>JADMNL010000023.1:623525028-626222556 GCA_016271365.2 Neoceratodus forsteri | reverse complement strand
CTGAAATCTAGCAACTGAGGCTCAATACTAAGAAGTGCAAGGTGATCCACTTATGACATAAGAACACCTGGACTGAGTACAGTCTTGGGGGGGGGTGAAGATTATAATCTCAGAAAAGGAGAAAGACCTTGGGAGAGCAATTACTACTGACCCAAGGCTGTCAGCACAATGCAGAAAAGTGGCAGGGAAAGCAAACAGGATGTGGGGTTTCGAGGGGTTCTCTAGCAGAAAGGAAGAGGTTATTCTGCTTCTGTACAGGTCTGTGGTACCTTCACATCTGGAGTACTGTGCACATTTCTGGAGCCCCTACCTTAAGGAAGACATAAACGAAATGAAGGTGGCACAGAGGAAGTCTACCATGATGGTTCAGGAGCAATAAAATATTCTGTATGAACAGAGGCTTCAGATCTTGAACTTATACTCACTAGGAGAGAAGAGAGAAGAGATAGGGGACATGCTCAGGACCTTCAAATACTTTGAAGGCATTAACAAGGTTGATAGAGGCGATCTTTTTTGCAAAAGTGAGAACAGAAACACCAGAAGGCAGAACTGCAAATTAATGGGGGGGGGAGGTAAAGGAAGGAGGCAAGAAGGCACATCTTCACTGAAAATGTGGTGGCAGGATGGAATGCACTTCCAGAGGGGGTAGTAAATCACAGTACAGTTGGGGAGGGTTAAAAAGTGGTGGCATAGATTCAAGAGGAAGTTTAGGGTGACAGGAGATGGGGATGGAGCAACATGTAGGATACACATGAGTGAGTTCTGTATTGAGCTTTGGACCTTCTTCTGCTGTCCTTTTGTAAGTTCGTATGTATGAAAAAATGGATTAACATCTCTGTATGGCTGAAAAATTGAATCCGCTAATTTTACTGGGGTGTTACTGTTCTTCACTGTAGTAAAGAAAGATATACTCATCCTTATTGGCAAAATGAAAAACAAAGAATTCCTAAGCATGGCACAAATGGGCACATCAACAAAGGAAAGAGCCATTATAGGGAAAAGCCTGCCATGCACAGGGCTGAAAGTGAATACTGTAGAATTGATAACCCCTGCACCAACAGCCCCTGAGTAAAGAAGACAGAGAAGTAGCTTACTCCTGTCAATTTGTTGTTTACAACAAAATATATTGAACAATACAAAAAGAGATAAAAGTGTCACAGTAGGGACACCACAATAAAAAGGACAGGCTATGGCCGGGTCATGCAGTGGGAGTTTAGATTTGTATTCAAAAAAGCAGAGATTTAGTTTTCTGACCCTTTAAAACTAATTTATTTTGTAGCAACCAAGCCTGGACTTTTCCAAAGTAAGTATTATGGTGCAGACATTGTGTTAGACACTGTTTGAGCTATAGTAGACAACTAGGTCATCTGCATAAAATAGGCTAATACAGTGGGCACTGATACTGGGGAGATCATTAATGAAGAGAAAAAATAGCAGAAGGCCCAAGATAGCATCCTTAAGGACCCTCACAGAGGCACAGGTCATTCTAGAGACAGAGTTACCTACTTTGATCTGTTGACACCTTCTATGAAGGTACAGTAGTTTGTGAACCACTTCAGAGCTGTACCAGAAACCCCAAGGGAAGAAACCTTGTAAAATAAGAGTATGACTGACCAAGTTGAATACTTCTGTTATATCTACAGTACAAAATACTGCACCGGTAAATGGCCCACAGTCCATTTCATTGCTAACATCATTGGAGAGTTTTAACAAGCCAGCTGCAGTGCCCTACTCCTTTCAGAAGCCATGTTGGTAATTTGATACAAGGTTCCTTGTAGTCTGGTGATCAGTGAGCTGAAAGTACACATTTTTTTTAAATATGTATGCCACAGAAAGAAAGATTGAAAATGGGACAATAGTTATCAAGGATTTTAGAGTCACAGTTGAACACAGTGAGAATACTAGCAACTTTCAGATGACATGGACAGTGCTGGACATAAGATCTAGATCACATATCCTGGACAGTGAGGTAACTATAAAAGGAGCAGATTATTTTAGAAGTTTATGCCCCAAATCATCAGAGGCCAAGTTACCATCTGGCTTCATTTTATTTTTTTATTTTAGTCTTTGGTAACCAGGTAAGACCCACTAGGCACAAGTACCTGTTTTCAGGGGTGACCTGGGAGCACTGGGTGGTTAAGAAACTTGTTCAGAGTCACACAGTATGCAAGTGGAGGTTGTGAGAATCAAACCTAGGTCTGGTCTGTTGGATGTACCAGGCTCGTTCACACCTCATTACTCTAACCTCTAGGCTATACAGCCAGCATATGTCACATAATCATTTTCAGATTTTCACAGGTCAGTCTGACTATAAATAGAAAAATGGGAGTAGAACCATGATCGGATTTGAGATAAGAGGACTCTGAAGGATCACTAGATATATTGACATGGATTGGGGTACATGGAGATAAGTTAGAGAACTTCACATTGAAAGCATTTGTGATTGTGATGGGACTTCAACAGCACACAACATCAATGATGGCACATTTAAGTAAGTCTTGCATTTCAAACCACAGAACCCTTGACATTGTTTCAGAATCTGTGAGGGTTGCACACTGATGTATTTTAGCTGAGTTCTGCAAAATGCACATTTGTTGGTTCTAATTAATTTTTGTTTTTCAGATAGTCCTCAACTTACGATATTCAACACAATCAGAATGGAATATACAGTTCTTAAATTATACCAGCATTTTTCCTTATATTTTAGCAGTCTAAAAGATCCCCAGTCAACCAGGGGATATCCAAGACCTCTTAAATGCACCTGGTTACAGGGGCATCAACATTTTGTACAAAAAATAATTTATCGATAAAGTAAGCCAGAGCACAGGTTGCACAGGATGTTGAACTTCAGTAAGACCAGTTGATAAGAGATGAAGCCCTAATAATGTTTGCAGGGTTGAGCTTGGATAAATCTCTGAAGTAGAGAATTCTTGGAGGCAGACTTCATTGTAAACAACACTGAGATTGCTGAAACTCATAATGAAAAGGGAGTAACCACATAAAAAGGGACTGGAGGTGATCATAATCAAAATATTATGTGCATGTACAGTACATAAAAGCAAAACAACACAACAGAATATGAGGCCATACTGTCATATAGTTATTTATTTATTCACCTGTTAACTGGTTAGTTGCACTGGCCAAACTGTTTTTTTTCAGGCATGACCTGGGCCCAGAGAGGTTGTACATAAGTTCTGAAGTTGGTAGAGGCGGTAGAACAATGCTTAGATTAGCACACACATACATGCACTGGATGAGTTGTAAAACACGAGTGGAACCTCCAAAAGCATGCCTATAGCACACTTACAATGCACACACTCGAGTTTGTTATTCCATGATCATATTTTTAATATTTACTGAAGGAGTACTTGATCTAAAGGAATTTATTTATTACTGTGGCACCATGTAAAAACATATTCATAAAACATTAATCTGTAATATCATGTAGGTTATGATATTAATTTTTAAACACACATGTTCTTCATATATTGTTCAGTCTCTTTTAATTTTGTTTTTATTGCATTTTAAAATGAAAAATACAAATGTAAATTCAAGGAACAGCCCTTAATCTGGGCCCCCGGAGCTGCCTCCTGGTGTGGACCCTGGGTCAGCTCCACGGCCTGGTGCACCAACAGACATTGCCCCTGAAACAGCAGAAAAAAGATTCCAGCCCTTAATCTGGGCCTCCAGAGCTGCCTCCCAGTGCAGATCCTGGGCCAGCTTCACAGCCTGGTGCACCAACAGATATTACCCCTGAAACAGAAGAAAAAAGGTACAGACTGAGAGGAGCCACTTGTTGTGGCCGACCGCTCACTAACTCATGCCTTGCTACTGGTGCACTGCAGTGGGGCTCACCTCCGACTGGTCGAGTGCCTCTCTGAAGCTGCCTAGCAGTGTGTGGCTTCCCATTGTAGCCATCTGCTAAGCCTGTTAGCTGGTTTTGAGCCAGAGCTGCCTGTAGTTTCCTTAGTGGAGCAATGCACAGCCTCGCTAGCTGATCCTGTGGTCATCTGTTGGGCAATATATTTCTGCCCAGGATGCAGGAGCAGAAAATAGAATACAGGAAAAAATATTAAGCCTGTAGTGTGAAAGTATTTCCAGTCTCTAAGCCTGTCATAAATCCAATCTCAGCCTATGAGCATAACTAAGCCTCATGGTGTTGATTGTTAGTGTGCTAGATTTGTTTTAATCCTGACTTTAAAGCCAACTTTTGGTAGTATACTGGTTTCATTTTTTTAACTTAATTTTAAAGCCAGTTTTGATTAGTGTACTAGATTCATCTTAAAACTTGATTTTAAAGCCAGCTTTTGTTAGTCTGCTAGTTTCATTTTAAATGTTATTTTAAAGACAGCTTTTTTGTTTATTAGTGTGCTAGATTCACTTTTAAACCTGATTTTAAAGTCAGCTTTGATAGTGGGCTGGATTCGTTCTCAAATTGCTCAAATGCCAGCTGGCTTCTCTGTAGCCTGTAATTGCTAAAAACGCTGGACTCACTAAACCTGACTAAATCTAGTGAGAAAGGCTCATTTTCAAATTGATATAAAAAGTAATGTCTGGTCTCCGTTTCTCACACTGATTTGAAGCCAGTTTAGCTTCTCTATCGCTTAAAACTACATGCAGCATTGATTGCCTACACCTCTTCTTCCTGCCTAGCCAAGCTCCTGCTTCTTTATTTTTCCCACCGCCTGTCCTGACTTTCTAAATATTTCTACTTGGTTTTACTTGGTATTAAAGACAAAAGAAGGCCAAGGCCCATCGATATTGTCTCCCACATAGTGGGATATTGTTTCCCAAGATAATTTCAGCGAAAGAACCAGTTATCCAATTGAGTTTTAAAAATAGTTATGTTCGAACAGTCCAATAAGTTTTGGGGTAGTTTATTTCACAAATTAGATGCTCTAATGGAAAAAAATGTTGTCTTTTATTTGTTCTTGCCCTTTCGATATTTAACTGTTTATTGTGTAATCTTGATGCAATCTTCCTTGTTGCGTATGAGATGCCACATAGTTCCATTAAGGAGGGGGACTGAATAAATTTAAACAGCTGAAGGAGATCACCTCTTTCCCTTCTTATTTTGAGTGAATAGAGGCCTGTTTTTTTCAATCTTGTTTCATAATTTAAGTGGGATAGGTAAGGAATAATTTTTGTTGCCCTGTGTTGTATTTGTTCAATCCTTTTTATGTCAGCAGATAGATAAGGGCTCCAAAAAGAGGACCCATAGTCCGTGTATGGCTGAATATGAGATCTATATAAAGTGATTATACATTGCTTAGTTTTGGAAATAAAGGTGTGATTAATTCGTCTAAGTAAAGTATTAGCTGTATTGGCTACTTTATTACAGTGATCTGTTGATGATAGTTTACAATTTACCAGGATTCCCAGATCTTTTTCACTGAAGGATGATTTAATATTTATATTATTAAGTGTATATATCTGTTTTGGGTTGTTTTTGCCCATGTATCATATTGAGCATTTGTTTTCATTAAAGGACATTTTATTGGCTATTGCCCACTGCTCAATGGTAGTTAAATCTTGCTTAAGTATTTTTTGATTTGCTAGATTATCTGCCCTTCCTCCCAGTTTTATGTCATCAGCAAATTTAGTAATGATATTCAATTATTTTATTATCATATCGCTTATGAATAAATTAAACAAAGTGGTTCCCAGGACTGAGCCCTAGGGGACCCCACTAGTCACTCTTCCACCCTCAGACAGCACTCCATTTACCCTGACTCTCTGGGTTCTACCAGTCAGCCAGCAATGCACCCACCTAACGATTGCTGGAGAGAAGCCCAAAGTAGTGAGTTTATCCACTAAAATGGCATGAGATACCTTGTCAAACGCCTTACTATAGAAACATAGAAACATAGACTTTGACAGCAGATAAGGACCACTTGGCCCACCCAGTCTGCCCATTTCCCTTCCTATTGGATAAGCTGCAGATTCTAGTTAACCAACAGCCTACTTCCTGCAACCCCCCCACTACAATTGCCTTATGTCTGTCCCGTGCATGATTGAATTCCCCCACTGTTTTAGACCCAACAACCTCCCCAGGAAGGCAGTTCCATGCATCCACCACTCTCTCCGTGAAAAAAAAATTCCTCACATTACCCCTGAGCCATCCCCACATCTCTAAATTGTGCCCCCTTGTTCTTACACATCTTTTTCTGAAAGATGCTACCCTTCTGGACTTTGCTGATTCCCTTGAGGTACTTGAAAGTTTCTATCATATCCACCCTCTCCCTCCTTTCATCAAGGGTATACATATTAAGCTCTCTCTCAGACTCTCTTCATATGGTTTCTGATGCAGACCCTGCACCATTTTAGTTGCCCTCCTCTGGACTGCTTCCATCCTGTCTATGTCCTTGCATAGATGGGGACTTCAAAACTGCGCACAGTATTCCAGATGGGGTCTCACCAACTGTCTGTACAGAGGGATAACCACTTCCCTTTTTCTACTTGTGAAGCCCCTTCCTATGCATCCCAGTATCCCCCTGGCTCTCCTTACTGACTTCTCACATTGCCTACCCACCTTTAAGTCATTTGATATGACTACCCCCAAGTCCCTTTCAATTTTTGTTGTTGTTAGTACCTCCTCTGCAATTGTGTGCTCTTCTCCTGGGTTTTTGTTCCCCGGCTGCATTATTTTGCACTTCTTTGCATTGAATCTAAGTTGCCATAAGGCAGCAGGCAGAAGGTACGGGCAAAGCTGCAAACCAATAGGAAAGCGACCGCAGACTGTGCTTGCTTCCGATTGGTGCGCCTTCCCCATAGACTTAAACTGGGGTTTCCTGAACTATTCTGGCCGGGATTTCTGCTTTTCTGTAATTTATTTTGAATTTCTCACAAAAAGTGCTGTTTTCTCTTACTTTGTGCCTGGTTTATGGGATTTTTTCATGTTAAAATAAGTGTTACAGTCTTTGAATTGTTGTGTGGGCTAGACGCTTAGGTGCCTAACCCCCCCCATACCCTCCCAGTCTATTGTTGTGCAGATCTCAAGTTTTAGCACCTTGTTGCAGATTACTGCAATAAAGGTACTTTACTGACTGCCTTCTCCTCTGTCCTCCACCTTGTAGAAGGCGCAGCCCTCGAGATCCAAAGAGTGGAGGGGCTCCGAGACGCCAGCTGGTCGGAGGCACCTGTGCAGCCAACCAAGGGTTCCAGGGAGGCCGGGAGAAGCAGGCAGAAGGTACGGGCAAAGCCGCAAACCAATCGGAAAGCGACCGCAGACTGTGCCTTTTGCTTCCATTGGTGCCTTCCCCATAGACTTAAACTGGGGTTTGCTGCACTATTCTGGCCGGGATTTCTGCTTTTCTGTAATTTATTTTGAATTTCACACAAAAGTGCTGTTTTCTCTTACTTTGTGCCTGGTTTATGGGATTTTTTCTATGTTAAAATAAGTGTTACATGCTTTTGAATTGTTGTGTGGGCTAGACGGCAGGCGCTAACTTCCATACCCTCCCAGTCTATTGTTGTGCAGATCTCAAGTTTTAGCACATTGTTGCAGATTACTGCAATAAAGGTACTTTACTGACTGCCTTCTCCTCATCCCCTCCTTGTAGAAGGCGCAGCCCTCTCGAGATCAAAGAGCGGAGGGGCTCCGAGGCAAGCGGTTCGGCGGCACCTGTGCAGCCGACCAAGGGTTCCAGGAGGCCGGGAGAAGCAGGCAGAGGAACGGGCAAAGCCGCAAACCAATCGGAAAGCGACCGCAGACTGTGCCTTGCTTCCGATTGGTGCGCCTTCCCCATAGACTTAAACTGGGGTTTGCTGCACTATTCTGGATGGGATTTCTGCTTTTCTGTAATTTATTTTGAATTTCTCACAAAAAGTGCTGTTTTCTCTTACTTTGTGCCTGGTTTATGGGATTTTTTTTCTATGTTAAAATCAGTGTTACATGCTTTTGAATTGTTGTGTGGGCTAGACGCTTAGGTGCCTAACCCCCATACCCTCCCAGTCTATTGTTGTGCAGATCTCAAGTTTTAGCACCTTGTTGCAGATTACTGCAATAAAGGTACTTTACTGACTGCCTTCTCCTCTGTCCCCCACCTTGTAGAAGGCGCAGCCCTCAAGATCCAAAGAGCGGAGGGGCTCCGAGACGCCAGCGGGTCGGCGGCACCTGTGCAGCCGACCAAGGGTTCCAGGAGGCCGGGAGAAGCAGGCAGAAGGTACGGGCAAAGCCGCAAACCAATCGGAAAGCGACCGCAGACTGTGCCTTGCTTCCGATTGGTGCGCCTTCCCCATAGACTTAAACTGGGGTTTGCTGCACTATTCTGGCCGGGATTTCTGCTTTTCTGTAATTTATTTTGAATTTCTCACAAAAAGTGCTGTTTTCTCTTACTTTGTGCCTGGTTTATGGGATGTTTTTTTCTATGTTAAAATAAGTGTTACAGTCTTTTGAATTGTTGTGTGGGCTAGACGCTTAGGCGCCTAACCACCCCCATACCCTCCCAGTCTATTGTTGTGCAGATCTCAAGTTTTAGCACCTTGTTGCAGATTACTGCAATAAAGGTACTTTACTGACTGCCTTCTCCTCTGTCCCCCTCCTTGTAGAAGGTGCAGCCCACAAAATCCAAAGAGCGGAGGGGCTCCGAGACGGCAGCGGGTCGGCGGCACCTGTGCAGCCGACCAAGGGTTCCAGGAGGCCGGGAGAAGCAGGCAGAAGGTACGGGCAAAGCCGCAAACCAATCGGAAAGCGACCGCAGACTGTGCCTTGCTTCCGATTGGTGCGCCTTCCCCATAGACTTAAACTGGGGTTTGCTGCACTATTCTGGCTGGGATTTCTGCTTTTCTGTAATTTATTTTGAATTTCTCATCAAAAGTGCTGTTTTCTCTTACTTTGTGCCTGGTTTATGGGATGTTTTTTCTATGTTAAAATTAAGTGTTACAGTCTTTTGAATTGTTGTGTGGGCTAGACGCTTAGGCGCCTAACCCCCCCATACCCTCCCAGTCTATTGTTGTGCAGATCTCAAGTTTTAGCACCTTGTTGCAGATTACTGCAATAAAGGTACTTTACTGACTGCCTTCTCCTCTGTCCCCCACCTTGTAGAAGGCGCAGCCCTCGAGATCCAAAGAGCGGAGGGGCTCCGAGACGCCAGCGGGTCGGCGGCACCTGTGCAGCCGACCAAGGGTTCCAGGAGGCCGGGAGAAGCAGGCAGAAGGTACGGGCAAAGCCGCAAACCAATCGGAAAGCGACCGCAGACTGTGCCTTGCTTCCGATTGGTGCGCCTTCCCCATAGACTTAAACTGGGGTTTGCTGCACTATTCTGGCTCGGATTTCTGCTTTTCTGTAATTTATTTTGAATTTCTCATCAAAAGTGCTGTTTTCTCTTACTTTGTGCCTGGTTTATGGGATTTTTTTTCTATGTTAAAATAAGTGTTACAGTCTTTTGAATTGTTGTGTGGGCTAGACGCTCAGGCGCCTAACCCCCATACCCTCCCAGTCTATTGTTGTGCAGATCTCAAGTTTTAGCACCTTGTTGCAGATTACTGCAATAAAGGTACTTTACTGACTGCCTTCTCCTCTGTCCCCCACCTTGTAGAAGGCGCAGCCATCGAGATCCAAAGAGCGGAGGGGCTCCGAGACGCCAGCGGGTCGGCGGCACCTGTGCAGCCGACCAAGGGTTCCAGGAGGCCGGGAGAAGCAGGCAGAAGGTACGGGAAAAGCTGCAAACCAATCGGAAAGCGACCGCAGACTGTGCCTTGCTTCCGATTGGTGCGCCTTCCCCATAGACTTAAACTGGGGTTTGCTGCACTATTCTGGCTGGGATTTCTGCTTTTCTGTAATTTATTTTGAATTTCTCATCAAAAGTGCTGTTTTCTCTTACTTTGTGCCTGGTTTATGGGATGTTTTTTATGTTAAAATAAGTGTTACAGTCTTTGAATTGTTGTGTGGGCTAGACTTTAGGCGCCCTAACCCCCATACCCTCCCAGTCTATTGTTGTGCAGATCTCAAGTTTTAGCACCTTGTTGCAGATTACTGCAATAAAGGTACTTTACTGACTGCCTTCTCCTCTGTCCCCCACCTTGTAGAAGGCGCAGCCCTCGAGATCCAAAGAGCGGAGGGGCTCCGAGACGCCAGCGGGTCGGCGGCACCTGTGCAGCCGACCAAGGGTTCCAGGAGGCCGGGAGAAGCAGGAAGAAGGTACGGGCAAAGCCGCAAACCAATCGGAAAGTGACCGCAGACTGTGCCTTGCTTTTGATTGGTGCGCCTTCCCCATAGACTTAAACTGGGGTTTGCTGCACTATTCTGGACGGGATTTCTGCTTTTATGTAATTTATTTTGAATTTCTCACAAAAAGTGCTGTTTTCTCTTACTTTGTGCCTGGTTTATGGGATTTTTTTTCTATGTTAAAATAAGTGTTACAGTATTTTGAATTGTTGTGTGGGCTAGACGCTTAGGCGCCTAACCCGCCCCATACCCTCCCAGACTATTGTTGTGCAGATCTCAAGTTTTAGCACCTTGTTGCCGATTACTGCAATAAAGGTATTTTACTGACTGCCTTCTCCTCTGTCCCCCTCCTTGTAGAAGGCGCAGCCCTCGAGATCCAAAGAGCGCAGTGGCTCCGAGACGCCAGCGGGTCGGCGGCACCTGTGCAGCCGACCAAGGGTTCCAGGAGGCCGGGAGAAGCAGGCAGAAGGTACGGGCAAAGCCGCAAACCAATCGGAAAGCGACCGCAGACTGTGCCTTGCTTCCGATTGGTGCGCCTTCCCCATAGACTTAAACTGGGGTTTGCTGCACTATTCTGGCTCGGATTTCTGCTTTTCTGTAATTTATTTTGAATTTCTCACAAAAGTGCTGTTTTCTCTTACTTTGTGCCTGGTTTATGGGATGTTTTTTCTATGTTAAAATAAGTGTTACAGTCTTTTGAATTGTTGTGGTAGACGCTTAGCGCTTCAACCCCCATACCTCCCAGTCTATTGTTGTGCAGATCTCAAGTTTTAGCACCTTATTGCAGATTACTGCAATAAAGGTACTTACTGACTGCCTCTCTCTATCCCCTCCTTGTAGAAGGCGCAGCCCCTCGAAATCCAAAGAGCTGGAGGGGCTCGAGAGCGCCAGCGGTCGGGCGGCACCTGTGCAGCCGACTAGGGTTCCAGGAGGTCGGAGAAGCAGGCAGCAGAAGGTACGGCAAAGCCGCTAAAACCAATCGGAAAGTGACCGAGACTGTGCCTTTGCTTCCAATTGTGCGCCTTCCCATAGACTTAAACTGGGGTTTGCTGCACTATTCTGGCGGGATTTCTGCTTTCTGTAATTTATTTTGAATTTCTCACAAAAGTGCTGTTTTCTCTTACTTTGTGCCTGGTTTATGGGCTGTTTTTCCCTATGTTAAAATTAAGTGTTACAGTCTTTTGAATTGTTGTGTGGGCTAGACGCTTAGGTGCCCAACCCCCATACCCTCCCAGTCTATTGTTGTGCAGATCTCAAGTTTTAGCACCTTGCTGCAGATTACTGCAATAAAGGTACTTTACTGACTGCCTTCTCCTCTGTCCCCCACCTTGTAGAAGGCGCAGCCCTCGAGATCCAAAGAGCGGAGGGGCTCCGAGACGCCAGCGGGTCGGCGGCACCTGTGCAGCCGACCAAGGGTTCCAGGAGGCCGGGAGAAGCAGGCAGAAGGTACGGGCAAAGCCGCAAACCAATCGGAAAGCGACCGCAGACTGTGCCTTGCTTCCGATTGGTGCGCCTTCCCCATAGACTTAAACTGGGGTTTGCTGCACTATTCTGGCTCGGATTTCTGCTTTTCTGTAATTTATTTTGAATTTCTCATCAAAAGTGCTGTTTTCTCTTACTTTGTGCCTGGTTTATGGGCTGTTTTTCCCTATGTTAAAATTAAGTGTTACAGTCTTTTGAATTGTTGTGTGGGCTAGACGCTTAGGCGCCTAACCCCCATACCCTCCCAGTCTATTGTTGTGCAGATCTCAAGTTTTAGCACCTTGTTGCAGATTACTGCAATAAAGGTACTTTACTGACTGCCTTCTCCTCTGTCCCCCACCTTGTAGAAGGCGCAGCCCTCGAGATCCAAAGAGCGGAGGGGCTCCGAGACGCCAGCGGGTCGGCAGCACCTGTGCAGCCGACCAAGGGTTCCAGGAGGCCGGGAGAAGCAGGCAGAAGGTACGGGCAAAGCCGCAAACCAATCGGAAAGCGACCGCAGACTGTGCCTTGCTTCCGATTGGTGCGCCTTCCCCATAGACTTAAACTGGGGTTTGCTGCACTATTCTGGCTCGGATTTCTGCTTTTCTGTAATTTATTTTGAATTTCTCATAAAAAGTGCTGTTTTCTCTTACTTTGTGCCTGGTTTATGGGATGTTTTTTTCTATGTTAAAATAAGTGTTACAGTCTTTTGAATTGTTGTGTGGGCTAGACGCTTAGGCACCTAACCCCCATACCCTCCTAGTCTATTGTTGTGCAGATCTCAAGTTTTAGCACCTTGTTGCCGATTACTGCAATAAAGGTATTTTACTGACTGCCTTCTCCTCTGTCCCCCTCCTTGTAGAAGGCGCAGCCCTCGAGATCCAAAGAGCGGAGTGGCTCCGAGATGCCAGCGGGTCGGCGGCACCTGTGCAGCCGACCAAGGGTTCCAGGAGGCCGGGAGAAGCAGGCAGAAGGTACGGGCAAAGCCGCAAACCAATCGGAAAGCGACCGCAGACTGTGCCTTGCTTCCGATTGGTGCGCCTTCCCCATAGACTTAAACTGGGGTTTGCTGCACTATTCTGGCTGGGATTTCTGCTTTTCTGTAATTTATTTTGAATTTCCACAAAAGTGCTGTTTTCTCTTACTTTGTGCCTGGTTTATGGGATGTTTTTTCTATGTTAAAATAAGTGTTACAGTCTTTTGAATTGTTGTGTGGGCTAGACGCTTAGGCGCCTAACCCCCCATACCCTCCCAGTCTATTGTTGTGCATATCTCAAGTTTTAGCACCTTGTTGCAGATTACTGCAATAAAGGTACTTTACTGACTGCCTTCTCCTCTGTCCCCCCACCTTGTAGAAGGCGCAGCCCTCGAGATCCAAAGAGCGGAGGGGCTCCGAGACGCCAGCGGGTCGGCGGCACCTGTGCAGCCGACCAAGGGTTCCAGGAGGCCGGGAGAAGCAGGCAGAAGGTACGGGCAAAGCCGCAAACCAATCGGAAAGCGACCGCAGACTGTGCCTTGCTTCCGATTGGTGCGCCTTCCCCCATAGACTTAAACTGGGGTTTGCTGCACTATTCTGGCCGGGATTTCTGCTTTTCTATAATTTATTTTGAATTTCTCACAAAAAGTGCTGTTTTCTCTTACTTTGTGCCTGGTTTATGGGATTTTTTTTCTATGTTAAAATAAGTGTTACAGTCTTTTGAATTGTTGTGTGGGCTAGACGCTTAGGCGCCTAACCCCCCCCATAACCTCCCGGTCTATTGTTGTGCAGATCTCAAGTTTTAGCACCTTGTTGCAGATTACTGCAATAATGGTACTTTACTGACTGCCTTCTCCTCTGTCCTCCACCTTGTAGAAGGCGCAGCCCTCGAGATCCAAAGAGCGGAGGGGCTCCGAGACGCCAGCGGGTCGGCGGCACCTGTGCAGCCGACCAAGGGTTCCAGGAGGCCGGGAGAAGCAGGCAGAAGGTACGGGCCAAGCCGCAAACCAATCGGAAAGCGACCGCAGACTGTGCCTTGCTTCCGATTGGTGCGCCTTCCCCATAGACTTAAACTGGGGTTTGCTGCACTATTCTGGCTGGGATTTCTGCTTTTCTGTAATTTATTTTGAATTTCTCAAAAAGTGCTGTTTTCTCTTACTTTGTGCCTGGTTTATGGGATGTTTTTTTCTATGTTAAAATAAGTGTTACAGTCTTTTGAATTGTTGTGTGGGCTAGACGCTTAGGCGCCTAACCCCCCATACCCTCCCAGTCTATTGTTGTGCAGATCTCAAGTTTTAGCACCTTGTTGCAGATTACTGCAATAAAGGTACTTTACTGACTGCCTTCTCCTCTGTCCCCCACCTTGTAGAAGGCGCAGCCCTCGAGATCCAAAGAGTGGAGGGGCTCCGAGATGCCAGCGGGTCGGCGGCACCTGTGCAGCCGACTAAGGGTTCCAGGAGGCCGGGAGAAGCAGGCAGAAGGTACGGGCAAAGCCGCAAACCAATCGGAAAGCGACCGCAGACTGTGCCTTGCTTCCGATTGGTGCGCCTTCCCCATAGACTTAAACTGGGGTTTGCTGCACTATTCTGGCTGGGATTTCTGCTTTTCTGTAATTTATTTTGAATTTCTCATAAAAAGTGCTGTTTTCTCTTACTTTGTGCCTGGTTTATGGGATGTTTTTTCTATGTTAAAATAAGTGTTACAGTCTTTTGAATTGTTGTGTGGGCTAGACGCTCAGGCGCCTAACCCCCCATACCCTCCCAGTCTATTGTTGTGCAGATCTCAAGTTTTAGCACCTTGTTGCAGATTACTGCAATAAAGGTACTTTACTGACTGCCTTCTCCTCTGTCCCCCACCTTGTAGAAGGCGCAGCCCTCGAGATCCAAAGAGCGGAGGGGCTCCGAGACGCCAGCGGGTCGGCGGCACCTGTGCAGCCGACCAAGGGTTCCAGGAGGCCGGGAGAAGCAGACAGAAGGTACGGGCCAAGCCGCAAACCAATCGGAAAGTGACCGCAGACTGTGCCTTGCTTCCGATTGGTGCGCCTTCCCCATAGACTTAAACTGGGGTTTGCTGCACTATTCTGGCTGGGATTTCTGCTTTTCTGTAATTTATTTTGAATTTCTCATCAAAAGTGCTGTTTTCTCTTACTTTGTGCCTGGTTTATGGGATGTTTTTCTCTATGTTAAAATTAAGTGTTACAGTCTTTTGAATTGTTGTGTGGGCTAGACGCTTAGGCGCCTAACCCCTCCCATACCCTCCCAGTCTATTGTTGTGCAGATCTCAAGTTTTAGCACCTTGTTGCAGATTACTGCAATAAAGGTACTTTACTGACTGCCTTCTCCTCTGTCCCCCTCCTTGTAGAAGGTGCAGCCCTTGAGATCCAAAGAGCGGAGGGGCTCCGAGATGCCAGCGGGTCGGCGGCACCTGTGCAGCCGACCAAGGGTTCCAGGAGGCCGGGAGAAGCAGGCAGAAGGTACGGGCAAAGCTGCAAAATTTTTGCCCGCCCCCTCCCCCCTTTTGGTTGATTCCTTTTATACACTTTCTCCCGCCATCTCTTAATCCACGCCCACATCCCTTCCCTTCCTCACTTAACCCATACCTAACCTCCACAATGCTACTTTGCTCCCTTTTGCTCCTGAGCCTTGTATCTCACCCAGTCCCTTATGATATCAATGCTATACCCAGTGTCAAGATAAATAACTCAGTTAATACGACCTGCCCATTTCTATCATCCACAAGGGCCAACCACGGATTCCTTATTCACCCCGAACCACGTTTACAATGTAACCTCTGGTATATCCCACATAAGGCCACCCTAACAATTCGGCATAGTCCTGGCACCTTACTTGTATCATGGCTTTTATTAACCCACTATGCCTGTCCATTAAAATATTATGCTATGAAAAATTTTGCATCTATATATCAGGACCATCACTCAGTCTCACAGCAGGCACTCCAGGATTAGGAGGAAACGCCTGACCACTCACTATCCTTGTCCCTTGGTGCCCTCCTCAAATTAATCTTCTACCTTCTGATCTGTTTTGGTACCATTGAAATAAATCCTGGCCCCATTGAAGTATTTTTCCCCTGCTGATCTATCCTCTATAAATGGCCCTAAGCTTCCTACACATCAATGCCTGCAGCCTTTTAAAAATTTTCCGTATACAGGCCTGGGTGGCACATACCCTGCCTGACTTTCTGGTCATCTCTGAATCTTGCCTCAGACCATCGACCAAAGACAGTGTTGTAAACCTTACCAACTATCAGCTCTTCAGAGCAGATCGCCTCTCAGGGGTGGTGGGGTCATATACATTAAGGACACCATCTCTGCTACCGCCTCATCATCACATCTGAACCAAAGGAATTTGAATGTTTATCAATCAAAATATCCCTTCCAAACTTGTCTCCATTTAAATTGATTGGTTGCTACAGGCCCTTCAGCAGGCCTCAAATTACTATCTCACCTGGGGTCAATAACCAATCTAGGCCCTGAAGATACCATCATCCTTGGTGATTTGAATTTAAACTGGCTGTCTAATGCATCTGCTCCATTGGTAACCTTCTGTGACACCTATGGCTTTACACAGCTAATAAAAGACCCTACCAGGGTTAACCTAAAAAATTCTAGCAACAGCTCACTCCTGGATATTATGTTGGTAAATAAGCCTCACTTATATACTCATGCAGGAGTATTACCGAATGATGTAAGTGACCATTGTCCCATAGCTGGCATAAGATCTTCACCCAAACCATCCAACCCGGTTGAATTTGTCCTCAAAAGGTCAAAAAAGAATTTCAACATACCAGGTTACCTCCATGACCTGAGTAACACAATATATTGGCAAGATTTCTACCTTACAACCTCAGTAGAAACAGCTCTCCAGATCTTAAAGGATATTATCACTAATGCTCTAAATATTCATGCACCATTCACCAATATCAGAATTAAAGCAAAGGTCCTGCCCTGGTTCACCACTGATCTTAAAACAGCCTTGCTAGCCAGAGACAAACTGTGGAAAAGGCAAGAAAACTAGGACTCCATAGACTGGCTAAATTTCAGAAAAGCAAGAAATTCATGTACAACACAAATAAGATCTGCCAAAGCTGCCTATTATAGAGCTGAATTGGATGCCTCCTATAATAACCCAACCAGGCTCTGGGGAACTATAAAGGGTATCTTGGGCCAAAACTCTACTCCTGCCTTAACCTGCAAACTGCTACTAAATAACACAGAAATTATGGATAAACAAGAAATTCTAAACACCTTCAATGACCATTTCACCACAGCTGGACTAGCATTTGACTCTTCACCTGCAAATCTCCTGAGATCTTCCTTGAATCTTCAATCCACCGTGGACCAAAAGCCTACATCAACCTTCTCCTTCAACCCAATATCCTTGAAAGAAGTGGAAGATCTCCTCTCCAATTTAGATACTTCAAAAAGTGCAGGTACAGACTCCCTGGACCCCTACTTCCTCAAGATTGCATCTCAAGTCTTATCTGCCCCCCTCACTCATCTCTTCAATCTTTCCCTCACCACTGGATCCATTCCTTCCATTTGGAAAACAGCTCAAGTAGTTCCTTTACTCAAATCTGGTGATCCCATGGATCTCAATAATTACAGGCCCATTTCCATCCTATCAGTTCTGTCCAAGATGCTCGAAAAGTTAGTAAACTCACAATTAAGGGTCTACCTGGATAACAATAACCTCCTAAACACAGCACAATCAGGATTTAGATCAAGACACAGCACCATTTCAGCCCTAGCCAAAGTAACCAACGACTGGCAGATTGCTATGGACAAGAAGAATAGTACCTGTGCTGTGTTCCTGGATTTGAGCAAAGCATTTGACACAGTGGATCATGAATCACTGATCACCCTTGGCTCACTAGGGTTGGATTCCTTTCACTCAACTGGTTCAGTGCTATCTATCAGACAGATCACAACTGGTAAAAATGGAAACTACCTATCCACTTTAAAACCACTGTTAAGAGGTGTACCACAAGGCTCCATTCTTGGCCCCATCCTCTTTGCCATCTATATTAATAATATTGATGCTAACCTCACTCAATCAAACATCCATCTGTTTGCTGATGATACTGTCCTATATGTTAGCAATCCTTCATTATCTAAAGCCTGTGATCTGCTACAATCTGAATTCTCCATCCTACAACACAACTTACTGGTTAAAAAATTACTTCTAAATGCCAAAAAAACAAAAGCTATGTTCTTTTCCTCACAAAGTTGCTCTGCCACTACCCCATCACCTACCACCCTACAACTAATCACCTTACTTGGTGAGAAGTTGGAATTTGTTGATAACTTCAAATATCTTGGTGTCTGGATTGATAACAAACTTGACTATTCTGTCCATATTGAGGAGCTACTAAAGAAACTGAGACAAAGGCTTGGTTTATTTTTTAGAATAAAGCACTACCTCAACAGAGACTCCAAAAAAAGACTAATCCAGGCTTCATTCCTATCCCTCATTGACTATGCTGACTTTCTGTATGGACATTGTTCACTCCCCCTCTTAAACAAACTGGACACCCTATACCACAGGTCCATCAGATTCATTACTGACCTTCCCTTCAGCACCCACCATTGCTCCCTTTATAAGGCAGTTAACTGGTCATCATTACAACACAGAAGAAATAGGAATGCTGCAATTTGGATATTCAAAGCCTTATCAGGCAAGCTACCTACCTACATCTCGGACTGTTTTACTCAAATTACTTCTAGGCCATATAACCTAAGGATCAGCAAAATTATCATTCTTAAGGTCCCCAATGTCTGCACCCAGCTTGGGAGGGCTGCTATCAGCTACTCACTAGCAAATGTTTGGAACTCACTCCAAAAAATCATGAAGCTAAATAACCTCCCACCCTTATTATCCTTCAAAAGATTATTCACCACCCTATTCCCAGAACTTTGTAACTGCTTCCATAAGGCATAATTCATGGCCCTACCCACCCCCCTTTTCTGCTCGTGTTCCTATATGCTGAAAAAACTCCCGTTCCCAGTCTCAAGATTCACCCTCAAAATGCCTGCTAGGTCCTATAATCTACATATTAATTCTGATGTGCCAACTGCCTACTGCTCTCACAGATTAAAAGTAGTATAATGCCTTGTACATATGTATATTGTTATATACTAGCACTTATGTCATTGTATTACTGTTTTTTGTTACCCCTGTCATTGTATTACTGTTTATGATACCCTTGTCAATGTAATAACACTTGCACTTCTTGACCACTCAGGTCCATCTTGTAAATGAGCTATGCTCAATGATGTTCACCTGATTAAATAAAGATTTTGATTGATTGATTGATTGATTGATTGACCATTCCTCCAACCTTGACAAGTCCCATCTCATCCTTTCTACCCCCCCTTGTGTATCAATTTTGTTACAGATCTTTGTGTCATCTACAAAGAGGCATACCTTTCCCTCCAGACCCTCTTCAATGTCACCTATAAAGATGGTAAAGAGGACTGGACCCCGTACTGAGCCCTGAGGTACTCCACTAGTAACCCCCCTTTCTTTGGAATGTGTTCCATTCACTATTACCTTCTGTGTCCTATTGTGCAGCCAGCTTTCTACACAGGCTATCACCCTGGAACCCACTCCCAGGCTGGCTAACTTGATTATTAGTCTTTTGTGAAAGACTGTGTCAAATGCCTTGCTAAAGTCTAGGTAGGCCATATCCACAGCCCCTCCCTGCTCTATTACTTTGGTCACCCAGTCAAAGAAATCAATTAGATTCATCTGACATGACCTTTCTGCTGTAAATCCATGCTGCTTCGGGTCCTGTGCCCCGCTGGCCTCTAGGTACTCAACAATTCTTTCTTTCAGAAGTGATTCCATTATTTTCCCTACCACTGAGGTCAAACTTAAAGGTCTATAGTTTCCTGCTTCTGCCTTGCTCCCACTTTTGTAAGGGAATAACATCTGCCCTCCTCCAGTCCTCCAGGTACCACCCATCCTCCCATGATTTGTTAAAAAGTGTGGTCAGTGGTGTCACTAGGTCCTCCCTTAGTTCTTTTAGGATTCTGGGGTGAATCCCGTCAGGCCCCATTGCTTTGTCCACCTTGAGTTTTAGAAGTTCTTTCAGGACTCTTTCTTCTGTAAATGGACTGGTGTCAACCCCCCTACCCAGAGTGCTTCTATTATCTGGTTTAGGTAACTCCTCCTCATCTTCTTTTGTGAATACTGAGCAAAAGTATTCATTCAGTATCTCTGACTTTTCACTGTTTCCCCTCTGCCGACCTCCCCTCTCCTTTATTAATCTTCACTATTCCTCACTTAACCTTTCTATGCTCCCTAATGTACCTATAAAAAGTTTTATCCCCCTTCTTAAATGAGTTGGCTATTTTTTCCTCAGTTTGGGCCTTTGCTATTCTGACTGCCTTCCCCACTTCTTTTTACTTTAATTGATACAGTTCCCTATCGTGCTCCTTCTATGATTCCTTATACTTTCTGAATGCTGCCTTTTTCTCCTTAACCTTCCTTGCCACCTCTTTTGAGAACCATAGTGTGTTTTTACTCCACTTTGTTTTCTTTATTTGTCCCACACAAATGCTTGTTGCCTCTATGATAGCAGTTTTGATTGTTCTCCATTGTTCTCCCACTCCTCCTTTTTGGCCATTTGGTAGTGCATGCCAAAGTCGGCCCATCTAAAGTCCAGTATCCTTGTTTTTGTATGGCTTGTCTCCATGGTTGTGCTTATTGTGAAGCACACTGTGCAGTGGTCACTTGTTCCCAGATGTCTACTGACTTCTAAATTTGTGATCCTCTCTCCATTTGAGAGTACCAGGTCTAATATTACTCCCTCCCGAGTGGGCTCCAACACTAGCTGTCTAAGGCCTGCCCCCTGCAGGGCATCAAGAATGACCCTGTTCTTGGATGTGGCTGCAGTACATGTCATCCAGTTGACATCTGGCATATTTAGGACCCCCATCAACAGTATCTCCCCTTTTTCAGCCATTTTGAGAATGTCCTCTATCATTTTCTTGTCCATTTCCTCCCCTTGAGACGTGGGTCTGTATACAACCCCTGTGTGGATTGTGATGCCATTCCATGTCTCCAAGGTGACCCAGAGTGCCTCTTGTCCTCCCCCTTTACTTTTTAGTTCTATAGCTTTGATCCCTTCCCTTATATATAAAGCTACTCCACCTCCTCTTTTACCCTCCCTGTCCCTTCTGTAGACTGTGTATCCCGGTATGTTGACATCCCAGTCATGGTTCTCCATCTACCATGTTTCTGTGACTGCCACAATATCCAATTTTTCATCTTCCATCAGTGCTACTAGCTCAGGAAGATTGTTTCCCAGACTACGGGCATTGGTACTCATTGCCCTCCATTTAATGTTGGCTTTATCCTTTTTTTTCCCCCATCCCTGCTCTTATTGCCTTGTCTATTTTTCCATTTACCCCGTCCTGCCCTCTGTTGAGCTCTGTACCTCAGTGTTTACCTTACTACCTGCCATGTTTTGTGGGGGGAGTCTTGACATTTCCTGCCTCTTATCAGCACCTCCCCCCTTGGCTATAATCTAGTAGGATAACATCAACAGGAATATTATGGTCCAGGTGCTTACTTACATATTCATAAAAAGTGAGTCAATTGGCAGTACAAGAGTGACCTTGTTTAAATCCATGTTGAGTTGAATCTATAATATTTAAGGAGGCCATTTCAAGTTCAGCGATGGATTTAATCATTTTCTCCATCACCTTACAAGGAATTGAGGTAAAGCTTATAGGTCTATAGTTTTCTATTTTGGAATGTGTCCCCTGTTTAAAAATATTGGGGTGACAATGGCTATAAGCCAGTCAGTTGGAATTTTAGTTTCTTGTAGAGATTTATTAAATATTATAGTTAGTGGTAGAGTAATGATGTCTAGTGTACCTAACAAAAAATTTTGAGTTAATGTTGTCAGGACTGGGACTGGTAGTTTTATGTATGGTTTTAAATACAGCCTTTATGTCATGTGGAGAAATTATATAGTCATTGGGGCGAGTAATGAATTTAGGAGTTTGATTGCAAATATCGGATTGAGAGAAGACAGAGCAAAAGTAATCATTGAGTACTGTTGCTGTTTCTGTATCAGAAACAATTGTAGAGCTATTGATGTCTATTGGGCCTACTGATCTATTATTCCCTTTTTTTTCATTAAGATAGGAATACATTGATTTATGGGAATCCTTTGTATGGACTATTCTAAATTCGAGATTACGTTTTGCTGTGGTTATAGAGGTTTTTAAATCCTTGACTGATTTTCTATATTTGTATAATGCTTCCTCTCTAATATTGTTGGGATAATTTTTTAGGATTTTAAATAATGACTGCTTAAGTTTGACCTGTTTTTTAATGGTATTGTTAAACCACAGAGGTATCTTTCCTTTTTTGTTATATTTATTTTTTTCGGGAACATGCTGATGTTCAAGTTCATAGATTTTAGATTTGAAATATGTCCAAGCTTCTTCAGTATTAAGAGATGAAAGGCTATTTACTCAATCAGTGTTGTTTAAAGTCTCATTAATCTTGGAAAAGTTTGCCTTTTCATACTGTTTAATCGAAAATTTACTGTTTGGAGTATATGAGTCATAACAAATGGAAAACTGAACAGCCATATGATCACTACTGCCCAAGGGGTATGTAATATTAAGATTAGTTATTCAATTTTTATCATTAGTGATGAGAAGGTCTAAAATATTATTCCCTCGGGTTGGCTCCCTAACTAATTGAACAAGACCCAAATCTATCATTGTTGATAAAAAAGCTTGTCATGTTGAGAGCTACCAGTTAAAGCCTCCCAATCAATAGATGGGAGGTTAAAGTCACCTAAAATGAGGACTGTACCATTTGTAGCTAATGAAGATATTTCTTTTGTTAAGGATAAAGTGTAGTCCAGGTCAGTTGATGGGGGTCTGTAACAAATGCCTACTACCATCTTTGGTTGACTGTATGGTTGAAGGGTAACCAATACATTTTCATTTTGGGTGTTAGAAGTAATTTCAAATGACAGAATATCATTCTTTATGTAGAGGCATACCCCACCACCCTTCCTGTTCCCTAATCTATTTTTAGTATAACGTTTAAATCCAGGTATCTCAACTGACCATGATTTATCTGAGTTGCCCCATGTCTCAGTTATGGATATTAGACTGAGATTATGACGTTGAATTTTAGTTTCTAGTTCAGCCAATTTAAGAGTTCTCAGAGAACGGGCATTGAGAGACAAGAATGTTAAGTAGCTGTTTCTTATAAGCGTGTCCTAGAGGTATTAAAAGATTTAGGTTTAAACCCAGTCTCCCCCACTGATAGTTTAAATGGCTATGAATAAAAGTGCTGATCTTACATCCCAACAATGTACTGCCTCTTCTGCTGAGATGCAAACCATCCCAGCAAAAGAGGGATGGGTAGTCATTAAATTCATCCCAATAGGTTAGGCAAGGGAGATTCTGCCTAAGACACCATTTACGTAACCATTCATTGATAATTTTAACTTTACTTAAAGTGCTGGGGTTTGCTCTAGGAACTGGTAAAATCTCAGAAAAACATATACTACATCCTCTTTCTTCAAAGAATATTGTGAAGAGCAACATAGTCTTGTTTCAGCTGTTCAATTGGTGTTTTATTTATTTAGTTTTTGTTGACTGGGTAAGTGCACTAGGCAAATCCTGCCTATTTTCAGGCACAACCCAGGGGAAGGGGATACAGATGAATGCCAACTGAGCTAGAACCAGATGAAACTATTGGTGGTATTTTTAGTGAATGAGAGAAATTTGGCCAGGACACTAGGGATATTTCTCTACTCTTTTCGATGAATGCCATGGGATCTTTAACATCCACCTGAACTACCACCAATCCAGGCAGATGGGGCCTCGGTTTAACGTCTCATCTGAAAGACGGCACCTCAGAAGTGCAGCACACCTCTCATGCTGCACTACAGTGTCAGTACTGGGATATTAACCCAAGTCCCAGATGTGGGATGTTTTATTGATATCATTGGTCCCAAGGTGGACAACTACCATACTGGAGTTCATACTGGATGGATAAGAAAATCAGAAGGCATAGCCCATAAAGATTTTCCCCACAATTCAGTGGTATGATGGATGCCACCAACTTCATCAAGATAATTGTCCAATTACTGCTTAAAAAGGTCCAGACTTTCTGCATCCACCACTTCCTGGGGCAGTCCATTCAATATCCTTATTGTTCAACACTTGAAACACCTCCTCCTTAGCTCAGTCCTACTCAATTCCTCCCTCAATTGCCTATCATGCCTTCTCAATTGATAGGTCTTTTCTTTATACACCAGTCCTAACTCTGTTCTAATAACCTCATCCTTCAGAGATTTATACAATAATAATAAATCCCCTCTTACTCTTCTACTCTCCAAAGACCACAACCCCAATATTTCCAATCTAGTTTCATATGACTCTTTCTCACACCCTGAAATCAACCTAGTAAGGGATCTCTGTGGTCTTTCCATTAATTTAATATCCCTCACCAATAAAGGACCTGCTACTGTAGAACAATAATCCAGTATAGGCCTTACCAAATATCTATACAATGGCATCAATACTTCTCTACTCCTTGATTGAAAACCTCTCCTAATACAACCAACAATCTGCATTGCTTTGTTAGATGATTGTTTGCTATTAACTTAATTTCTTAAATCATTTTGGACATAAATACCCAAACCTTTCTCACATTCCAATATCCTAAGCTTCAGATCATTCATATAGTAGATCTGTTTGATATTTTGTCTACCAAAGTGCATGATGGTACATTTATCCTTATTAAAGGTCATTCCGTTCTTTCTAGCATAATCTACAATGTACAACAAATCCTGACCAAAAATGAGTCTCCCATTGAATGTATTTACCACTGCTCCAATTTTAACATCGTCAACAAATTTAATTAATTTATTGTTACTTGATAGTTTCAGATTGTTTATAAACATACAGAACAACAGCGGGCCCAGTACCGACCCCTGGGGAACTCCACTCCATACTCTATTTAAATCAGATAGATATTCTTGAATCTTTACTTGCTGTAATCTGTTTCTCAGCCATTGTTCTACCCATCTAACAATGTTCTCACCAATTTCTATATTTATAAGTTTTTCTTTTATTTTATAATGTGGAACTGTATTGAATGCTCGACTAAAATTGAGCATTACATCAACACTATTTCCCTCATCAATACATTTACTGACAAACTCATAAAAGGTCAATAGGTTCGTTTCGCATGACCTATTAGGCATGAAACCATGCTGGTTCTTATCCAGAATTCCCCTCTTTGACATACTTTCATAAACAGCATCACTCAATGCCCCTTCAATAATCTTAACCACCACTGATTTCAAACTAACAGGATGATAATTCCCTGCATCACTCCTTTTCCCTTTCTTATATATTGGCACAACATGTGCCAACCTCCACCCCTCAGGCACCTCACCATCACCTAAAGATTTTTGACCCAATATTGTGATAATAGGTATCATCACATCACTCAACTCCTTCACAAAATATGGGTGAATGCCATCTGGTCCAGCAGTCCCATCCAGCTTCAATCTCCTTACTCTTTTAGCTACCCTCTCTATAGTTATAATATTTTGAGGATCCAGATTACAAATCCCTGTATTACACCTATCAATATCAACATCATTTTTGCTAAACACAGCTCCAAAACTTCTACCAAATTCATTGTTCATGTCTATAGGTTCAGAATTCATGACTCCATTAATATTTAAAGGTCCAACTGTACCTCTACTACCCTTAGTACTATTTACAGTACATAGGCAAAAAAACCTTTTATTTCTTTATTCACTGCTAGTCTAAATTCAAAACGTTTCTTAGCATTTCTTATTTCTTTCTTTAATTTCATCATAACTTTCTTATAACTCCGTTTAGAACTTTCTGATCCATTACACTTCATTTTATTAAACATTATTTTTTTTTCCTGCACATTTTTAATATTTTCTTATTCAACCATGGTGGCTTTTTGCCCATATGATTATAAGCCTTTCTACACGGGATGTCAATTTTTTTTCAATTTATTTAATGTATTCAAAAAATAATTCAAAGCTTCTTCCATGTTTAAACCTTCTAATTCTCTTTCCCAGTTTATTCTTACCAGTTCCTTTCTTATAGCTCTATAATTCCCTTTTTTATATAAATACTGCACTGTATTTCCCTTTACTGGTTTAGATGCCCAATCCATCGTAAACATAAAGACTTATGAACACTGTTGCCTAGCTGAGGTTGAATGCTAACATACTTTATTACATCAGAAATGTTGGTCAGTAAGACATCTAAAATATTATTACCTCTTGTGGCCTCTTTTGTACATTGTTTAACGCCACCTACTATCAGCTCCTCATGGACTCTACATCCTAAATGATTGCCAGGTTGTTTTTTATCCCACTCAATGTTAAAGGATTTTTTCCTGCTTGGGATAAAATAGATTTAACCATTGGTGTTATGTCAGACACCTTGGCCCCCCTGTAACTAGAACATGTTCTATTGGTTTTATCTGGGTTGCAAATGGCTCAGTCAGTATATTTAATAATGGAGTCACCCAGGACAAAAACTTGTTTGTCTTTTGGTTCGGGGCGGGGCGATATTTCTATTGTGATATAGTAGAAGTGGGAGGTGTGTTAGGCAACATTGGCTGATCATCGAATTTGGAGAATACTAAGGGAAAGGGGGAATTGGTGTTAGTTGTAACTACTGTACTAATTCCTGATGTAGTAGAGCACTCATTCAAAGTTTTGGGGCTATTCAGTCCATCATCATTTATAAAAGATAGGGGGTGAAAAGAATTGTGCATTGGTAATGCAGGAGCAACATTGGAGTTGTGACTACAATGTTTCTTAGTCTTGTTGTTTGGAATGGTCACCCATTCTTCTCTTTCTGGGGGCAGTAATGCCTGGAGTATAAACTCTGGATTTGTATTGGCAGGTGTAGAACATATAATACAACCCTCATTGGGGGGGGCACAGTGTATTATAGAGTCCATTTCTTGTCCTGTAATAAACTTGTTAGTACAAGTAGTTGATGTATCAACGTTTAACAACATTGACATCTGGTCTATATAGTCTTCAAGTGCTTCTGTCTCAGTACTACTTGAGGATCTAGTTGTGAGGCGTTTAATGTCCTTTTGCAATGTAATAACTAACTGGCATTTATTACAAATGAAGTTGGGAGATTGTTTCCCGTTAGCATACATTTTACATGAGGAACAGCAATTTTTAGCTGGTTTCATGCTTACAAGTACTTACAGCTACTGAATTTGAATATGGAGATTCAGCTGGTTCAGCAGGCAAAGTCTAGTTATACTGTAGTGCCCCAGTCCTGGTGTCCACATTGGACACAGTAGACACGTGCTACAATGCGTGTGCCTCTGCACGTGGCTCCACGCACGGCCCCACGCATGCTCGCCCTGCTCACTAGAGCGAGTGGTTTAATGCATGTAAAACCAGAAGTGTTAAGCTTACACTACTTCCGGTTTCACACTCGCAAATTGAGATTTCTAAAATAGCACAACAGCACTATAGCCTTTAAAAAGGCTCTCCCTGGTGGTTTTGGGGCTGTTTAACTGCAGAAGTTTTAAATATTTAGCAGATGTAGAGTGTTAGAAGGTGTTTGGAGTATGTCTGGCAATAGTAGTTACAGCCCAGACCTCCAATATCCCACATTCACTAGCGAGATGTATAGTCAGGGATAGGGATAGGACCCTTCTTCCCCACACTGCCTAATAAAGCAAATAAACAGTAATCAATCAGGACAACACAGTATAAGGTATATCACCACCTCTCACCAGAGGTACACAGTAAAAAGATCTATCTCTACCCTGCTTGAAAACTACCTAGCTCCACCTTGCGTAACCAGTCACTAGCCCTTCCTTCTCTCTTCTCCCTTTCTCTCCTGCACTTTCTCCCTCCCCCATGTTTCTCTAGTTAATTCGCTCCTGCCTCTCCCTGTGTTTGATTTCAGCTATTGGCACCGAATATGCAGACATCCATTTTTCTCCATTGTCCTCCCCCCCGGGACAAACCTGTTTCTCCTATACCTCCCTCTGCTCCCTTGTGCACGACACCCCCCCCCCGATTAACAGCAGCTACTGCCCTAAGGCTGCTCTACTAATTCCTACCCTGTCTTGTCTCTCCATAGATTCCACCCCTTAATCTGGGCCCTCGGAGCTGCATCCCAGTGCAGACCCTGGGCCAGCTCCACGGCCTGGTGCACCAACAGATATCGCCCCTGAAACAGCAGAAAAAAGGTACGGACTGAGAGGAACCACTTGTTGTGGCTGATCACTCACTGACTCATGCCCTGCTACTGGTGCACTGCAGTGGGGCTCACCTCTGACTGGCTGAGTGCCTCTCCAAACCTACCTAGCAGTGTGTGGCTTCCCGCTGTGGCCATCCGCTGAGCCTGTTAGGTGGTTCTGTGCCATAGCTGCCTATAGTTTCCTTAGCGGTGCACTGCACAGTCTCACTAGCTGGTCCTGTGGCCATCTGCCAGGCAATTTTTTTAGCCCAGCCCTCCACCATGTCCTCCTGCCTTAGTTAAATACAGCACAACTCCACCCACTGTTTGCTGCCTGATCTCTTATTGGCTACTACCAGTGCTCTGAACAGCCTTCGTTCTAGCTCAGTCTTAGGTTGTCATTATAAATCATAAGCGTCTCCCTACCAAAATGGATAGTACTCCTGCTCTCCTGGTATTTCTGCTCACCATCCTCCCCCAGGTAGGACAATAACTCCTCTCCACTGCACCCATAGATAATGGGTTTTCCATACCCCTCTACCTCTACAAGAGCCTGAGATTGGTACAACACTGTACAGCCAGGATGCTCACTGTAACTTATGCCCCCTGGCCCCCACCTTCATGTGATTATGTTCCAAGTCAGCAGGAACTTACTTATTCAGTCCCAGTTAACTGCGGCTGCTAATTGTCCAAGAGGTGACAAGCAAATTAAGACAATTAAAGGTAGAAGTACTTGGACCAAACAACTACTCTCTCACGCCACCAGAGCCGCACTTCTCCTGTTACTTCTCCTCTCTGGTGATGTGCATCCCAATCTTGGTCTCTACACTGACAGAAAGATGAACCCTCAAAAGGGCTGTGGTTTAAAAATAGTAGCTTTGAACATTTGCAGCCTACTGCCTAAAATGACTCAGTTCCAAGTGTAGACCAGGCTTCATTGCCCTGACATCATTTGCTTGACTGATACCTGACTCTCCCTTAAAATTCATGATAATGGCATTTCAGTACCAGGATATAGCATCTTCAGCCTTGACCAAAAAGGGAAGGGGAGAGCTGCCTCATCTATGTTAAAGAAGAAATACAGGGGAGTGTTTCAACAATCTCTGGTATGTCTAGTGACTACGAGTTGCTATCAGTGAACCTCCTCATAGGGAAACATAACAAATCTCTAACCATCGCCTCCATCTACCACCAGGAAAAGCTAAGCTGAGGCTTGATCCCATCCTGGAAGCACTCTCAAAAATTAAGAGGAACTTGGACATTATCATAAGGGGGGACTTTAACTGTAACTTAACTGTAACTGGCTCTGTAAGGAATCAGATGCACTTAAGGACCTGGTTGCCTGTGTATATCTCACACAGTAGGTAACTGAGAATACCAGACTGAATTACAGAACTGGCAAGGGCACACTACCTGATTGAATCCTTACCAACCATCCCTCTAGAATCAGACAAGTTATGGTGCTCCCAGATTGCCTCAGAGACCATTCCCCTGTCATGTGCAAATGGGTGAATAAGGAAGAAAAGGTCCATCCTATCACTATCTGTAGCCATGTTCTCAAGAGGGGTCTCACACACTCCTTTAGAGCAGCCTTAGCACAGGTGGACTGTTCCTCTTTGGATAGACTCCTGGACATCAACCTAGCACTGAAATATTTTGTTGACAAATTCAAGGAGATCTGTGATACTTATGCCCCTTTAAGGAAAAGAAAGATTAGAGGATTGTCCAATGGCTGGATCACCCATGGCCTGCTGGATCAGTTCAAGGTGTGGGATAGCCTCTGGAACCTACCAGGTCATAATGTCATATGTTTAATAGCATAAGACATTAGCGCTAACCCGGAATAGCGCTGTACGAGACAGCGAGTGGTGCAATACCACGCAATACTGCTGTACGCGTATTGCACCACTGCGTGATCATCCCAGAGCCAGAGGATAAGACCTCTGCTGGGATGGGTTTTGCCAAGCAGATGCCATGGCTCAATGAACTGAGACACTGCAGCAAAGAACCCAGGCGCTGCGTCTGGGACCGGGTTTGATTCCTGGTCCCAGTACTTTAATATTTTTTCACGCTCTGTGCAATTTGGAGGTGACCCCCCCAGAGTTGAGAATCCTTATGGGGGTTCAGGGTGCCGCAGCCCCTAACAGGAGCCACGCAAAAAAGAATTATGCCAGTATGCCAAAACGACTGTATTGGCAGTGCAATATTTGCATGTGGCATAATGTCTTGCAACATTATGACACTGTGCCCCTGTGGAATAAGGCCAGGAACTCTGGTAATCCACTTGACCACCAGAATTACTGGGCAGCTAGGAACAAGTGCACATACCTCTCCAGGCTGGCAAAGGCAAAATACTACAAAGAACAGCTAGACAGTAGCTGGGGGAATGGTAAAAGGTTTAGGCAAAATATTAAGGAACTGCTGGGTAAAGAGAGTAGAAAGCACCCCTCACTGCTCAATGTCAATGGCATCTCCATCATGGACCCTAGCATAATTGCTGAAACCTTCAAGTCAGCATTTACTGATCTAAGTGGGGTCCTCTCTCCTGATTACCTTTCCCCCGTGATCCATCCTTGTTGACCCCTAGACAGGATACAAAAACTCCCAACTTTTACTTCAGTAGTGTTTTGATTAGGGAGGGCAAAACCTATGTCAAGAAGGTACTTGGTAAAACCAGACTGGGGAGTGACAATGTTCATATGAAGCTTGTGTCACTTAAAGTAGAAGAGGTGCTCACCCCATCACCAACATATTTAATAAATCACTTGCCATGGCTACTTTCCCAGCTGCATGGACATTAGCGCTAGTGACCACGGTGCTCAAAAGTTGGGATCGCTCCTGCACGGCCAATTACCAACCCATCTCAATTCTCTCCCCACTATCAAAAGCCCTTGAAAGAATCATAGCAGATCAGACCAATGAGTATCTTCAGAAGTTCAATATCCAGTGCCTGGAGCAGCATGGCTTTCATAAGGGACACAGTACTGCTACGGCACTTGTCGAATTCTCCGACTATGTGCATAAGGCCTTGGACAATGGCAAACTTGTAGGATCTTTATGTATAGATCTTGTGGAGGCCTTCAATACTGTAAATCATAACTTAGTCCTCCAACAGCTATATCTTATAAGTTTCTCATCTGAAGTTGCACTCTGGTTCAAATATTACCTTCCGTAGCGAAACCAAAGTGTCAAGATTGGGCCTGTGATCTCCTCAGCCAGGGAAATTAGTCTTGGAGTCCCTCAGGGATCTATCCTGGGTCCCCTTCTCTTCAGTTTGTTCTTAAATAGACTACCTGAGGCTAGTAAGAGCAAAACTATTCTGCATGCCGACGATGCGGTCATCCTGAGCAGCAGCCCTCAGCTCGATCAGCTGCAGAATGAGCTACAGTCCTCTTTCAGGTCCCTGGAAGACTGGTTCTGCTCACAGAAACTGCTCCTCAATCACAAGAAAACTAAAACAATGCTAATTTCCAGCACATAACATAAGAAATCAAATTCAGACCTGACAATAGTCAATAACAAGGCCGCTCCCTTAGAACAGGTTCGCACTTTTAAGTACCTTGGGATACACAATGATAACACCCTATCTTTTACTCAGCATTTGACCATGTTGTCAAAAGTCAATGCTAGACTGGGGGTTTTATACTGGCACATGCAAAACCTCACGTCCACTGCCCTCCATCTTTCAGTATTCAGTTCCATCCTGTCGATAATCGACTATGGCTTGGTTGTCTACAGGTTGGCCTTGGACACAGCACTGATGTGTATTGCTACAGCCATCAATATGGCCTGCAGACAACAGGACACACACCTGTACACTTTATGAACAAACTGCCTGAACCTCAACAAGAGAATAAAGTACCAGACATGCCTTCTCGGCAAGAAAATCCTACTTGGGAATGGCCCCCCATCTATTTATTCAACTTTATCTTTTTATTGAAAATATTTTTGAGTAGATAAACATACATGCAATACAGATATAAAGTATCCTCCATATAAGGCATAGCACAGGTTGTATAAAGTAGTGTGCATACAATAAAAAAAGAAGGTCAGTGTTTAGGCTGGGTATAGGCTACAACCAGAAGGGAGCAAACAGGATTACAACAAGTTAATACAGGAAAAATATACAGAAATATAAGTATTAATTTAAAAAATATTCATAATATATGAAAGGTGGTAAACATCAATAACTAAGGTTAAGCCTAATTGTGCTTGCAAAAGATGGTACTAAAGGGGTTACAATTAATGTATTGTAATAGGAGGATATAATATGGGAAAATGAAAAAGACATAGAGAGAGGAAGGTGGAGACATTAGAGAGAGAGAAAGAGGATAAGAATAAGAAAGAGAAAAAGAGAAGAGAGCTGAGGAATAGAAGATATCTGTGCATGATTACTTTATTACTCCTAAACTAAGACAGATGAGAAGGAATCAAATCTGAATAGTCTTATATCAGGGTTTAGGAGTAGTAGAAGGATCAATATATGTGAAATAGTCCTGCCAACATCTATCATATACAGTGAGTTGGCCATGAGTAAGATGGGAGAGTTGATCTAATGATGCGTACTGAGATAAGTTTTGAAGAATATCTGAAAAAGATGGAACATGGGTAGATCTCCAATTCATGAGAATCAAACATTTAACAAGGAGGAAAAGTATATTAAGCCATCTGAAATGTGCATGTGATAGGGTAACATTGTTTGAGACATACATACCTAGCAAGAAGAGTTTAGGGTCTAGAGGGAATTTTTGTCCAATAACTCTGGAGGCAAATAAATGAACCTTGTGCCAAAGCTTATTAATAGTGGTACATGACCATAGAATGTGGAGAATGTCACCATTAGGCATGTTGCAATGCCAGCAGTGATTATTGCTTAATAACCCCATACGGTGTAATACAGAGGGGGTTCTATACCAAGAATATAAGATTTTAATTTGTATTGAGAGCTATATTTAAACTTGTAAGGGGAAGGGATAAGGAGGGCTGACCAGAAGCCCTCCCTCCAGATGAGGAGTAGCCTTCAAGCCCAAGGGAGGAAACAGACTGGAGGTGGAGGTTTCAGGAGGAGCAGGGGAGGATGGAAGTATAAGGAATCTGGGTGGGGTCGACAAAGAGGATCAGGGATAAGGGTGGGGGTTAGTGTTAGTTAATGCCAGGAGCTTGGAAACAAGTTGCCAGAGTTCCAGGCCATGCTGTTCGAGGGGGTGGATGGGCGGCAGTCACGAAACGTGGGCCAACAAAACCATGACTGGGACCTAAATGTACGGGGACACTATGCTTAGGAAGGATAGAAAGGAGGGCAGAGGGGTGGAGTGGCTATGTTCATTAGAGATGACATAGAAATTGCTATGGTAGAAGAGGCAGAGGAAACGTGGAGGCCTTATGGGTCACCTTACGATCCCCAGCAGGAGATAAGGTCAAGCTGGGAGTAGCATATAGGCCCCAGGATGAGTGATGTTCTAGAGGATGGTTTGCTGGACAACATCATTGCCCAGTGTGGTCCAAAGGGGAAGGAGTGGTGTTGATGGGGACCTTAATATGCCAGGTACAAACTGGGAACCATGTCCTCTAAGGTGGCCAAGGAGCAGAGGCTGCTGGATGGCTTCCAGGATGTGTTCTTAACACAGCATGTGATGGAGCCCACAAGGGAGGGCATGTCCTGGATGTGGTTCTGGCAGATGGGGATCTGGTAAGGGACATGGTTGTACAGGACCCCTGACTGGGAGTGACCACAATACTGTCTGGTTTCAAATAAGCATTGGGGAGTGGGGGTGAGATCTAGGACACTGGCAGTGGACTTCAAGGGCAGACTTTATGGGCATGGGAAATATTCTCAAGGATCACTTGAAGGGGATTACCTCAACGACAAGTGTGGAAAGGAGATGGGAGGTCATAAAATGGGGACTTCATGAAGCAGTCAGGATCTGCGCTAAGTTGAAACGTAAGGGAGCAAGGTCACATAAACCATGCTGGTGGTCCAGTGAGGTCCAGGTAGCAGTCAGAGAAAAGAAGGCGGCTTACAAAAAATATAAAACAACGAGAGGGGATAGGGATAAGGAAATGTACCAGCTTGCATCTAGAAAAGTCACTTGTATGGTGAGGGGAGCAAAGTCCAGTAAGAGCAACGGCTGGCACAGGGGATACATGGAGGAAAAGGGTTCTTCGGTACATTGGGGAGTGGAGAAAAACTAAGGGCCATCTCAGCAGATTGAGATCAGAAGGAGGGTGGGTGGAAGAGGCGAGGGACCAGGCAGAAGTATTTAACGAGTACTTTGCCTCTGTGTTCACTAGGGAGGGGGATGGGATATCTACAAAGCAAGGCACAAAGGGGATAGAATCAGCAGGGAGTGGGATCAGGGGAGCAACAGAAATGGAGCAAAAGGGAGGGAAAGGTACCCCAGGGGTGTCACATCTGGATAAGGATAAAAAGACCAGTAAGGTGGAGGGATGGATGATGCCATCCCGCCAAAGGTGTGGTTTGCCCTCAAGGCCCTAAAGAAGACAAATCTCCTGGGCGGATGGCATTCATCCGAGTACTATGGGAATTGGCGGACATACTGGCTGCACCCCTGGCAGAGCTTTTCAGCAGGTCACTTGAGACAGGGAGGGTACCTAGGATTGGCGAGAGCACATGTGGTACCAATCCACAAAGGGGGTCGAAGGAAGTACCAGGAAACTATAGACCCATCAGTTTAACCTCGGTGGTGGGAAAATTAATGGAAGTATACTAAAGGAACGATTGGGGGTTTACTTGGGAGGTGGGAGGTCTGGATAGTCGGCAGCATGGGTTTGTGCCAGGTAGATCATGTCAAACCAACCTTGTGAGTTCTATGAATGGGTAACATCAGAACTGGACAGGGGTAAGCCTGTGGATGTATTATTCTTGGACTTCAGCAAGGCGTTTGACTCTGTCCCCCACAATGGTCTGGTGGAGAAACTGATGGGGTTAGGAGTAGGCCCTTTGATGGTCAGATGGATTGAAAACTGGATAGCTGGATGCACTCAGAGAGTAGTGGTCTGTGGGGAGCTCTCGAACCCTACAGAGGTTGGTAGTGGGGTACCACAGGGCTCGGTCCTGGGTCCAATCCTGTTTAATGCATACATATCGGACATCAGGGATGGTATAGGGTGTGAAATGAGTCTGTTCGCGGATGACTCCAAGATGGGAGCAGTAGTTGAGGGAGAAGAGGGGAGGTTGGCCCTGCAAGGGGACCTGGACACCCTGGAAAGCTGGGCTCACACATGGAAATTAAATTTCAATATCGCCAAGTGCAAGGTGTTGCATCTTGGTCGGGAAACCCCAACACAGGTACACCCTGGGAGGGAGGTGCTGGAAGCCTCAACAGGGGAAAAAGACCTAGGGTCATGGTGGATACATGTATGAATAACTCTGAGCAGTGCAGGAGAGCAGCTAGCAAGGCAAACAGGATGTTGGGATGCATCATAAGGGTATCACCTCTAGGATCAAGGCAGTGATTCTGCCGCTGTACAATGGACTGGTTAGACCACACCTTGAGTACTGTACAGTACTGGAACCACCTTGAAGAGGGACATACAGCTCCTGGAGGCTACAGAGGAGGGCAACAAAGATGATACGAGGGCTAGGGGATTTGACTTACGAGGACAGACTTGAGGAGCTCTGCCTGTTTTCATTGGAGGAGAGGAGAGACAGGGGGGACATGATTGAGGTCTTCAAGTACCTCAAGGGAATAAATAGAGTAAACATGGAGGGGATCTTTAGACTAAAGCAGGGAGGTATCACCAGAGGACATGGTTTGAAGTTGGAAGGTGGAAGGGTGAGGGGAAAAGAGGAGGAGGTTTTTCACTGAGAGGGTGGTGGACCCTTGGAATGCACTGCCTGGTGAGCTGGTTCAGAGATCCACAGTGGAGGGCTTCAAGAGAGGGTGGGACAGACACAGAAAGTGGATGTATCAGATGATGGCCTGTCCCAGGGGGGTGGGGATGGATGATAGGGGTTTCTGGAGCACAAGGGATGGGAGGGTCTCGGCACCCAACTAAGGATCTAGGTTCGAGCAGACTCGATAGACCATAAGGCCTAATCTGCTGGCAAATAGTATGTTAGTATGTTAGTATATGCATCTTTGAAAGTGTTATGAGTAAGATACCAGCAGTTACACCATTGTGTATCACTAATATTATAGTTGAGAAGGGTGCTCCATTTAATTTTAGCAGATGTAGTTTGATCAGGTAAACTAGCTGTAATATCTTTGTAGATGGAACTATTCCATTTTGCTGATAGGCTAATCCAGTGTGAAACGTAATGATCCTGTAATGTAAGTCTATGAGTGTGATGGGAGAAAGAGCTATAAGCAGTTTGAATCTGAAGGTACTTCCAGAAGTCTTGTTTGGGAAGATTCCAGATATTCTGAAGGTCTGAAAAGGTTTTAAGAGTTAAAGAATTCTGGTCTAGGATATCCCCTAAGAAAATAATATCTTTGTTTCTCCAGGATCGGCAAAAAATTGTTTAATTCTCTAGACGAGTAGTGGGTTACCCAAAAGAGGGGTGTACAACTAAAGGGTCGGGTTAGACTTTAGGAAGTTGTGAATTAGTTTCCAATAAAAACAGAGGATGAGATAGTGGGATGTGTCTTTAGTTTGGAAGGAAGGGGATTAAAGATGAAGGAAGTGGGGACTCCACCAGGGCAGGATGCAGATTCCATTGTAACCCAGAGTGGAGTATGAGAGGATGGTTTATGGAACCACTTAATGGTTTGGGCAGTCTGGAAGGCCCAGAAGTAAGCAGAGAACCAGGGGAGTCCAAAGCCTCCTTTTTTCCAATGAGTACCAAGTTTAATACGACTAAACCTCAGAGGTTTACCATCCCATATAAAGTTACCGAGCAATTTATCAATTTTAGCTAGAAACTAACAGACAAAGTTAGGGGGATATTGGCAAATAGATAAAGAATTTTAAGAGAGAGCGACATCTTAATAGTGGCTAACTTCCCCATAAACAAGAGATTGGGAAGTTTCCATCTATCCAGGGTGGTACAAATGCTATCAATTAAGGGATTAAAGCTAGCATCCTACGTTTTTTCCAAGTTTCAGGTTATTTTGATTCCTAGATAGGTTATACCTTGTGGTGACCAACGAAAACCAAAAGGCAGGTTCATAAAAGGTTTGCAGAGGTAGTTGAGAGGTTAGACTTCTGATTTTCTGTAATTCAAACAAGGCCTGAAATACTAGTGAAAATTGTTAAGTAACTTGACTAACAAGAGACCTGCCCAATTCAGATTTTCTAATAAAATTAAAAGATTATCTGCATAAGAAATAGAACTATATCTATAACTGCCAATAGGTATGCCCTTAATATCGATAGATTGGCATAGACTGGCAGACAGGGGTTCCATAGCTAATATGAACAGAGATGGTGACAAATGACAGCCTTGTCTGCTTTCTCTCTCCAGTTGAAAGGTAGAGGAGAGAATGGAGTTAGTAAGTACTTTCGCAGTAGGTGAAGTATATAATAATTTAATCCAGGAACAAAATGTATGAGAGAAACCAAAACAGGTTAGAACTTGAAAAAGGTAATTCCAGTTTAGGGAGTCAAAGGCCTTTTCAAAATCAATAGCTATGGCCGCTGCAGGAGATTTAAGAGATTTGGCCTTGTGGATAAAATTAAATAGAGATCTAGTCTTAATAAACCCAGATTGTGAACAGTGAGATAACTTGGGAATCAGGGGTTTAAGGCGAGATGACAGTAGTTTAGCAAGTATCTTTCCATCAGTGTTTAATAAAGAGATTGACCTATAGCTTGCAGGAAGTGAGGGGTCTTTGTCTTTCTTGGGGATTAAAGTTATAATTGCCTCAGTGCAAGTTGGGGGGAGTTTGCCTTTATCAGTGGCTTTTTGAAAGAGTCTAAAAAGGATTGGGCAGAGAGTGTCAGAAAGCAATTTATAAAAGTCTACAGAAAAAACGTCTCTCCCAGGGGATTTACCAGACTTCAGGGAAGATAAAGCTTGCTGAATTTCTTCCTGAGAAAAGGGTTCATCTAAAGAGTTCACTTCAGGGGTAGAAGGATGAGGCAAATGTAGACTATTTAGAAACTACTGTATGTATAAGGTAGGGGCAGGGTTTAGATTGGAATATAATGACTGATAGAAAGACTTCATAATGTGGTTCATAGAGAGGCTATCCATGTGTATTGTACCTTGGTGGTCTTTAAGACTTGAAATGTGTCATTCCATCTGCTAAACTTTAAGTTGGTAAGAAAGAAGCTTCCCATTTTTATCTCCCTGCTCCCAATATCTGTGTTTCAGTTGAACCAGAGCCAGTTCAGTCTTATGAGAGCTTAGTTCATTTATATTAATTATTAATTGGAGAATTTCAAATATGAAGTTTGGAGGCAGGATTGTGCAAATTAGAGTTAAAATACTGGGCTTCTTTAGATTTGAGGGAATTTTCAAGATCTGCTAGTTGTTGTTCTCTTAATTTCTTCCTGTGGGCAGTGTAGCTGATTATTTTTCCATGAATCGTGGCCTTAAGTGCTTCCCATACAGTGTTCATAGAAGTGTCAGATGGATTATTATGAGAGAAGAATTCTTTAATCTGAGATTTAACCATAGGTACGAAATCAGGATCTTTAAAGAGGAGAGGATCGAGACGCCAAAAAGAAGATTTTGGTTGTGGGGGACCCCATAAGAGATGCAGTTTAACTGGAGAATGGTCTGAGATTACAATGGGCAAGATATATGAATCAATGTTTTTTTTCAGGTATGGCGTGAGAGGTCAACCAGTAGTCGATTTGACTATATGTCTTATGTAATGAGGAGAAAAAAGTGAAATCTCGGTCACAGGGGTGAATGAGCCGCCAAACATCAGAAAGGCCCAAGTCTTTCATTAGTAATGAGAGGGCTTTAGTACTTCTAGGGTGGGTGTCTATGGACATGTTACTTCTATCCATACTAGACTCTAAGGCCAGATTGAGATCTCCTCCTAGGATAATTGGGGTGTTGTCCGTATTGTTAGATAATATCTGTTGTACTAGGTTATGAAAGAACTCTGGGGAATCAGCATTGGGTGCATAGCCATTAACAAGCATAAGGGACCCGGAAGGGGTATGCAGTTTAACAATTACCCATCTGCCTTCTGTGTTAGAGATGGAATTTATAAGATGCCATTTAAGATTTTTGTGGATAGGTGTAGTGACTCCTCTTTTTCTTGAAGTGAAGGATGAGTTGTAGATTTAACCAACCCAGTCTTTTTAAGTCTAGTTACATCCTATACTAGCAATTTAGTTTCTTGAAGGAAAGAAATATTAGCTTAATGATTTTTAAGATAGGAGAGTATTTGCTTTTGTTTACAGGGAGAATTAAGTTCCTTCACATTCCAAGTGTATAAAAGTAAATTCTTCATGGTATTGTTATTAAGGAGGAAAGACAGTTATTGAAATAGTGAGGGACATAGTAATATGATAGAAGATGGCTCAACAGATAAAAAAGAGCAACTATGTATATGAGCAGAGAGGTAGGCTCACTCAAGTTGACAAAGTATGGCATGAAGAGTGTAGTTAGCACAGATAACTTCTTGTAGAAGGAGTGAATAGAGAAGGAAGAGATACACATTATTAATCAACCACAATATTAACACACTAACAAACTAAGAGTATTTCTAAGGGAGCATCAAGACAGGAGTCAGCTAACTAGCTGGAGGACTCTCTTGCCACACACCAGGCGTCCAAATGTTGGAAAGGACCTAGAAGGACCAACAAAAAGAAAAAGTGTTGGTCAGATACTAAAGTCTAAACCTAATAATACTACTGGAACTGTTATAATGAACAAATTAGATCAGAATTTAACTATACCCTATAAAGCAGGGAGCTGTAATAACCTTAGCTTCATATAAAAGCTAATATAGTATGAAAAGGAATAAAGGAAAAAAAAACAATACACCAGTACATGAATATTAAAACTGATAATGACAGTATTAATGAAGGTGCCAGCTTTTTATTGCTAGAAGTCTGGAGTCGCTAAATGAGAGACCAGTGTTACCTTAAAAGGTTAGTTCAGGAGAACTGGATACTTTAGTGGTACTGTTTACGTATAAAAAAGTAAACAGTAAGACTACACTTGGCAAGTTATTAAACTTAATTTCAGATTAAAGTGCCACAATATAGTGGATAGTATAGCTCCAGGGTAGATATTTAGAAGTATGGTTAAAGAAAATAAGATATTGAGACCCCTACGCCTGGAGCAAAAAAAACAACAGGAAACATATGGAGTCCGGCTTTGGAGATAACTGTAGTTAAAGAAGATCTAGGAGTGTGATCTAATTCCCTTTACTCAAAAATTGCCCATCAAGTAGATATATGAGATGACTAAGCCTAAATAATAGGTCCAGTGAGCCCCATAATCGGAGGGGGGGGGTACAACAGAGAGACCCCTTTTAAATAGTAGGGCTTTGAGTAAAAATAGGGTATAAAAGAAAAATATTGATCAAGTGCTCTTTGCAACAGTGCCCCAAAAATAGCCAGCAAGTATAATAATAATATGGATACCGTGTTTCAGAAAGAAGGAGACAAACAATGGGGTAGTATGGCATAGGAGAGATAGAGTAGTCAAGGAGAATACTACATTTTTTCATTAATGTAGCCTTTGAGGGATACAGTGATAAAGTACCCAAAAGCTTATACTGCCAGAGTACAATAAAGGAAGCAAATATTGGAGCAAGTAAGATTTTACAGGGGAAAAATTAGTACAGCCTGGAGTTATAATCTGAGCACATGTCCAAAGTATAGGATAGAGTAAAATAACAAAACAGCTAGCTTGCCAAATGTAGTAATATCAACCGAATATTACCTGTGAACTGAGGAAATAGAGGAACAATAACAAAGTACCAGGGTGCCACTGAAGCAAAGCCAAGAGGCAAGTTTTTAGTCAAAAATGATGTTATTAGGGCCAACTGCAATGCACAGCCTTTCACATTCACAACCGGCTGGAAGCGAAGTGATTGGCCTTGTGGAGACAGTGCAATGCGTGGCTAGGCTACAACAAAACTGTTTCTCAAGCGATCAGTGTCCTGGATAAAATGAACCAGGAGAAAGTGGATCAGTCCTAAGTTAAACAGCGAATAGAGTCAAGTCACCATAGCTTTGTGAGATTTATTGGAGCTGATTGGGTTTTTCCCTTTCGTTTTCGCCTTACATTTCTTTTTAGGAGGCTCTAGTGATTTAAGAGGAGAGCTTGTGGTTGCTTCAGCCCAAGAGGAATCAGCAGATATATTGCCTTGAGGCAAGGTACATGAATTAGGGGAAAGATCCTCTGTGGTTTGAGACATTAAGTCCTCCTGGGAGGAATGCATATCTTCAGCCTGAAGTGCAAATGTATTACTTAATGGAATAGAAGAATTAACTTGCAGATGAGAGGATGATGCTTGAGAAGGTCTGGGAGGATCCTCGGTAGGGCAACAAGAGCAGTTAGATGTGTGAAGAGCGGACAAAAGTTTCCCTTGCAGCCTACTCAACTGTCTGGTACGTAGAGCAGAAGAAGCAGTATTGTTTTGGAGTACAGACTCAGTGGAATTTCCTCCTCGATCTTGCGTGGCAGTGTCTTCCCTCCGAGTAGACTCCAGAATACAGACTGGGCTTTCTTCCTCATTCGGGCTTCCCAAGGTAAGAGAATTCAAATCGATACCAAGGTAGTTAGTTAAGGCATCAGGGGAACTGAAATTTTTAAATGAGGACCCAAGATAGAGGCACATTGCTGAGGGGTTGCGCAAAACAAACTTAATGCCTCTTTGGTGCAGTATTTGTTTCAGAGGATTATATTCTTTCCTTTTAGCTGAGAGCGCCTTTGAAAAGTCTCTGTATATGAAAATGTTGTGGTCTTGCCAGTATAATGCCCCCACTTCTCTAGCATGTTTTAATATCAGCTCAGTGTGTGCATAATTCAAGAAACGAGCAATGATGAGTCTAGGTCGCTGGTTGGGTTGTGGCCTCGGACCTAAAGTATGATGGGATCTCTCAATGGTTAGAGCCAGATCAGGAGGTAATTTTAGCAGTGCCGGTAGAACATGTAGGAGGAGCGCAGATGTGTCCCCCATCTCAGCACCCTCTGGAAAGCTGAGAAAACACAAGTTTTTCCTCCTACTGCGATTCTCTATGTCATCAATTTTTGATTACAAGAATTTTATTGTACGATCCTGAATTCGAATCGTGGCCTGTAGCTCGTGGATGAAGGTTGTATTTTGAACTGTTGATTTCTCGGTGACAGATATTCTCTGGCCGACAGACTCCAATGTAGCTGAATTTTGGTGAGTGGCTTCTTTTAGATCGTTAATATCTGCCATTAGCTTAGAAAACATCGCCTCCACTCTGGTGGGAGAGTTAGATTGTGGGTGTAAGTCAGCCATAGTATTGGGCAGTGAGGCCTGATGATTAGCAGCATCGATGTGACCAAATAAAGGTAGTAAGGCTCAAAATAACTTTCAAAATTTGTGGAGCAAGAAGGATATAGGATGATCTTAGGAGATGGCACCAAAAAAATGAACTGGTTGAGGATGGATGAGGATGGATTACATCTTCCCTTGCAGAGAGAATGGATTAAGCTGCCATCTTCTGCCTAGAAAGGCGACGCCCCCCCCCAAGCTAAAACCCCTGTTGCAGGCTAGCCACTCTTCCTACCACACCAGGGGCACTACCAGAAACTCCTTAGCTATCCCTTTCAGGAAAACCTCACTTGCTCAAAGGTTCTTTTCCTACAGAGCACCACTCTGGCTAAATGAGATCCCAGAACACATAAAAAACACCAGCCTTACTGCATTTAAACTATTACTGATGCAACACCTCTCTGATGCTGGCACTTGTGCCTGTAGGTAATATGGACAGACCACTCTACCTATTGACATAGAAACATAGAATTTGAAGGCAGATAAGGACTGCTTGGCCCACCTTGTCTGCCCATTTCCCTACCTAATGGATAAGCTGCAGAACCTAGTTTACCAACAGCCTACTTCCTCCTACCCCCCACCAGAATTGCCTTATGTCTGTCCCATGCATTCTTGAATTCTTCCACTGCTTTGACTCCATGACCTCCTCAGGAAGGCCATTCCATGCATCCACCACCCTCTCCATGAAAAATACTTCCTCACATTACCTCTGAGTTGTTCCCCCTCTATCTTCAAATTGTGCCCCCTTGTTCTTGCATATCTCTTTTTCTGAAAGATGCTACCCTCTTGGACTTTGTTGATTCCCTTGAGATACTTGAAAGTTTCTATCATGTCCCCCCCTCCCTTCTTTCCTCAAGGCTATGCATATTAAGCTCTTTTAGTCTTTCTTCATATGTCTTCTGGTGCAGACCCTGCACCATTTTGATTGCCCTCCTCTGGACAGCTTCCACCCTGTCTATTTCTTTGCGGAGATGGGGTCTCCAGAATCGCATGCAGTACTTCAGATGGGGTCTCACCAACTGTCTATACAGAGGGATAACAACTTCCTGTTTTCTACTGGTGATGCCTCTCCCTATGCATCCCAGTATCCGTCCAGCCCTCCTTACTGCCTTCTTACATTGCTTGCCCACCTTTAGGTCATCTGCTATAACTACCCCCAGGTCCCTTTCCATTTTTGTTGTTGTCAGTAACTCACCCCCATTGTGTACTCTTCCCCTGGGTTTTTGTTTCTTAGGTGCATTACTTTGCACTTCTTTGCATTGAATCTAAGCTGCCATATTTTTGACCATTCCTCCAACCTTGCCATGCCCCTTCTCATCCTTTCCACCCCACCTTGTGTATCAACCTTGTTGCAGATCTTTGTGTTGTCTTCAAAGAAACATACTTTTCCTTCCAGTCCCTCTGCAATGTCACTTATAAAGACACTAAAAAGGACTGGACCCAGTACTGAACCCTGCTGTACCCTACTAGTAACCCCCTTTCTTTAAAATGGACTCCGTCTACTGTTACCATCTGTGTCCTGTTGTCCAGCCAACGTTTTACCCATGCTACCACCCTAGGACCCACTCCCAGGCTGGCTAAGTTGTTTATTAATCTTTTGTGTGGGACTGTGTCAAATGCCTTGCTAAAGTCTAGGTAGACCATGTCCACAGCCCCTCCCTGGTCTACTACTTTGGTCACCCAGTCAAAAAAATCAGTTAGATTCATCTGACATGACCTTCCCACTGTGAATCCATGCTGCCTTGGGTCCTGTGCCCCACTGGCATCTAGGTAGGCAACAATTCTTTCCTTTAGAAGTGATTCCATCATTATCCCTACCACTGAGGTCAAACTGACAGGTCTGTAGTTTCCTGCCTCTGTCTTGCTCCCACTTTTGTGAAGGGGAATCACATCTGCCCTCCTCCAGTCCTCAGGTACCACATCCTCCTCCTCCTCCTCCCATGATTGCTAAAAAGAGTAGTCAGTGGTGTTACTAGTTATCCCCTTAGTTCTTTTAAAATTCTATGGTGAAACCCATCAGGCCCCATTGCTTTGTCCACCTTCAATTTTAGGAGTTCTTTCAGAACCCTTTCTTCTGTGAAAGGACTGATATCAGCCTCCCTATCCAGAGTGCTTCTATTGACTGGATTACCTCCAGTACCTCCCCCTCCTCTTCCTTTGTGAATACTGAGCAGAAGTATTCATTCGGTATCCCTGCTTTTTCACTGTCCCTCTCTGCCCACCCACCCTCCTCTTTATTCAGCCTCAGTACTCCTCCCTTAGTCTTTCTTCCCTCCCTAATGTACCTATAACAGGTTTCATCCCCTTCTTAACCGGGTTGGCTATCTTTTCCTCAGTTTGGGCCTTTGCTATTCTGACTACTTTCCCTGCTTCCTTCTGCTTTAACTGGTACAGTTCTCTGTCCTGCTCCTTCTGTGTTTCATTATACTTCCTGAATGCTATATTTTTCTCCCTAACCTTCTCTGCCACTTCTTTTGAGAACCATAGTGTTTTTTCTTTCATTTTGATTTGTTATTTGCTTCACACAAAGGCTTGCTGCCTCTGTGATGGCAGTTTTGATGTTTCTCTATTGTTGCTCCATCCCACCTTCTTGCCTGTTTGCTAGTGCTTTTCTGAGGCACTCTCCCATTTTGACAAATTCAGCCCTTCTGAAGTTCAGCACCTTCACTTTTGTATGGCTTGACTCTACAGCTTATTGTTAACCACACTGTTTGGTGGTCACTTGTTCCCAAATGGCTACCCACTTCTAGATCTGAGATCCTCTCTCGGTCCCCATTTGAGAGTAGCAGATCTAAGATTGCTCCCTCCCACGTGGGTTCCAGCACTAGCTGTCTGAGGCATTCCCCCCTGTAGGGCATCGAGAATGACCCTGCTCTTGGATGTGGCTGCAGCAAAGGTGCTCTAGTTAACATCTGGCATATGCAGGTCCTCCATTAGCAATATCTCCCCTTTCGCTGCCATTCTAAGGATGCCTTCTATCATTTCCTTGTCCATTTTCTCCCCGAGACAGGGGTCTGTATACAACCCCTGTGCGGATTGTGGTGCCATTTCCAGTGTCCAGGGTGATCCACATTGCCTCCTCTCCTCCCTGTTTACCCTTTAGTTCCATTGCTTTGATCCCTTCCCTTACATAGAGAGCTATTCCTCCTCCTCCTCTTCTACCCTCCCTGTCCCTACTGTAGATTGTGTACCCTGGTATGTTGACATCCCAGTCATGGTTCTCTGTGTACCATGTTTCTGTGACTGCCACAATATCCAGGCATCCCTCTTCCATCAAGGCCACCAGTTCAGGTAGCTTGTTACCTAGACTATGGGCATTGGTACTCATTACCCTCCATTTTTTTGATGGCCTTATCCCTTTTTGCCCCATCTCTGTCCTTACTGCCTTTGTCTTTTTCTCCATTTACTCCTGCCCTTCTCCCTATCGACTGCTTTATCTTGGTGTTTACCTCACTAACTACCCTGATTTATTTAGGGGGGGCTAGGATTTCCCTTACCCTTTTCAGTGCCCCCCCAGCTAGTTTAAATGTTTGCCAGTGAAGCATTTAAATCTATCACCTAGGATCCTGGTTCCCCTCCTGGACAGATGCAGACCTTCACACCAGTATAGACCTGTATCCCTCCAGGTGGACACCCAGTCACCAATGAAGCTGAAATCCTGAGCTCTGCACAATTTTTTCAACCACTAATTGAATCCCACGGTGTGGAGTACCCTAGCCTCACCCATGCCACAGACAGGTAGCACCTCCGAGAAGGTTATCGTCCATGCTACTTGTATAAAGCAGCCAGGGATGTTGTGTCCCCCCCATCCATATTAGCACCTTATCCATCATATTTCGCCACCTCTCTGTACTCTGCCACTCAGCCTCTCAGTAGGGCCCCCGGGTTTCTCTATGGGTGCTCAAATCCCTATCCCACTCATGTTTCTTGACAAATGCCTGTCTCTGGCTACTAATATTTCCTTTTTTCTTTCTCCTGCACTGTTTAGTAAGTTCTCTGAATGCCTACTGGGCCACATGGAAGTCCACCAAACATCTTGTTTTTCACTGGTTTGTATTCCTCCAGCCACCTTTATTTTCAACCAACTTGTTTATTAATCCTGCACTTGAACTTTACAACCACATGTATAGCTGAATTTTGTTGTACCAAATGTAACCTTCTTAATGTGTTGACTGTATACTGGTCATATCTTGTGATGTTTCTGTTATAATGTTTCTACTGTAATTGTCCTGTACCCTATCCTTTGACATGGAACCTTTGAAAAAGAGCAGTTTGCACAAAGGTTAATTTCCAGAGAATGAAATCAATAAATAAACAATCCAATGGCATATGATACACCGTACAATCAATAAAGGATTTGTTGTGTCTCAATCCTTATTCAACTGTATGGAGGGAGGGCAGCCACAGTTCATTATAATAATAAAAATGGAAAATCTGAGGAGTAATTATACAGTCAATGCTCATAGGAAAATTAGGAGACAGTAATTGGCACATCTTAACCATGCATGCCCTATGACTATGAAGGTTAATCCATTAGGCACATAAATGCACAACAAAATCATGTTTAAACTGGATTCTAGCAACTAGGAGCCGAGGCATCATAGAATCTTTGCAGGGGGGAGGTCTCAGGCAGTTGGTTCAGTAGCCATCCAGGGGCAAGGTGATCTTAGACCTTGTGCTGACCAATGGAGATAGGATAAAGATGGATGGGCACATAGGATCCTGTGACCACCATACAGTATGGTTCAGCATCAGTACAGTGTTGCAGAAGAACCATACTAGATATGGGTCCTGGATTTCAAGAGAGCGGACTTCGCTAGGATGGGGAGGGAGATCAAAGAAGCCCTGGCAGGAAGGGATCCAGGGGGAGGGGTTGAGGAGCGGTGGCCACACCTAAAAAAGCCTTAGTAGAGGGACAAATCAGTGCATTAGGATGAGTAACAAGGGAAAAAGAAGGAACAAACCACTATGGTTCACAAAGGAGGTGGCAGAGAAAGTGAGGGACAAAATGGGGGGCTTTCAGAAAATACAAGAAGACTCAGAAAGATGAGGATGGGGCTGTGTACCTAGAAAGACAAAGGGAGGCAGGGAATGCAGTTAGGAGAGCGAAGGTGCAAGCAGAGAAGATATTATACATTAGCGACAGAAGGAAGGTCAGGGGAGGGATTGTAAGGCTCAAAGGGGAGGAAGGGGTGTGTGCATAGAGGGTGATCTAGAAAAAGGATAGATACTGAATGAATACTTCTGTTCTGTATTCATGGTAGAGGGGGAAGGACAGAGACAACAGATTGGCAGCAGAAACAATGGTGGGAGAGAGGTTAACTCAAGTCCTTTTGCTGTTAAGAGGATCCTGGAGGAACTCGCAAAATTGAAGGTGGACAAAGCAATGGGGCCAGATGATATACACCCCAGGATATTAAAGGAATTACAGACAGTGCTAGCAGCACCACTGGCAGCCCTGTTTAACGAGTCACTCAATACAGGGTGGTTCCAGAGGAATGGAAGGGGGCAAATGTAGTCCTTCTCCACAAGAGTGGTAGCAGGGAGGAGGCAGGAAAGCATAGGCTGGTCAGCCTCACCTCAGTAGTGGGTAAGATTATGGAGGCACTGCTTATGGAAAGAATTGTGGAACACTTAGAAACCAATTGAGCACATGATCCAAGGCAGCATAGTTTCACAGCAGGACGGTCATGTCAAACAAATATGATTGACTTTTTTAACTGGGTGATGAAGGAGGTGGATTAGGGAGGAGCGGTGGATATCGCCTACCTCAATTTCAGTAAGGCCTTCAACACCATACCCCACAGAAGACTGGTGAGCAAGCTAGGGAGCCTGGGGTGGGCCACAAAGTAGAAAACTGGTTTAAAAACTGGTTGAGGGACAGGAAGTGGAGGGTGGTAGTAAATGGGATCAAATCCAAGGAAAAGAGGGTGACCAGTGGGGTGTCTCAGGGATTAGTCATGGGGCCAGTACTTTTCAATGTCTTCATCATTCAGTGACATTGCTCAAGGGCTGGAGGGGCAAAATCTGCCTATTTGCAGATAATACCAAGATCTGCAGACACTCCAGAGGGGGTTGAAAGAATGAGGAGGGATCTGGGAAAGCTGGAAAAATGGTCAAAGGTGTGGCAGTTCAAATTTAATGAAAACAAAGTTCAAAATCATGCACTGGGAGTGAAGAAACCCTGCAGAGAGATACAGAATGGGGGGGGCAGTCACCAAGGAAGAGAGGGATTTAGGGATAATCATCTCAGATGACCTAAGGGTGGCCAAACAGTGTAACAAGGCTGTAGGGAGGGCCAGTGGGATGTTGGGGTGCATAGGAAGGAGTATCACTAGCAGAAGAAGGGAGGTGGTGGTGCATTGTACAAAATGCTGGTGAGACCCCATCTAGAATACTGTGTTCAGTTCTGGAGGCCGCATCTTTGCAAAGACATAGACAGGGTGGAGGCGGTCCAGAGAAAGGCGACCAAGATGGTGCAGGGCTTGTATCAGAAAACATATGAGGACAGATTAAAAGACCTCAATATGTATACACTTGAAGAGAGGAGAGTATGGGGGGATATGATAGAGACCTTTAAGTATCTTAAAGGCTTGAACAAAGTGCAGGGGGTTGACATCTTTCAGTACAAGAGTTGTACAAGGATGAGGGGGCACAATAAGAGATTGGAGGGAGGCAGGATAAGTGGAAATGTGAGGATGTTTTTCTTCACAGAGAGGGTGGTGGATTCTTGGAATAGCCTACTCCATGAAGTGATGGGTGCTAACACAGTGAGGATTCAGACATGCATGGGATAGACATAAGGTAACCCTAGATGTGGGGAAAAGAGGCAAAAGCCAATGATCAAGTAGAGTCAGCTGCTGCTGATGCAGGCAGAGAATATGGGCAGACTAGGTGGGGCTAGCGGTCCTTATCTGCCATCAACTACTATGTTACTACGTAACAGTTAGCAGTAGCTTAGTGAACAATGTGAATGTTAACATGGCAAGTCACACAAACGGTATAACCTTAGCTACTTATAAACAAGTAAATAGTGAACTTACAGTGCCAAACATTGTTTTATTTATTTATTTAAAAATCAGAATTACAAAAACATTTGAGCTAAAAGCTCATTTACAGAGGGTCCTCATCAATGGGGGGGCGGGGACAAGAGGAAATAGAACAGTAGCAGCCAACAGACCTAGTCAATAACACATCAGATACCACATGTACAATGGCGTAGTTATGAGACGAACATAAAAGTAACTAGTCCGTCTATAGACGTTGCCCTAGGGTTTTGTCAATAACACTTCGGAAAATATATATACAATAGTAGGAATATGATCAGGTGAGCATATAATACACAATGCACAGTGAGGCGAGCCCCAGGTGCCATGACATGGAATAAATGCCAGCACCTTAGTGAGTCATTTTAGGATACCTGATTAGCAGCTGGGAACCTAGAACAGTATGCAGGTAGCAAGAGAGAGAGCAGGGAAGGGATGATCCATAGGTGAGAACAGTTAGTCAGGGGAGAAAGGGGTAAGAGATCCTCACAGTAGAGAATACGGGGATGTAGAGAGACCTAAATATGGTTAGTAGCCAAGACACAGAGAAACTTAAATTATGGTTACTAGTCGAGGCACAGAGGATCATGCAGAGTCCCAGTAAGAGTGGTTCTAGGGCTGCAAGGTTATATATAACAGTAGCAGTGTTCAGGAGGGGTGATACTGTTCCTGAGCTCAGCTTTGAAATGGCCATAATTTGCGATGCTTGAAGTGGCATGGGGGAGCTTGTTTAGCCAGGTGGGAGCCCATACTGTGAAGGCTCTCCTCCATAGGGCGGTTCTTCTGAACAGTACAACTACAGCACCTTCCGTAACGTTTCTGGTGGCATGTTCAGTGGGGGTAGGCTGGAAAAGGGCCTTTAAGGAGGGAGGTGCAATCCCTAGGAAGGCCTTTTTTTCTAGGAGGCAGGAGTGAAGCCTGATACATTCCATAAGACGGAGCCATTTGGTCCTAATGTAAAGTTCACACGTATGCGTACGGCGGTCAACATTTAGAACAAGTCTGCAGGCCTTACTGAGAGTGGTATGGACTCTGCGCAGGCCAGTTTCCATGGCTGTACCATAAATCACAATTCCATAGTCTAGAATTGGCAGGACAGTACCTCTTATTGCCTGGAACTTGGCTTCAGGAGTGAGGCAGGACCGGAGTCTATATAGTGTCCCAAGTTTTCTATTGGTGGCAGTAGTGATGTTGAATATATGTTCGTCGTAGGTGAGGGATTGATCAGTGGTGATACCTAGGTACCGGAATGAGGACACCTGTTCAAGAATGGATTGAGGGGTATTAGTAATTGTGAAGGGCATAGCAGATTTACTCTTTTGCAGCCCAGCAAACAGCATGGTCTTGGTCTTTTTACTGTTGAGTACTAGTTGGCTATCCTTCAGCCAGTCCTGTAGGAGACTGAAGCTGAGCTACAGGTTCTTGGTGGGTGATGCTTGGCAGGAGTCCCATGAGAAAACAACCATGTCATCAGCATAGAGCAGGATGGAGGGGCATGCATCCGTCAGGTTGTTTACAAAGAGCCTGAACAGTAGTGGTCCTAATATAGAGCCCTGTGGGACCCCGACAGAGACGTCACGTGCCTCAGAGATGGTTCCATTAACTTTCACTCGCTGGCTCCTCCCAGTGAGATAACTAGAGAACCTTTACTGTATCAGGGGGCAACCCCAGACAGCCTAGCCGTTGTAGGAGAAGCTGGTGGTCAACAAGGTTTAATGCCTTAGTTAAGTCAATAAAGATTGCCCCCACTAGTTGGTCTTTGTCAAGTGCCTCATGCATGTAGTTCGTGAACTCAGTTAAAACTGTTGTGGTGCTGTGCAGCTTTTGGAAACCATGTTGCTGTGGGCAGAGGAGGTCATATTTACATAGGTAGTCTGTCAGTTGGTCAGCTATGATTCTCTCAAGTGCTTTAGAGACTGGAGACAGAATTGATATGGGTCTGTAATTGGATCCTGTTGCTCGATCTCCACCTTTCAGCACTGTGGTGACCAAGGCCAATTTCCATGTGGTGTGGAAAGCGGAGAGTCGGCTGGACAGATTAAATAGTTTGGTTATGGGTGCGATGACCTCAGGTAGGGCAATGGCGAGTAGCTTCATATCAATGCCATCGCTTCCCATCCTGATTTTGCCTAGGACTCTAGTAAGGTATTTTCTCGTTTCCTTAATAGACACCTGCTTGAAGTAGAAGTTAGGCCAAGGTTTGGTATTTGGACTGCGATTGTTGGTAGAGGCCAGGTGGTCAGAGGGGAATATTCCACCCAGGTAGCTATCTGGTCTAGCAGGGAGGACAGCGCTGTAGTCCTTGAACGCAGTGTTAAAAATGTTGGCTATAGTATCATCATCTAGTATGACTTCACCATTGTGGTGAAGCATGAAGGTGGGGCTCCTGTCATTAGTACTGAAAAGATTCTTAACAGTGGACCAGAACTTCTTCATGTCACCCTAGCTCTCCACCTGTTTGTTCTTGTGGTAGGCAGCCTTGGCCTGCCTGATAGCCCAGGTGCACTTGTTTCGTGCTGCTTTGTAGGTTTGATCATCAGAATTCAGCCCTGTTTCCCTAGCTCATAGCCAGAGGAGATCCCATTGTCTCATCATGGTAAGACGTTCCGGGGTGACCCAGTCCATGCACCCGCCTTTCACCATTTTCTTGCGATATGGTGCAAACATGTCTGCTGCTGCATTGAATTGCATGAGGAACATCTGAAGGGCTGAATCAATTGAGAGGCATGTGTCAAGGGAGCTCCAGTCTATGCATGCGAGGTAGTTCTGAAAGTTGGTCATGGCATTTATTCTTATAACCCTGCTCCTCACCAGCCTTAGGGGTGACTTGGCTTGTTTAGGTGACCGCTCACACATAACTGGTGAGTGGTCATGCAGGGAGTCAGGGAGAACCTTAACCTCAGATAGCCTTTCAGGGTGTGAGGTCAACACCCAGTCTAGCAAGGTGCTTGTTCCTGTATTGTAATTAGCCCTGGTGCTACTCCTCACCATCTGTGTTAGGTAGAGACCTGAAATATGATCTCTATGGGCAGCGCAGGAGCTGGCCAGCCAGTTAGAGTTAAAATCTCCCAGGATGATGGTTTCTTTACTCTGCCCAATCTGGGTATAGTAGTTGGAGAAGGCATCAAGTCCAGCTTTCTGCCTCCCGAGGGGATGTACACTGCCATGACATACAGATTTTTTTCTCCCCTTGCCCAGGAGGATTTTTAGTGTTCAAATCAAATCAAATCAAACTTTATTTTCATAGCGCCTTTCAAAATCAAGGTGCTGTACATAAAATCAGATATAAATATAACTTAAAACAAGAGAATAAAAACAGATTAACCATAATTAGGGAAGGACATATTAAATAAATACATTTTTAGCTCAGTTTTAAACCTATCGACGGTCAGGCATTCTCTTAACCTACGAGGTTGAGAATTCCACAGGTTTGGAGCTGAGAAAGCAAAGGCTGGGACACCAGATGTTTTTAGTCACACCCTGGGAATTTCTAGCAATCCCTCATCGGCAGATCAGAGAGGATGGAGTAGGCGGTAGGGTACCAAGAGGACTTGCAGGTAGGGCTTTAGAGGTTAGCAAGCCAACCTTAAAGGTGATCTGCCACTGGATAGGCAGCCGGTGCAGTTCACAGAGCACAGGCGTAATATGACTGGACCTGGAAGTCCCAGTCAAAAGCCTGGCTGCCACGTTCTGCACCAGCTGCAAGCAGTGGATATCAATCCCTAGAAGTCCTAGGTAGAGGTAATTGCAGTAATCAAGGCAGGTAGTGATGAAGGCATGGACCAATGTTGGAAGATCATCCGGAGGAAACAAGTGTTTCCCCCGGGCGATATTCCTCAGATGGTAAAAAGAGGATTTGACGACAGCCGACACCTGAGATTTCAGTGTCAGACCATCATCAAAAATAACGCCAAGGTTACTTACTCAGTCTGAGGTAGTGAGTCGTATGATATCGATCGAAAGACCAGATGCCTGTCCAGACCCCAAACCAGCCCCCGGATGACCAGGGTCCACCACCAACACTTCAGTCTTGTCTGGATTCAGTCTCAGCCAGCTAGTACTCATCCAGGTTCTGATCTCGGTAAGGCAGTTATTTAGTACAGAGAGTGCATCATTCTGTCTGGGCAGAAAGGACATATACAGTTGAGTATCATCTGCATAGCAGTGAAAACTCAAACTGTATCGCCTGATGATATTTCCCAATGGCAGCATATACACTGCAAACAACATGGGGGCCAAAATGGAGCCCTGTGGCACCCCGCAGGACAGGGAGTAAGTGCCAGAGGAATAAATTCCAGTGACAATTCTCTGAGACCTGTCCACAAGGAATGAGTGAAACCATTTGAGGACTGTACCAGACAGCCCACAAAAAAGCCGCAGGCATTCCAACAGCACACCATGGTCTACAGTGTCAAATGCTGCAGAGGGATCAAGAAGGACCAGAATGGTATGTGCCTTTCAATTTCTTTCCATTAGGAGATCGTTCAATACTCAGACAAGTTCAGTCTCCATGCTATGCTTCTTCCTAAATCCGGACTGGAGAGTATCATAGATCTTGTGAGTTGTAAGGTGATCTTCCAGTTGCAGCGCAACCACCTTTTTAATAACCTTACCAACAAATGGCAAGTTAAAGATAGGCCGGTAGTTAGCTAGACAATCTGTGTTAGGCATTCACAGTCCATACTGTCATAGGGCAGTTGAACTTTATGGCATTGCAAGTGGGTACGGGTGTAGATTATACATCCACCACCTTTTTTCCCTGTTTGGTCTTGCCCATGAAGGTTGTATCCAGGGATAGAGACTACTGAGTCATTGGTACGAGGGGTGATCCAGGTCTTGGTCAGTGCAATGATATCAAGGTTGTAAGTGTGCAACCCAGGCCTCGCACTGTGCCAGCTTCAGTAGGAGGCTCCAAATGTTCAGGGCTACAATCTTTAGTTCACCCTTTATTTGTAATTAAAGTGATTTCTTTCCCAATCATTATACACAGTTGGAAAAGGTGCTATGTAGGCTGGGCATAGGACAATTAATTCTGAACTACCTCAAACAACATAAGGTGGATTTCCAATATGCAAAATAGACATGTGGCTGGTTGTAATTTATCTGCCAGTTCAGCTCCTTGAGTCTCCAATAAAGAAGGTAACCCCAGCATCATGGGATCACATATGGTATGAAACAGAGATGATAGGTGCTGGCCATTTTAAATCACTAGCTCCACTGCCTACATACTTCAAAATAAATGGATGTAAACAGCATGCATATATGAAAGAACAACAGAGGCTGCAACAGATGGCAGCAGCCGTAGTTTATCTGGTACCTTCATCCCCTGGACTTAGGAAGGAGGAGGGGAGAGGGGAAGATAGAGGTGGTTCCGGGGGACTTTGACTATGCCAGGGACTGGACGTGGGACCACCAGGGGCCTCCCACTTGGGAAGGGGGGTCACATCCTGCAGGGGTGGGGAGAAAGAGGAATTTATTGGGACAGAGCCAGCTATCCATCCTCTTTCTCCTCTTACTCTTCCGGGATTCAGACATCCAGCCAGACAGGATAGCAAGGTAAGGGCCTAGTAGGCCTTAGGGGTTGCTTAGGCTGGCTAACATCTGGGCCCAAGGGCATCACAGCAGAACCAACCACAGGCTGGTTTCATGTTGTTGCGATTCAATTGAGGGGTTCAGGCTGGGTCACAGGCTGCGTTTATCCCCCCCCAAAAAGGGAAAAAGAACCTCAAGGAAACTTGTTCAGGAAGCTGTAATTGAATAGCCCTCCTAGCTGCGGGGTAGCAGGTTTGAGGCAACAGTCTAACTCTAAACTATCACAGGGTGCTGTGGTGATCACTGAGAGGTGTGTGCTGATCCACTTAGTGCCATTCAGGTCAGACGCTAAGCTCCTAGCACATCTTTGCACCCAGGGTACTAGTGTCTGCTACTGCAGGGAAAGTGGCCCCCCCCCCATAGGTACCCACATGGAGGCAGTATAGCGCAGTGGTTTAAGGCTCTGAGCTGCAAATCTGGTGACACCCAGCAAACCAGACCTGGGTTTGAACCCCACAGCTTCCACTTGCATACTGTGTGACCCTGAGCAAGTCACTTAACGTCCCTGTGCTCCCAGGTCGCACCTGTAAAAAAGCTTTCAGCTTAGTGTGCTAGTCCTGGTTAAATAACTAACAAAAACATAAATAAATAAAATAACACAGGGTGGTGCTCAAGGAAGCAGTGACTTTCTTACCTGGTCCTCAATCCGTGGTTCCGGTGCTCCGATGAGTCATGTGGCGACCAGCTGGTCACATTCCTCAGTGACTCCTCATTAGCTGGGGGCTCTTCTCTCCATAGCTGCATGCTGCTGGTGACCGGTTGCTTCATTTGGTGACCTGGGTGGGGGGAACAACCTCTTCAGTGGCCCATGGAGGCGGGGTGGCAGGCCCGGAGGAGCGGAGAGGGGGTCGGGTGTGCGCTACCATCCATGGGTCGGGGAGTGGCTTTTCCTGGCCAGACATCCTCTCCTCCTGGTCCACTGACTTGGTGGGAGTGTTGGCCAAATCCACCACAACTGACCAGCTTAAGGGTGGTGCCGAGGGGACAGCAGTCTTACCCAGGCGGTTGGAGGCTCTGTCTGTGGCGGACAGCGCTGGTGCTCTAGTGGAGGTGAGGTGTTGTCCCTTTCAATATTCCAGATTTTTAGTTCGCAGGCTTCCGTGAGAGCAGGGGAGACAAGCGGGGTGTCTGCTGAGATCCTGCGAGACTGTCGGTGGCCATCTTGTGTATGGCACTGACACCTTTGGAGATCGGGGCAGGTGGACCAGGCTATCCATCAGTGCTGCACATTAGTAGTAGGGGCAGTGTCAGGTCCCCCCCAAGGCTTCAATATTCGCTGCCAGCTTGGTGGTTTTAGAGGGGGCTACGAGCTTACAAAAAAAGGAAAAAATGTTACAGGCAGGAATACAACTGCATGAACCTTATAACAGGGCAAACCAAAGTTATAGGTTAGGATAAGTACAAAAACAATGATACTAAGTGCTGAGGGGGGCCTGGGCTTCGGGGGCAGGCAGGGGCCTACAGCCGACCTCTGGGGTGTAGAGGCCTCTAGTTCACAGCACTGCAGCTATGAAATTTAATAAAAAAGTGTATATATATATATATATATATATATATATATATATATATATATATATATATATATAGATATACATGATGGAGGAGTGAATATGAAATATTCTCACTCCTGCAAAGTAACATGGATATCTCACGAGGCAGGGTGAGAATATTTTCCATATTCCATGATCTGCACATCATGTGTGTGATTTATATAATAGGGATTGTGTGTTTAGTTGGTAAATGAAATGGTTTTGTCATTTCATAACGTGTGTGTTAGGTGTTATTTTTATTTCTAGTATAAATCCACGGGTTGTTTGATACTAGTAAGTTTGTTTGACTCAACTGTGGCTTTTTGGTTGTGAATGGGATGGTTGTAATGTTTGATTGGTTGTGTTTATGAATGGCTGTTTTGTGATTGGTTGACACAGTGTGTTGGTCAAGCTGCATGATTTATCATTGGTTTATCTCTGTTTGTGGGCAGGATTTTAGTAGGTAACTGGTAAAGGAGATCATTTTAAACATTTTTAATTTTATGGAATCGAGTGTGCTTTCTGGTTGTTTTTTCTAATTTTCTACATATATAGTTGAAGAATGTGGCCATGCAGATATTTTTTACACTGTTTGTGGTTAACGTCCTTATTCGTTTTTGTTTTACCGCGGTTCGGGTCGAGTAATGTAATTTTGTTGGCTGACTGCTTGATTTTCACCATACGGGTGGATTTTTGTTACCTTTTGCTCTTTTGAGGAGAAGCAGCACCAGTATTCTAAAGATACAGTACTTTACATGCTGTTGAAAGACAATTTTTATGTGTGGGACTGTGTTTCTTTTGTACACTTGGGAGATTTCCATTTACTTTATTTGCTGAGTGCTTTCAGTTCTACTTTACTCACTACCACACTGCTTTACTGTGGAGTTCAGCACTTCTTGTTGTTGATCATTTTATGTTCACTGTTCTGTTTGTTTGGCAGGTGTAAAAAATTGTATTTTGACTACCATTTTCTTTATTTGCTGAGTGCTTTGAGTTCTACTTTATTCACTACTACAGTGCTTCAATGTGGAGTTCAGCACTCCTTGTTGTGGATTGCTTTATGTTCACTGTGCTATGTATGTTTGCGAGGTGTAAAATATTTCTATGTTGGCTAGTTTTACAGGTTTGTTTATCATTTCATTTGGATTATAAGTAGTCCGGGCAGGGAGGTGTTTCTGCAGATGTCACCACAGTGAGAATATCATCTGCTGATGTAGACACTGTGTGTGTAAATGTAAATATCTCCACAGTGCCTACGTCACCAGTCATTTATCTCACTGGGGCGCAAATACATGTTTTTATTTGCAACGTTTATCAGCCACCCCTATTGTGTGTATATATATATATATATATATATATATGGGGGCAGGTTTTAGCATATATAAGACATGACTGTATTATCAATCAAAACCCGGTGGCGCACCCAAACTGAGAGTGGTAGCCCTGCCCACAGACGGGAGGGGAAGGGATAGGGGTGCGAGTCTGGTCCACCTCTTTACAGCCACTGGACCTCAGAGCACTTTCTGTGGCCTTTCCTAATGGATCTCTGGGGATGGGTGGGTTTTGCAGTGTGTTGCAGATAACATGTCAGCCCTTCAGAGAAAGCCGTCTAAGAAGGCCACAGAAGGGCTGGAAACTCAACTGCAAGAGATGTACCAGAAGAAGGGGGCAGCATGGTTGGAAACCTGCCTGGAGTGCCTGGAAGGCCTGTCGACTTCAGCAGCATCAGCAGCGCCATCGAAGAAGTGGCCGGCCAGAGGTCGGGTGGCACCTCCGACTAAGGTACCAAGAACGCCTAGTGGAGGCAGGCAAGGTGAAGAGGTAACACGAATGAGCGACTGTGATGTGTTCCAGGTGCTCGATGCGGCCCTTGGGGCTGGGGAGCTGGACCTACAGGATTTCTAGGAGGGGGACAGGGGATGTTGGCCGTGCTGGCTGAGGCGACACCTCTCAGGTGGCAAGCCACTTCTGGGGTTGATGGTACATGGAGGGACACCTCCTAGGCAGGTCTGAAACAGCAGGGTTGGGAGCAAAACTAGACAAGCTGCTGGATCTGATGGCAGAGGAGGTGGAGAAGGTGGGAGGGCAGGAGGCAGCAGCAGGGCCGGCAGATGCCATGGGCCCAGCCTCTACTGGGATCCCACCCCCTCAGCCAAGCTCTTATGTGGGAATAGATAAACTGTTGGGTTCCCACCTCGTGGACAAAGTTAGACTGCAGTCTAGGAACAGAGAGTATGTGGACATGTTCTCTTGGTTGAACAGGCCAGTGGAGAGGGAGGAAAAAGGAAGAAGAAGGGTGAGGCTTTGGATAAGAAACCTCGACCTTTGAAAACTAGATCACGATCTTTCCCATCTTTGCAGGTACCATCCTGCAGGCAGAAAAGGACCAGGGACTTAGGTTGTTTACCTACCAGAACAGGATTACACTCATGCACCAGAGGAAGGGTGGCATAGCATGGCTGGAGTACGATGAGGAGTTCAGGAGGAGGCGCCAAGAGGACAACACACTGGGCTGGGGTACAGTGCACATCATGCACTGGGGGGTTGTACACGGACAGCGGCTTACCGTTGTGTCTGACCCCACCACAGAAGACAGGGCGGTATAGCCCCAACACAAGCATGCAATGCTTATAATCAATCTAACTGCAATCAGGGGATGTGCCATTTTTGGCACATCTGCCTGGTCTGCGGACTGCAGCACCCCTTCATTCACTGCACTGCCCCTCGATCCTCTAGAGGAGTCTTTATAGGGGCAAACAAGAAGCCGGGGAAGCCACAGGCGAACAAGCCAGAGCACCCCAGTAAGGGGGGACAGGATCAGCTGGTGGCAGAAGCAGTGCCCGGACAATAGACTGCCAACCTACTATGTGGAGGGGTCTCGGGTGGATTTCAGGAGCCAATGCGAGGGATCAAGGGGAAGCTAGGTAGCTAGGAACCTGAGGTCCATGTGAGATCATCCACAGGTGGTCCAGGAGAAACTGGAGGAGAAAAGGTAGCAGGGGAGGATTAGCCGGTCATTTAGGCATGGTTTGTCTGTCTCTTAGGGTAGCTCCTATCGGGGTGGGGGGGTAAAATGTTTTGCCATGGAACATTACATTTAACACCACACTCATACCAGGGGTTGACAATGGAATTGCTGATGCTTTATCTCATTCACAGTGGCAACATTTTTGGGATCGGGCTCCAGCAGCAGAGCAACAGCCATGGATGGTGCCCCCATTCGTATGGAGGGTAGTGACATCTTGACTTGGGAATGCATAGGTAATTCCACTGCATCACAGACAAAGGCAGTATATTAAAAAGGGGTGGAACACAACCTGGGGGTGCATGCTCAGCATGGTTGGCCAGAGGATTGGCCCATTCTGATCGAGCAGCTGTTCATGTATATTAAGCCGGCTAGGAAAAAAAGGGACATGTCAGGGATGGTGGGCAGGTGCCTTGCTGGCCTGTTCTCCAGGGCTCTGGGGTTACTGACAACATGAAGGTTTTCAGGGTACGAAAGGTGTTGGAAGGATGGGGGAAGTCACTGGTTTCTCACCAAAACATGAGGTGACCCATCACCCCAGTGATTCTGGAGAGACTCTTGAGGGTTCTCCACATAGTCTGCTAGAGCTCTCTCAAGGTGCGGTTGTTCAACATTATGTTCCTGTTGGCTTTTTGTGGGGCCTTCAGGGTGCTGGAGCTAACACAGCCCAACCAGTATTTGAAGGTCATTGGGTTGGAGCTAGGGGGCATCATACCAACTGAGGAGGGTGTATGGGTAAGGCTCAGCAGGAGTAAAACTGACCAGTGATGGAAGGGCCGCAGGTGCCTGGCACGGGCTCCACCAGGGGCACCCTGGAGGATCCAGGACAGAGTGCAGGCTTACATAGCTGTAAACCCTAAGAATGGCGGGGCATTCTTCCAACACGAGGATGGCAGGCCAGTTACGGCCTACCAGTTTAGAGCGGTTCTGACTTGGGCAATGCAGAAGGTGGGGCTGAACCCCAAGAAGTTTGGTATGCACTCTTTCAGAATAGGGGCAGCCACAAAAGCTAGGAGACTAGGGTGAGCAGATGAGCAGATACAGGTGCTGGGGTGCTGGAGGTTTCAGGCATTCTTGAGGTATGTGCACCCACATTTGCAATAATGACTTTCTGCTTCTTCCAGGGTCCCCCAGAATCAGTGGTTTGATTTGGATTTGTGGCCAGGCCTTCATACAACAAGCTGCAGCCTGCAGCTTGGGTGGCAACTGAGGCAGAGAGGCTGCTCCAGAATAAAGGTCTTCCAGTGGTCCAGCTCCAATGGCTGGGAGTGAAGCGTATGAGCTGGGACGAGTTGATCCCCCTGCTATGAGCAGAGGAGCAGACCCAGCACATCCCAGAGGTATTGGTGGTGCACCTTGGAGGGGATAATCTGGGAAGCTGTAAGACACTGGATTTGCTGCTGGCCATGAAGAAGAACTTTTGAACCATTAGGGGTTGGTGGCCTCAGACCATCCTCATCTGGTCCCAACTGATCCAGAGGTCAAGTTGGCAGAACGGGGAGGGGGATGGCCCCTCTCAACAAGGTCTGCATCTGGGTCAATCAGGAGATGAGAGCGGTTATGCGGGCAGTAGGAGGGACCGTGGTGAAACATAGTCAGATTCAGGCCACTGGTCAAATCATGGTACTTGAGATAGGGTACCTAACTGACTGGGGGTTACAATGGTGGCTAGGGGCACTGGAGAAAGTCTTGGAGGAAGTGAAGAGCAGGCGGCTTGGGGGGGGTCAGACATTGTTCGTCCTGTGGTGTCTCGGCAGGATCACTAAGAGCTGGCATAGTGGTAAGGGGGAGGTGATGAGCCGAGTTCTTCTGAAGGGCTTGTGACACCCTCTGGTTGGCATGGAGGCGGATCTGATCACCTGGACTCAGGGGAGGGGGTCAAGATCCACAGCAGCAGGTATAGCCATACTGCAAGGAAATGGCCAGACAGGGGGCGGCTATACAGCCTTGGCCCAGTACGACTACAGGGTGGTTGATCCTCCTGGATGTGCTTGCTGCTGTCAAGCAGGAATATTATTCAATAAATGCATGGCTGTAGCCATTTCCTCCAAGACATGTGTCAGTGTGTTTCTTTCCAGGGAAGGGGGTATGGAGGGCTACCAGATACAGTAATACAGAGGCTGCAACAGATGGCAGCAGCTGTAGTTTATCTGGGGTCTTCCTACCCTAGATCTGGGAAGGAGGATGGGGAGGGGGGAAGATAGAGGTGGTCTAGGGGGACTTAAACTATGCCAGGGATTGGATGTGGGACCACCAGGGTCCTCCCACTTGGGAAGGAAGTTCACATTCTGCAGGGGTGGGGAGAAAGTGAAATATATTGCAACAGTGCCAGCTGTCTATCCTCTTTCTTCTCTTACCCTTCAGGGATTACCCACCACCCGCCCTCATAAAAGCAGGGTTGTGGGGGGCCAGGGACTAGGGACCCTCTTTTGACCCAGTATGGGTGACTGCACTCTGAGGTCAGGGGTAGCTTCTCCCGGTTTCCTTGTAGCAGGGTTTTATGAGTTTTTCACCTCCTCCAAAAGGGTGTTTAATAGAGGTAGAAGCAGGAGAAACTAAATAGGAGAGAATGAATAGAGTATTGTGAATGCTAATTTTGTCGCAGTCATGGCAGCTTCTCGGGAGGGTATCTAAGAGATGGCATAGTGGTAAGGGGGAGGTGATGAGCCGAGTTCTTCTGAAGGGCTTGTGACACCCTCTGATTGGCATGGAGGCGGACCTGAACACCCGAACTCGGGGGAGTGGTTACAGTCCGCCTGCATTAGGTAATATCCATGCTGCAAGGAAACGGCACCGGACAGGGGGCGGCTGTACAGCCTTGGCTCAGTACGACTACAGGGTAGTTGATCCTCCTGGATGCACTTGCTGTTAAGCAGGAATATTATTCAATAAATGCATGGCTGCAGCCATTTCCTCCAAGACATGTGTCAAGGTGTTTCTTTCCAGGGAAGGGGGTATGGAGGGCTACCAGATAATGACCCACTACAGTACACCTTGGGATAACATTAGTTACAGATTCATGGTTGTCAGTACATGGTCCAGTTAGTCCACATTTTTGAAAGTTCAGTAGGGAAAAATGACAAGTATGGCAGTGATCAGAAGAGGCGTCAGATCAGTACCTCTTATTCAGTCACTGATTATCATTATCCATGTCTGATTGCTTTCCCTCGCTCACGCAGTTGTTTAATTTTGGTTGTTTTGCAGCACTGTGCCCTGGTGTCTGTGGGCCTGTAAAACTGTATTGTTCATCCTGGCATGCGAATTGAAGGTGTACAGAGGGGGCAATTCTGTACAACCCCTGCCACCCTCAAAGTAGCCACAACCCCCTCAAAAAGTTTTCTTTGCATATGCATGGTGTACAGATAACCCAGGAAAAGTACCATAGAGACCCCCAGCATAACCAGGCATTGTTCTTTTGCCACTTGAAGGATCTGATTTCTGATACTGGGAGAAGCTGTGGTGGACAAAATTGTGTGAGGCCTATCCCTAGCTGCTGCCAAATGCAGCAAAATAATCTTATATGCGTCCTGTATCTTGAGTGCATGCCACTATCCCACAGCTTCATGCAACCATCGTTCCTAAAATGTGACCAGATCCCCCATTTTCTGTGCCCTCTGGGACCCCCATCACTCTGATGTTGGCAGCCTGAACTAGATTTTCCAACTGCTGAAGTTTGTTTTCAACAGCCAACCTCAATCTTAACAAGTACAGCGGTCATAGCCAGTGATTCCCCTGCCACAGTTATGAGCCATTCATTTTGATGATCTAGTTTTTTATCCTACTGCTGAATAGTTTGGGTTAACATGGTGATGTCTGTTTGCAATGAGACCAACATCTCCAGCTGATCCCCTCGTGCAACTTTGAGGCAGCTGCCTTGCGGTGGTTTAGAAGACCCTGCTCCATTGGAATCAGTTTTCTCTGCTGTTTTATGGTGCCCCATAGTCAAAACTATTACTGAGAGTAGCACATTGCACTGAACACTATTTAAAATAAGAAAGATGACAAAAATCATTATTTTAATTGAATTTAAGAACTTTCTGTGCAGAGCTCCAGTGAAATGTGTCTAACGTGCTGGACTGCTGGCTCCACTCTCCCATATTGTTCAGTGTTGCTGTAACTAATACAAATGTAAAAATAATGCTACCTTATTACCATGTAATTAAACAGCCCCTGGGATGAAAGAAAAAACCTTTAGATGATGATGTACACCTGGACTTAAGCAAAGCCTCCAATACAACATGCGAGAGGAAACTACTTTATAAAAGGTAAATCCTAGGCATAACTGGTTGTACAGTGCAATGGATCTGAAACTGGATGCAGTACAAGAAACCAGAGATTTATAAAAAAAATGGTTAACTACTCACATGGAAAAAATATGGTAACTAGTGGAGTACCATAAGGTTCTGTACTGTGGCAAATATTGCAAAACATATGTATAAGTTGTCTGAGAATGCCAAGATCACTGATGACACCAAAATAGACAGTGCAGTTACTGTACGTCACAGCAGGAGATAATGAAATGCTGGATCTGGGCATATTTGTGAAATGGGCAGAAAAATGGCAGATGAACTTTTATGTTGAAAAATGCAAAGTGATATGTCTTGGTGAGATTATAAAAGCAAAATACTACCTATGATGGTGATTAATCATAGGTTGCATTATGTAATGGCATGCCAGTAAATAGTTCTCAGTAACTCCAGTTAACAACTTCTATCAACTTGTCATATTTTGAACAACAGCAGTTCCTAGTGTTATATAATTAGTTAAAGAGAAGAATCCATCACTAATTGACCTACACCTTAATGTGGGGCAGTCCCCGATTACGGTTTATGCAAAACAGGTAACAGTTTACCTCTGGTGGTATTATAATAATTCAGTATTGTTCCTAGTTATTTATTCATTTATGATTTATTTGAAATTAGTCCAACCAGGATAACTCCATGAGATGCAGCATCTTGTTTTCATGAGGGCCCCATGGAGGATAGAAGCAGTCCACAGTTTAACACAGTACAGCAGGAATAGTTATGCACAACTTAAATTATGCACAAAAGAAAACAACTATGAAGGTGGGTATGTCCAAATATCTAGCAAAGTGGTGTCACTGCAAATAAAGCATATGAGTAGTGTTATGTAACATGATGGTCAGGTACTGTAGAAGGAGATTCAGAAGGAAAACAAATGCAGGGAGTTTTAAGATGGCTGAAGAGTCTGGACTTGAACACTAACAAGTTGGAATCATTCCTCAGCTGGAGAGGGAGTTTGTTTCAGGTGTTTAGTGCTGCAAATGCAAAGGCCTTTCTGTGTTTCATCTTGGGAATTGAGAAGGCAAGTGCTGTTGTTGGATGGAGTAGACACTGCCTGACTGTGAGTATGGGCTAGGATCTAAGCAGGTTCAATTTGGTTGGTCCTGCCATCACTCCCACCTGGTATTTTGTAACATGTGCTTGTAGGGGTGAATCCCAAAACTTCCCATGGCTGACGTCAGAGCCTTGGGATCACCCGGTGGCCAGTGAAAACAGCTAAGTCAAATACAGCAACTGAAAATTGCTCCCCTCCCTGAGGTATGTCCCCTCTGTAGTTGGCATATATAAGAAGGGGGGTGTTGGGGGCCAAAACAAAACTTGCTGTATTTGACTGAGCTTTTTGTATTAGCTGTGTTTGGTGGTTGCTGGTTTTACTTAGTTGTTTTCACATGGCGCCAATCATCCACAGGAGGGTGTATTATAGTATACGGTTAGGGCTTATTCTAGATGGAAAACAGTGGCTTCCCAAATGTTGTTGTAGGACAGTTCAAAGGTCAAAAAAGTTGTTGTACTATCGTTCTGATGTCAGATCGATAGTACAACAGCTCTTCATATTAAGCTGCTATATGATTGGCTGAAAACAGAGCTGATCAAAAAATGCGCTCTAAAATGGCAGAGGTGTCTAACGATCAGTCGGTAGTGCCATTCAGTCAGATAGTTGAGACACAGACTGCCATACTCAGCTCCGTGTTCCCAAACTATCAGTTTGCCAGTTTTTTGTTTAATTTCTTTTGCCGAGAGCAGGACCGCAGGAAGCAGTGAAGTACCGGTCTCTTCGGTGTCGGAACTGGATGGCGACTGCAGCATGGACCGGGAGGGAGTGACCGAGCAAGCGAGCGAGACAATATTCACAAGGTATGAACCTTGTCAAAAGTCAAACCTCCTACAGTTTGGGGAACCATATACTACATAAAATAGTATATGGTTGCTTAAACACAGCAAGGCGTTGTTGCCATCTCGGGGAAGTGATTCCATCACACGGACCTCTCGAGCTTCGCTCTCGAGGTCTGTGTGACATCATCACATCCCCTCGATGGCAACATAGCCTTGTTGTGTATGAACAACCATACACTATTCTATATGATGCCATTAACAGAATGCGCTATTAAGAGCTCGGGTTTATCATTACCCGATCATGGTGCTATACTGAGAGCAAGTATAGACAGCCCCAGTGCCCAAGCAGCTGCTGCTTGTTATCATCACTACTTGTCAAAAGGTAACTATGGCTTATTGGATGCTGCTGTTGGTTAACAGAAAGATGCACACGAAAAACTCAAGATGACAATTAAATGTTTTTGGAGCAGTATTAGCCACTGCTAAGCAATTTAAATCACATATTGTTGGAGCTGAAAAACACAAATAGCAGTACATATTTATCTTTAATGGGGAACAGCTAGGAGTAAGTGGCCCACAACCATTTGTGGGCCTGATCCCAATTTGCACTTTGTGTATTAAATAATTTTTTTTAGTTACATTTTCATTTGACCCAATAGACCATATCTGGCTGATCTTTTTGACTCTCACTCCAACATTTGCATGCTGCAGCTGCCCCAGAATCCACCATGGTTGATGACAGTACTGAAATTCAAAAAAAGAGAAGAGGGTGCTCTCAGTTAAGGTCGGGTGCCATAAAATATAAATATATTCAACTAACCAAGAAACAGCACTCCAGGCTAGTGTTGCTAACAAACTGTGAATCCTCGAAGAACTTAACCTTCACTTTGCCAATGCCGGGTTGGCATTCGACTCCTCCCCATACGCTAGCCCAGTGAATAGCAACACTAGCCCAGATTCTACACATGCTACTCCACCTCATCCCTTCCAGTTGTGCCTGTTTAGCTACAAAGAAGTTGAAGACATAATTCGTAGCCTTGACACCAAGAAAAGTGCAGGGGACGATGGCCTTGAATCATTTTTCTTGCAGCTAGGCTATGCCCAGCTCACAGCCCCCATCCTTCACATCTTCAACCTCTCTATTACCACAGCCACTGTTCCATCCTGCTAGAAATCTGCCCATGTTCTTCCTCTCTTCAAATCAGGAGATCCTTGTGACTTAAACAACTACCGTCCTATCAGTATCTTGCCCGTTCTCTCCAAAGTGCTGGAAAAACTTATATACAGCCAACTAAAAAATCACCTTGAAGTGCACTCACTCCTAAACCCAGCCCAATTTGGCTTCAGGTAGAAGCACAGTACCATCTCAGCCTTGGCTAAAGTCTCTAATGACTGGATCCATGCTATGGACACCAAGAAGGTTACTGGTACAGTCTTTCTCGACCTTAGTAAGGCCTTCGACACTGTAGACCATCACCTCCTAATCACCTGTCTTGCCTACATACTCCACTTGCCTTGCAGTAGTTTATCAGTTATCTCATGGGAAGGATACAGAAAGTCAAAGCTGATGGCCTACTATCTGCCCCCCTTCCAATTGCCAGAGGAGTCCCTAAAGGCTCCATCCTAGGACCAATCCTTTTTTCCCTGTACATCAACAACCTTGACTCCCACATAAAGAACTCTAGCATACATTTCTTTGCGGATGATACGGTTTTGTACGCATCAGGCTCATCCTTAACTGAAGTCAGGGAAGCACTCCAAGCTGACTTTATCCAGTTAGAAAGCAACCATATCAATGCCAAGCTCCTCTTAAATACCAAAAAAACCAAGACAATGATTTTCTCGAGACTTGCCTTGTCTGCTGCCCTACCTACCCCATAGTTACCTCCCTAGGTGAACCCTTGGAAGTCGTACCTAAATTTAAATATCTAGGTATGTGGATAGACAACAAGCTTTCCTTCAATGACCACATCAAGGATCTATCAAAGAGGCTTAAAGCATGCTTGGGTTTCTTCTTCAGAAATAGGACCCTCTTTCTCTCGTGACCCACAAAATACTTGTCCAAGCAACATTCCTTCCTTTGCTTGGCTACGGAGACATTATCTTTATCTCCTCCCCAACCTTGAGCCTATCTAAACTGGACATACTCTATCACTGTGCTCTTCACTTCATTACTAACTCTGCATACAGGACCCACCACTGTGATCTTTATGCAGCAGTTGGGTGGACCTCTCTTGCCACCAGACACCTCCTGCATGCTGGCATTTGGACCCTCAAATTACTACTCCACAAACTGCCTGTCTATTTAACGTCTCTCATACACATCTCGCATAGCGCTTACTCCCTAAGGAAATCTGACCTAATCCTACTAGATGTTCCCAGGACACGTGCCACAGCTGGCCAAAGAGCTGTCTCATACACCCTCCCAAACATTTGGAGCCAACTACGGAAGCTAACCAGCATTGTATCAATTAACTCCTACAAAACACTAGCTATCTCTAAATTAAAAGACATATGTAGGTGCTACTAGGCCCCCAATGCCAAGTCAGCTTCCTAGGTACCAACTGGTCCTCTACTTATTAAGCTGAAAGGTGTTGCATAACTTAGGGCAAGGTTAAAGCTGGAATGTACTGCCTATATAGCATAAGGACTTCTATTGTGTATACCTCTTGTATTATATATTTTTTCTTTGTTGTTCTACATTTTATATCTCCTGTCTATGTAATTGCGAACTGTATGTGTATGTGCCTCAGGACCGCCTTGTGAATGAGCTTGCTCAAAGGAGTCTTTCCTGCAATAAACTTGAACTTGAACTTGCGAGTTATTCAAATTGATTAAATAACTCATTATCAAACCAAAGCAGAAATGTTTTTTTTTTTCTGGCAGGTCCTCCATCAGGCTGTGCCATGGTTATAGCCCCCGGGCTCCCACCAACCGTCAATTGCCTGGATCTCCCAGTCACCCCCAGCTTACCCCTCGGAGGGTGAGGCCGTGGCACTGGTTCCCTAATTCCAGTGCCGCAGAACCAGTAACTAGTTGGGAGTGCTGGCAATGGTGGCTAATTAAAGCCAGGGGAGGGATGCATGTAGGTGGAGGACCCACCGCTACTTTTTCTGTTTTGTTCTCTGGGAGGTGGGGATGTGCAATGACATCCAGCACCTGCCTCGCCTCCATTACATGTGAGCGCCAGTAGCTGCATGACTCCCAGCCTCCACCAGGGTTCTGTCTTGCGCTGGGCACTTCCCCACCCTCCCCCCGGAGAAGTACAGCAGTCCATAGGATGCTCTATCCTTCTCCTCTGGCCGGCCCTCCAGTGACCCAGGTCCATTCCCAAACCTGGGTCACCAGCGTCGCAAGCAGAAATCCCACCACTGCGCAGATGGGCCAGTCTCAAAGCAGAAATTCATATACAGAATATTCAAATACTTCTTAAAACACAATGTGTAGGTTCACATACCCTTTCAGTGATGGCAGCTCAGTGCTTCGGGACCACAAAGACTTCTTTCTTTGTGGCCTTTAAGTGCTGGGCTACTATCACTGAAAGGGTATGTGAACCTACATATTGTGTTTTTAAGAAATATTTGAAGATTCTGTATTTAAATTTCTGCTTCGGTCTGATAATGAATTATTTAATAAATTTGAATAACTAACAACGCTGGCCTGGATTGCAGTTTCTTGGTTATTTGATGTCAGTACTGGGCAGCAGCTGCAGGAAATTTAGTTAATTGCAGTTCAAGGGCTCGATTTTCAAAAGGGGATGCAGGGCTTGCATTGAGCCCTGTGTCATACCCATTTTTTGGTGCAACTGCACAACCCCTTTGATGCAACTGCACCTGATTTTAATACATTGGGCACAGTTACGACAGTTTTTTTCAGTTTATGGCACCTTGCACCAAAGATATGGCTCAAACCCTGTAAAAAGGGCCCCCTTCCCAAGTGACACAAGTTAGACCAGGGAATAGCTGGTATAACTTGCGGCATTTGGTGCTTGGGAATGAAAATCCTGATCACCAGCTGGAAGACTGCAGCAAGCCCCATGCGCCAAAAAAAAAAGGTGCCCAGGGGCATGCGATATTCTCAGGGCTCTGAAAATCGAGCCCTAAGTTAGAGCATTAAAAGGCTTGATTGACTGTTCACCAGTCCTGCTGCCCTCCTGAGGCTGTGTACAGTTACTAGGGCAAAACAAGGCAAGGACACAGCAGAAACTGATAGCATACATTTTTGTAGCAATTGTGCTCTTACAAGGTGATTTAAATATTTTAGAAGCAGTTAAGTCTGTGTGTTATTCAGTATGTTGTAACCAGCTTTTATTTATGCCCAGTACTTTGCTTTCCTCTATTTCTTGCAAGTGAATTGGTGAAGGTATGCTATAGTAAATTAAAAAAAAAAAACTCTACATATATTTATGTATATTTAATGAAAAACTTCTATGAAAACCTCTATGCTAGGCAGTAAAAATCCCAAGCTAATTCAAAATTCATTACATGCGACTATTAAATAGCCAAAGAAAAGCATCCATTGCCATTTTACGCAACACTGGTATTTGCACTGGTGCATCCATATTTCATTTGAAATTATAATATTATACATTGATATTGATAGCCTTAGACAGATGTCCCAATGTCCCAATTTGTATGAATATTAATAGGTAACACAAAAAGTTGCAAATATTTTATGAAGTCATTTGCTTCAAAACCAGTATTTTCTTGTCGCAGTGAGCTGGAAAATATTACAAGAATGTGACATGTAAAGACTGGATGCATTTAAATGGTGTTGGGCTTACACATTTTGTTTGGACCCAAGACCTGAATCAGTCTCTCACAAAATGTAAGTTTTACTGTATATGCGATAGGAAATTATTTTATAGCTATAAATGCCCTCCTGTTTTTCTTGCCATTTCAGCCATGTGTTCAGATATGCTTCGACCAGTTTTTGATAAATGAATGATCTACTAGTGTATGTGCTACAGTTATCGTCATATCTACATTGCTTTCCTCTTTCCTCATCAGCTATAGTGTAGGTATTTCTCACCGTGTTTCCGAGACATTCCTTGACATTGGCTACTCCATTCCTTGATACACACCTGAATGACCCAGAATAGTACAACTGATGTCTAGTTAGTATGAAAAAGAGAGCAGTAGTAACTGAAGATAGAGGTATTCAAGGCAGCAACAAAAGCGATAGTAACATGATTTACTAATTATACAAAAAGGTAAAAACATATCAGAATATGTAGCTGATATTTTCTTATCTCCTTTAAATCTGCAAGCCAAATAATGTTCTTCTGTTTGCATGTCAGAGAATCAGTCCACATGGACTGTTCCTGGACTGCTTCAACTGTCGTGAAGATAAGCTTACTTATAACATGTGTGAGAAAAATTAAGTGCTGTGATTGGCTAAACCCCCAGCACAGCAGTGTTATTATGTATCCATAATTATACCCCTGTACTTCTCTCATAGTGCCAGTCTCTGTAGCTTAGAAAACCATTAAACTATCACTGCACTGCTGTACTCTACACCCACAATGCCTCACCATGTAAAATGGACATGGCCTATTGTACTGTTGTGATCACTACTGAAAACGGAGACTGCACTTTGAGTAATGAGATATAAAACCAGCTATTTAACCAAAATGCCTCCCTACTTAAATCATCATACAGGCTATCATATTTCTGTACTCACTACAGAAATAGACTACATCTCTCAGTATGGAAATATCATCACCTATATACTGTATCTAGAATGCCTCACTTTGAAAATTAATGTCTTGAGTTATTGTATTGCTGTAACCACTATTACAACAGGAGACTGCACCTCTCAGTAAGGAAAACTAAAACATCTATACACTGCAGTTACAATTCCTTGCTACATAATTCTGCATATGGGATGTTATACTGCTGTAACCACTATCAAAACAGGAGATTTCACTCCTCGGTAAGGAAAATTTAAGCTGTCCTTATACTGTACCCACAATACCTTGCAATGTAAATCAGCATATGAGATGCTATACTGCTGTAACCACAACCACAATAGCAGACTGCACTTCTCAGTGAGGAAAATATAAGTCAGGTTTACACTCACAATTCCTTACTATTTAAATCAAAATATGAGGTTATACTGCTGTAACACCATCAAAATAGGAACTAACTGATTTACAGTTACAAAAAGGGAGTACTGTGTGTTCAGATATAGTTACAACAACACATTAAACTGGTTTTGCAAGCAATATTTTGAATTTTTCCTTATTTTACAGATTAATAATTTTTCTACACATAATAAGTGCAATAAAGCATTCCAAGGTGTGTGATTATGGCCAACAATCACACTTCTCTCTCTCAGGTGTTTAAAGGCACTTGTCACAAGTACCTTGTGCTTAACAACCCCCTCAAAATGCATGTAATTACTGATCCATAATCACACACCCTGTCCTGCCTTATTCCTTACATATTGCATTAGCTGCTCATGTAGCTATGCACTAGTAATCATGAATGGAATGACACCAGTCAGGATGCAACATAGTACCGTGCAATATTACTGCAAAATGCTGCAGTATGCTGCAGTGAACAATGTAATTCAATGACAATTAAGCCCCTTTGTCATGCAGCATTTTGTGTCATTTTACAGCAAGGTACTGTGCTGCATCCTGGTTGGCCCCACTGTATGTTGTTGAAACCTTAACTTGCATACAGCTGTTCGACTCAAATAGGCAATGCTCTACTTTGTTTTGATTGACTAGTTATTTACATGGTCAAGCACCTTGCTACACAGTTACATCCTCATATCAAATGGATACCTGCTGATAAACAAGAGACATAAACACTCAATATAAAATGGGCAAGGAAATGCCTGTGTCCTGACTGGTTGATACTTGGTTCTAGCCATTGCCTTAAGAGAGCACCACCAATGCCTAAAAACAAGTTCCTGTCAACCAGGGCAACTCACAGAATTCATAAGCCACTTTCTTCCTAATTTCCATCACAAACATGGCTGCAACCTTTACTCATATATAGAAACTTTCAACTAGGCCCTTAAAATGAAAATCCATTAAATAAAGTAAATAATTTAATGTTATTTTCACTCAAGAGCCCCTCCTTACACACAAACACATATTTAGAAAATCAAGTACTAGTTAGAATTTCCATTGCTGGTGTTTCTTTGATGACCATGAAAAATTCCCCTCCTATCCCTACCAGTTTGCCAAAGAATTCCCTTTTCCTTATCTGGAAATAGATAAAACTGAGGTTCTGGCTCTATGTGAGACCCTGTGTGTGTCGTGTGTATGCCAGTGGAACTCTGAAGAATTTTGAATTAATGTATTCCATTTTACCATTCCTGTGTGTGTGTGGGGGTAAGGGTGGGGAGCATTCTACTATTGGAATAATGCAGATCTTTGAATTCTTCTATTCCATGGTAAGCAATCACACAGTGTACTGAATATGAAGAAAGACAAATGACTGACAGGTGAAGAACATCTGTGGAGGTACCGTTTTACATTACTTAGCAACATTTTATTATAATGTTTTTGGGTTTGAAAACTTTTGGAGTGTTTATTTTTTAAAGGTTGCCTCTGGGCCCATTTTATATAACCAATAAGGCACTTTAGGGATGTTGGTTGTACTAGGTTTACCCCACGGACAGGGGCTGAAGGCACTTGGTTTCACCTCGTATCTTACAACACCCCGTGGGCTAAACCTAGTACTGCATTTGCACCCCCCCCCATCTACTCTGCACCCATTTCATCTTGGGTACACAGCTATTATAGATATTTTCCTTTTGAATTAAGTATTACATATATATTTAGAGTATCAAATATATTATTTTTTCTAAAAAGGACACTAATGAATAATTGTGAGAGTAGAAGAGAACATTTTTCTTTTTTGGTGGCTATAGCCACAGGCAGCGGGGCGAACCACTGTCTTTGGGAGTAGAGAAACTTCTCTTTTGCTGCTACTTTTCCACCGGATAGTGCCCCTAGCCCATTGGAGAACTCTTGTGGTTCTCACACAGCCGCCGAAGTAGGCAGCAACATTGGTGCACGTCATGTGATAAGCATGGCATCATAACCCCATGCCAGAACAGCATTTAAGCAGTGTATTCTCAGGCGATGGCATCTTCTAGTCCACAGGAGATGGAATGCCAGACCTGAGTATGGATCCCAAGCTTCACAAAGGGTAAGAAAACTTCATGAACAAATATTACACTTGAAGTTTAAAGCTCTATGCTTCGTGTTGGGTTTTGAGCCAATAATGGCAGCCACATTTTGTGTGCTTTGTATTCATAGAAAACGAATATTATGATCTATAGAAACTAATGTGATGTCACTGAGTTTAAAGGGCAACAGAGAATTGTATGAGTGATAACCCATTTCTGAGGTAAAAGAACTAAAAGTTTTTACTAAGGCTAATATTTATATAGTTTCGTGACATTATGGGCTAAAGTGCACTAATAATACAAACAGATTGTTGTTTTCTGTCTTTTTCATGAAAGACAGGCTAGACACAAGAAAACAGGTTTAGCTGCCCTGAATACAAGAAAGAGGATTTTATACCATAAGGTATTACAAAAGATTTGTATTTTATAGGGGTCACATATATTCTTTAGAGAAATGGGGCCCGATTCCAAGATGGATACGCCCTGGTGCAGTGCGACTTGCGCCAACACATATGGTGTAAGTCGCACTTTGTGCCATAGAATTCTAAGAGGCAGCCTGCACCATGGCACAGGCTGCCTGCACCCAGGAGGACTTATGTTTCCCAAGGCCCCTATGGCATGGCGGAAGGGAGGTTACTGCAGCATCTGTGCCCAATTCCAAAAGAGCAGTTGCTGTAACCCCTCAATGCTATTCCAAGATGCCATGAAGGACTGCGGGGTTAGACCAGCTATTAGATGGTGTAAGGGGCTTTCACCCTACCCAAATACCTGCTGCCACCTGCATGGCCCTGACCCACACACTGCTGTGCCACACAGACCCTCCCACAGCATAGTAATCCCCCCAACCCCCAGCATTACCAGGGTTCTGTCCACTGACTCCCAGGACCATGATGTGACGATGCCACCCCCAGAGCCAGTGTAAATCTGACAACACCCCCCTATGACCCACAGGGGCCTGCAGGCATGTCATGGGGCTTGGGGCTGGGGAGGAGGGCTGCGCCCTGTCATTGGGCATGTCAGTGATTTGTGGCACCCAGGTCAAGTGCACCCTTCCTGTGGTGCACCACTGGAGGTGCCGCAACTCGCAGGTCATAGTTGCCGGGGACCCTGTCTGTTCTGGAATCTAGCGCAGGGTCCCCGGAGTAGTGGCGTATGTTGCAACTCACATCCACCAGCGAGTTGTGCCATACATCTTAGAATCAAGCCCCTGGAGTTTAATAATGACAGAGAGGAAAAAATTGACATGGGGTTTGTTTTTACCATCTTAGGTGTGGCACAGCTTTGGGGTGTGAGTACAAACAAGAATATAGATTTGTGCAGAAAGAATATCTATAAAGGTGAGCCTAGCAATATTATTTTTAAGGAATTGCCCCCAGCCAGTAATACAGTGTACAAATTAATATTAAGTTTATGAAATGGGATATGCCAAGGTGGAAAACGTTTCTCTATACATTATAAAAAAAGTTTGTTAAAGCAGAGCCCGAGTGAGCATACTGGGACCTAATCTTTTTTGATATAAATGTAATATGGGGTAATTCTAGTTAAAATAAGAACAAAATATTATAATTACACTAAGGAGACTGAACAGAAGAAGGTGTGGAGTTGAAAGGAAATGAGCTTGTTATATGACAAAAAAATTATACGATTTCAAAAAAGTACTGAATAAATGTTTTGTATTATTAGATGACAACACTGGGGGCCTGATGAAATGGCAAGGCCATGAAATGTTGCCCAATTGATGGTGTGTATTTACATTCAATAAAATTCATGAAGAATCCAAAAACATTTACTGTGTGGAGTTCGTACATATCATTTTCTGAAGTAAACCTAGTACAACCAATGCCCTGTTGTACCTTATTGCTTAACTGACACATGCAGATAAAAGCAAGACTCAGACACACACACACACACACACACACACACACACACACACACACACACACACACACAGACACACATAGAAATGCTACAGTGACGTGCACACAGACAAAAACAGATACACAAATACATGCAGACAAGGTATTCGAACCACTGCCACAAAAACAAATGTTTAAAACGTAGTTAATGTTGACCTATTTATGCTACTGATATAATGGTACATCTGCTGCCACCTTGGGTAACCATCAGCAGCCTCTGGAAAGGCATATTGCCTAATATATGACAAATGTTGATTGGATGGAGAACTCACTCACCAAGTGCATAGTGAGCACGGGGCAGAGGTGACACTAACCGAGGTGGTATGAGTCTCTCTGTGATTGCTAGGCTGTTAGTATCTTTGGAGATATTTGTACATCAATGAAAATAAAAAAATACATCTTGCCTCAACTCTTTCTCTCTTTCTCTCTCACTCTTTACTCCTCACTGATTTTCAGTTTTCTTATGAGGCAGAAGAAGTCACAGTGGTACAGAGGCCTAAGAATCTGTCTGTTGGGATTCTGAGATAATGAAACTGGGGACTCTCTTAAGAGACTATTTTGTCAGTAGTGGACACATCAGCTGGATACCCTTTCGGTGATATAGAATCACTTTGTTTTAGCTAAAAATGCAATTTCATGTCTTGGTGAAAATAAGTCAACTGCTGATGTGCTTCTGGTTTCAGGGGAGTGGTGGGCTTTTTAAATTATGACCTTTGTGAGTGGAGGTGAGCTCTGGGCAGAGACAGCACTAGCTGTAGTGGTTTATAGCTCTCTGGGATTGCTGGTTTGTTAGTATCTCCAGAGATATTTGAAAATCAAAAAAATAAACAAAAATCCATCTAACCTCATCTCTCCCTCTCTCTCTCTCTCTCGCTCTCCTATGCCCTCATTTCTAGTCTTTTTAGGAGGCACGAGGAAGTCGCAGGGGTCTAGAGGCCTAAGATGGATACAGATGGGCTCCTGGGACAGGGAATTCATGGAGTCTCAGTCTATTATTTAATCTTTGGGAACATCAGCTGCATCTGACAAGTTTATTTTACCCCTTTTAGAGGTGTAAAATCTACTGATTTTAGCTAAAAAAAACAACTTTTATATCTCAGCAAAACCAGACTACAACTACTGATGCACTTTTGGTATCGAGGGAGGTGCAGGCTATTTATTTATTTAGTTATTTGTTTTTTCATTTTTCATTTACTACACTTTTTTCTCCCACACCCAGCCTGCTTTCAAGCAGGTGTGAGCACTGGGTGGCTGCGACACTGGCAGAGACAGTGTGTGCCAGTGTAAGCCTGGAACATCTGCCCAACTTAAACCAATTTTCCCCTAGACAGCCATTTTGTTTCATAGTTAAGCAATGAATGGTTCAGACTTCCAACAGAGCCATTTAAAATAATGATTAACAAGTCATTTTTTATTCATGGGTAATTTTAAATGGTTTCCCAAAACCATCACCTGCTAGATCTTGCTATCACTTGGTGTTTCTGTTTCACATAAAGTTATACCCCATCTATCAACTTTCTGCCTGCTCTCTGAGTGCACAGGTTGTCTATGATTGAGGACTGACAGATATTAGCTAATGATGATGCATACATACAAAACTGATGAGATAGCGGATGTTACATGTCATATGGAGAAAACAAACCATATCTAGTTCATAAATGGCAATGCAGCAGTATAATGTTCCACATGCAATATGTTCAGTTTGACAGGTGATGCATCTAAATACACTGGGCTGGATTTTTCAAAGTCCAATGAATACTGCAAGGTGCTCGTGGCAAAGGGATCAGTTGCAACTCGTACCTTGTGGCAATGAATGTGGCAGTCCAAATTCAGAAATGTAATCTGTGTCCGAATAGGGACCTATTGTGGAAAACTGGCACATCACTCCCCTTGTGACATATTTGAGGGTGCGCCACATTGCAAGGGGACTTGGCAGGGCTGCAACATCCCCTTGTATGGGAGTCAAGAAGCTCCGCTGTGGCCTCAGCAAGGGGCTGGAGATAGACCAGCAAAAACCTGGTCTATGTCTCTTGTGGCACTGCAGACGCTGGGGTAATGTGTGGGTAGGGAGCCCTAACGGGCATGTACGGGGTGGCATGGGCCCATGAAGGTACTGTGGTATTTGGGGAAGGGGTTGGCCAGCATGTCATTGTGGTTGCACCTGGTGGGGCTTCCCCTTATGGCACAATACTGGCACTAACTGCACATGGAGAATGGGGGATATAGTGACACACAGTGCCAGGGCCCTACATGGGCATGGTCCTGGCAGCAGTCCCCAAGGCCACATGGGGCCCTGGCACTGTGTGTCGCTATTCCCCCATTCTCTGTGTGGAGTCAGTGCCAGTATTGTGCCATAAGGGGAACCCCTGCAGGGTGTAACCACAATGACATGCTCACCCACCCCTTCCCAAAATGCCACAGTACCATCCCATGCCCATGTTATCCCAAACCCCCACTTGCCAGTCATGTGTGTGCCACCCACTCCTGGCCATCCCAGCTGCTCTTCTGTTGCACCGATGAGGGGGCAGCCGGATCCCTGCGGCATGACCTGCAGGTGCACCATTTACTTGGTGCACTCCTACGGGTGTGTCAAACCCAGGATTTCTGGCACAGGGACTCTGCTGTTTCTGAATATTGTGCAGGTTCCCTGATGCAGCTCAGATGTGGTGAAGCCTCTAGATCACTATAAGTTGCAGCGATCTAGGGGCTCTCTGAAAATCCAGCCCACTGAGTTTACTTGCTCAGGCGCCTGTCTACAAATAAATTTGAAGGTGAGATGGCACAACTTAAGGAGTAGCTGACTAGATTGAAAGAAATTAGAAACTTTGAGGATTACTTGGATAACATGTGTAGGGTGCTGATACATGGGAATAGACCCACAAAACAGTTACAGGCAGCCCAACCTGAAACATAAACATAAAATATTGAAGTAAGTGAACACACAAATGTCACTTTTTTGAGAAGACAGAAAGAGAACTAGGGAAGTGAACTTGTTGCATTTGGTTTGTACACTGTGCTCTTGGTGAGAAAGTTCTCATTTCAATCAACGTTTATAGTATAGCAAGTCCTTGATAGGAACAGGATTCCTCCCTTTTTAATTTTTTATGTTGGCTCGCACTTGCGTGCCAGCCAACATTTTGCAGTAGTAGCAGATTTGGAGGTGCAATCACTGTGGGAGAATGCAGGACACACATCAGTAGGTGCATACCTCATTCCTCAGTAAGCCAGCTGCAGGAGCTGACACCCACAACATGTAAAGTGCCCACCAGATCTGAGAAAATTGGCGCTGTAATGAGAGCCAAACTTGACACCAGCAACACAGTAACATGCCTCCTAATGTGCCTTTCCTGGTGAAGCACGTCACTAAACATGGCGGCACTGACTGTCGCCGCCACTTCATTTGCCAATGGGGGAGCCACTCCCTGTTGGCATGATGCCCTCCTCCCATTCCAAGTGTGTGCTGAGGGGGTACCCAATCCCCCTCGGCATCATGCACCCCCCCAACAGTTTTTCCTTGCTGACGGGGGGCTCAATCCCTGTCACCTGTGGTTCTCCTCCCCATTATGCAGGTGGTACACTGGGAGCACACCCCAGTGTACCAAACAAACACCTGAAAAAAAAGAAAAATGACCCTCATTGTCTTTTTTTTTTACCTGTAAAGGAAAAAAATGGTCCCTCGTGGTCTCTCCTGTCCCTTCCCCAATCCGTGCCCACCCTCTGCATACCCTGCCTTCCCACACCCCTCTCACCCCATACTTACCTCCGGAGTCCAGTGCGATGATCTTCGGTGGACCGGGAACACATCTGCGCTCTTCATAGCCCACCACGAACTGAAGAAATGCTGGTAAGCTGTATAATGGCATAAATAGGGTTTTTTTCAACTTTGATGCATATCGCGGACAATTTTAGGAGTTTTTGTACCGAATTTTCAACATGGGGTTATTGGGACTCCTCCTCATGAATTCAGTCACTGTCATGGAATTATTTGGTCACAAAAGGTGATTTTGTGGTCACTGCGCGGAATCACCTTTTGGGACCAATTAATGAAACAACAGTGCCACTGTTCATGAGGTTGGCTCTCAAAAACCCGATGTTGCAAATTTGATGAAAAAAATCCAAAAAATTACTGTTTCACGAGCGTGCATTGCGCAGTTTCCATGCACGCTCATAACATTGTGAATTTATTATATTTTCACTCCAGATTTTCAACACTGGCATTTTGCCACACCTCCTTATGAACAGTACAGCTGTCATTTTACATGTCCTAGCCAAAATGTGTCTTTGAACTTCCAGGGCAGAATAGCACAGTCACTGTGGGAGATGACTTTTAGGGACAGATTAATTAATTGACAGTGGCACTGTTCATGAGCAGAGGTCCTAAAATGCCTGTGTTGAAAATTTGGTGATGAAAGTCCATAAAATGACTGTGCTACAAGCATGCATTGTGCAATTTCCACACACCCTTGTAACTTAGCAAATTTGCAATAATTTCATGCCAGATTTTCAGCACTAGCATTTTTTCACACCTACTTATGAACAGCACAGCTGTCATTTTTCACATCTTGCCTGAAAGGTGTTTTCTTACCTGTGGTACACAATGGTGTGGTTGCTGTGGGAAATCAACTTTTGGGACACATTAACAAAATCACAGTGCCACTGTTCATGATGGGAGGTCATAAAATGCCTATGATGAAAATGTGGTTAAAAAAATCCCAAAAATAATTCGGTTATGGACGTGTGTTGCTCAGTTTCTATGCCTGCTCATGACTTCACCAATTTTGCATATTTTCACTATAGATTTTCAACATTGCCATTTTTTTTACGCTTCCTCATGAACAATACAGTTGTCATTTTTCACACCCTGCCCAAAATGTGTTTTCATGCCTGTGTCGCCAAATAGCATAATCGCTGTGCAAAACCACCTTTCGGCTAACAAACTGATAGTGCCCATGTTGAAAATTTGGAGTAAAAATACCAACAAACGCCTACATCGTTAGGGTTTTCAACTGTAACACCCCACCCTGTAGAGTCTTACAGGTGTCAGGGGTGTGACTTGGGATCATTGGCTGTAATGCTCACGCCATTCTACCCCACCCCCATCCTTAAGCTAGTGACAGGCATCAAGGTGTGCCTTGGAGTCTTCAGCCCTTAAGTACATCCCATTCTCCTATATTGCACCTATCTCAGCATATTTCCTTATGGAATGGGGGTAAGTATAAGGCCCAAAGATCCCAAAGCACACCACAACACTTGTCAGTGTCTACAAGGTAGGGTGAGGTTAAATGGCTTGAGCGTTTCAGCTAATGACCCAAAGGCACACCACAACACCTGTCAGTCTCTGCAGGGTGGGGTTGGGGTTGGCGTCAGTTCAATACTTCACTGCCATTCCTATTATGCATCTCTAACTCCTGCACTACCAATGCCAGTGAGATAACATTCGGCATTGACAAATGCTTGTTTTAACAGGGTCAGAGTTCTCACTGGGAGAATCCTTTGTGAGTTAGATTTAGGCGGACTGGATATGCCTCCTACACTAAGAACCTGGCCTTTTACTAGATTATTTACCACTGAGTGCAAAAAAGAAATTTTTAAAATAAATTGGGTAACTTTTCACATTCATTGGGACAATCTTAAAATTTAAGTCCTAGCACACAAGAACATTCTTTCCTGTTAGAGAATTTTGACAATTGTGTGAGCAATGATTTCTTCCCTTTCATTTTTTTTTAATTCAGTTTGGGTTTGTATATAAGTGTTCAAAGCCAATTAGGATATTTAAATCCCTCTGCAGAGGCTGGTGCCACTAGTGATATTTTATAGCCAGTTCTTAGGATTCCTACTAGAGAGTATTTTCCCGAAGCAGCTTATTACTATTGCTTAGCTTGCTGATAATGAGCTTTACTGTTACTAGCTTTAGCCATTGCCGTGATGTCATCACACAGTGTGGAGGCACACAGCTGGTTTGGAAAATATGTGTTCTGAAGAGCAGGAACAGGAAAATGAATTAAAGTGTCATCCCATATGGGGGTTCCTTTTTTATTCTCTGTTTTAATGCCCCCTCAATGCCACTTCCTCCACTATGCTTCAGTGTCCCCTAGGTGCCTGGCTCTGCCAATCCCTGACCCCCTCAAGCACCTTACCTCCCTGCAGCCTCCATGTACTTTCCAGTATCAGACCCCCTGGTGAGGAAAGAGGGGGTGTTCCTCCTACTGTAATGATCCTGTGTCATGCCAATTCACTGAGGGTTTCTGGGTTGATTCACATTGGTACACCAGGGCCATCATCACTTTCGGCAGTGCAGTTTTTCCTGGCCCCAGAGATGCAGGCACACATAGGAGGTCCGTGCAGGATCCCCGACCTGTCTCTGTCTCTCTCTCTCTCTCCCCCCCAACAGTGCCTTCAACTGCACTGCCACCTATGGTCACCCAGGAGGCAGTATAGCAATGAGGATGGTGACTCAGCCACCCTGGAGGAGGGAAAGCATCCCCTAAGATGCTCCATCCCCCTCTCTGACTGGCCCCCAATGATCCAAGATTGTTTCTGAACTCAGGTTACCTGCATTGCAGGCTGTAGCACTAGCATTGCACCAACAGGCCAGCCCTGTCCACTAGGTTCAGTGGGAACTGATACTTTTTCTAGTTGACATGATCACAATAACAACTGTGCCTTGTGAACCACTCCCAAAGCAGTTGCATTATGATGTTCACTGCACCAGACCTGTAACTTGCTTATCCAGTGGCCCTGTGGGTCACTCATGAAGCAGCTGTATAGTGACATACACTGTACCAGACTGTAGCTTGCTTCACACAGGGCCATTTTGGCCATATGTGAAGTTACATTCCCATTTAGTGGAGGTTGAACCTGTAAGTTGCATCTTGCAGGGCCTGTGAGCCCTACATAAAGCAATGCTTCCATCAGACATGGCTGTGGATGTGTAACTTTAATTTCACAGTGCACTGTGGGCCCCTACATGAAGCAGTGCATCCATTGGACTTGGCCCTGGATTGGTAGCTTGCTTTGCACAGGGCCCTGTGGTCCCTACATGAAGCAGCACACCTGTCAGCAGGCATGGAACTTCTTGCCAATCAGCTGTTCATGAAGAGGAATAATTTACTAAGAACCCAGCTTCTCCAATTTGGTGACAAAATATCACTAAATAAAAAAGTTATAATTCTTAGGAAAGAAACCCTGATAGAAAAAAAACAAAGAAACAAATTAAGTAATTGAGAATGTGCAGTGCACATTTCATAGGATATTTTATTTTTCTTGGAGTCATTTTTCTAAAACCCATAACTCATTTTTTTTTTTTTTTTAGCAGATTTGAGAGTTGAGGTTCTTTGCCATGAGCATCCAACTGGACATTTCCTAAATGGCTCCAAGTCCAGTTTTGGACGTTTCTTTTTTTTCCCTTAAAAAACATGAGACCTGTTTTGGGGACTTAGGTTTTTTATCAGTTTTTTTTTCTGACTTGTAGGAATAAGAGCCCATTAAGGAACACTGAGGAATTGCAGCATGGGACACTGAGGATTCATTATGTAGGACACTGAGGAAATATAACGAAGATTGAATTGTCAGCATTGGTGGAGGAGGAGGGCAGAGTGAATGCTAGACAGTGGGAGAGGGTAGGGGTTTTACAGTACATGTAATGGGTTGGGTGGATGGTGGGGTAGGGAACTTTACCTTAGGGTGGAGAGAAGAGTTATTAAATATTATAGGAGCATGTGGGATACCGGCAGCAGGGTTGTGCACAATGTGATGTTTTTCGGTTTTTTTTAGATCAGGCAGGGTGAACTGATAGTAGTGTTGGCCATCTGTCACTATTTCTTTTTGTTTTTGTCATTCATATGTTATTGAGATTTCATATTTTAATATACATTTCAAATAAATTGTAAGGTAAATAGCAATACTACTAACATATTACAAATGATATGCGCTTTTTAAAATCTCATCTTTGTGTACCTTACATCCTTGCTGGATAAAATATCCTTGGATGAACAGACTAAAATTATTAAAACCGAACATACAAGTCCAACATTCTGAAAGCACAATATTCAGTAAATTTCACAATAATTAGTAACAAGTTAACATGGCTGACATGTTTCCTATGCTTCTGCTTGCCATTATGGCATGTCCTGGGGGAGGGGAGGGGGGAATACCTAAATTGTGTTTGGTTCCTCTACAGCCTTTCTATGGTTTGATGGGGGGGATAGAGGAATCACTCAGGCCTCACTTGCTGGGAGGCATTCTATGTGGACTAGGGAGGATTCATGACTGGGGCTATACTGATTTTGGGCAGCTTGCAAAAGGAAGATGCCAGGAACATTCCACAAATGTCCTGGTAAAAGCTGGCCCTATGTAGGACACTCTCAAAACTTGCCAGTTGTCTCAGTTCCTGTAACCACTCTTGTGCCATCGGGGGATTCTGGTCCCTCCGATGTCCGAGTATGACTCATTTAGCTGTGATTAGGTAACCTATTAGCCATCTCTTTTCAGCTGGGTGTAGGTCTGCACTTGGTGTGGTGGGTCTGGTAGTGGCCCATCATGACTAGCATGACTAGCAGAGGTGATAGAGATATCTGACTAGAGAGGACTTTGTTTAAGGTGTTCTACACTGATTTCCAGAAGGGTACCAGAGACTTACTCTACCACAAGGTATGTGTAATAGTGCCTCTGCCAGTTTAGCATCTCCAGTAAGAGTCTGTGGGCATTAGGCCCCATGAGCGTAGCTTTTGAAGGGTCCTGTGCCATCTATGTAGCACTTTGAACTGTGTAAATCTGTTTTGCACATCTTTCACTGCACTCTTGAGTGCTCTCCAACCTGTGCCCCAGATCTGGGGGGTTATCTCCTCACCTAGTTCCTCTGACCACTTTGCTCTGGTTCCCACCATGTGGTCTGGTGAGAGGGTCTGGAGGTATTTAGGCACTACTCTGGGGTAACTTCCCTGATGCTGGCCACAGGATAGTGTCTAGATTATTGTACTGTGTGTCCGAGGCATGTGGGCCTATGGAACCTAGGATGGAGTGCCTCAGTTGGAGATACTGTTATTGTTGTTGCTTGGTTAGGTGGTATTCCTGCTGTAGGTGCAGGAAGCTCATCATGACCCACTATGTCAGCTGTCTAAGGTCCCTCAAATATGTAATACCTGCCTCTGCCCACTCTTTAGCAGCTATGTGCCTGTTGTTGATTAGGAGGTGAGTATTGTGCCGATGGTGAAAGAACTTAACCTTCTAAGTGAACAATTACTCAGTTTAAGGAAATTGTCCCAAGGTTTGAGTGCCAGTTCAATGGTGGGGGCTTATTGTTTGAGTGGATAAAGGATTATACCCTCACTAATACTAAGCACCCCACTACTGAGGCTTCACAATCTGTCCATCAAGGGGGGGCTAGCAGTTTTGATCCATGGGGCTGATCTGTCCTGTCATTGGTTTCTTAAAGATTAGGTTGGTTGGGGAGGTACTTGCAGCAGAGTTGGCGCCCACCATTGCTTTCTTTAAAGATCAGGCAGGCAATAGGGTCTGGTACCAGCAGCAGGGTTGGGAACTCACCAACAGAAACAGACACAGATTTCTGTGTGCTCTGCCACAGTGGCGGGGTGCTAGCTTAAAGGCAGGATCTAAGCACAAAAGAAGGCAAGAAGCTGCATGTCAAAAAATGAATGCCAAAAGCAAAAGTAGTAAAGACTTTATGGTTTATTTACTGGAATCTTGGATAACACCTTTGAGCTAAAAGCTCCAAAGGTTCCACATCATAAGGCAATATACAAGGTACGTAGACATTAGCTACTCCAAATGAAATGAAGCATGTTCAAAACCCCAAACCCACTACCAGTTTGTTAAAAGATAGGGGTTGGAGCGGTGGTACAAGAAGCGGGCTTGGGCACCTGCTGCTGGTTTGTTTAAAAACTGGGTTGGTGAGAGGGGAGTACCAGCAGTGGGGATGGTAACCAGCTGCTACTTTATAATGTATGTGGAGCCCTTATTAAGCACCAAAATCAAACAGATTATAACCTTGTAATCCCAATGCTATGACATCTGAACTTGTTAACCCTGCATAGCTATGTCACAGCTGTGGGATTACAAATCAGAATGTAAACAAATGTCAGCATTCAGTATAAAGAATGGCTATCACCAGGTCGTGGCAGAAGTTTAAACAAATATTCCATTGTGTTAGGTTTTTTTTTGTATGCCCCTCTTTAAGTTACGTACCAGACACCTCTTCTTTTCTGCTCAGTCCATGTGTTGCCAGCTTCTCAGACATTTACTGTCCCCCTCAATCTGAAGATGGCACTGACATTACCCTCATTCCTCCAACCACATGATAATTGTGGATCACTGTATCTTTAGACAGAAGTGCCTGTGTTAAAATATTTCAAAACGCTCTCCATTGGATTGCACTTGATTAATTATTTAGTTGTAATAGTGCTTTACTGGTGTTTATCATGTCGACAGTGCTTCTAGTTAATGTATTCTGCCATGCAGTCACCATACGGTGTGAGTGAATAAACTGCATTGATCCTTCTCCCTGACTCGTGGTCTTTTATATAATGTAAGATGCATCAGTAGTGACAAGTGATGCTCACACTTGCTGTTTTGGTTTGTTCCCACGCAATATAAAATATAATGTCTGGTAAGTGGCTGTCAGCCTTGTCATAATCACCTCTCACGTTTGCCATGACTACTGTAAACCACTCAAACTTCATTCTCAAGGTTTACTCGTGGTCTTTTATATGGTCTTCATGGCAACCGCCTGAGGTGATTACAGCATGGTTAACAACCACTTACCCAGTATTATCCTCTATGTTAAAAGATGAGATGGGTGGAAGTGGGTACTGGGGAGTATCTGTATTGCAAAAACTACATTAATGTATTAATGCATCCATTTGGCTTAAGTACAAAGCCTAAACAGAAGAGAAATGTGATATAGTATATGGTTAGTCTTTGTTCTGTATAAAAATTAGCCTACTCAAAATATTTGTTGTGCACATTCAGAACAGTTATGCACATTCTAAAGTGCTGTTTTGTGTATTCTGAACAGTTGTTCAGCACAGCTCAAAAGTCATAACATTTTGAATTCCTCATTCACCCTACATCCAGCTGCTTAACGATGGTTCCACCAAGTCACTTCAACAACTTTGTTGACATAATCCTCTGCAGCAACTGGCAAAACTTTGACTGTCGAAGTTTCACCAGTCGGATGATTTGAGTTGATTTGAAAGGGGGTGAAACACAGGCAAAACCATCACAGGTGTACAGTGGGACCATTACAGTGACAATCTTGAATTTGTTGCTGTAATGGTCTTCATTGGAAGTTTTTCGATGTTTCGCCGGTATACCCTTACTGACCACCCAGGGCCCAAAGTTGTATTTCGTGACTTGCAAAAGTCTATAATTTTAATTTTGATCATAGACCAGAACAAAGAAATAGAAAGTGTTTGACTTGGGGGGCGCATTTCTTTGACTCCTGTGAAAAAAATCACACCCTAACAGACATGCACTATATAAAATACAAAATGAGCAACCATGCACAGTGTGGCATGTGTTTCCATCTTGGGGATAAGAGGAAAACATAGACCTCTTGAGTATTGCTGGGTGAAAACTGCAAAAATCAATAGGAACATAGAAACTGACAGAAGATAAGGACCACAAGGCCCATCTTGTTTGCCCATTTTCCCTGCCTACTGTAAAAGCTGCAGACCCTACTTGATCTCTGGCTTTACGTCCTCATTCCTATTGCTAGGGTTCCCCTAAACCTGACCCATAAATGCTTGAATTCTGCCACTGTGTTTGGCCCCACCACCTCTTCTGGGAGTCTATTCTATGCATCCACCACTCTTTCCATTAAGAAATACTTCCTCACACTGCCCCTTAGTTTACCCTCTTCAAACCTCATGTCATGCCCCCTTGTTCCAGGATATCTCCTTTTCTGAAAGATGCTACCCTCAGGTACCCTATTTATGCCTTTTAGATATTTGTAGGTTTCTATCATATCTCCTTTGTCACACCTCATCTTTAGGGTATACATATTGGGGTCCCTCAGTCTCTCCTCATATGACTTTTGGTGCAGGTCCTACACCATCTTTGTTGCCCTTATTTGAACTGCCTCCACCCTGTCTATGTCCTTACAGAGATGTCAGAACTGGACATAGTATTCCAAATGAGGCCTCACCAATGATCTGTACAGTGGCATCACCACCTCCTTCCTTCTGCTGGTGATACCTCTCCTTATGCACCTTAGCATCCCACTGGCTCTCACAACAGCCTTGGCACATTGTTTGGCCACCCTTAGGTCATCAGATATGGTTACCATCAAATCCCTTTCCTGTTTGATCACCATCAGTTCCCCATCATCATGTAACCCCCCCCCCCCAGGTTCATGCACTCCAAATGTATGATTTTGGATATTTTTGCATTGAATCTCAGCTGCAACACTCTAGACCATTCCTTCAAATAGAGAGATAAAAACCACTGCATGCATGTCAACAGTCTCACATGTTGATCTCATAAAAGCACAAGCCTTCCATTTTTCACAGCAGCATGTTTCATCTCATGACAAAAGTCCCATGACACTATGTTTGTCTCATAAAAACACATGCTGCAACAAAAACGACCTTATGAAAATATTTAAAATCCAGACATTTTGTGAGAAAAACAAAACTGAAAGGGTCACCTTTGGGCCAGAATGTAACCTAAGGAAGAGGAAGAGACCCTCAAAATGTAGGAGAATTCATGGTGAGGAGTCAGTGGTGGTTGTAGTCCATCAGGACCAGCATCTAGGCTGTTGCAGTTCTGCACTTATATCAACACTTTATTTTTTGTATATTTTTGACCTTTTAAAGCATTGAATAAAAGACTGCATGAAAGGATAGTCAGGTGTACTGTATTTGTCTTCTTTGACACACTTACCAGAATGTACTCTAATTAGCCTGAATTGTTCAAGTTTAAGCTCTTAGCAGTTTATTTTACAGTACCTTACAGATAAGCAAAGCAAAGGTCTGGTTGAATGTAGAAGTGCCATCCAATTCTTGTGTCAGCATGTTTTTCTCTTAAGAACACTCTCATGACAAAAGACAATTATTTCACGAAAGCACATCTTACAAAAAAAGTAAAATATAGTCTTTTTTGACAAAAGTAAAAGGATCACTATTTGGGCTGAATGTAACTAACCAAAAAGTTTGCAGTTTCAACTCTCAGTAGTTTTTTTAGTGTATTGATCAACAAAAAATATTGGAGATTAACATAGAAGTGCCTTCCATTTCTCACAACAGCATATTTTTCTCACAGCAACATGATGGTTTCATGGTAGCGGCTCACATTGCTGTCACCATTTATCACCCTATAAAAATTAATCTGTGTGTACATGAAAATGTATTTTTTATTTTGTTAATAACATTGAAAGTAGATGTTTTTGGATAAAAGCAAAAGCAAAAGGGAAATCCTTCACTCAGACTCTAACAGGAATTAATATATCAGATGTCAACTCCTTCTGTAGCTACTGTATGTTTTAGTTGTTGAGAAGCAAAAATAAAGTGTCTTAAAAAGTATACATTTTCACATTTTCAATCTTATATAACTTTGCAACTACCATACTGACCCTAACTAAGTTTTCAGGAACTGGAAATCCCAGACTAGATAATAAACATGACTTTATTTTTGTAATATTTGGTGCAATTTAATTAATTGTGTGCCAAAGGCTGTCTATTTAATTGCTTTCTTGTAAACTGAACCTTTTCAATAAGAATTGAAAGTAACTTACAGATACAATAGATAGATAGATAGATAGATAGATACGTAGATTGATATCCATAACAAGGTAGAAAAAGCAACTTACAGACAGACAGATAGATAGATAGATAGATAGATAGACAGATAGATAGATAGATAGATAGATACTATAGATGGATAGATAGATAGATAAATAGTCATAACAAAGGTAAAATCTGTTAAACAGCAGAGATACATTCTCAACAGACTTCATAGTCTTTCTATGGCTCTAACTCCTAAGTGTGAATCTAAGTATAAATATAAAATTGGAAAGTAATTGAATTCAATATGTAGTCCCTACAGAACATGGTCTGTGAAGCTACTCCCCTATCAGCACAAATGCACATTACGACTTGATTCATTTGCAAAGCAGTGGTGAGCACTGATAAATTCTTTGTCTTGTTTGAACGATGCCAATTTTTCCTCTCATTGTGTGAAATGATATTAAAGTTATTAACACCAGAAAAAAGGGGTTTAACATACAAGAGCATTCTTTACCTTTTCTATAGTGGAAAGAAAAAGTCTAGGAACTTCATTGGCTGAGACACCTCACCTAACTGTGCATGGAAGGGCAGGTACTGGATGTCATTTCTGTGCCCCCCAAAAGAAAACTACTTATGAGTCATTTTATTTCATTTCATTTCATTTTTTCATTTTATATTTTTTATACTTGTTAGCAAGATGAGCATAAAACCTGTTTTCACAAGCAACAAGTTATGTTTAACAATCCATACAGCAGGACATGCTCCATTGACTATTACAACATTTCAGCATTTCACTAACCAACATATAATGTTGAAATACAAAAGATTATAGTTAAAACCTAAATGCACATGTTCAGATATCCACTTACATTTTTTTAAAACATGTACACTTATTAATTGAGTCAAGCCACTTTGAGATTTGCATCTTAAAGGAACTCACTGTTCCACAATTTGCTATATCTCTTGGAATCATATTAAAAAAGTAGAAACTGTATAAAACAGACATCTCTGGCCTATTATTTTCTTATAAAAAGGAACCTTTAAAAGGCCTGAGGCTAGAGACTGCATCATTTTTACACCACTTATTTTAACAAATAAAGACTGACTGGGGGGGTAGTAAACCTTTTAAACTTTTGAATACAAAAGTAGATACCTTAATATTAATTCTGTCCTGTAATGAAAGACATTTTGCTTTTGTCAAAAGGTAACAATGGTGAGTTGTTTGAGGGAGGCCAGTCGTAAACCTTAGAATTGAATTATATGGTGTTTGTAGTTTTTTAACATCATATCATTTGTCCCTGAGTAAACCATTAAGCCATGATCAAATGTGCTTAATAAGAAACTATGGGTTGATAGTCCACGCAATTCCAGAATTAAATAGAATTTTATTCTGAATAACATTACTAACCTTTGATGTATCTTCTTAGTCAATTTCTTTACATTTTATAAGCAAAAAAGTCACTTTAGAGTGTGCATTCCAGGATTTTTGCACTTCCAAGGGGTGTAAGAACAATCAGCCTTCATCTTTATGTCTTAGTTCACCCTTGGAGATTGCATCAAATAGAGAATAATGGCTGGGTAGGGGTTATAACAAGATTTTACACCCACCACGAGGTGTGGTATGCTGCATAAACCCCAAGAGCGAAGTTCGAGGGGTTTATAAAGGCATCCCACACTAAGGGGTGGGTGTAAAATTCGAGTTAACCCCCCCACCCAGGCATTATTTTATATAATTACTGAACAGTGTTTTTTCACCACAGCAATTATATAAAATATAGATACAGTGGTATTGAGTTGTGTCCTGTGGGGATAAAGTGATCCATGGGCCTGTGGCTGCACAGAGTTCTCTGTTTCTTTATTGGTTTAATTTAAAAAGCCTACTGCACAGACTGAGAGACACGGTTTTTTATTTTTCCCCTTCCTTTTTTTTTCCAATTTACTTACTGCTGATGGTGGTGGAGGTCCAGAGATGAGGAAGGGAAGAGCATCTGCTTGCACATGCGAAGAAGGGGGGAAACCAAGCGCAAGTTTGCCATTATAACCAGCTGGTTATAATAGCAAATTATAACTGGGTTTCTCTTAGGGGGAAAAAACACTGGTTAATGCTTGTATAGAGGATAATGTATGGGTCACTATCAATAACCAGCTTGTTAACTGTTGAGAGGTTGACATGGCAAACATGTAAAACCTGAGAGCAAAGTTCAAGAGGTTACATCACCATGGCAACCTCAAGATGGTTAAACGTGGTGGTTACCGATAGCAACCCATACATCATCCTCTATATAATCACTGACCAGTATTTTTTCCCTAAGAGAAACCCACTTATAATCTGCCATTATATCCAGCTGGTTACAACCGCAAACTATCATGAACCATGCATTATCTTTTATAGTGTATGGACCACCATTTTACTTGTGTATAGGAATTAGAGAGCACTCATACTCAATTCACCCCACTCTCCCTGTTGCTTCAAGATCACCGCCATGGCTGTTTGATGTTCTGTTTTCTGTTCGCACATGTGCTAAAAGCTTGCAGCATAATGAATGCGTGAATACAGTTTATGTTTTATACCATTGATGTGACATACTCACAATGGCATAACAGCACTGTGACATCATGTCAGTTACATAACAACTGTATAAATTGTATTGTCCGATTTAAATGAGTAATAATGTTCAACGCTATATTATATTCCTGTAATGCACTCCCTATCATGATTTATTGCTTACACACACACACAAATACAGTATAGATGTTTTATTTGTAATTTTCTGATTCTGACAAGCTTGCTAAGCTGTGACAGATTATTTCCAGATGTATCTTGGGTGTGCGTGTGTGTGTGTGTGTAGGGGGAGTTCCATGGAACTGTTTTATTGATAGGGGAATGCTGGTCATAACACCCAGGAAACTCTCCTACTCTTACTTATTTATTAAATTTTGTTAATGGGTAAGCCCACTGGGCCCCGAAGGTCCCTTTTTCAGGGGCAACCCAGAGTTAGTTACATACTGTTTTCACATACAGGCCGGTGATACACAGTAGGAGATATCATACAGGAATTACAATGACAGTATACAGTTTTTATGGAGGAGGGCAACTGAGTACATTACATTTACAGAGTACAAAAGTGTTAGATTTAGGACAGGAGCTGTATTGGGCGCATACAAGTGATACAGTGTAGGATAGGGTACAGTGTTACAGTCTCCCTTTGTGCAACAGAAACTCATCTTTAGTAAGTGTCATGGGATCTTCAATTTCTACCTGAACAGTGACTAGGGATGGGTAGAAGAAACTGAGTTTAACATCTCATCAGAAATATAGCGACATGCACACTGCAAAGGTAAGCACAAAACATGAAGAAAGAGAAGCACAGTGTAAAAGCAGTATCTTGGCACAAAAAAATAAAATCACACATACCCCCTTAATGCAAAGCTACATGGGATGTATATATATATATATATATATATATATATATATATATATATATATATATAAATTACCATGACAATTTAGACTGGTTCTGCTCTTAAGCAGGAATGCATGGTGCCAAAGAGCCTCTCACACAATCTGCAAAGCCTGAGAACAGAAGACACAGACACATGTTTCATCCTACTAAGGACTCACATGCATGCCTTATCTGTATCTCACCCGGTTGGGGTGAGAGGGGACAAACTGGTCTTCATGTGGTCCTGTGGGTTTGGATCATGGTGGGCCCAAAATGAAAAAAGCAGACAACCTCAGCACAAAAGCTCTAAGCAGTGCTTTTGTGCTGAAGTTCTATGTCTTTTCATTTTGGCAAAGATGCATACCCTACAAAAATGACAAGGACATTTTGGCGACCTATTTTGAAAGCATGCTGTTTCCCTTTGTTGATTCTGACAAATATTTTTAACCAAACTAAGAATCATAATGCCCATTTACCATAGAGAAGCCATTAATTAGTTATGTGACTGTCAGTATCTGAATGTTGCTGTCATGATTCTATTAGTTATATCTGTGAGTGATGATCTGTCAGTTCAGTCATACTGTGTCATTGATAGCAACTTCATTATTCATTTAACGATTTATTTACCAAACATAAATCAACTGAGATGCACCATCTTGTGTCTATCTGATCCTGCTCCTATCTTATTTTATAGCTGGGAAGCGTAAACCACTGGGATATAAAGTGACCTGCTCAAGATCACAGTCTGTGGCTGTGGTGGGATTGAAACCTTTGATTTCCTGTTCCATAGCTAAGTACAAATTGCCTAAAGTCAACACCAAAATAGGGAGGGCAACAATCAGCTATTCTCTAGCTATAGCATGGAACACCCTACAAAAATCCCTAAAACTGTCCATTATCATTCCATTTACATCCTTTAAGCAGCACTATAGAGCCTTCTTCACAGAGAAATGCAGCTGCTACCGCTAGAGCTAGAATAGTCATCCCACAAAATTATATTCCAATCACATATGGCATATTCCTTCCAGTCAGACACCCCAGTATATGGCACCCAATATTCCCTTCACCATCCTTGTACTCATTATGTGTGTGACTGTCATGACCCTCATTGGGATATATATGTACTGTACATATTGTAGATATTAGTTTAACCTTCTCTTAGCCGAGTTTCAGCATGTGAATTCACTGTATATTATTGTGTTTTAAACATCATTTTTTTCTGTATGTATAACTGTCTTATAAGTATGTCATGTAATTACTGTGTATCAACTCGAACCTTGACCTTATCAGGTCCATCTTGTAAATGAGCCTTGCTCAATGATGATCGCCTGAATAAATAAATAAAGATTTGAGATTGAAGCACACTTGCCACTAGACCACATTGTCTTCCTGAATGATATAACCTGTGAATGTATTGATGATATGTACAATTATTGACAGTGGTTGCAGGCTGATGTCACCCATCTGTTAATTGTTTTGTAACTGATTGTGGAAAGGGCCACTGCTGATGGTCTGTGGCAATATCTTGTACTTCAGAGCCATCTGTAGGCAGCTGTTATAAGTTTAATGCTATTTCTAAAATGCACATGATACTTAATTTTTGCTAAAAATAAGTAGTGAAATTAATGCTTATAGTGTCAGTGGCTCAGTAGGCTTTATGATCAACTCTGCAGCCAGAAGACTGGTAGGTCATGGGTTCTAGTCCCAAACCAGAAACTTGGGCTAATAAACAATACTGACAATGTAGTGTAGTACTAAGACATATGGAGCTGCTGTACCTAAACTGGGGTCCCTTATTTCTATCTCTGGTAGCTGCCCAGAATAATTAAACATCCCGTGGGACTGAAGATAAGAGTACAGGAGTTTTTACTGGAAACAAATATGCACAAGATCAAATAAAATAAACAATCATATTACATACATCGTACTCCCCTTACAAACTCAGACAAAGAAAACAACAAAAAGGAGAAAAATAAAGCATAAAACTGAATAAATAACCTTATCCAGTGATATGTCTACATATAACTAAGGAAAAAGGAAGGAGGAGAAAAAAACAGTTGGATGCAAAGATATCCCTGAAAAAGAAAGGGACGAACCATATGCTTACAATCAACTGACATCATTCCAGAAAGTAGAAAACAGTTTTTTAGTAGTTGCATGGATTCTCTGTCATATGCAGCTTTCATTTCTTGTGAAATATTTTACAACAAAATGCCTTGAGGAACCAAATCTTGTTGGAACAAAAATGAACACTGAGACTAGCAGATTCCCCACTTTATGCAGCCCATGACTATACACAGAGTGCTATAATTCCACTTTGACCAGACCACTGGGAAAGGACAGTAGATCAGGTTTTCAAAAGTGATGGAGAAGAATTCTGGCATTCTCCAGTAAATACCCCATATGAACATACAAAACTTGACAGCAGAAACAGGTCTCATGGTCTATCAAGTTTGCTCAAATGTGCAGCTAGAACCCTTATATTGCAGCTGCCAAAAGTCAGATATATAAAGGCAAATGAAAAAATATGCTGCATGGTCTCTGGTTCCTGGTAGCATGTATGAATGAGACAAAACCGTTCAGGTGCGCTTTTATGCACATGATTACTATACCTCGAACTTGAAGTTTCCCATGGGTACTTATCCATACTTCATCTCTCATTTTAGCCAGGATCCATTGGTCATCAGCTGTTTGATGAGTACTGAAGAGCAAACCCTCTGATGTCCAAAATGAGAAATTCTATAAAAAAGGAACAAATAATATGGTCATAAAGCGTATTTCTAGAAAGAGAAGAAATCTGCAAAAATGTCAATTTCCATTGATTTACTTTCTGAAAACAAGAATCCAAAAGCTCCAGTAAAGGACTCAAGGTGCATCCAAGTGGTCTAGTGCTCCCCCTTCCCATGAATAAAAAAGCGAGTTACAGTAGGCATGGCCAATGAGAACCCAGTGCTTAGAAAACCAGGTTAAGACAGGATTCAAGAAATTTCAAAAAAACATACAACAGAAAAAAAAATACTAGACGATTAATCATCCCTAGTCCCCCTTTTTTAGGTGTCCTATAAGTGTCAGCCCCCTAGACAGGGTTCAGCTGGCTGCCCCACAATAAATGGAAAAAAATGCTATAAATCCTTCCCTTCAAAACCCTTGGAGGTGAAAAAATAATAACTCAGATAAAGAAAAATTGAGATAAGGAAAGTTTTGGCCAGAAAAAAACATCTGGACCTGGTCATGGGCCGTCTGTACCAGTCAGAAACTTTCCATTCTGCAACTCTGAATATGGCTTTCCAGTTCACTGTGGCCATTTCCTTTCTCCTGAACTGTATGCCCAAAATCGTTATAGTCCCATGTCCTATCTGGATACCAGAGTACATTATCAGAAAGGAGTCTGTAGCAGGGCCTACAATCAGACTTTAACTCTTTTGTAAATTTACCCTTGCCTCAACAGACTGTGAAAAGTAATGTAATACACACAGTTTTGTCCACAGAATGCAGTTGTTTTAGTGATAAGCAGATATTGTCTGTGTAAACAAGAGCAGTCAGGACAATCAGGGTGTCTACTTCAATTCCCCAGATTTTGGGGTATCATTTAAGTTTTCTGATTAGAGGTTCTAGGCCAAATGCACAAAGTAAGGGGCTTAAAGAACACCCCTGTCTAACTTACCTTCTAATGGTAATGGACTGACCCTGCCACACACTAGAAACAGGCAGAATGAGGGCCTTGAAATGTCCTTCTACACAAAAGTGATAGTAGGGAGGTGGCAGCAAATTATAGGCCAGTCAGGCTCACCTCAGCAGTGGGAAAGATCATGGAGGCACTGCTTAAAGAAAGAATAGTGGCATACTTGGAATCCAACGGTGCCCAGGATCTGAGGCAACATGGATTCACAGCAGGAAGGTCATGTCAGATGAATCTGATTTTTTTAACTGGGTAACAAAGTAAATCGGGGTGTGTATGTGCAGACATCACCTACCTCGATTTCAACAAGGCCTTCAACACCATCCTACATAAGAGGCTTGGAAACAAGATGTGTAGCCTGACCATGGGGCACAAGGTGGTAAACTGGGGTAGAAACTGCCTAATGGATAGGAGGCAGTGGGTGGTAGTAAATGGGATACAATCTGCGGAGGGGGGTGACCAGCCGGGTACTTCAGGGATCTGTCCTGGGGCCAGGTCTGTTTAATGTCTTCATTAGTGACATTACAGAATGGCAGGAGGAGAAGGTCTGCCTGTTTGCAGATGATACCAGGATCTGCAACAGGGTGGATACTTCTGATGGGGTGGAGAGAATAAAGAGGGGCCTGGGGAAGCTTGAGGAATGGTCAGTGGTATGGCAACTGAGGTTTAATTCAAAGAAGTTCAAAATAATGCACCTTGGATGAAGGAACCCTGGAGGAGAGATATGGGATGGGCGGCTGCTTACACTCTCCAAGGAAGAAAGGGACCTGGGGGTATCATCACAGATGACCTAAAGGTGTCTACGTAGAGTACAAAGGCTGTAGGGAGGGCCAGTGGTGTGCTGGGGTGTATAGGCAGAGGCATCACTAGTAGAAGGTGGGAGATAATGATGCCATTGTATAAAATACTAGTGAGACCTCACCTAGGGTACTGCGTGCAGTTCTGGAGGCCATACCTTAGAAAAGACATTGACAGGATGGCAGTAGTCCAGAGAAGGACAACAAAGATGGTACAGGGCCTACACCAGAAAACACATGGCGAAAGATTAAAGGACCTAAACATGTACTCACTGGAGGAGAGGAGGGATCAGGGGGACATGATAGAAACATTCAAGTACCTTAAGGGCATAAACAAAGTGCAAGTGGGAGACATCTTGCAATATAAGAGGAGTATAAGTATGAAGGGGCATGATATGAAATTGGAGGGGGGCAGGTTAAGGGGAAATGTGATGTAGTTTTTCTTCATGGAGAGGGTGGTGGACACATGGATTAGTCTGCCACAGGAGGTGGCAGGAGCGAGCACAATGCAGGGATTTAAACATGCCTGGGACAGGCAAAAGGGAACCTTAGAGGTGGGAAGGAATGGTGAAAAGTCATTGACCAGATCGGGTCAGAGGCTGCAAACAAGTAGGGATTATGGCAAACTGGATGGGCCTAGTGGTCCTTATCTGCTGACAATTTCTATATTTTTATGAATACAATAATTGTATCTAAGAAACAACGCATTCAGGGATCCAATAACATCTTAGTGCATGAAACAGAAAAGTATGCAAGATACTGTTGAAGGCCTTCTCCTGGTCTAATATTTGAAGTCCAGAAGCAACACCCTGGTTTTCCATTTCCACCACTTCCCATGAAATGTGAAAATTGTCCTGTATTTGCTGTCCTTGTATGCTGCAGACCTCAGAAGTGTCAATCAGGAAAGTGCCCGCATGTGGCAGTCTGAACATCAAGAGTTTCATAAATATCTCAAGATCAGCATTTAAGAGGTTAATAGGCCTCCAGTTCAATATGTTGGCTTTGTCACCTTTTTTGAAGAGGAAAAAATGCCTTATCATACACTAAGGCCCATGTCTAGCTGTGATAACATATAATTAAAAAGGTGGGCTAATAGTGAAGTTCTTTCCCCACTAGGTGATAAAATTCATCAGGAAGACCATTGGAACCAGGAGCTGAACCAGTATACAAGGAGTTAATGGTAACCAAGACTTCCTCGGGGGGAAATATCCTCCTATAGTAAGTCAGTTTCACTGTCTATGTGTAGAGGTACAGGGACTTTCACCCAATAAACATTCAAATGAGGTTGTTACAGAGGCTGGGGTCCCACAACTATGAGTTGTATGCCTTCCCAAGCAGGACAATGGTTCCTTAGTGTTTCCCAGTAGATTCTCTTCTTTGTTGCATAATTGTGTAAATGATCCAGAATCAGTTAATTTTTTTTTTGCAATTCAGCTTTACTAGATTTTTGTTATTCATCCAAAACAACAAGACATACAACAGAAGACTACATCAGAATGCAGATCAGTAGGTCAGAAGTGGACATATCTTATAAAAACAAGAAGCCTACACAGTATAGCAAACAACAAAGCAACAACCAACTCCCTTCCTCTCCCATCCCCCCGGGACCCCACTCTACCTACCCAAGCACACCCGGGCAGACCTACTTACCCACCAAAATCCAGAGTGCTGCAGAGGCCATTTTCATACTCCTCCTATCTGATGCAGTGGGGTGGAGAAGCTAAAAACTAGAGAGGGGTTAAGATGAAACATGAAGGATGGTACTGACAGTGGGCAACAGTGCATAAAGGGGTTCCCATCTAGCCTGTGAAAGATGAGGCCTACCCTGGTGGTACAAAATTTGTATGTTTAGGTGCCTGTTGATAACCATGTAAAAGTTGTTCACCTATATTTTTTGTGTGCCTATACAACATTCTTGGGAACTCGCTAACATATGGGTGTAGTTTTTGCTCCATTTAATAAATACCCCAATTTTTTCTAATGATGTTTTCAATGTGTTTAGCCTCAGCACTAAATGTGATCACAAAATTAAGTTTGTGCTCGTCTCTTTCATGTGCAGTTATTGAAAATAAAGTCTCCTAATTGTAATTCATGGCACTTTGTGTAGCACTTGCCACATTGTAACTGTTGTAGCCACTCTCATGAAATCTATCAGTCAGTTCATTGGCATTAGCTTTAAATGCGTGTTCTGTGCTACAGTTCCTGCGAGCCCTTATGAACTGTCCCTTTGGTATTGTTCATATAATATGTCTAGGGTGACATGAGGTAGTGAAAAATACTGTGTTTTTATCAGTGGGTTTTCTATAAAGTGTAGTGTCCACCCTATTATCTAAATTTTTCAAAATACTTAAGTCAAGGAATAAGACATGTGACTCACTCACCACTGTAAATTGTAAACATGGATTTGAGGATTCTATGTAGATAACAAATTAATCCAATTCCTCTCTTGTCCCCTGTCAAGACATCAGACAATCATCAATATATTGGCACCACAAACATATTTGTTCAAAAAAGGGGTTTGTCTCAGAGTTATAAATTGTCTGTTGTTCCCACCTCCCCATGTAAAGACTGGAAAAGTTTGGTGTGAATGTTACACTTGTCGCCATTCCACTCACTTGTAAATATAACTCACCTTGGAACATAAAGGTATTGGGCTTGATTCTTAGAGCTCCTGGGACAGTGAAAGGGATAAGTGGCCCAAAGTGGTCCAATAGGTGGTCCAAAGTGCCCCTTGCATGAAATGATGCTCCTGGAGTGATTCACAAAGGCAGCCTTTGTCTGCCCCAGGCTGCCTTCATCAAACTGGGCTTGTGCCTACTGTGCACCACAAAGTGGGCTATGGTACAGCACTAGGGGCTTGTGGCAGATGCAGGCTGCCAAAGCTCCTCAAACAGTATTCACAAAACTCACCCAGAAATTCACCTTCTGGGTAAGTGGTGCACATTGCCAGCATGTCACGGTTCCCACCTCAGCCCTGATCTCTTGTTGCAAGTGTAATAATAACCCTGGTAGTCTAGTGGCCCCCCACCATGATCTCCTGTTGCAAGTATAATAATACCCCTGGAAGTCTAGTGGCCCCCCATCCCAATTTCCCATGGCAAGTATAGTAATACCCTGGTAGTCTAGTGCCCCCAGCCCCAAACTCAAGTTGTAACACATAGTACTATATATTAATGTGATTACTATTAGAACTGATATGCTCTGGTGGTCTAGCAGATGCCCCAGCCCCAATCTGCTCTTGACAACATCCTGAATGTCCTGGTGGTCAAGTGGACCCACCACCCCACAGTACCCTACCACCCCACTGCACCCCAACTCATAAGCGAGCCCATGAGTGGCAAAATCAACCACTGACCACCATGGCCAGAAGTGGACTGAGCTCTGAATGAGTGTGTACTGTATTCAGTATGTGCTCATTCAGAGCTTAGTCAGCAGGTGCCCGTAGTGGCGAGTGGTGGGCTGTGCCAGTTTCTGGCTCGCTTATGGGTCGGGGGGAAACGGGGTGGTAGAGCACTGTGGGGTAGTGGTTGGGGTCCACTAGACAACCAGAACATTTGGGATGTCTGTCATGTGTGGATTTGGGCTGTGGCATCTGCTAGATGACCAGGCCATATCAATTAGAATAATAATATATAGTACTATGTGTTGCAACAGGAGTTTGGAGCTTGGAGGCCAAAAGACTACAGGGGATATTTTTACATATCTAACAGGAGATTGTGATTTAAGGGGGCTGTCCTGGATTGGCACAGGTCCACTCTACAGTTGGCAGCAACTCTCTGGATATGCCACATGTTTGGCACATGGCCAGGGTTGCTGCAAGATGAGGGACTTCGCCACTGAGACACTGTCTGATAGAGAATCAGGTGTAGTCCCTGGTACAGCGGGCATTGGTACAAGCTGCTGTTTGCCACAGCTTGCACCGATCTAACCCGTTTTGAGAATTGAGCCTGCTAAATTCCAAAACGAACTGCCCTAACTTAAGTAAGAATTCAGTGTGAGAAGACAAGTCAGCATGTTGGTCCAAAAAATATTTAATGGCGTTAAGCCCGCCATCATGTGGAATATCCATGTACAGTGCCATCACATCCAAACTGATGAGTAAGTCACTTTCTTCCACATGAAAATCTGCTAACAATCCTGGGGTCTGTTTGGTATCTTTAATATTAGATCGTGACTGGGTGACAAAAGGCTTTATGGAATAGTCAACATACTATGACAGTGTTTCAGTTGGAGACCTGACCTCTACTATAATTGGCCTCCCAGAGAGGTTTGCTGGGCTTTTATGCACTTTTGGCAGTGTAAAGATAGCTGATCTAATGGGGTGTTCTAGTTCTAATTTATTTACATGTGTCCTGAACAGTTATACCCCCTATAGGGCAGATCTTAAGTATGCATCAAGCTCCTTCTCGCAGGTCAGAGTGAGATCACTACTTAGTGATTTGTAAAAACCGGGGTCCCCAAGCTTACTTCTTACCTCATTTACATAATCTGTGCTGTTCTGAACAACACTCCCACCATTATCTGCCTGTTTTATGGCGATAGTAGGGTTGTTACTCAAAGCCTCTAGTGCTCAAAATTCATCAGTTTTCATGTTAACAAAAGTGGCCCTTGGTTTGTTCTCTGACATAGGCTGCAGGTCTTGCTCACATGCTTTAAAAAAAACCTGCACAGTGGGGATTGGGGGGGAGCATAAACTTTGCTTTAAGTTTAAATCTTTTTTATCTGACCTCTTTCATGTATAGCAGATCCACTCAAATCATCTATTACCTCCCCCATCTCCTCCATATGCAAATTTTCATACTGTCCCACAGTTTCAGAACCTGAAAACATTTTTTTTTTAATTAAGATGTCTAGCAAAGTGGTTTAAATCCATGTATCAAACCAATTAAAACTAACAGTAGATGAAAACATGAGTCCTTTATTTAGCACAGCAGGTTCATGCTGAGAGAGGTTGTAGTTCGAGATGTTAATTACAGTGGCATGATTCAATATCTCTCCTGTCTCTGATTCTGATACTGAAACTGCTGTTGGTACTTCACAGGACCCTCGACCCCTGCTTCTCCTTGTGCACCAGAATTCTGTTGCACCCTGTTTGTGATGCTTGTTGCTCCTTCTTCCCCATCTTGTCCGTTTGGTTCGCTCTTGTTCTTGGAACATAATTCAGGGACTGTGGCATGATGGGGGTGGGGGGGTTGATGATGTTGCCGTACTCTCTTCAATGCTGTCCTCTAAAAAAAAAAACAGATGAAGCTGTGTCTGAGTCATTTCCGTTAGTGGGTGCACTTGATTGTTTGAGGAATGAGTTTGGTTGTTTCTTCCAGTTAAACACCAACCCGATTTTATAGTCTCTTTCATCACGTAGAAACTTTTTTTGCTTTTGGGCTCTCAATTTAAGATATACTAGTTCAATACATTCATTCAGTTCATCTTTGAGAACCTTATAATCAGGGTGATCAGCAAAATCATTAAATTCAGTTTCTTTCACCTTCAATTCCTCACCCACTATTGCTTGTTGCTTGATGGAATCTAAAATATTCATTTATTTTTTTTTTTAAGTTTTTGTGGCCCTGATTTTTTCCCGTTTTCTCATGACCCTTATCCCAGCTGTGCGCGCACGTGAAGGCATGAACACTCTGCAGTACCGGGATGCCGCCTCTGCTACTTGTCACCCTCTTCTGCCTATGCTGACTATCGGACCTCCACCCAATGACAACAGGACTATAGGAGAGGGGCAACAGCCTCCCAGAAGAGTAGAGCTGCCTTTTGACTGCTCAATCCTTCTCACTCCCTCCCTCCCCCCAACAGGCTCTCCAATGACCGAAAATCCATTCCTGATCCCAGGTTGCTGGCATGATGCGAGGTAAGGTGTCCAGTGCCTCAGCCTTCTGCATTACCGGGCCGACTTAAAATGTTCAGTTTCATGAGTCTTAAGGATGAGTCATGAATTTCCTCCAACCAGGGACTGAAAAAATCAACTCTGTCTTTGCCATACGAGGGGAACTTTAAAATTCTTAACCCCCTAGGTACTCTTCTGACCTCAAGACATTATATTGTTCTATAGTTGCTTGTTGCCACACTAATTTCCTTAGCTTCTCCACTAATTTATGATACTGTTTATAGACATCATTAATTGTCACAGATTTTGGTTCAACAGGTGTAGCTGATGTTTCAGGTGCCACATTTTGTTCACCACTAAGCACTGGAAAGGGGTCAAAAACAGTTATTTTGTAACACGTATTCTCTGATGCTCTTACCTGGGTTGGTAGCCATGCCTGAATCTCCTGTCCCAGTCACCATATTGTAATGTAGACACTCGATGCACATGGATACTGATTGCACTCACCAGAGCTTTGCTCGACCAGAGACCAACAAAATAACAGAGCTGCTTTAAGTGGTGCATGGTGCCAATGGCAAAAATGCTTCACAACTTTGTAGAACAGCCGTGTATACACACACACACACACACACACACACACACACACACAAGGTCCACAGCTGGAAAGTAAATAACAGCACACAAGAATATACTTTAATGCTGCAACTTTATTCTTCTTCAGCAAAACCAGCGCACATCAAACAGGCAGGCTACCAACCCAGCAATGACCCCCAATGTTTCACACTTGCATGCTTTGTCAAGAGAATACTGAGCAAGCACCCATATAGCTCTTAAATAGTGAATCCTTAAAGGGCTAGTACAATTCATCCATACATATAATGAGTGTATAAGTGCTCAATAAATTAAAAACAATTGCCCCCTCTTGGTCCAGGCAGGGTTGTGTATCTGGTGTTTTTTATGTTTATTAAATAATGGAATCTTGACTTGAATTGTTGCAGCATCCTTCTTATGGGTTTGCGTGCGCTTGGAACTTTGCATTTCACTAAATATGTACACCCTGGAGGAGAGGAGGGAGAGCAGGATATGATAGAGACCTTTAAATACCTTACATGGGCTAATACTGCACAGGAAGAGAGATCTTTCAGAGAAAAAGGTGCTCTTTAACAAGGGAGCATGATCTGAAGCTAGAGGGAGGTAAATTCAGGAGAGATGTGAGGAAGTACTTTTTCACAGAAAGGGTGGTGGATACCTGCAATAGTCTACCAGAGGAGGTGGTAAGGATGAAAACAGTGATTTGGTTCAAAAATGTCTGGGATAGGCACAAGGGGATCGTGAGGGTAGAGTAGAGGAGAGGAGAGAAGAGATTGCAACATGGATTAAGGGATGGGGGTGTCTGTAAAAAAAAAAATGAAAACAATTGGATAGACTGAATGATGCAGCGGCCCTTATCTGCCATCACATTCTGTGTATCTATGACTTGTCGGTCACAGTACTAAAGGACTCATTTAAAAACATTCAAGAAAGACTGTTGGAGATAACATTCATAATAACATTCAAAACTGATAAATAGGGACTGAACAGAGGTGTGGGGGGTTGTTACTTGCAAGAAGATGCACTTTTAATGTTTTTACCAGGGTTAAAACATTAATATTTTCAAGTTTATTTAAGTATGTTTTTATTGAGCCTCTTGCAACATAAACACCTAACAATTTATTTGGCCTCCTGCTGCCACATTCTGTCCTGGAAAAGGGGTCTGCATCTCCAAGCTGATTTATAACCCAGCATTTCAAAGGCTAACTATTTTATCTGCATATACTGTACATCAAATTATTTATTGCTCTCTTGCTATAATTCTTCCTTGTCAACAGACCTGTCACTCCTGAAGCACTTGAATTTATTATACTAATTAACACTGAGTTCTCTGCATAAAATCTTCTCTATGAAGCTATGCTTTCACAATGCCTGAAGAAGGGGCCTATGTGGCACTGGGCACTTGCATAAAATGTGTCTGTTGGTCATTTTACAAACTATTTTCTTTTATTTTGTTTCTCTTTTTCAGTCACTCTTTGGAGAGTAAATTTTAACTGCTTTATAGTTCATTTATGCATGTGTGAATTATATGCACTTGTTTTGCATGAAGAGCTGAACTTTTCATACTGTTAACCAAGTTCTGATATGAATTTTGAAAACAGTTACATTACTGTCCTGGTGGGTTCTAAAATCTGACTTTAGACTCAAAACAATCATAATAAGACTGGATTGGCATTAGGCTGCTGGTTGAATTTATGCATAATGTATTGATTTCAGTTCAGTGCAACCATAAACAAGGCATTGCACACATACCTTTGTTTTCTTGTTGCCATAATACAGCATAGTATAGCAGAAAGTTGCTGAATGAGTGGTACAGCAGAAAGCTGCTGAAGCCCCATGTCTCCTCTGAATATTGATGTCGTATGCATTCATTATGTTTGCAGGGGGTCACTTAAAGGGGAAGGAAAGTTTAATGAGTCCCCCAAATTCTGAAAGCCCATGAAAAAATCTTTCAACTAAGATACAGTATTAGATGCATCTGTATGGAGATGACTGTGGCATTCGGCATGGTTTGGCCTATAATCCGAGGGAAAAAATATTGCTATTTTAGCATAATGGAACCGCTGTGGACACTCTGAATATTGTTTGGCCATTTGCATTATTGCCCAAATGACGTTTTCACAGCTGCTGCTGTAAATCCTATGTTGGATTAAAAGGTTTGTCCTACTACGATGGTTTGGAGTGCTGACCTCTTTTCTGGTTTGTACAGCGTATTCCAGTTTATCTTGGTGGTAACATTTTCAGCTTCCATTATCATGTAAGAATTTTATGAAAGCTTTAAGATAATTATTTTCCAAGAAAAAAAAGATGGCTGACTCATTTTTGCATATAAATATTACTGAGGAGCTGAGGAGGGTACGAAGCCAGACAGAAATGCAGATGTACCCTTCACAGCATAGGAAGCATCCAGAAAACCCAGAGCAACAATTCAGCCAGTATTTTTCATAATCATAGTAGAAACTGATCTTCTTGGAATAACCTTTTTTTCATTGCACTGCTGCCTTAAATGAAGGCAGCAGCTGTTTCATGGACTCTTGACACAGAAAGTGATGTCACTGAGTGGCAAGCTATAACTTACAACATACACTGTACAAACTTCCCCATCGGTGACATCCCCTATAAACATACAATGGTGCTGGAAGGGCCTCTTATGGATATAAGAGTGCTGCCTCACACATTCTTAGGGCAACAGAAATGCAAACTGAAGGTAAGTCATTCTGTTGACCTAAGGATGCAAGAGGTGACACTCTTTTATCCATAAGAAGTCCCCATAGTGCCCCCATAAACTTATTACAGATCGTGCCATGATTTTTTTTTTAATTCCCTTTTGTGGTCCATTTCTGTGGTGTTAGCAGCACTAGCCAGAAACCCAGTTAAGCGGAACAGTACATGAGGCACTCTTGTTGAAATATTAAGAGTACCTAATGTGCAACTGAAGGAAGCGCTGTGATTGGTCAGGAGCATCACATGATGCTCCCCTGAGCTATAATACTATTTATGGATTATTGCAATACATCAATTATTTCTCAGGATGGCTGACGCCTATAGAGAAGCCCAATACCTCATTTAAAAGATCATTTCATGGGCTGTCAGAATTTGAGGCCCCCTGCTAACTTCCTTTCCTGTTTAATCTTTCACCATCCTTCACACCTGTTCCACATGCCTGAATCCCACCTTCATTCTGCATGCGTTGCTTATTGGGCACAAGAGGGACGTTACATGTCCGCTTTTGAACACTTTGAAAATCTTGCCAGATATATATGGGATGCAGGGGGTCTGAAAAACCTGCAGTTGGCCTTTCTCTGCCCCTACTATTCAATGTTTCAAATTCTGCATCTGGGAATATTTTAAATGAAAGGAGGTTGTTTCTTTTCTCTTGCTTGGTTGTCAAAATGCAAATCACAGCAAGAGAGAAATAATGCGACCTACCAAGCTTTAACTAACAAGAGGATGAAAGCTAAAAATCAAAGTACCAAAGGTATGGAAGAGGACAGGAAAGAATTTCTAACTGGTAGCTGTTTATAATGTTGCAGTTTATAGAAATGATATCCATAAGCCTAAATGGTCCATATGTAACTGTGCCTAAATAAAATGTAATGTGAAAAACTGTGTTTTACATTGTTTTGTTTTTATGGGCAGCATTCTGTTACAGTTCCCTTCATGGAACCAGTGATCTGGAGTTTTAACTATGTCACAGTTTGTGTAAGGAACTCTAAGCATAGTTCTGATAGGACAATAGCTCATGCTTAGCATTCTGTGCACAAACCGTGACATAGTAAAAACTCCAAATTACTAGTTCCATGAAGAGAACTGTACAGAATGTTGTCCACAAAAAGAAAACAATTGGAAACACAGTTTTTTGCATCGATGTTTAATAAAGGTATGGTTAAGTATGACTCATTTTGAGGCAAGCCTTTCATTTTTCTTCCTAGGAACATTACCAGCTACTGCCAATTAGTACACATCTCCTGCTCCCTTTAAATTTTGTTAAATATCAGCTGATGGCATAAGGAGGGGCGGTTCTATTTCCCTGCTTTTAATACTATAGTTGGTTAGCCATATAGCACTGCCCCCACCCAACTAGTATACTGCTGTTATCATAGCACTGCCCCTCACTGTAGGCAAAAGCACTTTCTCCCCACCCCTACTTCAGTGCAAAAGTACATTAAAGGGACACTGCCAACCCCTCTTAGGCCTTAAATTGTCCCTAGATTAAAAGACACATGTTATGATTGCTCACATTCTGTAGAGATTGCTGATGTAGCTGGCAGTTTGATTCCGATTCATTTTTTCTTTCTAAAAGTAAAAAACAGACTGCCTACCATGCTGGTGTTACACACAAAAATATGCTTGTTTACATTCCTTGATCATTTGCCACTGCATCTTTCCTGGACTTGGGAACTCTCCTAACATACTGTAGCAACTCCTGATGCTGTGAGATGAGAAGAGACATTGCATCATGAGTGGCTGCACTGTTAGGTGTGTCCCTTATGTTCTATATACATGCAATAAGAGTAGATCGAGGATTTGAAGCAAAAAAGGGTGGGTATAACTGCACTATTCCCATGCATTTCAATTCTACTAAGAAAGGAAGCAGATCAAACAACCAACAGCTTCAATAAGTTTTAGAGAAGGTAAGTAGTCACAAAATGCAGGTTTTCAACTAGAAATAATATGATGCAAAAAAGGGTTCACAGTGTCCCTTTAATGAAAGTAGTATCCTGTATACCTGGATATAGGATAACAATGAAGTTTGGCTGCACACACTTTAATCCACCCATTTCCCACTTGTGCAATCAAATCTCTCTACTGATGAAAGATAAATGGGTACCTCTGTATTACTAGTTAGACTTAATGGAATTGCTGAGAAATGACTGAAGAGAAGTGATATGTGTGGTTAGCCAAACTACTTTATCTGTATCCAGGTGTATAGGACTTAGCATTTGTTTACTGTATATTACTTTTGAATCACAAGACCCTTTTCTGGCCCTGGTCAGGAGAAACTGCTGTGCTGGGGCAAAGGACAGTGCTGTGAGGAGGGACAAGGCTATCAGGTTGTGTGCAAAATTACTAAATAAATAGTGTTGGGGCAATGAATGTGCAAGGCGTGTTAGTGCACCCTGCAGCTGGACTATGCAGGTGCCACCCCCCGAACACACACACATTTGCTCAGTCCCTTACTTCACAAATTAGAGACAAGGGGCCCAATTCCAGAAGCCATGGCACAGGTCACCGACAGTTGCAACTTGCCTATGCTCCTTGGTCCCTGCACCCGATTCCAGAACAGCCAGGGTCCCCAGTGGCTATGTCCATGACTTGCAGCACCCCAAGCATTGCACTGAAGTGAGGACACACCTCAAGAGGGTGCTGCACAATGCAGTAAAGCCCACTGACAGGGCACAAGCTCCTGCCTCAAGCCCCGGTCCCCAAGTAATGCCCCATAGAGTGGATCATGTCCCCCCATCCCGAAGCCCCGATCCCCAATCACCAGCTCACTGGTAATATTATTAATGCCTGCCTGTATTCTCTGTTTGTCTAGTGGTCCCCAACTCCCCATCCGGCGGGGTGCCAGTACACCCCCACCACCCCACACCCATTCCCAGTCAGCGACAGGCACATCCCACCTCTCTCCTCCACAGCCAGCCACTGACTGAGCTCCCACTGAGCACATACTACTATATACAGTACATGCTCAATGAATGACATCTCATTCATTGAGTGTGTACAGTATACAGTAGTACAGTATACACTCAGTGGGAGCTCCATCAGCGGCTGACCATGGAGGTGAGAGGTGGGATGTGCCAGTCATTGACTAGGAATGGGTGTTGGGGGGGAGGTGGACTGGCACTGCTGGGTCAGGGGGGTGGGGAACACTACACTACCAGGGAATACGGGCAGGCATTACTAATATTACTGTAGAGCAGACTATCAGTGCTTGGGGATGGGGGGGCATGATCAGCACTGTGGGGCACTTCTCCGGATTGGGGGCATGATCAGTTATGTAGGACACTCTCAGGGCTTTGGGCTCGGGGGAGCCAGCAGCCCACAGAGGGCAGGTATGTGTGGTCCTCAGTGGGGGATGGGTGCGTGGGTGGGGCATATGTGGGTTCGTGGGGGGTGGCCGTTGGGTGCACATGGCACAGTGGTGTACCCCCGGTGGACACAGAGTACAATTAGACCAGCTAATAGCTGGTCTAACTGTACTTGGATCACTGTCCTCCAGGGTGTCTCCTGGAATAGCAGCTGTGCTGTTCAGGCAGTCACCTTCTCAGAATAGGGCGCAACTGCTGCAGGGGGTCGCAGGGGGTTTATGGTGTACATGGTGGCATAAGGCCATTTCAGCATAGGCAGCCTGCGACATGTCAACAGCTGCCTTTTGGAATACCTAATGTTGAAACTCATGGTGCAAAGGTCTAGTTGCACCATTTGTTTTGGCGCAAGACACTTTGCACCATGCATATCCATTCTAGAATAGGGCCCCAGGCCTATAAATGAGAGACAAATGACAAAAAAACAACCATTATATCAATCAACTCGGGAACCAGAAAACTGATGTACAGTATGTATAATGTAAAATACACTTTTTGAAGGAGCGCCACCTATGACTTGAATGGTGGACATTATTTTGTGCTTAATGTTCATTCTCTTTAGGGACAGAAACACCAGTATTAAGAGGGAAAGATGAACTTTTAAAGCAAATTATAGATATCCCTACAAATCAGCCCTCCAGCTGCTCACAACATGGCTGTTTGCATGGTTAGTGATGTAAAAGTATTGTGGACAAGGCATTCTATTTATTTCACTCATCATACCTCTGCACCTCTCGACACCCAAATGTGGGACACTGGTCCTATGAATGAGGGACTTTAAGAAACAAAAATGTGGGACACAAAATTAAATTTTGAACATATCCACTTACAAGACTGTGGAAAAGAAATCTTCAGAGTAAAACATTTGACAGAGCGAAGCTTCCCATCTTCCATGTGAGAAAGAGGTTTCCAAGAGTTAGAATGAGGGACAGTTGGTTGGGAGGTAAGTTTTGCTGCCTTTTTTATCTAGTACCTCTCCGTTAATCCAGTAGGCACGCTTGACTTGGTATAATTCCCCTATTCAGTTTTAAGGTGAGTAGGCAAGGAAGCTGTTGCCAGGTAAATGTGGTTAGCAAGGACAACGAGCCTCTGCAATAGAGGCGAATTGGTTATTGCGCATGTGATCTGAATTAAAACTCCAGCATTACTGTCCTGATCCTCAAAAGATTCCCAGCCCTTGCAAACATAGGGAGGTCTGTGAAAAGCAGAGTAGGTCCCCCTAGACAAAGGAAGGCACCATCAGGATGCTCTGCCACATTTGCATTGTTGACACTTGCCTCTTCCACACCCAATTTCAGACCCACACATCTGGCTACTCTAGGAAGTGGGATTTGACAGACCAGCAAGTGAGGGTGGCTGCGCGGCCTATCCTGGAGGAAACAATCCATGGTGTAGAGTGCTGTGGAATGGTGTTGTTACTACATCTGCCTAGGGGCATCAGTAGCAACTACACCCCCCTCCACCCAGTCACTCACCACAATTTCTACTCTCTTCCAACCCCAGGCCTAGGATTCTCTACAGTGAGCGGGGGGCATCATCAGCATTGGCAGTGTTCATTTGTAAATGGTAAAGTTGGTGGTGGGGGATATAGCAGTCCTGGAGGACTGCCATATCTTGACATGCCCTGCTTCCTGTGCAGGCAGAGTATCCACTTGTGGGCTGGTGCAGGTATTGGATTGGATACCCGTAGTCTAGTCATACCCTGTCCACCCCTGCCTCACCATGCTGATCCACACTAGTGGAGCGCAGAGATCAGAGGCTGAGGATACTGTCCAGTATGGACAGATATTGAGGCACAGTGCCATGGCCAGGATATGCACAACTTTACTGTATCCTGGCGATATTTGTGGATCGGTCCCTTAAGCATAACTCACTGTTAATGTTAAAAACTCATGCAGGCCTCATTATGCACTCTATGTTGTCAGTCAATGATGCTAGTCACCACTAATTTTTATTTCCAAGTTTCTTTACATTATATGTTGCCACATTTCATTTTATGTTCTTTGTGACAGTGTTTTGTGGTCAGGTGTTAGCCCTAATGTCCCACAGTCTCTAAACTTCAGAGCACAGTGCCTGTTGCACACTAAGTTGTTACAAAACAGTGATGTTCAATACTGAGTGCTTAAAAATAAATGAAAATGTAAAAATATGGATGAAAACCTGGGGCAGCCATATTTAAATGAGTGCTTCTTTAATTCTTTTGCATCTAAAAATCCAAAGCAGACTCAAGGAGGAGGAACAGAGGCATCTTAAAAACAGGAGAAAGGGAGCAATCTAAAATGGGATACAATGCATATGTGTACAATACTCTTTGTAATGTACCAAGTGTTGCTCTAAGCACTTGGTTACTTATTCACAGCAACCCTTATAGAAGATGTGGAATAAGGCAGGACATTTCAGTTGTTCTGCTGGTCACAATCTTTCTGATTACCACATGCTAATGCTTCATTTTGGTTCAAATGAACATCTTAATTTTTATTAACATTTTAATGGAATGCAGTGTAATTTGGTCATGGGGTTTCAATGAAATAATCACAGAGCAGATTCCACTGATTCATGAAAACTGTGCACAATGGTCCCTATGCACAAAGCCTACACACACACATATATATATATATATATATATATATATGTGTATATGTGTGTGTGTGTGTGTATATATATATATATATATATATAATTATTGCAAAAACTTAATTAATGCACTAGTCAGGGTTAAAACAAAAAACTAGGGAAATGTGGCATTAGGGTATCCAACTCTAACACCCCATCCCCACCCTGCAGCCAGCACAGCAGGTGTGAAGTGTGCCTTGGGGTTCTCAAGCCTAACACTCACCCCATTCCATCCATAAATACTGCAAGATCAGATGTGTACAGTCTATGGCAATAGGGTGAGCGTTAGGCATGAGAACTCCAAGGCACACCCCACAGCTGCTGTGCTGCCTGCAGAGGTGGTCGGGTATTAGAGTTGGAAATCCAAATGCCATATTTCCCAGCTTTTTTGCTTTAACTCCAACAAATGCATCAATGAAGTTTTTTCTAGTAAATTTCCTTACATTTTGAGATACTGTAATTGTATTCTTATTTGCCAGTGGAGCGCAGGACCCTCTGGGCTCTGCGCTCTGATCCATACATAATTTTTCAGAGAGTATGATAATATCCTTATTTTCCAGTGGGAGAGGGGCCCTGCACTGCTATTTGTAGCACAGCAGCAACCACAATGTCAGTATAGCCTTCTTATATCCCACCTCCTTAACCATGTCCTTAAAGTTTTTAAATCTATGCCAAAACATCATTCGGCACCACCACAATGTTATACCGTGCCAGAAGCATAAGAACACATTTGGGTGAAGATCTGGAAAATGACAGCTGTCACATTCATGAGTTGCTGTAAAGAAAAGGCTATACTGAAAATCTGGGGGGAAAACACTGAAAATTATGAAAGTTATGAGCAACAGTAGCTTAAATTCTATGAGTGCACATAACTTCACCATTTGAACATATTTTGATCCCAAATTTTGAACATACTCTCTTTTTATAACCCCACCTCGTGAACAAGACTGGTTCAGGTTTAAAAATCCTGTCTGAAAGGTGATTTTTGCCAATCAACTTCGAATTTGCCTTTTGGGTTGGATTTGGGTAATTCCACTGACATTGTTCATGAGGTGGGGTCTAAAAAAGCACATTTTGAAAATTTGGTGTGACAGTATACAAAAATGGACAAGTTATGCACCAAAGTTGGAATTCCCATTGAAATACATTAAACTGCACGCACCTTATTTTTCAAATAGCAGTCAGTTTGCGCAGCTATATTTAAAATATTAAAAAAAAGATATATTTGTATACAAAACAGAGGCATCAATTTGACTTTGGGTGAAAGCAAAAGTCACAGCACACCTTAAGGTACTATACCATAGACAGTGTCCTTTATTCAACAGTGACAGCCGCAATGCTAAAAAACTTCTAAATCCTCTCCAGGGAAAGGAAATTTGCAAACATCAAACTTCTTATGTTTTGCCTAGTCTTAGGCTTTTTTTTTGTAAAAGCTTGTGATTAGGCAAAATGTAAGAGGTTTGATGTTTGCAACTTTCCTATCCCTGGAGAGGATTTAGAAGTTTTTCGGCATTGCGGCTGTCACTGTTGAATAAAGGACACTGACTATGGTATAGTACCTTAAGTCTCCAAGACTCTTTTGTGGTGTGTAAGGTGTGTCATGACTTTTGCCTTCACTGTTTGTACATTGTCACTGAGCACCCTTTTTACCTGGTGCAGCTCTTCTAGTCCAAATCTAACTTTGGGAATGGCACTAAACATCAGGGAAAAACAGGACAATTAGGGGGATGGCATGGAAAATGTTTTTTTTTTCCTTTGAACAAATCCTTTTCTTGTTCCCTTTTTTCATTTCAAATGGGAAAGGATTCCTTCAAAGGAAGAAAGCCTTTTCCATGTCTTTTTTGTAGTTTTCATCTGTTTCCCTGGTGTAAATGGCACCCCCCCACTCTCCAATTGTTGTCCCTGTTTTTGCATGTATTTCATGTTTTTTTATTTTTATTTTATATATTATTCCTTGGTGTCCAGTGGCACCCCACTCTCTGAATGCTGTCCCTATAATATTTTTTTTGTTTCCCTGGTGTCTAGTGGCACCCCCACACCCTGTTTCCTGTTACTGTAAAATTTTTCCCCCTGGTGTCCAGTGGCACCCATGACCCTCTGAATGGCATTCTCATAATATGTTTTGTTTCCCTGGTACCTAGTGGCACCCCCATCCTCTGGGCCCAGTTCCATAAATGTATATTTTATCCCAGCTGTCTAGAGGTGCCCTCACACCCTCTGATGGTTGTCCGCATTGCCCTGGTGTCTAGTGGCATCCCCCAAGTCCCAAAACTGAAAAGAAGAGAACTGTCCCTCAATGTTATTTTTTTTAAATCTGTTGAAAAAACTCCATCAGTGATGCAACCTCACCCCTAGCCCAACCTCCCACTGAGCACCCACCAACCTGCACCCACCTGACTCCCCAGCACACCTTCACTCACTTGAACAGGTCCCAATGAGAAGATCCACTCTTTGATTGAAGATGCATCTTGCTGCTAGAGCCGGAGACTGCTATATGAGATGTAAGGTAAGTGTGGTTGTTTCAGTGGGGTTTTGAACCACACTTACATTATTTCTCCTATAGCAGTTGCCAGTTCCAGCAGCAAGACCTTTCTTTGATCACAGAGTGGATCTTCACACTGGGACCTGTTTAGGTGAGTGAGGGTGTGTGGGGGGATCTGGTGGGTGCAGGGTGGTGGATGCTCAGTGTGAGGTCAGGTTGGGGGGGTTGCATCACCGAAGGACTTTCTTTTTTTACAGATTTAAAAAAGAAGACACAGAGGGACAGTTTACTTGTTTTCAGGTTTGGCATGGTGGAAGGTGCCACTGGATACCAAGGCAATGAGGATGACCATCAGAGGGTGGTGGGTGCCACTAGACACTAGGGATAAAACATGCACTTATGGGATCATACGCAGGGGGTGAGGGGTGCCACTGAATGCCAGGGAAACAAAACATATTTGGGGATGCCGTTATGAAGGTTTGAGTGCCACTGGACACCAGGGGAAAAATAAAATATTTACAGGAATGAGAATGGGGGTGGGGGCCAGTAGACACCAGGGAAACCAAAAATATTTTAAGGATGGTATTCAGAGGGTGGGGAATGCCACTGGACATCAAAGAATAATATATAAAATAAAAATAAAACAAATAAAACATGTACAAAAATGGGGAAAGAAATCAGAGGGTGGGTGGTGCCAGTAGACACCAGGGAAACACATAGAAACTATGCGGTTGGCTCAGAAAAGGCTTTTTTTATTAGAAGGAATAATTTCCTGAACCAATGAAAAAAGGAAAAGAAAAAGGAGTCCTTCTAATAAAAAAAAGAATTGGTGAAAAACTAAGTCTGAAATCGTTTCCCATGTCAATAGATCCTTTTTTATTTGAATGCAAATATCAAATGGAAAAGTATCCCAAGTCATGAAAAAGGAATTGGACAAAAACTGAAGTCTAAAATCCTTTTTTTGTGAGAAGGGATCCTTTTTTGTTTGAATGACAATATCAAATTTAAAACAATCTTTTGTCTTGTAAAAGGTATTGGTCAAAAAACTAAGTCAGAAATCTTTTTTCTTTACAAGAGATCATTTTCCATTGGCATGAATGTGTCAAATGAAAATGGATCCCTTGTCATGAAAAGGACTCAGAAAAATGACTAAATCCAAAATCTGTTTTTGTGTCAAGGGATCCTTTTTTGTTACGAGGTATCCTTTTTCATTCAAATGAAAAAGGAGTTATGAAAAAACCCACAAAAATACTAAGTCCGAAATCCTTTTTTGTGACTCATCATACTTGAGAGTAGCTGCTGCCAGCAGGAAGGATGATTCAAAGAGTGGGATGCTAGATATGTGTGCTCATATAATGTGTAGTCATATTTACAGCTGCTTGCACATGTATTGTTAGTGACAACTCTTCATATTCCAAGCTACCTGTATGGGTCTGTAATTCATTGTTCATAAAACTACAGCAAAAGAGATCCATGAGTCAGGAAGGAGGGGAAATGGTCTGAGCGGAGCTGCCATAACAAAGAAGTAAGACTCCAAAGATCTGAACGGAGCCATGAAAGAGGTCTGTGAGTTGAGGGGAATAGAGAACTGTAGCAAAGAAGAGCAAAATGGAGTGTGTTCAACAGCAACAACAACAAAAAAAGTGCCAGGTCTAAACTGAGCCGAGAAAGAGATCTGTGAGAGGAGGGAGAGGAAGAAGTACAATAGGAAAGAACATCAGAGTCAAGTGTTTTTGTCAGCTAAAAAAAGTGCTGGGGTCTGACTGGAGTTGTGAAAACTGTGATATCGGTCCGTAAGTACAGGGAGAGAGAAAACTACAAAAAGTTTGACAGAGAGAGAGAAAGACAGCAAGCCCTATCATATTAAGGACAGTAATTAGTGGTGCTTGACACATTAGGCAAGAAACATGCTGGCTACATACTGTATACAAGCATTCCTTGATGTAACAAACAGGGAGGTATAACAAACACTGGTTATGGCTCCCTTTGTGTTCATTATAATGAGGGCCTACTTTATCTTCTTCAGGCCTTTCTCATATTGCACCAGCTAACCTCTTACTAATTTCAACAACCTGTAAGGCTATATTACAATAACTGATTCTCTGTGCAAGTAGCAGGACATCCAAGAAATTAAGATGGCAGTACACTAAAAAGTGGGATGGGGAGCTTATGACCATGTGCATCCAAATTACTTCAATACTATTGCATTAGCAGCCATTGTGGCTCTGACCAGAATCTGTTTGAATTGTTGATGCCTTGAGGTCTGCATGGCACTATCCCTTTCCCTAGTTTCAGAAGTGATGCCAAAGGAGGAAAGCCAACTTGTCTGAAGTGTACACAGTTGATTGCTATAGTTTCAGTTCTGACAGGATTTCCTTTATTTTTTAGTACAGTCATCTAGTGCTCTTTTTTTAATTGATGATCACAATGTACCTGTAGATGTTATACATGCTGTTACTTTTAAATTAGATTGTGCTTCATTTTTTTCTATTTCCAAACTGATGGTACAGTATCTGAAGTCAGGGTTTGTCTTGTTAAGAGTGCAATCCTGTCTTATTGCTAATCTAAGTCTATAATGTGTTCTACTATTAACATGTCCTTATTCTAATAATAAAGAAATAAATACATAGTTTGTATTTTTTTTTTTAATTTGTTTACTTGTTTTGCTCTTAATACGTGCAACATTTTTTCAATGACAATGGGGGGAAGGGTGTTGGGAAATGCTGTGATGCACAGATCCTTAAACTGTAGCATAATAACTCATTACTTTTTCCCTTATTTTATAAATAATTATCCCCAGAAACAAAACTATGGTTCTGAAAGCTGTGGTGTGTGTGTGTGTGTGTGGGGGTTAAGAATTTCTGTCACTTGTTGAACCTCTATTCATAAACCCAAGCACCTCACTTGCTTTTCTTGTATTTTACTGATTATTGTGTATCATGTTTGAAAAAAAATCAGTATTAATTTATGACTCGGTTGGGGAAGGTTAAGAAATTAGATGGTGTGCTAGTCCACACTTCATAAACAGCAGCACAATACCTCCATTTATTTTCCCCTTTTTTCTTGAATATTGACTGATTGTCCTTGTTTGTAGTAAATGTGGCAAATTATGAATGGGAGGGGGTTAGTATGTACTGTTTTACAGTACATCAGTCCAGAGTTCACTTATTGCAGCTCAACACCTCAGTTGTTTTTCCCCTATTACATTGACTACTGACTATCATTTCTTACAAAAAAAAAGTTGACATTCCATGAATAGCGGGGGGGGGGGGGTATAATAAATCATTTGCTACACAGTTCCAATTTATGTACTGGTGCATAATAATGCACACATCCTTTTGTGTTGTTTAGTTGGTTGAAAATGCTAATGCATAGATCAGAAACTGAGGATAATACATAGAACCAGGTTAGTTTTTACATCAACAGCATTTTCAAAAAGTAAATATATGTGCACACACACACACACACACAGACACACACACACACAGATAGCCACTTGCAAAACTAGTGATGCACCACCCAGGATATCTCTGTTAATGGCTAAGAGCAACAAACAGTGGTGCCTAGGGAGAGTGTAGTGACATGGGCATGATGGGTAAGATGTTAGTACTGAACTATACACTGTGTTGTTTGAGTGTTTATTGGGAGGGCAAGTTGGGTCTATAAGAACGAGGAATGTTGGGATCGGCACCTGCTAAAGTAGTGGTGTGTAACTTTCACTTTCTACAGCTCTTTTTTGCAGCTACAAATCTTTTTTTTTTAGTTATCTCTTTCTCCTGTGACATACCTGGTCTGCTCCCATTCCAGGCTACCCCTTTTGGGACTCTGTCATTCCTGAACATAGGTTGTTGGCGTGGAGCGAGGTAAGGCGACCAGTGCCTTCATCCTCAGCAGCACTGGTCCGGCTAAATAAAAAAATATTTGACCTAACATAACACCAAAAAAAAAAAAAAGATAAACTAATGAAAATAATCAAATAAACCAAGAGACAAAAATAAAGATAACAGCATCATGGGTGGAGGAGGGCGGCGCATGTGCAGACATTCCGTCATGGCAGCTGAGTGAAGTTGAGTGGCAGCAGTGATTATGGATTGGACCAACGGAGTTACTCTTGGAAAGGGCAGTTTTCCCACCTTAATGCTGTTTTTTGGCGTTTAGTCAGTCATTTCTAAATGGTGGTAAATGTGGTAAATTTCTAAATGGGTATAGTTGGTACAATCTCCTGTGTGGATTCTAGAGCATGCCGTTTTCAATTGACTCCAGTCTTCCAGATATCACCATGCTACCAGAGCAACGCTGTAAGAAAATGAGACACCACACAAAAGCGGCGAGCAGCATGCTGCATGGTAAACCCATTGCCCCCACTCTACCTAATATTTGCAGGACCTAACTCCAGCAGCAGAAATTAAACAGTTTTTTTTGGAGCCAGCACTATTTTTGCAGGGAAACTGCTTTCCCTTCCTTCCACAGTTGCCGCAGTCCCTCTATTTAACATCTGAAACTGCAGCAATATCAGCTTCTGAAATTGAGGAAACTGGCTACACAACAGCTGAGGGGGAGAATACAGAAACAACTTTATCCAGCCTGGCACCTCAGCAAAACAGGAATGAACTGCAGTTCAAAGATAATTCTATGCCTATAAATGCACTGTTGCTTAAGAAAACTAAGGCTGTAGTTGTGGCTATGAGTAAAAAAATGATCCCGACCATGTTAGGACTTGGGGTTGATAACTTAACTAGTGCTAACTCTGACAGTTATAACCAGGGAACCCACTCAGAAGCTTTAAGCTCTTCAGCTATTCAAGATATGGTTCCATCTACTAATAGAGGGGAGGAAGGAGAAATATGTGTGGAGGGCAGTGAGGAGCAGGAACAAGTGAAAATGGCTGATCTGAGACAATTTCAAACAGAAATTAAAAACAAAATTAAATCTGATTTTGCTACCATTACATCTGCATTAACAGACCTGTCTTCAGTCCTCACTTCAATTCAAAATCAGTTGGGGGCATTAACATTTAGGACTACAGAGGCTGAGTCCAGAATCAGTGCCCTGGAAGATAAAGTATCTTCAGCCCAAGAAAAGCAATAGTCTTTGGAGAAGGAACTAGGGGAACTTAAAGCAAAAATTGCTGATCTGGAAGATTGCTCACAGCAATCTAACTTAAAGTTAATAGGCATCCCCGAGAGTCTGGAAGGACAGGGAGACCCACTCCCCTTCATTAAAAAATAGTTACGGGGGCTCTGAACAGGAAATATCCAGTGGAACTAATTAATTTGTATGCGGCCCACAGAGGCCCTAAGCTAACTACGCACAACAATGTCAATATTTCCACGCCCATCTTTATTAAACCCAACTATTACAAAGATTGGGAAATTATATTATGTCATGCTAGAACCAATAGAGGGTTACAATATCAGCAGTAAAAATTTTATGCAGTTCTGAATTTATCAGCACACACCTTACTCAGCAAGCACGTAAGGCCTTTGATGACACAAAAGACTTGTTAAAACAGCATGACATTAGATTTTCCTTTTTGTATTTTGCTAGAATAATATTTTCTCTATATGGAAAAACATGTATTTTTCAGACCATAAAAAAGCAGAGCAGTTTTTGGGACTCAGAACGGGAACCCCCTCTTAAAATCATTTATAGGTCATTGCTGGGGGTTTAATTTGTAAACTGACTTGTCTGTCAGTAGTTACAATTATTTGAAATAGGACTGTATTTGAAGGGGCCCATTGCAGTTGTTGGTTTAATGGTGGTGAGGGGGGAGGTACAGGATGGGGAGGGGGGAGGAAGATAATAATCATTCTACTTGTTTTGTCTCCTTAGATGTTTTTTCCTTTCTCCATCTTTCTGTCCTCTCTTTCTTTTCTTGGTCTTTCACCCCCATTTCCAACCTAAAGTATTAATTAAGATAATGGAGTGGGGATGTATGCTATGAATTTTCTTATGGTCTGGGCTTGAGACCCTCAGCATGATTTGTGGGACACAGGACACAACAAGGCTTGGTGGAGTCTAAGGGTTTTATGCTCTGAATTAATTTCTTGGATAATTAGCTTTATTCTGAAGTTTCTGTGCAGCTTAGGATTAGTGTTAGGCTGAAATTTGTATGGAGAATTCTGGGCCTCATATTGAGGACCCTTTCTCAACCTTTATAAAGCACAGATGCCCTTCTCTGAAATACAAGTTAAATAACTATTATCAGGGTTGGGGCTGTATAATTGTCTGGGTCTAAGACAGAATCTATGGTCTGAATGCTTCAGCTCTGGTACATCTACTATGGCCAATACATGTTTAGTCAGGAACTGTTTTTTTTTCTCAAGGGTACGCAAGAGAAATATATACCTAAGGTATGCTGCTCTGACAATGAAGTTCATTTTATATCTATGTGGTCAAGTGTTTGGTATGGTTTACTTTGGGATGGGGGAAGGGGGGTTTGGTTTTCATTTTCATACTCTAATTGATAAAAGTAAAATTTACACTAATGTTACTGAATATGACACACTGAATATGAAATGTACACTCCCATCAGGGGGTTAAAGTTTTAAGACAGGAGGATATAATTATTATGGGAGAGGAAACCTATTAATATACCTTTTTGGAAGTATGGAGATGTCACAATCACTTAAAATAATATCATGGAATGTCCGAGGCATTCATAATAGACTTACAGCTAGAAAAGTCTTCAATTACATTGATAGAATGGGGCTAACTGTATCTGTCTGCAGGAATCACATTTAGATAAAAAGGAATTCATGTATCATAAAAAGGAATTCATATATCATTTTAAGAGACGAGGAGGTGGTATTAATGCTCCGTACACAAATTCTTCTCTAGAGGTTGCAATTTTCTTCAAAAAAACATTAAATGCTAAAATTGTTAAACATTTTATGGATCCTAATGGCTGTTTTATTATTATACAAATTTTGTTGGCCAGGAACTCATACACTATTTGTAATAAATACGGCCCCAATGAAAATGCTACCCATTTTTTTGCTCACATAATTTTAGAACTAGCCAATTTTTCCGCTCCCTTTATGGTTGGGGGAGACTTTAACGTCATGTTAAACCCAGCACTGGATAAATCAGGAGTTCGACCAGAATGCCTTATTTTAGCAGCCTCTAAAATAATGCAATTTATGGGTGATTACAATCTTATTGAACCTTGGCATCTAAAACATTCTATATTGTGTCAGTATTCATATTTCTCTGTTCCCCATCAATCCTTTTTTCATGTCGACTTTTATTTGATATCTCAGTCTTTCTATTGAGTGTCAAATACAGAGCATTAAATACTACAATATATTGATTTCTGACCATGCCCTGGTGTTTATTGCTTTCAAAGTCCCTAACTATAACAAAGTATTTTCTTTTAGGATGGATCAATGTTGTTGAAGGATGCTTACTTTGTTGAATATATTGGTAAAGAAATTTATTTTTTTTTTCTTCTCAGCAAACACAGTTTCAATCAGTTGCTAACATGGATACAGTTTGGGACTCTTTCAAGGCCTATATTCATGGATGCATAACTTCTTATCGTATTACATGTAATAAAAAAAGTGGGGCAAAACTGCGGGACTTGGAACAAAACATTGCGGACATGTAAGTATTTCATATGCAAACTAATGATAATCAGAGTTATCAAAACCTGATTTCTCTGAAAGAAGAATTCAACAGCATGGTGGCTGAAACTGTGGAAAAACAGGTACTCTGTACTAAAAGTAATTATTACTCGAACGGGGAATGGATAGATAAAATTATGGCATGGTAATTGAAGTCAGCTCAACAGAAAAATATTATCACCCAAACAGTTGATTTACAAGGGCAAATTCATACTATTCCTAAGGATATCAATAAAGTTTTTCACAAATTTTATCAAGACCTATATTCTTTGGATAATTCAGGCTCATTTAAATCTCAATTAGAATTTCTCCCAAAGATTAAGTTACCTTCTGTCCCTTTGGAAAATGTTGGTGTACTTGTCCAGAATATTTTAGTGGATGAGATCACCACTGCAGTTAGAAGCCTCTCCCTATGAAAGGCTCTTTGTCCAGATGGACTATCCACAGATTTTTACAAGATTTTTTTCACAGAAATTGGTCCCACCCTTAAAAAATCTCTTTGATTATATGTTCAATTCACAGTTACTGGTCCCCTCTTTCAATGAAGCTACCATTTCAATATTTCTTAAAAAAGATAAATATCCCCAAAATCCAGCTTCATATCATCCAATATCTTCAATAAATTTGGATGTAAAAATTCTAGCAGAAATCCCTGGCTAACAGACTTGAGAAAGTATTGCCTGTGCTAATCCACTTGGATCAAAATGGCTTTATTAAAGGTAGATCTATAAGATAAAACATTTGTCACACTATTAATATTATGGATTGCTGTCAGAATTCTGATTTATCAATGGTACAGCCAAAGACATGGTCAGATATTTCCCGAAATTTCTGTGATATTTCTAGAGAAATCTCCTGCTTTCTGCATTTCCACAGTAGGGGCAGCAGAGAGAAACTCTTTTGAAATTTCACAAAATATCTGGAAATATCTGGCCATGTCTGTGGCTACTACTGTAGTAATTGACACAGAAAAAGTCTTTGACCAGGTTGAATGGGCGTATATTAAATATATAATGAGTAGATACAGGTTTGGTTCCAGGTTTTGCAGATTTGGTAAATATGCTTTACCCGGGTCTGGTAGCCAGGGTAAGAACAAATAGGGATGTATCTGCAACAATACATTTACAGCATGGCACCTGTCAGTGGTGCCCACTGTCACCTTTGATTTTTGCCTTGGCTATAGAACCCATGGCTATGGCACTTAGAGATCATCCTCAAAAATACAGGACCCCATAATAGAAAAGCAAGAGTAAAGTGTCAGCCTTCATGCTGCTGACACTTTAATATTTGTGGAAAATCTTAATAAAAGTTTTCCACATATTTTGGAGCTACTGTCACAATTTAGGGAATTTTTGGGCTATAAAGTCAACTGGTCTAAGACCGAGGTTCTAGAGGCCCCCCACAAACAGATCCATTTGTTTCTTTTCCACAACATAATGCAAAAAAGGTTTCTCAAATAACATATCTGGGCATAAAATTGGATAACAAACTTTAGGACCTACTGTACATTCATTGAATTATGATCCTCTAATGGAAGAAGTTAAAATATTTCTACAACATTAGGAAATGCTCCCATATACACTGATGGGCAGAATTATTGTAATCAAAATGTCTGTCTTACTCAAGTTCATGTTTCTTTTTCAAACTGTACCTATAATAATAACGGATCATTTCTTTAAAGGGTTGAATACCCTGATTAAAAAATTCCTGTGGAAAGGGAAGAGGCCCAGACTAAAAATTGATAAACTAATATTACCATATTCTGAGGCTTGATTGGTTTATCCACATTTTAAATATTATTGTTTTGCAGCTAATCTTGCCATTATTCCGACATGGGAGAATAAGTAAGACTCATCATATTATATTGAAACCTCATGAACCCCTTTTTATAACATCAAACATGCTTTATACGTAGCCCCTAGTAAAACAAAACTTAATTTGCTATTTACTTCAAAAACTACTTTATATATTTGGAATAAAATTTTTCATGCTGAACTACACAAATGTTTATTCTCAATGTATGCTCCAATTTATTTAAATGGCTATTTTCCACCATCAGTGCAGAGTATCATTTTCAAAACTTGGTATAATAAAGGAGTGCAAGAGGTTGGGCATTGTATGGAAGCTGGTCACATACAGGATTTTGAGGTACTAAAGGAAAAGTATGATATCCCCAATTCTCAGGCTTTTTGTTATTTGCAATTAAGGGATTTTCATTAATAAACATATAAATAAAATTGGGGATGAAAAACTGACTAAGTTAGAAAGCTTTTTTATGGAATCCTCCCACATAAAATTGATTTCTCAAATTTATAAAATTCTTTTGCCACTTTCAGAACAGACAACGTATCAGCCAAAAGCAAAATGGGAGGACACACTCAATGTCCCTATTCCTCTAAATTTATGGAAAAGAGCTATCAATGTAAAAAGCTGGGGACTTAAGTCTAACAGGATGGAGCAAATCACATTTAATAGTTTACACTGTGTTTATTATACACCAGACTTTCTACATGGAATAAATCTGGGTATCTCATCAGCTTGTCCTAGATGGCAACATGAATCTGGAACACTGGAACATATGCTCACTCTACGTCCTAAATTAGATTTGTGGTGGAACTCAATATTGGCATTTATTTCAGATGCTATGAAAATTCCATTAGTTAAACATCCTTTGTGAATGCTATTAAGAATAGGTCCACCATATAATCTCTTGTCTCCACCTAAACAGAGCCTGATTAACATCAGTTTGTATGGGCTTTTAACCATATCTTATTCAGATGGAAGGATCCTGACCCTCCTCAGTTCAAAGCTTGGTTAAACTCAATTATTGGGATTCATGCATTGAAACAAATACATTACATTACTGTTAAACAAATGAGTAAGCATGGACTGCTATGGCAACCCTTTAATGTTAAATTTGAAATCTTGAACAACCCCTAAGGGCAGTATTCATTAATACGGGACACTCTGATCTATGACTCTTGAGGGGAGACAATCTCTTCACTGATGACCTTTGATTCTGTTCTTTATAACCCAAAGTTTCATGTAATGAACTGTGTATGGTCATTGTAATGTGCCACATCATGTTGCAGCTTATTATTTGTATTGTATTCTGATTTTAAATGCAATAAAAAAAAGAGAGAAATAAAATCCAGAAATACGTAAGAAGCCACTTTCAGGTATGTGCAGTGCAAACCGTAAGCACTTTGAAGACTCACAAAAAAATTGTAGTACTTACCACATAAGATGGTAAAGAAAATTAGGATACAAATTAGTCTCACTGCGTAATGTTCTTGAGTATGGCAAAATATAGAATTCCAGTGAAAAGATGAGTGGCATGCAAAATCCCCTAGTTACATTCCATGTGGAGCTTTGTCAAGTGACTAAAACTATACAAATCCCTCCAAATCTAGTAAAAATCTACCTAAACTAATGCAAAAATACAGTTGTTTGTATACATAGATACTGGTCCATTTTGGGGGGGGATAAGACATTTCCTTTTACATTGATAAATAACTGAAATTGAAATAAACAGAGTTACACAAAAACACACCATGAGATCAGCTTTAGAGTTGCTGCAATATTTGGATATACAACCAAACAGAAAACAAAAAAATTGCAGGGACAAAAAAAATTCCTGACAGTAATAATGAAGACATTACAGCCAAAATAAAAAAAATAGTACAATAAACATTTGTTTAAAAAATGGAAAATGTTACAAAGTGAAGAATAATTCTCACCTGGTGTTGGCCTCCTGGAATGCCTGAAACATGCTAATTTGGTCTCAAAACAGTTTATATGTTCTTTAGCCTATATCTATCTATCTATCTATCTATCTATCTATCTATCTATCTTGCATGTATATATATATATATATATATATATATATATATAAAATCGAGTTTAATAAAGGAAAACTGCATGACAGGGTGTGTGTCATGTTGGGATAATGTCACACCTTGGGTGGTTGGGCATGAGGCCATAGGCCGAGTGTATCCAACACACAAGAAGTGACATTATCCCAGCAAAACACACACCCTGGGGTGCACTATTCTTATCATACTATGGCTCATTTCTAATTAAAATAGAAAATACAAAACATTTTATTTTTTATTTGATTTGTTTGGTGTGGATGTGTACCTATAGAAAAAAGTCTGTGTTTTTTCTCTTTGTCACTAGGTGGTGGTGGTGTTTTTTGCTGAGATGCATAACTTTTCTCTTTACTTTTGAGTCTGAATCCTGAGCGGGAATTATTGGCTAACCCTCCCGATATGCTGTTCACTTCTTGGCTGAAGTAGGTACCTGGCTTTATTTTTTTTTTTCTCTTGCAGTTGATTTTTAAAGAGTGGAGTCATTTCTTACTTGAGCCACCAAGCCATTTACTGTATGCAGCCAGTACTGTGCTGAAATCAGCAGGCAATGCAAAATTGTTGTGCCAGTGAGTACAGCCATCGCAGTGGGTGAAAGTTCACTGGAGAGCTTCATCACACCAGGAGAAAAGGGACTTGTATAATAAATAATCATTGGTGTCTTCAGTCTTCCACAGAAAATGTCCCAAGTCAGCTCTGAAGCTGCTACCACTGTGATTCAAGTTTGGATTTGTTTGTTTCTATTTTGTGGTCTCATTCATGCACAGCTCAAAGTCCCTCATGTAAAAGAATTGTGTTCATGTTTGGTGTTTGTTTTTGGCCCGCAGACCAGAATGTTCATCAAAAAAATTCTCCTAATGGTTGCCCTTTCATACCATTCCACATGGTATAGGCACCCAAACCCTAATGGCAATATGAACATTTAAGAATTATTTTTACTGCCACTGGACTTTTTGCAAGCTTGCTCCCCCATGCCATCCCCTGACAAGTCCCTGCCTGGATAAGGGCCTGGCCTGTTCTAACTGTTGGTGTTGATCTCTCATGGTAAACCTGCTGACATGGACCAGGGTGGGAACCAAAAATTTGGGGTTCCTGTTAGACATGACAATCTTGGAGTTGGCATTGCCTGCCTTGACCATTTTCCATGTGGCCCAACAGTTCTGACAGACATCAGATCTTGATGTGCACCTCAATTTATTGGAGGGACTGGGTGATCTGGGACCTCTCAGTTAAGGATAGGAATGTCTTGCAGTGGAACTCCTTGTCGAGCTCTATGAGTTGCTCACTAGTAAATGACTACCTTCTCTGTTGGTTTTTGCTCATAGATAGGGTGATGGCTCAGGCTGCTGCCCTGCTGGATGCCCTTCTCCAGCCAATGCAGGTTTTAGTTCTCCTCTTTTGGGACTGCAGCTGTCAAGCTTGGTCCCATTCTTATCTGAACTGTAACTGAAGTCCCTTTCTGGTGAGAAATTTTACTCTTTACCCCTGCTGGAATCATCACTGGCTCTCAACTCATCTTTACCAAAGCTCCTCATGGTACCTTTTTAAAAACAAATTAGAATAAAACCTTGAGGTAATGAGTGCATGTTAAACCACTGTGTGGATGCAAAGACATTGGTTTTAAATTCATTTTAACTGGGAGGCAATATAGTCTACAGTATACAGCACTAGAGGTGGGTGAAGTGCCTAAAATTCGCCACATGTAGTATTTTATGCAGAACCCAAATTTTGCATAATATTCTGCAAAGCGAAGTGAATAACTTCACATCTCGAAATAACGTGAAGTTCCCATTGTTCTCTATGGACTTCACATTACTTCACCTTTTCTTTTGCTCTTTAAGGTGAATTTTGCAGTGATTCATGGGATGTAAGATCACATGGGGTCTACATTGTCTTGCACAGCCTCAATTCAATGTAGTGTGCATAGTGGAAAGCTGGAGACAGTTTGTTCTCAGAGCTCTGAGAATCAAACCATCGAAAAACCTTTAAAAACGCATTTCTGCCACAAACTTTTGTGTCAAAAGTTAGTCCATAAATTGTAGTAAACCACTGTGTGTTTATATCATCGAGCATTTATTGATTTTGTGTGAATATTGAATGTTAATTTATTACATTCAGTCTCTCAACTGACAGACACTGTAGAATTGTGCTTCGCGGGAGTGGCGGATCTGTGGTGTAGATTGTAGATGGGAGATTCACAGTGAGAAAGGCAGTTTTTCCAGCTGTTGTTGGCGAGTGTTTTAGTATTTTTGTGTTCAGGTACACAGTAATATTTCTATTAATTTTTTATCAGTTTTAGCTGTTTGCTGTGCTGCTGTGCATTTTGTCAGACTGTTTAAAAGACTGTGTTTGTAGCTTACTGAACTGTTAAAGTTTCTGCACATTACCTTTAGTCTGTGTGCGTGCTGGCAAGTCAAATGCATTTTATTACACCACTGTAATAGCAGCACTCTTAACTTCTTAACCCGTCTGCGGTATTTTTTCTTGCTTCTATCTAGCTACTGCTGTAAAACCTCCTCCCCAGCCCACATACACACACACACACAAAATAAGGTATTGTTGTTCCACTGTAGGATTTCTGAAGACTGGTTAAGGTCTTGTTGTGCCTGTGTAGCTACATCTGTTTAGTGCTCAATTTCCATCTGGAAATCACTGTTGTTGGCTTCCCATCCACCAAAAACTGAATACATATAAGGTTGCTGTTAACTGTCTGTGTTCACTCTGTTGAAATTGTTGTCACTGTACCACTGTCGTGTATTTCCTAATAATACCATAATTGAATACTGTCTCTCACTGCATATTATAGCATTTAACGGAAAGAAAAAGCCATAATAAAGAAATGTACTTATTGCAGTATTTTTGGGATTGTGCTGTCTTGTGTATTCTCTTAAATTTGTTAGCAACCCACAAAATTAGAAAAAATAACTGTTTGCAAGAAACGTATTTCTTTTCTTGGTGATTCTGTGTAATCTGAAAAAATGACCACAAAGACACAGTTAGGCAAAGGTGTTTCTGACTGTGGCATACGAGTCACATAAGTTAGTGGAGTATAAGCTTTGGCTCTGTGGGAAGGGCATTTTGTCACATCATGTGGAACAGATAAAAAAAGGAAAAAAAATTCTTGAAGGGAAAAAGTACTGTGTCAGAGAGGGTTAGGGCTAGGCAAGGTCCCTGAATCTGTGAGGGCAACAGCAGTGCCTGCAGCATCACCCTTAACATAGGTGGTGTGTGAAATAAATTATGTGTGTGTGCCTGAAATAAAATCTTCCAGCCAGTCATCAAGTAAGAGCAAGTAGCCACGTAGGTAAAAGTTGTGAATTAACACTGGAGGTTTACCACAGGCATGATGATGACTTTGAATGTTCAAGTAGTGTTCAGAGTACCAGTGGGGTGCATACCCTGGTGTGAATGTTGTACTCATTGTCATGTCATGATCACGAGTCATGAGACAAATCATATTTTTCATCTTCATGATCATGAATCACACAACTTTAAGTTTTTTTTTGGTGCAAAACTTTTTTCATTTTAAATCTTCAGTTTCATCACAAATTAGGACTGGAGGACACCCAGTTATCATGTCACGTCATTCAAGATCCTTGGTGTAGTACGATGCTTCTGTTTCTGTTCATGTCCTGTAGAATGCCCTACTCCAATCTTTGTAATCACAAGAAGCCAGCCCTATTTAATCCTGTAGATATTATCTCAACGTGAACATTGTACAGTTCCTGGAAATTCATCATGACTGAGTCACATCATGTCACGATCACAAGTCACAAGACCTTAGCATAGGTGGTGTGTGAAATAAATTCTGTGTGTGTGTGTCTGAAATAAAATCTGCCAGCCAGTTGTCAAATAAGAGCGAGTAGCCATGTAGGTAAAAGTTGTGAATTAACGCTGGAGGTTTACTACAGGCACGAGGAGGATGACTTTGAATGTTCAAGTAGTGTTCAGAGTGCCAGTGTGCTGCATACCTCGGTGCAAATGTTGTACTCATTGTCATGTCATGATCATTAGTCATGAGAAAAATCACGTTCTTCATCTTTATGATCACAATCACAAATCACAGCACTTCAACTTTTTTTTGTTCCAACATACCAAGCAGGAAAATCACATCCATGTTTGTACCCAGTCATGATGAGGTGGTGCTGAATAATGCAGGTGAAGCAGACCATCCTAGTGCATTGTAAAACAGTGTACCATTGAGTTTGCTGATGCAGTCATGGAAAAATAATTTCCAAGTGGGTTCAACTCCTACGCTGAGGATCGAGAGGGCTGCTTTCCTTTTTCTTGTTTCCCTTGTTTTCCACTGGTGTGAAGTATTTAACAGCAGTGACATACAGGTCAGATGATGGATGTAACAAAAGACAGGAACAGCTCCACTGGGTACTGATACTGAATGGGATACTGGAATGAACTCAGAATAATTTCTTCTGTATCTGTTTGCAGGTAGCATCAAGGTATTGTGGACTGGTGGTATGTTCCAATCTGAAGACCGATAACAGTTTGGATACACTGAAGACCTTGAAAGAAGGCAAAAGTACTAATGAAGATTGTTTTCCAAATGACCCATGCAACCCTCCCAAAACAAAATACTCACCTTTCATGGATTGACATTGTTGATATAGCCAAATTCAACAACCAGACACATGTGGAACACATGTGCAGTGGCAACATGGTTTCATCACTATGGTCATGAATCTGTGTGCTGTAACCTGAGAATGTAAAAGAAAAGAACAGTAGTGAGAAATGCTTATAATTCACTCACTCACAGCAGTACCCCCACTGGAAAAAATTTTTATTTTAGGTGTCAGCGTGACTCAGTTGTAGCACATCCGCCTCTGGACCAGAAGGTCGTGGGTTCTCGTCCCACACCGGGATTGGACTTGCACCTAAAATTCGCTGGCTTCTGAGTGCAGTATTGGGGGGTGCTGTACTGCTGGGGTGTGCCATCCTTCGGATGAGACATTAAACTGAGGTCCCTTCTGTCCATCCTGGTGTTGTCCTGGTGGGTGTCCAGGTGGAAGTAAAAGAACCCAGGGCACTCTTCACAAAAGAGTAGGGAACATTCCCGGTGTCCTGGCCAACATTCCCCTTCCCATAAACTGGTTCATGCAATTATCCAGGCTGTGTGTGGGTGATGATGTGCGATATGGCGGCCACCACACATTCAGTCACTTCACTACCAGTCTAGCATTGCTTGTAAAGCGCTTTGGATGTATGAAAAGCGCTATATAAATGCTGATTCTTCTTCTCCTTCTTCTACAGTACCACAATAGATGGCGGCACATATGTATCGCATGTGAATGTGATCCTGGCCAACACACCGGTGAAGGGGGAACATTCAATATGTATGATGATGATACCCTGCAAAGGAACAACATGATGGACTGCTTACAACAAAAAACAAGATTCAATACAAATTAACCGGCAGTGTGTCTGAAAAACATGACAGTGACACGTACAATAACTTACCATTGTTGGCATTGCCCTCCAGCTCCAGCCGCAGAAGGGGCTCCGAGCCGCCAGCGGGCCGGCGGTGACCTCCAGCCGACCAAGAGTTCCAGGAGGCCGGGAGAAGCAGTGTGAAAGCCGGCATTGCCCTCCAGCTCCAGCCGCAGAAGGGGCTCCGAGCCGCCAGCGGGCCGGCGGTGACCTCCAGCCGACCAAGAGTTCCAGGAGGCCGGGAGAAGCAGTGTGAAAGCCGGCATTGCCCTCCAGCTCCAGCCGCAGAAGGGGCTCCGAGCCGCCAGCGGGCCGGCGGTGACCTCCAGCCGACCAAGAGTTCCAGGAGGCCGGGAGAAGCAGTGTGAAAGCCGGCATTGCCCTCCAGCTCCAGCCGCAGAAGGGGCTCCGAGCCGCCAGCGGGCCGGCGGTGACCTCCAGCCGACCAAGAGTTCCAGGAGGCCGGGAGAAGCAGTGTGAAAGCCGGCATTGCCCTCCAGCTCCAGCCGCAGAAGGGGCTCCGAGCCGCCAGCGGGCCGGCGGTGACCTCCAGCCGACCAAGAGTTCCAGGAGGCCGGGAGAAGCAGTGTGAAAGCCGGCATTGCCCTCCAGCTCCAGCCGCAGAAGGGGCTCCGAGCCGCCAGCGGGCCGGCGGTGACCTCCAGCCGACCAAGAGTTCCAGGAGGCCGGGAGAAGCAGTGTGAAAGGTACGGGCAAAGCCGCAACCAATCGGGAAGCGACCGCTGTCTCTGCCTTGCTTCCGATTGGTGCGCCTTTCCCATTGACTTTAGCTGGACTCTGCAACACTTTTCTGGATGGGATTTTTCTGATTAGCTGTAACTTGTGTTAATTCCTTAAAGAGCTGTTTTACTTAAAATTGTGGGTAATTTAAACATGTTTTGATGTGATGTTTGCTAGTGATTCAGCTCTTTTCGGGATCTGTGTGGGCTAGACGCTTAGGCGCCTAACCCCCAAACCCTCCCAGTCTTTTGTTGTGCAGATTCTTGTTTCTTGCACCTAATTGCAGATTGCCTGCAATAAAATTGCCTTCTCACTGCCTTCTCCTCTGTCCCCTGACTTGCAGCCGGCATTGCCCTCCAGCTCCAGCCGCAGAAGGGGCTCCGAGCCGCCAGCGGGCCGGCGGTGACCTCCAGCCGACCAAGAGTTCCAGGAGGCCGGGAGAAGCAGTGTGAAAGGTACGGGCAAAGCCGCAACCAATTGGGAAGCGACCGCTGTCTCTGCCTTGCTTCCGATTGGTGCGCCTTTCCCATTGACTTTAGCTGGACTCTGCAACACTTTTCTGGATGGGATTTTTCTGATTAGCTGTAACTTGTGTTAATTTCCTTAAAAGAGCTGTTTTTACTTAAAATTGTGGGTAATTTAAACATGTTTTGATGTGATGTTTGCTAGTGATTCAGCCTTTTCTGGGGATCTGTGGGGCTAGGCGCTAGGCGCTAACCCCCAAACCCTCAGTCTTTTGTTGTGCAGATTCTTGTTTCTTGCACCTAATTGCAGATTGCCTGCAATAAAATTGCCTTCTCACTGCCTTCTCCTCTGTCCCTGACTTGCAGCTGCATTGCCCTCCAGCTCCAGCCGCAGAAGGGGCTCGAGAGCGCCAGCGGGCGGCGGTGACCTCCAGCCGACCAAGAGTTCCAGGAGGCCGGAGAAGCAGTGTGAAAGGTATGGCAAAAAGCAACCAATCGGAAGCGACCGCTGTCTCTGCCTTGCTTCCGATTGGTGCGCCTTTCCCATTGACTTTAGCTGGACTCTGCAACACTTTTCTGGATGGGATTTTTCTGATTAGCTGTAACTTGTGTTAATTTCCTTAAAAGAGCTGTTTTACTTAAAATTGTGGGTAATTTAAACATGTTTTGATGTGATGTTTGCTAGTGATTCAGCCTTTTCTGGGGATCTGTGTGGGCTAGGCAGCTAGCGCTAACCCCCAAACCCTCCCAGTCTTTTGTTGTGCAGATTCTTGTTTCTTGCACCTAATTGCAGATTGCCTGCAATAAAATTGCCTTCTCACTGCCTTCTCCTCTGTCCCCTGACTTGCAGCCGGCATTGCCCTCCAGCTCCAGCCGCAGAAGGGGCTCCGAGCCGCCAGCGGGCCGGCGGTGACCTCCAGCCGACCAAGAGTTCCAGGAGGCCGGGAGAAGCAGTGTGAAAGGTACGGGCAAAGCCGCAACCAATCGGGAAGCGACCGCTGTCTCTGCCTTGCTTCCGATTGGTGCGCCTTTCCCATTGACTTTAGCTGGACTCTGCAACACTTTTCTGGATGGGATTTTTCTGATTAGCTGTAACTTGTGTTAATTTCCTTAAAAGAGCTGTTTTTACTTAAAATTGTGGGTAATTTAAACATGTTTTGATGTGATGTTTGCTAGTGATTCAGCCTTTTCTGGGGATCTGTGTGGGCTAGACGCTTAGGCGCCTAACCCCCAAACCCTCCCAGTCTTTTGTTGTGCAGATTCTTGTTTCTTGCACCTAATTGCAGATTGCCTGCAATAAAATTGCCTTCTCACTGCCTTCTCCTCTGTCCCCTGACTTGCAGCCGGCATTGCCCTCCAGCTCCAGCCGTAGAAGGGGCTCCGAGCCGCCAGCGGGCCGGCGGTGACCTCCAGCCGACCAAGAGTTCCAGGAGGCCGGGAGAAGCAGTGTGGAAAGGCACGGCAAAGCCGCAAAATTTTGCCCGCCCCCCTCCCTCTCTCTTGGTTAATTGTATTTATACACTCTTTCCGCCATTTCTCTCATCCACGCCCACATCTAATTCCCTCTCTGTTAACCCATACCTACTCCGCACAATGCTAACTTGTTTCCTTTTGCTCCTTAGCTCTCATCTCCCCATTCCATTATGATAATCATATTATACCCCTGTCATGACGAATAAGTTAATGAGTATGTTCTGCTCTCCACTGCCATCCACAATGTACAACCATCTATTCCTTATTCACTTTGAACCACTATTACACTGCAACCCCTGGGTATCCCACATAAAGCCTCTCTAACAATCCAGCTCTCCCTAGCCCTTTACATGTATCCTGGATCTATAAAACCCTCTATGCCTGTCCATCAGACTCCTATGTTATGATAAAGACACACCTATATAACAGCACCATCTCCCACTACACAGTGTGCATCTAGGATTAAGAGGAAATGCTCTGATTACTCTCTATCCCTATCCCTTGGAGCCCTAGTCAAATTAATCTTCTACCTCCTTTTATGCATTGGCACCATTGAGATTAATCCTGGCCCCATTGTCAATTTATCTTCCCTTCTGAGCTGACTACCATAAAAGGACTAAGCTTCATACACTTCAATGCTTGCAGCCTCCTAAAAGTTCATCTTAATACAGGCTTGGTGGCAATACTCTTCCAGACTTCCTGGTCATCTCTGAATCTTGGCTCAGGCCTACAACAAAAGACAGTGTTGTAAACCTTCCCAATTACCAGCTCTTCAGAGCAGATCGCCTTCCAGGGGTGGTGGGGTGCCATATACATTAAGGACACCATCTCTGCAACCTGCCTCATCAACACATCTAAGCCAAATGAATTTGAATGTTTATCAATCAAAATTTGCCTTCCTAATTCGTCTCCATTTAAACTGATTGGATGCTATAGGCCCCTCTGCAGGCCTTAAACTGCTTTCTCACCTAGGGTCAATTCTCAACCAAGGCCCTGAAGATACCGTCATCCTTGGTGATTTGAATTTAAACTGGTTGTCTAATGTATCTGCACCTTTGATAACCTTTTGTGACACCTATGGATTCACACAGCTGATTAAAGACCCAACTAGGATTAACCGAAGAAATTCCAGCAACAGCTCACTCCTGGATATTATGTTGGTAAACAAGCCTCACTTATACTCACATGCAGGAGTACTGCCAAGTGATGTGAGTGACCATTACCCTATAGCTGGCATAAGATCCACACTCAAACCACCAAATCCTGCAGAATTTATCCTCAAAAGGTCAAAAAAGAATTTCAATATCTCAGGTTACCTCCATGACCTGAGTACTACAATATATTGGCAAGATTTCTATCTTACAACCTCTGTTGAAACAGCACTCCAGACTTTAAAGGATATTATCACCAATGTTCTCAATATTCATGCACCTATCACCAGTATCAGAACTAAGGTAAAATCCTGCCCTTGGTTCACCTCTGAGCTTAAAGCAGCCTTGAGAACCAGAGACAAGCTGTGGAAAAAGGCAAGAAAAACAAAGGACACCAGTGATTGGCTAAATTTCAGAAAAGCAAGGAATTCATGTACAAAAAAAAATAAGAACTGCCAAAACTGCCTACTATACAGCTGAATTGGATGCCTCCTACAATAACCCATCCAGACTCTGGGGTACAATAAAAGGACTTCTGGGCCAGAATTCTACTCCTGCCTTAACCACCAAATTGCTACTAAATGACACAGAAATTACAGGTAAACAAGAAATCTTAAATACCTTCAATGTTCACTTCACCACTGCTGGCCTAGCATTTGACTCATCACCTGCAAATATCCTGAGATCTTCCTTGAACCTGCAAACTACTGTGGGACAAATGGCCACTTCAACTTTTCCTTCATCCCAATATCCGTGAAAGAAGTGGAAGATCTCCTCTCTAATTTAGACACAACTAAAAGTGCAGGTGCAGACTCCCTGGATCCCTATTTCCTGAAAATTGCTTCATGTCTTATCTGCCCCCTTACTCATCTCTTCAATCTTTCCTAACTACTGGATCCATTCCATCTACTTGGAAAACAGCTCAAGTAGTTCCATTACTCAAATCTGGTGATACTAGGGATCTCAACAATTACAGACCTATCTTCCATCCTACCAGTACTATCTAAGATGCTCGAAAAACTAGTAAACTCTCAGTTAAGGGACTATCTGGATAACAATAACCTTCTAAATTCTGCACAATCTGGATTTAGATCAAAGCATAACACCATTACTGCCTTAGCCAAGGTAACCAACGATTGGCAGACTAATTTGGACAAAAATTTTACCTGTGCTGTGTTTCTGGATTTGAGTAAAGCCTTTGACACAGTGGATCATGACTTATTACTCACCTCCTTAACTCATTAGGCCTGGATTCCTATCACCAACTGGTTTAAGGATTACCTTTCAGATAGGTCTAACTGGTTAGAAATGGAAATTACCTATCCACCTCAAAACCTCTGCTAAGGGGTGTACCACAAGGCTCTATTCTTGGCCCTATCCTCTTTGCTATTTATATAAACAATATTGATGCCAACCTCACTCAATCTAACATTCATCTGTTTGCTGATGATACTGTATTGTATGTCAGCAATCCCTCACCTTCCAAAGCCTGTGAACTTCTACAATCCGAATTCTCCATTCTGCAGCACAATCTACTTGACAAAAAACTACTTCTAAATGCAAAAACAAAGCTATGTTCTTTACCACAAAGAGTTGTACTACCACTACCCCAGCATCCAACACCCTACATATATCCACCTTACTTGGAGAGAAACTTGAATTTGTTGATAACTTCAAATACCTTGGAGTCTGGATAGATAACAGGTTTGACTATTCTGTCCATATTGAAGAGTTACTTAAAAGCTAAGACAGAGGCTCGGACTATTTTTAGAATAAAACATTACCTAAACAGTGATTCCAAAAAAGGTTAATTCAGGCCTCATTCCTATCCCTCATTGATTATGCTGATTTTCTCTACTGCCATTGTTCAAGTCATCTTTACATAAGCTGGACACCCTGTATCACAGGTCCATAAGATTTATTACTGACCTTCCCTCCAACACCCATCATTGCTCCCTTTATATGGCAGTCAACTGGACATCATTGCAACACAGAAGAAATAGGAATGCTGTTATCTGGATACTCAAAGCGTTAACAGGCAAACTACCAACCTATATCACTGATTGCTTTACCCAAATTACAACCAGGCCATACACCTTAAGGATCAGTAAACTCATCACATTAAAGGTCCCCAATGCCTGCACCCGGTATGGGAGGGCTGCTTTCAGCTATTCCTTAGCAGCTGCATGGAACTCTCTCAAAAATCCATGAAGCTAGATAGCCTACTACCTCTGGCATCCTTCAAAAGATTGTTCTCCGCCCTTTTTCCAGAGCTCTGCAATTGCTTTTATAAAGCATAATCCCCACCTATCTGACCCAACTAAACCTCCCTTTTTCTATCCATTATATTAACTCAATTTCTTTCTTCCGAATCACCTATTATATTCACTTAAAAACTAGTTTAGACCATATAACTTATATTTTAGGACTGCTATACCCTTTGTCCTCTTTTTTTCCTACAGGCTAAATGGTTCTATTGTTACTTGTATATATGTAAATTGTTGTATATAATCATTTCATGCCATTGTATTGCTATTTATTCTATTCTTGTCTATGTAATAATACTTGTATCCTCATTTGTATGACCACTCAGGTCCATCTTGTAAATGAGCTTTGCTCAATGATGTTCGCCTGAATAAATAAAGATTTTGATTGATTGATTTTTTTTTTGATTGGTATGAATACACACACACACACACACACACAGGTCAACATGTTTCAGTCAGTGCAGTAGAATTTCACAGAACATCAAATTATAGTTCAACCCCATGGTCATCTGTGGCTATCATCATTTAGCAACACACTGTACATCAGCAGCAGTAGAAAACAGATGGACAACAACAGCAGCAGCAGCAGGTGCCAGCAAGTCATTTTCTCACTTGGGACACTTCTGCAGAATTCTGACTATAGGTGCATGCTTTTTAGCAGTGCAACAAGAAACACTTGTGACTTTTCTGAACAGTTTTTCATGTGATTATTCTTCATCTGGACTTTTCATGACATTTAAACAGCAGCAGCAGCAGGCGCCATCAAGCCATTTTCTCCCTTACATAGATACATAGACAGTGTCGGCAGATAAGGGCCTATGGCCCACCTAGTCTGCCCATTTGAGCTAGAAGTTCAGTTTGTTTTCCTGAAGTCTATTTCTCAACCTGACCCTAGAATTCCTTTATGTCTATCCCATGCATTCTTAAATCCCGTGATTGTTTCAGCCCCACCACTTCCTCTGGCAGGGTGTTCCACTTGTCTACCACCGTTCTGTGAAGAAATTCTTTCTCATGTTTCCTCTGAATCGTCCTCCCTCCAACTTCATCCCATGCCCTCTAGTCCTGAAACATCTTTTTCACTTAAAATAGTGTTTTCCTGCACCCTGTTCCTCCCTGTAAGATACTTGTATGTCTCTATCATATCCCTCTCCTCCTCTCCTCCAGGGAGTACATGTTCAGTTCCTTCAACCTGTCTTCATAGGACTTGTGATGCAACCCATGCACCATCTTTGTTGCCCTCCTCTGAACCTTCTCTACCCTGTCTATGTCCTTACATAGGTATGGTCTCCAGAACTGTACACTGTACTCCAGGTGGGGCCTCACTAGTGTCTTGTATAGCGGAATTATGACTCCCTTTCCTGCTGGTGATGCCCCTGCCTATACATCCCAGCATCCTATTTGCTTTACCTGATGCCTTGTCACACTGTTTCTCCTCTTGAGGTCATCAGAGATGACAACCCCAAGATCCATTTCCTGTTTGGTGCATGCTATATCCTCACCCCCAACTGATATATTGTGCCAGGGTTTTTGTGCCCCATATGCATTATCTTGCACTTTTGCATTGAATTTCAACTGCCAAACCCTTGACCATTCTTCAAGTTTCTGCAGGTCCTTCTCATTCTGTCTACACCCTCTGGTGTGTCTACTCTGTTACAGAGCTTTGTGTCATCAGCGAACAGTGAAATTCTGCCTTCTATATCCTGTGCAATGTCACTGATGAAGATGTCCGAATAGGACCGGTCCCAGCACTGATCCCTGTGGTACCCCACTGGTCACTTTTCCCTCTGTGGAGTGACAGCCATTTACCACCACCCTCTGTGTCCTGCCGCCCAGCCAGTTACCTACACACCACTACTGTCCTGCCCACACCCATATTCCCCAGTTTGTGTAATAGTCTTTTATGTGGCACAGTGTCAAAGGCCTTGCTGAAGTCCAGATAGGCCATGTCCACTGCCCTCCCCTGATCCACCTCCCTAGTCACCCAGTCAAAAAATTCAATGAGGTTGGTCTGACATGACCTCCCCCTGGTGAAACCATGCTGCCTTGGGTCCTGTAGTCCATTGACAACCAGATGTTCCACCAATCTCTCCTTCAGTAGTGCTTCCATGATCTTTCCCACTACCAAGGTGAGGCTGACTGGTCTGTAGTTCCCTGCTTCCTCTTTGTTCCCACTTTTGTATAAGGGGACTACATCTGCTGTCCTCCAGTCTTGGGTACCTTCCTGTTTCCAGTGATTGGCTGAACAGGATAGCCAGAGGTTCAGCCACCACCTCTCTTAGTTCTTTAAGGACCCTGGGTGCACCCCATCTGGCCCCATTGCTTTATCAGCTCTTATTACTTCCAGTTCCTTCAGGACCCTTTCTCGTAAAGGGACTTGTGTCCATTTCTGCACCATTCTCACCCCTTGTACTCCCTTCAGACCCATTACCCCTCTTCCTTAGTAAAGACTGAGCAGAAATACCTGTTCAATATGTCAGCTTTACTGTTGTCATCCTCCATGCGGCTCCCATCCTCCCCTTCAGTCTCACTATCCTCCTTTGTCCTTCTTTTTCACTTATGTACCTGTAAAGGTTTTGTCCCTTTAACCACTGATTTTGCAATGTGTTCTTCTGTCTGAGCTTTGGCTTACCTTACTGACTTCCCTGCCTCCTTTGTTTCTCCTGGTACTTCTCCTATCCCTTCTGCCTGTGTCTTTTGTATTGCCTGAATGCAATCGTTTTGGCTTTCACTTTCTTTGCTACCTCTTTGGAAAACCATAATGGTCTCTCTTTCTTTCCTCTTGCTAACCTGCTTAATGCATAATTCTGTTGTTCTTATAATCCCCATTTTAAATACTGCCCACTGTTCCTCAATCCCTGATTCCTGTCCCATTCCCCTTAATGCCTCTTTCAAGTATCTCCCCATTTTCCCAAAGTCTGCCCCCTAAAATCCAGGATACGTGTTTTGTGTGGTTTGGTTCTGCTCTTTCTGTGATTTCAAACCACAATGACTGGTGGTCACTGTTACCCAGGTGCTCCCCACTGTTACCCCCATCACACTGTCCCTGTTTGTGAGCACAAGGTCCAGTATTGCCTTCTGCCGAGTTGGTTCCATGACCAGTTGCTTGAGGAAGGCACCCTGAAGGAGTCCGGATAAATCTGCTCTTAGTTGATGCTGCTGCTGGGATGCTCCAGTCCACGCCTGGTATATTGAAGTCTCCAACCAGTACTACTCACTCTTTGTCTGCCATCTCTTGGATGGCTAGCATCAGCTCCCGATCTGTTTCTTCCTCCTGGGCTGGTGGTCTATAGACCACACCTGTGCGGATGGCTGGGCCCCATTTTCCTTTCCAGCTTAACCCACAGTATCTCTCCCCATTTTGTTCCTCCTGGATCTGTGTGGCCCTTATGTTTTTCACATACAGTGCCACCTCCTCCCTTCCTGCCTGCTCTGTCTCTTCTGAATATGTTGTAGCCAGGTATGGCCATCTCCCAGTCATGGTTATCATTACACCAGGTTTCAGTGATGGCCACAATGTCCAGGTCTGACTGTACCATGACAGCCTCCAGATCTTCCATCTTGTTGCTAAGGCTCCTGGCATTTGCACACATGGCTTTCCATGATTTGACCTCCCTAGACTGCTTCACTGTTCTACTCCAGCCCCTTCCTTGGTTGTCATTTATCCCTGGTTCTCCTTGCTGTCTGCCCTTCTGCTGAATTGTGCCCCTTTTCTGCTTATCCACCTTTTGGACACTAATCTCCATCTTTTGCACACTGCTTTGCAGAGATAGCCACTCCTCTGGTTCACTGGTTCCATTACTAGCTGTGGGGGGTGAGCAAGTAGGTATCATCCTTGCTGGCCTGCCACCCCCCTTTGCTAGTTTAAATGCTTGTCAATGTAGCATTTAAACTTATCATTGAGTGCTTGGATTCCCCTCCAGGATGGATGCAGGCCGTCAGGCTTGAACAAACGTCCATCCCTCCAGATGGGTCCCCAGTCACCAATGAATCCAAACCTTCCTCACAGCACCAGTTCTTCAACCATGAGTTAAAGTTCCTGGTGCATGCACTCCATGCTCTCCCTTGCCTCTCACAGGTAGTACTTGAGAAAGTGACAGAAGTAGCTACTTGCTTGAGACCCTCCCAGTTTCCTAAACTCTTCCTGAACTTCCTTTGGCTCCCCATTTGCCAAGTCATTAGTACCTAGGTGGATAATGACATCCAGCTCACCCTCCTGTCTTGCCTTCCCAGTGATCCCAGTATCTTCCTTCCATCCCTCCATGCCGTGGCACCTGGTAGGCACCCCACCTCCCTGTCCTCCCTCCTGTGTTCCTAGCTGGATCCTCTATGATGGAGTCCCCACCAGGATCTGCTTCCTCCTCCTCTGGGGTCCACTGCTTTCCCCACTGAGGTCACCCTCCTTGCCTAACCTCCACATCCTTTCCTTCCACTTCCTGGTACCTCTATTTGGTTGTCCTCATTTGCCAGTGTGGCATATGAGTTCTTGAGAGAATAGGATCTGGGATGTGCCTCTGCCTGACTGCTCTAACCTCCCTGAGCCCACTGTCATCCAAGTGCTCCTCGTTCTTGGCATCCTTTGAGGCAGCTGCATTGGACTGGGTGGTTCCTGGACAGGGTGATGGTACTCCTGACCCAGTTTACTCCGCCTCTGAGTCTGGCTACTCCTATCCCAGTCCCGAGAGATGCATGCAGATAGGGCAGCACCTCAGTGTCCAGAAGGTCTGCCTGAATATGGCTGCCCCACAGCCACTGCATTGCACCACTCCCACATTATACTGCAATTCCACTACTTATCTGCTACTGAAGTCTCTTAGTTCTCTTTTTATTTATTTACAGTACTAAAAATCCTGTAACTGATCCTCAGATATATATTTTTTAAGGAAAAGAAACCAATAAATAAATAAATGAGTCAAAAACTTGTCGTGCTGAGGGTGGTCTTCTTCCCCTTATGCCCCTCCTACTTCACACTCTTACTATACCCTGTGTTTAGCTCCTGTCAATCAGATTTATCAGGGCATATAATTAAGAGTTGGGGAAGGGTGGGAGGCGAAATTTGCAGCAATTAAAGACAGCACAGAATTACACCACCATTAGTTTTTTAAATTTTCAACAGCCCAAAAACAATTATAAGTAAAGACAACACAGAAAGAAAGTATAGTGTCACTACAAGCCTACAATCTAAGTTTAAAAGAAAAATACCAGTTACCAGTTACTCTGAAGCACTGAATTGAATATGTTTCCTTCCTTCACCTTCTGGCTTGAACTTCTGTTTGCTGCTTTAACTGTGACTAAGCCCCACCTCCAGTTATCACGTAGCTGAGGTCAGAGGCCAGACAATTAACACCCTTCACCCAGCTACAGGACAGTCAGACAAGCCAAGATAAAATTTGCAGCAATTAAAGACAGCACAGAATTACACCACCACTATTTTTTAAATTTTCAACAGCCCAAAAACAATTATAAGTAAAGACAACACACTTGGGACACTTATGCAGAGTTCTGGCTCCAGGTGCATGCTTTTAGCAGTGCATCAAGAAATACTTGTGACTTTTCTGAACAGTTTCTCATGTGATTATTCTTCATTGGGACTTTTCATGATTTTTTATTTTTTGGGGGGGATTGTAATTGTATGTGATGGTAGTGTATTCTTATTGTAGTTACTTGTCACAGGTCAATGATGCACTTAACACACTGTGATGCCTTTCTGGACTTGTATTAATTTTCATCTGTGTTTTTCATGAAATGAAAAGAAAGGGCCAAAAACACCAGTAGCAGCAAGTGTCGTCACAATGCAATGATGTCACTTAACATACTATGACGCATTTCTGGATTTGTATTAATGTTCATCTGTGTTTTTCATGAAATGAAACAAAAGGGCCAAAACCACCAACAGCAACAGCAAGCGTTGTCACAATGCAATGATGTCACTTAACACACTGTGACACCTTTCTGGACTTTTTGTTTGCAACATAGTCAACTTTATTGAATTTTCCAATACACCAACTTAACAAAAAAGACCAACATGCAAGCAGGAGAACATGGCTAAATGAAACAAAGAAAACAACCCACACCCAAAATACACCACCCCCTCCCTCCCTGACTCCTGGTGCATGAACCTCAACCACCAATACCTACAAATATTATACAGATCTCAGCAAGAAAATTAATTGGATAAAAAGGCATAAAGCTGTGTCCAACACGCCCTGCCTCTTGATCGAACAGAGGTAAAATTCCCAATAGCTTTTTCAGCTGAAAGGGGAGTAAGACACTTCCACAGCCATTCTGCTAGTGAAGAGGACCAAGGGCCCAACCAATGCTTGGCTATTATAAGTTTGGTTAATGAAGAAATTAAGACCATATGAAATTTTTACTTGGAAATAATAATGTTGGAGAAGTTCCCCAATATACAAATCTCCAGGGTAAAATAATTATGAGATCCAAATAGAGGAGACATTTTAGAGCAAACTATGGTCAGTGGCTCAGCAGGTAGCACACTCACTTCTGAGGCCAGGAGATCAGAAGGCTGTGGGTTCTATCCCATCACCAGGCACTTGGGTGAATATCCCAATACTGACACTGCAGTGCAGCATGAGGGGGGTGCTGCACTCCCAAGGTGCCATCTTTCGGATGAGACATTAAACTGAAGCACCATCTGCCTGTTCTGGTGGTAGTTCAGGTGAATGTTAAAGATCCAATGGTACTTCTTGAAAAGTGTAGGGGAATTTTTTATTAAAACATAAAAGTAAAAAAAGAAACAAACCAAACAGTATTCCATCACATGAAATCATAAGAACAGTAAATATACAGAAATATGTATTACCTCATACATGAAAAATAAAGTACAATCAAAAAATAGCCTTTCTCCACCTGAAATTATAAAAGGGAAGGAATAGTCGAAATGAGTATTAAAATCATACTTTCAATGAGATCAGTTTGTATATATCCCCCCAAAAAAGGAAACTTGAATAAATAATTCATCATACATGACCCCCAAATTCAAGTGATAAATATAATAATCAGACCCCTCCCCCTTCCTACTTGAAAAGTAGGGAATATTTTCACTTGTGACATCAATTCAATATCCATCATCTAGTAAAATGTATTTCCCATTCATTCAGTCATAAAATAGTAATACAATAATGTAATATACCCATCCTAATATCAAGTCTCTAGGAACCATGTACAGGATGCTCAATATTTATTATGTTGAGACTTAGGCATAGAGTTTCATTCTGAAAAATATACAGCTTGTAAGTTGGTCCCAACTTGTATCACAGTAAAAATGTTTTGCTGTAATAATTGGGCACAACTGGCCTGCCATAAATAATATCTACTTAAAGCGAAAATAAGCCGCAAACTACTGGCATGATAATGAGCTAATGTGGGAGGAAAGACTCCATATATGAGCATATTGTATGTGATGTTATTAATATGTCTACCTTTCCATTTGTGTAGTAGAAAGGTCCAAAGTGACGCACTATAGGGACACTGAATATAAGAATTTTCATGGTTTCTTGTATATTACTATAAGTATCTCTAAAGCACATTCTTTTTTCTAGTGATTTATGTTTTAAGTTGTCATGCACTCCAAGCCTCCCATGGCAAGACAACCATGTAATATCCCACAGCTTTGTGGGAATTCTAGGATCTATCAGTTGCTGAAAGACAGTGTCATTATCCAATTCCAACTCCTGAGTGTCAAGAAGTCTTGGAGTTTCTGAGAAAAATGAACGTAGGATCTGCTGGTATTTTTGTTTCTGGGTTGCAGTCTGATTGTAGTGTAAGCTAGCTTCCACTGTCTAATTTTAAGAAATGTGGGGACTAAAAAGGTGGGAACTCCATATTACCTAAAATTCCTAGGTATTTCTGTGGGGTCCTTTGCCATAGATCACATAAGGGTGAAACAAATTTTTTTAATAATAAAAAACAAAAAGAGAGGAAGGGTGTAGCAGAAATGGAATGACTAATTTAATAAATAAACTATATAAAAAAAAAACTGAGGGTTAATCATTCTTACCCCTCCAAAGCAATAATCCGGGTAAATAAGTACTTGTTTTATGGGGTTCAGATGGCTACCCCAGAATCCTTGAAAAATGATATTATTAGCTCTAGCCTCTAAAGGAAAGGATAAGGGGCAAACCGAAGCTACGTGTAAAAATAATGTTAAAACCAATGTTTTGAACAATAACACCCTTTTTCTTTTTGCTATTGTTCGCCCTTTCCAGGAGTTCACTATCCTGTCTGCTTTGTCCAATGATAAATTCCAGTAATAGATAGGGTCTTCAGAACTACCAAAATAAAGACGTAAAATTTTAATAGGGTCCTGACTTATCAGAATACTTGCTACATGGCCTACAGAAGTGGTAGCGACGTTACTAGGGATGTACTTAGTGACACTTTTATGGTAATTTAATTTAGAGTCAGATGATATTTCAAAGTCAGAAATTACAGATGTAATATCAGATGGGTTTAGCAGGGGAGTGGTACAAATACAGAGATCATCTGTATAAGCACTAATGACAGGATCGGAAAAACCACAAGGAAACAGTAATTTAGAAATAGTAGGATGCTATAAGAATTTCTTTAATAAAGGGTCTATTTGAAAATGAAGTGGACTCAGAGGGCAACCTTGCCTTATAGCCTTTTTACCTAAAAAAATAATGTCCAGGGGAATTATTAATGTGTGGTGTAATCCAAGCCGTTTTATATAAAAGCTCTATCCAGGAAATGAATTTCTGAGGGATAGGATACTGAGACAATATCTGAAACAAAAACCTATGATTTACCTGGTCAAAAGCTTTTTCTTGATCCAGAGAGATAAGGAGTGTTGGAGTTTCTATAGAACTGGAAGAAACAGTATCTCTAAGTAGGGAAAGGTTGTGTAGCATCAATCTATGGGGTAAGGCACAGGTCTGTACTGCAACAATAACCTGTGCTGCTATTGGTAATAACCTATTTAATAGTATAGATGCAAAAATTTTGTAATCGACATTTAATAAACTGAGGGGCCTCCAGTCTGCTCTGTCACCTTTTTTAAAGAGTAAAATCATGAAGGCATCTGAGAATGAGTATCTAAAATACTATTAAATACATATGTACGAGATGGGGCAAAAATATTAACAAAGTTCTGAAATACTGTATAGTAGGAAATATTCGCTTTCCTTTTATATTCGCTATCTTCGTCTTTTTGAAAAATGCGCTAATATAAAAGGATCGCTAATATTTCCTGAAGCCATTCTCTTTGTATACTGCATACTGGGGGGGTTGGGGACAGAAACACAGTAGCAACACCAGTATTTAAGATATGTGTTTTAGCTTTATTTCAATAATATTCACAGTAAAATAAAAAGCATAGTGCAAAAAAAAAGAAAAAGAAGGGAGCCAGAGAAATGTGAGTAACACCTAGATCTGCTAAATCTGCTCAATTGTCTGGTTGCCATACAGACAGTGGATGTGAGAAAGAAACAAAATGGAGAACGAAAACGTAGGAAATACTCTAGATGGCTGCACAACAATTTTACAGCACATACCAATCGGACCATCCTGATATTTATTGTGAGCTTCCTGAATTCTTGAACTGCATTTTAAAAGGTTACTGCAGATACTGGTTACAGGTTACTGTAGGTCAGCCTGCTGATTGCTGTGATTAGCAGCTGCAATCACAGCGACTTAGGCATACAGTAACAAAACCGAGAACAAAAACTTAGGGAATACTCTAGATGGCTGCACAACAATTTTACACTGACCCACAGCATAAGTACAGAACTTACCAATCAGACCATTCAGATATTTATTATGAGTTTCTTGAATTCTTGAACTGCGTTTTAAAAGGTTACTGCTGATACTGGTTACAGGTTACTGTAGGTCACCTGCTGATTGCTGTGATTAACAGCTGCAATCACACAGTAACAAACACAGATTGCAATTAGCAGGTTGACTGCTTATGCTTTGCTATTCAAGTAAAGTGCTGTGTTCAGTATTGGGACCATCTGAGAACATTTTCAGCCATGAACAGGTTCAGTCAGCTGTTAGCGCTAATATCAGCAGGCGCAAACATATTCTGCTATACAGTAGTTCTGCTGTTAATCCATCTACCCCGGGGAGGTACACTTTTTCTGATGCATGATTACACATGATGTCTCCTCCACAGATACAGGAGCTATAAAAGTCTGTAGTTGCTCCAAAGGAATGCAGGGATAGTAATAGCTGTAAGAAAAGTTAAAGTGCCTAAAAGTATGGGTGCAGAACCAAACATATTCTCCAAATAAGACTGTGTTATATGTTTAATGGATGAAAGAGAGGTATGATTAATATTGGTGACCAGGGGCAGGATATTCAAAGCAGTTGTGTATGGCGCAACTGGGATGTGCAGGCGCAACTGCAGAACTGCACCATGGAGCGATATTCATTGGGAGCCAGTGCGCAGTGCAAGTAGCAGTGTGCCAATGCACAACCCTAATGAATGCATGTACAAGGGCAAGGGGCGTGCCCATGAATGTGCAGCACTGCGCGATATTTAACTCCCGTCCCATGGTGCAAGTGTGGAGCAACAGCCAGATGCGCCGAGCAGAATTGAGCCTATAAATACAGGGAGCAAGCAAGGGGACAGCACTTGCACCAGAGGGGAGAGAGAGTGAGAGAAAGAGACAGACAGACAGAGAAAGACAGACAGAGACAGAGACAGACAGACAGAGAGAGGGAAGGGGGGAGAGAGAGAGAGAGAGAGAAAACCACTGGACCCTGGAGGGGGGAACAGAAGGCAAAAGGGAGACAGGGCCTGTGAGGGACTGAGGAAGTAGAACAGGCAGCCACAGGGGTGTGGGAAAGAGGTGGCAGTGGAGTGCAAGCCAAGGGTAGGGAAAGCAAGAGGGAGCCAGGCAGAGTGAAAGGCATTGGATCAGATGCAGGGTGCTGGTGCACAGGTGCAACCAGTGCTGTGTTGCTCTCATTATGCACACACCACATGGGCCAGGTGGCTAGGCAGGTGTGCACACAGGCAGCGTGTGGCATGACACACAGTTGCCACGCTGCAAGTGATAGTAGTAAGTATGTGTGTCTTCCCACAACACCACCTATGCTGTCCAGGATGATGGTCATGTCATCATCAGTGTCAGACCCTGCCCCAATCAGTGTCTCCACACAGAGACAGAGTACACCATGGCTGGCATCCTGCTGGAACACAGCCAGGGACTCATCTGACACCAAGCCCAGGACATCCAGCTGGATGGTAGTGGTGTGCTGCAGCTGACCAGGCCAGGATGCCCATGGAGGTGGATGGCTGGTCCTCCAGGTCTGGGCCTGCCTCCACAGCTGCTGCTGGTGCCCCTGCCACTGCATGCTGGTGTGCTGGTGCTGTAAGAGAAAATAAATGTGTTAGTACTGCAATACCGGAACCCCCCAGGCATGGCATATGTACCATGCAGTCATGGGCTCCCTCCTGTCTGGAAGCCACCACCCAGCACACCCTCAACCGTGCTGCGCCACATGGTGGCTGCCACCAGCTCCTCTTGCACTATGAGCTGTGGCACAGCAGCATGGCCCCCACCAGTGGCTGTTCTGGCTGCCCATTTGGCCATCACCTTCTCTTTATTGCGACATTTATCAGTGCCCACCTTCTTTCTAAACTCCTGCACAGACCACTGGTGGCTGTCCTGCAGGTTCACAGCCACTGCCACCTCTACCCAGGCCTCAGCCCTGACCTGTGGTGTGCCAGTGGCACCACTCAGCAGTTGCTCCCTGTCAAGGTAGGCCTCGAACAGGGCATTGGCCTCTGCCTTCGTAAAGTTGGACCTGCACTTGCGGGCAGGCCCACGCTCCTCAGTCTCCTCACACTTGGACATGGCGCTACCTGTGGACAAGGACATGTGTGTCACTGCCTGCAGCTGCCCACCCCATCCACCCTGTTGTGCTTGCTGTTCCCACAGCAGGCTCAACTTACTTCAGATGGTTACAATACCGCTCCATGCCCACTGCTGTTGTGCGGCACCTTTATAGTGCATTGCATGCAAATGAACTGTGATGCAACGGTAATGACATGTTAATTTCCCCGATGCACTGCGCATTGGCTGATGAGCTCATTAGCATGTGGAAGTTGAATATTGTGCACTTGCTGTTTAAGTAATGGAATTGCGCTGGCACATGTCGTGGCATGATGCCATGATGTGCAGTGCACTGCCCACAGTATGCACGCATCGTGGCCTGTGCTACCTCCTACTGTGCACTATGCACTCAGAGCGCTATAGGGGCCATGACGCACTATGTGGCATGGCCTCTATTGCACCCCATTGCACTCTGGAGCACTATGCGCTTGGTGACTCCTGACCCCAGACCTGACCCTATGCCCCTTGGGACAACACCACCAGGTACTGAGTGGGCCATGCCCATGCCACACATTCATGGTGATGCACAATTGGTGTATGTGGCTCATGTCTCCACGAAGTGCGCATCCCGTGCATGTTGTGCATGTGCACTACTTGCTGCCATTTTGGATCAGCAACTTGTGTAGAGAGCATGGCATGGTGAGGGTTGCGACATGCTCGCAACTGGACTGACCTTGAGCTGGTCAACCTTGTGACCCATGTGCAGCCACATGCACCTGGTCTGTCTGGCCAGGAGCCCCTGCAGCAGGCCAGAATTGACATCTGGCAGGCCATCGCTGCAGGCCTGGTTCGGGACACCGGGGTGCCATGAACCATTGAGCGATGCCACCACCGATATGGGGACATAATGCGGCAGCACCCCGGAAGGCTGAGGCTGCTGTAGGCATGCATCTGCAGGGGGGCTGTGCCACAGCCAGGTAAGTCATCACATGCTGCATGTGTGCCCAATCACTGTACTGTGGTGTTGGCTGGGCTGCCTGACATGCCCTGTGGGGGGGCACTGTTGGCGTGTGCCATGTGGTGTGGCATTGCCAGCTGCAGGATGCGCTGTACTACTGCCTTGTGGGTCATGTCAGGCTGGTGCACACACTGTGCACAGGGGTGGGGGTGGTGGGCACATGCTGTGGTTGTACTCTGATGTGTGCCTGTCTCAGTTACATTCTTAGGGCCTGAAGATCGGCACCATTCAGGAGTGGTGGGGATGCCTGGCGGGGTGCAGCAGGCTGCTGCAGGACCATCGTCTTGTGGTGTGGATCTGACCGGAGGAGGTGGAGTGGCAGTGGGACAGGAACGAGCATCGCTGCAGTGGGCAGGTAGGCACTGTTGTCTCCCCAGGTGGTCAGCAGGGGTGAGAGTGCAGCCATGGCCACCTGTGCCATGTGCCGTGTCAGCTGTGTGCTGCACACTGTTAGTGTGCATACCACTGTGGGGCAGCCAGTGCACATGTGTACAAGCTGTTGTTGGGATGGGTGTGTGCCTGGCTGCCACCAGTGCTGCTGTGGTGTTGCTGCAGCCCTGTGCCACCTGCCTGTCACTGCACGGTCATGTGGCCACTGGGCAGTGGTGTCCACCACTGTGCACTGTCGTGGCATGCTGGGATGCCGGCAGGCATTGGCCCACCCACTGTGGGTGGCCAGGGTGCCACTCCAAGGGTGTATGTTCCCACTGCCCATTGCACATGGTGGGAGGGCATGGTTCCTAGGAACTTGCACTGATCACCTGCCCATTTCTTTGTCATAGACAACCAGAGGTGGTCACTGCTGCCACTCTATTGCCACCTATTATGGCATATTATATTAATCACCTCGATGACCCTGGAGGTGGCTCAACAAACCAGGCGGTTGGTGCTCTGGGACAGATGACGATGGAGATGTCAGGTGGCGGCAGGCTATGGCCGCCCATAGTTGGCCACACTGTTTCCCTTTTAACCCTGCCATCCCTTCTCTTTCTTACTCCTTCCCACTGTACAGTCCCCATCACCTGTCCCCTTCACTCGCTCTTCTACCCTTTCCCTCCCCATTCCATTGTAAACAGTTTTGTTTAATACAGATTTCATGCCTAACTGCCTGTGTCCATGTCTGCTTTGCAGCTGGTGTGTGGAGCCATGCTGCAGTGGCATGGTGGGTGTCTATGTGGTGTGCCTGTTTCATTGTGTGGGCCATGCATGGTGGTGTCCTGCCCCTTGGTCAGTGGCTGTGCCTTGGAGTGGCCATGGGCTGGCTGTCCAGGTTGTGTGGCATGCATGTTGGGTGCCATGTACCAGGGTGTGGCCGGCCATGGTCTGAGTGAGTGGGGGCTTGGCATCCAGCGGGGGGTTCCAGTGGCAGCTCTCCCTTAGCTGTTGGTGACACCTGTTCCCTGCGTCCAGTGCCTGGTACTGTGGGGGGATGGCTGCCTGTCTGTGCCCTGCAGGCAGTTGTCACCTGTGGCCCACCACTCTGCCTCCCTGCCACTGTCCCCAGCTGTTTTCCACTGCATGCCCCATGCTTTCCCTCTGCTGCTTTGCTCCCACCATTGCCTGGGACTGGTCCTTGTGTGCCTTGGCACATCTCCCTTTGCTCCCTGGTGCATCTCTGGTTGCACCATGGTGCAGGTCTGGTTGCTTCCTGGTGCATCTCTGATTGTTCCCTGGTGCACCTCTGGGTGCACCATGGCACGTCCCTGCGATATTCAGCCATGTTGCGCTGGCGCATGTCACCGTGTGCAACCTTTGAATATCGCACCATGGTGCACTTGAGTTCCGCTGCACCGGACTTTGGCACATTTCTGAATATCTGGCCCCAGATCTACAAGCTGCTCTATAAAAGTAGCTGATACTCTATCAGAACAGCATTTATAAATACCTAAGGAAGATTTTGAAGTTTGAGTCCCACACTGTGCTTCTAATTTTAGTGAAAGTGCCCTGTTATATTGAAAAGCCTCCATATCAGTCTTAAGTGCTTCTATCCACTGAAAAAGATTGGTTTTGGTTTCATAAACCAAAGAGATGGTTTCTAGTAACTGTTTCCGAAGGCAAGTATATCTAAAATAAAGTGATAAAGATTTATTTTTGGCAGATTTAAAAAAAAAATTTATGTAAATCTATTTTAGTGTCATCCCACCAGGTTATTAAAGATTGATACGCATCTATCACTGAGAATCTTGCTCATAATAAATCCAAACAGATCATTGAAATCTGAGTATCCTGAAGCAAGGAGCTATTTAACTTCCACCGGGATCTTGGTATATCAGGAAAAGGGCCGCCTACTGGGAGCATAAGAGTGACACAGATAAATGGTCGGATGTCTCACAAGGGATTACTTCAGCCTGATGCACCTCAATAGTTTTAGAAACAAACATAAAGTTGATGCGAGTAGCAAGTGTCCCCCTATAGTAAGTTTTAGCACCTGACTTATGTATTGCACAGTACCCACCTGTAAACTGCGCAGCATGTATTAATTTCTGTAAAGTGGCCATACCGCTAAAGGTTTTCTGAGTGCTCCTCCCTCAGTCAGTCAAGGTAAGCCCACAATTAAAGTCTCCTCCTAGGTAAACATACTGAGAGGTATATAGATAAGGCTGAATTAGATTAAAAAGAGAAGATCTAGCAGCAATGTGATGTGGGGCATACACATTAATCAAATGCAGTTTAAGTGCATATAAACCCAATCTATCAACATTGCCAGCCCAGGAAATATATCTAGTGCCTCAGAAATGTGAAATTTATAACTTGCAAATAAAATGCCCAGCCCACCACAAGTATCCTCCCCATGGGACCAAAAAGGAAGGCTCTAATGTCCATTTATTCCAGAGCAGTGCAAGTTCTTGTCTAGCCTTCAGCCTCGTATCTTGCAAAAAATAAAAATCATGTTTTAGAGATTTCAAGAGACTTATGGTAGTAACTTGCTTGCTTCCAGAATGATTTTGCACTACACACATTTAATGTACAACAGCGAGGTTGCACGGGATTATACATTATGAATTAGAGTCGGGGGGAGAGAAAAAAAACAGGCCAGCAATCTTCTAACCTCACCTATTGGGAACTTAGCCTTTTTGCTCCTTACACGATTCAGACAAATAGTCCATTTTTGAGGAGGATGCTCTGGAAGAGTCTGAATCATCATCTTCCCCCCTGCTGTGTCTTAGCTAGGGCTTGAAATTTATTTCTGATGACAATAGATTTTGTAGATATGTGGGTCTCAGATTTTCATTTTCCTCTTCCTTATTTAGACACTGGGAGTGGGGTGAAAAGTTCTTCTGCCTGGGGGGGCATTGTGTCCTGCCCGGGTGTCGCAGCCATATGGTTATTATTGTCCTGAGGCCTTGTTCTTTCTGAAGTGGATGGTTGTTCTATCAGTACAGGACTCATATGGGTGTGAGAGGCCAGGGGTTCTGCTGGCATAGTGGCCCTTACTGCAGTAACCTCTGGTGCTTTGGGGAGTGTAGGAAGAACAGTAGAGAGTGATGTCTGAGTAATGTCTCCTCTTGTCTTCTGATAGCCTGTACTTGTGACTCCATAATGATAGTAATGTGGTCCCAGGGAACTCTGTCCAACCTGTTGTGTTCAGCCCATGGACACTGTAGGTAGGTATGTTCCTGTTCATCACATAGATTACAAACCATGGGGTTGGGACAACACAAACTGACATGCCCGTAGGCCAAACACAACGTACAGCAAGGCTGGTCACAAGTGTAACTCAAATGTGTCCGGGAACTACACCTATGGCAAGTGTGATGCTGTCCTGGGTAAAAACACAACCCTCTATTGCGCCCTATATGAAAACTGCCAGGCAAATGTGCCCCACCTTGGTCATTCTGTCTAAGCTGTACTTCGCTTTTCCACCCTTCTGTCCACACCAGTTCTTCATCAAAAATGAGACGAGGGGCATCTAAAAGATTGCACCTTTACTTTAACAAGTATTGTACGTCATTCATGTTGACTCCCTCACTTCTAAACAGTAAACTGACAATTTTAACTAGAGGCTTGGTGAGAGGAATCACATATATGAAACCCAAGGTGGATAGGTTTTAACTTGTTCATATTGTGTTCAAAACCTTTCAAGTGAGCATACATTTTTAAAACTAATGCCATAAACCAATTCTCCATGAACATGTACTGTATGAAAGCAAAAAGCTTTGAAGGGCTAATTCCCATGATATCTTTAAGCATATTATGTAACATAACATTTCAAGTAAGAGCTGAAGTTACATCACCAAAGTATTTTAGTCGAACTGCATTTCTTCGTTGTGCAGGTTCACCCACATTTTTAAATAAATCACTCATTTTAAACTGAGTATTAGTCTTATCTTGCAAAATGTCTGTAGTCAAGTCTTCCTTACTTGCACTGCGATGCATCTCACTGGGGCCCAAAGACTGGTTGCTAGGTTCAGTGTGCCTGCTAGTGCCCAGACGGCTGACTGGTTGTTGCTGTGGGTCAGGCTGTGGCTCTCCAAGTTCATCCAGAGATGGAGAAACAATCAGGGGATTGGTGTTTTGCAAGTCATTCGCCATAGCAATAATTTTCTCTGTAGTCATCAGTCCTGGAGAAGTTCAAGGCATTCCATCATCAGCTTGTTGCCATCCTGCTGCTCACAAAGCAGCCTCAGGAGACCAGGTACAGGTAGAATCAGTAGTTGTCCTAGTATTAGGGTGAAGATGTAATTGTGACAGCTATGAAGTAGTATGAGAGTCTGAAGTGCTTGTATCATGCTCTGCTGCAGTAGGATCCTGTATAGATGTTGTTGCAGAAAATAAAGCATCCGGGATGTCCTCTTGAGAGGGAGCTTCTTCATGGGCAAGTTTTAGCAGAAAGTGTTTATGCAGATGAAAACTTGCCTTATTTGTGGTTCTGCGATATCAGTAACATTAGCAGAATACAGGCTAGATACAACAGGATTAGAGTTCAGCATAGGAGTGTTATTAGCCGTCAAATTCTGTTTTTCAGCAGTATTCTTAATGCCTTCTACAATATCCAGTTTATCTGTAGGATCCAGAGTCTGAGGAGATTCAATAGTCATGGTAGAAAATTTTGAGTCAGAAGGTGGGATAGCACCTCCACCTTCCCCTCCGCCATCTTGGTTGTCGGCCATCTCACAGCAAATGTCCAAGGGGTTCCCCTACAGAAAGAGTAGGGGAATATCCCTGGTGCCCTGGCCAAATTTCCCCCCATTTACTAAAGCACCACCAACAGCTTAATCTGGTTCAAGGTCAGTTGGCATTCATCTGTATCCCTCTTCCCCTGGGTCATGCCTGAAAATGGTCCAGAATTTATCTAGCGCACTTACCCAGTCAACAAAAACTAAATAAATAAATAGTTGTCTAGCATTCAGACATTCCCACCTTTCATGGTATAAAGTACCTTCTGCCATCGACCAACATGAGCACAATGGTGAAGGCAGTTTTTTTCATTTGAAATAAAGTATAAGGGGCAAGGTAAAGGTTATGCAACATATGGAATTGTAATTATCTGAGTCTATCTTGCTTAAGATAACAAATAAACTGCATTTCAATCAATCAATCAATCAATCAATCAATCAATCACTTTATTTAACCAGTCATAAACACCATTGAGCAAACTCATTTTCAAGGTGGTCCTGGGCATTAATACAATACTGTTCACTACAGGTACGGTGGACAGTGTTGCAAAAAAAAAATAAAAAAACATTGTGAAGGTGCCTGTCAATATGGGCCTATCCATACCAGTCAACATAATTAACATGCAAAGGTAAATAATGATAAGCTTTACTGGAATGAGAAGAGACAACAATCCCATATAGTCTCCTCTAAGTAAGAGCTCATACCTAAATGATAAAAAATAAGGAGGTATTAAGGAATAGGGTAGAAATTGGGGTGAAAGAGTAGGCAGCCAAGAGGGAGGCCAGAATAGGTAAAGGGTAGAGAATAGGCAGGGCCATCTCGAATTAAGGGAACTAGGCTTGTATGTTCTAGGTTTCTGTTGTTAGGAATGTGGGGTGGATGAGATACTTAGGCGTAGGATTTGAGAGTGGCACCCAGGTCTTAGGGGTCATCGGCGTCTGAAACATTGGCATGATTCCTTCAGATAATCCATTAATAGAGCTTTGAATATGAAAATGTTTGGAGGTGAGGATAATTTTAATGAGTCTTGCATAGTGTTCCAAAGTGATGGAAGTGAGAAGTTGATTGCTGCTGAGCCAAAGGTAGTTTTCACTCTAGGAATCTGGAAGCAGATTATGAAGAAGCATCTCAGGCCATAGGAACCTTTAGCCCATTTGAAGATATTCGAGATGTATGCATTTCAAATTGAGTGTCACTGCGAATGAGACCACTAGAGCCCCAAAAGGTTTTGCCAGTAGTAGGCCACTGGGGAAACTGGAGCACATTCATGGAGTAATAGAGCCTTATAAATACAGCGAAGGCTTTTCTCTAAAAAGCTAGGTGAACATAATCTTGGAAAGGAGAATCAGATGGATCCGACCAGGGTGCAGGTCCCAGAAACTGCCTAAGACAATTGCTTAATTGCATATACTTCAAAAAAAAACGTAGATGGAAGTTTGAAAAGTTGCATTATATTTTGAAAAGAGACCACTTTATTATTAACCACCAGGTCACCAACTGTGAGATTAGATAAAGCAGGCCAAAAAGAAGGTGGAACAGATTTGCCAGCTATACAAATGTTAAGATTATTGAATAAAAGGTTGTGATATTATTTTGGTATTTATTATTTCTAAAGTTCTGCATAGTTGAGAATGAGCTCTGACACTCTATCCTATAGGAGAGACATGAAGATCTTCAGGTAGTTTAGCGTAAGGCATCAACAGCAAAGACTTTAAAGAAATGTTATATGCTGCAACCAAGGAACATTCTCTCTCCAGCCATCAAGGTTGGGAGGAAGAAGAAAAGGCATCCTCTCCCCATCTAAAGTATTTAGCACCTTGCAAGGCTAAATAATACCTGTAGAAATCTGGCATTTGAATTTCACCATACCTATAAAACCTACGGAGTTTCCCATATGTCCTGCAAAGAGGTTTGCTTAACCACAAAAAGGCTCAACTCAAGAAAAATATTTTTAAAACCATTTCTTGGGGAGGTAACTATTTAACATACCTAGGGGGTACAACAGTTCAGGGAGCACACACATTTTGATAAGATTGGCTCATCCCCAAAGGGGATAAAGGCAAATATTGCCACCTGACAAGATCATTTTCAATTTGCTGAACCACTGGTTCCAGATTATAAACCTTGAACTTAGAGATATCCTTAGTAAGTTCAATACCCAAATAGTTCAGTGTTGAAGTCTCATACTGGAAACCTAACTGCAAGCAGAGGGGTTTAGGATTGAAGGCATTAATAGGATATATGACTGTCTTAGATGGATTTAATTTATAGCCTGAAAAAACACTAAATTTGGAAATAATAGCTAAGGCCTTGGATAGGGATGTCAACCAATCAGAGTGATGTAAGAGTATATCATCCACAAAGGATTATAGTTTGTAGAAACCTTCTCCCACTGTTATTCCTTTAACTAAAGGAGACAGATTCACCATTCTGGTTAGGGGTTCTAAATAGAGATTAAAAAGATATGGAGAGAGGGGACAACCCTGATGGGTACCTCTGGACAGAGAGAAAGTATGAGATATCTCATTATTACATAAAATATGTGCAGAAGAAAAAGTGTAGAGGACTTTGATGCGGTTAATGAATTCTTCTAGAAAGCTATACACTTCCAAGGCTCTAAAAAGATATGACCACGATACACAGTTGAATGCTGTTTCTGTGTCCAGGGAGACCAACACAGATTTGTTAAGAGTCTCCACGGATGCAGAAATAAGGTGAAATGTTTTTCTAAAATGCTCACTCGAGCTTTGACCGGCCACAAATCCTGCTTATTCAGGGCCAAGGAGGGAATCCCAGATGGTGGCTAATCTGGCTGCGAGGATTTTAGCATACAGCTTAATATCATTAATAATCAATGATACAGGATGGTAATTCTCTGGTTTAGTATGATCCTTCCCTGGCTTTGGAAGTAGGACTATGCGGGCCTCAAAAAGCGATTTATCTGAAGTGGTATGAGTACTCCAATAATTATAGAGGGTGGTAAGGAGAGGAAATAATAAGTCCTTATAGGTTTTATAAAATAGAGCGATGAACCCATCCGGGCTGGGGGCTTTCTCAAGAAGCAGAGAATTAATAGCCAGAACTACCTCAGAGTTTGTAATGGGGACCAGCAAGGACTGAATTTGGATATCAGTGAGGTGGAGAAGCTAAGCAGCTGCTAGAAAGGATTCCTGAGCCGCTGTATTAGCTGGGTCCACCGGAGAAGCAGCATAGAGCTTTTGGTAAAACCTAGAAAATATAGATGCCATCTGCTTAGGGCCTGTAGCTGGTAATCCAGTCTCTGGATCATTAAGTGAGAGCACCCACTTAGAACTGGAACATTGTTTAATTCTAAGAGCTAACAGTTTCCCGGCTTTATTGTCTTGTCCAATATAAGTGTCCTTTAGTCTGGCAGCTGTCTTCTCCACCTTATCTAACAGGTGTTCTGCATACTGAGCCCGCAGCTGTGCCAGTTTATCTCGGGCAGAGTCTGGAGAGGAACTGAACAGATCATGCTCTAAGGTCCTCATTTATTGAAGAAGGTCTGCCAATTGGGCTTGCCATTTTTTTTCTCACAGAGAGATGCTAGCCGAATACACTCCCCCCTCCAGGTGACTTTAAGGCTACCTCATATAATGCCAAAGGGTAAAGAGACCTCTTGGTTATGTTAGATAATTGACTCCATAAACTGCTTGAAGTGATCAGAGATTTCTGGATCCCACAATAATTGATCATTTAAAGACCAAGTGTGTGACTGCTGAGGGGTAAATGGGTTAATTAGAACCAAAGTAACAGGGGAGTGATCCGAAATTACCCTCACCTTTATATGGCAGGATTGGATACTAGATATCAAATGTCTACTGATTTTAAAAAAATCAATTCTTGAAAATACTTTGTGCAGTGGGGAGAAAAATGTAAAGTCTCAGGCATCGGTGTGGAGAAGCCTTCAGGTGTCAAGTAAACCAAGGAGGTCTAAAAACTCACTCAACTCTCTTTGCCCTGGGGTCATACCAGCTTTAGTCTGATTTGTAAGATCTAGATCGTTGGATTGGACACTATTCCAATCCCCACCTAAAATGATAGGCAAATGACTATATGGAGTCAGTGCTATGGCCAGGGTTGGAAAAAACTGGGGTAAATCCAGGTTAGGGCAATAAACCGCACCCAATATCAGTTCACAGTTCCCCAGAAGGGCATGTAGGAATATGTAAAGACCTTCAGGGTCCCTGATTTCAGCCAAAAGTGTAAAGGGAACTGATTTGGCAATAAGAATCGCCACCCCATTTGGCGAGAGTTATAGCCAGCCCCAAAAGCTTTACCCACCCAAGATCTGACCCAACAGGACATCTGGTTATCTAACATATGGGTTTCTTGTAAAAATACTATGTGGGGAGAATAACACCACAGATATCTAAGTAAAACATACTTTTTCTTATTGTCTTTGCCCCCTTTGAAATTCCACGTAACAAATAATGGACAGGCCATTATATATAAATTATTTTTCCCATGGATAAGAATGGTAATGCAGAGGCTAATGCACCAGGACCCCCTCCCCCTCCCATCCAAAAAGACTAATTTCAAACACATCAAAACACACACAGCAGTTATTAGTTTATAAACGGAAAAATAAAATAATACAAAATTACAAAACTATATACACCTGAATATCTAAAGTCCCAGGCCTACTGCCCACAGCACAGAATGTAATATTCCAAGACGGGTCAGAGCCAGTCCCCCAGCATTGCCCCTAAGCAAAAGAATCATGTAGAGCCTCAACTCAACACTGTATAACAGCTTACTTAATATAAACATCAAAAACCTGAATAGTCACTGACCGACAACAAATTAAGGAATAAGATAACCAGAACCATGAATCTGATTAATTACATATAACAAGCAGCTTTAGCGAGCAGGGCAGCTATGGTAAAAAAAGGAAAAGAAAAACAGAGGGAAAAGAAGAAAAAAAAAAACATTATTGCCACCTCAGTCGCTATAAGCCTAATCCTTAGTAAAATCCTTAATATTGTGGGGCAAGAAGAAAATACACAAGACCACAGGTTAGTCATTGGGATTTGGGAGGCTGAGCTGATAGTGTTGAGGTACTTAGACCCCAGCCTAAAAAATGAATAAAAGCAGTCACGCTATTACAAATTTCTAGTACCAACATAATGTATATCAGGTTTTCTGTAGCGTCCCCAAGAATGTGCAGACCTAGGGGTGTAAACTCAAGAAACATAGCTGAGGTCTAAAACTCCTTTCCTGAATGAAATGCACAGCCCAGCTTCATAATACACAGAATTAATTTAAATGAATGCCCATGAGCCCCAGAGGAACAAATAACTATCCTAAGTTTGCCACAAAATAAGAACTCACAAACATTTGAGTATATTATCGATAAACATAAAACTCACATATCTATGTTAATAATTAAGATCTAAAAGATTATTCCAAGAATGAAAACATTGTAAAAACAAAACAGGTAATAAAAATGAAATGCCCTACATGTGTAGCAAAGTCTTTCACAGTCATTCCTTAAGCGTGAAGAAGAGGGAGCCCATGCAGTACTGAAAGTTCAAACAGAAAAGTGGCCCTCGTTAACTTCTGAGGACAACAGATGGCACTCCTGCCACTTTATCAACAGATAACAGTGCAGTAGGCATTATAAGGAGTCAAAAGGCAGAGTGAAACATATAAGGCTGGCACCATATAAAGGCAAGTGTCTTCATCCCCATCGCAATACTATCAAAATCGAAGGCAAAGCACAACACTTAGTCCCAGAGATAAATCTTGCACACTTGTGCTGGTGAAACTAATTGTATTAGCGGTAACCTTACCACACGTCAAAAAGTCCGTTGAACCTGAGTCACCCCTCGGCTTTCTATTTAAAAAAAAATTACCAAAATGGGGTTCTCATTTCTTAGATACATTGAAAGGTCTGTTATTCTGGAGTCCTTCCCATAAGAGCCCTTTCAGGTTTTAATAGGAAACAGGTTCGGGAACAGTAGAGAATGAGCTGCAGCCAGTTGATCAGCGGTATCATACCAGCGCCAACCCGAATTAATAGTTACCTCCAGCCATGAGGGATACAGAAGCCTGTGCTTAATGTGTGCAGCCAGAGTTTGTTAAGTAGAGGGCAATAAGCAGCCTGGGCTTGACAGACTTTGGCTGTGAGGTTCTGCACAACATAGATTCACCTGCCAGCCCACTGTATGGTCTCCAGATCTGTCACTTTTTTCAAAATGTGGTCCCAGTCTAGGAAATTAAGTAATATAAAAATTATTTGTCGAGGAGGATCCTCCAGTGATGGCTTGGCATGCAGGGCTCTGTGGGCACGCTCTATTACATGGCTTGGGCCATTAGGCGAAGGCCCCAGAAGCTTCATGCATAATGTTTGGACAAAGACCAGCATGTTCGGGCCCTACTCACCTTCTGGCAGACTGAGGAGTACTAAATTATTGCAACAATTTCTGCCCTCCTAGTCATCAACTTTTGTTTCCAGGGCTGCAAGCGATCTACGGAGTTGCACCATCTCAGGGTCAGTTCTAGCTTGGCAATTTTCCGATGAAATGTGGGCTTCAGCATTGGTCAAGCAGGTTGAAAACTCCCGCAAGGCAGGCTTACTCTCCTTCATTTCCTCTGTTAAAGTAAAAACAGCTTGCTTCATCACTGATAATTTGGAATACACCTGGCTAGGTGAAAGACCTTCCAGTGCTGGGAGCAGCCTGGAGTGGAGAAGTACTCTGACATGGATGCTTGGCTTCCAGGGCTACAGATGAGTCATCCTCCCTGTCGGAGGATGGCAGCAAAGTTTGGGGAGCTGCCTTCTCCACTGAGACTTCTGGTGCTGACATAACATACACAATCGGTGCCCTGATGCAGCGACTGCAGAATCCAATAAGTAAATTGACAAAAGTCAGGATTTTATAGCTATTTTTGAGGCGATGCTGGGGAACTCTGGAGAAACATGTCTAGTTCATCGCTGATGTCATGTGACCTCTTGCCTTTCTGGACTTGTATTAATTTTCATCTGTGTTTTTCATGAATTGAAAAGAAAGGGTCAAAAACACCAGCAGCAGCAAGTGTCGTCACAATGCAATGATGTCACTTAATACACCGTGATGCATTTCTGGACTGGTGTTAATTTTCATCTGGGCTTTTCATGAAATTAAAACGGGGACATTCAAACACAAAATAGCACATTGTTGGGGGCATGCTACGGAGTGTTATAGCATTTTCATGGTTGTTAGTTAATTTACTTTACTTTTTACATGATTGATGGTTGTGAAAATGGCAGCTGCTGCTTGCTTTCATTACAGGTGAAACTGTCCTTCCACTATGCGTGATGCAATAAAAGTGGCTGGAAGCTGGCGTTTTAGCGACACAATTTAAAATCAAAGGAAAGCACACACTGACCGCCAACTGGTTGGTGAACACATGACTTATTATTACATTAAATAAAGTAATGAGTAATAACCTAAACATTGTTTATTTTGGAAAGCATAATGGCTTTTGTGTGTGAGGGGGACATTTGTGGTAGGGTGGGGAATAGGATTTACCATTATGAGGGACAAGAAATAACGGATTAAGAAAAGTTACAACACAAAGAAAACATGAACGTCATGCTATATTCTGTAAGAAAATGAAAATATCAAAAGCAGAGACAAGCTTTTTGGGGTGGAAATTTTCTCAATCCTCTATTTCTTGCACCTCATAATGGTAAATCCCATTACGCACCTACCACAAAATGCCCCCCCCACACACACACACGCCGTTATGCTTTACGCAATAACGATTTTGTGGTTCACTCATTACTTTATTTTAAGTAATAATAAGTTATGTGGTCACCAACTGTGCATCCACTGCATGCTTTCATTTCAGTTTAAATTGTGCCGCCAAAAAGCCATCTTCAAGACACCTTCATTGCAGCATGCATAACAGCAGCACAGTTTCACCTGTAATGAAAGCACACAGCATCTGCCATTTGACGACCAACACTCATGTAAAAAATAAAGTACATTAACTAACAACTGCAGAAAATAACAAACAAAACACTGACTGAATAGAATCATCATACTTCGGCTAGTAGAAAAAATAAACGTTACTGAAGGAAAAACTGAAAAGTAAAGGAGACAGTCTTGGGGGGAATTAAAACTTATGATCACTAGTGAATATATTATGGGGCCTGTAGGGGCTGTTGCTAGCCACCAACACTCAATCCCTGCAGCAAGCAGATAATTTCTGCATTTTGACCCTCAATGCGGGTAAGCTGTGTGACGGCACCCTTCACAGCTATTTTGAGGTTCTTCTCCTCCGCCCACATAACAGCCAAGTCTGCCTGTGTCACCGGCTGCTGTGATGGGTCATATTATGCCTGGACAGCTGAGGCTGCGGGCCCCGCCACTTCTGTTGTTTCAATTGAGGGGGCCCTACGATGGCAGTGAGGCACAGGCGGTGGATCACACTGGGCCACAGCTGCAGGAGTGGCTGCTACCTCCTGCAGCTTGGCATCCCATTGTTCTTGGTGGTAGACAACCATGTGTGTCCTTGGCCCACCAGTCCCTAAGTGTCCACCCTTGCACCCCCACCAGACCAGCACACTGCACAGCTTGCACCTTACTACTGTGGGGTCACCTGGGATGTTTTTAAAAAACTCCCACACAGAAAAGATCCATGCGGGACCTGGTACAGGAAGTGGGGGGGCACCAGATACAACAACAGGCTGGGAAGATGCAGCTGCTGGAGGGGCAACCACATGCTGCTCCACCAGTGGTGGAGGGGCAACAGCCTCAGGTTGCATTTGTTCAGGCTGCTGCTGAGCCTGCTGCTGCTGTGGCTGAAGCTGAAGCTGCTGCTGCTCATCCTGCTGCTGCTGTGGCTGCTGCTCCCCATGCAGCTCTGGTTGGTCCCCTGCTTGGGGGCTACCTGTGGCCACACCAAAAGTAGTCTGCTTTAAATGCATTGGGCGGCTGAGGTCATCCCACATTTGTGGCCCCCACTGGCCACCAACACTTCTCTTTCAGGATCCAGACCACGACAACAATACATCACCAAAAAAAAAGAAAAAAAAATAGAAAACTACTAGTTGGGAAGATGGACCGCATGCAAGACTAAAACAAAACCTGGTTTTAAGAGCAAAAGAAAAATCTCTAATTAACAAAAAACCCTGCTGCAAAACAGTTTTACACTAAATAACTACTAGAGAAAACAACCTGTTACACGAGACCCCTGTACCCTTATTGGTACCCCTAGAGGTACACCGTACACAGCTAGTATTTAGGTATACAGTATGTCATACTAACATATAGGGCTAAGGGCATCTACCATATAAGAGTAGATGTCAGGATATGTCTGTATATTATTGTCATACACTTTACTTTCTAATATTTACATGTATTTCTTGCTTACAAGATATTAGGACATCTGTGTCCTTGCAATGATTATGATACATGAGTTGGCACTGCCATCTGCTGATGATTTGTATTATTACACTGCTATATGCAAACTGTACTTCTTTGTTTTTACAAAGTGATGACTACTACAAAATTGTATAATGTTATCTTGGACTGAGGAGCCACTTCTAATTTAGCCAATAGGGCTCATCTCTATAACTACAAATGTTTCTATCTTACAGTAATCATGGTAATTATCATAGGTATATAATGTAAGAGATTACGTCTCCTACCTCGGAGACCCCAAGAGACACGGAGAATCCTCGAGGTATAGGGAATGCTTAGCATTGGCTCCCAGTTCCTATTGGTAAGAACTGCTTAGGGCAACTATGATTATCCTTTTGGTAGTAATAAACAAGCTTTATTACTCTCATGCAACATGTCTGTGATTCCTTGCATGCCCGTTATTGCCAAGAACCTGAGAGTGAGGTTTAGACCTCTTGACAATTGGCGACCACATGCAGGCAATATTTAGTGTTTGCTAGGTTTCACTTGTTGCTAAAATGTTTCCCTTCCCAACGGGGACTGTAGGTGTGCATTCCCGCACCATCTCTCCCATTTTACGACCACTTTGTAATCCCTTGCAAAGTCTGGCTGCATACTGGGTGTGGTCGATGCTGACTCAACCCACCTCACAGCAGTTCTGAATTGCAAGCTTACAAGTGCACAGTAGCTGACTGTGGATAAGTGCACCTGTTGTAGATCTATACACAGCACAACACCTTTTCATGGTTTGATTTTTCATTCCCTCCCACACAATGGCCACCATAGCAAATATCTGTGCAGAACTGAGACTCGATGTTTCAAACTTCCTTGCCTCCCATGGAGGATGGGCTGACTTCACCGGGGACACAAGTCAAACCAAAAACCCTGTACTGGGGATTTCAACCCAGTACTTAGAGATGAGACAAACAGCCAGAAAGTGAGAAGCTAAAGGGCTGTTGATCGTGGCTCTCTATGCTGCTCTGGAAGCCTCTGAAGTGAGGTTTTGAACCCTTAAACTGCAAATCTCATCTCTCAAGCAGGAGATGGGGTTACAGGAAACTGAATGTATGAGACACAAACAGGATTTGGAGTCAGAAAGCCAAACTCTGAGAAATTAAAAGGATTTCCTTTTGCATCATTCTGCACAGGCAGACGAGCAGGAACTTTGTATGTTGAAGCAGGAATGTGAAAGTTTGAGACAGGATAAGGGGCAGGCTTTGCAAATGAATGACTTGTTAAGTAGACCAAATGAACAACTGAGTGAGGAGTTGGGAGAGATACAGGACGAGATAAACCAGGTACGTAATGATTTAGAAGTAGCTACTAGGGACAATCGTGAATTGAGTGCCACGTCTAGAGTGTTACAGAAGTAGATGCAAGATGAAATGGATATGAATGTTGCAAAAGTGAGTCATGAGGACTGTGAAAATAAAATGGTGAAACTGCACCATCAGCGAGAGGTGTTGGCTGGTCACATCAAGATGATGGGAGGTGTAGCCCCCGCCTTGTTGATACCATCTGGTGGGGAGGAGTCAAATGATGACATCTCACAGTACAATGCCCAGTCACACCCCTACTATGGCCCAGATACCCCTCCCCACCATCCAAAACATGGCAATCTCCTGCCACATGACACCCATACCCTACGTCATAGATGGCATGATGCACATCATTGGCGATGCCAACATGGTGACCCCCATGATGGGGGGAGCAGGCCTAAGCCTAGTCCTGATGGCACCACCAGTAGCCATTATTAATGTGGAAGACAGGCAGGAGATAGAGACGATGATTGAGAATGCCATAGGCAACGTGCCCATTCCTGAGAGAAATAAGCAGGCTCTTAGAACCCAGATTAGGCATCTTCTATGAGAGACTGGTACTCAGGAGGGCATGGTTGTACTGTGGCTGAAGCCACAGCTCAGGCAGCCCTGGATGGTGCCCAAGGTAATATACTTCCACCTGATCGTCCCAATAATCCCCTACAAATGGCCTACTGTGTTTGGCAAATAGCTGACAGCATTGGTCAGATGAGCCCGTCTGACAACCTCAGTTGCCACTTGGAAAAGGTGCATGCTAAATGTGAAATGCTTAGTCTCACTGGAGACTACCAGGTCCAGATCCTGCACCAGACTATTGATCTTGGACTATGGGCAAAACTCCCCGATGCCATCTGCCAGGACGGCCACGCCACTTTTGACGAGGTAGCAGCTGAACTAATTTCTGCACACAGCCCAGGTATAGCAGGAATGATGCTCACATACCCTGTAAAACAGAACATGAAAGAACATCCAGCAACGCATCTTGCAGAAGAAGCCACAGATGTGGACCTTACTGAATACAAGACCCTATTCCTTAGGAATATGATCACTGCAGTAAGAGAAAAGGTAGATTCAACCACCTATTCCACCACAGAGAGGTTTGCCCATATCCTTCGGAAAACTGAGAGTTTATCAACTCTACATATGTGACTTAGGTTCCAGTTCCAAGAATGTAGCTGCTGTGGAATCCACTCCGGAAGCCTTGATGCACTACACGGTGGAGGGGCAGGTCCAAGAGAAACAGCCCATCCCCACAGACAACCAACACCCCCAGCAGGCCCAACAACAACAACAGTCATGGGGTGGGAACTGGAAGTACCACAAAAACAAGAAACACCATAAGAATAATAAGGGTAGACCACAAAGATCAGGCCCTTCATATAGGGAAATAGCCGATGAGAATGGGAAATTCTGAGAACTTCTCAGGCAAGTGCACTCTGTAACAGATGCCATTCCCATTCCGACCCTTGCAGCAGTACAACTGGGACAGCAGGCCTCAACAGGCTACGGAGACACCAGAAGTCCAGGATCTCAGGCGCCCCTAGGTCTGAGCCTGGTGAGGTGGTTCAAAGGAACCAGGCCCTGACTCTCTTTTGAGAGCTCCCATGCTTCTACTATACTGACCAACAGGCCTGTCTGATTGTAAACAAGCTGTCTTGATACAAATGAATTTATGAGCTATTGTAGGTACCCACTGACGGGTTACTGGACAGGCATGCCGTCTGTATTGATGACACCCCACCCATTCCCTTGGTCCACCTGATAGGACCAATATGTTTAGAATCAGTTCCTGTATCTGCTCCCTGCCACTACTCAGACATTTGGAACACCTGAAGACCTATCATACCTTTTAGCTAATGGTACTGCATGATCAACCTAGTATAATCGGAATTGACTTTTTGGCACCACACGGCTGTGTGGTAAACCTAGCAAGCATGTTACTAATACAAATTCAGGGACAATATCACACCATTATGATCCCTGATTCACAGGTGGTGGCAAGAATATCAGCAAACAATAAAGAATATGATGTCATAGATTTGTTCAAGAACCATGAGCTTTTCCCAAAGCTCCTTCCCATTCTACAAAGGCGTCTGGAGGCATTTGCCACCAACAAGCATGATTGTGGCAGGATGCACACTGTCATTGAAGTGACAGGCCCAGCACATGAGAGGCAACAGCAATACCCCTTTCAACCTGAGGCCTTGCCTTCTCTTAGGGAAACAATAAAATCACTCCTCAAGCAAGGTGTAATCAGGACATGTGTTTCCACTGCAAGCTCCCAAGTGTGGCCTGTGGTAAAAAACAAGGGTGCCTGGAGACTTACTATTGACTACAGGAGGCTTAACCAGGTCACCCACAGTTGTGCCCTAACTGTGGCATCAGCCCCAGATGTGCTACAACTATTGACCCCTGACCAATGATGGTTTAGTGCCCTAGACATCTCCAATAGTTTCTGGTCATTGCCATTGGCCCCAAGAGTCAATGTAAGTTTGCTTTCATCTTTTAGGGTAGGCAGTACACGTGGACCTGCTTACCACAGGGGTTCCATAGCAGCCACTTCCTGTTCCATTTGCACATGATGGATGTTCTTGAGGGCTTCTCTACACCTCAATGTCTCTTGCAGTATGTGGATGACCTGTTGTTGGCCACAGCCACACAGGAACAACACCTGGATCTCTAGGATGAACTTTTGAAACTTATCCAGAGAGCAGGCCTCAAATGTAACCCCAAAAAAGCACAACTATGTCAGAAAGAGGTACTCTTTCTGGGCCTGAGGATAACAGACCAAGGTTGAAGCCCTACCTGGAAGAAGATACAAGGATTTCAAGATCTGCCACTGCCCACCACGTTGCCACTCTTCGAAGGTGTCTAGATATGGTAAACTATTCTAGAGATTTTATTTGTGATTTTGCTCAGATTGCCACCCCTCTATATGAATTACTAAAAAAAGACATTTCTGGGAAGTGGGGCCCCATTCACACCCAAGTTGTGACGTCACTGAAGCAGACCTTAGCTTCAGCACCAGCTCTGGTCAACCCCAATCCAGCCCCGCCATTCTATCTGGAATGTGCTACCTCTGACATTGCTATGTCTGCCGTGTTGGCCCAGAAAGTCCATGGCACCCTGAGACCCACTGCATATGCATCACAGCTCTTGACCCCAGTGGAACAGAAGTACAGCCTTTGTGAAAGGAACCTCCTGGCCACCTACTGGGCTGTCAAGCACTTCCTGTATATCATTGGGTACTCTCCCCCGATCATCAACATGAACCACACCCCAACTACCTTTTTTGCTATCAGATAGAGTGAAGGATGGGTCAGTTTCCAATACCAGACTGACACATTGGTTCCTCCTTCTCCAGGATAGAGATATCAAGGTTCACCCAACCAAAATGCCATCCATGCTGGCGCATGGCCTTCTTTTCCGAGGAGAACCCCATGATTGTACACTGCAGCCACCTGATCTCCCAGATCCAAGTCCTTTCCTCCCTGCTACACCACAACTACTTGAGAACACCCCACTATGTTGTGTCTTTACAGATGGCTCAGCTTCCTACTACCAGGGAGAACAGATTGCAGGGATGGGCATATTAGTCATTTACCCTTATGGTAACACTGTGAACATTTCTAAGTGTTGCAGTGTGGCATCATCACAGTATGCTGAGATGGCAGCGGTGGCCTGTGCCCTGGAGTTCATCCAGCATGGAACCAAGGATACCATCATTTTTACAGACTCTAACTGGTTTTGTTGTTCCCTTGCAGAATTTCTTCCTTTATGGCAGAAGAACTCATTTTCCTCCTCTGATGGCAGCCCAGTGAAACACAAGGAGCTGGTAATATACATTCATTCACTAACACAAAGGTTAGCACACAAATTCTATGTACACAAAGTTAAGGCTCACTCCATACACGACCCCTATCATGCCTTCAATGACACTGCTGACACCCTTGCCAAGGAAGAGGCCCGAGGTGGGAACATCTGGATGATGGACCATCCAGAGGCCACAGTGGCCATACATATTGCAGCAATCAGGAAGAAACCTGAACCCTTTTCCCTCTTGGACTTGTCAGCTGCACAACACACTGATTCTGAACTCAAAGACATGTTCAGATTTCTGGACAAAGATACTGAGAAGAATTTACCTATCTACAGCCTCTACCAAAGCCATGAAAGTATAAGTTACACTTATCCCCTGATGACAAGCTCATCTGGTACCAACCAGATGACACTCTCACCAAACTATGGGTGGTTCCTCATCATCTTAAATCTGAATTTCTGCACCAAGTGCATGATACCCCCACTGGTGGACACCAGGGAGTGGAGAATACACTTCAGAGGTTTAGGACCACCGCTAGGTGGCCTGGTGTCACTAAGGATGTCAAAAAGTACATAGACAATTGCCTTGTTTGTGCGCAAAATAACCCCATTCCTACTATACATAATGCCAAACTGCTACCACAAAGGCATTCTGGCCCTTGGCATGCCATACAAATAGATTTTATTGGTCCTTTGACCAATACCAGCAGAAACAACAAATACGCCCTTGTGGTAACTGATCTCTTCTCTAAGTGGGTTGAAGCTTTCCCCACTAAGACATGCACTGCTAAAACCACTGCCAAAATCCTGGTGGAACAGATTTTCTGCAGGTGGGGCCTACCTCTCAAGGTAGACTCAGATAAAAGAACCAGGTTTACAGGTGAGTTGATGAAAGAATCACTTGAACTCCTTGGAGTTCATCAGAAGTTCCACATACCTTACCACCGACAATCTTCAGGTCAAGTAGAGAGATGGATTAAGCAAATGCTTTCCAAATTCATTGAGGACAATCCCAAGGATTGGGATTCCCTACTGCAGTTACTACTTATGACAATTAGGGGTACACCCTCAGCCACTACCCAGTTGGCACCCTTTGAGGTGATGACTGGTAGAACTATGAGAATACCTGAACACCTGTTGTTTAACCTGCACACCCCCACTGTGGACCGTGTGTCTGTAGATCAATATGTGGAAAAACTCAGACAAGACCTTATACACACTCATTTCTATGCTGCTAACTGCATGGGCAAGGCCCAACAACAGTCCAAAATCCAGTTTGAAAAACACGCACAAGAAGTGGATTGGCAAGTTGGGGATCAGGTAATGGTTCTCAGATTTGCATATCCCACACACTCCTTCTCCAATAAGTGGGAAGGACCTTATCCCATTGTCAAGCAAGCTCAGTCCAGCAGTCTATCAGGTTAGACTCGTGCAAAATAACAAATGAACTGACAAATGGTTACATGCAATCCAACTGAAACTGTATAGAGGAGTATAATTACTTTTCCTCACCTCATTGGTCGGAATGGTACTAATTTACTAATATTTGATTTTACTTTTCAGATACTGACAAGATGGCTATCTTGTTCCATTTTCTCCTCATCTCAGGAGCTATCCCCTGCATCCAAGACACGGTAAAGCATCTTCTTCCTCCTCACCTTGATTCACCTGCAACTACCTCAGAGGGAGTCTCCATCAATATACCCGACAATTTGATTACTGTCCAGGAAGGTTCAGATGCCTACCACACTGCCTCGATTGTTGCTCCTGATAAATCTACCCTACAAATTGAGTGGCAAACCATGTTGCAAGGACAAATTCTCCTTGTGGCCAAGCTTTCCAAGGGAACTTTTCATGGTTGGCCCTATGCAAAATTATCCCCAAATGGTTCTCTGTCCTTGTTCCAAACTTCTCTTAGACATTCTAGTTTATACACTATTACTGCCTTAATTGATCCCTCATATTGTAATTCCTTGTCTAAAGACTCTGCCAGGAAATGTTGTGCTATACACAACATGGCTTCTGCTGTCATGTACCTTTCTGTGTTACCCCCTACAGACAAACAGCTTTTGGAATGTCCAAAACACACCCCTGGTCCTTGTAGTGGTCTCACAGCCATTGCTTTACCTGGTACACTTATGAACAACTTACAAGTTATGCATATACCTGTTTTGTTTAACTTGACTTACTGGAATATGAAAGAATTTGGCATGTGTCATACTACTAATACTTCACTGTTTTATAGTACTTTATTACTTGATAGCTTTGCAGCTTTTCAAATTCGTACTCAAGACCCAATTGCTGGGGGTACACACCACTGAGTATAGAGGCAATTTTAGGAGAAAACCTAATCCTGATGGTCAAAGTCATAAATGTAATACACGTGAAATTGACTGTTCTGATGTCACTGGTGTGACAGGCACTGCTTCAGGTCTTTTTGGTACAGCCATGTCTATTTGGAATAGAGCCGACATTGCTGCTATCAAATCACATTCACAGAAATTCCAACCTGGTTTGGTAAATTATTATACCCCCTTTATTGCATGGTGTGGATGGCCTTAGTCAGGAAGAAAGATACACTGTATATAACATGCACAATATTGCTAAGTCATTTTCATATCCTAAAGATAAGATTAATGATCTCATTGCACAGAATAATAAAGAAGCAGATAAACAATACATTGCCCGTGAGATATTATGCTCAGCCTATGGCTCTTATATTATTACTACCATCAATAATCTTTTCCGTGATCTTGAATCCAGAAGAATCCCTGATATCATACATGACAGACATATTTCTAAATGGTATTGTCCTCAGTGTAAATCCTCCAGCTATGTTTCTATGTGTATGTTGCAGACTTTAACTATTCCTCTTTCGACAGCTAGGAATTAGGGTTTTGTGACTAGACATCCTAACACTGGTCCCTGTTTTATTTCTAAGAAATATTCCATTAAGGATACTTTGTTTCTTTTACTGTCTCTTTACCACATTTTGATCCTACTACAGCTTCATTTGATAAGCTCAAATGCGCTCGAGTAGGACCAAGCACCAGGGCATTGTGTTATGGTGCTGTCGATGAATGAAACAAAGTTAATAAAAGTTCTAAGCACCCATAACTTTGAACAAAATGCACACTGACCAGGAAAGAATCCAATAAGGTTAAATTTAATAAAAGCTGAAAGTGCAATAACTGGCCAAAACGGTGGCTCACAGTAAAAATAAAACAACTAACATTTCCCCTGGCATGCTGCCAGGCTTCATCAGAGTGTTTGATAAGCTCGCATCTGTACACTCCATTGGGCACCTTGACAAAGACATCTGCACAGAATGCCTTGACTTACCTCCTCTGTTGGCTTTCCATCCTCTTCTGGACACTTGGGTCACCCCGCACACGGATTGCTGTGCGAATAAAGGGTATATTTATTTGTGTCGCTGTGATGTATTTGATGTTATTAAACCTGTATGTGGCTGCTCCCCAGACAGTATCGATTGGTCCTTTTCCATGGATGATGACATACCACTAATGGCACAGAATACCAGGGCTCAACATCGGCTCCAGACAATTCCCAGCTCTACCAGTCTTTCCAGGAGGAGGTTCACCGCCTGTCAACACAGATTTCCAAACTTACTTATACTGGCTCAGTACAGTTGCAAAAATGGAGACTGCCTACTGTTAAAACACAATATAATTCAGATGGAAAGTATTGTGTAGTTACACATTTTAAAAGTTACACTTATGGACTGAAACATGTTATATGGATACTCCAAACTTTTGTTTTGTGCCCCATCAGAAGTCAGTTATTGGGCACACTGTTATTACACCCATCCCTATCATGGACGCTGACATTATTGATGGTAACCCTGATTATCTGCTTACCCTTTCCAAGTATTTACCTTACTTTAATGTACACATTGATCCCCTCACCTTGACGTTAAAATCACTTTTGGAGCAAAAAGACACCCACCTCATCCACATATACCGCCAACAGAGGAGGTAAGTCGAGGCATTCTGTGTAGATGTCTTTGTCAAGGTGCCCAATGGAGTGTACAGATGCAAGCTTATCAAACACTCTGATGAAGCCTGGCAGCATGCACGCAGATACCACCCCCCGAGGAGACCGGAGGAGGTCACGAGGGCCAGCTCAGAAGCCCTTCCTGCTTGCAGCAATCCCCGAAAGAAAGAAAGCCCAGATACCACCCCCCCGAGGAGACTGGAGGAGGTTGCGAGGGCCAGCTCAGAAACCCTCCCTGCTCGCAGCAATCCCTGAAAGAAAGAAAGCCCAGGTAAATCTACCTTGCTCCTGGCAGCAGTCGTGACTGTTGGGTTCCTGGTGCCTTTTCCTGCAACGCCCACCAGCTCCCCTTCTCGCTGCTCGGTTTACAGCGAAAGTGCTCAGATAGTTGCAGCTCAGACTCTAGCAGATACTGAACTTTATTTTATATTAGTATTTCATAATTTTGCACAATTTCACAAACAAGCCTGCTCCAGTTTATGTGCTTGCCTGTACTGTGTTAGGAGTTTCTGCAGCCAGTCGAATAGTGATTACTGTAGTGCCCCTGTGCTAATCATATTTGGGGCTGTTAGCTAGACATTAATGTGCATCTCCATGCATGCAGCCAACAGTAAGCACAACTAGGAATCCTCTCTATAGCCACCCAATTTGGTCCTGCTAAGTTTCAAACTTTCTGCTAGCCCTGATTTGGTCTTGCTCAAAGTTTCAAATTTCCTGCTAGCCCTCTCCTACTCACCACACCTTAGGAACTACCCACCTCCAGCTGCTAATCCTTTCTCCCTGTAATTGCCAACTTAATCCCCCCTCTCTCTCCATTTTTCCCACAGATACCACCCCCTCCCCCCAGAGGAGTCCGGAGGAGGTCGCAAGGGCCAGCTCATAAGCCCTCCCTGCTCGCTGCATCCCGAAAGAAAGAAAGCCCAGGTAAATCTACTTGCACCTGGCAGCAGTCGTGACTGTTGGGTTCCTGGCACCTTTTCCTGCAACGCCCACCAGCTCCCCTTCTCGCTGCGTGGTTTACGGCGAAAGTGCTCAGATAGTTGCAGCTCAGGCTCTAGCAGATACTGAACTTTATTTTATATAGTATTTCATAATTTTGCACAATTTCACAAACGAGCCTGCTCCAGTTTATGTGTTTGCCTGTGCTGTGTTAGGAGTTTCTGCAGCCAGTAGAATAGTGATTACTGTAGTGCCCCTGTGCTAATCATATTTGGGGCTGTTAGCTAGACATTAATGTGCATCTCCATGCGTGCAGCCAACAGTAAGCACAACTAGGAATCCTCTCTATAGCCACCTGATTTGGTCCTGCTAAGTTTCAAACTTTCTGCTAGCCCTGGTTTGGTCTTGCTAGAAGTTTCAAATTTCCTGCTAGCCCTCTCCTACTCACCACACCTTAGGAACTGCCCACTCCCAGCTGTTAATCCTTTCTCCCTGTAATTGCCTACTTAATCCCCCCTCTTTCTCCATTTTTCCCGCAGATACCACCCCCTCGAGGAGACCGGAGGAGGTCACGAGGGCCAGCTCAGAAGCCCTCCCTGCTCGCAGCAATCCCCGGAAGAAAGCCCAGGTAAATCTACCTTGCTCCTGGCAGCAGTCGCGACCATTTGGGTTCCTGCCTTCCTTCCTGGCAGCCACCAGCCCCCCTTCTTGCCGTGCAGTTTACGGTGAAAGTGCTCAGATAGTTGCAGCTCAGGTTATCCCCGCCGAAGCTTCGCCGCCCCCCCACCCCACCACCACCCTTGGTCGGCTTTTCAATTTATAGCTATATTTTGTCAGGTGACCTGCCTGAAATAACCTATCAGCCCATTCTTTCATCAGCAAGTTATACCAACTGAACACTAGTGGCCACTGTAACATACCTCTCACTCTCTTAACTTATAATGGTATCCCTTCTGTTTACTTCCCTACTGATATCCAGGTTCTTACACCCTGCTCTCCAACCCCCCCCCCCGAGGCACCTAGACCTCTACACTATAATATTAGCACTTCTTCTGCAGCTTTATTTGATTATTGCAGACTCATCTACAACAAACCCTCACACTCATACCAAATTGATCCTGATGGCCTATACCCACACACGATCATGCTAACCATCCCACTCACACATGCTATGCACTGTACCTCAGCTCTACCACTCCACAGTCCCCAACCCCCCACCACCCATATAAGCCCCTCTTAATGTTCCTCGCATGACCCTTACCTTTCTTTCCAGCATCATTCCTACTCTCCCAGTCCCCACCACCAGCACTAAAAGCCCTACACCCTACCAGACCCAGTGTCACGCATCCAAACTGTGCAGGTGTACCCTGCTGTGGAACACCCTCCTACTCCTATTATTATCTGGCAACATCCACCCAAACCCAGGACCACCCCGCTCTAAGGCCTCTCCTAAACAACCGCATGGGAGTTTATTGCTAGCCACTCTTAACATATGCAGCCTACCTAAAAAACACACCCCTCTCCAAGGCTGGATTGCCCAGCATGCCCTGGACATACTAGCCCTATCAGAGACCTGTCTCTCTGATAAAATTCCCAATACTGCTGTCTCCCTCAGTAATTATACCTTCTTCCAGACTTACAGGACCAGCAAGAGAGGTGGAGACTGTGCTATTTATGTTAAATCCTCGCTCAATGCCACCGAAGTGCACACCCCGCACCCCAATTTGGAGCCCAGATGCTAAAAGTCAAACTCAAGCTGGGTACTAAAACTCTCCACATCATATCGGCCTACATCCCCCTAGAAACCAAAAACCCGCATTTGACTCTATCCTCCGCATTATCTCCCACCTACCTAATACTAGTGAAATCATCCTTATGGGTGACTTCAATGTTAACTGGCTATCCCCGGCTTCTGCCAGCTACAAAGACACTACCCGTGCTCTCGATCTTACCCAAAAAGTCACCTCCCCTACCAGAAGAGACCATAAATCCAGGATCTTCACACTGTTAGACCTCATTTTCACCAACAGGCCACGTAACCTCTCACACGCAACCGTGCTTTCTGACTCTATCAGTGACCACTCACCAGTAACTTGCAGGTGGTCGGTTAAGTTGCCCCCTGCCCCACCCAAAATCTCATGGCAGAGAAGGCTCAAAAGAGGAGGCCTCGAGAACCTCAAAGCCCACCTATCTCACTGCAACTGGCTCTCCATTTACAACACGCAGTCAGTTGACACTGCGCTCGTCCACTTTATAACCACCTTCAGCGAAGCATGTGATATATTCGCTCCTCTCTCAAAGCAAGTTGTGAAAACCAGAACCACCCCTGGATCTCACCATCGCTTCTAAACCTGCTACAACATAGAGACAACCTTTGGCACAAGGCCCTCAACTCCCAACACACCCATGATAGACAACTCTACCGGGAGGCACGCAACAAATGTACCTGGGCCTTGCGGCAGGCTAAAGCTAACTTCTACCAACAAACCCTCACCTCCTCCTGGGGATATGGGAAAAAAATTATGGAACAACATAAAAGAACTCAGTGGAAAATCGTGCTCCCCTACCCCTACCCAACTCAACCTTAATGGGGTTGACACACAGGATCCTGCCACCATCGCTGAGGCCCTAAACTCCTCCTTTTCGGACCTCTACCATCATATCCCCCGGTGTCTCCCACCTGGCCCCACCCCACTCTCCCCCAAAACCCTGAGCAGTGTCAACTCACCTCCCTTTCAGCTGTGAGTCATCTCGTGCAGTGAGGCCAAACTCTACATTACCAAGGCCATAGCCAACACCCATTACAGCAATGAAGTCCCTTGATCTTAAACTCATTCGGCTTACTCTGGATGTCACTCTTCCCCACCTTACAAAAATCCTCAACCTCTCGCTATGCTGTGGTCAGTTCCCCTCTACCTGGAAAAGAGCCATAATCACCCCCATTCTTAACAGCGGTGACCCTACCAACACCAACAACTACAGACCTATTTCTATACTGCCACCCCTCTCCAAAGCTCTGGAAAAAAATAGTCTCCGACCAGATAACTGAATACCTTACTAAATATAACCTTCTCAGCCAGGAACAGCATGGTTTCTGGACTGGCCATAGTACCGTCACTGCACTTGTGGAGTTCACCTCATTCCTCCATGAAGCCCTCGACCAAGGCTCAATCGCAGGGGTGGTCTACGTGGATCTGACCAAGGCATTTGACACGGTCAGTCACGAGCTACTGCCCTGTGTCCTTCGACAGCTTAATGTGTCCCCTGAGGCAATGGCCTGGTTCAGGGACTACCTCTCGGGACGGTCGCAGCAAGTCAGGATAAACACCACCCTCTCCACCTCCAAAACAGTTTGCTCTGGGATCCTGCGGGGGTCTATACTTGGCCCCCTGCTTTTTACTCTCTTCCTTAACTCTCTCCCAAAGGCATGTAGTGATCATCTACTACTCTAAGCAGACGATGCGGTACTGCATTGGAAACATTCTCAACTAAGCATCCTCCAACTGGCCTTACAGGGCTTTTTTCGTGAACTAGACAACTGGTTCATGGACCACCGCCTGATCATCAACTATAAAAAAATGAAATCCATGAACTTTGCTCATCGTCAAAGCCCACATAGTCAGTTGGCCCTACTAATTAAGAACTCTCAAGGCGACCCGCTGGAACACATATCAAGCTTCAAATACCTGGGCATCACATTAGACACCTCCCTCTCCTACCATAGTCATGCCTAACTCCTCTCCTCCGCTGTCAACTTGAGAGTGGACATACTGTACCATCTCAAGCACTGCCTACCCCTGCAGGCTATGCTTCTTGCAGTCAACTCCTCCATCCTCTCCCTCATTGACTACGGGATTGTTACATACGGCTCCGCTGAACCCACCACGCTAAGCAGTATAAACGTAGCCTTGAACAAAGCATGCCAGCTAGTAACAGGCAGTGACTGACTTACCCACACCTGTGATCTTTATTCTTTGACTGGTTGGCTAAACTTCCAGCAAAGACTAAGGTACCACACATGCATCCTCGCAAAAAAGATACAACTTCAGATAGCCCCCAAAGGCCTACTCCCCATTATCAGTGCTGCCACCCCCAGGCGCACCACGAGACTCACAACTATCCCTTCTTTTCGAGTCCCCCTTTGTAGAACATCCCTAGGGCAGAGATCATTCTGCCACCGTGCCCCTCTCTGGCTCAATATGTTACCACCCCCTCTCTCACAGACCCTCAGCATCTCTCTTTTCAAAACGGGCCTCAAAGCTCTACTACTTGAGAGTGCTAAATGCACCTGTGGCTAATTTTGCAGCCCACTCTATTTGCTTCCTCGCCTCACACATCTCCTGACACAGGGCCTCTCTTGACCCCAAGTACCTGCACCCTACTAGTTTCTGTCATAGGATTTCTAGAATGTTGATTAATTGCCTCTCTGTTTTAATAAGAGCAAACCTGTACTACGTTTGACAGTAATGAAAATGTATATACTGACTGTTTTTGCTCATCTTAATCTGTATATGTCCTCCTCCACCCCCTGTAACCGACGTGGAGCCTTTGCAAAAGAGTCTGTGACTCAAAGGTTTGTAATTCCGATTATATTCAAAAAAACAATAAACAAACAAACAACATCAGAAATAATATTTCTAAAGTTAATGAAGCTGTCCTTGTGCTTATTAATAATGGTGATATGAATAGTGCACTTACTAACACTTGGTTAGAGATTACATTTAAAGATTTTGTTATTATACAAGCAGTTTTGATATTTTTCATCATTATTATGCATTGCTGCCTATGGAGCATATTACGCCAACACCGTGAGCAGCTGGAGTTCCTTTACAAGGCTCGCACATCGGGTCTGTAATTGACCCCTGCTCCCTATCCACTTCTTTACTCTTGCTGTGTTGCCCCTTGTGAGACAACAAGGGGGGGGAATGCTAGACAAAGTCCCTGTACCCTTATTGGTACCCCTAGAGGTACACCGTAGACAGCTAGTATTTAGATATATGTTATATTAACATATAGGGCTAAGGGCATCTACCGTATAAAAGTAGATGTCAGGATATGTCTGCATATTATTGTCATACACTTTACATTCTAATACATACATGTAATTCTTGCTTACAAGATGTTAGGACATCTGTGTCCTTGTAATGATTATGACATATGAGTCGGCATTGCCATCTTCTGATGATTTGTATTATTACACTGCTATATGCAAACTGTACTTCTTTGTCTTTACAAAGTGATGACTACTACAGAATTGTATAATGTTATCTTGGACTGAGGAGCCACCTCTAATTTAGCCAATAGGGCTCATCTCTGTAACTAGAAATGTTTCTGTCTTACAGTAACCATGGTAATTATCGTAGGTATATAATGTAAGACATTATGTCCTCTACCTCAGAGACCCCAAGAGACACGGAGAATCCTCGAGGTATAGGGAATGCTTAGCATTGGCTCCCAGTTCATATTGGTAAGAACTGCTTAGGGCAACTGTGATTATCCTTTTGCTAGTAATAAACAAGCTTTATTACTCTTATGCAATGTGTCTGTGATTCCATGCATGCCTGTTATTGCCAAGAACCTGAGATTGAGGTTTAGACCTCCTGACAAACCAATGCAAAAACAAATCGACTATAAATGTACCTCTCTCTCTGTCTCTCTCTCTCTCTCTATATAGAGCTCAGCCTGCAACTTGCTGTTTCATGAGAAAGTGAAGTGTAATAATGACTTTGCCTATTTTAGTTCCTCCCTGCATCATGTGACCTGCAAACCTGGAGAGACAATCAGACATGTGATCAGGGGGCTTTTTCTTACCAACTTCTCTTCATCAAGTCTGTAACTCGAAGTGAACCCAAAGTGGACAACGCAAAGTCCACTAAAAGGCGAATTTTGGGTTTTTAATGGATATTTTGCATACTGCTAAGTGAACTCGAGCTGTCCACTTCGGGTTCACTTCAAGTTCATAGTAGAACTTCCCTGCATCTCTATACAGCACCTGTCTGAGAATCTGGAGACTCTGCAGAGTTGAGTTTGAAACCCATGCCTGCCACTTGAAAAGTGTGGGATCCTGAGCAAGTCTTTACATCCTTGTACTCCCAGATCCCACCTGAAAAAGGAGTTTGGCTCAATGAAACAGAAAAATAGAATTTGCCAGCAGATAAGGACTGCTTGGCCCACCTAGCCTGCCCATTTTACCCTGCCTATAGTATTACCACACATCCTACTTGATCTCTGGCCCATTCACCAACTCCCCCTTCCTCTTCCCTAAGATTCCCTTATGTCTATCACATGCATTCTTGAACCCCACCACTGCATGTGACCTCACCACCTCTAATGGAAAACTGTTCTAGGAATCCACCACTCTTTCTGTGAAGACATGCTTCCTCACATTTCTCCTGAATCTACCCCTCCAGCTTATTATCACGTCCCCTCATCCTTAAGCACATTTGTATTCTGAAAAATACTTCTCTCTAGTACCTTATTTACCCCATGAGGTATTTAAAGGCCTCTATCATATCCCCCTCCCTCCTTTCTTCCAAGGTGTATATATTTAGGTCCTCAAGTCTCTTCTCTTTGGGCTTCTGGTGCACACCCTGCACCATTTTAGTTGCTGTTCTCTGAACAACCTCCAGTCTTTCCATGTCATTCCAGAAATGTGGTCTTCAGAACCGGATACAGTGCTCTAGGTGGGGTCATACTAGTGATCTCACTCACTCAATCTTTATTTTGAAAGTGCAATTCCAAACATTAAAGCACTGTACAATCTTAAATATTTTAAAAAAACAAATAATATCAATCTTAAATATTAAAACATAACCGTACAATTAAATAATAGCAGTACACAAATATCAATTAGTTTGGAAATGCAAGACAGAATAAATATGTTTTTAAGGTGGTTTTAAAGCTCTCTATACAGAAGCACTACTGCCACCCCTTTGCTGGTGATACCCTTCCTTATGCACCCCAGTTTCCCACTAGCCCTACAAACTGTTTTGTCACAATGCCTGACCACCTTTAGGTCATCTGGTATTATTACTTCAAGGTCTCTTTCCTGCTCAGTGGTAGTCAATACTACTACTCTCATTCTGTACTCTGCCCCTTGGTTTGTGTGTCTGAAGTGCATTACTTTGCACTTTTTCAGATTGAAACCCAGCTTCATACCCTTGAGTGTACCTTTCCTGGCTAAAAAATTCTGAAATTAAATAAAATAAAATTCATAAAAATGACATTGTGGCTTGTGATTTTATGCCACTGCCTGCCTCACCGGTCACAAGAAGCAAAGCCACCAATGGAGCTTGCTTTCACCCGGTTCCACTGGGATCCCCAGACAACCTGATCAAGGTACGGTAGCCTAATCCGCTGCTGCATCTCAACTACTGGAGCCCAAATAAGACTATTACCCATTTGGGTACTTTACTGGGCAGCAGCCACTGATTGGCTAGTTTCACTAGCCCTTTTTGTTTTCTTTGCTCTATTTTACTCAAGTGTTACAGCTCTTTTGGACTTCATATACTGTTAAACTGCATTTTATGGGTACAAAAAACTGTTTAGTAATTGCTGTTTAAACCAAAAATATGTTGTTAAAATTCTCTCATTCTACCTCTGCCTTCCGTAAGCTCTCTTTGCTCTACCCCTGCTAGCCCACCCCCCATTCCCACCTATTCAACCTAAATGCACATTTGATTGCCCTCCTCCTCTGCTAACCCTCACTTTGTTTTTTTTGTTTGTCTAGTTTTCCATAGGTAGATTATGTGCGCCTACCACTAGAGGGCCTTGTTATATTTTTACTGCAATCCTTTCCTCACTTCCCTTGCTAACATCACTTTCAAGTGCTGTGGGAGTGTGATACCTCACAACCCTATCATGCTACAAAAGCAATGGATTTTCTTCACACCACACTAGAAATACTTCTCTTAATTGCTGTGTTCAGCCAAGGTGTACCACAAGAACCTACTCAACAACAACAGCAAGGAATTACCTTCCTACACAACATCCACTACGATCTCAGCATTGAAACCAGTAATCTGTTTTACACTTCCAAAGTCATGTGGACGCATCCTTGGCTCCTGGTACACCTGCAATCCATCAGGAAATTTGGGTCTTGCTCGCCGCTGTCATTACCACTTAGCCTTACTATGTTGCACATAAAAAGAAGGAAGGGGTCAAACTCATGTCAGTCTCACAAGTTGAATTTCAAACTAGTGAAAGGTTTCATGCTTAGACTCATACTAATGTTGTTTTTACAGTCTGTAAATGTGCACCTCAAGCCTGGCCCAGCAAGATCTGCTTCAGTTAGCAACACAAGCAAGACTGGTTCAATTGTGTTGGTGTCTATCAATATCTGCAGCCTGTTATGTAAGACAGATAGGGCTTGATTCTCAAAGCCCTGTGTCTGATGCAAGGTGCTTGCACTGAACAGATTTGGTGCAAGGTGCACCTTGCATCCAGGGCTGCCTCCGCAAAATTCACAAAGGTGTCCTGCGTTGACCACAGGCTGCCTGCCCCAAATGGGGCTTGCACCATCCCTGCACTTAGAGCTGGGCTGCGACATGGTGCAAGAGGCACTGCGGTGGATGCAAGCTGCCACAGCCTGGGCATGGGATTCACAAACTGCACCCTGAAGGCAGAATTCTAAGTCCCCTTAGGCCAGCCAGGGCTGGTCTAAGGGGACTTAGAAAATGCTCTGCTGGGTGCAACCCCTGTACACGGCATTATGTCGCAATCCTCCAGTGGTGCCAGGGCCCATATCATGCCCATGGTAATGTACACCCCCCGTCCCCTATGCAGCCCATATTACTAGTACTGTCCTCACCCCACGCTGAACCCTGATGCTGCTCCAGTACATTTCCTGCTAGTGCCACCCACATGGTGCAATAGTGCCCCACCCAACAGATAGTACCACCCATCCCCAGATAGAGCAGGGACCAGCGCAGCCCTCCACACACCTCTGTGAGGGTCCCTGACTGCCCAGAATGTGCAGCGGACTGTACATGGTACACACTAATATTAGCATGTACACTGTACAGTCTGCTGCACATTCTGAGCAGTTGGGACCTCTGCTGAATGAATAGTCTGATCTATAGTGAAATTGAGCTTACTATCTGTTGGAGATGTGAGCTGGACCACCACCGGGAGGGTCATTGGCCTGCGTTGGGGCCATAGGGCTAGGGGGTACCAGCTGGGCATTGCCATAAGGGGCTTGTGGCACACCCCATCCATGTGCCATGTGTTAGATGCATGGGGGGGTGCTGCCACGCGTTAGGGGACTTAGGGTCCGGGACGTGTCTTGTACCTGATTCGGGTGCAGGGTCCCTGGCTCAGGGGGCTATGGTGCACACTGCAGTTTGCCACAGCTTGCGTCAAATGCAGCTCTGTTTGAGAATCGGGCCCACAGACTTCAAGCTTAGGTCATGCAGCAAAACCCTGACATCCTGTCTGTAGTGAAAACGTGGCTTTCCCTAAAGATCCCTGACTCAGATGTTGCTATATCTGGTTATGCCATCTTTAGACAGGATAGACTCACAAAACGAGGGGGTGGCTGTGCCATATACATCAAGGATACACTCACGGGACATACATTACCTATGGACAGCCTAGGCAATGCCACCCAGGTGTTAGCCATCAATGTTCTACTTGGATCCCACAATAAAGCTCTAACAATTGTGTCCATCTACATACCACCTAAGGACCAATTCACAGGCTTCCATATCTTGATGGAGTACATTACATACCTGCCCCATAATGCTGAGATGATAATTATGGGTGATTTCAATGTCAGCTGGCAGTCCCCTGAAGTAGGTTCCTTTAAGGATGCACTCTCCGCACTCAGCCTTACCCAACTTGTTCCATCACCTACTAGAGCTAATTATCAGATGGGTACGAGTACCCTTCTTGACTGGATACTATCCAGTCATCCAGATCGTAATCACAAATGTGAATGTTCTTTCTGACGCATTAAGTTACCACTCCCCTATTACCTGTAACTGGTCAAATAAATTCAATAAACCTACCCCAAAACAATTTTCAGCAGCGTACTAAAGCGGGAACACCTGGAACCCCTGAAACAACACCTCCGTAGCATTGACTGGTCATTACTTGATGCCACAAAGGATATAGATATAGCTCTGGACCACTTCATCAAGCACTTTAATGAAGCTTGAGATATCCATGCCCCCTTGAAAAGGATGAAAATCCAAGGCACCATCAATTCCTGGTAATCTGCTGACCTCATTAGTCAGATGAATTACAGAGATCACCTCTGGTGTCATGCAAAGGCTACTGGTAAACATGCAGATGTACAAGAATATGAAACTGCCAGGAATAAGTGTATCTGGGCTATTCACATCGAAAAAAGCAAGTACCATAGAGAACAGCTTGCTAACACTTGGAATGACAGTAAGAACTTTTGGAACAATATAAAAGATACAACAGGTAAAGATGCTAAGGTTGCACCCACCATGCTAAATATTAATGGAGCCCCCACCATTGACACATTGACCATAGCCAATGCTTTCAATAATGCTTTCACTGACCTTGACAGTGTCCTCCCACCAGACTTCTTCAAGAACATCACTGAAGACACTGAACAGCGGGCAGATGATTTGTTTCCTGCACCACCTCCTTTCTACTTCAAAGAGGTCCCACTGTATATGGTCAGGAAATACCTAGCAAAAGTACTGGGGAAGTCAAGGCACAGCAGTGATTCCTTAGACATCAAATTAGTTGCCCTTACCATTGAAGAAATACTTGTGCCCACTGCAAAGATTCTAAACCTCTCACTAAGACTGGCACAATTCCCACAAATCTGGAAGTCAGCCCTTGTTGCCCCTGTTCACAAAAGTGGAGACCACACTATACACACAGACTATAGACCTATCTCTATACTTCCACCTCTGTCTAAGGCACTTGAGCGCATAGTTGCGGATCAGCTGGTGAAGTATATCAAAAAATACTCGATCCAGTGCCCCCAGCAGCATGGATTCAGAAAGCGACATAGCACTACCACAGCACTTCTAGAATTCACTGGTTTCATTCACCCATCTCTGGATCAAGGTAGATTGGTGGGTGCAGCCTTCATAGACCTCACAAAGGCCTTTGATACAGCGAACCACACTACTTCTCAAGCAACTGTCCTCAACTGGCCTCTCAGCAGATACTGTGTCCTGGTTCAAAAGCTATCTTGTAGGCTGCTCCCAATGGGTGAAGATAGTAAATGTCACCTCTGACCATCAACATGTCTGCTCTGGAGTACCACAGGGCTCCATACTGGGTCCACTTCTCTTTAGCATCTTTCTTAACAATCGCCCTTGCTCCTGTCACCAGCAGATCCTCCTCTATGTGGATGATGTGGTCATATACACTAGCAACACTGACCCTGAACCACTGGAACACCAGCTTCAACTCAGCTTTGAGGAAGTGGAGGACTAGTTCAGGAAACACAAGCTGATTCTGAACTACAAAAAAAACAAAAGTCATGTTGTTCAGTGATGTTCGCAGCAAACACAGGTCCAGTGCCTTAACCATCAGGAACTCCTCTGTTGTCCCACTTGAACAAATTCAACATTTCAAGTATCTAGGGGTAACTTTGGATAGCTCACTATCATATGCCCAGCATGTTGAGAATGTTGCCAGGTCTGCCAGTATTAAGACAGTATTATTCCATAAACATAAACACAATCCAATGCCTGAAGCCCTTATACTAGCTATCTATAGTTCCATAGTATCCATTGTTGACTATGGTCTGGTTATCTATGGCTCAGCTTCCATCACTACTACCCTCCGCAGAATATCTGTGGGACTCAATAAAGCATGCCAACTTCTTACTGGCACAGCATGCCTTTCCCACAAATGTGAACTGTATGAGTAAACAGGTTGGCTATCAAACCTGCTTGCTAACTAAAAAGGCACTTCTTGGGCCCCTGCCTTCTGGTGTTACAAACTTACTCAACTCCTCTTGTAGCTCCCAGCACATGTGTAGCTCAGTCAACTAACTCTTCTCTGTCCCAAGATACCAGACTGGACAAGGGCAACAATCGTTTGCATATAGAGCACCACTATAGTTTAATGCACTGCCCAGTGATATCTCTTCCTTACCAAAATTGGAACCATTTAAATGTACTCTTCATCAGCATCTTACAGCTAACAGTTCCTGTGACTGTTTCAACTGACATGGCACTACCTCAGCAGTATTGACACATCCTTGTGTACCTACATCTCCCCCTTCTCTGTGAATGACTACTTTCACTCCAACCGCTCTGCCCTGATCCTTCTTTCACCTCACCCCTCTCACCCTCCACCTTCTTTCCACTGTTTATCTTCACTTACCTGAACTTTGTTCACTCAAATCTACCTATATCTTTTTGACAAAGCACCTTGGGCTGCCTCCTTTTATTAGGTTATTTTTGATTTCCTACTGATTCAGTTTTGATTTTAGTTAAAATGTTAATGTCGTATTGTCATTTTAAATACTTTCTTGTCAAAATTTTATGTAATACCGTCCGTTGGATGTCTGTCATCCTTCCCACTGATGTGGAACCTTAGTGAAAGAGCTTTTATGTGCTCAAAGGTATTGTAATCAGAGAATAAATAAATAAATGCCTCTCTAATGGCTGTAACACCTAGATTGCCCTCATTAAACAGGACCCATCTGCCACTTTTCTCTCACCCGATTGTCAACTGTTACCCAGATGGTGGGGTCTTGGGGTTGTTTTGGGATCAGTAAAATATATAAATAAATGATGGATTGTTACAATGCTGTTTAAGTTTAAACACAATTTGAAGAGCTCAGTATATTTTTCAAAACCTCTGTGCCCAATTCACAAAGGTCAGTGTAAGCTGCACCAATGACAGCTTGCACTGCTTGCCAATGCACCAGGGACCCTGTGCCTGATTCACTATTGGGTAGGGTCACATGGTAAAGGCCCATGGCTTGTGGCAATTATGGCCCTGCACCAAACAGACAATGCATCTGGAAGGTATGCTGAAAGCCGCAGGGTGGCTATGTGGCAAAAGGACCATGTACAGATGTCCCTGGTGGCTAGCAGCCCCCCTAGCCCCAATCCCTTGTTATTAAAATAATGATATTCCTGGTGTGCTAGCAGACCCTTCCAGCCCCAATCACCTTTTACTAAAATAATTATATCTCTGGTGATGTAGCAGACACCCCGCAGCCCCATGTCCCCTGTTATTAACATAATTACATTCCTGGTGGTTTAGTGGTCCCCTCACCACCACCAATCAGCCCATATAGCATAAATATGTATTTTCCTGGTGGTATAGTGGACTTTCATCCCCCACCCTGACAGGCAGTGCCCTACCATGATCCCCCATCCCATCCCCGAGCTGGCAACTGGAATAGCCCTCCGCACTCCACCATGGCCAGCCACTGACTTAACAGCGGATACGGTATACAGTGCATGCTCATTGACAGTTCAGTCAGCAGCTGACTGTGGTGAAGTGTGGGGGGCTGTGCCAGTCGCTGGTTTAGGGATTGGATGGGGGGGTGGATTTGGGGCACTGCCTGCCAGAGTGAGGGGGGTGGGGTCCTGTAGACCACCAGGACCCCAGGAATATATATATTTTATTATATGGGCTGACTGGGGATAGTGAGAGGGTCCTTTAGACCACCAGGGATGTGAATATTTTAATACCAGGGGATCAGGGTGGGGGGGTGATCACTAAACCATCTGGGATATAATTATGTTAATAACAGGGGATCAGGGCTGGGGGGTATCTGATAGACCATCAGGGAAGGGATTTCTTTATTAAATAGGGATCGGAGCTGGGGAGGGGGTACCACGGCACATTGGGCAAGGTTCAAAACTCTTTCAGAGGACACATTTCTAAGTACCCTTTGACCAGCCCTGGCTGGTCTAAGAGTATTTAGAATTTCACCTTCTGGGAGGGTTTCGTGAATCCCAATTCATGTGGCAGCTTGCATCTGCTGCAAGCCTCTTGCACCATGCCACAGCCCATTTTGTGGTGCAAGGCTGGCCCAAGTCCATTTTGGTGCATGCAGCCTGACTTTCATGCAGGCTGCATTTGTGAATCGCTCCTGGTGCATCTTGTTGCGCAAGCTGCACCTTGCAACATTTTTTGTAGTGCAAGTCCCTTGCACTATTCAGGGGAGTTTTGTGAATTGTGTTTTCAGTAGTTTTGAGTTTTGATAATCTTGGTATTTATCAAAATCTCAGTATTTATCTGTATCTCCAGCAGCATTTGGAAAAAACATCAATGTTTATAAATGTTTACAGCAGCTACTGTATAATGCTCTTCAGAACTATCCTGAGTCTAAAATACACTAATTTTCAGGCTTTTTCTCCAACCTTCAAACCTGCCCTTTTGTAACATCATACAGAGTATGTTCTAGAATTCTAAATGTATTGTCAAAACTATTTTAGTACATTTATTTGTTGAGTTCTGTCTGTGTGTGTAGCTTTCCATAAAGTTTATTAATTATTATATGTGTGTAATGACCAACCCCCCCAAATGGGGATTACCTTAAACCTCTCAGTTCTCCCATTTGCCTCCTGGCATCCCCGTTTCTCCCATAGTGTGCATCGCTTACCCTAGTCCTTCAGTGTTCCCATGTGTTCCCCTGAATAGCCCTATGCTTTGATTTAGCCCATTTTGGGCTTAAAATACTAAGCCATGATCGTCCACTGCTTATTTCTGTGTTCCTGAACTGCTGGCGATCACCCATGTGTTTAAACATTTTTCTGTTTGCTTGCACGCATGTGCAAGAAACATAGTGCCATCATCCAAGTTTTCAGAGGTGTGGCAACCCTCTTCCAATTCAGTCAGTGTGTTTGCAGGTGCGGCCGCAGTTCCCCAATGCCTGCTGCAGCTGTCTATGACAGCAGTCCAAAATGCAGTGGAGTACAGTTGAAAGGGGAGCTATGCTTCAGTGAGCAGTGATTAGATATTGCCTGCTCATGCACACTTCCCCTACACACACACTCATACGCACACATACTGCGTGCTCGCCCCCCCACGCACACACTGTGTAGCCAATGGGGGTGCCCAATCCCCCATCGAATGTGCTGTGCCCCCAAAACAGAGTTCCATATGCCACGCTGGGTGCCCACCCCAGCATGGCTACACATCCTATAGCCAACGGGGGTGCCCAATCCCCCGTCAGCTCCACTGGTCTGCCCCCCAGAGTACAGGGTGCCACGCTGAGAGTCCACCCCAGCGTGGCAACAGATGCTGTTGCCAATGGGGGTGCCCAATCCCCTGTCAGCTCCATGCCCCCCCACCAGCTGTCCTTATGCCACACTGGGAGCCCACCCCAGCATGACAAATGTCCCGCGTTGTCATTTAAAAAAACACCCTGAAAATGAAAACGGGCCTCGCTGTCTCTGCCCCCACCCACACCCACCCAGTGTGCATCCCACTTCCCCACATCCCCTCACCCCATACTACCTCCGACTCCGCTGATGATTTTCGTGACCGAACATGCCTGCACTCTTCAAAGCCGCTACTTAACTGAGGAAATGCCGTAAGCTGTATAATGGGATAGATAGGGTTTTTTCAACTTTGATGCATATCTCAGGCATTTTTTGGAATTTTTGCACCAGATTTTTAACATGGGGTTTTTAGGACCCCTTCTCGTGAATGCTGTCACTGTCATGGCATTAATGGGGCCCGTAGGGTGATTTCGCAGTCACTGCACAAAATCACCTTTTGGGACTAAGTAATGAAATGACACTGCCACTGTTCATAAGGGGGGCTCTCAAAAAGCCTATGCTGAAAATTTGGTGGAAAAATTCCTAAAAATGACTGTTTTACAAATGTGCATTGTGCAGTTACTATGCACACTAGTAAGTTTGTGAATTTTCAATATTTTCACTCCAGATTTTCAACATTGCCATTTTACTATACTTCCTTATGAGCAGTACAGCTGTCATTTTTCACATCTTGCCCAAAATGTGTTTCTGCCCATGTAGTGCACAATGGCGCAGTCAGTGTGCAAAATCAGTGTATGGGACACATTAAGAAAATCACAGTGACACTGTTAATGAGCAGAGGTCTTAAAATGGCTATGTTGAAAATCTGGTATAAAAATTCCTAAAAAATGACTGTTTTACAAGCGCGTTGCGCAGTTCCTACGCATGCTCGTAAGTTTGCAAATTTTCAATATTTTCACTTCAGATTTTCAACATTGCTATTTTGTTATACTTCCTCATGAGCAGTATAGCTGTCATTTTTCACATCTTGCCCAAAACGTGTTTCCGCCCATGTAGCGAACAATGGCGCAGTCGGTGTATGAAATCAATGTATGGGACAAATTAAGAAAATCACAGTGACACTGTTCATAAGCAGAGGTCTTAAAATGGCTATGTTGAAAATTTGATGAAAAAATTCCTAAAAATTACTGTTTTATGAGCGTGCGTTGTGTAGTTTCTACACACGCTCATAAGTTTGAAAATTTTCTATATTTTCACTCCAGATTTTCCACATTGCCATTTTATTACACTTCCTTATGAACAGTACAGCTGCCATTTTTCACATGTTGCTCCAAATGTGTTTCTGCACATGTAGCGCACAATGGTGCAGTCGGTGTGTGAAAGCAATGTTTGGGACAGATTAAGAAAATCACAGTTACACTGTTCATTAGCAGAGGTCTTAAAATGGCTATGTTGAAAATTTGGTGACAAAAGTCCATAAAATGACTGTGTTATGAGTGAGCATTGCGCAGTTTCCACGCTCCCTCGTAAGTTCATGACTTTGTAATATTTTCAGTCCAGATTTTCACCAGTGGCATTTTTCCACACTTCCTTATGAACAGCACAGCTATCATTTTTCACAACATGGCCGAAATGTGTTTTCACACTTTCAGCGCAGAGATGCGTGGTCGCTGTGGGAAATCATTGTTCAGGATAGATAAAGAAAATCACAGTGACACTGTTCATGATCGGAGGTCCCAAAATGCCCGTGTTGACAATCTGCTGTAAAAATCCCCAAACTAATTACATTACGGGTGTGCGTTGTACAGTTTCTATGCACACAGTGACTTCACCAGTTTTTAATATTTTTACTGCAGATTTGCAACATTGCCCTTTTTTTACACCTCCCCATGAACAGTACAGCTGTCATTTTCACATCCTGTTCAGAATGTGTTTTTGCACCTGTGGTGATAAATGCCGTAGTCAGCTGTGCATAAGCAGCTTTTGGCTAAAAACTGATATTGCCACTGTTCATGAGGTGGGGGTCACAAAAAAACCATGTTGAAAATTTGGAGTGAAAATACCAATGAATGCCTGAGGTGTTAGGGTTTCCAACCATAATGCCCCACCCTATAGAGAATGACAGGCATCAGGGGTGTGACTTGGGATTCTTGCCTGTAATGCTCATACCATTCCACACCCTGCAGCCAGAGAGAGGCATCAAGGTATGCCTTGGACTCTTTGGCCCCAAAGTTCACCCCATTCTCCTATACCGCACCCATCTAACTGTATTTCCTGATGGAATGGGGTGCGCATAAGGGTCAATGATCCCAAGGCACACCGTGACACTTGTCAGTGTCTGCAGGGTAGGGTGTGGTGATATGGCTTGGCCGTTATGCCTGACGACCCAAAGGCACACCCCAATGTCTGTCACTCTCTGCAGGGTGGTGGTGGAGTTGGCTTCAGTTCAATACTTCACTGCCATTTCTATTATGCAGCTCTGTAACTTCCACACTACCAATGCCAATGCCAATGCCAGCAAGCAAACATTCGGCATTGACAAATGCTTGTTGATCTTGCTGCCTGCCAGTTTTGCTGTCAGACTGTAAAGTGTTTCGTAGTCCCAGTGCCTCTGTTTACCTAAATGGGGTCTGGTGACCTCAAGGAAGCCAATGAGAAGCCTCAATAGTAGGTAAGAATAGAGTTTGAAATGGGCAGTAAATCAGGGCTCATAAATATTAATAAGCCACAATAAATATTAATGAGATCGCTGCCTGCCACCCAGGGGGTCTGTGTTTTGGTCACAGCAACAGGGAAACTACTGTAAACAAAAGTGAATAGTGGCAGCATTCAATAGTGCACTGTTGGGGCTATCAGACTAAGGTTGTTTTGTAAATATAAAGCATTTATGCTGGCTACACCAGAACTTTATATGTGGAACACTGTGTAGACTGCTTAAAAACGTACATACAGCAGCCATTTTGGTAGTCTTTTGACCAAAGATTCAGCAAAGAGACTCTTGGGACTGTGCCAGAAACATTTTGGGGGAAAAAGCAGGGACAAATTTTGGTGCGTAAAGACTGTTTAGTTAAAAGACTGGAACTGTTTTTGACAACTTGAGCAGCCAATCAGAGTTCAGGAACGTTGTTTGTTATTTAAGAAGGACTGTTTTTGAACTGGGGCAGTTCTAGTCAGTCTGACTAGAGTATCCAGAGTGTAAGGAGGCTCCCTGCAGCTCGAGGAAATTTTGGGAGAGGCCTGCTAGCCTATCCTTGGTCTGAATGCTTATTTTAAGTGTAAGACTGCTAAGTCTGTAGATCAATATGTATGCCTACAGTGGGAGAGAAAGACAAAAATATTCCCCAGAGTGAATTTCCAGACTGAAACATGGGGTCGGAGCTTGAAAGATCCCCACTTTGCATCTCGTTGAGAAACTGTTGTGACTCAGAGACTGCATCTGAATTTAATGCCTGGGGCTATTGGAACTGTCTCCATCCCATCTGCCAAAAGAGGGAGACCTGAACTTTTGTTTGCCAGCTTAAATACCAAGGACTACAACCTGCAAGTGGGTAAGATGTGCAGCCTATGCCAGAACTGTACCAAAGCTGAGCCAGTGATGCTGAATAACTTGCTTGAGAGACTGTTGCTGCCTGTGAGAACCAAGCTGCCAGATGACCAGAGAAGGGAGTCAGCTCCTGTGGACAAGAACATCACAGGTTGAAGCCATCCTTGGAGGTTATGCCCGGATGTGAGGGTGAGTCATGTCAGCTCTGATCCCTGTATCCTGGTCCTTTCCAGAAAGGACGAAGTCCTGCAACCTGCAGCCACATCCTGCCTAGAGGATAGCCATCCTAGAAACTGACCCAGATCCTGAGGTCCAGCGTTCAATGAGTACCACAGGGCTTTATCCTGCAACACCAAATTAAAGTGCTTACAGACTGATTTGCCTTTCAAGTTTCATTGTAATTTAGACTGTTTTTTGGGCCATCGGGCTTAGGATTTACAATTTACTTATGGTTATAAGTTTCTGCTTACTATCAACAATCAAAGGGAAAGAGAAATAACTATTTCTTTATTTAAGGGCCCCAACCAGCTGCAACGCTGACCAACCTGCGGCAATACTTCAGGCCTCCAACACAACTTATCCTGGGTACCCAGTGAGGTTAACTAGACAGTCCAGGGGGGTGAATGTATTGTGTTCAAATGCTACACAATAGCAATTCATTGCTAAAGCCCAAAGCACTAATTGATATAATTTTAATTGCATCCTCTACCCCTTGTTTAAACCCCTATATAAATCAGTGTATTGTTTGAATGTTAACTTGGTCCATGAACATATTATTATTGAGTGCTGGTTTAATTCAAATAATTGAAAGGTATCATGTTGTATTTGCTGGTAACCATTTCCTACAGGTTCACAGGGTGCATGCAAGAGTTCCCGATCCTGTTGGTAAGTGTGGTCTCTGTGAGCATATTATTAGCACTTGCTATTAATTGGGTCTGTAAGAGGTCTGAACCTCACTTTCAGGTTCTTGGCAATATTGGGAATGCAGATAATCACAAACAGGTTGCATTCAAGTAATAAACAAGTGTATAACTACAAAAGGGATAAATCACAGTTGCCCCAAGCAGTTCTTACCAATACGAACCGGGAGCCAGTGCTAAGCGTTCCCTACACCTCAAGGTTTCTCTGTAGTCTCTTGGGATCTCTCAGGTCTCTGAGGTGTAAAGCCTGTGCATAACATTATATACCTGTGATAATTACTATGGTTACTAAAAGATAGAAACATTTCTAGTTACAGAGATGAGCCCTATTAGCTAAATTAGAGGTATGCCACGTGTCCAAGATAACATTATATAATTCTGTAAAGTCATCAGTTTTAGAACAAAGATGTTCTTATACAGAGTCTTACATAACAGGGTGAAGTGGTGCACATCACCAAAGGATGGCAATGTTGCCTTACATATTACAATTACTTCAAGGACAGGTGTCTTGGCATCTGACAAGTAAGAAATAGACAAGAAAATATATAATATAATGTGTGTGCATTAGCAAGCAAAGTGGGTTACAATAATATGCGTTCATATCCTGACATCTTCTCTTGTATGGTAGATGTCTTTAGACCTATGTATTAGTATAGCCTATACCTAAACATTAGCTGTCTACGGTGTACCCCTGAGAGTATCAATTAGGGTGCAGGGACCTCGTGTAACAATTCTCCCCCCTTGTTGCCTCCAAGGGCAACACAGGCAAATCCAGGGAATGGACAGGAGCAGTGGACATTTACAAGCCTGACGCGCGGGCCTTGTAAAGGAACTCAAGCTGCTCATGGTGTTGGTGCAGTGTACGTCATAGGCAGCAAAGCATAATAATCAAAGTGAATATTAAAAATGCTTGTATTATAACAAAACCTTTAAAAGTGATTTCTAACCAGGTGTTAGTCAATGCATTATTATATCTCCATTGTTGATCAGGTCAGAACAGCTTCATTGGCTTTGGTTATATTATTGCTGATGTGGATGAGGTGTGTGTCCTTTCTATCTAAAAGGGATTTCAGTGTAAGTGTAAGTGGATCTATGTGTACGTTAAAGTATGGTAGGTATTCTGAGAGTGTGAGTAAGTAATCTGGGTTACCATCAATAATATCTGCATCCATAAGGGGCACAGGGGTTATTACGGTATGTCCAATAACAGTTTTCTGATGGGGAACAAAACAAAAGTTGGGGTAATCAATTGAACAAGTAACAGAACCATGTGTATAGGACTTAACTTTAGTAACTATACAGTACTCTCCGTCAGAGTTATATTGTGAACGTACAGTAGGTAGTCTCCATTTTTGCAACTGGACAGGGCATGTGTAGGTCGTCTTCAAGATCCGTGTTGACAGGCGATGAGCTTCCTCATGATAGGACTGGTAGAGTTGATCTGGTGACAGAGTAGAGTCAAAAGAGTTGGTGCCATTCTCAGTGATGTCATCATCCATAGTGAAAGTCCAATCAATGCTGTCTGGAGAGTAGCCACAAACAGGGCGTATAACATCAAACACATCACATTGGCACAAGTAGATATATTGCTTTTTCGCACAGCAGTCCGTGTGCGGTGCCACCCAGGCATCCAAGAAGGAGTGGTAGACTAGTAAAGGTGGTAGATCCAGGCGTTCTCTGTAGATGTCGTCATCCAAATGCCCAATTGAATGTGCCAGTGCAAGCTTGTCGAACAAGGCTGTGGTGGGATCAAAACGTGGTAAGGAGACAGTAAAAGAGACAAACATGGTATCTGTTATGGAACATTTCTTGGTAGAAAAACAAGGACCAGTGTTAGGGGTGTCTGGTCACAAACCCCAAATTTCTCACTGTGGAGAGAGGAATAGACAAAGTCTGTTGCATACATAAAGAAATACAATTTGAAAGTTTACATTTAGGACAATACCATTTAGAGATGCGTCTATCATGTATTATGTCAGGGATTCTTCCAGTTTCTAAATCGCGGAAGAGGTTGTTGATGGTAGTGAGAATGTATGAACCATATGCAGAACAAAGTATTTCTCTACCAATGTATTGTTTTTCAGCTTCTCTATTGTTCTGTTGTATGAGTGCGTTAATCTTATCTTTCGAATCAGTGAAGGCTTTTGCAATGTCGTGCATGTTGTATACAGTGTATCTTTCTTCCTGACTAAGGCCATCCACACCATGCAATAATGGTGGTAAAACATTATTAACCAAACCAGTGGAGAACTTGGCAGAATGACTCTTGATAGCAGCAATGTCTGCTTTGTTCCAAATGGACATAGTAGTACCAAAAAAGACCTGTGACAGTACCTGTAGCACCTGTAACATCAGAACTGTCAACTTCAAGTTTACTACGTTTATGATTAAGAGTACCAGGAGGGGTTTTCCTCCTAAAATTACCTCTATGTTCAGTAGAATAAACACCAGTAAAGGGATCCTTAGTACGAATCTGAAATGCAGCTAAACTGTCAAGCAATAACGTACTATAGAATGCAGATGTATTAGTATTGTGACACATACCAAATTCTTTCATATTCCAGTAAGTAAGGGGTTAAACAAAACAGGTATATGCATAAACTGTAAATTATTAATCAAAGAACCTGGAAGAGCAGTGGCTGTGAGACCACTACGGGGACCAGGGTTATGTTTTGGACATTCCAAAAGCTGTTTTTCAGTGGGAGGTAACACAGAGAGATACATGGCTGCAGAGGCCATGTGGTGTACAGAACAGAATCTGCAGGCAGAATCCTGGGAGAGAGAGTTACAATAGGAAGGATCAATCAGAGCAGTAATGTTGTACAAACCAGAGTGTCTTAATGCAGTTTGTAACAAGGATAGTGAACCATTTGGGGATAATTTAGCATTGGGCCAACCCTGAAAAGTTCCCTTGGAGAGTTTGGCCACAGGGAGAATTTGTCCTTGTGATGTGGTTTGCCACTCAATTTGAAGGGTAGATTTGTCAGGAGCAACGACCGAGGCAGTGAGGTATGCATCAGAACCTTCCTGGACAGTAATCATAGTGTCTGGTATTTTGATGGAAACTCCCTCTGTAGGAGGTGCTGGAGGATCCAAGTGTCGAAGGAGGTCCGGTACCGTGTCTTGGGCAAAAGGGATCACTCCTGCAAGGAGGAGAGATAAGAACAAGATAGCCATCTTGTCAATGTATCTGAAAAGGAAGATCAAAGATTAGTACATTAGTACAAATCCACCCAGTGGGGTTAGGAAAAGTAAGTTTAAGTTCCTTTGTATAGTTTCAATTGGTTTGCATGTAACCATTTGTCAGTCAATTTGTTGTTGTGGAGGAGTATAACTTGATAGACTGCAGGACTGAGCTTGTTGACAATGGGGTAAGGGCCTTCCCACTTATTGGAGAAGGAGTAGGTGGGATGTGCAAATCGAAGTACCATTACCTGGTCTCCAACCTGCCAATCCACTTCTTGTGCATGTTTGTCAAATTGTATTTTGGACTGTTGCTGGGCTTTGCCCATGCAGTTTGCAGCATACAAGTGTGTGTGTATGAGGTCTTTTCTGAGCTTTTCCACATACTGATCCACAGACACACGGTCTGCAGTGGGGGTGCGTAGGTCAAAGAGCAAGTGTTCAGGCAATCTCATTTGTCTTCCAGTCATTACCTCAAAGGGTGTAAGCTGGGTGGTGGCTGAGGGTGTACCCCTGATTGCCACAAGGAGTAAAGGCAATAGGGAATCCCAGGTCTTGGGATTGTCCTCAATGAATTTGGAAAGCATTTGCTTAGTCCGTCTGTTGGCTCTTTCTACTTGACCTGAGGATTGAGGGTGATAAGGTATGTGGAACTTTTGCTGAACCCCAAGGAGTTCAAGGGACTCTTTCATCAACTCACCTGTAAAACTGGTTCCTTTGTCGGAGTCTACCTTGAGAGGCAGGCCCCACCTGCAGAAGATCTGTTCTACCAGGATTTTGGCAGTTGTTTTTGCAGTGCATGTCTTAGTGGGGAAAGCTTCAACCCACTTGGAGAATAAATCAGTTACTACAAGGGCATACTTGTTGTTTCTGCTGATATTGGTCAAAGGACCAATGAAATCAATTTGAATGGCATGCCAAGGGCCAGTGTGTCTTTGCAGTAAAAATTTGGCATTTAGTTTTGTAGGTATGGGATTGTTTTGTGCACAAACAAGGAAATTATCAATGTATTGTTTAACATCTTTGGTAATACCAAGCCACCAGGCGGTGGTCTTAAGACGTTGGAGGGTATTTTCTGCCCCCTGGTGTCCACCAGTAGGAGTGTCATGTACCTAGTGCAAAAATTCAGATCTCAAATGTCTGGGGACTACCCACAATTTGGTGGTAGTATCCTCTGGTTGGAACCAAATGAGTTTATCGTCAGGAGATAAGTGTAACTTACCTTCATGCCTGCGATATGGGTTATGTGTAGGGAGTCTTTCTTCAGTACCTTTGTCCAGGAATCTGAACACTTTGAGTTCAGTGTCCAAATGCTGGGCTGCTGAGAGGTCCAGGGGAGAAAAAGATTCAGATTTCTTTTTGAGAGCTGCAACATGTACAGCTGCATGGGCTTCTGGATGATCCATCATCCAGACGTCCCCCCCTCGGGCCCCTTCCTTAGCAAGGGTATCTGCTGTGTCATTGAATGCATGATAAGGATCATGTAGGGAGTGAGCTTTAACCTTGTGCATGTAAAGTTTGTGTGGGTGTTTCTGTGCCAATGCGTGTATGTAGATTACCAATTCTTTGTATTTCACTGGACTTCCATCAGAGGAGAGAAAGGAGTTCTTCTCCCAGAAAGGGAGAAATTCTGTAAGGGAACAACAGACCCAATTAGAATCTGTGAAAATGATGGTATCCTGGGTTTCCATGTTGAATAAAATCAAGTGCACAGGCCACCGCTGCCATCTCTGCATACTGTGATGAAGCTACACTACAGCGTTTAGATATCCTAACAGTGTTCCCATAAGGATACACCACCAAGATACCCATCCCTGCAATCTGTTCTTCCTGATAGTATGATGCTGAACCATCAGTGAAAACATGGCACAAAGAGGCACTTTCCAGTATCTCAGGGGTGGCAGGGAGGAATGGACCCGGATCTGGGAGGTCAGGTGACTGCAGCGTACAGTCATGGGGTTCCCCCTGAAAAAGGAGACCATGAGCTAGCAGAGATGGAACCTTGGTCCGATGGACCTGGATATCCCTATCCTGGAGGAGAAGTGACCAATGTGTCAGCCTGGTGTTGGAGACTGACCCATCCTTCACTCTATCTGCTATCTGAGAGCAGAAAGGTAGTGGGCGTTATGATTAGTGTTAAGAATCAGTGGTGAGTACTCAATGATATACAGGAAGTGCTTGACAGCCCAGTAGGTGGCCAGAAGGTTCCTTTCACAAAGGCCGTACTTCTATTCCACTGGGGTCAAGAGCTGCGATGCATATGCAATAGGTCTCAAGGTGCCATGCACCTTCTGAGCCAGCACTGCTGACATAGTGATGTCAGAGGTGGCACACTCTAGATGGAATGGTAGTGTTGGATTGGGGTTAACCAGTGCTGGGGCAGAGGCCAAAGCCTGCTTCAGTGATGTCACAGCCTGGGTATGGACAGGGCCCCAATTCCATGGAACGTCCTTTTTTGAGTAGATCATACAGAGGAGCGGCTTTTTGAGCAAAATCACAAATAAAATCTCTGGAATAGTTTACCATACCTAGAAACCTTCGAAGAGTTGCCACACTGGTGGGTAATGGCAAGTCTTGTAATCTCTGAATCTTTTTCCAAGTAGGGCTCCGGCCTTGGCCAGTTATTTTCAAACCCAGAAAAAGTACTTCTTTCTGACATAATTGTGCTTTTGCTGGGGTTGCACTTCAGACCTGCTCTCTGAATGAGAGTCAGTAGTTCATCCAAGAGATCCAGATGTTGTTCCTGAGTGGCAATGGCCAACAACAGGTCATCTACATACTGTAAGAAACATTGGGGGGCTGAGAAACTTTGTAGGGCATCCATCATGTGGAGATGGAAGAGGGATGGGCTATTATGGAATCCCTGTGGCAAGCAAGTCCACATGTACTGTCATCCTTCAAAGGTGAAGGCAAACTTATATTGACTCTTGAGGGCCAATGGTAATGACCAAAAACCATTGGAGATATCCAGGGCACTGAACCATTTCTGATCTGGTTTTAAAAGTCGAAGCACATCTGGTGCCGACGCCACAGTTGGGGAACAACTGGGAGTAACCTGATTCAGTTTCCTGTAGTCAATAGTAAGTCTCCAGGTGCCTGTGGGTTTCTTCACAGGCCAGACAGGAGAGTTGTCAGTGGAGACACAGGTTCTGATTACTCCTTGTTTAAGGAGTGACTTGATCGTTTCTCGGAGAGAAGGTAAGGCTTCAGAGGGAAAAGGGTATTGCCTTTGTCTCTCATGTGCCGGGCCTGGCACCTCGATAATAGTATGCATTCTACCACAATCGTGCTTGTTAACTGCAAACGCTTCCAAATGTCATTGCAGAATAGGTAGGAGTTTTGGGAAAAGTTTGTGGTTATTGAACAAATCTATGATGTCATACTCTTTGTTGTTGATAGATATTGTTGCCACAGCATGTGAGTCAGGAATTAAGACAGTATGGTATTGACCCTGGATCTGTATCAGCAGCATATTTGCTAGATCCACCACACAGCCGTGCGGTGCAAGGAAGTCAATCCCGATGATACTAGGATGATCATGCAGTACCATTAGTTGGAAAGCATGTGAGGCCTTTAAATGGCCTAACTCCACCGGTAAGGGTAGAGAGCGGTATGCAGGTAGCCTAGTACCATCAACTCCTGACATATTGGTCTTCCGTTTGGTAGACCAAGGAGATGTGGCCGGGTGTTCATCATGTAACACAGATACAGCTGCACCTGTATCTAACAAGACAATTAGTTGGTGGCCCCCGACCTCGGCCTCGGTGCAGGGCCTTCCATTTGTATCCAAGACCAGCTTGTTTACAATGCGGACTGGGGCCTGTAATTGTCAATCCGTATTGCTGGAGGCATGCAGAGGTTGGGCTTGACTTTCATGGATGCCTTCACAGTGTTGCACTGATGCAATATAGGGAGGAGCTTCCGGGTTCAGGCTTGTGTGGGCCTGAGAGCTCGTACTTCCCATGTCTCCATGACCAGTGGTGGCATGGGACACCGGTTGTACTGCTGCAAGGGTCTGTGCGGGAACAGCCTCCACTACGGAGTGCACTTGCCCCAGGAGCTCCCGAAATTTCCGATTTTCTTCAGCTATCTCCTTGTATGAGGGACCCAATCTTTGTAATGGTTTCCCTCTGCCCTTGTGCCTTCTGTTTTTAGGCTAATTCCGGTTCCCACCCCACTGTTGTTGTTGAGCCTGTTGGGAGTTTTGCTGGGTGCTAGCTGGAGCGGCCGATGGATGTTTAGGCTGTTGTTGCTGGGCCTGCCCTTCCATGGTGTAATGTGTCATGGTCCCGGAAGCAGGTTCCACGGCAGCAACCTTTTTGGAACCGGAACCCAAATCACGGATGTACAGTTGATACACCCTCTCGGTTTTCCGAAGAATATCAGCAAACCTATCCGTATTTGGGTATGTGGTTGGCTCCACCTTCTCTCTTACAGCTGGGATCATGTTCCTAAGGAACAATGTCTTATATTCAATAAGTTCTACATCCGCAGCTTCTTGTGCCAGATGTTTCCCTGCTCGGTAGGCCATCCAGAGTCTCTGGTGGTAGGTCGCTGGACTTTCTTTCGCATTTTGCTTCATGGGGTATGCCAGCACCACACCTGGGCTATGAGCGGAGGTGAGCTCAGCTGCGACTTCGTCAAAGGTAGCGTTCCCATCCTGGCGAACTGCTTTGGGGAGTTTGGCCCATAAACCAGGATCGATGGTCTGGTGTAGTATTTGGACCTGATATTCTGCTATGAGGCTAAGCATCTCGCATTTGGAGTGCACCTTTTCCAAATGGCAGCTGAGGTTGTCGGACAGGCTCATCTGACCAATGCTGTCAGCAATTTGCTGAACAGAGCAGGCCAGTTGTAGGGGATTAGTCGGTGGGCGATCAGGCAGAGGTAATGCATCTCGTGCACCATCCAATGCTGCGCGAGCTGCAGCTTCAGCTGCAGTACGAACAACACCTTCCTGAATGCCAGCTTCTTGGAAAATTTGTCGGATCTGACTTTTAATGGCTTTCATACTCCTTTCAGGAAGAGGAACATTTCCTAATGCTCTATCAATCATAGTTTCAATCTCTTGCCTGTCTTCCACACTAATAACAGCTACCGGAGGCGCCGTCGGGACCAAGCTTGGGCCTGCTCCCCTCTATCATGGGCGCCACCATGATGGCGTTTCCCATGATGAGCATCACAATGTCGTCGTGTGACCTGGGGAGTAGTGGGTGGGGACCCGCCATACTGTGGATGGCTAGGTGGGGAATCTGGGCCATAGTAGGAGCGTGACTGGGTGTTGTACTGTGGGACGTCATCATCAGATAGCTCTCCTTCTAATGACGAGTGAAAGGTAGGGGCTACACCTCCCATTGCGTTAACATGGCCAGCCAAAACCTCTCGCTGATGGCGCAGTTTATCCATCTTAGCTTTACATTCATCATGATTCACACTTGCAACATCCATATCGACCTGATCCTGTTTCTGCTTCTGCAAAACACGGTAAGCGGCCCTCAATTCGCGATTGTCCCTATAGGCTATTTCTAAATCATTATGTACCTGGTTGATCTTGTCCTGAAGTTCACCCATTTCATCACTCAACTGTGCATTCGCAGCACTCAACAAATCATTCATTTGCACAACCTGACTCTTATCCTGTCTCAAACTTTCACACTCCTGTTTCAGAGTACACATTTATTGGTCACCAGCCTGTGCAGAATGATGCAATAGTGAATCCTTTTCATTACGCAGAGACTGAAGTTCTGACTCCAGGTTCTGCTGTATTCGAACACATTCTGTTTCCTGTAAACCCATCTCTTGCTTAAGAGATGCGATCTGCAGATCAAGGGTGTGAAACCTCACTTCGGAGGCTTCCAAAGCAGCGTAGAGAGCGGTGACCATCAACCCCTTAGCACAACGCTTATTGGTTGACTGTCGCGTCTCTGCATACTGGGTTGAAATCCCCAGTACAGGGTTTTCGGATTGACTTGCGTCCCGCTCAAAGTCAGCCCATCCTCCATGAGAGGTAAGAAAGTTAGAGACATTGAGTCTCAGTTCTGTGCAGATATCTGATACTGTGGCCATTGTGTGGGACTGAACGAAAATTCAAACTGTGAAAAAGACCGCGTGTTGCCTATCGATCCACAACACGAGTACTTTAAACACAGCCGGGCTACTGTATAAGTTGTAGGCTTGCAATTCAAAGCTGCTATGGAGTGAGTAGAGACGGCATCGACCACACCTGAAAAGTCAGCCAGACTTTGCAAGTATCTACAAACTGGTAGAAAAGACGAGAGAGGTGTTACAGGAGTGTACACCTGCAGTCCCCGTGGGGAAAGGGAAAATTTACTGCAACAAGTGAAAACTTGCAAACACCAAATATCGCCTGCACACGGTCCCCGATTTGTAAGAGGTCTGAACCTCACTTTCAGGTTCTTGGCAATATTGTGAATGCAAATAATCACAAACAGGTTGCATTCAAGTAATAAACAAGTTTATTACTACAAAAGGGATAAATCACAGTTGCCCTAAGCAGTTCTTACCAATACAAACCGGGAGCCAGTGCTAAGCGTTCCCTTCACCTCGAGGTTTCTCTGTAGTCTCTTGGGATCTCTCGGGTCTCCGAGGTGTAAAGCCTGTGCATAACATTATATACCTGTGATAATTACTGTGGTTACTAAAAGATAGAAACATTTCTAGTTACAGAGATGAGCCCTGTTGGCTAAATTGGAGGTGGCTCCATGGTCCAAGATAACATTATATAATTCTGTAAAGTCATCAGTTTTAGAACAAAGACGTTCTTATACAGAGTCTTACATAACAGGGTGAAGTGATGCACATCTCCAAAGGATGGCAATGTTGCCTTACATATTACAATTACTTCAAGGACAGGTGTCTTGACATCTGACAAGTAAGAAATAGACAAGAAAATATATAATATAATGTGTGTGCATTAGCAAGCAAAGTGGGTTACAATAATATGTGTTCATATCCTGACATCTACTCTTGTACGGTAGATGCCTTTAGCCCTATGTATTAGTATAGCCTATACCTAATCATTAGCTGTCTATGGTGTACCCCTGAGGGTATCAATTAGGGTGCAGGGACCTCGTGTAACAGGTCACTGAATGCAAAGTAAAACATTTTGGGCAACTCTGTGTGTGGGACCACTGGGTGGGGCTGTGGGTAGGTAAAGCTTCCCAGAGGGTTGTGCTAGCATGACATCTAACCCACCTAAAGAATTCTCTGGGTGGAGGCATCATGCTAATAACATCATTGTTAATACTTGGCCCCTGGTAATAGTTAAGTCAGAACCCAGGCCCCTCAACCTGCAGAATTAGAAGAGGCAGGCAGGGGTAGTAGCCCTTGGTATAACGGTGCCAGGGTTATATGTATATGCTTTTAAAATTCAGTATGAAGATGCAGCTCTAAATAGTGTCATAGGATTATATGCAAAAAACAAAGTTTAAGCTTTTTGTAATGGAAGCTGCACAGCCCTTGCTGAAATATCAGCTGGTATGTCATTTAAAAGAAAATGCATCATTAAATGCTTCATCTTCCAGAAAGTAAGAAAAGTCAGATTGTGAGTTCAACTTTCATTTAGATAGCAACCACAACAAATCAAAATCTGTCCCAAGTGCTGACAGATTGATTTGGGATGTAACATATAAGTGTTATATTATATTGTATCTATAAATATGTAACAAGCTGCTGTATATCTGCAATAATCAGGCAGTCCCCAGGAGAGTGAGCTCTTGCTTTATAAACAATCACATTTGCATTGCTGACTAGCTGACTCAATATTTTTTTTACTGCTTTTTTGCTCCTCTGCAAATATCCAGGTTCATTTGGCACCATATTTCCCAAAAATGATAACAAATATAAATAGTATATGTTGTGATTTTATTTCTACTTACCTAAGACATTGACATAGGGTCAGAGGAGACGAAGGATAGAAGGGAGCTTTGCTTGCCCTGTAGGAACCTCTCACCATTTTCACTTTCTACCAGTAGCCCCTCCATCTTGTTAGAGCCCCCCATCCCTGCAGCCCAGGAGCTCTGAACTTCTGGCCACATCCTGGTGCTGACTGATGGCTGAGAAACTCTCTGGCAGGGTAATCATCAGGTTGTAGGTGAGAGCCTTGCCCTGGGCCAGACTGGAGCTGAAGCCCCCTGGTAAGATGGGTATCTGGAAGTGGAGGTGGGAGGCTGGCAAAGTTCACTGGGGTAGACTCAGGGAGAGGGCAGGGTAGATGGGACCAAAAAGTGCCACTGGCCAGTATGGCTTAAACACGGGTATCCCGTGTTGAGAAGGTGGTCTGTACTGGTAGGTGCTACTTATCAATGAGGAATGCTGAAGGCCCTTCTGTTGCTCATAGGGTGCTGCATCATCCCTGTGGAAGGAGCTGAAGTTAAACTCTTATAAACAGTATGTCGGGAAAAGGAAATAAGTGCAAAAAAGGAAATTAAAAACAAAAGCAAAAAGCATTAAATAGTGCCAGAGCGCAGCATTTGCAGGGCATCAGTTCCTTTTGAAAGCCCACATAGAAATGCATCAGGCAGGAGAACAATGCTCTAATCTAATGCATGCATAAATTTGCACTCTCCTTGTTTCTGTTTAAACAGAGGTGCATATGAGGGTGACCAGTAGTGTCATTTCACAAGAATCCTGGGGGTTGAAAATGTCCTTTTCAGTATAATCAGAGGGGCTATGAAGCTCCTCCACCCTCTAAGTTTTATATAAGAAAATGTTACAAAAACCTTATTTTGGGGTTACAGTGGACATCATAGGGGTTGCTAAGAAACCACAGGGGTCTCAACAGCAACCCCTGGTTACCACTAAATGATGCCCCTGGGAGCGACCCTGCATCCCTGTTGTAAACCACCTCCTTCTCCAAAACTGCGGTTGTTCTTCTACCTACCTAGAGAGATCCCACCCTGTAGCATTTTATCTTGAATGTTGTTGATATCCTTGCATAACATGCAATGGTACAGCATGAATATTTAGCAAGCTAATGAATTTTCGATATTAATTTCTTTAAGTCTTTCTGTTTCACAACAGGACTACTGTGATGAAGTCTTTTATATTTCAGTCACTTTTGTTTTCAAGTCTTTTTAATTCTCCACTTCTGACGTTACTACTGCTTGATCAGCTCTCTATCATCCCAGGACCTTTCACCTTCAAATCTCTGATAGCTGGTTACCTAAAGAAATCCTACAATTGTTACCGGTGACCTCCGGAGATCTCGTAGCTCCTGGACTTCCTAAGTCTTCCTAAAGCTTAACTGTTCCCCCCTATATTTAGCACTCCTTTTCTATAGCAAATAGTTTCTGCCTCCCTCTCTCTCTCGTTTACTTCCTTGCCTTCTCTCCCTATTCCCTCTACTACCACTTTTTTTATATCCCAGGTCCCATCCATGTTGCCTCTCTAGTAAATTTACTCTGGCGGGAAAATAGGCTTGCCCTGTTCTAATCTTGGCCTATTTATGACTGTATTTTATATATTTTTTATGTTCTTATTTTATGTTTTATGTTTTTTAAGCCTGTTATTGTTCTTTGTAATTGCTCACTATGTAATTGTCCTTTTTGTCCAGTACCACTTTGAAAATGAGCCTGCTCAATGATGTCATGCCTGGCTAAATAAAATTTTGATTGATTGATTGATTGCTCACTCACATTCTGACCTGAGTGCTGCCTGCTACTGCTGACATGGCTGGCTGGATCATGTCTGTTGAGATTGTTTGTAGCGAGCAGAAGAAGATGACTGCTGTGGTGGGGGGGTCGGGTTGGGGTCAAGTGATGACATTTGGTGACTGGTCGGGAAAGGAATGATGCACGCTCTCTGGTGGTGGTTTGGATTGTGTGGTGTGCAGGTGGACAGTGAGTGCTCACTCAGAGGCAAGCAGCCGTAGCTGTTTACATGTGAAGCATACGCCTCATGTGTGTGTAAATGTGGTAATACAGAGTTTCTGCAAGTCATTGCCCTGTTGGAGGTTCTTCCAGTAAATGCCCTGTCTCACCTGTATACTCTGTAATGGTGTTTTATCCTTGTCATTCTCTCTTCACCAGGGCACCAGGCAGGGATGTCCTCTCTCCCCATATTTATTCAATCTCTTTTTAGAACCCCTGATTTGTAAGCTTAATTCTTTTCCTCATGTCTGGTATTTCCTCTGGTATTTCATTTGGTAATACTGATTATAAATTATCAGTGTATGTGGACGATGTATTGCTACATGTTTCTTCCCCTGTCATATCCCTGCCTGCTGCCCTACAGATTATTTTTCAGCTCAGCATTATTTCCAATTACAAATCAAACCTTACAAACACTGAGGTCATGCCTCTCAACAGTGCCACCTTTAAGGTAGAAGTCGAGCATCTTGGCCTTGTCTGGAGGAAAGACAAACTGAAATATCTGAGGATTTATCTTAGTAGTTCTCCTCATAAGATGAAACAAATCAATCTTGACTCCTTGTGTGGCCAATTGAACATCATTAAAATGAATGTTTTACCCTGATTACTGTACCCCCTCCACATGTATAGTTTGGCTCTCCTCCAGCCATGGTTTGCCCAAGTGCATAGGATTCTTGCTTAATTTTTGTGGCAAGATAAGACAGTCCATCGGACTTTCTCCAAAGTAATGTGCACTAAACAGGATGGAGGCCTACAAGCCCCTAATTGTTTTATACTATCTGGCCTTGCATCTTACTATGCTTTCTTACTGTTTGTGGCCACCTGCGGGTAACCTTTCTACACCATATGTTCCACATGGGGTGGATATAGAGCATCCCCTGTGTTCTATGCATGGTTTTGATATATGGTCACTTCCCTACCTCTCCAGGAAGAAACTTCCCTGACCACTACGGTACACAACTTTAGGGGCATCCCTCCATGCTCACTTACAACTCTGTTCTCTACTTAAGATTTGCCTGTACAAGGACATTTCCCAGCCCTTATTTGGGAATCATAATCTTCAGATACCTAGATGAATGCTCTCCAGATGGTTTTGGCCTTTTATAGGAGTGGATACAGTTGGAGATCTCATGCTCAAACAGGAACTGCTATCCTTCCAGGAGGCATGTGCCTTATATCACTGGCCTACTACCTCTTGCTTCCGATATTTTTAATTATCTCATATGCTTTTAAAATGTTTTGATACTGGGCCAAGGCTTAGTCCCTTTGGCACTTCTGTCTTTCCTTTTTTCATTCAGCCCCTTCCACCCATCTCATTTCATACTATTATCGATCTCTACAAGATTATCTGGTTGCCAATGAGGACCCAAGGTTTTATTGGTGGAACCAGGCTCTTCCGGTCTCTAACTCCCCCAGAAATTGGTTTATCATCTGGAAGCATTTATAAACATTAATAAGGTGGGATCAATACCATTTTATGCAATTTCAGATTATCCATAACCTACATTACACCTGGTTAAATTGCATACAATGGGTCAATGACCCACAAATTCTTGCTCCAGATGTGGTAAAGAGCCTGGTACCTTGATTCATATCTTGTGGTCCTGTGAGACAGTAGTGCCCTTTTGGAATTCAATTCAATCTCACCTTGACCCTTTGTTGGGACTATCTGTTGTTTTTTTCCTGAAATATGTGTATTGGATGATTATACTGATAACCTAATTAGCAACCAGAGGTCACACATGACTTTAATTTCGGCATGTGTGAGGAAGGTCATTCTTCAGCACTGGCTCAATCAGTGCTCTCCCCATCTCCTAGAATGGCATAAGGAGATCTTGTTTACCTTAGAAGCTGAGTGCCTCACAGCAAGTATGTCAGATAAGTTGCCTAAATATAAGCATATTTGGGAACAGCTACATGTTCTATTAACTCAGTATATAATTTACTGTTCCCTGTAACTTTCCATTAGCAGATTGGTGTATCTTGGGCCCGGTGTCCTGACCTGTACTTCTTTGTGTCCTTATTTAATTCCCACCGTTGGCAGGGTGGGTGGCTGTTGTGGGGGAGGGGTAGGTAGGGAGTATTTGTTGTTCTATGTAAAATTAATATATTTTTTTTTTACTCTGTTCATGATCGCTTCTTTACTTTACTGTGCTTTCTTGATTTTATATGCTTCCATATGAGGTCTTCTCCATTTGATTTGGTTTAATAAAGTTTATTTAATTTGAACAAAAGTAAATGCCCTGTCTCATAAAATTTCTGTATGCTTACTGTTCCTTACTGTGAGTTAATAGGTAGGACAATCAGATAGTATTGGGGGGGGGTGGATGATCCAGCAGGTGAACTGATGCTGAATTCTTGAGAGGTGGGCAGATGCTGACTGTAGAAACAAGAGACAAGAGAACCCCTTTCTCCTTTGTCTGAGTCACTCCATTACACTATGACCTTTTAAGCAACAAGCTAGCAGTATTTGTCATATTAAGAATGGATATGGGGGATGCCAGTATTAAGACACTCCACACCCCGCATGCATTAAACATGCCATGCAACAACATCTTGTTCACTGCTGCTCTGGCTAATTCACTCTTAACAATGAATACAGCAGTTTGCCATGGGCGGCAATTTAATAAAACTGTGTGAAATGAGGTAAAGGAGACGTTTTCTATTGTGAATCAGAAAATGGCAAGAATCAATTGTAAAAGCTGATTGGCTCAGACAGGCTCCAAGCTGGGCATTTATTTTTCAATAAATGCCCAGATAAAAATAAGAGCCAGTCCAAGTGCCACTTTACAGTGTAGCATTTTCCAGAGGTGCCCAGCCTGCTTTCTAATTGGCTGAAAGCACCCTAGAAAATTTGAAAAACCCGCCATGTTTTTTTCTCTCTCTTAGCGAGAAGCACAGCTGCCCCAACAGTACTGTCTTCAGCGTTAAATGCTGCTCACTGTACTGCCATACAAAGAGTATTACTGCCGAAACAACCACTTAGCACAACAACAGCGGTATTTCCTTGGTTTTCATACTGTATACGGACGTCCATCTGTGGTACAAAAAATTAAGAAAATACTGGTGTTCTCATGCACAATAGCAGTGCTGGAGATATCGCAGTCTCTGTTTTACCACAGAGGAGAGAGCGCCAGAGATGAGTAATGTCCTTTGCCCTTGTCTTTTTTCTCTCCTACCACAGACAAATGGGGGGGTAGGTACCTCACAAAAAAAAGCATTGTCATGCAGGTGGAGAAAATATTTTATTACAAAAATGATTTTAAACAAGTTTATGTACATTATTTTATTACTTTTTTCTTTTACAGTGGCCATTTTCTAGTGCATATTATACCCTTCCAGGGTGAGATTATTGGGAAATGATCTCCAGGGCTATGCAAGGCCCCTCCGCCTGTGGGTATCAGGCCTCATTATGCCCCTGAGTGGTCCAGCATTTCCCAATAATGCCCACCCTGTCGGGTATTATTGCTTACTTAGGTCATGATCAGGATAGCTTTTTGGAGTGGTTTGAATAGAAGCCACCCTTAATACTAGCCACCCTTGAATATAAGTCTTGGCTTAAAACTGATGTTTACTAATAGAAGCCATGTCTTCTATTCAATGATATACTGTAGTCAGCGTGTCTGTGAAACTACTGGGGCCAGGTATTGTTTTTCTGTGTAGCTCCCACTCTGTCCAGTCTTCTTGATGGTCTAGAGGAATAGATAGAGGTGTATTGCTGGGTTATGTGCTGTTCAAGGGTGCTGCAAGCATGCTCCAAATGTCTGCTGATGGAAGATCATACACTGAAAAAAGCAGGACCCATCAAGGCCACTCCTATCCCTACACTGAAACAACTACATGCTATGTCAATGGAGAAAATCTAGGTGAATCACATGACCAATCCTCTGCAGGGGTGTCAGTGGGGAATGATTTTATATACACCCCACTGCAGAAAGTCTGACACGAAACAGTCACAATGATGACAACAGGCTCCAAATTTCATTTCTTGCCTAAAAAGGTTTAAAATCAAATAAGCGGCAATACATAAAGACTTTGTACCTACCTAGAGGTAGTTGCTTGTAGGCTTTCAGTTGCACCAGCAAGTGTCTGGTGCTGTGCAGTGTGTATCATGTATTAAGTAATGAATCCCTGACATCTGAAAGTAGCTTAAATGCCAACTTTATTTTTACTACTGGTAGATCAATTTAAAACATTTTTGTAAAATGTAGCTTTTCTTGCACAGATAAAAATAAAGATGCAGACATACAGATACATAGATGAAGAGATAGACAGATAGATAGCTAGCTAGATAGATAGATAGATAGATAGATAGATAGATAGATAGATAGATAGATAGACTATGATAGACAGAGAGACAGGCAGACAGATAGATAAGCAGATAGATTGAGAGACAGAAAAACTGACTCACAGACATAAAGAGAGACAGAGATAGAGCTAGAAATAAATAGATGGATAGATAGACTGATAGATTAGATAGACAGACAGGCAGGCAGACAGACAGGCAGACAGATAGACAGACAGACAGATAGATGAAGATTTTCATTCATGTGGTCTGCCTTGTTTCCTATCATGAGTTACTGACTCCATATTGTATTCTCACTACCGTATGCTGTCAAATTGTCGCCTACATTTCGGCACCTCAATTAGGGCACTGCAACAAGGGTGACAGTGACTGGGGCAATCTTGATTTTAGATTGCCCCACACTCATGTCATCCTTTGTGCCCACACAATTTCTGTCCCCTCCAGGGCATGCTCATCCCGGAGCAGGCTATATTTAGTTTTGGGGAGTGTGGGTGGTGAAGCCCCCTATGAATGCTGTTTCCTGGGAGGGCACTTTGGCATTGTAACTCCCAGGAGACATAATACAGGTGGCATGTTACTTGCTCCGAAATTGGTGTCGGCAACATGTTTGTCGCCGCGGAATGGGTGAACCTCTCACTACTTGTGTTATCCTATGAAGTCCTAATTATTCCTTTACACTTCTTGTGGTAATACCCTTTACTAGACTAGCTGAAGAATGTTTATACAAACATTTGAGACCTCTCAGGTCCCATCATGAGGTTCAGAGAAAACTAGCCAGCATTTCAGAATATACACAAATGTTTGTGGGTCCCAGATTTCTTAACAAAGGGGAAGGTGTAAAGGATGTAATTTAATACAATACAGGTGACTACCAGGAATTAGAAATCATGTAATTCAGAGGTGATAGATCAGACATGGAAATGGTGAGCTACATCAAAGTGATGCTGTAAGAGAAAGACCATGGGCTAAAAAAGTTTCACTAAATATGTAGGATGTGTAATGCTGCCAGTTTAGTAAATAAGGTACATTAAAACAATTAAGTGGAAAGGCCCAGAGCAGCAGTGGAAACTGTCAAAACTCAGTTTGGGATCTGCTAATTTGTGAGGAGCCCACATTTTTGTTCAGCCCATGCTAATGTGTTCTGAAAAAACTCATGAGTTTTGCTTCCCATAGAAGTCCTGTATGAATGTCTTTGAGGTTTCCTCTCAAAACTGCTGCTTTAAGATCTTCTAAAGAATGGTTGTTTTGGAAGAAGTGCTCGGAAACTGGTGCCTGGTTGTCTGAGTGTTTGGTAGTGGATCTGTGTCCATTCATGCCTTCCTGGAGTGTTTGTCCCTTTTCTTCCACATACACACAGTATCAGTCATGTGGATATTGTTGGTGTCTTATTAGATGAGTCAAATTGTTGGTGTTGCATGCGAAAGACCCTTTTACTTTGTATTCCTGTTTGGTAAATGGAGACTAGAAAGAGTCACATGTGCCAGTCATTTTGCATGTTGTGTTGCCCTGATTAACTGATACATGTAGAAGATGGAGGCCGTGTTGGACTGACTGTCATTTGATGGGGTAATATGCTGCATTACAGAACATTTTTAGAGTGTTATTATTTTGTCAGTCCATTTGAATTTTAGTTAGTGGTATAGTAAGGTGGATTAGCAATAGTTAGTATTTGGCAGTGAGTTAAAGTAGGAGATAGTTTTTTTTGTTTTCAGTTATGTCAGTCCCGGTGTACTGTGTTTGTCTATATACACTACATATTGTTTGTTCATTCACTTGCCTGAATTTTGGTGGGATGTGTCCCCATTGTTGATGATCCTGTGGACTTTCCCCAAAGAATTTCAAGCTGGAAGTCCTGGTGCTTGAGTGTCTCTCCAGATGAACTTTGCTGGTTCCTGCAGGATGTTTGGTTTTGTCCAGCTCGCTGATTGTGTTGCAGCGGCTTCACTCTGATCATCGGCATACCATTTGGTTTTCATCTTCGGTCCTTGGCTGGATTGGTTTGCTGTGACGCCCACTTATTGTGCGGATCCTTGTGGACTGCAGACTGCAGACTGGATGTGCTTTGGCTGTGGTGTGTTGTCATTAAAGCTGGATGTGGGAGATAGACTTTAAGTGAGGCTCGGTCTGCTCACCTTGGGGAGGCTCCTGTTTTACTAGATTAATCCCCCTGCTGCATCTTTTCAGCCTTTGCCTGCTAAGCCTGCATTTGTGATGGCTCCTGATGGACTGTAGCCATCTATATTCAGGTACTGTGCAACATGTACTGGTGTCAGCAATGGGCCTTCATTGGTGATGAGAGTGCCAAAAGGGGGCAATATCACTTTTTCACTGTTTGTTGAAGGCTGTGAGAGGCCCTTTTGCTATTCATTGACTTACATTGAACAATTGTTCCCTCTGGTTCTGTCTGAAGAGGGTGAGAGTGCCTTCAGTCTCTCCTAGAAATCTGGTTGACTTCTGGGAGTGAGAGTCCTATGTACCATACCTGATGTTTTTCACAAACTGTAGTTTAGTACACTGTGGACTTTTTTATGTCTGGCTGCCTGGGACATTTGAACTGTTGAGTTATGGAAGGGTTGGGATTTGGGTTAAATTTTGTTTTGGAGTGATTTGTTTGAGTGTTGGCATGCATGAATTGTGTGCGTTGGAGTGAGTGGCTATCTTTTATGTTTACATTTATAAGTTAAATCTGTCTTAGTTTTGGTTTTTGTTTAAATAGGTTAGTTTGGAGGCTGGGGTGATTTTAACTTATTTTTTGTATTTTTATTTTGGTTATCTCAATTTATTAAATAAGTATTTATTATTGGGACAGTTAGGATGTGTTGGTTTCATGGGCTCCCAAGGTGCAGCTATTCCACAGCCCAGCTGTGTGACCTCTGACCTTTTGAACTTCCTCCCCTACCTGCAAAGGTATTTGCTAGGTGCAGGGCTTTGGGGATTGTACTTGCATGGAGGTCAAAGCAGAGTGGCATGGGTGTAGCTGCTGGGGAGTCAGTGATTCAGGTAGTTAGGTCTAGGAGGGGTCCTGGGGTGAAATGGGTACTGGAGAGGGGTCCTCCCTATCTGGTTCCTATAACCAAGGGCTCCACCATGGAGAGTGGGCAGATGGTCAATGGTTCAGCAGTTCTCACTCATCCAACCTGGGCTGTTCTTTGCAATGCCAGGTCAATGAGGAATAAGATCACTATAATAGCGGACGTGATTTCCTCGGTAGACCTGACTTGCATCATGGACACCTGGCTGGATGAAAATGCTGGCCCCACCTTGGAGGCAGTGATTCCAGCTGGATACTCTGTGATATACAGCCCAAGGAAGGATCACAGAGGCAGTGGAGTGGCCCTTTGTTTTAAAATCAGCTTGAACCTCTCAGTGCCCCCAGTGTGTTCTACTAGGTCCTTTGAATGTGTGGCTGTGTGAGAGGGTCCTTACACTTGCTGCAGGATCCTTCTCATTTACTGTCCACCTGGCGGGAGAGGGAATTCCTGCAGGAGGTCAGGGAGTTTGTTGCTGGCCTGGTGTTGGAGTCCCCCAGATGGGTAATTCTGGGGGATTTCAATGCCTGGGTCGATGATGAACTCTCAGCATTTAGACATGACCTCTTCCAAGGTATGGAAGCTTTGGGCATGTCACAGGTTATTATCTCAGTGACCCACTCTCACAGGCACATGTTGGAATTGGTGTTCACACTGGGTCTTGAGGTCATTGATCTCAGGATTGATCCGGTGGCATGGTTGGATTATAGCACTGTGAGGTTCTCATTTGGGGCCCCACTGAGGGTACTTTCTCTGTGGAGATGGTCCAGTGCCTCCCTTTATAGGGATTGTCCCCAGTAGGACTACAAGTGGTGCTGGACTTATCAAATATGGAAACTATGCATGTGTGAATATGTTTCTCCCCTAAGAATCTGCCTACCTTATGTTATTTTGTAATTATCCCAGCTCGCTATACCTGATAGTTCCTTGCAAGCATGTGGTTGTTTGTTTTTAATGAACCTGTCACCAAACTTTGCATCACGATAATTCCTTGCAAATATGTGATCTATGTCCTGCACCTGCCAACAAATTGTCTTATCACATGTTTTGTCATGAATCATACTGTTTTGTACTTGCTGTCATCACTTTGCTTGTATTTTTACTGTAAATCCTTGTTTTGTTTCTGTACTTTATGTTATTCCACTCTGTAACCTCCTGGGTCGTGCCTGAAAATAATCATTTCTATGGCTAGCGCACCTACCCGGTAAACAAAAACAAAATAATTAAATAAAAAATAACTGACAACCCATAGCACTTATAAGGCAAGGCACAATAAAAAAAATTAAAACCTCTCCTGTTGAATTCAGTTCAGGTCTGGGCACTAAACTAACAGTAGCAAAGGATCATGGTGGCAGAGGATGACATGGAAGACCACAGAGGAATACCGTAGGTGCCTTAGTTCATTCAGAGTTTTGTCTGTCAAAATCAAGATGGTAAAGTTGATCTGTACCATCTGGGAAGCCACTGCTGTCAATGATGAAACAAAGGCATTATGCACAGCGCCCCAGTGATTCTTCACTTTTGCAGTGACAGAATTGGCAGCAGAACAAACACCGTGGTGCAGAATTCAGGTACAGTATTACCACATAATTAATTCTGTATAGAAGTCTACCTTTAAAACACACTGTTTTTCTATAGTGTGTTACTCTCTTCCTCTCTGTTTATCCTGAATTCCCTCCTCCATGATATGCTTCTTATATGATGCTGTTGATGACATCACATGACATCATTCTGCCACTGGAGCAAATAATTGGTACTGCAGAAATATGTGAACCTAGTTGTAGAAGCTTAAAAGCCATGCCACAGCAATTAGGATTGAAGTACCACAGAGAGCTAGGGGCTCAGAGTACAGGCTCTGATGTCCTAGTGGATATCAAAAGCCTAGTTGCAGCACTTGGCACCATCTACTGGCAGTATACCAGATTTGCTGAACTCTCAAACAGCAAAATTTGTACACTAAATTGGACAATGTTGCAACCACAAATATGAACCAACTAAGGAAGTCAATACAGGACGGTGTGCAAAAAAGAGATATCACAAATCACTATCTAGCAAGTGGAGTAAGGCATTTTATTGTGCCATACAAAAATAAGGGAACTACAATGAGTTTACTCTGGTGCTTTGAATCCTCCTTGATTCTTTGGCATGGACCCTCTGAGTGTAGATAACTTATATTTGCATGCCACATTAAAACGCCTGTGTCCACTTGCTCTATGGCTATTTGGGATCATTCTTTTTGGTGCACCACACTGTGTTGATCATGTGACTTTTCTGTTGTCAACAAAAAGTGCTGTTTGTGAATCAGCAGAAACATGGCACTGAGTGTCCAACTAAGATTTTAGACCATGAATAAGTGAAACATTCTCATTTTCTATAAATCTAAGGTCAATTGAAACATCTATCAATGCAAGGCCCCTTCATAGCTTTTTATGATAAACCAGACTAGTGTAAGTTCAGAGGCTTAACTCATTCGTCAACCAACATGTTATATAAAAGAAACACCCTTAATTTAAACTTTTCTGGCTAACATAGTACCATACTACACAACTAGTCTTAATTATGTTCTACCTTAGTGTTAGAAGAGAAAGCCAGGTATGACTCAGTATTGCGATTTCCCCAGCCAAATATTCTAAACAAACAGATAACTAATTTAACTGATATAAGCCCCATCAGGCCTCAGTGCTTAACTTCCTTGGATTGATGAACAGAAAAATTACTCATTTAACTAGAAGACACATAGTATTACTACTCCTGTGTTTATAAAAGGGAAACAGAAAATCTGACAGTTTGCTTTGGAAACAAAAATACACCTGAAGCGGAAAACTCAATCCTGTATCCTTGCTGAAGTCGACCTTCAAAGACTCAGTGGTAATGCAACAAACCAGCTATTCCCCAGATACAGTCCAGGACTGCAAGCAAATAGATGTCAACACATGTTGTCATTCATCCTTCCCATTCACAGCTATTTGCCTTAGAAAATCTTTAGATTTAGCCACAGATCCTCAAGGGGAAGCCGCACATTTACTTTTTCGAATGGCATTAAACCTAATCTTGGCATCTATTCAAACACAAATTTGTCATATTTTATTATATACCTCTTAATGAACAACATCAAAAATTAATGATCATTAGGGTGCTCATCAATATGGATGAGAGCCCTAGTTTGACTTAATTAAGTTAAGCACCACTATGGGATGGTATTTTGTCATTGCACGATTAAAGAGAGACTTCTCAGGAAACATACCACAACAACAGGTTTGAATGGCATTCCCCTGGGACAGCATTAACCTATATTTCATTGAGGGCAGCTGTCATCTTTTGCAATACGATTTGTGGACAACTGAGACTGAAGAGGCATGCTTACAATACCAGGCTACAACAATATTTAATAATGCTCTCCCATCTGCAGAACTTGTTAAAAAAAAACCTGAAGGGCTAAATGCAAAGAAGCTACAACCAAAATGTAGTTTTCAATAAACCCAGTATTTTTTCTTAAAAAAATGTCTATCATTTTCTAATCATGTTAAACACATTTTTGATAAAGACTACATTTTTTCTTAATATCATCAATACAGTTTTTAACATATGACTGGCTAACTGTGTTAAGTAAAGGGTTGCTGGAAATGAGCTTTTCCAAAACAAATATTTAAGTGATGCAAATATAACTTTTTTCTTTTAATTCTTGTCTATATACTGTATTGTGCTCTCATCGATACAATTACAGTTAACATTTTATTATGCCCCTAATATCGAAACATAATCTCCCCAAATAATTATACAGGTCAGTTTCATTATTCATACAGGTAACTTTAAGACACAGTATTTTGTTTATAAGTACTACAAGTAACACGTACAGTAGCTGCTTAAATGCAGTTCATAATATATGCAATAATAATACTAATTCCATATAGTAACCAATCTATAAACTGGCAGTGTTTTAAAGTATTAAGTAATTGTGCCTTGTAGCACTTGAAAATTGCAATACATTGTGTTACTTACAATCTGCATACGTAAACAAGGACAAACTGAGACAGATTTTTTAATATACATATAATAATAAATTAAACTGAATACATGTCATAGCGGCAGAATCAGTTATGAGGGCCTGGAAAGATATTTTGAATCATAGCAGCTGACGGTGTAGCATAGAGATTATCATAATGAGCTGTGAATGAGCTTGGAACATTTAGCAGATCTGGGTCTGATTCCCCTAACCACCACTTGCAAACTGTGTGACCCTGAGCAAGTTATTTAAACTCCCCAGTGCTCCTGACTTGCCCCTGAAAACAAGCATTGTGCCTAGTGGGCCGTACCTGATTGCCAAATAATTAAAAAAAATGAATCCCTGTTAAAAGCAGAATGGTATGCTGTTGTTTTCTAAAACTTTTATATCCCTGCAAAGATTTACAGAAAATGAGCTAGCAGCCCTTCCCTTCTGTGTTACAACACTTAGTAATGGGATGTAAACAGTTTAAGGTCATTATTTGTTCAATAAATATTGTTGCACTTGAAAATAACTTTTCCAAGCAGAGACATAAGATCAGATTATGTTTAATGATTGTTCCAAAAGGGTTTTCTGAAGTAATTTTACACATTTTTTTATCAGTTTCTCTCTCTCTCCCTGCCTTTGTATATCTCTCTCTCTTGCTCACTCTAGTTTGTCTTTGTGTCTACCAGTCTAATGTCAGTTACATTTACATTTTTGATGTTGTCTTCACAAATTTTGTTTTTGCTACATATTTCTCTTAGTCACAGAACCATTTACTAGTTTGCAGCTTTGATCTCTCTCATGAGGCTTAGGATATGACACAGACTCAAATATTCTGCTTTATTTGTATTAGTGTAATTATTTTTATGTTGTTTTTCTGTATGATGACAATCATTACATGGCTGTTTGACATTGCAGAACAGAACTGCAGGTACATACAAGAAATAGCCTCTACAGTACTTATTGCTTTATTTGATATTTCTTAATTGCCTAGTTTGAAAAAGCATATACATATGGAAACTAATTAGCAGTAAACTTCCCAAAGGTACAGTTATGGGTGTTTTAAAAGCATTTCTTAAAGTAGACCAGAACTCTGAATTTATCTTTATTAAAGCCCTGTCCACATGATAAATATACAGTGCCTGGTTGGTATCTGCCAGTTGAAAATAAATCACTTTAGGATTGATTTGCTAACAGCTTCCCTCGCTCATAGTGTCCTACTGCCAAGGGGGTCACTAAAGGTCTTCCACAGAAATAAAAACAAGTTATATTTACAAAGTGAACAAGTAGCAGACTGAACCTGCTGTTGGGTACCTGGGGGTGTATGTATTTCACAACATGTTAAAACTTTAGCCCTGCCTTTAGAAGCAGCATGTCTGTGCACATCACTAGAAGCCACACAAAAAAAGCATTAATATGCAACTGACTGTTTGCTGACAATTCTGCCAATTATTGATGTGCCAGATGAAACCATTTTATTATTCTAATGCAGTCATTTAATTATTTGTTGCATATTAAAAAGGACATCTAGATAAGCAACCTGTGAACTGCTTTTTTGTGACCTTACAAATGCCAGGAATGGGAAGTCATGCCTTTAGAGATGCAGCAAGCTTCAATCCTTCATAAATATACCACCGCATGTGTTTTCCACTCCTTCAGAATTTTGCCTAATAGGACCATTGGAAATTTCTGAAACTGTTCTAGTCCTTTGCGAGTATATTTTCGTAGATTTTGGTCCGTATAAGTTAGTAAATTCAAAGCAGTGTTTGATACCCTTAGTTGTATAGATTAAACACATCAGACAAAATGAGGTATAGCATCATTAATATTTAAAGATATCCAGGAGGCCTCTCATAACATCAAAAATGACATGCCCCAGGGACAAAACCTGGTTGAAAGTGACTGTATCTTTTGAAATTTTAACAGTTGCATAAATCAAACCATTTTTTTCTTTGTAATAAATTCTGAAATGCTTCATGATTCCTGAAATTAAAATATGTATATTGACATCAACTTCTGCATGCACTGTAAAGTTTGTTTTTACATTTAATTAACCCCAATTGGTTAATAATCATAATGGAAACATGTGTTGGGAATATTTAAAAAAAAATCTCCCTTTTTTTGAAAAAAAAAAAAGAAAACACTTCATTTCAAATTGCACTGGATATTGTTCTATAGTCAAAATGTAATTAGGTTTTCCATATAGAGCCGAGAAGGAAGAATGTTACTCTTGTACTGTAGAATGTGACTGAGGCTTGAATAAAATGTATTATTAGGACTCACAGTTTGTGTTTTATTGAGGATTATTAGGTTATGTACCAGGAAACAGTTCTTTATTTCTTCATGCTCAACCCATTATGCATATTGCTCTGCAGAAATTAGACAATTTCATTTTGAGTATTTGTCTTGTTTAAGGTACTACTGTATAAATACTGGTGGTCATACCCATTTTCAAAGATTATTAATGCTTACTGGTTATGAAATAAGGCTCATTAGGTCATAGGGAACTGGACAGCAGACTGGAAGGAAGTCAAATGGACATGAATAAGGTGATTTAATTTGCATATGACACCACGTTAATGTGGCTGATTGACTCCAAGGAAGATTATGCCAATCTGCCTGTCTTTGTAAACCCCATGTCTTACCCACATTGTGGGGCCATTGGAGTTCTCAAAGCCCCTTTGGGAGTTCCTGTTCTATACCATGGTTAGTAGTGTACAGCATCCAGGAGGAGCTGGCTTCATCCTGCATTGCCCAGGGCTTTTTTTCAGTTTTCCTCTAATGCCCCAGGGACACCGCAGGTGAGGATTTGTGTGATGTGTGCATACTGTGTGCTCCTCTGCTATATCAGGTGGTGACCCCCAGGCCCACAGCAGCTCTTGTTTTTACCACCAACTATGGTCACCGATGTGGTGGTAGAATAGTGGAGCACACTACACTCCCTCCTGGGAGGCAAAGAACATTCACTGGGAGCATTCTTTGCAGCTGGTCCATGGCAAACTAGATTATTTCCTGAACCTTGTTTTATTGATTTATTTATTTTATTTAAACATTTGATTAACAGGAAAGGTACATTGAGCTGGGACTCATTTCCAGGTGCAAACCAGGGGAGGGGACAAGTATACATGCACATGGGAAACTGTGAAGACATTTCACAGCAATTCTTATAGGTACAGTCAAAATAAAACAAAAATGGCTAATGTTGTGACAGCATATATAAAACACTGTATGTGCACTGTGCTGAAGTATTTATAATGAGCAGGATACATACAGCAGTTATATTACATGTCAGTAAGCACATTAGAATTTTCATAGTTACTTAGGGAGTTTCAGCTGCTTCAGTGTTGTACGCTGGATATGGCATTGGATTAGCAGAAGCACATGAAGGGAGGTAATAGGCAAAGCAGCCATTGATAAAGTAGTGTGAAGGAGCATTTATGATGGGAGGAGAAAGTCTGTTCCACAGGAAGGGAGCCTATAGGAGAAGGTAGATTTGCCAGATGAAGAGGATGGTTGAGGCAGTGAGAAAGACCTCTGAATCCCTGGACTGCAGGCAATATGGGGATTGTTTTGATGGGGATAGACTCACTGAGAGGTACGGAGGTAGCATGTTGAACCAGTATTTGGATATAAGAGTAATAGACTGGATGTGGTGGCAATGGTGTGATACTGAGAAAGGCATAAAGGGAGCAGTGGTGCGTTCTGATGTGTAGTTGGTGGTGAAATGGCATATTGCGTTAAGGAGGGTGTCAAGTCTGGCTAAGTTTGTTGCAGGTGCAGTGCTGTAAACCATGTCCACATAGTCAAGGACGGGGGTGATCATCTTGGTTAGGATTTCACATCTGACTGGCAATAGAAGGGAGTCTCTTTTTCAGTAGAGCACATCTAGCCTTGGGCATAGTTTTGAGGTGATGGCTTTTGTGTGATTTGAGAAAGTCATATGAGGGTCCAGCCATATGCTAAAGCATGCATATTTTGTGACAGAGTCAAGTGGTGTCCATACATTGAGGTGATCCGGGGGAGTAAATCTGTCAATCTTTTGTGCTGTCCAGAATGTCACTGACACTCTTTTAGACGTATTTATTTTCAGTTGATTGTTTTTGAACCAGGTCTGCATATTGCTGTAATACTTTTAAGGTTTGATCAGACAACAACAAGAACAGGTCCAGAAGTAAAAAGTACAGTGCCATCCACATACATCTGTATGCAGGAATTTGAGCAAACAGAGGTAAGGTCATTTATTAATATTGAAAATATGATGGGGCTAAGGATTGATCCTTGGGGTACACCCATGAGAATGGGGGGGGAGGAAGGTGGAGTCAGCCACTCTTATGGACTGGAGGCTGTTGCTTAGGTAGGAATTGAGCCATTGAATTGTGGTGGGGGCTAAACCTGCAACCAAATGTTTCATAAGAAGAAGGGGTTGGAGACTGAGTCGAAGGCCTTTTCCAGGTTGACAAAAACTGCAGCTGTTAGATGGCCATGGTCAGATGCGGTGTGCATGTGTTCTGTAATTCACAACAGAGAAGACATTGTGGAGTGATGTTTCCTGAAGCCTGATTGGTAGGGGGAAAGGAATTCAGTTGTCATAAGGTACTCTGTTAGTCTGGCTTGGGCTAGTGTTTCCTGCACTTTGGCAAGGGCTGGGAGGAGGAAGATTGGTCTGTAGTTACTGGGCACTGAGGGATCTCCACCTTTGTGAAAAGGAATAACATATGCCAATTTTCAGGCTTGTGGAACAGTTCCTAAGGATAAGAATAGATTTAGAAGGTGGATTAATAGTGTCACAATTTCTGGGGCCAATATGTGTAGCAGCTTAGGGTGTACCCTGTCAGGACCTGACTTAATGATATTTAGGGAGTGAAGGGCATCAAATACTTCCTGAGAGGAGATGGGTGTAAACAGGAAGATGATGTTGCAAGTGTTCTGGGGCATGCCTTTTGGGGGAGAAGGGAGGTGGCCAGGGAGGGCACAGGAGGTGAAGAATTTATTTAGGGTGTCAGCTATGCTGACAGGGTCTATAACTGGTAGGCCATTATGCTTTAGGGCAGGTGTATTGGATTGAGTAGGGAGATTTATAATGGAGTGTATTACCTTCCAGAAAGAGGATGGCTGTGCATTATGCAGGTGAGATCTAAAGTAATCAGCTTTAGCTCACCTTATGGCCTTGGTACAGACATTATGGAGAGAGTTGTAGACTTGCATTGCTTGCGGGGTCAGTAGAGATTTGAATTGGGACCAAGCCTTATCACAGGCTTTGCATTGGGCAATAAGAGAAACAGAGATCCAAGGATGGTGGTGCTTCATGACCCTTGATTTGACTAGAAGATCATGGGAGTCCCAAACTTTTGTGAAAAGGTGCAGGAATCAGGTTAGGGCTAAGTCGATGTCTGGTGTTCAGTAGACCTACTGCTAGTCTGCATGCCTTAGGTCCTCTACAAATGAATTGGTATCAAGTGAATTTAAAGGGTGTATTTTATGTATTTTGGAGCAGATTTTGGTAGTCAGGTTTTTCTGGTACAGTATGTGATGCAGTGGTCACTTAAAGGGTTAGCAAGAACACCAGTAGAGTCAATTCTGTGCAGATGAGAGGAGAGGATCCAGTCAATTAGTGAGTGGTTAGGGGAGTGGGAATTGTAACGGGTGGGTTCTGTGTGCTTGTTCCGCAGTATTGTGAGCAGTATCCCTACTACTGCACAGATGGTTTGGCCATTTTGAATAACTTGATAATCTGGCTTTGTAGTGTCCTCAGTACCATGTTGTGTTTCCTTCTCTTCAGCAGCTACTGGTCTTTCTTTTCATATTTCTATAGAATTCTTTGATACTGGTTACAGTATTTCATACTGTTCATCTGAATGGGTGCAACTGATATCACAGAACATTTAAGCAGTATGAAGAGACAGCAGTAGATGCTGATGTGACAACTATTCAAAGTAGTTACAAACACAATACTAAAGTTGATTATTAATCTAACAAATAAAGTATGAAATTATCAGACTAACATTATCAGTTTTAGACCTAATGGCACCAAGCGGAAATACTTGTGGTACCCCCTTCACCACTTCCACTGCTTCCTCTTCTCCCTTTAGCCCAACCCCACATCCAAAATGTGGTAAAATGTCTTTTCAAACAAAGGGAACAAGGTCTAAGAGCCCTGCACCAATAAGGGACAATGTTGCTACTGGGGGGACCAGCCAGAAGGGGACTGAGAGTAGTCAGAGCATGAGGAGATGCAGTAGAGGGCATGAAGGAGATGGAGGAAGTTCAGGGTGGCAATTTAGCACCAGGCTGGGTGCATTGTGTAATGACATGCAGCTAAAGGACTGGTGGTCCATGGAGGGTTGGCAGGGAGGGAAATGGACATGGCCACAGGCGGCACTGCTGTGGTACCTGCCCCAGAGGTGCCATGATCCTCAGTCATGTATGGGGGAGGCAGCATGCCACAACACTAGGAGAGAGTTTAGTGCCAGAGGACTGTAGCAGTGTCTGAAGAACATCACCTTCCACCACAAGCTGCTCTCACCCTACAGCCAGTGCATCCCCCCATACATGCTTGTGGATTGTGGCACCTCTGGGGGAGGTGCCATGGCAATGCCCACCTAGGGCCAGGCCCATTTCCTTCCCTGCCAACCCTCCACTGACTGCAAGTCCATCGGCTGCATGGCATAGCACAATGCACCTTGGCTGGATGCCTTATTACCACCCTGAACTTCCTCTGTTCCACTCATGACCTCTAGGGTACCCTCCCATTCTCTGTCTGCCCTAGCCCCCTCCTGGCATGCACAGTTACACTATCCACCTTTGAGCCACTTTACTGTTGTGCCAAGTGAAGGGGTCGGATATCTGCATCCATTCTCATAGGTGCACTGAATGCTTGGTGCAAGCCTGTGGCTGTGGCAACTCCTCAGTTTTTGGTGCAGGGACCCCTCCTTTTGTAAAATTGGGCGCAGGGTTCATGATGCACCCAAAGATCAATGCAGCTCCAGAGCAATGTAACTTGTGTTGCTCTAAGGGCTCTTTGAAAACTTGGCACTAAATATCTAAAAATTGTTTCCTGTCACTATTAAACAGTGTGGTGTGTGGGTTAGAGCACAGGCATGGGAGGCAGAAATCCTAGGGTTTAAATCCACCACAAATCGCCCACTGCCTCTATGACTTTAGGCAAGTCATTTAATCTCCCTGGGTGTTAGTCCTCTAAGCTATAATGTTGGGTAGAAACAGGACCCACCTGAAAATGAGATGCTACATCTTGGGATATCCTGGGTGAATAAACTTTTAAATGAAAAAGAACATGTTAATTTGTTTGTTTCATGGTGAAAAGGAGCATAAACCCAGTTGTTTCCATATTTTTAATAAAACTGTACATTTTGGCATGTGGGAACTCTGTTTAATCATCCCAGTGTTCTGTTCTGTGTGTTTGTGTTGAAATAATCCTGTTTTCCATATTTAAGGACCATCACTAATTATCCTTCCCAGGACCCCGTGACATCAGTTAAACTGAACACCACAGTAAAGCAGAACACAGTGACATTGGCTCAGCTAGGATAATTAAACAGACTTCACTCATGCCCAACTTTACAATTACATTAAAAATGGAGATGAAATGGGATGGAATTAAAAATGGAAACAACTGGGCTTATATTTCCTCTAAGAGTCGGTCGTAGGATAGTGAGTGACACATGTAGGGACTATATTGACTAAAATAGTGTTAATTTCAGGTTTAATCGACCAACATGATAACCTAGAGCAGTATTATGATGACAGAAGGAAATGAGGGTCCATCTTGTCTGCTCCTCATGCTATGCAACAGTTACTATATCCAATTTGAGTATTGACACACACCCAATCTTATCTGAATGTTATCTAACATGTGCAGCATTAGCTTTTTACTCAGTTCTGATGACTTGTTTTCACCTTTCCTTGCTGTCAGTCATGTGATATCTCCTAAATTTTTCTCATGGGAACATAGCTTTTACACACATTACAGGTAACTCGTTGATTTACAGACTGAAAACTTTTGTTGCCATGTGGACATGGTCAGCATGGGTAGCCATACTGGGCTTGTATCCAGAAGGAACCCTGTGCAAGGGTGAGTGAGTAACTCATTTTGTACTTCATTTGATCTGGTGCCTCTTGGTCAGATATTACCAGCAGTACTGAATCATAACTAAGTGCTGATTTTGAGATATAGACTGCTGTCCATTAAGAACTGAAGTGAGATCACCAAATACATTTCATGCCGGTCACTGGTCTGAACAAATGTTAAAATTTCAGACAAAGAACTGCTGTTTCTCTATCTGTTATTCTAACAAAAGCTTTCCTTTCTTTTACCAGCTCTGCCACTAATAGTTTTTCTTAAAAGGAAATGTGAACCTACAATCCCTCTTGCCCAAGGAGCATGATGCCTGCTGCACTAGTCCAGTTCAGTAAGGATCTTTGCCCCTTGAATGAACTGCAAAAGCAAGAAAGAGTGAGCTCCCAGCAAATACAATGCAGTGAAAGTACTGTTCTGAAAAAAAAAATAACTGCTCTTTCCATTATAGAAGACTATGCCGCAGAATAACTGAGTTACAGTGGAGTAAAATCCACTTGTCTATATCTATGATCCTGTTTCCTTTTCAATAGTTAATAGGAACAAACTCTGTCTGGCCATATCTACGAAGTAAACAGTGCAGATAGATGTTGGATTTGAGCTTTTGTATTCCCAGGTCTATTTGGATTTCACAAAACCAGATTTATTTAGACACAGCGCTCAGGCATCCGAGCATACTTTTTTCTAATTTGTTTGATAAATAGGTGATAAATATAGTACTTGTAACATTGCATTTAGGATTTTTTATTAAACAAATAATTCAGCTTCTAACGCTAGCATATGCATATTTGAGTTATTTTTTCAAGTCTGAAAAAGTCTCTCATCAGAGATTTGTGTTTAATTACTATATACTTCTTCTGATAGCATAAACACTTAGCATTAAGTGCCCCATTTTCTATAATTCAGCAAGGGAAATTATTTATGTTTATGGAGTACCTAATTAGACCACCTCCCTAACTGAATTTTAGCTCTCTGCAGAATGTTAACATTTTTAATGGTTGCTTGATTTAAAATGATCAAGCCTAATTATGGTAATTGGTCTAAATTTACATATTAATAATACATTTGAATGATCTGATTATACAAAATTGATCCACAACACAATAGATAAATTGAATTTTATGCATAAAGCTACTAGGGGACTGGAGTCTGAAAAGGAATTATGTGTGTGCAGGGAATACTTTAATAAAAAGTCCCAGAGTTGGGATAAAAGAATTTGGAGCATAAAACAACACTGGAGCACAACTAATTTATTTTGCAATTATTTCATAGCAACCAGAAACTGTAATCAAACTTCATTTTAAATTAACAGAAGACACAGAGCCCTGTTTGATGTGTGCTGTAAAAATGTCACTGAAACTGAAGGTGTAATTAAACCTCAAGTACTATTTATTTTCCCTTATGTGGGGTTAGACTCTGTTTTTTTGTTTTTTTATACATACTGTATGAGACACAGGGGACAGTTGAACTATTAATTGCAGTATCTTAAGCAATAAGTGTTCTGCTTCTCTCAGTTGAATGGAAACAGACTTTTTAGAGGTAACAAATTGGGTGGGGGGATTTACAATACACCCCTTGATTTCTATTTGTAATTCTTATGGTAAATGGTTATGTTGTTGGGATTTTGTTGCAAGAAACTTCCTCACATACAGTATATTGATGCAAAAATTAAAAACAACCTGATTGTCATGAGTTCCACAATTTCAAAAGTCTCCATACAGTGATTACAACTCTCCATTAGGTACAGGAATAGTCCTTTATGTCTCTGAAATATTCAGTCACTTACTTGAGCAGCCTTACACCTAATCGGGCGAGAAAAGAAAAATTCACCAAGACCCTTGTTAATCATGTTAAATCTGCCTTGCTTGCTTTTGTGTATTGCTCTCTTAAAGCTAATATGGATGTGGACATTGTGCTATGCTGCTAACCATCAACAGAGCTTTAGGGAGTGTAAAACTGGAATATGCTATAAACATCAACCAATTAATAATAGCACTGATAGGGATTTAACAATATCACAATTACAGACTTTTTGACTTGATTTAACTGACAGGGTTCAAACAATATCACAATCACAGTACTTTTGACTGGATTTCATGGACAGGGTTTTAACAATATCACAGTCACAGACTTTTTGATTGGATTTCACTGACAGGGTTCTAAAAATGTCACAATCACAGTCTTTTTGACTGGATTTCACTGCCAGGGTTCTAACAATATCACAGACAATCCCATTCTTTTTGACTGGATTCTGGTCAACAGAAGAGGCAGGATTTTGTCATTTAGGGCAGCATTTACAATCACCACTGGAGGCAATGCAAAATGGCTGAATTATTGTTACACTGAGGCAGTATAGCATAGTGGTTATGGGCACTGAGCTGCAAACCTGAAGACCTGGGTTTGAATCCCATCTGCCCCCATTTGCATACTGTGCGTACTGTGTGACCCTGAGCAAGTCAATTAAATTCTTTGTACTCCAGGTTGCACCTGAAAACAAGCTCCAGCTTAATGTGCCTCTCCTGGTTAAACAATTTTCCTTCCCTTCCCTACACTGTAGTGCCACCATCTGATTATACAAAGGCTAGCACATGCTGCTGAGGGAAATGCACCTCCCAGTGACAGTGGTGCACCTTAAAGGGGAACAGTCAACACTAAGGGACCCACAACCAAGTGTGGGGGTGGTCCCAATTTGCAGTGTGTATGCAAACACATTTTTTTATTTCCTGTTTATTGCATCATAGTAGATTGTTTTGGACTAATTCTGTTGACTTGCATGCTCACATTTCCTATAACTACAACTCCCCAAATCCCCTGCAGCTGACACCAGAGGAGGGCTGCAGGAGTGGGAGATTCAAGAGCCTGCAGTGTATGTTAGAGCTTTTATAAGCTTTTTTGATCAGAGATTTGCCAGTTCCACTCTTCTCCTGGGACTATGTACAGTCCTCTGTGACCAGCAAACAAAAGATCAAAGTTTATAAAAATTCTAACTTGTACTGATTTCTCCAGTTTCTCTCCATCCCCTCCTACATAATCCCCCTATTGTAGATTTTGGTCTTATCTGCAAAAAGGTATACCTTTCCCTACAGTTTTTCTACAATGTGCCCATTGAAGTCATTGATGAGGATTGGTACCAGTACCAAACCCTGTGGCACCTCACTGGTCACTCTTGCATCTTTTGAGTGTTTACCATTACCCACCGCTCTCTATTTTACTAACTATTAACCAGTTTCAAACCCATTCTACCAATCTGGACTTCACTTTGAATCTGGCCAGCTTCCTAATTAGTCTTCTGTTTGGCACAGTGTTGAAGGGTTTCCTGAAGTCCAAATAGCTGTCAACAGGACAGCTGGCACCTCCCTGAGCTCTGTCAGTGCCCTGGGAAATATCCCATCCAGTCCCTTAACCTTGTCCACCCTCAGGGCTGTGAGTCTTTTCAGGACTCTTTCCTCTGAAAAAGGACTTGTGTCTGTCTCCCACCTCTTATTTTTGCTTCTCCCTAGTGCCCCCCCACCATGAAAACTGAGCAGGAGTTCCTGTTCAAAATGTCAACTTTGTCCTGGTCCCATTCTGCAAAGTCTCCCCTTCCACACGTCTAATCCTCATTATACAATGGCTTGGAGAATACTGCATGCTGATTGACTAGGTGGCATGATTTACAATGTGTAAATCGTAATATCAGCCCATGGGAAAAAGTGCCAGCTACCAGTCAGCCACATCAGGAAACCCCCTTTTTAAATCACTCTGAACCCCCCCGAAGATCAAGCAGGAAAATAGCCATATTTGCTGGGATGAAAAGCACATAATTCGAACACACAGTACTCTTAGAGCCTTTCCAGTAAGTTCAGTTCTCAGCGCAGTAATAAGAAAGTTAGAAAGCAGCTTGTGGTTTTTATGTCCTTTTTAAGAAACATGGTCTGTGGCATTTTAAATGGGTCATTGCAGTGAGAAGGTGGGAATGGCAGCAAAGCAGGGCAGAAGCATGTAGAGACTGCAAGTGGGAAATCTGAAGTGTGGACTGTGACTAAACGTATATGACAGAATCGGGTAAGTGATGTCATTCTTCACAGGGAAGAGAGAGAGAGAGAGGTAATGAGGGAATGAGAAAGTGAGACATTTATGGCTTACTTTCAGAACCATGATCTCAATAACAATTTTGCTCCATTGCAGTGTTTTAAGGAGCGGCTTGTACGTTTTCCATAACTGTCGTTTTGCACAAGGGAGCTCGTTTGGGGGGAATCTTTTTTCTCAGCCATGGAGGACTGGGTTTGGGAGAGACTTGGAAGCTTCTTTGCATTGCTTTTTTTTAACAGCCTTGGGGCGGTGACAAACAAAATGAAAAAAAAAGTAAATTTCAGCTTGGAGCCCTAGCAACCTAGGACTATTTTTTCTGGTGTAATAACAAAATTCAACAAAATAATTTAGAATTTTAAAAAAGTTTTCTTTTTTTTTCTTAACAAAAAAAAAATACGAAGGGGGCATTGTATGTCAGCAATATCACTCGAGGGTGTGGGTGATGCCAGATTTACCCACGGCTGGTGGGTTTTGTTCACTTGGCCTGTTGCCTCATGACCAAACAAAACACCAGCCATGGGTAACTCCTGGCATCATCCATACCCTCTAGTGGTATATTGCTTAACTGTCTCTCCCCTTGCTTTTCTTTTCTCACTGATACAGCTGAAAAAAGTCTAAAGTATAAAACTATCACTATTAAAAGTGAAAACATATACAGAACTACCAAACCATTAGGAAAGAGATTAAAACAAACCAAAACATGTACTGGATGTATGTATGTATGGGAGATATCAAATTTCACATCACATTGAACCAATAAACCAGATGAACATAAAGTAGCTTCTGAAATTTTAGTGACACATTTGCAGAAGACTATCGGTGAATTTAATATTCACCTTCTACAGTAAGTCTGAACATTGACTCAAAACTGAGAACAAAACCTGGGCAAACGAAGATTTACTGGAGGGCCATAATGAGCAGCTCTCTTTCTGCTGAGGCTAGAGCTGCTAGTCATCATTTCGGTTCATCCTCTTTCTGAAGTCATGAAGCTCTGCTAGGACTCAGACATTAAAAAAGCCCAGTGCATGACAGATGTGGATCCAGGATTCTGACATTTGTAGATTACATTTCAGATGGTGCCTTTAAGTAACACCCATTGTCTCCCTACCCTAGTTGAGCTACTGTACCTGTATATGTGATTAGCTCTTAGCCACATTAATTAAATAAAAATACATATATTTTAAAGAGAGGGTATGGCCAGTAGGAAAAAGTTAATTATTAGCATCAGTAGAACTCAATTACACAAGACTTAGAAAAAAAAGAATTTCAAGCCATTATATTCTTTATTATTAAGGACTTTTGTGAAAAAACAGGATCTGAGCCATTAAAGTTCCCCTCCTGATGCCTGTTCTAGAGCTGAGATCATAATCATTATTTTCTGACATCACAAGCTGTTGCTCTGGAAATGGCTGTGATGTTACAATATGAGGAACTGAGAAGAAGAACTTGGAGCTGATGTCCTCAAAAATAAGAAACTGAATGGGTTGAAATTAAACTTTAACGAATGTAAATGACATAGAGCCTCAGCATAAATGCACTAAGGAAAGGTCAGTTTATAAACCTCAACATTGACCTAAAACTGAGAAGGGCAACTGAGCATTTCTCTCTCTCTCTCACTCTCTCTCCTCCCCTGCTAAAGGTAATGCTACTAGTTTTAATTTCAGCTTGTCCTCCAATGGTGATGTTTGTGAATTTCTACTAAGAGTCAAACACCAAAATAAGCTCTACATCTGACAAACATGTATATCCAGACTCCTGACATGTGTGTATTATACAGTATATGTAAAAACCTTTTCCTAAGAAAGGTGTGGGTTGTTACTAGAATGTGAATGAAAGCACTGGGTGCACATGCAGCAATAGATGTGTCCCTTAAGAGGAGAGGAGGATAATTAGGTAGTTTTGGTGGGAGGAAAGAAGTTGTGTCCAAAGATTCCATAGTTAGTTTAGCAGAGGGATCAGAGATTCATGTGGGGAGGAGGTAGCATCTGTACCAGTGCACTATGCAAGTTCAGGCACTAAGTGCTTGGGAGAGCCCACTGTCCCTGACTCAGTGGCAGGTTGCCTAAGTGATGGTGGCATGCAGTTCTTGGGGCCCAGGACACTGGTGGGAGTCAAATAGGGGCCACTGGCTCAATGGCAGGGTGCTGGGGTCAGAGTGGCATGGAACCCTTTGACAAGTTCTCTCTGCTCAAAACATCTGGTGTGGAAGGATCTGAGATTTGGTCATTCTAGGGTTTCTACTGGGGTGTTCAAGAGGGATCTGGTAGCCTTCCTTTTGCAGACCAGATCAATCAGAAACCCTTTGGAGGAGGGGTGAAAGATGGTGGTACTGAATACAGGTACACCTTTGCCGGGCATCAGCAGACCAAATAGTGGGTCTTTCCCATGCCTTGGCCACCTTCTTAGGTCTGCCTAATGGGATTCTTTGGTGCTCAGTCCTAGGTTTGGAGGCCATCAGTCAGATGGCATGGATGGGAACAAAGTGGGGTACAGATGGCTGGGTTATGGCTTGGGATGGCAGTAGCAAGTTCCCAGGTGGGCATCCCCTCAGGGGATGTGCATTGATGGCTTTTGGGCGAGGAAGGTCCTCTGAAGATTCAGATGCAGAGGAACTGCAGGGAGCTGTGACATGGTGAGTAGTTAAAGGAACCATCAGTGATGGGGATCTTGGAGAAGTAGCCACCCAATGCAGTGGCTAGACTAAGGTAAAGGACATGTATCCTACTTCTTGAAAAAAGGCTGAGGTTTACTTGGGACATACCGTCCTTGATAGGATACTAGACCAAAGTCACGTATGGTATATAACAGAGTATTCAGATATGGTAACACTGGAGCACAGGGGTGCTAAGGCAGCAGTAAGGGACATGAGAATCTCACGTAAGGAGTAGTGATATGTGACTGTGTTTGCTAAAATCATGCAAATTAATTATGGCCCAAGTACAAACAAACTATGGTCAATGGGTCTACACAACCACAGTAGTGTTATGCTTGTGCAAATGTGATAACTGTTTGGCCATTTGCACTCTCTGTTCCACAGGGAATTAACATCCAGTAGGGGTACTGAGGGCAAGGAACCCTCCAAGAGTGTTCCAACCGTAGAGGTGCTGTGGGAAAGATTCCCTTGGCTAACGGTACCTTAGGAAGGAACCCAAAAAGAGTATTCAGCAGTAAATGTTGACTACCAGGTTGACAGCAGATAAACAGCAATGTGACCGCTTGAAAAATATGAATGAGATGCACAGGTTGCCAGGATTGCACTGATAAAATAAATTGCACCGATGACATAAGGGGGCTTCTTAAGGAGAGAGGGCCACCATCCATCTCCATCCAACAGTGGAAACCTACCGAAGGAAACCAGGGAATATACTATTAACAACTAACAAGATATTATGACCTTTTATTTTTATTTTATTTATTGAATTTTGTTGACCCAGTAGGCCCACTGAGACTAGAAGTTCCTTTTTCAGGGGTGACCTGGGGGGGGGGATACAGATGGTAACCAACTGAAATTGAACCAGATTAAGCTGTTTGTGGTATTGTTGGTGAATGGGGGAAATTTGGCCAGGACACTGGGGAAATTCCCCTACTCATCAGTAGGGAAAAAACTTGTCCGTCTCACTTAGGATGTCCACTTCAGAGGAGTAAGCAGATAGGATGGATGTGGAGACAGCAGGGGAAAAGGCCTCTCCCTCCTGCTATGTCTACTCAAGAGGCCATTGATGTGGAATTAGCCATTGGAAACTTTTCTGAGGATGAAGATCTTACTTTAGGTTTGGATATTACAGTCCCTTCTAAGAACGTTTAAAGTACAGAACACAGTATTAGAAAAACGTCTCTGCGGGAGCAGCGCAGAGAGAAACTAAGGAGGTTACACCAGCAAAAACCAAAAATGCTTGCAAGAGCACAAGAACTTGACAAGGTGTTATAAGAACTGTCTGAGAAAGCGGCTGTCAGCTGTCAGGACACTGCTAGCAGTAGAGAGCTGAGTCATCCTGCGGTCAATGCTCAGGCAGAGAATTGCTGTCACGAAGGCTGCTCCTCCCCCTGTAGCCTTATCTGTAACTAATGAACCGGGAGATACTGATGTGGCAGCTGGCAGTAAAAACAGGTCTCATCCCGTGTGCCAACAGCCGCCTCACCTGGACTCATGTTCTGGCTTCCACAGTCCTTCTGTTCAAGCTAAGGTGGACAAACAGGGGCTAGGCCCCCAGAAACAAGGTCAAGCTCTGCAATCATGGCCTGCAGCTACAAGCACTACTGAAATCGTTTACTCTTTTTCAGACAGACATCACAATAAAGACTGGGACTCGTGCACCCCTGAACCTCTCTCTATTTTTTCTACTACCGGTGATGATCCTACTATAAACTGGTCCCCAGAACAAGCATTGGAAAATGTGGGTGGAAGCAGAACTTGTCTGGGCAGTGGACTCCCGATACAGAGGATTCCTCCTTCAGCAAAATGCTATTGAAGTTTACAACGACAGTGGCCACCAACTCCATTCAGGAAAAGAGTTCCGACACACCCAGGGGCAATGACTTTCAGCAAACTATTTCAGTCTGTAATGTAGTAGCTTCTAGGCAGGATGTTGTTACTGATGCTAATAATGTTGTTCCCCTTGTCCCCCCCAGACACTAACCAAATGGTTCTGGTTACATCAGAGGTGTGAAATTTGGGGGAAACCAACACTAAACTTAGACAGTGAACAAATATGGGATGGGAGCTGGAAGATAAAGGTAAAACTTTTTTCTACAAATACAGGCCCATTACACCTCCCAAGTTCCTTCTATCTGGGGAAAGATAGGGGATCCATTTTCTATAATGGACAGCCTTGGTCCTGTTTTAAGTGTGGGTCTAGGGCCCACCTTAGTTTAGCCTGTGACTCCTACTGATGCAGTCACTGTTTAGAATTTAAACACGTAGCTTCCTCCTGCTTAAACCTTTTTAAATGCAATCTGTATGAACGGACTGGAGATGCCTATGGGAGGTGTCCCTGGGCATCTCATAACAGGGAAGATTGTCCTTCACATGTAGGCTTAATCAATCAGGCACAGCATTAACAGGCAAAGTGGGTTGCTGACCAAGCAAATGGTAATGTAGAACATACAGAACCTCCAGTGTCCCTAGACCCCCCAGACCCTCCAGGGCATGTACCTAGTATGGTAAATTCTAACCCGGTTTTGGAAGCAGGGACCTCAAACACCCATACTCAGCAAAAAGACAAGGAAGGAGGCAGTGCAGAAATGCCTCCCTCCCCCCAGAGATAAGGTTTTAAGGTTGTTGCACAAAAGAAAAGGACTAGGCAAGGGAAAACGGGGTCCAAGGTGACAAGACAAATAGGGCCTGGTCAGGATCCAAGATCTTTTCCATTGCCAATAGGAAATAAGTTTGCTGTCCTAACCTCAGAGGGTGCTGATGGGGATTCAGGTGGTGATGGCACTGATTCCTCTCAGTTACATCTATAACTGATACAGAAAGTTGTGGGGGGGATTCCATTGCTAAAAGAACTAGGCAACGCAGAACCTCTAAAACTCCCTGACTCAGACTGCACAGTTATATGTAAACTATCATACAAATCTTACTAGATGCATTCCCTAACAATAACTACCTTAAACATAAATAGCAATAAAAGTCATAGGAAACAATTAGGGGCTTTACTCTCCCTGCATGGATTGCACAGTGACATTACTTGCCTTCAGGACACCCGCCTTAAACCAGTTTTGAGCTACAGCAAGCTACTAAGGCCTGGATGCTTGGTTCAACCTTTTGGTCCACAGGCATGGACACCTGTCATGGGGTGGGCACATTGCTGTCTAATCCTCTTATTAAAGTTTCCAGACTAATAGATATTCATCCAGGTAGGGCTCTGTTACTGGATATCTCTTATATTACTGAAAGGTTTTGTTTAATTGCTATTTATGCCCCACAAACTAAGGCCCAGAAAGTAGACTTATTTAAGGAAGTCCAGCCTTATCTCCATTCATCCAGGCTTCTCATATGATTGGGAGATTTCAGTTGTGGTTTGTCCACTTCAGATAAAGGCCTTCAGACTACTAAAATATTCTCTGATTCAACTGCATTACAGCAAATCCTCCACACATCAGGATTAGTTGATGCTTATAGGAAACACCACCCCACTGGGGGGTTCACCTTCTTTAGAAGGGTCCTCAAAACACAAATTGATTATATTTTCATATCATCTGTGTTGGAAGTTCTGAACATATCTACCCACCCAAGTGAGTTTTCAGATCACATGGCTATTAAGATGCAGATTTCATGGGATTATGCCCCCCACCCATGTAGGAAGAATAAATGGAGACTCAATGAAACTTTGTTAGAAGATCCCAAAATGAAAAGAATGTGGGCATAAGATTGAGCAGCTGGGCTCTCTGTATCTAAATTATATGGCTCTATTTTGGAATGGTGGGAGGATTCTAAGAAGGTCTGGCAAACACTGTTCCAACAGAGAGCTCATTACATATACAGTAAAGACTACATTCAGTATTTAAAGTTAAGACACCACCTGAAACATCTAATTTCACAAGCTGAGACATCTACACAGAATTATGGTCCCATGATTAGTAATACTAACAAGCATTTGCCAGTGCCAAATGTTTGCTTGTTGCCATTAGCATTGGAAGTGCAGGAGTTAGACAGATGCAGAATAGGAATGGTAGTGAAGTATTGAACTGACGCCAACCCTCCCCACCAAGTAGAGATGGACAGGCATTGGGGTGTGTCTTTGGGTCATTGCCGATAACACTCATGCCATTTCACCTTGCCCTACCCTGCAGACACAGACAAGTGTTGAGGTGTGCCTTGGGGTGTTTGGGTTTTACAATCACCCCATTCCATCAGAAAATATGCTGAAATGGGTGCAGTATAGGAGAATGGAGTGAACTTTGGGGCCGAAGAGTCCAAAGCACACCTCGATGCCTGTCACTGGCTGCAGGGTGGAGATGGGGGTGGAATGGCATGAGCATTACTGTCAACAATCCCAAGTCACACCCATGACCCCTGTCAGTCCCTACAGGGTAGGACGTTATGGTCAGAAACCCTAACGCCCTGGGTGTTTCTTCGTATTTTAACTCCAAGTTTTCAACATGGGCTTTTTGTGACCCTGCCACATGAACAGTGACACTATCAGTTCATTAGCTGAAATGTGATTTTGCACAGCGACTGTGCCATTTGGCACCACAGGTGCAAAAACACATTTCGAACAGGATATAAAAAATGACAACTGTACTGTTCGTGAGGAGGTGTAAAAAATGGTAATGTTGAAAATCTAGAGTGAAAATATAAAAAAAATTGGTGAAGTCACGAGCGTGCCTAGAAACTGTGCAACGCACACCGATAACGCAATTATTTGGGGGAATTTTTACACCAGATTTTCAACATAGGCATTTTGGGACTTCTGCTCATGAACAGTGACAGTGTGATTTTCTTAATCTGTCCCAAACATTGATTTTGCACAGCAACTGTGCCCATTGTGTGCCACAGGTGGGAAAACATGTTTTGGGCAGGATGTGTAAAATGACAGCTGTACTGTTCATAAGGCAGTGTGCAAAAATTACAATGTTGAAAATCTGGAGTAAGCATATTAAAAATTGGTGAAGTTACGAGCGTGCATAGAAACTGCTCAATGCACACTGGTAACAGTCATTTTTTGGAATGTTTTCACCAGATTTGCCACATGGGCCTTTTGGGACGTCTCCTTATGAACGCTGTCCCTGTGATTTTCTTACTCTGTCCCGAGCGTTGATTTGGCACAGCAACCACTCCATTGTGCTCCAGATGTGCGAAAACACATTTTGGGCAGGATGAGAAAAAAAAGAGCTGTACTGTTCATAAGGAGGTGTGGAAAAATTGTAATGTTGAAAATCTGGAGTGAAAATATTAAAAATCCTTGAAGGTAGGAGCATGCATGGGAAGTGCGAGGAGCAGCATGGTTTTCGTAATTATCATGGCACAGGCACTGCCTTGGCCAGGTTCACAGATCATAACAGTGGAGTAATGGATAAGGGTGAGTTCACTGGTGCTGTGTTCATGGACCTGTCCAAGGCATTTGACCTAGTAAAACATTCCCTGCTGCTAGGGAGATTGGAGAAACTGGGAGTAACTAAGTATCCCAGAGATTGGTTTAGAAGTTATCTAACTGATAGACCCTTACAGGTAAAATATGGGGGTGTGATGACTGGTAGTAAAACAATGGAGTTAGGCATGCCCCAGGGATCTATCCTGGGACCACTTTTGTTTTCATTGTTTGTAGATGGAATACCACTGCGTATACAAAATACAAGTACATTGATGTACGCAGATGACATTATTCTATACTGTAGTTCTGTTTTTGTTGAGACTTTGAACCAACAGTTGAGTAAAGACTTTTCTGAATTGGATCCGTAATTAAAGAATCATCATTTATTGTTAAATAATAAGAAAACTAAGAGCATGCTTTTTGGCACAAAGCCAAAGTTAGTAAACAATCCATCTTTAATCATATTTGATTCAAAAGGTGTAATATTAGAACAGGTGACACAATTCAAGTACTTTGGTATAGTATTAGATTTCAATGTAACCTTTTCTGGACATATTAAACAATCTTACAAACAGATCAACCAGAGATTGGGTGTACTTTTCAGATTACAAAATTGTTTGACCACACAGGCCAGGATAGCTATTGCTAGAAGCATTTTATTAGCAAGTATGAACTACAATTATTTTCTTTTTTCAAAGCTTATGAAAGCTGATTTATCATTACTGACTTTTACATTTCATAGTATATGTCAGTTTGCACTTGAAGCATCTTATCAAACCCATCATTGTTTATTGTACCAACAAACTGACTGGCTTCCACCTATATTGAGTACTGTATATAATTTAAATTGTTTGACAGATAATGTTTTGAGACAAAAGACTGATTTCCCCTTTATAGCTTCATTATCAGCTTAGGGAAACTGAAAGGTCTCTGAGATCATCTACAGCTATAAAGTTAGTGGTACCAAAAATGAAAACTAAAATGGGCCAGCGTGCCTTTTCTGCTATGGCAGCTGAATACTGGAATTGTTTGCCAATAACTTTATTTGAAAGTAATAGTCATACTGCTTTTAAACAAAGATTGAAACAATATTATATGTGTAAAGTGCTATGTAAGTGTTTTTAAGAAATGTTGTGATGTTGATGTATTGTAGTGATATTAAGTGCTGCAACATGGCTAAAACAAGATGACCAAAAGCAAGGGAAAGGATTGGTAGAAGAGGGTCAGCTGGTACAAGAGCAACATGGCATTATGGCACGATAATGCTGTGTTGCTTCTGAAATTCAAGAAGTAGCCAGAGGTGAGAAGTGAGCAGTGCAGGGAAAGAGAATAGTGAAAAAAACGAGAGCGCTTTAGGTCTTGAAAGGAAGTAGGGAGAGACGACGGATAGGAGAACTACGAGGGAGACACAAAGAGAGAGAAATGGAATAGGTGACAGACAGAGGTGGGATGACAAGATGGGAAGATTTTTGCAGAGCAGGAGCCTTTCACACGAGAAACAGCAGCAAAGCGGTTGAGAGCAAAAAGCGCAGAATGAGGAAGTAGAGAGGGCAGACCAGTATACAGAGAGGCATATGAGGAACCTGTGTGAAAAGCACCCAGGGAGAGTCTGGAGAATGGAACGTGGGACAGAGTCGGGGTAGGAAGAAACCAGAAATGCATGTAATGTCGAGTAGTTCACGGTATATGGCACTGTGAAGTGTAATAATACCGCAGTACTGATGGACACGGGCGACAAGAAGTAGAACAGGAAATGGACAGGCAGGTAATAGAAGCAGGAGTGTTAACATGACCATCGGAGGTAAACCGGATGATGTAATGTGAGTAAGCGGGTAACGCTGTATACAAATGAGCAAAACACACTGAAGCCGACTGAGTAGAAGTCGCAAGTCAGGGTCCTCCTGAGTATCATAACAGAGAAACAGCCGTCAGGAATATGAAAAAAGGCAGAGTAATTGTTAAGGCATGCATTACTTGAGTTAGCTATAAAAGTATTCAACTGACACATATGTATGTTACAAAGCATGATGTTAACCACTCAAAATAACAGTGAACTTTGCTGTGTAAGTGCAACGCTGTAATGGTTTGAATCATCAGAGCAGTATAGACTAATCTAGCACAGCCATACTAATGCGCAGACCATGTTACAAGCTCATTAATCCACTCCAAAGGTACATAGATACATAGATACATAGACAGTGTCGGCAGATAAGGGCCTATGGCCCACCCAGTCTGCCCATTTGAGCTCGTAAGTTCAGTTTATGTTTTCCTTGAAGTCTGTTGCCCCTTACCCCTGACTTCCAGAATTCCTTTCTGTCTATCCCATGCATTCTTAAATCCCATGACTGTTTCAGCCCCCACCACTTCCTCTGGCAGGGTGTTCCACTTGTCCACCACCCGTTCTGTGAAGAAATTCTTCCTCATGTTTCCTCTGAATCACCCTCCCTCCAACTTCATCCCATGCCCTCTAGCCCTGGAACATCTTTTTTGCTTAAAAATAGTGTATTCCTGCACCCTGTTCCTCCCTGTAAGATACTTGCATGTCATCTAATGGGGAGTTAATGCATGGTTGGTCATTGTAGGCACTCGGCCGCACAACAGCCCCAACCATGCATTAACTCCCCATTAGATGCCACCTTCGTCGTGGATTAATGCTTACATGTAGTGTTGTTGATGAATGTTTATGTTTTGTATATTGTAATATTTTTGATTTCTACATTTTGTACTTTGACATCTTGACCTTTGGTCCTGGGTCGTGCCTGAAAAAGGGCCTTGGCTCATGCCACTTACCCAGTTAAAATAAAAAGAAAATATAACACAGTCATGTTTTGCAATTTTTTTACCAAATTTGCAATATAGGCTTTTTGGGAGCCCACCTCATGAACAGTGACTCTGTCATTTCATTAATCAGTCCCGGAAGGTGATTCTGCGCAGTGACCACGAAATCACCTTTCAGAACTGAATACCAAAATGACAGGGACTGAGTTCATGAGAAGGGGTCCCAAGAATCCCTTGTTTAAAATTTGGGATCAAAACTCCCCAAAATGGCTGAGATATCACCCTAAATTGAACCCCCCCCATTTATGCCATTATACAGCTTACCAGCATTTCTTCAGTTCGCGGTCAGCTTTGAAGAGTGCAGATGTGTTCCCGCTCCACCGATGATCATCGTGCCAGACTCTGGAGGTAAGTATGGGGTAAGGGGGTGCAGGTAGATGGGTGCACAGAGGGTGGGTGCGGGTTTGGGAAGGGGCACCACAGACGAGGGACCATTTTCTGTGTTTCAAGTAAAAAAAAAAAACATTGTGGGAAGTTTTTTGTCTTGCAGATTTGCTTTTCAGCACACTGGGGTGGGCTCCCAATGTGCCACCTGTGTTTTTTTTGGGAGGGGACTGAAGCGATGGGGATTGGGCCCCGTCAGCAAAGTGTGTCTGTGTTTGGGGGCATGATGATGAGGAGGGATTGGGCACCCCCTCGGTAGATACATTCAACAGGGGACATTATGCCAATGGGGACTGGGCTCCCATTAGCAAAATGAACTGGGAGGGAGCATGCTGACAGGGGCCCGACATCGGCTTTGAGAGGCGGACGACGGCAGCCACCACCATGTTTATTAAAATGTGACACCAGGCAAGGCACGCCCCACAATGAGTGGGTGCTCCCTCATTGCAGCAAAGAATTTCTTTCAAGTCAGTTTCCCGCTTCTGAGCTGCTGTCATAGACAGTGTGCTCATTCATTTGTGCCACAGAGACAAGCCCCAAAAAGCAGTGGCAGCATTGGCCACAACACTGCCTCACCTCCACAACCTGCTACTCCAGCAAGCTGTCACAACATGTTTCTTGCACATGCATGCAAACAAACATAAAAAGGGGCAAAGTTGCTTCATTAAGATCTGCAACAGAGCTGGACTTGGTTCTTCCAGTATGTAATCTAGAAATTGGCCACCAAACGGTGTATTATCAAGGTGCACTATTGTGGAATAAAATCCCATTCGATCTGAGAAAACCAGGGGAGATAAAAACCTGGAATTTAATTCAAAAGTGGTTAAGGCATTCTAATAACAAACCAGGACACTGTTGTCACTATAGTGGCTTAGATGCCAGGTAGCTAGTAACGACATTGTTGATTAGTTAGAGGAGAGGCTGGATAAAGATGTTAAGAGATGTAGGTGTATCTGATCATGTTTTTTTTGAAATGATTAACTTAAAATCCATTGTATATATATATAAGAACTTTTTGCTCTTTTGTAACATCTAACACTGCTAGAGGACCTCATTGTAAATGAGTCTGTGACTCAATTGGGTTTTATCCTAAGAAGAGGGAAAGGAGAGTGAGTGGGAGGAAGAGAGTGCAGGAAAGGTGAAGTTCATGGCAATAGGGAGGGGGTGAGAGGCTTTATGAGTGTGTGGAGCAAAGTGACAGCCTAAGGGGTACAGTCACAGTTGCTGAGATTGGTGAGGTACTGCCGTAGTTTGCATTTGTAAGAGCCAAGCTCATTCTCCACAGACACCTCAGGGGGGAGTCCATTCAGACAAGAGGGTGGTCTAACGCTAAAACTGTGCTGAGCCTGAGAGGTCCAGCAGAAAGGAACAAGATATGACTGCTTGTTAGCACTACACGTGGAACACTGGTTAGGTGTTGGCAGCAGAAAAGCTAGTGGAGCTTAAGGGGGAGGCTGAGGCTATTTTTTTTTTTTCGCGAGAAGGCAGGTCTGGTAGGAGATCCTACCATTGAGGTGGAGCCAGTTAACCTGTTTATAAAGTTTACATGTTTGGGACTGACCTGCAGCACCTGACACTAGCCAACAGCAGTTATGCAGTGCAGTCTTAATTCTTTATAGCGTAGTGCCAGTAGCAGACCCATAGGCAATTAGCCCATTGTGAATTATAGACAGGACTGAGCTGATTACAACTATGTGCAGGGCCTCAGGGGTCAAGCAGTTCTGATGGTGGTAAAGGGTCCCAAGCCTAGAGTTTACAGCCTTGGAGATTAGGTCGACATGAACGGTATATGAGAGTGAACTGTCAAGAGTGACCCCAAGGTATCTGAGGTACTGAACTTGTTTGAGTGGTTGGTTTTGTTTGTTCAGGATAGTTAGGCTAGCTATTCTGTATTTGCTGAGTGGGCTTGAGAACATAGAAACATAGACTTTGATGGCAGATAAGGACCACTTGGCCCACCCAGTCTGCCCATATCCCTACCTACTGGATAAGCTGCAGATTCTAGTTAACCAACAGCCTACTTCCTGCAACCCCCCCACTATAATTGCCTTATGTCTGTCCCATGCATGTTTGAATTCCCCAACTGTTTTAGACCCAACGACCTCCTCAGGAAGGCAGTTCCATGTATCCACCACTCTCTCCATGAAAAAAAATTCCTCACATTACCCCTGAGCCATCCCCCCTCTATCTTTAAATTGTGCCCCCTTGTTCTTACACATCTCTTTTCTGAAAGATGCTACCCTCCTGGACTGTGTTGATTCCTTGAGGAACTTGAAAGTTTCTATCATGTCCCCTGTCCCTCCTTTCATCAAGAGCATCATATTAAGCTCTCAGTCTCTATTCATATGGTTTCTGCTGCAGACCCTGCACCATTTTAGTTGCCCTCCTCTGGACTGCTGCCATCCTGTCTATGTCCTTGTGTAGATGGGTCTCCAAAACTGCACCCAGTACTCCAGATGGGGTCTCACCAACTGTCTGTATACAGGGATAACCACTTCCCTTTTTCTACTTGTGATGCCCCTTCCTATGCATCCCAGTATCCCCCTGGCTCTCCTTACTGACTTTTCACATTGCTTACCTACCTTTAGGTCATCTGATATGACTACCCCAGGTCCCTTTCCATTTTTGTTGTTGTTAGTACCTCCCCTGCTATTGTGTACTCTTCTCCTGGGTTTTGTTTCCGGGTGCATTACTTTGCACTTCTTTGCATTGAATCTAAGTTGCCATATGTCTAACCATTCCTCCAACCTTGCCAAGTCCCTTCTCATCTTTTCTACCCCTCTTGTGTATCAACTCTGTTGCAGATCTTTGTGTCATCTGCAAAGAGGCATACCTTTCCCTTCAGACCCTCTGCAATGTCACCTATAAAGATGTTAAAGAGGACTGGACCCAGTACTGAGCCCCTGAGGTACTCCACTGGTAACCCCCCCTTTCTTCGGAATGTGTTCCATTCACTATTACCTTCTGTGTCCTGTTGTGCAGCCAGTTTGCTACCCAGGCTAGCACCCTGGGACCCACTTCCAGGCTGGCTAACTTGATTATTAATCTTTTGTGCGAGACTGTGTCAAATGCCTTGCTAAAGTCTAGGTAGACCATATCCACAGCCCCTCCCTGGTCTCTATTACTTTGGTCACCCAGTCAAAGAAATCCATTAGATTCGTCTGACATGACCTTCCTGCTGTAAATCCATGCTGCTTTGGGTCCTGTGCACCGCTGGCCTCTAGGTACTCAACAATTCTTTCTTTCAGAAGTGATTCCATCATTTTCCCTACCACTGAGGTCAAACTTACTGGTCTGTGGTTTCCTGCTTCTGTCTTGCTCCCCCTTTTGTGAAAGGGAATCACCTCTGCCCTCCTCCAGTCCTCAGGTACCACCCCATCCTGCCATGATATGTTAAAAAGCGTGGTCAGTGGTGTCACTAGATCCTTCCTTAGTTCTTTTGGGATTCTGGGGAGAATCCCATCAAGCCCCATTGCTTTGTCCACCTTGAGTTTTAGGAGTTCTTTCAGGACTTTTTCTTCTGTGAATGGACTGGTGTCAACCCCCCTATCCAGAGTGCTTCTATTGTCTGGTTTAGGTAACTCCTCCTCATCTTCTTTCGTGAATACTGAGCAAAAGTATTCATTCAGTATCTCTGCCTTTTCACTGTCTCCTCTTCCACCTCCCTCTCCTTTATTAATCTTCACTATTCCTCCCTTAACCTTTCTATGCTCCCTAATGTACCTATAAAAGGTTTTATCCCCCTTCTTAACTGAGTTGGCTATTTTTTCCTCGGTTTGGGCCTTTGCTATTCTGACTGCCTTCCCCACTTCTTTCTGCTTTAATTGATACAGTTCCCTGTCGTCCTCCTTCTGTGATTCCTTATACTTTTTGAATGCAGCCTTTTTCTCTTTAACCTTCCCTGCCACCTCTTTTGAGAACCATAGTGGTTTTTTACTCCACTTTGTTTTCTTTATTTGTTTCACACAAAGGCTTGTTGCCTCTATGATGGCACTTTTGATTTTTCTCAATTGTTCTTCCACCCCTCCTTTTTGGCCATTTGCTAGTGCATTCTTCAGGTATTCACCCATTTTGCCAAAGTCAGCCCTTCTAAAGTCCAGTATCCTTGTTTTTGTATAGCTTATCTCCATGGTTGTGCTCATTGTGAAGCACACTGTGCAGTGGTCACTTGTTCCCAGATGTGTACTGACTACTAAATTTGTGATCCTCTCTCCATGTGAGAGTACTAGGTCTAGTATTGCTCCCTCCTGAGAGGGTTCCAACACTAGCTGTCTAAGGCCTGCCCCCTGCAGGGCATCAAGAATGACCCTGCTCTTTGATATGGCTGCAGTACATGTCATCCAGTTAACATCTGGCATATTCAGGTCCCCCATCAACAGTATCTCCCCTTTTTCAGCCATTTTGAGAATGTCCTCAATCATTTTCTTGTCCATTTCCTCGCCTTGAGATGGGGGTCTGTATACAACCACTGTGCATATTGTGATGCCATTCCCTGTCTCCAAGGTGACCCAGAGTGCCTCTTGTCCTCCCCCTTTACTTTTTAGTTCTGTAGCTTTGATCCCTGTAGCCTTGTTTTTTTTTCATACTTCATCAACAATTTATGCTGACCAAACCAGGCCAACCAAGCTAAAATTGGTCTGTAGGTCACAAGAAAAAAGGAGTGGCTCAGTATGTGTTGAAAAGAGGACAGCATCACCAGCATAAAGGATCATATTATTATTGCAGGTTGTGGGGAGGTTGTTGATAAAGAGGCTAAAAAGTAGTGGTCCAAGGATGGACCCTTGAGGTACCCCGGACTGCACAGAAATGCTGCCCGAGAGAGAGAGTCACATATTTTAACTTGTTGGGATCTACCCTCAAGGTAGTTCCGAACTGGCAAATAAATTCATTTGAGAGTCCCAAGGCAGGGAGGGAGTGCAGAAGGAGCTGGTGATTAACAGTGTCAAAAGCCTTTGTCAGGTTGATGTAGATTGCACCAAGTATACAGCCATTATCCAGTGCCTTATGAATGTGATCAGTGTATTCAAGAAGGGCAGTGGTTGTGCTGTGAGTTTTTCTAAAGCCATGCTGCTTCAGACACTGAGTGCTGTATTTGTTAAGGTATTCTGACAGTTGGTCTGAGACAATGCACACAGTTTTAGAAAGCAGGGGAAGGATTGAAATAGGGTGGTAGTTGAAGTGTTGTGACCTGTCGCCATTGTAGTTAATGGGAGTGACAATGGCAGCTTTCCAAATCTGGGGGAACTTCCTAAGGGAGAGTGATAAGTTCAAGAGTTTGGAGAAAGGTAACAAGACTACCTCAAGTGAAAGGCTAAGAAGATTTAGATCCACATTAAAAGTTATCTGCTGGTCTCGAGTCAAAGGTTCCTGCACTTGTTCTCTCTTTCCCTCCTGGTAGGTCGGATCATGGCATTGAGAGAGAGAGAGAGCATGGAGGAGAGAGAGCAAGTCAGCAACAGCAATGAAGCCCAGTTACACTACAGTTTCTGGCTCCAGCCACAACAGTAAAGGACAGAGGGCATGTGTGTGTGGAGGAGACTGACTGAGCCAGCAGCAGTAAGGATCAGAGTCAGTCAAAAACAAAACAAAAAAAGAGACTAAAAGCAGAACTGTCTTCAGTGACTTTCTTTGACACGGAATCCTTGCACCAGTAATTATTGAAAATAAAACATAGACTGTGTGTCTGTGACAGGGAGCTCCTGCCACTCTTGAGGACCAACCTTTTCTTAAATCTGTTGCAACAGTTCTTCTATTTCTTAGTCTGTTCTATCCTTTACTATTTCTAGTCCATAAGGCTGGCCACCAATGGGCACCCCCTCCCCTTTCTTGACTATGCTATAGAGTCTTCTTAATTTTCCTTTTCCCTCTAAGGTCCTCATGCAGGGAGATTAATGTTGTGACCTCTGAGCTGATATAAAACAACAGGCTGTGTTTATCATTGTTGGATTTAATATGTCATAGCACTATGTCATAAAATACCTTGATGTATATACCTTATGTTTATGAAACCAGTAAATGTTGAAAATACCATGGCATTAGGTGTTTTTGATAATGGTAAAAAGTACTAGATGACTATTATAGAAATTAAGTTAGTTGTGCTATTTAAAATACATGTAAATTGCTGTAAACTGAACAAGTCTGAAGTGTCATGGTGATTGGCATATATCCCATGATGCAATGCATTATGGAAGTATGTATGATGTTGTATTTCTTTGAAACTTGATTTGTTGACAACGCCCTTTGGGGTAACCCTTCTTTCAGTGATTCTACATTGAGGTTCTTTGTCTATAGCTTGTTTAATTTTTTTTTTCCTTTTGAGCCCCTACTACCCAAGCAAACAAGGTCCACATAGGGATGAAGGGTTTTCATTAAAAATGGTTAGATCAGAGATCAGTGTCAGCAGGTATGCTGGCTAAGTGCAGAAAAAGGACATTCATAGTCTGTTGCTGCAAAATGATGTACTGAAGAAGGAATCTGCCATTGCTGAAGGTTATTTTCTGTATTTTGACTAAACATCACACAGCAATTGTGTGTTGAACTTGAAGTTTGGTGTTTGGTCCATTTGCTATCCCACAACCCCTCCACATTTTCTATGAATTGTTTTTATTTTTTTTAACAAACCCACAGTACGTGATGACCTCATTAACCTCTCGAGCTTTGCTCTTGATGTTTATGAGTTATCACACACCTCATATATATGTAAAAAATTAAAAAAAACTTCATAACACACAGTTGCCTGTGCATTATTCTCTATAGTATTATTCTTATTATTATTATAGAGAATCAAAGGCCTTGATCATATTGTAGAACCTGTGTGCCAATTACTCCAGTCCTAGAGGTTGTACTGGAAGGTGTTGTAGATAATCTCACTCCTTTTTCTGTTAAAGAAATGCTAGTTTAGTCAAGGAATCTTGAGCTCAGGGACCCTTGTACTGTGTGTATGTTGCACTGCTTCCCTGTGTGTTGGTTCAGTATAATTATTTACCATCCCCAACAAGAACAATCCAGGTCACCAAGGTCACCCCCTTTGACCAGCAAGAGAGGCGGGGAAGTGGCTGTCACCGTGGCCAACACCAATGGCACACCTTGGTGAACCAGTAGAGATGTGTGAACGCTAGATGGTCCATGCCTTTACGGCTGTGGAGCCACGAGTACCTCACATTCACATTGTGGCCCCAGCCCAGCCAACCTCAAATCCAGGGCTCGCACATGGGCACCACATCTCTCAAAAGACATTTGATTTTTATTGTACTGGGTCCTATGCAGAATGATGCCCCCCACCTCTCACCTGAGAAGAGCAGGGGCCCCCTGCAGCTTGAACAAGTCCTTCGGAACAGCCAAGAGTGGACTTTCATGACTGCTGTAGTGACAGAATTATCACATTCACCAAACTGTTAGTTAGATTGCAAAGCCCAGAGTAGTTGTAGTCAGAGAGTTCTCCATTTTCTTTCCATGAATGCCAGTTTTTTTCCAGGGATGGGTGATGATGGATATTAGTTCCTGAATACTCAACTAATGTGCTATAGTCATTATTTGGGGGTATTTGTATTTGAGAATTGTTTCTCTACTTCTTTTACTTTTGAAAACTTGGTCCATGCTATACAAAAAAGGAACACTCCTCTTATTATTTCAAATGAGAAAAATTGTGCTAAAGCAGACTCAAAATGGGTAAAAAAAAGGGCATCATACAGTCAGTCCAATGAGGCAGAGGGCTGAGGTGCTGGACACCTCACCAGCGAATTGGGTTCAGAAAGGAACCTGGGAAGCTGGCCCAGTGGCACTGAGGGCCGAGGTGCTGGACACCACACTTTGTGTCACGCCGGCAACCCGGGTTTGGGAATGAGCCTGGGTTGGCAGGGGTTGCTGGGTTGGCAGGGAGCAAGACTAAGCTGATGTGAGGTGGCTTTCATCTCCCGCAGAGGGATGAGGGGTTTCCCCTGGCCCTTGACTGCCACCTGGTGGAGGATGGATGGCAGTTCCAGCTACCAGAGAGCCCAGCGATTGCCAGGGAGGGGCAGAAGGGGCTGAGCTAGAGTCTGGAGTGTGTGTGTGTGCTTCCATGTGCATGCATTGCTATGTCTGCCAGGGTCCCAGGAACAACAGGAGAAAATGGGGGGAAAAACTGCAGAAGCTACTAATAAAAGAATAAATAAATAAAGAGACTTGGGTCATTTGGGGATCAGCTGGGTGAAGGAGGTTTGAGTGTCCATTGATGTGTGTCCTCCTTCAGAGTGGGGGACAGCATGTATCACTGCTTGGCTGCTATCAAGCAGAGGCCAGGTGGTGCACCAGCAGTCACAGGATCAAAAGTCAGAGTCGAGCATTGCAGGTGTGCAATGTCTGTACCTTGTCTGTGTGCACCACTGCACACCTCTGCCTCAGAATCAAGGGGAGAAAGTAGAGGCAAGAACCCCCATTTGGCAGGATGACCCTGCTACCCTACGGGCACTGCACTGACCCATCGAGGTAAGGATTCAGATGTAATAAGAGGTAGTCATTCAGATGTAGTAAGTTCTGGAGGTGAAGTGACAGGGCTGGAGTCACAGCAGAATGGCACCAGCAAGGAAAATAAAATACAGGTGAAAAAAAGGGTATCATACAAGTCTGGAGATAAGAGGCAATGTAAAACAGAATAAAAAACAGTACAGGTCAAAATTAGCACCCTATCATAAACTGCTGCTTAAAGTTGTTGTTTTTTAATCTAATTGTTGGTTCAAATAACTAATGCTGAATAAAGAATAACAACAATTTTGTAGTCCTGAATACAAACACTCACCGAATATTTGCCTGAAGGTATCCACATACCTCTAGTGTTTTCATGTACTGTAATACTTAGTGTTGGGTGGTTAGTGGAGGGAGGAATACTTCTGTTAGTAAAATCAGGACATCTCATAGTTTTTGATTTGATCAAGAGGCACTGAGCCAGATCAACATTGTCCCAGTCAGATCAGGGCAGCAGGCAACACAACAAAGTAGGTGTTAACAAAAAAACCAAAAAAAACAGCACTGTGGGTGAAACCAGGTAGGGTCAACGTTTGAAGACTTGCTGCCATGACAGATGACTATCCTTTTCTTTTCAGCAAGTTTTTCTGTCAGGAAAACCCAGCTGAGGTTATTTTGCACTTACAATTGGTTTACCCAGGACAGCCCATCTAAGGTGCAACATCTTGTTTCCACAGGGGTCCTGCTTCCACCCATTTCCACAGCTGGGAGGACTGCTGCACAAGGAAGTTAATTGACTTGCTTAAGGTCATGCAGTATTGGTCTCTTGGCTCCCCAAGCGAGTGCTTTAAACACTAGACCACAGCGCCTCCTATATTTGGAGGCAGGTATAACATCTCACTTTAATTGGGGAGGGGTTGTTTCTATCCTAGTTTCACAGTTGAGAGGGACCAAAGCACAAGAACATCACATGATTGCTCCCACACAGTAGTGCTGGCTCGATGTATTAGCCACCAAACCGCTTGCCCTTTTTTTAAATTACCTGGCTAAAAAATGGGCAGGTTTATTAGCCACTGCTAGCTAGTGTCTTTTTTATGCCAAGCTAGCAGGTGTTTATAAAAATTAAATGGTCAAAACAAAATAGGTGGTGGCAAAAAGAAAAATATGGTGTTAGCCAAATGGCTAATTATTTTTGGTGTCTGGAGTAAACACTGCCATCCAGTGGACCAGTTGCCAAAAATACCTGGTCTTTCCATGTCCTCTGTGATGGAAGCTGAACATGAGAACTCCTGGTTCACAGTTTGGTATTATTATTAACCACTGCAACGTACTCCATACCCTTCTTAAGGGAGCTGCTGACACCACCTCAGAGTAGTAAAACCACATAAGACATCACTGATGGTCCTCGTACTATCACTGCTCATATGCACTCTGTTTTGATCCCACTATTCTAATGTTACGATTTGTGTAAAGGCTGCAGGGAGTTGGGTACCAAGATCAGCCTAAGTGTGGATAGGCTTGTTTGGACCAAATTTCATTTTTTTCCCTAATCTAATTCTTATGCTCTAAGCAAAAATGTGACGAGGTAGTGTGGTGTAATACTTGGAGTGCAGGCTTGCAAACCAGGATAACCAGGTTCAGACCTCACCAGAGCCACTTATTCACCAGGGTCACTTCCTCTCTCAGGGCTTTAGTCCGCACAGCTATACATATGGGTAAAAAAGATGGTACCACTGAAAATGAGATAGTATTTCTTGACTGACTGATTTCAAAAGTTTTAAGAGGAAAAACATACTAAGCTGGTAATAGCTCACTTCTAGATGCATCCTGGGGGGAGGTCGAAGAGTATGGAACAGAACAGATACAAAGTACAATACACAAAAATAATATGGAAATAAGCATAATGAAGGAAAGAAATGACAAGAAATGCTTCAAGAATAAAATTTCCGTACAGTAAAGTGGAACAAGCAAAATTAACAGATGGTGGTAGGAGTGGGGCACAGCTGATGGCGGGTCATTCTGGTGGGCGGAAAAAGCATAGTTAGTTAAAAAAAACAATAATCTGAGCATCAGGAAGTGGTGACTGATGAACTGGAGGAAGGGGCAGTGCTAGCGTCAGTATAGGGTGGAGGCCAGCGGACAGAATTCCAACCCAATATCAGAAGCAACTGCAGGAATGAATACAGAAATTACAGTGAAGTGATTTCACAGCGCTATGGGAAGGAACAGAGCAAATGGAAAGGAGGAGAGAGCCCCACACTTTAGGGAAGAGGAAAGAGAAGGCACCTGATGTGCATATGATGCATCTTAGCTGGGCTATCCTGGGTCAGCAGATTGGGGAAAAATGAAAAATCTTTCCAGCTTGAATACAAAGGATCCTAATAGAGAAAGGCAGATATATATCAAGGATAACATGCTCAAAGGTAAAGGCAGCCTGCAGCACTGACCTTGCCACCCTCCCCTCCCCCACCCCTAGCTTGCCCATACTGTAACAGGTCCAGTTGGTAAAGAGAGGGGTTCCATCTCCAGAGCTGTTAGCCCCTCAACCTTTCACCAGCACTAAATTCATTACAGTATGGGGAAGCATGCTCCCGTAACAGTCTGCTCTCTTTCAGCAGGAGTAAGATTATCACAGTGGGAGGAAGTCTGTGCTGTAGCAGCCCACACTGTACCTGTCCCGGTGGGTAGACTAAGAGCTTCACTCTCCAGTACTATGAGTCCCTCACCTTTCACCAATACTAAATGCATCACAGTGTTGGGAAACCTATATTCCACCTCCCCCACATTGTGCCTGACCATGGGGATAAACAGGGCACTTCAGCTTCCAGTGCCGTCAGTCCCTCAACTTTCACCAGCACTAATTACATCACAATGTTGGGAATCATGTACTATACCTGCCTACACCATATCTGTCCCTGTGGGTAAACAGAGGACTTCGGGCACCAGTTCTGGCCCTCCCTCATCTTTTACCAGCACTATCTGTAGCACTGTATGAGGAAGCTTGTACCGCTCCTGCCCACCCTGTATCTGTCCCTGTGGATAAACAGATGGTTTCAGTCTAGAGTGGAGTCAGTCCGTCACCTTTCACCCATATGTATATATTTTTTTATACTTTCTCTTTATGCCCCCTTCTCGCTGTACTGGATTCTTTTCTTCGGGGATCCCTAGGCTGTGTAATCCCGTAGTCCCACCCCAGATACCTCCCTCCGGGTGCTGGTTAGCCTTTCCCCATCCTGCCTTGGTTTACGCCCCGGGCGGGGAGGAGAGGGACCCCCCCTTTAGTCCCCCTCTCAAACCTCAAGTATGCATCAGAAGGTGTCACCAGCCCCATCTATGGAGCCTGGTTATGGGTTATCTCGGGACAGCCGGGTCCCGTCTACAGGAACCCAGCACAGGGTTTTTCCGATTTCCTGGTCCCAGCCCACAGGACGTCTGCATGCAAGGGGGGCCATGGAGCGACGGACATCGCCATGTGCTAACGCTTTGGCTCCCGGCAGACATCCTCCCTCCCCTTATATGCTGTCTTGCTGCAACTCCACCTGTGGTCACCCAGGAGGCGGTATCACAGCGGGACCCACATCCCACCCCACCCTGAGGAGGAGAGCAGCTCCTGGGCGCTCAATCCTCCTCCCCCCAGCCGGCTCTCCAGCTGCCCGAGTCAGTTTCCGAACCCAGGTCCCTGGCGCCGCAAGCGGTAGCCCTACTGCTGTGCCAGCAGGCCGGCCACCTTTCACCCATATTAAATCCTTCACATTGTGGTGGACTCTGCGCTGTACCTGCCAACCTGTTCATGTGAATAAACAGAGGGCTTCAGGTTTCAGTACTGTTAGTCCCTCACCTTTCAACAGTATTCAATCCTTTATAATGTGGGGAAACTTGTGCTGTACCTGCCCACACTGTACCTAGCCATGAGAGTAAACTGAGGCATTTTTATTTTATCAAACATTTGAGCTGATATGATAAGGAAGTGCTCATGTGCTTAGCTGACTGTTCCTGCTATAGTACTGTACTTATATATGTCAGAATTGTAACTGTGTATGTGCTCTGTAGTGTAATGTTATTGAAGATTTTATTGTTATATCTTGATTATATCTTTATATTTTAACTCTGAAGTCCTGGGCCCTGGCAGGCCTTCTCTCCAGTCTGCTAACCATACTGAAACTTGCAGTACAGGCGTGGAGGTTCCTTCTACAATGGCCGACCCGGAGACGGGATATCACACACTAGAACGGTTTATCCGAGACTTAAAATATAACTTTGGGCCACTAAAGCAATCAGGCTTTGATAACCTAGCAGCCCAATTGCAGTGCCTCCAGCAAATGGTCAACACAGTATCTGAGACTATGGAGATGCATGAAGCCAGGCTGAATTAGTTGGAATCCCATCTAAGCTACCAGGAAGACGGCAGCAACAGACTCTCTTCAGACCCCAGTGTGCCCTGAAAGAAATCACATACCTGAAAGAAGCTATCGATGACCATGAAAATAGAGAAAGGAGGAACAATATTAGAATAGTATGCCTCCCAGAGGGACTAGAGTAGAAAGACTGTGCTAACTTCATGCAGAAATGGTTGAGACAAATTCTATCACTTTCTCCCTAAATATCCCTTGAAATCCAGAAAGCCCATCAGTCACCGGGAGCGATGCTCTCTCCAGAACAGAGACCTAGACACCTACTAGTAAAGTTCCGGCGATACCAAGACAGGCAGGTGGTCCTAGAGGCTTCACAAAAGTGGACTCCTATGATGGTGCAGCATTCTCGAGTCGGCATCTTCCTAGATTATTCCAGGCCCCTGCAGACCTGCAGACAAGCCTTCAATGAGGTCAAGAAAAAACTGGCATGATTTGAAATGTCCATTTTCTCTAGTATACCCTGCAAGGCTGATAGTGCGACAGCAGGGAGGCAGACAATGAGCCTTCACGGACCCTGAAGCGGCAATGGAATTTGTTGAAAGCCTGGATAAGGAGAAAGAGAAGAGCCAGAATGCACCTCAGGAAGAAGGACACTGCTGAGTCATTTTATGAGGTACTGTGGTTTTCACTATATAGTAGTTCCATGGGGGGGTTTGGGGAAAGGTCGTTTAGAGTCCCACAACATCGGGGCTGGTGGTCTATCAGAGCTGGGTCGCAAGCATCCGAGCAGTTTCCCACCCATCCTACTCTGGGGATCTAGCGGGCTTTGGTCAGGCAAACTCAAGATCTCCTGCTGAAAGCAAATGACTCATGAAGTACACAGCTTTAGCCTGGGTTGTGCCCTGCACTGACCGTGTGGCACCATGACTTGTGGGCACCAGGAACTCAGTGCTTCGGCCTAATCCTAATGTCTGTTCGGAGAGTACGAACAGAACACCCGAAAGAAAGACTCTTTCTTTTCTCTTTGTTTTCCTGGTACATTTACACTAGAAATTTTTATCAATATGTTTGATCCATCTACTGAGAGGTCTTCAGATGAGAAAAGTTAATTAAGAAACATATACCTCTTACCAGCTTGTCAGTGCTTAAAATTAGTTATATATGTTTCTGATCTTGAATTGGGGGTTGTTTACAGTTAGTACTTGTTGAGTCACCACGAGCAGTGCACCTACAAAAAGGTCCTTCTCTCATATATCTTTTCTTTCCTGGGACAACTACTTCTGAAATTATTAACATTACCTAGGGTCTAATTTCCTAGAGGACTAGACATGGGTAACATTGATTCAAGAAATGCAGTTCTTTTATTAGCTGCCTAATGTTTAAAAACAGCTATAAGTGTTTCTGATATGGAGGGTGGGCTTGACAACCTCCAAGCCCCACTCTACAGAAAATGAGATCTCACCTAGTCTTTTTTAAAAGGGCAAAATACTCAATCAGGGAAGAGCCATGGAGACAAAGCTGAGAGAAGCCTAGACATGGGGACCACCAGTCTACCAATCAGAGCAGGGTAACAAGGTTCCCCCTCGAATAGCCCCGATAAATATTGGGCATATCTCATGTTGTAGTTCTCATGAGATCCCAGGGGATGGGCTCGGGTGCAAGGGGCATGCATGAAGTCCCTGTCTCCGATTCTCCCCCACACACCTCACCTCAAGTGGGAGAAGTTCAATTTATAACAGCACTCACAAGGGTACTGAGTGGATCCCTATCTCATTCCATGACAAAAAGAGGGTGAACAGGATTAGTTTAATCCAATGTGGGAGTAGCTTGGGGTTGTTATTTTTTTCTATATGGTTGTTGTTTAATGGGGGGAGGAGGGGTAAAGTTCAGTTGGGAATGTTGAGGAGGGGGGATTACAAGTGTGGAGAAGAGCAGGGGAGCTGGGGTAATTATGTTCTACAAGTTGTTGGTTAAAAAGTTCGGAAAGTTGTGCTGTCACAAATTATCTTCTGTAAGGCTTTGTTTTTCATTTGAGTGCCGACAGTATGTCAATAATCTTGAATTTAAAAAAAAAAGTTCGGAAAGCTCAGATTACAGCTGGTAACAGAGTTAAGGATTCTTAGACAATGTAAGAGGGGAGCATTTCTATTTTTTACCAATGGTATGTCATGGAGAAGCTCACACTGAGTTCTTGGAATGTCAATGGCCTGAAAATGGTGGTGAAGAGGGTATGGTCACAAATTTAAAAATGAAAGGGGGTATAATATTTTTATAAGAACTGCACCTCATGAAGGAGGAGGCTGCCCAGTTGGCAAGCTCCTGGGGGGGGGTCTTCTTACTGGTTGCACCTTTCACATCCAAGGTCTGGGGTGTTGCTATTTGGATTCATCCCAATTTACTGCATAAAATAAATAAGGTTGTCTCAGATCTTCAGGGGAGATATGTAATAGCCGAAATTTGACCTTGGAGGGCAGATGTACACTATGTTATTTGTTTATGGCCCCAATTATGATTTCCCAGGTTTTTTCATTGACTTGGGAGTGACACTTGCTCCATATGGAGATAATATAGTGATGGGAGGGGATTTCAGTACATACCTAGACCCACAATTAGATCACTCCAGACAGAAGTGTAAACCCATCAAACGCAGTGTACATGCCCTTAGGGGTCTGGCAGAAGGGAGAGCCTTTATAGAGGCCTGGAGACACTGCCATCCCACAGATGTAGAATTCTCATACTTCTCACATGCTTACCAGGTTTATACAAGATTGGACTATTTGTTCATCTCGACACCCTTGGTGAGAGAAGACATGGAGGCAACATACAGACCTCACCTGGAGTATTGGGTCCAGGTATGGACACCTTATATAAAAGAAGACATCATAAGGCTTGAGGGGGTCCAACGTAGGGCCACTGAGAGCATAGTTGGGATGAATAATAAGTCCTATAAAGATAGACTTACATCACTAAACATGTGCACACATTGCTACAGGATACTTAGATTGATATGTGCTTCCTTTTCAAAGCTATTACTGATCCAACCCTCTGGGATGATCTGAGGATTATACCGAGTAGATACAGTACAAGTACTAGAAAACATAACAAACAACTAGTCTTGGCTAAATGGAATACACTGCAAAGAAAACATTGGTTTAGTAACAGAGTTGTTCAAATATGGAATAATCTCCCACTTGCTGTAGTAAATTCCCCTGATACAGATTCTTTCAAATCAAGTTTAGACCTAGCTATCACAGATAATGAGAAATTTTTTGGGGGTAATAACACTGGCAAGCACCACGGAGTTGTTGTCCATTTTTGCTTGAATATACCTATAAAACCTATATTAATATCTGATCATGCTCCTCTGAGGGTCTCTCTTGCCTCGAGTAGGTCAGTTTCACCCCCTCCACAATGGAGACTAGATCTTACAATTTTACTAGACAAGCAATATTGCAAACAAATCAATGAAAAGATTAAAGGCTTCATAGAAAATAATAGCGGGAAAGGGACACACATCAACTGTGTCTGGGATGCCTTAAAAGCTTATATTAGGGGCAAATCCATTTCCTACACTGCTTACATAAAAAATACCAAGATCAGGAAGAGGAAAACCTGTCAAAACAAATTCAGACACTAGAGGGGGTGGCTATGTCCAGTAACCCCCACTCTTTCACTAGGGAGCTTAAGAAACTTAAGGGCCAAGCTAACCAAATAGCATCCAGAAAGCTAGAAAGGGACTTATTCCTTGCCAAATCCAAGACTCATTTTGAGGGGGATAAAGCTGGCAAATGGCTGGCAAGACTGGTGGGCAAAAAAATGAGTGGAGAGGTATAAACTAAAAATGGAGAAATCAAATGGGGAGATCACTTATGACCAAAATGAAATTAATAACATCTTTAAAGAATTTTACTCTGCACTATGCTCCACCCAAGTCCCTGCAGGCTCAAACCTAGATGCCTTCTTGGATGACATTGTTCTCCCTGACCTGCTGAGTAGTCAAAAAGAGGAATTGGATCATCCCATTACACATAAGGCAATCAAGACAGTGGTTTGGCAGATTAAAAAAGGGAAGGCACCCGGGCCAGATGGAATTCTAGCTGAATTCTACAGAGCCACATAGGACTCTCTGGGGATTCTCATGACTGAAATGATCCAGAAAGCTCTGGGGGGAGGCAAGCTCCCACCATCCCAGCTACTGGCCACAGTTACTGTTTTGCCCAAACCTGGGAAAGACCCATTGAAGAGTGGCTTCTATCACCCCATATCTCTCCTCAATGCTGATTATAAAATACTGTCCAAGGTTCTGGCTATTTGTAGTTGGAACAGTTGCTCCCGGACCTCATTCACCCCGATCAGGGTGGATTTGTGAAGGGTCTCCAAGCACAATATACGGTGTTCTATAAATATTATACATAAATGGTTCCAATTGGGTGGGGGGGGCCTCCTGGCACTCGATGCTGAGAAAGCATTCGACCGGGTCAAATAGCCATTTCGGTTCACTATGCTCAGGCAATCTGGGATAGGGAGACCTTCTTAAGTTAGTTAAAGGTCCTTTACAGTTCTCCTCAAGCCCAGATTCTAACTGATAACATCACCTCATCTCCCTTTTGTCTCACCCGCGGAATGAGACAGGGTTGTCCCCTTTCCCCCCTACTATATGTCCTTACCATCAAAGCCCTAGCAGTGACCATTAGAGGGAACAAAGGGATTAAAGGGTATGCTGAGGGAAAGGAAAACCATGTCATTTCCCTTCCTACAGATGATGTTCTGCTGTTTCTAGAGAACCCAGGAGTGGCACTTCCTGCTTTGAGTAAAATGTTTTATACCTATTGGCCATTATCAGGCCACAAAATTAACTCGGATAAAAGTGAGTGGCTCCCCCTGGAAAGTAGAAAATCCCTGATTACCATTGCAGGAACCACTATATCTCCCTCAAAACAAGTCAAGTATCTTGGAGTGATCCTCCCCTGCAAGCTATCCCAGATAATTAAAATCAATAATGACCCTCTAATTAAAATAATTAGGTAGCGTTTCTTCAGCTGAGGAGCACTAACACTCAATTTACTGGGCAGAGTCAACCTCATTAAAGATTGTATCCTCCCACAGATTCTTTATCTGTTCCAGTCCCTCCTGATAGTATTCCCCCCAAAATACCTGAAATCTCTAGAAGGGGCAATCACTCAATTGCTGTGGCAGGGGAAAAGACCCAGGATTGAAAAGCAGATACTTTGGAATGTAAAAAGAAAAGGGGGACAAGGTCTATCTAATTTATGTTTATACTACCAGGCATCCCAGCTAGCTCACATACAAGACCTGCTAAGGGAGGGAAGGGGAACACCTGTGTGGGGTACAATGGAAATCAGAGAGGGATCCTCTTTGTACCATCATATCTTGGTAGACTCACTAAGGGATATGAACCCTATTAAGATCTCAAATCCTTGTACCAGATCCACCTGGAAAGCGTGGATCATGGCCCATGCTTTGCTTGGGGAGACCCCAACACTCTCCCCCAATACCACTTTGGAGTCGCTGCTGTTTGGGGGAAAGTCCATCTCTAAAATAGTAGCTCAGAGCCTCAGATAATGGCATAAACTGGGCCTGTTCCAACTTCAACAAATCATAAAAGGGGGACAGGTGGTGAAATTTAAAGACCTGAAGGAAAGGCACAACCTAGATTTTTCTCAATGTTTTGTACACATCAGACTGAAATCCAGAGTAGAATCAATATTGGGTGCAGAGGATAACAGAGTGACTCTGGGACACACACCTTTGGAAGAACTATTTGTGAAGTTCTCTAATACTGCCTCCTTCAAACCCCTGAAGAGATGTTACAGGCTATTATTGAAGCCAGACAGACCACATGGAAAACATTAAAAAGATATGGGAAAATTACCTCTACCCATATGGGCTGACTGGAGGGGACTGGACCCTCATTCTAAAAAATGCACTTTCATGCTCAGTCAACAACAGACTCAGAGCAGTACAATACAATACACTAATGCAAACATATTTTACATTAAAGCTTGCACATACGATTGACCCTTTAAACTCCCAATGTTGCCCAAAATGCTTAGTCCAGGAAGGCACATTCTTCCACCTAGTCTGGGGTTTTCCCAAAGTCCAACAATTCTGGAGGGGAGCGAGCATCATTCTTTCAAACACACTTTGGATCCCCTTTAGCCTAGATCCAGTAGAAACCCTTTTGGGAATCCCTGGATTCAGGGGAACAGGTCTACTGAGGGGACACAAACTTTGGCATCTGGGGGTTGTGGTAGGGATGCGAGAACTGGCTAGGCACTGGAGACTCAGCCAAATCTCCACAGTTGCCGCATGGCTTAATTCTCTTCTGATGGCAATGAAGCTGGAAAGGACACAATATCTGGTCAGAGAACAGATGGAAAAGTATGAAGAGATATGGCTCCCTCTAGAGAATGCTCTAAATCAGGATTGGTTCCCAGCCTTTTGAACTTGGGCCATTGGAGGGCCCATTGGAATTCCTAAAAGCAACTCTCAAGAATATGTGTTGTATTGATATTAGTTATTAATAACTAATGCACAGTTTGAATTTCCTTTCTTGCTCTGCTAAAACCTTGATGAACCTCCATTAATTGTGCAATTCAGTTTTTCCCACACCTAAGATAGGAGATAGCTAAGTTAGTATTTAAGTGATTAACACCTGGTCCATTTGTATTTTATGATCTGATGTAATGTTTGATCTGATATGTCTCTCCCTTATGGGGAGGGGGACAGCTGCATCTGGTATCTGAGATCTTTCCAAGTTAAACAGAGTCTACCACAAAAAAAAGTAGTCACTTGCAAGTGGCGTCAGTGCCCCAGGGAATAAATACCTCCCTATGTTAGTAAACACTGAAACCACAGTGGACATGGGTGAAGTGAAAAGGGTTTATTCCCTTTTCATTCATAGCTTGTGTGTGACTTCACCATTTCACTATTATAGCACCATTCTTTTTCTTTATCGCAGTTTACGAGGAGATGCCATAAATGGAAAACATGATTTATGTTTACAAACACAGTCTCTCTCAAATGTAGTAGTCACCAAATAGTTCCAAAGCCCCCAATGTGTAACTGAAATGTTTATTTTTCACATACATAAATAATAGTTTGCTTTCAATTGCTTGGCTGCTTTACAAGAAAGGATTCAAATCAATGTGAAGGAATCTAAAAACTTGGGAATGATTTTTCCCTAGTCCCTTTCAAAATAGAAAACCTATTCAATACTTATAACCTACATGGCAGAGTAGCACACACAAAACACAACAATGAAACTAATAACCTATGAGTAGATCAGTGCATGAAACAGTATATGGTTTCAAAGCTCTGCCTTTTGTTTTGCACATACCTGATTTATACAGCAGCTGCCACTCTCTTCGTCCAAAGGTTCAGTCTCCTGGCCACTCCAGCTCCTCTCCCAAGTCAGCGAGACTGTGTCCCAACTCCTGACCCTAGCAGATTCTCTCCCAGATTTCCTAACAGAGGCACTACTCCCCTCTTGCCCACAGGCACCCATGCCATGCTCCAAACACCTTCTCTGATCTCAGAGATGATTACACTCCATAGCTCCTCACAGACTTCCCAGCAGAAGAATGGGCATGCTGCCAAACATCGCTTTTCTTCCGTTTCTGACCTGTCTCCACAGCCGTCTCCACTCGCTCCGTCCTTTGTACTGCTATCAGTCAGGTATTCTTTCTTCTTTGCAGCACTTACTCTTTCTTTACTCAGGGGGACATTTAAACATGGCGCCCTTCACTCACCACACCACCTACCTGATGCAGCAGCTAATCACCAGCCATAAGAATGCGTCAAACCAGGTTGAGAACTCAAGTTACAACGTCCACGCTGGTGCCCTCATCTGTTGCCGCAGCAACCCCCTCTCCCACAAACAAAGGAAAGCCAGCAAAAATCAGAACATTACTTGGAGCCTGAAGGAAAAATCATCATGCTGGCAGATGTCATGGGAAGTGGGCATGTTTGCATGGTAAAACATCAAGTACAGATTGTAGCTTTTTTTGGTGGCAGAAATGGGTGAGGTCTGTATGTTCAGTTGCAGTGTAGTGCATGAGCTTATATGCTCACTGGGGTACTTCTGATCTGTGGATCTGAGGTCTTTACTACTTGCAGGCTTGCTGCCAACTTAGATGCTGCGTTATGGGGGCTTATGGGGGAGCTATAGCCCCCTTAGCCCACCTCGTAAATCCGCCATACATGCCAGGATCAGGAACTGAGGAAGCAGGGCAGACAGCAGCAGTGGGAGGAAGTGGGAGGGTTTACTTTTACTCCGGGTGCCAGGACAGGGAACGCAGGGAGTGGGGCAGACTGCATGCAGTTGGAGGGAGCAGGAGGGTTTACTTACACTTTGGGTGCCTTCATGGAGAACGGAGGGAGCCGGGCAGACAACAGGCAGTGGGAGGGTTTACTTGCACTCCTGGTGCCGCAATGGAGAATTGAGGGAGTGGGGTGAACAAAAATGTTTCAGCATGTAAGGCACGCCCTGCAGTGATGGGGCACTCCCTCATTGCAGCAGCCAATTTCCTGCAGGCATGCCCTGCAATGATGCAGTGCTCCCTCATTGCAGCAGCCAATTTCTTTCAAGTTGGCGGCATGCTTGCTGAACTAGTATCAGCAGCAGCAGCATGCCACCGCATTAAATAAAGTGGGCCAAACCCGCAAATGCAGTGGCAACATTGGCCGCCACTGTGCCGCACCTCCACATCCTGCTTCTCTCCTAAGCTGCCACATAATGTTTCTTGTGCACGCACGCAAGCAAACATAAAAAGCAGATGGCTGACTTTCAATATAACAGGGCTAAAACCCTAAACCAGGAATTGCAGTTTGGGACTTTGATTCAAAAGAATTAGTTAGATCCTTATAAAGAATGTGAAAAAAAAGGGTGGAGAGTTGAATCCTGACAGAACTTGTTTCCCCTTCAGGACATCTAGTGCATTCCCCGCCCCCGATTTGTTGAAAGTAGTTGAAGCATATGTGGCAGTTGTGTTTGGTAGGCCTTCACAGGTGTCAGATTCTCATGAGGTATTAACCTGTCTTGGTTTACCTCAGGTTTCTGAACAATATGCTAAGTCTCTGACTTTGGACATATCTCTGGAAGAAATTAAGATTGCCATATCTCAGTTGCCCTTATACTCAGACCCAGGATCTGATGGCCTAGGGTCAGGATTTTTTAGAACCTTTTGTGATGATTTAGCCCCAGTTCTTGTGATTTTGTATAAACATATTCTACAAACCTCAAATTATGCTCCCTCTATGCAGGAGGCCATTCTAGTCCTTCCACATAAAAAGGGACCTAAGAATATGATTGGGAACTTGCACCCCCTCAGTCTGCTGAATACAGATCTTAAAATCTTAAGCAAAATACTATTAGCCAGGCAGTCTAGAATTATCCATTATCTTATTAGCCTCCACAGGCCTGCGCTATTCCGGGCAGAAAGCAGCAGGGTAATCTAACAATTTTAAGAGATCTTTTTTTTAGAGAACGTGATCAACTGCAGGGTATGGTCCTTAGCCTAGACCAGGAAAAGGTCTTTGATAGACTCTCTCACCAGTTTCTATTCTCAGCTGTCACAGCTTTTGGGGTACCTGATAGGTTTGTTTCCTGGATTAGACAGATATATAGTGGGGCCTCTATTATATCCAATATCAATGGGTGGTTTGATAGGAGAATTAAGGTATGAAGAGGGGTTAGGAAAGGATGCCCACTTAGTCCCATACTTTATGTATTTGGCATTGAAATTTTAATTTGTATGCTGGTGGTAAATAATGACATTGCAGGTATAACTGTCTCCCCTGCTACACCCTCAATAAAAGTCCTGGCTTATGCTGATGATTTAGTTTTTTTTTTTTTTTTTATCGTATAGTTTATCTCCTTTCCCTAGCCTGCCACCTCCAACTCTTCAGGGGGACAAGTGGACATCCCACTGCCCAGAACCCTACCCAAGCAGACCCCTAGCCCCCATGAAGCCGCGGATTACCCCCCCAGGCGGGGATGAGGACAGGGGTCAGACACCTCGTAACTTACATTTCATTGGTCTTGAGGTCTGCTGGGCAGGCACGGGCAAATTGTGGGCATGGCCTCGGTCCTCCCATCTTCCCGGCTGAGGCAGGCTTTTTTCTGTTTTCTCCCTCCCCGAGCAGCAAGTGACTTCCCCCAATGTCATGACGCGAGCGTCGACATCCAAGCTGCTCAATGGCCACATCCCATCCCCTACTGGGGCTTGCAGTTCCCCAAGCCTTTGCTCGGGGTCATGCAAGTGGTGGGCATTGGCCTGATCCCTCCCCGGAGAAGGCGAGCTGTCATTGGATGCTCCAACCTATCTCCCCTGGCCGACCAACCGACGACCTGAGTCCGCTCCCAAACCCGGGTTACCGATGATTTAGTTTTAACAGTTACCCTGAATGTGTCCTCCCCTGCCTTAACTGAAGTATTTACTAAGTATGCCGAAATTTCAGGTTCTAAAATAAATATAGGGAAAAACAAAGGAGTCACCATAGGGTCCACACCCTTACATCTCATGGAGTCTCTTACAGGCGTGCAAGTCTCTAATCTCCCCATTTCAGTCTTAGGTGTTGACTTTGGACCAGGAGATATCTCTACCCTAAATTGGAAAAACAAGATGGTTCATGCTAACAGACTGGTAAACAGCTGGAAGGGGCAACAAATCTCTAAAAAATGAAGAGTTGTTAATCCCGGTGTCCTTATATCTCAGTTATATTTTCCCTCCCCCACAGGGGTTGGTTACAAGTTTATACAGCGTGTTTTTCCAAGCCTTTTGGGGATCACGCTTGAACCCTATGAAAAGAGAATTTACTTACCGGTCAGTAAATAAAGTAAGGGTGAATATGTTACACCCTGTTATGTTTAATTTTAGTTTATTCCTCACCTATAACTTGGGGCAGGCCATAAGGCCAGGGAATCTAGCATGGAAAGGCCTGGTAGAGTCCTGGCTTCGGCTCTGCCTCCCCTTGTGGGAAGATAAGAAACCAAGACTCCTGTCTAAATTGTTAATATCTCAGTATGGTCTTGATTGTATTAAGCTGTCATTGAAATGGGCTCTTTCTCCCACTCATCTCCTGTCACTGGATAGAAATCACTATATAACCACATTTTACAGTCAGAATGTCAGATAGAAGTTGATTTTCCAGGTTGCCCAGTGGTATTGAAAGAGTAAGTATTACATCAGTTAACTAATCCGAGAATTCCCCCCTTTGCATGGGATTGCACTTGGCTAAGTACGTATGGGAAATTGAGTGTTAAGGCAAATAATAAGTACAAACAGCTTGCAGATCGTTACTGTCCCAGGGAAGGATGTGGTCAGTCTATAGAGACACAACAGCACCTGTTTTTGTCATGTATACATATACAACCTTTTTGGAAACATCTGTCAGATACATGGCAGGGGCCTTTGTTTTCTAACTTAGATTATCAGACTTTAATATTTGGACCCTCAGACAATGCCTTTGCAAAATATCATGCTGACACGGTGTTTACAATCATTGTACTAATTAGATATTTCATATGGCAGGATGATGCGTGTTTGTATTACAGCAAAGAGTGGTTTCACAATCTGAACTGCTGTATAATATTAGGAAAGCGATGGGTAAAACTATGCACTTAGATATGACTCGCTTTTCAGCTGAAAAAGCTAGACATCTATGGCTTCACTGTGACAAGTGGTATATTTAACCATATTCTATTATTATTTGTTTACCTATTGTAACCAATTTTGACATGTAAGCCTTTTAAAGTTTTTTTTTTCTTTCCTTTATTTGGTATGATTGTACATTCTGTATCTGATTGTAATGAACTCCAATTTTCAATAAAATTCCCCAACTCTTTTCGAGAAGTGCCATGGGATCTTTAATGTCAACCTGAACAACCACCAGAAGAGGCAGATGGGACCTCGGTTTAACATCTTATCTGAAAGACGGCACCTCAGGAGTGCAGCACCCCCCTCATGCTGTACTACAGTGTCAGTATTGGAATTTAACCCAAGTGCTTGGTGTGGGGATAGAACCCACAGCATTCTGATCTTCCAGCCTCAGAGGAGAGTGTGCAACCTGCTGAGCCTTTGGCATGAAGGAGAGGGAAAAAAAAAACTTTTTAAAGGGGGAAACCTCTGTGGATCCAAGGCCTCGGTCATCTTCCCTCCAAACTAGGGATAGTTTATTAGTGATGGCTCTGCCACTGCAATTTAGAAACCCAGTCCTGGGAGGGGGGGGTATTCCAATTTGGCAGAAAGCTGTCATGATCTCTCTAACAGGAATGCCATGAAGGGTTGCAAGAGGCCTCTGCAACAATGGGTACTCTGAAGGGAAAGCAGATCCCTCAGGCGGGAGGAGGAGAGTGACGTCTGCTGAGACACTCAGCTGGCCTACTGACTAAAACAGACCAGGTGAACCAGAGGCGGTCATAGAGAGAATAGCTTTCAAAGGTGCCACAGTGTCACCATAGCCAAAGGGGCAGTCTTGGGCTGTAGGGCCCCACCCCTGAAGCTGAAGTCTTAAATTCTATATCAAGTGGTGCCACCAATGAGTTAGACTGCTGAAGCTCCACCCACAGTGAGGACATTCCCACTATGGGCCAGGTGAGAAGGACCTTGCCCAGAGCTTCTCATGCTAAAGATGCAGACTTCGTTCGTGGGTGCAGAGTGAGACTGTCAGCTACAGCATAAGCCCTGAGACAGAAAAGCAATGGACATGGTTGGCGTGCATCTGATTTATGAGTGAGCACATGAATCAGCTTCGATGTGATAGACAGAAGGAGGTAGGGCAAAGCCAGTGGCTATAAATTAGGGTAGCAGGTTACTGATAAGTCAGGTGAAGCCAGTGGCATTAGTGATAAGGAGGTTGGGCAAAGCCAGTGGCATGGGTAAGGTAGGAGGCTGTAGTGCAAGCCAGTGTTTGAAGGTTGATAGTAAAAGCAGCCAGTGGAAAGCAAGCCAACCAAGTCCATTAAGGAAGCCAAATTAATGGTGACATAAAAGGTAGGTGTTTAGTAGCAAGTGGCTGAGATGCTAGCAATCAAATCAGTGAGGTTTAGCATAATGAATCAATGAGATTTAACAGTTGATTGCTATGGTTTCAGCATGAATAGTGAATTGATATGAGTGGCACGAATATCTTAGATGCCATTAAGGTGAAGTTAGGTTGTTCCAGTAAAGGGCATTTGCAGCACAATAATGAAATACAATGAAAATCTTGAAAGCCACGAAGGCTGTTAGGATAATGTATTTATGCATGGATAACTGAAAAGCCACATAGACAAGGAACAGTGAGGAGCAGGGTGATTCATAAAATTTGCAGAAAGCATGCTCCTGCTACCCGGAACCATGATGCCCCACCATGACACCACAGTCCCCTGCCATAGGAATAATAGGGAGCCACAAGCAGAGCACCATGAGACCAGACAGCTAATGTAATAGCTGAATGTTTTCAGTATAACAATGCAGCAGTTGGCTGAGTGGAGCTAGCACTGAGTGAATTAAGAGCAGAGCTGCTGAACACACATAGCACAACAAGGAGTGGCAGCTAGCTAAGCAGGAGGAAGCCTGGGCCATGTGCAAATATTTAAGGTGGAAAGCACAGGAGCGAGCAGGCAGAGAAACAGCAGTGTGAGCAGAAGCATACAGTAGCAATGCAGTTGACTGAGGTATCTCAAAATCTGGTGAGTAAATGGGAGCCTGAGAGCACAGGGCAGTTTAAGGTAAGGAAACAACAATATGTAACCTGAAGCACAAATAAGCAGTGCATACAGAGGTACTAGAAAACTAGAAAAGCCCAAAAGAAACAAACAAAGGCAAACACAGGTACAGGAGCAGGAAGGAAACAAGCACACAAGGAAGCACATAGCAGCTGGAGGCAAAGCAATATTGACCAAAATCAGGAGAAACACAATGAACAGAAGTCCAGCACAAACCAAGCAGAGCCCAAAACACAAGCATCACTGGGGGGCAAAGTCCCAGCAGACCCCTAAGGGAGAAAAGAGACTGACAGAGCCTCCAGCTGGCAAAGAAAAAGTGCTTCAGAAAGAGGCTGGGAGGAACTGCTTATATAGCTCAGTAAGTAGGTGTGGCTGGTTGCTCACCCCATTGAACTACAGGCACAGCCTTCCAAAAATGGGGGTGTAGCTTTCAAATGTGACTCAAATGAATTGTGAGTTGCAGGAGATCAACTACTGTTGACCTCTTATTCCCTTAGTAAAGGAACAGCATGTAAACTACCCAGTCTGGTGTGGAGACTGATTATTTGTGTGACATCATAACTGTTTCTGAAACCTGATGTAAAGGGTGGAAGGCTGTGATTGCTATAAGTGTTTGCAAAAAGGCTTTCACTGAACCATAACATCTAGATACCCCTACGGATGGTAGTCACCCTGGGCCATGCCCACCCTCACCTTGGAAGAGGAAATGCTTGGCAGGACAGGACAAAGGGGGATTGCGTGTACAAATTCTGCTAATGCCAACAGTTATATATTTTACTTGGAGGTTTGAAGCCCATTTTTGAAAAGGGGTCCTCCTCTTTCAGTCCTGTATGGACAGTATTGCATCACTCTTCATACAGTGACATAACAATACAAGCAATATTGATGCCATGTAGCAGGTTGAGGGAAATGTGATCTTGGGGATTTGGGATATTGGTTTTGAGATGATACTTTATGACTGATATAATTTCTTCAAAAACCAAAAATGCCAGTGATGGCTTAGGACAAGGTAAAGCCTTAACATCTCTTTTCAGTCTGCTATTGGCATCTAGGGAAGTTGCATCAGTCTGGAAATATACTAGGGTTACTCCTCTACACAAAGACCAGGACTGAAAAGTACTTTAATGAAAAAGGGATGACAAGGTACTCACCATAAGCTGTTGGAATGGAGGAACTCAATGGACCACTGGTCTTTTTTTCTCTTTAAATATGTATGTACAATATGTTGGTAACCCTCACGCCACCGTTGGCTAGCTGGCACCCCCCCCATTATAAGAAATAGTGCCCCATATATGGCATACTAATTACTTTTAGCAGAATTACACAACTGGTACCACCCTTAGCATGAGAGTGTATACCATGCTCATTATCTAGAGGACGGGGTGGGGTGAGGGTACATACTAAAAGATGAATCTTTGTATTTACCACCAGGTCCACTGGAGAGGATGCTAGGCATATACTAGACCTAACTGCTGAGGGCATCAATAACATTCACACAGAAGCAATAACCTGAATGGCCAAAGCAGTACCTGGGATTGTGCAGTATGGCTTTATTTACAGATGTTGCTTAAAGCAAGGTAATCCCCTAATGGTTTGTCATTGCAATACAGGCACAATCTCTTTTGCAGGACACTTTGCTAGGCAGTACTGTTTTCCACAAAAACATCTCTATCTCTCTTCCAAAGTGTATTCTGTGGACTGTGCCACACACATTTCCATTTCCAAAGTGTATACCTGTGGTCTGTGCCACACACTTAAAAATCCTCCTGGCACATGGCCTTTGCCCAAGGAAAGCTGGTGCCTATCCATGAACCAGTTAGCCCTGCCTGAGACTCCTGATGGCATTTCTCCCACCCTTTGCCCCAAAATAGTCTCTGCCATTCCTTCAGGGTTACACCAAAATAGTCTTCCATCCCCAATGAATTGCTAAAGACTCCCAACTTCAACTTTAGATTCAGCACATTTGTGGGGTCCTGACCAGTGTGACCTAGTCTTATCAAGGGCATGCACACCTCATACAGATCCCTAAGAGAACAGTCACAAAGTCTGTATACATAGATAAGTTGCTCGTTCCTCCCAGTCATGGAAAGAACAAAATAAAGGCACCTTTTCCTCTCTAGTAGCTTGACAGATTCTACTCATTGTCCTTCTTCAAGGCAGCTGTAAACTTCAGGACCTTCAGGGGGTTGCCCTTTGGATCCACAAGCCATTGCAGTCCCTGTCACTCCCCCTGGAGTGAAACTAAAGAGTCCTGCAGGCAAACTGTCTTCACCACCTGAAAGGCAAACTGAGGATTTCATTAAACTAGGGTGAGAAATAACAGGGCTTCCTCTTCAGAGCCCCACTGGCAGACCTCCTGCCACTCTGACTGCCACACACAGACTAACTGAAACATTCTAAACTTTCCCTGAGCAGCTGACTCAAAAATGGTTATGCTGCTGTGACAGTTTTAAATGATGTAATCATCCCTCTCTCAGACTAGGTGAGTAAACAATGACATCATTATGTAGGAAGCCCCTAATGAGCTCCCCACCAGCTGCCTTTTCTTACCTGCCTAAGACTAACACTGATGGGATTCTAGTAACTCCAGGGGACTGGCTGGTTACACTCACCACCATCTAGACATGCATGCTGTCCACAGCATGGCTATGGTCTTGCACACAGGCTGTCCAACCTCTGTGCACCCTTTGGAGGGGGTTGATCAGATCCCCTCCTACCTATGCCAAAACATAAGCAGGTTGCACCAGAGAACAGAGGCCCACTGAAGAGACTTCAGCTCCTACCCTACAGCTATCTATGGATTTTCAGCAGCTCCAAGAGTTTGCCTGAAGCATGTTCTATTAGATCAGCACTGAAGGCCTGTACTTGAGTTAGGACCTCCAGCCTGTCTACCCCTCTACCCTCCAGGAAAAAGCTATCTGATGTATGCTACCTACCAGGAGCCCATACCCAGAAAATCATTTTACATTGTTTAGAACTGTAGCCCACTTTAGAAACATGCATTTGGCATTACATTTCCTAAATCTAAGAACTACAAAAACTCTGCACCTGCAAAGCAGAAAAATGGTTAGCATTGTACTACACAGTTACACCAAGCCTAGCAACTTTAAAAAGGAAGACTCCAATGAGTCCTACAAATCCTCTTCTTGTCTTTCTTTCTTCTTTCAGGAACACCTGCATAAAGAGACACTGGCAAACAAGAACACGATCCTTTACATTAATAATGACCTAAACCCCTACCACATATACTGTCTAATCCCAAAAAGGTTATTCTTTAAAAGGGTTTTTTTCTATAAAAGTACAGAAATAGAAAATAAAAGCATTTACAAAAACATTTGGGGGGAGGGAAACCCTACGAAGTTCAATGTTCTTGGGAGAATGTCCAGAGTGCCGGGGGCACTGTACATAGAGTCTCTCTTAGGCTGAAACCTGCTGAAACACAGTTCTTGGACAGGCATGAGACCAGCTAGCACGTCCGGCTCAGGAGTGTCTATTAATGAACCAATGTTCCTGGGAAATCCTCATTTGCAGGCAAAACAGTCAGATAAAAATGTAAAGAAGTAAAATATGCCTTACCACATTCTAGGTGAAAGATGGATGTTTACATCACTTCTCTTGACCTGCTGCCTGATGATCCTTTTCTGTTGGACAGACAAAATCTTCAGATTGGGTTCTTCCACACCTCCTGCTGGACCTGGATGGGAAATCTTCTCCCTCTGCTGGGCTGATAAGCCTGGATGCCACTGCAGATGAACGTGGAAGCTGCTGGAGTTGAACCTGGATGCTGCTGCAGAGGAACCTGAAAGTTTCTGGAGATGAACCTGGATGCTGCTGCAGATGAACCTAGAACACAAGAAGAGATGCACCTCCTTTTCGGTTACTGCCACTTTGGTGGCAGATTGCTGATCTGACACTGCTGTATTCACTTGGCATGCTGGCATGGTTACTGGTGAGTGGCACTTTTATGGATAGTACCACATGGGATGTGGAACAAGAACTGTTTTTCCATTCAGACAAACCATTCTGACATTGTAAATTGTCTCTTGGCCAGCCTTGTCCACTATTCATACACAGTCTATTAGCAAAGTTCTGCCACACTTCCAAAACTGTAGTCTCTCATGACATACTTTAATTCACACAAACTTGTTTACTTTTGGATGAAGGTTGGCACTAGCTTCCTCCCACAACCAGGCATGCCTGTTTCTCCCAATCTCTTCCCAAATTCATCTAGGAAAGAATGGATATGTCAGTCCATATTCAGCCTCAGCCCTATGTCTAATCACACATTCTTCTTTATAGCTTTTTACTAGGTTTCAGCCAGAGGTATGGCTTAGGGGTGGCCAGTCCTGTTTAAGCTAGCTTTGAAAACTCAGTGCAGAGTAAAAGCAGTCCACCTCTGTACTCAGTTGCATGTTGCTAGAGCGCTCCTATGTCTCTGAAGGCTCCACAGAAGTCAAGGCTGGTGGCAACTCTTGGTGGCCTACAATTGCTGCTTCAGCCTCCTCCATTTCCTCCTGTTCCATAAGCTCTGCCCAGGGGCTGACATTGAGTTCAGCTCCCAAAATTGTCCATCCTTCACTACACACAGAGGCAGTTGCCTCCCAATACAGAGCTTCATCTTCCTTATCCTCTCCCATGAGGCTTGAGCTTTCTACCCACAGTTCTACAGATTCTGCTTTTGCAGTATCCACTTCCACCTTCTCCAGTGTTGAAAACTCCATTCCTTCCTGCTCTTGCAAGGTATCTTCACAGACTTTCTTAAAGAATTATCTGACAAACTCAGCGGAATCCACCTGGTTGCACCCAGCCTGTTGCAGTTTCCTTCCTGCAGGTGCAACACAATGGCACATTGTGTCCCAGAACTGATCTCTTGTTGACAACTCTGCAAATGAACCTGTGGCGATCAAACTGCATCTCAGGGTTAACCCCCTGAGCTCCAAATAGCTTTTCACAATCATTTCAACAATATAACTATACATGTTCAAACCAGAGAACCCAGTTTCACATAAAGATCCACATATATTTTTATAACCACAGATAAGTAATGGGGAAGAAAAGACAGAAACAGCAAGTGAAGGCAGGGAGATAGCAGGAGAGAGAGAATTATGAGACTGTCAGAGCGATCAGTTCCTAAATGTAGGTCTCACAAGAAAATGTGATTGCGCAGTCAGGCAGACAAAAGACAGAAAGGAGAGGTTAAAACAGATTCTTGCTTTTAGCTCTTTCCACATAACAAATGGGACAGGGTCTTATTCAACCCTCTTGCATCCTTGTTCCTCCCCCCCTTATGAAGCAGAACAATGTTCTCAATCCTTCAGTCCTTTGGAACTACCCCCATCCATAGTGAGCAGTTCAGTGGTCCTAGCAGGGGATCAGCCAGTTCCAATATCAGTTCCCTGAGTATCCTCAGTTGCAGTTCAACTGGTCCTGGAGCTCTATCAATCTTTAGCCCTTTCTGAACCCTGTCACTTGTATCAACTACTTTGATGTCATTCTCAGGCAAAGCCTACTTTCCTCCCTTCCTTCCTGGTGAAAACTGGACTGAAAATTATCATTAAGGATGACAGCTCTTTGCCGTCCTCTTTTACCTCCCCATCCCTCTCCAATCACCTAACGGTTCCCCTCCTTTCTTTCTTTTTTTCACCAATATAATGGAAGAAATGTTTTTCTCCACCTTTGATCCATTCTGCAATATGGGCTCAATGTCTGCTTTTGCCTCCCTATCCACCATCTATGCATCTTCATCTCTCAATAAAAGTTCTCTCCATTCTTCTCCTCCGCTTTTCTTTGTGATTGCAGAAGGCCTTTTTCTTAGTCCTCACTGCTTCACCGACTTTGACTGAGAACCATAATGGTCTCTTAAACTTATTCCTTTTGGTTACTATTCTCGTGTATAATGTAGATGCACCAAGAAATTACTCCTTTATTACCCCGTAGCTTTCTTGCACCCCATCTACATTGCCTACCCTGATTAACTTTTCCTTGACCAGTTCCCTCAGCCTATGAAGTTCACCCTCCTAAAATCAAGGACTTTAGTTCTCAAGCTGAGCTTTCCTGTCCCAAGTGCCAGTTAGAACCAAATGGAGTTATGGTCACTGTTTGCTAGTTGGTCCCCTACTTTCACTGCTCCGACCACTTCTGAGCTGGTAAGTATCACACTGAGAACGGCGGTGTGCTAGCTATGCCAGGAGACAGTCCTGGAGTGCATTCAGCAAGGCCTGACTTCTGGTGCTCCCGGCCACTGGAACGTCCCAATCGATGTCCCCAAGTTCAGATCACCCACCACCACTACTTCACCCTTTACTAACCCCCTTCAAGTTCTTCTGGGAGCTCCTCGTCTCCCTCTTCTCCTTGCCCAGAAAGTCTACAGGCCACTCCCAAGCATAGTTACTTGCCTGGGTGGCTGTGACTTGTACCCACAGTGACTCTGACTCCCTATTATTATCCATTATGTACCCATCCTCTATCCCCTCACTGCCATCACTGACACAGAGGGATACTCCTCCTTCTACCTTTTCCTCTATCCCTCCAGAACTATGTTTACCCAGAAACTGTCAGGTCCCAGTCATTATTTTATGTAGCCCATGTTTCTATGATGACCACAAGGTCTACCTCAGTGTCTTCCATCAGTGCCTGTAGCTCACTGATTTTATTACCCAGGCTCCTAACATTAAGGCATACTCCCTTACAACTGACCCATAAATCATAATGCTAATCGCCTCTTTATGGCTCTTGTGTTTCCCATGTCCTCTTAGCCTCTTGTTTTTCTTGGTGTTTACATAATCTGTGTTCCCCCTCTCTAATGTCCCCTCTCTTGTTCTAGATTGTACCTCATCCCTCTTTGTATCTGCTAAACTACTAGCCCCAGATATGGGGGAGTATGAGCTTGAATTCCCTTCTTCTTACCTGTTACTGTGGTTCTCCTAGCCCCAGTCTCCCCTGCAGTCAGTTTAAACATGTGATATAGGCATTAACATCTGCCCCAGCATGCAGGCCCTTCTCTTGTTGGGTGGAGTCCATGACCTTTGAAAAGCCTCCTGTCTCAACTACCCACTCCCCCTCAAAATAGAACCCCTTTTCCTGATACCATCCCTTAAGCCATACATTAAACTCCTCTGTCTTATCCCTCCTAATTCTATACTTCTTCCACTCCCTGCCCCACACAGGAAGGATCTCAGAAAAGGCCAGAGAGGCTAAGCATGCTGCCAATCTGTCCCCCAGTCTTCAAAAGTTCCGCTTCACCACCTTCACACACTGGTTCTCCAGATCATTGGTACTCAGGTGTATCAGCACTCCCAGCTCCCCCTGTTCCCTCTCCACCATCTTCCCTATCCTGTCTCAATCCCAGATGGCAGATGCCCCAGGGAAGCACTAGACCATCCCCATCCTGTCCAACCCCCCCCACCTTCTCAACCACTCTAATTACTGAGTCCCTGACCACTACTATTCTCCTGGTAGACTTGCTCCCCTTAGATGCCATCAGGTTGTCCTGCCCTTTCCCATCAATGGATTTGGAGTCCCTCCCAGCTGTGTCCAGTGCCTTAGCTTCCTCTAGGGGTGCAAAGTTATTTGCCATCTTGAATGGTGGTGTGATGAATAATTTCCTTAAGGTTGCCCCTGCTCCCCTCCCTCCCCACAAATCTCCACCCCCTTGACCACTGGGTTTCTGGGGTAGTGGGGATGTGTGGGGTTGGGCCCCAACTGAACTGGTGATGCAGTTGAGATAGTTCTATCCTTGCTGCCACCACCTGAGACTGGAGCTCTGCCATGGACCTGCAGATGGGGCAATTCCCTCTCCTTCAGATCATATCCCTAGAGAAGAGTGCCCCACAGCTGCCACAACTGACTGCTTCCCATCTGAACCCCAATCCCCATACAGTCCTACATTAAAAGATGACTAAATTAACTTGTAGTGCTCACCAAGATTAGGCATAGTAATATGGTTACTTATAGCACAGAAGGCAAGAGTACAAAACTACCCCATGGTGCTCAGATAGATAGGGAGAAGCTGTAAGATTAAACTATATCAAAAACAGCCTTGCAAATAAAAGCTGCACTAGCAATAGCACAGAACACAGGTATGAAAATATACTTAACTTAAGCAAGGTGTATTAACTGAAGCTGCCTCTGACTATTCCCTTTACCTGTAGCAAAACATCCTGATGGATTATACCTAGGACCTCATAGTAAAATGCTCCCTGAACAATACTTCAACAAACAATGCAGCTAACTGTTCACATAAAGTTTTACGTGGGATAAGATGGGAAGAGTTCCTGGCGGTTGGCTGTCTCACCTGGCTTACTCCCTGGCAGACTCCTATCATGTCCTTTGTGTTCAGTCCTTCTCACAGAGGCCACAGTCTGGATAGCTGCTGTAATGGTCGGCTTTTAAAAAGAGCAGAACAGGTCCCTGGGCTTTTCCTCCTACAGCTTCCATTTGGTGGAGCAAGTGGAGAGGAGGCACAGCTTAGTTCCAAGAGCAAAGCTCATTGGAGCACCTAGGGCCCAGCCTCACAGCAGTTTCAACAGGAGTCTTGTTCCCTTCTTGCTACGGGTCCAACGGCATGGTGTGGGGGCAGGAAGGGTGGCGGATGCTGAGCTGAATCATATATACCCAAGTTCCTCAAGTGACAGCAACTTTACCTGAGTATAGCTAGCTTAGATAAAGGAATGGGCTCTGAATTTAAAGCCCTATTGTGCCTTGGCTTTTCCTGCAGCAGCTCCCAATAAGTGGAGCGAGTGGAGAGGAGGTACAGCTTAGCTCCAACAGTCAAGTTGTATGGAGCACCCAGAAGCTGGCCTCAGCGGCTGTTCCAGCAGCAGGCTTTTTCTTGTCATGCTAGGGATCTGACAGCATGGTGTGGAGAGAAGGCAGGGGATGCTAAGGTGAACCCTCCACATCCCCGACTTATTCACGTGAGTGGTGGCTTTACCCGAGTACAGCTACTAAAAAATGTGAACAGCCACTCTGTTTAATAAATATGATACGTAGACTTACAATATAAAAATAAGGGCATAACGTAAGTGAGGTTTAAAAAGTTAAACACATAAGCAGCACTAAGTGCCTTTAATGTGTCTTAAAGTAAATGCTAGGTATGAATTAATAGAAACATAGAAACATAGAAGATGATGGCAGATAAAGACCACAAGGCCCATCCAGTTTGCCCATTTTTTCTACCTTATGAATGTGCCATAGGTCTTTACTCTGTCAATGGCCTATCTATTCATACGCATCTGTATTGCTCCCTTATGCCTATCCCATATTTTTCTGAAGCCCTGCACTGTATTCATATCCACCACTTCCTGAGGTAGGCCGTTCCATGCATCCACCACCCTTTCTGTGAAAAAGAACTTCCTCACAGTACCCCTTAATTGGCCTCCCTCTAATCTCATGCTGTGTCCTCTTGTCCTGCTATTTTTCTTATATTGAAACCTGTTATACTCTTTCACCTTGTTAATGCCATTAAGATGTTTGAATGTTTTGATCATATCACCTCTCTCCCCTCATTTGTTCTAGGGTATACATATTGAGCTCTGTTAATCTGTTCACATATGTTTTCTGATGCAGTCCTTGCATCTGGTGAGCACAGAACAATTCTATGGCTATGTTAATTCGATTTGAAAAACCGGTACTGCTGTGTTACCCCTGCAGGTGGACATAATAACAAAAAAAGAAGGATATGGCTGTAGCTTTCAGTATTTTTTTTTTCTATTCTATGTTTAAACAGTGCATATGCAAGTGCAACGGGAGTTTGTCAGAATGAAAGCCAGGTTTGCTGGATGTATCAAGGTGTCTCACAGCTTGTTACTCTAAACTCTAGGCTATACTGCCAGCCCCAAATCGGGACTATGGTTCACAGTATCTTTCCAGGCCTTCCTTAGCTGATATGTTTGTCATTCATTGCCATTCCTCATGGTCCAGTGGCCCCAGAATCCTGTGAAGTGGTTGTCCATGTCCTTATTCCCATTCCCTTTTGTTACTATTGCTAGCCACTGTAATGAACATTCAGACTCGCAAGGCTGTGACTGAAACAAAATGTGACAGAGGCCACTGGGACTTCTGATAGGGGAATAAGGGCACCTTGGAGCTGTGTGCCTAGGGTAGTGCCTCCTGCACACCAGTCCCCTCATTAACAGAGACTCCCCTTACCCCTTTTCCTGTGCTGGTGCACTGAACTGTGCACTATTACGGGGAATGACATGCAACACCTACTGTATGTGTAAAACACAAGGAGGAACAGCACAGAAATGTAACACAAACTGGTCACAAATTCATCGTCCCCTTATAGACTATATTTATGTGTGCCTCCACCTAACTCTGTCTGCCCAAAGAAATTAAAATAGAGAGTGCTAATAAGGACTAATACAGCATGACAATATACACATACCTACTAATGCAAAGCATCACAGAAAGTACATGTATATGTAAATCACCATACCAAGACTTCCCAGCTTGGTATATTGGTGTGGTATGTAAAACTTGTTTGATGTCAATGTACTTCCAGGGTAAAAACCTGCTTCTGTGCTTTTTCGCTGAAGCTGTTGTCTTTTAAATTACTTTTCTATTTTGGCTCACCATGACACAAATAAATTAGACAATAAGTTGGGGTCCTTCCTCTCTGTGGTCAGAGTGAACAGGAGTCTTATATGCAGATGTATGACTCTGCCTTGTATAATTAAAACAAATTGTGTTTGTTTATCTACGCCTGTATTTCACCTGTATTGTAACCGCTGTCTAAACCTCACTTGATTGTTTGTACACCCTCCCTGCGACGAGGTACCTTTGTAAATGAGTCTCTGACTCAAAGGTTGTAAATCTGATTATTCACATAAATAAATAAAAATATAATGTGCTAGTCAGGGGCATGTGGGATTTCTAATACTGCCACCCATCAAAATTGTAATACACAGATGGGTACTGTTGTCTGCAAGGGATTGATGTTCCCCTATGGCATCAAAGCAGTCTGAACTTGTGCAGATTACCTGCCCAGATGTTAGGGCTCACATGTGGACTGTATAACCACTAAAATACTGAATCATGACAGCCCTAGGGGTGCTATTACCAAAGTTGTTCCCCCAACCCACTCATGCTGTACTTTGATTGCCATGCAAATACCTGAACATATACGATTACTTGTCAATCTTCCCCTGGTGGTCCAATGACCTGGAATCCTGTGAACTGGATGCCCATATTCCTGGCATCCAGTAGATCCCTTGCTTCTTTCCCTTCGGTTACTGTTATTTTTTTCTGCGTGCCCCTAACCTTTCCCTTTGCCAGAGCATGCATTCTGGCTCACAAGGCTGTAACCCTTTGGCATTGCAGGGGTCACTGCACCTTGCAACCAAGAGTGACATGAAACCACTATACATAGCATGGTACCTCCAGGCATACCAGTGCCTTATTAAGTTAAACTCCACTAACCCTTTTCCCTTTGCTGACACACTGACCTTTGGACAAGAAAATACCTGCAACTTTTTCGTGTATAGCATAAAGGTGCACAACAGCAAAAATGTACATTATCGTGGTTGAAAATGTGTCCTTCCCTTATAGTCTGTATTTCTGTTCATCTGCCTAAATTTGCCTACCCAAGAGTATCCCCATCAAATTTGCATATATGGATATACAGTGGAGCCAGCCATGATGCAATGCAGTAACATGTCACAAAATACTGCATGACAAAATAGCTTAATTGCCATTGAATTATGCTGTTCCCTGCAGTATACAGCAGCACTACAATTAGGCGTATACGTGGTGATGTGTTACTTGTGTTTGACATCATGCAGGATCCTATACCTCTTAATGAATTGAACATTAAATTTAAAAAGTGAATAATGGAAACTAGAGGACACCCCTTATAAATTAGTGGAACAAAATTTAGGAGTAACACAAGGAAATATTTTTTTACATTGGGGTGGTGAACAAATGGAATAGCCTGCCAACCGAGGTGGTGATTAGTAAAACAAATACAGAGTTTAAAAGGAGATTGGATACCTACCTATTAAATGGAGGAAAACTGAAGTACCAGTATTTTGTGACATAATGCAACATTGCTGCATTGCATCCTGGCTGGCATTGCTGTGTATATTACAGTATAACAAATTACACATACAGTACCCACTATGCAAAAGTATCATGGGAGTATATACAAATCACCATGCATACTTCCATGATCATGTAATATATTTATTTTATTATTTCCTTGAGATCTGGCTTTGATGCCAATGCCATTACTAGGTAAATCTTTCTTCTGTGCTTCTGCACAGATGTTCTTTACTTTGTAACAGCTTTTTCCATGTTGGGATCTCACTGACCTAAATAGATGAGATTACAAGTCAGGATCCTTCCTCTCCTTTGCCTGAATTCATATACACAGTTGCATTGGTGGGTGACACTTTGTGTGGGGAATGTAGCACCCCTTTATTGTCTCTTACTGAAACCGCTATACATAAATGGGTGTTTTTGTCTTCAGCAGTTATATGTTTCCTCTGCTGACAGTGCACTTATGTAGATTGTTTGTCTGGATAGTAATGGTAGCATATAGACTGTCTGAAATTCAACATACTGCACTGTGAAAGTATAGGGTTTATGCCTGGCTTGGCAGAAGCTGCACTATACTACTGATAAAGTTGCTTCCCCCATGCTCTTGCAATATACCATGATGGCTGCTTGTTGGGCAGGCCACTATGTAAATATACCATTCTTTGTTGGTTTGGGGAGTGGTGGGTGGTGCTATTCAGGGGGTACCAAGAGATTTCTGTACTTTTGCACACTAAAACTGCCATACAAGCAGGTGTCATTGTTTGCAGGGGATGGATTCTCCCCTACAATAGCAATGTAGCACACATTAAGCAAGCTTCCTGTCCAAATGTTAGTGGTTGCATATAGGCTCTGCAACCACTTACATACTGGACTGTGACAGCCACAGGGATCACCCCATGGCATATGCTCTGGCCACATGGTGCTACAGTCAAAGTGTACCTTGATGACCATGCCACTATTTATACCCATTCCTCACCATTCCTGGTGGTCCAATGGTCTTGAAATCCTGTGAACTAGTTGTCAGTGTCCTTGGGATTCAGTAGATTCCCAATCCATAGCCCTGTTCACTTCCATTACTGTTGTTAATACAGTCTAACCCTTCCTGCTGCCAAAATGAATATTCTGGCTCAGTTTGTTGGTTGATTTTATTAATAACTTTGTTGATTTGTTTAGAATACTCCAGATCATTTGATATAATAATCCCTTAGTCTTTTTCATCACAAGTAGTGTGTAAAGTGGAACCTCCCCAAGACATTGGGCTGGCAGTATAGCCTAGAGGTTACAGTAACGAGCTGTGAATGAGCTTGGTACATCCAGCAGACCAGACCTGGGTCTGATTCTCACAACCTCCACTTGCATACTGTGTGACTCTAAGCAAGTCACTTAACCACCCAGTGCTCCCAGGTTGCACTTGAAAACAGGCACTTGTGCCTAGTGGGCCTTACCCAGTTACCAAAGAATAAAATAAATAAATATGAAGCATGAGGATTTTGTGGCCCCAAATGCATAACTTTACATTTGCTAGTGTTTCATTTCATGCCCCATTTTGGTAACCCATACAGAGATTTTGTCTAAGTCATTTTGAATTATATCTGCTTGGTCAGAATTTACACAAGGGCCATCAATTATAACATTGTCTGCATATTTAATAGAAGCAGAGATACAGTTACTAGTCATGTCTGGTATAAAAGCTTGAAAAAGGCACGGACCAAAAACAAAGGCCTGTGAGACCCCACTAGTAACATGACCTATTTATGAAAATTCACCTTTAATGAGTACTTTCTGTGTTCTATCAAAAAGCCAGTTACATATCCAATTAATAATAATTTTGTTAATAAGAAGATTTTGCAATTTATCCTTCAGGGCCCAATGGGGCATTACATCAAAAGCCTCACTGAAATCAATGAATATTACATCACATAGAAACATAGAAACATAGAAACATAGAATTTGACAGCAGATAAAGACTGCTTGGCCCACCTAGTCTGCCCATTTTCCTACTTTACAGATAAGCTGCAGATCCTAGTTAACCAACAGCTTACTTCCTCCTACCCCCCCCACTAGGACTGCCTTATGTCTGTCCCATGCATACTCGAATTCCCCCACTGTTCTTGACTTCACGACCTCCTCAGGGAGGCTGTTCCATGCATCCACAACCCTCTCTGTGAAAAAATACTTCGTCACATTACCTCTGAGCCATCCCACCTCTATCTTCAAATTGTGCCCCCTTGTTCTTGCACATCTCTTTTTCTGAAAGATGCTACCCTCTTGGACTTTGTTGATTCCCTTGAGGTACTTGAAAGTTTCTATCATGTCCCCTCTCTCCCTTCTTTCCTCAAGGGTATACATATTAAGCTCCTTTAGTCTTTCTTCGTATGTCTTCTGGTACAGACCCTGCACTATTTTGGTTGCCCTCCTCTGGACAGCCTCCACTCTGTCTATGTCTTTGCAGAGATGGGGTCTCCAGAACTGCACACAGTACTCCAGATGGGGTCTCACCAACTGTATGTACAGAGGGATAACAACTTCCTGTTTTCTACTATTGATGCCTCTTCCTATGTATCCCAGTATCCCCCCAGCCTTCCTTACTGCCTTCTCACATTGCTTGCCCACCTTTAGGTCATCTGATATAATTACCCCCAGGTCCCTTTCCATTTTACTGTTGTCAGTATCTCACCCCCATTGTGTACTCTTCCCTGGGTTTTTGTTTCCCGTGTGCATTACCTTGCACTTTTGCACTGAATCTGAGCTGCCATACATTTGACCATTCCTCCAACCTTGCACAAGTCCCTTCTCATCCTTTCCACTCCATCTTGTGCATCAACCCTGTTGCAGATCTTTGTGTCGTCTGCAAAGAGACATACTTTTCCTTCCAGTTCCTCTGCAATGTCACTTATAAAGACATTAAAAAGGACCGGTCCCAGTACTGAACCTTGCGGTACCCCACTGGTAACCCTCCTTTCTTCACTGTGTACTCCATTTACTACTACCCTTTGCATCCTGTTGTCTAGCCAATTTTTATCCAGGCTACCACCTTGGGGCCCACTCCAAGGCTGGCTAACTTGTGTATTAATCTTTTGTGCGGGACTGTATCAAATGCCTTGCTAAAATCCAGGTAGGCCATGTCCTAACATGGAATGTTCTTATCTAACTGAGAGCTAATAGATTCATAAAAGCACATCAAGTTGGTGAAACAACCTCTACCCTGTTTAAATCCATGCTGCTTAAGGTCATGTCTATCCAGAATCAGTACAAGTGGATCTTTCATAAGGCTTTCTAGTATTTTACAAATGGAAGATGTAAGGTTTATAAGTCTATAATTCTCCCATGTTGATTTGGGGCCTTTATGAATAGGTATCACGTGAGCATGTTTCCATTGTCTGAAACAAAATTGTTAGACATCCCTCAAATATTAATTTTAGAGGATAGGTGAGATAGTCCTCCAGTAAATACAATAAGTGGCCTGCAATGATGTTTGGGCCAGGACTGGTTTTACCATTTTGGGCTAGTAGTTTTTTATGTAATAATTCCACTGACAAGGTAATATGGCTAGAATCATCCTAACTGGAACTTTGTATAATTTTTTGATGGGTACTAAAGACGTCACAGAATTTTTTGTTAAAGATATTTGCCATATCCTTAGGATCATGAATTAATGTATCATTAAATTGTAAGGGTCCTATCTGACAGACAGTTTTTTTTAAGGAATTAATATAAGAAAATAAATATTTGTCATTTGTTTTGTTTGCTGATGTAGCAAGATGATACTCCCACTTATTTTTTGCCTACCTGATTTTAGTCTTACATCGCTTTTGTATTTTAAGAAAGGTTGCCCAGTTGTTAGTTGTATTGGATTTGAGATAGGTGCAATATTTTTTATCTTTCTAAGAAGTCTTTTAATAGAGCTGTTGAGCCATTTCTGGCAATGTTTTGTGTGTTTATATTTTTGCCTAGCTGAAATGTGTTTATCCCTTAGATCAATTAAAGTATTCCTAAAGAAACCCCAGCATTCCTGGATAGAATGATTTTTAAAGGCAGTATCCCAATTGATTTTGTTTAATTCATTTTTCATTTCTGTTATGTCAGCTTTGTCATACAAATAAATTACTGTTGTACTAATATTATATGTAAAGTATTTTTGTAGTGTAAATAGAATGGAATTATGGTCACTGTTTCCCACAGGTGAGGTAACAGTGACATTGTTAAGAACTAAATGTTCATTACAAAGCACAAGATCCAGGATCCTATCTCCCCTGGTGGGGTTGAAATATATTGTTTAAGCTGAAGCTGGCTATAAATAGAGAGGAGCTTATTCCCTCCATATGAGTTTGCAGTACTGTTATTCCAATTAATGTCTCCTAGATTAAAATCACCTGTTACCATAGTATCTCCCATTTCTCCTGCTTGTTCAAGTTCTATCAGGATTGCATAAAGTTACTCAGGGGAGGAGTTTGGAGGTTGGTAACATGTATCCATAATGAGTGGATCAGAGGATTCCAAAATCAGTTTGACCCATATAGTCTTGGTATCAATGTCATGGGTTCTAACTTTATCAGTTACATTGATGTTATTTATGTTACTATTGATAAACAATGCTACTCCCACTCCTTTCCTAGAAAGGTGGTTCTGTTTGTGCACATTGTAACCAGCTATTCCAAAGTTCCACAGGGCTTTGTTATCCTTTGTATCTCTTTGTATACTTTAGAAGAAAATGTAAAAGCCTCTGTTGTTTGCTGCAGCTAACTCTTGTTTAATTCTGTGATATTTAAATATATTTACTTATTGAAGATTGGTAACTGGGAAAGGAACACTGAGCCAAGGCTCATTTCCAGGTATGACCCAGGGGTAGGGGGAGAGGAGTACAAGCAAACAATACATCAGTCCACATCAGTGAGCAATAGTAGGACAGCTTAGACTGCAAGGCACACTAGCAGGTAACATTAAATAGAGGAAGTACCACAGGAAACAATTATCACTTGGGCAGGACAAGGGCAAGGTAAGCATCATATACTGTAATTGAACAGTTATGGAGTGAAGTGCTTAGTGCCTGAGAAGGTGGTTGTAGTGTAGTAGCACTACAGAAATCTCCCTCTGCCACAGCCAGCTATAGGGAGGAGCTTGCTGGGGGTGGATAGGAGGAAGAAAGAAGAGTCAAAGGGGAAGTTGACAGTTACAGGTGGGGCCAGGAAGGTGTCTTAGATGGTATCTAAGGGACAAGAAAGAGGATGAAAAGAAGATGGAAGATGGGAGCAGTTCCAGAGGGAGGGGAGGTGCTAGAAAATGGCCACTTGCCCAGCGGAGATGTGAGGGTGAGGAATGGAGAAGGTACATGGATCCCTAGAGTGGCGAGAGTAAGAGGAGGAAGGGATGTGGGAGAGGAGTGATGAAAGATAGGAGGGGAGGGACCTAAACCATAATTTAGATGTTAATAAGGTGCCGTAGACTTGGCAACATAGAGAGAGAGTGAGGATGGAAAGGAAAGAGTAGAGAGAGCAGTGATGTGTACAAGAAGTTGAATTTGTAGCAAAGCAGCAAAAGGCATTTCAGAGGGTGTCCAGTCTAGCAAGATAGAAGAAAGGGGCAGTGCTGTAGACCATGTCTGCATAGTCAAAGATTGAGTGAACCATTTTGGTTACCATCTCCTAGCAGATCTGTGGGGACAGGCAGTTCTTGTTGCAGCACAGGGCACCTAGTTTAGGGCACAGTTTGATGTTGATGGCCTCAATGTGGGCAGAGAAGTCAAGTTTGCTATCTAGTCACACAACAAGATATTTAAAGGTGGGAATTACATCAAGTGGGGTGCCATCCAGTATGGGGAAGATAGGAGAATGTGACATCCTGGATAATTTCTAGCTAGCGATGGAGGTCATGGACACAATTTTCTTGGTGATGACCTGGAGTTGGCTGGCATGAAACCAGCATAAAACGCTACAGAAGTCCTGCTGTGCATATATGTCTAGTCAACCAACAGTGGAGCTAGCCAGGATGCAACACAATGTCTCAAGTTACTGTTTGACAAAAGGGATTAACTGCCATTGCATTTGCCTTGTTTACTGCAGTACCTACTGCATTATACTGCATTTTTGTATTGCATCCTATTTGACATTACTGTATCAAGGTAGGGCATTTGTTTGTCAGCCAGAATATCGTTACGGCTTTGTCAGGATCCTTACTTCCAACCAGACCAGTTTTCAAGACTTTTGATGACTCTCCACTTGTGGTAGAACCCTTTGAATACCTTGGTGTTTGGAGAGCTACCAATCTGAACTACAACAAACATATTGATGCCAACCACTCCAAACCTGTCCCTAAACTAGGTGCACTGTAGAGGAATAAATGCTGTATCTCCTTCCCAGCCTGCAGTGAGATTGTTTTTAAATGCCCCCTGGCCTTTGACTATGGTGTATAGATTATGGTTCTGTCCTCTAATCTAGCCTGCCCCAACTAGACCTTTTCTTCCATTCTTTCTGCCGGTTTGCCCTTGGCTGTTCTGTTAGAAAGATTCTGCTACTAGCTTGGCAGAAAACACCAGGAGAAAGGACTTCTGTGTGACTGAACTTCTCTGCTGGGACTAAAGTAGAAGAACTTTTGTATTTGGACCTTTAATTTAGGGTAAAAAAACTAACATACAAAAAAAAAAAAAAGTATGTATTTCGGTTAACTGAACTGAATGGGTAACTGAAAAGTCATCTAGGTGTAAATCTCAGGTGACTGAAAGGACTTAACTGCTATGAGGTTTAAATTACTTTTAGAAAGATCTGGTAAGTAGGGGGAGTGGCTTAGCTAGAAGGAAGCTACATTTAAAGACTGCCTTAGAAAGATTCTGCTAATAGCTTGGCAGAAGACACCAGGAGAAAGGATTGCTGTGTGACTGAACTTCTCTACTGGGACTATATTGCCTTCCTTCCCTCCCCTCCAACCCCCACCCAAAGCTAGTTCTATTTTTATAGGCACAGGATTTGACTGACAACAGGAACTTCCTGTTTAGGGGCAGGAAGTGAGTGATCACAGAACCACCAAGGACCCACCATCCTAGAAGGGCAAGAGTAGCCTCCGCCCCTCTAGCTGCTGGAGGTCTGCCTCTGAACAAGTAAGTGGTCTACTGAGAAATATAGGATATTCTTGTCTCAGAACAGGACAATCAGGAGCTTAAAGGGAACAACAGGCAGAAAGTAAGAGAGAGAGAGAGAAAAACAGAGGAAAGAGTAAGGATTGCAAACAGTTAAGGGGCCAGAAATAAGACATGATTGGAGTGGTGCAGTGCAGTGGCTGTGGAGCAGCAGTCTTCCGGGAGATGTTCTGGAGGATGCGGTGTTGTCCCATCTGCAGGCACCTCTCTGGGCTGAGGGAGGAGGTTGCTCATCTCCAGGCTGAGTTGGCCAGGATTTGTGGGACCTCCTCTTCCATCCAGGGACCACCAGTGCCACTGCCGTTGCCTCAGAGGTTACCGAGAAAGAGGAGGTTGGACCACAGTGGGCTCAGGGAGGGTGAGGGTGGTGGAACAGAGGCACATCCCTCCAGTTGTACTCTCCACAATCTCTATGCCATTCTGGCAAAGTGTGGTTCCTCTATGGAGGCACCTACAGGAGACCAAGGAGGATGCTGGGAACCTCCACAAAGGAGACCCACAGGAGGTGGCAGGGACCCTGCAGGGGAAGGAAACAACTCCTGGTGGGGGACTCCATTGTTAGAAGGTAGAACTGGGCAAGGAAGGGAGAGGGAGGGTGGTGCCTGCCTGGCGCACATGGCTTGAGAGGGACAAGAGCGAATCCTCAGGATTGCCGGGAGCAGCTGCACAGGGGAGGGAGCTGGATGTCATTGTCCACCTAGGGACAAATGACCAGCTAAGAAAGGATTAGAGAAGTGCAGGAAGAGTTTGTGGAATTGGGGAGGCCTTAGTCAAGTATGCATACGGTAACCTTCTCGGAGGTGCTACCCATCTATAGCATAGGAGGAAGCTAGGGTGTTCTAGTACCATGGGATTCAATCAGTGGTTGAAAAACTGGTGTGGGCTCAGGGATTTGGCTTCATTGAGGACTGGGGTCCACCTGGGTGATGCAAGCCTATACTGGCATGATGGGCTGCATCTGTCCAGGAGGGGAACCAGGATCCTAGGTGATAGGTTTAAATGCTTCATTGGCAAGCTTTTAAACTAGCCAAGGGGGGAGGCACTGGAAAGGAGCAGGAAAATCCTAGCCCCCCAAACAATCACGGTAGTAAGTGTGGCAAACACCAACATGGAGGTGTCGATAGGGAGAAGGGCAGTGGTAAATGGAGAAAGTGACAAAGGCAAGAAGGACAGGGATGGGGCAAAGGGGTAAGGCCATCAGGAAATGGAGGGTAATGAGTACCAATGCCTGTAGTCTGGGCAACAAGCCCCTGAGCTGGTGGCCTTAATGGAAGAGGGATGCCTGATATCGTAGCAGTCACAGAAACATGGTACACAGAGAACCATGACTGGGATGTTAACATACCAGGGTACATAACCTACAGGAGAGACAGGCAGGGGAGAAGAGGGGGAGGAGTAGCTCTCTATGTAAAGGAAGGAATAAAAGCAACTGAACAAAAGAGTAAACAGGGAGGAGAGGAGGCACTGTGGGTCACCTTGGAGACTGGAAAGGGCACCACAATCCTCACAGGGGTTGTGTACAGACCCCCATGTCAGGGGGAAGGAATGGACAAGGATATGATGGAAGGCATTCTTAGAATGGCAGAGAAAGGGGAGATACTGTTGATGGGAGACCTGAATATGCCAGATGTTAACTGGAGCACATTTGCTGCAGCCACATCCAAGAGCAGAGCCATTCTTGACACCCTACAGGTGGCAGGCATTAGACAGCTAGTTTTGGAACCCACTCGTGAGAGCAACTATAAGACCTCATACTCTCAAACGGGGCAGGTGAGAGGATCTCAGATCTAGAAGTGGGTTGCCATCTGGGGACAAGTGACCATCAAACAGTGTGGTTCACGTTAAACTCAGCTACAGAGTCAAGCCATACAAAAGTGAGGGTACTGGACTTTAGGAGGGCTGACTTTGGCAAGATGGGAGAGTGCCTCAGAAAAGCACTAGCAAACAGGCTAGAAGGAGGTGTGGAGCAACAATGGGGAATTATCAAACTGCCATCACAGAGGCAACAAGCCTTGTGTGAAGCAAATAAACAAATCAAATGAAAGAAAAGCCACTATGGTTCTCAAGAGAGGTGGCTGTGAAAGTCAGGAAGAAAAGATAGCATTCCGAAGTATAAGGAAACACAGAAGGAGCAGGACAGAGAGCCGCACTCAGTTAAGGCAGAAAGAAGCAGGGAGGGAAGTCAGAATAGCAAAGGCCCAAACTGAGGAAAAGATAGCCAACTCAGTTAAGAAGGGGATAAAACCTTTATAGGTACATCAGTGAGCGAAAAGACAAAGGGAGGGATAGTGAGGTTGAATAGAATGAACGGTGGGTGGGCAGAGGGGACAGTGAAAGCAGGAATACTGAACAAATATTTCTGCTCAGTATTCACAAAAGAGGAGGGGAAGTGCCTAATCCAATTAACAGAAGCACTTTTGATAGGGGTTGATCCCAGTCCTTTCACAGAAGAAAGGGTTCTGCAAGAACTCCTAAAACCGAAGGTGGACAAAGCAATGGGTCCTGATGGAATTCACCCCAGAATTCTAAAAGATTAAGGAAGGAACTAGTGAAACCACTGGCTACTCTTTAATAAATCATGGGAGGATGGTGTGGTACCGAGGACTGGAGGAAGGCGGATGTGATTCCCCTTCACAAAAGTGGGACCAAGACAGAGGCAGGAAAACTACAGACCTGTCAGTCTGACCTCTGTGGTAGGGAAAGTGATGGAGTCACTCTGAAAGAAAGAATAGTTGAGTACCCAGAGGTCAGTGGAGCACAGGATCCAAGGCAGCATGGGTTCACAGTGGGAAGGTCATGTCAGACGACCTAATAGATTTCTTTGACTGGGTGACCAAAGAAGTAGACCAGGGAGGGGCTGTAGACATGGCCTACCTAGACTTTAGCAAGGCATTTGACACAGTCCCACACAAAAGATTATTAGTCAAATTAACCAGCCTGGGAGTGGGTCCCAGGGTGGTAGCCTGGGTAAAACATTGGCTGGACAACAGGACACAGAAGGTAATTGTAAATGGAGTCCACTCTGAAGAAAAGGCAGTTACTAGTGGGGTACCACAGGGTTCAGTATTGGGTCCAGTCCTTTTTAATGTCTTCATCAGTGACATTGCAGAGGGACTGGAAGGAAAAGTATGCCTTTTTGCAGATGACACAAAGATCTGCAACAGGGTTGATACACAAGGAGGCGTGGAAAGGATGAAAAGGGACTTGGCAAGGTTGGAGGAATGGTCAGACATATGGCAGCTAGGATTCAATGCAAAAGTGCAAAATAATGCCTGGGAAACAAGAACCCAGGGAAGAATACACAATGGGTGGGAGGTAGTAACAACAACAAAACAGGAAAGGGACCTGGGGGTAATCATATCAGATGACCTTAAGGTTAGCAAGCAATGTGAGAAGGCAGTAGGGAGGCGAGGGTATACTGGGATGTATAGGGAGGCATCAGCAGCAGAAAACAGGAAGTTGTTATCCTCCATACAGACAGTTGGTGAGACCCCATCTGGAATACTGTGTCCAGTTCTGGAGACCCCATCTCCGCAAGGACATAGACAGGATAGAGGCAGTCCAGAGGAGGGCAACTAAAAATGGCAGGGTCTGCAAGAGAAGCCAGTATGAGGAGAGACTAAAGGAGCTTAATAAGTATACCCTTGAGGAAAGAAGGAGGGGGGCATGATATAAACTTTTAAGTACCTCAGAGGAATCAACAAAGTCCAAGAGGGTAGCATCTTTCAGAAAAAGAGACTTGCAAGAACAAGGGGACACAATTTAAAGATAGAAGGAGGGCGGTTCAGGGGCAATGTGAGGAAGTATTATTTCACAGAGAGGATAGTGGATGCATGGAACAGCCTTCCTGAGGAAGTTGTGGGGTCTAAAACTGTGGGAGAATTCAAGAATGCATGGGACAGACATAAGGCAATTCTTGTGGGGGGCAGGAAGATATAGGCTGTTGGTTAACTAGGATTTGCGGCCTATCCTGTAGGTAGGGAAATGGGCAGACTAGATGGGCCTAGCGGTCCTTATCTGCCGTCGAAGTCTATGTTTCTATGTTTCTATGTTTCTAAAAATGGCAGATTATTATGATTTGACATATTTAATCATATTTTATGCAGATAAAGGGTTTATTATTTTAGCTTGTTATTGTTTATTTTGCTATCTGAGGGAAGATGCTGTATTCTGTAGTGACAGAAGAAAGTAGAATACTTTAGACTTTTATAAAAGTAATTACATGACTTTCATTGAAATAACAATCTTACAAAGAAAAGCTGTATTTTGAAAGTCTTGTGCAGCAACAGAAAAGACATATACCATGTTTTTAGCAGACCTTAAAACACGTCCTGTTTGTTTTTGTTTTTTTGTTTTTGTTTTCCATTTCTGGCTGAGCCATTTGGTGCCAGGGCTCTGAACATTAAGAGGTCAGAGGGCATATAGTACTTTGCCTCAGAGAAGGAACAGCCCTATGACAACTTGCCTTCTGGACAATGAAAGATCTTTGTCTTACCTGCTTTATTTCAGTTGTTTAAAAATTGCAACTGCTATTTTACCTGCAATATAGCATCTTAAAAGAATAATGTTTAATACTTCTAGTGAACTGAATTGTGTGTCTGTGGGATCTTTATAATGGTTTAATAATAGACACAAATCATACATCCTAAACTATAATAGCTACATATATCAAATGTATACTTTTTATAACCAGTAACTCTGGAAACATGCAGAAAGTGGACTTTTGTGATGAAATGCCATTTCTAACAGGAGATATATAAGTTTCAAAGAAACATATTTTAAGACTGAACAAAAGTAGCAATGTGAAGGTACAAAGATCTAATTGAATTACAGTCTGCTAAGTGCATCATCATTTCAGTTACAGATATAGAACAAGCATTTGTCAATGCTGAATGCTCACAGTGTAAAAGGACTTTAAAGAGCCTCTGATGTTGTTAAGACAACTCTGAAAAATAGTAATATCTAGACCAATTTAGCTTATATTTCGCACTTTTTTGTAATTTTCACCGTTATTTGTTTAGTACTAAGGACATCTGATTGGAAACGGGATCTCTGCCCTATTTGCTGTCTGCCTGTTTACTTCTGCAGTCATAGTTTTGCTTAACATCCCAATCTGCTGTTGTTGAGATAATTAAGATATCATAAACAGGGCATCATGATGTCATGTGTAGACAAACACCCGATAAATGTCCAGGGGACAGTAATCTTGTTTTTATGTCACATCCCTCAGTAATAAAGAATCAAACAATTAGTGGTACTCAGTGGTGCCAAGGTATGGGTGTGTCATTTTTGTATAATAAAAGATGCATATACTGTACATGCTAAACCATGTACACACAGAGGCTGAACAATACAGGCACAAACATGTATGCATGAAAATACACACATACACCTTACAGAAAAAAACAGAATACACCATGCAGTACACACTCTGTGAAGTTTAACCTGATCAGCTCCTGCACTAGGATCTCTGAAGTCAGCATGATCTTTTGTAAATGCTGTACCTTAGCTGGTGCACCATGTGGTGCAGTGCACAGTCCCACCATATGAATAATATGCACATTTTGTATTGGTGCCCTAGCTGCCATCTGATGTGTACCCCCATCCCCTTTACCGTAGTAACCAAAAGGGGCTGAAGCCAATACTTATCCTCATCCTTGTCTAAATGGGCTAACAAAGGCTGTAAATATATAATTTGGTGCTCCCTCTAGATTTATTTTAAATCCCACCCCCAACACACACACACACACACACACACACACTTGATGCTGTCATCCCCAACCCCAAGATATTCCATTTTAGGGGATTAAGCATTACAGCTGATCTGCAAAGAAGTACCTTATTTATGTAAATATGTAAATATCATCCTGTTCTGACTTGCTATACTGCCTGACCCGATTTCTTTTCATTATTTATTGCGTTATTTATTATTGAAGTTTATTGAAGTAGTTTTATAGCTTTGATGATAATGGTTATCTATTGATGTTTGTTTCCATGTTGGTTTTATGTATGGTGCCCAGAGCCTCCGGGATTGGGCGTCTTTTAAATAAAATTTGCCTTGCCTTGCCTTGTCATTTATGAATGGCAAGGGGTTTCAGGCTTCTGATAATGGCTACTATTTTACTGAAATCCTTAAAAATTAAAGTGGGGTAACTTCCAGCTCACAGGGTGTGATGACTTATGCACTTGCTTCCAAAAGGAACAAATGGAATGTGCTAAGCCAGAGCTCCAGGGCAGAGCTAGCACTGAACCTTCATATAACTTTTATGAAGTCTTAAGGTAAGGGCTTCAGTCTCAAAACTTCTCCCAGACTGAAAAAACAGCAAAAGGCAACAGTATCAGTAGAAGAATTCAGTTACTATTATATTGCAGATCTCCATCTTAAGTGTCATATACATGCACACATATCTGCTAATACTCATAGCTCAGTACAAATACTAAACTGTTGATACAAATGTTAATGAACAGTATGGTTCTGAAATAACAAATATCCTTAGTCATCATAAGACTGTGAATGCTGACAAGCTATGAGGAAAATGTTTTCTTTGGTAAATCTCATACAAATCCATGGCAGGCTAGGAAACAGCATGACTAATAGGAAAATAGTATAGCAGTGAGCGTAACCAACTTTTGGCTCTCGTGAACCCTACAGTTGCTGGGGGCCCCCATGCTAATGAGGGGCCCCAAACAGATCCAGAGTACCACTTTATTTATTTATTTATTTTTAAATCATACTGAATGTAAAACAGCACTAAAGGGCATCACTGGGCTCTGTGGGGCTTTCTAATGTAGTATCATGAAATCACAGGCTACAGTATGTCCCAGCCAATCAGAGGGGGATGAACAGATAAGGACTGGATGGGCAGTGGGTCACCAAAGATTAACATTGCTACCGCCCCATAAAAAATACAAATATATAACTGGGTGTACCAAAAATAAAATGCTGTGCATTTTGCTCAAAGTGAATGATGAGGTCAGTTTAGGTTAGGTTATCTTGCTGGGGGCCCCCACAACTCTAAAGGCAGCCTGAGCCGAGGGTGGGTATATGATGGCAATTAATGAATGTTCTCACACCGCAGCTCCACAGAAGTTATTTCAGCTTTTCTTTGCTATATCTCATTCAAGACCGTAACATAGCAAAACCCAGTTTGAAAACCAGAGGATAACCAGAGGATAAATCTTGCATAAGACGTAGCTTGTTAAAGTCCCACAATATAACTGAACAGCTGTAAATGCAAATAATGCAGGCAAAGATGACTTGTGCTGAAACAGTTAATTTATCAAAATACAGTTTAGTATCCACCCGCAAACAGAAGCCATTCCCGTTTTGTAACCATGGCTTCTAAATGGCTACTAAATGGAGGACTTCTAAAGGGTGGACTAGCAACCAAAACAAAAAAACAGCACACATGCCAATGGATAGAGTATCACTATGATATAATATTTATTAAATAAGTGGCCCCAGTCAGCAAAGGAACACCTGATCATAAAGCCCCTATATATCACCTTGTTATAAACTTTATCAGGGGCCATAACCACTGATTGCTCACACCAGTTAAATACTATAAAGTGAAAAACTATTGGTTACAGAGAATTTTCAAATAATAATGTGACATAGTGGAAAAGCACAAGTGCAAGTCTGAATGTGCAAATTGATCATATACAAATAAAGACTACAAAAAATGTACAAATCAGTGCTACCCATCCACATAATTGTACAGACTCATAGAGTGGAAAGGTGCCAATTTAATTTCATAATGAATTCCTTGTAAAGACAAAAATCTGCTCCAAGATAAGAGGGGGTGGACTATCAGAACAAGAAAGAAACTGCAGTTTTAAACATCCATTTGAAAATATTGCACATAAAAACATTTGATTTGCTGAAGTTTTAGCTAAAACCAGGGTTCTTACTAGCAGAGAAAAAAAAAACTTTAAATAGATGGCAATGGAGGGGTTAGGTGCTTATTTAATTTCATAATGCATTTCACATAAAAATAAAAACATCTGCTCAAAGACAAAAATACAGGAGTGCAGGCACGCAAACCATTAGATCAATAAAACATGATAGTGAAACTGCAAGTTGAGGTACCCTTTTAAAAATATTGCAAAAGAGAAATTAATTGCCACAAGGTTATGGCTAAGAATGGGGTTCAACTAACAGAAAAAAATGATTTGTGCAAGATGATGGTCCACTATGAAAAAGACGGAACCAATGGAGGGAAAAAGGGGGTTGGGGAGGATAAGGTAAAGGGAGGGAGGAATGGAGGTTTGAATAGAAATACAGAATAGTAGTATTGGCAATACCCAAAGCACCCAAATCACACTGATAAATATGAGATAAAATATTTAAATATAAATGTGCATTACAGAACCAAAGCATCACATTGCTGTGCATTACAAACAATTACTTATTCAACAATACACAATAGAGATATATTTCTCATGCTACAAAAGTAGGTAAAGAGAGATGCTGTCATATAAGAGAATGAACCAAAAGGCAGACCATCCCCAAAGTGCACACTGAAACATGAAAAGGGAATGCCAGTGAGATAAAGATGAGGAAAATAGCTAGTACTTCTTTACCTATCAACTGTAACTCTGTTCTAAAAACACATCCATAACAGCTGATCTCAACTGCCACTTCTGCAATATGGAACAGCAGCTGAAATTTCTAGTGCCGTTCAGAATCTTATGTTTAGCATTGTGTGAGTGAGTCCTTATTTTAGCAGCTGAACAGGAGGAAAACGAGGCCCTGTTTTGGCAGCCGAGCAGGAGAAAAAGTTGCAGAGTTGGAATAACAATCTAGGGGTCCTAACTGTTCAAAATGAAGCTGGGTAAATCATTGACTCATGTTAAGGCCTCCTTAAACTTGACTGAAATTCAGAAAAACAGTATGTATGACCACAATAGGCACTTACAAGCTACACTTGCTGATAGTTAAATAGAGGAAATGATTGCAAAAACACAGTTCTGATTAAATGGTACAGAGAGCAAAAGCAAAGAATTGTAAAACAGTGGGTTGCAGGTTCAGCCCCCCTCTGGGTCACAAACAATATTGTCTAAGGAAATCTGAGCTACAGTAAACTTGTAGCCAAGCCAGTGACATGGAGGGATGAGGCATTGGATATGTCATCTCCCACCACACTGGTGACCTGGGTTCTGGAATGGGCCAAGGTCACTCAGGGGCTGGTGAGGAAAAGGATTTAGCATCCATTGATGGATCTCCTCCTTCAGGGGTGGGGGGGGACAGTGTGTACTTCTGCTTGTCTGACACCTAGTGGAGGATAGGTGGCATGGCAGTAGTTAACATAATTGAAAGTCGGAGGCGTGTGTTGAAAGCGTGCACTATCTTCATGTTCTACATGTGTGCCATTGCATGCTGTCAGCTGTGCCTTAAGGGGAGTTACAGGTGGAAAAGAACATCATCTGCAGGACAATGCTGTGAACCTAAAGGCACTGCACCATCACCATCCATGGCACCCACTCTCACAATGAGGTAAGAAATGGGGTATGTCTTGGGGATGGGTTGAAGGGGTTAGGGGTTGAGAGCAAAAGGGAGGCCATGGGGAGTGGCAGAAGGATAAAGTCCATATGAAAAAAAGGATTGCAAAAATATTTTGGGGATAACAGCGAGGGAGTCACCAATGGGGAGGCTGAACACGATAGTGTGAGGAAGGGTTTTAAGCAGATAAGTCACTGGGACTGGATGGCATTCACCCAAGAGTTCTGAGGTATTTAGCAGATGTGCTGGCAGATCCCCTAGTGGACCTGCTTAACACCTCTCTAGAAAATGAAGTGGTACCCCTGGACTGGAAAACAGCAATGTAGTGCCACCACACAAGGGTGGGCTGAGGGAAGACCCTGGTAATTACTGGCAGGTAAGTCTAACCTTGATAGTAGGGAAAGCTCATGGAAACAATTCTGAAGGAAAGACTGGTAAACTTTCTGAATGATAATGGATAGGAAGCAGATTTATGTCAGGACAATTCTGCCACACCAACCTAATTCATGTCTTTGATTAGGTAACAAATATAGTGGACAGAAGCCAAGCAGTTAACATACTATATCTAGATCTCAGCAAGGCCTTCGACTGTGTTTCCCACAGGAGATTGATTAGTAAGCTGGTGGACTTGGGGTACAGATAAAACTGGCTAGGAGGGTAAAACACTGACCACAAGATACCAGAAGTTAGTGGACAGAGAGGGAAATTCTTGGATGCAAGACCAGTCACTTCTGGGGCCCCAAAGGGCTCGGTGCTCAGCTTAGGGTTATTCAACATCTTCATCAGCAACACTGCAGATGGGTTAAAAGACAATATATGTCTCTTTGCAGATGACACAAAGCTCTGTAGGAGAGTGGATACAGAAGAAAGGAGACAGGGCACTAGGGCAGATCTGGTTAAACTTGAGAGATGATCAGGTATTTAGCAGCTGGGATTCAACACCAAAAAAGTAAGGTAATGCACTTAGGGGCAAAGAATCCAGAGATCACACACTGGCTGGGAGGTATGTAGGTCACCAAGTCACCGGAGGAGAGAGAGACTTTAGTGTGATCATTACAAGTGACCTGAAGCACTTAGCACCCTCCAAGAGAGCAGTAGCCAAGGCAAATAGGATGCTGGATGTATAGCCAGGGATATAACCAGTAGGAAGGCGTAGGTCATCCTGCCATGATACGGGTCACTGATTAGGCCACATCTGGAGTATAGTGAGCAGTACTGGAGCTTGTATCTAAAGAAATATATCAACTTGCTGGAGATGGTACAGAGAAGGCTGGCCAAGATGATCCAGGGACAACAAGGCAGGCAATACAATAAACGACTCAGATACCTCAACCTGTATTCCCTGGAGGATAGATGGGAGAGGGGTTACATAGTTGCATAGTTAATGTTTACAGACAAAAATGGGGTCAATAACCCTTTTTATTATCTGACTGTTCTAACAGGACTACTCCTTGCAAGTTTTGTTGTTTATCCAGAAATGTGTCTAACCGTCTTTTAAAACTGTCTAATGTGTTACACTAAACCACTTCTCTACTGTAGGTAAACTGTTCCATTCTGAGATGATTCTTTGAGTGAACCAATGGTTTCTTATAAACATTTCAAATAATTCATAATTGTATATTTTAATTTGTGTGATCTGTTGCCTGTAATAGTATCATTTAGTGTTAAGTGCAAGGTATCTGCTACAGAATCCCGACACTGAGAATCCCAAGTAGTGAAAGCCCAAGACTGAAATCCCAACATCCACACAATGCCAGACAAGACAGATGCAACGTCCAGGAAAGTGTTTGCATGGCACCACCCCCTTCCCCATCAGATATATAAACAATCCCCAAAACTGCACAAATCACAACACATTGGGATTTTGCCACAGTCAGGCATGTGGCTGTTAGGCTTTCGGGCATCAGGATTGTCAGTATCATGATCTTGTATGGATATCATCTGTTAGTGTAATATCACCACTAGTTCTGTAAGCTACATAGAGGATAATGTATGGGTTTTTATGTATGGATATCCATGCTGTAATTGCTGTGACAGGTTACCATAACAACTTTGCAAACCTCGAGAGCAGAGCCTGAGAGGTTTACTGTTGCATGGTAACCTCGAGAAGCGATTTCAGCAAGGTTACTGATAAAAAAATCCCATACATTGGCTTTTATAGTGCATGGGATAACCAGCCTTCACACTAAAATATGAGATAGTCCTTACTTTATCTCTTTTTTTCCTATATCGCTGCTCTATGTAATGCCAGCTCTCACTGCCATAGCTGTTCTTTGTGAGCAGCTACTTGAAATACGCACATGCACAGATCGGCTCCAGCTGTAATCCCATCACTATGACATACTTAAGAGGGGTTAACAACACCTTGACATCATAGCAATGGGATTACCAGGAAATAATCCTGCTGATTTCTACTGATAATAAGGCACTCTCATACATTATAGTAGTATAATATCTCCTCTCTGTCTCCATCTCTCCATCATGTACACTTTCATTTCTCCCAATCTTTCCCTGTAAGTCTTTCCCCTCTGATTTTTGATCAGCCTTGTGTATCTTTGTACTTTCTCTATTTCCTGTGTCTCTCCTTTAGTAGGAGGATTCCAAACCTGAACAGTAAATTTCAGGTGTGGTCTAACCAGAGATTTATACAGTTGCATTAGAACTTCTTTGTCTTTACTTTTAATATTTTTTGATATGCATCCCACAATTTGATGTGTTTTAGTTGTTGCTGTGTTTGTTTGAGTATTCCGTTTGAGATCAATTGTTACCAGTACTCCAAGTCTCTTTCTTTTTAGCTATTGCTTAATGTTTCCCTGATAAAATAGTATGCATGTTTGGGGTTTCTTTTGCCAAAGTGCATGACTGACAATACACTTATCAGGGATAAAGCAAAGCAAAATTTATTTATAAAGCACTCATTGCCATGGACTCTGAGCATGGTACAATATATAAAACAATACCATAGCATTTACATACAAACCATAGATATTAAAGGAATAATAAAAAAGACCCATAAAATCAATATTTAGGCAAACTCAATCTATTAAAGAAAATAACTGGAATAAAGAAGGTAAAAGGCAGAATAAATGCACTAATACAAATAAAAAGACCTCGATAGATATGGCCAGAACGCTAGGATAAACCAAACGCTGTTGTAAAAAGATGAGACTTAAAACCTGTTTTAAAGGCCATCAGTGAGGGAGCCTCCCTCAGAGGGTTAGGTCAGCAACATCTAAGGCCACCCTCACTTGAAGATTTTAACTGACTCCTGGGAACCACTAGGAGGTCTGCCTCAGAGGAACAGAGAGGTTGGGAGGTCTGGTGAGGAAACAAAAGGTCTTGCAGGTAACTAGGGCCCGATCCATATGGGGCTTTATAGGTTCAACAAGCTGACCAGTGAGCCCACAAGCACCCAGATGAGTGCTTACATACCATACATTTTTCAGTATCCCCCGATGCCCACACTGCCACCTCCCTGGCCCCAGCTACACCCCTGGCACTGTCCTGGCCTCCTGTGTGTTCCCCTACCCAACCATCCCATCCCCTCTAGTGTTGCACTGGGTGGGGACTGGGCTCATACCTGTGCAGATACCACATATGAGGCAAAATCTTTGGTGCATCTTGAGGTCTGCAGCAAATTTGGGAGTGTGGCACAGAGACCCTGCAGATTATAAAATCTGGCACAAGGGCCCTGGCACAACTGGAGTTTGTCACAACCCTTAGAGCAACGCAAGTTCCGTCGCTCTAAGGTGTCTTTGAATATCGGGTCCCTGTCTGTAAGTAGGGGGAAGCATGCACACACACACACATATGCACACACACATACACACCTTCACTGAGGTTTGATGTTTATCTTCAAAAATAAAATCTGCTGATGTCTGCTAGCAAGCTAATATACAGAGAACCATTATTATTGGTGGGTCTTTACCCTTTGAACTACATGAAGTTTACATACATCAGCCAGTTGTAGACCATCATCATCAGCCTTCTCAACATTAGCTTTTGAGAAACAAACCTTCCAGTCCTACATTTCCACATCCATTGGCTTATACAGTACACTACTACTGTATACTACACATCCCCCTACATTACAGTAACAATATGTTCACTTTGCACATGTATGCAAGCAAACGTAAGAAGAGGACTTGAATTATACTTTTAAATGTCTGTAGCTCTGAAAAGGTTTTTAATCAGACAATAAAAGATATCAAGTTCCATTATGTGTTATTTTTGTGGACGTTTCTTCCCTTTCAAATTAGCTATGATATAAAATGATAGGATACTTGGATCAGCATTTTTTTTCAGGTACACTGTTTCTGCAATATTAAGAAAGATATCAAGACAGTAGCCACTTTAAAAGATTCCTTATATTATGACTGACATGGAAATATGATTTGTATTGTCATGACTACCTCCTGTTAATGTTGTTTATCAAAAATAAATATTTAACCACATAAAGCTCTGGGCTATATTCCAAAGGAAAGACGCTCAACTTGCAAACAAGATCTTCTTGAAAGTAAGCTGAAGGGAGCTAAATAATAAGCCTGTTTGTTTCAAAGCTGTCCTATCGGCACAGCCAGCATGGCAACTTGAATGTAACAAACTGTGGCTTCAGCAATCCTATAAATGTCTCTGCCAAGAACAAGAGCTTCAGAATTCTAAATTTCAATTTGCTGGGACCCATGCTGTTGCCCAACTGAACATTTGGCCAAAGAAGAAGGAAAAACTAATTACTTCAGGCATTTCTTTGGAAAACCCCTCAAGAAGAAGAAGCAGAAAAACAGAATAAATTAAGCTTCAAAAACATTTTTAAGTGGCTTCAACAATACTCCAGTAAAAAAAAACAGTTTCTAGAGGGTAATTCTTCATAGTTTTGGGAAGAGACTTAGTGAGTCCAGATTCAAGCACCACTGCGGTACTAAACATCTCTTCAGATAGTTCTGTTTTATAGCAGAGTATTGGGTTATTGTTAACTGATTAATTACTGTTAATTTTTTTTGTTTAAATTTTCAGAAATCTTTTAGCCTAATGGTATACAAAAAGTGTAAACCTGGAAAATGATCAAACATTTAAATAGATTTTTTTTTATGAAAAGTAAACTATTTTTTTGTTTTGCATTTTATTTCATTTGACTGTTTTTGTACATTTTTTTCCTAATGAAGAAATATATTTATACACTTTCTAATTGACAATCATTTAATGCACAATTTGTTTAGTAATTTTCAGTGTTTTATATTAAAACAACAATATATCTTGTTATCACTTCTTGGCGCCACATGCAATGTTGATTTATAAAATTATTTACAACCTTTTATACAATAGACTGTGAAGGAAAAAAAAACATTAGCCACCCCCCCAAAAAACAAAAATGAAAGTTATTATTTTGAGATTTACAGTATCTCTTAATTAAAAGCAGTATTAAGGTTAAAATACCAGTCTATCCCTCACTGTACCCACCACTGTTCTCTACATTCTGATTTTTCCATCCCCTCCCTTTGCAGGCAGACATCTCTACCACTCTTTTGCCCTTATTGCCAATTCTGCCTCTCCTTTCTCCTCTATCTTTCCTCCCTCCTCTCCCTCATTTAGGAACTGTGTCTCCTGTTCCTTTCTTCTAGCTTTCTATAATGCAGTACCACACGGGGTAGGTTGCTTACTCCAGTAGGTTTACTTTTCTCTGGAACAACCTCAGATTCTCACTTCTCCTGGTCTTCTCTCTATTCTCTCTCTAAAGCCACTGCACCAGGCTCATGCAGATCACTGCTGCTCGTGACCCTAGCTCCTGCCCCTGACTGTGGTCTATGACTATTATTGACTGGTGGCTCCCATTGGTTGTCTTACATATCTGTGATGCTGGACAGCCATAGAAGACCCACTCATTGATATACAGGTTAAGTATCTTTGAATCAAAATAAGAACCTATAAGACACAGTAACATGCCTTATGAAAGGGTGTATGCCCCATAAGGATGTAGTAGCAGTCCCCTCATAATAACACCAACATTTTATGACCCACTTGTCACTTCATCTGGGCAGGCTTAGCATGTTGGTAAACTGATATATTTTTATAATTCACTTGTTACCACTTTCTTTATGTTTTCCCTTTCAACTCACAAGAGAACTGGCAGCATTTATAAAGGTGCATATAGATTTTAAAGTTTGGAATTGTCAACTCTGAGTACTGTTTGGATTGTGAAGACCCTACTAATTGAGTTTAAAAAGAGAAAGTAGCTCTTGACATTCACCTCTTATACAGTATGGTGATTTTCCGAAAGGGTGAAAAATGAAATGGCAGTGGGGCCACAACCAAAACAGTTCTCAAAGCTATATAATTTTAAACATTCAAATCTATACTGTACATACATTCATGTGAACATATGAAGATGCCAGCAGATAAAGACCTTATGGTTTGTCTTGTCTGCTCAATTCTGCAGGTCCCCTGTGTCTGCAGTGGGACCTTCCCCCCTTCCCAAATCCCCCCTGTTCCCCCTCAGTTCCCAACTTCCCATTCCCCCATTAACCTTCCCCATCATTCTGTCCCAACCTCTCTTGAAGCTCTCCACTGCTTTTATTAATTATTTCTTTATTTATTTAAAGAGTTTCATCAGGAACGGCATACTGAGCTGGAATAACTCATTCCCAGATGTGTCTGGGGGGGTTGGGGAGGAGGGAGTACAGTAAGTATAAAACATTGAACACAGCTAATATAAACAAAGTTACAAGTGATATACAGATAGTACAGTGAGTATAAAACTGAATACAATAAATATAAATGACATGTTACAAGTAATATACAGGTAGTTACACTTATGTACACCATATTGATTAACAGGTAAAACCCAGAATGCACAGAGAAGCAACGAGGAGCCAAATGGGTTTATTGAGCAGCTGAAAGTATATATTTTTGGAGACAGCACCTCCACTGACAACTTGTTTCACTTGGCTGTCACCTTCTCAGTAAAAAGTGTCTCCTCATCTCTCTCCTGACTATTCCCCCCACCAACTTTAGGCTAGGTCCCATAATGGACTTGTTCCCACTATGACCGAAGAGTCTCTCCATATTCACCCTATTAATACCTTTAAGGTATTTGAAGGTCGCAGTCATATCACCCCTCTCCCTTTTGTCCTCAAGAGAGTACATGTTGAGCCCTTGAGCCTCTCCTCATAGGTGTTGCCCTGCTGGCCCTCGATTATCTTGGATGTCCTTCTACGGACTATCTCCAGCAAGTTGATTTCCTTCTTAAGATAAGGTCACCAGTACTGCACACTGGACTCTAGGTGCAGTTTTACCAGTGGCCTGTACAGCGGTAGTATTACTTTTGCCTTCCTGCTGGTCAGCCCAGTATCTGATTTGCTTTTGCTGCAGTTCTCTGGCAATGTGCTGACTGCTTCAGGCCACTCTTGATGAAAGCCCCCAGGTCCTTTTCTTCATCAGACTTGGAGACCTGCACACTACCCAGCCATTATTTGTTTTCTGGGTTCCTTGCCCCAAGTACATAACTTTGCACATTTTAATACTGAATCTCAGTTGGCAAACTTTTGTAACCTAGACAGGTCTTCCCTAAGTTTCTGTCTTCCTTTCTCAATGTCCACCCTCCCACAGAGCTTTGTGTCATCCATGAACAGGCATATTTTACCCTTGATCACATCCAGTATGTCACTGAAGAAGATAAAAAACCTCAGAGCAGAAGCACTGAGGCAAGGGTTATCCCAAAGGGTTTTGACAGTAGAGCCAAGTTTCAAAGACCAACTTAGGACTGGTTCATTTCCCCTGGGGTGTGATACAGACAAGGCACACTGATGAGTCCTGGTAGGATGAAACATGTGTCTGTATCTTTCTGTTTGCACCCTTTGCAAATTGTGTGAGAGGCCTTTTTGCACCATGCATTCTTGCTTAATGTTGAACCAGCCTAAAATTTCATGGTGAGTTGCATATGCATCCCATGATGCTTCGTGTTATGGTGGTATGTGTAATTTTGTAGTTCATTGATGAAGATGTTGAACAACACTGATCCAAGCAACGAGCCCTGTGGAACCCCACTGATCATAGGCCTAGCTTCTGAAAATGTCCCCACCACAATGTTTTGGTTGCTGTCCTTTAAGCAATTTTTGACCCATCTAGTGAGTTTGGCACCCATCCCCAGAGCCTCCAGCTTCCTGACCAATCTCCCATGAGGTACAGAGTCCAGATACAGAACATTAACTGCTTGGCTCCTGACAACTGTCTTGGGTACCTAGTCAAAAAAGTCAACCAAATTAGTCTGGCAGGACCTCCCCAACACAAACCCATGCTGGCTCTCATCTTACAGCCTGTTTTCATGAGAAAGCCTATCAGTTTCTCCTTCAGGATACTCTCCATCAGTTTCCCCACAATTGAGGTCATACTGACTGGCCTGTAATTTCCTGGTTCATCCCTTGGACTGTTTTTATGGAGAGGCACCACATGTGCAGTTCTCCAGTCCTGGGGCACACTCCAAGATTCCAGAAAGGTGCTAAACAGGTCTGCCAAAGGGCCTGTGAGCACCTTTGCCAGTTCCCTTTGGGCCCTCACAAGTGCAGTCCATCTGGTCCTGGGGATTTGTTCACCTTCAGAGCCATTAGGCCCTCAAGCACCCTGTACACTTCTATTACACCATCAGTGACACCCTCCTTCCCCTTCCCCACTCCACTGCTCCTTGTGGCACTGGCCCACCCTTCTCTCTAGTGAAAATGGAGCAGAAGTACTTGTTAAGTACATCCATTTTTTCTGTACTTCCTTCTGCCAATGAACTCCTTTTTATCCTAACAGTTTCATTTTTAATATCCCTCTTCTCTCTTACATACTTGAAGAAGGCCTTCTCTCCCAGTGTTACTCCCTGTGCCAGCCGTACTTCACTGGTAGCCTTTCTCTCTCTAATTGCTCTGCATGCCACCCTTGATTTATCATTATAGACCTCCCAATCCTCTTCATTCTGAGTATATTTGCACTCCCAGAATGCTGCCTTCATTTCCTTTATTGCTTTTCCCACTTCCTTTCTTACCCAGCTGGGCTTTTTGGCCTTGGATTTCTTGCTTTTGATTTTGGCACGGTGACTAGTGGCCTCCATCAGTCCCTCTTTAGTATGGCCTATTTCTGTTTCACCCTGATGTCCTTACTGACCCCAGCAAAGTGCCCTATCAAAATGTCTCCCATATTATTAAAGTCAGCCTTCCGGAAATCCAAAACCCTTGTCTTGGTCCTGACCGTCCCTCTGCCCATGTTCAGATGGAACCACACTACATGGTGGCTGCTCCCTGCTAGTGGTTTTTCCACTTTTACATCCTGGACATGCTCATAGTTGGACAGGACCACATCCAGTACAGTCCTTTCCTTAGTGGGCTCCTTGACACCCTGGGCCCGATTCTCTAAAGGGGCTTAGATCGGCACAAGCTGCAGCAAACAGCAGCTTGTGCTGAAGCCCAGTGCACCAGGAACCCTGCACCAGATTCTGTTACAGGAGGGTTCCTGGTGCCTAAGTCCCCACATTTGCCACAACCATTCCCGTACGACAAACACAAGGCACAAGGAAGGGGTTGCCGCAGGCTCCCACCACAAAAAGCTAGCACTCCCCCATTCCTGATGCCACCCATCACAAATACATGTATTCATTTCCCCGTCCCCATCCCCGATGCTGCTGTTATCAATATTTGTATTAAAGCCCCATCCGCTTCCCTGCTGCTGCCCATGGTTAATATATGGTTTAAAGCCCCCAACCCTTCCCTGATGTGGCCTACTAATAATATTAAAGCCCCCATCTCATCCCAGATGCCACTTGTTATTAATATTTGTAATAAATTCCCCTTCCCGATATCTGATGCAGCACCTTGGTGTGAAAAAAAAACAAAAAAAAAACAAAATGCCTGGTGGTCTAGTGGACTCCTAGCCCCCCAGCCAAGCAGGAAGTGCCAACCACTCCGCTTCCCCCATCCTAAACCCCTGATCCAGCAACCTGCATAACCCTCCTCTCACCATCATGGCCGGCTGCCACTTAACCCATCACTGAACGCGGACTGTATAATACAGTACGTGCTCTTTGATCAATGAGCACTTAGTGTATTGTACAGTCCATGTTCAATGACAGGTTAGTCCACAGCTGGCCATGGTGGTGAGAGGAGGGCTGTGCTGGCTGCTGGTTTGGGGTTTAGGATAGGGGAGAGGTAGGGCACTTCCGCCCAGGGTGGGGGTTTGATTCCACTAGACCACCAGGCATATTTATGTGTTTTTTTACTTTGCACATCAAGGGCTGCATCAGACATCAGGGAAGGGAACTTACTAAAAAAAAAAACAGGTGGCATCAGGGAAGGGGACGAGGGGCTTTAAAACATATACTCATAATGAGCAGCATCGGAGAAGGGGATGGAGGCTTTAAAACATATATTCATCACGGGCGGCATCAGGGAAGGGGGTTTCAATACATACCAGTATTAGGATGGCATCAGGGCGGACCGCGGTTGCAATGGCACAGCCGCACTAGCCTCCCGGAGGATAGCCCTATACTTTAGACTAGCCATGGCTGGTCTAAGGGTACTTAGAAAATGTCCTCTGGGTGGGTTTCGTGAATCCCATTTTCAGGGATGTGGCAGCTTGTGTCTGCCACATGCCCCCTAGCACCAGGTCACAGCCCATTTTGAGGTGCACTGGTGGCGCAAATCCCATTTGGGGCAGGCAGCCAGCAGTTGATGCAGGCTGCCTTTGTGAATAGCTCAGGGGGCTGTTTTTGATGGAAGGTACCTCTTGTGCCATTTATGTGTGGCACAGGCACTTTGCGTCAATATCAGGTCTTTGAAAATCGAGCCCCCCTGTGTCAGAAATCCACTCTGGAATGCATCCAGCAATACATGCTTCTTTTGCCTTCATTAATGCTGCCTGTTCTTTTGTGAGTTGAAAGGGAAAACATAAAGACAACAGTAAAAAGTAAAAGATAAAGATACCACTCTACCCACAGGTGAAGCCATTTTACATGACTATCTTGCACCACTCATTTCCCTTTTTAAACAGATCCCTTGCCAGCTGGTTAGCACAATAGTACAGGAAATCAAGTGACTGTGTGACCACAACCTCGGTCTCGCAGTGACAAAATCAAAAAGTTAAAGCAGGAAGAGCTGATCAGTTAGATTGGAGACTGGTACCTGCGATAAGGACACACTATGTGTTGCTCCAGTATACTCAAAAACATCCATGGACAGTGAAGAGCTTTTGCAGCACCTTTAGCAAAGCACAAGTGTGCAAAACACATTATGCAACATCAGTGGGTGGGACTCCACTTTGTGTGTACACTGCAAAAGCTCTCCACAGCCTGTTTCCTGGCCTGCTTGCTTTTAATGGACTTAATGAGTGAAATGGACTGGTTATTTGGACTTCCACATGCTATTTGCTGTCTGATGTGAGTGTTTGCTTGTTTCTACATTTTAAAATAAAGCAGTGCACTATTTATAAAGAAAACACTGTCTGTGGATGTTTTGGAGCAACATATAGTGTGTCCTTATCGCAGGTGCCAGTATCTGATCTAACTGATCAACTAAGTGTTCCTGCCTCAGCACAATAGTAGCACCACTGCTCCCAGCACAGGAGCAACCCTGGATCACTGGGGGCTGGCTGGGGGGGGGGGGGCAGAAGGATTAAGCATCTCACAGGATGCTCTCCTTCTCTGGGGTGGGAGTGCACTAATGTCTGCCGCAATAATGCCACCTTGGTGACTACACATAGCAGTGTGGTTGGAGGGTGGCTAGGAAGAAAGGATATCACAATATCCTGCAAGGACCAGAAAACAGAAAATGCCCTGCCAGTCACCAACAAAGGACTCTGGTGCACCCTGTAGCTGAGCCTGCCTGATAGAGCCACCTCCTGATGAAAGTAAGCAACTCGGGATAAATCCCCTCCTCCCTGCCCACATCAGGGGGAGCATGCACAGGCAGCATGGACACTGGCAGCTGGCTACAGCTAAGGCCCGGTGTGTTGTGCCATGAGACCTTGAACAGAATGTGAGTGGCAGGGGCAGGAAGGTGGATATAAACAACTAATGTACTGTACAAAGAACAGATCACTCCTGGTGTATTTTTCTCTTCCTAGGAGTTAAGGACCAGCCTAGCTCTTTGAACCTATCTTATATACCTTATGTGCAATATGCACCTCATGTAGCTATGGCTGTTGTTCATGTCCATGCAGGGACACAGATGCAGTCATCAGGACTGGGTGAGGAGGTAGACACAGGCTATGAGGTGGCAGGAACATCATCTATCTGGGACAGGGTCCCATTTTCTCATGGTACTCCCTCCCACAACCCTTGAATCGAAGTCGCCTACTATGCCACTCCTGTGGTCAGCAGTGGCATAGTAGGTGATGGGGGGACAGTTGACTTTGCATGGTCACTTGAGGCATTGATGCCATCCCAGGTCCTGCTGTTAGAGGTCCTACAAGAGCAGGCAAATGTCTGCCCCCCCTCCCCCAGTCACAGGGTACTGTCTCTACATCACATCCTGGACCCCACTGGACCCAGGGTGGAGGAGTCTGGATGATTTGAACTAGAGAATCCCATAAGTGAGTGCGATACACTAACATGCCAGCTGCACAAAGCCAAAATACTTTCTCCTGTTTTTAAGCCTCCCCTTAAAGTAACGGACCAATCAGTGATCCCATAAGTTTGTCAAAACCTGTGAAGTTCACAAACATTTTGGATTTTCATAGCAAATTTCAAAGCACTTATAACTCTAGTAATAGTGTTCATGTTTCATTAGCTTATGAAGGTTCAGGCAGTGCACAGAGTCTGAAGAACATAGTTGAATATGACTATGCAATTAGCATGCACTGCATGCACCACTCACTTGTCTATATCTGCTTTCTACACTTAGAATATTAATGACTTACCTTTTAATGAAATCACGTGTTATCCAAATCCTGTTGTGGGATGTGAAGCAGCAACTTCTAGAACAAAATGGTAAATTAAAATTAACTGCAATTATGTAGCCACTTCTTTCTGCTACATCAATTTTTGCAGTTGCTGCCAGCATGGTTGTTTATTTTAAAGGATTTGACTTCCCACTGAAATCAGTTGGAGATGCACCACTGGAGTGTGAAGATGGCAACAAGCCAATGTGTGTGAAGTGTGAGTACTTTATCATCTCTCTGCAGGGACTCTTGAGGGCCTAGTCCTTTCAGCTGTAGATACTTATAGCCTAATAGTCATATTCAATAAAAATGTTGACTTGTCTAGAGCAGGTTGACGTACATACAAAACATCCCTGCTTCTCTAATTCCCTCTTTCTCTAATTACCCATCAGTATTGCCCAGCACACTCACACTTCAGAACAATTCAGGCAGTTGAATGAACCAAAATGTACACGTAAACAGTTATTGGGATGTCCCTACATTTCAAATACAATTCATTTGTTTATATAAAAAATAGTATGTGCTCATGTTTTCATTACTTTTTTAATCTTTTCTAATACCATAAAACACTGCATTGATTTCCATTTTATAGGTTGCAACAGTATTATCTATAAGCAAGTTGTTTAGCGTTATATAAGCTGTTTTCTAGCTTTTTCCACAAATAAAAAATACTTGATTTTGGTTCAGTACGGCACCTCTTTCAGTTTTTTTTTTAATTTTTCTTCAAGGTCCTTCTGGTATTGACAGGCTATAGAAGATGAAGCTGTCTGGAAGTGTAGAACTGTCACTGATGTAATATGCCTTCATAGGGTTTCATAAATTAATAACAAGGAACACAGAAAGGGCGTTCTTCAGGCTGAAAGCCATGACCTCAAATTAATCGTGTCTTTGTTCCTGATAAATGTTATCTCTCCTCAGGCTAGAGCAAGGACATCAACCAGAATAGAACTGTTACCTTAGCTTTGAATGATTAGAGACAAGAATATTGTATATTATATAAACTGCCATCGAAGTGTTTTTGGGAAAAAAAAGCTTGAACTAGGTGTACAGTTATTGCTGATTAACAATAATATAGCTACGCGCACATGAATTAAATTATCTTTTCAACAACTTTGCTGCATGAATGGTATGACCGCAGTCAGAAAACACAACTATGTTAGAAATACTTTGTATAATAAATAGTTTTAAAAGAGAAATACTTTGCATAAAGAGATTATAGAATTACTTTTTAAGTTCCTTAATAGATAGCAGAGCCCTTATAGACGTAATGTTCTCAGATGTGTAGGAGTTCCTGGGGGCCTTATGTTATGATGTAACTTTGACATTTTGGGTACAGTACTGTATGAAGTTGAAATTAAATTCACCAGCCTTATTCTCCCTGTTAAAGTAGCAACCTAGATTTGCCCAGCACATTTCTGAACATAGATATTTTAAAATGTTTCTTTGTATTCAAAATACTTTTGATATTTTGTTTAATTCACTTGCAGGACTATCTAATTTCAATAACATTTACTGAACTGGTGGCTGCCAAATTAAAATGCTTTAAAGTATTATATTTAAAATGATTGTTAGATTTAATGTTTTTCAGTATTTGCTACATTCTCCTGCTGTTGATCTTCTAAACATTTTAGATAATGCAGTACTTTTTCACTGTATCTGGAAAAATGCATTTGATTGTCCCCCACCTGTCTCCACAAAAGATGTCTGTAACACCACAGACTGTTGCAATGATAAGCACTATGAGGTTAGTTGGGAACAAATGTTTTTACATAGAATTCTTGGATATGTTTCAAAGAAGTGCTCAAAATCCTGGAAAGGAAGACAGAAATTTAAAATAATTTAATGTGTGTTTAGTCATAATAGCAGAAATATTACTTTAATAAAATCGCATACTTAAATGGATACCTGCCCTTTAATATTATTGCAATAAATAGTACTTAATTTTTCTTTACTGCTCCCCCAAAAACAGTTGCTTCTTGCTTCAGTTATCTTGTTCCTGCCCAGATAGTGACACTGGGAATATGCAATAAACCGACCTGAAATATACAAAGTATCTACTCGGGAGGAAGTGGGACTATAGTTCACAAGTGGCAGAGCTACCAGTGAGTAATGGAAGTTCTTTCCGCTTGAAAATGATAATATGTTGCATAATTTGAATCAGCCTATTGAGTATTCAATTTATACAACATCTGTTTACTTGTTATAGCTTTTAAATCTTTTGGTTTTAATAAGATTTAACAGTTTCTCTTTTATTTCAACTGCTGTCATCAGTGCTGTACATGGCTATTGTGATGTAATCAGTACTGCAAAAGCATCTTTCTGATTTTAGTGTTCCACTGTGATGTATTCAGCTTTGCTGGATATCAGTTGTGACATGCCTAAAGTGAGCCCAAAAATATCAGTTTTAGTCTGTGGAATTTCTCTCCAAATCTGTTGTATTAATCAGATTCCACACTGTCAACAGTGCTTCCATATCAGGGCAATGCTATGTAGATATATACTAGCAGCCAGGCACTGCAGCAGACAACTTTAAAGAGACATGAGCAAGAAATTGTATTTCTAGTAATATATTAAAGGTGCACTCTCTGCACAAGCGGTTGCCATTTGATTATATTGATCCTAGAGCTTTAAGGAACCCTCAGATCTTTATCAGTGCCTGTCTCTGTATCTAGCTTCTGCTGTTAGGAGATTATTGTCAAGAGCTCTCATTACTCTATTTCCCTTTATTCCCTTTTGAATTGAGAATGATATTTTGATACCTCTCAAGTATGCATTCTTGGAGTCCCATATCACATCAACTACTGTATCGAGAGTGTTAGTAATGCTTATGTAATCCCTTTTTTTAAAAATTAAGGTTATAATGGTTTCAGCTCTTATAAAATTGGTAGAGAAAATACTGCATCCTGATTGGTCAGCTGCCGTGCATTGTGAGATCACTATCAACAGCTAGAAATGTGCTGGCAATCAGAACTCAGCACTTAAATAAATCCATGTGTAGGCTTTTGAATTTGTATGTTTTAATAGCCACTATTTTTTTTAACTGAAGTATAATCAACTAATAAAGCATAATTCAAAACAAACCTGCGGTGCTGTTTTTCCTCCTACTTGAATTTATACAATTTCTTTGCAAATTATCTCTTAAATATTTTTTTTTTAAAACTGTCCATTTCTCTGCCCTAGCAGGCAACAGCATCCACTCCCAGTTGCTCACTCAACCAATTTAATGCTACCTACTCTTGATCAATTATTGCACAATTAAAGAAAAAGCATTTTGTTAATACATTCTGAACTTCTTTTGTTTCTTGTCTGAACAATATAAACTCCCACCTATGTACTGTTGACAACAGCCCCCACTCAACCGCATGTTGGACTCTTACTCACGCAATCAGTTATTTCTGTCCAGCTGCTCTCCATTACAAAATGCCTGCCCACCTTCTTGTACCCTCGTTCAAAAACTCCCCCTCCTTTTGCCACTCCCCCTTTCTCTCACTAATTCTGCTCAGTCACACAGAAAAATACATGTTATGTCTCTTGCAGGATATTCCTTGTTCACTGTCTTCTTCTCACATGACTCTCAGTAAAAACAAACACAGTATCCATTTTTATTTTAAATTTTTTTTATTTTATTGAAGTTTCAGAATTACAATCCTTTAAACAATTTTAATCAACTTGTGACTGTTACCCCATGTCCACACTTACCAGCACCCAATTCACTTATTCGTTCTCGCTGACTTTCTAAAGGGGAAAGGGAAAATTGTTTAACTAGGAAAGGCACCCTAAACTGGGGCTTGTTTCCAGGTGCAGCCTGGGAGCACAAGGAAGTTAAGTGGCTTGCTTAGGGTTGCACAGTATGCAAGTATGGGATGATGGGATTCAAAGTGAGGCCTCCACATTTGAAACTCAGTGCCCTTAACCACTACACTATACAGCTTCCATGAAGAACAATACCATGAAAACAAACCTATTTACTGTACAATAAAACAGGAAACAAACCAAGAAAAACAGTGATCACTTAGTGCTTGGAGTTCAACATATTACAAGTCACAGACAAATTCAAAGGCATCGCCAAGTACGAAAAATTTACACATAGGCTATTTTACATTCTTTCATGCACTTTTTGATTTTTTTATCTCTAATTTGTTTTCATTTTCTTTGTATTTCTTTAGTTATACATTTTGTAAGTTCAATAACACACTCCAGGAAGTGGGTAATTGTGCCAGAACTGCAGTTGCCAGGTCAAATGGCTCTCGGCCTGCAGTCTTGTGCCTTACTACACCCCAGGCATGTGGTTGCAGCACAACCACTAATACTCTGCCATGTCTTATTACAAACTTAGTACATGAGGGTCCAGGAATCACAATGGACTTCTGTTTTCTAATTTCTATATCACAGAGGAGCATTGCATGGTCAGCTATTTTAATACCATGGTATTTTAGGTGCTTGACTGCATATTTGAGGCTCTCTGAGATGAGGCAAATGTACATCCTTGAGTGTCAGTTCTGTACATGGGAGTAAGAAAGAAAGCTCTTGTCATCTTGGTTGTTGTTTCAGAAGGGATCTATTAACATTAAATCATGCATAAAATTCCATATAGTATGGATAGTCTTTTTTCCTTACAACTGTAAAAGGAGAAAATCTAATTCTGAAAATGCTAAATAAGAGTCCCCACAGGACAAAAGGTGAGGGGAATGTATAATTAGTATGACTAGATCAACAAAGAAGGTTAGGATATATCTGTTTGGGGCATATATATTCCTTAACATGAAAGTTGTAGATTCCTGACTCACTTTGAGAAAAAAAAAGATTTACCTACCTGCTTTATCTTCTTTGTTTTTATTTAGGCCCTACTCTTACATACAGTATGATCACCACATCTCTAGGCTGAATGTGTAAGATTAGTCAATACCATTTACCTCAAACTTTGTCTCCTTCAACAACAAGTAGTCTATTGCATTCTGATTAACATAATTAGTTATATTTCATTTAAAAACAGCAAGTGATAGCATTTGCCTCTTCTTGTCATGCATATTCTTTTGTACAGATTTTAAAGATTATTGCTATGTTTAGTGTGTAGATACTGGCTGGAATGAGTCCTGGGTAGTGACATATCAAACAAAATGTAGCAGCAGCTGTATTATTTACTGGTCAGTTTACCTCCCCCCCCAAACACACATAGAATTGCATACCCATAATGCTTTGTACTGGGCTTAAGGCTGCTGATTGAAACATAGAAACATAGACTTTGATGGCAGATAAGGACCGCTTGGCTCACCTAGTCTGCCCATTTCCCTACCTAGAGGATACGCTGCAGATCCTATTTAACCAACAGCCTATTTCTTCCTACCCCCGACAAAAATTGCCTTATGTCTGTCCCATGCATTCTTGAATTCTCCCACAGTTTTAGACCCCACAACCTCCCTCAGGAAGACTGTTCCATACATCCACCACCCTTTCTGTGAAAAAAATACTTCCTCACATTGCCCCTGAGCTATCCCCTTCTATCTTCAAATTGTGTCCCCTTGTTCTTGCACATCTCTTTTTCTGAAAGATGCTACCCTCTTGGATTTTTTTGATTCCACTGAGGTACTTAAACATTTCTTTCATGTCCGCCCTCTCCCTCCTTTCCTCAAGGGTATACATATTAAGCTCCTTTAGTCTTTTCTCGTTTGGCTTCTCTTGCAGACTCTGCAGCATTTTAGTTGCCCTCCTCTGAACTGCCTCCATCCTGTCTATGTCCTTGCGGAGATGGGGTCTCCAGAACTGGATGTAGTACTCCAGATGGGGTCTCACCAACTATCTGTACAGGGGGATAACAACTTCCTGTTTTCTGCTGGTGATGCCTCTCCCTATAGATCCCAGTATCCCCCAGCCCTCCCTACCACCTTCTCACATTGCTTGTATGTGTGTTTACAGAAATACACAGATTAGAAAGCATCTGTCATATTGTATCAGTTATGCATCCTAGAGTACACATTCTTCTTTCTTACCTGCATTTAAATTACTTTATCTCTTTCACTCACTCAAGTACATTAAAGAGAGGAGTCAAATGTATATGCTGTCAGGCAGCTGAAGTAACAGTAACTGTCCATTTTTATGGCAGTTACTTTGTGGTAAGGAAAAATGATTAGTAGTTAAGAATAGTTTTCTTGATATTCTGATCTTGGTTTCCCATATATTGGCTCTAGTCCGGGGGCTGTGTTTATCATTGCCAGCTTTCATTTCTTTTTTGAAGGTGTGGAGTTAAATCAGCAATGCAATAAAACAGAGGAACAATTTGGACTTTATTTTTTCACTATAAAAGGTTCCAGACATCCTCCAGTTTTATTTTGTGGTAAAATGTTCTTGTACCACTGACATTCCACTATCTTACATATCTTTGAATTCTTTTTTTTTCTCAAGAAAAAGATGGCCACCACATTTGGCTTAAAAATACCATTTTAAACCTGGTAAGCGTTAGGATCAAGAACATAAAAAGTGATAGTGTGCAGAGTGCATGGAGAAGTAAATTTGACAAGTATGCAAATCATTGTATTAATTGCAACTGAAACTAGCCTTTTTGGCAGTAAACATTTCTCATTGTGCTGCTGCTTTACAGAAGACTAATGTTGCATTTTCATGTACTTGGCCCCACTATTGTGCAGTCTGTATAGTGACATGGTCCTTGGCACATCTTAGTACCTTTATTACTTTGATTAACTACTGGTAGTGTCAGGACTGTAAGATAGTATAGAATTTCTATATACACTGATCATGCACTACATTATAACATGCTTTACAAACAATTGACTTACACAGGATAGTGTAGCTGACATGGTACATCTCATTTATAGTGTGCTATTGCTTCTGCATGGGACAGCTTGATGCCTCTCAGTGCCTCTGGCTCATTGATTAAGCAGAAAGCCATGTGGCGAGGCCTGAGTAGTGACATGTAAAACAGAATTTATCACCAGCTGAATAATTTTCTAGTCAGTTTACCCTCTCCCCACAAACATATATAGAATTGCATACCCATAATGCTTTTTGCTGGGTTAGAGACAGTCAGGCAATCGCAAGGCTGGCCCTAAAAGGAGAGCTACTGCTGGTAGGGGACCTAAACCTCCCAGATGTAGACTGGGAAATCCTGGGTGCAGCATCATCAAGGAGCAGGGAGATACTAGCTGCGCTTCAGGGGATATTCCTTCAACAGCCAGTCAGGGAGCTGACAAGGGACAACAACCTGCTGGGTGTGGTCCTGACAAATGGGGAGAGTGTGGAGGAGGTGCAGGTGGGAGAAGCCTTGGGCAACAGCGACCGCAGCACGGCAATGATCAGGGTCAGGGCAGGGAGTGAGAAAAGTAAAACCACTACTACTGTCATGGACTTCAGATGCACAGACTGACAAGATGAGAATGATAGTAAGGGAGACAATGGAGGATACATGGAATATAGGGGCAGTGGAGGAGGTATGGCAAGCTATCAAGGAAGAGGTACTGAAAGCTGTGGAAATGTGAATACAAAAGGTTAGGAAGAGCAAAAGGGGAGGAGACTGCTTTGGTTTACTAAGGCGATTGCAGGGGCAGTCAGGGAAAGGAGGAGGGCTTTCAGAAAATGTAAGAGGACACTCAGCAAGGAAGATAAGGAAGAGTATAGGAAAAAGACAAATATGGCAGGGAGGAAGATCAGAAGGGCAAAAGCAGATACTGAGGAGAAAATAGTGAAAAAGGCCAAAAGGGGGGATAAAACCTTTTTCAGATATGTGAGGAGAAGGACAAGACAGAGGATTACTAGGCTGAGGAGGGAGGGAGAAATAAAACTGGAAAGGGACTGTGAAAAAGCAGAATTATTAAATAAGTACTTTAGTTCAGTATTCACAGAAGAGGAAGACGGCAGGGGACCTGAGCTAAAGTCGAATGGAAAGGAATGCAAATGTGTGGATCTGAGCCCATTTACTGTGTATAGGTTTAGGGCAGAGTTAGACAGTTTGTGGGTGGACAAGCCAATGGAGCCTGATGGGTTACACCCCAGGGTGATCAGGGAATTGAAGGAGGAGTTGGCTGCACCTTTGACAAGGCTCCTGAACTTGTCCCTGGATACAGGGAGAATGCTGGAGCACTGGAAGAGGGCAGACATAGTGCCTTTACCCAAGGGAGGTAGTAAGGAGGTGAAAGGGAACTACCAACCTGTCAGCCTCATGTCAGTGGTGGGGAAGGTAATGGAGGCATTAATCAAGGAGATGGTAGTGGATTACCTGGAGGAGAGTGGCTTGCAGGGCAGCAGACAACATGGCTTCATGAAAGGGAAATCTTGCCAGACAAACCTAATTCAGTTCTTTGATTTGGTGACTCAGGTGATTGACCTGGAGGGCGGTGGACAGGGCCTATGTGAACTTCAGTAAGGCACTTGACACCATCCCCCATAGAAAGCTGGTGAGCAAGATGGAAAGCCTGGGATTGGGTTGGAAAATAACAAGCTGGGCGGAGGCCTGGCTGCCAGGAAGAACTCAGAGGGTGGTGCTAAATGGGGTGCACTCCAGGACAGTGAGGGTGAAGAGTGGAATGCCACAGGGGTCATTTTTGGGTCTGCTTCTCTTCAATATTTACATCAGTGACATTGCTGAGGGTTTCAGGGGGAGGGTGTGCCTATTTGCTGATGATACGCAATAGGGTGGACACCTCGGGGGTGGATGACATGAGGAAGCACTTAAAGATGTTTGAAAAATGGTTTGCGACATGGCAGCTGAAATTTAATGCCAAGAAGTGCTCTGTGATGCACTTGGGGAGTAGGAACAGAAGAGCAGGGTACACCCTAGATGGGGAGGAAATTAAAGTAAGAGAATAGGAGTGGGATCTGGGGATCATAGTCTCCTTGAACCTTAAGGTAGGAATCTAATGTAGCAGGGATGAGGGAAAGGTCAATGGAATGTTGGCATGGATAGGCAGGGACATTACTAGCAGAAAGGTGGGGGTAATAATGCCACTTTACAAAGCCATGGTGAGACCGCACATGGAGTATGGGGTTCAGTTCTGGAGGCCACATCTCCGCAAGGATATTGATGCAGTAGAAAGGGTTCAGAGAAGGGCAAGCAAGATGGTGTAGGGTATACAGGGAAAGTCATATGAGCAGAGGTGTAAGGAGCTGGACCTGTACACCCTGGAGACAAGGAAGGAAAGGGAAGACATGATTTAAACTTTTAAATATGTAAAGGGGCTCAATAAAGTGGGAGAAGAGGGTTTACTTAAGAGGAAGGAGGGGGTCAAAACTGGAGAGCACAGCCTCAGACTGCAAGTAAAAAGATACAGGGCAATGTGAGAGGGTGTTTCTTCATGGAGAGGGTGGTGGAACCCTAGAACAGACTACCAGGCAGAGTGGTGGGGGCTAAGTCAGGGGAAGAATTTAAGAGGGCATAGGACAAGCATATGGGGCTGAGTATCAAGGGGAAGGAGGAGCGGGCAGGCAGGGGGAGATGTAGGGGGAACATAAAGGGCAGACTAGATGGGCTGGTATGGTCCTTTTCTGCCATCAAGCTTCTATGATTCTATGAGACTTTTTATTGTACGTGTGTTTACAGAAACCACACAAATGGGGGGGGGGGTATTTATCTTCTTGTGTCATTTTTATATCCCACAGGTTACAACACGTGATATTAATTTTTCTAATCAGCATTTAAATTACTTCACCTCTTTTACTCACTCACTGCAACATTAAAAAGAGGAGTTCAAATCTATCTGTTCTCAGGCAGCTAAAATAACAGTAATTGTCCATAATTATGGGTCTCACCTTCTGTTGACTGAAAGTTATTAGCAGCTGTGGAGTAGATTTTCATGAAAGTCTCACCCTGGCTTCCCAGATGTTGGCTGTAGTTGGTAGCTGCCTTAAACATTTTTAGATTTTTACCCCATTCTTGGAGGTATGGATATAAGGAAGACTAAAGCTACTGTTTTGTGTGCACGGTCTAGATATGGTGAGATTTGCATAGAGACATGGGCCTTGGCACATTTCAGTGATGTTGGTAGTTTGATTACCTATTGGTAGTGCCTGGACTAAAACATAGTATAAAATTTACATTTATGTAATACTGTTCACATACTGCATTCCAACATGTTTTACAATGTATTAACCCAGGATACCATAGCTGAGATGCTGCATCTCATTTACAGTGTGGTCCAGCTTCTTCATATGACAACTTGATGCCTCTCAGTACTGCTGGTACTGTACTTTCATTTTGCAGTGTTTCCTGGCACCATGCAGATTTGACCATGTTAAATACTAATTTCAATGGCATACTTAAAGAAAAAAATGAAAACACAAGGAATAAGGTTGGGCTATGATGTTTCTGGTATTAAGTTCATTATAGAAAGCTACATAAACAATTTTAACTAATGTCACAATTTCTGTAATTTTTTTTTCCCCAACTCCCAGACACCATCCATTTCATTTTACACACTTATGGTGAAGATCATTCTAAAACTGTACGGTGTAGTTATGTCCCTTCCAGCCGTATAACTCTATAGTAAAACCATGCATACTTTGCCAAAAATGGAAAAGCTGAGCAAGGACATAAACTACGTCATGCAGTTCTGAAATGGTCCTTACTGCTGCAATGCTCTCTACCTAAGGCTATCGGAGGGCAGCCTCCGCCATCTGCAGCAAGTGCAGAATGCGGCAGCCAGGCTTTTGACTGGTGTAAGTAGGTCTGACCACATTATGCCTGTCCTCTGTGAGCTGCACTAGCTGCTGATTAGGTGGATGGTTGCCTTCAAGGTCAGGTTACTGACCTATAAAGCCTTACATGGCTGGGGACTGGAGTACCTGCAAGACCTTCTGGTTCCTCACCGCCCGACTCACCCTCTCTGATCCACCAAGGGTGGCCTCCTTGTGATTTCTAGGGCTAGGTTGCAGCAGTCAGGAGATAGTGCTTTTTCAGTTGCTGCACCAGCCCTGTGGAATTTGTTGCCTGGCTATTTAAGAAGGCTCACTCGTTAGAAGCCTTTAAACAGGTCCTGAAGACTTATTTGTTTAATAAGGCCTTTAATAGCAGTTAATTTATAGTTGCTGACTATCAAGTAAATACATAGATGGATTCTATATTATTTAATTGTTAGGACTGCTGATCTGGAATGTTATTATTATTGTGTTTTTTACTCTGTATTCTAATGTCTTAATTGTTCAGTGCCCTGAGCCTCTGGGATAGGGCGCGATAGAAAAAAATCTATCTTATAACCAGAGTGTAAATCAGAAACACCCACTGTGTTTACTAAAAAGCCTGCAAAGGTGGAACAATAACAGAAGGTTAATCAATATTTGAAAATCAGCTTCTACGGAAAATCCAGGTTTACAGGCTATGCACAGTCCTTCTTCACATTGCAGTGCCCGTGATACAAACTGAGTAATGGCAGCCACAGTTCCATTATCCTCAGTTGTTATCTTGCCCAACCCACTGGAGTGGTCACCAGATCACTTGTGCTACTTTGTGGGTAATTTCACATACTAATGATAAAGCCACACATGGCACTCACCATATGCACAGGCTGGAAACACAAAACTCATCTTTATTCATCAATCACGGTATGCACTTTTTACTTCTTGTGAGTGCTGCTAGATTCATTTTCTGGTGTGCCTTCTCTTGCTGTGACGTACTGCTCCCGAACATAATGCTGGTAGGCTAATTGCAAAGGGCGTTGGCTTATTTTTGTATTCTGTAAACAACAAGAATAAGAATGTCACACACTACACCCTGTGCTGATAAAGATAATATCACTCTATTATAGTGAAATTTAATAAGAAACTTTAATTCATAAAATCATAAAAGTGCTGGCCTGCTGGTGTGCTGAAAAAACTAGTTGGAGTGATGCTCCACACTGACCTCTACAAACAATCCATGCCTGTGTATATTGCTTTGTCTTAGTTCTGTTAAGGTGCTTAATTCTCAGTAATAGAGTAATATCTTTAGCACAGAGTTAGATGAGTGCTGCATTCTCTTTTTGCTTACAGACTGTGGGCAGGATATTCAGACTGCGCCAGGCAGTGGCGCAAGTGGGGGTGCAGCGCAACTGAGATGCACTGGGGCCTGAACAGGGTAAGATTCAAAGGTGACCTGCAATGGCGCATCTCCGCTGAATATGGCACCGTATGCACCTGGCGCAAGAACAATGTGCCGGCGCATTCCCCAGACAGGGAGGACCTGGAATGTTTCAGTGCAAATGCAGTTGTGCTGTGCGCATCACCGGTGATATTCAGAGTTGGGCATGCAAATGGGGCCATATTATATGCATGGCACACATGGATCCATTAGCATGCCATTATGGGCCCATTTCCATGCGATGAGCAGGGTAGCCCATCAAAATGCACCTGGCACCCTGTGGAGTTGCTGGCAGAAGTAGCTGGATACCTGGTGGGCAATGCCCCTCTCATATGCCCGATCAAGGGCAGTAGTACAATAACAACCCCTACCTGTTGGTCTAGTGGTCTAGTGGTCCCCCCCTCTCTGTTATGCCCAACTGTGGCCAGTTGTAGAAAAGAAATCTCTATGGTGGTCCAGTGTTCCTCCCTCCCTTCTGTATGCCTGATCATGGGCATTTGTATACATTGAAGAACCCTTGTGGTCTAGTGGTTCCCCCTCCCCTCCAGTATGCCCACTCGTGGGCATTTGACAACTATTACCTGACCTGGTGGTGTAGTGGTTCCCCTCCCATATGCCCAATCATGGGCAGTAGTATTAATAAAAGTAACCTGGTGGTCTAGTGGTTCTCCTCTCCATCCCGTATGCTGATTGCAGGCAGTTGCAATAATAAAAGTGAACCTGTGGTCTAGTGGTTCCCTCTTCCCCTCCCACCCGCAGAGGCTCCTGGCCACCCAGCTCCCCCCTCCCCCGTCATGACAGCTTACAGCATGATCTGTAAGCCTATTGGTCCACAGTGTGGACCAATGTGCTTGCAGACCATACTGTACTACACAGGCACAAATACCTCTTTGAAATAGTTAGGCCTATAAATATCATTTTTAAAATGACAACTTGGAGACAAAGAACATGGAATAGTTATACTGATACAGTTTGCAGTTATCAATATTTAAAAATATTATCAACATATTTAAAAGTTTATACATATTTCTAGCCCTGATGATTCCAAAATTAGCCCTTGTCTAAAAAGTTTCTTTAGAAAGGGCTAATTAGCTAGCTCAATGGCAATCAGCAGTAAGGGAGTGCTAGGGCATGCTGGGCATGCTGGCCCTCGGGCTTCACACCCCCAGCCCAGGATGACATGAACAGAAGGTGGCAGGGAGGATTTAGAGTATCCCCTAGATTATCTTTTCTTGGGGTAGGAGGGCTGTGTTGAATCATTAGCTTGGCTGTGGTGCACTAGGCAGCCTTGGGTAACACCACAGTGCTGGCCATCTCCCTGCGCATCTTAGCATGCATGCATGCACTGCGGTGATGGACTGGGAGAAAAACTGGAAAAATAAACATATTGGGATCATGCCTGACTTCATGGGAATGGTAGAGAATCTGAGGGATTCTGAAGACAGATTCTAACCATGGTGGGTGTGTCAAGTAGACAGCAGGATCCAGCCAGTTGAAAGCTTGAAAGAGTGGCATGTTCTGGGTAAGTGAGAAGACTTAATAAATAACACACACACATTTGCACATGTGTGCACACACACACACACACACACACACACACACAATCACTTTCATACACACTTTTACAAAAAGAAAAATGTAACTTTGGAACCATCAAGACTAGGGACTTCCTAACTGTGCTGGTGTCTCCTTATGTGAAGTTGATCCTATAGCACTTCCACCTCTGAAATGTTTCATGATCCTTTGCCACAAAATGAGAAAACTGACGATTCCTTAAACTGCAGGGCTAAAGCACTGAATATAGAAGATACTAGTGTTATTCCATGAAGGAAAACCTCACTCTTTTTGTTTTGTGATATACTGTATGTTCACTACTCATGTGTAGCAAAGCCACAAATACATTATATCTGTCCTACCCATGCACAAGTAATGATTAATTGTATATTTGAGTCTGTTAATTAAATATTCAATCTGTACTGCATCATTTTTAAAAGGCCTGAATATTTAAATTAGCTCATTTTTATATTGAGATTTGTATGTTTTTTTTCCTGGGTTTTCTCCCATATCCCGAACATCTCTGATATGATGCACGCATGTGAAGACACGCGTACACATGCCCTATGGGATGCCCCACCCTACTGGTCATTCTGCTACTGCCTGCGCCGATCCCCAGACATCCATTCTGTGACAGCGAGACTATGGGTGGGTGACCCTCCCCCCTTCCCAGAAGAGGAGAGCCACTGCTCAGTCCTGTTCCCACCCTCTCCCCCCTTGGGCCAGCACCCTGGCAACCTAAGGTCATTCCCGAACCCAGGTCACCGGCGTAGCACAAGGTAAGGCATCCAGCACTTCAGCCCTTAATGCCACCAGGCTGGCAGCTAATTTTATGAAGGTATAATTGTTTTTCTTCTATTTAAATTTCTGGCCTGAGTGTAAAACAGGGGCACTATAACATCATCAACATTTTAAAAATGTATTTTTTTAGTTAATCTTTTTACACCTACTTCCACAGCCAGGCCATCAGCGCAGTGGCAGGGCTGCTGCTTGCGACACCAGTGATCTGAGTTTGGGAATGAGTGCGGATCACTGGGGGTCAGCCGAGGGAAAGAGGATTGAGCACCCCAGTGGACACTCTCCTCCTCCTCCGTGGAGGGATAGTGGTCTGCTCCACTGCTATACTGGCACCTGGGTGACCACAGATGGCAGTACAGTTGGGCACAGGTGCCGGGGAGAGGGGACATTGGCTAGTGCCATGTAGCATGCGCGCATGCTTGTGCACCCTTGCTGTGAATGTTCTAGGAGATGGGACATAAACAGGAAAAATACCCCAGTCAGTAGGATGATGTGGGCTACTTGCAGGTCTGCACGTGGCTACTCAGACACCATCTCCATGCACACCAGATCTGTTCTGCAGTGGAGAGTGAAGGGGCCAACGCTACTCCCTCCAGATGGAGTCAAGCTCTTGGGGAACTCTGGAGGTGAAGATAAGTCCTGGGGGATGCCAGGGTGACAGGGCTAGGGTGGTCAAGCAGATTGGGGCTAACTGGAGATGCAGGGAGCATAAACAGTAGTAGCTGCAAAAAAAAATGCTTTCATATTGATATTTGTTATGATGTACCTAACCTTGATTGAAAATATATCAATGTATCTCCAATGTCAAACATTAACATCATGTTTGAGCTTTGGTACATATTAAAAAAACAAAATATTTTACTGAAGTAGATTTAACACCACTGGGGTTATATGAATATTTTGGTTGAAGCTGAACTGAATTAAGCAAATGTACAGTGCTTTGCAAAGTTAGTTTTATGTTTAGAAAAAATGTGCATAGTCTGGAAGAATCAAGTAGACCTTCCATGTTTGAAACTGTTTTGACAAGCAAATTGCATACTTTAAGAAACAATCACATTGATTAAATCTCATGCATGTGACATGTTTATTTAATGCCAGCAGAATTCATTTTTCAGCTTTGACTGACAGATTTGTGTCAGATTGTGGTTTGTGATCAATAATTCATCTTTCTAAAGTAGGAGATATAGCTTGCAGTGTGTGGACCACCAGAAAAGACATTATTCAGCTTAGCAAACCTGTCAAGTACTTGAAGACCAAGCCGATATTGAAACTTAAATTGCCTCAACAGAATGGGCACATGCACATAAAGCCAGAATTATATGATATACAATGCAAAATATAAAACTGCAACCTACATACTTATTAAATTATGGTTGTTTATGCACCATGCATAACTTAACAACCTCAGAAACATGGGAGAGTTGTCAGTGCATTATGAAGTTCAGAGCATGTTTTCCAAGCCCTCAGTATCAAAACAAATAAATTGTGTATATGATGCAATATATATGGATGGTATATATGGATGGTTAATTTTGGTATAATTAACTCTTTCAGTAACAATAAATGGTTATTTCATGTTGAAAAGGTCCATAAGTACCTCATATTCTCCTCCTCCCCACTTCATTGGCAGGAATGAATGAGTATGCTTTGCAAACATATACTGTTTTAGAGGGATTCCATCCTTACTCCCTCTATGACCCACAGTGCCCTGTGATTCCTGAGGTAGGCAGACATTTTCCAGGCTGATCTTGAAGGCCTGTATTGTTTTCATGTACACTGTCTCTGCTAGTAGACTTTTCCATGTGTTTAGCACCTTTTCGAAGAAGATGCACCTGCTACCATTACCACTGAATTGATCACCTCTGAATTTCAGGGTTTGTCCCCATAGTCTGCTGTTGGACACCAGATACACCATTTCTGTTCAGTCTTGTCAGTACCCTTCAGTATGCAAAAGGTTGCATTCGCATTCTTTCTCAGCTTTCTTTTCTTTAACGTGTATATGTTATTGGTCACCAGCCTCTCATAAATAGGAAGGCAAAAGCAGACACTGAACTTTGTATTGCAGAAGGGGTCAAGGGCAGGTAAAAGCAATTCTTCAGGTATATTATAGAAGGAAGAAAGAAAGAAAGAAAGAAAGAAAGAAAGAAAGAAAGAAAGAAAGAAAGAAAGAAAGAAAGAAAGAGTAATTGTTAGGCTATCTGAGGGAAGTAGGCCAATAAAGGAAGATGTGCAAAAGGCAACCATCCTTAATAAGACAAAGAACCTGTGTGCGTAAACACTGAGGCAAGGGTTACCCCAAAGCGCATTTGGCTGGGAAGCCAAGTTTCAAGAAAATACAAAATCGCACATGCCCCCACAATGCAAAGCATCATTGGCTGCATATGCAAATCACCACAGAATGTTATGCTGGTTCAACTTTAAGCAGAATTGCATGGTGTCGAAAGGCCTCTCACACAGTTTGCAAAAGGTGCTAACAGATGACATAGACACATGTTTCATCCAACCAGGACTCAACAGTATGCCTCATCCGTTTGACACCCCAGTGGAATGAACCAGTTACCCTAAGGCAGTGTGTCTTGGTTATGCTGTGGTGAACCCATTAAAATAAAAAAAACTATTTAAAAGACAAAGAACCTCTGTGCGCAAACACTGAGGCAAGGGTTACCCCAAAGGGCATTTGGCTGGGGAGCCAAGTTTCAAGAAAATACAAAATCACACTTGCCCCCACAATGCAAAGCATCATGGGCTGTATATGCAAATCACCACAGAATGTTTTGCTGGTTCAACTTTAAGCAGAATTGCATGGTGCCGAAAGGCCTCTCACACAGTTTGCAAAGGGTGCTAACAGATGACATAGACACGTGTTTCGTCCTACCAGGACTCATCAGTATGCCTCATCTGTTTGACACCCCAGTGGAATGAACCAGTTACCCTAAGGCAGTGTGTCTTGGTTATGCTGTGGTGAACCCATTAAAATAAAAAACTATTTAAAAGACAAAGAACCTCTGTGCGCAAACACTGAGGCAAGGGTTACCCCAAAGGGCATTTGGCTGGGTAACCATCCTTAATGATTGCTTTTTCTCTGTCATCTCAAGGGAAGACAGCGGAACCCTGCCAGAGAGTGGCATCAAGCCAGCCATAAAGGGGGTCCTGGAGATGAAGCAGTCAGTTTTTACCAGCGAAAGGGTATGGAAAGGGCTAGCAGCCCAAAATATAGATAAGGCCTCAGGGCCTGAGATACATCTGACTCAAGGAACTGGCAGAACCCTTGGTAGGGCTATTCAATAGCTCATTACAGACTGAGGCAGTTCCAAAAGACTAGAGAGTAGAAGATGTAGTTCCACTCCTTGGGGGGGGCACAAGGAATGCAAGTGGGGAAACAGGCCTGTTAGTCTTATCTCAGTTGTAGGTAAACTGATGGACTCACTGGTCAAAGAGTACCTCATGGACTACCTGGAGAACAACGGTCTCTAGGAAAGTAAACAGCATGGGTTCATGGCAAGGAGGTCTTGTCAGACCAACCTGATAGTTTTCTTTGACTGGGTGATGAGGTTATTGGATAGGGGCCATGCTGTGGGTTTACTCTACTTTGACTTCAGCAAGGCTTCTGACTCAGTGGCTTACAGAAGACTGCTGAAGAAGATGGAGGATATGGGTGCTGCAAGTGACATAGTAAGATGGGTAGGAAATTGACTGAAGTAGAGGCAGCTGAGGGTTGTCATCAATTGTGTCAAATCACGAGAGGAAAGACACAAATGGAGTGCCACAGGGATCTGTTCTGCAGCCTGTCCTCTTCAATATGTTCATCAGCAACACTGGAGAAGAAATCTGGGGCAAGCTGTGTCTCTCTCTGCAGATGACACTAAGCTCTGGTGGAGAGTAGACAGCAGTGAAGGAATTAAGGAGATGTAGAGTGATCTGCAAAGATTAGAAAAGTGGTGTAAGGTTTGGCAGATGAAATTCAGTGCCAAGGGAGCAAGAACCTCAGGACAGATTACTTAATGGGAGGGGTAAAGCTGAGCACTACAGCTGAGGAAAGGGGCTTAGGAGTCATCATTACTGACTCCCTTGAACAATCAAGTCAGTGCAACAAGGCCATTAGTAAGGCAAATAGGATGCTGAGATGAATCAGAAGGGCTATTGATAGTACGTATTACAGTACAACCTCTTTATAGATTGTTGGTGAGGCCACACCTGGAATACTGTGCCCATTTCTGGAGTCCTTACCTTAGAAAAGATAAGGACAGGCTAGAGACAGTGCAATGAAGGGTGAACAGGATGATTTGTGATAGCAGGACAGATCTTACGATGATCGTCTCAAGGCACTGAACATGTACTCGGAGATCAGGCAGGATAGGGGTGATATGATAGAGGTTACAATAAAGAGGAGGGCATGATACCCACTGCAGAGCCAGTGGTCAGGGAAGCAGGGCAGCCAGCCCTCAAATGCAAAAGCACAAACTCCAAAAGTCATGAGCACTCACACACGAGACTAGTAGCCAGGCATAGCTTAATGTTGATAATTCTTTTGTGGCAGCAAAAGCGCAAACTGAGCTAAGTACAAATATAATCCACTACAAACAAAAAGCTGACAAACACAGTAAATGCTAGATGCAAAGCTGTGGCTACACGTAAAAGTCTCTATGGCTATAGAAAGCCTCAGCGCTTCAACTCTCTCTGAGTCTTCCTCAGGGGTCATGGCTTCTCCTTTTCTGTGCTGATGTCACTCATTTAAATGTCTCCTTTGTGAGTGCTCAGGACTTTTGGATTTTGTGATATGACACAGACCTTCAGGTGATCTGTAAGGTACTATTTAGCATGAGTAAGAACTCAAAGAAACAGGGCCCAAGTGGAAACTGATGGAAGGGAGGTTCAAGAGTGATATGAGACAGTTTTATTTTACAGAAAGAGCAGGAACAGGATCCATGGAACAGTTTGCCAGCTGAAGTGGTGGGTGCTAAAACCATAACTGGTTTCAAGCATTGCTGGGACAGAGTGAAGGGCATACTGATTACTTAGGGTGGTAGTAGTCGATAGGGGAATGGGGGGGCGGTGAATAGTGAGAAGTAGTACCCTAAATGGACAATAGGTCTTGGGGTTTGATAGGGAACAGCAGGCAGACTGGATGGACCATTAGTCTTCTTCTGCCATCGGTGCCTATGTTTCCATGTAATAACTTGTATCCTCCATTCCTTGATCATTTTGGAAGCCTTGTGTTGCATCCCTCCTACTGCCACAATGTCATTTTTATATTGAGGAGACTAAAACAGTATGCAGTTGTCATGGCATGGCCTGCCAAGCTCTTGTAAAGTTGCAGAATTACTTTCCATGCCTTTTTGGTCATCCCCATGATGTACCCAAGCTTACTGCTGGCCATCTTGCCAGTGGCTATGCAATGCTCGTCATGATAGCCTCATGTATTTTTTGTCTCCCAGCTCCTGTTCCTGCTCCACTGGCACAAGAGGAGCCCCAACCACTGCTCAGGTTTAGCCTCTATTTTTGTTTCCTAAATGAAGCAATCAAGCCAAACAAATCTTATTGCATTTAAAAAACAGAAAAAAGGAAAAAATAAAACACCACAAAATTACATATAGGAAATCATGAGACTTTCATACACAGTATAGTAGTAGGACTTCAGGAAAGTGCTTGATCCCATAACATACAGTAGTGTAGTTCATAAGCCAAAAAACCTAGAGGAGTATAGTGAAAGGGATTCAAAACTGGTTGCTTGATGGGACAAAGGGCACACAAAATGGAAACCTAGCAACATGGAAACACATGACCAGTAGGGCCATTAAAGGGTTCATACTGGGACCACCACTGTTGAATATTATAGCATATATTCATCTGTGAATTGGATGTGGGTTCAAGCAGCTAGATCGCTAAGTTTGCTGATAATCCCAGGATGGGAAGAGGAGTTACGTAATAGGAGGTACTCTAGTTGACATGCAGAAGAATCTGAACAAGCTTGGAAAGTGGACAGAAAAAAAGGACAGATGAATTTCACAGTTTGGAAAAGCATTGTGATGCATCTAGGAAAAAAAGAACAATATGCAAAATACTGTAAAAAATGGCACAGTGATTACTGATAAAAGTAGGAAAATTACTGAGGGTTATTGATTCAGCAGAAACTTTAAATGTGACCAACAGTGTCATGAAACAGCTAGCATGACAAACAAAATCATGGCATGGACAAGAAGAAAAACTTCTCTTAATCAGGCAGAGAAATGTTATGATGCCTCTCTGCAGATTACCGGTCAGACCCCACCATGAATACAATGTGCATTTCTGGGCTTTGTGGCTGAGAAAAGATAGTGAGATGGTTGAGAAAGTACAGAGGAAAGCAGTCAGGGTAGATGGAGTTTTGAAAACCATGGTCTGTGAGGACTGTTCCGCTCCACATACCGGCAACCACCGGTAACCCAAGTTTGAGAATGGACTAGGGTCACTCGGTGGGCTGACTGGGTGAGGGAGGATTGAGCACCTGATGGCAGCTCTCCTTCTTCAGGGAGGGGGTACACCAGATCCTGCTGCAGAGACAGTCACCTGGCAGAGGACTGGGCAGCAGAGCAGCCGTAGTGCGATTTGCTTCGCACGCATGTGTGAAACTACAAGTTCAGAGGAAGAAAACAGAGGAAAATGATACCAGGCTGCTCATGACTGGCACTCCCCCCCACAGGCTCTTGCATGACTGACACAGTGGGCCACTCACCCATCATGGTTCTGAACAAGTGGTGGGTAACCAGTACGTCTATGAGAAGGTTGTTGACGGGGCAAAGTGGATGCCATTCAGCAGACCAGAGCGGAGGAAAAACAACTAATAAAAATGAAAAATGACAGCTATCACATTCACGAGGCACTGTAAAGATATAGCTAGGTTGTAAATTTGGGGTAAAAATACTGACAATTTACAAAGTTACTGTAGGAGCCTGTGTTCACAAAATTCAACATAGGCTCATAATTTGGTTGTTTTTTTAATATTTTTACACCAAATTTTCAACATAGCCTTCTTATGATCCCACCTCATGAACATGGGCAAAGAAAATGTTTAGCGCCTGCCTCAAGGTGATGTCATGGAGGGACTGCAAAATCACCTTTCTGGACAGATTTGCCTAATGTCAGTGCAATTGTTCATGAGTCTGGGTCCCAAAAAAGGCATGTTGAAAATTTGGTCCAAAAATATGAAAAAATGGCCCAGTTATGCCACTATGTTCAAACCACTATTGAAATACATTGAATCACATATATTTTTCTTCAGTTTGTGGTCAGGCTTTGAAGAGTTAAGACCTGTCTGTGGTTCAGAGAGGATTACAGCGTTGGACCTCCGATAGGTAAGTAAGGGCTTGGGTGTGAAGGGTGGTGGGTGATGAGCAGGAGGGTTGGGTGGTGGACTGTAACAACTGCAAAAGACATTGATGGATGCTTTTTTTTACGGGTAAAAAAAAAACAATGATTGAGGATTCCTGCACTGGGGAATTGGGTACCCCCCCAGTTTCATTGTTACATTGGTGAGTGGGGGGTGGATGGGTGCTTAGATGCAGGGTCGGGTGGGTGGAAGGAAAATATAAATGTATATAAAATATTAAAAAAAAACACACGCACAAATAACTGCATATGTGCGGTAGTGGACGGGGCGGTCACTAATCAAATCAAATCAAAATTTATTTATAAAAGTGCCTTTCCAATGCTCAAACCTCCGTACAAAACACATAAATCAAATAAAAAACACATTAAAATCCAGATCCATAGAATCATACATTATAATTTACAGCAGTATCATATATTAAAAAAACCTTGACTAAGCTCATTAGGGAATGCTAGGCTAAGTAAATAGATTTTGAGGGCTGATTTGAAACTCTGTAAGAGTTTTTTGAACTAAGAGGATTTCAGATCACAACATTGGGAGATTGGGCACTCCCCATGTCATTGTTATGTTTCTGGGGTGGGGTGGGGTGGTGGGTGCTAAGAAGAAGGTCAGGTGGGTGGGGAAAACTATATATATATATATATGTATATATATAATGAGTAAAGGAATCTTCATCTAGTGGTTGGTTGAAACACATCACATGACTGTGTGTATATCAGAGGGCAACTGCACACCTGCACTTTTAACCCTCTCCAAAACAATTTTGACATTTTATAAGATAGATAAACCACTCAGGTGTGCGGTCATGCTCTGATATATGCACGCCTTGGGTGGTTGACGCACCCAGCCTGTGGCCTCATGTGTAACAATGCACACCAAGGCATGCATATATCATAGCACAACCGCACACCTCAGAGTGGTTTATCTATTTTATATATATATATATATATATATATATATATATATATTTATATACACATATATAAAACAAAAAATTCAAAGACGGTCACAGCAGAACATAGCACAGTCTGTCATGTCCAAGATGGCCACCAACCTTATTGTGTATGCACGACTACTTGCGCATGCACAGTAAAGACTTCCGTCTGAAGAAAAGTAGTGCAGTGCCACTACTAATGGGGCAAGAGAGCGGAGTGTTTCACGGATGCAGAGGCGACTGTGAGGCAACTCCACACTGTTGTCTGGTCAGAAAATTCTCCCTTTTCTGAAAGCAGGAGGTCTGTAGGGCTCCTCTCACTGCAGACCTAAAAATGGTACAGGGTTTAGATGGGAAGCCTATGAGGAGACACTGAAGATCTTAACATTTACATCCTGGAGAGTGAAAGAGGTGGCATAATCAGGACCTACAAGTAGGGGGTGAGCAATGGTGCAGAAAGAGATTATCTTCCATAAAAAGTTGAGCATCAGGTCCAAGGACATGTGATGAAGATGAATGGGGGAGTTCAGAAGAGATATGAGGAAACATTTCTTCACTGAAAGGGTGGTAGACACCTGGAATGGACTGCCAGTTAAAGTGTTGAAGGCTAAAATGGTGAGCTCATCAAGAATGCATGGGATAAATGGATATACTAGAGCAGATGCATGAAGGGGGAGGGTTGCCAGAGACCAAATACGGCCTGAGGATGTAGAATAGGCAGTGAACACTTGGGCAGTCTGGATGGGCCAAGCAGTCTTTTTTTGCTGACAAATTCTATGTTTCTATGTAATATTTTATTGATAACTCTCTCACTACCTTTGTTATACAATTTCATCTCTGATTCCTTAGCCTGTAACCTAAATCAAGCTGAAAAATGTATGGAATTGTCAGCACATAAAGGCCTTATGGTCTATCAAGTCTGCTTGATTGTGCAGCTAGCAGATCTTATACTGCAGCTGCCCTCCTCCCTCCCCTCCAGTGACCTTCCCTCACTCCTGTCCCATCCCTTTGAAGCAGCCCACTGTTCTACAGGATACCACTTCCTCTATCAATGCGTTCCACCCAGACACCACCCTCTCTGTAAAAAAAAGTGTCTCCTCATTTCCCTCCTGAACCTTCCCCCTTCCAATCTCAGATCATGCCCTCGAGTGTCCCTCTCCCCCTCCTTAATTTGAAAAGCCCCTTCCTGCCCGTCTTATTTATTCCCTTCATGTACATAAAGGTTTCAATCATGTCCCCCCATCCCTCCTCTCCACTAGGGAGTACATGATCAACTCCCTCAGCCTGCTTTCATAGAGTAAGTCCCCTAGCCCCCAGACCATTTTTGTTGCCCTATGTGGCACCGCCTCCAGTAACCTAGTGTCCTTTTTTCAGGTACGGTTGCCAGAACTGCACTCAGTACTCCAGGTATGGTCTAACCAGAGACCTGTACAGCGGCAGGATCACCTCCCTTCTCCTGTAGGATATACCTCTGGTAATACAACTTAGCATCCTGTTGGCCTTTGCAGCTGCCTTTCTACACTGTGCTGAGTTGTTCAATGCTTCCATTATGATCACCCCCAGATCCTTCTCCTCTTCCGTCTTGGCTAGTTGAATCACCCCCTAGCTGGTAGCTCCTCCTCCTTGGGTTTTTTTTTGTGCTGAAATGTAGCACCTTGCATTTCTTGGCATTGAACCACAGCTGTCAAGTGTCTGACCAGGCCTACAATTTTGCCAGATCATCTTGCAACCCCTGCCACCATTTTAAGTCATCCACTACTGCTCCCATCTTGGTGTCATCTGCAAACAGACTGATCTTGCTCTTGATACCTATTGAAATGTCTTCTATGAAGATCCCAAACAACACTGGCCCCAGTACAGAGCCCTGTGGCACCCCACTTGTTAGCGCCCTGGGAGATGAGAGCTCCCCTCCCACCACCCTCTGCTGTCTCCCTTGCAGCCAGATCACTACCCATCCCCCTCTCTTTGACCCCACCCCTGTGCCTTCCAGCTTACTTCCTAGCCTCACATGTGGCACCGAATCTAATGCCTTACCGAAGTCAAGGTATGGGATATCAGTATCACATCAAAAGAGCAAACCAAAATGAGTAACTCATAAATGAATGCATCACCAGCCTGGTAGCGCTGGGGGTTGAGGCGCTGGATGCCACACCTTGCACCACGCCGTGACCCCGGTCTTAAAGCGGACCCGGCCGCCGGTGGCTGGGCTGGGGAGATAGGCTGAGCATCCAACGACAGCTCGCTTTCTCCGGGAGGGATTTACTTATTCAACACTTGCATGACCTCGAGTGGAAGCTCGAGGAACTGTAAGCTCCACTTGGGGATGGGCGGCCATTGAGCAGCATGGACGTCAGCACGTGCGTCATGATGTCTGGGGGAAGCTACTTGCTGCTCGGGGAGGGAGAAATCGTGGAAATATAAGCCTGCCTCAACCGGGAAGATGGGAGGACCATGGCCGTGCCCACGATTTGCCTGTGCCCACCCAGCGGACCTCAGACCGACGAAAGGTAAGTTACGGGGTCTGAGTCCCCCGCCTCGTCCCCACCCAGGGGGTAATCCGTGGCTCCATGGGGCCTGGGGGTCTGCTTGGGTAGGGTTCTGGGCAGTGGGCTGTCCAATTGTCCCTCCTGAAGGGTCGGAGGTGGCAGGCTGGGGAGGAGGAATAAACAGTAATTTCAAAACAATAATAATAAAAAAAAAAAAAAAATGAGTGCATCATTTTGGTGACTTTCAGGTTCGCCTACTATGAAGGGATAGCAAAGGATGAAATAGCAAGGGAGGATGGGAAAAAATGGAGAGGGGAGGGAATAGTGATGGGATGGGAGGAAGAGGGATGGGCTAGCCATCAAACTACTCATGTAGCATAGCGTGTAGGGATACCAGCTGCAGTGGTGGTGACCCCGGGTTCAGGACTACAGACAGGTATTTTATTTTAGTTTCAGCAGGTGTTTTTATTTCCTATTGTCAACATCGGTCCCTCGTCTTTCCTCCAGTGTCCGCCCCCCCCCCCGTATTTGATTATTAAATTTTGAGGGGGGAGTGCAGCCCCCACATTAAACATGTACTCAGATATGCACAGATTTAGTATTAGGCATATATGGTTGTGTGCTGTATTTGTGTTCGCCAGAATGTACTTGCTTTTGTGCGAGTCACTCAAAAAGGTTCACTATTGTGACATGGAAGCCAGGACATCCACTGCATGGCCCCTATTTAATTGCCCAGAGACCCAGTCATAGTAATCCACCAGGTTGGTCTGACAGGATCTGCCTTAGACAAACCCATGCTATCTGCTGTGCTACAGCCCATTAGCCTCTAGGAGGGAAACCAACCTCTCTTTCAGGATTGTCTCCATCAGCTTTCTCATGATGGATGTGAGGCTTACCAGTCTGTAGTTCTCTGGCTCATCCTTGGAGCCATTCTTGTAGAGGGTTACCACATGCGCCATGCTCCACTCCTATATGAACAATTTGTTACCTTTTAAAACTTACTTTTGTATATCCTGTACTGTATAGAGATAATCATCATAACACCTAGTTTGTTAAGGATGTTGGATTTCAAAAGGCATACAGTAGTCAGGTATTTTTAAGTTTCCTGTTTAATAATCTGGTCCATATAATGTTTTAATAAGAGATATTTGTAACCAAAACTTGGCCAGATACTTCTTCTTTGCTTCCCACAGATTTATTGTTAACTTTTTACTAAGCAGTTGCACACCTGTCATTTCATGAATCATTAAATCATAGTTTACAGCAGGCCAATTTCTCACATGGCATGACCCCTCATGTAGAAATTATTGTAGGATTTATCTTACTAGAAAACTATAACAATGCACCTTAATCATGCTTTTAACACACTTGCACATTGATTGTTTTGCAAATAAACAGATCCAGGTATTAGATATTCTAGCAGAACTGTATCAGGTGATAGTGAGAGCTTACATAATTTATATTTTCGCTCTAATGGTGGTTTGAAAAAGCCATAATACTGTCCACTGCATAAATATAAAATAATGCATGGAGTGGTGCGTTTAACAAGATTTTATACACACCCCCCCAAGGTGTTGGATGCTACATAAACCCCAAGAGCGAAGCTCAAGGGGTTTATTTAAGCATCAACACTGAAATAATGCTCTCAAGTTAAGCACACCACCCCATGTTTTATTTTATACAACTGCTGGGGAGCGTTTTCTCATCACAGCACTTATATAAAACCAAAACAGCCACTGGTGTGGATGACAGGCAGTCTGTGCCGTGGTCCATGGCCGAGTGGCTGTTGAAACCTTATTTTTTAATTTTTGGAGGAGGGTAAACAGTGAACAAAGTCAAAAGCAGATGGGCAATTTTCTTTTTCTTTTTTTTTTCACTTACCACCAAGTGATTCTGGTGGTGTCCGGTCAACTGGCAAAGTGTCCAGCGCCGGGAGAGAGCAGAGGCATGCAGATGCACGGAGCCTTGGAAACCTGGTACATGTTGGCCCTGTGGGTTATAACGGCAAATTATAACTTGGGTTTCATATGGGAGAAAATGCTCCCCAGTTATTACAGAATTTTAATGTATGCCCAAGGGGTGTTGCAAGGCACAAAGCGGAAGGCTGTGTTTCCTTATACTCCTGGTAAATGCATTAAAATCCTATTATACACACTGTGGAGGGGCTTATTACACTTATAAAATGGCTCTGAGTAGTTTTTTGGGGGGGAGGAAATAAGATTCAGCACCTACCCGTTCATTTATGGAAAAATAATGCATGATCAGGTGACCTCTCTCATCCAAAGACATTTCTAGATGTAGTCTTGCCATTTCATAAATAAAATTAAAATGTGTTAAAGATTTAAAATGAATGTATTAAAGACAAAATCATACAGGACTAAATCAATTAATATTATAAGTTATTTTTTATTTGAGAGAATTAAGTGAATGAATATTAACATAGAAAAAAGAAGCACAGACAGAGACCAGATTCCCTATGCAGAATCTTTCTAGCATGAATTACTTCTGCCATTTCTCCCCTCCCTTTTCCTTCCTACACTATTACAACTTTCAACTCCCTTAAATGCATCCAAATATCTCATGAACCTTCATACTGCCTGTGTCTCCATAACCTTGTCTGGAAGTTTGCTCCACCCATCCACTCCCCATTCTGTGAAATCATAATTTTGAATGCTTTTTTTAACCACGCCTCCAGAGATGTATGGCAGCCAATCAGATAGTGGCCCCACTATTCCCTACTAAGGAGCCACTGTGGGACCTGTTTTTGTTTAGTCTGTTGTCCTCCTTTCTAGCCACCATTGTGAAGGATGACAATGGGGGTTGGTGTGAGGAAGCCCTGGACTTTGTACTGCTCACTTCCCCCACTGATCACCAACCTTGCCAGCTCTCCTAGCCCAAGAATTCAGCTTGCCTAGTTGCTCTCCCTCCATGAACTGCAGCCAGTCGGGAGCTGTTTTTCAACAAAACCACACCTCCAGTACCACCAGTCTCTCAGTACTGCAGTCTCCATATATTGTGTGTGTGTGTGTGTGTGTGTGTGTGTGTATATATACATATATATATATATATATATATATATATATATATATATATATATATATATATATATATATATATATATATATATATTATAAAACTTTGTTAATGCATCAGTTAGGGTCAAACTAACAAAGTTGGGAATGGGAGTTTCCAACCTCAACACTTCATTCCCCACCCTGTACAGACACACACGGGTGGGGATCTGTCTTGGTAACCATGAACCTTAACGCTTAACCCATTCCATTACAAAATTAGGTGACATGGCTACAGCATAGGAGAATGGGGTGAGTGTAAGGGTTCACAGTGTCCAAGACAGACCCTCCCCCTGCCTGAGGGTCTGTGCAGGGTTGGGAATATGGTGTTAGGGTTGGAAACCCCAAAGCCACATTTTCCTACTTTTGTCACTTTGACCCTAATTGATGCATTAACAAAGTTTTTTTGCAATTTATTTTCTTATTTTTTGTGGTAGTATAACAGTATCCTTATTTTATGGTGAGAGCCATCCCTCCATTAAAACAGTATAACAATATCCTTCTGTCATAGAGGGAGCACATGGTCCTTTGGACCCTGCACTGCAATCCCTCCATCAAGATAAAATAACAGTATCCCTCTATCAAAATATTATAACAGTATCCTTATGTTAGAGTGGAAGTGCAGGGTCCTTTGGACCCTGCACTCCTATTCGTCCATCAAGATAGTATATTCTTATTTCACAATGGGAGCACAGGGTCCATCCTTCCATTGTGATAGTATAACAGTATCCTTATTCTACAATCTTTGTACAGGGTCCTTTTGACACTGCACTCCCATCCCCCCCTTGAGACAGTATAACAGTATCCTTGATTTACAGAGGGAGCCCAGGGTCCTTTGGACCCTGTGCTCCTATCCTGTTGCAACAAACAGTCATAAGTCTGCCATTTTTAATAAGTCTGAACCCAAATTTTCAACATAGTCTTCTTATGACCTCACTACATGTATCCAGTACAGACCTTTTTCAAATTCCTGCCAAAATGTAATTCTTCTCAACTACAATGCCATTCTGTGCCACAAGTGTAAAAACACATTTTGGCCAGGATTTGAAAAATGACAGCTGTCACTTCAAGAGAAGGGGTAATAGCAAGGCTATGTTGATTTTTTTTCCAACTTTATTTATTGTAGATTGACACACTAGGCTACCTACGAGAGAGAGGGAAAGCAGATCAACAGCCATGTCTTATAGATCTTCCAGCTTACATGTACTTTTACAAGTTAAGATAAAACAGACATCCCTTTAACAATACTTCTAGTCAGGCCATATGGTCTATAAGCTTATAGTAATTTCCAAAGTAGCTGGGAAACACATATCCATCATAATTGTCATTGTCACTGTTGATCTCCAGGTCAGTGCTTACTCAATTTTCCTGGGGTGTCCCTGGAAGAAATAAAAGGAAGTCTTTTGAAGAGTAAAGAATACCTGGAATGTGTGTGTGTAGGACACCAAGCCATTATCATATTTATGACTAGATATAACTAAGACTAGATATAGCTATTCCTATGTCAAGAGGAAATAAAGGAGATACATCTAGAGGAGAGAAGTGGAAAAGAGAGGAGGTCCGGGAGAAACCCCCTGGAGTTCCTTGTTCATATTTCCTTATAATGCAGGGAACCATCCCTGGGAGATAGCATTTTCAATGGGTTCCCAGATCCTATTGAATTTTTCCTCTCTCCCTGTTGCCTTGAACTGGGTGTGTTCGATTTTCATGCATTGTAGAAATCTTTGAGCCCACTCCGTCATTGTATGAGCTATATCCTGGCCCCAATGACGGGCAATCATCTGCTTTCCTACCACCATACCTAAGGCCCATATGGGGTGGTCAAGACCCTTACCCCTCAAGGATGTCCCTGGGAGACCTAAAATAACCTCATGAATCCCAGTTGGTTGTGGGTCTTGTAAAATTGTTTGCATAATGGATGCAATTCCTCCCCAATAAGTCTGTAGGGAAGGGCATTCCCATAACAAATGAATGAAGCTACCCTTTCCCACCTGGCATTTTGGGTATTTGTCTGAATGATCAGGATCAATTTTCTTAGCTGTTACTGGAGCAAAATATACTCTATGTAATATATTATAATGAATAGCTCTTAATCTATTATTGACAGAGCATTGCATGCCCTTCTTCAGGACCATCTGCCAATCACCCAATGACAGGTTCTCTTCCCCCAGGTCTCTATCCCATTTTTGTTTTAAACTCAGACCTAAGTCTGGGAGGGCATTTGGGAGGGATCTATAACTTGTAGTTATAACCCACAGTTTGTTAGAGGATATTGCTTGTGGTAGGAGTTCCTAGAGGGAAGATCGGTATAGAATTCTACTTGGGTCCCATGCCTGTATTCAGGAACAATTCTGAAGATATGTGAAAAAACTCTGAGGGGGCAAATTATATCTTCTCACCAATTCTTGGTATGGAAGTATATACCCTCCCTCATATAGTTGTGTCAGGCATATAAGGCCTTTCCCCTCCCATCTATCAAAGACCCATCTCTCTGGGGTTTGAATCTTCTCCTCCTCCCAGAAACAACTCTCGATACGGGAGACTGGGGAAAGGGCAGGAGAATAGCTCATGATTTCATGGGCCTTTAGCCATATCCTAGTCATGGTTCTAGAGAAAGGAATTTTCCTTTTTTGTGAACACCTACCATTCAACAGAGAAGCAAAGGTGGAGAAAGTCAAACTTAGAGAATAACCCTCATTTTCCACCATCACCCAGGTCCTAGCCTCTCTCATTCATGTAAATATCTTGGAGGGCAGAAATTTGAGCAGCTAGATAATATAGTGTCAGGTTTGGGAGACCCAATCTTCCTTCTGGAATCAGCTTCCACAGGAATTCCTGATGAATATGGGGTCTTCTCGAACTCCAGAGAAGAGTCCCTATTGCTCTCTTCAGAGATTTAAAATAATACTTTGGAATCCACACTGGGAGAGATTGAAACAGGTAGAGGCACTAGGGTGGAATAAACATTTTTGCAAGATTAACCTTGCCTATAAGAGTCAACTGAAAACCTTTCCATCTTTCACACAGATCCTTGATCTTCTTTAGCAAGGGTATGTAATTTAGATGGAAAAGAGAAGTTAATTTACTAGGGATAGCTACACCAAGGTATTTTATGTAAGGGGTTGGATTAATTTTATACTTTTGTATCTGTATGCTAATTTTTGTTTCTCCTAGTGGGAGCCATTTGCATTTGGACCAATTTATTTTGTGCCCTGATAAAGAGCCATATTCTGCAAACAAATTGGTCAGCGTCGGGATAGATATTTATGGGTCCCTGCTAAACAACAAAACATCATCCACAAATAGAGAAATTCTTTGATCTCTTCCTCCAACCTCACACTCCTGAATGCTAGGGTGTTGCCTTATGGCAGAAGCCAAAACCTCAATAGTGAAAACATATAATAAATGGGATAAGGGGCAACCCTGTCTAGTACCTCTACTGAGAAGGAAAGGTGGGGACATAGTCTTATTAGTATATATTTGGGCTCTAGGGGTGGAATAGAGTAATGTAGTCCAATTCATAGTAAGTGGGCCAAAATGGAATTTGTTCAGAGTTGCAAAGATAAATTTCCACTCCACTCTATCAAATGCCTTCTCGGCATCAAGTGTCGGAAGGCCTCTGTACGGATCCTTTCCCTTGCCTGACCAACTATAAATTACGTTAAGGGTTCATCTTAGGTTGTGTTTGGCCTGTCTCCCCTTTACGAACCCACTTTGGTCCTGATGTACCAAGGAAGGCAGGATCCCCTCCATACGCTTAGCGATAATTTTTGCCACAATTTTATAATCTGCATTTAATAATGAGGTGGGTCTGTAAGACCCACACTTTACATGGTTCTTACCAGATTTAGGAAGTACAATGATAGTGGCCAGTTCAAGGGAAGGAGGCAATACACCCCAAATCATGGCTTCTTTTATCATCTCACTAAGCAACAAGCTGAGGGCATCCCAGAATATTTTATAAAATTCCATAGGCACCCCATCGGGCCCAGGAGCCCTTCCTAGATTCAAATCCCATATGGCTTCCTTTATTTTATTAATAGAGAGGGGTCTATTAATATGGTCCCTTCCTTCATCATCAATCGAGGGTAAATGAATATTGTCTATAAATGTAGTAGGATCTACACTATCTGGGGCTTCAGTTGTATAAAGGGCCTTGTAAAAGGATCTGAATTCCTTATTAATCTGCTGCAGGTCTGAAGTGGTTGCACCATCCCTGGTCTCAAGTGATACAATAACTCTATCTGCCTGTTTCGAGTGAACCCTCCAAGCCAGCCACTTCCCAGCTGAATCTCCCTCAAAATATGTCCTAGCCCCTGCCTTCAGAATATCTTTTTCTATCCTTTTATTCGCTATTTGGGCCCATTGCCCCTTTAGACTATTGAGTTCTGGCACTCTATTGAGGGCATTAGTCTGCATTATTTCATGCTGTAATTGCAGAGTGCATTCCTCTAACTCCTTCTCTTGTCTCAAAGCCTCTCTACTAAGATTTACTGCAAATGAAATTGTCTCCCCCCTAATTACTGCCTTGAGGGCTTCCCATGTTGTTGCTGCTGATGTATCACTTATTTTGTTATGAAGCATGAAGCCCGTTATCACCCCATGAATATGGGCCCTTTAGGTTAATGAGTTTAGTAATGTAGGGTCCAGCCTCCATTGCCTAACAGGTGAGATCCCCCTGTCCTCTGCAAATCAAAAAGTAAAGGTGCATGATCAGAAACACAGATTGGACTGTAGTGTGGGGATTTTGAACCTCTCAAAATATTCGGGGAGACCAAAAAATAATCTAGTCTTGTAAAAATTCTGTGTGCAGCAGAATAGTATGAATATTCTCTTTTTACTGGTTGGAAGAGTCTCCAAATCTCTGTTAGAGCCCTGTCCCTCACCATATCTATTAAGGCTAGGGAACTTCTGGGCAGGTGCTTATATCTAGTATGTGAGGTGTCTAGAGATTGATCCCAATATGTGTTGTAATCCTCCCCCTAGAATTAAATTGTCTGGATATGGGGCCAAGGTTATTGTAAATGATTAAAAAACCCAGATCATCTATATTTGGTTCATATATGGACATCATGGTGCATCTGGAGCCCTCTATACTAGCATCTGCCAGCATGTATCACCCTGGGGATTTGATTGCATCTCATGTTGCTCTACCCTTAAATGTGGGCGAAACCATATCGCTACCCCCGGGCTTTAGAGGTGAAAGGTGCAGCCAACGGTAATCCTCCCCATGCCCTTTCCAGCTTCTGAACTTCTGCTTTATTTAGGTGTATTTCCTGCATGAACAAGACATCTCCCTGTTGTTTTTTTAAAATAGGTCCATATCCTTTTCCTCTTGACCCCCGTCTTAATGCCACACACATTCCATGACATACATTTTAAAGACAACATTTTGCACAATTAACAGATATGATGCGGATATATTCAACCCCACTCTCATAAGCCAGTGTGCCATCCATTTTTCTTTCTATTTCTTGATAACTTAAACTCCCCCATACCTATGCCCCTTCCCTGAACCCAACACCCCCTCCATTTTAATACTTAGAATAAACCCACCTGACAGACAAGAACTTCCCACTAATACAATCCCCCCTCCCGGTGTAATTAACAACTTTACACCTTCCAAATACTAAGTCCCGCTACTTTTCATGGATGTACCGTGGTGGGACCACCCAACCAAGCTTTGCATAATGTAACTGAAAAGGAATCTTTTATTGCCCGCGTCATAGGTGTGAGGTCAGAGGAAAATCTCCTCCACAGAAGCGGGGAAATTCAACCAACTAAGGCCCATTTTGAGCCTGGTGGTGACGGAGAATACAAAAATATAAAAAAAAAAGTACAAGAACCCTTGGAGGAGGGAATGAGATGTGCACCCCCCCCCGTATTAGGGACCCAACTATCTCTCGACTCCCCTCTTATGCTAACACAGATTGAACAACATAGCTCTTCCTCCATCATAAATTCAAGGGTCTCTTCACTTAAATCCATGTCACCACACATTTCAGTCAAGTTATTATTAATTGAAAGAAGAATTAGAGCAAAAAAAGAACCTTGTAGTCTCCGTCCGTTCCCCCCAACCCCAGACAAAGCAATTTCTCATTGCTGATGTTCCAACAAAATAGGTAATTTTTTTAGAAATAACCCTGTGAACATTATATATAGCAATCAGCTTAACCCAAACCAGGGAGTGTGTGAAAGAAATAATAGGCCTGTCACTGATCGTGATCATCTACTGCCGTCTTCTGGTCATTTCCTGCATAGTCATAGGGGTAAAATTTACTACCAGGGTGAGAATCTTAAAAGGTGGCCACTTCGCTCCTCAAACAATAAGGACTGAGGACTTGGAGGCCCAGCACTTATAGGCTGGAGATAGCTCCATTATGGTCCTCATTTACAAGTATCTCCTCCTGATAAGGGTCACAACACACCTTTCAAACTAAAGCATCTCAAAGCCCTGCTTTAACTACAAATCTCATGGGCCATAACCAGAAAATAAAACTGGGAATAGAAAAAATAATGTAACAATAAGGTGTTCACCCCTTCATGCAACTTTGTCATAAATTCTTTGGCCCAAAAGCATATTTATGTGACCAGATCGAAATAAGCATGCATAAAGTACTTCTAGTCCAGTGGTTTCCATCTTCATCTCTCTGCTCCCTGAGCTCCCACTGCATTTCCCTGTCGAGGCATCAACTCCTGTTCCACAAAGCGCAGAGCCACTTCAAGATCTGTAAAAGATGTGCTTTCTTTGTTACGCGGGTGGATCACCATGTGAGCAGGATAAAGAAGGGAGAATTGACAGTTGAGCTCATGTAATTTACACCGGACCAGTGTGAAGGCCTGACATTCCCCCTGTAGGCGCCTTGAGAAATTTGAGAATATGCTCACCACCTGACCCTGCTCCTGTAGTCGTCCTGCCTCCCTGGCCATCTCCAGCACTTGCTGCTTGTCCGGAAATCGGAGGAATTTCACATTTAGGTGTCAAGGACGTTCATTAGGGCCTGGTCTATGACCCGGGGCTCTATGAGCTCATGGTATGTTTAATACGGGATTGTCCAGTAGTTTCAGTTTATTTTTAAACCAAGATTTGATGAAATTCACACAGTCCTTCCCCTCGGACCCCTCTGGCATCTCCACTATGTGAACATTGCAGCGTCTTTCCCTGTTCTCGTGGGCATCCAAAGTTGCCTTTAAAATTTCCATCTCCCTTAGTGCTTGATTCAGGCTGTGCTCCATTCATTGATGAGCATCTTCATGATCACTCACCCGTTGCTCTAGTTCACCTAGCTGAGTTGTATGTTTTTCAACCATTTCGCTCAGACCACTCGCGGTTTGCTGGAGATGTGTTACCTGGGAGCCTATATTCTCAAAGCCTATACGCATTTGACTGGTAATGTCGAACTTTTAAGTTATTTAGGAGAGCTTCCATGGTTCCGGTCAACTGCTGTTCATTTATCTCCACTGTATCGAAGCTTGGTTTATCAGGGCCCACATTTGAGGTAGATGCCATGCTTGAGATTAGACCCTGAGTTGGGGTGGCTGGTTGCTTCAGTTCTGCCTTTGGAAAACGCAGTGGGGCTTGCTTTCTAGCTGATTTTTTTGCAGATGCCATATGGCTTAACAAAGATATGCCGGGTTTTAATCTTGCAATGAGTAATAAGTTGCCAGAAAAACTCAATATAAGTTGGATGGTCCTGGAGCTGCTGAACTATGCAGCCATCTCTCTCCTCAGTCAGGCCATTCCTCCAAGGCTATGTTGAAAATATGGGTTGAAAATATAGAACATTTACAAAGTTATGAGTGTGCGTAGCAAGATTACAATGAATGCTCATAACCCAGCCATTTTTTTGAATTTTGACCTCAAATTTTTAACATGGCCTTTTGGGGACCCCACCTCATGAATAGTATGAATGTCATTTTGCAAATCCCACTGGAAAGGTGATTTCACCAACTGACCACAAAATCACCTTTCTGGCATGAGTTGCCTAATGACAGTCATATTGATCATGAGGTGGGGTCCCAAAAAAGCCATGTTGAAAATGTTGGGCCAAAATCTAAAAATATAGCCGAGTTATGGCCTAAAGTTGAACCCCCCCATTGAAATACATTTAAGACATTTACCTTAGGTCAGATTGCAGTCGCTGGTTCCAGCAGCAAGACATGTCTTTGATCAACATAATAGGACTCAAACCTTGGACCTCCATACATAATTAGCAGTCTGTGGGGGCATCATGGGGTGTGTGGGGAGGTGCCTGCACAGTGGGTGGTTGGGTGGGGGGTGCGGGAGTGATTGGCGATGGACTGTTTTGTTTTTACAGATTCCAAAACAAAAAAAAGACGAGTGACAGTTTTCCTTATTCAGGTGCTGCAGCCCTTCCTGGGAGGGTGGGAAGATTCAACAGACCACCACTGTTAAATTCTGGGGGGAAAAATATGAAAGATGTGTGGGAGGGCCACTAGACACCAGGGATGAAAGGCAGAATGTGCCAGGATGCCACTGTAAAATGTAAAAAAAGAAAAGCAGTTTTTTTAAATAAAAAAAGATAAGGACATTGAGGGTGGGGGTGCCAATAGGTGCCAGGAATACCGAACAGAGCAGGAAAAAGACCAAGACATTTTTGTGGACCAAATGGTCCCAAAAAACATGTCAGTTTTCCTTAATCAGGTGCTATACCGCTGGGAGGGTGGATGAATGCCATGGACCACCAATGTTAAACTCTCAGGGAAAAATGACAAAAGATGGTGTGGGTGTGGGGGACCACTAGACATCAGGGATGAAAATCAGAAAGAGGCAGAACACCACTGTAAAATGAAAAAAAAAAAAAAAAAAAGCTGTTTTTTTTTTAAATAAAAAACAACAACAAAAGAAAGATATGGGGATTGAGGGTGGAAGACACCAGGGATACTGAATGGAGCAGGGAAAAGTCCAAAGCATTTTTGTGGACCTGAAGGTCCTGAAAAAGTTTTTAGGAGAAGACGAGATGGCTGCTAAAATAATCCTTGTTCACCAACCCTCCCCTGTTCACTAGCCTTTTTCATCACTGGAGAACAAAGAAATTGGTTGGTGAACAAGGATTCCCAGTATGGACATTTTGTCTAAAATTTTCATGACCAGATGGCCAGACCGGAATCTTTGTTTGCCAGCCGATTTCTTTGTTTGCCACTGATGAATCAGGATGGTGAACAAGGAGTATACTGAGTGACGAACAAGGATTTAAATTATCAAAAAGAAATTGTTTCTGGAGGCATACGGATGCCAGAAAGCATACAACACAGATCAACTCCCGATGAGCACAAATCAAACTTTGATGTGTGAAACAGATGTCCCTGGACAGAGTTATGACAAAAACATTTATTTTGGGGGGGGGGGGATTCAAAAACCAAGACGGAGGCTCATGAACAAGGCTTTTGTTTATGATGAATGAGAATTGGCCCTTGGTGAACAAGGAATTGCTCCTCATGAACAAGGATCCTTGTTCATACCATGCAGTTATCCTGAAAAATAAAAACACCTTTGAAAATAACGGGAACTTAAAAATTCTATAACTTTAGAAAGGATAAATAGTTTGTTACCATATATATGCTGGTCAGTTCTATGACCAAAGCTCTTTCTACCAAAAAAATGTCAGACCAAAATTCAACATCGTCTCTGCCCATCGTGATGAGAAAAAATCTGTAAAAAGTGGAAAATGTTAAGGTTTTTTCACTATCCAGATCTCAGAATTTGCTAATCCAACTGGAATGAAATTTAGTACATCGAAACTGCTGCGCAACCTTAACTAACCCCTCCTCCATTTTGGGGGTTACTAACATGCCCATTGACTTCGGGAAGTAGTGTGATGCCAGATTTGGAATTGTTGGCATGGCCCTGGCATCATGCTTTGTCAGATAGAGAGCAGGAATACTGCATTCGAACAGGAGTTCCTTGCAGTCAGTGGTGGAGAGAGGAGGCGTTCGGGGCCTGTAGTTCTGGGTGAGGGAGTGGGTTGCCAGTTAGGGCTGGAGGGACCAGAGGCCAGGCTGGTCTGATTGCCACTCCGGTCCCACAGTAGCAGAGGAATCCTCCTCCATCCATTGGGGAGGACAGAAGGAAGTGCTACAGTGTCCTGTCAGAGTCAGTACAATGAGATAAGCCCATCCAGCTCTGAGGAGGAGGAGGAAGGCTGACTGGCATTTTGTGGCTGCCATGGCAGACCCAGATTCAGTAAATGGCAAGTGCCCAGTTCTGGAGGGTCCGGGGTGGCAGATTGGACCTGTGCCGTGAGCCCGTGTCCTCCAAAGCATTTAGAAGGAAGTGTCATCTGGTGTGCGGCCACCCAGGGAAGCAACAGCATCCAACTTACAGCTCCCTGCAGAGATGCTAAGGGTTGGAAGGCCATAGGAAAGAAGGTACTGTGCCCAAAAGATAAAGTGATCTGGGAGAAGATGCTGTTTTGCTCAAGCACACCATGGCTGGGAAGATAATGTTGCCAGCAAAGCCAAGGGAGAAAAGAGAGTTAGGACCATTGCCTGCCACCATGAAATTGTGTGGAGGCATTCAGCTCCACAAGAAATGTGCAAAGATCCAGTTCGATACCTCGGTCCCCTAAGACATGTGCCATGGCCATCTGCCATTGTCTAATATCTTGTCACCGAATGTTTCCCCTAACGCTCCATGAAGCAGAATTGAGCTAGTAGTAGCAGAAATAAAAACTTTATTTTAATACAAGAAAACATGTAATTTAGGTCATGCGGCCCAGTTTTCAAGACAGTCCTGTTTGCATCTATCATTGTTGCCTATTCATATAGTACATATATTATTACTAACAGGAGGCGCATTTAACATAACAAACATTAAATATCATAATTACCTATACCTAAACATATATTAAATTAACATATGACACAATTATCATACAGAACATTAACAATAAAATACAAATACTACAAGTCTAACATTTATAGTTAAGATCCAGAGGGCAAAATAGTATTAGTATCTAAACAATGCAAAATCTAGAAACATTGTTAATTGCATAAACAACTAAATTTAGTTAGTCTTTCTATCTCCTAAACAAACAGTTTGAATGATGGAAATGTTTGGGCTAAATAAGGCAAAACGTTCCCATATTTAGCAGCCTGAAAGCATAGTGTTCTTTCCCCATACTTGTTCCTGACAGATGGAAAAGAGATTTAATTACAATAACTGATCTTTTAGTATCCCCAGATTACTTTTGTTGTCCCTATCAAACAGTATTTCATTAATATAGTGTCTAGGATGAAAGGCATGATATCTGTAAATCATTTTTGCCATGAAGTTGCATGTTTAATGTCTAAGGGCTGCCATTGCAATGAAGACAACAGAACACAATGGTAAGTTCTTGTATTGCATTGCAGTACGTACCTTGCAATTTTATAATATGCCCTATCTAATTTATTTAATAATGATTTATTTGCAGCTCAATGCAAGAGTTTACCATATGTAAAAGCCGGGACAATTAATTGTTTCACCTCTTTTTTTCTACTAGTCCTACTTTGGCACTTAGTTGTTCCCTAATTACATATTCACATAAAAAATAACACCTTAGTAAATATACTGATTTACCTGTTCCAGGCTTCCATCGCTATCTATATTTATTTTAATTTGAACAGATTTTTTTTGTTTGAGAGTAAAATATAATAACTTCGTTTTCTTGGTATTCATAAGCCCTGACCTGGTGAACCACTTCCTCAGGTTGTCAAAGTCAGCCTGCATCCTTTCCTTAAGCTCTTGGACATCTTGACCAATCGCTATTAAAGCGGTGTCATCCACATACAGTCTCATCTGGGAATGCCGCACCACTTGTGGTAAGCTATTATTAAACAATCGGAGCAACAGTGATCCTAAAATGGACCCCTGTGGTTCTCCTCTCTTTATGTCTCAACTAGACAATATGCATCCCAAGACTTTATTGTAGCTGCCCAAGTAAGACCACAGCCATCTCCAGGATCCTTCTGTGATTCCCATAGTTTCTGTTGTCTGTAATAAGAGATAGTGGTTCACCAGGCCAAATGCTTTCTATAAGTCAATAAAAATTGCTGCAGTTTCAAAACCAGAATGCAGAGATGAGCTGAACAAATCATGAAACTCTAATAAAACTGAAGTTGTTGAATGCCCTTTATGAAACCTGGATTGAAACAGTGTAATTAATTTGTATTTGTCCAAATATTCCGTGATTTGGGTGTGAACATGTCTTTCTAGATGCTTGGATAGGATAGATAAAAGTGCTATCCTTTCTAGATGCTTGGATAGGATAGATAAAAGTGCTATCTGTCTATAATTATTTATATCTAAGGTAGCCCCCCCTTAAAAATTGTAGTAGTTTTACTTTCTTTCCACATCTGTGGAAAGTAACCTTTCTGTAGGCTCCAGTTAAAAATCTATGTAAAAACTGGGGCTATTTGTTTGGCCACCATTTTCAAAAATCTTCCCTCCAATCCGCCTAGTCCAATGGACTTGGAAATGTTTATGTTCCCCAGCTCTTTATAGACCTCGGGTATATTTAAAGTTTTAAATCTAAAGAGTGGGTGATTAGCCTTAAATTCTCTAATTAATTGCTCCACCTGTTGTCCTATCTTGTTTGCTGCAGTGTCATACCCTGGGAAGTCTGCAAAAAAAATCATTTAATACTTTAGCTAGTTCACAGGGGTCTTCAGTCATTGCAATGTCTATTCCTAGACTAAGTTTCTTTGTTTAGTTGTTATGTCCTGGTTTTAATAAGTTATTAATGTTCTGCCAAAACTTATGGGGATCATTATCACATTGCATTTTACTTTTATAATATAAAATTTTAGCTTTACTTAATTGTTGTCTACATTTGTTTCTCTTGTTTTTAAAAATAATCCGGTCCCTTTCCTGTCTAGTTCTTTTGTCTTTTTGCCAAAGTCTATTTTTGATCCTTATGATTTTCAATATTCTTTCATTAATCCAGGGTACTCTGGCTTGTTTTATCTTCTTTTTACATTTTGGTGCATGTGAGTCACAAATACTGTTGTAAGTTTCAGTAAAATACTGTACTGATAAATCTAGATCTGGTTTAAGCAAACATCTATCACATTTTTCTCTTTCTACACTTACTAAAAACTTGTCCTCGGAAAAGTTTCTCAAATCCCTTACCCAAGTATAATTTTAAAGACAAGACAATCCCTGTTCTTGTGAAGTTAATATGGTTCCCCATATCAGGTTATGATCTCCCAGGTATGGGGAAAGAACTCTGGAAATCCCTACTGTTATTGAAAGAGAAACAAATAATAATCATGCATAGTACCATTCTTAGTTGTTCTGGTGTATCTAGTAGGGTCCTTTATGTATCGTGTTACTCCAAGAACTTAAATAATTTCTTTTAGCTGATCTCCTTGAGGACCCAACCAATTACAGTTTAGGTCCCCCACTGATACCAATGTCTTGTCTCCTAATGCATTGTATATCTTGTTAATCACACTTTCTGTTAGTTCTAATTTTGTTTTAGGTGCAAAATAAATTACAGCAAATGAAACTTTTAGTTGTTTTATCTTAACTATTAGATACTCAGTGTTATTTTTGTTATCTTTATGTATGGTTTCCACTTGACCCAGGTAGTTTTTAACATATAACATGACCCCACCCCCCATTGGGTCTACCTGAGTGAAATAGTATTTAACCAGGGAGTCTAAATTCAACATTTTCCATCCTATTAGTTAACCAAGTCTCTGTCAAACCTAAGACATCAGGGGCATGTTCTTCTACCATTAAGTTTAGTATATCCATTTTATTTCTCAGGCTCCTTGCATTGTCATGCAATATCATAATTGTCTCTACTTTTGCTCCTGGGTTTAACCCTGCATCTCCCAGCATTAGTTAAAGTAAGCTAACACTTCCCTGTTGCCCCTGTAGTTGTTTATGTATGACATAGGGATTTAAAACTATTACCTTGCCGCACAGGTCAAAAACTCTCCAGGTATTAGTAAACACATTCCTTCTTTTTAAATTATAATTTACTTCCTGCTTTATCATGGTAAGTGGTAGCCAATAAGCTCCCAATTTCCTTTGCTTTTCTACAGCCAGAGTGGTGTGGCCTGCAAGGCAAGGCAAAAGCACAAAACATATCAAATACAATCAATACATATCCAAAAGTGAATTTTGATTGAACTTAAATCAAACATATCATTAAATAATACCATCTCAATGTCCCTCCCCTTAGTAGATGTATAATAATTCAATACAATCTTCTAAAGCTTAAGCTCCTCCTTAATGCTGGAAAGACTAAAGCTATGATCATCTCATCTCATCTCATATCTCCCCAACCCCAGGGTCATCTACTAGCCTTCAGAGTCACATCTTACTAGATGAGCCATTGGAAATTGTGGATAAGTTCAAATACCTGGGATTCTGGCTGGACAACAGGCTTAACTTTTTGGTTCATTTAAATGAATTAACAAAAGAATTAAGACAATGCCTAGGCATATTCTCCTGCATTAGGCACCTACTCACATCAAAGGCAAGGAAGAGACTAGTCCAAACAACCTTTTTACCATTACTTGACTATGCCGACTTTCTCTATAGCCACTGTCCTAGCTTGGCACTACGTAAGCTCGATATCCTCTATCATCATGCTTTGAGGTTCATTTTGAACTCTCCCCTTATGCACCCACCACTGCCAGCAGTATGAGACATTGGGCTGGTCTTCCCTCACATTGAGGAGGCAAAGAAATGCTGTCCTCTGGTTCTATAGGGCACTAACAGATAAATTGCCAACCTGCATCTCTAGTCTATAGCACACCAAGGGGTCATATGGTCTGAGATGTTTTACATTAATCCCTTTCAATCTACCCAGGATTAAGATGCGGTATGGTTCGACTACTATTGACTTCTCTCTCCCCTCCGTGTAAAACACTCTACAAAGAACTCTAAGGATCACCACTATTCCAAGTCCTTTCACCTACAAATCTAAGCTCACATGTAGCCTAAAAGAAACCTGCAATTGTTACAGGTGGTCACTTCCTGACTACTATTTCCCACCTGTTGATCTTTGACTATTTACAACCTTAACCTTGCTCTTTACATTGCCAGCGCTTCTCTTCAACCGCAAGTATTCTGACTTTGTCGGCTATTTCCACCCTATTTGCTCTTCCCTTCCCTCTATGCTACCTTTCCTTAGTGAAACTTTTTTTATGGGGTTGTCTGAGTGCAGTGGCTTGGGGGTGTTGTATGTCATTTCCCCTTGGGTGCACACCGGAGGTCTTTTAGATCTACTTTGGTTTGTGTATGTACTAGACTTGCTGTTGACATGTTTTAGTATGTATTATCAATGACAGTGTATCTTCTGAATGATGTTTTATGCCTATATTGTATGTATTATTATTGCTTTCACCTTTGTATTTGTTACACCTGCCCAGGAACATCTTGAAAATGAGCTTGCTCAATGGTGATATACCTGGTTAAGTAAAGTTTGAATGATTGATTGATTGATTGATTGAATAATCCCACTCTAGTTAGACTTTTTTATGTCCCACCACTGTTCTTGCTACTTTAGTTCCCTTCTTTTTCTCTGTGGAGTGGTGCTTGTGCCACTCAGGCTCACGCCCATGCTCATGCTGAGCACACGGCATGGGGCTTTGTAGTGGCAAGCCCCTCTTCCTGGGCAGTCCCACATGGCCGCCGACTCGCTGCCGAGTCCCTTCCCTTCTCAGCAGCTGGGAACCAACAATCACTAGTGCAGTGTAAGCCGGCAGTTGGTCGGCTCAACAAGATGTTATTTGGAGCAGCTGAAAAGAGTCAAGAGCAGTCTCAGTGACCAGGTAAGACCTCAGGTCACATATAGCTCAGTCTGCAGCATGTCCCTCCTGCTGACTGCCTCTGCTGTCTCTCGTCTGTGTAGGGCAGTGAGTTATGTGGCTTGAGCCTTTTTGAACTGCATGGAAAAATAAACTATGCTGTGATCTTTATGCCATGCCAATGAATTCATTTGAATTGCTTAGTATTTTTCTAATAAATTTGCCCCCCAGATCCCTCCTGGAGGGGAGAGGGGAGGGAGGGGCAGCTGCAGTATAAGGGCTGCTAGCTGCACAATCGAGCAGACTTGATAGGCCATAAGACCTTAATCTGCTGGCAATTCCATATGTTAGTATGTTTATAGATTGAGAAACCTGTTTCCCTTCCAGCCACTGCAAATACCATCACACCCAAGATGGAGATCTTGACACCACTGAGAAGATTCCCTGTTCTGAGGTACTGTTGTTCTTAACTCTTTGCAAAAGGAGACTGTTTTGCTGGGCATATACTGATCAGGGGTCCACCCTCTTTCTCCGTGATGGTTCCATCAAATATACCCCTAGACATGGAAGGGGAGGAGAGGCCCCCGGGGGTGCCAGTAACAGAGACTCGGGGGTTGCAACCGTCCCCGAGGTGAATTCTGTGAGAGAAAGGTGGTATACGATACAATCTAAGATAAGCAAGAGGAAGAGAGGGCCTTACAAATTGGAGCTTACAAAGTAAGGAGAAGCTGTGTTGCATATATATATATATATATATATATATATATATATATATATATATACAGTATATATACACACACACACTATATATATATCTATATTAAAGTGTCACAGTAGTGCCATTATAGTTAGAGTTGAGTACCCCATTTAAGGTTAAAGTGTGATACTTTGTACTGTAATAACTTTGCCACCATCCAGTGGATTTGCCCAAAATTTGGCAGGCACTGAAGATCTTAACATTTACATCCAGGAGAGTGAAAGAGGTGGCATAATCAGGACCTACAAGTAGGGGGTGAGCAATGGTGCAGAAAGAGATTCTTTTCCATAAAAAGGTGAGCATCAGGTCCAGGGATATGTGATGAAGATGAATGAGGGAGTTCAGAAGAGATATGAGGAAACATTTCTTCACTGAAAGGGTGGTAGATGCCTGGAATGGACTGCCAGTTAAAGTGGTGGAGACTAAAATGGTGAGCTCTTCAAGAATGCATGGGATAAATGGATATACAAGAGCAGATGCATGAAGGGGGAAGGTTGCCAGAGACCAAATAGGGTCTAAGGGTGTAGAATAGGCAGGGAACACTAGGGCAGACTGGATGGGCCAAGCAGTGCTATTTTGCTGACAAATTCTATGTTTCTATGTAATATCTTATTGACAACTCTCTCATTACCTTTGTTATACAATTTCATCTCTGATTCTTTAGCCTGTAACCTAAATCAAGCTGCAAAACGTACGAAATTGCCAGCAGATAAAGGCCTTATGGTCTATCAAGTCTGCTCGATTGTGCAGCTAGCAGCCCTTATACTGCAGCTGCCCCTCCCTCCCCTCCTCCCTCCAGTGACCTTCCCTTACCCTGTCCCATCCCCTTTGAAGCAGCCCACTGTTCTACAGGATACCACTTCCTCTATCAATCTGCCCATCAGACACCACCCTCTCTGTAAAAAAGTGTCTCCTCATTTCCCTTCTGAACCTTCCCCTTCCAATCTCAGATCGTGCCCTCGAGTGTCCCTCCCACTCCTTAATTTGAAAAGCCCCTCCATGCCCGTCTTATTTATTCCCTTCATGTACATGAAGGTTTCAATCATGTCCCCCCATCCCTGCTCTCCATTAGGGAGTACATGATCAACTCCCTCAGCCTGCTCTCATAGGGTAAGTCCCCTAGCCCCCAGATCATTTTTGTTGCACTGCGCTGCACCCCCTACAGTAACCTAATGTCCTTTTTCAGGTACGGTTGCCAGAACTGCACACAGTACTCCAGGTATGGTCTAACCAGAGACCTGTATAGCAGCAGGATCACCTCCCTTCTCCTGTAGGATATGCCTCTGGTAATACAACTCAGCATCCTGTTGGCCTTTGCAGCTGCCTTTCTACACTGTGCTGAGTTGTTCATTGCTTCCATTATGATCACCCCCAGATCCTTCTCCTCTTCCGTCTTGGCTAGTTGAATCCCCCCCAGCTGGTAGCTCCTCCTTGGTTTTTTTGTGCTGAAATGTACACCTTGCATTTCTTGGCATTGAACCCCAGCTGTCAAGTGTCTGACCAGGCCTACAATTTTGCCAGATCATCTTGCAACCCCTGCCACCCTTTTAAGTCATCCACTACTGCTCCCACCTTGGTGTCATCTGCAAACAGACTGATCTTGCTCTTGATACCTATTGAGATGTCTTCTATGAAGATCCCAAACAACACTGGCCCCAGTACAGAGCCCTGTGGCACCCCACTTGTTAGCACCCTGGGAGATGAGAGCTCCCATCCCACCACCACCACCCTCTGCTGTCTCCCTTGCAGCAAGTTCACTACCCATCCCCATATCTTTGACCCCACACCTGCGCCTTCCAGCTTACTTCCTAGCCTCCCATGCAGCACCGAATTGAATACCTTACCGAAGTCCAGGTACAAGACATCAGTATCATATCAAAAGAGCAAACCAAAATGAGTGACTCATAAATGAGTACATCATTTTAGTCTCTTTCAGGTTCACCTACTATGGATGGATAGCGAAGGATGGAATAGCAAGGGAGGATGGGACAAAAATGGCGAGGGGAGGGACTAATGATGGAATGGGAGGAAGAGGGATGGGCTAGCCATCAAGCTACTCATGTAGCATAGCGTGTAGGGATACCAGCTGCAGTGGTGTTGGTCCCGGGTTCAGGACTACAGACAAGTATTATATTTTAGTTTCAGCAGGTGTTTTTATTTCCAAGCTATTGTCATCATCGGTCCCTCATCTTTCCTCCAGTGTCTGCCCCCTTATCGGATTTGATTATTAAAGTTTGGGGGGGTGGGGGGTGCAGCTCCCCACATTAAATATGTACTCAGATATGCACAGATTTAGTATTAGGCATATATGGTTGTGTGCTGTATTTGTGTTCACCAGGATGTACTTGCTCTTGTGCGAGTGGCTCAAAAAGGTTCACTATTGTGACATGGAAACCAGGACATTCACTGCATGGCCCCTATCTAATTGTCTGGAGACCCAGTCATAGTACTCCACCAGGTTGGTCTGACAGGATATGCTTGAGACAAACCCATGCTGTCTGCTGTCCTGCAGCCCATTAGCCTCTAGGAGGGAAACCAACCTCTCTTTCAGGATTGTCTCCATCAGCTTTCTCACGATGGATGTGAGGCTTACCAGTCTGTAGTTCTCCGGCTCATCCTTGGAGCCATTCTTGTAGAGGGGTACCAGGTGCACAATTCTCCAGTCCTATATGAACAATTTGTTACCTTTTAAAACTTACTTTTGTATATCCCGTACTGTACAGAGATCAATCATCATAACACCTAGTTTGTTAAGGATGCTGGATTTCAAAAGGCATACAGTAGTCAGGTATTTTTAAGTTTCCTGTTTAATAATCTGGTCCATATAATGTTTTTATAAGAGATATTTGTAACCAAAACTTGGCCAGATATTTCTTCTTTGCTTCCCACAGATTTATTGTTAACTTTTTACTTAGCAGTTGCACACCTGTTATTTCATGAATCATTAAATCATAGTTTACAGCAGGCCAATTTCTCACATGGCATGACCCCGCATGTACTAATTATTGTAGGATTTATCTTGCTAGAAAACTATAACAATGCACCTTAATCATGCTTTTAACACACTTGCACACTGATTATTTTGCAAATAAACAGATCCAGGTATTAGATATTCTAGCAGAACTGTACCAGGTGATAGTGAGAGCTTACATAATTTATATTTTCAATCTTATGGTGGTTTGAAAAAGCCATAATACTGTCCACTGCATAAATTTTGAATAATGCATGGAGTGGTGCGTTTAACAAGATTTTACACACACACCCCGGGGTGTTGGATGCTACATAAACCCCAAGAGCGAAGCTCAAGGGGTTTATTTAAGCATCCAACACCCAGGGGTGTGTGTAAACTCTCAAGTTAAACACACCACCCCATGTTTTATTTTATATAATTGCTGTGGAGTGTTTTCTCATCACAGCAATTATATAAAACAAAAACAGCCACTGGTGTGGATGACAGGCAGTCTGTGCTGAGGTCTGTGGATGAGTGGCTGCTGAAACCTTATTTTTTATTTTTTGGGGGAGGGTAAACAGTGAGCAAAGTCAAAAGCAGATAGACAATTTTCTTTTTCTTTTTTTTTTCACTTACTGCCGAGTGATCCTGGTGGTGTCCGGTCAACTGTCAAACTGTCCAGCGCCGGGAGAGAGCAGAGGCATGCAGATGCACGGAGCCTTGGAAACCTGGTACATGTTGGCCCTGTGGGTTATAACTGAAATTATAACTCGGGTTTCGAATGGGAGAAAATGCTCCCCAGTTATTACAGAATTTTAATGTACACCCAAGGGGTGTAGCAAGGCACAAAGCCGAAGGCTGTGTTTCCTTATACACCTGGTAAATGCATTAAAATCTTATTATGCACACCATGGAGGGGCTTATTACACTTATAAAATAAAATGGCTCTAAGTAGTTTTTTTGTGGGAGGAAATAAGATTCAGCACCGGCCCGTTCATTTATAGAAAAATAATGCATGATCAAGTGACCTCTCTCAGCCAATGACATTTCTAGATGTAGTCTTGCCATTTCATAAATAACAAGCATTTGTCAATGCTGAATGTTTGCTTGCTGGCATTGGCAGTGGTAGTGTAGAAGTTACAGAGCTGCGTAATAGGAATGGCACGCCATTTCACCACACCCCACGCTGCAGACACTGACAAGTGTCACGGTGTGCCTTGGGGTCTTTGGCCCTTATGCGCACCCCATTCCATCAGAAAGTACGGTGAGATGGGTGCGGTATAGGAGAATGTGGTGAACTTTGGGGCTGAAGAGTCCAAGGCATACCTCGATGCCTCTCACTGGCTGCAGGGTGTGGAATGGTATGAGCATTACAGGCAAGAATCCCAAGTCACATCCCTGATGCCTGTCATTTTCTACAGGGTTGGGCGTTATGGTTGGAAACCCTAATACCTCAGGCATTCGTTGGCATTTTCACTCCAAATTTTCAACATGGTTTTTTTTGTGACCCCACCTCATGAACAGTGGCAATATCAGTTTGTTAGCCGAAAGCTGATTATGCACAGCGACTACAGCATTTAGCACCACAGGTGCAAAAACATTATGAACAGGATGTAAAAAATGACAGCTGTACTGTTCATGGGGAGGTGTAAAAAATGGCAATGTTGCAAATCTGCAGTAAAAATAATAAAAAAAACAGAAGTCACGAAGCGTGATAGAAACTGTGCAACGACATCAGAATGTAATTAGTTTGGGGATTTTTTACAGCAGATTGTCAACACAGGCATTTTGGGACTCTCCGATCATGAACAGTGTCACTGTGATTTTCTTTATCTGTCCCAACAATGATTTCCCACAGCCACCATGCATCTCTGCACTGAAAGTGTGAAAACACATTTTGGCCATGTTGTGAAAATGACAGCTGTACTGTTCATAAGGAAGTGTGGAAAATACCACTGGTGAAAATCTGGACTGAAAATATTACAAAGTCATGAACTTTGAGGGTGCGTGGAAACTGACAATGCTCACTCGTAACACAGTCATTTATGGACTTGTCACTGATTTTCAACATAGCCATTTTAAGACCTCTGCTCATGAACAGTGTAACTGTGATTTTTCTTAATCTGTCCCAAACATTGCTTTCTTTACACCGACTGCACCATTGTGCGCTACATGTGCGAAACACATTTTGGGTGACATGTGAAAATGGCAGCTGTACTGTTCATAAGTAAGTGTAATAAAATGGCGATGTTGAAAATCTGGCATGAAAATATTAAAATTCGCAAACATAATGAAGGCAGTATAGGAACTGGGCGAATGCATGTTTCAGAAACAGTCATTTTAGGGATTTTTTACCAAATTTTCAAAATAGCCATTTTAAGACCTCTGCTCATGAACAGTGTCACTCTGATTTTCTTAATGTGTCCCATACTTGATTTCGCGACACCGACTGGCCATTGTGTGCTACATGGGCAGAAACACATTTTGGGCAAGATGTGAAAATGACAGCTGTAATGCCTATAAGAGGTGGGTAAAATGGCAATATTGAAAAATCTGGAGTGAAAATATTGAAAATTTGGGAACTTACGAGCGTGTGTAGGAACTGTGCAATGCACGCTCGTAAAACAGTCATTTTTAGGAATTTTTTCACCAAATGTTCAACATAGCCGTTTTAAGACCTCTGCTCATGAACAGTGTGACTGTGATTTTCTTAATTTGTCCCATACATTGATTTCACACACCAACTGTGCCATTGTGTGCTACATGGACGGAAACAAATTTTGGGTGAGATGTGAAAAATGACAGCTGTACTACTTATAAGGAGGTGTGGTAAAATGGCAACGTTAAAAATCTGGAGTGAAAATATTGAAAATTCGTGAACTTACAAGCCTGCGTAGGAACTGTGCAATGCACGCTCGTAAAACAGCCAAGAGCCCACCTTATGAACACTGGCAGTGTCGTTTCGTTAATCGGTCCCGAAAGGTGATTTCACGCAGTGACTGCGAAATCACCCTTCATGCCCGAATAATGCCATGACAGTGACATCATTCATGAGAAGGGGTCCCAAAAACCCCATGTTGGAAATTTGGTGCAAAAATTTCAAAAAATGCCTGAGATATGCAGCAAAGTTGAAAAAACTCTATCTATCCCATTATACAGCTTGCCGGCATTTCCTCAGTTTGCAGTTGGCTTTGAAGAGTGCAGACATGTTCCCGGTCCACCGAAGTTCATCGCACCGAGGTCCGCAGGTAAGTATGGGGTGAGGGGAGTGTGGGGAGGCAGGCTGCACATTGGGTGGGTGCGGGTTGTGGGAGGGGGGACAAGGAGAAGCGCCGAGGGACAGTTTTTTATTTCCAGGTTTGTTTTTTTTAAATGACAATGCGGGATGTTTGCCACGCTGGAGTGGGCTCCCAGCATGGCACAAGGACAGCTGGTTGGGGGGTCATGGAGCTGATGGAGGATTGGGCACCCCCGTCGGTCATAGCATCAGTTACCACGCTGGAGTGGGCTCCCAGCATGGCACCCTGTACTCTGGGAGGGAGGACAGTGGAGCTGACGGGGGATTGGGCACCCCCGTCGGCTATACGATTAGTTGCCACACTGGGGTGGGCAACCAGCGTGGTATGTAGAAGGCTTTTGGGGGGCGCAGCACAGCCGAGGGGGATTGGGCACCCCTGGCTGTACAGTGTGTGTGTGTGTGGGGGGGCAGCACACAGTATGTGTGCATGTGTGTGTGCGTGTGTGAGTGTGTAGGGGGAGCGCGAATTAGCAGGTGATATCTTATTGCTGCTCACTGAAGTGTAGCTCCCCCTTTCAACTGTACTCCACTGCATTTTGGAGCTGTCATAGACAGCTCCAGCAGGCACTGCAGAACTGTGGCCACGCCTGCCAACACACTGACTGAATTGGAAGAGGGGGTGACACACCTCCGAAAACTTGGATGACGGCACTATGTTTCTTGCACATGCGTGCAAGCAAACATAAAAATAAAACGTGTTAAAGATTTAAAATGAATGTATTAAAGGCAAAAATCATACAGGACTAAATCAATTAATATTATAAGTTATTTTTGATTTGAGAGAATTAAGTGAATGGATACTAACATAGAAAAAAGAAGCACAGGAGACCAGATTCCCTATGCAGAATCTTTCTAGCATGAATTATTTCTCTGATTTCTCTCCTCCCCTCTCCTTTCTACACTATCATGTCTTTCAACTCCCTTAAATGCATCCAAATATCTCATGAACCTTCATACTGCCTGTGTCTCCACAACCTTGTCTGGAAGTTTGCTCCACTCATCCACTCCCCATTCTGTGAAATCATACTTTTGAATGCTTTTTTTAACCACGCCTCCAGAGATGTCTGGCAGCCAATCAGATAGTGGCCCCACTATTCCCTACTAAGGAGCCACTGTGGGACCTGTTTTTGTTTAGTCTGCTGTCCTCCTTTCTAGCCACCATTGTGAAGGATGACAATGGTGGTTGATGTGAGGAAGCCCTGGAGTTTGTACTGCTCTCTTCCCCCACTGATCGCCACCCTTGCCAGCTCTCCTAGCCCAAGAATTCAGCTTGCCTATTTGCTCCCCCTCCTGGAAATGCAACCAGTCGGGAGCTGTTTTTCAACAAAACTACACCTCCAGCACCACCAGTCTCTCAATACTGCCAGTCTCCATATATATATATATATGTGTGTGTCTGTATATATATATATATATATATATATATATATATGTGCATAAAACTTTGTTAATGCATCAGTTAGGTCAAAAGTAAAAAGTAGGGAAATGTGGTGTTAGGGTTTCCAAACCTTCTTCCCATTCCCCACCCTGTACAGACACACATGTGGGGGGGCCTGTCTTGGTAACCATGAGCCCTAACGCTCACCCCATTCCATTACAAGATTAAGTGACATGGCTACAGCATAAGAGAATGGGGTGAGTGTAAGGGCTCACAGTGTCCAAGACAGACCCTCCCCCTGCCTGTGGGTCTGTGCAGGGTTGGGAATAGGGTTTTAGGGTTGGAAACCCTAATGCCACATTTCCCTACTTTTGTCACTTTGACCCTAATTGATGCATTAACAAAGATTTTTGCAATTTATTTCCTTATTTGTTGTGGTAGTATAACAGTATCCTTATTTTATGGTGAGAGCCATCCCTCCATCAAGACAATATAACAGTATCCTTCTGTTATGGAGGGAGTGCAGGGTCCTTTGGACCCTGCACTCCAATCCCCTCCATCGAGATAAAATAACAGTATACCTCCGTCAAAATATTATAACAGTATCCTTATGTTAGAGTGGAAGTGCAGAGTCCTTTGGACCCTGCACTGCAATCCCTCCATCAAGATAAAATAACAGTATCCCTCTATCAAAATATTATAACAGTATCCTTATGTTAGAGTGGAAGTGAGGGTCCTTTGGACCCTGCACTCCTATTCGTCCATCAAGATAGTATATTCTTATTTCACAATGGGAGCACAGGGTCCAGCCCTCCATTGTGATAGTATAACAGTATCCTTATTCTACAATCTGAGTACAGGGTCCTTTTGACACTGCACTCCCATCCCCCCTTGAGATAGTATAACAGTATCCTTGATTTACAGTGGGAGCTCAGGGTCCTTTGGACCCTGTGCTCCTATCCAGTTGCAACAAACAGTCATAAGTCTGCCATTTTTAATAAGTCTGACCCCAAAATTTCAACATAGTCTTCGTATGACCTCACCACATGTATCCAGTACTGACCTTTTTCAAATCCATGCCAAAATGTAATTCTTCTCAACTACAATGCCATTCTGTGCCACAAGTGTGAAAACACATTTTGGCCAGGATTTGAAAAATGGCAGTTGTCACTTCATGAAAAGGGGTAATAGCAAGCTATGTTGAATTTTTTTTTTCAAACTTTATTTATTGTAGATTGACACACTAGGCTACCTCTGAGAGGTAGGGAAAGCAGATCAGCATCCATGTATTATAGATCTTCCAGCTTACATGTACTTTTACAAGATAAAATAAAACAGACATTTATTTATTTATGATATATGGTCTATAAGCTTATAGTAATTTCCAAAGTAGCTGGGAAAACACATATCCATCATAATTGTCATTGTCACTGAGGATCTCCATGTCAGTGCTTACTCAATTTTCCTGGGGTGTCCCTGGAAGAAATAAAAGGAAATCTTCTGAAGAGTAAAGAATACCTGGAATGTGCGTGTAGGACACCAAGCCATTATCATATTTGTGACTAGATATAACTAAGACTAGATATAGCTATACCTATGTCAAGAGGAAATAAAGGAGATACATCTAGAGGAGAGAAGTGGAAAAGAGAGGAGGTCCGGGAGAAACCCCCTGGAGTTCCTTGTTCATATTTCCTTATAATGCAGGGAATCATCCCTGGGAGATAGCATTTTCAATGGGTTCCCAGATCCTATTGAATTTTTCTCTCTCCCTGTTGCCTTGAACTGGGTGTGTTCGATTTTCATGCATTGTAGAAGTCTTTGAGCCCACTCTGTCACTGTATGAGCTATATCCTGGCCCCAATGATGGGCAATAATCTGCTTTCCTACCGCCACACCCAAAGCCCATATGGGGTGGTCAAGACCATTACACCTCAAGGATGTCCCTGGGAGACCTAAAATAACCTCATGAATTCCTGTTGGTTGTGGGTCTTGTAAAATTGTTTGCATAATGGATGCAGTTCCTCCCCAAAAAGTCTGTAGGGAAGGGCATTCCCATAACAAATGAATGAAGCTACCCTTTCCCATCTGGCATTTTGGGTATTTGTCTGAGTGATCAGGATCAATTTTCTTAGCTGTTACTGGAGTAAAATATACTCTGTGTAATATATTATAATGGATAGCTCTTAATCTATTATTGACAGAGCAATGCATGCCCTTCTTCAGGACCATCTACCAATCACCCAATGACAGGGTCTCTTCCCCCAGGTCTCTATCCCATTTTTGTTTTAAACTCAGACCTAAGTCTGGGAGGGCATTTGGGAGGGATCTATAACTTGTAGTCATAACCCACAGTTTGTTAGAGGATATTGCTTGTGGTAAGAGTTCCTAGAGGGAAGATCGGTATAGAATTCTACTTGGGTCCCATGCCTGTATTCGGGAACAAATCTGAAGATATGTAAAAAAACTCTGAGGGGGCAAATTATATCTTCTCACCAATTCTTGGTATGAAAGTATATACCCTCCCTCATATACTGTAGTTGTGCCAGGCATATAAGGCCTTTCCCCTCCCATCTATCAAAGACCCATCTCTCTTCGGTTTGAACCTTCTCCTCCTCCCAGAAACAACTCTTGATACTGGAGTCTGGGGAAAGGGCAGGAGGATAGCTCATGATCTCATGGGCCTTTAGCCATATCCTAGTCATGGTTCTAGAGAAAGGATTTTTACTTTTTTGTGAAGGCCTACCACTCAACATAGAAGCAAAGGTGAAGGAAGTCAAACTTAGAGAATTACCCTCATTTTCCACCATCACCCAGGTCCTAGCCTCTCTCTCTCATTCACATAAATATCTTGGAGGGCAGAAATGTGAGTAGCTAGATAAAATAGTGTCAGGTTTGGGAGACCCAATCCTCCGTCTGGCACCGGCTTCCACAGGAATTCCTGATGAATACTGGGTCTTCTCAAACCCCAGAGGAGAGTCCCTATTGCTCCCTACAGAGATTTAAAATAATATTTGGGAATCCACATTGGGAGAGATTGAAACAGGTAGAGGCACTGGGGTAGAATAAACATTTTAACAAGATTAACCTTGCCTATAAGAGTCAACAGAAAACCTTTCCATCTTTCACACTGATCCTTGATCTTCTTTAGCAAGGGTAAGTAATTTAGACGGAAAAGAGAAGTTAACTTACCAGGGATAGCTACACCAAGGTATTTTATGTAGGGGGCTGGGTTAATTTTATACTTTTGTATCTGTATGCTAATTTTTGTTTCTCTTAGTGGGAGCCATTCCTATTTGGACCAATTTATTTTGTGCCCTGATAAAGGGCCATATTCTGCAAACAAATTGGTCAGCGCCGGGATAGATATTTATGTGTCCCTGATAGATAACAAAACATCATCTGCAAATAGAGAAATTCTTTGATCTCTGCCTCCAACCTCACACCCCTGAATACTAGGGTGTTGCCTTATGGCAGAAGCCAAAACCTCCATAGTGAAAACATATAATAAAGGGGATAAGGGGCAACCCTGTCTAGTACCTCTAGTGAGTAGGAAAGGCAGGGACATAGTCTCATTATCATATATTTGGGCTCTAGGGGTGAAATAGAGTAATTTAATCCAATTCATAATAAGTGGGCCAAAATGGAATTTGTTCAGAGTTGCAAAGATAAATTTCGACTCCACTCTATCAAAGGCCTTCTCGGCATCAAGTGCCAGAAGGCCTCTGTATGTATCCTTTCCCTTGCCTGACCAACTATAAATTATGTTAAGGGTTTGCCTTAGGTTGTGTTTGTCCTGTCTTCCCTTTACGAACCCACATTGGTCCTGATGTACCAAGGAAGGCAGGATCACCTCCATACGCTTAGCAATAATTTTTGCTACAATTTTTATAATCTGCATTTAATAATGAGATGGGTCTGTAAGACCCACATTTTACAGGGTCCTTACTAGGTTTATGAAGTACAATGATAGTGGCCAGTTGGAGGGAAAGAGGCAATACACCCGAAATCATGGCTTCTTTAATCATCTCAAAAAGCAACGAACTGAGGTCATCCCAGAATATTTTATAAAATTCCATAGGCACCCCGTCGGGCCCAGGAGCCTTTCCTAGGTTTGAATTCCATATGGCTTCCTTTATTTCATTAATATAGAGGGGTCTATTAGTATGGTCCCTTCCTTCATCATCAATCGAGGGTAAATGAATATTGTCTATTAATGTAGTAGGATCTACACTATCCGGGGCTTCAGTCGTATAAAGGGCCTGGTAAAAGGATTTGAATTCCTTATTAATCTGCCGTGGGTCTGAAGTGGTTGCACCATCCCTGGTCTTAAGTGATACAATAACTTTATCTGCCTGTTTTGAGCGAACCCTCCAAGCCGGCAACTTCCCAGCCAAATCTCCCTCAAAATATGTCCTAGCCCCTGCCTTCAGAATATCTCTTACTATCCTTTTATTTGCTATTTGGGTCCATTGCCCCTTTAGACTATTGAGTTCTGGCACTCTATTGAGGGCATTAGCCTGCATTATTTCATGCTGCAATTGCAGAGTGCATTCCTCTAACTCCCTCTCTTGTCTCAAAGCCTCTCTACTAAGATTTACTGCAAATGAAATTGTCTCCCCCCTAATTACTGCCTTGAGGGCTTCCCATGTTGTTGCTGCTGACGTATCACTTATCTTGCTATGAAGCATGAAGTCCATTATCACCCCATGAATATGGGCCCTATAGGTTAATGAGTTTAGTAATGTAGGGTCCAGCCTCCATTGCTTAATTGGGTGGGATCCCCCCGTCCTCTGCAAATTAAAAAAGTAAAGGTGATTGATCGGAAACACAGATTGGACCATAGTGTGGGGATTTTGAACCTCTCAAAATATTCGGGGAGTCCAAAAAATAAACTAGTCTTGTAAAAATTCTGTGTGCAGCAGAATAGTATGAATATTCTCTTTTAACTGTTTGGAAGTGTCTCCAAATCTCTGTTAGAGCCCTGTCCCTCACCATATCTCTTAAGGCTAGGGAACTTCTGGGCAGGTGCTTATAGCTAGTGTGTGGGGTGTCTAGAGATTGATCCCAATATGTGTTGTAATCTCCCCCTAGAAATAAATTGTCTGGCTATGGGGCCAAGGTTATTGCTAAATGATTAAAAAACCCAGATCATCTATATTTGGTCCATATATGGACATCATGGTGCATCTGGAGTCCTCTGCAGTAGCATCTTCCAGCATGTATCGCCCCTGGGGATCTGATTTCATCTCTTGTAACTCTATCTTTAAATGTGGGAGAAACCATATCGCTACCCCTGGGCCTTAGAGGTGAAAGGTGCAGCCAACGGTAATCCTCTCCATGCCCTTTCCAGCTTCTGAACTTCTGCTTTGTTTAGGTGTATTTCCTGCATGAACAAAACATCTCCCTGTTGTTTTTTAAAATAGGTGCATATCCTTTTCCTCTTGACCCCCGTCTTAATGCCACGCACTTTCCATGACATACATTTTAAAGACAACATTTTGCACAATTAACAGATATGATGCAGATATATTCAACCCCACTCTCATGAGCCAGTGCGCCATCCATTTTTCTTTCTATTTCTTGATAACTTAAACTCCCCCGATACCTATACCCCTTCCCTGAACCCAACACCCCCTCCATTTTAGCACTTAGAATAAATCCACCTAACAGACAAGAACTTCACATTAATACAATCCCCCCTCCCGGTGTAATTAACAACTTTACACCTTCCAAACACTATGTCCCACTACTTTTCATGGATATACCGGGGTGGGACCACCCAACCAAGCTTTGCATAATGTAACTGAAAATAAATCTTTTATTGCCCACGTCATAGGTGGGAGGTCAGAGGAAAATCTCCACAGAGGCGGGGAAATTCAACCAACTAAGACCCATTTTGAGCCTGGTGGTGACAAAGAATACAAAAGTATGTAAAAAAAAATACAAGAAACCTTGGAGGAGGTAATGAGAGGGACACCCCCCGTATTGGGGACCCAACTATCTCTCAACTCCCCTCTTATGCTAACACAGATTGAACAACATAGCTCTTCCTCCCTCATAAATTCAAAGGTCTCTTCACTTAAATCCCTGTCACCACACAGTTCGGTCAAGTTATTATTAATTGAAAGAAGAATTAGAGCAAAAAAAACCTTGTAGTCCCGTCCCCCGGCTCCCAGACAAAGCAATTGCTCATTGCTGATGTTCCAACAAAATAGGTAATTTTTTTTAGAAATAACCCTGTGAACATTATATATATAGCAATCAGCTTATCCCAAACCTGGGAGTGTATGAAAGAAATAAAAGACCTGACACTGATCATGATCATCTACTACAATCTTCTGGTCATTTCCCACATAGTCAGAGGGGTAAAATTTACTACCAGGGTGAGAATCTCAAAAGGAGGCCACTTTACTCCTCAAACTATCAGGACTGAGGACTCGGAGGCCCAGCCCTTATAGGCTGGAGATAGCTCCATTACGGGCCTCACTTACAAGTATCTCCTCCTGATAAGGGTCACAACACACCTTTCGAACTAAAGCATCTCAAAGCCCTGCTTTAACTACAAATCTCATGGGCCATAACCATAAAATAAAACTAGGAAGAGAAAAAATAATGTAATGACTTGGTCATAAATTCTTTGGCCCAAAAGCATATTTATATGACCAGATCAAAATAAGCATACATAAAGTACTTCTAGTCCAGTGGTTTTCATCTTCATCTCTCTGCTCCCTGAGCTCCCACTGCATTTCCCTGTCGAGGCATCAACTCCTGTTCCACAAAGCACAGAGCCACTTCAAGATCTGTAAAAAATCTGTTTTCTTTGTTACGCGGGCGGATCACCATGTGAGCGGGATAAAGAAGGGAGAATTGACAGTTGAGCTTGTGTAATTTATGCCAGACTGGTGTGAAGGCCTGAAGTTCCCCCTCTAGGCACCTTGAGAAATCTGGGAATATGCTCACCACCTGGCCCTGCTCCTGTAGTCAGCCTGCCTCCATGACCATCTCCAGCACTTGCTGCCTGTCTGGAAATTGGAGGAATTTCACAATTAGGTGTTGAGGATGTTCATTAGGGCCTGGTCTACGACCGGGGGATCTATGAGCTCATGGAATCTCGAATATGGGATCGTCCAGTAGATTCAGTTTATTTTTAAACCAAGATTTGATGAAATTCACACAATCCTTTCCCTTGGACCCCTCTGGCATCCCCACTATGCAAACGTTGCAGAGTCTTTCCCTGTTCTCGTGGTCATACAAAGTTGTCTTTAAAATTTCTATCTGCCTTAGTGCTTGATTCAGGCTGTGCTCCATTCATTGATGAGCGTCTTCATGATCACTCACCCGTTGCTCTAGTTCACCCAGCCGAGTTGTATGTGTTTCAACCGTTTCGCTCAGACCACTCACGGTTTGCTGGAGATGTGTTAACTGGGAGCCTATATTCTCAAATCCTGCATGCATTTGACTAGTAATGTCGAACTTCAAGTTATTTAGGAGAGCTTCCATGGTTCCGGTTGACTGCTGTTCATTTATCTTTGCTCTATCGAAGCTTGGTTTATGAGGGCCCACATTTGAGGTAGACGCCATGCTTGAGATTAGACCCTGAGTCGGGCAGGCTGGTTGTTTCAGTTTTGCCATTGGAAAACGCAGCAGGGCTTGCTTTCTAGCTGATTTTTTTGCAGATGCAATATGGTTTAACAAAGCTATGCTGAGTTTTAATCTTGCAATGAGTAATAAAATGCCAAACCAAGCATTTGTCAATGCCGAATGCTTGCTTGCTGGCACTGGCATTGGTAGTGTAGAAGTTACACAGCTGCATAATAGGAATGGCAGCGAAGTATTGAACTGAAGCCAACCCCACCACCACCCTGCAGAGAGTGACAGGCATTGGGGTATGCCTGTGGGTTGTCAGGCATAAAGACCATGCCATTTCAGCACACCCAACCCTGCAGACACAGACAAGTGTCACGGTGTGCCTTGGGGTCTTTGGCCCTTATGCACACCCCATTCCATCAGGAAATACGGTGAGATGGGTGCGGTATAGGAGAATGGGGATGAAGTTTGGGTCCGAAGAGTCCGAGGCACACCTTGATGCCTCTCACTGGCTGCAGGGTGTGGGTGGGGTGGAATGGTATGAGCATGACAGGCAAGAATCCCAAGTCACACCCCTGATGACTGTCATATTCTACAGGGTGGGGCGTTATGGTCAGAAACCCTAACACCTCAGGCATTCGTTGGTATTTTTACTCCAAATTTTCAACATGGTTTTTTTGTGACCCCCACCTCATGAACAGTGGCAATATCAGTTTGTTAGCCGAAAACTGCTTTTGCACAGCGACTATGGCATTTGGCACCACAGGTACAAAAACACATTCTGAACAGGATGTGAAAAATGACAGCGGTACTGTTCATGGGGAGGTGTAAAAAATGGCAATGTTGAAAATCTGCTGTGAAAATCTTAAAAAAACTGGTGAAGTCACGAGAGCGTGTAGAAACTGTGCAACGCACACCCGTAATGTAACTAGTGTGGGGAATTTTTTACAGCAGATTGTTATCACAGGCATTTTTGGACCTCCGATCATGAACAGTGTCAGTGTGATTTTCTTTATCTGTCCCGAACAATGATTTCCCACAACGACCATGCATCTCTGCACTGAAAGTGTGAAAACACATTTCGGCCATGTTGTGGAAAATGACAGCTGTACTGTTCATAAGGAGGTGTGGAAAAATGCCACTGGTGAAAATCTGGACTGAAAATATTACAAATTCATGAACCTATGAGGGTGTGTGGAAACTGCGCAATGCTCACTTGTAACATAGTCATTTTATAGAGCTTTGTCACCAAATTTTCAACATAGCCATTTTAAGACCTCTGCTCATGACCAGTGTCACTGTGATTTTCTTAATCTGTCCCAAAATTTGTTTTTGCACACCGACTGTATTGTGCGCTACATGTGCGGAAACACATTTTGGGCGAGATGTGAAAAATGGCAGCTGCACTGCTCATAAGGAAGTGCGGTTAAATGGCACTGTCAAAAATCTGGTGTGCAAACATTACAAATTTGCAAACTTGCCAGCGTGCATAGGAACTGTGCAACGTGAGCTCCTAAAACAGTCATTTTTGGGAATTTTTTCACCAAGTTTTCAACATAGCCATTTTAACACCTCTGCTCATGACCAGTGTCACTGTGATTTTCTTAACGTGTCCCATACATTGATTTCGCATACTGACTGCGCCATTGTGAGCTATATGGGCAGAAACACATTGTGGGCGAGATGTGAAAAATGACAACTGTACTGCTCATAAGGAGGTGTGGTAAAATGGCAATGTTGAAAATCTGGAGTGAAAATATTGAACATTTGCTAACTTGAAGCGTGCTATAGAACTCTGCAACGACGCTTAGGAACAGTTTATTTTTAGATTTTCACTCATTCTTTCCAATAGGTTTTGAGAGCCCATCTTATGAACAGTGGCAGTGTCATTTCATTAATCATTCCGGAAAGGTGATTTCACGCAGTGGCTAAAAAATCACCCTTCAGGCCTGAGTAACACCATGACAGTGACAGCATTCATGAAAAGGGGTCCCAAAAACCCCATGTTGAAAATTTGGTGCAAAAATTCCAAAAAATGCCTGAGATATGCAATAAAGTTGAAAAAATCCTATCTATTCCATTATAAAGCTTACCAGCATTTCCTCAGTTTGCGGTCGGCTTTGAAGAGTGCAGACGTGTTCCCGGTCTGCCGAAGATCATCGTGCCAAGCTCTGGAGGTAAGTATGGGGTGAGGGAGGCAGGTGCACAGTGGGTGGGTGCGGGTTGTGGAGGGGGCAGGAGAAGCGTTGAGGGACAATTTTCTATTTACAGGTGTTTTATGTTTATTTACAGATGACGGGGACGCTTGCTATGTTGGGGGTGGGCTCCCAGCATGGCAGCTGAAAGGCTGTTCGGGGCTGAGCCGATGGGGGATTGGGCACCCCTGTCGGTATAATACATTTGCCACGCTTAGGGTGGGCTCCCAGCGTGGCACCTGGATGCTTCGGGGAGAGAGAGAGTGAGCCGACGGGATTGGGCACCCCTGTCGGCCATAACATCATTTGCCACACTGGGGTGGGCTCCCAGCATGGCACCTGGATGCTTTGGGGGCATGGAGCCGACGGAGATTGGGCACCCCATCAGCTGTACAGTGTGGGGGGAAGGGGAAGGCGCATGAGCATGCAGTGTGCGTGCGTGCACGCGTGTGTGTGTGGGAGGAGAGCTCTGCTCACTCAAGCAGAGCTCCCCCTTTCAACTGTATGCCACTGCATTTTCAGCTGTCATAGACAGCTGGAGCAGTGATTGGTGCTCTGCGACCGTGCCTGCAAACACACTGACTGAATTGGAAGAGGCTGACACACCTTTGGAAAACTCGTATGATGGCACTATGTTTCTTGCACATTCGTGCAAGCAAACATAAAATCTCAATATAAGCTGGATGGTCCCGGAGCCGCTTAACTATGCAGCCATCTCTCTCTCCTCAGTCAGGCCAAATCCCCAAGGCTATGTTGAAGATATGGGTTGAAAATATAAAACATTTACAAAGTTACAAATGTACGTAGTGAGATTACAATGAATGCTCATAACCCAGCCATTTTTTTTTTTATTTTGACCTCAGATTTTCAACATGGCCTTTTGGGGACCCCACCTCATGAACAGTATGACTGTCATTTTGCAAATCCCACTGGAAAGGTGATTTCACCAACTGACCAGAAAATCACCTTTCTGGTATGAGTTGTCTAATGACAGTCATATTGTTCATGAGGTGGGGTCCCAAAAAAGCCATGTTGAAAATGTTGGGCCAAAATCTAAAAATATAGCCGAGTTATGGCTGAAAGTTGAACCCCCCCCCCCCCCATTGAAATACATTTAAGACATTTACCTTGGGTAAGATTGCAGTCACCGGTTCCAGCAGCAAGACATATCTTTGATTGCCAGAATGGGTCTCAAGCCTTAGACCTCCATACATAATTAGCAGTCTGTGGGGGCATCATGGGGTGTGTTGGGAGGTGCCTGCACAGTGGTGGTTGGGTGGGGGTGCGGGAGTGATTGGCGATGGACCGGTTTTGTTTTTACAGATTCAAAAACAAAAAAAAAAGACAACAAGTGACTGTTTTCCTTATTCAGGTGCTGCAGCCCATCCTGGGAGGGTGGGAAGATTCCACAGACCACCACTGTTAAATTCTAGGGGGGAAAATATGAAAGATGTGTGGGGGGGCCACTAGACACCATGGATGAAAGGCAGAAAGTGCCAGGACTCCACTGTAAAATGTAAAAAAAAAAAAGCAGTTTTTTACATAAAAAAATATAAGGGGATTGAGGGTGGGGGTGCCACTAAACACTAGGAATACCGAAGGGAGCAGGAAAAAGACCAGGACATTTTTTGTGGACCAAATGGTCCCGAAAATCATGTCAGTTTTCCTTATTCAGGTGCTATACCCCTGGGAGGATGAGAGGATGCCATGGACCACCCATGTTAAGTTCTCAGGGAAAAAATACAAAAGATGGTGTGGGTGTGGGTGACCACTAGACACCAGGGATGAAAATCAGAAAGAGGCAGAACACCACTGTAAAATGAAAAAAAAAAATAACAAGCAGTTTTTTTTGTTTAAATAAAAAACAACAACAAAAAAAAGATATGGGGATTGAGGGTGGAAGACACCAGGGATACTGAATGGAGCAGGGAAAAGTCCAAGGCATTTTTGTGAACCTGATGATCCTGAAAAAGTTTTTAGGAAAAGACAAGATGGCTGCAAAAATAATCCTTGTTCACCAACCCTGCCTTGTTCACTAGCCTTTTTCATCACTGGTGAACAAGGAAATTGGCTGGTGAACAAGGATTCCCAGTATGGACATTTTGTCTAAATTTTTCATGACCAGATGGCCAGACCGGAATCTTTGTTTGCCAGCTGATTTCCTTGTTTGCCACTGATGAATCAGGATGGAGAACAAGGAATATATTGAGTGACGAACAAGGATTTCAGTTATCAAAAATAAATTGTTTCTGGAGGCATATGGATGCCAGAAAGCACACAACACAGATCAACTCCCGATGAGCACAAATCAAACTTTGATGTGTGAAACAGATGTCCCTGGACAGAGTTATGACAAAAACATTTTTTTGGGGGGGATTCAAAAACCAAGATGGAGGCTCATGAACAAGGATTTTTTTTATGATACATGAGAATTGGCCCCTGGTGAACAAGGAATTGCCCCTCACAAACAAGGATCCTTGTTCGTACCGTGCAGTTATCCTGAAAAATTAAAACACCTTTGAAAATAATGGGAACTTAAAAATGCTATAACTTTAGAAAGGATAAATAGTTTTTCACCATATATATGCTGGTCAGTTCTGTGACCAAAGCTCTTTCTACCAAAAAAAATGTCAGACCAAAATTCAACACCATCTCTGCCCAGCGTGGTGAGAAAAAACCTGTAAAAAGTGGCAAATTTTAAGATATTTTCACTATCCAGATCTCAGAATTTGCAAATCCAACTGGAATGAAATTTAGTACATCGAAACTGCTGCTCAACCTTAACTAACCCCTCCTCCATTTTTGGGGTTACTAATGTGCCCATTGACTTCGGGAATTAGTGTGATGCCAGATTTAGAATTGTCGGCATGGACCTGGTATCATGCTTTGTCAGATAGAGAGCAGCAATAGCGTATTCGAATGGGAGTTCATTGATGTCAGTGGTGAAGTGAGGAGGCGTTTGGGCCTGTAGTTCCAGGTGAGGGAGTGGGTCACCAGTTAGGGCTGGAGAGACCAGAGGCCAGGCTGGGCTGATTGCCACTCTGGTCCCACAGTAGCAGAGGAATCCTCCTCCATCCATTGGGGAGGACAGAAGGAAGTGCTACAGTGTCCTGTCAGAGTCAGTACAATGAGATGAGCCCATCCGGCTCCAAGGAGGAGGAGGAGGAAGGCTGACTGGCATTTTGTGGCTGCCATGGCAGACCCCGATCCAGAAAATGGCAAGTGCCCAGTTCTGGAGGGTCCGGGGTGGCAGATTGGACCTGTGCCATGAGCCCATGTCCTCCAAAGCATTTAGAAGGAAGTGTCATCTGGTGAGCGGCCACCCAGAGAAGCAAAAGCATCCAACTTACAGCTCCCTGCAGAGCTGCTAAGGGTGGGAAGGCCATAGGAAAGAAGAGACTGTGCCCAAAAGATATAGTGATCAGGGGGAAGATGCTGTTTTGCCAAAGCACACCATGGCTGGGAAGATAATGTTGCCAGCAAAGCCAAGGGAGAAAAAGAGAGTTAGGACCACTGCCTGCCACCATGAAATTGTGTGGAGGCATTCAGCTCCACAAGAAATGTGCAAAGATCCAGGTTGATACCCAGTCCCGTAAGAGATGTGCCATGGCCAGCTGCCATTGTCTAGTATCTTGTCACCGAATGTTTCCCCCATCGCTCCATGGAGCAGAATTGAGTTAGTAGTAGCAGAAAATAAAAACTTTATTTTAATACAGGAAGACATGTAATTTAGGTCATGCGGCCCAGTTTTCAAGACAGTCCTGTTTGCATCTATCATTGTTGCCTATACATATACATATGTTAATACTAACAGGAGGCACATTTAATGTAACAAACATTAAATATCATAATTACCTATACCTAAACATATATTAAACTAACATATGACACAATTATCATACAGAACATTAACAATAAAATACAAATACTACAAGTCTAACATTTTTAGTTAAGACCCAGAGGGCAAAATACTATTAGTATCTAAACAATACAAAATCTAGAAACATTGTTAATTGCATAAACAATTAAATTTAGTTAGTCTTTCTATCTCCTAAACAAACAGTTTGAATGATGGAAATGTTTGGGCTGAATAAGGCAAAATGTTCCCATATTTAGCAGCCTGAAAGCATAGTGTTCTTTACCCATACTTATTCCTGATAGTTGGAAAAGAGATTTTAGTTACAAGAACTGACCTTTTAGTACCCCCAGATTACTTTTGTTGTCCCTATCAAACAGTATTTCATCAATATAGTCTCCAGGAAGAAAGGCATGATATCTATAAATAATTTTTGCCATGAAGTTGCATGTTTAATGTCTAAGGGCTGCCATTACAATGAAGACAACAGAACACAATGGTGAGTTCTTGTATTGCACTGCAGTATGTACCTTGCAATTGTATAATATGCCTTATCTAATTTATTTAATAATGATTTATTTGCAGCTCAATGCAAGAGTTTACCATATGTAAAAACTGGGACAATTAATTGTTTCGCCACTTTTTTCTACTATTCCTACTTTGGAACTTAGTTGTTCCCTAAATTGCATATTCACATAAAACATAACAGCTAAGTAAATATACTGATTTACCTGTTCCAGGCTTCCATCACTATCTATATTTATTTTAATTTGAACAGATTTTTTTTGTTTGAGAGTAACATACAGTAACTTCATTTTCTTGGTATTCATAATAAGCCCTGACCTGGTGAACCACTTTCTCAGGTTGTCAAAGTCAGCCTGTATCCTTTCCTTAAGCTCTTGGACATCTTGACCAATCACTATTAAAGCGGTGTCATCCACATACAGTCTCATCTAGGAATGCCGCACCACTTGTGGCAAGCTGTTATTAAACAATAGGGATCCTAAAATGGACCCTGTGGTTCTCCTCTCTTTATGTCTCAACTAGACGATATACATCCCAAGACTGATACCCTTTGAGTGCAGCTGCCCAAGTAAGACCACAGCCATCTCCAGGATCCTTCTGTGATTCCCATAGTTTCTGTTGTCTGCAATAAGAGGGAGTGGTTCACCAGGCAAAATGCTTTCTATAAGTCAATAACAATTGCTGCAGTTTCAAAACCAGAATGCAGAAATGAGCTAATCAAATCATTAAACTCTAAAAAACTGAAGTTGTTGAAAGCCCTTTACGAAACCCGGATTGAAACGGTGTAATTAATTTGTATTTGTCCAAATATTCCGTGATTTGGGTATGAACATGTCTTTCTAGATGCTTGGATAGGATAGATAAAAGTGCTATCTGTCTATAATTATTTACATCTGAGGTAGCCCCCCCCCCTTAAAAATTGTGATAGTTTTACTTTCTTTCAACATCTGTGGAAAGTAACCTTCCTGTAGGCTCCAGTTAAAAATGTGTGTAAAAACTGGGGCTATTTGTTTGGCAGCCATTTTCAAAAATCTTCTCTCCAATCCATCTAGTCAAATGGACTTGTGAATGTTTATGTTCCCCAGCCCTTTATAAACCTTGGGTATATTTAAAGTTTTAAATCTAAAGAGTGAGTGATTAGCCTTAAATTCTCTTGTTAATTGCTCCACCTGTTGTCCTATCTTGTTTGCTGCAGTGTCATACCCTGGAAAGTCCACAAAAAAAAGTCATTTAATACTTTAACTAGTTCATAGGGGTCTTCAGTCATTGCACTGTCTAGTCCTAGACTAAGTTTCTTTGTTTAGTTGTTACATCCTGGTTTTAATAAGTTATTAATGTTCTGCCAAAACCTATGGGGTCATTATCACATTGCATTTTACTTTTATAATATAACATTTTAGCCTTTCTTACTTGTTGTCTACATTTATTTCTCTTGTTTTTAAAAAGAATCCAGTCCCTTTCCTGTCTAGTTCTTTTGTCTTTTTGCCAAAGTATTTTTGATCCTTATGATTTTCAATATTCTTTCATTAATCCAGGGTACTCTGGCTTGTTTTATTTTCTTTTTACATTTTGGTGCATGTGAGTCACAAATACTGTTGTAAGTTTCAATAAAATACTGTACTGATAAGTTTAGATCTGGTTTAAGCAAACATCTATCACATTTTTCTCTTTCTACACTTACTGAAAACTTATCCTCTGAAAAGTTTCTCAAATCCCTTACCCATGTATAATTTTAAAGACAAGACAATCCCTGTTCTTGTGAAATTAATATGGTTCCCCATATCAGGTTATGATCTCCAAGGTATGGGGAAAGAACTCCAAATTCTCTGCTGCTATTGAAAGAGAAACTAATAATAAATCAAGCATAGTACCATTCTTAGTTGTTTTGGTGTATCTAGAAGGGACCTTTATGTATCGTGTTACTCCAAGTACTGAAATAATTTCTTTTAGTTGATCTCCTTTAGGACCCAACCAATTACAGTTTAGGTCCCCCATTGATACCAATGTCTTGTCTCCTAATGCACTGCATATCTTGTTAATCACACTTTCTGTTAGTTCTAATTTTGTTTTAGGTGTGAAATAAATTACAGCAAATTTAATTTTTAGTTGTTTTATCTTAACTATTAGATACTCAGTGTTATTTTTGCTATCTTTATGTATGGTTTCCACTTGACCCAGGTAGTTTTTAACATATAACATTACATTCCCCACCCCCCATTGGGTCTATCTGAGTGAAATAGTGTGTAACCAGGGAGTCTGAATTCATCAGCTTCCATCCTGTTAGTTAACCAAGTCTCTGTCAAACCTATGACATCAGGGGCATGTTCTTCTACCATTAAGTTTAGTATATCAATTTTATTTCCTAGGCTTCTTGCATTGTCTTGCAATATCATAATTTTCTCTACTTTTGTTCCTGGGTTTAACCCTACATCTCCCAGCATTAGTAAAAGTAAGGTAACATTTCCCTGTTGCCCCTGTAGTTGTTTATGTAGGACATAGGGATTTAAAACTATTACCTTGCTGCACAGGTCAAAAAGTCTCCAGGTATTAGTAAACACATTCCTTCTTTTTAAATTATAATTTACTTCCTGCTTTATCATGGTAAGTGGTAGCCAATAAGCTCCCAATTTCCTTTGCTTTTCTACAGCCATAGTGTGGCATGCAAGGCTAGGCAAAAGCACAAAACATATCAAATACAATCAATACATAGCTAAAAGTGAATTTTGATTGAACTTAAATCAAACATATCAATAAATAATACCCTCTCAATGTCCCTCCCCTTAGTAGATGTATAATAATTCAATATAATCTTCTAAATCTTAAGCTTCTCCTTAATGCCAGAAAGACTAAAACTATGATCATCTCATCTCATATCTCCCCAACCCCAGGGTCATCTACTAGCCTTCAGATTCACATCATACTAGATGAGCCATTGGAAATTGTGGATAAGTTCAAATACCTGGGATTCTGGCTGGACAACAGGCTTAACATTTTGGTTCATTTAAATGAAGTAACAAAATAATTCTGATAATGCCTAGACGTATTCTTCCGCATTAGGCACCTTCTCACATTAGAGGCATGGAAGAGACTAGTCCAGACAACCTTTTTACCATTACTTGACTATGCCGACTTTCTCTATAGCCACTGTCCTAGCCTGGCACTACGTAAGCTCGATATCCTCTATCATCATGCTTTGAGGTTCATTTTGAACTCTCCCCTATGCACCCACCACTGCCAGCAGTATGAGACATTGGGCTGGTCTTCCCTCACATTAAGGAGGCAAAGAAATGCTGTCCTCTGGTTCTATAGGGCACTAACAGATAAATTGCCAACCTACATCTCTAGTCTATAGCACACCAAGGGGTCGTATGGTCTAAGATGTTTTACATTAATCCCTTTCAACCTACCCAGGATTAAGACGCGGTATGGTTTGGCTGCTATTAACTTCTCTCTCCCCTCTGTGTGGAACACTCTGCAAAGAACCCTAAGGATCACCACTATTCCAGGTCCTTACACCTTCAACTCTAAGCTCACATGTACTTTTATAATATGCCCTATCTAATTTATTTAATAATGATTTATTTGCAGCTCAATGCAAGAGTTTACCATATGTAAAAACTGGGACAATTAATTGTTTCACCACTTTTTTCTGCTATTCCTACTTTGGAACTTAGTTGTTCCCTAAATTGCATATTCACATAAAACATAACAGCTAAGTAAATATACCGATTTACCTGTTCCAGGCTTCCATCACTATCTATATTTATTTTAATTTGAACAGATTTTTTTTGTTCTACTCACATGTACTTTTAGGCTACTAAACATGTAGCCTAAAAGAAACCTGCAATTGTTACAGGTGGTCACTTCCTGACTACTATTTCCCACCTGTTGATCTTTGACTATTTGCAACCTCACCCTTGCTCTTTACAATGCCAGCACTTCTTTTCAACTGCAAGTATCCTGACTTTGTTGGCTATTTCCACCCTATTTGCTCTTCCCTTCCCTCTATGCTACCTTTCCTTAGTGCAACTTTTTTATGGGGTTGTCTGAGTGCAGTGGCTTGGGGGTGTTGTATGTCATTTCCCCTAGGGTGCACACCGGAGGCCTTTTAGATCTACTTTGGTTTGTGTATGTACTAGACTTGCTGTTGACATGTTTTAGTATGTATTATCAATGACAGTGTATTTTCTGAATAATGTTTTATGCCTATATTGTATGTACTATTACTGTTTTTACCTTTGTATTTGTTATACCTGCCCAGGAACATCTTGAAAATGAGCTTTCTCAATGGTGATATGCCTGGTTAAATAAAGTTTGATTGACTGATTGATTGAATAACCCTACTTCAGTTAGCCTTTATGTCCCACCACTGTTCTTGCTACTTTAGTTCCCTTCTTTTTCTCTGTGGAGTGGTGCTTGTGCCACTCAGGCTCACGCCCATGCTCACGCTGAGCCCGCGGCATGGGGCTTTGTAGTGGCAAGCCCCTCCTCCTGGGCAGTCCCACATGGCTGCCGACTCGCTGCCGAGTCCCTCCTTCTCGGCAGCTGGGAACCAACATTCACTAGTGCAGTGTAAGCTGGCAGTCAGTCAGCTCAACAAGATGTTATTTGGAGCAGCTGAAAAGAGTCAAGAGCAGTCTCAGTGACCAGGTAAGACCTCAGGTCACATATAGCTCAGTCTGCAGCATGTCCCTCCTGCTGACTGCCTCTGCTGTCTCTCGTCTGTGTAGGGCAGTGAGTTATGTGGCTTGAGCCTTTTTGAACTGCATGGAAAAATAAACTATGCTGTGATCTTTATGCCATGCCAATGAATTCATTTGAATTGTTTAGTATTTTTCTAATAAATTTGCTCCCCAGATCCCCCCTTGAGGGGAGAGGGGAAGCTGCAGTATAAGGGCTGCAAGCTGCACAATCAAGCAGACTTGATAGGCCATAAGGCCTTAATCTGCTGGCAATTCCATATGTTAGTATGTTTATAGATCGAGAAACCTGTTGCCCTTCCAGCCACTGCAAATACCATCACACCCAAGACAGAGATCTTGACATCACTGAGAAGATTTCCTGTTCTGAGGTACTGTTGTTTTTAACTCTTTGCAAAAGAAGACTGTTTTGCTGGGTGTATACTGATCAAGGGACCACCCTCTTTCTCCGTGATGGTTGCATCAAATATACCCCTAGACATGGAAGGGGAGGAGAGGCCCCCGGGGGGTACCAGTAACAGAATCTTGGGGTTGCAACCTGCCCCGAGGTGAATTCTGTTAGAGAAAGGTGGTATACGATACAATCTAAGATAAGCAAGAAGAAGAGAGAGCCTTACAAATTGGAGCTTACAAAGTAAGGAGGAGCTGTGTTACATATATATATATATATATATAATATAAGTGGCACAGTAGTGCCACTATAGTTAGGGTTGAGTACCCCATTTAAGGTTAAAGTGTGATATTTTGCATCTTAATAACGTTGCCACCATTCAATGGATTTGCCTGACATTTGGCAGGCACAGAGCAGTGGCATGGATCTTGGGATCTGCTAAGTTTCATACTGGTCGGATATACAATGGCAGAGTTATTAAGCAACATTCTCTAGCACATTTACGCTTTTTTGCGTATTCTTTGCTTGTGCCTATAGGTCGCATGGTTTGTGCGACCAGTCCAAAAACTTCAGAGAACATGTGCCTTTTGAAGATTTCATGAAAGAATATTGAACAGTTCAAAAGTTATTCAAAAAACAGATTTTCCATTATAGTCAATGGGAAAAGTTAACAAAAAGTTTGACAGTGTTGCAAATGCCGTTTTTAGTGTCACAAATGATCCCAGTAGTGTTTTGTTTTCAGTTACTGATCACAGAAATACTTGGCATTTAAATTTGGGACCCTCTAGGGATGCAATTCTTTTTGTGTTTACCTAGCAGAGCCCTGAAGATGCTAGGCATGTCTTTATTTTGGGGTTAAACGCCCCAGAAATATGTTTTTGAACTTTTTGGAAAAAGTAGTGTCGCAGATTAGTGTCACACCTGTGATTTTATTTGCAAAAGTGTTGTGATTTGCGACACTACTATTCGACACTGTGGGGAAAATAACAGGAATTCTTTGCCACCCTGCTGCAAAACACTGGTTTGGTCTTTTGGGCTGAAATTTGGAGGGAAGAAAGCCAACATCCCACAGATGTGCCTTTTAGTGGTTTGGTGACAAAATCATGCATTGATGGAAAGTTATGTTAATCTGAATTTGATGCTTTTTGCCATAGACTAACATTGTGGCATCTGCCATGCCTTTCGGGGCCCATATCTCGGAAACACTTCGAGATATGGTCTTTTCATTGCAAAAATACTTAGCCCCTCATAAAACTAGCCAGGAAAGTCATAAATAATACAAAATTTTTATTTTTTTCTACGTCGTACTGTTCCTGAAATATAAGCAATTTAGTGTTCCAAGTGCTCATTTTCTGGTCCGAGGCCCATTGTTATGCATACATTCTTTGCACTTACTGTGTTCCTCTATGCAGCTGTTGGGGAAAACCAGGGTGTGCACTTCCATTACTGTTACTCTTAGCATTTCCACTTTCATTTCCATATCCATTTGCATTACCGTTCCTGTGTACGCCACGCGTGCGTTATCCTTTGCATTTTCGTTTGTGCTTGAGTTTGTATTACTGTTACCATTTGTGTTTCCACTACTGTTTGTGTTTGCATTTACATTTGCATCACCATGCGCATTTTCATTTGCATTTGCGGCCGTCCTTCCATTTGCATTTGTCTTTCATTTGGCGTCATCATTGCTGTTACCGTTATCATTTGTGTTTCCAATTGTGTTACCGTGACCGTGCGCATTACAGTTTGCATTTCCATATGTGCTTGAGTTTCTGTTTCTATTTCTCTTTCCTTTGGTGTTACTGTGGCTGTTACCGTTAGCATTTGCATTTCCAGTTGTGTTACCGTGACCGCGAGCATTACGGTTTGCATTTCCATATGCACTTGCATTTGTATTTCTGCTTCCTTTGGCATTTTTGTTGCTGTTACCGTTACCATTTGTGTTTCCAGTTGCGTTACTGTGACCGTGCGTGTTATGGTTTGCATTTCCATTTCTGTTTGCTTTGCTGCTGTTGTTGCTGTTACTGTTACCATTTGCATTTCCAATTGCGGTATCGTGACCATGCGTGTTACCAGTGGTGTTTTTGCACGTGCTTGCATTTGCATCTCTGTTTGTGTTACTTTTTGCTTTGGTGTCTGTTTGCGCTTGCATTTCTATTACCATTTGCGTTACAATTTACATTTGCATCACCATGTGCATTACCATTTGTGTCTGTGTTTGCATTGCAGTTACTGTTACTATGTGACAAAAAATCACGTGGTGGGAGCACCAGGCCTGAAGGGCCCGCACTCCCACCACCACATTCCATTCACTATTTATACTTCTCATTCTCAAAAAGAAGGGGAATTCATGGCAAAAAAAACTCCATTTAATGCATCAGTTAGGGTTGTTTCACTGCGACAAAAGTAAGGAAATTCGATATTAGGGTTGAAAAAAAAACTTGCCCCCCCACCCCGCCTCCCCAACCGGCATTGGTGTGTGCATTGGGGTCATCAGTCTTAACTCTCACCCCACTTTCCTATACTTCACCACCTCATCTTCTTTACACATGGGATGGGGTGAGAGTTAGGAGGTGACCCCAACGCATCCCTCGATGCTGGTTGGAGGGTGGGTGGAAGGGTTTTCAACCCTAACATTGAATTTCCTTACTTTTGTTGCTGTGGAACAACCCTAACTGATGCATTTAATGGAGTTTTTTGCCATGAATATATCTATATATCTATCTATCTAGCTATATATATATATATATATATATACTGTTTATATGCTGTATATACTGTACATAGAGCATCCCACATTTCCCTACTTTCTTCACTTTAGTAACTGACAAAGAAAGTGTGTGTGTGCGTGTGTGTGTGTGTGTGTGTGTGTGTGTGTGTGTGTGTGTGTCACACATGATCACAGGACCCAGGCTAGAAAAATTGCTCACCAGCAATTATATAAAATGTAAGATGGGGAGTGTGTGACATAAGAATTAAATGCACACCTCTAGTTTGGGATGCTCTAATACACCCTCAGGGTTTATGTAGAGATATTTTATATATATATATATATATATTCATTGCAAAAAATGTTAATGCATGAGTTAGGGTTGTTACTAAAGTGACAAAAGTAGGGACACTGACAGGCATTGGGGGTTTCCTTGGGGTTCCCTGCCCTAACACTCACCCCCATTCCATAAGTAAATAAGCTGAGATTGGGTACAGTATAGGAGAATGGGGTGAGAGTTAGGACTGACGACCCTAAGGCACACTCCCGATGCCTGTCAGTGTCTGCAGGGTGGGGTGGGGTGTTAGGATTGGAGACCCTAATGCCACATTTCCTAACATTTGTCACTTTAGTAACAACCCTAACAGTTGCATTAATGAAATATTTTGTAATGAATTACCTTACTTTTTCAGATAGTATAATCGTATCCTTATTTGTCTGTGGGAGTGTACGGCCCTTTGGGACCTGCGCTCCCATCCCTCCATAGATGCATATATGTAGGTAGCTGAGGAAGTACAGGGCTCTCCAGGCCCTGCACTTCCATTTATAGGACAACTGTAACCAAATTGTCAGCATAGCCATCCTATTACCCCACCTCATGTAATCAGTTCATGTATCCAGTTTTTATTTTTATTAGCCATAATTTTATAGTTTGATCGGTTTGCCAGAGTAGGGGTTTTCTTGTACTTCTGGTTTCCCTTCTTTTTAAGTTTGTGGGTGGAGCCTACAGCCATTTTGGGATCAATCACAGCTTACAAAAATGGCTGATCGTGGAACCTTCCATTGGACATTTGGAAGTTTCCTTCCAAAAGTCCAATGGAGTTTGAAACTCCCCTCCATGATTGGCCACTATGGAATAAAGGCATCACTATTTCGGCTGTTACTTCCACATTCTGGGGCAAGAACTACACATGCGCGACTCACATACATGTGTAGTTCCGCTGGTGCCACCATGTTGTGAATGGCAAAATGCCATTCACTGCAACTATGCATGCATGAGTGCCGTGCATGAAGAGTTGCATCACCGCCGCCAGCACTGGCAGGAAAGAAAACCCTCCCACTGCTGCTGTTCTCCCTGCTCCCTGTTCCCATGCTGACATCAGGGTTCCCAATCCCCCTGTCAGCATTATGTAGTCCCCATCATGTGCACACTGGGAGCCCACCCCAGTGTGCCCAGATGTATTTATTTGCCCCATGCTGACATCAAGGGTTCCCAATCCCTGTCAGCATTATGTAGTCCCCACTCATGTGGCACACTGGGAGCCCACCCCAGTGTGCCCAGATGTATTTATTTGCCCCATGCTGACATCAGGGTTCCCAATCCTGTCAGCATTATGTAGTCCCCATTATGTGGCACACTGGGAGCCCACCCCAGTGTGCCCAGATGTATTTATTTGCCCCATGCTGACATCAGGGTTCCCAATCCCCCTGTCAGCATTATGTAGTCCCCACTCATGTGGCACACTGGGAGCCCACCCCAGTGTGCCCAGATGTATTTATTTGCCCCATGCTGACATCAGGGTTCCCAATCCCTGTCAGCATTATGTAGTCCCCACTCATGTGGCACACTGGGAGCCCACCCCAGTGTGCCCAGATGTATTTATTTGCCCCATGCTGACATCAGGGTTCCAATCCCCTGTCAGCATTATGTAGTCCCCACTATGTGGCACACTGGGAGCCCACCCCAGTGTGCCCAGATGTATTTATTTGCCCCATGCTGACATCAGGGTTCCCAATCCCCTGTCAGCATTATGTAGTCCCCACCATGTGGCACACTGGGAGCCCCACCAGTGTGCCCAGATGTATTTATTTGCCCCATGCTGACATCAGGGTTCCCAACCCCCTGTCAGCATTATGTAGTCCCCACTCATGTGGCACACTGGGAGCCCACCCCAGTGTGCCCAGATGTATTAGTTGCCCCATGCTGACATCAGGTTCCAATCCCCTGTCAGCATTATGTAGTCCCCACTCATGTGGCACACTGGGAGCCCACCCCAGTGTGCCCAGATGTATTTATTTGCCCCATGCTGACATCAGGGTTCCCAATCCCCCTGTCAGCATTATGTAGTCCCCACTCATGTGGCACACTGGGAGCCCACCCCAGTGTGCCCAGATGTATTTATTTGCCCCATGCTGACATCAGGGTTCCCAATCCCCCTGTCAGCATTATGTAGTCCCCACTCATGTGGCACACTGGGAGCCCACCCCAGTGTGCCCAGATGTATTTATTTGCCCCATGCTGACATCAGGTCCCAATCCCCTGTCAGCATTATGTAGTCCCACTCATGTGGCACACTGGGAGCCCACCCCAGTGTGCCCAGATGTATTTATTTGCCCCATGCTGACATCAGGGTTCCCAATCCCCTGTCAGCATTATGTAGTCCCCACTATGTGGCACACTGGGAGCCCATCCCAGTGTGCCCAGATGTATTTATTTGCCCCATGCTGACATCAGGGTTCCCAATCCCCCTGTCAGCATTATGTAGTCCCCACTCATGTGGCACACTGGGAGCCCACCCCAGTGTGCCCAGATGTATTTATTTGCCCCATGCTGACATCAGGGTTCCCAATCCCCCTGTCAGCATTATGTAGTCCCCACTCATGTGGCACACTGGGAGCCCACCCAGTGTGCCCAGATGTATTTATTTGCCCCATGCTGACATCAGGGTTCCCAATCCCCTGTCAGCATTATGTAGTCCCCACTATGTGGCACACTGGGAGCCCACCCCAGTGTGCCCAGATGTATTTATTTGCCCCATGCTGACATCAGGGTTCCCAATCCCCCTGTCAGCATTATGTAGTCCCCACTCATGTGGCACACTGGGAGCCCACCCCAGTGTGCCCAGATGTATTTATTTGCCCCATGCTGACATCAGGGTTCCCAATCCCCCTGTCAGCATTATGTAGTCCCCACTCATGTGGCACACTGGGAGCCCACCCCAGTGTGCCCAGATGTATTTATTTGCCCCATGCTGACATCAGGGTTCCCAATCCCCCTGTCAGCATTATGTAGTCCCCACTCATGTGGCACACTGGGAGCCCACCCCAGTGTGCCCAGATGTATTTATTTGCCCCATGCTGACATCAGGGTTCCCAATCCCCCTGTCAGCATTATGTAGTCCCCACTCATGTGGCACACTGGGAGCCCACCCCAGTGTGCCCAGATGTATTTATTTGCCCCATGCTGACATCAGGGTTCCCAATCCCCCTGTCAGCATTATGTAGTCCCCACTATGTGGCACACTGGGAGCCCATCCCAGTGTGCCCAGATGTATTTATTTGCCCCATGCTGACATCAGGGTTCCCAACCCCTGTCAGCATTATGTAGTCCCCACTATGTGGCACACTGGGAGCCCACCCCAGTGTGCCCAGATGTATTTATTTGCCCCATGCTGACATCAGGGTTCCCAATCCCCCTGTCAGCATTATGTAGTCCCCACTCATGTGGCACACTGGGAGCCCACCCCAGTGTGCCCAGATGTATTTATTTGCCCCATGCTGACATCAGGGTTCCCAATCCCCCTGTCAGCATTATGTAGTCCCCACTATGTGGCACACTGGGAGCCCACCCCAGTGTGCCCAGATGTATTGATTTGCCCCATGCTGACATCAGGTTCCCAATCCCCTGTCAGCATTATGTAGTCCCCACTCATGTGGCACACTGGGAGCCCACCCCAGTGTGCCCAGATGTATTTATTTGCCCCATGCTGACATCAGGGTTCCCAATCCCCCTGTCAGCATTATGTAGTCCCCACTCATGTGGCACACTGGGAGCCCACCCCAGTGTGCCCAGATGTATTTATTTGCCCATGCTGACATCAGGGTTCCCAATCCCCCTGTCAGCATTATGTAGTCCCCACTCATGTGGCACACTGGGAGCCCACCCCAGTGTGCCCAGATGTATTTATTTGCCCCATGCTGACATCAGGGTTCCCAATCCCCCTGTCAGCATTATGTAGTCCCCACTCATGTGGCACACTGGGAGCCCACCCCAGTGTGCCCAGATGTATTTATTTGCCCCACGCTGACATCAGGTTGCCCAATCCCCATGTCAGCATTATGTAGTCCCCACTCATGTGGCACACTGGGAGCCCACCCCAGTGTGCCCAGATGTATTTATTTGCCCCATGCTGACATCAGGGTTCCCAATCCCCCTGTCAGCATTATGTAGTCCCCACTCATGTGGCACACTGGGAGCCCACCCCAGTGTGCCCAGATGTATTTATTTGCCCCATGCTGACATCAGGGTTCCCAATCCCCCTGTCAGCATTATGTAGTCCCCACTCATGTGGCACACTGGGAGCCCACCCCAGTGTGCCCAGATGTATTTATTTGCCCCACGCTGACATCAGGTTGCCCAATCCCCATGTTGGCTTTATGTACCCCAACTCATGTGGCACACTGGAAGCCCATCCAGTGTGCTCAAATGTTTGTTTTTTTCTTTTCCCCCTGCCAACATTAGGGTGCCCAATCCCCATGTTGGCGTCATGTACCCATCTACCCAACTCATGTGGCACACTCAGAGTCCACCCTAGTGAGCCCAAATGTATGTTTTTTCCCATGTAAATAAAGAAAACCTCCCCCAAACATGCTTTTTTACCGGTGAAAAGGAAAATGGTCCCTCATTGTCACCCCAGTCCCCCTTCCCCCATCCCCACCATCCCATTGAGCATCCACCTCCCCTTAGCCCCCTTACCCCATACTTACCTCCAGAGGCTGGCGCTGTCATCTTCTCTGGACTGGTACACGTCTGCACTCTTCAAAACTGAACTGCAAACTGAAGAATCAAAGGTAAGCATGTTATAATGGCATTCCATGGGGTTTTCAACTTAAGTTGATAAATCAGCCCTTTTTCAGAATTTTGGCCCCAAATTTTCAAAATGGGGTTCTTGGGACCCCACCTCATGAACAGTGTCACTGTAATTTCATTGCTTGGTCCCGAAAGGTGATTTTGTGATTGCTGTGTGTAATCACCTTTCAGGACTGACTAATGAAATGACAGTGCCACTGTTCATGAGGTGGGGTCCCAAAAAGTCCTTGTTGCACAGTTTCTACACACACTCCTAACTTCATCAGTTTGTAATATTTTCACTCCAGATTTTCAATATTGCCATTTTTGCACACCTCATTTTTAACAGTACAGCTGTCATTTTCACATCCTGCCCGAAACTTGTTTTTGCACCTGTGATACAGAATGGCGTGGTGGCTCTGTGAAATCACCTTTCAGGACAAGTGAACAAAATGACACTGGCACTCTTCATGAGGAGGTGTCCCAAAAAAGGCCATGTTGAAAATTTGGTTCATCTCCTCCAAAAAAGGGCAAAGTTACATTCAGGCATTCAATAATTTCTATACACACATGTAACTTTGGTCATTTGGTAGCTCATCACAGCTGTATCAGCTGTCTAGATCTTGTTTCTTTTGATACTCTTGTTAATTTGTTTTGAAAACCATTTAGGGATTCTTGCTGAACTAGAATATTTCTTGATGACTGGTATATATTTAGCTATACAAGATTGTATTTTATTATTTATGTGTTCTTATTTGTAGAGTAGGGAATCATAGAAACATAGAAACTTAGATTTTGATGGCAGAACTAAGGACTGCTTGGCTCACCTAGTCTGCCCATTTTCCTATCTATTGGATAAGCTGCAGATCCTAGTTAACCAACAGCCTACTTCTTTCTGCCCCCCCAGAATTGCCTTATGTCTGTCCCATGCATTCTTGAATTCCACTACTGTTTTTGAACACATGACCTCCTCAGGAAGGCCGTTCCATGCATCCACCACCCTCTCAGTGAAAAAATACTTCTGCACACTTATTGTTTTTCCAGTCCCAAGATCTAATATGTTCTTTCATAGCATTGCAATTAGCTTTATTATAACATTTGATGTTAGTAATGCCCCCATATGTAGCATCCCACAAAACATTAGCTCTTACCATATTGTGGTTGCTGTCCCCAAGTGGTTCTTTGATCATAATGCACTTTAGTTCTTCATCAAGGTTTGTTAGAATCAGATCAAATTTACTAGTTCCCCTTGTGGGTACTCAGACTCTTTGCTCTAAATTTTTATCCAAAAGGATATCAATAAATCTGTTTTCTATGCAAGTTGTCCCCGTCATAATTTTTCAGTCAATTCTAGGGAAAATAAAATCTCCTAAGAGTAAGTAATCACCCTGAATGTTAACTGAGTCGATATTTTCCAAAAATGTCGTGTTGTCTTCTTGATTTAAGTTAGGTGATCTGTAACATAGGCCAATTGTTAGATTTTTTGTTGTTGTTGATATTTAGTTGCACCCACATACTTTCCCCGTGTTCTATACTATGAGTTAATTGAAGGTTTTCTAATTGAATCTGTTCTTTTATACATAGTGCAACACCCTCACCCCCGCATCTTTCACTACGATCTTTGTGAAATTATTGATATCCAGCTATGTTTTTTCACCAGTCATCATTAGTAAACCAAGTTTTGGTAACAGCATGTATATTAATGTTACCATCATACAAAATGAGTTTAATTCATCCTGTTTATTCCGTAAATGTCTGGCATTTACTAATAGAAGTTTAATATAGTTTGGGTTATTACATGGTCCGATGGTTTTTCCTCTTGGTTTTATACTGTGGTTTTGATTTCGGTATTTTTTGATCCCCACCCCTTCCTTCTTAGTTTAAACATGTGTTTATATATTCCTTAACCACTGACTGCCCTTTCTATTCAGATGTGAACCATCCAGCCTAAAAAGATCTCTACTTACATTGAAAATTGCCCATGTTTTTATAATCCTGAAGTTGTTTTTCAAACAACATTGTCCGATCCAGTTGTTAATTTTTACTACCTTTTTGTTTAACCATGCTCGGATCTCGGTACTGGTGACATTTCCGACAAGATTACTTCACACACTTGTTCATTTAAAAATGTGTGTGCCTTTTTAATACAATTTGTTATTTCATCTTCTGTTAGTTTTTTGAGATCATTAGTTCCTACGTGCAAGAGTACCAGAGGTTTATCCCGAGTTATCTTTTTGCTGAATATATCTTGTAATAATGAATTAATGTATTCAGTCCCTGTACCTGGCAGTGACCTATTTGTCCCTTGTTCTTTTTAATTAGCTGTGGTAAATGAGTTAGTACATTTAACCACAGAATCACCTATAATATAAACAAGACATTTATTACTATTTGGTATCCTTGATTTTCCCTGTGTTTTAGAAGTGTTTGTAAATGAGAAGGTGTGTTAAGCTCGTTGACCTATATTTTCAGTTCCATTTGGTGTTTGTTCATTTGTGGCTGTTTCTGTTACTATGTCTATAATGTCCTGTACTTCACTAACAATGTTGTCCATTATAGTCATGACAGGAGCAAACTGATTTTCAATTGGAACTGAAAATTCCATAGCCTGCCTTCCCTTTTCAATGTAAGCTTTTCTGTGTCATGTCTAATTGGCAGAGAGCAGTAAGAGGAAGGAGGTGCTGCTAGAAGTATACTTCTCTACTTTAGTCTGTACTGGGACTAAAGAACTAGAACTGTACTACTGGGACCTTCAATTTAGGGTAAAAACAAACAAACAAAAAAAAAGAGTTAGTGTGTTTGAGTTGGCTGAAGTGAATTGTTATCTGAACAGTTATCTAGATGTTTGTCTGAGTTGGCTGAAGTGAATTGTTATCTGTACAGTTATCTAGGTGTAGAAGGAGCTGTAAATTTGGGGGTGTGGCTTAACCAGAAGGAAGCCAGGTGTTTAGGATTTAAAAACTGCCCTAGATAGCTTCTGGCAGAGAATAGGCAGAGAACAGCAAGAGGGAGGAGGTGCTGCTAGAACTATACTTCGCTACTGGGACTGTATTGCCCTCCTTCACTCCCCTCCACCCCCCCACCTTCAGCCAGTTCTACTTTTATAGGCACAGGATTTGACTGAGAACTGGAATTTCCTGTTTGAGAACAGGAAGGGAGTGATCACAGAGCCACAAAAGACTCACCATCCTAAAAGGAAAAGAGTAGCTCTCCATCCCCTAGCTGCTGGAGCTCTGACTCTAAGCAAGTAAGGAGACTACTGAGAAATATAGGAACTTTCTGTCTCAGGACAGAAAGATCAGGAGCTTTAAGGGCACTGATTCAGTAAGGGAAAAATGTATATGTGTATATATATATATATATATATATATATATATATATATATATATATATATATGCACACACACAGAGAAAAGAGTAAGTATTCAAAACAACAGTTAAGGGGGCAGAAATAAGACATGATGGAAGTGGCGCAGTGCAGTAGCTGTGGAGCAGCACCCTTCCAGGTGACATTCTGGAGGATGCAGTGTTGTCCCATTTGCAGGCACCTCTCTGGGCTGAGGGAGGAGGTTGCTCATCTCCAGGCTGAGTTGGCCAGGATTTGGGGGATCTCTTCTGCCATGCAGGGACCACCCGGGCCACTGCCACTGCCTCAGAGGTTGCCAAGAAAGAGGAGTGGTTGGACCACAGTGGGCTCATGGAGGGTGAGGGTGGTAGAACAGAGGTGCATCTCTCCAGTTGTACCTCTCCAGAATTCATATGCCAATCTGGTAGAGTGTGGTTCCTCTATAGAGGCACCCACAGTGGAGACCAAGGAGGGTGTTGGGAACCTCCACAAAGGAGACCCACAGGAGGGTGGCATGGGACCCCACAGGGGAAGGAAACAACTCTTGGTGGGGGACTCCATTGTTAGGAGGGTAGGACTGGGGGTAGAGAGAGGAGAGGGAGGTAAGGTGCCTGCCAGGTGTCATGGCTTGGAGGGACAGGGAGCGAATCCTCAGGATTGAGGGAGTAGCTGCACAGGACAGGGAGCCGAATGTCATTGTCCACCTAGGGACAAATGACCTGGCAGGGAAAGGGATCAGAACAGTGCAGGAGGAGTTTGTGGAGTTGGGGAGGGGCCTTAGACAAGTAGCACACACGGTAACCTTCTCGGAGGTGCTGCCTGTCTATGGCATGGGTGAAGCTAGGGTGCTCCACACCATGGGATTCAATCAGTGGTTGAAAACCTGGTGCAGAGCTCAGGAGTTTGGCTTCACTGGGGACTGGGGGTCCATCTGGAGTGATGCAGGCCTATACTGACGTAATGGTCTGCATCTGTCCAGGAGGGGAACCAGGATCTTAGATGACAGGTTTAAATGCTTCATTGGCAAGCATTTAAACTAGCCAAGAGGGGAGGCACTGGAAAGGAGCAGGGAAATCCTAGCCCCCCAAAAATATCAGGGTAGTTAGTGAGGTAAACACCAAGATAGAGACATCGATAGGGAGAAGGGTAGGGGTAAATGGATAAAATGCAAAGGCAGTAAGGACAGGGATGGGGCAAAAAGGGGTAAGACCATCAAGAAATGAAGGATAATGAGTACCAATGCCTGTAGTTTGGGCAGCAAACTCTCTGAACTGGTGGCCTTGATGGAAGAAGGATGCCTGGATATTGTGGCAGTCACAGAAACATGGTATACAGAGAACAATGACTGGGGTACACAACCTACAGGAGAGACAGGGAGGATAGAAGAGGGGGAGGAGTAGCTCTCTATGTAAGGGAAGGGATAAAAGCAACAGAACAAAAGAGTAAACAGGGAGGAGAGGAAGCACTTTGGGTCACCTTAGAGACTGGAAATGGCACCACAATCCGCACAGGGGTTGTATACATACCCTGATCTCAGGGGGAGGAAATGGACAAGGATATGATAGAAGGCATCCTTAGGATGGCAGAGAAAGGGGAGATATTGTTGATGGGAGACCCGAATATGCTAGATGTTAACTAGAGCACCTTTGATGCAGCCACATTCAAGAGCAGGGCCATTCTTGATGTCCTACAGGGGGAAAGCCTCAGACAGCAAGCACTGGAACCCACTCAGGAGGGAGCAATCTTAGACCTCATACTCACAAAAAGGGGCCAGTGAGAAGATCTTAGATCTAGAAGTGGGTAGCCATCTGGGAACAAGTGACCACCAAACAGTATGGTTCATGATAAACTCAGCTGCAGAGTCAAGCCATGCAAAAGTGAGGGTACTGGACTTCAGGAGGGCTGGTTTTGTCAAAATGGAAGAGTGCCTTAGAAAGGCACTAGCAAACAGGCAAGAAGGAGGGGTGGAGCAACAACGGAACACATCAAACTGCCATCACAGAGGCAACAAGCCTTTGTGTGAAGCAAATAAACAAATCAAAATGAAAGAAAAAGCCACTATGGTTCTCTAAAGAGGTGGCAGGAAGGTTATGGAGAAAAGATAGCATTTAGGAAGTATAAGGAAACACAGAAGGAGCAGGACAGAGAACTGTACCAGTTAAGGCAGAGGAAGCAGGGAAGGCAGTCAGAATAGCAAAGGCCCAAACTGAGGAAAAGATAGCCAACTCAGTTAAGAAGGGGGATAAAACCTTTTATAGGTACATTAGGGAGCGTAGAAAGACAAAGGGAGGGATAGTGAGGCTGAATGAATGGACGGTGGGTGAGCAGAGAGGGACAGTAAAAAAGCAGGGATACTGAACAAATACTTCTGCTCAGTATTCACAAAAGAGGAGGAGGGGGAAGTACCTAATCAAATTAACAGAAGCACTCTGGGTAGGGGGGTCGATCCCAGTCCTTTCACAGAAGAAAGGGTTCTGAAAGAACTCCTAAAACTGAAGGTGGACAAAGAAATGGGGACTGATGGGATTCACCCCAGAATTCTAAAAGAATTAAGGGGAGAACTAGTGACACCACTGACTATCTGTTTTAACAAATCATGGGAGGATGGTGTGGCACCTGAGGACTGGAGGAGGGTGGATGTGATTCCCCTTCACAAAAGTGGGAGCAAGACAGAGGCAGAAAACTACAGACCTGTCAGTTTGACCTCAGTGGTAGGGAAAATGATGGAATCAATGCTGAAGGAAAGAATTGTTGAGTACATAGAGGCCAGTGGGGAACAGGACCCAAGGCAGCATGGATTCACAGTGGGAAGGTCATGTCAGATGAATCTAATCAATTTCTTTGACTGAGGGACCAAAGTAGTAGACCAGGGAGGAGCTGTGGACATGGCCTACCTAGACTTTAGCAAGGCATTTGACACATTCCCCACACTAAAGATTAATAAACAAATTAACCCGCCTGGGAGTGGGTCCCAGGGTGGTAGCCTGGGTAAAACATTGGCTGGACAACAGGATATAGAAGGTAAATGTAAACGGAGTCCACTCTAAAGAAAGGGGGGTTACTAGTGGGGTACCACAGGATTCAGTACTGGGTCCAGTCCTTTTTAATGTCTTTATAAGTGACATTGCAGAGGGACTGGAAGGAAAAGTATGCCTCTTTGCAGATGACATAAAGATCTGCATCAGGGTTAATGCACAAGGGGTGTGTGTGGGAAGGATGAGAAGGGACTTGGCAAGGTTGGAGGAATGGTCAGAAGTATGGCAGCGTGTATTCAATGCAAAGAAGTGCAAAATAATGCACCTGGGAAACAAAAACCTAGGGGACGAGTACACAATGGGAGGCGGGGGTAGTAACAACAACAAAAATGGAAAGGGACCTGGGGTAATCATATCAGATGACCTTAAGGTTAGCAAGCAATGTGAGAAGGCAGTAGGGAGGCTGGGGGGATACTGGGATGTATAGGGATAGGCATCACCAGCAGAAAACAAGAAGTTGTTAGCCCTCTGTACAGACAGTTGGTGAGACCCCATCTGGGAGTACTGCGTCCAGTTCTGGAGACCCCATCTCTGCAAGGACATAGACAGGATGGAGGCAGTCCAGAGGAGGGCAACTAAAATGGTGCAGTGTCTGCAAGAGAAGCCATACGAGTAGAGACTAAAAGAGCTTAAGATGTATATCCTTGAGGAAAGGGGGGGGCATGACTGAAACTTTGAAAGTACCTCAGTGGAATCAACAAAGTCCAAGAGGGTAGCATCTTTCAGAAAAAGAGTTGTGCAAGAACAAGGGGACACAATTTGAAGATAGAGGGGGGATGGCTCGGGGGCAATGTGAGGAAGTATTTTTTTACAGAGAGGGTAGTGGATGCATGGAACCACCTTCCTGAGGAGGTTGTGGGGTCTAAAACTGTGGGAGAATTCAAGAATGCATGGGACAGATATAAGGCAATTCTTGTGGGGGGTAGGAAGAAATAGGCTGTTGGTTAACTAGGATCTGCAACTTATCCAGTAGGTAGGGAAATCGGCAGACTAGGTAGATCAAGCTGTCCTTATCTGCCATCAAAGTCTGTTTCTGTTTCTACGTTTCTAATTTCTCCTTCATCATTTTCCCTAGTTGTTTTGCTAGCCCCTTCCTGACCATTTTCTACTTTGTTTCCATTATTGGAGGTTTCTGTGAAAGGAGCAGTGAAACATTTTACTTGTAATTCCAGTCCTATTATTCTAATTCATAATTCTTTTATTTCAAGACATTGTTCGCATGTGTATTGTTCAGAGTCAATACTGTCTTGTATGGCAAACTTATTATAGATGGTACATTTTGTTACACTTTCCCCACTAGCTAGCTTCACATGCATACTTTCCATTGTTACCTTAATTGATAATACTCAAACAAATACACAGCTTTCCTCTAACTTTACCTTGCTGTTAGTATCTTGCTAGGGGCACAATTTATAATTGACAGTCGTGACGTACTGGCTCTGTTTCCCCGTGCTTGCCTATGCTTGCTGTGGCTCCCATTTTATGCTGAGCCAGGCAACACATAGAGCTCCCCTTCACCAGAATGTGTTGCCTAGCAACACAAAAGTACCTCCTGGACTGCAGCTGTAGCTATTGACAGCCTGTAAAAAGTCAGTCTAGTTGGCTACTGGTAAGCGCAAAATGCTCCACCAATTACATAAACTAACTGTAGCAGCTGAAATTTACAAACCTCAGCCCCTCATAAAATGGGAGGCGGAGGTCATGTGACCTGAAGTTTGGTACTCAGTTGCAGCAGAAAAAACAGTTATAAAAATTAAGAGCAAATATGCCCTGTAAAAATGGCCCGGAGTCACTCTCATAGTGGCCCCCCTCTTGTCCAAGCTGCACACAATCTCTGCTCGCTATGGCTCTGATTTTATGCTGACTTGGGTGGAGGCAGAGCTCTCCTTTACCAGAATGTGTTGCATAGCAACACCAAAGTAATTCCCAGACTGCAGCTGTAGCTATATACTGTCTTTAAAAAGTCAGTCTAGTCAGCTACTGGTAAGCTCAAAACGCTACACCAACTACATAAACTAACAGTAGCAGTTGAAATTTACAAACCTCAGCCCATTGTAAAAAGAGAGGTGGTCACATGATCTGATGTTCGGTAGTCAGTTGCAGCAGAAAGAACAATTATAAAAATTAAAAGAGGGCCCGGTGGTGCTGAGGGTTGAGGTGCTGAATGCTACACCTTACACTACGCCGGTGACCCAGGTTAATGGGAGTTGGTTGGGGGAGAAAGGATAGAGCATCCCAACAGATGCTCTCCTCCTCCGGGTGGGGGTAGGTTACTGGGCAGCAATTGTGCCCATAACATTGCTGCCAGTGGAAGCACGGGTGGCAAGGTGCAACAGTTCCTCAGGAGTCAGGGTGTGGAGGATGCTGTGGACACTTGACGATGTACATCTGGACATAAGTCCTTCGTGTCAGCGCCCTCAGGGGTAGGGACAAAAAACAGGAGAAAACCATAGTAAAAATCTCCCAGTAGCGAGCATCATGGTGCTGGGTTCCCAGTACGTCAGGGCTCAGCTGACAAGACTGGAGAAAGGTAAGGTTCCTCCAGGCCAAGACCAGAAAAAAGTAAAAAAAAAAATTAAAAAAAAATTAAAATAGCAAATATGCATGTGCTTTCTGGGACAACATTAAGGAGCTTAATGGAAAAAACTGCTCCCTCCCCATCCCAGATAGTGGTCAATGGCAGTATCACCACTGACCCTGTACATATTGCTGAATGCCTCAACACGACCTTCTCAGATCTCAACACTGTCCTACCAACCCACTTCTTTGACCCAGTTACTCCTTCAATCCCTCCCACCCTGGATTGCCCCCCATTTCTATTCCGCACCATATCCCCCCATAAAGCCAAACCTCTTCTACTAAAAGCCCTCTCCACCCATAATCCCAAATGCAAGCCAATCGACTCCAGGATTCTCCGGCTAACTCTGGATGGCATGTTAACCCCTCTCACTGACCTGCTAAACCGGTCCCTTTGTCTTGGTCAGTTCCCGAGCACCTGGAAATCAGCTGAAATCACCCCAGTTCATAAGAATGGAGATCACACAGTACCAAATAACTACAGGCCAATCTCCATCCTCCCCCCCTCTTTCTAAAGCCCTGGAAAAAATAGTCTCCACACAACTCATGAAATACCTCACTAAATACAACATACTGTGTCCACAGCAGCATGGTGTCCGTCCTGGACACAGCACTACGTCAGCCCTACTGGAGTTCTCACAACACATACACTCTGCACTTGACTCAGGTGATGTTACCGGGGCAGTGTTCATAGACCTGTCTAAGGTCTTTGACATTGTCTGTCACCCCCTCCTGCTTGACTACCTCCATAATTTGGGTTTCTCATCAGGCCCCCTTGCCTGGTTCTCTAGTTACCTCTGTGACAGATCCCAACAGGTCAAGATAAACGGTACCCTATCAACCGCGCTACCTGTTCACTCTGGTGTCCTGCAGGGGTCCATCCTGGGTCCTACTCTATTCAGTCTCTTCCTCAATACTCTTCCCAGCACCTGCTCAGGCAAAATGCTCCTATACACCGATGATGCAGTCCTCGTCACGTCCCACCCTGACCCTACCACCGTCCAGGACTCCCTTCAGATCATTTTCAGCCAAGCTGAAAAATGGTTCCATGACCACCGACTGGTCTTGAACCTCAAAAAAACTAAATCCATGCTCTTTGCCCACCGTCAAAGCACCACCAGTAATGCCCCCCTACACATCCTTCCCAGCACCAAACACCCCATCGAGCAAGTTACAGCATACAAATACGAGGGCATCACCTTCGACACAGCACTCACCTTCCACGCCCACCTCAAAACCCTGTCCACCGCAGTAAACACCCAGATTGGTCTCCTATACCGCCACAGAGATTGTCTCCCTCAGGCTGCCCTCCAGCTGGCTATCACCTCCTCTATCCTGTCCTTGGTTGATTATGGGCTTCCTAACTATGCTGCTGCTGACACCACCACCCTCTCCAAAGTCCAGATCTCAATAAACAAGGCCTGTAGGCTCCTGACAGGTGCCCATAGCAGAACTCACACTTGCCAACTCTACTCCTCCTCAAATCTACTCTCCTTTGATGAGCACCTGTGCTACCACACCTGTATACTGGCCAAATAAACACTTCTTGGGCTCTCCCCTCCTGGGGTTACCTCGTCCCTAAAACCAGCCTCCCAGACTGTTGCCACCTGAAGCGCAGCCAAGGCCACTTTCCAGATTCCGAGAGCTAGGACTTTGCTTGCCCAAAGGTCCTTCTATTACAGAGCACCCTCCTGATTTAACTCTCCCCCCCCATACCACCAGCATCCCCAAAATAGGCCCTTTTAAAACTGCCCTCCGGAAACACCTCATGGACACTCGAACCTGTAGGTGCCCCTGACTGTTCTAGAGACTGCACTCTTCTGGCTCTCTGTATCTGACAACATCCTCCCGGACTGCCTCCCCCCCCCCCCGAGGCCATGGTCCTCACCCTCCCCAGGTACCTGTTCCATAGATATACTAGAGCAGGCCTGTTATACTGTCTTAAGAATGTTTTTGGTCGAATCTGTAATTAATTGTAAACCTATTTTCTTCTATGTATTATCTGGAACTGCTGTGTATATTTCCCCTGCTGTTCCACACCTGTATCGTTCTCCATTGTCTTTTCACTGTCATGTGTTGTCTACCCTCCCTGTGGCGAGGTGCCTTTGTAAATGAGTCTCTGACTCAAAGGTTGTAAATCCGATTTATAAATAAATAAAAATTAAAATAAAGGAGTCACCCTCGTGATGATCCCCCTCTTGTCCAAGCTGCATATATCATATCTGTCTATACTTATATATATATATATATATATATATATATATGTATATATATATGTATATATATATGTATCACCCCTATATTAAGTGCTGAGAGGGGGGTTTCTATGTTAAACTGCTAATTTTTAACTATAGTATCTTTGCAGCCGTTCAACAGAATTGAACAAAATTTTGCATGTGCAGTCTTGTGGGGTAGCTCCCTTGATGTGGTAAGTTTCATTTTGGTCAGATGTGCAGTCTGAGATGCAGATGGTGAAAAAATGTAACAAAATGTTTTAACCTGTAAAAAAAAAAAAAAGAAGATGGTCCATCGCTGATCTGACCACCCCCATATCCTGACCTTCCACTCAGCACCCATCACCTTTCACCCCCCAACACCCCCCACACACCCTTACTCACCTGAACAAGTCCCAGGGTGAAGAGTCCCTCTCTAATCGTAGACACGTCTTACTACTGGAACCGTTGACTGCTACTGTATATGAGAAACTAAGATAAGTGCATTCAATGTATTTAAATGGGGGTTTCAACTTTGGTGCATAACTTTGCCATTTCTGCATATTTTTACACATAATTGTGAACATTGCCTTTCTGAGACCTTACCTCATAAACAATGTCAGTGGAATTATGCAAATGTAGCCCTCGTGCATGAGGTGAGATCACAAGATGGCTATGTTGAAAATTTGGGGGAAAATATGTAAAAATAGCAAAGTTATGCATATACCTTGAAATTTTGCTACGCTTGCTCATAGCTTTGACAATTTAAAATATTTTGACCCCAAATTTTCAACATGACAATCTCTTTACATGACCTCATGAACTCGACAGGTGTAATTTATCAAAACCTGACCAAACTGTGTTTTCCCACCTCTGGCGCTCAATGGTGTTGCAGTGGCGCAGAATCATGTTTTTGCATGAATTTCAAAATTTTCATTACCAGGTTCGTGAGGTGGGATAATAAGAAGGCTACGCTGAAAAGGTCATTCATGTTTTAATAGAAGTGCAATCATAGGGCTCCTCAGCAACATATATGTACAGTATGCATCTAGAGAGGGATGGGAGTGCAAGACCCAGAGGGCCCTGTGCTCTTACATACAAATCAGGATACAGTTATATTATCTCAAAAAGTAAGGAAATTCTTTGCAAAAAAATGTTTACGGTTCAGGCTAAAGCAAAAAAAGTGGGGAAATGTGTCTTTAGGGTTTCCAACCCTACCTCCAGCCAGAATCAAATTAGGGGTGCAGTCTTTCTTGGAGTGGTCAACCCTAAAGCTCATCCCATTCATACACTCAAGAAACATACACACCTAATGAGTGAGATTTAGGGCTGACAACTCCAAGGCAGACTGCACCCCAATTGGCTTCGGTACTGCGGGTAGGGTTTTAGGGTTGGAAACCCTAAACATACATTTCCCTACTTTTGTCACTTTAGCTTGAACCCTAAATATTGCATTAACTCAGTTTTTTGCAATGAATATATACCTGTGTTTTGAACGAAGTGATCCATCTGCATTGCAGCCCTGCAGTCAGCCTGAAGAAAGCCTAAAGCTGGTTATGTTGCCCGTTACCATTGTATAAACTCTGGTAACCATTGAGACTATAAGGACCTGCCAGTTGTATTGTGTAAACAACTGGTGTTTCCTGCTTTTGGGTAGTCATACCTCAGATTTCCGTTATCATTCCACTGCAAGTCTTGCCTAATTCCTCCAAGATTAATGTACATTGTAACATGGCAAATAATGTGTGCCGTGAATCCGGCATAATGATAGGTGGAAACACACCCGGTGGTACAAAATGAAACAGTCATTAATTCCCTAGAAATTACCACTTCATTTTGTAGTACAAACACTGTCCACACGAAAAGCGCTACCTAAGCACATAAAGAGACAGTTTCCAGTCACTCACAGGCAATGTGAGGAAGTTTTTTTTCACAGAAAGTGTAGTGGATGCATGGTACAGCCTTCCTGAGGAGGTTGTGGGGTCTAAAACTGTAGGAGAATTCAAGAATGCATGGGACAGACATAAGGCAATTCTTGTGAAGGGTAGGAAGAAATAGGCTGTTGGTTAACTAGGATCTGCGGCCTATCCTGTAGGTAGGGAAATGGGCAGACTAGGTGGGCCAAGCGGTCCTTATCTGCTGTCAAAGTCTATGTTTCTATGTTTCTATGTTACTCACTGAGCCGTGAAGATACTTATGTGGTTTCGAGCAGCAGCGAAAATGGCGTCTTACCCGACAGTAAGACATGGGCTGAATGACAGTACACATCAACAGTCTAAATGTTGAACTAGTAGCAGCCACAATATGAACTGATCTTAGACATTCGAAAACATATGGCGCTGAGTAGCTTACAGTAACTGAAAAAAAAATGCGTGTCTATCTTTCCGTTTTAAATAACAATGTTGGCAGTCAATTTCTGCACCACTTCCATAGTACAAGTGCATTAATCACCTCGATAGGAGGTCATTTCCCAGGAATTAATTCATGGCTGGGTGGTGGGAAGCACTCGGCCTGCAGCCTTATGCACCCTCCCCCAACCATGCATTAATTCCTGGGAAATGACCTCCTCTCTCAGAGATTAATGCTTACTTCCTCACCCCTCACAGTTGTGAGTTGTGGCAGCTCCTGAATTTATTTCTATTTCATGTAGTACTTTGAATAACTTACTCCCTAGTATTATTGTAAACATGACCCGAGTTGTGTTCCTAATCCTCAGAGTCCAGGGCCCCCCATTCCTGATTAATGGCACTAACCTCTAGCCTCACTCATGGTTCTTGCCACTGCTCTCTCTTTATTGCTGATGCCTTACCAGTCCCAATTCATGTTGCCAGTCTCTCCCTCGTTCCCATCGATTTTGTAATGTCTAATGCCTTAGTTAGCTTACAGGGGAACTGTGACTGTCTTGGCCTCCTTGCCTCAAGAGTCTCCTACCTCACCAAAGTTTGGTGGGATTCCCCCTTAATAGGTGCTCACTTGAGAGTCTATGTCCTAGTCCACCTGCCTTATCCCTCCTACTGGCCACTGGTGACATTGAACCTAAACCTGGGCCAACTGTGCCTCAGTCCCCTTCTTTCTCCCTCCCCCCCCTTGGCAAGGTGCAAAAGGTTGTAAAATAGCGCATCTCAGTGTAAGAAGCCTCCACCACAACTTGGATGAGCTCACTGTCTGGACTAATCACTACCAGCCTGATACTCTTGGTGTATCTGAATCTTTCTACACCTAATAACCTCTGTGTTCTGCCTGGTTCTAACTTCTTAAGATGTGATAGGTCCTCCTCTAAAAGGAGGAGGGGCAGAATGGACTACTATAACGCCCACCTGAATGTCATTGCCCTAAGCACCCCAGCAGATTCGAACTTCGAATTGTGTCATGCCACTCTAATCCTGGGTAAAACTAAGAAACTCCACCTTGTTTGTGTTTATTTACCACCTGCCAGCAGCCATCAAGTGCTCCCAACCCTTATCAGTACAATTGGCTCCTTGCTCAAGGCAATAAATTCATCATCCTTGAGGACTTCAATATTGACTGGTTGAAATGTAATTGGCACTTGATTAACTTAACAAGTTGCAGCTTACTCAGCTAATCTCCCACACTACTAGTCTATCTAAAAATGAACTCTGCACTACCCTCATTGACTGAATACTAGTACTCAAAACTGACAGAGTAATGAGCTCAGGTATAGTCCCTGACTCTATCAGTGACCATTCCCCAGTATACTGTGTATGGCGGGTGAAGCACCAATAGGTCTCCCCTCATTTGATTCAGTTTAGAGATTTCTGTCACTTAGACCCTATACATTTCAAAAAAGAAAATAGCTAGTCTAGACTAGTCTTTCCTTTGGGCAACCTCCTTTAACTTGTCTGTCTCACACTTCAGCACTATATTTGTATGTCTTCAAGATAAGTATGCTCCCCTAACCACCAAGGGGGTTTGTTGTCCGATGACAAAATGGCTGGACTGCACTATGCTATCCTTGCTTAAAAAGAGAGATAAACGTTAGGCTACCTTCAAGGTTACCAGTTCTGTTTCTGACTGGTCACCCTATAAAGTTCTTAGAACAGATGCTAGCAGGCCATCCGATGGAGCAACAATGTAATTTGCAAAACCCCCGTTTGTTTCCTCCACTGGCAACCCCAGTCATTTATGCAGCTGTAGCAGGAAACCCCTGTATCAGGACATAACCCCCATCCCTATTGACATTGAGGTTGGGAAGTAAACTGCAATAACCCCACCTCTGTCGCAAATGCCTTCAAAAAAGTCTTTAGCAACCTCTCAGCCTACTCTGGGGCTCCACACCTCCTCACTTGTTCAGGCTTCCCCTCCCACTCCTGAGCCAGCGCTACACCCTTTTACCTTAAGCAAATTAGGGCCTTCTGTGTAAACTCCTGAGGCAGATCCCCAAATCTAAAACTGCTATCTCTGATAAGTTTGAGCCAAAACTCCTCAAAATTGCAGCCTATGAATTAGCTTCCCTATTAGCTAGAATCTTTAGTCTGTCCCTCTCCTACTGCATCATTCCTGATATATGGAAGATGTCTTACATGGTATCAGTGTTTAAAAAAGGCAATAACAAAATTATGGGTAACTGCAGACCTATTACCATCTTACCTGTTCTCAGCAAGATCTTAGAAAAAATCGTCTCCCCTAACTTGCATATTTTTCTCTGCCTCTGATCTCCTCTACCCTGTCCAGCTCAGTTTCCGTCGGAGCCATGGCACCACTTCTGCACTGCTTACCCTCACTAGCAGCATCTCTAACTCATTCAACAAAGGGGAGTTTACCGGCACCGTTTTCTACCTCAACTAAGGCCTTCAGTATGGTTGACCACTGTACATTATTACAAATTAGCTGCCCTGGAAATATCCAACACTGCCCTTCCCTGGTTCAGAAGTTACCTGATCAGTAGGCAGCAATGAATTAGATTTGGATCCTCCCTGTCTGACCCTGCCCCCATCACTATTGGTGTCCCTCAAAGTTCAGTACTGGTTCCCCTTCTCTTCTCCATCTGTATTAACTCTATCCACCATCGTATCTCAAACAGTACCCCACTATCTGCTCTGTTTTTCTGGTGCCCAGAACACGGCTGATATCAATCATAAACTGTCTTGCAACTTATGGGCCACCCAGTCATGGATCCTCGATAACAGATTCCTAATGAATCCCACCAAGTCCCAGGCAAGTTTATTTGGATCTGCCCATTAACTAAAAAATAACCAATCTCCTCTATCAGTAGCCTGCGATAATGCCACACTCCATTGGTCGCTGTCCCAATCATTAGCTACCTGGGTTTTGTGCTTGATCTCTCTCTTGATGTTTCACTTCATATAACATCTACCTATAAGGCAGTCAATGTTAGACTTGGATTTGCCTTCAGAGCCAGACACAATCTTTCCCCTATTGCTTGAATTGCTGTTGCCTGAGGTATTTTGCCAACAAACTCTTCAATGGTCTGTTTGCCCAAAAGCCTAAAATTCTATCTTACACAAATGGGATGTGGCTTACAATAACATCACCCATTTATCCCTTACTTGTTACCATCTAACCTATCACTGCATCCTGAATTTGTAGCTCAGTTGACTTCCTCCAGCAGTGTTGCATGGCCCCTCCCTAGGAGACATCACACACAATGCAATCCAGAACCAGGTGCCACCATCCCTTGCCTCCCTTCTGTTGCCCGATAGGAACGCCTATCCTCTTAGATCTTCAGATCTTGACATACTAGTCATACCTAGGACTAGAACCAAATTAGGTGAGAGAACTTTCTCATTCTCTGCCCCTAAAGCATGGAACACTATACCAGCCAATATTAGACACTGTTCTGCTGCCGGTATTTTCCAAAATCAGTGCCGCTCCCACTTACAACAGCTAGCTGTTTGTTCCTGTTCCTAGCTTTGATTTCTGATAACATTTGCCCAGGCACCTAAATGTCCTTGCAGTTGGCACTTTGTAACTTGTTATGTTGATTGTATGCCTGCTTTATGCCACTGTGATACTTTCTGTGATTTTACTCCCATGCTCCTTTTAGTTATTGTCATACACTGCACTATTCATTGTCTTGTACGCTCCTAGGTCGTGCCTGACAATAGGCAACTCTTTGTCTAGTGCACCCTACCCAGCTAACAAAAACTAAATAAATAAATAACCTCCCCACTTCCAGCTGAAGCACATAACCCGTTGTGGATATTCTGTTTTTCAGTTTAAATTAACTTGCTGTGTCCACTCTATTGAACCCTTTCATGAACTTGAAAGTCTCTATTGTGGCCCATTTCTTTTATTCATCAGTGAGTACAGTTTAAAACTTTTCAGTCATTCCTAGTATGTTTTGCCTTGTTTTCCATGGATCATCTTTGATGCCCTTCTCTACACTGTTTGTATTCTTCTGTATGTCATATTTATTCTTCCTTAGATATGCACTCAATAACTATACACAGTACTCCAGCAGCATCCTGTTTAGTGATCTGTACAGGGGTAGTATAACCTGAAAAAGTAAAAGGAGGTAGCTACCAGTCCCCACAAATGGAGTTGCAGATGAAAAACACAATGCACAACCAGAAACAAACCAGGTTCATGCTCCAAATAGTTCCAAAGTGAAACACCACTGTAGTATAACCTCCCTTCTTCTTTTTTAGTTAAACCTTTTATTGATTTTCTTATAATAATAATACAGAAAAATACTTGTACATCAGACAACTCAGGAGATAAACATGTTGAGCACTTATTTTGTTACATGAACAAAGAAACTAGTAGAGAAGCAAGGAGTGACCTACCAGGAAGCATCTTGTGTGTCAACTCTAAGAGGGGACAGTTATGCAGTTATACATGCTTCTTCATGAATGTGTTCTATTCTCCTACCCTGAAAAGGAATATGGAACCACAAAGCAAACTAGGCAACAACATATAGAATAGTGGATGGGCGACCATCCACAACAAGGCTGTGCTTCCGTCGAGGGAGTTGATGACATCATTGAGACCTCGAGAGCAAAGCTCGAGAGGTCTTACTGATGTCATCAACTCCTGAGAAGAAAACACGGTCTTAGCTGTGGATGGTCACCCATCCACTGTTTTATATAGTATATGGTTAGGGCTTATTTCTTTTTTTACATTGCTGGTTACCTCATGTATTTTTTATTTGGTGTTCCTGCTCCCACTCTACGTCTTGCCGCTGCCTACCACTGGTTTCTGCTTCACTGCACTCCCGCTGGTTGGGGCTTCTCTCCACTCCCGCTCACTCTTTCTGACAGTGGACCATTTAATTTTAAAAAATAAACGAAAACAAATAGTTTCATGACACAAAGCCATCTAAGGCTATTTGTGTTAGAAGCAGGAGGATACACGGTTCTGCCACTCCACGCCCGCTTAATCGCGCCACCATGTTTTTACTTTTTTTTCCCCTGAAGCAGACAGTCGAGTCAGCCAATCAGGAGGTAGAACAAGGCTGAAAAGTTGTTGTACTATCGATGTGACATCAGAACGATAGTACAACAGCTTTTCTGACCTTTGAACTGTCCTACAACAAGATTTGAAAAGCCACTGATTTCAATGTGCAATAAGCCCTAACCATATCCTATAGTGTGATATCAATTAACCATTGATGCATGCAAACCAGGACATAATATTCTAAGCTGAAAGTTGCCCCCAGGGGTGGTGTAGGAAAGTAAAGGGGGAGACGGGACTGAACCAATACCCGTTCTGGGTTTGATATACGTTATAAAGTGGTTTCAGCAGCTATAGTATGTTGACATGGTGTCGGATACAATATGGGAGATATGGTCTGTAGAAGCCATTGATGTGAGGAAATTAAGTAATTCCGGGACAGTGGCCATAGCTATCATTCTCCACTTACAGAGGAGAAGCCTTTTGGTTTGTATCACCAGTAAAGCAAGCCATCATCATTCTGGGGTTGAGAGGGGTAGTTTAAGAGGTGGTATTCTCAGCACTCAGAATTCAGCAGTGAATGGAATAGGCTTATGGGTAATTTCACTGGCTAATGCACAGACTTGATTCCAGAAGTGTTGTATGACAGGACATGTACAAAATATATGATATAGGTCCCCTATTTGTATCAGGCATCTCCAGGAAAGATTATTATTAAGAAGTTTGACCTTATATAGAACTGCTGGTATCCTGTACCAGGAGTGTACAATTTTGTTCTATATGAGCTTGCTTCTGGGATCTGGATACATCTGATGTGCAGAAGCCCAACAAGCCTGTCATTGTTGGTCAGAGATGGGGGATGGTAGAGCTTTTTCCCATTCGTTTGTGGATTCCTGACATTGGCTGGCTATGACGTTTCTAATATCTGATTAAATCCATCTGGCTAACCCTCTCCTGAGAGAAATCCATTGTTGTAGGTTACTAGGCTGGTGACTACTGGGTAACATAGGTATGATTGGACTGCACTACGCATCTGGAGATACCTCCAGAAGTTAGATTGATGGATAGATAATTTTAATATGTGTTGTACTTGAGGCATGTCCTTTGCCAACCAGTGGGGCCAGGAAAAGGGTTTGTTGTCTATCTGAATGTGCTGGTTGCCTCATCGGGGGTATAGCTTATAGGAGCAGGGTTAGTTTTGAACAGTTTATGTGTCTTTATACAATATCTGATGGAGGTCCCTATGGTGGGATGTGCGTTTAAATGTGTGTGTGTGGGGTATTGTATAGCAAGAGGAATAGACCTTGTAAACAGGCTTGAACTTCTCCCATGTGTAACCATTGAGGAAGAGGAATGGGACTGAAGCCAGTGGAGGATTTTTGCAGTTTGGTAGGCCAGGTTGTAATCCTTAAGCAAGGGGAAGTTCCAGACTCAATTTTTCCAGTGTGTCCACAGTTCACTACAGCTGTATCTGTTTTTTTTTCCTTCCCAGATAAAACTGCCAATAACTGTATCTATTTTAGTGTACCAGTGGGGAGGGAGATATAGGGACAGATGGGATACAATACATAGGAGTTTAGGAGTGGTCACCATCTTTTTTTTTACTTTCTTTATGCTCTTGCACTGGCCCCATAGGACTCTCTCCAATAGGACATGGGGACAAATCCTGATCCTGCTCATCTAAGACCTCTCACAGCATGCCTCTGTCCCAGGGTGTCCTTCTACTGCTTCACCAAATCACTATCCTCCTGGCTCTGAACCCTCCGAGGTGGGACCACCAACTCCTGACCGGTGCTCTATCTAGAATCTAGAGTGCAATCGGGACACATACGAGAACCAGAGGCTGGGTGAGGAGATCCAGCACTGAGTGTGGAGGTATGGCTGCAGGACCTGTCTTCGCCTTCCCAGGTACCAGGATATTTCTGCATTTTCTGGTCCCGGAGGTGCGGACATGCAGTGATGTCCAGTGTACGATGGGTACGCTCCCGCATCCATCCGCAGGATGTCCACTGCAGACTCCATACCCATTCAGTGTGTCTCCACAAGCTGTGATGCCCCCACTCTCCATCGGGAGTTGCCATAGCAGTGGAAGACAGAACCCATCCTCCCCAGGAAAGGAGAGCAGTCCTCCAGACGCTCAATCCTCTCCTTCCCCTGTGGACCCCCAATTAACCCATCTCATTCCCAAACCCGGGTCACCAGCATGACGCAAGGTAAGGCATCCAGCACCTCAGCCCTCTGTGCCACTGGGCCAGCATGGTTACCATTTTAATGGCAGAAATCTTCCCTGACATTGTGAGATTGAGTAGTTTCCACCTATTGAATTCTGTATGTATGTCTGCTATTAAGGGTTTGAGATTTGATTCCCATAGCCTGGAGATGTCATTTACTATGCAGATACCTAAGTAGGTGATGCCTGCTGGCACCCATCTCAGATTATAGGGGGTTACCATATCATCTCTGAAAGCCATATTCAGAAGTAAGACCTCCATTTTACTTTGGTTAACCTTGAGTCCAGATATTTGTGTAATGTGTGTAAGCATAGCAAGCAAGGATCGAATGTGTTGATACCTGCTAGGAAGACCAGAAGGTCATCTGTGCATATAACGTGGAGAAGTAATATGAAGCCATTTGCATGCATATAATATGTGGGTGTTGCCTGATGGCTATGGCTGGAGGTTCCACCTCAAGCACAAAAAAAGTGGTGATAGGTGGCATCCCTGTCTGTGCCTCTACCCAGGGGGAAGGGGTCTGATAATAGGGAATTACTATGTATCCTAGCTATGTGTAGTGTATACAGGGAGTGTATCCATGTTAGAAATTTCTCTCTGAATCCCGTATGAGCCAACATTGACTGCAGATAGTCCCACTCCAGGGAATCAAAAGCTTTTTTGAAATCTACAGCCAGTGCCGCTGCTAGGGTTGGCAGAGAATGGGCTACTTTATTAATTAAGGATCTTATATGGTCTGCACTGTATCGGCCCAGGACAAACCCTACTTGTGTGTCAGTTAGGGTAATAGTGGGCTGAGTCTAAGGGCAAATATTTTAACAACAATTTTACTGTCCACATTAATGAGGGATATAGGCCTGTAGCAGGCTGGTAAAGTGGGATATTTTCACTTCTTGGGGAGAACAGTTATTGCTGCTTCCCTAAGAGTGGGGAGAAAGTAGCCAGTGGCATCCTAAAGAAGGCATGTTGAAACTTTGGGCCAAAAATATGTAAAAATGTCCAAGTTATGGCAGTAAGTTCAAAACCCCATTGAAATACGTTGAACTGCATACCTGTGTCTTCAGTTCGTGCACCACACTCCTGTGCGATTGTTAGAAGTAAATATTTGTATTGCCACTGGGTTGTGCATTTGAGAAAGAGTAATGTGCCCAGGGACATTCCAGGTTCCAGTTGTCTCAGTGGTGCTGCTGGTTAGCGCAATTGGAACAGTATTCCGGGCAGCCTGGGTTCAAGTCCCAGCTGAGGCACTTACTCTTTCTCACCCTTGTTTGTATGTGTTCCATAAAATATGCACACCACACTCCTGTGCGATTGTTAGAAGTAAATTTTTGTGTTACCATTGGGTTGTGCATTTGAGAAAGAGTAATGTGCCAAGAGACATCCCAGGTTCCAGTTGTCTCAGTGGTGCAGCTGGTTAGCGTAACTGGAATGGTATTCCAGGCGGCCTCGGTTCAAGTCCCAGCTGAGGCGCTTACTCTTTCTCACCCTTGTTTGTATGTGTTCCATAAAATATGCACACCACACTCCTGTGTGATTGTTGGAAGTAAATATTTGTGTTACCATTGGGTTGTGCATTTGAGAAAGAGTAATGTGCCAAGAGACATCCCAGGTTCCAGTTGTCTTAGTGGCGCAGCTGGTTAGCACAATCGAACCGGTATTCCAGGCAGCCTGGGTTCACGTCCCAGCTGACGCACTTATTCTTTCTCACCCTTGTTTGTACATGTTCCATAAAATATACACACCACACTCCTGTGTGATTGTCAGCTTTGAAGAGTGAAGACGTATCTGTGGTCCAGAGAGGATTATGGCATTGGATCCCTGATAGGTAAGTAAGGGCTTGATGGGGTGCAGGGTGGTGGATGCTCGGTGGTAGGGTCAAGTAGGGGTAAGGAATGGCAGCAAAACACATTGATGGATTTTTTTTTACAGATGTAGGGGGGAAAAAAGAGACCAACGATCCCTGATCATGACACTGGGGGATTAGGCATTCCCAGTGTCACAGTTATGTAGGGGAAGACATCAGTGGTCCACTTTTTTTACAGGTGAAAAAAAGAAAAAAAAAGACGACAATCTCTGAACATGACACTTGGGGATTGGGCACCCCCAGTGTCAGAAAAAAGACCAACAATCGCCAATCATGAAACTGAGGGATTGGGAACCCCCATTATCACAGTTACCTTTCTGGGGGCTGATCATGACACTGGGGGATTGGGCACCTCCAGTGCCAGTGCTATGTTTCTGGGTGGGGTTGGGGAGGGGTGGTGGGTGCTGAGAGGGATGGTCAGGGGAACTTTCTATAATATTATAAAAGTATATAAATAAATAAGTGACGGTGGTCTCGGTGGAGCACGGCCCACTCCACCATGACCAAGAGGGTTGCTTCATGGTTACTGCACAACCGCTAGCACATGCGCAGTGCAGTATGGTGGCCATCTTGGGCATGACGGGTTGTGCCGTGTTCCGCCATGACTGCCAGCACTGTGAAACAGTGCAGTGCTGCGGTCGGTAGGGACAACATGGGCAGACTGCTTCATAGACGTGGAGGTGAATGTGACGCAATACAACATGCTGTTCATTCAGGAGGAATGCAGAGTCCTTTTACTAAGTGATCGTAAAAGGACTGCAGGGCTCCACCCAAATGGAGTTAACATAGTTCATGTCCTCCGGTCCCTACAGTGCTTCATTACTGATGTAACTTAAACTGTTTTTTGTTTTCAGTGCTTCTTCCTGTTTTAGTTAAGGGTCATCTCAGTACCATTGTCTGGCATCCGTGACTCTTATGTTGGAGCATGAACTTTAAGATTGAGCACATATTGGTATAGTTTTGTTGTTTTAAATCATCCGGAGGATGTGAAAAAAAAAAGATTAATTGTTGTAAAGACCTCAAAACAGAGTGGTAGACAGCACTCTCTTCATCTCAGCTGTGTGTTTGGTATCTATTTATTTGTGACTAACATCTAAGCAGACTACTGTAGTTGGAGGTTACTGCATTTCTCAAGTTCACCTGGTTACTTATTTATTTGTCAAAGATATGACTAGGCTGACTATCAAGTTTGTGGCTAGTACGTCATTCCAATTCAGGACTTTTATTTGTGGTTTTCCGGCCAACTGTCACTGCCCCTCCTGCTGAAAGGCAAAAGGAGATGCCAGTAGACAAAACAAAGTATACAAGGCCACTGCCCCTCCTGCTGAAAAGCAAAAGGAGATGCTGGTGGACAATGCTGAATACAGAATCAGAAAAATGAGAAAGTATAGAATGCCACTGCCCCTCTTACCGCAAAGCAAAAGGAGACACCAGTAGGCAAAGTATAACATGAAAAGGAAAATGCCACTACCCCTCCTGCTGAAATACAAAAGGAAATGCTAGTGGGCAAAGTAAAACATAAAGAGAAAAATGTATTAATTTATTTATTTTAACCAGGAGAGACATGCACAAAAATGCCACTACCTCTCCTGCTAAAAAGCAAAAGGAGATGTCAGTGGGTTTCCATGTGTACGTAAGCTGAGATGGGTACATTATATGAGAACGGGATGAGCCTTAGTGTATATACATGCATGGGACAGGCATAAGGGAACCCTAGAGGTGGGAAGGAGTGGCTAAAGCCAATGACCAAGTAGGGTCAGTGGCCACAAATAAAGGTAAGGTATATGGGCAGACTGGATGGGCCTAGAGGTCCGTATCTGCTGTCAATTTCTATGCTTCTACTGTATGTGTGTTTCTATGTAAGGACTTCTGTATATACTGAGTTTAGAGCGAGGGCAATAATGGAGGAGAGATGTTGAAATATATACACACTGGGAAACCATCACCTCCTGCAGCCTTACCTGCCTTAAGTGTTTGTTTGGCTCTCATAACCTCTCTGTCTGCTATTAAGGCATCGAGCTGTGCAGCCTGCTGGTCTGTTAGGCAGTGGATGTCTAAAGGGGTTAAAATGTTCCGCACCTCTTGGGGGCTGGGACTGTGGGATGATGAGTATAGTGCACCATAGAACCTTTTCATTATAGCATTCATCTCTTGAGTTCTGGTTTGGATTTGTCCACTAGTATCTACCAGACCCAAGAAAAACCTCTTGGCTTGTTGCTTCCTCAATCTCTATGTCAGTACTTTGCCCTCTTTTTCTCCCTCCCTCCCTCCCAGTATTTATGCTGCAACCTAAGGATGGAGTTCTCTGCCTTCTGAGAGAAGGCCATTAATATCTATACAGAGCTCAATAATTTTATGGCCGGGGGGAAGTGTTGACTGGCCTAAAGTGGTTGTTTTAAAGGCATGTTTGGCTGCCTGGAGCTTAGCTTCCAAGTATGCAAGCTGTTTCTCCCTAACCCATCTCCTTGTGGCAACATAGCCCAGGATTTCCCCTCTCAGGGTGGCCTTAAATACCTCTAAGGTATTCCTAACCATGGTATCATTTCTAGGGTTCTCCTAGAAAAAGAAAGGAGCTGCCTTCAGGACCCAGAGTACTGTATAAACTCTGGTTCTCTAAGTAAGAGGTGGTCTAGCCACCATGTAGGGGAAGTCAGTGGGGGGTCCATAGGAGGTGCAACTGCATGGGGGCATGATTAGAGATTATCATAGGGAATATCTTTGACCCTATGGACACCTGGGTTAGGCAGAGGGAGGTTAACCAGTAATCCAGTCAACTGTGGGTCCCATGTACTGCAGAGTAGTATGAGTAATCATATTCTTTGGGATGGAACACATGCCATGTGTCCACTAACCATGTTTCTTGCATCAGCTGAGACAGGGCTAAGGTATCACTGGGATGGGGTTCTATATGGCTGACACTTCTGTCCAGCAAGGGCTATAGGGTAAGATTAAAATCCCCTCCAAGGAGAATTGAGATGGGCGTCAGGGCAAGTTGTCCCATTCTTGGGCTACTGCATGGAAGAAGGCTGGTTCATCGGTGTTGGGGGCATAGATATTTCCTAGGAGCAAGGGTCCCTGTGATATATCCATCAGCCCAAGGATCCACCTGCTCTGAGGGTCTTTCTGTGTAGTGATGGGGTCCACCAGAGCTTTGTATGGAGCAATATGGCTACTTCTTTGTTGTGGGTAGGCGCAAGGGAGTGGTACACCTGTCCAACCCAATCCCTTGCTAGTCTTGTATGATCTATCTGGTTCAGCTTAGTTTCTTGTAATATGGCTAGGTCTGGCTTTAGTTTCTGAAGGTGAGAGAGCATCTATTTCTTTTTAACTGGTGTGTTAAGCTCTCTCACATTTCATGTATGACATATGATCTCACCCATATCCAGACCTAGGGTGTACATTTTTCCAGGATATGTAGAGAGGGGGGAGCCCAAAGTCTGACCATGCCTTTTTTGGGTGACCAGTGGAGCATATAAAAAAATTGTCCTCAGAATAGGCCTAAATATCTGGCATGCATACAGTCTTTGTTCTCAACAACATTAGTATCACACAAAAAATAACCTTACTAATGAAAACATTTTCAGATCATAAACTATATACATAGGCAACAGCCAGGAGCATTAAGGAGCAGAGGATATTAAAGGCCAGCAACTGGTGTTGCCTGGGGCTCACCTTCTTGTTCTGGGGGGTGGGGTTCTTATCCACTCGAGAAAATGTAGAATGCAAAGGTTGGCAGTATAATCATGGAGGAGGGGTTGGAATGGGGATTGGACCTGAGTTCCGTGTTCCACCATAGTGTCAATTTGATACAGGTAGTTCATTTAAAAGGGTACTAATATCTGAATCAACTGTACTTCCTAAGCAGTGAGGAGTTTCTATGCACTTAAGAGGAGGTCAGGGAGAGGGGGAGAAGTGCAGGGATTCCGTTTTGTGTGGGCTCATAAGAATGATATTTGGTATTAATTCCTGAGAGTCCTGCTAGTGTTGGAGTGATTATCCCAATCAAAGTATCCATGCCCTTGCTTCAGTTACTTGTATTTTAGATCAGTGATAAGGGGACATTGCCACTGGATAGTGGCCTTACGGTAGCCGTGGGCTTGTGATCAGGAGTTAGAAAACCATTCCCTCTTAGTGGCCTTATGGACCATGACTGTGGGAGAGTAATATGGTCAGGGGGGCACCTGGGAGACTGAGGTTGTTTATCATGAGCAGGGACAAGGCAACTCGGCATGACCCAATCTGAATGTACATACATATTCCGTAGAGACAGCAGTGAGGTTGGGAATAACACATAAAGTCCTGTATATTAACCCTTCAAAAAGCAGCATATTTGTCAGTTCCGTAGTACGGTTCACAACTTGAGGAAGTATGGGAGATGCAAGGGGGGCAGTTCAGCTCTGGAGTTGGGGGGGGAATGAGGCCTACCACCTACCCTTAGCATTGGTATCTATGGGGTAAGGAGCCACGCAACACCAGTGGAGCAGGTTCCCTGAAACTAACCTTCCCCCCTACCCGAGCCCCAAAATACAAAGTATTGCAATTATCTGGATTTAGTCAAGCTTTGGTCTCCAGATGCAGGGGTGGCGTTCGCAATGAGGGGACCCTTCTTCTGGAGTGGAAACAGTGATGTTTCTGGGCCCAGGCCTTGTTTCAGGGAGTCGGCAGTCCTTGCAGGGGGATCCATTTCAACTTTTGTGGCCCAAGTGGTCAGAGACTGACTTCTGCAGGGGGAATATCCTACGCTTTCCAGAATCTGTTTTTGGTGTCAGGAGGTCAGGCAAGATGGGTCAGATTGTGGCATACCAGTTGGAAATATATAGTCATTCTTCATATCTGTGCAGGTAGTGGTGTAGTTCTCCTCCTCCAGGGCTCCTGAGTCATGCTGTATTGGATGGATGATCTCGTCCGGTTGTGTTTTCTGGAAGTTTGGCACTTTTGGGTGCATGGGGGGAGGGTCCAGCCTTCTTCAGTGTCAGCCTGATTTTCTTCTCCTTCTCCCAGGTTCTCAAGAATCCTGTCATCCATAATTTCTCCCTGTGGGCCTGGCGGAGCATTGAAGGGGGCTCTCGGGGACCTCATCTCTTGTGGACAAGCGTGCTGCAGGAAGTCCATTAAATGCTTGGGAGTTGCAAAGTTCAGCAGTACCCCATTATGAAGGACCCACATGGTAGCAATGTACTGCAATGAAAAGGAACCTCCCAGCCGGTGCATGATTTTCTTAGTATCGGAGTAGGCCTGTCGCAGCTCTGAAAGGGCCCTGGAATAATCTTGATATACCGATATACAATGTTCATGCCAGTATAGGGGACCCAGAATCTGAGCTGCAGTCATGATGGTCTCTTTCTGGTGGTAGTCAAGGAAACAGGTCAAGATATGTCGGGGCCTTTCTCCTTCCCTGGGCCATGGCACTAGCGATCAATGGGCCCTTTCAATCTGTAGTGGAGGCTGCCAATGAGTCTTTAGCATTGTTGGTAGTGCTGTTTATATGAAATTGGCCACATCTGTTTTCTTGATTCCCCCTGGAAAACCTAGTTGCAACAGCTCTGGTTCTTTAAGTCATCCACTCTGTTTTGGAGTGTCTGGATGGCCTGGCTCTGCTCCCGCGTCACTGCTGTCAGAATATGTATGTCAGTTTCATGGGAGCCCACCTTCCATTCAATCTGAAGAAGTCACACCTCAATGTTATGGAAAGCTTGCGTTGGTTGGTTAGAGGTCAATGTAACTTAGGCCATCTGACTCATAAACTGAGGGAACATAAATGTGATGTTTTTAGGGTCCCTAATTGCTGATACTGCTGTGGTCATGCTTTCCAGATGCCGTTATAGGCAAAGAAAGGGAAGAGACGCTGTTATTCCATCCAAGCCACAAGCATAGGAGCTGGGTTTGGAAAATATTTGGTGGGGCCCAGGGGTCAGGGGTCAAAGCCCTGCCCCTTGGCCCAGGGGTCAGAGGTCACCATTGCCACTACCACCCCTAGCAACAGGGGTCTATGGGAGGACAGCATCTTGTACAGTAACATTGGGGTCCGGGGGTTAAGCCCCTGGCCTCAGGTATGAGAAATACTCTTTTAAAGGCTTGTTTTTAAACTTCAAAGAGGAATCCAACTCAAACAGACAACACATAATTCAACAGCCAGCATGGAACGAAAGCCTAGCACAGCTACGGGACAGCACAGCAAACCCATGACAAAGCTATGCTGCATTCTTTGTAGCTTAGTCAGTGTTACTCTATTAGAAAATGGGCTTGAAAAATAAAGCATGCTGCTTGGTTGAAAGCCATGGTCAGTCATGCATTTATTTTTCACTAGTACCTGGTGAAAAACAGGTGCCAGTTTAATAATGATAATAAGTTTATTTGTATAGCGCCTTTCAGCATACCGAGGCGTTGAACATATTAAAACCACAGCATTAAATATAAATCAATAATACATATAAATAAAATCATATCATATTAACAATGATTATTAAAATCAATTAATAAATACAAATAAAAAAATCTCAGCAAAATAAATTTACTTAAGCATCCAAGAAGGATTAAGCATCCAAAAAGGCCATTTGCCACAAATAGGTTTTCAAGTTCTTCTTGAATTCCTCCATGGAAGTGCACTCCTGTAACCGGTGTGGTAGAGAATTCCAGAGAGTGGGAGCAGCATGAGAAAAAGCTCTACTGCCAGAAGATTTTAAACTCACCTTCCGAATCTCTAGCAACCCCTCTTCGGCAGAGCAGAATGAACGGTCAGGGTAGTAAGGCACCAGAAGTTCTTTCAGATAGGCCGGACCCTGATCATGAAGGGCTTTGAAAGTCAGTAAAATGACTTAAAAGGTGATCCGCCACCATATAGGCAACCAGTGCAGTTCGCACAGCACCGAGGTAATATGGGAGGACCTACTTGTCACAGTCAAAACCCGGGCTGCAGCATTCTGCAGCAGCTGTAGGTGGCAGATTTCAACCCCGGAAAGCCCAAAGTAAAGGGCGTTGCAATAGTCCAAACGCGAGGACAGAAAGGCGTGGACCAACGCTGGCAAAGAGTCAGATGGAACAAGGTGTCTAACCCTGGTGATATTCCTAAGATGGTAAAAGGAAGTCCTAACAACGGCCAACACCTGAGACTGTAATGTCAGCCTGTCATCTAGGACAATCCCAAGGCTATGCACCCGTTCAGAGGTCAGAAGTGACACGCCACCAAGAAATATTCCAGAAGGCGTCCCACCACATGACCTCTCTATCTGACCTCCCGGGTCCACAACCAGAACCTCTGTCTTCTCTGAGTTCAACTTTAACCAACTAGAATCCATCCGACCCTGGATTTCTTCAAGACAGTTGTTAAACACCGCGAGAGCTCCATCCTGGTCGGGTGCAAAAGACAGGTATAGCTGGGTATCATCTGCATAGCAGTGAATCCTCAGCCCATACCATCTAATAATGTCTCTGAGGGGCACCATATACACGGCAAATAACATGGGTGACAGCATGGAACCCTGAGGCACCCCACACAACAAAGAAGTTGGGCCAGAGGAAAAGACTCCCGATGCAACTCTTTGTGATCTCCCAGTGAGGAATGAGGTGAACCATTGTAAAACAGTTCCCGATATTCCACAAATTTGCCTCAGGCGTGCTATCAACACCAGGTGATTCACAGTGTCAAAGGTTGACGAGAAATCGAGGAGAACCAGAATGGAACGTCTCTTCTGATCTCTTGCCCTCAGAAGAGCATTAAGCACCCGAACCAGCGCAGTCTTGGTGCTATGTCTTTTACGAAAACCAGATTGGAAGGATTCGTAGATATTGTGGATGGTTAAATGGTCTTCCAATTGGGCAGCCACTACCTTCTCAATAACCTTCCCAATAAAGGGAAGGTTAGAGATGGGTCTGTAGTTTGAGAAACAGTCTGGGTCCAAGGTAGCTTTCTTCAAGAGAGGTGTCACCACTGCCTCTTTCAGGGAGCTAGGAAACTCACCTGACTCCAAGAAGCTCCAGACTATTTGCACCAGGACTGGACCGATGATATCAATAAAACCCAAAATTAGGGCAATCGGTCGAGGGTCCAAACCACAGCTTGTGGGATGCACATTATGGATGATCCTCACAATAGCCATGGACTCAGGTCGACCAAAGGAACTCCAAGAGAATTGGGGTACTGTGAGCTCACATTGTTCTACAACATCACCCTTAGAGATTGCCGGACAGAGGTTCACCCTGATGTCGGCCACCTTAGTTGCAAAGTAACGAGCGAGCTCCTCGCACTTTAATTGCAAAAAGGCTTTCCGAACTTGTAGACGGGCTGGGTTGCACAGTCTGTCTACAGTCCGAAACAGCTGAGCCGGTCGATTCTGTGCAACTGCAATCTCCCTGGACAGGAATTCTGCCTTCTTACGGGTGATTGCAGATTGATAGATAGAGTAATGTTCCATCAATCTAAGGCGGTCGGGATCAAGGGCAGACCTGCGTCAACAATGCTCTAACCTTCGCCCCTGTCTCCGCATCTCCCTCAGTGTCTCATCAAACCAAGGGGACCTGGGGTGAAGGGATAGAGGGTGCTCACAAACAGGAGCAATAAAATCCAGGGCCGCTGTAACGGCCTCATTATAGGCCGCCACCAGCGTCTCCAGATTATTGCTCACCAACACGGGGGATGATAGGTCAAGGACCGCCGCAAGGCCTTGGGAAGTAATATTCCGTAATGAACAGTACCTGACCATCTCCACAGGGGAAGGCCTTCTCAGAGGGGTGCAAAAATTGAACCTCACAGTGTAGTGGTCTGATCAGGAGACTGGTTCCACCCCCACGTCAGATACATCAATCCCTAAGAGGAAGACTAAGTCCAAAGAGTGTCCAGGTTTATGAGTAGCAGTGGAAATTACCTGTGTAAGGCCCAAAGAAGACATTAATTGGAGGAAGTAATTACCAAATTGCGAGAGTTCATCATCGACCCAGGTGTTGAAGTTACCCAGAACCATCAATCTGGGCGACTCAAACGACATGTTGACGAGGAAGTCTGCTACTTCCTGTAAGAAGCGTTTCCCATTTCCTGGTGGATGGTAGATGAGAACGATTTGAACGCCTACACCCGCTACAACTGTGCACTCAAAGGACTCAACCTCACTCACTACTACATTAGTGAGGCCCAATTCAGACTTGAAACAGACTGCAAACCCCCCCCCAGTCCAATCTTGGGCGCTGTATCACCGTGTACCCGGCTGGTATCATGGCCTCCACTATGGGACTTGAATTTTCATCCAGCCAGGTCTCAGTGATGTAAGTCAGGTCAGCTGAGCCGACAAGATCGGCTATAATAGCAGTCTTATTCCTGATGGACCTGGCATTGCATAACACCATCCAAGTTGGACAAACCTCAGAGGCTGTCAGGCCTATTTGCCTACTGGATTCAGTAGTGCCCTTGGGTATGGGCACCAGGCATGGTAAACCATGATCTGGGTTCCATTTCACCCCAAGGCGCCTTCTGGACTTAATAACCCTGATACGGTGGCTCCCCTTATTCATCTTCCTCTGTTTGCGTATCCCACCCTCCTCTCTCCCCTACGAACAATCAACAATGCTCTGCAGCACCGGTAAGTATCAAAATGTAGAGGCGGAGTATAAAAAGGGTGGAAGGCGTGAAGAGAGGAAGATGAATTACGCACCACCGTGGAGACTAAAGGCTAGCACATATCCCTACTTAAAGGAAACAAAACCCCAAACACAAAATAATCAATCTTAAAAACAAAAAATTAACCAAATAATACTAAACATAGCCAACATAAATAAACAAAAAACCCCACCTCATAAAAAAATGGATCTGGACTGGACTGAGGACTCACAAATGAAATAAAATAAAACAAATTAACATAAAAACAAATAAAAAATAAAATATAAGTAAAAATATACAAATAAATATAAATGTAATGGTTCTCTCACCCCCCCCCACAAAAACATTTTTTTAATTACCCCCAGGCTCTCTCACAGCCAGGGAGAGAGAAGGAAAAAAGATACCTTAGCACTCTCACTGCAAGATATAAAATAATAAATCAACAACAATTTAAACTTTAAACAAAAAATAACATGCCTCTTCCCCCCCTAGTCCTCTCACAACCCAGGAAGAGAGTACAATCCAAATTAAGATAATGGACCCAAGGTCCTCTCACCACTTCAAATGTCCAAGAAAGGAGTCCTCAAATTACCAGCACAGAAACAGAGTTAGTCCTGGGATTTAAGTCATTGTTTGTAAATGAGTAAAATGAAAACACTCTGGCTGAGTTTAAAAACACAAGCGGGAGAGGGAAATCCAGATCAAATACTTTCTTCGAGACAGCTCTTCAGGGCCATACACCACTCTAGGACCAGGGAGCCCAAACAAACTAACTAGACAGACGGCCGACGGTTACAGTAGCTACCACAGAGCTCCCTGGTGACATCCACCAAACGATAGGCCCCCAGAGAGCCCTAGGGCCCAGCCCTTCAACACCGACTACCTGGTGAACAAGAGCTAGAACCCCTGCCACTATGACCAGCACACCAACTGCCTGACAAATGGGAACTCCACGAGGTCCCAAACCAAGTGTCCACTGCCCCTAAATCCACCGAGTATTTTGAAAGAATTTTCCACACTTAAGAAGCTGCTTTTTTAAAAAACAGCACCACAAGCAAAAACTTCCTTCTTAGTTCTTACTCCAACTCATCTGCTCCAGCTCGTTAGTTCCTCCTTCCAGTTCACAGCTTTTCCCGGTCACGTTTCTCAACAAACAGCCAGGGTTTTTAGATCCATTTAGCGATGATGGCTCTTAAAGCAGATTACCCCCAAAAAACTTTCTAGAGGACTCCAGCAGGTCTACACATCGCTCAATGAACAGTCAATCACCCGAAGATGCCAAAACCTGGCATCTGACTACTGAAAAGATCCAACACTCCGGTATTACGTCTTGCAGAGAACCCCGTCAATCAAAGCTACACATGTTTTAAGCTCCGATTTCACGCTTCACAAATCCAATGCGGTTAAGTCCACAGTTCTTACAGCAAAAGCCGATGTCAAAATTGGGGCAGAACAGGCTCGGTCTCGTTATTAAAACCCCTAACAAACATTGCACAGGATACTGCTCTTTTAGCTAGTCCAACATCCACAGACTAATTCGTGTATTGTAATTCTTACTGCCGCTACTACTAAATAAAATAAATAAACTATCACTATTACTAAATAACACAAAATAAAGCTAAAATAAAGCTAAAGTTAAGCTAAAGTTAAGGCTGACCCAGCGTGGTCTCCAACTAGGATAGCCTCCAGAAATAAGGACAGGCAAAGAAAGCTTTAAAGTAACTGCATGTCTGAACATACAGAAGCTTTACACTATGTGAGCAACACAATATTAAGGAAGCAGGAAGACAAGAAGGATATTCAACACCACAGCAGTGCTCACTGCAATGAACTTTTACTGTACCATGAAACAAGTGCTAGACACCTGTCCCCCTCTGTCCAGAAAGGAAAGGAAAAGAATAGTCAAAATGAATACAAACAAACATTTATGTGTATTTACAACACCACAACTAACAAGCAAGCAGACAGACAGACCTTTGTACTGACTGACCCAATATGTTGTGTGCTTCAGGAAATTTAACAAAGGGATAACCTACAATCTGATACCAGGCTGACTCTTTCCATTTGCTTATAAGTGCATTCTCCTTGACCATTGACTTTCCCATGCTCCATCCTCCCCCCTTGACCTTTTTTTCTGGCACTGCTGATGATGCACCCACGATCCGTCCCATCCCCACCACACCTTACCTGGCTAGTGCTGGGACTTGCTGGCTGGCTTTCTTGGTTTTGCGGGATGGGGGTAAGGGTATATTTTACAACCACCCATTGCTGCTCTCTGCTGCCTGGCCTGTTGCTGCTGGTCCTGTCCTGACAGGAGTTCCTCTGCTCTAGTAGTACTGGGACAGCAATGCTCTCTGGGAGGGTGGAAGGCAGTTACTCCTCTCCCATCCTCACCCTCCGCCCCTCCTGGCTGCTGCTGGGGTTGGACCCTGGCCCTATCTGGCTCCCCCTGACTCCAATCTCATCCTCATCTTTATGCAGCTGCTGCTGACTGCCCAACCTTGTCACCCAACCGACGCTATGATGACCCGCCCGGCCACTTACAACCCACCGACTCCCCTCTGGCTTGACTGAGCCACTACCAGCACCTACACACACCACACACTTTCTCCAGGCCGAAACCCTGGTCAGCCAACTCCCTCTCTGTCACCCTCTGCTTGGCCGATGAGTGTATCCTCTCTCCCAAAGGATTCCTGTGGTGCCGGTCCCTTTTCGCTTATCTTCTGCTTATAGAGGCTGCCAGCTTCTTTTCCTGACACCTTGCCCTGGCTTTTTCAGGTCTTTTTCCCCTTCTTCTGTGGCACTGCATACCCTTTCCTCAGCTCCGCTCTTCACTGATGGCCAATCCAGAAACTCAAATCATCCTGCCCTACACGTTGCCCTGCTGGTCCTTGACACTCACCTCATTTTAATCCCTCCTGCTGCCCAACCAGGATGGTTGCTCTCTTTTTTTGCCACATGCATGTCAAGGAATTTTGCCATCGGACCAATGGTTTATGGACAAGGGTCAGGATCGGGAGGGAGGACGGTGCCATAAACACTGCCAATACTGGATGAATTAGGATATGTTGCCTGGTGGGTTGAGGAGTCACAGATCTATCCAGCCATCTAGTTAAGGGCCAAACCAGGGCCCCATAACCTCCCTTCTTCTGCTAGTAATGCCTCCATCTATTGGGGAAGCAGTAAGGCAGGGTCAAGGGGGAAGTGAGGGCAATAACCTGACTAGACATTAGGTCCCAGGGTAGAACAGGATAAAACAGGGCAGACTGGAAGGACCAATGGTCTGTTTCAACTGGCATTTTCTATTATTCTATACACGCAATCATCTTTAGCCCTCCTATATGCCATGCTGTCCTAAGAAGGTAAATGTGTCCTTATTATTCACCCCCAGGTAGGGCTGGGTAATGTTTATCTTCTGCTGGCAAAATTCCGGGAAAATGCTGATTTTGCATCGATGAAATTTTTCAAAAATTCTGCAAATATTTTGCTAAATTTTGTGAAAATTGTGATTTCAGTTATTTCCATCTGATTTCAAAAGGATTAGTCCACATTTCACCATCTGTGGTATGCTGCATTTGCCAGAGCTCATACAGAGGTGTACCAAGTTTCAGATCTCTATCTTTTAAGATGAATGAGTTATAAGCCTTCAAACATTTGGAAATTTTAAAATTACAGTTCATATTTATGTAAACTGCAGAATTTCAAATGTATCAGTCCAACTGAACCACATTTGCTTTTATTAATTTACCATGGCCCAGACATATGTATACCAAGTTTCAGATTTCTGTATTTAAAAGTGACTGACTTATAAGCATCCAAACATTCCTACATTTTAAAATTACATTTCACAATTATATAAACTGCAGAGTTTTAAGCCCCTGTAAGTAAGTTTAAAACTACAGAATGGAATATCATCAATTTTGTTAGGTTCATTGACCCCAAAATATTAGGCTTTCCGGCCACCCCCATGGCCCAGCAGCAGAGCATCACTTTGCTAGGCTGATGACCTGGATTCAGAACTGATGTTGGGAAGTCACATCAAAAGGCAGGCCATGGCTGAAACAGCTGCTGCTTGGCAGTGCATCTTGGTCAGGAAGGGTTGGCAGTGGGTTCCACTAACACAGTGACCCCTGTGGCCAGAACAGGGAGATTTCTCCTGCCACTGGGAAAGGCATGGTCAGACTTTGGGCTCCCCCTCAAGGCTGACAGAGGCATTGCCTCCACCAGGGAGATGGGTGGGATAAAAATATTAGAGGAAAAACCTGGTAGCCAACTGAATAATGGCTTCACTCAGTCTGAGCAGGGTATATCCCTGTGAACAGGATATATCCTTGAGAGACAAGCTGCCAACTGGGATAAAAACCAATATGGGAAAAAAAGTCTCTATGTATCATCTCTTGAAACTCTTGCTTAAAGGCTGGCCAAGTTATAAGTAGCCAAATATGCCAAAATAACATCCATAATTAAAGTTGGATTTCATGAGCTTTTGTGAAATTGTAAAATGTTGTGATACTTTTGTTGAAGCCATGTTCAAACATTTTGCCGGGTCATATCCTTGAGTTGCCATTGCAGAGGAAGGTAAAGGCTGGATAAAGTGGCAATTAGGTAGCATTCATAGGAGGCTCCATAGTAAAAGTACAGTGGTGCCAAGTGTCAAAACACTATTTAGAGTGATAAACCATGAAAAAAGTCATGGTCACCACTTTGTACTACCCTGAATTCTTGCAATATGCCAGATAACCACTACAGCTCACTAACTTAATGACTTGTGGAAGCATATGCATGTGCAGCACTGTTTCTGCACAACACCACTTGCTGAGTCATGAACAACCTTGTTGATAACAATTTATTTATTTATTTATTGAAAAGTTTCACCAGAAAGGCACACTGAGCAACAAGTTGCTCATCTCCCGGTGCGTCCTGGGGGAAAGGGTAGAGGGAGAATAGAGATACAAATACAAAGACAGTCAAAATACAAGTACAGTATTCATATACATTAAAGTGGATTCATACAGACATTGGATACCATGACAGATACATCAAGGCTTTCAAGACACATTAGTTATGATACAGTAGTCAAAACAGCTGGACCCAAATTGGATAGTTTTAAGTGCGATCAATATTTACAAATGCTAGGGGCAACTACCGTTGAGTAACAGAAGGGCCATGAAGCTATCAGTAGTGAAAGGAAATTTGCAGAAGACACAACTAGGGGCATGAGCAGTTAGAGGAGTAGTAATCTGTGAGGGCTAGAGAGATAGAGTAAGGGGATGAGAAGTATTTAATTTGAGGTGGCATTGAGTTAGATAACTTTGGGAAGTTGTGTGAGAAGGCAGACTGGCCAGCAGTGGAGAGTCCACGAGGGATAACCAGCATTAGATTGTCAGGGGATCTAAGTGAGAGTTCAGGAGCTGTAGGGATAGACAGAGTAGTTGACAGATGGGGGGAAGGAGCTGAACCAATATTTAGAGGTGAATTTTGCTATATGCAGTTACAGTATATTTTTACTATTTGAAAATAGTGGTACCAAGTGATGCCAAGCCTTACAACTAGTTGTGACTTAAGTTATTGTGACACAAGATATCAAGTATCTGGATATCTTTAGTCATGATGGAATATGATGCTGCGCATCACTGTTACAGGAGTGCTGTAGGAGTATTGCAGAGTCATGATGCTGGTGCAGGTAAGGTAACTGGGTGATGATAAGTGTTTTGTGAAAGTTAAATTCCACAAGAGGAATTCTAGTAGCATTATCTATTATGCATCAATGAATTTTGAGCAAATTTTGCAATTAGTAATTTCTAAAGTATTAGCAATGAATTTTAACCTACTAAACCACATTTTTCCAGCTTTAATTTAATTCAAGGACATATTTACTTTGGTATGCACAAAAGCGCCTTAGATCAAAGCAAGTTGCACTATGCTTGCTGCAAACTCAGGTGCACCAGGGACCCTGCACCGGATTTTGGTAGGATTAGGTCCCTGCGCCAAAGTCCCTGAAGTTACTGCAAGCAGAGCCATGTGTCAAATAGCTGGTGCAAGGGAAAGAATTTGCAGAGGCTTCTGTCACTCATGGCATATGAAACTTCAGCGAAATATGTTGCAGCAAGACTACGTATCGAGTCATAAATACAGTGCTATGACAATCTATGCAGGCAACTACCAGCTATTGTCAATGTACAATCAGTGAACAGTACCAGGAAACAGTAGACATACATTACAGCCCACAAGTACCTTGTTGTTGTGGGCAACTGAAAGTATGCCATCCTGTACCAAGATGGGACCAACAAATGAGAAGCTGGGTGTCATGTGAATACAAAGGGGGTGCCAGAATAAGGATAGTTGTCAGCAACTGCAAACCAAGTGGTAGTAGTAGATTTTATTTATTTAAAGTGATGTTGCAAGTTTGCCATAGCAAATGGGAGTAGTAACCTGTAAGAGTTTTGAATCAGTCTCCTACCATTCAAACTGCCATATACAGTAGTGCTGTTTTCCATGAAAAAATCCTTTTATTTAAGTTCTCTGCTTCATTTGCATATCCCGCCCCTTTTTTTGTCTCAGTGTTGCAGCTCCCAACCATGAGTATTTAGTGGCCTCTTTATATTGTTTGCAAATAGCTGTATCTAGCATTATAATATGTAGAAAAAGTCTAGTGATTTGATTGTCTGAAAGCAGATCAGAGTCATGTAATCATTGACCCATAATTACACTCCTGAACTATGTACAGTCATTCAAGCCCTATAACATAAACATAGAAAAGTATTATCATACTCCTACATTCTTACAGGAGCTGTCACTTCAGACCTGTCACTGCACCAGCAGGCAGTAAAATTGAAACATCTACACAGATTGGCAGATGAGCTTTGTGACCTACCTGCATTATAAAACCATTTTCCAGAAGCTTTGCTACAGATTGTACTGCTGTAAACACTACCAAAATAGGAGACTGCACTCTGATTGGGGAGATAGAAAAATCAGCTATTTACTGTACCCACAATACCTCACTATGTAAATTACTATATAGGCTACTACATCTCTGTGCTCACTACAGAAATAGGAGACTACATCTCTCAGTAAAGAAGTATTGTAGCTAGATACGGTACGCACAATGCTTTGTTTTAAAAATAAACATACAAGAGCTTATATTGTTGATGCCACTATAGAAATATGAGACTGTACCTCACAGTAAGGAACTTGGAAATCTGCTTCTTATTGTACCCCCAATGCCTTGCTATGGACATTTACATATTAGGTGCTCACCACTATCAACATACGAGACTGTATTTCTGAGTAAGTCACATTTAAGTCAACATTATAAATTACCCAGAATTCCTTGTTGCTGTATGTAAAACATTGACAGATCTCTTGTATGACATCATTCTGGGGGTGTGGCTGCACAGAGAAACTGGAAGGCAGCCGGAAACAAACAACTGATAAAACATAACAATAAAATGACTATGACAGAACTAAACAAATTGCAGCTTCAACATCTGAAGCATGGCTGGCAATGGCCTGCTATGTGAAAAAGGCATTTAGGGGAACCTTCAAATATCACTTTAAGGTGCCTTCCCTGAAGGCTCAGGGCATCCTTACAAGATATAGACATCACACACATCATTATACACTTACCAAGTGATGCACAGTCTTAACTGCAGGTGTACATGGCTGACACAAGGGATACTACCAAAAGCCATGGCTACATAGGCAATGAGGAGTAACACAGAACCCACTTAAGCACATGTAATTGGTGCTCCATGGAGCAGGTGTGCAGGTTCTGCAAATGTTGCTCCCAACCATCATGTGATGTTGACTCCCATGCAAGGGGAATGGCAAGTATGGGAACAGGCATGAAGTTGGACAGCACTGGGCAGGGAAACTATGGGTGGACACCATGTGGGCTGATCAACAGTGTGCAGTGCTGGACAAGTGACAGGTAGGTGTGGAACACTGGCACATAGCACACCGAGACTGCTAAATGCCACAGCAGTAATAGGACCACCCTATGCAGTGGGTGGACATGGAATGGGATGGGGAATTCCATTGTACCACAGTGCTATGAGGGCATCACAAACCCCAACGACTCTGCAGAGTCTGCACAGGTGTACAGGTGTGTCATAGGTCATACTATTCGGTGCCTCTGTTGCTAATGCTACCACGTGACCCATGGCAATAGGCAGTAGTTAGTAGTGGTATGTATGGTGACTGGGTATGACACATGATGCTGAGGCACACTGCTGGGGGTGCTCCAGGGAAGGGGTAAGAGTAAGAAGTATGGGAGTACACAGGTGGTATGGTGACTGTACAGGACATACAGTGATACAGACGTGGTTCTTGGTATCCTATGTGCAAATGGACAGCGGCCATAATGATAAGTTGAGATTCTGCATATCATGTCTGGCACATATTAAAGCCGATGTCTGCATATTATATGCCCAATAGCTGGTATGTTGTGGCAGATTTCTTCCAACTCAGTCAGTAGCCAGCTATACCAAACAGGGCATATAACAGGGTCACACCTCCATGTGTGTACCATCATTTGCATGCCCTATTGTACTACCTATGGCCATACAAGCATAAACCTACAGGGCAATGCAAGGGTCACTTTCTTGACTTCATCTGGAGGGACTGCGTAGGGGTACCCCAACCCCCTCATGTCATGCACATGTGAATTTGTTCAGGTCACATCTGCATCTCACTCGCTGTATGTACTAAAAATACCACCAACAGCTTAATCTGGATCAAAGGTCAGTTGGCATTCATCTGTATCCCCTTCCCCCGGGTCGTGCCTGAAAATAGGCAGGATTTGTCTAGTGCACTTACCCGGTCAACAAAAGCTAAATAAATAAATAAATAAATGTATTCAGTGATGCATGTTGTCCTGGCCAACATGTTGCTGTTAGCCACATTGCAATACAGTCACACTACCTCCTACAGCCCTTCAGCAAGCTGACAGCCATGTCATGCTGAATATCTGCTTCTGTGCGTGGCTCATCATTCCCTAGTGGTGGTCACTGCTGCTGTTCAGCTACAGTTGGTGGTGGCACACAGGCATTAGGCCAACTCTAGCTGGTCTAAGTACTGACACAACATGCAGCTGTTGCAGGGTTTTGAAAATGCCACTGGAGGAGATGTTGCAGCTGGTGTTTGTTGCAAGCCTCCTTCCATCATGGTGCACCTGCATTTTGGGCACAGGGCTGTACAGGGCCAATTCAATGCACGGGCACCCAATTTTGACACAGCCTGCATCTGAAAATTGACAGTGCCACAAGTTTTGATGCACAGTGCCCCTTGCGTCAATTCTCCTTGGTGCAAGCACCGTGCATCAATTTCAGCACTCTGAAAATCGAGCTCCAAAGCTTGAGTGTATACCTGCAATAACAGTGCAGCTATAAACATCCAAACTTTAGAAAATGTTCACACCATTTAACAAATAAACAGTGACATTTTGAATGCCTGTAACTTACAATTTACATAACCAATTACCTCTCTATTCAGCAGTTTTTATGATTCTTCCAAGAAACTATGCATACACATTTTTGGCTATCTAGCTCTGAATGTGGCTAAGTTGAAAGCATAGAAATGTTTTCTAAAGTTTTCACCTGAATAATAAATTGCCAGGCTTTGAATCCCTATAACTTCCCCTCCATTCAGGAAAATGGAATGAAACTTGATACATTCTTCTGTCCTCTTTATTGCAATATGCATGCCAAATTTCAAATTAGCAGCTTTAATACTGACCAAGTTATGACCAATTACAGAATTTTGGAAATTTCTGAAACATTTCATGAAACGTCTGCAAAACCAGAATTTGCTAACTTCACCCAGACTTACCCGCTGTGTAAGTAGTGTGCTAAACTGCTAAATGACAAGCTGCTGCTGGAATCAGGTGCGGGCAGCTGGGTGCCATCTTATCCTAATAGCAACTAATCCTAGTATTTCTGGGACCTAATTTAAAGCATTTTCTTTTTCTGAATCAATCACTGGGCTGGGCTGAATGAGAAAAGTTTACTAAGACAAAGAGGCAGGCTTCCACATCCAGGCAGCTAGTGGGCTGTCCCTCTCTCTGTCTGTCTGTCTGACTGTCTCTATCTCTCACAGACAGTTCTGGCTTCAGGCAAAATACCATTAGGGCACTCATGCAGTAATTATTAAGGGTCTTTGGTATTATAATCTAGTTATAAAATTATGTTTTGTCAGTATAGCCAGACAGACAGAATGATGAAAACCAAACTCCAATTACCTGAGTAACAGTGTTGAAAAGTATTTGAATTTTGGTTCCTGACAGTATCAGAGAGCTACAACTATACAGATTGTGATGACCTTGAGTAATACCAAGGGTATTAGCTGCATTTTGATTCTCTGTGCATCTGTTCCTTCATAAGGAGACAAAGTTGTAATGCTGTTAGATTGTTTTTGCAACCTATTAAAATCAAATCCTTTTTTATTCATTATATAGGCTGGACGTTCTTTTTGATTATCAAAAATATGCTATGTGGTCAATATAGCAAAGAACCAAGTTTTAAATGCAGTTTAATTAACCCTCTGTATCAGGAAATGCACCATCTGTACTTACAGCACAAAATACACAATTTAGTATTAAGCTGTTCTAACTCCCTAGCAATATGCAACCTGATTTGTTATTTTTACAAGTTCATAAAAATTCTAAACACACAGTGGTGCTTCCTATACATTTCAAACTGGCCCACACAATTCTGTAGATCAAGACATTTCTCATGCAGTTGTACAATTCATGTGGTACAGTAGGTTTGTGAATTTTTTTTTTACACAGTTCCCCAGAACATTAACTTCTTACATTCACACACTTTATAATACTGTATACCCTTATGGGTACAGACAATTAACCAAATCAAGAACAAACAGTAATGATTCTGAAAATGAATATTACTTACCCTGACCTGTCCCCGCTGCTCCCAAATTGAGTAGTCTGTAGCTGGGATTCCCACTGAAAGCATTCATATTCTGACAGCAGACTTGTTTTGAGAACAAATTGCTGCTAATGGCTGTTAGACATAACACCTGGCTAATCTCCTGAAACAAGGCTCTGCAGGTCGCCTTTAATTATTAAGATGCTGTGAAGACAGACTGACGTAGGGGTAAGCTGAATGTTGACTTACATGGGCCCCCAGAGTTTGAGTGCCCTGGGCCTCCCAAAGGCTTGATCTGGCCCTGCCCCAGGTGTGCCTCCACCTCCATGCTATCTACTGGTGTCTTATTAATATTGTAAACCATTATGGGATTCATTTCCCCCAGTATGCATCACCTTGCACTTTATGGTATTGAATTTCAGCTGCAAAACACTGGACTATTTCTCCAGTCTTCTCACATCTTGTCTTATAATGTTCACTCCTTCTTTACTGTTAGCCCTACCACAGATCTTTGCATCATCTGCATGATTACCTTGCATATGTCACAAAATATACATATTGAACAGTCCTGGCCTCAGGACTGAATTCTGCAGTATTCCACTAGCCGCTGTCTTATATTTGGGCAATTTACCATAACGGACCATTCTGAGTTCTATTAGTCAGCCAGTTTTTGATCCAACCAGTTATACCATCCCCTAGTTGGCTAATCTTCGATACTAGCCTTATATGGGGTGCTGAGTTAAATGCCTTGCTAAAATCTAAGTTAAGCACATCCACTAGCAAACAAAAAACTGGGGAGGGGGGGTGCCCTTCTGAAAATAAACTTCCAACACCAAATATAGCTTTTCCTTGGGGGAGCATGCTTTTGAAAATAAACTTCCAACACCACATTGCTTTTTCTTTGGGAAAAAGCAACATTTGGTGTTGGAAATGTATTTTCTGTAGTGCACCCCCCTACACCATTTTTTGTTTGCTTATGCGTCCGTGGGCAGCTCCGATCTACAACATTCTAGCAGTCCTGTTCATTAAGTAATTTTCCTTCAAACAATGCAACTAGCTCCTCCTTGCATTACATTACTTTATGCTTCTGAAAGCTTTCCCACTACTGATGGTAGGCTTACCATCCTATATTTACCCAGATTTTCTCTATCACTCAATTTGTGTATGTACCCCCCCCCCGCTACTTTGCACAGTAAGCTACCCCTTGGTACCCTCGACAGAGTATCCAAACTACTTCAGACAAGTGGTACCATCCCTAGCTTTGGGAATGTATACCAGGCTAATTTTTTCTAGAGGTCAGAAAGGGGTGGGGATGTACAAAGGCAAAACTACAAATAACCAAATCAACCCAGGTCCTGAGGAGAGCACTTTTTGCTAGGGCTATGCTAGGTCTGTACTTCAGGAGGGGTATCCAGTAATTCCACACAGGAAGCAGTAACATGAATGTCCAAACCAGATTGGGGTTCTAGAGTGTGACTTTATTCCAAAGATGGTACACTAAAGCAAAGGTGGACCCCCCAAGGTTTATACATCGTGGTACAAGGCAATGGCAGAACAACAAAAATCTGTATTGGACAGAAACTCTACATATCCCATATATCATAGGACCTTGGATTCTCTTCAGTGGCAATGGTCTCAGCTGAACACACATTTTCTTCTAGTGGGACTGGCCACAACTGAGTGCACTTTCCCATATGGCATAGGACTTTAAATTTTGGCAATATGTCAATTGGCCACGATGGTTCACATAGGTGCTCAAAATTAGCACAATCTACACCAGGGGGTAAACTTTCTCTTCAGGCATTGGCCACCATGACCTGAATAACCAGGCACCTTTATAGAACCTGTAGTGCTGAACTGGTCACTCCAGACTGGGAGCTGTCCACCTTTTGCTTCCACATCCTCATCCAAACATTCTTTCAGAGTTACACCTCAAAATTTCTGTTAAAACAGTTAGCAATATGCATTTTGGAATGACTTTCACATCCAGCATATGAAAACACTAGTTCTGAGTGTAGAACTAAAGTCCTGAGCAATGTGCCAAGTCTCTCTGGGGATCCCACGATTGTCAGCCAACTTTAAAACATGAGAAAAGTCTCAGCTTAGAACAGAAACTGGTGTATATTTCCCTTTATCAGAGAACACCTCAAAAAGCGGGTACTTTCCGCTGGGAAGCACAAAGTCAGATTACTCCCGCGTCGTAAACAAAGCAGGCAGCTTCAAAGTCCTGGATAAAATGGGGGATTGCTCCTTGGATCCATCCTGGCAGTCCTTTTCCATCTCTCCAGGGATGAAAAATCAGGAACTCCTGCTCTAGACAATGGTTTCCACCACTTCTCTTGGCAGGCAGATGTTTCCCAGCACTAGGGTGAGAAAATAGACTCTTCTCTCAGAATCCACAGCAGCTCTCACTCCTCCAATTGCTCACTTTAGCAGCTGACACAGAACTAACCCAAGATTCTAAAACTCCCCATTCACAGCCAACTGCCAAGGCTTATGCTGCTGTGAGAGTTCTAAATTACATCACCTCTCTCCTCTCAGATGAGACCAAGTAAACAGAAAGGAGCAGGTGAAAACCCATTTAACTAGTTATTCACCAGCTGTCTTCCCTACCTAGCACTGACACTGATGGGATTCTAGTAACTCCAGGGGACTGGGTGGTTACATGTAGTTGAATCACTTCAACCACTTAACAATCTACAGGAACTACACCTGTTAAATTAAATTAGAAAACAGGGTATAGTTTCATTAGTCACTGACGCTAGACCAGAAATCGGTAGTAAGTTTGTAAATAAATCCTAATTTACTTTAAAATTAATTTATCTGGGATTGCCCAGTGGAGATGCAACATTTAATTTCAAGTGGGGTCCAACTTCTCCACAATTTTATAGCTGGGTGATTCATTTATTTTGTTTTATTTATTATTATTATTTTTTTGTATTGACAGTGTTTCGATTCTGACCACTTCTTATCTGCTCCCGGTGACATTCTAGCCACATCATCCCATCCACATCACCCAGCTATTAACTCTCAGCCCCCCCCGAGGTGTGGCCAAGAGTTCGAGGTCTCCTCCTCTGGAGACCTATGAGTGCCGGGGAGTATGGCAGGCTGCATGAAGCTTGAGTGTAGCAGACATCATTAATGTGACAGCAAGGGAGTTTTCCTCTCTTAAGCTTCCCCCAAGAGACTGCTTACATGCAAAAGCAACAGTTTGTGCATGCACACATAATTGCATGAGCTCTGCGGTGCCAGTGAGCATCCCTGCTTCCCTTTACCAGTCTGAGCTGCACCATCACTGTGGACACCCAGGTGGCAGTATTCACTTGGAGCTAAGTAGACTCCAAATTTGGTGAGGAAGAGCATCCTGGGAAGCTGAAAAACATAACATTAAAACACAATTTAGCACATATATTTTATAGGTTTTCTGTATTCATCTTCCATTTATTTTTCATTACCAGGTTAATTTACGTGGCAACAGGATCCTTGTCCCCTTCAGTTGATCTGCTCCTGTTAGTTAATCCTTTGCTGGTCAAAATTCTATGTTTGTGACATCGGAATATGTATTTTTTTGTACTCTCTTTTTCTAGCTCTGATGGACCGGGGCATCTCTCAGGAGTATCCATGCAACCCTGGCCTCTACTCCCAACCTGAAACCACCCTCCCTTGGAGACACATTGCTGAGCACCACCACCCCAGACCCATGGACTCATTCAACCCCCTGGATCACCCCCCAAGGGAGGTCTCACCCCACCTACCTGGCAGCCTTTCTGTGATTAGAGGAATAGTCCTGGACCGGGTCGAGGAGCTTTGGAGAGCCTGTGGAGGCTTGGTCCAGCAATGGGATGTGGGCTTCGTTACCTGGGGTCTCCATCCCCTCCCTGCTCCTCCAGGATATTTTTGTGTTGTTTTTCCCTCAGAGCTTGGACGTGCAATAATGTTGGTGCACCTAGGTGCTGATGTGCACCACTGCTCCACCGCCTGAAATCAGCAACGCTCCCTGCAGGGTCACTGATCTCCATCAGGGGCTGCTGAGGAGTGAAGCAAGCCCCAGTACCCACCCTGGGAAGGAAGAGCAGTCCTCTGGATGCTCAATCCCCTCCTTCCCCTGCCGACCCCAATGACCCGAGTCTGTTCCCAAACCCAGGTCACAGGCGTGGCTTGAGGTGTGGCATCCAGTGCCTCAACCCTCAGAGCCACCGTGTTGGCTCAACATCAGAATATTTGCCTCTGCAACAAACTATGATGTACCAGAGGGCTATAGCTTCAGCAGCAGATGAACTGTAGGTGGAAAGGATCCTGTTTCAATGCACATTATACCACCAATAAAAAAGAATGGGAAGAGAAAAGCAGACCATTTGTAATGCCAGGTCCCTGCCTGTATCTAGGAGTATATGTTGGCATCTCTCATCTGGGAAGCCTGCTTATGGCCAAAAAAACTCACCACACAACCACAGATCTGGGAAGATTGGGACCAGGGACAGATAGCCACACAGGGAAACAGCAAACATGCAGATACTTAGAAAAGTAGCCATCCCTGCCATGAGCTGAGATCAACCAGGTTCACATTATTTTCTGTCTCTAACAGACCACAGTATAGGACATTACAATAATTAATCACATTTTCACTTTTGCCCTTTGATCAGAATGGTCACTGCCTCACAGATAGTCATAGCTTTTTCAAATGCCTATCTCCATTATGCGTCCCATGAGTGTTAGGTCTCGCAAACTGGGTGCGCATTGGCACTCTGTCTGGGAAGCGTGAAACAGTATTGGGGTGGGCAATACATGCCTACTCTAGATTACATGCCAGTTAGAGGCATCTTTAGTTGCAAGCTACCTGATTATGACACAGTCTCTTACTTAAACATCTAGTTTGCAGAATATTGCACACTCTCTAATTTAACATCTAGTTTGTCCTGCTGTGTATGCCTCCTTTTGGCATCCCACTAATTGGTCCTAGTGACCCCAATGCAATGGACTCCTTCATCCCATTCAACTGCTGTGGGACTTAACTGACACTGACTATGGCAAGGCTCCTTACAGTGATGAACAGATACCAATACCTACTACCATTACAATACTATTTCATACTATTACCCAGGGGTTTTGCTTTCAGGTACCTGTTCTCTGGAGTGCTTCAGGAAATTTGTGTTCAGCTACTCACAATACCCTCCTGCTGTTGGGTTTTTCTAGAGGCCCCTCCTTGCCCCAGAAGGGTATGTGGAGAGACAAGGCTCCCTCTGGATTCTCCTCTCGGCTAGTCCTTCTGGTCACCAAAATGTCCCCAACCCAAAGGCCTAAGTTCTAGGCTAGTGTCCCCTCTTTATAGTGTGAAAAATGGTGAGGCAGGACAATGAATGTTCATGCCTGGGCTGCATGGGCTGCACCAGGAATCACAGATCACAAACTCCAGACACCCTCTTCTAACAGAGGTACAGTTGGAAGCAGCTGTCATATAGCTTTAATCCTTTGAATGCTCCCTATTAACCTGCCTTGAGCTCTCAAGGGGAAAAGCTGATTACAGATGTATTAAATGTAAGTTAAACTGTGTTTAGATATGTTCATAAAAGTGTTTTCAAACATGGCAAACTCACTTCAATTAGGTGGTCAATCCTCATAAATCACCCAGGACTTTTCCTTTTTTTTTTATGCACTGTTTATGTCGCCTCCGGTGCCACTATCCAGCTCTCCCTCTGGGTTCCCCAAGGAGCAATGGTTTGACAGAACCTGAACCCTACAGCTGCTCTTACCTCCGTGCAGTGACAGTTTGCCTCACCAACCCCAGGAGGGGAAGAGTGGGTACCCACCCTAATTCACTGTGATTTTATCAGGTCTGGCAACCAGGGTGTGCAGGTCCAGTCCCTTCTGGTTCACTGGGATTTGTCATCCAGTCCATAGTGTTTTTTTTCCATCCTCTTTCAGCCAGTCCCCTATAGACACAGGCACACAAGGGCAATCCAAGGTGCATTTTTTTTGAGTGCACATTCTGTCGCAATGAACCTCTGTTCTGTGTCTGCCCCTCCCACGGCACCCTCAGCTGCACTGCCACCTGTGGTCACTGAGGTGGCAGTAGTGCAGTGATGATGATAACCCACCCACTGGGAGGAGGAGACCATCCCCTGAGATGCTCAATCCTCCTCACCCCAGCCAGCCCCCAATAACCTGAGCACGCTCTTCAGCTCGAGTCACTGGCTTTGGGAGTGGTAGTGCTACCACTGCACCAATGGGCTGACACCAGAACTGTTTCTTGTAAGGAGATTTCAGTATAACAACAGCCCCAAACCATAACAATCTGTTTATATTTTTTAAAATAGCATCCAGCAGTTATCTGTCAGAAATATGATTCACCTATCTTACACTCCTGTTCTGTGCTGAGGCCAGCATATTGTATGTGTCATTCATATGTTGCTGACCCACTGGGCTCCTCTTCCTGAAGTTGCTCTAAGAGCTTTGCATTGTGGCAACATTCACTGACTCCACCAACACTGAGTGTGCATGTCTTGATTTCATTTGTTTATTATTTAAAATTGGTTACCAGGTAGGCACATTGGGTCACACGACCCATTTACAGGTACCACCCAGGCAAGATGTTAAATGCAGAAAACATACATAACAGACAATATACCATTAAACAAGTGTTATAAAAATGAAATATAAAACCCCAAAATCAAAACTAAGCCACATGCAAATTCAATAATAAGGTTACAGCACAGCAATGTAAAAATGAACAGATAAGCGAAGGGATAAATTTTATGATAAATATGTATAGTTGACTGCCAAACAAAATGCAGCCTATGTAAGAATTTACAGCCCATAATACTAAATAAATAGCATTTCAAACTGGATTTGAATAACCCAGAGGTATTTCTGCTCCTTAAGTCTGAGTGCAACCCATTCCAAGTTTGTGACAATTTAAATGTCATCGATCGCCAACCAAGATTGGAAACAGGAAATGGGACAGCCATAAGAACTGGGGTTGTCTACAGGCCCCCAGACCAGAGGGAGGACATAGACACATTACTGTTAGAAGATATACAAAACATGACAGCTAAAGGGGAGGTTCTGATAATGGGAGACTTCAACATGCCAGATACAGATTGGTCAATACCAGCAGGAACATCTGCCAGAACTAGACTCATAGTGGATTCCCTGCAGGGAAGGGCCTCAAACAACTGGTACAGCAACCCACAAGAGACAGGGCTATCCTAGATCTAGTACTGACTAACAAAGAAGGGATCACAGATCTCCAGGTAGAAGGTCACCTGGGGGCCAGTGACCATCACATGGTATGGTTCAATTTGGCTACTACATCTAAATCATCCCATTCCAAGGCAAAAATATGGGACTTCAGAGGAGCTGACTTTGATAAGATGGCCAACAGAGTTAAGCTAGCCCTGGCAAAAAGAAACACAAATGAGGAGGTACAGGCAAAGTGGGCAAGCATTGAGGATACAATACTTGAAGCAACATCCCATTGTGTTAGACAGAAAAGGAAGTGCAAAAGAAGAAGGAAACCACTTTGGTTCTCAAATACAGTAGCAGAAAAGGTCAGAGCCAAAAGGCTGGCCTTCAGAAAATACAAGGGAACACAGCGGGATGAAGATAGGGGGGCATACCAAACTGCCCTAAGGGAAGCAGGTAAGGCAGTAAGGCAGGCAAAGTCCCAAACTGAGGAAACACTAGCACAAACAGTAAAAGAAGGTGACAAGACTTTCTATAGATACATTAGTGAAAGGAGAAAGTCCAGAGGGTGCTAAGCTTAATGGAGAAAAGGAGCATGTGAGGAGGAGGACCCTGTAAAAGCATCTATCCTAAATAGATACTTTTGCTCAGTATTCACTGAAGAGAAGGTAGGGCAGGGCCCACAGCTCAGCATCATGGACACAGAGGGAGGGAGTGAGCACTACTCCCTTCACAAAAGAAAGGGTCCTACAAGAGCTTGCTAAGCTCTAGGTGGATAAGGCAATGGGACCTGATGGCATACATCCCAGGGTACTTAAGAGCTAAAGGAGGAACTAGCAGAGCCATTAGCAGAATTGTTTAGTGAGTCTCTGAGCACAGGAGAGGTCCCAGAAGACTGGAGAAGGGCTCATGTGATCCCACCCACAAGAGTGGTAGCAGCAGGAGGAGGGGGAACTACAGACCGGTCAGTCTTACCTCAGTAGTGGGCAAGATTATGGAAGCACTCCTTAAGGAAAGGATAGTGCAACACCTGGAATCCATAGGGGCACAGGATCCAAGACAGCATGGGTTTACAAAAGGAAGGTCCTGTCAAACTAATCTCATAGATTTCTTTGACTGGGTAACCAGAGTGGTGGACCAAGGGGGAGCAGTTGATGTCGCCTACCTTGACTTCAGCAAAGCTTTTGACACTGTCCCACATAGAAGATTGATAAATAAGCTAGGTAGGCTCGGGGTGGGTCAGAAGTTGGTCAACTGGGTGGCAAACTGGTTGACTGGCAGAAAACAGAGAGTGGTGGTAAATGGTATACAGTCAGAAGAGATGCAAGTCACAAGTGGGGTACCTCAGGGATCAGTCCTGGGGCCAGTCCTATTCAACATCTTCATTAGTGACCTAGCAGATGGACTAGAGGGTAAGGCTTGTCTGTTTGCAGATGACACCAAGATCTGCAACAGAGTAGATGATCCAGATGGGGTGGGCAGAATGAGAAGAGATCTGGATAAACTAGCAGAATGGTCAGAAGAGTGGCAACTGGATTTAATGCAAAGAAGTGCAAAATCATGCACATAGGGAAGAGAAACCCTGAAGCCACTTATAGGCTGGGAGGGAGTTGCTAGCAGTCACAAAGGAAGAAAGAGACTTGGGCATCATCATCACTGATGACCTGAAATCATCCAAGCAGACCTTTAAAGCAGTAGGTAAGGCTAGGGGGGTGTTAGGGTGTATTAGTAGGGGTATCACAAGTCGTAAGAGGGAGGTAATAATCCCTCTGTACAAGACATTGGTTAGGCCCCATCTGGAGTACTATGTGCAGTATTGGAGGCCACACCTTCACAAGGACATTAACCAAATTGAGGCAGTCCAGAGAAGGGCAACCAAAATGGTGCAGGGACTGCATCAGAAGACATATGAGGACAGATTAGGAGCTCAATATGTATACCCTTGAGCAAAGGAGGAGAGAGGTGATATGATCGAGACATTTAAACACCTTAAGGGCATAAACAAGGTGAAAGAGTCTAACATGTTTAAATATAAGAAAATAGCAGGACAAGAGGACACAGCATGAGATTAGAGGAGGCCGATTAAGGGAATGTGAGGAAATTTTTTCACAGAAAGGGTGGTAGATGCATGGAATGGCTTACCACAAGAAGTAGTGGCTATGAATACAGTGCAGGGCTTCAAACAGGCATGGGATAGGCATAAGGGAGCAATACAAATGACTATGAATAGATTGGTCACTGACATAGCAAAGGCCGATGGCACATTTATAAGGTAGAAAAAGAAATGGGCAGACTGGATGGGCCTTGCGGTCCTTATCTGCCTTCAACTTCTATGTTTCTATGACCTCTATTGTGGAATAGACAGTGTAATATTGTCACCCACTCTCAAACTAAGGTTAGTCAATTTGATGTTAATGACACCATTTAAGGTGCCCCCAGCAGCATTACATATTAATTTATGAGCAAAAATACTAGTATAATAAATATTCCTCTCTTTTTTCACCAGCCAATTCAATTTTCCATGTAATAAACAATGATATTCCAGTTTTTAGTACACAAGTCAAACCATCAAATTGAATTATAAATTATTCTAAGGTTAACAAAATGTTAACTGAAGCATTCCCCCACACAAGATTCCCATAATCCTGTACTGTATTGGTAAAAGACAATTTTGAGCAATAACATTTCCCATGGGGTCAGTCAAAAAATATTTTTTTTAACGTAAGGCCCCAAATATTTTATGAACCTGGGGCCTAAGTGAATTAACATGAACTTTGTAGGTTAAACAGGAATCAAGTAGCAATCCCAGGTATTTAAAAATCATTTACTGTCTCAGTATCTTCCCTATCCTGCAGGGAGATCCTAAAATAATTCAAACTATTTTAAATTGTATGTGTAAAACAAAAAAGCATTGCCCCTAACAAAGCATTATACATACCAGTAGTAGTAGTTTTATTATTTTAGATCCCTTCCCTGGAGGCCCAGGGCATCATGGTATGATGACCGAACAACAAAACATCTACAGCGAAGACCATTAAAGTGACAGAAATTGACAGGTTGCTGTAATGGTTCCCGCTGACACTGGCACTGCATCTCCCAGTGTTTCGTCCCATCCCCGAGACAACTTCGACTCAGAGTTGGTTATATAAATCCCAGGGGGTGTGAAGGGTGGAGCTCCCCACATCGGGGTTTGGGGGACTGCAAAGCCCCTGAAGCAAACACATCAGCATACCGACAGCACAATGCTGACACTCGGCATTGTGTCTGTCAATGTCAGGGATGTCACCGACTTTACTGCTGCCGAGGCATGGGTAAACCGGTGTCATTCCTTACAATATGATAAAACAACATAGTCAACCAATACTAATCCAAAATACCCTTATAACATAAGAATAAAAGCTCTTAAAACCATAAGTATAATTAAATAAACTAAAATCGGTTAATTTCCTCAGTACCAAACACCCAAACAAATAGGTATGTTTTAAGGCCTTTTTTGAATACCTCTCCAGATGGGGCCACCTTCAGAGCCCTTGGTAGTGAATTTTACAGTACCAGAACTGCCACCCCAAAGGCTCTGTCCCCTGATGTTTTAAGTCTCATCTTTGGCACAACCAGGAGGCCCTCATATGAAGAATGGAGGGAGCAAGAGGGAAGATATGGATGTAGAAAGTCACACAGGTTACCTGGACCCAGCCTGTGTGGGACCTTATAGGTTAACAAACTTATCTTATAGGAGATAAGCCACTTAACTGGCAACCAGTGCAGTTCCTGCAGCACCAGAGTCATATGACATGACCTACTGTAGCAAGGCCTATCAATAGTCTCACAGTCACATTCTGCACTAGCTGTAAGCATCATAGTGCACTTCCTGAAACCCCAAGGTAGAGGGCTTTGTAATATTTGAGACAAGACATAATGAAGGTGTGCATCAGAGAAGGCAGATCATCGGGGGGACAAGGGAATTAATCTAGTCAATATTTCTAAGATGGTAGAAACTAGAGTTGTGCAGAATATAAAATTCTGCCCATGGAATGGCCATTCCAAGTCCATGGAATTTTCATAAAAATTCTACAGAATTTTGCAAAATGTTAAATGTCAGTTACTGCGCTATAAGTTTAACAGTATACATCCAAATCATGCCAAATTTGGCATGTGAGCAGAACCCCATGGCTTACAAAAGTGTACCAAACAGCAGAGTTGTAGATTGAATGGGGCAGAGTTATAGGTGGCCAAACATTTAATCAAAATTTAATTTTCAGTCATTTTGAGATCATTTTAAAATTTCTTATCCAAATTTCACCACAATATCAGGATTTAGAGAAGCCCATAGAATGCATATATGCACCATGTTTTAAATCTCAAGCTTTAATGGGAGCTGAGTTATAGGCAGCCAAATATTTTGCCAAAATTTGGATTGTTGTAATTTTAGTATAACTTTGATAGTATTCATTGAAATATTACAAAAATTGCCAGGTATACAGGTTATCACTACATTTATATATCCACATATTTTCAGATTTCTAGCTTTAAATTGGACTGCCTTGTAGCCTTCAAAACATGTTGCCAAAATATACATTTCAGTTTGTTCCCTTTAAATTTAAAACTACTCATCCAAACATTTACACTACTATACCACATGGTCATTTCTGAAAAAGTTCATATTTTCAGCTTTAAATGGGATTGATTTAAAAGTAGTCAAACTTTTACAACATTTAAACATTTAATTTTTCAAGAATGTAAACTACAAATTTATAAACCCCTGAAACTTTAAAACTAGAGAATGCAATGCCATTAAATTTGGCAGATTCTTAAAACTTACAAGGAGACTGCATGTGCCAATTTTATTAATTGCTTGCTGTAAGAAATTGCAAAATAACATCTGTACTTAAAGTCAAATCCCATGAGTCTTTGTGAAAATCGCAGAATTTCATGAACAATTCCATAAAACTGGAATTTTCTAATTTCACTCAGCCTTATCTGGGTGGTTCTAATTAAAGGATAGGGGTATAAGAGGCAGTAGCACGGGGGGGGGGTCACCAGATTCTGGAGTTAGATGCACAGTTTCACCAAGAGATGGACAGCTGAGCTGGGTAGTATAACAGTGGTAGACCCCCAGGTTGAAGCAAGAAAGCACAGAGTGTCAACAATTCCAGCCTGAATGCAGGATATTTAAGGACCACATCCAGAAAATGTATGATCCAGGGGACCTGGTGTACATGCAAGTCTAGGACTCAGAGGTACTCAAAAAGATGTACAGTAGAGGGGTAGACAATGTCTTGGGCAGCAGGAAGAAAATATTCTGACTATTCCAACAGGGTAGGGCAACAGGAAAAGGAGTAGTTGACTCATGTTTTAAGGGAGTTTGTCACTGTAAAGAACAAAGAGAATATCAGTGGTATCAGTAGTTCTTTTGAGTCAATCTGGCTATGCCAAAAAAGAAGGGGGGGGGGATAGTCACCCAGTGAGGAACAGCAGGACTGCAAAAATCTCAGCCCAGCTTATCAAATGAAGTAATGATATATGCATTGTTAATGTTATATTCTACAAAGAAAATTCTGGATGCTTCATCTATATGATATGCTATCATAAATATGTGAGAATATGTTACTAATCATTTTCTGGAAAATTACAACTGCTTAACCAATTTTTCCAGTTGTGTTAGACACCAGGATACATGGACTATGGATATGCATGTCAAATGCTAACTCTATGCATGCAAGAACAGAGAAGTTACAAACATCCACATTTTCGATAGTTTTCACAAAGTTTTGCAAACATTTACATAGTAAAGGTTCGAACCCCTGTAACTTAGAAATATTTTATCTAATTCTCTCCATATTTAGATAATTCTATAACCATAACAAAAAGGTTATGTGTACTAATTTATACATGTCTAGTTCCAAAGGTGCCTGAGTTATATGCAGGTGAAATCTTTTCATGGAATTTCCTGAATGAAATTAAATGATAGATTTTGAGCACATACAATTTTGAGACAATGCATCATATTGTCATGAAATCTGGCACATTGTTAGAACACCTATCATCAAGAAATAATACCACATTTAAGATCCCTGACCTAATAGACAATTAAGATATATGCAGATAAAAAATGTTCACGAAATTTTGCACAAACAATGAAATAATATTTGAGCACCTATAATTTTGAAACGATCCAACTAAAGTACATGATATTGGGTATGGATCCAAAGAGTACATATTCCAAATTTCATATCTCTAGCTTGAATAGTTGTTGAGTTATAACCAAATTACTAAATTGTAAAAATTCCATGAAATTCTCATGAAATTCCATGAACTTTCACAGAATTTTGTGAAATTGTATCAACATTCCATGGATTCAGAATTTTCCCATTCTGCACAGCTCTAGTAGAAACCACTCTGGATGACTGCCAACACCAGATCGTCAAATGCCAATCTTTCATCCAGAATAACACCTAGATTCTTCACATTTTGGGCAGTATCAAGACTAGAGGTATTGAGATTAAGATTTGATATCCTATCAAACACTGCCAGTCCCCCCTCCTGCCTAGCTGAAACACCAGTACTTCAGTCTTATCAGGGTTGAGTCTCAGCCAGCGTGAGGACATCCAGCTGTGGATCTGGGCCAGATATTTGTTCAGCACATCCACCACTCCCCAGTCCTAGGGTGCAAAGGTCAAATAGAGCTGAGTGTCATCTACATAACAGTAAAACCCAACTCCATACTGCTTAATGATCTTGCTCAGGGGTAGCATGTACACTGTAAACAACATGGGTGGAAGGACCAATCCCTGGGATACCCCACAGTGCAGGTCCCTTAAATGCAATGAGAATTTACCCAACACAACCTATTGAAACCTGCCTCTAAGGAAGGACTCAAATGAGCTAATAACTGTGCCAGTGAGCCACACATATTCCCTGAGATGCCTGAGATGGTCCAATAAAATCCCATGGTTGTCTGTGCCAAATGCAGAGGAGTGATCTAGGAGAATGAGAATTGATCTCTCTTCTCTATTCCTCACCATGAGCAGATAATTGTGCACCCTGACCAGAACAGTCTCAGTGCTGAACCTTGACTGTAACCCTGGCTGGAGAGGCTCATATATATTGAAAGTCTCCAGGTGGCTCTAGCTGCAATGCAGTAGCCTTATCAATAACCTAACCTAGGAATGACAGGTTAGAGACAGGCCTGCAGTTTGCTAGCACATCCAGATGCAAAGTCATATTTTTCAAATGGGGCCTCACCAGTGCACTTTTCAGTTCATCTGGGATGACCCCCTCTGACAAGAAGCATTGAATGATCCTAGTGAATACTGGACCCAACTGCTCTGCGCAGCCCACTAAGAGCTGCGTTGGGTCCAGGTCCAGTTCACAGTAAGTTGGTCATAGCCCTGAGATCACCCTGATGACCTCCTTGCTCGTCAATGGCCAAAACTCATTCCATGACCACTGATAGCCACTGCAACATCCAGCCCCCCTCCCCACTGTTGGGAGATAACTGTACAGAAGAGATTCTGGCCCTAATAGGGGACAACCTGTCTGAGAAAAACTGAGCAAACTCCTCACATTGTGCAGATGACACAACTTTCATGGACTCCAGACACGCCGTATGTAGAAGCCTCTCTACAGCCTAAAAAAGCTGAGCTAGTCTGTTCTTCCCGGCCATAATTTCAATTCTGCTTTCTTATGAGAGACTGCCATTAGGTATTCACCATAATGAGTAGTCAAGGCCAGTTTGACCTCTTGAGCCCTGGACCACCTCCAAAACCTTTCTAGCCTCAGTTCTACAGCCTTCATCACCCTTAGTTCACTGTCAAACCATGGCAAGCCAAATTGTGAAAGTGAAGGACAGACATGAACTGGGGCTATCAGGTCAAAGCCTGCTGTGATGGCCCTATTGTAAGCTGACATCACTTCCTCCATACCCTCAGCACAAGCCACTCATATACCTGAGGTGTCAAGTGCCACCAGAAATTCCTCAGGGTTCAGCCAGCCCCTCTCAAAGGGCAGCATCTGAGGGGGTGGGCAAAAGAGGGCTACCCTGAACTCAAAACTGATGGTACAATGATCCAACCAACTGATCAGATCAGTCCTGAGGTTCTCCACCTCAAGCCCTGTGTGGAACACTAGGTCTATAGCGTGCCCATGTTGGTGAGTTCCAGCAACAACTGCTTGTGCCAGGCCCAGAGCTAACATGCTCTGAAGGAACTCCTGCCCAAAATGTGAGAGCTAGTTGTCAACCCATGCTTTGAAATCACTGAGGATAATTCACCTCAGCAACTCAAAAATCCAGTTGGCGACATACTCCACAATCTCCCACAGAAAGTCCCCCTCATGCCCAGGTGGATGATGTATAAGTAGAACCCTGCAACAAGCACCCGGACCCCCACACATGGACATGCATTCAGAGTATGAGGTGTCCCCCACAGGATGCACCATCATACCCAGTTCAGATCTAAAAAAGATGGCTTCCCCTTCCCTATGTGATCCTTCCTTGGCAGTGCACCATGGAGAAACCGGCAGGTACTGCTGCCTCCAAAATTGGACCAGTGTCATCACCTAACCAGGTCTCCTTAAAGTATCCCAAATCAACTGAGGAACAAGAAGCATAGTCCGCAATAGTAGCAGTCTTATTCTCCATCATCTTGGCATTGCAAAGCAATGCCTGAAGAGGACGAGTAGTCTCCATTGGCCCATCAGCTGCCTTTCCACTTGCTGTGGTGGATACCCAAGGACGGGGACTAGCTACCTACCACACTTCTCAAATCACTGTCTAACCTCAGGGCATCTCCTTGTCTGCACTATCCTGATCACTTCCTCCAACAGCCCTCTTCCCATCCGATACCTTTACCCTCCTGTGATGCTTCCTGGTAACCCCTAACCCCCGCATTGATGATAAACCTCTGCAGATAGTGGGACATCTCAGAAAGGACACAGTGCACACAGCAAGGATGAGGAGTAATTGATCCTACCTAATGGCTCAGGAAAACGCATTATGACACACAAGTAATATCAGCTTAAAGAACTTAAAAGAACCCCCCTCCTCAATTTACCCCAAACTTACTTTATTCCTAAAACACACTCAAATGCAATTACAGGAAATAGCAACACTCCACACATACAGCCTACCCTAACCACTCATACAACCCCTACCCATCCCAATAAAATAATAACTACTAAGTACAATATGTAAGGACAACCCAGTACTAAAGAAAGTCCAAAAATGCCCTAAATAGTTCAACTTTTGTGTAGTAAAATCTGAATGAAATAAGTTCACAACAGGTGCCAGCCAAGCAGATGCATTCTTAGTTCAGAGACCAATTCTAGTCCAAACCATGCAGACCATAAAAAGAGTAGGAGCTGGGGGACTGAGATTAATCAAATACAATTAAGTAACTTAAGATAGAAGGCAATTATGTAGATTATAGGGCTTGCATAGGAAGCTTGCTGTAAAAGTTTCCTGAATACAGTGCTGTTTTGGTCACATTCCCCTGTTCTGTTACTTCTTATTAGTTTATTTGAGCTGGGAGGCTTCCTCCTCCCACACACCCTTTTCAAAAAAAACAAGGGAGCGTGGGGGGGGGCAAAGCTTCCCATTTCAAATAAACTAATAAATAATAACAGAACAGGCAATTTGGCCAAGTGCTTGTGCCTGCTATTAATTTTGTTTTTGTCCTTTTATTTGAGTTGGGGGCTTTGCACCCCCACATCTCCTTGTGTTTATTAAAAGATGGGTGTGTGGGGGGGGTGAAGCCTCCCAACTCAAATAAACTAATAAAAAGAAACCAAACAGGCAATTTGATCAAGTAACGTAACTTGAACTCAATGCTAATAGCGTAGGTCCTACACATATCTAATAATTTACACAATTGCCAGTTAAAAACTCTGCTCTCTCACTGCAAGTTTGCCATAATCCATACTCTCAGCATTCAGACAGTAAGGCAAGTGCAGCCAAAAAATAAGACATGGGAGGGCAAAAGGCCCAGGAAGAGTAAAAATCATGGATGCCATCACCAACCATGAACTCTACAGCATGCGTCTACACACCAGTTCTAAGCACTACTAATCAGCCAATGGGGTAAACTGAAAGGTCTTATGGCCAAGTTCTCAGAGTTCTGGCTCTCTGTGGGCTAAAATAGTACCACAACTTGAAACACTCATTCAGTACCACAAAGGAGTGTTTACTGACACATGAGGCAATGGTAAAGCTTTCTGGAATAATATCAAAGAGGTTACAGGGAAAAACACCAAACCATCACTCACTTTACTTGATGTTGATGGGACTACAACTCTGGACCCCCTAACTATTGCCAATACCTTTAATAACACATTCACGGACCTTAGCAGTGTTCTTCCACTTGACTTTTTTAATACAAATGTCACCTCAGCCAATCCTGTAAGCTCTCCCCCAATGATCAGTCACCCGCCATTCTACTTCAAACAAGTCTTGTTGCATGAAGCCTGAAAATACATCCATAAAACAATTGGCAAATCTAGACACAGTGGGGACTCCCTTGACCTCAAACTGCTGTCCCTCACCCTTGAGGAAGTGAGTGCCTTTAACCAGGATCTTTAACCTCTCACTCAGACTTGCACAGTTCCCCAATAAATTGAAATCAGCCATGATTACCCCAGTCTACAAAAGTGGAGACAGGACTCTTCACGTGAACTACCAGCCTGTCTCTGTATTACCACCTCTCTCTAAGGCTCTTGAATGCATCATGTAGCTGACCAGCTTACTGATTATCCTGACAAACATAAGATCCAATGTGCCCAACAACATGGGTTCAGAAAAGGGCATAGCACCACCTCGGCCCTTATGGAATTCACTGATTCTATACACAGCTCCCTGGACCATGGTCAATTAATTGGTGCTGCTTTCATCGACTTGACAAAAGCATTTGACATGGTCCATCACCCTCTACTATTGGAACAACTACTTAATGCAGGGCTCTCCTCTGACTCCACTGCCTGGTTTAAAAGTTATCTCAACAACCACACTCAAGAAGTCAAAATTGCTGACGTCCTCTCTGTCTCAAGACCTGTTTGCTCTGGGGTTCCTTAAGGGTCCATTCTGGGACCTCTCCTATTTAGTCTCTTTCTAAACAGTCTCCTGAGCTCCTGCCCTAAACAAATCTTACTCTATGCAGATGATGCTGTACTTTACACAACTCACCTGGAGCCTATACCCCTTGAGAACCAACTACAACTCAGATTTGCCTTGGTAGAGAAATGGTTTAGTCATCACAAGTTGGTACTAAACTATAAAAAACTAAGCTTATGCACTTAAGCAGCTCCCATAATAAGCACAGGAAACATCCTCTGACTATCACTAACTGCCTTAGTACTGCCCTCAAACAGGTACAATTCTTTAAGTATCTTGGAGTCACCATAGACAGCAACCTATCATATGGGATGCATATAGATAACATTTCTAGAGTGGTAAATATTCATATTGGTCTACTCTACAGACACAGGCGACCTCTGACCCCTGAAACCTTAAGGGTAGCTGGGCAGAGCTCTATTATTTCTATAATTGACTATGGGCTGATCACCTATGGCTCTGCGACTGATACCACTCTCCGGCGTATCTCTGCTGCTCTTAACAAGGCATGTTGTCTCACCTCAGGAGCCCACTATCTCACTCACACATGTGACCTCTATGTCCTAACTGGTTTGCTGCAGCTTAAAAATTACATCAAATATCAAACTTGCCTGGTGGTCAAGAAAATAACTGTAGGCCTCTTGCCAGCTGGAGTAGAAGATCTTCTAAGCCCCCCTCATAATCCGCACTGCACCCGAGGTTCTGATTCTCAGCTTCTACAGGTCCCTCATTGCTGAATCACCCAGAGTCAACGATGATTCACCTACAGGGTCCCCCTCTGGATGAATGCTCTCAACAGTGACATCACCTCCGAAACTAAGCTGAGCCCATTCAAAGTCAAGCTTCAGTCGCTACTCTCTTCAGCTAGCAACTGTGACTGTCTCCCTTAACCCTGTTTTCCTAAACTTCAACCTTAGCACTCAACCTCTTTCATAGTAACTTAGCGCTCTTGCCTCCTACCCCTCCCCCTGCACCCATACCCCTCTCTACCCTTCCTTCCCTCCCCTTGCCCCACCTCTCCTCATGTCCTCCACTCCCACCCCTCTCTTACTTTTCCCAGCCCACCCTCTCACATCCCGTCCTACACCCTGTGCCCTGTTTGTCTTGTCAAAGCCTGCTGACTGATATCAATGTATTGTATGCATTTTTCTGTACCTGAAACAGATTACCATAATGTGTCTCTGTTGTTTTACGTTGACTGTCCATTATGATTTTGTGTTCATTATGAGTTTTGTACCTCCTATTTAAACTTTATTGTACCATACTTTACTGTCCTGTTTAATCTTCTGTCCTTTCTACTGACGTGGAACCTTTGTAAAAGAGCTCTTAGCTCAAGGTATATGTAATCTGAGACTTAAATAAAGAAATAAAAATACCAGGCTCTGGCAGGTGAATCTCCGCTCTCCTTCCAGCCCCTAACTCTGGGCTGAATCAGTGAGCTCACAGTTCAGCTGTTCACTCACAAACCAGTGATGCACCAAATTTCATTCTGGATACTCCAATGACCTTGGCACTACAGGAAATGTCCTGCTCTTTGACACAACACAACCACTAGGGGAAACAGTTCCACACCGGCTCAGCTCCTGCTCCAAAAGTCACTTTTGTCCTTCACCACTGTATTCAGATGAAAGCTAGTAGCAAACTCTTAGAAAGCGATTCCGCTCCAATGACCAAATGGAGAATGCTGGGTTGAACAAGTTTCACTAAAAACATGGAATCCTGAGGAAGTGGCACAGACAAGACTTCAAATTAATTAAACTGTAAGATGCAAATCTTAACTCCAGGGTACAAAAATGAAAAACCTAATACTAGGGTGAAGGGCTGGGGCTTTGTGCCGTGCTCTCTAGATGCTAATAAATCTGAATTTGTCATGCTTCTGTGCATTTTTTCATTTCTTTTCTGAATGCCACTGTTTGTTTTGTTTTTCATAGTTCTTTGGTTCAGAATTTCTCTTGTTTCATGAGCACGTGGTGTTTGGGTTGGACTACACTAACAGGGGCCCCAGTATAGACAAGAAAGGATTCAGTGTACTTGATGGATACAAAATTCACAAAGACTTAAATGCAGTGCTAGCTATATAAATGTATTATGCATGTATCTCAAATTAGGTGAAAGTAGTGTACGAACGTACAGCATAATGTACCCAGACACTTTGCTAAGTAGAGCTACATCAAGGGTGGGGTTCATTTATGACAGTAGATTATTTAAAGTCATTTGGTAATGACTTCAAGATGATGCTTGAGATTTATGTTTACAAATGAGTAGCAGTCACCACAGTGACCAAAAAACAGCCTGAGACCCTTACACCTAAACAAATGTGAAAGGCACTGTAAAAATGGTTTTACATCAATGGAAGTGCAATCAGTGGGGTAATTTAAAACATTCTACAAATACTATCACTTTAGGAGCATAGTTTAAATCTGCAACAGTTATGTACAGAAATAAACAAAACATATATTTTGTTGCTTCCAAAAAAACCAAGGTAGTCAATGATCAACAAAAATCATCATCAGAGAGAGGGGGGAAAGAAAAGAAATCAGACAGCAATGGTAGAGTTTCCTCATGTAGTGATCAGCCCAAATTACTGGTGCAGAACTGAATTGGTAGGGGTTCTGCTCTCACCATTGGTGCAGTATCTTACTAAAAGCCTTGTTCTGATCAGCAGTTGCACTGTTAAAAAGAGAAAGAAAAAGAGAGATGTGTTAGAAGCTAGGCAATTATTTTAGCATAAGGTCACCCTGAAGTGTCTTAATGTGCTTATAAAATGGGTACTGGTAGTCTAAATAAAAAAAGAGCATTACAAAAAACAGTTTTTGGTGTGTGTATTTGTTTAATAGTGTCCTTTGGAGCAGCTTCCTTCCATTCTGGTTTGTTATTTTCCTGTACTTGCCTGCAGACTCTGATGACCAACAGCATGTGCTTCATCGGGCAGGCGGTCATTGCTGTTGAGTGATAAGAATAAAGACAAAGACATTTTTTAAACTTAATACAATTGCTGAACATCACATTGGAGTGGGAGCCAGACAGAAAATGATTGATTCCTTCAGCAAAAAGAGAGTAAGTGACAGGTTCAACTGCTAAGCTACGGGAGACAATCATGGCTGACTTTTAAAAAACTCTGCCCATTGATAACTTTACAATGTTCACAGGATGGCACTCATACTTTTTCATACTTGGTCATCATGCTGAGGTAAATGTATGGATGCCAGCCTACCTCAGCCAATCAGAAGCCAGGATTGTCACTATACATTGTATAAAACATGATAACGTACATATAAGCAATTGATTCCAAAAATGTATTGGTAAAAGTACTCACATTTCTCTATCATATGTCATCTTTTGCTAAATGTACCTTGCAGGAGGTGAAACAGTTTTTGAACTTTTTCCAAGAAAATAAGAAGATGGGGAAGCAGAATATTGTGTGTGTGTGTGTGTGTGTGTGTGTAGAGGGAACAAAATAAAAAATATAAACACATATATATGTATGTGTATATATATATATTAACATTTAAGGCTGAGTATTTAATACAGATCCATCAAAGCAAGGGTTTAAGGTCACAGTCTTCATTTAGACCAAATGGCTTTAAGCTCAAATCTGAAGGGATTCCCTCTGGAGAAGCCTTTTCAGTCGACCACCACCTCTTTTGTTAACATGAACCTATTCCAAATCTATGTTTGTGCACGACTTTTGGATTGCTGCCATGACACTCGGGAAAAGCCCACTGGGTTCTCCATATTGGGGTTCTGTATGCTATAGACATGCTCAAGAATTCTGTCTTTGAGTGACCTGAGGGTTCTGCCAAAGTACGTTTTAGGACAATCACACCACAAGATGCAAACTATGAAACTGGTGGTACAATTTATGACCTCCCATATTTGTACAGATCTTTCTATATGTAGTAAGCCGAAAACTTTCAACTGATAGCAGTAAGTACAGGCACTACAACTGCCACATCTAAATATACCTCACCGTTTAGTAGGTAACCATGAAAGATTGTCTGATTTCTCATAAATATTAGTTTAATGGTGATGTACTACAGTGTCCCTAATGTTCCTAGTTCTTTTAAAGGAGTTGTGTGGTGTTTTGATCACTGCTGTTTTTAATTCTGGGTCTCCCTTTAGAATTTGCTAGTATTGCTATAGAAGGCCACCACATTTTCTGGACAGTGCATTGAATTCTGTGTTGAAACATTCAGGTTCCTTGTCAGAATTTGTTTTCACTTTTGGTTTTAAGAGAGTATCCCTGTCAGTGTTGAGTGATTTGTTGTAGGCTTCTGTAATTCATACCGCAGCATACCCGCTTTCCCTGAAATTTTGCATGAAGGTCTGTGCTAGATCTACAAAATCCTATACTCTGGAGCATTTATGCCTTAACCTTAGGAACAGTCCATATGGTATGGCCTTAACAAGGGTCCTGGGGTATCCACTATCTGGCCTTAAAAGAACACTGTCAACCTATTTAGGTCTCAAAGTGTCCCTGGTTTAAAAAACACATTTTATGATTGCTTGCATTCTATAAAGATTGCTGATGTAGCTGGTAGTTTGATCTTGACTTTTTTTTTTTTAGTGAAGAACAGACTGCCCACCATACTAGTGTTACCACACAAACGCAGGTTTGTTTACATTCCTTGATCAGCTCCAACTGTATCTTTCCTGGAGTTGGTAACACCCTCAACACAGTCTAGCCCATCATGATGCAGTGAGAGTTTCAGAGGCTACTGCCTCATGAGTGACTGCACTGTTTGAGCATGTTTCTAGTGCTTGAGAGGTATGCAGTAAGAGCAGATCCAGGACTGTAAACAAAACAAAGTTGTTTATAAATATACATTAACGTGCATTTCAGTTCTACTAAACAAGGAGACAGATAACACGAACAATAGTGCCGAATAATTTTAGAGAAGGTAAGCAATCATAAAATGTAAGTTTTTAACTAGAAATACTATGATGAAAAACAGGTTGACAGTGTCCCTTTAACAGACTTTTAACAGTTGCAGCAATAGACATGGTCAGATATTTTCAGATATTCCACGACATTTCTAAAGCAATTCGCTCTGGTGGCCCTACATTAGAACTGCAGGCAGGCAGGCAAGGAATCTCTCTAGCGATATCCCAGAAATTTTACAAACTATCTGACCACACCAATTTGCTGTAACTGTAGCGGCAGAGGACTTAAGAAAATGTTTGCTATGTACTCTTATTTTCCGCAAAAAGTGTAACATCCAAGAAGTCTAAATGCTCATGACTGATGATATTAGTAAGTGTCACATTTGAATCATTGGTGTTTAACCATTTTATTAACTCTGCAACTTTGTCTGCTGTACTATCCCACTCACAGACCACATCATCTATATATATATATATATATATATATATTTAGAAGTTTCACTAGGAAAGGCATACTGAGCTGAAAATTAGCTCTTTTCCAGATGCATCCTAGGGGAGAGGAGAAAAGGAGTAAGTACAGAATTACAATACAACTAAAATAACATACAGTATATTAAAATACAATTAGACACAAATACATAAGATTAGATATAGTGCATTTACAAGTTTTGTAACCTTTGAACATTTGGGGGGAGAGTGCACTAGAAACATAAGCTTAGATGATAGCTAATTCACTTTCCAGGGATAGAGGATGGAGACAATAGAGGCAATCGAAAAAGCTTGGGAGGATGGAAATGAGAGTGAAGGTGAGATGGGGGGAGTAAAAGAGAATGGGAAGGATGAGGCAGATCTGCAACCCTCTAGGATGCAAACCCCACAAGGACTGGACACGGCTGGAAGCACACCCAGCCCATGTCCTGGGTTGCAGGCATAAGAAGGAAAGAAGGTGACTATGAGTGGTAAAGGGAAAAGGGAAGTTATAAGAAAAGCAGGCATGAATGAGTATGGTAGAGAGAGGTAGAGGCAGGCCTATGACCTTCTGGGATGCAAACCCCACAAGGGTCAGGACATGGTTCGATGCACACCCAGCCCATGTCCTGGGTTATAGGCCTGCAAATGTATGGAGAAGAATAGATAGAAAAAGGGCAAGAAAAAGAAAAAGGTAGAGTGGGGTATGGCATGCCTATGTGCAGTTGCAGGAGGGAGCAGTGTGGGCTTGGAGTAGCGAGGAGAGAGAGCACTAGGAGGTAGCAGAGCAAATGATTAAGGGGAGAGCGGCCCAGAGTTTGGGGAAGCGGAAGGGGAATGAAGCCTGACCAGCAAGGTGTTTGTGGGAGGGGAGTGAGAGGGAATGAAAGCCAGAATTATGGAGGGAGTAGGAGGAGGAGGACAAAGGGGAAAGTAGAGAGATGAAGTTGAAGTGGAGTAAGGCAAGCCAGAATTTGAAGAGGAAAGAGGCAGTGTGGATAGTGCGATGGTCTGCCAGGAAAGAGAAGGAGAGGGCAGAGTACAGCGAGCAGTGGTGAGTGCGAGGAGAGCAGTTGAGAATAAAGCGGTAGGAGGAGTGAAAGAGGGATCCAGTCTGGCCAAGGTGGACTTTGGTGCAGCACCATACACAATAGCGCCATAGTCAATGATGGGGAGGATCATTTTAGTTAGTATATTTCAGTGGGCTGTTTTTTTTTTTTTAACCAAGAGAGACACACTAAGCTGAAAGCTTGTTTAGAGGTGTGACCTGGGAGCACAAGGAAGTAAAGTGATTTGCTCAGGGCCACACAGTATGCAAGTGGGGGCGGTGGGATTCAAACTCAGGCCTCCAGGTTTGCAGCTCAGAGCCTTAAACCATTGTGCTATACTGCCTCCTTAGCGGGATGAAGTTCTTATGCCTGTAAAGAATGCCAAGATTTGGGAGGATTTTTTTGTGGATGGAGTATGTGTGCTATAAAAAGTCAAGGTGACAGTCAAGCCAGACCCCAAGGTATTTAAATGAGGGCACATTATCAATTGTGACCCCATCCAGGGTTTGTAAGGAGGGGAGGGATTGGAGCTTGGAAAGTCTCTAGTAAGTACCAAAGGACATGGAGGCTGTTTTTTTTTTTTTTGCATTATGGGTAAGCTGATTTGACCTGCACCAATGCTGGACAGAGTCAAAATCAGATTGGAGTCTGGCCATAGTTCAGCTGGGGAAGGACCAGTGGCAAACAGCACCATGTTGTCTGCATACATGTAGATGTCCACAGATGAGCAGGCAGAGGGAATGTCGCTGAGGAAAACTAAGAATAGTAGTGAGCCAAGGACAGAGCCTTGGGAAACACCAATGAAAATGGGGAAGGGGGACAGGGAATCACCAATTCTTACAGATTGAGTTCTTCCTACAAGGTAAGAGCTGAACCAACTAGTTGCAGAGTCTGAGAGACCCGCAGACTTTATCTTACCAAGGAGAAGGGGGTTGGAGACACTGTGGAAAGCTTTGGCTAGGTCAGCAAAGATGGTAGTGGTGAAATGGCCCTGATCCATGCCTGCCAGGATAAAGTCAGTGAGCTGAAGGAGGAAGAAGGTGGTAGAGCGGTGTTTGCAGAAGCCAGACTAGAAAGCAATGAAGAAGGTGGAGAAGTCGAGGAAGGCACAGAGGTGAGATAGTACTGTATGTTCCTGAAGCTTGGATAGGGTTGGCAGAAGGGAGATGTGATGATAATTTCCAGGGGAGGAGGCGTCACCCCCTTTAGGAAGGGGAATGATGGTTGCATGTTTCCATGTGCCTGGGATTGAAGCTAGGGAGAAAGTGAGGTTGAGAATGGATGTTATAGGAGAGGCAATGGCAGGGGCAGAAAAGTGAAGGAGCTTGTGGTCTAGTCCATCAGAGCTGCTGCCTTTCTGAGGGTTAAGGGCCAGGATTGATCTTAAAGGAGAACAGCACTGAATCTGTTAGTTGAATTCTTATGTAGAAGCTGATTTTAAATGCCAGTTCTAATTCTACTGCTGTTCCATCTGTACAGACTTTTTTATTATCCTGGTAGGTGTTTCTGATTTACAACCAGGTAGTAAGCACCATTTCAGAACTCTATGGTGTAGTTTATGTTCCTTGCTTAAATCTTCTATTGATGGCACAATGCATCCATGTTCTAACATAGAACTCTGTGATTGAGAGGGTGATAAACTACATCATACAGTTCTAAAATTGCACTTGACACCACAGTGTAAATCAAAAACAACCACTGAGGTTACTAGTAGGCTGGTATAGATGGAACAGTAACAGATATGGAATAAGCATTTAAAAACAGCTTCTGCTGGGAGAAATTACTTGTAGGGTCAGTGCAGTTCTCCTTTAAAGACATATAAGGGGTAACAGGTGAGAAGGAGAAGTGGGTAGAGGGAGGGGCAGCGGTGGTTGATAGAGGATGGAATGAGGGAGGAAAAGGTAGACGGGGAGCAGAGGCACAGGTGGTGACATAGGAAATATATACCTCTATCTTACCAACATTTGATGTGGTCTGTGTGTGGGTTGTTCCTGGCATTTAGAATATTTTTCTTCTCAGTGCCCAAGAAAGAGATTAGTGAAAGAGTGGGTCATAGTTGCCCCCATCGCCATTCCACAAATTTGTATGTAGAAATTCCCATCAGATTCAAAATATTTATACTCCAGCCTCATTTATTTACTATGCACATTAACTCATATTTTATTGTAAAGTATTAAATTCTTTGTATAAATGTCTATATATACTGTATGTACTCCCCACCTTTTGTACTCTCTGCTTTCACTGTGCACTCTGTACCCGGGTCGCACCTGGAAATGAGCCTTGGCTCAGTGTGTCTTTCCCAGTCATCATATTTTAAATAAATAAATAAAGTTATGTTTTAGGGCACAATCCAAAGATTCTGAAAGGAACTTGATGGAGAATTTCTCAGACAAAAGGATTTTGCAGAGAAAAGACTCACAAGTAGATCAAGTAGATATCCCATTGTCATGGCCTATAGACGTATAGACTCACTGATGTATAGGAGCAAGAAGGCACGAGGCCCACTAGTAGCTCTGTTAAAATTCCATATGATATGTCATGTCCGTATCATTTGCTATATAATTATCTAGTCTTTTTTTGAATGTGTCCTTAGTTTTACTTGTGACTACTTCCGATGGCAATTTATTCCATAGGTTCACCAATCTTTGTGTAAAGAAATGTTTTCTTTTTAACATGTTAAACCTTTTTCCTTTCAGTTGCAGCGGGTGTCCCCGTGATGTTAAATTAATGTTCTTGAAGTCAATATTTAATTCTGTTATAAGAGTGAAGCCACATCAATCCCCAGGAAGAGGTAAAAGTCTTCCCTCAAAAAATCATTAAACATTTCAAGTACTGACATTGTGTCTGTCATGTCTGACATAAAACCAGTGACACAAGTTTTTAGAAGAAAAAAATCTATGACCCTATAGAGGTTCTCATGAGCAGAAACCACATCAGACACTATTGGTCTGCTTTGGGAGGGGTCCTTAAAGGGACACTGTCAACCTGTTTTCCATCATATCATTTCAAGTTGAAACCCCACATTTTATGATTGCTTACCTTCTCAAAACTTCACTGATGTTGCTATTTGTTTTGTCTGTCTCCTTGCTTAGTAGAACTTAAATGCATAGTAATGTATATTTATAAACAACCTTGTTTTATTTACAATCCTGGTTCTGTTCTTACTGCATACTTTCTGAGCATTAGAAACACACCCACACAGTGCAGTCACTCATAAGAAAGAAGCCTCTTAAACTCCCACTGCATCATGGGGGGCTAGACTGTTTTGTGTGTATTCCCAAGTCCAGGAAAGATGTGTTTGGAGTTGCTCAAGGGATGTAAACAAATCTGTTTTAGTGTGATGACACCAGTATATTGGGCAGTCTGTTTTTCATTTTTTTAAAGAAAATAAGAGTTAGAATCAAACTACCAGTTACATCAGCAATCTTTGCTGAATGTTGGCAGTCATAAAAAATGTTTTTTAAACTAGGAACATTTTGAGACCTAAGGGGGTTGACAGTGTCCCTTTAATGTTTTTATGAATTTTAGGCAATATGTATGTTATAGATATGGTAGGATTTAAATTGTAAATGTATCTAAATTCATTTTCAGAAATGAATCTGCCATCTTGGCCCCCTCAAGCAGAGCCAGCATTTTTTTATGAAAAACAGGTGTGAGGTCACTGGGCAACTGTTTATAGTTATTGACTTTTCTCTTATAAAATTCCTTTGTCATTATTACAATGTTACCCCTTTTGTGTACAGGTTTTATAACTATGTCATGGTTGTCCGGGAGTTCTTGCAAGGCCTTATTTTCTGACATCCTAAGATTCCTGCAAACAAAGGGGGTCACTTTAGGACACAACTTATCCACCTCTCTTAAGATTACCTTTCAAATGCCCAGATGACAGGGTTTGTGCCATTAGGGCAAAACATAGAATTAGTTTTAAACACAGATTTTCTCAATCCCCGAAATTCACTGCAAGTAACATCAAACATGAACTGTTGATTACCAGGGCTAGCAAAAGTATTTTCAAGAAAAAGATATTCCAACGCTTCAAAATTTAAAATATCATATTCAGTCTATGTTGTAGTGTCAGAGAGGTCAAAGTTCACATGTTCGCATCACCCCATGATCGTTGGTAATATTGAGATCCCCTATTCTTCCATCTGATCTTCACATCTCAGAGAATTAACACTCTCAATCTCCAATCCCATGGGTTTGGAAGTTTTGTATTTTTATATGATAGTCTTTCAAATGTATCTTCCAAAACAATCTTTATGTTTATCTGTATTTGGAACTTGTCCGGGGTGCTTGAAGGACACATGAGAGAGACCATGGGATAAAACAAAGACCTGTTCAGGGCTAAATATTAAGTTCCCTAAGATTAAAGTTATGTGCCCTCAGTTTGTATCACTTCCCCCTTCCCTGTTTACTCCTTCTTATTTTCTGTTTAGGCCTGTTTGATGTTTTTTTGGCTTTTTTCTTTTTGTGTTTTTGGGACCTTTTGATGAAAAACTTACAGATTCAGAGGTGCTGGGTGCTTGTGACTCATTTTCAGAACTGTCTGATGAATCAGGTGCTCTTTCTAGAGATGTAGGGGCTTTGTGAGCAGGGACAATATTCTGTTTCCTATGTCTTGAAGCAGATCTCCCATGACTTTGGGATCTTAGTCATCTACTTCAAGAAAAAAATCTGTGTTCGCTGTAATCAGTAGCGTCCATGTCTTTTTTACCAATTATTTTACCAGGTGAGACACACTAAGCTGAAAGCTTGTTTGCAGGTGCAACCTGGGAGCACGAGGAAGTTAAGTGACTTGCTCAGGGTCACACAGTATGCAAGTGGGGGCTGTGGGATTCAAACCCAGGTCTCCAGATTTGCAGCTCGGAGCCTTAAACCACTGCGCCATACTGCCTCCAAACTGTCTTATTTTCCTTGTTTACAGTTTGTGATTTCAGATTCATGTTTTTGCAGTATTTCCTGTAAATCTCTATTAATATCAACAAATGTAGGTAGATGTGACAAGTTAGCAATTTCACCTTTAATTTTTGAGAACTCTTCACTTATCTCTTTGTGTTTGTCCATATCTTCCTTTATTAGTAACAGTGTAAAGCCTCTGCTGCAGGCTGCTGCTGTTTCCTCCTAACCAGTTCAAGTGTCATACCTGAAAATAGGCATACTGTATATCATGTCTAGTGTACTTACCCGTTAAACAAAAACAAATAAATAAATAAATAGTGAAACTCCTCCAAGCCTCTGGATGGCACTTTCACAATACACAGTCCCCTGGGTGCTTGTCTTTCTCTAGATATTGCTCAAGTGTAGCAATATTATATGTAATGTTTATCTCTGAAAATAATAATAATTCAAGTGAGTGAAACAGTTGCCTTAAACACTGAGCCTCAGATGCTTGATAATGTTCACCAGGCTTCTGGCCCAACTTTGACTTAGCTTGCTCTTTCCATGACCTGAGCTCTGTGGTGCCTCCCAAACTGAACAGTTTTTTGGCACTCTGTTTATTTTCCACAGTACTAGTCCCATACATATTTATGAACAAAATGCTTAATGAAGCAATAAACACTGTCAAAACCTGATACTGAGGGAATGAAAGTAGTACTCGTGTAACACCTGAAAAAAAAAAAGAAAATTGTATATGCTGTACATACCACTGCACCTCCAAAGCTTCAAGGTGCCTGAAGCCACACAACCCAATGCCACCATGGAAACAGAAACTCAAACTGGGTTGGCACATCTCAGTTCAGGTGTGTCGGGGCAACCACTGGGGTTGGACAGCCCGACAAATACTAGCAAGGCAGGACGCGGTGCACATGATGGATACAAAATACATGTCAAAATGATGTTTGAGATTGACATTTACAAATGAATAGCATGAGGCCACCACCTTTTCTGGACAGTACATTGAATTCTGTAAAGAAACATGTAGATTCACCCCATTGATTGCACTTACACTGATGCAAAACTATTTTGACAGTTCCTTTCATATTTATTTAGGTGAGTGCGGCTCAGGCTGTTTTTGGTCACTGTGGTAATTGCTATTCATTTGTAAACATAAAGTTTTAAGCACCATTTTGACGTCATTACCAAGTAACCTTAAATCAGCTGCCATCAGCACTGTACTCTGCCCTGTGACAAAGCTTTGTAGATTGAAATGCCACAGCACTTTGTGGTGTACGTATGTACCCTGTTTTCACCTGCTTTGAGCTACAGTACATGCTCAATAAATTTAAGTAGCTCCCATTGCATTTAAGCCTCAGAGTATTTATATCCTTTGAGTGCAATGTGTCCCGCCTTGCTAGTATTTGTATGGTTAGCCAGCCTCAGGGGTTGCACTGACATACTTGCATTGAATAGTGCTGACGCAGTTTGGGCTTTCACCCCAATATGGACCCCTATAGCACACCATGAGTAACAAAACTTTCATTCAATTTAATGTCAGTTATTTTTACAAGTTGTTGACATTGTGATAAATAGTTGAAAACCAATACAAAGTGGGCAAACCTAAACTGGCTTACATCAGCCTTGACTTCAGGAGGGAGTGGTACACTAATTAAAGGCCTTGGTCAGGACTACAAAGACCACACCAGTGAGAAAACCTTGCTCAATATTAACGCACAGGTCATCATTCTTGAACATGACTGGGACCATCATGGTACTACAGTCTCTGCTGAAGCCATGCTGAGCAGCTGTCAAGATGTTACATGAGGAAAGATAGTCAATTAGCTGATCATACAGTCTTTTTCTGTAGCTTACCAAGGAAGGACAAGAAAGAAATTAGCCTATAATTTTCCAGTTGGTTCACTGCTCCCTTAAACAGTGGCACCACTTACATCACCTTCCAGGTCTCAGGTACCTGATGAGGGCAAACAGAAAAGTTGTACAGTTTGGCTATAGGTCTGGCTAATTCTTCTGCAGCTATTATTAATATTATTATTATTACTTATTAATAATATTGTAAATAATCTCTCAGATATGATACATTCTTTTAATAATCACTTTTTGCAAAACCTTTGACTCCCTTTATATGCCACCCATGGTCACTATGACTTCTGACTTTAACAGTGTAGAATTCATAATGGATGAAATTAATAAAAAACTTTCTAATATCAATCCAGGATCCTCACCAGGTCCAGACAGCATCAGTAGTAATATGATTAGAATTATGAAAAAATCAGCTGGCATTCCCTCTAAAACTGTTATTTGACAAAAGTATAAAGCTAGCCTCAGTCCCTGTTGATTGGAAAAAAGCAAATGTCATACCTCTATTCAAAAAAGGAAATAAGGGTGATAGAGATAATTATGTCCTATTAATTTAACCCCCATCTTTTGCAAAATTATGGAAGATTTAATCAAAGACAGATTAGTTGACAACCTAGGAAACTTCAACCCACCCCAACACAGCTTTGCTAAAGGTCATTCCTGCATTGCCAGCTTACTCAGCTTCTACGAATCTGCCAGTCGAAAGCTGGATAAAAAAATTCCTTATGATATGGTATTTTTAGATTTCAAAAAAGCATTTGATTCTGTTCCACATTGGGCCCTTATTAACAAACTAACTGCAGTTAACATACAAAAATGCTACGTCACTTGGATACAAAATTGGCTTTATGGTCGTAGTCAATGGGTAGCTATTGATGGGCATCTGTTGGACTGGAAACCTGTGTGTAGTGGTGTTTCACAAGGTTCAGTCCTGGCCAACTTGATTTTTGAAAACTGACATATCGATAGCATCATATCAACATTTTCTGCAATTAATTATTCTAGGTGTGTATTTAGGTCTTTCATTACTTAAAATACAATACATGGGAGCATGATCACTTAATGACTCTGGTAAAATACCTGCTCCAACAATATTAGATAGCTTATTAGTCATTATCCAATCAATGAATGATTTAGTATTGGGAGCACATATGTGAGTCGAAAGGTTCTATGTTTAACCTTATCCAAAATGGCTGCCATGAACTGAATGAGTCAATACCTAAGTTTACTCTCGTTAGTTCAGTTATCAGTGGTGACAAATTATCTTTTTGCAGCAGCTCTATAAATGTAGGTGTTTCATGTTTCATGACTCACATAATTTAAAATCAAATCTTCCATGGTAACAATTTCTCCCCTGTAAATACTGTTCAAAACTCCCATGTCACTCTTACTCTGTGATTTCTAGTTTAGGAGGATTACAGTATAAAGACATCCAAGCAACACATTTTTAGATTCCCTAATAATCATTTAATAAATATATCTTTACAACCTGAGTATTTAAATTGATATTTACAGCATTAACATCATGTTGTCCATCACATAAAATGAACCATATTTTTACCAGTTCTATCATTCCTGAAGACCCTATAAACAGTAAAGTGAGCATATGTATTAACCATTTTGGGGGCTAACCAAGTTTCACACAGTGCCAAAATGTCAGGGGCATACTATAGGTTAAAATCCAAACCTCAGCTCATGTTTCTTTGACAAGATACTACCCAAGTTCATATGAACTATTCCTTTGCATTTAGTATTAAATCGGTCTGTAATAGGATCAGAAGAAATGCCATTACAAAAGCTGGTTGGGCCAATATTTCTTTCCTCATCCCCTGCACACAGTATTAAGAGCCTAGGTAACTGGACACATAATTAACATTAGTTATTCAGTATAAAAACCACCCAAATCTAACATCTTTGTTTTATTTAAAACTCCTAATAAATCATTAGCCCTCTATTTTGAATGTGCATAGCTTGTAGGAGGGAAGGCCTCATCCTGACCGTATGTCCCTGCCACCTCACAAGACACTTTGCTGGGAGTGGAGCAGTGCAGTGGCTGTTGGTCAGCAGTTCTCAGAGAGATCTTTGAGAGACTGTAGTACTGTCCCAGCTGCACACACCTCTCTGGGTTGAGGGAGGAAGTCTATTGTCTACAGGCCAAGTTGATTAGGATTTGGGGGGCCTCTTCTTCCACTGGTAGCCACAGGTCTGCCACTGTTACCTCAGAGAATTCCAGGGAGGAGGAATGACTGGACTATGATGGGCTCCAGAAGGGTGGGGTGGGGTGGTGGGTCAGAGCACATTCCTTAGCCATTACCATTACGTAATTTGTACACCGCTCTGGTCTGGGAGGACTGCAGGGAGAAGACACCTGTGGTAGTCACTAGGGAGGATGTGTGGGTCCTCTGCAGTGGAGACCCCAAGTTGAGTGGCAGAGAACCCCAGAGGAGGAAGAAGCAATTTCAGGTGGGGGACTCGATTGTGAGGGGGAACGTTTTGGGAATAGGAAAATGGTGGAGATGGAGGTTAGGTGCCCACACATTGCCACAGCCCAGAGGGATGGGAAGCAGATCCTTGAGATCATGTGGGCAGCATGACAGAAGGGAGAACCGGATGTCATTTGTCCACCTGGGGGCTAGGAATGGGGCTAGGATGGTGCAAGGGGAGTAGGGAGTTGGGGAAGGGTCTTAGACAGGTAGCACACTTGGTGGCTATTGCTGGGGTGCCGCTTCTCTGCAATGGGGAGAAGCGGGATCTCTGCAGCAGGAACGTCAACTGATGTTTGAAGGAATGGTGCAGAGAGGTGCAGAGTGGAGGGGTTTGGCTACATTGAGGACTGGGGATCCACCTAGAGGGATAAGGGTCTATACAGGAGTGATGGCCTGCATCCATCCAGGAGGGGGAACCACAGTTCTCAGTGAGTGGCTTAAATTATGAACATTTAAACTAGCTGAGGAGGGTGGCAGAAGGAATTGGTGAGGTAGAAACTGCCCCCACTGCATGGGCTGAAGTAGAAAGTAGGAGAACCCAAGGAGAGGGGTATCCCCCAGTGTGCAAATTAATAAAGAGAAAAGGGTAGTAGAAAAGAAGGGGGTATGGGAACAGGACCATTACAAAGAGAGGGGGAAGAAAGGAGCGCAAAATGTAAAAAGGGGGGGTAACAAGAAGAGTGGTAACAAAATTGGAAGGCTATGTGTACAAATGCTAGAAATCTAGGAAAAAAGATCCTGAGCCCCGGAAGCCACCATGGTAGAGGCTGATCTGAATACTGTGGCCATTACTAAGTCATCGTGCACTGAAAACCATGACTGAGACATAACAATACCAGGCCCTATTCTGTTCAGGAAGGAAAGGAGGGGTTGTGGTGATTCATGCGTGGGAAAGCATAAATACTATGGAGATACAGGGAATATTGTTGGAGGGGCAGAGGTACTGTGAGTCACCCTGGAGACAGGGAACGGAGCCACTATTCACACTGGTGCAACCTACAGACCTCCAGCACAGGGGGAGCAGTGAGATAAGAGACTGGTGGAAACAACTGACAAGATGGCAGAAATGAGGAAGGTGTTGCTGGTGGCTGACTTCAGTCTGCCAGATGTAGAGTGGAGCCTCCCAACTATGGCTTCAGCTAGAAGCAGGGACATTCAGGGCTTTCTGCAGTGGGCATTCCTCAGGCAACTAGTCAGCGAACCCACTCGTGATGGGGCAATACTGGACCTGGCACTCACTAACAGGGACAGTGTTGCAGATGTCAAGGTGGGAGCCACCAGGGGGTCATTGATCACCATACAGTGAGGTTTAATATAAGGCTGGCTGTGGAATCAAACCACACAAGGATGAGGGTCCTGGACTTCGGGAGGGCAGATTTTTGTAAAGATGGGTGAATGCCTCAGAGATGACCTGGCAGGGGGATTACCTGGGTGGGTTGGAGGAACAGTGGACAAAGCTAAAAGGGGGCATGGTGATGGCAACTAACCTCTGCATCAAGCAAGTGAAGAAAAGCAAGAGGAAAAAGAGACCACTATGGTTCTCAAAAGAGGTGGCTGAAAAGGTAAAGCCTAGAAGTGTAGCATTCAGAAGGTATAATGAGATGCAGAGGAAGGAGGACAGGGAAGTAGGAAAAGCAATAAGGAGTGCAAAGGCACAAACTGAAGAGAGAATAGCCTAGGTGGTAACAAGAGGGGACAAGACATTTTGTTTTCAGGTATGTAAGTGAAAAGAGGAAGACCTGGGGAGGGATTGTAAAATTAAAAAGGGAAGGTGGAGGACTGTGCAGAGAGGATCCAGGAAAAGGCAGACATTCTGAACAAATACTTTACTTCAATGCTCACAAAGGAATGAAAAGGAGTGGGGCCACAAGAACATAACAGGAGCTTGGGAGGGAAGGAAGTGAATGTAGTCCTTTTTTGGTGCAGAGAGTCCTGAAGGGACTTGCTAATCTGAAAGTGGACAAAGCAATTGGGCCAGATGGTGTGCATCCAAGAGCACTGAGGGAGCTCACTGAGGTACTGGCTGCACCTCTGACAGTCCTTTTTAACCACTCACTGGAAACTGGAGTGACTCTGGAGGACTGGAGGAGAGCAGATGTAGTCCCACTTCAGAAAAGTGGTAGACATGAAGAGGCTGGTAATTATAGGTCAGTGATCCTGACATTGGTGGTGGGAAAGTTAATGGAATCACTGCTGAAGGAAACAATTATGGAATATATTGAATCCAATGGGTTTAAAAAACAGAGGTGGCTTGGATTCACTTGGGGAGAGGTGAAGGTCATGACAAATGAATCTGATAGATTTCTTTGATTGAGTGACCAATGAATTAGATCAGGGTGGAGCGGTGGACATGGCCTGCATAGATTTCAGTAAGGTTTTCAACATTGTTCCACACAGGAGACTAGTAAACAAGCTGGGTGGCTAAGGAGTGGATCCAAAGGTATAAGAAATTGTTTATAAGCTGGCCCGGTGACGCTGAGGGTTGAGACACTGGACGCCACACCTCGCGCCACATCAGCGACCCAGGTTTGGGAACAAGCCCAGACCACCGGGGGTCGGCACGGGAGAGAGAGAGAGAGAGGATTGAGTGTCTGAGGGACTGCTCTCCTCTCTCGGGGAGGGATCTAGGGCAGTGGCTCCCAATGGAGACCGGTGGCACTGCTATGCACAGGGGCTTACAAGCTTGGGGCAGACGTTGGGCGGCTGACTTCTGGACGTGAGTGGGAGCACTCACGTTGGGGCTGGGTGGCACTGCACATCCCACGTCGGGGGCATAACAATACAAATACCCCTCGAGCCCGGATAGGCGACGGCCCTTCCAGAGCCTTGCCGCCACATGTCCAACACTGCAGCCCCACCACTGCCCCCTTCGATCTCCTCAAGACCCTTCGTTCCCCTCGGGGTGCCCAGGGAGAAAGTGACATCCTTGAGGATGGCAGGGTTTACAGTGGGCGGTAGAGCATCATCGGCCAGCGAAGAGGCCCAAGAGAGTTCCGGAGTCGACTGAGATAAACAAAGTCCCCCCCCCAAAAAAAAGAAATTGTTTATAAGATTGGCGACAAAGGGTGGTAGTAAATGGAGTTCAATCTGAGGAAGGGAGGGTGACCAGCATGGTGTCTCTGGGATCAGTGCTGGGACTTGTCCTCTTTAATGTCTTTATAAGTTACACTGCAGATGAGCTGGAAGGGAAGGTCTGCCTCTTTGCAGTTGACACCAAAATCTGCAGTAGGATGGACACTCCAGAGGGGATGGAAAGGATGAGCAGAGACAATGGAAAACTTGAGAAGTGATCACGGATATGACAGCTGGATGCCAATGCAAGAAAGTGCAAAATAATGCACTTAGGGTACAGAAACCCAGGGGGTGAACTGCAAAATGGTTGGAGTGGTATTGATGACCACCAAGCAGGAAACAGACCTGGAAGTAATTAAATCTGATGAAAAAAGATGGGCAGATATTGCAACAAGGCACTTGGGGGGGGGGGCTACTGGGATGCTGGGGTGCATATAGAGGGGTAACACCAGCAGAAAGAGGGAGGTGGTATTGCCTCTGTATAGATCATTGCTAAGACCCCACTTAAAGTACTGTGTCCTGTTCTGGAGACCACATTTTTAGACAGACATAGACAGGGTGGAGTCAGTCTAGAGGAGGGCAACTAAAGTGGTGCAGAGTCTGCACACCAAAAGCTCTAGGAGGAGAGGTGACCTTAATACTGACACCCTGGAAGAGAGGAGGGAGAAGGCTGATATGATATAGACCTTTAAAAACCTCACACGGGTAAATATGGTACCGAAGGGAAGTATTTAGTAGCAAAAAAAGGTGGTGAAGAACAAGAGGACATGCTACTACGCTGGAGTGGGGTAGATTCAGGAATGATGTGAGGAATTACTTCTTCACAGAAAGAGTGGTGGATTCCTGGAATGGGCTACCAGCAGCGGTTGTAGGGTCAAAAACAGTGGTGGGATTAAAGAAAGCATGGGATAGGCATAGAGGAATCTTAGTGGAAAGGAAGGGGGCAGAGAGAAAGAGCCAGAGATCAAGTAGGGTCTGTAGTGATACTATAGGTGGGGGAAAATGGGCAGACTGGGAGGGCCAAATGGTCCTTATCTGCCATCAAATTCTGTGTTTCTGTGTCTCTCTCTCTATAGATACATATATATGTCTATTTTTCTGTTTCTCAGACAAATGTGGCCTATCATAAACAGTACAATATAAAAGATATCATACCTACAAGCCATAGTACTGTATAATCAAAATGCATGCCCTTTTTTATGTCTGCTTGCATGCATGTGCAAGAAACATAGTGCCATCATCAGAGATTTCGGAGGTGTGTCACCCCCTCCTCCAGTTCAGTCAGTGTGTTGGCAGGCGTGGCCCCGGTAAGCCAATGCATTCTGGAGCTGTCTATGACACGCTCCAAAATGCAGTGGCATACAGTTGAAAGGGGGAGCTACACTTGAGTGAGCAGTGATAAGATAAAGGCCGCTCACGCGCTCCCCCACAGACAAAGCCACGCGCGGCGCGCGCCCGCATGCGCACTGACTGTATAGCCGACGGGGTGCCCAATCCCCGTCGGCTGTGCCGTGCTTCCGCCTCCCCAAACCCTTCTGAAATGCCACGCTGGGTGCCCACCCCAGTGTGGCAAGTAATCCTTAGGTCAATGGGTGCCCAATCCCCGCCGGCTGAACGCACTCCTCCCAACCGTCCTTGTGCCATGCTAAGAGCCCACCCAGCGTGGCAAGCAATCCTTAGGCCGATGGGGTGCCTAATCTGTCTGCTGCTGAACGCACCCCCAACCGTCCTTGGCGCTGGGAGCCCACCCCAGCGTGGCAAACTTCCCACGTCGTCTGCTTTTAAATTTTTTCCTGTAAAGAAAAACAGTCCCATGTAGTCTCCCCACCCCTCCCACAACCCGCACCCACCCACTGCACACCCAGCTTCCCACACCCCCCTCACCCCATACTTACCTCTGAGCCCGGGCGATGATCTTCGGTGGACCGGGAACACGTCTGCACTCTTCAAAGCCGACCACAAACTGAGGAAATGCCGCACGCTGTATAATGGGCAAGATAGGGGTTTCAACTTGTTGCATATCTCAGGCATTTTTGGGAATTTTTGCAACATTTCAACATGGGGTTTTGGGACCCCTTCCATGATTGATGTCACTGTCATGGAGTTATTCGCCAGAAGGGTGATTTCGCAGTCACTGTGCGAAATCACCCTTTGGGCCTGAATAACGCCATGACAGTGACATCATTCATGAGAAGGGTCCCAAAACCCATGTTGAAAATTTGATGCCAAAATTCTAAAAACGACTGCTTTACAGCGTTAGTGCTATGCGAGTTCCCACGCAGGCTCGTAAGTTCGCAAATTTTCAATATTTTCACCCAGATTTTCAACATTGCCATTTTACCACACCTTCTTATGAGCAGTACAGCTGTCATTTTTCACATCTCACCCAAAATGTTTTTCCACTTCATGTAGCATAATGGCGCAGTCAGTGTGAATTCAATGTACGGGACAAATTAAGAAAATCACAGAGACACTATTCATGAGCAGAGGTCTTAAAATGGCTATGTTGAAAATTTGGTGAAAAATTCTCAAATGACTGTTTTATGAGCGTGCGTTGTACAGTTCCTATGCACGCTTGTAAGTTTGTGAATTTTCAATATTTTTCACTCCAGATTTCCAACATTGCCATTTTGCCACACCTTCTTATGAGTAGTACAGCTGTCATTTTTCACATCAAACCCAAAACATGTTTCCGACCATGTAGCGCACAATGGCACAGTCGGTGTGCGAAATCAATGTGCGTGATAAATTAAAAAATCACAGTGACACTGTTCATGAGCAAAGGTCTTAAAATGGCTATGTTGAAAATTTGGTGAAAAAATTCCAAAATGACTTTTACGAGCATGCGATGTATACAGTTCCTACGCACACTCGTATGTTCGTGATTTTCAATATTTTCACTCCAGATTTTCAACATTGCATTTTACCACACCTTCTTATGAGTAGTACAGCTGTCATTTTTCAAATCTCACCCAAAATGTGTTTCCACCCATATAGCACACAATGGCGCAGTCGGTATGTAAATCAATGTATGGGACAAATTAAGAAAATCACAGTGACACTGTTCATGAGCAGAGGTCTTAAAATGGCTATGTTGAATATTTGGTGAAAAAAATTCTAAAATGACTGTTTTTGACGGCGCTCTGGCAGTTCTTACGCACACTGTGAAGGTCGCAATTTCAAATATTTTCACTCCAGATTTTCAACATTGCCATTTTATTACATTTCCTTATGAACAGTACAGCTTCAATTTTTCCTATGTCGCCCAAAATGTGTTTTCGCACATGTAGCACACAATGGTGCTGTTGGTGTGCGAAAGCAATGTTTAGGACAGATTAAGAATATCACAGTTACACTGTTCATGAGCAGAGGTCTTAAAATGGCTATGTTGAAAATTTGGTGACAAAAGTCCATAAAATGACTGTGATATGAGTGAGCATTGCGCGGTTTCCATGCACCCTCGTTACTTCATGACTTTGTAATATTTTCAGTCCAGATTTTCACCAGTGACATTTTTCCACACTTCCTTATGAACAGTACAGCTGTCATTTTTCACAACATGGCTGAAGTGTGTTTTCACAGTTTCAGCGCAGAGATGCGTGGTCGCTGTGGGAAATCATTGTTCGGCACAGATAAAGAAAAACACAGTGACACTGTTCATGATCGGAGGCACCAAAATGCCTGAGTTGACAATCTGCTGTAAAAAATCCCCAACCTAATTATATTATGGGTGTGCGTTGCACAGTTTCTATGCGCGTTCGTGACTTCCCCATATTTTTAAATATTTTTAGTACAGATTTGCAACATTGCCATTTCTTACACCTCCACATGAACAGTACAGCTGTCATTTTTTACATCCTGTTCGGAATGTTTTTGCATCTGTGGTGCTAAATGCCGTAGTCACTGTGCATAAGCAGCTTTCCGCTAACAAAGTGATATTCCCCCTGTTCATGAGGTGGGGTCACAAAACAAACATGTTGAAGATTTGGAGTGAAAATACCAACGAATGCCGGAGGTATTAGGGTTTCCAACTATAACGCCCAACCCTGTAGAGAATGACAGGCATCAGGGGTGTGACTTGGGATTCTTGCCTGTGATGCTCGTACCATTCCACACCCTGCAGTCAGTGAGAGGCATCGAGGTATGCCTTGGACTCTTCGGCCCCAAACTTCACCCCATTCTCCTATATCGCACCTATCTCACCATATTTCCGAATGAAATGGGGTGCGCATAAGGGTCAAAGACCCGAAGGAACACCGTGACACTTGTCAGTGTCTGCAGGGTGGAGTGTGGTGAAATGGCATGGCCGTTATGCCTGATGACCCAAACGCACACCCCAATGCCTGTCACTCTCTGCAGAGTGGTGGTGGGGTTGGCTTCAGTTCAATACTTCACTGCCATTCCTATTACGCAGCTCTGTAACTTCTACGCTACCACTGCCAATGCCAGCAAGCAAACATTCGGCATTGACAAATGCTTGTTATTAAGTATGTTTGTCAAGTTAAATACTAAGTTATACTAATCTCAGCCCAGCAAACACTTTGATTCTGTGTCAAAAGAAAAAAAAATTAAGAAAGCCTTCCCCAGAAATCTCCCTCATGAGCCTTCCACTTGAAGCTCCCTTTACCCAAGTGGGAGTCACTCATGCAGGCAGCCACCTATGTGGGCAACCACTGGAGTGTCTGCTGCTTATATAGTGGCAATGGCTCACCCCTACTGATGTCTCCTACTCAGCACACTTGGTTTCAATAGCCCCACAGCTTACCAGACACTAAACTTGCTGTTGTTTACTGGGATGGGATAGTTCTTTTAGCAGGTCAGTGTGTGACTCAGTAGGCTGTTGCAGGAATGGCACAGCAGTCTATAAAGAGCAGTTGGAAGCAGTTCTTGTAAATGGAGCATCTGCTGCTCATACAGTGGCTTGTCCCCACTGATACCACCCAGTCAGCACACCTGGTCCTGGTTGCCTCCCTGCTTACTGGACACATGACTCATTGTTTGCAGGGTGGAATAGTTCTTTCAGCAGGTCAGTGGGTGGCTCTGCAGGCTGTTGAAGGAACAGTGCAGCAGTCAATGAAGTGCAGCTGGAAGTAGTACACAGAGGGAACCAGCTTCCAGGGGTAGGGGCGTGGGAGGTGAGCTTTGCCAAGCCTTGGACTTCTAATTAGAAATCCGTTTGACTGAGAAGTGCATGTTCTGCTTAGTTGCAGAAAAGGATCATGGGATATGGCAGTAGATTTTTAATCTTGCACCTCCCTTGCATCTGGGCCAATATTAGAGGTGGGGGCTGCATTTGCCCTTTTGTGCGTGGATTTTAATTTTAAAGGAGGGATGCAGGGACCCTTGACAAAATCCACACATCCAACCTGGGACATCTCAGTCCAGGGACTGCATCAACTATACCTATTTGTAATGCTCTACCCTGACTTAATCTCACAGGACAGATGCATCTGGCATTGGGCACACTGCTGGTAACTGTCCAATTGGGTTCCAGTTTTGAAAATAGCCCCCTGTGCATCCAGATTTACACTGAATGCATCAGAAGTCAACACATGCAGGCATACATTATTTGGTAGATGTTCCAGAGTCCTGCGATTGGCAAATCTGGCCCCCTGTGTTCAGAGCACAGCCCTAAAGTGGATTCCCCTCTGGTTTCATTTTCATCTCCACATACATGTTAATGTACCCCTACCTTTGTTGCTGCACAGTGCTTGCCACTGTGAGCAAACCATATTGCACGTGGCAGAATGGCAACCTCAGTCCAGGATAAATATGTGTTCCTAGTGCAGTGCTGATTTACACCTGTAAAACAGCCATTTGCAGGTGTGAATCATATACAAAGTTGCTGCTTATTGTGGCCCTCGTATGTAATAGAGTCAAGGTTTGTAGTTACCTACCATTATTCTGGTAACATCTTTTTATACTTTGATTCAGATTAGTTGCAGTTTTCTGGGCATATGCACAAATGAAGAACTGAAAGTCTGACTGAAAGTCAATAGATGATAATGATTCTTGATTTTGAAACCATTTTCCAAAGACCAGAGATGCAGAATACAGCATTACATAGCAAGAATGCTTTTTTAAGATGTATGTCTTCACTCAGTGATACTTTTTCAGTGTTCTGCTATATTGTGTGTCAGCATGGAAACATATTGAATAAATCTGAACTTTGTATCAAACAGTCAGCACAAATTCAGCCATACAGTTGGTATTTGTACTTTCAGAGTGCCTGTCTAGACATCTTATTGTTCCTTGGAAGAAAATATGAGTGTTAAAAAGTACATTGTACGTGCCATCAGGAAATGAAGTACACGACTCTAAAAATATCACTTTGATCTATGCATGTAGCCACAGTGTCTGACAAATTCAATTAAATCTGTTGTACATCATCCCCCACACTGTTATTGATAGAGACATGGTGATATCGAATTTTAATTATTCAGCTAGTATTGATCTCTCAATGATCTGGTGAGAATCATTTTCAATCTGTCAGACACGAAAGGAGACAACAACTATTATCTAATTATAAATCAGAGAATGCCATGCAGCGCAGGGTGACGGATCCTTCTTCCAAATTTTGCAAACTGTTTCTGAGGCATAACTCACATTGAGTTATTTGTATATAATGTTTCCTAGCCAGTGAACAACCAGCAAGCTGCAAAATCTCATTTAGTTACCATGGTAACCTTGTAACAACATTCAAATATTATAATACTAAATCATCAAAGATTGTCCTGGATTTTCAGTGCTGAGGAACAATATTAGCTATCCTCCGAAGCTCTTGGTATAGAACCATCCACCATCTGCAAAGCTAATTGACTATAAAACAGTACTCAGAAGGTTAACTACAGGAACATTTTCAGAGAGATGAATAAAATCTGAATACTGTACATCCTTTTGTTTTTCTTTTCCCCGTTTTCACAGTTTTGCCACACTCTTAATTTTTTTTCTGTAGTAAACTATGCTTATGTGGATAGATAAAATGTCAGGCTAAAAGTGCAATCATGGGTACCTACTTGTGAAACTATTATCAATTTATTTAAAATGCTACTCACTGATATAGCCTCATGAAATGCAGCAGCTTATTTTCGAAGAGTGCCTCCCAAGAGAGAGGGAGATCTCCTGTACAACTAACTACCCACTGCTCCTGTGATACCTGTCTTGTTTCAGCTCCCTTCCACAAACTTAACATGATTATCAGTACAACATTCCCCTCTGCTGCACCCTTCAACTGCTGCAGCCTTCCTGTTTCTCTATGCACCATTCATGCACTTCCACTTTTGAAAGTTACTCCCAACTGCCAGCCAGAAGTGCATAGGTTGAACTTTCACATTGATCAGTAGATTGCATTTCCAATTCCTTATTTTTTGCACCTTATGTTTTACTAAACCAATGGGACCAATGCACTGTATTTTTAGCGTCTACTTTCTGTAAGTCATGTTGGGTTACAGCTAGTATGAACAACTCTGTATAAAGGCATATTGCATTTGAGTGGCAGCATTTGGATTACATGGCAAATGGCACAGACTCATACATACAGTGGCGTGAAAAAGTATTTGCCCCCTTCCTGATTTTCTCTATTATTGCATATTTGTCACATTGGATGTTTTCAGGTCTTTAGACAAAATATAATATTAGATAAAGGGAACCTGAGTGAACAAATAACACTTTTTTTTTTTACTTATTTCATTTATTTAATGAAAAAAGTTAACCAACACCAACTGGCACTGTGTGAAAAAGTAATTGCCCCCTAGTTAAATCAACCCAATTAAAGGGATAATTAGAGTCAGCTGATTGAACACAGCCAGGCTTGATTACAGCCAGCCCTGCTCAATATAAACCTCACTTATTTTGGCCCTTACCATCAGTCACGTTGCCAGCACAAAGATTCAACAAGCACATTATGCCATGATCAAAGGAAGTTCCTGAAAAGATCAGAAAAAATTTGTTGCCTCTATCAGTCTGGAAAGGGTTACAAAGATATTTCTAAGGCTCTGGGACTCCATCGAACCACAGTGAGAGCCATAATCTCCAAATGGAGAACACTTGGAACAGTAGTGAACCTTCCCAGGAGTGGGTGGCCTGCCAAAATTACTCCAAGGGCACAGTGTAAAATCATCCAAGAAGTCTCAAAGGATCCTAAAACAACACCCAAGAACTGCAGGCTACTCTTGCCTCAGCTAAGGTCAGTGTTCATGACTCCACAATCAGAAAGAGACTGGGCAAAATGGGCTTCATGTGAGGTAGCAAGGCGGAAACCACTGCTAACCAAGAAGAACATAAATGCTCGTCTCTCATTTGCCAAGAAGCACCTGGATGATCCACAAGCCTTTTGGGAAAATGTTCTATGGACAGATGAGTCCAAAGTGGAACTTTGGACAACATGGATCCCATAATGTCTCGCGTAAGCAAACACAGCATTCCACAGTAAGACGCCATACCAACAGTCAAACATGGTGGTGGTAGTGTGATGGTGTTGGATGCTTTGCTGCTAAGGACCTGGATGACTTGCATAATTAAAGGAACCATGAATTCTGCTCTGTACCAGAAAATTCTTAAGGAGAATGTCCAGTCATCCTTCCGTCAGCTGAAGCTGAAGCATAGTTGGGTCATGCAGCAAGACAATGATCCAAAACACAAAAGCAAGTCCACATCAGAATGGCTAAAAGAGTAAAATTAAAGTTTTGGAGTGGTCTAATCAAAGTCAGACTGAAAACCTAATAGAGATGCTGTGGCAGGACCTGAAACGAGCAGTTCATGCTCGAAACCTACCAAATGTTACTGAATTAAAGCAGTTCTGCGAGGAAGAGTGGGTTAAAATTCCTCCACAGCGATGTGAAAGACTGATATTGAATTATAGGAAGTGTTTGGTTGCAGTCATTGCAGCTAAATGTGGCATAACCAGTTATTAAGTGTAAGGGGGCAATTACTTTTTCACACAGTGCCAGTTGGTGTTGGTTAACTTTTTTTCATTAAATAAGTGAAATTAAAAAAAAAAACAAGTGTTATTTGTTCACTCAGGTTCCCTTTATCTAATATTACATTTTCTCTAAAGACCTGAAAACATCCAGTGTGACAAATATGCAATAATAGAGAAAATCAGGAAGGGGGCAAATACTTTTTCACGCCACTGTACATGTAATTTCAGGGGTAGATGAATAGAGGTAACTGCTTATGTTATAGGATTTAAACAAAAGTATAACACTCTGGAGATGCAGACTAAGCTGTCATTTGAAACTCCTCCAAATTGGTCACTGTTTCAGATGAGCAGGTAACTTGTACCAGCTACAGTATGTGGTGCTGAGAAACCAAAGGTATGCCTTCTACATTTCTTTAATATCCTTGGAACAATAAAGTTTTATTGTATTAAATATTAACTATTTTGTTATCATTAAATAAATCCTAGGTAAACCAGTGAATGTTTTTCTGCCATCATATTATATTTGTCCATGTATCTAAATACTTTTATAAATATCAATAACAAGTTGCTATGTTGTTACATTACTAAGTGTCTGCATGTCACTTTGCCAGTGCTAGTCAGGAATCAGCAGCATGTATACTGGGTCAGTGTTACTGTTTTCTAGTCTTTGGCAATTAAAGGAAGCACAAACCTTGCTTTACAATTTTAATACACGTAATTGGGACTTTAGACATGTGTGTAGCCTCCTTTATCTCCCTACTACATAGTAACATAGTAGTTGATGGCAGATAAGGACTGCTAGGCCCAACTAGTCTGGTCGTATTCCCTGCTTGCATCACCGGCCGCTGACCCTACTTGGTCATTGGCTTTTGCCTCTCTTTCCCACCTCTAGGGTTGCCTTATGCCAATCCCATGCATACTTGAATCCCCCTAATGTGGGGTTGGCTATTCCAAGCATCCACCATCCTTTCCATGAAGAAAAACTTTCTCACATTCCCCTTTATCCTGCCCCCCTCCAATCTCATATCATGCCCCTTCGTCCTTGTTCAGATCCTATATTTTAAGATGTCACTCACCTGGACTTTGTTCAAGCCCTTAAGATACTTGAAGGTCTCAATCATATCTCTCCATTCCCTCCTCTTTTCCAGTGTATACATATTGAGGTCTTTTAATCTCTTCTCTGTGTTTTCTGATGCAAGACCCGAACCATTTTAGCCACCCTTCTCTGGACTGCCTCCACCCTGTCTATGTCCTTGTGAAGATATAGCCTCCAGAACTCTACCTCATACACCAGATGAGGCCTCATCAGCGTTTTATACTCCTTTTCTTTTGTTTGATTTTAAATAATCTTGCCTGTTCCTATTTGAGGGTTTGTTTCATAACACTACCTTTTTCCTGGCTGATATTAGTTTTTGCTAAACCCAGGGATATCAGTTGAGTGAAAGTTCACACCTAATACTATAGTTTTCAATGCTGAGACTTCACTCAGCTAATGTCTCTGGGTTCCAGAGCTGATACTGTATATAATTATAACAATGAAAACCAGACATGGACCAGACATGGAAAAGGTAGCATCCCAGTGGACCGTAAAAAGGAATACACAAGATAATTCCAAAGTGAACAAAACAACACTGTTGCGTGAAAAGAAAAAGTACAATAGAGCAATTACAGAGGTTGGTTACAGATGTACAAATGCCCAACTTTACTAAAAAAGGAAAAACTAGAAATCCAGTCTACCAGATGTAAACTCTGTGCCTGGCATGCCAACTTCCACAAATGTATTTACTAGCAACTTTTGACTAGGAAAGGCACACTGAGTTGTGATATCTTGTTAGCTGGTGTGTCCGGGGACATGGACCTGTTTTACTGACAAAGGAATGTTGGCCAGAAACACCACGGCAACTCTCCTATTTTTCTTTGATAAGTGCCATGGGATCTTTAACTTCCACCTGGACAGTGACCAGAGATGGCCAGAAGGGATCTCAGTTTGATGTCTGAGGCAAAGGATTGGATCATTACAGTGCAACACCTCTTTGTGCTGCACTACAGTGCCAGTTATGGGTTTTACCCCCAAATACCTGCTGTGGGGCTAGAACACACGACTCTCTGATCTTCCAGACCCAGAGGTCAGTGTGCTACAGTACCTCCTGAGCCACTGGCACCGATAAATGCTGAAATGTTGTCTGTAATTCTAACCTTACTGGCATGTTCAAAACTCAGTTTCAGGTTCTTACTACACTAGCACATTAGGGTAGTGAGCTATTGTGCCAACTTTAGATATGTTACACTTATAATGTAAAACAGTTTCTACATTCTGTGAAGGGAAATACATGTTTAATAATTTAACATACAAATATTTTTAGGAAACATTTGGAAGGAATGGGGATGTTTCTTTGGCTAGTTACAGGACATCCAGCCTAATACCATAGCCAGAATTAAGCTGTAAAGTTAATGACTATCTTTTAATGCTGTGGGTGGAGCCTACAGCCATTTTGCAATCACTCTGAAAATGAACGATTATGGCATACTTCCGTTGGAGTTTTGGAAGTATGCTTCCAAAACTTCAAAAGAGCTTGAAACAGTCCACAACACTCACTCACTACAGAACTACAGCCACACTATTTTGGCCCCTACTTCCACATTCTGGCTGAGAACTGTGCATGTATGCCATGTGTGCATGCACACTTCCGCTGGTGTCACCATCTTGGGACTGGCAGTATGCCATTCAATGCAACTGCACATGCACAAGTGCCACACACGCACAGTTCTGTTGCCACTGCCATCTTGGGGATTGCATTTGGCAGTGCTCATTCCTCAGAGATTCTTCAAGCTCACCATTGCCGTGTCGTCTCTGGCCAGAGTTTGTTCAGTATGCTATGCTGCCTTATGCTTTAGAGCAATAGAAATTATCTACCAAATTACTCTGTGATAGATAATCATCACTGAACTGTATGATGAGCTTTGTAGTGTAGCTCTCAAAGTTGCAGTTGTTTCTGTATGGTACCATCTGAAAAACAAACTTTTTTTTTTAGTCTTTGGTAACTGGGTAAGACCCACTAAGCACACGTGCCTGTTTTCAGGAGCAACCTGGGAGCACTGGGTGGTTAAGTGACTTACTTAGAGTCACACAGCATACAAGTGGAGGTTGTGAGTATCAAACCAAGGTCTGGTCTGCTGGAAGTATCAAGCTCATTCACAGCTCATTACTCTAACCTCTAGGCTATACTGCCAGCCTTACTTAATAGAAAGAACAAAAAAACAGTATTTGACATTTTTAAATAATGTAAGTTGAACATATTGCATTCTCTCTACATGTGGCTGTGTAAAGAATTAATTGACCATGGGCTGTTTTGTTGATTAAGAGGGCTGCACGTGCAACTGGCAAATAAACATCCAGTAATGTCTACATTAAATAATAATAAAAAAACAACTTACACAGGGAAATGTAAAGACATGTCATGTGTAATAACTGTGGGTTATTTCTATAGAGAGTGCTAAGTATGTCTGCACTACAACTAAAGAAAGTTTAATGAATAAAATAAATTTCAACTTGAAACAAAAACAATGTCCAGATTTTTCTAAGCCTTACTTTGTATGCAAAGTTAGCATGTTTTAGCAATTCCCTATACGCTGTAATCTTGCCTCCAGAACTGCTTATGAACTTGTTTTTCTTGGGGCTTGCATCCAAAACAGGGCTGGCCATTGGCCAGAGGCCTCTTTTGGATGAAAAAGAAATCATTGCATCCACTGTTTCAATATAACCGAGTCTGTGCATACAGTGTTACAAAGTAGTATAGGGTCTTGATTGAAATACAAAACTGTTAGACCAGAAAAAAGCTGAGAAAGCAGTTTGAAAGTGTCACTTTTGGTTTTGTTTCAGCTGGAACCCCCAAACCTCCCCTGCCCTCTAGGCTCTTTCCCCCTGTATCAATGCCAATTGTTGGAAAGTGTTGGAAGAAACCTTCCTTTGTTTAAAATTTATTTTTATTTTCATAAAAAAAGAGGTACAGGGACAAAGATGCACAGTACACAATCTTCATAGTACACCAGGGTATGCAGGTACCAGTGAGAACAGGTTAATACATTTTGAGGTTCAGTTCTGTCTATTGTCCTTGACTAGTTTTCTATTAAAATTATATACTGATATGAAGGGACTACAATAGTTGAAATTGTTAGTAATAAGAAACTATCACTTATACTTGTGTCCCTTTTATCTGTTGTAAGTTTCATATTCCAGGTGGTATTGCATTGTCTTATAGGAGAGCATCCTATTCTGTTCAAAGCTGCATGGATACCTGCAATGAATCCCGTCCATCCTCAAATGCCTCACTATATTATGGTACAGCATCCTCTGTAGTGTCAAGCATCTGCATTATCCATCCCTGCCATATACTGTTAAATCCATTTGTTGACATATTTTGAGTGTCATGTTTTCCATTCAGTAACTTTGTTACAGCTGTGGGAAGGAGGGGTTTTAACCATTGTATTCTGATAGCCTTTTTAGCTGCAGTCAAGGCTATACTCACAAAATATTTTTAATGAGACAAATAACCTCTGTGTGCAAACACTGAGGTAATGGTTACCCCAAAGGGCATTTGGCTGGGAAGCCAAGTTACAAGGAAATACAAAATCACACATGCCCACACAATGCAAAGCATCATGGACTGCATATGCAGACCACCACAGAATAGTAATCTGGTTCAACTTTAAGCAGAATTGCATGGTGCCGAAAGGCCTCTCACACAGTTTGCAAAGGGTGCTAACAGCAGCCCTCTTAATCAGCAAAACAGCCCATGGTCAATTAATTCTTTACACAGCCACATGTAGAATTCTGTGATGATTTGCATATACAGCCCATGATGATTTGCATTATGTGGGCATGTGTGATTTTATATTTTTGATGTTTATTAAACCCCTTTGAAGGAAGGTACAGAAAAGGGGCCAATTTCAGGGTTAGGGCTGGGAAATTCATGCAGATTTGTTGCAGTTCCCTTTTTGAATCTCCCCAGTAAGAGTGCCGGGCAGGGCAGAGCCAGAAGTTATAGAACTGAAGCCTCCCAACATCCCCTCCAGCAGGCTGTCATTCCCTTTCCTCCAGATTTCACCACAGCACTTGGGATCCTGAAATATAAAATTGTGACCTTCCAAGTGAACATTTGAACTGAAAATTATCCAACTGTCAGACACCAAAGAAAAAGGACTTAATAAAGATGTTGACTTTTTAGCACATTACCAGAGGAAAAAAATGCTACAGCTGTTTCTCCTTTCAACTTGAACCATCACATCAGCATCCCCCCCGAAGACTAAAGGTGCTTTTACACACAAGTTTCTATAACGAAATGATGATTACCTGTGTGGTGCCATTCTAGTCTGTTCCATTCTGTGTTCACTCTACACACAGCAAGTATATTGACAAATCCCCTCCTCCATTTTGTATATTTCCATTCCAGCTTCCCCACAGAGTTTGCTGTGATCCAAGATTTCCTAAGGAGGTAATGTAACCTCCTGATTACATGGTGGGGTGTACCAGCACACATTCGGGTGAACCGTGGCAAACAGAGAATGTGTTTTAGCCTATTGTTCACAGTGGTAGAAGAAGAGATCCGCTTTACACACAAACGGAGATAACGATACACTGGTTCTGTAACAGTCATTCCGTTACAGACACCGGTGTGTAAAAGCACCATAAAATGCAACTATCAGTTTGATCTTTAGGTTGATTCTTCAGCAGGCTGCTCTGATCACAGTAGGATTCTTCCTATTTTTTTTATGAATGTGAATTGACTATAGTCCTGTGATGTTTTAACATGCTACATCATGGCCCTTTTAAATCCATATCCAACCTCTATATCTGACATCTTATTCAGCTCTGTTTTCACTGACCTGAAGAAGAGAGTATTATCCCTCAAAAGCTAGCTTCAGAAACAATTTGAGTAGTCCAGTAAACGTTATCACCTCAACATATTTGTTGGGTTTTCTATGTTTTTCAATCTACATCATCAACTGGACTAACACAGCTACTGCATTTCTTTGACTTTCCAAGCAAATTCCTTACATTCCAAAGGTAAAGATACTTTGTGTTGTGGGTGTAAATAATTTACTAGTGGTTATCTGGAATGAGAGTGTCCAGTTCAGAGGACCACTGTTGCTGCGATTTGTGGTATGAGATTTTGGGAGGACATACGGGAGCCTTGTACCCCAGGGATACAAAATGTGGAGGCAGTACAGTTAGTTTAGTTTGTTGTAGAAGGATCAACAAAGGATGTGGCAGGTCTGCGCTCTTATTTTGTCCCCAAATTGTATTTATGTAGTGGCAGGCCTGGAGGAACCTAAAGTGATTCTTGCTAGGTAGTTAACGTTGCTGCTTTAATACTGTGAATGATAAAGGTGTGCCTCCATGTAAGAATTGGTATAATCGAGTAAGTCCTTGTCTGTTCCACTGTATGAATCTGGGGTTCATCCAGGCTGCACTTGACAAAGTCATAAAATAATCCAAGTCTTTTATTTTTCAATCCAGATCCTCAGATACCCAATGCTTCACCCGTAGAGCTTTCTCAGGGGAGAGGATCCATATGTAAACATATTTCAAAATTATTTTTCATATTTTTCAAAAAACCAGCAAAGTTCCTTAGTTAATATATATTTATATATTAAATGTCATTTCCTGAACTATCTCTTTAACATTACCCTATTTCTTGTAAATTCATACTCATTACACTGATTTAAGTCATCTTATGGGTCATGACACCTTATCACCCAACAAACCTGCTGGCAGCATGTACTTAACAATAGAGATGCAGCAAACTTAAAATCCGCCTGTGAAGTGAACGTGAAGTGGCCACTTTGCATTGGTACTTCACTACGTGGAGTGCCCCATAGGAAAGGATCACTTTGCCTTGTTATTAGTACTTTGCATTGTCATTCCACTTTAAATGCAAAGTAAGGTGGAGTGACAACAATATTGGCAGCACCCCACCCACATAGTCACCAGAATTAATGTGCATCCCCAAAGTGCTACTGTCTTGTGTCCAGAAAACTCCCCAGTGCTGACGAAGTGAAATGAGAGCATAACAAGAAATGCAAAGTCTCCCAGAAGTAATGGCGCACGCAGTGGTCACACACAGAGTCACCATAATTAATGTGCATCCACAAAATGCTACTGTCTTGTGTCCAGAAAATTCCCCAGTGTTGATGAAATGCTACTGTCTTGTGTCCAGAAAATTCCCCAGTGCTGATGAAGTGAAATGAGAGTGTAACAACAAATGCAATCTCCCAGAATTAAAGGTGCACTGCAAATGCACAGACAGATTAAGACTGTGCTGCACACTCAAGGGATGCATACGAAAAGGCACAACAACACCTAACCAGTGCACACAAGTCACAAATCCAAATCTAGAAAGGAATACATTTTGCCAGTTGGGGGATTAGTGCACAACAGTAACAATCCACTACCAATAAAGATACCACAAAGCAGTATAAAATATTCATGCAGGTGGAGTGGATAGCAGGCTCACATTGCTGCAATTACTCTGTGGCACAATAAAAGGTGTCTGATTTAATGGCATGCATCGCACACACACTCACATACACACTACAAGTAATGCATAGCAAATTGAAAACCTTTAGTAATATAACCAAATGTTTTAAACAGACAAATTATACATTGCAGCACCATAACAATCAGCAAAAAAATTTCAAGAATTACTGAAAATATTACTGCGTGTACATTAACACAGTTACACAAGAAAAATATAACCAAAACAGAAAGACTGCCTTTTTCTCCCAGTTAATGTACCACTACCTACACAACAAATACACCCCTCCCCTAAAGCACACTTCACAGTACACAGACTGACTGTTCTAAGTTAACATTCAAAATCCACACACAACAATAGTCACTCGATGATATGAGCATAGACGGGTTTCCTACAATTGATGTAGTAAATTTTGAGAAAAAAAAATGACTCAAAAAGGCATTTTAAACAGCATTTTGAGGTTTTGAATTGCAGAGCTCTGAGAGCAAACTGTCTCCAGCTACCACTACACATACACTATGCAGGCCAGAATTGAGGCTATGCAGAACAATCTAGAGCCCATGTGACCTGCAATCCCATGAATCACTGCAGAATTTCATTTGGAGCTCAATTACAAGGTGAAGTGAGGTGAATTACATTGATTTCAATGTACTTCTCCATAAAATTGGTGGAGAAGTGGTTTGGGGAAGGTGGAATAATGCAAAGTCATTGGTTTCAATGGACTTCGTGTTCCTCATTGTGAAGTGAAGTACTCCACTTCACATTGTGGAGTACTCCGCTGCTTCCGTGTTACTCCATGAATCACTTCGTGGAGGAAATTGAGGCCACTTCATCCATCACTACTTATAGTACTGTAACTCACATGCTGTACAGGAAGGAACGCAAATGCCTATTTCTGTACTTCCCCAATGAGCTGCAGCACAAAACTCCCCAACTTAAAAACACATATTAATGAGTACAATGGTGGGGTGGTGAAACTTGGAGAGATAGTACAAAATAGGCTTACAATACATCCAAGTAACTAGAAAGAAAATTTATGTTGTGATTCGTGACGTCACCGTGAATCATGATTTGAGACTGCATTTGTGACCGTGATAATGACAAACGTGATTTGGTGTCGATGGTGTGAGATAACCAATATGAAACTGTATTGGGAATGCGAATGCCTATGGCTGTGCTTCCCTGATGAGCTGTAGCTTAAAACTCCCCAACTTAAAAACACGTATCAATGAGTACAATGGTGGGGTGGTAAAACCTGGAGATATACTACAAAACAGGCTTACAATACATCCAAGAAACTAGTAAAAAAATTAATGTTGTGATTCATGATGTGATTGCGAATCGTGATTTGTGACTGCATTTGTGACTGTGATGATGAAGAACATGATTTGTATCATGAGTGACTTGTGATGATGGTCCTGATTTAAAAACACATATTAATGAGTACAATGTTCATGCAGAACTATGCACCACACCTATCCCGTACTCTGAAGGGAAGCCAAAGAAACAACTGTGACTTAAGTTACAGATGGAGATTGGGCCCTAAAGAGATGCAAATGCACAGACAGATTAAGATTGTGCTGCACACTGAAAAGATACAGATACAAAGGCACAACACCTAACCAGTGCTCACCATCAGAAATTCTAATCTGGAAAAGAATACCTTTGCCAGTTGAGGCGGGCCGTGGGGGGTGGCAGTGTACTGCACTGCTGCAGTAACAGTCACTAGTACTAGTACCAGTAAAAACACCACAAAGAAGTACAAAAATCACACAGCTGCATTGCATAGCAGGTTCACATTGCTGAAATTACTATGTGGCACAATAAAAGGTAAATGTCTGATTTGATGACACGCGTCACACACATACTCACACATACACCAAGTAATGCGTAGCAAATTGAAAATTTCAGTAATATAACCACATATTTTAAACACACTAAAATTATGCACTGATGCACCACAACAATCAACAAAAAAATTTTAAGAATTATTAAAAATATTGCTGTGTGTACATTAACACAGTTATAAGGAAAATATCACCAAAACAGAAAGAAGTGTCTTTTTCTCCAAGTTAATCTACCTACACCACAGATATGCCCCTCCCCCAAAGCACACTTTCACTGTCTCTCAGTACACAGACTGAATGTTGTATATTAACATTCAAATTCCACACACAAACAATAAATGCACGATGATATGAGCACAGGAGAGTTTCCTACAATCGATGAACTAAAGTTTCAGCAAAAAAAAAAAGACTCAAAAAGGCTTTTTTAACAGCTTTTAGAAGGTTTGAATTGCAGAGAGCTCTCAGAGCAGATTGTCTCCTACAGCTTCCTACACACATTACCCCAAACTGAGGCTGTGCAGAACAATCTAGAGCCCATGTGGCCTGAAATCCCATGAATCACTGCAAAATTCACCTTTGGAGCTTAAAAACAAAGCAAAGTGAGGTGAAGTACATTGTTTTCAATGTACTTCACCTTAAGAATTGGTGGAGTAGTGTTTTGGGAAGGCGGAGTAACGTGAAGTCATTGTTTTCAATGGACTTCTTGTTACCCATTATAACGTGAAGTACTCCGCTTCGTGTTGTAGAGCACTCCACGAATTCACCTTCACTCCGCAAATCACTTCACGGAGTGAATTGGGGCCACTTCAACCATCACTACTTAACAATTGGACTCCATAAGTGTTAATAAGAAAGACATTGCTACTAGGCATTAAGGTTATATTCATTCCATCATTATGTCTTTATATTTTTATGGTCACACATTTCTTAGTTGGTTTAACATTACTTTACATGCTATCCCCATCCTTCAAAAACATTGATATTCAAGTTTTTAGAAAATGCATTATTTTGCATAATGTCACTTCTGTAACAGCTCATACCTAGTATATAATCTGATATCCAGTTTCACTCATGTTTCATCTTCACTTCTTAAGCATTCTCATAATATTACAAATAAGAATGGTGTCACCATACTTTATCAACCTCTGACCACAACAGATGTTAACCTAAGTGCTTCTTCACATATTTTTCTGGCTATTAGGGTGTTATCATATGTGTTTCATAATTCTCCTCAATCATCTTGTTCACATCACTGTTGGTTTACCTGTCCCTTGTTCCTTTCACGGTATCCCATACCATATCTATTTCCTAGTATTCTAATATAAAAAATTCCCATTTTTGTTCCATTGCCTTTCTCTGCAACATCCATGCGGTAACAATATGTGTTTAAACTATTTCTCCCAGCATCACAGTTGTTCCCATATATTTGCCAGTGTACAGTTTGTCTATACTATTGTTCATTTAACAGTAACTTTTCCCACACTGTAATACCACACGAAGAAGTTTCCAAACTTTAGATGTAAGCCTGAACAAAAATCTGTCTGTTTACAGACTATATGAATTAGATATTAAACAATGGACAAAAGAAAACAAAAATTGGGATCATGTCCCATTTTGGATGCAGATTCGAGCAGCTTGTGTCCACAAGGGAAAATCTTGATTTCAATATTTACTAGATGGATAGTATTACCTGCTTCTTAAAAGGAGATTAGGATCTCCATTGAAGTGTTGCTTTATGCCACTGATTTAGGTCTGTTTAAATGACTATTTACAATTCTGCCTTGTTTAAAGTTAAACTATTGTTTCTACAGTAGCCTTTGTTTCCGAATCTTTCATTTTTAAGAGTCCATGAAGATCAGATGGCCTACAAAGTTAGTAACAACACTGCATTGCCATGTTTGAGGTCTAGTTTAACACTAAAACCCTGAGACTATTGAAACTAAACTCTGTCTGGCAGAGGATGTATGATGTAAAGATAAGTCTTTGCTTCTGCATCCCACTGGCATGGAATCACCGTCTGGTTGCTAGGAGAGGGATTATGGGCATTGGTGGTGCTTAATTATGGGAGGGTTGGTAGCCCTCATGAGCAGTAGGGCAGTATGCCCAAGTCAGATAACCACAGGTCTGAGGGTGGCAAGGGACCCTTGGTTTGAAACTGGCTGCTCATACCTCTAAAGCAAGGAAATGTTACAATACTTCTTTGTTTGCAGGACCATGGCAGACTGTCTTGGCCCAGTGGCCCTAGGCCTGAAGGTGACTAGGCTACTAAGGTTGCTCTACTTAGATGGCACCAGGTCTCAACATAGCCTTGGTAGCGCTAGACAAATAACCCCAGGTTTGAAGGCAACTGGAAATATCCTGATTTACAAGACAGAGGGAAGCAAACAATATCATTAAAAAAGTGAAAGGAACTACTTTTGTTACATTTAGTAAGGTTTCCTTTCAAGTTTCTTTTCAATATGACTGCATTTGACTGTAGTTAAAAGTAGCCATATCCTTTCTTGCCTGTGTATTAAATTTAGGATTAATTCTAATAATTTAGCTACGGTAAAACAATTGTCATTGCTAACAAATGCATCTTACTATAATATTAAAGCATATGCCAAAATTAAGAATCTTTCATGTACAGTATGTACAGTACATTATACAATGGCAAGGAAAACTCCTCTATTCTGATTGGTCAGTGTGTGCCTGGCACAGTGATGATATTACACAATAACATCACTGTATTAAGACCAGGCACACAAATGACCTCATCACAGTAAAATTCCTCCCTCCCAATGCAAGTCATCGTGAAGCTGATGATGCCCTGAAGTTGACATAGTTTACCCCTCCCCCCCCCCACATACACACAAAGTTCAGTGCCTGGGTGTCTCAGGAATTCAGATAAAAGCTGTCAGCTTCACCCAAAAAAAAAAAAAAACAGCTGCCATCTCTTTCACTTCACAGATGCTGCCCCACGCTTGTAAAATGCACGCGCTCGGCCATTTCCACAAAAATCAAATATGTAACGCACTTTCTTTTGAAGCCCATGGCAGTTTGTCACCAAAGCTACATACACTAGCCATTCAAATAAACCACTTTAACAATAAAACCCAGAACAGTTCCGTAACTCACACATTCCGATGATGTCCAGTGACGGAGCGAACACAGGAAACCGGAAGACTCCAGGCAGTTCCACTATTTTGTCATTTTTACTCTGTTAGTTTTCACAGGGGAGACAAAAAAAAATTAATTTTCACCAGGTCCCAGGACAAGCTGGGGAACCACACAGATTAAATCTCATGTTAGAGCAAGGTCACCACATAACGAGTGTGTGTGTGTGTGTGGGGAGGGGGAGGGGAAATACATCTACATGAAACCCACAGTATAAACAACAGCATCACCTACTGGACTACTTTTTCTCATATTACCAAAATATGGCTCCAGTTCAAAAAAGAATAAAAATAAAAATGTTACAATTTTTTTTAAAGCTTTTTTTATTATTTTTTAAAATGAGCCATTGTATAATAGCAATAAGACACTCCAGGGATGTGTTGTTGTCTGCTCTTATCACTCCTGGGGGTGGAAGCACTTGGCTGCCTGGGTGGCTAGACCCCGCACGGTGTAGTGGTCAATAACACACACCCTGTCGTGCCTTATGTGCTTAAATAACACATCTGAAAATGAGACTCCATGGTCCAGATTTTCGGATGGCCTGAGTGCTACAAGCCCTGTGTGTGCCAAACAAGGTTCCACCAAGCTGATTCGACAGGAACTTTGTTAAATGGCATTACAGCGATGGCACAATGCCAACAGTCTGCATTGTGCCATCACTGAAACAATGTTTTTTTTGTGGGGGGCTTTGCCCTGGCACACCCCCCCAGAAGGGGGGGACTCTGTCCCCCACGCCTCCCGACTTTTAAATAATCAACTCTGAGTCAAATTTGTGTTGGGGAAGGGGTGAAATCACTATTAAAATAGAATCGGTGTACCGTGGGACCATTACAGTGACTTGCTGATTTTGTCAATGTAATGGTCTTCGTAGTAATGCATTTGTTGTGCGAACGGTATACCACCAAGCATATAGTGTACAGGCCTTGCAGCATTCTCCTGGCTGGCGACTGGGATTTTCTGTCTCATGCACCAAGTGTTGCAAGTTAAGCCAACTATTTCTGGTCTAGCTTGCAGCAATCCTGGGTACTGTTTTTATGGAGCTTAAACCAAATATTTTGTGTGAGCTGCTATAAATCAGGTAATGTGTCACAGCTGGACCAGACCTACTATAATCAGGTGCAGTCATGGCAAAGGTGTTTGCTGCTGCTGCTGCACCAAACAGTGGGTTTGATGCAGGGCTCGATGCAAGCCATGTGTCACCCTTTGAAAAAAACAACCCTATAACTCTAAATTAAAGAGATGTCACAAGTGCTGCATTTATGATCTGTTTATTGGATTGTGTTGTTTTTTCGTTTCTTGATATAACTCATATTTGGCTTCAGATTCTGCACATTAATAAACTGCATATTAAAGTGTATGCCAATCCTGGTGTGCTTGTGTTTGGATACAATCATGCAAACTTGTTAAGCAATAATAACCGCTATTCAGATGTGACAATAAACAGCCGCACAAGACACTAAATATTTTTTATTTGATTTATTAGATTTTATTTACAAGGTCAGTACACTAGACATGGAATGTGCTTATTTTCAGGTACAACTCTGGAGATTAAAAGACAAGCAATACAATACAATATAATATAATACACGGAGGTTACAGGACAAGCAGTACAATATAAAACAGTATAATACAATATAGGAAATAAAACAGTACATGAATTGAGCAGGAATGGCAATACATAATTAAATTGCTGACAGAAAGATTATCAACCTATGGCAGGTAAATATAAGGACTACCTGAAAGAATTACAGTATGGGCAGACACAAACTGAGTTGGTCTTTAGGTAAGAACAAAGGGATTTTCTAAATTGAGAGTGGGTAGAGGAGCAATGGACTCAGAGTAGAAGAGAGTTCCAAAGTCTGGATGCAGCAGTGCAAAAGATCTGTTTCCCTATAAGGGTAGAAGTCCCAGGGACAGCAAGAAAGAATCTGTCATTTAAACAAAGGGGTAAGACAAGTAAGAAACAAGCATTTGTCAATGCCGAATGTTGTCGCGCTGGCATTAACTTTGGTAGTGCAGTGCGGAAACGCATTTTGGGCAGGATGTGAAAAATGACAGCTGTACTGTTCATAAGAAGGTGTAAAAAATGGCAATGTTGAAAATGTGGCATGTAAATATTGCAAATTTGCTAAGTTACAAGGGTGTGTGGGAAATTTATTTTATTTTTTTATTTAGATTTTGTTGACCAGGTAAGCCCTCTGAGACCAGAGATCCCTTTTCAGGGGCGGCCCGGGGTTGAGTACACCAACCACTTTACATTAGGTGAGGTTACAGTAAGACAGTTACAGAGTACATACACAGTCAGTACATTAGGTGAGGATACAGTAAGACAGTGTCAGAGTACATACACTGTCAGTGGGGTACATTTGGACAGGGTTGGAGAGTACAGTTACATTGCAGCAGGTCTACAGTGACATTAGCATAAGCTTTTAGCTAGTCCAAGGGGAGCGAGATTTTAGTCAGTTGTCAATTAGGAGGGGTTAAGTTGAATACATGATCTAGTGAATTTACAGGCCCATCGACCACGCTTAGCATGATCATTTTATGGACTTTTGGCACTAAATTTTTAACATAGGCATTTTAGCACCTCTGCTCACGTGCAGTATGACTGTCATTTCCTCAAACTGTCCCAAAAAGTGATTTCACACAGCGACCATGCTATTCTGTACCCGACGTGCAAAAACACATTTTGAGCAGGATATGTAAAATGGCAGATGTACTGTTCATCAAGAGGTGTGGACAAATGCCAATGGTGAAAATCCAGAGTGAAAATATTACAAATGCACGTTACAAGCGTGCGTGCAAGCTGCGTAACACACATTTGTAACACAGTCATTTTATGGAGTATCATCACCAAATTTTCAACATAGGCATTTTAGAACCTCTGCTCATGAACAGTGTCACTGCCATTTTCATAATCTGCTCCAAACACTGATTTCCCACAGCGACTGCGCTATTGTGTGCCGGAAGTGTGGTAACATATTTCGGCCAGGATGTGAAAAATGACAGCTATACTGTTCACAAGGAGGTGTAGAAAAATGACAATGTTGAAAATCTGGCATGAAAATATTGCGAATTCGCTAAGTTACGAGAGTGCGTAGCAACTGCGCAACGCACGCTCATAAAACAGCCATTTTTTGGATTTCTTCCACAGATTTGCAACATAGGCTTTTTGAGAGCCCACCTCATGAACACTGCCACTGTCCTTGTGTTAATCTGTCCCGAAAGGTGATTCCGTGCAGTGACTGCGAAATCACCTTTCGGGACCGATTAACGTCATAACAGTGACAGAATTCATGAGGAGGGGTCCCAAAACCCCCATGTTGAAAATTTGGTGCAAAACTTCCTAAAAATGCCCAAGATATGCATCAAAGTTGAAAAAACCCTATTTATTACATTATACAGCTTACCGGCATTTCCTCAGTTCGCAGTCAGCTTTGAAGAGTTCAGACATGTTCCCGGTCCACCAAAGATCATCGTGCCAGACTCCGGAGGTAATTATGGGGTGAAGGGTGTGTGTGAGGAGGCAGGGTGTACAGTGGGTGGGTAGGGAGACTACGAGGGACCGTTTTTGTGTTACAGCGTGAAAGAAAAAAAAAAACATCGCGGGACAGTTTTTTTTTTCCTCAGAGGATGTGACATGCTGGGGTGGGCTCCCAGCATGCCACCTAACTATTTGGGGGGGTTGCTGCAGCCAATGGGGGATTGGGCACCCTCGTCAACACACAACACAAGGGGGGTTAATTTATACCGACGGGGATTGGGCACCCCTGTCAGCACAGAAGGAAAGCGGGTGGGGAGGAGCTGAGGGGGATTGGGCACTTCCCTCAGCATATAACACATGGGGGGAGTGCTTTATGCCAATGGAGAGTGGGCTCCCCCATTGGCACATACATTGGGGCCACAGCAAGCCAGCAAGGGGATTGGGCACCCCCGAAATAGGCAGTTGGGAGGCCGCCCACCATACATACAATGTGGCCAACCACATCGGGAGGTCCGTTGTGTCTGACGAGCTTTGCTTGGATTGCAGTGGACCTTTCCTTAGATGTTCTCACCACATTAATATGCATGGTGTGCTGCCAGCATGCAGGCTGATTGGGGAATGAGGGATGCACTACTGGTGCATGCCCTGCATTCGCCCAACAGCGACTGCGCCTCCAAATCTCCACTACCGCAAGATGTTGGCTGCGCAAGCATGCCAACATAAAAATTGGTTGGGATGCAGTAGAGGCAGGGTGCCTGTCCCAATTGGTTTGTCCGTGAAACAGCCTAGGGTAAATAAGTGACTGTTTGAAAGGAATAACCAACCCCGGGTGGCTGTAGAGTTCACAAAGAAGGACTACACAGTGGAAAGAGAGAGCAAATCTACAACTACTATTGTAGGTAGTTTCCAATTTGGAGAGCAGTGACTTGGAAACATTGGCAAAGGATAAAAGTCCCTAATTGAGGGAGGGCAGTAAGTCACCCCTGACAAGGATCAGGTGTGCTTTTGGTGTCAGGAAGCATTTTACTTGATAGGCCAGTCCAAGCTTAGCATTGACTAGACAACAAACAAGTCAGATATGGAGGGAGAAATCAAGATGTGGGTCAAGCATGACCCCCTCCTAGGTACTTAAAGGATGATGCTACATTCAGTGGCATTCCATCCATGTACCTAATGACAGGGGGGATGGGCAAGCTCTATGTTTACCAGAGTAACCAAGATGTACAATTTGTGTCTTCTTGGTATTCATTACCAACGTTATTTTGATAAGCCAGGTTTCAAGTTTGTGGAAATCGTCTGTAAAGTGGGAGTTAAAGAGGTAAGTGTTCCAGGATCTATAAAGGAACACCATATCATCTGCATACGGAGTGGTTTTACAGAAGGTGATGGAAGCAGTGAGGTTATTTATGAACAGTGAAAAAGAACAGGCCCAGGAATCGAGCCCCGAGGGACCTCTAGCTTGACAGGCTGGTTCTAAAATGGGCCCATTGAACTTCATGACCTGTCAGTAATTACTGCCTGAATCAGGATACAGCATGTTCAGATAGGCCCAATATGTGCAGTTTGTAGCACAAGAAAGTTTGATAAACCAGGTCAAAAGCCTTGGACAAGTTGATAAAATGCCTCCAATGAGCTGTCCCTGATCAATGACAATTTTATCCTCAGTCACTGCTTGTGTGAGGGCTGGGCGGTGCTATCAGCCTTGCAAAATCCATGCTGCTCTGTTGTTACTGTACTAGGTTGTAGGAGTAAAGGGACTCCATAAACTGGTCAGCTAGTGCCAGCTCAAACAACTTACTGAGGACATAGTATTACAATGGGGTGATAGTTTTCGAGACATTTGGTGACTCCAGTCTTTGGGACCAGGCTGACTCTGACCAGCTTCTAGCTGTTTGGAACAAAAAAAAAATTTAAGAGTTCCAGAGTAAGGAAATTAACATTTGAAACCTGCAGCACTGCTAGTCAGTTTGACATCATTTTACTTTGGGGACTGGTGTGAAGGTACAGTAGAGAGACACCATGCTGCACTATCGTGCAGAAGACATGAATACGAAGCAGATATGGGAGTTCCAAAGTGGGCTAGCAGAAGGTCAGATTATGACCATAATCATTTCAACTAAATGTGCTTTTTTATGTTGCTTGCACGCATGTGCAAGAAACATAGTGCCATCATCGGAGATTTCGGAGGTGTGTCACCTCCTCCTCCAATTCAGTCAGTGAGCGGCAGGCGTGGCCCTGTAAGCCAATGCATTTTGGAGCTGTCTGTGCGCTCTAAAATGCAGTAACTCTGATTGAAAGAGACTACGCTTCAGTGAGCAGAGATAGGCGTAGCTCCCCAACAAATATTTTCCTTGCGTTCTGTGTAGCCGACGGGGTGCCCAATCCCGTCGGCTGAGCTCGTCTCCCCCAGTTGTAGGTGCCACGCTGAGGCCCACCCAGCGTGGCAATCAATCCATAGGCTGGCCAGGTGCCCAATCCCCCGTCGGCTGAGCGCCCCACAATGTCCTTGTGCCATGCTGAGGCCCACCCCAGCATGGCAAACGTCCCAGACGTCTTTTTTTCATTTTAACCTGAAAATGAAAAGCGGTCCCATGAGGCGTCTCGACCCCTCCCACAACCCGCACCCACCCACTGTGCACCCAGCCTCCCCGCGCCCCCTCACCCCATACTTACCTCCAGACTCCGGCACGACGATCTTCGGTGGACCGGGAACACGTCTGCACTCTTCAAAGCCGACCGCGAACTGAGGAAATGCTGGTAAGCTGTATAATGGCCTAGATAGGGGGGTTTCAACTTTGTTGCATATCTCAGGCATTTTTTGGAATTTTTGCACCAAATTTTCAACATGGGGTTTTTGGGACCCCTTCTCATGAATGGTGTCACTGTCATGGCGTTATTCAGGCCCGAAGGGTGATTTCGTGCAGTGACTGCGAAATCACCCTTCGTGCCGGAATACCACGTTGAAAATTTGGTGCAAAAATTCCAAAAAATGACTGTTTTACGAGCGTGCGTTGCGCAGTTCCTACGCGGGCTTGTAAGTTCACGAATTTTCAATATTTTCACTCCAGATTTTCAACATTGCCATTTTACCACACCTTCTTATGAGTAGTACAGCTGTCATTTTTCATGTCTCACCCAAAATGTGTTTCCGCCCATGTAGCGCAGAATGGCGCAGTCGGTGTGTGAAATCAATGTCAGGACAAATTAAGAAAATCACAGTGACACTGTTCATGAGCAGAGGTCTTAAAATGGTTATGTTGAAAATGTGGTGAAAAAATTCCTAAAAATGACTGTTTTACGAGCGTGCGTTGCGCAGTTCCTACGCAGGCTCGTAAGTTCGCAAATTTTCAATATTTTCACTCCAGATTTTCAACGTTGCCATTTTATCACACCTCCTTATGAGCAGTACAGCTGTCATTTTTCACATCCTGCCCAAAACGTGTTTCCACCCATGTAACGCACAATGGCACAGTCGGTGTGCAGACTCAATGTATGGGACACAGTAACAAAATCACAGTGACACTGTTCATGAGCAGAGGTCTTAAAATGGCTATGTTGAAAATTTGGTGAAAAAATTCCTTAAAATGACTGTTTTACGAGCGTGTGTTGCGCAGTTCCTACGCACGCTCGTAAGTTCGCAAATTTTCAATATTTGCACTCCAATGACTTCCAAATACCTAAACAGCAAATAGAAGCAAGCAACATTCGGCATTGACAAATGCTTGTTTATTTTCATACAAGAAGTTGACAGAATTACATTTTATAGTATGCAGAGAACTACAGTACATCTTAAAATCATTGCAGCTTCTCATGCAGGTATAATACCAGACTGTGATTAATTATCTGCAAACAGACACCTCCTTCACCTTGAACAGGAAACAAAAAAAATCTACCAAATTTCTAAAGTCTGTTTTGTTGGAAGAGTTCATTTGATAAATATATCTAGTGACCTTTTTGTAACCCCTAAAATCTCTATCAGACTTCTATTGATCAGTCCCCTATAAATCAAAACTATGTATTTTTCTTTAAATTATTCCTTACAAATGAAGCCTGTCTCGAGGCTTTTGTATACACAGAGACCTTGTCCTGAAGGTAATCAGCTCTGCACTGGTTTCTGATATAGGCTGAAGATTTCTTTGTTCTTCATGCCTTTCAAGAGGAGATGGATTTTATCCTGCACATGCACAATTTCATTATCTCAAAATGTTGGCATTTTCATGTCACTCAAGATAATCCTTTCTACATTTGACTCAGACTCACAGAGACTATCAATTGTTTGATGTACAGTACATGATTCTTCCTCAGTTTCTCCTGTAAATTAACTAAGCATGGTATAGGACCAAACACAATTCCAGGAATCAGTGCATAGCTGGGTGGAAGGACTTTTTAGTTATTCTAAACTAGCACCAGTTGTTCTGAAACAAAACCTCAAAGGAAAAAGGCCCTAAGCTTCACCCAAGAACTGCTGCGCTGTACTTGCCCATTTTTTCATTCTATAGTGAGGTTTGGGTTAACCAGAGACAATTGGGTGTGAACCTATGTGTTTAAAACAATTATGAATGCAGTCGTTTTTTTAATTTGCTGTACAATGGTGCCATATCACAGAGCTTTCATTTGTATCTAGGCAGCTTAGTCTAGTGGGAAACATATAGAACTCAGAACTTGGAAACCCAGATTTGAATCTTACAACCAATACTTAATTACTGTGTGACCATTTATTAACCCTGTATTTAGCCTCTCTCTCTATATAATTTGTCTCTAATCTATTTCTGTGCTCTTGTTATCTCTCTGTCAGTTTATAATGGGAGAAGCATATTCTATCCTCCCTCTCTTGGACTGTACAATGCATTGTGATATAGTTTGCATGAAGGGCTCAATATAAATTCAATGTCCTTTCCTTGTCTAATGTCTTTTAAAAATGTTGCACCAATCTTGCAGCAACACCATTAGATGTAGGATAGTACAGGGTTATTTTAGTGTACCTGGCCAAATGTAGCTGCATACATATCTAAAATTACCCGGAATTGTCCAAAATTCTTCTTCTAAAAGTGCATATACACCAAATAAGTTCTGAAAAACCTTTGTTGTTGTAGCTGTTGACATATGTGGTATTGGTACCATTTCCAGCTATCTTGAGTATACATTAAATAGTAATAGTGTAAGAACATTTTTCTCTGGTAACTGGGTTAGGACCACTAGGCCCAAGGCCTGTTTTCAGGGGCAACCTAGAAGCACAGGGCATGTTAAGTGGCTTGCTCAGGGTCACACAGTATGCAAGTGAAGGTTGAAAGAATCAAACCCAGGTCTGCTGGATGTAGCAAGCTCATTCACAGCTCATTACTCTAACCTTGTGAGGTTACACTGCCAGTGCAGTATTTCTTTTTCTATAAAATCTATGTGGCCTCTGCCATGGTTCAATGCCAGCCTCCGTGGGCAAAATAATGCTGTACTCAACCTGGTTATTATGGGAAATTTCACTTTGGCTGGCCAGAGTTTTTAAGTTCAAATCTAGGTCTGGCCACTAAGTATAGCTGCAGTATAAGTATATCCACAATCAAGTGCTTCCATTTTAATGCAGCTCACCCTATAACTGATTTTGAAAAATTAGGAGAATTTGTTTTATTTATTTATTTAGTTTTTGTTTACCGGGTAAAGTGTCGAAGCCACAAAATATGATTATTTTCAGACACGACCTGGGAGGTTACAATACAAAATTGGCAGGCAAAAAAACAACAGGTATAGTTCAGAGGTAATCAACCACACAAGGAAAAATGTACACGATGTTCTGTGATGTAAACAGTATTGCTAATATGACAGAGACAATGGTAGAAAAATACACAATAGTACAAAACATAATAAGCATACAATCATAGTGCAGTTGAGTTTTAACACATAATCCATGGTAAGTGCTACATATAACAGTAACAAGGGATCAGAGCAAAATTGATACATTTTGAGAGCTGAGGAAGGGGATGTCAAGCACCAATTATACCCAAACCCCACAACATGCAGTTGTTTCCCCACTATTAATGCAATTCATGTTTTCTGGTTACAGAAGATTTTTAATCAACATGGTACATTTTCTCAGTACAGCGCCAGTTGCTCATGAGAGGAGAAGGCATCAGGAGGGATCTTTTTTTTTTTTGTAATTAAAATTTTATTAATCTTTAAACTACAACATACAACAAATACATAGTCATAGAGGTGTTGCACTAAAAGTGCAAATTCTTGTTTCTACAATAAAGATTTTGTAGGCATTGCACTTTCTACTGGAATAACAACAACAAACAATGTATACTCCAAAACCCATAACCCACCCCATCCCCTACCCCTACTGCAATATACAACAGGTCAGGTACAAATAAAAAGAGAGGTGTTTGCTTGAAAATCCAAAGTTTCTTAGTTTAACGGCTTCCAGGTCATCAAAAATGCTCCAAAAGAACCCCATAGGGATACAAAATACTCTAGCATACCCTTACCGCTATGTGTTTTTCAAGTTGTATAGCCAGGGTACATTCCCTATGCCACTCCACAAGTGTTGAAACCTTGTCCGACGCCCAATGTCTTAGAATTAACAACTTCGTTACAGCTGATACAAGAGAGACACGTGCTCTCCAAACTTTGGGAGTGGTTACAGGGAAAGCAAGTAACAAACAAATCTCGGGAGTGTTTTAATTGAGCCAAGGATAGGGCCTAGCAAAGTGCTCACAGTACTCCAGAGACTTCGAATTTCTGGGCACAACCATAATAAATGATATAAGGTTCCTTCTTCCTTTTTACACTTCCCACAATAAGGTGAGCTGATCGCGCCTCTTCTGAATAAGTGGGTAGGAGTCAGGTATAAGTGATGCATAATATTGAAATGTATCAATCTTAACCTGTCTTGCTTAATATACCTATACGCTGTGTTCCAAAGTGCTTTCCAGACCTTCAAGGAGACACTTATATTCAAGACCTTTACCCAATAATAACATATACCAGAAAGGAGCCTGTGATCCCATTCTTGGAGGAGCTTGTGAACCTTGGCAACTGGATGTGGTTGCTTCGCTGCCTTCAAGAGAGTGTGGACATTTGCACCCCCCTGATCAGCCAAGGAAACCAAAGAGAATACCTGGGTTAAAGCTTTACTAAGCTGTAGCCACTTAAAGAAATCCAAACCCGTAAGACCCAAGGTCTTCTTCAGAACTTCAAATGCATACGGTCTATCCTCATCCCAAAAATCAGCTACAGTCAGTTTGCTTATTTGTGGCCAGAAAGCTACAGGTATAGAAGTGCCAGCAATTTTAATTTGTGGATTGTCCACAATAGGTTGGGAGCCGCATAGCCACCAGCGAACACCTAAATAGCATTGTAACTGGTGATAAGCCCTGATTGACCATCCCATAGGGTTATTTTTGAGAGACTTAGGTAGACTGGCCAAAGGGACAAACAACAATGCATATAAAGAGCATTTGGCCATCTTCGCCAGACCCTGTTCAATATCCAGCCAAAGAGGTGAATAAACTACCCTACCCTGGTCCTTGTTCCATAAGGCCAATTTACAAATATGTTGGGCCAGATAATACATAAAAAGGGAGGGGGCAGCTAAGCCACCTTTAAATTTGGGAGCTGTCAGATTAAAGTATGATCGATGGGTTGTTTTGCCTTGCCATAAAAAAGAATTAAATATCTTCTGTACCTTAGTAAACCAATCCTTTGGAAGGTAGAATCCTAGCATGTCTAAAGGATAAAGTATCCTTGGAAGAGCCATCATTTTTAGAAGATTCAACCTACCCCACAAGGATAAGGAGACTGTGCTCCATCTCTTGAGATCTTCCGAGATCTCATGCACTAAGGTTCCTAAATTGTCCCTGAGCATTCGAGCGAAATTCGCGTTGATGTTTATACCTAAGAATGTGATGGATTTGGTTTCCCATGTCAAACCTAAATCCTGCAGATCTGCTTTCCTGGTGTGGTAGTTTAAAGGGAAGACTTTTGTTTTAGCACAATTCAATTTATAAGAAGATACTCTGGAGAAACTATTAATTTCTTCTAGAATAGGTGGAATCGAAGTCCCCGGGTTCTCTATGTGTAATAACACATCATCTGCATATGCCGAACATTTATAACTAGATTCCCCTATTTGTATACCTTTGATAAGTGAATTCTTCATTAGCCTATGCAGCAGCGGCTCTAAATACAAATTAAATAATAAAGGGGATAAAGGGCAACCCTGTCTAGTACCACGCTCCAGCTTGAAAACCGGTGACAATAAACCATTACACTTCACTCTCACCGATGGACAAGAATATAAAATTTAATCCAACTTAGAAAATTGGGAGGTATACAAAAAGCAGAAGTGGCAAACAAAACAGCCAGGACACCGATCAAAAGCCTTTTCGGCGTCGAGTGATAGAAGCGCTGCTGGGGTTTTTGAGTCTTTGGCTGCTGCAATAAGGTGCATTAGTTTTCTCATGTGGTCATGGGATAATCGCCCTTTCATGAAACCCACTTGTTCCCTACACACTAGTCGATCCATCACTTTGGACAATCTATTAGCCAGAATTTTTGCCAGTATTTTAATGTCGGTGTTGAGGAGAGATATTGGCCGGTAGCTGTCTCAGCTAGAGGGATCCTTTCCAGGTTTTAAAATCAGGGAAATTGTGGCCTGTAGGAAGCCCAAATCAGAAATACCCGAATTGGACCAGAACATAAAAGTGTCTAGTAAAATTGGAGAGATATCTGGGAGAAAGGCTTTATAAAAGTTACTCGGGAATCCTTCAGGACCCGGAGATTAATCAGGGGGCAACTGCTGGATGACCTGGTGTATCTCAGAAATTACAATAGGTGCCTCTAGTATTTTGGACTCGGCCTCTGATAGTTTTGGCAAATTCACTTCACTTAAGTATGCTGCAATTTCAGAATCGGAAGGTCTAGAATCGGGTTCCTGCGCATGTAATTTCTGAAAGTATTCCCCAAATAATTTAGAAATTTCTCTCGGGTCTGTACATATCCGATCCCCCTGACCTACTCGAACACTCACTATATGTTGAGCTGAGTCCAGTTGTTTTACACGCCATGCTAGGAGTTTACTAGCCTTTTCCCCTATATCTAGATATTGCAGCTTCGCTCGAGTGAGAGCAAGTTCTGCTTGTTGAAAGACTAAATCCGAATACTGAGCCTGTAGTTGATGTAACTTAACCCACTCAGAGTCGGTTGAACTCCGATATAAATTATGTTCCATATTTTTAATTGAAAATAAAACAGAACTTAACTTATCCCTCTGCTCCCGTTTCCTCCTAGATGCCATCTTGATTAATTCCCCTCTTAATGAACATTTTAAAGCAGCCCATATCATGTCTTTTTGGCTTATGGAGTCTTTATTATCCACCAAGAAATGTGCAATAAAGTCTTTGATAACCCTTAATGAACATTCTTCTTTTAAAATTTGAGAATTTAATCTCCATTGTGTAGATCTACAGATCTCTGGATAGGGCCTATAAATTATACTGACCGGAGCATGATCTGAAATTACTCTTGCAGAGATATCTGCCTGAATCGTATTGGGTACTGCAGATGAGCTAACTAAAATATAATCTATTCTCGAGTGAGAGTAATGCACTGGAGAATAGAAAGAATACTGTCTCCTTTCAGGATTGAATATACGCCAGATATCAACTAAGGCTGATTTATTGATAAAGTCTTTCAGGGCCCTTTGAGCTGAGGAGAGGCCCCTACGCCTATTATAAGACCTATCCAAATCATTTTGAAGTACCAAGTTCCACTCTCCTCCAAGAATGGTGATTTTATGAGCATCCAGGTCCATTTTGTGAAAAAGACTCTTGAAAAATGAAGGTGAGTCACTATTGCGACCATAGATCGAGCCCAAAATCACCGGGTTGAGATGCTAAGATGGCTTGCACAAAGACATAACGTCCTTCCGGATCCCAACACTGTGCACCAATTTAAAAGCGACCCTCTTGCATTAGAATAGCCACACCAGCTCTCTTGGATGAAGATCCGCGCCAAAGACTTGAGCTACCCACATTCTTCTGAAGTAGTGAAGATCAGCTCTTTTTAAATGGGTCTCCTGAAGAAACGCAATTTGCGTCCCAAGATGAGAGAGGTGTTTTAAAACCACCTGCCTCTTGACCCTATCCTTGGCTCCTTTGATGTTCCAACTAACAAATTTATAAGGTAAAGTCATAGTGATAGCAAAAATTATAATGAGGACCTATGTAAGCAGTTGCATGGGGTATTGCGATGTAAGGGACCACCTGAAAATTACAAACACCCAGAAGACTGAGAGAAGCCCACCTCCTTCTATACCCAGAATCATGGATATCCTCCATCACCCCTTCCCTCCTCTCAACCCACCTGACCAATCCTCCCCCTTCCCCTCCCTTATAAAACCCTTCCGAATTTTCCCCCACCACCTCTTAATACTAAACCCCTAGTTCCCTAGAACTGCACTCCTATAACAAATCTGCCACATGATATACATCCAAACAGCCCGAAGCTAATTACCACCCAGTCACCACCCGGAGTCCCCCTACCCCGCCACAAAGGAAAACTATAACACAGCAGACCAGATTACATTATGTGGGCCCCATAGTCTCCCTTGAACATTCAGGAATAAAATAGGATAAAAAAAAAAAAAAAAGTTTTGTTCTCTCTTCTTGTTCTTCTTCCTTTTCCTTTTATTATTTTCTTCTGCAGCTCGGAGTGTGTACTAAATAAATTGTCTTAATACAAGCCAGCATGGCCAAGCCCTGGTATAAATTCAGAAGTCCAGTCTTGTCCCCTTAGGAAATGTCCAGTATTACTAGAGCGAAGAAACTAAGTGCAACCCCAGCGTCAATACTCTTGAGTGAAGGCCACGTCAGACTACACCTCTGGCAGAGTTAGCAGTTGAAGAGACCATTAAATTGAAAAGATAAGTTATTGAGTGGGCCAATCCAGAGGGGGGGAAAGAAAAATTGTGCTAAAAAAAAAAAAGGGGGGGAACACTTCTACTCTGCATTCAGAAGGATTATGTCGAGAATGTCCAAAGTAGTAAGCCCATCACTGACAGATGAATGAGTCGAGGATTCACTTAAAGAGATCCGGTAATATCCGCTGTAATTCCTGTTGTGCCTGCTGCTGTGATTCAAAGGACAACCATTTACCATCATGAGAGACCATTAATGTAGCAGGATATTTCACTTTAAATGGCTTCAATGCTGCAATGAGTTGGGAGACAATAGGGTGTAACTCTTGTCTTCTGACCCTCACGGAATGAGGCAGGTCCTGTATAATCTGGATTTTCTTGCCCTCCCATAAGAGCTCCTTCATCCCTCTAACTTTATCTAAGATGTGTTGTTTGTCCAAAAAATTAAGAAACCTCAGAATCAGAGGTCTGGGAGGTTGCCTCTGGATGGGAGGAGGGCGCAAGGCTCGATGTGCTCTTTCTATTATGTATTCACCCCCTCAGGGGGGGGAACCTGCAACTTTGAAGCAGAGTTTTTGCATGAAAGTAATTGGGGCATTCCCTTCCTCTTTTTCAGGTATGCCAATGACTACTAAATTGTTTCTTCTGCTACGCCCTTCCAAGTCCTCAAGTTTATCTTCTAACTTTTTAATTTTCCTTTTAGCCATCACTAATTCTGAATCTACTCCTGCTTGCCTGGTTTCCAAAGAGGCTATGTTTACCTCTGCATCCCCAATCCTTCTCGAGAGGGAATCCACAGCTTTTTTAATGTCTTGAACATCCCCAGCTAAAGCAGAGATGGAGGTTTGCAGCGGTTGCATGGTTTCCAAGAACTTTGCCTCCATGAGAGGGGAGTCTACGATGGGAAGCTGTGATAGGCTAGCAGCCTGCTGCTTTGCTCTCTTTGCGGCCTGTTGCTTCTCGGGCGTTTGAGGAGGCGAGTGCTTCGGGCGCAGTTTCTTCACATAAATCTCCATCCTGGAAAGCAATGAACGGCTGAGATATGGCAAAGACCTCATTCGTCTGTGTCGGGACATTTATTTCAGGTAGATCCGCTTTTAAATCAGCGAAATATGTGGTAATGCGGCGGAGCTCCAGGAGTGTGCGACCGACGCTCAGGCTGCCATCACGTGACCTCCAGGAGGGATCTTAATGCCAGTACATCGGACTGCTGACAAGGGGATCTCATTACATAATGAGGTTAGGCATAAGAGCTAAATCAGACTGTTTCAACAGTAAAGAGGTATAATCTGGATAATCTGTAACATAATAGAAAATAGGGCTGTATGGGCAAAATAAATTGGACTGCATGGGTGGAATGACAGAAGTGAACATACTCAAGCTGTTTGGGTAGAGTCACATAAGCAAACAAAACTGGACTAGATCGAGCTGTGGTTGAAATAGTAGAAGCAGACTGAATTGGGCTGTTTTGGTAAAAAGGAATGTTGTGCAAGCAATATAAAAATGGACTAAATCAAAACTGAGCTATTTGGGTAAAAAGGGCTGCTGCAGAAGCCATTAGAAATGGGCTGTGTGGGTGAAAAAAAGAAGCAGGCTTAATTGGGCTGTTTGGGTAAAAAAGGACTTAAAGGGTTTTTTGCACAAGTAAATCAAAATTGGCTACAGGAGTTTGTGTTAAAGAATAAATACAGTAACAACAGACTAAATTGATCTATTGGGGAGTGATCAAAACAGCCATCACAGAGGCAACAAGCCTTTGTGTAAAGCAAATCAATAAAACACAATGAAGGAAAAAAACGCTATGGTTCTCAAAAGAGGTGGCAGGGAAGGTTAAGGAGAAAAGGACAGCATTCAGGAAATTTAAGGAAACACAGAAGGAGCAGGACAGAGAACTTTATCAGTTAAAGCAGAAAGAGGCTGGGAAGGCAGTCAGAATAGGAAAGGCCCAAACCAAGGAAAGGATAGCCAATTCTGTTAAGAAGGGGGATAAGACCTTTTATAGGTACATTAGGGAGCGAAGAAAGACCAAAGGAGGGATACTGAAGCTTAATAAAGGGAAGGTAATGTGGGTAGAGGGTGACAGTGAAAAAGCAGGGATACTGAACGAGTATTTCTGCTCAGTATTCACAAAGGAAGAGGAGGGGGAGTTACTTACACCAAACAAGAGAAACACTCTGAAGACGGGGGTCGATACCAGTCCATTTACAGAAGAAAGGGTTCTGAAAGAACTAATAAAATTGAAGGTGGACAAAGCAATGGGGCCTGATGGAATTCACCCAAGAATTCTAAAAGAACTAAGGGTAGAACTAGTGACACCGCTGACTACTCTCTTTAACAAATCATGGGAGGATGGGCTGGTACCCAAGGACTGGAGGAGGGCAGATATGATTCCTCTTCAAAAAAGTGGGAGCAGAACAGAGGCAGGAAACTACAGACCAGTTAGTTTGACCTCAGTGGTAGGGAAAATGATGGAATCACTTCTAAAGGAAAGAATTGTTGAGTACCTAGAGGCCAATGGGGCACAGGACCCAAGGCAGCATGGATTCATGATGGGAAGGTCATGTCAGATGAATCTAATAGATTTCTTTGACTGGGTGACCAAAGTAGTAGACCAGGGAGGGGCTGTGGACATGGCCTACCTAGATTTTAGCAAGGCATTTGATACAGTCCCACACAAAAGATTAATATACAAGATAGCCAGCCTTGGAGTGGGCCCCAAGGTGGTAGCCTGGATAAAAAATTGGCTAGACAACAGGACGCAAAGGGTAGTAGTAAATGGAGTACACAGTGAAGAAAGGAGGGTTACTAGTGGGGTACCGCAGGGTTCAGTACTGGGACTGGTCCTTTTTAATGTCTTTATAAGTGACATTGCAGAGGAACTGGAAGGAAAAGTATGTCTCTTTGCACATGACACAAAGATCTGTAACAGGGTTGATACAGAAGATGGAGTGGAAAGGATGAGAAGGGACTTGGCAAGGTTGGAGGAATGGTCAAATGTATGGCAGCTCAGATTCAATGCAAAGAAGTGCAAGGTAATGCACATGGGAAACAAAAACCCAGGGGAAGCGTACACAATGGGGGGTGAGATACTGACAACAGTAAAAATAGAAAGGGACCAGGGGGTAATTATATCAGATGACCTAGAGGTGGGCAAGCAATGTGAGAAGGCAGTAAGGAAGGCTGGTGGGATACTGGGATGCATAGGAAGAGGCATCGATAGTAGAAAACAGGAAGTTGTTATCCCTCTGTACAGACAGTTGGTGAGACCCCATCTGGAGTACTGTGTGCAGTTCTGGAGACCCCATCTCCGCAAAGACATAGACAGAGTGGAGGCTGTCCAGAGGAGGGCAACCAGAATGGAGCAGGGTCTGTACCAGAAGACATACGAAGAAAGACAAAAGGAGCTTAATATGTATACCCTTGAGGAAAGAAGGGAGAGAGGGGACATGATAGAAACTTTCAAGTACCTCAAGGGAATTAACAAAGTCCAAGAGGGTAGCATCTTCCAGAAAAAGAGATGTGCAAGAACAAGGGGGCACAATTTGAAGATAGAGGGGAGACGGCTCAGAGGTAATGTGAGGAAGTATTTTTTCACTGAGAGGGTTGTGGATGCATGGAACAGCCTCCCTGAGGAGGTCGTGGAGTCAAGAATAGTGGGGGACTTCAAGAATGCATGCGACAGGCATAAGGCAGTCCTAGTGGGGTGTAGGAGGAAGTAAGCTGTTGGTTAACTAGGATCTGCAGCTTATCTGTTAGGTAGGAAAATGGGCAGACTGGGTGGGCCAAGCGGTCCTTATCTGCCATCAAATTCTATGTATTTGGTGGGAGTATAAGGAAAGGCGAGTGGCATGATACAGGTTAGCATTTGGCATGCTTTTTAAATACAGGACAGGCACCAGCAAATTAGGGCTTCTATCAGCAATCCAGGAGGGATATTCAAATTATAAGCACAATAGGGAAGGGAGCTTATATGTTACCAAACTAACCTGTCCACACATTTTCTGCTATAAGTCCTCTTTTGTTCCCAGTAGAACTACCATCTCCAGGTCAGGGTTGTCAGAGCTGCAGATGAAGGTCACGTGATGGGCACAAACCAATAGGGGCTCGGCAGCAAGTCCTGCCTATGGGAGGTTCTATCTGGAGGATATAAGGCCTCCACTCCTAATGTGTCCCTTTCATGTTTGTGTCTGACAGCATGATTGGAACATTACAGGAATGGAAAAGGACTGATGTCTTAGACATCAGCAAGCATCTGCAGGTGGCAGCAGGCATGCAGGGAACTCTGCCAGTCCACTGAGGTAAAGTAAAGTAACTGTATACTTGTTGCTGCCTGAGTTTGAGGAAAGTAATAGGGTAACAGCTGATGTGTAGGAAGGGAGGAAACACTCATTCTAGAGTAATCATATATAGGGGTAAAGTTTAAGTTAAAAGGAGAAAACAAAAATCACCTGTGGTGAGAAAATGAAGGTGACACCTTATCTAGAGTAAGTATTAAAAGAGGATAAAAAAGCCAAAAGGGGAAAACTTTAAAAAACCTTATTAGGGTCAAGACAGAAAAGGGTTAAGTAAAATAAAAAAAGGGACTAGAAGAAAACCCTATCTAGGGTAAAGGTATGAAATTATTTCCAGTTAACATAGTGACTGTAGGTATGGGAATACTGGGAGTGGTGCAATACAGCTGTTGTAGAGTGGTAGTTTTCAGAGAGGCTGTCTAGAGACTGAGGTGCTGCCCCATCTGCATGCACCTCTCTGCACTGAGGGATTATGCTGCTAGATTCCAGGCTGAGTTGGCTAGGATTTGGGGACCTCTTCTCCCACCAAGAGGCCACTGAGTCTACCACTGTTGCCCAAGAGGATGCCAAGAAGAAGGGTTGGCTAATCTATGGTGGGCTCTGGGAGGGCAGAAGTGGTCAGTCAGGGGCACAATCCTCAACCAGTGTGACTATGCAACTCATTTGTCATTCTGGCAGGATGGGAATGCTGGGAGGAGGCACCCTTGATAGTAGCCAGGGAGGATGTGGGGTTCCTCCATAGAGAGACTACAAAGTGGGAGGTAGAGGACCCCAGTAGAGGAGAAAGCAAATTCTGGTGGATGAATCAATCATAGTGGGGTAGATTTAGGAGCAGGAAGGGAGGGAGGGAGGGAAAGAAGGAGGTGAGGTGGTTACCTATTGCATTGGCATGGAGGAATGGAGAGTGGATCCTAAGGATTGATAGGGCATCGAGGCACAAAGGGGAGGGGGATGTCATTGTCCACCTGGGGGTGACTGACATGGCTAGGGAGGATGGTGCAGAGAGAGTTTATTGAGCTAGAGAGGGATCTTAGTCAGGTAGCATTCTCAGTGGCTTTTACTGAAGTGCTGCCTGTCTACAATGGGGGGAGATAGGGTTCTCTGCACAAGGAACTTCAACTCATGGTTGAAGGAGTGGTGTAGAGAGAAGGGGTTCAGTTACATTGGTGACTGGGGACCAACATGGAGGGTTAAGGGCCTATACAGGTATTATAGCCTGTAGCTATCTTGGAAGGGAAACACAGTCTCTGTATATGGTTTCAATGTTTCTTTGATGAACATTTAAATATCCCAAAGGGGTTGGTGGAATAAAACAAGGAGATATACACTGCCCTCTCCACAGACTGAAGCAGAGAGAAGGGAACATTTGAGGGGAGGTAAAACACCCATGGTGCAAAAAAAAAAAAAGGAGAGGGGAAGAAAGGAAAGGGGATGGGAACACAATCTGTAAAAATAGGGGAAAAGGAGGCAGGTCAAAAAAAAAAGGGAGGGTCACAGGCATAGTAGTAACAAAATATGGAAGGTCATGTGTGTAAATGCAAGACATCCAGGACGTAAAATTATGGGACTAGAGGCCATCATAGCCCCAGAAATCATGTCCATTACTGAGTCGGGGTGCATAGGAAACCATGACTATGACATGACCAAACCAAGCGTTACTCAGTTCAGGAAAGACATGGTGGGAATGAAGGGATGGGAGTGGTGCTGTATGTAAGGGAGGATATCAAAGTAATGGAGATACATGGTGGGGGATGGAGAGGTTGGAGATACTGTGGGTTACCTTGTAGAGGGAAAACTGAGCCACTATTTGCACTGGCATGATCTACAGACCTCCAACACAGGGGAGAAATTTGATAAGACATTGGTGGAAGCCATTGGCAAAATGGCAGAAAAAGGGGAGGTGCTGCTGGTGGAGGACATCAATCTGCCAGATGTAGACTGGAGCTACCTAGCTGTAGCTTCAGCTAGAAGCAGAGATATCCTACACTCCATGCAGGGGACATTTCTCCGGCAGCTAGTCAGGGAGGTCACTCATGATGGGACAATACTACACCTGGAGCTCAGTAATAGGGACTGTATTGCAGATGTCAAGGTGGGAGGCCTCCTGGGGACCAGTGATCAATGTACACAGTGGTTAACATAAGGATGGTGGCAGAAGTGAACCATGCAAGGTGAGGCTCTTGGACTTCAGGAGGATAGACTTAAAAAAATGGGTGAATGCCTCTGAGATGGCCTAGTAGGGGGAATGCTCTGTGTGGGGTGGAGAAGCAGTGGGCTATGTTAAGGAAGGCATAGTGAAGGCAACTACCTCTGCACAAAGGAAGTGAGCAAAAACAAGAGGAAAAAGCAACTGTTATGGTTTTCAAAGGAAGAGGCTGAAAAGTTAAATACTAAAAGGGTGAAATCTAGGAGGTATAAGGAGATGCAAAAAGAAGATGACAGGGAGGTGTACCAGGAGAAGCCAAGGGCCACAGAAAAAAAGTAAGGACCACAAAGGTGCAAACTGAGGAAAGAATAGCCTAAGGGGTAATGAAAGGGGATAAGAATTTTTTTAGGTATGTGAGTGAAAAGAGGGAGACTATGAGAGGGATTGTGAGGTTAAGAAGGGTGGGTGGACTGTGCAGTGGAGGCTCAAGCAAAGGCAGATATTCTGAATAATTTTTTTTTTGTTTTCACAGAAGATGGGGAAGGGGGTGGGCCATTTAAAAGCAACAGGAACACTGGATTGAGAGAGGTAGACTCTAGCAATTTTGCAGAGTAGCGAGTCCTGAAGGGACTCACAAATCTGAGGATGGGCTAAACTATGGGGCCTGATGGGGTACATCCAAGGGTACTGAGGGATTTCAGGAAGGTAATGACTGCACCTCTAACAGTTCATTTTGACAACTCACTGGAGGGGGGCAGATGTAGTCCCACTTCACAAAAGTGGTATCAGGGAGGAAGTTGACAAGTATAGGCCTGTCAGCCTGACATCAGTGGTGGCAAAGTTAATGGAGACTTTGTTAAAGGAAAGGATTGTGGATTATTTTAGATCCTTCAGGTTACAAGACCAGAGGCAGCACATATTTATTGGGGTAAAGTCCAGTCAGACTAATAAAATCGATTTCTTTGATGGGATTAATAGGGAAATAGATTAGGGTGGGGTGGTAGAAGTGGCCTACCTAGATTTAGTAAGGCTTTTGACACCATTTCACATAGGAGACCTAGAAAGAAACTGGGCAGCATAGGGGTGGGTCCTGTGGTGGTGAATGGGGTAAGTAATTGGTTAAGGGATATTTGATAGAAGGTGGTAGATAACGGAGTTCACTCCAGAGAAGGGAGGATTACCAGCAGTGTGCCTCGGGGCTCAGTTCTCTATATTTATTTTTTAAAACGTTTTACCAGGAAAGGCACACTGAGCAACACTTGCTCATTTCCAAGTGCATCCTGGGGGAAGGGGACTGGGTTACAACAAATTACAGCAATAATACAGTACACAATACAATGAGTTTTGAAACAAAACAGAGAATTAACTGATATTACAACAAAATTACAGCAAATAATACAGTACAAAAAACATTGTAATGAGGAAATAAAACAGTGAATTTAGTGCATAGGAAAGCAAAGAACACCACAAGAGAAGCAGATTAGCTTTGAGTCGAATAAGGTGGTAAGCAATTAAAACAAAGCAACTGATGAATGAAAAAAAAAAAAATAGTTATAATATATACATAAAACCGAGCATAAAGCAGGCAAAAATTTAATGATAGTACAACATATGGGACTGCCTAAATAGAGAGAGAGGAGGGAGGGAGGAAGCTTAGAGGCAATTAAAAGTGGTGGAGAGAGACAGGGTTGCATAGGAGGGAGTAAATAGCAGGAGGGGAGCTGGCAAGGTGTACTGCCAGTGAGAGGGAGTTCCACAGTTTATGGACATGGTGAGAAAACACAGACTGTCCAGCAGTGGAGGATCTACAAGGGACAGTCAATATATGAGAATCATAGATCTGGAGGAAGTGGAAAGGGGGAGGCTGGGGTGAGAGGAAGGAAGAAGGTAGGAAGGGATAGCACTAAATCAGAATTTAGTATGAAGGAGATGCAGTGTGACTGATGCCTGTCATCAAGGGAAAGGAAATGAAAAGATTGGTAAAGATCACATTGGTAAGTACAAGGAGGACTGTTGAGGGCAAAGAGGCAGAAGGAGTGACAGAGATAGTCCATTCTGACAAGGGAAGTTTTGGGGGTTGGCACTGTAGACTACATCTCTGTAGTCAAAAACTGGAAGGATCATTTTCTGGACTATGGCCTGGTGAGCAGGCAGTGGGATACAATCATGGTTTTTACACAATGCACCTTACTTGGAGTGTAGTTTTCTGATGATAGCATCCACTTATCCAGAAAAGTCAAGGGGCTGGTCTAGCCAGACACCAAGATATTTAAAGGAGGGGGTATCCTCCAGTTTTGTCCCATCAAAGATGTGGAAAGTGGGGAGGGGAAGGAAGGGATCTAAGAAAGTCTCTGCCTTGTGCTAAGGTCACATAGATGGTCTTCTTGGCTTTCAGTAAACATTGATGTGAGCGTAATCAGCATTGAACATTTTCAAAGTCGAGCTGAAGTCTGGTAGCCACATCAGAAAAGGAGAGTCCAGAGGTATTCAAGACTGTATCCTCTTCATAAATATAGATACTGGTGGAGGAGTAGGTGGCAAAAAGGTTGTTTAGGAAGATAGAGAGGAGAAGGGGACCAAATACAGATCCCTGAAGGACTCCTATCTTGATGGGGGGCAGGGAGCTAACAATATGAACAAACTGAGTCCTACCTATCAGATAGGTACATAACCAGTCTGTGACAGAGTCAGAAAGACCAGCTGCAGAGAGCTTGGCAAGAGGGAAGGGTGGGAGACAGTGTTGAAAGCCTTGTCAAGGTTGACAAAGATAGCTGAGGTGATGAGGCCATTGTCCATCCCAGTAAGGAAGGAATCAGTGAGCCTGATAAGAGAGGTATGTAACCCCTAGGTGGCGCTATCCCAAGGGCTACTACCCCTGCCTGCTTGGCTACTAACAGGTTGAGGGGCCTAGGTCCAATGGCGGGTGCCTCCACCCAGAGGTCAGGGTTGATAGTGGTTAGACTAGCTCTGGTACAGCCCTCTGGGACACTGTGACCCCCCTTTGTTTCCACTAGTGGCCCACACAATACTAGGGAGTTACCTTCCCAATACCCCACAGTTGCACACTTCTTACATATACAGTAACACTTACCCTCAGGACTGATGTCTTGCAACATGCCTCTGAGGACCCCCTGTAAAACAAGGTTAGGCAAGAACACAATGCAATGCTTTTTTCTACATGTACTGACACCACAGACAGCATATAGTTCAATAACAACAAATCTGATTTATTAGGGGGGCAGTAACAAGAAGGGGGTAATCAGGTTGATTTGGTTTGGAAATATTCAAATCACAGTACTGTGCATGCATATAGGGTCCAAAATGTCACTCTCTGTGTACCCAGGATGGTGGGGGCCTAGCCAGGGTCAGCGCAGCTGATTGGGGGCCTTTGATGGAAAAACAAATGCACACACAAATTGTAATCCAGAGCCCTGGGGCTCAGTTCGAGAAGAAATGAAACAGCAATAATCAGATGACACACTTGTAATTGATAAGAGGCTGCAGGGAGATACCCAGATTTATACTTGCAATACCAAATCTGAAAGCTGGATGGAGGATGTTGTAGCTGGATTGCCAGAAAAACAAGGTATAGAGACAGGGTCCTTGTGGCTGGACCCAACTGCAGTTGATAGCAAGTGGATTTAGTCTGACTCACGCTGGGATCTGCTTCCAGCTTTAGCACGCAGCTTACAGAAAAAGGGGAAAAAGCATCATGATCCCCCACAAGCACTAGGCACATTTATATGTAAAAGGAAAGTACTATACCAGGCAGCTGCTCCTCGATCCCGATCTTAAATACTTGCAAATTACCCAGGAGCACACACAGCATCAGCAGTCCCCGACAGGCTGATCTCACTTCAGAAAATCTTTGGTCTTCTACGGGCAAGCCTGGTTCTACACACTGCTTCCTTCTCTTCAAAACTCAGATTCAGTCCGAACTGGCACTTACAAATGGCTGCAGACCAACTTCAGGGCCTCCCATGAGCTTCCCATGCAAACTGTATGCCACATCAGAAGCAGGGCTCCTTCTCCACTGTCACTACTGATCTGAGCTTTCCAGTAACAGAGCTGGGCATTTCCTTTGAGTTCCTCCCAGTTCAGTAGGCTGGTTCAGCTGTCACTCACAATAGGGCTCCTTCTGTTGGTGCAAAAAGGTGCCAAGGTCCAAACTAGATTTCACAGAGGCACTGGCCATATAGTACATAGGTGGCTGGCTACACAATGAGAGTCCAAGTTCTGATTTGCCAGCAGCAGGCTCCATTTTAAAGGTCCCCCCACACTGATTGGTCCAGTTCGGCAGTTCAAAACCAGAATGGAGGGCTAGGCAAAGACAGTTCAGACTGCAAAGAAAAGCAGGTTAGACAAACTGTATTTTCATTATTACTCTAAACAATTCCTGGCAGATTGTTACACCTTTTGAAAGAGCTCCCTCTGTGCATTTAGAGACAGCAGAAATGGAGTGAGTTGACAGCAGCCCAGGTGGGACTCAGGCATTGAAACACATAATTCCCCTTCTAAATTAATTATGTCTGCAAAGCAGACAGCTCTTAAAGAGACAGTACGTGGAGGCTCAAATAGCACTCACTTGGAACCACATTTAAACAGCTTAGATGCTGAACACCTCCAGGCTTGGAGCATTCCTGCAAGCACCTGGAAGACTTCTGGGAACCCTCATTTGCAGGGGGGTTACAGGTAGAAGTGGCGTGTTGCTTCCAGAAACCAGAATGGAAAGGGGCGAAGAAACTAGTTGAGTCAAGGTAGGAGGAGAGCTGAGAGAGGGACACCTGTTCCTGGAGATTTACTAGGATAGTGAAAAGAGAAATGGGATGGTAATTACCTGGAACAGAGGAGTCACCACCTTTGGGAAGTGGAAGGATAGTGGCATGCTTCTAGGCCTCCTGAACAGAAGTTAGAGAAAAGGAGAGGTTTAGCAGGGAAGTAAGGGGGAGGCAATGGCAAGGGCAGATAGAAAAAGGATTTTAGCATAAAGACCACCAGAGAGAAGCCAGAGGAGGGGTTTAGGGCAAGGAGAGCCTCTAGAGTGGTTCAAGGGGATACAGAAGAGAAGAAGAAGGAAGAGGGCATGGAGGAATCAACTAACAAAGAGGTGGGTAGGGAGGGGAAAGAGTGGGGAGGGTCAAGAGGAGAGGAGAGAAGAGGCACAGGTGATAAAGTACGAGTTGAATTCATTGGTACCCGTCATGGGGATGGACAGATTGGAGTCATCAACACAAAGAACAGGAACAGCAGGTTGGGTGGGTGGGGAGAAAAGGGCTTGGACCACCTTCCAGAATTTAGAAGGATGATTCAGATTGGTCTGGAAAGTAGACTGAAAATATTCAGCCTTGGCATACCTTACTGAAGAAGTGCACTTAATATGAAGTGCATGGTAGTGCTGGTAGTCGGCAGGAGAGTCAGACAGCCAGAGGATTGGTGAGCCTTCTAGGCTAGGTCATGAGTGTGAAGACATGCAAATAGTTCAGGGGTGATCCAGGGCAGATGATTCTATTAAACCAGGTGCACCTTAGTTGGGCAAACAGGTTCCAAGTATCAAGAACTTTTGACTTTAAAATAGTGCCTAGCGTGGTCAATGGAGTGGGCTTAAGAGGTGGGGGACCAGCCAGTGGTAGACATATTCTCTAGAAGAGGGCCAAGTTCCAGGGATCTGTAGGAGCATGATACAATAATTCTAGGGGGGTATTTAGACCGATGAATTTCATGCACCAGATAGATTAGGTGGCGATCACTTAGGGCACCCAGGAGGAGGATGGCTGAGAGTACTCTGTGAGGGCAAGATGTGAGAGACCAATCAATGAGTGTATGATGTAGGGATTTGGTGTTGGTATGGGTAGGTTCATTAATAAGCTGGGTAACATTTAGGGAGGAGATGTCATTTCAAGTTTTGGAGTGCAAGGAGGATTGCCAATTTAAATTAAAGTCACCCAAGATGTACAGTTCACCTGCAGAGGCATAAGACAATAGGGTGGATATGAGGGCGATAACAGAGGAGGGGGAGACCAGGGGGACTGTAGACTCCAGCTACAAAGATAAGGAGGGTAAAAGGGAGTGACAGCTTGATAAGGAGAATTTCATATGAGTCTGATAAGGTGGAAGGTAGTACTGACGTAAATTGCAGCGAAGAGGAGACATACATGGTCACTCCTCTTTAACATCTTTATAAATGATGTTGTAAATGAGCTGGAAGGGAATTTCTTTTTTTTTTATGGATGACATCAAAATCTACAAAAAGGTGGAGTCTCCCGTTGGCAGAGATGGAGGTGGAAGGAATGTGCAGAGACCTGAGAAAATTTCAGGAGTGGTCAAGGGAATGGCAGCTGGGTTTCAATGCAAAAAAGTGCAAAATTATGGGCTTAGGCACAGAAATCCAAAGGCAGAGTACAAAATGGGAGAAGAGGTGTTGATGGTCACCAAATAGGAAAGGGATCTGGGTGTAATCATATATGATGATATCAAGGTGGCCAGGCAGTGGAACAATGCAGTTGATAGGGGCAGTGGGAAGTTGGGGTGTATACAGAAAGGTATCACCATCAGAAGGAGGGAGATGGTGTTGCCAGTGCATAGATCATTGGTTAGCACCCACCTGGAGTACTGTGTCCAGTTCTGGGGATCTCATCTTAGTAAGATATAGACAGAATGGAGGCTGTCCAGAGGAGGGCAACTAAAGTGGTGTAGGGTCTACATTAAAAGCCCTATGAGGAGAGACTAAAGGATCTCAATACGTACACCCTGGAACAGATGAGGGAGAGATGGCATAGGATAGAGACCTATAAATACCTCATGGGGTACATAAGATACAAGAGGGCAGTATTTTTCAGAGGAGAAGATGTGCCATAACAAGGGGACATGCAATGAAGCTGGAAGGGGGTCAATTTAAGAGAGATGTGAGGAAGTATTTCTTACTGGAAAGCATGTTGGATATCTGGAACAGTCTTCCAGTGGAGGTGGTGGGGTAGAAAATAGTGGTGGGATTCAAGAATGTATGGATTTGAATAAGGAAAACTTAATGGAAAGCAAGTGGTGAGGGAGAGAGCTGGAGATCAAGCAGGCTCTATGTTGACACTATAGGCATGTATAAATGGGCAGACTGGGTGGGCCAAGCAGTCCTTATCTGCCATCAAAATCTATGTTTCTGCTTATATAGACAGGTCACCCAAAAAGTGTAGAAAGCCTAATCTTTTTAACATTGCTATCTTTGTTGACCTCACCAGGGCCTTCAACACAGTTGCCCATCCCCTCCTGCTGAACAAGTGTTCAGGAGCTGGGCTATCTGACTTCAAGTTCTTAGCCAAATAGTTAAGCTCTTACCCAGTGGACTGGTCCAAGGTGGATCTATTTGCTGTTTCCCTCTTACCTTCCAATCGGGTGATGTTAACACCACAGTTCTGTCCTTGGTCCCATTTTGTTCTTGATTTTTAATGTGTTTCCTCATCAGTTCATATGTTTGGGTGACATTGGGCTTTTTTGCCAGTAGTCCCTATGCCCCTGAACGTCTGCACTTCTCCAGTGTGACCTCAACAATGTCCTGATCTGGTTCTGTGCCAGTCAGCTCACCATGAATGCTAAAGAAATGATCTCCATGGCCCCTTGCACCAAGCAGCAATAAACTAAAATCCAGTATCCCCTAGTCATCATGACCTTTTGATGGCTGTTAACTGGATAAAGTCTTCTGCTTTTATTACCTACGGTGTGGCTGTACAGTCACCTTGGCTTCTCCTGTCACATGCATGTCATCCACAGAAACTCTTCCCTAAACTTTGTTGGTTGACAAGAAATAAAGTATTGCCATCTCTGAACATTGAGGGAGATCATTGTGAAAATGATCCTTGGCATTTGACTATGGAGTTGCAGTGTATAGTGCTGCCCCATATCCATTCTGTTCTGCCTCCTTCCTTCATCCTACCACATCAGACACTCTAACCCCCCCCTTCTTTTTCTCTGCTCCATACTAAGATCTTGGCTAGGTTTGCTGCTTTTTCTTTTGGCTCCCTTGGTTGTAGTCTAGACCCCCTGACATCGGCTCCTACTTCTCCATCACTGCTCTGAAAACTCTTTGCTATGACCATGATGGCCATTTCTGTTTTTTGACTTGACCTCCCCTCTATCTTCTCTCTGTCCCTAACTCTACCATATCTTACCTCTTACTCCTACTAACCACTTTCCCCTTATCTTAAATGTGTTGTCCTCTGCGGTATTGGCTTAACTATGTTAAAATGCTCTTGTTCTGGTTGCCTCCCAGAACTTCTAAAGTTAATTTTCTTTGTTCAGGAATACCCTGCCCAAAACTGCTACACCTCCTCACCTGCTTTACTGCATTACCTCTCTTTGGCTCATCTATTCTGTTTTTCACTACTGCATGTACCTTTGTTTCTGTATACATTATTAGTATTATTATTTCTATTGTACCATTTTATATTTACCTGTGTCTCTTTTTTGTATATCTGTTCTGGTTATATACAATATTTTACCACTGCATGTACTGTACATCCATGTTTAAGCACTATATCACACTATTTGTTATTTTTGCACAGTCGATTGTTGCACATTGTTTTTGTTTTTTATATTTTACTTCTGTATTTCAGCTTTATATTTTTTCACTTTATTGAACCACATTTTATTATGCTACAGTACCTGTACACTTACCCCAGGACTCATCTGAAAATGAGCTGTTCACTGCTCAGCGTGCTGGTCTAGTGAAAATCTTTAAACTTGAAAAAGGAACATGATTCTCTGATGAAATACCACTAAAGATGTTCCGATGACTCAATATTAGAATATAAATATTTATATGTTTATGTTAAAGATGAAACTGTACATGTCTATATCTGAATATTCTCAATTTCAATATCATTTCATGTACCAATGCATAAATGTTACCTTTTACATTTATGTCTTATATATTACTAATTTTGCATGTGATTGATATGATGAAAATACATTTTGCTTAAATATTGTCATTTCTATTTAGAATAAATAGCCATAAAAAAGTTTTAAAATTGATACATTTTGAAATAATGAAACACTAGTTGTCTTTATTGGTGTATCGACATAGCAAAGCTTAATTTTTGTTGCACTGGCATACTAAAAAACATTTTTACTACATCAACATGAATACTGATTCTGAAAAAATAGGAATTAACTACAGTATTAGAAGGCACTTAAAAAAATAAAACATATCGGTAAACTCACTGTGGCGCGTATCAGCATAGCAGAGCTGAATTGTTAGTAGTATTGAATTGATTATATTGTATTTAAGCAATAAGGCTTGACAAGGTGTGTGTTAGTGTGTAATAACGTCACTCCTGGGGTGGGTTGAAGCACGAGGCAAAGCCGAGTGCCTCCACCACCCCAGGAGTGACATTATTACATGATAACACACACTTTGGAGTGCCTTATTGCAATTATACAATGGCTCAATGTTATACAAAATAGAAAAAATACTTAAAAAATGTTTTAGTAGATTTTTAGTGTAGCAATGTATCTTTGTTTCTGAAAGAGGCATCCAAACAACAATCCAAAAAATCAATACAGTGATGTTATTGTGTAATAACATCACTGTCTCAGGCACACACTGACCAATCAGAGCTCTGGAAGTTTTCTTGCCATTGTATAATTTTAAATAATCCAATAGAAAAAGCATAGTTGCTCCACCACAGAAAAAAAATTAAAAAATGAAATAGCAATTCTCAGAACTGGTACACCAATATTCTAAAACTCATGCTCAGTACACTGACATAGTAAAATCGGTTTCAAAATATTGACATCAAAACATCTTTGCACATTTCTTTTTCATAACTAAATGTAATTTTTGAAATAATCATTATGCTGAGTTAAGGACTTAATAGTTACTTAGGGGGTAGCAGTTAGGCAGGGGGAAGGGGGCTATGAGGGAAAAAACACCCATCTAGATAATAGGTCTTGGGGTAGGATAGGATATAACGGCACATTGGAAGGATTTTTCTGTTGACATTATTCATGGTTCTATTAAGAACAAGAAACCCAGGTGGAAGCCCCAGGCGGATCATGAGGGATTCATGGTGGATGGTTGAAAACCAGACATTAAAGCTAATCTGGCTGCTCAGGAGGTAGTCAAGTTTTCGCTTGACTACATTGAAATGATGCCCCCCCCCACCCAAAAAAGGATTGTTCCCATTGATACATATCTGTGGGGCATGGAACACTTTCCATTGTTTTCTTTACTTTGTGGGTTAAGAATGTTTTAAAACATATGAAAATCTCTCTGATAATATAGTGATTTATCAGCATGTTATGAAAAGCAGGGTGTCGTTACGGTTAGAGCACTGCACTTCGGAACAGGAGATCCCAGGTTTTAATGCGGTAGGATGATATAATGAGGTAGGATTATCCAGTACCGTTTATGTACAAGAATGGCTTGCATCCAAAATTCTAGATGCAAGCTGCTCCAATGGAACATCCAAAGCTGTTAACACCCATCTTTTCCATGGGGCTTATGCGAGTGTCACCATCTTGCCATGACACCATGTTCTCTGTTTTTGTTTACTTTTCAGTTACCGAAATATTCATCTTGCATGCTTTTTTTTAATTATCAGCCTCATCCTTCCATTTCATTTTGTAGATTAACTTATCAAAATGCTCAACTGTCTTGATTATATTTCATTGTAAATGAGATGCACACAGCCTGTTGTTTCTGTGTCCTAGATAAGACTACGTTGCACCCAGAGACACTTTTTGGGACACAAGCAATGCCAGCACCTATTGCTTTGATAGAAATTAAGAATGTGCTTTAATGTAAGCTAGGTTCTAACATTGGAAAACTGTTAACCCAGAGCTTCTCTTATCCCCATACTAAGGGTTCTAGGACGCCTGTAATTTCCTTGAGACTCTTGATCAGCGGGACAGGGAGTGTGGAGATCCACCCCATTTCTCACCCAAATATTCTACATGGACTAATCTGTCCATCATTTATATGCACATGTAGTGTTGTGTCATAATGAGAATCATAAGATCCCTGACAAGTTGCAAGGAGGTATCAGACTCTTTAACAAATAATGTGTATTCAATAAAATTACAGATTTAAAATCTCTTACTTTTATGTACCATTATGATGGTTTTTTTTCCAGTTGTAGCACACTAAGCTGAAAGCTTTTTTACAGGAGCAACCTGGGAGCACAGGGAAGTTAAGTGACTTGCTCAGGGTCACACAGTATGCAAGTGGAAGCTGTGGGATTCAAACCCAGGTATGGTCTGCTGGATGTCACCAGATTTGTAGCTCAGAGCCTTAAACCACTGCGCTATACTGCCTCCCAAAGATGTTATTATGCTTCAGGACTTCGTGGTCCATGGATATGCCCACATTGCAAGGGTATGATATTTTTTAGCTTAGTCCCGAAAGAGAACTTAAATGGGCAAATCGCAGATGGGCCTATTGACTGCAATTAAAATGCAAAAACATTTAGATATAGTGCAACTTGATTGTAATTCAAATTATCTTTTTCCAATTAGATTTAAGATTAGGAATATAGATATAGGTCACAATTTCAAAGCATGAAGAGTGATGTAAGGTGCTTGCATCAAAAAGATATGATGCAAGGGGCTCACTGCGCTGCGCCTTGTGTCATTACCAATTTTCAGTTGCAGCATATACCACTAGGGGGACCTCCTGTGCAAGCTATGCTTGTACCATGCTTGTGGCAGATGCATGGTTGCACCATGGTGGAATGGGGCTGTGCCACGATGGGGCTGCAGCATTGCCTAAACTGGGATTTTCAAAAGTCTCACCCTCCTCGGCCACAGGGCTCACCATTGCATAGACCTGCCAGAGCTGGTCTAACTGGCATGTACACTGACTCCGATGAAGTGAGCAGGCAGCTTGGACAGTATACAACACCCTGCATGGGATGCATCTGCATAGTAGCCCTGGCAGATGGAGGTGGTACAGAGGGCCTTGAGGAGGCATGTTGCAGGGGAGGTGTCATGGAGTGCCCTGTCTACCACTGGTAATGTGCCAAAGTCAGCCGTGTGCAGTCACAGTCCAGATACCGAAGCACCACACAAATACATGTCATCCATCATGCATTACCACAGTATGTGGCAGCGTGTTGGCAGATGTGTGAATACGGAGCACAGTATAGCATGCTAGCACACCAGCAGGCACCAGCCTCAAACCAAGGGTGAATGCACAGCCCAGACCTGACCTGGCCAAAGCTGCCAGGAACCCGAAGGGCACTGCACTCCCCAGTCATCACAGACGTGACTTGCTCAGCATACCCACCACCCTTGCAATATCATCGCCATGTATGCAGGGGCATGACATTGTGTCATTACTGGTGGCCACTGCAGCATACCACAAATGTAACATGACATACCATTGTAGACATGCAGGGCCTGCTGTCTGTGTCTACCCATGTGCCTGCAATGTGGCACACTACTCCACTCCTCTACAGGAACGCATGCCATGTGCTTCTGCCACTTCACCATCACATCAGCCATGTGATTTTCATACAGCTGCATTCCTGCTGGTACAAGGTGTGTGATGGCACTGTTGAGACCATCCTAATCAGACTACATAGTTTATTTGCTGCTCTATCTGCAATTGTGCTACTGCTGCTACCACCCTTTACTCACTGCTGCTCCCTGTCTCAATGCCTCCCCTCCTCATTTCCCAGCCATACCACAATTGTCTCCTGCTTTCCAAAATGGGCTACAAATACATGTTCTGCCAGCTGGCTGCAGATGCTCATGCCATATCAGCCTGAATTAGCAACTGCGTACAGCTACATTTCTCTAAGTGCTATATTGGTCAAACTTCAAGACCCTTAACAAAACAGGATTTCTGAACACAAAAGTAAAATCAGATGTCAGGATTTCAAATCTACAGTAGCAAGGCATTTTCGTGCCTGCCAACATCAGATCTCAACTTTAAAATTCCTGGGAACTGAGAAGGTAAAAAGACCAGAAAGTGGAGGCAATTGGGAGACTTTGATGCTTAGAAGAGAAGCATGGTAGATATACACACTGAAAACATATAAAAGCAGATATGGACTAAACGAAAGTTTAAACTGGTGTCTTATTACATAAGAACAAGAATAACTTGTTTTGTCTGAACCTCAATCCATGTTCCCTTCCCCTCCCGTGCCCTTCCTCCCCTCCTTTTCCTTTCCCTTCTTCTTTCCCTCCTCCCCTCCCCATTCCCCTTGGATCATAACCTACAAGGTTAATACAGTACCTTGAGAGACATTTTAGGTTATATAATTCATTATTTTTCCCCTCCACATTTGGATTACTGTTCACAGTTCTAATCATAGTCCCCCATATCCCTTATAGAAACAAAAGGTTTTAAATGGTAAGATGGTTCACTAACATTCTGAGATAAGAAGGTCAACTTAACTGACTTTTAGCAAATCAATGCATACAGGAGTTCTTCATTGCATAGATGTAACCACCCTCTCATCACCCTCCTATAGTTCCTATTTTTAAAGCCTCCTGTTTAATATTGAGTGGGCCTTGTTTAGGTGGAGACCCCCTGTGTTTAATAAAGAAAAATTATTAAGCCTTTTGGACCACTTCAGCCCAGCCAGGCATTGAGTGGTTTCTTTCATTGAAAGACCGAACCACCGAAGACGTTTACTCCGGTGACATCGTCACACTGCTTCCCACAGTGTCATAACCACAGCTCAGCCTCCACCAAAGCTGCATTGTGAAGCAGCAGTTGCAAGCACTGGAAACCCTGCCTGGCGTCCGAGGGTAATGGTGGTGGCCTTTTATAAAAACTAAGTTTACAGCATGAGCCTTGCAAGTTTTGTAGACCAAAATAAAAAACAGATTACAAGGGAATTTCGATGGGCACCTTGTTGATTTAAATAAAAGTAAAAATAAGGGACCCCCTTCCATATAAAGGTAAGCCAGTTATTTTGGCGACTAGCACTTAGATTGATATGGCACCAAATTTAACTGCAAAGTAAGAAAGCAGGATATTTACCTGACTATTTTACTTTTTTAGGCTTCACTTTAAGGTTAACACTGAAGTACAGAACGAGTGATACTGAATCACTGAAGGTAAAGAATCACATTAACATAACAGTATTGTCACTGAGTTTTGGCATATATTGAAATAATGAGATAGTAAATATGATAATCACATTACGTTTTCTTGTAAATTTGCTGTTTTGGCATTTAAAGACATAAAGAAGAAATGAATATTTGGATGTGAGGGGATCCCAGATCTTTTATTAGGTATGTGCCATTATATGTGGTCCTAAGAAGCAGATTTAAGTTGCATGGCTAAAGTTTCCTTGGTTCAAGAGAACAAATAGTAAATAAGGTTATTATTTTTAAAACGTTCAGGTTCTGAGGAAGGGAACAATGTGGAGTCCTGAAAGGTTAGCTGAATATTGAAAGCTGTTTAATGAATTGTTCATATGTGAAAGCAAAACATAAAAGTGCAACCATCATAAGAAAAATGTAATTTTCATTTCAAAGAAACATCATATAAAGATATTTCAACACTACAACAGAAAAATAAATATTGAAGAAAGATAATTTTGTATGGAGACACTTTATTTCAAGGGGGTTGAGTTACTACTGTGAATTAATATGAGCTATGCCTGTACCATGCTTGTGGCAGATGCATGATTGTACCATGGTGGAATGAGGGCTGCACCACGATGGGGCTGCAGCATTGCCTAAACTGGGATTTTCAAAAGTCTCCCCCTACCCGGCCACAGGGCTTGCCATTGCATAGATCAGCTAGAGCTGGTCTAACTGGCACGTACACCGACTCTGATGAAGTGAGCAGGCAGGCTGGACAGTATACAGCACCCTACATGTGATGCAGCTGCATAGTAGCCCTGGCAGTTGGAGGTGGTACAGAGGGCCTTGAGGAGGCATGTTGCAGGGGAGGTGTCACGGAGTGCCCAGTCTGCCACTGGTAATGTGCCAAAGTCAGCTATGTGCAGTCACAGTCCAGATACTGAAGCACCACACAATATGTGTCATCCACCATGCATTACCACAGTATGTGGCAGCGTGTTGGCAGATGTGTGAATGCGGAGCACAGTATAGCATGCTGGTACATGAGCAGGCACCAGCCTCAGACCAAGGGTGAATGCACAGCCCAGACCTGACCTGGCCAAAGCTGCCAGGAACCCGAAGGGCACTGCACTCCCCAGTCATCACAGACGTGACTTGCTCAGCAGACCCACCACCCTTGCAATACCATCGCCATGTATGCAGGGGCACGACACTATGACATTACTGGTGGCCACTGCAGCATACCACAAATGTAACATGACATACCATTGTAGACATCCAGAGCCTGCTGCCTGTGTCTACCCATGTGCCTGCAATGTGGCACGCTCCTCCACTCCTCTATAGGAACACATCCCATGTGCTTCTGCCACTTCACCATCACATCAGCCATGTGATTTTCATACAGCTGCATGCCTTCTGGAACAAGGTGTGTGATGGCACTGTTGAGTCCATCCTAATCAGACTACATCCTTTATTCGCCACTCTATTTGCATTTGTACTACTGCTGCTACCACCCTTTACTCACTGCTGCTACCCGTCCCAATGCCTCCCCTCCTCATTTCCCAGCCATACTACACTCCATATCAATGACATGTCTCCTGCTTTGCAAAATGGGCTACAAATACATGTTCTGCCAGCTGGCTGCAGACACACATGCGATATCAGCTTGAATTAGCAACTGCCTACAGCTGCATGTCTCTAAGTGCCACATTTTTGGCAGATGCATCCATTAGTGACAAAGTTGCAGACACAAGTCTGCATGTGACACTGCCCATCTCCATGCCTCTCCTCATGCTGTTTGTGGGCATCCTATAGCAGCTGTAAGCTTTCCTTGTTGACTACCTGGCAGATTTCCTACCACAAGATGAGGGGTCATGACAGGGTTCTGTCAAGTATGCTGTACTATCATACCATGACTGGAGCCAAACTCCACTTTGTGGAGTTTACTCTTAGTTCTGCATGCCACTATCGCTCTCAGTTCCAGTTATCCTCCCTTTTATGTCACAAGCACTTGTAGATGTTTATCATCAATATTCCATCTTAGAGACTCCACTTTCATGCAGACCTGCCAAAATAGCTCTGTTGCCAGATATTCTCACCTTCTCAGCTGTCTACCAACTCCACTGCTATCTAGACCATTAATGTTCCATTACAGGGGGCAGGATTTTTCATGGGCTGGGGGCTGACAGCAGCCTTTCACAATCCCCTCCCATGTGCCATCCTTTTGGTGCATAGGACCACTTTTGGCAAATCTGGTTACTTTGGTGCTGGGACCACTGTTGTACCAAAATATGGTGCAGTGCTCCTTTTGAACCCAGCTTTGCTGCAAGTGGCCACTTGGCACTGCTTGCATTGGCTCTAGAGGATCTTTGAAAATTAATATTTACAAATGTCTATCTTCCACTTAAAAATACAAGTGGAAATTATTTTGAAATATGTTGCCATTTCATGGACATTCTTATTGAAATATTAGATTCATATCCAGATTTGTTTCTTTTTTTTTTTTGAGGGGGGAACGATTTTTCCACCAGATGTTCAACTAAGTCAGAGCTTGACCGAAAAATGAAGGAAGAAACACATTCATTAAATCCTTGTCTCAATAATGAAAGGACACCTGCTGATCCCAAGCAAAAGGAAGTGGGCAATGTATTAAATAAACTTCTACCAGACCAGAACCTTATTATAATCAATGGTTGAAATGAAGGAGATAAAGGGCAATGTACCTTTTTTCCTTCCAAACGTACTTCATCAATTGGTTTATTTTATTGCCAGAGTCAATACAATAGATAAATAGCTGACATGACACTTTGGGGTTGTCCTGAATTACCTTATTTTCCCTTACAAATTTTACTAAATTATAGGTTACCATCACAAGAAACTTTAAATTTAAATCTACCATCATGCAATTTAATTAAGATCCAATGGACATTAGTTAACAGCAAAGATGTGGAAGGGAAATGATGGTATTCTTTACTAAATACATATGAACAAAATTTAATAGAGTCCATTGATATGTATGACTTTTTGAAAGTTTGTCAGACATAACAACATATTTTACCCCAGTGATGTACCCTCATAAATCAGTTGAGACGAAGACACAAGGTTGCTTTAATTTAGGATGCAGAGAAAATAAAAAAAATGTTAAAAAATATGTTAGATGTGTGAAAAAGTGAAAGCTAGAAATATTTTATCATTACTTAATCAAAAATAGAAAGATTATAACAATATCTGTGGAAAAGAGAACGTAAAATATCAAACTACTTTATGGCATCAACTAAAGAGAGCTGTTAAAAGAAAAACCCTAAAGTGTTCTGGTTAAAAGCAGCCAAAGGAAGAAATACCCATACAGTTGTGAGTGATGCATTCATTCAGCCCAGACATTGGGAAGAACATTTCATGAAAGTTTATTTTAACAATTTAGATGAACAAAGTGACATAATAAGATAAACACTAAGCACAGCATTGCAGTTTGAATATGGTCCAAAACCATTTATGATCTTCAAGGAGGAAATTCTCCAAGTGTTAGATAGTACGAAACTTAATAGAGCACCAGGTCCAGACAGAATTCCTAGCGATACCTTTAAAGATTTTCCTGAATGGTGGGTACTACTATTACATTTTGCATATCATTTCATTATTCAACATTTTGTCTTTCCAAGGTCTTGGCAAGGAAACATCACTAATCCTATGCATAACAAGCATTTGTCAATGCTGAATGTTGTCCTGCTGGCATTGGCATTGGTAGTGCAGGAGTTAGAGAGATGTATAATAGGAATAACAGTGAAGTATTGAACCGATGTCAACCCCACATCCACCCTGCAGAGACTGACAGGTGTTGGGGTGTACCTTTGGGTCATCAGCCATAAAGCTCAAGCCATTTCACCTCACCCTACCCAGCAGACACTGACAAGTGTTGCGGTGTGCCTTGGGGTCTTCGGACCTTACGCTCACCCCATTCCATGAGGAAATAAGCTGAGATGGATGCAGTATAGGAAAATGGGGTGAATGTTGGGGCCAAAGACTACAAGACATGCCTTGATGCCTGTCACTGCCTGTCACAGGCTGCAGGGTGGGGGTGGAATGACATGAGCATTACAGCTGACGATCCCAAGTCACATCCCTGAAGCCTGTCAGTCTCTACAGGGTGGGGTGTTACAGTTGGAAACCCTAACACCTGGGGCATTTGTTGGTATTTTTACTCCAAATTTTCAGCATGGGTTTTTTTTGACCCCACCTCATGAACAGTGGTACTATCAGTTCATTAGCCGAAAGGTGATTTTGCACAGCGTTTGTGCCATTTGTCGACACAGGTGTGAAAACACATTTCAGGCAGGATGTGAAAAATGACAAATGTACTGTTCATGAGGAGGTGTGAAAAACGGCAATGTTGAAAATCTGGAGTGAAAGTACAAAAAATTGGTGAAGTCATGAGCGTGCGTAGAAACTGCTCAATGCATGTCTGTAATGCAATTATTTGGGGGGATATTTTGCCCCACGTCCCCAGCTCCTGGTTGGCCTTTCCTTCAGGCTGCCTAGGCCCCACTGGCACCCTGCCCTGGGACCAGCCCCCACCACCCCATATTGCAGCCCCCCCCGGGTAACCCAGCGTAACCCTTTGCCGGGTGGGTCCACCTCCTCTGAGAGAGACAGGCACCGGTAAAGATTGGCCAGCACACTAATTTTCTTGGCACAGGTGCTGTTGAGGTGGTCCTGGGCTGTCCCTCAAGGCTTCTATGGGAGCAGGAGCTGGCAACTGTCATCTAGTCAGCCATGGAGTGCTTTTTCCCCATTTGCTTTCCTGGGGCATGGCGTCCCACTGTCGTCAAGGCATACACTGACGTTCACCATGCCCCATTAGTCAGTGTGTCCCACTGCATTGCTGTGCCCTGGCCTCCACCAGGAGTCAGCACACACCATGTCATCTCCCCACCCTCCCCTCTAGAGAAGGCAAGCAGTCATCAGACGCTCAAGCCTTCTCTCCCTGGATGGCCCACCAGTGTCCCGAGTCTGTTCCCAAACCCAGGTTGCCGGTGTCACAAGCAGAAATCCAACTGCTGTGCTAATGGGCTGGCACATTTTTTAACCACATTTTCAACATAGGCACCTCCCCTCATGAACAGTGGCACTGTGATTTTGTTAATCTGCCCCAAAAGTTGATTTCCCACAGTGACTGCACCATAGTGCGCCACAAGTGTGAAAACACATTTTGGGCAGGATGTGAAAAATGACAGCTGTACTGCTTATAAGGAGGTGTGAAAAAATGACAATGTTGAAAATCTGGAGTGAAAATGTAAGAAATTGTTGAAGTTATGAGCATGCATGGAAATTGCATAACACACACTTGTAACGCAGTCATTTTTAAGAATTTTTTCACCAAATTTGCAACATGGACTTTTTGGGACCCCGCCTCATGAACAGTGGCACTGTTATTTTGTTAAATCACCTTTTGGAACGGAGTAATGAGATGACAGTGGATGTGTTCATGAGGTGGGGTCCCAAGAACCCCATGTTGAAAATCAGGTAAAAAAATTCCCAAAAATGGCTGAGATCTCCACCTAAGTTGAAACACCCCATTGCCTGCCATTATAAAGGTTCCTGCATTTTGTTGTTTCCGGTCAGCTTTTGAAGAGTTCAGACATGTTCCCACTCCACAGAAAATTGCTGGGGTGAGGGGGTGGAGGAGGTGGTGTACAGAGGGTGGGTGCGGGTTGGGGGAGGCGGTGCAGTGGGATGATGAGGGACCATTTCTTTTTTACAGGTAAAAAAAAACTCGGACTTTGGGGGAAGGTTTTCGTTATTTACAGGTAAAAAAATGATTTGGGGCACACTGGAGTGGGCTCCCAGTGTGCCACGGGTATTGGGGGGGGACATGATGCCAACAGGGATTAGGCAGTCCCATCGGCAAAGAAAGTGTGTGTGTGGGGGAGGGAACATGATGCTGATGGGGATTGGACACCCCCCGTCGACAAACAAATTGAACGGTGGGCATGCTGACACAGGGACTGGGCATCCCCGATGTCGGCTTTGTGGGGACTGTTTGGCAGGCAGCAGGGGCCACCATATTTATTGGAATGTTTCACCAGGAAGGGCATATAACGCAGCCTTGTCATCTGACACTCCAATGAGGAAACTGCACCTCATTGGAGCGGCAGATTTCTTTCAACTCCTTGGCTCTCTTTGAAACTCCTGTCATTGTCAGCATGCTCACTGATTGGCGGCTGAGGGACACACCCACTAAAGCATCTCCTGCATTGGCCACAACACTGACACACCTCTGAAAGTGCTATTGCTGCAAGATGTTGCTTCTGCATGCGTAAGCCAACATAAGAAAGGACAACTTAATGACCCATAAATGTACTAGCACATAAATCTGATCAATACGATTCAAAAACATTTTATTACAATATTATTAAATAGATTTGGAATGTGGGTTGAGGAAAATAAAACCTCAGATGAAGCCCAAAATGGCTTCAGAAAGGACTGTAACCTTGTTACAAAGTACTGTGTTAAGATCCTGATGGGCATTATGGTTGAAGCACTGAGGCTTTGGTTGAGAGTAAACAGGAGATTTTGTGTTTGTCTGCAGTTTGGCAAATAAAATTCCTTGATTTATTTTGGTTTACATTTGCCTTATTTTGACTGAAACCTCCTTTGGAGCTCAGCTTTCCTGCCAAACATTGTTATGAGCCATTTGGAGCTGGTAACTCCACACTGTAGCACCCAGTTCAACTCCATCATTGCACAAATGTTTCCTGCTAGCTTCCCCTATGTTAAGATCAAGAAGGGAAAGTTAAATCTGACCCAGTGGCATGGAGGGCTGAGGCCTCTGTGCCTTACCTCCTGCCACACAGATGACCTGTGTTCACAGTACCAACAGGCCACCAGGGGTTGGCTGGGGAGGGAGAGGATTGAGCATCTGGAGGGCTGCTTTCCTCTCTCTCGGGGAGGGAGGACTGGTGCTCCAGCTGAACGACTGCCCGGCTGGAGGCCAGAGGGTAGTGCAGGTCTGCTGGGTGCCAGAGAAGGGATGGGGCTGCAGGACATCTTTAAGCATGCATGCGCATCCACGCATGCATATCTTGCATGTGTGACCAAATGACATGAGGATGGGAAAGGAAGAAAAATGGAGGAAAAACACCCCCGGACTGCGGGCTGATGACTGACCTTCCACAGGCTCTGCAGCTGGGGACCAGGCACCGCCACAGCCCTGTGGCAGAGGCAAAGGCCAAGGTAAGTCCCAGGGTTGTTGGGGTGACAGGGCTGGGGGGGTCAGTCTGAAGGAGACAGCCAGGGGAGACTGGAGGATAAAATGTATAATGAAAAAAAAGAAGAAGGGAAAATTGTTTTGTTGTTTTATAGATCTCAAAATGACATTCGACTGCATAGCAGATGGACTCTTTGGACCATTTAATTGAAATATTACTGCATAGTTTAGAGAACCGACCGGTACTCCTATGTACTGCCTCCTAAATGAAGTCATTAGAAGGCGACAAAGCCTCATTTAGGAGGCGATGCGTAGGGGTACTGGTCGGTTCCCTAAATTATGCACCAATAAATTTTATAACTGCTTTCAGTGTGTGCATTGTTATTTTCTTTTTTGTCTCAAGTATTCATTGGCCAGTAGCACTTTTGGGAGCAAGATGTGGTCCCCTTTTTTTTCTTTTCTTTATACTCAGTTTAGTCAGCATCCAAACAATTGAAAAAGGATGTTAGAAAAGTCAGAACTGGATGCAGCGCTGAGTTATCATCCATTCAGACTGGAAACTCCTACCCCTGAATTCTTCATGCTTCAGTCATCCCAGCTGTGAAAGTGGGTGCAATCATGACCCCACTGAATAAAGGGGCAGGATTCACAAAGAAACTCAAAAATTCCACAGCTACGGGAAAAGGCATTCAGCACTGCAAAAATGCAGTTGCATGATATTCTGAAAAAAAACTTGCGCAGGTATGGAATTCCACAAAAATCCCCACAGTTGCGGAAATTGAGCAGCTGTGAAATTGAGCAAGTGCTGAAAATCTGCAACTGCGGATCCATAGCTGTAGATATGGCTTAGGAGGCACAACAACAGTGAACCAAATTAGCTGAAGCAGCAGACTTTAATAGTTTTGCCATAGATGTAGCTGAAAGTACCCACAGAGAGACCAGCAACCAGTCCCCTCAACACGGACCACTGTAGCACCACAGGTACCAGCAATACCATGGCACCATAGTGGCTGTCTGTCATTGCTGGTCATCTCTCCCTGGAGGATTCCTGTTGCCTGCAGGAGTAGCACACACTGCAGGCTGTTCAGGCTCTACTGCCTGTGGGGCTCCTTCATGGGCTGCACTGGGTCTGGTGGTTGTTTTTGGTTGCCATTCAATGGCAGTGTGTGCTAATGTGTTGTTGTAACTTCAGAAACTGATATTCTCACTGGGAGGCTATTACCTGTGTCTGACCTCCACTGTAATTGTATTCCAATTGTTGGGGCACTACTGCAGTTTGCTGAGGGAGTGTTATGCCACATTTCAATGTGTGTAACAATTTTTCTGCAACTGTGGAAAAAATCTAGCTAAGAATAGCCTTCGAGGGGCTGTGCCATACTTATCAATTACCTTTTTTCCTCATGAGCTTCTGCAGCTGCACTTTTTTCCATAGTCTGAAGTGTATTTGTTACACAGCTGCGAAAGTTTTGTGAATAGCACTCAGAGAAATTTTCCCTGTTTTTTCCATAGCTATGGAAGTTTTGGGGACTTAGGGAAAGTTTTGCACCTTCAGAAAGATTTATGAATCCTGCCCAATATGTTGTACCAAAGTTGGATGACTGTTTAAAAGCAGAAGTATTTGTTACTGGGACAATTGTCATCAAATACTGTAGCTTTTAGTGCTAAAAGATTTCTGGAAAATGCATCAATATATCCATTTTTATGTTTGCTTGTGCACATATGGAATAAACATTATGCAGCAGCTTAGGAGAGAAGTGGGTTGTGGAGGTGCGGCCAATGCCAGCACAGCATTTGTGGGCTTGGAAGTGTGCACCCAATGCAGGCCCAGTGTTCTGATGACACTGGTTCTGCAGAAGTGCCACCAACTTGAAACGATTTGGCCACTGCAAAGAGGGGCTGCCTTGTCATTGCAGCATTAGCTAGTCTGCTGCAATGAGGGAGCAACACATCATTGCAGGGCAGTACCTCACCTGGTGTAACAGTACCAGGAACATGGCAGCTCTATGCAGCAGCCTCAGAGCTGAAGGGGTGACCTATCCCCCTGTCGGTATGCCCCGACCCCCTTCATTTGCTGATGGGGAGCCCAGTCCCCATCAGCATAATGTCCCCACCCCCAAGTTTCTGTTGTGTGCCGGGGTTGGGGTGCCCAATCCCTGACAGCATCATGTACCCCTGGAGGCTTTCTTTGCCAACAGGGAGCCCAGTCCTCATCAGCTTCAGTCCCCCCCTTCAAAGTTCAATTTGCTGATGGGGGAGCCCATTCACCGTCGGCATAATGTTCCCACCCCCTCGAGTTCTGCTGTATGCTGAGGGGGCGCACAATCCCCCTCGGCATCATGCGCCCCCCCATTTCTGTGCTGACAGGGGGGCCCAATCCCCATCATCTTCGGTCCCCCTCTCCACAAGTTCAGATGGCACACTGGGAGCCCACCCCAGTGTACCAAACAACACCTGCAAAAGAAGAAAACCGACCCGCCTTGTCTTTTTTTTTAGCCTGTAAAGCAAGAAAATGGTCCCTCACGGTCTCTCCTGCTCCCTCCCCCAACCCGTGCCCATCTTCTGATCACCCTGTCTCCCCTACCCTGTCTCACCCCATACTTACCTCCGGAGACCAGCACGACGATCTTCGGTGGACCGGGAACACATCTACACTCTTCAAAGCCGGCCACAAACTGAAGAAATGCTGGTAAGCTGTATAATGGCATAAACAGGGTTTTTGCAACTTTGGTGCATATCTCAGGCATTTTTGGAAATCTGTGCACCAAATTTTCAGCACAGGGTTGTTGTGATGCCTCCTCATGAATTCAGTCACTGAAATGGCATTCTTCAGTCCCAAAAGGTGATTTTGCAGTCTGTGTGCAGAATTACCTTTCGGGACCGATCAATGAAATGACAGTGCCACTGTTCATGACATGGGTTCTCAGAAAGCCTATGTTGCAAATTTGGTGAACAAAATCCAAAAAATGACTGTTTTACAAGCATGCATTGCACAGTTTCCACGCAGGCTTGTAGCTTCGTGAATTTGTAATATTTTCACTCCAGATTTTCAACATTGGCATTTTTCCACACCTCCTTATGAATAGTAGAGCTGTCATTTAACACATCCTGGCCAAAATGTGTTTTTGCATGTCCGGCGCAGAATAACACGGTCGCTGTGGAAAATCAGTTTTAGGGACAGATTAAGACAATGATAGTGACACTGTTCATGAGCAGAAGTCTTAAAATGCCTATGTTGAAAATGTGGTGACGAAAGTCTGTAAAATGACTGTGTTACAAGCATGTGTTGCACAGTTACCATGCATCCTTGTAACTTCGCAAATTTGCAATATTTTCACACCAGATTTTCAACACTGGAATTTTTTCACACCTCCTTATGAAGAGTACAGCTGTTATTTTTCACACCCTGGCCGAAATGTGTTTTCACACGTCCGGCACAGAATAGTGCCGTTGCAGTGGGAAATCAGTGTTTGGGAAAGATTAACAACAAGCGAGTGAGAGAGGAGGAGTGAGCAAGCTCATCGAAGCTCTGTCGGAACTGCTGTGGATTTCTTTGTGGGCAGAAAAAGGCACCAATGCAGGCAGGAGCCCAGTACAAAAGGGCAGCCTGCAGCACCGGGAAAAACAGAATGAGCAAGTGAGAGAGGGGGACTGAGCGAGCTCAATGGAGCTCTGTCGGGACTGCTGCAGATTTCTTTGTGGTCAGAAAAAGGCACCAACACAGGCAGGAGCCCAGTACAAAATGGCAGCCTGCAGTGCCAGGAGAAACAGAATGAGCGAGTGAGAAAGGGGTAGTGAGCAAGCTCAATGGAGCTCTGCTGGGATTGCTATGAATTTCTTTGTGGGCAGAAAAAGGCACCAACGCAGGCAGGAGCGAGCTCAAGCTCTGTTGGGACTGCTGCAGATTTCTTTGTGGGCAGGAAAAAGGCGCCAACATAGGCAGGAGCTCAGTACAAAAGGGCAGCCTGCAGCGCTGTGAGAAACAGAATGAGCGAGTGAGAGAAGGGGAGTGAGCCAGCTCAAAGGAGCTCTGTCAGGACTGCTGTGGATTTCTTTGTGGGCAATAAAAGGCACCAATGCAGGCAGGAGCCCAATACAAAAGGGCACCCTGCAGTGCCAGGAGAAACAGAATGTGCAAGTGAGAGAAGGGGAGTGAGCAATCTCAACAGAACTCTGTCGGGACTGCTGTGGGTTTCTTTGTGGGCAGAAAAAGGCATCAATGCATTCAGGAGCCCAGTACAAAAGGACAGGCTGCAGGGCCGGGAGAAACAGAATGAGTGAGTGAGAGAGGGGGAGTGAGCAAGCTCAACGGTGCTCTGTTGGGACTGCTGCAGATTTCTCTGTGGGCAGAAAAAGGTGCCAATGCAGGCAGGAGCCCAGTACAAAAGGGCAGCATGCAGCCGCCAGGAGAAACAGAATGAGCGAGTGAGAGAAGGAGAGTGAGCTAACTCAATGGAGCTCTGTCAGGACTTTAGAGTTGCCCACCCACCTGCCCAGTATCCAGTGTGGTCCTATATTACAGCAGGGTATCTGGGGTGGAGACAAAGCAATGATTGGATACTTTTATGATTGCTGTAATAATACAGATTTATTTGTTCTGTTTATTTCTCTAACTGAGCTGAGTAATACTTGGAGTGCAATATGATTTCTAACTGGGCTAAATGAAACTATGAGGGCTGAGAACAAAAAGTATGGTAGCTGAAGGGTGAAAAACAGACAAGGAGGCTTTAGGATTGCTACAGTAATACAGTATCTAATGGATGAGATTTGAGACTGAATTAACCCGGTCAGCAAGAGGTAGTAGGGGGACTAGAGTGGGGGAAACAGGAATTTGAGTTAATAGGGCCCTAACAGTTGTAGTATGGTACAGAAACTGGGAGAAAGAGCCCATAACATAAGATGGGGGACAAAATGGGGCAGGTGCTGTGTGTCAATAGGGTGAGCATCTTTGGAAGAGTGCTGGGATGTACAGGGTGTGGGTCCGCCATGATCCTGGGCTGGGCTTGGTGGATGGGGGAGTGTATGCTCTGTAGACAACTGGCTAGTTTGAGGAAGGAACTGTGGAGTTTAGGGAGGAGTCTAAGTGGCAGGACAGATGAGTATGTTAGGATCCTGGCTGCGGGAGGAATAGGGGATGGCAAGGGGGGGACGGGGGAAGAACAACTAGGGACTGAAACTGACCCCAGTAATAGAGACACTATCAGAAAAGAGAGGAGAAGGGAGGGGGTGCCTGAGGTGAGGGAGGGTGCCTCCTGATGGGGGAGGAAGAGACTATGAGGAGTATCAGGGGAGATAGCAGATGGCTGCTGGTAGGGAAGGACCGGGTGGGACCTGGGTGGGCATGGAGGGAACAAGTAGGATGGGAGAACTGATAGGGAAGAGATATGGAGGGGTATCGACTATGAATAGATTTGAGCTCTGCTATGGAGAGGGGGAGGAACATACTGAAGGGGGGAGGACAAGCAGGGCATGAGAGGGATGGCAACATGTGGGGGAAGAGATAGCGAGGACGAAAGGGTAGAAGGGGGGCTAGTAAGGAAGGAGGGGGTGACTGGAGGAGAGAATGCTATGGGAAGGGGAAAGGGAAGGATTGGAAGGGCATCACTATCGGGATACAAGGGAATGGAGGCTCTATACTGACAACAATGGTGATAGGAGAGGGGTTGGAAATTAGCAGGGGAGGAGGGGAGGTCAACATGGGAAGCCCAGTAGGAAGTAGTCAGGGTGGGAAGGGGTTCAAGGCGGATGTGAGGAATAAAATAGAGAAAAGGGGTGAGGCAAAAGTAGGGGTGCAGATACAGAAGTCACAGAGGGTGCAGCTGGAGGGGGTAAGGGGCAGGGAAGAACGAATACTGGGGTAGTGGAAGGGGCATTAGAAGGGAAAGATGGTAAGGGATGGGGGTACTTGTTCTGGGGGATTCTATACTGAAAGGGGTGAGATGGGGCAGAAGGGGGGAAGGCACAGCCATACTTGGGTTGAAGCTATCCCTGGGTTGACTGCAGGAGGGGCAGGCACTGCTCAACTGTGCAGCGAGGGGAGGAAGAAACCTCATTTACTGTTGCATGTGGGTACAAATGACTTGGCAGGGGAGACTGTGGAAGTAGTAAGGGGGAGGTTCTAGGAGTTTGGCAGGCAGTGTGAGAGCATGGGGGACGTCAGTGGCATTCTCGGAGGTACTCCCAAAACCATGTGCAAGCATGGGGAGGAAGGGTAGGATTGAAGAGTTCAACGAGTGGTTGCAGGATTGGGGCCACACCAAAAATTATGGGTTAGTGACTAACTGGAGTAGGGTCTGGGGGAATAGTGACTTGTACACGGCAGACAGGCTACACTTCAGCAGGGAGGGGATGGGAGTGTTAAAGGAGGGATTAGAGGGGTATATCTCTACTAAGGTGGATTTAAACTAGTGGGGGCATGGCCAAAAGACTGAGGTAGGTAGAAAGGTCTGGACAGGAGAGCCTAATGAGCTCACCCTCCTCCCAGATATAGGCAAAGGCAGAAGCATAGTAACCCAAGGAGGGGACAGGCAGAGTGGTCTGAGTGTAATACAGAAGGCACCACCACCTGGTAAGAATAACGAGGAAAAGGGACGCAGACTTCCAGGATGAGGGACACAGGCCAAGGAGAAGAGTGAGGAGAAGGAGGGGTATGGGTGGCATGTGGTCTCTCTCAATGCAAGAAGCCTGGGGAACAAAATTGCAGATATTCAGGCGCTCCTTTCAGAGGGGAAGCTGGACAATGCAGCAGAGACAGAGATTTGGGCCACAGAATACCATGACTGGGACTTGGTAATCCCGGGATACAGGATATAAAGCAGGGACCTGGGGGTGGGAAGGGGGGTTGTACTTTATTTGAAGGAAGGGTTCAAATGCATAACGGATGAGGGAGAAGAGGTGAGGACAGAGGCACTTTGGGTGCAACTCCTGTACTCCAAGGGCAGAAAGCTGAGACTGGGAGTGGTGTATAGACCACCAGCCCAATCCGGGGAACTGGATGGGGAGTTGGCAGAGCAGATAAGGAGGGTTTGTAGAAGGGGGAGTGTGGTGACAGTGGTGGATTTTAACCTACCATGGGTTGACTGGAGCACCCCAGCCACTAGCAGTACCAGGGAGTTGGTGCTCGTTGATGCATTCCAGGATGGCCTTCTGATGCAATTGGTAAGTGGGCCTACAAGGCTTGGTAGCACTTTGGACCTAGTACTAGCAAATGGGGAGGCGGTGAGGGAGGTAAGGGTGGAGGACCCACTAGCAGGTAGTGACCACCAAACAGTGTGGCTCATTCTTGCTCTGGGCAGGGAGACAGGAGGCACAGGCACTAAGGTGATGGACTTTAGTAGGGTAGACTTTGGGAGGATGGGAGCAATACTGTGAGGGAGACTCCAGGATATAAGGCCAGGGATGGATGCAGAACAAAAGTGGGGAGTCATAAAGACTTGGCTAACAGAGGCCACAGTAGCCTGCACCAGGGCCAGAAGTAAGAAGAACAGAGTCAAGAAACCATGCTGACTGAACAAGGAAGTGCTGCAAGGTGTAAGGGCATAGAGGGCTGCATACTGGAAGTACAGGAGAACAGGGAAGGGAGAGGATAAGGAGGCTTTCTGGAGTTGGTCAAGGGAGGTGGCCAGGAGGGTGAAAAAAGCTAAGGCCTCCAGGGAATTAACGTTAGTACAGGGCATAGAGGAAGGGGAAAACAACTTTTTAGGGTATGTCAGGGAAAAGAGAAAGTGCAGGGAACATGTTGTGAGGATAAAGCAGGGAGCAGATTGGGTAGAAAAGGGGGAAGAGCAAGCGGAAATTCTAAATGAGTACTTCTGCTCCATTTTCACTATGGAGAAGGATGATCCACTACCAGCATGGGCTGGGGGTATGGGGAAAGGGGGCAAGAGGTGATGGACAAAGTGATCACAAGGACTAGTGTGCTAGAGTAGCTGAGGGCAGTAAGTGTGGACAAGGCACCAGGTCCTGATGGCATCCACCCCAGGGTGCTGAGGGAGATGGCGGAGCTGTTAGCTGAGCCACTGGCAGATCTGTTTGACACCTCCTTGGAAATGGGGTGTGCACCCCAGTACTGTAGGGTGGCCCATGTGGTGCCCATACACAAGAGTGGTCCTAGGGAGGAGCCAGAAAATTATTGAATAGTCAGTCTCACGTCCATCATGGGTAAGCTTATGGAGGTGATACTGAGGCAGAGGCTGGTGGCATTCCTAGAGAGTAATGGCCTCCGAGATGGGTGGCAACATGGGTTCATCTCAGGGAGGTCTTCTCAAACCAGCCTAATACAGTATTATGACTGGGTGACAAGAGAGCTGGACAGGGGCAGTGCAATACATGTCCTTTACTTGGACTTCAGTAAGGCCTTTGATACAGTGCCTCATGGGAGACTGGGGGGAAGGTGATGGCAGTAGGGGTGGGAAAAAAGCTGACTAAATGGATTGAGACCTGGTTACAGGGGAGAGTGCAGAGGGTGTTGGTGGAGGAGCTCTCAGTGCCTAGAGAAGTGACAAGCAGGGTGCTGCAGGGGTCAGTGCTGGGCCTGGTGCTGTGTGTGCTCTTTATCTCTGTTATAGCACATGGAGTGGGGAGCAGGGTTAGTCTGTTCTCAGATGATACCAAATTGGGGGCAGTGGTGGACCAAGAGGATGGATTGGAAAAACTGCAGGGGGACCTAACCAAAGTAGAGGCATGGTCGGTGGAGTGGCAGCTAGGATTCAATGCAAACAAGTGTAAGGTTATGCACTTCAGGCCTAAGAACCAGAAGAGGGACAATTGATTGGTGGAGTGAGGTTGGGGATCACAGAGGAGGATAAGGACCTGGGGTGTTGGTAACTGGGCGCATGAACAACTCAGCCTAGTGTTGGAGAGCAGCAGCAAAGGCAAACAGGATGCTGGGGTGCATCACAAGTGGGTTCTTATCCAGACACAGGGATCTGATCCTATCTCTCTCTACAGATCATTGGTTAGACCGCACCTGGAGTACTGTGTGCAATACTGGAGGCCATACCTGAGGAGAGATATAAAGTTAGTAGAGGGGGTGCAAGGGAGGGCAACAAAAAATGTTAAAGGGGATGGAAAGAAAGGAATATCAAGTTAGGCTAAATGAGCTGAATATGTACACACTGGAGGAGAGGACAGATGGGGGATGTGATTGAAGCTTTTAAATACCTGAGGGTGGTAAATAAACCTAGCACTGAGGGGGTGTTTAAACTGAGGCGTGGAAGAGAGACGAGGGAGCATGGACTAAGGGTGGAAGGGGGACATTTCTAGAGGGAAATGAGGAGGCACTACTTCACTGAGAGGGTGGTGACTAATTGGAATGCACTGCCAGAGGTGGTGGTAACATGTAGGACAGTCAATAACTTTAAGAAGGACTGGAATAATGCAAGAGGAAGAGTCAGGGGGCAGGGGCTGGGACAAGGGGGGGAGGAGCTGAGGGGAGGAGGCTGGGGCAGCTACAATCTAGGGTGCTAGCTGCACTCTCGAGCAGATTTAGATAGACTGATTGGTCTGTTCTGCTGACAGATTCATATGTTGATATGCATGTTCATATGTAAAATCACAGTGACTCTGCTCATGAGCAGAGGTCCTAGAATGCCTATGCAGAAAATGTGGTGGCAAACGTCCATAAAATGACTGTTACAAGCGTGCATTGTGCAGTTTCCATGCACCCTCGTAACTTCACAAATTTGTAGTACTTTCACTCCAGATTTCAAACATTGGCATTTTTTCAGACCTTCTTATGAACAGTATAGCTGTCATTTTTTACATCCTGCCCGAAATATGCATTTTTACATCTGGCGTAGAATAGCACAGTTGCTCTGGGAAATCAATGTTTGGGACAGATTAAGAAAATCATACTGACAGTGTTCATGAGCAGAGGTCACAAAATGCCTACAGTATGTTGAAAATTTGGTGAAATAATTCCACTAAATGACTGTGGTATGTGCATGCATTGCGCAGTTTCCACGTACGCTCGGAAGTTCTAGCATTTTTAATATTTTCACTACCAATTTTCAACATTGTCATCTCTTCACACCTCCGTATGAATGGTGCAGCTGTAATTCTTCACATCCTGCCCGATCTGTGTTTTCGTACATCTGGCGCACAATGGCACAGTCGCTGTGGGAACTCAAAGTTCGGGACACATTGACAAACTCACAGTGCCACTGTTCATGAGAAGAGGTCCCACATACTTTCATGAGGTGGGGTTCACAAAAAGGCCATGTTGAAAATTTTTAGTGCAAATACCAACAAACACCCAGGGCATTGTGGTTTCTAACCAGAATGTCCCACCCTGTACAGACTGACAGGCATCAGGGGTGTGCCTTTGGATTGCCAGCTGTAACACTCATGCTGTTCCATCCCCTCCCTCCCCACCCTACAGCCAGTGACAGGCATCAAGGTGTGCCTTGGACTCTTCAGCCCCAGAGTTCACCCCATTCTCCTATATCATACCCATTTCAGCATATGTCCTTATGGAGTAGGGTAACTAAAAAGCCAAACACCCCAAGGCACAACTCAACACTTGTTGGTGTCTGCAGGATAGGGTGAGGTGAAATGGCATGAATGTTATGGATGACAACCCAAACGCATACCCCAATGCATGTCCATCTCTGCTGGTTGGAGGTGGGGTTGGCGTGAAGTTCAATACTTCACTGCCATTCCTAATTTGCATCTGCCTAACTCCTGCATTTCCAGTGCTAATACCAGCAAGCAAACATTCGGCATTGACAAATGCTTGTTCTTTTCATGGTGTACAGTATTTCCCTCCTGACCTGAGATATCGGGAATTGAAGTTTTCAAAAGTCTCTGTTCTCTGGTCACATTCACTCTGAATAAATTAAATATTTTGGTGTGATTCTGTGCAGTTTACCATCAGAAATGTGTACCTAAATACATCCATGGTATGAATCCATCATGTAAAGTCAAAAAGTAATCTCAGTGAAAGGCATTTTTAAAAATTGCTACTTGCAGCCATCTTTAATGATTTGAGTCATTAATTTTAAAATTAGTAAAAAAGAAGTTTGAATGAGAAAAATAAAAATATAACGATGATGAACCTAATTATGTCAGATTTTTTATTTATTTATTTAGTTTTTGTTAACTGGGTAGGTACACTAGACAACATAGCTGCCTATTTTCAGGTATGACCTGGGAGATTACAACAAAGGGTATATAGACAATAGTAGATACAAGAAAACATCATGGGAACAAGTAGAAGTCAGACATAGTACACTTATACAAAATTTTCGGCAATGACAGTACATTTGCAGGAATCTATATGTAGTAACAAAACAGGAATATAAGTGCAAATAACTAACAGTCGTAAGTCATACAACTAGTGAGGAAGTGCTAGAAGAGAGGAAATAGCAAGATTTCCAGGCAGGCTTGAGAGTAGTAGAGGTAGATATATAGCAATTCTGAAAAAGATTACATTAATCTGCAAAACAAATTCTGCTGATTTCAATAAATTATAAAATATAAACATAAATTTGGTATTTATAACATAACTTTAGGAAATGAGAACACTTGCTAATAGATAAAAAAAACTATTCTTGACTTGCCTCTGGTGTGCAAATGAACTGCCACTCTCCAGCAAACAAATTATCTCCTTCTTACTAGGCAGGTCAGTTCTGCAGTCTGCAGAGAACATTTGTGGGGTTAGCATGATTTGAAACCTTCCTATATTTTCACACAAATATTTTAGAGTATGGAAACATGATGGTCCACATGGAATTTCATGGTTATGCTGCAAGGCTTTTCAATGATAAAACAAGAATGTAATCTTCCAATTTTTAGACAATGCTTCTGGGATCTTCATTCAACATTGAGATATACAGTAATTCCATCTAATTGTTTCCTTCACTGGGTTGCACTTTGGTAAATACTATTAATTAATGGGTCTGGGTTCAGTGGTATGGTATAATGCAAGTCCTCCTTTTGCCAGTGGCTGAATAATGTAATGAAAGTAAGCTGGTCTGAATCATAAAAGATGACACTGCTAATTAAATTTAACTAAAGTGCATGAGTTTTACACACAGTTGTGTGGCCACTAGCATTTACAAAGCACTTGCAAAATGAAAACATCACACCAGTCCAGTGGCGCTGAGGGTTGAGGTGTTGGACGCCACACCTCATGCCATGCCGGTGGCCCAGATTCAGGAATGGACTCAGGCCACTGGAAGTCAGCAGGGGAGGGAAGGGATTGTGCATCTGGAGGACAGCTTTCCTTCGCCTGGGGTGGGTGGGGAATAGAGACCGGCACCTGCCTGACATCTAGCAGAGCACCTATACAATGGGGGATAGAGGAGGACCATCTGACCGGCATGGTGCATGCAGACACACGCACAGCTCTGCCATTGTCGGCACTGCACGCTCCACTCCACAAGGAAGAGCAGAAAAGTCCCAGTCATGCGGTATGAATGGCTGTCCTCTGGAGGCTGGGACAGGGGAGAAAAAGATAAAAAAGAACAAAAGCAGCATATCCTTGTCAAAGCCTCACTGTGTAAAAGTAAAGCATTAGGTTGTTTTCATCTTACCACCTCAGTGGTGTTATCACTCGTCACTGCTATTTGATTATTTCATCCTGACATCCGCTTGTGTGGCAAGTGGCATCAAAAATGGTTCTTGTACACTAGATGAAGTTGCACAAACCTGACATCTGCTTCTTTTGGCAAGTGGCATCAAAAATGGTCCTTGAATACTAGATGAACTTGCACAAACCTGACATCCGCTTGTGTTGGCAAGTGGCATCAAAAATTGTTCTTGCAGAGTAGCTAAATTTGCACAAACCTGACTTCCGCTTGTGTTTGCCAGTGGCATCAAAAATGGTTCTTGTACAGTAGAAGAACATGAACAAACCTGACATCCAATTGTGTTGGCCAGTGTAGTCAAAAATGGTTCTTGCACAGTAGCTGAACTTGCACAGTAGTTGAACTTTAATAAAAATAAATCAAAACATGGACTTCCAAATATTTGCTGCCTTCTCTGTGCCCAGGTTGAAGAGAATTGTAATTTCCCAAACATACCTGGGCTGTGAAACTTTATAGCCATACCTTGTTATGTTAGCTAAAGGACAGTAGAGGGTTCCCTACACTTAAATTGTAGAAAATCCTTCATGGTTTTAAAGCTGTGTTTAAACGTTTTCTTCTGACCAAATATGTTTACGAATGGTTGTGCATGTCTAGATGTATCTTGTAACAGAAAAGCATTTATTTTGAGACTTTTGCACATCCTAAAACTTTCATATTATTCATTGCATTTTACAGTTCATTGCTTATATGGCCATAGGGTTGTGCACAGCAAATGAACCATACAGTACTTACAGTATCTCATAACATGATAGAAAATAAGATATTTTGTTAAATTGTATTTTTTCATACAGAACACAGATGCACACACACACACATACTGTACAAAGATACATACATTACAGACAGACAGACAGAAATAATTACATTTACATAAACATAAATAAATATTTAAATCTACCTTGCCATATAAATTTTTGCACAGGTCTCATGACATTTTTTTCTGAAGTTGCACTGGCAGGTATAGCTAAAGATGCAGGTGGCCTTTGAGTTACACTCAGCTGTTGGTATTCTACAGAGATCTGCAAGCTGTGTAGCAAGTTGACAGCTTGTACAAAACCCAATGCTTAAGTACTCAAGAGACAAGCGCAGAACAGCCTGTGAATTCTGAGAACTCTGAGTCATCTTCTCAACAAAAACATATGCTATAGGTATCTTATTCTCAGTTGTAATACTTTTGTCACTATGGAACTAATGTCACCATGATCTCTCTCTTTTTTTTAAAAAACTTGATAAAATGTATAGCCTTTTATACACATTTATTTTTTAAATGATGTACCATATCCTACTATATCATTTTTATTAACTTCTCAAAATGCGCTGTACTCTTGATTCTATATATGTTATTGTGAATGTGTTGCTAACAACCTTTTACCTTTGTATACTATAGGAAACATGAAATGTGATAGTCTACATTGAATGGTTTTATCTGAAACTACTGTATTGTAAAGAAAAAGCAAGAAAAGAAGAAGGCAATTTTTATAGCTCACCTCAACAATGAAAACAGTACCACTAAAATGTATTTGTTATATTAGCTATAAAAGAGTAGAGGGTGTTACATAGAAACATAGAATTTGACGGCAGATAAGGACCGCTTGGCCCACCTAGTCTGCCCATTTCCCTACCTAATGGATAAGCAGCAGATCCTAGTTAACCAACAGCCAACTTCCTCCTACCCCCCATTAGAATTGCCTTATGTCTGTCCCATGCATTCTTGAATTCCCCCACTATTTTTGACTCCACTACCTCCTCAGGAAGGCTGTTCCATGTATCCACAACTCTCTCCATGAAAAAATACTTCCTCACATTACCTCTGAGCTGTCCCCCTCTATCTTTAAATTGTGCCCCCTTGTTCTTGTACATCTCTTTTTCTGAAAGATGCTACCCTCTTGGACTTTGTTAATTCCCTTGAGGGACTTGAACATTTCTATCATGTCCCCCTTCTCCCTCCTCTCCTTGAGGGTATACATATTAAGCTCCTTTAATCTCTCTTCATATGTCTTCTGGTGCAGATCCTGCACCATTTTAGTTTCCCTCCTCTGGACAGCTTCCATTCTGTCTTTGTCCTTGCAGAGATGGGGTCTCCAGAACTGCACGCAGTACTCCAGATGGGGTCTCACCAACTGTCTGTACAGAGGGATAACAACTTCTTGTTTTCTACTGGTGATGCCTCTCCCTATGCATCCCAGTATCCGTCCAGTCCTCCTTACTGCCTTCTCACATTGCTTGCTCACCTTTAGGTCATCTGATATAACTACCCCCAGGTCCCTTTCCATTTTTGTTGTTGTTAGTATCTCACCCCCCCCCCCACTATGTACTCTTCCCCTGGGTTTTTGTCTCCCAGGTGTAGTACTTTGCACTTCTTTGCATTGCATCTAAGCTGCAATACATTTGACCATTCCTCCAACCTTGCCAAGTCCCTTTGTGTCCTTTCCACCCCACCTTCTGTATCGACCCTGTTGCAGATCTTTGTGTCATCTGCAAAGAGACATACTTTTCCTTCAGTACCTCTGCAATGTCACTCATAAAGACATTAAAGAGGACCAGTCTCAGTTCTGAACCCTGAGGTACCCCGCTAGTAACCCCCCTTTCTTCAGAGTGAACTCCGTTTACTATTACCCTCTGTGTCCTGTTGTCTAGCCAATTTTTTTTACCCAGGCTACCACTTTGGGACCCACTCCAAGGCTGGCTAACTTGTATATTAATCTTTTGTGTGGGACTATGTCAAATGCCTTACTAAAGTCTAGGTAGGCCATGTCCACACCCCTCCCTGGTCTACCACTTTGGTCACCCAGTCAAAGAAATCTATTAGATTCATCTGACACGACCTTCCTGCTGTGAATCCATGCTGCCTAGGGTCCTGTGCCCCACTGGCCTCTAGGAACTCAACAGTTCTTTCTTTCAGAAGTGATTCCATCATTTTCCCTACCACTGAGGTCAAACTAACAGGTCTGTAGTAGTAGTACTAAACAGAAAAGAGCCACACCAGGGTGAGCTGGGGTGCTCTGTGACAACAATGCACATTGAAGGAAAAAAACAGTCATGGCACTCACCAGGGCACATAAAAAAGATCAGGAGTCAAACATTCCTTGGTTAAAAAGCATTTCCTCCATTTATTAAGCCATACACATCACGAATAGACCAAAAAGTCTAAGGAGAACCACACAGAAAAAAAGTCTGACGTTTCAACTTGATAAGCCTTTATCATGACTGCCGTGACAGTTTTTTCCTTTTAAGTCTGTAGTAGCAGTAGTAAAATTTTATTGATCGACTTATATAAGTCATTACAATTTAAAATACATACATTCAATTCAATTAACTTACACATCTGTAAAAAATAGTTTAATAATATATCTCGAACACCATTTGTACATTCAGCATCTTTTTGTACAAATATTATTGTGTACATGTGTGCAATAGCCATATTTAATAAATAAATTCAAGTTCCAGTTCAGTTTGAACTATACCCAAAATAGATTTCTCTTATCCCTTAAATCATAAGGCAGTCCTCACATGAAGTTTTTTCTGTTAAATTTATTTGAGAAAGGAGGCCACAGCATATAATATTTTCAGGTTATGGGATTTTAACAAGAAATTTATTATACTTTCAGGTTCAAACTCAGTATTGCTAAAAATTCCCCCCAATATCTGACTTCTGTCTTTTTCATATAGAGGGCATAATATTATCAAATGTTTAAGAGTGTCTGTATCCATAGCACATTTACATAAAATGTCCCACACATTTTTCTCTTTGCTGTTTATGTTTAATTTCCAATTACTTATTATACACTTAAATCTTGCTCGAGTTAACAATTTTCTAGACTCTGGATTGGTCACTGTTCTCAAATAATATTCTAATTTATGTGACCTTTTGTTTTTTAACATCCATTTATTAGGTCTGTAGTTTCCTGCCTCTGTCTTGCTCCCACTTTTGTGAAGGGGAATCACATCCGCCCTCCTCCAGTCTTCAGGTACCACACCATCCTCCCAAGATTTGTTAAGAGAAGTCAGTGGTGTCACTAGTTCTACCCTTAGTCCTTTTAGAATTCTTGGGTGAATCTTGTCAGGCCCCATTGCTTTATCCACCTTCAGTTTTAAGAATTCTTTTAGAACCCTTTCTTTTGTGAATGGACTAGTATCAACCTCCCTATCCAGAGTGCTTCTATTCTTTGATTTAGGTACCTCCACCTCCTCTTCTTTTGTGAATACTAAGCAGAAATATTCATGCAGTATCCCTTCTTTTTCACTGTCCCCCTCTGCCCACCCTCCCTTCCCTTTATTAAGCCTCACTATCCCTCCCTTGGTCTTTCTTTGTTTTTGTGTGTGAGGATCTTAATTTTGAGAAGCATGATTGTGTGCTAGAGAACACCATTTGTCAAGGTTGTCAGGTAGTTAACATGTTGTTGGTGATGGTTACCTTTTCTCAAACATATGTGAGGCTGCATCTGAAATACTGAATGCAAGAGTGGTCTCCATATGTGGGGAAAGATGTGGAGGTAATAGTGAAGGTACAACAATGAATGATGAGGATGGTATCAGGCTTGGGGATCTCAGCTTCGGAGAGAGATTGACTAATGTACACAGTAGAATACAAAGGGAATACAAAAGGATGAGGGGGTATATGATCACAGTATTCAATTGTTTTAAGTAGAGAATATTCCAACAAATGAATGCTGGACTATTGCAGAAAATAACTGTACAAGAGGGCATAGATTCAAGATGGTGGCAAAGAACTTTAGGAGGGAGCCAAGAATGATTTCCATTGCAAATACAGTTGCAAGAGTACAGAAAGGTCTGCCAAGTGAGGTGGTTGAGTTGAATGGTATTATATAATTTAAGGAGGGGTAGGAGAGGTTGGAAAACAACTTAGAGGATATTTTTACTGCGTTGGTGAGGTGGTAAACTAGATAGGTGTGTCCCCTACTGTCTGTAAGTATTGTACTGTATTGTTTTGTATTGTGTTGCATTGCACTGCTTTGTAATGTATTGCATTTTATTTATTGATTGATTGATTGCTTTATTTATTTATTTAAAATGAGGTTGACTGGGATAGGCACACTGAGCCAGTGGCCATTTCCAGGTGCAACCCTGGGGAGGCAATACAACATGGAGTGAAACAACAATAACAAAGTGACAACAATAGGTGCATGAACATGTACAATAAAATTACTGCGCTAATCTCTGTCTAGTGCCAGATGTAAGAGGGAAAGTTTTCTTGGCATTTAGTGAGAGTGGGTTGAATGGAACCAACACTAGACAAAGTCACACTGAATAAGGACTCCAGCTTAGGGACCAAGACACCTGAAGCAAATAGAACTGTGTAATCTGCCTACATGTGTGTGAAAAGAGACACAGGTGGAGGGATGGTTATTTATGAAGATGGAGAAAAGGACTGAGCCAAGGATGGAGTCATGACAAACAGTAGATGCATCACAAACTTGGACCAACTGGACCGATCTGAAAGGTAGGAGTGGAACGACTTGACTGTCAGGTCTGATAGACCCACTGTATCTTTTTTTTTGTAAAATATTTTTATTGAAAAAAAGGTTTTTATATGTTATACATGGTAATGATTCATCATGCCACACATGGTATGCACAAATACCATTCTTAGTTGATGTTCACATAAATAGCTCAATTATATCAGTATATATTTCTGACAGACTGAACAGCAACATTCGTTTTTTGTTCACTCTCTTTTCATTGTTGTCTAGAATTGATGCAATGTTGGGAAAATGCCTCCTTCTATTGCTTTTATAATTAATAAGGCCTCTTGGTTATTGGCCTGGTATCAGACATTTTTAAATTCTAAACATTCTAGCATGTTTTTGGGCCACTGTGCCAGCATGGGGGGGGGACTGAGCCCAACCACTGCTGTGTGATAGTCTATTTGGCATTTATTAGTGCCAACCACCAGGACAGGCATTCTTTTGCCATGAGGGTGGACTCTGCCCCTAAGAGGAACTCTAAACATGCAAAGGGTAATGGCCTTCCCAGAGTACTTTCCATAATTAGGTGTACATTCTACCAGAAAGGTTGGATCTTGGGGCATGTGAGGTGGGCCATGTAAATAAAAATACCTTCCTCTGCTAGACATTTCGGGCACCTGGAGTCGTAATCTGGTTTCATTTGTGCAGCTTACTGGTAGTGTAGTAAATTACAATGTTGTATTGTTTGTACTACCCACATACTATCGTAACTGATCATTCTTCACAACCCTATGTAACCCCCACCCCCCAGGTTGCACCATGAGACGAGCAACTTGTTGTTCAGTGCACCCTCCTGGTGAAACATTTCAATAAATAAATAAATAAATAAAGTTATGTAAAGGAAATTATACCAAGTCTGTCTCAGCTTGTTATTTCTTGTACATTTCTGGGTGTGGGTTGTGACTCTAGCACTTGTAGCATCAGAGGTAATGATACTAAGGTCCTCTGCCCATTTCTCTTTTATTTTACGTAGGAAGTCTGATAAGCTCTTCAGGAGTAGGTAACAATACTGAGATTGATTTGGTGGAAGGCTGGGAATACAATATTTTTACATAGGGGGTCTAAGGAGCTCTTCAGGAGTAGGTGATAGTACCCTGAGGGTGGTTTGGTGGAAGGTTGGGGATACAACACCACATTTTCAATAGGGCGAGGGTTGGGGCAGTCGTTGAGGAGCACTCAGAATATTTATCAGCAATTGCCTTATTCATAAATTGACAAAGAATTTAACTGTATCCAAGTTAAATTCCTGCTTCAGAGTCCCAAATGAATTCATTATCCCTCCTTCTTGTAATTCTGTGGCACGATTAATACCTCTTTTCCTCTCCTTTAAGATACCTTAATGAAGATGTATATCATTTTTATTTTATGTTTATTTAATTACTTATTTATTTAATTGATTTGGAGAATATCTTTGAGCACAGGTGCTCGCATACAAAGGTTCCACATCGGACACTGTTTCATACACAGACAGTTAAGACATCTTCATCAATTCATCAATTCATAATCAATTATGGGACTTTCTGGGGCAACTTTGGATAACTAAAAGCTCTATACTCAATTACATAAGTCTGGGAAACTTTCTGTCTTGCAGATACAGTTGTTTAGTTAAGTTGAGTACAAAAAAAGGAAGATGTTTTTACAATAGGGTTTTATTCAGGAAAATGATCGTTCCTATATTATTTTCTGGGTCTGTCCATTCTCACCCAGGTTCTCAACACTTATTTAATGGAGAGATCCTTCCCCAGACATATGAACTGAATAATTTGACACCAAGAAATTCCACTCTAAAGAGTGTCCATTTTAATATACAAAGTCTTTTATTTTTTGTAATTAAGTACATTTTATTGAGCATTACAAGGAATACAAAGTACACAGTACACAATACAAACTACAAGATACAAAATGTAAAATACAAAATACAAAATGCAAAATGCGTACACCAGCCTGTGGAATACATTAAGACTCGGCTGTAAAAAAAAACAAAAAACATTCACATACATAGGTGAGCAATGAGGGGGTATCTGAGGTATACACTGCGTAGCACTGTACTGTACAGATAGAATATAATGTCAGCATTGAACATTTCTTTGTGATGTGTTGCATTGGGGTGTCATTGGTCAAGCCAATGGGTGATCAGTGTGAAGGGAAAGCATGGTTCTTTTGTTGGTCTTAGATGAGTAAGAGCACCTCCAGGGTAGCCCACCTCCTTTGGTAGAGGCTGGGCATGTTAAGTCTGGAATAGATCATTTTTTTTTCATTCTAAGGGCTTCTAATATTGCTTTGTGCCATTCTGTATAGGAGGGGATGACATTATCCATCCAGTGTCTAAGTATGACTTTCTTAGCTATAGTTACAATGAGGGTCATGTGGAGTTTGGCTTGACTTATCAGTGTGTCCATATTCATGTTGAGCAGGCATATTTGGGGTGGGAAGGCTTCGTTTAGCCTGAGGAGAGGGTCAATGTTATTTTGGATGCTATGCCATACTAGTTGAGCCTTGGGGCAATCCCACAGTATGTGTTTTAGGTGCCCGATGTCTAGCTGGCATTTAATGCAGTTGCGGGATTGGAGGTGTCCCATCTTGTGTAGCTTAGCCGGCGTATAGTACAGGCTGTGTGCGACATTGAATTGAGTTAGGCAGAGATCATCAAACTTTATGAGTCTGGTGTTGTTGCTCCACATTTTGGCTTTGATTTTTGGGTCTTTGAGTTCCAGGAACTGTGAGCTCCAAAATGGTTTCTCATCTTGGTCTGCTGATGTGCACTCCTCCACTAGGTGTTTATATAGTAGGGTGGTGTAGTGTCATTGGAGGGCCAGGTGCTTAAGGGTGTTCAATGGAGAGTGATCATTGAATGGCCACTGTTGTGGTCCCAGTACATTGAATTGAGTTAGGCAGAGATCATCAAACTTTATGAGTCTGGTGTTGTTGCTCCACATTTTGGCTTTGATTTTTGGGTCTTTGAGTTCCAGGAACTGTGAGCTCCAAAATGGTTTCTCATCTTGGTCTGATGATGTGCACTCCTCCACTAGGTGTTTATATAGTAGGGTGGTGTGGTGTCATTGGAGGGCCAGGTGCTTAAGGGTGTTCAATGAAGAGTGATCATTGAATGGCCACTGTTGTGGTCCCAGTACTGATCTGATTGAGTGGTGGAGTTGCATGAAGGTTAGGGGTTGTACGTTGTTACCAGGCTTTGCTTCCAAGAAGGAGTTATATGTGATGAAGGCACCATTTTGTATTGCTTGCTCAACGTGCAAGTGTGGGATGCCTAAGTGTTTCTTGGAGATCACCTTGTCTTGAATCATAAAGTTGGGGTTCCCAGTGATTGGTTGGTCTATGGAGAAGAGTGGGTTCAGATTAAGTGTAAGTTAAGTGCAACTGTTTGCTAACCAAGTGGGATGTCCCTATCGGCGTCTGTTTCAGGGGTGTGGGAAGCTTGGACTGGGGATATGAATTAGGGCTTGTATGTTTATGTGGGATTGGGAACATAGTTCCCTTTCTATTTGGAGCCATTGTAGGGTGTAGGTAGGTGCATGACCATCTGGCGGTGTTAGGCACCATTTGAGAAAAGAGGCAGTGTGGAGTGCTAGGTAGTACATGAAAAGATCGTGGAGTTGGAGGTCTCTTTATTGCTTGGTGTGGACCAATTTACAGTAAGCTCTTTGGGGGGCTTTATTTCCCCACAGGAATGTTGATAGGATGATTTTGGAGTTTGGTGAACCATTGCATTGGGGTGATGAGGTTAGCCATGCTGGGTGGATAAAGCATTCTGGGGATTATGTTCATCTTGATCATATTGACTCTGGCCAGTAGCGTGAGTGGGAGGGTAGTCCAGCATTTGAGGTCATGGGTGATAGTCGCTAATAATGGATCTAAGTTCAGGGTGTGCAGTTGTTTGTTGCTGGGGATAATCTGAATGCCCAGGTATTTAAGTGTGGTCGAGGACCAGGTGCCACCATACTGAGGTAGTTGTGATTTCATGGTTCAGTGATTGAGGGGGGATACAAGTTTTGTTTACATTGGCCTTGTAGCATGATACTTCTCCATATTCTGTAATAAGATCTATGGCCGCCTGTAGCGATTGGGAAGGTTTTCTAGGTGGAGAAGAATATCGTCCTCATATGTGGACATCTTGTATCTGTGGTTTCCAGCTTGAATTCCCACTACTTGGTCACAGTTGACGATTTTCCTGGTTAGTGGTTCAAGATATAGATTAAAGAGGTATGGGCAGAGTGGGCAGTCCTGCCATGTACTTCTGTGTAATTGGAAGGTGGTTAAATTGCAGGGGATGATGGACTAGAACCCTTCTTCCTAAGACTAGAATATGCCCACCTCACTTCCCCCATTCTTCATGTTCTCAATCTATCCATTACTTCTGCTACAGTTCTGTCTTGTTGGAAATCCTCCCATATCCTCCCCCTATTCAAATCAGGGGACCCATGTGACCTGAATAACTATAGGCCAATCTCCATCTTACCTATCCTTTCTAAAGTCTTCGAAAAACTAATCTATAACCAACTTGAAACTCATATTGAAACGTTCTCACTTCTCAACCCATCACACTTCAGTTTCCGGGTGAATCACAGCACAATATCTGCTCTTGCTAACATAACTAATGATTGGATCTCTGCTGTGGATGCTAAAAAGATCACGGGAGCTGTCTTCTTAGATCTTAGTAAAGCATTTGACACTGTTGATCATAACCTCTTAGTCACTTGCCTTGCTAACTTAGGTGCCACTCCCTCCACTACCCAGTGGTTTACCAGTTACTTATCTGGGAGAACTCTGAAAGTCAAAGCTGATGGTCTATTCTCTGCCTCTCTGCCGATTGCCAGAGGAGTCCCCCAAGGATCCATACTAGGCCATATCTTGTTTTCACTGTATATTAATGACCTTGATTCTAACATAACTGGCTCCAATCTGCATTTCTTTGCGGATGACACTGTATTGTATACATCTGGCTCAACGTTACCTGAAGTTAGGGGAGTGCTTCAAGCCGACTTTACTCAGCTTGAAAAGAATCTAATCAAGGCCAAGCTTCTCCTGAATGCTAAGAAAATCAAAGCAATGATCTTCTCTCGCAGTACTTCCTCTGGCTCCCCCTCCACCCTGTCAAAAGACTTTATTGTTACTTCTCTTTGTGAACCATTGGAAGTCGTTCCCAAATTTAAATATTTGGGTATCTGGATAGACAATAAGCTCACCTTTAATGACCACATAGAGGATTTATCTAGGAGGCTCAAAGTCAGGCTCGGATACTTTTTCAGAAATAGGTCACTCTTCCCCCTTGAGACTCGAAACAGGCTCGTTCAGGCTACATTCTTTCCCTTACTCGATTATGGTGATGTAATTTATGCTTGGACCACTCTCACAAATCTATGCAAACTGGATATTCTCTATCACCATGCGCTACGGTTCATTACCATCTCCCCATACCGCACACATCATTGCGATCTGTCCGCAGCTGTTGGCTGGATATCACTCACCACCAGACGCCTACTTCACGCTGGTCTATGGACCCTCAAGTTGCTTCTGCATAAACTGCTGAGTTATTTATCCTCTCTTATCAGCATTTCACATAGTGCTTACTCACTCAGGAAATCCGACTTCTTACTGCTGGACGTACCTAGGACTCATACTTCCTTTGGAAAAAGAGCTTTTGGTTATGCACTTCCCACTATATGGAATCAGCTCCAATCCATGCTGAAACTATTCAGCATTGTCACAGTTAACTTCTACAAAGTGCTAAATGCATCTAAAATAAAAGATATTTGCAACTGTCATTAACCCCCCCACCTTTGCATGTGCCATTTACACTCATGATTAAGTCCCTCCCCACCCACATGGGTGCCTTTTACTTTGTCCACATCAGCATTAGATATAGCCCTGATTGTAATCTTGTACCAACTTGCACTACATGACTATAACTACCTGCTCCTCTTCCACCTCCTATTTTGGCTTCTTACTTATTTAGTACTCCCGTACTCCTTCCTACCATCCCTCTCATCATTAACCATGTCTACCTCATTTATCCTATCCTGTCGTTACTCAATCTGCCAAGAGTACTTATTATAATTACCAGTGTGATGGCTATATACTCTACCAAGAGTCATTGCATACCACCATAACATTGTTCACACAGCATGAACCAAACGGCCTTCATTGTTTATGTCTCCTGCTATACCAGATTGTGTAAAATCTTACTTGAACTATGTATGCACTTTGAAGATTTGTAATCAGTGTTGCCCTTTTAAGGGATGCCTTACTATGTAATGTAATATCTTTATCTATGTAACTGTCCCAGGACCTCTTTGTGAATGAGCTTGTTCAATGGAGTTTTCCTGTAATAAACTTAAACTTGAACTTGAAATTGGTGCCGTTACACCTGACAAAGGCTGATAGGCATGAATACAGTAGTTTTACCCAATCTATGAATGTTGCTGGGAAGTTGAAGTGTATTAGGATTAAGTAAAGGAATGGCCAGGAGACTCTGTTGAAGGCCTTTTTGGCATCTACTGATACCAGCACAGTCGATGTCTCAGAGTTCCTAGCAGTGGAAATTAAGTGGTCAAGTTTATGCATGTGATCACAGGGTAGGTAACCGTGCATAAAGCCAACTTGTTTTGGTCCAATCAGTGCATCCCATACCTTGCTTGCCCTCCTCGCCAGGAGTTTGTCGAGGATTTTGATGTCCGTGTTCAGTAGTGATATGAGTCTGTAATTTTCTACAAGATCTGGGTTTTTCCTGATTTGGGAAGTACCATGATGACAGCCTGCTGTAGGGTGGGGTTCAGGGTGTTGTGTTTGTATGAGGTGTTGAAAAGACCAGCTTGTTGTTTGGTTAGTGGTTCTTGGAAGGCCTTGCAAAAGTTGGAGAGGAATCCATTTGGGCCTGTTGCCTTATCGGGGGAAGGGGTTCTGTTATGGTGGTTTGTATTTCTGTGAGTGTGATTTCTGCTGATAGTATTTCTTGGGCCTCTGTGGAGAGCCTTGGTAGATTGGTGGAAGCTAGGAACTGGCGTATCATGACTTCTGGGGCAGGGGGTCAGCTGAGTATAGGGATTTGTGGTATTTTGCAAAGGTATTGGAAATGTCTTTTGTTTTTTTAATGAGAGTGGCTGATGGAGATGGACGTATGCCTTTTATGATTTTGGCAGCTTCCTGCTGCTTTAGACAGACTGCAAAGAGCTTACCTGCTTTCTTGCCCTGGTCTATGTAGTGCATTTTGATTCTAAGGACCGTGTATTCTGCCTGCTCTGTCAGAAGGTCTTCGTATTTGGCTCTGAGTGTGTTCAGCTTGAGCCACTCTTCTTCTTGTGATTTCTTAGAGAGGCGGCATTACTGGGTCCTGATGTCTGGAAGGAGCACTGCCGCTTCTTTCTCCCTGACTCATTTTCTGTATGTATGTGCGAAAATTAATTTCCGCCAGTGGAATTTTGGTGAAAGTGCGAATCTCGCTTCTACGAAAGTTCAGAAATCATTTTCAGAACTTTTGTGGAAATTCTGCCTTAAAACTGTGGAAAAAAAAATAAAAAACTGCGGGATAATTTATTAAACTGCGGGAAAAAAAATTTGCAAAAAGGATCACTGCTAGTGGTCATTTCTGAGGCTTTTTTTAACTGCACTTTAACTCATTAATCTCTCCCACTGATCAGGGGTCCCAATAAATACCTCCAATCCCTTCCTTGGAACTTCATGGTTTCTAGTGGTCCCCACCCACCGATCATGGCTCCCAAAACATTTTATTTCCCCAATGTCTAGCAGGCCCCCTCCCTATCCTGGATTCCTTAGTCCACAAATAAACAGCTGGCAGTCCACCAACTCATCTCCCTCTATTCCCAGTATTGCCTGGTGTCTAGTGGACCTCCCCATCCCAGATCCCTTGTAAAAAAAATTATCTCAATTCCCTGGTGTCTATTAAACTACCACAAACACCACCCTGACAGTTCATCTGGCACCACTCAACTCTCCTCCCCACCCTGCCCCTGAGCAGGCCACCAGCTCAGCACTCCTCTCTCCTCCACTTCCAGTGGTCCACTGAATTGTCAGTGAATAACAGCATGGTTGTACAAGTAGGCACTCATTCACTGACAGTTCATTAAACTGTGTAAAGAATAAATTCCACAGTTTTAATGCATTTTTCTGCAGTTCACAAAAAAAGTCCACAGAACTTGGCGAAAATCCGTGGAAAATCCTACTTTCGCCAATGGCGAAAGTTCCATGATTTCTGCAAAATTTCCAACATTTTGTGGAAGTTCCGCGAAAGTGGAATTCGCAACATTCACCCACCCCTAATTTTCTGGTCATGGCAAGCCTAATGAGTCCTCTTCTGACAGTGCATTTTAAGGTCTCCCATACATGGGTGTAGTCATTAACTGTGCCTGCGTTTTCTCTCAAATAGTTCTCAATGGTGAGTTGGAGTCTATTCAGAGTTTGGTATCTTTCAGCATGTTGCTTTTCAATCTCCATTTTTTACTGGGGGGGTGGTGTTGGTGGGGAGAAGGTGAGCAATATGGGCGCATGGTCCAACACTACTTTTGCTAAGATTTCGCATTTGAAGGTATTGGAGAATATTGAGGGGCTGGTGAGGAAGTAGTCCAGCTGAGAGGCTGTGAGGTGCGGTGGAGATAGGAAGGAGTACTTCCTATCACCAGGGTGGAGGATTCTCCATGGTTCTAGCAAGCCCATGGAGTCTTGCAGTTCCCTCAGTGCCAGCTGGTTTGTTGATGGCCCTTTTTTAGAGGAGGTTGATTTATCTAGCACTTCATTCTGCACTGAGTTCCAGTCACCTGCTAGCAATATGGGCAGGGAATGGTAGCTTGAGAGCTCTGCTATCAATATGAAAACTTGGGTTTCATCCATATTGGGTCCGTAGACTGAGGCCAGTATGAGTTTGGTTCGGTCTAGTGTCCCGTGGAGGATTATGAAGTGGCCATCAGGGTCTGGGTATTGTTTTAGGGCTTGGAAGGGGGTGTTATGGTGGATTAGTATTGCAGTGCCTCCTTTTCTGTTGTCCTTCCCGGAAGCAAAGACCTGGCTGACCCATTCTCTGTGCCACAGATTGGCATGTGTAGTCAGGGTATGGGTTTCTTGCAGGACTGCAATGTTTGTTCCCACTCTTTTCAAGTGCCTTAGTACTTGATAGCACTTCTCTTTGGTTTGTGCTCCCTTGACATTCCAGGAGATGCAGTTGTAGGACCTGTTATTCACTGTGTGTGTTTGTAGTGTGTGGTAACTCTTGTGCTGTAAATTTGCATATGTGTGTGTAGGTGAGGGTGGTTGGACCCTTCTTGAAGGTGCGATTCTCTCACTGCAATATGGTGTTGGGGTTTGTGCATGTGCCATTCCCTCTGAGGGTTTGGTGGGTGCATATGTTAAATGGTGTCTAACATTCTATCACAGTGTCGATTGTCTGTGCTCAGTCTTCTGGATAGCACTATATCCCTTACTGTGGAGCTGGTGTACAGTATACCAAACTTAAAAAATCTAAAATTTCTAAGCATTTTTAGGTAGAAATGTTGTAGACATAAACACAACCTAAAGAAAAGCAGTAATAAAAGACACATGTATAAGAACCACATGTATACTTGTATTATTGGGTGGCACTCGCTGGAGCGCTGTTCCCAGCCTGATATAATTGCTGAGAGCCAATGACAGGGGCAAGTGCCTATACAATCAAGGCTTTTGAGAGCTCTGTCCTTTGGTAACATGTCCAGTAAGATAGTGCACAGTATAGGAAACTATTCATATAGGGTCATTATTTCTATAGTTCTTCCTGTGCGCTTCCAGGAGCTATGGGGAGAGACCATGGTTATGAGGGTTTGAAAGGGTCTTAAAGGTTATTTTTTTGGCCTTTCTTCTTGTGTTGCAGAGCGCTAAAAAGTAACAGCCAAAATCTCTTAAAATGCTGTGGGACATTAGCAGGCACCTGGAAAGCTACAACACTTGGCTTTAATTTTGGTTAATTAGGAGAAAAGTATTTGGTTGCAGTAGTCAAAGTTGCATATTGTCCTGTGAGAGATCAAGATACAGAGAGAAGTGTTCTGCATTGGGCTTCTTGAAAGGTGGCAGCCCTAAGACTGAAAGCGCATTGAGAATTTGACAGTATTTAGGATGGAGTGCTCCAGTGAAACATCCTTGCTGGTCTGGTTGTGTTTGGGGGGTGCTGTCCACTGTCAGTCCTGGGCAAGCATTGATGTGGTAAGGCTCCTGACTCTGCACTGAGGTGAGCTCCTTGAAGGGCTTGGGACCTGCGAATAAGGCACATATCAGGAGCTTGCATCATTTGTGCAGTGAAGAGAGGGGGTTAGTTAGGCGTCTGTAGTGAGCAAAATGACCTGACGGGATTGGGAGTGGGTATAGATTAGTATCCATTGTTGACAGTCCAGTGGTCTGTGTTGTGAGTTAGCGCCAGTCATGGAGTTTGAGTTCTGGACCACTGATTGAGGTCTTCAGTGCAGGGTGGGCATCTCTTGTGGTTCATTCTGGTGTTATTTCTCAGAGGCTGAAACAGTTTTCTGATGGTGAGTGGTGCCATGGTTGCTAGGTGTCACAGCTGGCAGTGGTCTCCTGAAATGTTCTGAGAGCATTCCACCTGGTTTGGGGGGAATTTAGACCAGTGGAGGTAAGTGAGGTCATTGGGGTGGTGACCAATCTGAAGCACACCTTTTGCGAACTGGATCCGTTGCCGATGTGTTTCTTGATGAGATGCATCGACACCGTTGGCCAGGTATTTGCTCTGATTGTCTGGTGTTCCTTATCTGAGGGGGTTTCCCCTGATGCCTTGAAGGAGGCATTGGTGAGACCACTCTTAAAGAAACCATCTTTGGACCCAGCGGTCAGGGCAAATTACCGACCTATCTCTAATCTTCCCTTTTTGACGAATGTAGTAGAGAAGGTAGTGGTGCTTCAGTTGGAAGAGCACCTCGTGACCCACGAGTTATACGAACCTTTCCAGTTGGTATTTCAGGCGAGGCGTAGCACAGAAACTGCATTTGTTTGGTTGCTGAATGATGTCCTCTGGGCGAGAGATCATGGAGATAAGACAATTCTTGTTCTCCTGGACCTCTCCTCAGCATTTGACACTGTGGACCATTGTGTGTTACTTGAACATCCTTGGGATCTCTGTGGACTCACTGGCACCGTCATCTGCTGGTTTTAATCTTTTTTAACTAATAGGAGGCAACAGGTTGTAACGGGGAATTTTTCCACCACCCCTAGCCCCCTATCTTGTGGAGTCCTTCAGGGATCGGTATTAGCCCCAATGTTGTTCGCAGTGTACATGCTACCCCTGGGAGGACTTATTAGGAAGTATGGCTTTCATTGCTATGCTGATGATACCCAGCTATAGCTTTCCTTTGCCCCAGGTACATCCAATGCGGTAGATGTGCTAAACAGCTGCCTTGCTGAGATTAATGACTGGATGGCCTCCAGCTGGTTATGACTAAACCCCGATAAGACAAGTTATTGGTGGTGGAGTCGAACAGAGTGCGTGATAGGATGGCCTCTGAATCAGAGACTGGACTTGTTCTGGGTTCTGTTTCATTGAAGACCTCCTCTAGGGTGTGAAATCTTGGTGTCATTCTGGATAGGAGTATGACTATGGAGGCGCAGATATCTTCCACTGTCTTCTCCTGTTTTTTCCATCTTAGAAATGTCGCCAGGATAAAGCCCCTTGTTCCACCTCTGGACCTCCCCACTTTGATGCATGCCTTAGTTACATCAAGGCTTGACTACTGTAATGCGCTCTATCTCAGGGTCATGGGAGGATCTCTCCGCAGACTGCAGCTAGTGCAAAATGCAGCTGCCCAGTTATTAACTGGGAAGCCAAAATTTTGCCACATTACACTGGTATTGCGTGAGCTGCACTGGCTGCCAGTCAGGTGGAGGATCCTCTTTAAGGTGGGTCTTCTCACCTATAAGGCCCTACATTGTCAGGGCCCTGATTATCTTTCTGACCTTCTTGTACCTGCTGTCTTTGTCTGCCCCCCTCCATTCCTCTTGTGGAGACCCCCTTGCAGTTCCTAGGACGAGGTTGAAATCTGCTGGTGACAGAGCTTTCAGTGTCGCCGCTCCCATCCTTTGGAATTCGCTGCCCTTTGGGGTTAAGGGGGCCCCTACTTCTCAGAGGTATTCAAGGTTCACCTTAAGGCCCTCCTATTTGCTCAGGCATTTCTGGAATGAATGCTGAATTTATTGATTTAATTAGATTATTAATTTTATATCTTGTATTATTATTTTGGTTTGTTAATTTTTTTGTTTATAAATGACTTTATTTCTGAAGATATGTTTACTGTTTGTACAGCACCTAGAGCCTCTGGGATTGGGTATTTTTAAATAAACTTTGCCTTGCTTTGTCTTGGCTAGTCTCTGAGCAGGTGGTGGTAGCCCTGATTACCTGGTAGTTGTCCATTAAGAGAAGTATAAAGGGATGGAGGAAGGTGCTGGTTTAATTCTTCATTGAAGAGTTTGCTTTCAGCTTATGGTTCAATTGGAGGGCATGGTTAGGAGTCCATGGAGTCTTTTGCCTGCAGTGTTTGGAAGGGGTGCAACATGTTAAGCCTGCATGCAACCTTGGTGAGTACGATCTCTGTCTGATGGGAGTTCATAGCTTCCTGACCCCAGGAATAATGTGTGATCCTCTAACTCTGCTTTTTGCCCATCTCAGGTGAGGTAATGTCAGGCAAGGTGATGCTCTGGTTAGGGTTTGATCCTGGCGGGCATGAGAGTGGCTGTCAGAGGTAGACATGGGGACAGGATTGCACACTGTGGATCGCAGGCTGCAGCTTATTTGCCAGAGCTTAAACCATTAGTGTCATCTGTGAGCCCAGCGGAGCCAGTATGGTGTGCCTCTGGGATCTGGTGCAAACATCATGGAGGTTTGCATGATGTGTACATCGAGATGTGGAATTTGTGAGAGGTGCAGAGGGTTGCTGGGTTATTTATTTTGGATGTGGAGGCACTTGTGGGAGGTGTTCACCCAGCATTTATTTCTGCCTTAGTCTTATGGCACGAGGGGATCTGAACTTTCTGTGGACGCCCTCAGGGCAATTTTCTCTGGAGAACAGATTGACCACTTGGCTGTGGGCGGTGCCCCATTGCTGCTCATAAGCAGGATAGGCTTGCATTTGAGGTGCCATGGTTGCTTAGTCACTGACAGCTAATATGTTATTTATTGCACTTTTATGGGTGCTTGTGGCAGGAAGGCTCATCTTGTTCTTCTTCATCTAGACAAAGGAGTTAGTAGCAGAGTCCCCGCCATCTTGGCTACTTTGCCCCTATGTTATGGCAATGGGGGATTAACGGACTGTGTCTATATGTAGTAGAGCCCACTCTTTTTGAAGCTATACACCAGCCAGATATCAAGGAATAGTCCCGGGGGTCCAAGTGTTATTCTGTTAAGCTCCGGTGCATTACCTTTGTGGGCATATTAATGGGGTGGCTATGGTTTGAGTGGTTAGTGATAGGGGTATAGGGATTGGAGCGGTTAGATAGAATTTGAGTTAGAGATGTTCTCACTGCACTTGGCATAGTGCTAGTGTTTTGGAGTTGCTCCCTTTGAGTATGCTGGGTCGGATGGGAAAAGCTGCATGAATAGTTTGGGTAATTCCCATTCTACCACTTCTGCAGTTTGAAATTCTTGGTCCCCTTCAATAGTTGAGATGATAAGCTGTGCTGGGTATGTCCTTGCTGTACCAATCTCTTAATGTTGTCGTAGGCTTGTTGCTTATCTCTTACTGCCAAGGTGACATCGCTGAAGATGTGGAAGCATTTTTTATTCCAATATAGGGGTCATTTGATTTGCGCTTGTGCTTGTTTGTGAGTCTTGTCTTGCCAGCTCTGGCATTGGACAATGATGGCCCTTGGTTTTTTGCCTTTATTGGGGGGCTGACAGAGTGAGCTGTGGGCTTTTTCAAGAATATCGTTTTCTCCCATTGGCAGGGGACCCACGGTGTGCTTCAGGAGATCTTGTACAAATTCTTTGATGTTGCCACTTTCTGAACACTCTGGGATCCTACCAGTACCAATTTGTTTTATCTCATCCTGCTTTCCTGTTCTTCAATTCTGCTCTCCAGTTTATGGACTGTTCTCTTGAGGGTAATGATTTATTTTTCCTCTGCGTTGCATTTGTCCTCTGTAGAGCTAATAATGGCCTCCGCATCCGTTATTCTTGTGTTTAGTGATTCCAGCCCTGTTTTGACATATTTAGTATCCTGTGTGCAAGGTTAAAGAGCATTAGTTTGACTGAGGCAAGTTCTATAAAAAAGCAATCCAGCTTTGTGAACACCGCATCAAAGGGGATCTGCAGCAGGCGTTGTGTCTGAAGGCAAATCTTGTTTGGGACACTTGTGTGCTTGACTGGGTGGTGGGGTGGAAGGGTCTGAATCAGACTGCATTTTCGGAGAGTTCTCCATGGAATTCAGCAGTCAGGCTGAGAAGTTCATTTTGCTGTCTCTTCTTGAAACAAATACAATGGTAGTAGATGTTTGATTATTGGATTCTGAATAGTTAAAGCCGTGGTTTTAAAGGCTGGATACAGAGCTCAAAGTAAGATATCCACTCCAGTGCATCACGTGACTCTATACAAAGTCTTTTAGCAAAATGGGAGCAATCTGAGGCTTGGGTTGAACAGTGCAAATTTGGTATAATAATTAAGGGCTCTATGCATGAATGTGTGGAGTGGCTATGTACTGTGCATCCGTGGCACGTAGCCACACCCATTGCCCCCCCCGTGTGGGATGCACAAAATGGGTCACGCAGCCCCTATACACCCAATCCCCCAGCCACATGGACAGAAATGCACCAGGGGTGGGCAGGGGGCATGCTGGCACTATGCGGTATGCACTATGGGGCATAGTGCTGTGCACCAAGGGGCATAGGAGGGTGCCGTTTACACCAGGGGAGACCCTGCCATAAGTACCCTATGCACCCAGCCCCACACACAGTGGTAACCCCAGAAATGCCCTGGTGGGTGATAGAGACACCCCCAACACCACTGGCCACTCACCCAGTCCAGATGCTGTCCTCCATGGCAGGAGACATACCCACCCCACAGACAGCTGTAATCCCATTCCCCAGCATTAGCACCACTCATACCCCACCCCCCGCAGGTGTCAGCCCAGTCCCTCTGCAGTGCATGCCACCCCCAACACATGGAGCTGCCCCTGCCCCTGTTCTGTGCCGTACACAACCCCCCTGCACACAGGTGCTCCATCCTTGAATGTCCACAATCCACCACCGGTCCCCCCTGCCCCCACATTGGTGGTCAGTGTTACCTCCACCAGCGTGGCACCGACAACACCTCCCCCATCCCCCGTACATTCCCATCAATGCTGCAGGCAGGAAAAGCCAGTGATGCAGCCATCCTCACACCTCCTTGGCCACTGGCCATCCAAGTGATGCTGGGAGTGTGCCCCTATCAATAGGCAATGTGCTTCCAGCAGCACTTGGATGGCCGGCAGCTGAGGAGGTGTGAGGAGGGCTGCACCACATGCCATTCCTGGCTGCAGCACTGACAGGAAGGTGTGGAGTGGGGGAGGGGTTGTCAGTGCCGCAGTGGGTGGGGAGGATAATGAACAGCATGGGAGCATGGGGACACCAGGAATGGGGTCAAGGGGTGTACCAAATGTGGTGTTCCTGACTGGGCAGTCACACTGAGGCTCTTTGGGGGTTACTCCAGGGATAGAGTGCAGGAGTCTCAGGGGGTATGCAACAGCGGGGTCAGGGCACATCTGTGTGGGGGGGCAGCCTGTGGAACAGGGGTGGATTCCCACTGCTGGGGGTCCTTCTGTGCACTGAGAGGGTGCCTTGCATTAAAGGCTGATGTGGGGGGAAAACAGGACAATGGGGCCTTGCCGTGTGGGTCCAGGTGACTGCTGTAGGCATTCACACATTCAGACCCATGCTGTAACTCACAAGGGATCCACTGTGGGACCCATTGCAGGCATCTGATTGGATGCCTGGCTGTGTCTGCGACTCCATCCACTGCCGCTCTGCGTGGACCTGCATGCCGGGGAGAGTGGGCCCATGGGCAGGTGGTAGCCATTGATGAATATGGCCAGTGCACACCTGTCCACAGGTATGGAGCTATGTGAGTGGGATACATGCCTCTGGTGTGTAGTTACCACCTGGTAGTGTATAGGCCCCCCCATGGGGCTTATGCATGAATGGGTGGTGTGACTATGCATCACGTATCTATGGCATGTAGCCACTCTGCACTCATTGCGCCCCCCCACATGGGATGTAGTTCCCGGGGCATGCAGCCCCTATGCACCCAATCTTCCAGCAGCATGGACAGCAAGGCACCAGGGGTGGGTAGGGGGTATGCTGGCAGTATGTGGCGTGCACTATGGCATGTAGTGCCATGCACTAGGGGATGTAGGAGGGCACCGTTTACACCAGGGGAGACCCTGCTATAAGCACCCTATGCACCCAACCCCACACTTGGTGGTAGCCTGCACATGACCTGGTGGGTGTAAGGGACACCCCCAACACAAATGACCACACGACCAGGCCAGATGCCAATCCCCCCATGACAGGAGACACACCCTGCTGCACCCCTCTGACATTTTTCCACCATGTCCCCTGGTCACAGCTGGACTCAAGCTTCGGCACAGTGTGCACTTCCCATTTACAATAGGCATATTCCAGAATAAAAGGCCCCTGTTGGCAGGATACTCCCCCTTCCTCTGCACACAGGAGTCCGAGCCACAGCATCCCAGCACCCTTCCCTGGTACTGCCACCCCCACATTGGTGGTCAGTGGGTCCCCACCCCCACAACACTGACAACCCCCCCGCTGTACCTCCCTGTCAGTGCCATGGCTAGGAATGGCCGGTGGCACAGCCCTCCACACACCTCCTCAGCCGCCAACCATCCAAATGATGCTGGAAGTGTGCTATCCATTTATAGGGGCATGCCCCTAGCATCATTTGGATGGCCAGTGGCTGAGGAGGTGTGTGGAGGGCTATGCCACTGGCTATTCCTAGCTGTGGCTCTGACGGGATGGTATGGGGATGGGGCAGTGTTGTCAGTACTGCAGGAGGTATCTGATGACCACCAATGATGGATCAGGGCATTCAGGTTCAGGGGGGAAGGTGTGCAGTACTGGGCAGCACCAGGTATGGACCCCCTGCTGTGGCGGGTGGTACGCCACAGATGGGGAGTGACAGTGGGGGGTTCCTGTACAACACCATTGGGGGGGCATTTGCAAGGATGTCCTGTGTTGGGGCAGGGGTTACTGACAGGAGCAGGGACAGGGTGACACTGTGTTGGGGTGGGGGGAGCCCCTGGACATATGGGGTGGGCCTGCTGTGCGTTGGGATGCAGTTCACTAGCTGGGACCACAGTGGGACTATGGTGAATGTGGCTGCATGGGTCCAGGTGTCCGCTGGTGCTATTTACACACCTAGACCCATGCCCTGCTGCATAAGGGATCCACTGAGGCACCCATACCGGGCATCCCGTTGGATGCCCAACTGTGTCAGCAACTCTGCCCCGGCTACCCTGTGAATTACTGTGCACTGGGGGGGTGGAGCCATGGACAAGTGGCAGCTGATGGTGAATGCTGGCAGTGCACACCTGTTCACAGGTGCGGAGCACCACAGATGGGATATGTGCCTCCGGCATGTATTTCCCCCAATTGTGAATAGGCCCCTAAGTCTGAAACTTAGCTAAATAGTAAAATCAACAACATTAAAATTTGTTTGGAAGGATTTAATATTGACAGGCAGGACAGGTTGGGGAAGAGTGGAGGAACTGTAATGAATTATGTTAATTCCAAATTTAAAACAAAGGAGATTGAATGCTACATAGGACCATCAGGCTGTGATATGGTAACTGTTGATATATTATCAGGTTCTGAGAAACACATTACAGTCACGTATGTATACATGCCACTGAGCTTAATTGATAGGGGATTGCAAGAAGTAACTGAATTAAAAAATAAATTTCCACAAAATAGGAAATGGATTTTACTTGGGGATTTTAACTATTACTGGGGACGCGAGCAAATTGATAATGTTAAGGATCTATTTCTAGAATCGGGCATCCTGCAGTTAATTACAGACTCTACTAGAGTTAATAACAAAACTGGTAAGGGACTGGTCTGGATTGTGGTACCTCATCCTAATAAGATCATTGAGTGTGGGGTCCTACCAGATTCATTTAGTGACCACTGCCCAGTCTTTTGTGAGTGAACAACTAAACTAGTGGGAAGCCCTCCTCATTATATAGAAACCAGAAACTTAAAAAGAATTAATACTTAGATAATGAATGAGGCCTGTCAAGAAATTGACTGGTCCTGTTTGGAGACACTTAATGATATTGATGGTATATTGGACAAATTTGGTATGCTGCTCACTCGGGTAATAGATAAAATTGCCCCAAAAAAAGAAAATGAGAATTAGAGCCAATATAGAGGATAGTGGATGGGCAACAGTGAACAACAACAGTGTTCACTTCGAGAGGTTTTCAGTTGTCATGAAACCTTGAGAAGTTACAACACTGTTGTTGTTTACTGTTGCCCATCCACTGTCTTTTATAGTGTATGGGCAAAAGTAAATCTAAAACAGCTTGTGCCTTCCTCCTCGGTCATGCCGTGATGTCGGAGCCCCGCACCCATCCCCACCCTACCTTGTCCAAACACTCCGCTCATTCCTGGTCCACAGCGGTATTTATTTCTTACCTTAATCTGGTGTACTACTAAGCACCGGCAAAGATTTAAAAAAAAACGGCACTTACTATCTCCTCCTGTGCCTTCGCTTAACTGCCGTCCATTGTATGACTGCCTATAGAGCGAGAGTGGCGTATATGCAAATGTAATCCATGCTGTTGTACCATTGATGTGACGTACTCACAATGGTACAACAACATCATGACGTCACATCAGTGGTACAACAAAACTAGGGAAAGCTAGATTTACAATGACTGCAACATTCTAACATGCACTATAAAAACAAATGGGTTACTTCTGAGCTCTTGGAACTGATGAGACAAAGAGATAGAATGTGAAAAAAATATAAGGTGGACAGGGATTCAGTTACATTACAGAATTACAAGTCCCTACCAAATAAATGTAAAACTGAAGTTAGAAAGGCTAAAAACAGTTTTTTTTAATCTCTGAACAATTTAATTCCCTTGGGAATACCCCCAAAAAACTGGTAAATGTTAAACTGCCTATTAGGGAGGAAATCAAATGAAGGTAGTTATTTGATTGCTTGATGAAAACAATCTGATTAGCATTCCCTCTATCATGGCTGGGATGTTTGATAATTATTTTGGTGATTTGGATAGTTTTAAAACCAATTTCAACATAATCACAATTGTTGACCCCTCTTAGAAACAGTAATATTAATCACCCTACATTTTATTTTCAGATTGTCACACCTGATTTGGTTAGAGACTATGTTTTAAAATATGACCCTCATCCCTATATTGGTCCTGATAATATAGATTTTAGGTTTATTAAGATGGGAATTAATGAATTGGCCTCCTCATAGCATATTTATCTAATTACTCTTTGTGCAATGTTTTTTTTTCCCAAAGATTGAAAACTTGCAACCATAAAGCCCATATTTAAAGCTGGCAATAGAGAATGTGTTTCCAACTACCATCTCATTTCATTACTGGCTCCTTTATCACAAATTCTGGAGAGGATTATTTTCGATCAAATAACTGTTTGGAAAGTTATGATTTCATGACAAGTTCACAACACGGTTTTATATCAAAGCATAACACAGAAACAGCCTTGATGAGGTTCACAAGCTGCGTACAGTGCCCTTGATAAGGGGCACTGTGCCGCAGCAGCATTTGTGGACCTCACCAAGGTCTTTCACCTTGTAGATCATGGCCTATTGTTAGACTTGCGACAGAAATGGGAAGGAAGGAGTTAATGTTTTGGATCTTCCATCAGACATTTTTTCTAACAGTCTGAATAAAAAACACACACACACACAGGCTGGGATGCCACTGTTCAGCAGTATCTGGCTAAAAGGTGAGCCACAAATCTCAGACACACAGACTCACAGTTTAAAGGGATTGGTTCACTCAAATATAAACTTAAGGTTAAAAAGGAATATAATTGGTCACTGATAGGTGTTCAATCTGATTGGGACAATTAAATACATACATGGTAGATGGTTGGTGCATTCAAAGGTGGAATAGGAATTATCTAATCCCAGGAGAGAATGTAAGATGCTGAAAGACAGTAAGTAGGGAGAGTTACTCTTGGAGTTGAAGGAAGAAGCTGTCCAAGAGACTAAGCTTGGACCTACCCTTCTAGCTATGTCCGTGGGAGCTGGCAGATAGCATAGGGTCCAGTGTCTCTGGAGGAATAGGAAAGGGTGAGATTGATACTAGCATATCTCAGTAACAGCCTTTTTCTGTTTTGTCATCTGTTATTGAAAAGCATTTGTTTACTTTTCCTGTAACAGTGTTATTCTCTTGTGTTGAATATAGATATCCTGTAATGCTTCTTTTCACTTTCTGTTAAGTGAAAAACTATGTATTTACTCAACAGTTGTGTCTGTGATGTCATTTTTCTAAGGTGATACATGGTTTCTACTGGCTGAGGTAAACTCTGTTTAGCCTCTGCCTTCTGAAAGAGACACACTACCAGACTTTGATCTGTGCAATTACACGTTTGACTACCCAGTTTTGTAAACTTGGGAGGCTGGCGCTGGGCAAACCCAGCTGGTGGCAGCGAATACCCCAGGGCAGACACCTCTCTGAAAGCTGTTCTAGCCCAGAGAGAGAGGTGGGTTGTCATAAGACTCTCTTTTGGAGTTCAGTTTTTCAAATAATGTTATAGAGTGGTTTGATACTTATTTGGGGATCAGAACGCACAGAACAAAAATCTTAGAAAGCATCTCAGGTTCTCTGCAGATTGAATGTGGGGTGCCACAGGGCTCCATTTTGGGCCTTCTTTTTTCATTATTTATGAATTCGGCCCCTTGTACTTGTAAAGAATCTGAGATGACCCTATAAGCAAATGATGTAGTCATTTTTAATGCTGCAACACAGCCCAAGGATGCTCTGAGGACTGTGCAAAATGATTTCAATTCTTTTCAGGAATGGCTTCTGTCAAGGCATATGGTGTTATGTTAAACACTAACATAACAAAGGCCATGGTCTTTTCTGGATGATGTAAAAAAAGAGAACTGAGTCCCTTGATAGTAGATTTAAAAGGAGAGCCTATTGAAGTAGTTGAAAGTTTTAAATATTTTGTTGTTTTTTTGACAATAACCTATCCTTTGAACTTTTTGTCAAAAAATTTATTAAATTAGTTCATCAGAGATTAGGGCTTTTGTTTAGAGTATGAACCCATCTTGTACCTGAGTCTTGTAGACTATTAGCACATTGTTTTTTATTCAGTGTTTATGATTATGGGTTGAGTGTGTATTCAGCCACTAGCAGCAACATGCTTGATAAGTTAAACGTTGCATGTAACAGTGCTCTGAGATTTATGATTAATTTGCCAAGTAGGGCCCATCATTGTAATGTGTTAAAGGTTGCTGGGTGTTTATCACTTTAAAATAAAGCCAATTTAAAGATGACTACTATGTTACATAAAGGAACATTAGGGCAGTTACCTCAGACAGTCCTATCATTGTTTCTCAGAACTATGAATTTGCAAGGGACTAGATCCCAGAGTAAATATGTGTATAAAATTCATTTTTTTAAAGTGATTGGGCAAAAGTCCATATTATATAGGGCAACTAGATTTTATAATTCTATACCCAATGAAATTGCCAATTGCACAAGCATTAGTACATTCAATACTAAACTTAAACATTGATTGTTGTTAAGGAATGAATGTACTTGCACTTAATGTTTGTTCTTTGTTTCACTAGTATTGAAATCATTTTTATACTGTGTTTTTTTGGGTCTGTACTGTATTGTATTGTATTGTATTGTATTTGTGTTATATGACTTTTTTTTAAATGTGTCACTTTTGAAAATGGGCAAAATTGCTTATCAGCTAACAAGTTTAAAAAATAAAAAAAATGAAATGAAATTCCAGTGGAATATAGTTAGGAAAAACTCAAACATGTGTAGACAACAATAATTTAGGCCATACAGAACTAAACAGTGTTTTTTTTTCATATAATGCAAGCTCTTTGATTAATCAAAGCAAGTACAGTTGGAGCTGGAGGAAAGGACTAAACACAGTGCATTTTTGAATTGGGCAGTATACAGTAGGCTTAAAAGGGATTCCTGCAGCTTATTCATCCAGATTCATACAGCTCATTCATCCAGATAACTTCCATAATTCCTTTAAATGCTTGAGTCAGGAGAACTTGGTCCAAAATGATTTTTGCTTGTACAATGGGCCTATGGTCATGGATTTAGGCCTAGGTGGTGTTTCTAGTGAAGAGTTTTTATGATCTTTTCCCATCTTGAGGTGCAGTAATGTGGGGCATAATCAACCTTCCAACAGTGGGCCACCAAGCTAATGCCCCTCAGTTCATTACCAGAGGAGGCATTTCTCACCTGTATGTTTGTCTATGTGTGCTACCTGAGCTGGCAGGTAATATAGCTGTATGTTGGTTAGACTACTCCATTCTATTGAAGTCCCATAACATGGAACAAGTTATCACCTCCCCTACCAGGTATAACCCCTGCTCACTAAACCACTCCATCCTTGATTGGAATGTCTCAAATTGGGCTGATCTAGCCCTCCAGGTAGGCAAAATGAAGGATTCTATTAGTGACCATACCCCCACTTACATAATTCTGGCCACAAAATCTAGCCGTTCACCTCCCAAACTGCTGTCTTTTAGGAAATTTAACAGGCAGAATCTGGACACTGTCCAAAGGGATGTAAAATCCATAAACTGGTCCTCCCTCTATAGGCTCGACAATGTCTCCTCTGTAGTTACTTTCTTTACTGATGCCCTATGTAAGCTGCAAGACAAACACTTCCCTCTCACTACCAGAAAGGTTAGAGGTGACTGCATCCTTTGGTTAACTAGGGAACTGCTATCACAAATGAAATCCAGGGACAGAATATGGAAATCCTACAACGCTTCCCCCTCACCCCAGCTATGGAACGCCTATTGCGAACTGCGCAATTCTTGCAAAAAAGCTGCTAAGACACTCAAGCACGCATACTTCATCAACCAGCAAAAGAACACCCTTGGTAACCCTCATAGCTTCTGGGTATCTATTGGGTCCATCCTGAATCCCAAGGCTAATAAGCAAATTATGCAACTTGTATCCCCCTCAGGCCCCATCTATGACCCTGTTAAGATAGCTGACACTTTCAACTCAATGTTTACTGACCCTAATCCCATATCATAGTAAACTTCCTCCATAGCCTCCATCTGACCAGAACAACAAAGCCTGTCACATCAACTCCTCCACTAGTGCTGACCTTCCTCTCCCATTTTACTTCCAGGCCATTGGTGAAAGTGTCATCATCAAACTCCTGAAGTCACTACCACCTAGAGGAAGCCCCGGCAGTGATGGTCTTTACCACACCTTCCTGAAGCTCATCTCCACAGCTATTGTCAAACCCCTAACTTATATATTCAATCTTGCGCTATCGTCATCCTCCATCCCTGACTCATGGAAGCATGCTCACATGGTTCAAATCTTTAAAGCAGGTGATCCCCCCACCGTTGAGAACTACAAACCCATCTCCCTCCTGCTGCATTTAATTAAATTACTTGAAAAAAATCATGCATCATCAATTATTGGAGCATCTTGGCAAATACTATCTCCTTTCTCCCCATAAGCACAGCTTCAGCAAACACCGCAGTACCTCCTAAGATTTGGCCCTCTTTTCTGACCATGTCCTTAAGAAATTGGACTTGGCAAAGCCACAGGTGCATTTTTTTCTGGATCTATCGAAGGCCTTCAACCTCATTGACCACCACCTTCTTCACTCCACCCTGCTGCACCTTGGCTGCTCCCCTGAAACTGCTACTTGGTTCCATAGCTTTCTCACCAATAGGTCCCAGTGTATGCTGATAGGCAAAAATGCATCGGACACCCTACCCACTCACACTGGAGTCCCCCAGGGCTCCATTCTTAGCCTACTACTTTTTTCCATGTTCATTAATGCACTTCCCCTAGACACTCTAAACTGTAAGTCACTTCTCTATGTGGACGACCTAGTACTATATCATAGTGATGAATCTCTGGAATCTATCTCTTCCACCCTTACACTAAACTATGGTGCCACTCATATTTGGTTCCTCTCCAACAAATTCCTTGTGAATGAAAAAAAGACCAAAGCCATGCTCTTTGGCTCTAAACCTTTCCTTACCAAGGTTGCCAAATCAAACTCCACCCTCCTGGTACTCTCACCCGTGGGCCCCCCTCTTGAAACTATCCCCCACTTTAAATACCTAGAGGTGACCCTGGATCCATCCCTTACTTTCAATGAACACATCAATCTCACTGCGAAGAGAATTCACCAGAAGCTAGGCATTACCTACTGCCATAAACAATTCTTGTCCGCTGAGGCATGCCTAGCTGTTGCATAAGGTAACCTTCTGCCCCAATGTCTACTGTTCCCCATCTACTCTTTCATGTCCTCTTCACTATAATCTCACCTAAACATTACGTACAACTTCATCTGTCACTTTGTTCTTCTAGCTCACTATTAAACCCACCACTACACACTCTATCAGTCCCTAGGGTGGCTCCTACTACAGGGTCATTTTGACAATGCCATGGGATGCTTATTTGATAAATCTCTCAGGAACTACCTGCTATAACCCTATGCTTCACTACTTATGAATCGGGCGACCTCCAGGAGCCTTAGGGACTCCTCTGTTACTCCTTTTGAAGTCCCTCACATCTGAACAGCTATGAGAAGTAAAGCTTTCTCTGTCACTGCTCCCCTCCCTTTGGAACCGACTCCTGTCATCCATCTGCTTCTCCCCCTCCCATGTGGCTTTCAAAACTGCACTGAGAGCATGGCTTTTACTGGAGACTACTTGCAACTGTTCTTTTGTCAACACTAGGGCCCGAAAACCACCCTAGTTCCTAGGCTGTGCCGTGTGTTGGCTGCCTATTCCCCCTAACCCAGCTATCCCCTTGACCCCCCCCATGTCTCCAGCATTTTCCCTCCTGAATATCTCTATCATGTGATATGTGCTGTCTCCCTTATCTCTCTTGATTTTCTCTTTTTATTACCCTAGCTTGATTACTTGCACCTCTCTCTGTACATACATGGCTGCTCAAACTGTCAAACAGCAGCAAATCCTGTATCATGCAACTGTCTTGTATCTACACATGTATTTTTTTTTTTTTTTTTTGGTGGTGTTTTTTTTTTCTTTTTTTTTATTTTACTGAATGTACTGAATGATCTACTTATTCTGTATGACCTCATGGGGTGTACATCCCCTTGTACTTATGCATTGTATTTCTGCTGTTGCCTGTACCCTATCATTGTATTTCTGTTGTTACTTGTTGCCTGACACTGTGTGGCCCTGGTTGTGGCTGAAAACGGTCCTTTGGATCAGTTCATTTACCTGGTTAACAAAGACAGAAATAAATAAGTAACACACAAGACACCTCCCTCATTTGATACTTGACGTATGACTGCTCTTACTCGGGCATTTTTTATTTCTACATATAAAAGCTGATATGCAACCACTCACCTGAGTGAATAGTTTGGCAGATGCTAAAATACGTAGAGCTTGGAACAAGAAGAGTAGTTTGGACAAAAACATTTTAACACTACTTCATTTGCCTGTTATGGGCAATGGAAGGGAAGTCCAGCTCTCTATGTCTGCCCCTTCTTTCCTGGCTGGCTCCCTTCTGCCTACTGTGGCTCCACCAACCCCATCACCCTCCATCTCTGGGACTTACCTTGACAAATTCACCCTGTGGCTAGGCCATAGGGTGTCCACAAGCCTCCTCTGGATGGCTTTGTTCAGTTCAGTGGTCCAGTGCCCAGTAGACAGTGTTGGTTCTGCAAGGTGCTGCAGGGCTTCATCCTGCCACTGGCAATATTTTCCCATGTTTTGGTTTTTCAGCCCACAGATGATCCATGGAATTGACAGCTTGATGTATGCATGTCATTGGATGTGCTGAAATCTTACTTCAGGAGCATCCCCCCACCTGGAACAGTGCTGCTCCTAAGTGCACCACCACCCATGGTCAACTAGGTGGTGGTTTTACAGCAGAGCAGGCTGCCCTTCTTGTCTGAAGGAGGACAGCATCTGTTGAGATACTCAATCCTCCTTCCCCTGACTGACCCATGAGTGGCCCATATTTGTTCCTGAACCCAGGTCGCTCTCATCGTTGCAGGTGAGGCATGGATGCTTCAGCTGTCTGCACCCCTGGGCTGGCTTCCCCTGACCTTCTTTAACATTGGTGGGCAGTTTAGATCAGACATCCTAGTCCCATTATTTGGGATCTGGACTCCCAAGGACTTGAGTACTATGACTTCTTTAATATTATAGCAGTTACCTGTCGGGTTTCTAATGGGCGTGCTGCCTTAGATACAGAATTTCACTCTTTCCTCTGTATATCTTGTATTCTATTTAGCTGCTGTATTCCCCCCAGTATTTCTGCTATCTGTGAGAGAGAGATTGCTCCAGTTTCTTAATGTAGAGCAAGAGATCATTTGTGAATAGAGTGACATTGTGGTGATGTGTCTTGAACAGAGCACAGCTTCTAGGGTCTCCAGGGTAAGAACATACTGTATATTACAACAGGCAAAAAGGGGTCCACTGCTGTCCAGTGCTCCTGGTCAGCTTGAAGGGTTTGTACAGCTGTCCATTTGTCAGAACTTGTGCTTGTGAGTGGGAGTATGGGGATTTCACCCAACCTTTGAACCTGGGAACTATGACAAACCTCTCCAGAGTGTGGTATATGTTCCCCCACTGCATGCTATCAAAGACCTTCTCAGCATATGGTGCCATAATCCCAGGCTTGTGACCCCCCAACCCAGTGTCCAATTCGAAAGCACATTCAATGTTCTGTGAATACTGTCTTTCTTTGGTGTTATTTAATGAATCCTATCTTATCTAGGTGGATAATTAATGGCAGAAACTGTTCTGATCTACTGGACAAAATTTTCGTAATGATTTTGTAGTCCATCATTAATAAAAGAGATTGGATGTTAGGAGTGGCAAAGCCTAAGATCCTTCACCAGCTTTGATAAGCAAAAATACTTTAGTCTGCTTCCAGAACTGAGCGCAGATGAAAATTGGAAAAAAAGATTGAAAAGGGAGAGAAGTGGGGCCGTGATGGCTGGTACAGAGAAATCGAGAAAATTAGTATCCAGACCACTGAGACTGTCCCTTTACAGAAATAGGGAGAATAAGGCAGTGAGGGTGATCTCTGTGGAAACTGTGGAGAAGGAAAAAGATGTTGGGGTTGAAGGTGAGGAGATGAAGGGCATTTGTGGAGAGACATGGCAGGCTGGAGGGGAGAATGGAGGGAGGAACAAGAAGAAGAGAGAGGGCACAAGAAGTGAAGACATTTTTAAAGGTCTTAGAAACCTCATTTGGGCCAGAGATAGGTGAGTTTTCTAGTTTGAGGATAGGGGAGTTAGACTGTGTGTGTGTGTGTGTGTGTGTGCGTGTGTTTTGGGGGGGGGGCAAGCAGAAAGTGAATAAACTTCCAGAACCTATCAGATGATTTAAAGTTGTTCTGCAGGTTGTAGGAAAAGTACATTGATTTGTCTTCCCTGGTAGCCTCAGTACAGCTGTTATGTAAATGATTGAATCGCACTAAATCCTCCGGGGAGCTTGAGGTTTTGTGGAGATGCCAGACAGAACAGTGACAAGCTTTGAGCAGGTCAATTACCTCTGCAGAGATGCAGGGAAGGTGGGATCCATAGACATGAGATATCCTGAGAGGGACATGTTTGTCCCATGTTGCAATGACATTTGACAGGAAACAGGTTAGACCAACATGTATATCAGTGGACAATATGGGTGATGACCAGTTAGGGTGGGGTGATGACAGGACCCCATTAATGAAGTAATGATTTGCGGAGTTGGAGTTGAGATGGGTTGATTTATTAATGTGACTGAGATTGAGGGACTCAGTTTGGTAAGTTTTTTTGATGAGGAGGTAAGCAGTATGTGGATCCCAAAGGATTAAGAGTGCACCTGAAGTTGAAATGGAGGAGATGGATAAGAAAGCAGCAGGACAGGTATCAGGCTTGGCTTAAGGGAGGAGTAAATACAATCAATGAAAATAGCAAGTGAGTAGGGGAAAGGGAGCCTGTATTGTACTGTTGTGTATTGCATTGTATTGTACTGTATTGCATTGTATTGTACTGTATTGAATTGTACTTCATTGTAATGTACTGCGTTGTATTATTTTGTATTGCATTACATTGCATTGTATTGAACTGTATTGCATTGTATTGTTTTGTAGTGCAACAGTCATTCTCCTTCTTGTGCTGCACTGTCATGTCTGTTTAGCTGAGCACCGAGGTGAGGTTCATTGGTCTGCATTTAACTTAATCTGACCTCGTTCCCTTCTTAAAAAGGGTATGGCATTGGACATTTTTTAGTCTTCTGTAATTATCCTTGTCTGTTAGGAGTCCTAAAGATATAAGTAATGAGCCTGGTTAGAATCTTTCTTAACTCTACCATCATCCTAGGGTAGAGTCAAGTGGATCATTGTATATTCTGTGCTTAAAACACATTTGTTCCCATAGACGCCACATGGCATCGGAACCATTCATTGCTAGATCCAACCCAAAATGATCACTGGGAGAAAACAAGTTAACACACTTCAGCTTTCCATTAATTCTGGCATGATCGGCACTGCCTCCAGCTTCTACCCCTTTCAGACCAAGGCTCTGAGTTCTTAGGTGACACCAAAAAAGTAGCTATTGAGTGCCTCTTTCATTACTCCTGCCTACCTCATTTCCCCACCAATAACCACTGACCCACACTTGTCCTTGACTCTCTTTTTGATCCCTATCTATGTATTGCAAATGTACAATCCTATCTTCCTGTCCTAGCATAGCTTGCACAACCATAGACCTTTTTTCCCCCTGTAATGTCCTACTGTACACTCTGCTTGTCCTTTGAAGTTTTCCACATATCAGATACCTTGTTTTTCTCCTTTAACTTCTGTAACTAACCTCCCAGAGGCTTACCTCAACTCTGAACCCAGGAGCGCTTGAATGGCCATATGTAGTCTTTTCCTCTCCCTCCTCCAGGAACTGCAAGGGGTCAGAGAGAAGCAGCAGGGTGGCAGAATTGTTCTTCGGGGCCTGACTGTCATATACATTGATCACAGTCCCTGCTCCCCTTATGGGGGACTTAGAATAAGGATCTCATCTGTGACATGAGACAATATTGTAAAAATGACCTAGGCTCTTGGCCAGGGTGCTGTGGTGGAGTGTAATAGCACACTCACAGATATTCCTTATACATTGCCCGCCCCCACAAACTCAGAAATGGGTTGGGCATATTGACTGGATTGCCCTTCAGTGCTTGGGTGCCAGTATCCCTTTAAAGGATACGGTAGTCCGTGGAAGGTTGCCATATCCCACAATCCCTTACTCTATGCAGACTGCAGAGTACAATATCCACTCCAGTGCCAGGCCAAGAATCTGACTAGATTCAAGTTGTGCAGGCACACTTTACTACTTGACCCATCACTAGCAACTATGCTGTGGTCCATGGGTATAGTAGGGAGCTGCCAAGGGCTGTGGATGCCACCACTAGTGTTGACATCTGTAAGTGTGAAGAGAGTCTGCTCCTGGATCTGCACCAAAGCTATCAGATCTTTGTTAAGCATGCCTAAACACTATTTTAGCTCTCAAAAGGACTTTGGATATTTCAGTGTACCACTTTGAATATTTCAGTGCACCAGATGGAAGGGTTTATGGTGGTGAAAAAATTAAAAAAAATTAAGCACAGCTGTCAGTTCTGATACCGTAGCTGCACTTTGAGGCCACCAGCAGTTTCTAGTGGCTACAGCTTGGGGCAACCTGGAGTAAAGGCTCTAGCAAAGTATATATACATACAAACATAAGAAAATGCCAGCAGAAGCAGGCCTTGGGTCTCTCGAGTCTGCTTGAATATGCAGTTAGCCCCTCAACTTGCAGCTACCCCACCCTCCCGCCCTCTTCATCTTAACCCCCACCCTGTCCCAACCCCTTTTAAAGCCACCCACCATTCTACAGGATACCACCTCCTCGGGTAGGGTATTCCACCTGTCCACCACCCTATCTGTGAAAAAGTGTCTCCCAATTTCCCTCCTGAATTTCCCCCCTCCAATCTCAGCTGATGCCCTCTCATATCCCTCCCTCTTCTAAGCTGGAACATCCTTTCTGTATTAACCTTATTTATCCTCTTAAGATATTTAAATGTTTAAATCATATCCCCCATCCCTTCTCTCCTCCAGGGAATACATGTTAAGCTCGCCCAATCTATCCTTGTAGGACCTTCCCTCAAATCCTTGGATCATTTTTGCTGCCCTACATTGCACCCCCTCCAACAATTTGATGTCCTTCTTCAGAAATGTTCACCAGTACTGCTCACAGTACTCCAGGTGAAGCCTGATCAGAGACCTGTACAGGGGAAGAATCACCTCCCTATTTCTGGAGGAGATTCCCCACTCTCTACATCCTAGCACCCTGTTGACTTCTGTTTCCACCTTTCTGCATTGTGCTGAGTAGCACATGCTGCCAGTAATAAGCGCCATGGATCCTTTTCTTCCTCTGTGCTTTCCAGCTCCACCCCTCCCAGCTGATAGCTCCTCCCCTGGTTTTTAGCCCCAAAGTGCAGTACCTTGCAATTCTTGGCATCGAACCCCATCTGCCATGTTTTTGACCAGTCCTGTAGTTTGGTCAGGTCCTCCTGCAGCCCCTTTCTCCCTTCAATGTCATCTACCACAGCTCCCATCTTTGTATCATCAGTGAACAGACTGATCCTACTCCGGATCCTGTGTGAGATATCAGTTATGAATATCCCAAACAGCACAGGTCTCAGTACCAATTCCTGTGGCACCCCGCTCATCACTTGCCTCAGTGATGAGACTTCCCATCCATTTGACCATCTTTGTTCCCACCCCTATGTATTCCAGCTTCCTCCCAGCCTCCCATGTGGCACAGAATCAAAGTCCTTGCTGAAGTCCAAATAAAGGACAGCTACCGCATGGCCTCTGTCCTGCTCCCTGGTCACCCAGTCATAATACTCAATTAGATTTGTCTGGCAGGATCTACCCGACACAAACCCATGTTGCTGACCATCCTGGAGACCATTGTCCTCCAAAAAGGTCACCAGTCATTCTTTTAGGATTGTCTCCATGAGCTTCCCCACAATTGATGTGAGGCTCATTGGTCTGTAGTTGCCTGGTTCATCCCTAGGACCACATTTGTGAATGGCCACCACATGGATCATCCATAGCAGTTATATCCTACACAGTTAAGGCTGACACTAAATACCTGTTTACTTATTTATGCTGTTATGATATACAATTGTTCACACTTATGACCTCTTATTTGCTACCGAAAAGTTTGGAATTCTATGTGGATTCACATACACCATATGTAAATATTTTACCTCCCATACTGAGTAAACTGAGCTTCAAAGCTGATGGTGTCCGTAAAGTGTGAAAGGTCCAAATGCCACTGCAGGTTGCATATAGCTCCCTATTTAACCACCAGCTTTTGCTTTCAACATTGCATAAAACTTTCTTATGCATTTTACATGTTTAAAATAATACAGTGTAGTGTTTTATACCAAATTAAACTCAGTTATACCACTGTAAAATATTTTTTTCTGAGTGGCAGCAGGTAAAACAAATGTATTTAATCTCAAAAAGCAGACTGGCCAATAATCCCTCATCTGGATTTTGTACAGTAAGTGAACAAGAATGCACAGAACCATAGGGGAAGTGGGACAACATCACACACCTTACTCATGAACCATTTGTATCTTGCTATGTGAACTGCATGAACTCCGAAACTGTATGTACTCTGCAGTGTACCATTTAATGGCTTTTGCTCCGATTTCTACTTAGAATTGTATCCTTTGTATTCTGCAGTGGAAATTGTATGTCTCTGTACTACTTGTAATTTGTAATTGTACCCTTTTATCCCAATTCCCCAACCCCCAGGTCTCAACTGGAAATGAGCCAGGGGCTCTGCATTCGCACATAGTAAAACATGCTATAAATAAGTGCATAAATAATTAAATCTGCCGTAAGTGTCATGAAAATATATTTTTCATTACAAAATACTTCAATTTCATTTAGTTAATTTGTTTAATTTCAAGGAAGATGCTATTATCAGGCTATTATCAATGCTGTTAATTGAAGTTTTTATGACTTGAGCTGAACATGACAGTGGTTGCTTGAACTGCAAAAAGAGGCTGTTCTCAAAAAAATGTTGATTTGTACAAAAAAGGCATATTTTATAACAGTGCTCCAACATAAGGACACAGAAAAATATTATAGAAAAATCAATAGGGTCTGTACAGGGAGCATAAAACCACATGGGGTTTGCTTTCAACAGTATCTAGTACTGTTTCAGTAATTTTCTATTGGCAAGTGCAATTGAAGAAAACATACAGACATGAAACACTTGATTCTTTCCAAATAAAATGATGCTATTATGCTATCCTCAGAGAAAATTCTTGAAATATAGTCAGATATAGCACTGAAAATTGCATTAAAATGAATGGAGTTTTCCTGTGAAATATCCATATAAATCTAGATATACTAGACAGGGGTGTGTGAGCAATGAATATTATTCCCAAATAACATGAAAATTGATCTTCCTGAATCTACATCTGAAAAACAAATTGTTTTCACTATTTTTATTAGGCAAAGTGTATTCAAGAATGAATATATAAAATAAAATGTTACCCTTCCCAAGTGGCCAGAGGTAGTCTCCTGGTTACCCTCCTCCAGATTCCAGTCTCCCACCCACCCCCACCCCTCATGTGGAGTCTTATTCAGCTAAGAAAACGTGATAACTGGCTCCTGGCATCTTGACAGGAGCTGATGGTGCCTTTATGGCATCTCCCTCCCTAGCCCTACTACTCCATTGATATAAATTAGCTAGTTATACCCTCCTGCCCCCTCATAAGCCTAATCCTTGATTAGAGGGTTGGCTAGTGCCAAATATCTAGTCTAGTCTGTTGGTCCCCCTTTCTCTGCCTGTAATGTTCCCCAGCCTGCTCCACTCACTAAAATCACAGCTGATCAGCAGAGCAAGTGTGAGCAGGGCTGGGACTGAATGATCATGAGGAAGGGGTTGGGCAGTAGCATCAGTAGTTGTAGTGCTAGTTAGTCTAATAGATCAGACTGCCTAGCACCACTACTACTGATACTCCTGTCTTACATCTCCATCAAGATCGCTCGTGCCCTGCCTCGCTTGCACTTGCTCTACTTATTAGCTGTGATTAAGCAAGCAGAGTGGGATGGGTAGCAGGGATGGAGGAGGAAGGGTGGATGACTGAGTAGCCTGAAATTATAGCACTAGCCTACCCAACCCAATTAAGTATTGGTCTCAGGGGTCCCAGGAGAGTATAACTACCAAATGTATATCAGTGGGGGTAGTCAGGCTAGGGAGAGTGTTATAAAAATCCTGTTGGCTTCTGACAACTTGCCAGGCTGAGTATTCATTTGATTTGCTATAGGGGACTCCAGAGAAAGGGTCAGTGGGTGAAAAAAGCTTGGAATCAGGAGTGAAGATGGCTAGAGGATTAGCAAAAACAAAATGATAAGTACTCCAGCTGCTTTCTTTTTTATATTTACTGTTTTTATTGAAACCAGGTTACCCAGTCAGAAAAGTACAAAGTAATAAAAGAAACAGGTGTACAGATAAAATGAGCTATACACACGTTCTCCGGCAAAACAAATGCTATCAACCACACTAAAACATAAATAACTACCATAAGTTATCAGTCACCTTAGCGCCATAGTGCTTTAATGCCTGGGAGGGTAAACTAAAGCCACGGAAGCACAACTCATAACTACAACGCCATAAGCTAATTATGAAATAGGAACAATTCCATTCAAAAGCTTAAACTCTCCAGCTGGCTTCTTATGTCACAGTTTATTTCACAGGCATTAAAGTGCTAATCCAGTGTAAACTGGTGCAATGTGAACCATATCCATACATACAATGTGATGCATCTTGACTATCCCAAAAGTAGCATGACAAAGCCTCGTTGTTTGTCAGGAGGCTTGTCAGTGTACGTTTGGGACAGTTGAGGTACATCACATTGTAAGTATGGATATGTTCTTCTTGCAATGAGGTCCTTTTCTGCCGTAAAATTTCTGTGATTCTTCATGACTCTGCACTAGATTAGCACTTTTATGCATTTGAAATAAACTGTGGAATAAGAAAGCAGTCAGAGTGCTTATCTTTTTGGTTTGGGTATGTATCTATTTATTGAAACACCTGACTTAATGGGGACTTAGCCAACTCTTATGTTAACCCTGGCTGGGAGACCACACCTGTGCCCCTTGGGAAAGGGAAGCCTTTTATTTTTCTTCAGCCCCATACCAAATACTGCATAGGAATATAGAATACTGAATATTTTGGCCCTTGAATAGAATTGTCTGGCTGAATATTTGGTATAAGGTATTTGCACAACCCTGATGCATATTTCTGGCTACCACCGTGTTACATTTTTGTGAGATTAAGTTACAGCTTAGGGTAATGCTCTTAATGAGGTTATTCATGTAACTACCATGCATTGATTTTGTAGGGCTATAATAGATAAGCTTATTGCATGAATTCATGCAAACACCTTTTCAGTTCTCTACAAACATAGCTTTAACAACATGCAGTTGTAACAAGATGTATAACAAAATTGCTGTTTTTTCCTTGTTTCTTTCTATATTTGACTGAATATGTGTCTCATTTGAGGGTCTCCTTGAGTGTGGGGCAGACAATGTTTAAGTGTAATTAGGTGCTTAAGTTGGCTTAAATGACCCAAAGGCAAGGAAGTAGCATTCAGATAGCATGGATCCTGGTGTCTAACTACAAATGAGCTCACAATGGCGATCCCCTACCATGTTTGCTGCTGGTCTCGCAATGGCTGGAAATTGAAGTAACAAATTTATTTGTCCAGAGTGATTTCTAATTAGCATGGCTACTGGCAAGACTTACACTGGTCAAAACTGATCTTTAGCTTATAAAAAAAGTAAAAAGAAAACTGTAGAAAACTTTTAAACGTTTGGACTGAACCCTCTGAGTGATCTGACAAGCAGAGCTGGTTCCAGTCAGTAACATCGCGGAACAAAATAAAGTGGACAAAAATAAAGCACTAAAAACAGTGTCACCATCAATATTGGCAGCACAAAATGAAGCCTGCCAGAACAATGCAGGCTACATGACACACACTGCATGGAGACACTGCACTAGAACCCCAGTGGCCAGGAGCAAAAGCCAACATGCAGTCTCCCCTGTCCTTTGTGTTGTGTGTGTTGCTGGGGACATGCTGGTTTGTACTCCTGGCCCCTTGCATTATACATGGGCCATACACATGGTGGCCATGGTCCACCTGTCCTCCAATGGTTACCCCGATGCACTGTCTCCATCACTCAGCATTCTGGTGGGTGCCTATGTCATTAGATTACCATGGTAGGTGTCCAGTGGACTGCTTCCCCCAGTGGTGGTTGCACCCTGCCTTGCTCAAACTCCATGCACCCCTGTGCTGTTCCTGTGCACGGTTGCCTGCTGCTGTGTGTTCTAGTGCAGTATCTCCATGCGGTGGACATAGTTTGCTATCTGCGTGTCATGTAGCCTGCATTGTTCTGGCAAGCTTCATTTTGTGCTGCCAATATTGATGGTGACACTGTTTTTACCGCTTTATTTTTGTCCACTCTATTTTGTTCTGCGATGTTACTGACTGGAACCGGGGAGGGAGGGACTGGCCTGCAATGTATTGTGAATCACAAGGAATGTTTGCTATAGGGTTAAACTCAATTTGCTGATGCCAGATACCCTTGAACCAGAAATAAGTCTTGATATCCACCATAGGAAAGGGAGACTGCTGGACTCTTGAATCTTAAAACCCTGTAGAGGAACCATATCTATTATTCATGTGTGTGTGTGTGTGTTTCAGTCTGATTGCTCTCTTTTCCTGTATAACCATTGCAGTTCTATGAGAACAATTTCCCTGTGAACTTCTCCATTTTCCAACATAACACAGGAATCCCTGTATATCTGGGAGTAATACTGTGTCGAATGCAGAATTCTGCTGGCAAAATTAGCGCTGAATGACCATTCCACTAATGAAATTTCTGTCAAAATGTTTCTGTTTCTTCTGTGGAATTTTGCCTGCTGTGATCCTCACAATAATATTCTGCAAAACAGATTTTTTCATGAAAATTATTCTGCAACCATTTCTGCTGACAGTATTGAGATCCGTGGAATAATATTCCACAGAACAGCATTTTTTCCATGTAAAATTATTCAGCAACTATTTCCATGGAAAATATTGAGATCCACAGAATAAAATTCTACAGAAATGTTCTGGAAAAACAAACAAGGCAGATTTTTTGATGGAATTTCAAACATTCTGTGAAATTTCATTCCGTCGGAATTTGAAAATTCTGCACAGCACTATCTGGGAGCTCTTGGGACATCCCAGTGCCTGAAATGTTGGGATTTCACTGCAGTCTTTTACACACATGTAATAAATAACCCATGACATGGCATGGGTTTCCTAGAAAACGAATGCATACTCTGGTGAATTTCAGTGCATCCATGAAGTGCATTCATTCTCAAGAAAGGCATACTCTGGAGTGGGTTGTTGCAATTATAAATGGAAAAAGGTTTTTTTTTTTACAAATTAAAAACATTTTTTTTTCCTGCAGTTAGGCTGTTGCTAGGCAGAATATAATATGTGAATTTAGCAAAGAAGGCTGAGAGCTTTGCATAAACCCAGGAAGTACATTTATTTTGAAGAAATCAATTCCCTGATATGGGTTATTGCATTTAAAAAGTGGACAACGTTTATTTTAATGGAAAAGATTTTATTTTCATCTAGTTAGGGTGTTGCTAGGTAGATCATGATAAGTTGGAAACAGACTGTATGGTTCCTACGGAATTAATCCAAGGTCAAATGATATGTTTCAAACAATGAAGTTTTTAGATCTGGTCACTTTCATAGCCACATTTTATAAGATGAAGAGTAGAGGACCAATTTATTCTATTGAGACTTTCACCATTTCAAAAAAACATTCGCACCTCAGTGAAACTCACTCAATGAAAAACAATACATGAACCAGAATCAGTGAGCTGTGCCTCACTGAAGGAGTTTGTTAGCTTACTGCTGCAGTCATATAACCAGAACTGTATTGAAGAATATACAGAGTACAGTCACTTTCTACAGGGCAGCAATGACATCTCTGCATTGTAACCAATCTGTCAGCATCTAACAGATGAGAATCAGAAGAGAGACCTGCTCATTCTGCTTGACCTGACAATATTTCACATCTCTATGCAGACACAGAATAATTACCATATGCACATTTTCCTACAGATACAGTATTATCAGTGTCTACCTTCCCTGCTTGCTTATCTAAGACTATTTCACCCCTAACATGCAGATATAACTGACAGTATAGCCTAGAGGTTGGAGGAATGAGCTGTGAATGAGTTTGGCACCTCCAGCAGACCTGGGTTTGATTATCGCCACCTCCACTTGCATATTATATGACTCTGAGCAAGTCACTTAACCACCCCAGTTCTCCCGGGCTGCCCCTGAAAGCAGGCACTTGTGCTTAGTGGACCTTACTCGGTTACCAAAAGAATAAAACAAAATAAAATAATAGATGGCCAGTATGATAACATGAGAAAGTTTTCCTTAGTAAGACCAGTGCATATTTGCCTTTTCTGCAGACCTGACAATATAACACCTCAGTGTTCAGTAATGGTGTAATAAATACAATATTTATTTATCCAATCTGCTGGCCTACGAACACTTCCACCAATATGAAAAGTATGATCAGTGCATACACACCATGCGTATTGCAAACCACACATCTAATGAGTATGCTGTGGAGGAGAATATCGGCACCACCACCAAAGCTGGAAAGTTCAAACCTCAACATGAGAAAAAAAAGCAGAGGCAACAGACATGGCAGGTACCACATAGTATATGCTTAATTTATATCTCATTAGAAAATGGTCAGACTGGATTCTCTATCCTGATTGGCTGAAACTACCTGCAACCTGAGCATCTATTTTTCAATAGGTGCCCAGTAAAAAATAAGTGCCAGTCCAAGTAGCACCTTACTGCACAGCATTCCAGAGTGGTGGGCAGCCTACTTTTTAATTGGCTGGATGCAGGGAAGAAAATTTAAAATGCCCACCATCTTTTTCTCTCACTTAGCGAGAGATACTGGTCTCCCCCAGCCCAAAGCAAGCAGTATTTACCTGCACCCGCTCCCTCTTTTAAAAATTAAAAAACACACTTCAGTTATCTTGTGGTTCAAAGAGTTACACAATGGCACCACTCTCCCAACTGCAGTGTCACAGTACTGTTCTAACCACTTCTTGACCATGGTCTCACAATGCCATGCTGACAGCAAACAGAAACATAGCGATCGCTCATCACAAGTCCCTCACAATCACTCAGTCTCCTTTAGAAAAACAAACAAAAAACACTCCATAGAAAGCAAAAAGAAATATTTTTCCTTTCTCTCCTCATACATCACAGTCAAACTTTGCTTTTTGCCTTGCTCACATATCACTATCAAAGGTTGCACGTCGAATACATACAATGTCAGACCGAAAAGAAAAAAAAAACACAATCCTGCACCAAAAAAGAAAAAGAAAATTGCCAGAGTCCTACAGATAATGTTCACAGCACACTGTCTTTCTTCTTTAGGAATCAATGTCTGTGTGACTGTGTCATTGGGAGGGGGGGGACGGCAATCCACCAGAATGCTGCAGGGAGGAGCAACAGCACCGGGAACACCCAATGGACTACTTTAGCAATACATGTATTTCTAACACCTGTATTCATTTTTCACAGTCATTTACTGTATTTTTTTACAACTTCATGAACATTTACACAGATGGCCATTTTCTAGATGCAATAATACCCTCCAGGGTGGGCTTTATTGGGAAATACCGGACCTTCCAGGGGCTATAAGGCCTTCCGCCTGCAGTGTCAGGCCTCATTACACCCCTGGGTGGTCTGGTATTTCCCAATAATGCCCACCTTGTTGGGTATTATTGCTTACTTATTGGGAGACAAAGTGATCTCTGGCCAGGAGAGGTGGACCCAGCAGAGGGTATGGGGGACAGGTGCTGTCACCTACCCCCACAGAGCCGGTTGTTTCCCTAGTCTGGTAACATCCCCCCTCCCTTATGTGTTCACGCCTGATGCTGTGGTGCATGGCAACCCTGCCTGCATCAGCATGCTGTTCAATGTGCAGTCCATGCACTGCAGCACCCCTGATCTCCACCGGGAGCCGCTGGTGTGTCGGGCTTTCTCCCGCCCCCCCAGGGGGAGGAAAGCAGCCCTATGGGTGCTCAATCCTCTCCCCATCCCTGCCAACCCCCGGTGCCTGAGCTTGATCCCAAACTTGGGTCACAGTCATGGCACGAGGTGTGGCGTCCAGCACCTCAACCCTCAGCGCCACCGGGCCGACCACAGCTAAGGATTTAAACTACAACTATACCACCATTCATAATAGCACAAATGGGTCAAACTAATGGAACAGCAGCATCAGAGATGGCTAATATAACAAGCATGCTGACACAAATATTGAAAGACACTACAGAGCTGAAAAATACTATGGCTCAAAGGAATTGGGACCATTGGCACTCACCACATGGGTCGCAATGACAGAACAAAAAAATACAATTCCAACAAGAATCCACAGACAGATGCCAAGGCACCTCACAAGAACACCACCAACAGCTACAGTATTTAATGGAAAAGGTGCATGATTTGGAAAATTGTGCCAGAAGAAAGAACATTCAAATTATTGGCATTCCAGAAGGAGTGGAGGGCCAAGATATGGTGACATTTCTTTGAGCAACAATTCCAGGCATCTTACAAGCCAATAAGTGCCCATTCCCCCCCAACATCGAGAGAGCACACTGCCCCCTGACTCGGAAGCCAATGTGGGGGGGGGATCTTGTCCCATTCTATATAAATTCCTTCATTATCCTGAAAAAAAAGCTATACTGACAATGGCAAGAGTGTGAGGTCCTTTGCAATGGGAGGTCCATAATGTTCAAATATATCAGGATGTTTCACCTGATTTATCAAAACAAAGGAGAGCCTATGCAGCAGTTTGCCAAATGTAATATCATCTCAATATTCCCACATATCTCAGATATCCAGCTATGCTTCATGTACAGGTTAATGGTGCTTATGTGACATTTAATTATCCGTTTGAGGCTGAACAATATCTACTTCGCATTGACCAAGGCACCAACATCCTCACTCAGCCTCCGTCTAAACCACGAGGTGTAGCTGAACAGCCCATGGTATTAACGCAGGTTGACTCTACAGATTCTAAAAGAACAAAATTATTATTCCCCTCACAATAATGGTAACTGGCAGCAAGTGGTATGTGGGAAGCAGAAGAAGAGAACCAAAACTGTACATTCACAAAAATCGCTGCCTCCAAGGAACCGGTCCAGAAGCAGGCAATGCACATATCCAACCTTTGATGAGCAGTTGTTCCCCATATGTCACACTGGTGAAGACACACGACTGCTACGATGCTCTTAGAGAATTGACACCGACATCCCTGAAGATGTCAGATGAAATGAAAAATTCTCAGAATCCTGAAGAGTCTCCAACACTAAATTCAGTTCACTTGGCTTCTATATGCTCTGTGTGGGCTGACTGCATCTATGAAACCTCAGAAGACCCTGTTGTGCTGCCAGCTTCCCAGCCAGCAGTGTCAAAAGACATTTTGGCAGTGGACTCTCCTCCATGAGCACTCCTAAACTGATTGCCCTCCATATGCACACTAAAATTATGGGTATGATCAGGTAAGATCTATTAGTGTATGGCACACCCATGTTGAATTAACAAAAAGAGGGTCCAAAAACTCCCTATACCCTCCCCACTGCAGTTAGCAATTCAGTCCAGCATGCCACAAAGAGACTCACTCTCATGTTGCACAGTGTTAGACTTTTCATGAAGCAGCAGCTCATAGTTGGAGCAGGCTCTCTTTTGTACAGCGCTCAGGATATTAGAATGACTCTCATGCTGTCAGCCCTGAATCAGTCACTAATGTTATGCCTTGTTTGGTCTTTCAGTTGTTATTAAGCCATTAGTATTGCAACTGAGCTGTGGTTTTCTTGCAGAAAGCCAAACTTGGGTGGCTCGAACCTTGTGTGCACATCATAATATCACTGTGTACAAATGGGCTGGCAGTATAGCCTAGAGGTTAGAGGAACGAGGTGTGAACAAGCTTGATACATCCAGCAGACCAGACCTGAGTTTGATTCTCACAACCTCTAGTTGCATACTGTGTGACTCTGAGCAAGTCACTTAACCGTCCAGTGCTTCCAAGTTGCCCCTGAAAACAGGCACTTGTGCCTAGTGGGCCTTATCCGGTTACCAAAGACTAAAATAAAAATAAAAAAAAAACAAGTGAATGATTAGACCCATAATAGCAGTCAGCTCATAATTATAATCAGTACATAAGCATAATCTGATTTTGATAAACACAGTGTTGTCATAAAATGTTAGAGGTAATAACAATAGGGTTAGCCTTTTTTGTCACTGGTTCCTGTTTTAAATCAGTTATGCACTGTACATCAAGCCCATTCTGCTATAATAGTGACATATGTGAATATTGGGAATTTTGAGGATGAGGTCAGCAGACCTCTGGTAACAAAGGTTACTAAGGGTTAGGCAAGGTTCATGCCTGGTGTATTACATAGGGGATCCAGTATCAACCATCCTTGCTACCCCTACCTAAAGTATCCCCCCAAGGGTGTCCACCAACCACAGATGCTCTATCCTCCAGGTAGCCCTCCACCCTAATCTCCAAAACACACCTCTCCCTCTACACATCCGTGGGGCGCAATACACCACTCATGCAGGCTAGCTCCAGTTTTCATATTAACCCCTGGCAATGCTCCTTTTGAATGGTCTTATACCAGGATAGCCTGTATGCAATTAAATTAGTTGATAATATCCTGTCAGAAAAAACCACTACCCTCTCCTTCGGTGGTTTCAGTTTAGGCTCATCAGAAGACTTACTCAGTAGATTTACAGACACCTCATGATTTGTGAATTCAATACCTGTTTTCCCCCGAGGGGATGTCCCAGGCCCTTGGAAACCTATACCTAACTCATCCCCGGGCCATAGGGTGATCCCATTCCAGAGTCTGGATGTAGTGCCCACTATGAATCTCAGGTTTTTCTAGCTAAGAATATTCATAGTTACTGTTCTTTTATTTTATCTGTCATGTTTAAATTAGAAGTATGGTGTTATATACTCATGTTTAGAATGACAGTTATAATGACTTGCTTGCTAGCAAAAATGATATTTTCTTACAGTTAAAGGTTTCAATATGCATGGATTATGTAGCAGATAACAATAAGTTGTTCAGAATAGTTGATATTTTAAGTACAGACAAAAATTGGAAGCTTACAGGTGGAAATGTTCACCCCCCTTTGCCCTGGTCTTCACCTGGCCCTTCAAGTTTCATTTTAAAAACTGTTCTTTATAAGATTTTAGTATGGCTATAGAGACTCCAATAAAACTAACTACATGGAATGTAAGGGTTCTTAATTCTCCTATAAAGAGGAAAAAAGGAAAAAATTCTGGCTCACCTGAAGAAATTAAACATTCACATAGCATTTCTTCAGGAGACCAAACTAACTAAGATCAAAGCCCAAAAACGAATCAGAGAATGGATTGATTGGGAGACCCATAGCTCGTCTGGGAAATCTAATTATGGGGTTTCTGTCTTAATACATAAAAACAAAAAATGAACCCCTATAACACCCCTATAATGCAAAAGTGCAATAAAGATGGTACCTGTAGATGGATCATAGCCAAATTTTCATCTTTTAGAGGCCCAGTAATTCTTGGCAGTCTGTATGCTCCAAATGAGGATAATCTTGATTTCTTTAATGCCATCTCTCAAACCCAACTAGACGTCTTATGACAATCCAGAAATAATTCGGGGGGGGGGGACTTTAATCTAGTGTTAGACAAGTATGTAGACAGATCTAATGGGAAATCCAAACTGCACAACAAAGCCGTTCATACCCTCTAGGAATTAATGTTCCTACACCAACTGTCTGATATATGGCACCTCATACAATTGCTCATCTTCCAATACCAATACATCCTATATGGTTTCAGAAGCTTAACTCCCTCATAGGAAACTTCCTCTTGGAAGATACACCCCTAAGGTACAGCATGGCAAAATTAGGAGCCCACTGGTCCAGAGGTGGGTGGGGTCTACCCAACTTCCTTCAATATTCCTACACCTTCATAATGGCCAAGACTAGCCAACACTTTAAACAACCTCAAACTGATCCACCAGCATGGATTTGTGTAGAAACTGCACTTCTGGATGAGGCACACCCCTCCATATACTTAGGCCACCCCCTGCTAAAACAGCATAAAAAGTAGCTTACAATAGCTGCAGACCATACTGCTTGGAAAAAAGTTGGAAGCATTACTAACTGCTGCCATGGTTTAGGGCCTAACAAAACCCTATGGAATAACCCTTTTTTCTGCATAGGGCATAGACCTATGAATTGGGAAGACTGGAAACTGGGACAGATTTATTTCATTAGTGATATGCTGACCCCAGATTTCAGTACTATGGATTTCTTCCAATCCTTACAACACAGATTTAATTTACCACATTCTGATTTCTGGAAATTCCTTTAGATACAGAGCAGATTGACCAAGTGGTGAAGGGACAAATGTGTCTGTTCCACCGCTAGCACAACGCCTTCTAAGCAGCATACTAGAGTTCCTATTCAAGCATGGGGATAAGCAACAAGAGGTCTGGACAGGGCTATCTATAAAAGTTTAAGAGATGCAACCCCAAATCCTTCCCTTTCCCCCAAACAAAAATGGCAACAGTCGCTCCTCATCCCTATCTCTGATGAGGAGTGGTCCCAGTGCTGGAAACTAACACACGAGGCATGTGTAGACCAAAATATCCTACTGATACAAAATAAGATTTTACACCAATGGTACAGAACTCTTGCTCAGCTTAAGAAAATGGGCCTCCTAACTCATGACAATTGCTGGAGATGCAACTCTCCAGGAGCTGATTTCCTTCACATACTGTGGAGCTGTACATTCTTACATCCCTATTGGCAGCAGGTGCTCCAGTACTGCATTGAAATACTTGTGGCCCCTATTCCTCTCTCTCTAGAACTGGCATTGCTACTGTAGGTATACCCACAGCTGGAACACAGCTTCACTCCTCTGAGAGGCAATGGCTCATAGTAACATAGTAACATATTAACTGATGGCAGATAAGGACCGCTAGGCCCACCTAGTCTGCTCATATTCCCTGACTGCTCATGGTAGCCACAACTGAAGCAAAACATCTGCTCCTCCATAGGTGGAGAACATCACATTATTCTCTAATTACCATCAAAAGCCATGATAAAATATGGGTCCCCTATCTTCAGTTTACTGCTGCCAGTCCTACTTCCATCAGGTCTACTACTAGCAAAAATCTACTTTGCCCATCATGAATTAACATGCCAGTTCAATATAACCTGACTAGTAGTTCAACTAATCACAATGTTTCTTCCTTTTTATCAGAAACGAACCTGCATGTATCATCTTCACCTGTATCAAACTACATATACCTGATGCAACTTTTTTTTTTGCTACTGCTTTTTTTCTCCCTTGGCCCCAGTCAGCTGCCTACTTCAGCCATCCACCCAGCCCTATCCTCCGACCATCAGACATTCACCTTCTTACCTCCATGGCTCACCCTCCATGGCAGGGAGGTGGGGAGCCCCCAACTCAACCCACCAGGACCGGATCAAGTTTTCGGGTGGTGACTTCTCAGGGAGTACAGCCATCATGCCGCTCAAGTGGATCACAATTTATTCCCCTTTTCCTGTGGAGGGGAGTGTGCACTGCCAACAATGGCTGTGCGACACATGCGTTAGCACACCCATTGGCTGCTCTGCCTCCATGCCCCACTGTACAATACCTGGCCTGCCAACACCTAACCTCAGCTGGGTGTAAGGCAAACGCTGATCTCTGTTCTCCACCCTGCCAGAAGAGGAGAGCTGTACTCAAGACACTTGATCCTCTCCCACCCTGTCCGGTCCCCAGCAACCCGCTTGCAATACGAGCACAGGTCACCGGCATGGCTGGAGGAAAGGCATCACGGCCTCAGCCCTCCACGCCACTAGGCCGGCTACCTGATGCATCTTAAGTCAAGCAGTATTATCTGCCTTATCTGTATATCAATTTGTATTATGTAAGGTATAATCCATGCTACTGTTAGATCTAGATCACTTGCGTCTTTGTCACATGACACGAATGTACAGAATTGTTGGAATAGAAACCATATAAACTTAATGAAAGGCTTAACTGTAAAAAAACAAAAAAAACAATGTCTAGCACTAGTGCTATGAGAAAACCCATGGGGGTGACTGAAAAGTAATCAATACAAAATGAAGAAAGACACTGCAAACTAATGAAAAGGGATCGTATAAGCAGCAACACCCTCTAGTGGCAATTCAACCAGTAATGGGAATCTTTTACAGAAGCTGCTGCTTCTGTTTATTTTTATTAATATTGTATCCTCTTTTTCCTTATGAAATTTTTATTATAAAAAAAAATAATGAAACCTCATTTTCTAAGCACAATAATATCCTCCAGGGTGCGTGGTATGGGCAATAACGGACCTTCCAGGGGTGATAAAGCCCTCCACCTATGGTGTCGGGCTCATTACACCCCTGGGTGGTCCTGCATTGCCCAATACCACCTACCATGTTGGGTATTATTGCTTGCTCAGAAAAATCCACAAGAAATTAAGCACCTTTTTGAGGCAGACATCATATATCATACAATACATGGAGCCTAAAGACAGATAGTATATACCAAAACCTACATTCCTTTTACCATGGTCAGAGCTTAAACAGCAGTAAAGAGGCTTCAACAGCTGAGATATAAACTATTTACGTATTTTACCAAAAATAATAGGTCTTGAAATAAGTCTTACATTTAACAATACAGAATTCCAAATATATGGCCCCAGATCTAAAAATGAAGCCCTACCAATATTCAATTTTCTAAGCAGGATAGCATATTCTAAACTTTCATCTCAACCCAGGCCTGGCAGTTTTTTGATTAAGACTGGAAAATATGTATTCTGGGATCAAAACTTTATATTGATTAAACATAAGACTTAGTACAGTGCTCCCTCTTTTAACCACCAACCTCTATACATCCTAAACATTGACAGATATAAGAGGGTGGTAGATAGTAGAGGATGGTGAGCAAGGGGGAGATAACATTTCAGGAAAATGGGACAGGAGCTCACACTGTCAGTAAGCGAGGGTAGCAGATAAAGGGGTGGATAAAGGAGGGGGTATTGTATATGCAAATGTCTACAGCTCTGAAGTTTAAACTAGTTAAGTTTGAAATACAGTAGACAGTGATGTGTCATACAGGTGACTTCAAGAATGAAGCAGGCAAATGTGTTATATGAAATGTCTAGCTTTGCCAACTCCATTCCCATGGCCCCACCATAGAGAACATCTCCATAATCCAGTATAGTTATAATCATGGCATTCACAGTATTTGATCTTGCTTTCAGTGGAAGATGTTTTCTTTAGTTACTGTATATAGCACATCAAGATTTTGCCCTAAGCTATGCTCTAAAATGATCAACTAGAAGGAAATCAAAGACGCCATGTAGAACGAACTGGATCTCAGTAAATTAGTTTCCTGTGACCTAAATAATTGTGTCATCCCGATATAAGTGGTACTGTATTGTGCAATTGTGCAGTCTGGATAAGAGAGATTGTTCATATACAGTATAAATAATATCTATATATACTGTACATACATATATATATATAAACACACACACACACACATTTATATCTAGATCTATATATATATATATATATATATATATATATATATATATATATATATATATATATATATATATATATATATATATATAGATAAATAGATAGATAGATAGATATAACAATAAATGGTCCAAAGGAAGCCTCTCGGGACACCAGTCACAGTTGGTAGTAATACTTCTGCAATGTTGCCTGTTGTAATTGCCCTGTCAAGTAATCCTTAAACCAATTTAGTAGTCGAGTGGACAGGCCCAATAAGTCAAGCTTGTCCAGTAGGGGGTCATGATTAAGTGTATCAAACCACTTAGATAAATCTATACAAATTGCTTCTACCATTAGCTTTTTATCTAAAGCACCTTGTATGTCTCCTACAACCTTCACAAGGGCAAAGGTTGTACTATCTCTCTAACACCTGATTGACAAAAATTAAATACATTATGTAAATCCAAAAAGGATTTTAGCAGCACATACCATTTATTGCACCAATTTTTCAAATAACTTAGATAAAATTTGAAGTAATGAAATGGGTCTATAATTACCAATCTCAAATTGTATACCAGATCTACATATTGGTATCATTTTCACACTTTTTTATCCACTGGCAATGTCCCTGTTGCTAATGAAATATTAAAAATAACTGGAGAAACATATTTTAATACATTTGTCAGTAGATTATTTGACCCACCTGCTTTAGAGAGGTTTAGTTTTACAAGTTCATCGAAGACATCTGTAACCACAGTTTCAAGAAATTTAAAGAGATGTGTCAGTTTTGAGGGAAAATTCAATCTTGGAATTAAATGTCTGTTGTCTGGCAGTTTGCAATGCTTCAGTGCCCATCTTTGTAAAAAATGTTGTTATGTTTACCAGCTGCACACTCACCTATTGAAGTCATTTTATCATTAATTAAGGAGACATTTGGGTATTCTATGCTGACTGGTATCTGCAGTTTTTTTTTCATAAGCTTCCATAAATCTTTTGGCCTAAGCTTTCTAGTATCTGTGAAACCTTTTTGAAAATATGGCAGTTTTGTCCATTTTATTTCTTATAAAGTACCTTTTCCTAGCTTGGTAGTACCCATCCAAGTCACTTTGTAAATTAATTTTCTTTCCTCCACAGCCTATTATGGAGGTTTTAAAAATTAAATGAGTTACCATTACACTGGGATATTGGCTGATTTAATAAGTTTCTTTTTTAAACAGAGCATTTAGTTTACAAACTGCCAAAAATTGTTCATGAAGGAATAGGCAGGCCTCATGTACAGTAGGAATCAAACTGATTCTCTTTCAACAGACTGTTTCTAAATCCATCATGAACACCAAATAATCAAAGGTCTGAGAATTATGTGAGTTATTTATGGCATTGGTATACTACTCTGGTTTTCTCCAGATTCTTTTATCTCCTGTAGGAGTGTTGTAGTACTGTTGGTCAATATCTGTTTTCATTTTTATAACTGTATTTTTGTATTGTGTTTAAGGATGTATTTTATTCCTTGTTTTTACGTATTTTGTTGGAAAGGTTGGTCAGTATAAGACTGGGTTTCCATATAAAAATACAGGGAAGTGAATCATCATTTACCCTTTGTTATTTCAAAAATCACATCACAATCACAAATACTGTAACACATTACTGAGTTTTCTCAACTGATAAAAGTAATTATGGTAGCACTCCTTACAGCACTCTGTGATGTGACCACTGGGAGATGTAAGCATCCTCTGATAGGCTGATGCACAAAACTTTGAAACAACTTCATGATCTGGATCTGACTCCTCCCCTTCCTGAGAGATCCTCTGTTCCAATTTTCCAAAGCTTCTCATTCATAGTTAGTCATTATCTACTAGAAAAACATGGTTATGTCTGATAGAACATGTGGTAGACAGCACAACAAAATCCCAGCTTCTAAAAGACAAAGCAAGAAACAGCAACCTAAAAAAAGTTCTTCAGAATTACAAACTGCCAAAAACTACAATCATACTGTAAAACTTGAAATTTTCACAGTCAAATAATTTGTGCTGTTCTCATGGAAGCACTAATTAGCATGCCAATAAATGTGCATTAATTAGGATTATAAGCACTTTTTCCATTATAGTGAATGTGACATTAATGACTGAATCAAATCAGCATAATTGTGGTTGCATTTGTGTTTGTGCTAAATTTACTTTGCATGAAAAATAAGTAGTTTTATAGTATTTCTAATAAATGGCATCAAAATAGAAGCTGCCAAGGAACCCCTCACTAGGTGGGACACAATGTGCCTCAAATAGTACTCTTATAATCATCTTTACCAGGTGAGTAAACTCACATTATCCAGTAGCACCCTCTACAGCACTCTGTGATATCATTACTGGGTGAGTAGAAGCAGTGCCCAACTAGATAGGGGCGGGGATGTGCAGTTTCTTTCCATCCTCATGGAATGAGCTTTCAGGTTATTTGACATGGTAATTCCCTGGGACTTGTATGCTTCTGAGGCAGTGACTTTCAACCAGCAGGCCAAGGCAGTTCAGGAGACTAATGTGACTACTTTAGGGCTCTGAACAAGATGAACAGTCTGTCTGTTTTACTGATAAGACCTGATCTTGTTAAGATACTGTAGTCTTTCAAATTGCGAGTGACGTTGAAGGTCAGTAATGCCTCCACCATTTTGATGGTCTGGGCATGTGTCAAGAGATATCCAGGAAACATCTTTGGCTATGTGAAAAGGAGTGCACACCTTGGTAAAAAAGAGTGAATGGTTCTTAAAATAACCCTATCCTGGAGCATTCTTTGTTGATGCTCCCAGCAGGAGAGAGTCTGTAACTCACTGGATCTATGAGCAGAGCATATTGTTATGAGAAAGAGTCTTTAGAGTTACATTGTACAACAATGTGGTCTGTCTTAGCTTGAAAGACAGTTTGGTCAACACATCAAGAACACATTCAACCTCAGATGTGCACTAGATTCCTGATTTTAGGTCTAATGTTTCCAGTGGCCTTAAAAAATCATAAGAACAGAAGGTGGGCACCTGGAGGAATTCCTGCAGTGTTATGCCTGACTGCTGCTATTGCTGTGGCCTGAAGTCTGAGGGTTGATCTTGCTAGTCCTTTGTCAAATCCAGAACTTATATATATTTTTAAGGAATGTTATTTTCCCTTTAAACCTTGTCATTCAAAATCTAGGGTTATAACAGATGATATTAAGTGCTCAAAACACCTTGTGATACTTGCAAAAATACAAGAGAGAATGAAAAAGTTAAATACAATCAAGTCAAAATGAATGTCATACTGTGGGTAAACCCAACTCTATAGTTTTGCTCAACCTTTACAGCACTGAAAGAGATGAAGCTACCCTTACAGAAATATAAGTGTGCTGTGTACATGCTGAATGCATGCCACATGGATAATTGAGCAATGTTTGCATGCGGTGTGCATACACAAAGTGAACTTAAATGAGCCAGGTCTAAAAAGCAAATCAGGTTTGCATGCTGCAAGCTTGACATGTGTGCAGCAGGTAAGCTGGTATGAATATCGTCATATCAGGTTCACATGTTGCATGCTTGACATGAGTGCAGCAGTTAAACTGGTGTGAACATCATTCAAAAATCATATCAGATTCACATGTTGCACACTTGCCATGTGTACAGCAACTAAGATGGTGTAAATTTCATCAACAAAAACACATCAGTTTCTATTTCTCATACTATTGCTAGCAATTAGAGTCATTAAAATACATTTTTCATTAATTTCCAATTTAAATTAGGTAAAGTCACTAATTCTGATCCTTTTCAAGTTGTTTAATGGCTTTTGATTTTTGTCATTATATTGCTATTAATTTGTAAAGTATTGTTTGATTTTTGCATTTAATGCCTAGGCTATACTCAACCAACATCCCCCATTCCAGTTGTACTTAGAGGGGCCTCTGTGTTGTGAAGCTTGATCTTTTTGTTTTGGGCCATGCAAATCCCCTTGTGCATACTTAGTGCTACTGATGTGTTTCTCCATGACTGTTTCAGCTCACTTACTTTCCCTTTGTCATTTTGTATGGAGCATATACACTATGGCCATGCTTGGCACTTTTTGTGCTGAGTAGAGTCTTGGAAGCATGCATTATACCTCAGATTTTGACACTGAAATGAGGGATATGGACACTCAAAATGAGGGACAAAGAGGAACACTAACCCTCACTATGATCAGGGCACATCTTGAACCATGGAGATATAGTACTTCAGAAAACAATGAAAACTGCTGTATTTATATGTACTGATATTAGCACCTGAGAATGAATTTCTTCCATAAAGCAGAGGTGCCATTGAGGTGGGGCAGAGGGAGAAGTTGCTCCCCCCCACACATTTTACCAGCAGCACCATCACACATGATGTGGAGGAGCTCCAGCAAAGCAAGAGCACATGAGTCACACAAGTGTGACACTGTCTTTTCTGCCATAGAGTAAATAGACTGTACACCACAGCTTGGAGGAGTCAGTGAGCACTGAACTCTCAAAAGCAGTGTTGCAGTGGCATATTTATGTTGGTCTAGTCTTACTGAGTCTCCATCTCCCCATGTGGCTGAAGAGGCAGAGGTGAGCTAGAAGCTAACTTGAAACTAGGCTACCTACTTATTCTACTAGGCTCACCTTGCCAAAAAAAAAAAAAACCAGCATAGGCCCCCTTAGGCAGCAAGCTAGGTGTAGCAGCAGCAGTGACAGCAGTGTGGGCAGGATTCATAGGCCTTGATCAGTGTAGTGAGGCAGCAGCCAGGCAAGAAGCAAGCAACACAGATTGGGTGGGTTTGGTTGATGAAGTGAATTGGTTGCGGACCATATTGATGACCTGGGATGGTAGGTTTTAGCATCCAGCCTCTGGCAGAAGGATGGAGGAGAAGCAGACTGAAAACTGGACTGTTGGCACATTGGGCCAGGCCACAGGTCCTGGCCAGATGGCCGGGTAATTAAAAGTAAATAATTTTTTTTACAGGGGGATTGGGGAAGGAGGAAGGACTGAAATATCGATGTGTTTTTCACATTTCTGTGCCTTTGGGCAACTTTATAATCCATATGGGATGGGTATTGAATGGATTGGAGTTGAGGAGAGAAATCAGGCAATTTCTTTTGGGGGAAGGGTTCAGAACTTCAGACAGGAAAAAATTGGTTAGTCACTGGGTGGGTTTAAACCCAAATCTGATGCACTGCTCCAGGGTATAGACATGAATCTTGTACATTTGAATTTTTCCAGATTTGCATATCACTTTTTAATCACAACAAATACGTTTTACCTTTTAAAGACCTTCCAGACATTTTAGAGCTTGCCACCTAGGGGCTAACTAGCACCTGGCCTCCACTGGTTGTTGGCTCCCCCTACTAAAATCTGAAATGGAGCCCCTGCCATGAAGTCTAAATTTACTGGACATCCTCTGTGCGAACATCATGTTTTCCATGAGGGATGGATGAGGGGAAGAACAGTTTTCAGGGGTAAAATAAGGGCTATCTCTTGCATTTAGTGACAGTTAAGTGGAATGATATGCACAGACTATTGGAGCCCCACTATAGTCAGGGTTATTTCCCCCCCCCAGTGAAACTGATCTCCACATCCCCAGACTCAAGCACATTATGACATAGGACAAGGGAGACTGCAGGGGTGTGCTCCATTGAAATGAATGGGGGTATTTTTTTATTACTATATAATATAGTATTGATGAAGAATTGGAGATTAATGAAGGCCACCGGTCGACTAACAAGGGCCTTGTTAGTAGAACAGTGGCCTTCATTTTTCTCCAACTTGCCATCATAATGAATAAAATAGTAATAAAAATAGCTCCATTAATTTCAAGGGTGCATGCATGTAACAAGCAAGTGTGGAAAGCATACTTTTTATGTTAAATTGGAACAGACTACATGCATGTGGCATGCATGCAAAAAGCAAGTGGTCACTGATAACTGCACACATAAAGGTTAAGTGACTTATTCAGGATCACACCATACAAGTGGGGGTTGATGAGGTTCAAAGCCAGGTCTTCAGGTAATCTCCAAGTCTCCTGGTTTGCAGTTCAGTGCCTTTATCCACTAAACTATACTGCCTGCATACATATGACTTGCTTGTACTTCAATACAAAGCTCCATACATCTGCTTGCATACAGCATGCTTATAGCCACTGTTATACTTTAGTTTTCTTGTCTTCCTCATCTCAGCTGCACAACTGAACTGTAGCACACATACCAATGGAAGCACATGTGGTTGTTCCCACCCCCAATACACACACTTACATAAAAAAAAACTATGTAATTACTTCTGTCTTGCCTGTACTCCTATTATTTTCTTTCCACAGTTTTGAATGCTTTCACACAAACAGACTTTAAGGGGCAAACACAAAAGTAGCAATAACTTGACAGCCACCCACATGGCCAGTCCCCCTCCCATGCACACACTCTGTAGTGAGTGCAGCCATGCTGCTACATACAGCCCGCCAAGTATAGATATAAGTTGAGCATCTCTTACCTGAGTACTAGGGAGCAAGAAGCAGGAGTCTTTAATAGATGATGTCAATGGGTGAGAGTGCTTGGGCATACCCCCTTGAAATGAATGGAGTTATTTTTTATTACTATTTTATACATTATGGTGGAAAGTTGGAGAATAATGACGGCCACTGTTCTACTAAGAAGGCCCTTGTTAGTCACCTTCATTAATCTCCAATGCTCCATCAATAATGTATAAAATAGTGATTAAAAAAATACCCCCATTCATTTCAATGGTGCATGCCCCTGCAGTCTCCCTTGCCCTATGTCATAATGTGCCTGAGCATGGGGATGTGGAGGTCAGCTTCACTGGTGGAGGAGATAAGCCTGACTATAGTGGGGCTTCAATAATCTGAGTGTACTGTACCACTCAATTGTTCCTGAATGCAAGGGACAGCCCTCATTTTACCCCTGTAAACTGCCCTGCTCCTCATCCATCCCTAAAGGAAAACATGCTGCTCACACAGAGGATGTCCTGTAAATTTAGACTTTGTGGCAGGGGTGCCATTCAGATTTCAGCAGAGGGGCGCCAACAACCAGTGGAGGCCAGGTGCTAGTTAGCTCCTAGGAAGCACGCTCTAGAATATCTGGAATGTTTCTGAAAGGTAAAACTTATTTGTTGTGACTGAAAAATGATATGCAGATAAGGAGAAATTCAAATGTGTAAGATTCATCTGTCTATACCCCGGAGCAGTGCATCAGATTTGGGCTTGAACTCACCTAGTTACTAACCATGCTTTTCTTGGCTGAAGTTCTGACCTCCCCACAAAAAACTTTGTCCTGATTTCTCTTCCCAACTCCATTCCATTCAATACCCATCCCATATGGGTCATGAAGCCACCCAAAAGTACAGAAACATGAAAAACACATCAGTATTTCAGTATGGCCTCTTTCCACAATCCCCCTGTAAAAAAAAATATTGACTTTTACTTACCTGGCCATCTGGCCAGAACCTGCAGCCTGGCCCAGTTTGCCACCAGCCCAGTTTTCAGTCTGCTCCTTCTCCACCCATTTGCCAGAAGCTGGATGCTAGAACTGACCATGCCAGGTCCCCGGTGTGGTCTGCGATGAAGTCACCTCATCAACTGAACCTACCATACCTATGTTGTTTGCCTCTTGCTTGTCTACTGATGTGGCTGCCACCACAATGCCCTGATCAAGGCATTTGAAGGCCACCCACACTGCTGTCACTGCTGATGTTAGACCTAGTTAGGCCTAGCTTTCCTGCCACTGGGAGCCTGTGCTTTTTTTTTTTGCTAGGCAAGCCTAGTGAAGTAGGTAGGTAGTCTAGTCTCCAGTTAGCTTCTGGCTCATCCTCTGCCCCTTCGGCCACCAGGGGAGATGGAGACTCACTGAGAGTAGACCAACAAAAATATGCTACCATAACACTGCTATTGAGAGTTCAGTGCTCACTGACTCCTCCAAGCTGTAGTGTGCATTCTGTCTACTCTGTGGTGGGAAAGAAAGTGTTGCACTCACATGACTCATGTGCTCTTGCTTGGCTGGAGCTCCTTCATGTCACATGTGATGGTGCCACCACTAATAAGCAGAGATAGTGGGCAATGCAATACAGACACAGTTGAGTCAGGAGTGCACCTGCAGTGTGAGTGCACACAGGCCAGAGGGGCACTTATTGTGCAAGAGATTAAATCCAAATTTAATGCCATTATTGCCACACCATAAGAACAGCCTAGGCACAGATGTGTGTGGGGAGGGTAGGGACAACTTCTCCCCTCTGCCATGCCTAAATGGCACTCCTGATTTATGGCAGACATTCATTCTCAGGTGCTAACATTGGTACAAGTACAGGAAATACACTGGTTTCCATTGTGTTCTGAGGCACTGTATCTCTATGTTTCAGAATGTGTCCTGATCATTGTGAGGGTTATTGTCCCTCATTGTCTCTCATTTTGAGTGTCCATGTTCCTCACTTTAGTGACAAAATGTGAGGTATGGTGCATGCTTCCAAGATCCTACTCAGCACAAAAAGTGCTAAGCAAGGCCATAGTGTAAATGCTCTGTACAGAATGACAAAGGGAAAGTAAGTGAGCCAAAACAGTCATGGAGAAACACGTTTGTAGCACTGAATATGCATAAGGGGATTTGCATTGCCCAAAACAAAAAGGTCAGACTTCACAACACAAAGGCCCCTCTTCGCACATCAGGAATGGGGGATGTTACTGACTATAGTCTATGCATTTAATGCAGTAAGCAAACAATACTTTACAAGTTAATGGCAATGTAATGACAAAAATCAAAAGCCATTAAATAACTTGCGAAAGGGTCAGAATTATTTGAGTTTACCTAATTTTAATGGGAAATCAATGAACATGTACTTTAATGACTCTAATTGCTAGCAGTAGTATGAGAAATAGAAAATGATGTGTTTTTTATGAGATTTGCATCAGCTTAGTTGCTGCACAGGTAGCAAGCATGCAGCATGTGAACCTGATGTGTTTTTTAAATGATGTTCACACCAGCTTAACTGCTGCACTCATGTCAAGCGTGCAACACACAAACCTGATGTGATTTTTAGAAAATGTTTACTTCAGCTTACCTGCTGCACACATGTCAAGCTTGCAGCATGTGAACTTGGTTTGTCTTTTAGACCTGGTTCGCTTATGCTCATTTTGTGTATGCAAACCTCATGCAAACATTGCAAAATTAAACATGTGGCATGCATTCTACATGTACACAGCACACATATTTCAGTAAGGGATGTACTACCTCCAAGACCCATAAGCCTGATACTGTATTGGCCTAGTTCTGTGCAAAGTGTAGAAGTCTGCCTCCTACCTGAAGAGGTTGTATCCTTGGCCTGACTTATCTAATGCATACTGGTTCCTGTACTTGCCATTGTATCTGGAATGTTCTTGATGTCTAGCTCATCCTGAGTGGTAGCAACCATTGGAATCACCATATTTGTTGAAAACATTTGGTTTAAAGCCAAAACTCAGATTAGCCGTGTTTTGGTAGAAGGCGCTGTTGTGGGGTGTGTAAGTTGTTCTAAAACTTGTTGTGGAAATTCAGAAGAAATGGCAGTCTGCCCATGTTCTCTTTCTAGTGAGATCCTTGCTTCCCATTTATATTTATGAACTTCTGCTGTCCGGGATGAAATATGGCACTGCTGTTAAACTGCAGCTTCATAAGCATAATATTCCTATCATCGTCAGCGTGCTATATCTTAAGCCATAAATGATGTCACCCTATTTATGTTAGTTGATGCTCACACTGACATTATGACTGTATCAACTGTGGCATCTGCAACTACCAGATAGCTTGATGGCGTAACCCAGGGTCGCAGAGTGTTTACTGGACTGGGGAAGTCCTCTTCAATTGTCTCTACCCACCTGAGAATTGCATGGGTGGTGTAAATTGATGTAGTTAAGGCTTTAGTAATCATTGTTAACTTCTCATGTGCTTTCTTCACTGTATCTACAGCTCTCTTGTTGGTTGGGTCATTATAGGCAGTGGACCCATCAGATGATAATGCTGTGCATTGCCTTAATGCCACAATTTGAGGGTCTACCTTGGTGGCACTCCCCATGCTTCAGGCTTGAAATCTGGCAGTGGGTAGCATTAGTCAAATGATCTCTTCTCCCTAATCTTGGCCAAGTAAGAGGAATGCCATTCTATATTTCACAACTCCTCCAGGGCTTTTCAGATTGGGAATACTTTTTCATATTTTGTTTATTCTCTGATAAGGAACTCCTGCTTTTGCACAGCTCATACTGGGTTCAGATTTGAGGGTTCCTCAAAACACTCTCACAGTTTTGGGAATTGTATCATATGGACAGAGTCATGCTGTCAGGTCCTTTTTTTTGTCAGCTTCGGATTCATCTGTGATCTGTGTCAGAGGCAGAATCCTTTGGTTCCTCTGTGTCTGGGTTGTCCCTGTGGGGTTTGTTTGATTTAGGACCTTTTCTATGGCTGCATAGTGGGAGCTATGCTGATACATTGCTAATGGAGGAAGACAGAAAATAGGGGTCTGGAAGGGTGTGACCAGATACCAGGCACATCAGATAATGTTTGCTCCGCATTCTGCCCATTGGAGATAAAGCACAATATATATGTATGAATCAGTGCACTTCCTTGCTCCCCCTTTTTCATTCAGCTGTTCCAACTCTGCTCTGAATTTTATCCCTATACTATATGTGGTAACATCTAACATCCAGACCCACCAGAACATGCACATGTGTGGGTTCCAGTGGTTCTGGATTTTGCCCATTGCGGTGGTTTTGGCCGTTCCAGCATACCAAAATTCATCCATATCCCTTTATAAGTCATGGCAGTGCTATGTGCAAGACCAACATGTCAGGGTCTCAATACAGACCTATGGGGGCAAATACCTGACAATCCCCATGTAATTCCAATACTGTTTAAAACACCAGTTTACATCTGTTTGTGCTAGAATTCAGCCATATCCCTCTATAAATCATTGCAGTGGTGCAAGCAAAAGTAACATGTCAGGGGCTTAATGCAGACCTATGAGGGACACTACTTGGCAATCTCTCTGAAATTCTAATACTGGTTAGAACACCAAATGCACCTATTTCTGCCTGCAGTTAGAGATTGGCAATCCAACTCATTTTCTTCTTAGGAGAACTGATGCATTCCAAGTCTGTCAAAGCATATTCTCGTCACATTCTTCCTTTTACTTTTGAGTTTTATTTTGTTCATCATCAAAAGAAGAATTAAACATGCACTGCCTCACTCCACCCCTTGCTGCTCATCTTTAAGTGCACTCCCTTGCCTCAGGCACACGGGAAGGTGCCGCGAAACAGCTCGGTGAGTGAGGAAGTGGTAGTGCAGGTGAGTCTCATCGTATTGTGTCCTGCTGTGCTGAGTGCATGCTGGCAGTCAGGAGTTTGCACTTCTTATGTCTGTCAGACAGCTCACTGCCCTGAAGTCACCATGCCAGTGGGGGGCTGCAGGAGGACAACTCTACTCTGAAGCATGACTCACATCAGCTAAACGGAAGTAGTACTTAAGGTGCTGAGTAACAAGAAGGGGGAAGACTTTTGTGTTTTTACTGAGGATATGACAAAACTTTTTTATTAGGGAGGAGAGTGGGCAAGTACTGTGGCATCTGCTTCACCACAATCCAGGTATGCAGTTCATGTCACTATCCCTCTGGATTGATCCTCACTTGCTGAGTGGGAGACTTGCTCATACAATGAGGAACATGCCACCAGAATCTGCCTCCAGGTGTGTGACTTGATTACATATACAAAGTTCTGAGAATACATCATGACAAGTACAGTGTTACATACATTCTTAGTTGCTTATTCTGACTAAAGTTCTTGGTGGGGAGCCAATTAAAACAGCCTGCTTCTTTGGTGGGGGGGGGGGTGATGCCACTGCTGGACTTTGAATTAGATGTGTCTGAAGTACAGTTTGCAAGGCAAATTTTCTTACAGCTGCATAGCGACAGCTATGCTAGCGTATTGCTAATGGAGTAAGAGAGAAAATAGGGGGACTGGAAGGGTGTGACTGGATACCAAACACACCACATAATGTTTGTTCTGTGCTCCACCCGCACATAATGAGTATGTATGAATCAGTGCTTTTCTTTCTTTCTTTCTTTCTTTCTTTCTTTCTTTCTTTCTTTCTTTCTTTCTTTCTTTCTTTCTCTTTCTCCACACAAGAACCCAACCCACACAAGTCACTGTCATGATCAGCCCCCCCCCCCACACACACACAAAGCCAACACTGTGTCTATGCTAGAAAAAACAATCTGGTTAAACCTTACTGGTCTGATGTGCTTTTTTCCCCATGTAAATTGCTGGTCTGATCATACCCATGTTCACCCCCATACCAGCACTGTCTTTGAAAAATAAAACCCCAGAAAGTTACTATTTGGAAAAAAAAAGCAAAAGAAAAAATCCATTTACCCTCACCAGTCTGATGTGCTCCCCCACCCATGGGACTGATTGCCCCATCCCAACAAGTTGTCACTAGCCAGTCCTACACAAATCACTGTTCCGATCATCATTCTCACCCCCCCCACCAACACTCCATCTTTGAAAGAAGAAACAAACATATGTTTACTGCTTGAAAAAAAAATCTATTTACCTCCCTTGCCAATCCAGTACTCTCTTTCCACACATGATTGTACTGGAATATTCTATGTGTATAATTGTGTGTCAGAGAAACAGATACCTCAGCCTGGAGTGCCCTATTTTTCCTTGCCAGAGCAGGAGGTTTCATTTTACAGCAGAAGTTCTGGGGCAGGATTCACAAAGAAAGCCGAAATTCCCACAGCTATGGGAAAAAGGCTTGCTGCAGTACAGAAATGCAGTCATGCTGTATTCTCAAAGAAAACCAGTGGAGCTGCGGATTTCCATAAAAATTGCTGCAGGTGCAGCAATTTAGCTGCTGTAGGACTTGTGCAAATGCTGCGAATCCACAGCTGCGGAGGCTGTGAAGGCACAGCAATAGGGAACCACAGTAGCTGAAGCAGCAGACTGTAACACTAACAGTGCTGCTATAATATGAAGCTGACAGCACACACAGAGACCAGCAACCAGTCCCCAACTGGGACCACTGCAGCACCACAGGTACCTGTGATACCTTGGCACCACAGTGGCTGACTGTCCCTGCTGGTCATCCCTCCCTGGGGTGTTCCTGTAGCCTGCGGGAGGGGGGTAGCACTCGTTGCTGGCTGGTCAGGCTCTACTGCTTGTGGGGCTCTGTCATGGGCTGCATTGGGTCTAGTGGTTGATGACTGTTGCTATAGCAACATCAGCCACTGCTATACTGTCTGAGATGCTATTACTGTACCTGTGGTACATCTCCACTATAATTGATTCCAATTGCTGGGGCACTATTGCAGTGTGCTGAGGGAGAGTTACACGTCATTCCACTGTGTGTAACATTTTTTCCTCAGCTGTGGGAAAAACCTGGCTGTGAATAGCCTTTTTGGGGCTGTGCCTTACTTATCTCGCACCTTTTTGTCCTGAGGGACTTCCGCAGCTGCACTTTTTTCTACAGTCCATAGTGGTTTTTCCCACAGCTGTGGGGGTTTTTGTGAATAGCACTTGGAGCAAACTCCCCTTTTTCTCCATAGCTGAGGGAGTTTTGGGGACTTAGGGAAGGCTTTTCACCTTCTGAGAGCTTTGAGAATCCTGCCCTTGGTCTCTCCCCCTTCCCCACATGATAAATAGGAGAGATGGTATCATGTACTGCATGTGTGCCAATCAGCTGCATTTTGTTTTGTGGAAGATGAAAACATGTCTGCTGCAGAGTTGATGATATTGCTACCCCTGTAGAAGCCTACATGGGAAACCAAGAAATAAGTACTATACTGCAGCAGTGTTCCCAGATTGGGCAAAGCATTTCCCTACAGCACACCCACATTTTCCTAGTAAAACTGGGATAAAAGTCCTGTAGATTTTCCTATATGTACAAATCAATATAAGTACATAGTTGGCTTCATTATGCCAGCCAATAAAACCACTAGAATAAATGTTAAGGTTGCTTTATGTGTTCTTATTTATTATGAATGGTACAAATCACCTGCAACATATCACAAAACTACTTCACAAGTATAAGATCTTTATGCATAACAATATAAGATTATTCATTCGAGACACATACCAGAAAATTAGTAAAAAAGGCCCATAATCCTGGGAGGTATACTTAGAAATATTAAAAGTGGGGATAGAACAGTGATACTTCCCCTTTACTCATCATTGGTCAGGCATCACCTGGAATTCTGCTCCCCCCTCTGTGCAACCCAAAGCATTGGAGGGAAAGAGTTAGCTGAGAGAGTACAGAGGAAAGCAACCAAAGAAATCAGGGGCCTAGAGCATATGTCTTATAGAGAAAGACTGATGGAGTTAAATCTCTTTTCTATGGAATAAAGGAGCCTGAGAGGAGACCTATGCTTCGTGTATATGGCCATGGAAACTGAAGCCATGTTCAAAAGTGTAGGTTTAACTAAGTGTGAAACCATTAAAAACACTAGGACACATAACCTGAAATTGAAGGTGATATAGTTAGAACTGAAAAAAGGAAAATGTGATTTATACAAAGGGTAATACTAATATGCAGGGCCCCTACTTTTCTGTGGCACAGTGGGACCAAGTTCTGTGGCAAGACTACCATTTGCCGCAGAACTTCTGCGGCAGTGGTTTGTAATTTCTGCGGAAGTTCTGCGGCACTAACAAACTACCACAATACAGTGTCAGCTTGTCATCCTGACTTCACTTTCATGGCAGTGGTTATTGCAATCAGGATGATGGGAAGCACAGTAACATTAGCTAAAAAAATAACAGACTTACAAAAATAATTTTGTGCCTTAACGAGCAAAACAAATGTCTCTCCCTTAAGGTCCTAGCCTGTTGCATAAATGACATATGCAGATGGAATCTTATGTGATAAATAAGCTATTTCTATATGCATGCTATCTATCCCACTAATGAGGTTTCCACTGTATCACTTATATATTTGTATGTGCTTTCTACACCACTCACGAGGTTCCCACTGTGTATCACTTATATATTTATATGCAATCTGTAACATACATACAAATATGCATGTGTGTGTGTAGTGAGAGAGACAGAAATAATGTGTATGTATATGTGTGTGTGTTTGTGTGTGTATATAGATATATATATATATATATATATATATATATATATATATGTATATTTTATTTTTCTTTAATTTCCATGAACTTGCATCCTCATTCATACAGGTCCCATTGGAAATGGAATAGAGGACTTATTGCAAAACTCATTTTTCATGTCAACCTGCTTTCCCCGACATACTGCAAAACACCATCAGGCCGTGACATCCATGTGAACCAATTGTGAGATACAGCTCTCCGGCCCATCACAATGTGTCAACCATGTGACAGAACACTGCACCATACCTTTCCAGGCTCCGAGCAGTCCACCAATCCTTGTGCTGCCCAGCCAGCTCCAAGAGCTAGTCTCTGAACCTGAGTTGCCAGCATGGAAACACAGCATGCTACCCTCTGACCCAACAGCTGTCCCTGCACACAACATTTCTCAATAACTTTTAGGTGATTCTATCAACCAACGACAATATGTAATCAATAACCCTGGCAAAAATGCGTACAGTGCAATTATTTATTTAACAGTTCTATTCTTTCAACAGGTCTAGACATTATAATATTTCACTTTTCTGGGCATAATTACTTTATTTTTCTTAAAAATGTAGACAGTTAAATTCATTTTACCAGTTATTCATTTCAGATGGCATCTCTATACCTCAAAGGCACAAATAGGTTTGTACAAAGTGAGGTATGGACTTAACAGGTCTGTACTATTGACAAGGTTTTGTTTAAGTTGGCCCTAGTGCAACAATGTAAGACTGAAAATTGTATTAGGCTGTAGTGCAGGTTGAGCAAATATCACCATGCATGATGCTGTGCCACCGTCTCTGGCAGTGGGAGCTGTGGTAGATAAGTGACTGTTCATTTCTGTTGCGGAATGCAGCTCATTTCATTAGCTAATGTATGATGTTATAGCAATGATAACATCACATTCTGAACATATAGTGGGGTTTTGGATATAAAAAAGAGGGGAAGGGAACCAGATTCTATTTATAAACCAAAATATTAGTAAAATATCACCAAGAAGATTGAATTCTGCAGCACCGCAAAAGTTCTGCGGTAAATTGCAAGTTCTGCGCAAAATTCTGCGGCCGCAGAATTCTAGGGGCCTTGCTAATATGGAACTCCTCACACCTTACATGAAAATGTGGTAACCAGTAAAAATATGGAAGCTTTTAAAAGATCATTAAATGCTTATATGGGAACAAACAGCCATGTACTTTTCCACTAGTAAGTGGCAAGTTTCTTTAGGTCAAACTGACCTCCTAACTCGTACTAATCTATGAATCTATAACACCATCTCAAGGTTCTGGGGAAATGTTGGAACCTTTGAAGAAGAACTGTTGCAGGTTTGAAACATGTTAGGCATTTGTCAGTTTGCACTATTTGCCTTTTAAGTGTAATAAATTCTATTTTGCACGTAATACTGTGGTATCCCTTTTGGATTTGTGTGTCTGCAGGGAACCTTGAGCAGTTAAATGTTGGAACCTCTTAAACTTTGCTCTCAACGGGCCCAATTCCAAGTTGGCATATGCTGGCACAAGCCAAGATACACCAAACCCCTTGGTGTAACCCGTGTCTTGTGCCATGCATTACACCAGCCCAAATTCCAAGAGGCAGCTTATGCTGTGTTGGCTGTGGGCTGTGCCAAGCATGGGTTATGCCATCCACTATGCTGCAGCCAGCAATGACATGGCACAAGGGTGGGTCACGGCAGCAACTGCACCTTATTCCAAGAGGGTGGCTGCTGTAATCCAATGCCACAATTCCAGGTGCCACACCGGTGGAGTGAACATAGGGCAGCTCAGAGCTGCTCTAAGGGGCATCTGACAGTGTCATCCATTGGATGCCCACCCAGCAGCGCTGTGGCAATGCTACTGATGTGCTCCCCATAATCACAACCATGCCCCCCCCCCCGAATGTCAGGGACCCCAGGGGATCAGTTCTCCATTGCATCTTCCCCAGACTCATGTGCCACCTGTACTACCCCCCATGCCCCCTGGTGCATGCTGCAGTGTTCCGGGGTGGGAGGGCTCCAGGGGGGCTGTCCACAGCAGGCTGCAACTTGCGACATGCAGGGCTATTATACGATGCCCATGGCATTAGCCTCTGCATGGTGAAATCTTTCTGTCATAAGTGCTGGGACCGTACCACTCTTGGAATGTGGCCCAGGGTCCCTGGCGTAGTGGTGAATGTCGCAATTCGCATACATTGGCGAGCTGTGACATTCGTCCTAGAATAAGGCCCAAGGTTCACATGTCCCCCAGTACCTCTTGATGGGATTGTAGCCCTGTAATATGCAGTCCCTAATTTATTATTCTATTTACAGTATAAAATACCATAACTTTTAATTAATACCTTAGTCCCAGACTGGTGTATTTCAGTTTCTGCTCACACAGCTCTGTGTACCTGTAGCACTGCTTTAAAAAAACACAGTTTCTGTTTTGTGTTTTAAATTATTTGCCTGGTACAGTGTTTTCTCATTTTTTTGTGGTTTATATTCAGTCAGTCATTCACTGGTATACTTAGACACTACCCCCCTCACACACACTCACCACACAGAGCTCCGTGCACCAAACTCTCAGAGGTAAAAAACAATTTATTTATTTTATTTAGTTTTTGTTGACCAGGTAAGTGCACTAGACAAATCCTACCTATTTTCAGGCATGACCCAGGGGAGGGGGATACAGATGAATGCCAACTGATCTTGAACCAGATTAAGCTGTTGGTGGGTTTTTTTTTTTTAGTGAATGAGGGAAATTTGGCCAGGACACTGGGGAAACTACCCTACTCTTGTCAGTAGGGGGAGCCCAAGCTCTGTGCTGATGGCAGAGCAGACTGAGCTAGTGATGGAGGCGGATGTGTCTGAAGAGCTGACTGAGATTGTGGATGTGGAAGAAATTGTGGTAGCAACAGAGCAATCTTGTGAAACCACTAGATTTATGCAGGATAATTCTTCAACTCATCTGGATAATCACGATATGGTGGAGGATGTTACCAGAGAAAACCTGCAGCCTGCTGTTACTGGTAATCCACAGTCAAAAATTATTTGGGCCTCTGCACAGCCCTCTAGTAGTAGTTTAGATGATCTAGGGAAAAGTTGTTCTACTGAGAGTGCTGCAAGTCATGTGCAGCAACCGGGAGATGCATGTCTGAACAGGCGAAAGACATTTCAGTGACACAACAAGTCTGAAAACAATTTGGATTAAAAAAAGACACTGTGCAGTATTTTGGGAGTGACTGGTCAGCTGATGATGCCTTGAATTCATCTGGTTAGAAATGGGCCAAAAAAAGAAAAATGGGTTTCTGACCCCGATTGGAATGAGGACATTTTGTTTGGGCCTACTACAGGACATGATAGGGCTGCAGCACAAACCCTGAGCTCAGATAAAACTGTTTCTGATAAAAAGGATCCTATAAAAGTTACTGCAAAGATTTTAGATGATGACACCCCAGCCTCTACAGCGTCTGGCCCATCGGGGGTAGGGGGGATGTGAAGTCAAGTTGCACTAATATTGCATGTTTTACTGCTGAGCAAGAACAATCTAAATCTCAAGATAATAATAATGATATGCTAAAAAAAACCTCCCATATCAGAACTTTTTAAGAATAAACTCGAGCAGGCCCCTAGAAGAAATGGTGTCAGGTTAAGGTATAGGGGAGGGCTACCAGAGCACCCGGACAGGTACTATGTTGCAAAACATATATTGATGGGATCCATGAAATTCATGCCAGCAGAAGTTTATACTCTAATTCATATATCAGGGGAAGATACCTTTGATGTTAGCTTTAAAACTAACATCAGCCTTGAGAGATACTGGGAAAAGTATAATAATCTTAAGCAGACACCTCTTTGGACACCCTTTTATGCTATCCCCCTTACTAAACCCCAGATAAGATATATTTCCATCATGTTCAGAAATGAAGGCGTGAACATTAGTGATATATATATCACTGGTTGCAGAAACAATATGATATTCTGGGACCCCAGAGGCAATTATGGATACAGAGGGATTTTGGATGGGAGGGTGGAGATTTAAAATAAAATTATTCCAAGTCAATTGAGAAATTATCCACCTCCCCAATAGCTTCTTCTTAGGCAAGGACAGGGGAGTTTGTTTTTATGGGGGACAGCCTAGAGCCTGTTATAAATGTGAGGCTAAGACTCATCTGAGCAGCACTGGTGATATGCTCAAATGCTCCTTATGTGGGGATATGGCCACTCCACTGATCTATGTAACAATATATTCCAGTGCAACCTTTGTGATGATGAAGGTCACACCTTTCACCAGTGTCCTTGGGCTAAAAGAAACAGAACTGAGGGGTGGGACCAAGATGACCTGATCGATAGAGCCCAGGAGAAAAGAAGCCACTTCTTTCATGAAACTGCTGGCAGGGATAAATATCAGAATGCTGCACCTCAAGAAAATACCCCTGTGGAGGCTGTCCCTAGGAATGAAAAAAATTGGGAGATCCATGATAATCAAGAATGTATAGAGATGTCCCAGTTCTCTAGGGATGGGAATGCAAGTATTAGTATGCCACCCCCCCCTTTGAAATTGCTAAAGCCAGGAGATTTACTAGGGCATCTGCTAGACAGCATCCGCCCTCCCCCTCCCCCTGCCCCTACCCCTCTCAGGATGGAAAATCCTTTTTCCCCTTTACAAGTAGACACGGGAGAATCTGAGCTAGAGTCTGATGCATCACATAGGTCTGATATAATCACTGAACAAGATGAAAGTAAGACTACAGTACTGGCTAAGGAAAGGAAAGGTAAAAAAAGGAAAGCTAAAGCTGGTCATGAAGAAGGCCCCTGAATATAAGGAGTTTGTACCAAACATGCATGTTATGTACATAACGCATGGCCTCCATTCATGTTGCTTCACTTAATGTCTGTAGTTTGAAACACTACAAAAAACAGTTATCTGTATTAGCATATTTGGGACAACTTTCTGTAGACATCATCTTCATCCAAGAAACTAGGCTATCCTCCATTGTTGATGCAAATCAGGTTAAGAGGAATTGGACATGGGGTCCTTCCTTTTGGATCTTTGTCACAGATACTGCTGATGGAATAGGAATTTTATTTAAAACCCCTAATTTCAGAATATCTAGACTTATTGATATACATCCTGGGAGGGCTCTGGCCATAGAATGCATGTACAAAGAAGTTGCTTTTCGCCTTATTAATCTTTATGCCCCCCCCAGACCAAATCTGCTAGAATTGATCTTTTTGAGGAAATAAAACCTTATTTATATACATGGAAGAACATTATATGGGGAGGGGACTTTAATTGCAGTTTGGATCTGAAATATGCAGGTGACATAATCAAAAAGGTATATTGTGACACGCATGCCTCAAAACAAATAATTCTGGATACAGGATTATCAGATACATACAGAACTCTAAGGAAGAATGATGTAGGGGCAACCTATTTTAGACACATCTATGCTACACGCATTGATTACATTCTAGTGTCTAAATATGTAAAACCCTATAAAATAGAAGTTAAGCCCACAGAATTCTCTAATCATTGTATATTATTAGGATCTCTAAGTCTAGCAACAGTACTCCCAAAGATTTATTCCCATATACACAGATGGAGGCTGAACATCTTCTTATTGGAATCAACTGAATGTTAGAAACAGGTGGAAGTTCTTTTTGGTGCCAGACTCTCGACCCTGTGTCTTTATGATAATCTTTGGGACTGGTGGACAGATACAAAAAAATATTTAAAATCTCCATTTTTATCATTCGGTAAACATTCTGCAAACTCAAGCTATATTAAATATTTAAACTATAGAAATCATTTATACAGACTTATGTTTTTCCCACCAAAGGACCACATGAAATATAAAATGCAAATTTTGGAAATAAAAAAGCAAATGAAAATCTATCAATATGATAGAGCAAAATCATTGGACATGGAAATGAGATTTTGCACAAATAATCAACTAGCTTCGGATCCTTACAAGGCGTGCAAACAACGGCTGGATAAAACCATTATGGAAGGTTTACTTACATCAGACAATCGGCTGATAGACACCAATCTAGGAATGCTTTCATTAGTGCAACAAAACTTATATGAACATTTTTCCCAAAACCCCCTTAAAAAAGGGTAGTGTACATAATGTTTTGACTGCACCAATACCCCATTTGAGCCATTATACTGGTGAGGCATTGGTAGATCCAATTACCTCTGAAGAAGTTTGTGGGGTAATTAAAACGTTAAAGACAGGAACCTCACCAGGAATAGAGGGTGTCTCTAATGACTTCTATAAAAAATATGAACCCTTTTTGAGTTCTGTACTGGCAAATATTTTTACTTTCATGTTACAGTCAGAATTTAAGTGTACAGATTTTAGTACATCTCTCATACGCTACATATTTAAAAGGGGGATAAGAAGAAACTATCTAACTGGAGACCCATCAGCATTCTTAATAGTGACTATATGATTTTGGCAAAAATTCTGAACAATAGATAATAACAGTAGCTGAATCTTTAATTGATACAACCCAGACATGCGGTATCCCGGAATGTAAGATCCAACATAATCTCTTTATTTTATGAGAGCTCTGTGAAGCCTGTACATCTCAAAATCTTAAAGTCTTTATAGTTGCAGTAGATCAGTCTAAAGCATTTGATCGAGTTGAGCACCATTTTCTATTTAATGAACTAGAGACGTATTGAAAGCCCAAAAACATTTGCGGATTGGATAAAAAATATTGTATTCTATTGCTAATATTATTCCAACAGTTAATGGTTTATTTGGTGGGGATGTTCCTCTTTTAAAAGGAGTATGGCAGGGCTGTCTGCTAAGCCCCTTTATACCTTTGCTTTAGACCCAGTCATCTGACAGATAAATTGCGATAAACAAATTATAGGTCTGGCTCCTCAACAGACTTTAACTTCAGGGAAAGTAACTGCATATGCAGACAATGTTACTCTCGTTGTTCAAAACATCAGCTCCATAGAAAAGGCAATCAGCACCTTTGATGCCTGTGCATAATTCTCTGGTGCTAAATTGAATAAAGACAAAAGCACTATTATAGCCCTGAATAAGCCAACCACTATGATCAGAGATGTAAGTGGAATCAGCATCTCCACTGTGCCACAAAAAAATTTTAGGTATATGGGTAGGTCCCGGTGATATGGCCACCTATAACTGGGAAAAACAAATCAACATAGGTGAAAGCAAAGTTTGCCTTTGGAAAACATGGAAGTCTGGAAAGAAAAAGCATGTACAAATTATCAAGAAATTTATTATTCCTATTTTTCTATATGTCGGTTATATTTATGCCCGCCCGGTACACTTGGAGACTAGACTTTTTAATATTTTCTTCCAGATGCTCTGGGGCAGCAGACTCAATCCAGTTAAGAGGGACGTTACTTACCTCCCACAGAGGAAAGGGGGGCGTAATATGATAAACCCAGTGGTATTTTTTCATTCCATTTTTTATATGGTACCTTTAAATGTGCTTGGGAGACAAGTGGGTCACTTTGGCAGTCTTGGATACAGTGGGCCCTATAGAAATATTTTATAAAATGGGTTGATACCCCCCTAAACTTTTGTCACAATTTGCAGTTCCAACCTTTGCTGGTCCTTCAGTTAAAAAATTACACCAATGGAAAATAGAGAAACAAACATTGATGGCCTTAAAAAGGAAAGGTTTCTATTCACATATAGTTCACAATGTACAGCAAGTGGCTTTAATTTTCCCTGAATGTACCCCTGCCAAAATGAATTGGGCCTTAAATACACTTAATGACAGCAGAATCCCTGTTAAGGTATGGGACATTGTCTGGTTATGCTCACAGGAAAAGTTAGGTGTGAGAGGTAATCTAAAACACAAACCCATAACTGAATGGTATTGTCCTAAATTAATGTGTGTGAACATAGAAGAAAGCATTTTTCATTTTTTCTTTGATTGTCCTTCTAGCAATCAGGTGTGGGCAGAACTGGCCAGTAGGTGGAAACTGCACTTTTTTACAAGAGTATCGTATGCTACTTTAATACTTGGAGATTACTCTGGTGTTTGGAGAATCTTTCACAAAAGTACTCTACATGAAGTTTTCACTGCCATTCAATACTTTTTGTGGCAAGCATGCTGTCAGTATGTTCTGCAACAGCAACAAGCTTCAAACAGTGTGTTAATTACACAGATAGAAGCTGAAATGATTAGAGTAAAAGAACTTGATACACAGAGATTTACACCAGATAAAGTGGCCTATTTATGGAGACACTTCAAAATGTTCACTTAACGGAATATTTAGCCTTAGTTTTAGTATGCTAGTTTAAATACAGAGCAATGTGTGGGGATCCCCTTTGTTCATTTTTTTCCCTTTTTCCTCTCTGATATGAAATGTTTAATACCTTTTATGATCATGATGTATACCTTCTATGCAATGTTTCTTATTTTTTTGTGTGTTCTTCCTTTGTACAATTTCTGGCATGATATATGAATACTGTGATGTAATGTTTATGTTTCTTAATAAAAATTCCCCTACTCTTTTCGATAAGTGCCATGGGATCTTTAACATCCACCTGAACTACCACCAATCCAGGCAGATGGGACCTCGGTTTAACATCTCATCCAAAAGATGGCACCTCAGAAGGGCAGCACCCCTTTCATGCTGCACTACAGTGTCAGTACTGGGATATTAACCCAAGTGCCAGATGTGGGAACTGAACCCACAGCCCTCTAATCTCCCAGCCTCAGAGGCAAATGTGCTACCTACTGAGCCACTGGCACTGCTGTTGCCAACAATGTTGCCTGTTTTTTTTATTATTATTTTACTAACCTTAGGATGGATAAAGGATGTGGCTCTCTTCTGTCTTCCACATAAACAGTTCATAACTCCTGCTTGTCTTGATGAAGCACCCCCCACCCCTGTAAACACCTTTTCCAGGCCCACACTTAAAAATAAAAATTGCCTAATTCTTTTTTTTTCAAATAAGCTCAGGTTCTGGACAGGTTAAGGATACAAAACAGAGAGGTGCTGCCTTGGTGATCTTTTAAAAACACAGCTCTGCTCTGTGCACCAAACAAGTCAAGCAGCACTTAAGCACTCTTTATGTTCCCCTTTCCCCTTTCCCCTTTCCCCTTTTGCACTACCATTGAGTCTCTCTTGTCCCTCCACATATTTGCAAATCCAGGCAGTGGTGTTCATTTGGATTGGGCAGCAGCTCACTCATCCATGATCAGGAGATCAGGAAGGAGTTGGTATAGTGCAGTGATTTTATGCCGTGAGCTGCAAAACTGGAGACCTGGGTTTGAATCCCTCAGACCCTACTTGCATACTGTGTGACCCTGTGCAAGTCACTTAACTTTCCTGTGCTCCCAGGTCACACCTGTAAACAAGCTTTCAGCTTAGTGTGTCTTTCCTGGTTAAAAAAAAAATAGACTCATTTGCAAGACAGGTTTATTTGCCTTGGTGGTTCAGGGCACTGCTTCCTTCAAGCAGCACTTAATCACTCTTTCCCACTCCCGCCCCCCCCGAAGTGCACCATCATTGAGTAGTCTCTCTTTTTGTTGCACTCATTTTGCCCATAAATTGAATTCAGAATAGACTAACCTCAGGCTGCAAGCAAGAAGGCTTGTTTGTCTTCAGTGGTTCAGGCTCTCTGATACTCCTCTGACCCAGAACCATGGCATCTGAAATGCAACTTGGCTGACTGAACAGCACTGTTGTTTTGAGCAGGGCTACATGGTATTCATTTGGATCAGGCAGCAGTTCACTGCTCTATGATCAGAAGACCTGATTTCGTCTTTAAAAAGTCACACCCTTAGCATACTGCCTTATTCCCCCAGACAAACACAGGCTGCAAATGGACCAATAAGGTTGCTGAGTGAAGCAAAGTCAGCAAACTGAGCACCATTTGGAGGGTGTTGCCTTGATCTCAGCAGCCATGACATTTTTGGTGGCCATTTTCCCATAGTGCATGTCATTTTCCCTTGATATTTTAAAAAACAATGTCCTTCCCATATATCATCTTTGTAGTAAACATCCAATAAAATACAAGAATCCCTGTAGATCTGGGAGCACTGCTGCAGAAACATGAAGAACTGATGTTTTATCATCAGAAGTATGCAGAACTGATGAATTATCATCAGAAGCATGAAGAACTGATGTATTATCATCAGGTTCCTAGAAACCTGCTACAGCAACCCTATTGGGGTTGCAGGCTGGATGGGAGGGCAGTGCTCCCACTTGTGTTGGGGTAGCTTTCTTGTTAATCATCCAGCTGTCTCCCCTGCTACCTGACAGTGGCTGAGCCTGAAGTCAACATTAATCCAAATATTTCCTGACACACTTGCATTCTTTGTGTAAATATGCTATTCATTAATAAATACTCTAACTGCTACAATCTATATGCAATTTCTAAAAAAAATTTTGTTTAGTGGTCCATTTACAAACATGAATACAACAAAATATTCAACTGCAGTGTCTGTTTTCAGATGCATAAAGTAACAGAAAGAAAAGAAGGAGTTATATTTTTATAGTGGGAACTAATTCATCAACCATAATGATCACTTCAGTCACACCCTTTTGTTTTAGATTTATACCCTATTTATGTGTTTTCAGAACTGCTCAACCATCAAAAATGTACATCTACTGTACAGATTGTATATTTGTGTCATTTTTTTACTTTAAATATAATCCATGAGTGATGTTCCTATCAAATTTATGTACCTTCCCTTCCTGAGGTGTGCAATTATCCCACAATAATGCACACCCTGTCATGCCTTACTGCTTAGCTGTATCCCATCTCTTGCTGTTTTAAGTTTGTAAGTCTCCCAGGTTGTGCTCGAAACTAGGTGCATATACAATAAAGCTCACCAGGATGAAACCCATTTCTGGAACATTTTGCAGCACTCTGCAGCATGCTGCAGCAGAGTTACTGTGCAAAAATGAAGTAATTTCAACGGCAATTAGTCTCTTTTGCCATGCAGGAAAATGTGACACTGGCAGGAAACTGTGACATTCACTTCCTCCTGGCAATGCCACATTTTCCTGTATGACAAAAGGGTTTGATTCCCATCAAAATGACATTGTTTACTGCAGTAACTCTGCAGCAGAATGCTGTAAAAATGGGTTTCATCCTGGCAAGCTTCACTGTATATGTATGTATATATATATATATATATATATATATCTATATATAGATATATATATATATATATATATGTGTGTATGTGTGTATGTCTAGTGTACCTTACCTGTTTCTTAAAAAAAAAATATATATATATATATGGAAGCCAGGGTACAAAACAGCAGGGATTAACTGTGTACCCAGTTCTTGAATTCACATATGTGGCAGGGGCTTGGTGTCATCAGAGGCTGGTGGAGCTTAGGATTTCTTTGCAGCTTCCAGTTAAATTCCCTGACCTTTCTATTTTCATTACTATTGGACAGGAATAATTGGGCATTGTGGAGCCTACACATATATACTGTAGTACTATATAACTATCAACAGTACAAAGCTTGAAAACGTATGTGATCTCCTGTTGCTAAAGATGCTGATGATGTGTAATGATGAGTATTTACAAGGATACTGTTATTAACATCAAGGTTTAGACTGCGGGAGTATGTGGGGATATGGTATATAGACACTTCTGAAGAATAATGTTTTTTCTAACTCCCATGTACCCACGTTAGCCTTTCATGCCTAAGCAGAGCATACCCCCAAATTCACCTACTGCTTTAAACAATTTAAGTGGCACAACATACAGTATACTGTACCTGTCTTTAAAACATTTCCATAAAGAGCACTTTCAGATGCATATTCTTTGAACAGCTCAGTTTGTTCAGTACCTCCTATAGCAATATCACACAATTAAGGACTACTACTGTAAGTCCATGTTGCATAGCAGGCATTTCTGTCCAGGCAAGTCTTTTGCACCCCCCTCTTTCATATACAATAAGAATAGCTCAGTGTAAGATATATATTGCAAGCATAGAAATACAATTAAATTGTGTGTTGTATAACATTTACTAATTATAGGGGTCTGGCATGAAAAACTATATAGTGTATTATAGAAGTGTGTCTCCCCTACCCCACAAACACACTTGTGGAAAAAGAGGCACTTGAACATTGTACGGTATTCCTGAATACTATTTAAAGGAAAACAGCACACAAGTCTGTTATGTCACCCAGACTTGTAAAAATGCCCAATTATGAGTACTATAAATAAACATTTTTTTTACCTTGTTAGATGTTTAAGCCATTTATTCTATTGTGACAAAACTTCTGATTAAAACAGATGCACATGACCATCTTACACATAGAAGCTGACTTCCTGTACTCAGAATATGCTAATTAGTGCTTCTAACTAATGGCAGAGAATGGCAGCACTAATTAGCATATTGGTAGCACAGGAAGCCAGCTTTTGTGTGTGAGATGGCCATGGGCATCTAATTTAATTGGACGATAAAAAGGTAAAATAATCAGTTTATTTATAGAACCCCTAATGAGGCAATTTTACATGTCTAGATGACATAACTGCCTTGTGTGCTAATTTTCCTTAAAAATGAAAATAAATAGGTAAACAAATATTTTTATAGGCTAAACTTTCAAGTCACTTGGCTCATGTAATTTTGTTTGTTTAGGGTGAGATCAGAAGCTACTTGTCTGTGAACGAATCCTCTTCTATATTTCATTGAGCCCCACAACTGGATTTGCACCCTCCATCCATCAGTGGAACTGCCTTCTGTGAGATGTAATGGTACCCATCCCCTCCGATATCCCAAACTACTGCAGCACACTTACTCTCACCCTCTTGCTCTTGGCCAGTTCTCCCATGCCTGTGTCAGCAGCCTATCCCATGGCCTTGGGGGTTATTTCAAGTGTGCAAGTCACTTTTATCTCTGAGGAACAGATGAGATCAACAAACAGGGAAGAAAGTCAAAGGAAGAAACTTACATGCCTCAGCCTGTGTGCCATAGTTATGCCTGAACAAACTCAGTAAGGTTGCCTGTTTTCTCACTCTGGTGGCAGGAATTTGGGCATTGAGGTAACATGCACCTGAGATATCAAAATAAAGACAGAGGACTTGAGTAACATGGTTCTAGCAGTTTGCCATTCATGCACCCCTTGCACATCCCCAGTGATGCAGCTAGCGCTCCCCCAAGCCATTCTCCTGTCAGCAGGTAAGTGCTGGTTTATTCCTAGTAGTGGTGGAATTCCTGGCCTATCCAAAGCCAGTATGTGGTCACCTGTGGTGTGATGTACTACTGCTCCTGGTTTTGGTAGTGAAGTCCTTGTCTCTACACTTGCAACAGACCAGTGCTCACACAGGGCAGAGGGGATCTTTGTGTAGTCTATGTCCATGAAGCCTGAAACTTTGTAAACCAAGTAAGAGTTTCCATGAGCCTGACTAGTTGATTTTGATGTTATTACTGAACATTGACAATTCTTATTTATTATTTATAATAAGCACATTAAGGTACCCATCATTTTGTTCTTGAGGAACACTGAGCTACAAGTGGCATCAAATATTTATCAGTCTTTTCTGTGTTTAACAAAGGAGCAAGTCTAGCCCATGTTATAGAAAGCCACCAGAAGCAGAGGTCCATGATTCAGTAGTGTAGTTAAAATAGAGTAAAATGTGGTATTTATTCCTTTGTTTCTTGGAGAAGCATTGGTGCTCTAAATTTATTGGCATGATGGAAGGAAGCCCTTTTCTTAAAGGGAATGTTAATATTATCATGGTAAAATGGCTTAAATCAGTGTTTCAAGATTATTATGGCTGCATAGCATAGCATATCTATGCAGGATGTTATGCAGTCAAAATAGAGAATGAGAAGGAGGAAGCACAACTGATGCCTGCTACTTTTAGCATCTCTGATTCCACTCAGTGGAATTGCGTCACCAAAATTAGTATGCAGCAGATCACTGCACTTCTCCTACAATACCACTGCTACCACCACCACCACCACCGGGACTTCATCTTGTAGTCAGAAAAGGGTCAGTGTAACAAAATTGCCAATATGCTGAACATATATATATGCCTCAGATACATTTATTTTGAGCAGGGCAATGCAAAAATATCAAAACCTTTCATGTTCTGCACAACGGTGAAAGTCTTTAATGAGATTCTTGTTCCAAGAAGGCAGTATGTCCAACTGACATGATGATCTGGGAGGGAGGGAGGCACCAGGAGACCCAGGTTGAAATCCCAATAGAGCCACTTATTCATTGTGGGACACCATGAGCAAGTTTTTTAATGTTTGTATTGCAGCTCACTTTCTGAAAAAAAATATTTAAAACTAAGTAGGATCGCATTGATATAAGATATTGCATTTCAGCAGGGCTATCCTATTGCTTGTTAATGCACTCTGTCAAAGAATGTAAGAGTACCATTGGTTTTGATGTAGCGATCATGAGGGTTGGATGGGCGAACAGCAAATCTCTCAAAAATGTGGCAGCTAAGGTCTCAGAAATGTGCTCCTCTTGCTCAGTCTTTATCACAGTCCCAACAAATGACACTAGCAACTCTGCAATCCAACCTGCTGTCAGTAAAAAAGTGAGATTTAAAAAAAAAAGGTTTTTAACTACCATCAAGGCTTAGCCCCAGCCCATTCCAGACCCCATCGCACACCGAAATTTACTTCTTGGGCAGAGGATACCCCCTTGATTGCTCTCCCAGGGTGGGGCAAATGTGTCTGGCATGAACCCACGTGAGATGGAGGAAGGATTCTAGCAGGGGAGGCTACTGGTATTGCCTCCCTGGCTTACCCTACAGGGTGGGACGTGCAGTTGACTGGCCACACTGGAGTCCGTAATGGGTCAACAGCCCAGAATGAAAATGGAGCTGGGTGATCAGGGCCTTATAGAGGTGGCAGCTGTGTTTTTTGGTGTTGCTTCCCTTGGGGTAGGGACATACAATGATGTCCCACATCTGCCTCACCCCATCAAGTGATGGCACTGGCATGGTAGGGCCCCCAGCCTCTGTCAGGGGTCCTTGATGTGCCAGACCCTCTATTCTCCTCTCCCCAGAGAAGGAGAGCAGTTCCTAGGACACTCAAGCCCTCTCCTCCTGGCTGACCCTCTGACCGGAAAGTGAGATTAACAAGGGTTGGATCTTTTGCATTAGATAGTCACTCATAATTTCTCTGTCCCATATAGTTAGGTTGCTCAGATGGTTGAAAACATCTGCTGGTCACCTGGGGCTTTCTCAACAAGGTCTGGTCAACTTGTTCTTGTACTGACACCATAAATCCCCATCATATCAGAGAAACAACAAACTTTGTAAAAAACTACAGTTTCTGTATCAGCTAAAAGCAGCACCCCACTGAAAATGAGACATTGCATCTCAACTGGTCTGTAATGGAAAAATACGTTGTAAAAATAGATAAAATGATGAACCCACTGAAGATAACATACAGTATCTTAGCTTGACTGTTCTTGGTAAATAAACTGAAAAATGAGTAAACTCAGGATCCCATTAAAAATAAGACATTGCATCTATCTGGGCTATCTATGGTAAATCAATTGTAAAAGGGGGTAAAATTAAGACCAAACTGAAAATGGCATTTTGGATCTGAGCTACTCTATCACTGGGAAAATATATTGCAAAACTGTGTAAAGACAGGACCCCAATGAAAACAAGACATTACATCTTAGTTATGCTAACTTGGGTAAATATATCATAAAAATGAGTAAGGGCCCGACTGAAAACTACATATTACATCACACCTATCCTACCCTGCTAATCATACCCAGGCCTTCGTGTGTGCACAACTGTTGTAATGGCTACTGGTGAATATGTGTGTGTGTGTGTGTGTGTGTGTGTGTGTGTGTGTGTGTGCTCGTGTATGCATTTGTGTTTGTTGTGTGCATTTTCAACAGTGTGAGTTTGTGTATGTCTGTATGTAAATGTGGCATTTTTGCATCTCAGTAATACAAGGAAAACACAAATGTACAAAGCTTAATTCACCTGGTTTGCATCTGCCCCCCCCCCCCACTAAGGCTTATAATAGGCAGTGTCATGTAGCCCTCCTTTCCCTTTGGACAAACTCAAAATAAATAAAGTCCACACATTCATCCGATGTCCCTTATCAGGGTAATGCATTAGCAGCTGTTTTGGTTCTGACCAGATCTTGTCTAAATGTTGTTTGCCCGTACTATCTCTTGGATTAGCCAGGGAATCAATGTGGTCTATAACCTTCTGAAATATTTCTGCCATCGCTTGAGGTATTACGTTTTTGTGTCATCCAGACTGTCCTAGGAGCTTGATGTGCCCTGCTTATACACTTGGTTGTCCATATCTACAAGGAACAGTCAGCAAAGGTCCCCTGCGTGATTAGTTAAGAGTATACTGGGGCATTTTCTGCAGCATTTTTTGTTGCTTCCCATCCTCAACTCACTAGAGCTCTTATCTGAGGGGGACAAGGTAGCTGGTGAGGGACAACAGAGTATGGTCCTGCCACCTGGTGAGAACTTGCTGTGGCACCTTATCAAATAAACTGTCATGCACCTATAGGTGTCCACAAATTGGCTGTAAATAGGGAGTGACAATGGTAAAGGTCCTCCTAGAGCTGGTCTCCTGACAGTCACAGAGCTAAGACTCAAGTGAAAATAGAATCAGGCAAGGGAAATAATACAGAAATACCCCCCATAGGTAGTAAAAGCCTTCAAAAACTAAAAATAAGTTCTTGCCCTACTCAATATGGCTGCAGTGAGTGGGCATGGCAAAACAAAGCCTGAGAGGCATAAAATGGCCTCTGCACTTCTGTGAATGCATAGCTCATGATCAAAATGGCTGTTGAGAGGAGTAACCACTGTGCACAAGATGACAGAGTACAAGTGACCTCTGCATAAGCAGCTGTGGAAATGATGTATCTAGTGGGACACCGAGGATTGATTGAGAAAAACAAATGCCTCTCCTTTTAGATCTGGAAGACTGGGCTGTAGAGGTAGCTGACATAACTGTAAATATGTACAAATGCCCTGCAGTATGGCTGAGGTAGAAAAATACATACCACCCAAGAGCTTAGGCTGAATCTGCAGCCCTTAAGGGAGACATCCAGGTGCAACTGGGGTTTAATAAATGCATGCTAACTGGACCATAGCTGTAACAAGACAATCAACCAGGAGACAGGGAGTGGCTCTTAAAATAAACTGGTGTGGTAGGGGGTCTGAGATGTGCACCGACCAGACTAAGGATACTGTCCAGAAATGATAGTACAATCTAGAATGTTCTAAAGAGCAACTGCTGAAGAGAGCAGATACATGGATTTAGAGCTCTCAAGACTACTTCTACAAAACAACATTTTTTTTTCCAATTGTTTTGCCAGGTGAGACACACTAAGCTGAAATGCAAAGTAATAATTAGTTTTGGAAGTTCAGTTGCATATTATGGTTCTGGGTGAACACAGGTGTGCATCATGGTAAAGCCTAAAGGAGCTGTGGCCAGCACAGACTATTTTAAACTGAAGGGAAAGCCATCTGGACACACCAGGACTGGAGAGGTAGAGAAAGCAGGGGTTTCCAGTGGAGGTGTCACTGGCTATGGTAAATGAAACCCTGCAATGACTCATCCAATTGAAGCAACATTTGACAAAAAGCTAGACAGAATGCAGGATTTGATAAATGGAGAAGAAACCTGTCTAGTCCTTAATGAAGCATAAATGTCTTCAGTAGCTAAAGACTCAAAAAAATGGTAAAAGCTGCTGAGAAGATGGCTTAAGAAAATGTGCTGTTGCAACAGAGACTGGAGAATATGGAAAATTTACAACAAGCCAAGAATGTTCACATACTGGGCATCTCTGAGCTGGCAGAGGGGGATAATCACCAGAGGTTTATCTCCAAATGGCTAGAAGATACTCTACATTTACTGGAAGAACTCCTGCCTGTCGGTGTGGACAAGATTTACAGTGACATCCCACAGACCATATCCATAACCATCTGATGAGGGCCCCTGCACTATTCTTGTGGTCTTACGAGGAATGCATGAGAGAGAGATATAGTGCTGTGGGCTGCAAGACGTAAAGGCAATATGGCATTTCAAGAGTTATTTATCTCAGTCTACTCCAATGCAAGTTATTCCACAAGGCAGAAAGAAAGGGTGTTTGATGGGGTCACACAGGCATTGTGGGAGCTTAAAGTGCAACATGAGTGAGTCTTTTTGTCTTGTCTCCCATTGGTAGAAGGCAGACATGAATGCATCCTCTCTAGCCTGAGAGATGCTGATGAACTAGCTGACCACCTGAGATCCAATTGCTGTCAAGACTGCGAGGACGACAACTCTGAGGAGGGAGTTTGAACATGTCCTCACTGAGACTTTCATACAACAGGTAGGTGGTAGGGTGAACAGAGCAGTGGAGAGGGATAAGGTAAGAAATGTCATGATATATTTATACTTAGAGGTCCCTGTGTTATAGTTTGCCTGTGATTAATACTTGAGGGGAGGAATAAGTGCTTGTTTTACATTTCTACTGAATAAGTTGGAATACAAAATGGTTGGAGCTGGTGTCTGACTGTTTCACAAACAGATTTCATGCTGCAATATTTTCTCTCCTCTCTGAATTTATCCTCCTCCATATATAAACAATTAATTGGGCCTCCCAGCACACTGGACTCACTAGTGCACCCTCTTTGACTTCAAGTTGCTCCCTCCCACCAAACTTTACAGTATGTTTTAGCTTTTGTTCCATACAACAGCAAATTTAGTTTGTTAAAGCACTATTCACAGGTTTACTAATGCCTTTTATTGACTGATTCTAAGAAGGGAAACACAGCTGTATTAATGTACTATTTTGTACCCAGATTTAATAGTACCACACCTTGTATGGATACTGGAATTCTTAGTTTTGTTGGATTTGCACAGTTTAATAATCTACCCATTGGTAGAAGGCTTTCAGGAGTAAGTTGGCTCGTACTGTACTTGTGAGCAGATCTAGAGGGGACACATTAGGCTGGTGCCTTGTAGAAGTTTTCACAATAATTAATATAGTAAGGATTATTAGTGACCACATGACAGTCCTTGGGGTGCATAAATCACCTAGGGTTAGAATTGATTTGTATGATAATGTTCCAGGAACCCTGGATGATGTAGCTGTTGAGAGGGTGTTCTAAATTTCCTACAAGTTAACTGCTGGTATACTGTATATTTTATGTATTGCTGCCTTTCAAATGGTGTGTATTGTGCAATTAAGCAATATACCACGAGATTTGTAGCAGGATGCTGGGGATTCACTGATGCCCTCAGTAAAGTCTGTCACGCTACAGCCGCGTGACCAACAACACACCAGGCATGGGTAAATCCTGGCATCACCAACACTCGCGAGTGGCATATTGCAATTATACAATGGCCCCTTCACTTTCTGTAGGAAAAAATTAATGAAAAATACTGTTTTGTTTTTTTTTAAATATATTTTATTGAATTAATTGTTGTGCCAGAAAAAATAGTTCCCTGTTAGTATGCAGAGAAATGGTGCTGTTCCCCACCCCTACGGAGAGGATTTAGTCCCCCCCCACACACATAATTTAAAGACTTTTTTTTTTCAATTGTGATGATGTAGAGGGTATTTTTCAGCTCATTCGTTGTAATATCATCGATAAGGCTCAGGAGAAGATGGCAAATGTACCTATTTAAATGCCTCGTGAAAATTGTCCTGTCAGTTCTCCTGACAGTCTAGCAAAGCCAGTTACCGAGCCTCCGAAGTGCCCTATCAGAGAGTCTTCAGCTTTTTTTTTGTTAGTACACCTGCAAGTGAGACTTGGTTCTTTCTTTATGAATTGCTGTTTGGTTTTGGGTGTGTCTGCATGTTGCGAGCAGTAACGGGCTAACGTACGTGACATTGTGCTTCCGGGTTTAGGCTGAAAGTAACTTGAGTGACGGGGGAATTATCTTTTTTTTTTGTGATGTTGCTGCCACTGCAAGGACTCGGTGGATGTAATTGGGGGCCGCAGTGTCTCTGAAGGACAGTTTGGAGGCTCGGGTGTAGATTTTATTAAAACAAAACTTTGCAGCAGAGTAAAAGCAACTGGCAGACGTCTTGCTAGTGAGTTAAAAGTATACAGGAGAAATCGGGCTAGTAGTGGTTGGGGACAGACATATAACTGCAGGTATTTTTGTAATTGTATATCTTGTAACTGTGCAGGTAATTTAACTAACTTTTTTCATCCCTGCACTCTTGCTGTACAGCAACCCAGCATTTACCTTGGGTGCAAAAATTGCAGTGCTTCTTTTGTCCCGGTTTCGCATTGTGGTTTAGCTGGAATTGCCAATCTTGGGTTTGCCAGGGTAGAAGTGATTTGACAGTGGGTTTGTGATGCAGCTGACTGGCGGCTGGCACCTTTTTCCGTGGGGTGATGCTAGGATTTACCACAGCTAGAAGGTGCCAGCCAGCCAATCAGAATGCAGGGTTTGCCATTTATTTCTATGCCCATTGTATAATATATATTGTATCATGCAAACCACAATAAATAAAATGTTAAAAAAGAAATGCAGCAAATGAAAAATGGATCTAAAATATGTGTTCACTGCCTGTTTCATACAGCAGTGAAAAGTGAACAAATTGGAGTGGTTGTATGGGAGAGGTTTAGATGTGGTTACAAGCAGAGGAAGAAAAAAACATCTGAAGAGGCTTTAAAATAACTTGTCAACTTCTGGCTAAACAGCACAAAAAACAGGACTATTCAAGTCATCAACAGAGCTCACTAATAAATTCCCAATAATCCCAGCAAGACACCTGGAGAAAGAAAACATGCAACAAACAATAGGGCGAACACCTAAAACCCTGGCCAGTAACAAACAGTCACAGGCAGAAAACAAAAATGCTCAGTACAAGAATCCCATACAAATCACACAAAATGGGATTTTGACTGCCAGGCAGGTATTAAAATGACAGGATTGAGTGAAGAGGGATGGAAAAAATGAAACTTACCCACACAATGCAACCAGCCTGGAGAGATGCATACAACAGAACTGAGGATCTCACAGCAGGAAGGAGAGAAGCCAAGATCAAGATCTTGAAGTTTTCTCAAAGTTTTGTGCATCAGCCTGTTACAGGACACTTTCATCACCCAACAGAGACATCACAGAGTGCTGTAAAGGGTGCAATTATTTTTCACAGTTATAAAATGGGTAGGGCAAATCCTACTTCTTGAGTGGCTAGGACTAGTACATTATCAGAGCATAATGCACTGTAAAAAACAGTGCCTGTTAATGAGAACATAGCACATTTAAAAAATCAACATACCTGCCTTCAGAATAAAAAAAATGCACACCCTGTTTGTTTCTTAAAACCAGGAAGTTCAATTTGAATTTACTTTTCAAATAATAAAAACTTCTAGCTTTAACAGTTGAAAAACATTCTGCCAGAAGAGACAACACACTTAACTCACATCCAAATACAATGACAAAAAGAATCTCTGAGCAGTCAGTGTGTGCCTGGGACAATGATATCATCAAAGCATAACATCACTGTGTGAAATCCAGCCACACACATGACCACATTTTTTCAAGAGAGTTTGATGTCTTGCAGGGGAAGTAGCACAAGCTTAGTTTCATACAAAAACCTTATTTACTAGTATTGTAGGGACAAAAATATTTGCCATGGCTTAAACATTTTAGTTAGGCAGAGAACAAGTGTCAGAACATCTCCTTTATACTATGGGAGCATCTCTTTTATAGTATTAGTTTTACAGTTTTATTTTTTATGAGGAAACACACCACATGTGAATGCACTGCATCATGGGTATGCAAATACCTAATTGCCTGGTATCTCATACCACACTACAGTGATATCAAACAATTGATTATTTGCATACCCATGATGCAGTGCTTTCACATGGGGAGTGTTTCCTTAAAACATTAATTAATTAAAAATTAAACTGTACAACTGATACTATAAAGTAGATGTCCCTACACATAAAAGGGATGTTTCAACACTTGTTTTCTAGCTAACTATGACATGTTTTAGCCATCTACATGTGTTGATTTTTGTCCCCACAATATTAATAAATAAGAATCATTGTATAATAGCAATAATGCCCTCCAGGAGGGGTGTGTGTGTGTGTACTTGCGTGCTCTCATGCCCAATCACCTAAAGTATGATATTATCCCAGCATGGCACACACCCTGTAGTGCATTATTGCTTAATTATGAACTGAGTATCATAAATAGAGGAATCTGATTGGCCCAGAGCTCTTGGAAGCTGTGATGATATTGGGCTACATTATCATAGCTTCAAAAATGTTCCAGTGCTACCAGCCTCCTTGCTCTCTACTGTCTGAGAATTTTTTTTTTCAAAATGTGCTCTTACACCACTCAAAAACTCATCCATAGGACATTTTAAAACCTGTTTCTTTGATTTTTATTTATTTATAAAACTTGAAACTCAGTTCATAATAGCAATAAGTCACTCCAGGGTGTGGTATATCATGGGATATCATCACTTCTTGGGTGGCTGGATGCACTTGGCCTGTGGCTTCATGCCCAACCACCTGAGGTGTGATGATATCCCATGATATACCACACCCTGTCATGCCTTATTGCTTAATTATACAGTCAATTTTTTTTTGGACCTGTCCTTTGCTGTCTGCCATCCTCCTGGTTTCTGCACTTTCTGGCTACCAACTTTTATACTAAAATATTGTTTGACTTTTTCTTTTTTTTTACAGAACTGTGTTTTTCTATAAACCTTTTCAAATAATGCTCGGCCGTGCCTTCTTCAGTGTCTGATATATGTTCCTGAATAATCGCTGAGCTCTGCCTACCTGCTTAGTGACACTATCCCTGCCATTGAGTCTCTGATTCATGATTGTTGATAAAACTAACACTGGAAAATGTGATCATGACCACCTGCTCTCTCCCACACATATCTGAGTCAGACCACTTGGATTTTTCTATTCTTGCTACCACAGATGGTAGTGTGCTGCTGGTAAGACCATCATAAAATTCCAGTATTGCCACAGCCTAATCTACCTTACTTTCAACAATCAGATTAGATCCACATGGCACCCAAAATGTTAAATGGGGGAAGGAGGAGATAAGAAAAAGGTACACATTATGATACATCAGAACACCCATCAATAGCCAATGCCCCCTAGTGGCACGTGTTGGCAAAGGAACTATTTGACCTTTTTTTCACATGTTTATATTAATTTTTTTTTATTTATTTGTTAAATTCCTTTATTTTTTTCAGTTTACCAGTTACCCATTTTATAACTGCAATAAGACATGCTAGGAGTGTGTATTGTGCTGTGATAACTGCATTCACAGGGGCAGCTGACTCTTGGCCTACAGCCTCATGCCTAACCACACCCATGAGAATGTGATTATCATAGTGTAATGCACACCCTGTTGTATATTGCTTACATTTGCATCACTTCTGCAAATAATATTGTTTAACAGTGCAGGTAACAAAGCTACTTATTTCAATTAAATTGATGGGAAATAGTGGTCAACCATGTATTATAATGGCTTTTTGCTTTGTGTGGGACCCAGCAGGACTGGTTCTTGAAGACCTCCTACCCATTATTCCATTTTGCCTGTGATGAGATGAGCTAGGCTGTACAATACTGTGACAGGTTACCTCCAGGCATTATGACACCATTTTGGAAGTTTCTGCATATCCCAGCAATGTACTCTGGGGATGCTATGAGGCACATTAGGAGCAATAAATAATTGGGAAAGCTATTGCTTGGTTCAGTTGGTACCATATCTATAGTACTTCTGGGCCAGAAAGTGATAGGTTCAGTTCCCACACTGGAACTTGGGCTCATAGGCCAAATTTGGGGTCTTTGAATACCTCTTTTCAAATACTAACTCAGTATTTGTATTCAGGACCCCAGATACTTGGTGGGCACTCATTATTCAAGTGTTCAGGAAATACCCATGTGATCTGCATCACTGATGATGCTGAGCAGACTGATGGGTCAGTCTGCTTAGCTTCATCAATGATGCCAATTGCTCCAGCCCTCTATCCTTGCAGTGCACCCAATCATGTTTTTTTAGTCAAAGGACTAATTCACAAAAATAAGGGACTGGGTGCAATGTGGGAAGCGAGCCACAAAGTTTACACATAAATTAAGTATATTGCCCCCCCCAAATTCAAGGACTGGAGCTGGGGGGTCACCTTCTAAATTGCATAATTGGTGACTGATGGTGGTTGGGGATGGGGGGTCCTGCTGAATTCATGCTGTTAGCTCCTGGCACAGTGCTAGCCTGTTGCAGATTGTTTAAAAAAAATTGTATGAAGAATATGAAGAGGCAGGAGTGTGGATGGCGGGAATTTATAAACATGAGGAGGGTTGGCCCAGGGACTAGCCCTTGCAGCTTGTGGAAAGCTAGAAAAGATGGACTGGATTTTCAGAACCCTCATAACTCCTGTAGCTACAGGGAAAATCTTGTGTAAGTGGGTCTCCACCTGCTGAGCTTCAGTTTTCCCTGCAGCTATGGTATTTTCAAAAGTTGAGCCAGTTTGTGACCGGCTCCACAATTTATGGCAGCTTTTGGGTGTTGTTTTCCTGCAGCTGCAGAAAAAATTTATGACCAGTGGGACCAGATGTAACATGTTCCACAACTGAGGGGAATTGAAAATACCAGCCTCTACAACTGTGGAGATTTTGGTCTGCAACTGTTAGTTGCAGAGTGGGACTTAGTCCCAATTTGGTTTAAAAGTCCAGCTAGATTAAAAATGTATTTTTTATCCAAGAATTTCTACACAAATATCATGAAGAGTAGAACTTATATGGTATTTGGTTGAGAACTCAAAACACCTATTATTTGTGATATTCAGGAAATGATATTTATCCTTTGCACAACCCTACCCCAAATACTAGCACTCTAGTGCAGTATTGGGGGGAGTGTTGTACTCTTGAGGTGTGCAGCCCTTCAGAAGAGATGTTAAACCAAGTAATTTCTGCCCTTCTCTACTGCTATTCTGGTGAGTGTTCAGGTGGTAGTAAAATAACACCTGGTGCTGTTCACAAGAGAGATGGAGATTTCTCCTGGTGACCTGACCAACATTCCACCTTAAAATAAAATGTTCAGGCTGGGGCTTTGATTAATAGAATGGCTGCCTCTGCACATGTGTGGTCACTATACTACAAAAATTACTTGTAAAGTGCTTTGGGAACCTATGTGTATGAAAAAATGCTATATAAATTAGGCATGGGCTACACAACAGGTAGCTGGGTCAGGTAGTTTGGGTATCGGCGATTTTTGGCTGAGTAGGGTAGTTCAGGTGAGTACTACCTTTCCCAACACAACAGTGTATTTCTCAGGTTGGGCAGGTTTGACACGGGTAATAGGTAATTGGAAACAGGCATTACAGGGCAGTCAAGGGCAGCCTGTGGGGTCCTGGGACTCCTGTAAGGATTTTCAGACTGGAAACAGGCATTAAATGGCAGCCTTTGGGGTCCTTCATGAGCTTACAGCAAGAATAGGAGCATATGACACCAGGCTGACAACCTGATTGGTCAATGGTGTCTGTGCTTGGTCTGCTGTGAACCTGTGTTGCTAAGGTAGCAGCCGATAGCAGTCTGGAGTGGAAGCAGCTCTATAGTCAGGAATTCACTCTGCAGTCTGCAGCTAAATCACGGTGATCATTTAACTAAAAGCTGAATTGAAAAAAAATCGTAAAAATAAAACCTCCATGAAGGAGCAAAGGCAGTGGTGGTCAGGTTTGGGAACTGAAACAATCACAGGGAAGGGGAAGTCAGGGGATCAGCCCCAACTGAGGAGGTGGATGGTGCAATGCCGGGGAGAGAACAGAGAAATAGCAAGGTCGGGTGGGATACAAAACACAGAAGGCAGGGCACTGGCAGCTGGTTTGACAAAAATATCACTGTTTGTTAGGTGCTTATGAGTCCTGTTGTTAAATTATTACTGTATTAGTAAGCTACACTGTGTGTCTCTGCAGTATAGTGAATGCTTTGTATGGCTGTGTATTACACTGTTTGTTAGGTGCCCCTGGCTGAGCCCTGTCTTTTATTACTGTGACAGTCAGCTACACTGTATGCCTCTGCAGCAGAGTGAAAGTCATTTAGATTGTATCACACTGTTTGTTAGGTGCCCAGAGCCATGTCATTTATTACTGTGACATAGCTATACTGTGTGTCTCTGCAGCATAATGAAAGCCATTTAGGCTGTATTACACAGTTTGTTAGGTGCCCCGAGCCCTGTCATTTATTAATGTGACATAGATACACTATGTGTGCCTCTGCAGCACAGTGAACGTCATTTAGGCTGTTTGTTAGGTGCCCCAAGCCTTGTCATTTATTTCTGTGACATAGCTACACTGTGTGTCTCTCTGCAGTATAGTGAAAGCCATTTAGACTATATTACACCGTGTGCTAGATGCCCTGAGTCTTGTCATTTATTACTGTGACATAGTTACACTGTGTGTCTCTGCAATATAGTGAAAGCCATTTAGGCTGTATTACACTGTTTGTTAGGTGCCTCTAGCCCTTTCATTTATTACTGTGATATTGCTACACTGTGTCTTTGCAACAATTAGTGAAACAATATCCATTCCTTTCATGGCTGTGTCTACTATGTCTCATATTTCCCAGTCTAAGTGTACTAAAAGGAAACACAGTGCTGCTACACATGCAGTTGTCAATGATATGGAAAATATGAGTCATACCACTAATGAAGAACATCGCAACTATAATAATAACATCACCAGCACTGGGGCTAAATATCCTCCTGAAGCAAAAAGGTATGTTAGCAATGAAATGATAGTAGAGTTTTAGAAAGAACTGACTGGAGTTACTCGTAGACATACTGAACATTTTGCCACATATGCCAGGATACTTACCACTGTAGAAGCAACACGCAGGGAGGCATCTTCCTCAAATTTAAGCTCAGATGTTGAGGCAGTGAATGCTGAAAGAGATGTTGGTGATAGTGGGGACTGGAAATAGGATAGCCTAGGCTATGTCCCACATGATGATGAGAGCACTTCTATTTCTTGTGAATCTTGTGGTGGTGAGGTCTGTAGTTTCGATGAGGGGGTACAAGAAGATGCTGCTGTATGGCATGAGAGGCAAGTGCAGAAAAAAATGATATGCTAAACATAAGAATAAGAAGATGAGCATGAATGAGAACAATTCTTCTCAATAAGGACATGTCAGTGTAGGGTTTCCTCCAGGTCCATTGACTGTACAAGAAATAATGGCAGTTACCATGGCACAAAGCAGAAAAGGTGAATCTTTAGTGTGGAATTTATTTTATACTGACCCTGCATTCAACTCTCAAGATGTATGCAGTCTGTGCAAAAAGATCCTCAGTAGTTGTGGCAAAGTGGCAAATTTTGGAACATCAGTAATGATACAACCTCGACAAGGCCCCCTGGCTGCACTGTCTCCCACCTCACCCACCTCCCCGTATCTCTACTCCTGCCCTGCCCCCACCCACATCCCAGTCTCCCCTTACCCCTGCACCTCCATCCCTTGATCTCCACCTCACTTCTCCCCATCGACCCCCCTCCCCTTTGTCTGCTCATAGCTCAAGTCTTTGTACTGGTTATTACATGTCTGTAAGTCAATGACGTTATGTTTGTAACTAAAAATGATGATTGTTGCACACGCTGATGTGGAACCTTTGTAAAAGAGCCTCTGCTCAAAGGTATTGTAATCCTAGATTGAAATAAATAAATAAATAAAATAAATACAACATGCAGAGGCAAAACACCCAACTGAGTGGGGCAGGATGAGGAGCAGTGTGGTTGGTATGGGAGATGGCGGATGGTGGTGGCAGTGACCATAGTGACAATGAAGTGGAAGCAGGAACTGATATTGAATCACTTGATGTGTCCTTGCAGTCTTCCTAGACAAATGTAGATTGTTTTCTTCTGACACCATCAAGTACTGCAAAATCCCAAAGTAGTACTCCATTAGAAAAAGGCTTGAAAAATACATTCTCCCCAAAATTAAAATTATCTTGTGATTCTCGTCAAATAACATTAAAAGAAAGTGTTACAAGTACCTCAAAATTTACCCAGAAGCATCCAAAATGCCAGCTGTTAAATAGAGCCACTGCAGAGCAGAGGTTGGTGAAGTTGGCAAACTTCACTCGGCAGATTAATATGTGAGTTTTGTGAAATTTATTGAATTCTGCATGGCAAAATTCTGCCTCGAAGTGCAGAATTTTGCCCACAAATTGCAGAATCTTTCCCATGAATGGGGGAAATTCACTGAAATTCTACACTTGGCAGGCAAAATTCCACAGTTCGTGGGTGAAATTCCACACTTTACGGCAGAACATTGCCATTTAAAAGTTTCTAAAGGTGAGAAAACTTTGTGAAGCTCTGTGGAGGCAAATTTCAACTGCTTTGTGGCAAATTCACCCACAAATTTAAACTTCAGTCCATCTCTGTTGCAGAGCTGTTGGCTGATTGACAGCTCCCTTTTGCCTTTGTTGCCTAAAGAGGTTTCAATTTAATGAACAGGACTGAACCACGGTACACCATTCCCTGTCGAACATATTTCTCGAAAAATAGCTATTCCACAATTGTATGACTTGATGCGTACTGCAGTCATTAAGCAGTTGAAACTCTCTGATGTGAAGTAGGTTCACATAACCACAAATATATGGACCAGCAACCAAATAATTGAGTACATGGGCAAGTTTTCAGTCAGGCAATAGTAATCCCCAGTCTAACGTAAGCAATAGGAAACAGGCTGTACTAAGTATCACCACTTTTAAGGAAAACCACACCGCTGTGAATATTTTGTGGGAGCTGGAACAACAATTCCAGAAATGGCTTACTCCCTATTCCTTATCTCCAGGGTTCATAGTGTCAGATAATGGTGTCAACTTACTCAAAGCTGTTAGAGATGGCAACTACCAACACATACCTTTTTTGCACATTGTTTAAATCTTCTCATCCATAGTTTCTTGAATGGAAACAGAAATGTTGAAAACCTGTTAGGTCTTGCTAGGAAAATATGTGGGCATTTCAGTCACTCTGTGAAAGCTCGAAAAATCCTGATGGGGTTGCAGAGGTCAAATAACTTACCACTACATACGTTAAAGCAGGAAGATCCAAACTGCTGAAATTCGACATTGTCCATGTTGGATAGGCTTCTTGAGCAAAACAAAAAGCTGTACATGACTACACCATGCAGAGTCAAGTAGGTAAAGTAGACATCATGCTCAGTTCCAGCAGCTGGAGCTACTTGAATCTTTGTTCACCTTATTGGAGACATTTGAGGCTACCACACATGATATCAGTGCAGACAGTGTGACTCTGAGTCAAATTCTTCCTCTAATAAGGTTTCTTCACATTTTCCTTGATGATGTAAAAAAAGACTTTCAGTCAAAAGAAGACACCACCACTGTTATGCTGGCAGATGACTTGCGCCTAAGCCTGTGGACTGATCAGAGAACAAATGTCATATTTAAGAATGACACCTATATGTTTGCTATGCTGCTAGATCCCTGCTTTAAGGGGAATGTTGAAGCCATCCTTCCTGCAGGAGAAGACATTGAGTGTTGAAGTGATCTTTTGCTAACCAAATGTGACATTGCCCCACCAACACCATTAGTTGATGTACAGCAGTCATACCCTGCCAAACCATCAGAGAGTGCCTCTGGCACATACAATGGCACATCTATAAATTTTTCACAATCACTAGTGTCATCAGTGAGGGAAAGGACACCTACAGCTACTTCTTGGGCATCCTATGTTGAGGGTCAGAAAGGCAAATCACTTCTAAGTCACCTGCAACAACATGGACTAATATCCTATAATGAAAGTGTAGCTGGTTCTTCTGCCAGACTGGCAACCATCTCACACAGTACAATGATCCAGGAGTATTTTGCAGACATACTGTGATTGGTCTCGAGGAAGATCCATTACTGGATTGGAAACAAAAGAGAACAATATGGCCAGATCCAGCAAATGTTGCAATAATGTACCTCACTTGTCCACCTTCAAGCGTATATTCAAAATGCATATTTAGTGCAGCTGGAAGAACAGTCACCAACCAAAGAACACTGCTAAGTCCTGTAAATGTGGAATGGCTTACATTTCTCAAAATGAATGCTGACTATTTCACAATTGCCCCTAACACTGAATTATGTGATTCTGACCTGAACATAAACAATAGCCTGCAAACAGTGATACTGAATATGATGACTACATTGTGTATGAAACAAACAGAACCATCACCACTGCCACCATGCCAGCCACATGTGCCGCAGTACTCTTTAGTTTTCTTTTGCTAATCATCAGTTTTATATAATGTAACTTTGATGCCCACCATGGGTATCATTTTTAGAATCAGCAGCAGCCTTACTTAGAACAGTTGTGCCTCTTGTACCTTCCTCAGCAGTGCTCGCCATGGGTATAATTTTTGGAAACAGCATCAGCCTTACTTAGAACAGTTGTGCCTCTCATACCTGCCTGTGCAATGACTGCCATGGGTATAATTTTTGGAAACAGCAGCAGGCTTGCTAAGAGCAGCTTTCTCCTCTTGTACCTGCCTCAGCAATACCTGCCATGGGTATAATGGCTCAGGGAATCTAGCAAGCAATGTAATAGTCTAAAACAGTTGTTCACATGACTTTTGTTATAGTCAGGGTCAGGTAATAGAGTAGTAGAATGAATTAGACTGTAACTACCTGACCCAAACCAACTACTCATTTTTTATCCTGGTATTTTTAGGGTAATTTCAGGTAGTTTAGAGGCACCCGTGGGTAGGCTTGAGTGCCGGGTATTTTAGTACCCACCCATGCCTAATACAAATGTAACTCTTCTTGCATACACTGTAATCTTCTATAGTGTCTTTCATACAAACCAGTTCTAAAATGCTTTAAAATGGGAAATGATACATTAACATCGGAAAGCAAATGTGCAATTACATAATCTAAGATAACCAATAAAAGGAAAGCAGAGAGAGAGAGAGAGAGAGAGTAAAATCCAGCATAAATAAGCATTACCATTAGTGCTACAAATAATGATACAAGGTATTTGAGAGAATCATGATGACTTGTGCCAACTGAGACAAAGGCTCCATGGAGCATGAGCTCCCCCAGTGGCTGCTGGAATTAAGGCATCCATTTGAGAGCTCTACCAGGGTGAAAGTCACATGTAAACATAAAATGTGTTGGCAGAAAAGGATTGGTTGGCCCATCTAGTCTGCTCAATTTTCTCTGCCTATCACTGCAACCAGGACTCTACTTGGTCACAGGTATCCCTTCTTCCTCCCTTACCTCTATTTATCATGCCTATGTCCCTATCTGATTCATACTTGAAGCTCCGTACCGTCTTCGCCCATACCATCTCTTCTGTGAGGCTGTTCCATGTGTCCACCACCCTTTCTGTGAAGATGTATTTCCTCACCTCCCTCTTAAACGTCCACTATATCAAGCTTCATAACATACCCTGTTTTCTAATTCTCCTCCTCTTCCTACTGTGAAAGACTCACCTCCTGCACCTTGTTCATCCCTATGAGGTACTTATAGGTCTCTGTCATGTCCCCCATCACCACTGATGACACCCCAATGCCTGGGAGGCCTGAGATGGAGCCACTATATGCTGACATAGTCTAGTGACTGAGGCAGAGAGACAGAATAGCAGGCAGACAGACAGACAGACAAAGAAAGGGAGTAAGTAGGCAATCTGTGTTAGCAATTATACAGAGACATGGAAACCACTGTGTAACACATAGACATACAGTGCTGATGTGTCTGTCTGCTAGATGTCAGGCAGTCTGTTGACATTATCAATTCTGCAAAGCACTAATGTAATCTATGGCGCTTCATGATTTCATGTCAAAGATAAATGTCTTTAAGAGGGTAAAATAAAGTCTTCTTACTGTAGAGTATGGTGTTGATGTTGCTAAGCACAGCTTTAAATCACTGTGTTTCTAATGACTCTGTCCTTATTCAACTGACATTGCACATTATACTGGGCTGTGCTCTATTAACATTTCTACTGAGCTGTAACAAACAGTAGAAAACCTTTCTTTGAGATCCTGTATATCTGGGGTCTACCACCGAGTATTTCTCTAAAAACTTAAAACATTCCCAAGCCCACTGTCAAATCCTTTGGTGTTTTTGAAAGTGGCAAAATTGATTCTTTTTTTTTTGTTCTGTCAACAATTTTAGAAATGAGGGATTTTAGAGATCATTTCCAAGCAACACTGGGCATGATTAGAACCACAGGGAGGTCCAATCATCTACATCTAGTAGTGGCCCTAGAATGGTTTGTAAGCAGCCCCTTTGAGCTATGGGCACTTACTGCCATTCTGCCTTTTTGTGTTACTCTACAATTTTCTAAGGATGATTCCTAGCACACTTTCCCTCATCAGTCTTTCGTAATAATTAAAAGGTAAATTCTGACTGTAGAAAAAATGCATTTATGTATTGTAGCTCTTGTTATACACATACAGAATTCTGTATGGATGACAATACACAACAAGGCTGTGTTTCCATTGATGGTACGTGATGACATTCTCTATGGCATCATCATATGCCCAAGATGGATACACAGCCTTAGTTATGAATGGTCAACCACACACACACTTTTACTTACAGCTCTCTCTCTCTCTCTCTCTCTCTCTCTCTCTCTCTCTCTCTCTATATATATATATATATAATAGGTGCAGTTGCACCTTATAGTTAGGGTTGAGTAGGCTCTTTAATGTTAAACCCCAATTTTTGTGTGTTAATAACTTTACAACCGTTAAATGGATTTACGAGAAATTTGGAATGTGTGGTCTCGTATAGTAGATCTCTTGATTTCCCATGTTGTGTTTTGCCCATATGTATGGTTTGTGTTCAGCAAAGCACTGAAAAGCGGGTTGTTCACCACTCTTGACACGTTTTTTGCCCATCATGCTGCGACCACACCTTGTGGTCTTTTGGTCTGAAATGCGGTAGGTAGAAAGAGTTTGGGTCAAAGAACATTCCAGCATTGGTTTGGTTAAAAAATATTAATCCATTCCAAAGTTATTTAATTTTTAATTTTGGGGTTCTGAGCATGCTCAGTTCACTCCAAGATTTATATGTATGTTTTGGGAAAGAGGATAGGGTTCACGGTCAAGGATTTTGTCAGCTCACGCATGAGGATGTAAAAAATTCTTGGGACGTGTGGCCTAACCAGGCAGTAGATGGCAGCTTAGTTCAATCTCTCTGCAAGGATTGATGTACATTAACCTCATCCTGCACTCACCAGACATCTCATCAGATGCCAACTTTTGTGCTCAGTTTATAACCTCATCATATGATAAAAGCTGTGAGTCTTTCTTTGCTTCTTCATACCGATATTGAATTTTATTATCTCTGCTGAACTCCATACAAGGCCTCAAATTCTTACCATTATGGAAGACCCCCAATCTCAACTCAGCTCACTTACCAGAGTGGAGGTGATGTTTACGAAACTAATGGCTGAGATTAGCGACTTGAAAACCTCCACCATACAAAATACTTCCACGCTTGAAACTTTGGGCCAAAGAATTTCTGCCATTGAGAATGCAGCTACCAACAATACCACCACTATTCAGTCTCTTCAGGCCACTGTTCACAATCAAGACTAAACTATGAAAGCCTTGCAAGCCCAAATTGACAACTTGGAAAACTGCAATTGAAGGAATAATTTGTGTTTTTTTGGCTTCCCTGAAGACGTGGAACTAGGGATAACTGCATTTCTACTACACGTATTCCCACCCATGCTTAAGCTACCTCACGATCTCTCACTCATAATCGAGCACTCTCATCATTCTTTGGGCCCCAGGCCAGGTCCAGACCAGCGACCAAGGCCCATCATTGCTCATTTTTTAAACTATGCACATACAGAATTAATTTTAAAACAAGCGAGAGGAGTGGGATCGCTTGCGTGGCAGGCATCTGACATTGCTATCTACAGGGACTTTTCCAAAGATCTCACAGCTAGAAGGAAGGCCTATCACCCCCTGAAACAAATTCTACATCAGAGAGACATTAAATTTGCCCTACGTTACCCATCCAGACTCCTTCTCCTCCTCGAATCCTCTTTTAAAGACTTCAGTACACCCAACATATTTATGCATTGCACACTGCAAACCAACCTCTGAAGATCTGGCTCTGGTGGTTAATTCAACCGAGAATTCTGCACCCACTCAGAGGGAGGTCACTGCTACACGGGAGTGTAACACAGGTTCTACTGAGCTTGCATCCCCTCGCAACACAGTAGCAGTTCCTTATGCCCTCAGTCAGTTCATTCCATCACAGGGGAAATCTCAGCTTGAACCCCACTCTAGGGGTCATCCATACTGCTCCTCCACAACTCCTCCTAAACCTACTACATCTACAGCCTCTCAGCAAAAAATTAACCCATCTATTCCACTGTGCAGTAGGTGTGCTCTCCTGGAAGATGAAACGCATTCATTGCAAGAGAATTTCTCACAGCATCACAGTGATATCCTCCCTGCTAATCTATGTCCCGGACCTTCAACTAACAATTCTGTTGACTCCTCATGGGCAGAAATCATTACAAGCTCTCCTTATAAACTGTCAGAACCTCCAAAAAAGAAATGCAGAGCAAAAATGAAAAGCAGGAATCCCAATAGTTCCCATCTCCCACACGAGGTTTCAGTGACATAACTGTTCCCTGTCAAAGTATGCTGCTATATATGTTTCATGCTGGTTAGTGTTAACCAGGTTATTGGGTATGGAGTGCCAAATACCTGTTTTGCCTTGCTATTGCTCTGCAGTCTTCACCATCTGACTACTATCGCTCCCAGCAAGTTTGGAGCTATGAAGGCTGTACATCACAATGCACCTTAATTAATCCTAGGTTGTAGTGGATGAATTATGGGTCCAGGATTTCATGGGTTCTCTGGTACTATATCAGTTATCCCCTAACATCATATTTGAGCAAATCCAAATTATTATTAGCCCCCTTAGGTAGGCTCCTCAGCTTTACACCCCTATGTCTGCCATACATAATTGAACAAGTTGGTATGGATAAGCATTGCTGTTGCAGTTGCTTTTCTGTTTTATTTTATACACCCACTATGAAGGTTCTGTTAACTGACATAATTAAGCAATACCCATTTCCCTCTTGAATAACAAAGGTTTTAGACCTACTATCAACTGTATGATCCAGTTTTATATGTACACAAAACAATCGTGTGCTTTTTTTTTGATTATACAGTTCTCTCCTCTTTTTTGCCTAATTTCCCTTGCACATAATATATATATCAGTTGTCACAGATACAGGCTGTTTTCAGTGTACTGTCGCAATGTATTTTTAACTCATATAATTATTTTATACACTGTATTTTACTTGAAGCCTTTTAAGAATGTATGTGTATGATAAAGCTCTGTTGGAGCTGGAGTAACACGTGCCTCTAGAAAGAGATGGTTTTATGTATGAAACTTGAACTTAAAACTGTTATTGTACTGCTGCCTGGTGTGTAAACTCCAAACTATCCTCACTGTCTGTATACTGCAACCACATTACTGTATTCCCAGTGACCGTGCTACTGCTGAAGCACTCTGGGATACTGGGGTGTCCCTGCAGCAACAACATCAAGTGTGGTGATAGTGGCTATATTTCTTTTCATTTGGGCACTAAAACCAGGCAATAACAGCTACCAAGCTCTTTTAAGAGCTATTTTGGTGCATTTTACCAATTTTAGGAGGTTTAATTACCTCACTCCAAGTGCTACTAACAGGAAACAGGAACTAGCCTGACTTCCTGTGTACCAGCATAAAAGACTAGCCACAGCGAGTGGGCCTGTGTATGGTAAAGCTCTGTTTGAGCTGGAGTAATGCGTGCCTCTGGAGAGAGGTGATTTTATGTATGAAACTTGAACTTAAAACTGTTATTGTACTGCTGCTTGGTGTGTAAACTACAAACTATCCTCACTGTCTGTATACTGCAACCACGCTACTGTATTCCCAGTGACTGTGCTGCTTCTGAAGCACTCTGGGATACTAGGGGTGTTCCTGCAGCAACAACATCAAGTGTGGTGATAGTGGCTATATTTCTTTTCATTTTGGGCACTAAAACTGGGTAATGACAGCTACCAAGCTCTTTTAAGAGCTATTTTTGTGCATTTTACCAATTTTAGGAAGTTTAATTACCTCGCTCCAAGTGCTACTAACAGGAAGCAGGAACTAGCCTGACTTCCTGTGCAGCAGCATATAAGGCTAGCCACAGTGAGTGGGGCGAGTGTGCACGGGGCTGCGCATGGAGATGCACACAGAGGCACATGTGTCTAAGCGTGTGACTGTCGTGTCCGCTGGGGCAGCAGGGACACAGGGTCTGTAGGTACTGAGTAGAGTTCAGTGTACAACTACCCCTGTTAAACAAATACTAACAAAAAAAATGGAGGCAGAAATTATGTTCAGGGACGATGTATATGGCAACTGTTGTCAAATATGTGTGATGTTTGCTTATGGGGAACAAGTCCAGGGATTCATCTGTGACAAATGCATTTTTGACTGACACACTGCAGCAAGAGATTATGAGACTCCAAACTAGGGGACCTGCAAACTCAGACATAGCTGAATTAGAGGAATATGTTGATTCAGTGGTATCTAACCTCAATATAACCTCTTTAGCAAGACCAAAAATTGTGTGCAATGAAGGAGTTGGATTAAAACAGATAGAGGCAGACAACTCATGGGCAATAGTGCCAAAACATAAAACAAAAAGGGGAGGAGGACAAGTACATAGCGCACCACCCCTTCCCCTCCACAATAAATTTGATGTTTTACACACTGATGATGGCCCCACAATTACAATGGATGACAGTGAGTCTCCATCCACAGTACAACCCATTAATGCAGATTTAAAACATAGGCCCAAATCACTGCCTAGCATCCCAGCCTTTAAACAAAGTCTTTCACATTGTCCTCTGAACACTACCCCCGAATCTCAAACCACTAATAAAACCAGTAAGCCAAGCAGTATCATAAAACCAGTATTTGTATTAGGTGATTCTATCATCAAACATACTGACCTACTGACATGTAACCCTGACAAATATAATCGCACTTGTTCCAGCTACAGAGGGGCCAGAGTATCTGACATTACCAATATAACAAACAAATTATTCTCTGAACAAACTTACAATGCACTAGTAGTTATTCACACAGGCACAAATGACATGAACATAATAACTTTACCTCAGTTAAAAAAAGATTTTGTGGCACTTTACAACACTCTAACTGAAAAGGGATGTGATGTCTGCTTCTTGGAGATCCTCCCAGTACCTAGAGCCACAGCGTATATAACCAATACAATTAAAGCACTAAATGAGTGGCTGAGCAAATGGTGCTTGAAACACAACATGTCATGTTTAACCCAGTGGGAGGATTTCAACGAAAGACCTTCCTTTTTCTGTTGGGTTGGGTTACACCTCAGCAGGAGAGGGAGCATAATCCTGGGAAAAAAAATACTACATTCATTTCTAAAATTTTAAACTAGTTACAAAGGGGGAGAATGAACTCAGATCCAAGTCTCTGACAGACAGTCTATATATACAAGAGCAATGCAATGTGTCGTCTCTTAATGCCAGGTCGCTGAATACATTAAAAATCACTGAATTGGAAGCTAAATGCCATCTGTTAAATCTGGACATTATATCAATAACAGAAACTTGGTAGAATAGTGACTCAGAATGGGTAAAAAATATCCCAGGGTATAAACTTTATCAGAAAGACCTCATAGACCGGGGGGGGGGGGGTGGAGTCTGCCTGTATGTAAAAGATGACATCTCCTCAGATGAAGCTACTTTCAAAACCAACACAGAAAGTCTGTGGGTTAATGTCCTACTGAAAGGATGCCCCCAAACAACATTTTGCGCTTGTTATCGGCCACCAAATGCCAACTCTAATTATAGTAACACCTTACCAGAGGAAATTATGAGTATTTCTGACAAAGGGAATATTATAATTATGGGCGACTTCAACTTACCAACTGCCAACTAGGATACCTTATCAGGCCAGTCTTTAACAGACAAAATCTTTATTTTTACAGCGATTGATTTGAGTCTTGATCAATTAATTAATAAACCCACCAGAGGTACTAACATACTAGACCTCTTGATTACCACCCCTGACAATAACATCTTTGATCTCTCCCTATCTGACCCACTGGGTACTAGTGAACATAAGTCTATAGTTTTCAGTTTGGCATATAATCAACAAAACATTTCAAATAGCACAGTGTTTAAGAATTATGACAAAACTGACTTTAAAACCATAATTAGCCACTTATATAACATATCCTGGGAAAGCATCTTATTACCCTTATTACTTGAGGAATCCTGGAATTTTATTAAAAATACTATTTCAAATCTGGAAGCAGAACATGTCCCTGTCAAAAACAAATACAACAGTAAAAGGTGGATACCACCTTGGTTAAGTAATCATATCAAAAAATTGATTCGGCATAAAAAGAAACTTAATCACAAACTCAAAACATGCACCTGTAATTTAAAAAATAAATATTTGTCACTCTTCCAAACATCAGTAAAAAAATTAAAACAGGCAATCAAATTAGCAAAATGTAATTTGGAATGTAAAAATTGCACATACTAAAAATGGACATAAATCCTTGTTTGCATACTTGAACAAAAAAAAAGGGTAACACCAGGCAAGTCGGCCCACTAAAAATTGATAACAAACTAATAACTACAGACAAGGACACAGCTGATATACGTAATCAGTACTTTTGTTCAGTATTCTTGAAAAAGGACCTCATAACACATCCAATAACTACAAGTACTAGATCAAAAGTATTTTGTGTAACCTACAAACATACAGAGCAGGTACTAAAAACATTAAACAAAAATAGTAGTTCAGGACCCGACGGTATTAGCCCCAGATTTCTAATTGAAACAGCAGAAATTATAAAAATCACATAGACTATAACTTTTAATAAATTACCTGAAGAATCTACTGTTCCCCAAGACTGGTTAAAGGCTAATGTAACACCAGTCTTCAAAAAAGGTGGTGGAGCCGATCCTGCAAATTACCACCCTATCAGCCTAACCTCTGTACCTTGCAAGTTACTAGAAAAAAATAATTAATAATCTACTAGAACTAGAACTGCAATCACTTAACATAAATGATAGTACACAACATGGCTTTAAGCAGAGACATTCTTGCACCTCAAATGTTATAGCTTTTTATGACAAACTAAATCAAGGATTAGACTCTAATATACCGATGGATGTAGTCCTCTTGAACTACAGAAAAGCCTTCGATCAAGTCTCACACCCCAAATTGATAAATAAACTTCTATATTTAGGTCTCCCTACTAGCTTAGTCATTTGGATCAACAGTTGGCTGACCAACAGAATGCAGCAGGTTAGAATTAATGGTGTACTGTCAGACAAGGGAGAAGTATCCAGTGGAGTCCCTCAAGGCTCGGTTCTTGGGCCAACCTTATTCAACCTGTATATCTCTGACATGCAAATAAACTCCATTAACACACTTTCCAAATTTGCTGACAACACAAACTAGGTGGCAGGGTGGACTCGGCTTATCATATTTGTCAGTTAAAAAATGACCTAGCAGAGATCAAAGAATGGGCCATTACAAATGAAATAGAGTTTAATATTGACAAATGCACAGTACTTCATTTTGGCAGAAATAATCCAATGCAATCTTACACACTTAAAGGTACCACACTAAAAGTTTCAAATAGTGAAAAAGATCTTGGTATCATAATCAATAACACACTTAATTCTACTGACCATTGTAGTAAGTTAGCAAAAAATTCAAGTGCATTATTAAAGGAAATTAACCGTACATTTATTACAAAAACTGAAGAATGTATAATTCCTATATACAGAACTTATTATGTCAGACCACACTCTGACTATGGATCGCCTTTTTGGAGCCCTCACTTAAGAAGAGACATAGACAGAGTGGAACAAATACAGAGAAGAGCTACCAGAATGATCCCACATCTATCACACACAGATTACCAAAGCAGACTCCAGAAGCTCAAACTACAATCCTTACAATTAAGGCGTAGTAGAGGAGATCTGTTATTTCTTTACAAACTGCTACAAAAACCATCCCTAATGGAGCAGTGTGGTTTATATTATTCCAAAAGAAAACTGGTTCCAAGACTACATTCAAAACAATTAGAAGTTCAACAAGTAAAAACAAACTGAAGGTTAAACTATTTCTCAGTTCGGGTCCCAAAACTGTGGAACAAACTTCCACAAAGCTTGGTAGACAGCAAAACACTTGAAGCCTTCAAAAGTGTTTAGACATATGATTAAACCACAATCTAATGTAACAGTGTTCCACAAAACTGTGGGGGGCATTCTCGATGGGCTCACGCCTACTTATGCCCCACAGATACCAAGTAATACCAAGTAAAGAATATAAGAGGTCAATAGTGGCGCAACCTCTTAAATCTTTTGGGGCTTATTGAGCCTACTCGTTAGACCCTCTGGGCAGTTGCCAGGGCCACTGGCAAACAACTGGAAATCCAAAATTACAAACAAGCACGAAATGCCTGCACAAAAGTCATCCAGCTCACAAAATCCACCTATTACAAAGACGCTCTCACCAATACATGGGGAAATGGTCATGCTTTCTGGGACAATATCAAGGTTGTCAAGGGGAAACAGCCAAAAACCTCTCCAGCCATGTTAATGGTTGATGGATCCTCAACCCTCGACCCCAAGGTGATTGCAAACATCTTTAACACAGCTTTTTCAGACCTAAGTGCTGTCCTACCCCATGACTTTTTCGAAAACAGGGCCTACTCCCCAAATACCTCAGCCCCACAGTCTAACCATCCCCTCTTCTACTTCAGGGAGCTAAGGCTGAATGAAGCTCACCGCTTTATTACTGCAGCTATCTCTAAATCTAGGTCTAGTAGCGACGCCCTAGACCTTAAGCTTCTGTTGCTCACCCTCGATGAGGTAATTCATCCATTAACAAAAATCCTAAACCTCTCTCTCCGCTGTGGAAAATTCCTGGACTTATGGAAAACAGCCAACATGACACCTGTCCATAAAAGTGGGGATAAGACGAATCACTCAAATTATCGCTCTATCTCCATACTGCCCCCACTCTCTAAGGCACTCGAGCGCATCGTGGCTGATCAACTTACTGACCACTTGGATAAATACAATATACCTTGTCCACAACAGCACGGTTTCAGGAAAGGTCACAGCACCACCACAGCCCTTCTTGAGTTCACTGGAGCTTTGCACAAATCCTTTGACAACGGCCTTCTCACAGGGGTTGTTTTCGTCAACCTCTCCAAGGCCTTCGATACAGTACACCATGGACTACTAATTGACCAACTACTGAATGCTGGACTATCACCTGACTCTTCTCTCTGGTTTAAAAGCTACTTAGAAAACCGGTCTCAGAGAGTAAAAATTGCTGACGCTCTTTCTGACACCCTGCCTGTTCGCTCGGGTGTCCCACAGGGATCCATACTGGGCCCCCTCCTTTTTAGCCTTTTCTTAAACTCCCTCCCTTACCACTGCTCTAAGCAGATCACTCACAAAGATTCTGAAACTCTCCAACACAACCTTCAACTTGGTTTCAGTTCTGTAGAGACGTGGTTTCTTAATCATAAACTGGTCCTCAATGACAGGAAAACCAAATCTATGCTCTTCTGCAGCTTTCATAACCCACACAAGCTACACCACTTGGCTATCTCCATAACCCAGGGGAACACTCTAGATCAGGTGGGGTCCTTCAAATACCTAGGGATACAGCTTGACCCTAATCTCTCCTATGGACCGCACATAGATAATGTAGCTAGAACTGCTAATACACGGCTTGGTCTCCTCTACAAACACAGACAACACCTCACTCCAGAAGCTTTGAAGGTTGCAGTCCTGAGCTCTGTGATCTCTGTTATAGACTATGGTCTCATCATTTATGGCTCGGCCACAACCACAACCCTTAGACACCTCTCAACTGCCTTAAATAAGGCATGTCGGCTCATCACTGGTGCTCACCATCTCACCCACACATGTGACCTGTATACCCAGACTGGCTGGCTCCAACTATCAAACTGCATAACGTTTCTCACCTGTTCCATGGTGAAAAAAATATGTCTTGGCCTTGCAGCTTCTGGGGTCTCAACTCTGTTACAACACCGAACCAACAAACGATGCCTTCGGAGATCCACGCTACAGCTACTGAAAGTCCCCCACTGTCACACTTCACAGGGACAATGCTCTTTTGTTTATCAAGCACCACTCTGGTTCAATGGCCTCAGCCCCACTATCTCCTCTGCCCTGACAATTGGTATGTGTAAAACTAGGCTCTGGGACTATATCACTACCAACAGCTCTTGTGACTGCCCTACTTAACCTTGTTTCTCCACTTCCCTGCCTGCTCTAGTGGCCCCCCCCCCACTGGATTCTACCCTCACATCTTGGTATACCCAGTGCTGCACTTTTCACCCTCTCCCCACTCTACCTACATTCCTCCTTCCCACCTCCCCACTCCCCTCTTCCCTCTCCCTATGATTCTGGCACTTCTTATCTCTTGTCTGTTTTCTCTGACAAATGCAACTGGCTGCCTTGCTTACAATGTTACCCTTGAATTGTATTAATCTGTAATCTGTTTGCAATGTCCACATTGTTGTAATGTCTGTCTTGATGTTCCCCATAATTTGTATTTCTTTGACGTGGAACCTTTGTAAAAGAGCCTTGGCTCAAAGGTATTTGTAATCCTAGACTTGATAAATAAAAATAAATAAAATAAACCCCATACAATACCCTTTTAGGCAATTTTCAAGTAGGGGATGAGTCCTTAAACGCAGCTTACCCTTTGTCTACAGGTACTACCGAAGCCTATATTTCTTACATAAATGTTTGGCCCATTTTTGATCTGTGCAGCTGGAACCTATAAAACTCCTCCCCCCATTTTTCCCTCTGTTTTTCTACCCCCTACCCTCTTCTTTTTTTTTTTTCGCTATTGAATACAACGCATCCAACCTGACACATTATTGGTCAGATTTATGAGGGTGTTTATCTCAGGAGTCATGTTCAGAATGTACGCTGACGTTACAACCAATTTCTCTCTTATACCTGCTCCATCATTAAGGTACCGGGTACCCTTGATCTACTACTCCTCTACTTAATATACTATTGGCACTAAGTATAATGTCTTTGACTCGTGGTTATATGCAGTTGGCTTATCTTTAATGTTACTGTTACTGTTCTTACGTATAAATGTCCTGGTGTTGCATTCTACCTATTTCCTGATTCAGCAGTTTTCTATTTTGCTGAGGTTATTACATTTTCCCAACTTGTCAAGGTTTAGTACATCTTATTTATGCTTGTTAAGATTACCTATTTTATTTAATATTGGGTTTAGACCTAGGTCTGGGCCACAGTTTTGTGAACAATCTACAGTCTTTTCTAGCTTAGACGCCCCAGAGTGTGGTGAAACAGACTCTCAGCAAATTAGCTGACTCTTATTTCCCATCACTTATAAGATGTTTTTTTTTCCTTTTCTAGTTAGTGTGTTATATAGAATTGTTGATCTCTTATGGATTTCTTTTCTTTCTTTCTTTCTTTCTTTCTTTCTTTCTTTCTTTCTTTCTTTCCTATTTTTCTTATACACAGATATCTGTGCTACTAATGCCCTATATATTTTACCTTAATGACATGAAAAAACCTGCCACTCTGTATATACCGTTCCTCACTCTCTCAGATTCCTGATCATCCTCTACTCCATTATATGTCCCTTACCATCCCAATATCCATTTTGTTCTCCTCATCTTGGATCCCATGACTGATTTAATATTACATACTTGGAATGTGAAGGGACTTAACTCTCCCTGTCAGCGAAAGCAAATTCTTTCATGTCTTTAAAAACACAAAGCGCAAATTGCTTTCCTTCAGGAAACTAAACTACTAGCACAGGATGTCTGTAGACTAAAAAAAGATTGGGTTTGTCAAATTTATGAATCATCATTTACTTCCAAAAAAAGAGGAGTAGCTATCATTTTCCATAAAAATCTTAAATGGTCCTATATTAATTCTAGTTCTGATAAAGAAGGTAGATAGGTAATGGTCAAATTAAATACCCATTCAGGTCCTCTTCTACTCATTAATGTTTATGTGCCCAACTCTGATTCTCCAGAGTTTTATCATCATTTAGCACAGCATATATTATCCTTTAATACTGATAATACTCCGATAATCCTTGGAGGCAACCGTAACCTAGCTCTGGAAGCAACTATTGATAGAAGTAATATGTCTATAGGTGCCCACCCCAGAAGCATTAAATCATTATCCCTACTAATGAAAGATTTTGGTCTAGCAGATGTCTGGCATGTATTTCACCCCCACAACCATGATTACACTTTCTATTCCTCTCTACACCAAACATACAGCAGAACTGATTATTGGCTAGCTTCTCCTGCCATTACAGAAAAAAACTATTGACTCATCTACTATATTTTGCCTATTATAATCTTGGACCATTCCTCATTCCAAATGCATCTTTTATGGGGCTCTTCAATCCCCAAATCCTCCTTCTGGCAGCTGGACCCCCTCCTTCTCAAAGATCCTGACTTTTTACTCATTGTCAAATCACAGATTCAGGAATTCCTCTCTCATAATAAACCCTCTGACACATCCATGGACACCCTATGGGAAGCACTTAAAGCCACAATTTGGGGGAACATTATTAGTTATGCCACTCACAGGAAAAAAGCCAGGGAGCATCAATTGGCTGAGATGGAGAAATCCCTTAACTTCAAAGAGAACCTGTATTTTAAGTCTAATAAACATAAACCCGATTCTCAGCTTCACTCTGATATTCTCCAACTTAGAACCAAAATAAACAAATTAATCACCCAAAAAACAATTGGTTTTATTTAAACTTAAACATAAATACTGGGAGCAAGGGAAAAAAATTGGAAACTCTTATCCTACCAGCTCAGACCACAGCAAATTGAGAAACACATTTTTTGCTTAAAAGATGCTCAGGGCATTAGCTGCTTTGACAACTCTTCTATAAATAATATTATGAAATCCTGCTATCAAAAGTTATATTCCAATTCAGCTCCCCCATCGATCACACAAATACAACAGTTTCTTAAACATCTGCATCTACCCCACCTTTTCCCCTCTGAAAGGGACATCTTAGACGAACCCTTTTCTCTTAAAGAAATCTAGCAAGCTCTTTCCTCTCTAAAGTCAGGTAAATCCCCAGGAAGTGACAGATTATCTGTAGATTTTTATAAAAAACTCTCTGACACTCTTTGTCCTCTTTTATTTCATGTCTTTCAAGAAGCTACTACTATTGGTAAACTCCCTCCATCTTGTACTGAAGCAATTATTGCTCTACTTCCCAAGAAAAATAAAGATCCCACACTCCCAATGAGCTACAGGCCAATCTCTTTATTAAATACGGATGGAAAGATATTTGCCAGGTTATTAGCAATTAAACTTGAACCCCTAATTTCCAAGCTAACTCACTGTTCACAGGCCAGTATTATTAAAAATAGATATAGCTCCGACCACCTCCATGCCCTATTTAATTTAATCTATAAAGCTAAATCCCTCAACTCTCCAGTGACAGCTATAGCCATTGACTTTGAAAAAGCTTTTGATTCTTTAAATTGGAAATATCTCTATCAAGTTCTATCTTCAGTCTTTCTCCAACCTTCTGTTATTGGATCAAATTGTTATATACCTCCCTAATAGCGAAAGTTCTCACTAATTCTACTCTTTTTTCCCATTTTCAACTGGTGAGGGGTACTAGGCAAGGATGTCCCTTGTCACCTTCTCTGTTTATTTTAGCCATGGAACCCTTGACTGCTAACCTATGTCAATCCACAGATATTAAGGGAATTTCTATTGGCAACTCAAGATATATCTCCCTCTCATACACGGATGATCTTCTGATCTAACTTAAAAATCTGAAAGAGTCAGGACACCCGTTGATTAATATACTCAATGAGTTTACTAAAATCTCAGACCTTGCCCTGAATTATGGGAAATCAGAGATATTACCTCTTAATAGTCACTGTCACCCATCTATGAATCAATCTGTTGGATTTCACTGGTCACCACAAGGCATCACATATTTAGGAATCAAAATAACTCGAAATCTGGATAAAATTTTGGACACTAATTTTTCCCCTTTAATTGACAACATTAAAATGCTTTTTAACAGGTGGAACTTTCTAAACATCTCTCTCAAATGGGGAAAATTGTCGCTATTAAGCTGTCCATCTCAATAAAGATATTTTTCCTTTTCACTAATATCCCCTTAATCTTACTCTCCTCCTTTTTAGCCAAATTAGACAAGCTAATTGGTAACTTTTTATGGGATAGGAAACCCCCAAGATGCAGCTGTAGTAAACTTCGGGCACAAAAGAGTAAAGGAGGATTTGGACTTCCCTGGTTCAATGGTTATCTTTTGGTCTTCTGAACCACCCAAACCCTTAAATGGTTCCAGTAACCATCTTTCCACTCCCCACTTTGGGTAACCATGGAATCAGTGATAAGCCCCTGACTTCCTTTATTTTTAACCCTCTTCACTTCAAGTTAAAATCCCATCCAACTATTTCTTCCTCTGTTCTTCATTGGAAACAGCTTAATACATTTCTGAAATCTAATTCTTCTCCTTTGCTATATGCTCCCCTCTGGGGTAATCCAATACTTTCTCCAGAGAACCATCCAATTTTCTTTTGCTCCTGGAAAAATAAAGGCATAATGTTTTTAGGAAACATTTTGAACCAAAACTTACTTACTTTCAAAACATTTGCAGACTTACAGAATATTTGGATGATTCCTAAACAATATTTTTGGAAGTATCTACACATTAAGGCTACTTATACCTCTTTCTCTCACTACCTGACCAAACACTCTCTGCAAGACCATTATATATCATGTTGGATTAATTTATATGCAAAATGGAATACCTCCATTTATAAAGATATCATAGATATCTTACCTGACCATTCTTTTCATGCCAAAAATAAATGGGAGTGTTCTCCTCAATTACAACATCACAGACACCATGGCATGATTGTTCATGTACGTCTGATACTATATTCAAAGATGCACATAGCTCCCTTATACAAATTAAAATTCTACACTTATGGTATAGAACTCCCACTGTTCTCTGTCAAATGGGACTATTAAACAATCACAACTGTTGGCATTGCAACTTATCTCATTGAGATCTACTTCATATTCTATGGTCTTGTGCCCCCATTTATTCACTCTGGCACAAAGATGACTGACTAGCTACCAAAGTTATTGGCCATAAAATCCCTTTTGACCCTAAATTTTTCCTATTAGGTATCCTCATTTCTAGTAATGCCCCTCTTTCACATGCACATTTAAGATGGTTAAACATACTTTTTCTTCTTGCTAAACATCTGATCCTTATGATCTGGAAAACAGTTATTGTCCCAGCTCTTTCAGATGTTCTGCAAAGCCTTTCCCAATATGCATCTCTAGATCAATTATCACACATAACTCATGACCGACTCACTGTATATGATAAATGTTGGTGGGATTATTTCAGGTATATCAATATTTCTAGCCCTTCCAGATCTTAATTATATGGGCAAGCTGTCCCTTCTTTTTATATTGCTTTAAATCATGGACATCCCTATTCCCTAGCATGGATATCTTACTCCTCTCTTTTCTCTCTCTTCCAGCTCTTCATGCCCTCCTAGCTATAATCTTTTACTTTTCCTCAAACTATTATTGATATATCTTCATCCTGCTATGGATGGGAACAGATTGTATTTTCATATACATCACATTATGTACTCTATCATTTCAAGTCAAGTATTTATCAAATTTCACTTTATATAGGGTAGATTCTCTGCTTCACAGTTGTCTTGTCTGACTTTCATTGTGACATAACTCAGTTATTAACCTGTATGGATGCATGATTTTATAAGAACCATGTAATGAGATGCTCTACTTTATAACCCATATAATGTCATGGATAATGTGATGTTTTGCTTTGTACATGGAGAATATTTTTCACTAGTGTTGAATGTTTGTCTCTTTATTATGTATTCAAATACCAATAAAAAGATAAACTGAAAAAATCCTTGTCCGTCAGCATAAATTCCTTGTCCATGAGTCACCAATTTGTTTTCATTTTTTCCTCAAAACAAATTGTTGTAGCTTCCTTCATGGGTGACTTCTTGTTGGAATAAGGCACAGGTTTTGTTCAGGGTGACACCTTCTACAAACCCATGCTTTTGGTTTGCTTCATTTTGCCCAAGAAAACAGCCATTTCAAGTTTAAACATTCTTTGTCCATGACTTGCTCCTGATCCCTTTTCACGAGCTGACAAAATCCCAGTCCGTGAGCCAATCCTCTTTTGCGAGGTAGCAAAATCCTTGACCGTCACTTAGGGACCAGTTGGCCCTTCTCGCAGATGAGGATTGACTGATGGTCAAGAATTTTGCTGCCCCGCGAAAGAGGATCAGCTGGCAGACTGGGATTTTGTCAGCTCATGAAAGGGGATTGGTTTTTTGAATCCTCTTTCATGAGCTGACAAAATCGCAGTCTGCAAGCTGTCAAAATCCTAGTCTACTACCCGATCCTCTTTCATGAGGTAACAAAATCCTTGACTGTCACTTAGGGACCAGGTGGCGAAAATCTGATGGTCAGAGATTTCTCATGAATGGCAATTTTGACAGCTCACCAATGGGGATTGATCTGACTGTCAGGGATTTTGCTACCTCTTGAACTAGGAATTTTTAAAATTTAAAAAATGTTCCCACTGCACTGCAAATTAACGGTTTGGTCTTTTGACTTGAAATTTGCAGGGTATTAAGGGGATGCCACAGAGATGTGAATTGTGCTATTTAGGTCTTGAAACATTAAGCAGTTCCATAGATATACCAACACAAAGATGACATTTTTCCCTTAGGATAACATTGTGCAGCCCATATCACTTTTCTGCACCAATAGCGCTTTTTGGTGCCCGTATCTCATAAACAATGCGAGATACAGATTTTCTCTATTCATGTTGTGTGGATTTCTCACTGTCATGATTACAACAAACCTTGAATCTTTTTCCTAGCCACTACGGTTCCCGAGATATTGGCAAATTAGTGTTACAAGGGTTCCTTGCTCTGTAGGGCTGCTGTATGGCTCTGTGGCCATGTGTAACTGGGAGTGCAGGGCCCAGAGGGCCTGCACTAACACATTCACATACCATTATGCAAAAAATGGACAATGTGAAGGGAGTGCAGGGCCTGAAGGGCCCCGTGCTCCCACCAACACATGCTATTTATTAGTTATAGTGCACTTTTTCAAAAAGTAAGGAAATTCATTGCAAAAAACAGTTTAATGCATAATCTAGGGGTAAAGCAACAAAAGTGGGGAAATGAGATGTAAGGGTTGAGCCCCTTACTCCCCCACCACCCCATCCCCATCCTCCACAGATGAACAGACACTGGGGTATGCCATGGAGTCATGAGGCCTAACTCTCACCCCATTCTCCTTTGCTGTAGCATGTTAACCTGTTTACACATGGAATGGGGTAAGAGTTGGGCCTCACAACCCCATGGCACACCCTGGCATCTCTCAGTCTTTGGAGGATGGGGTGGTGGGTTGGTGTGGTGGTTGGGGGTTAGGGGCTCAACCCTAATGTCTCATTTCCCCACTTTTGTCACTTTAATCCTAACTGATGCATTAAACAAAGATTTTTACAATGAATAAATATCTATATTTATACACACACACACATTTATTATATATATATATATATGGCAAAAACTGAGTTTAATGCACCATTAGGGCTGAACGGTCAAAAGTAGGGTAAAGCATACTTACAGTTCCCAAGCGTAAGGCCCCACTCCCACTGCACATGCAGGAACAGGCATGAGGGGAGCTTAGGCTTCCCAACCCCAACACCCTACCCACACCCTCGACTTCCAATTGTAAGACCCCAAACCCACCCTGCATGCAGGAACAGGTGTGACAGGTGTACCTTGGTGTTTTGAACCCTAATACTCACCCCATTCCAAGACTAAGCAAGGTAACATGGGTACAGAATAAGAATATGGGATAAGCATTAGGATTTGAAACACCAAGGTACCCCCGTCACACTGTTCCTGAAATATTAATGAAAGTGGGGAGTTCTTACAATTGGAAATAAGTATGTGAGTTGGGTGTTGGGGTTTGGAAGCCTAAGTTCCTGTCATGCCTGTTCCTGCATGCACATTTTGAGTGGGGCCTAATGCTTGGGAACCCTAAGGTTGCATTTCCCTACTTTTAACTGTTCAACCCTAATTGTGCATTAAACCCAGTTTTTGCCATGCATTTCCTTATACTTTCAGATATTTTTTTTGTATTCTTATTGGGGCTGGGAGAACTCAGTGAAGCTGTGACCCTTATTAAATAAGAACTGCAGTTACAAGCATGCATACCCAAATTGCAATGAACTGGCATAACTTTGTCATTTTTTCATATTTTGACCACAAAGTTTGAACATAGTCTTCTTATACCCCACCTCATGAACCCTGTAGGTGAAAATTTTGAAATCCATGGGAAAATGCCATTATGCACCACAGGTACGAAAACATGTTTTGGACAAGATATGAAAAATTACAGCTGTAATGTTCATGAGGTGGTGTGATAAAATGGCTATATTGAAGATTTGGAGTCAAAATATGGAAACTAGCCAAGGTTATGCATGCACGTACAAAACTTTCAATGACCACTCATATCTTGGCCATTGTTAGGAGTTTTTTTCACCAAACTTTCAACATGGCCTTTTTGAAATCCCACCTCATGAACACTGCTACTGTCATTTTGTTCACTGGTCCCAAAACGTGATTTCACATGGCGATTTCACATGGTGCCATTGTGCTCCACAGGTGTAAAATCATGTTTTGGGAAAGATGCGGAAAATGACAGCTGTACTACTCATAAGGTGGTGTTAAAAATTGGCACTGCTGAAAATTTGGAGGTCAAAATATTGTAAATTGTCAAAGCTATGCACCTGCGTAGAAACTGCACAACACACACTCATAACGCAGCCATTTTTAGGAATTTTTTTTCATCAAATTTTCAACATGGGCTTTTTGAGACCCCACCTCATGAACTCTGGCACTGTCATTTTTTCAAGTCAGTCCTGAAAGGTGATTCTGCACAGCGACCTCAAAATCACGTTTCAGGGCCAAGTAAAGAAATGACAGTGCCAGTGTTAATGAGGTGGGGTCCCAAAAATCCCATGTTGAAAATTTGGTGCAAAAATACCTAATAAAGCACCTAGATATCAACATAAGTTCAAAACACCATTGACTGCCATTATACAGAGCTTACCTTGATTCTTCAGTTAGTGATTCAGCTTTGAAGAGAGCAGATGTGTTCCGGGCAACAGAAGATTTACTGGTTAGGATCACTCAAAGGCACACAAAAGTCATGCAAAGCTGCGTAAAGCCACATAGTTGCACAAAGCTGGTTTGCCCAGAGTTAAGACTACCTTTTCTTGGGCTGCAATTTGCACCATGCAAAGTGTCATGCTAAGCACTAATGCACTGAATATAGCATTGTGCCTGTATTCATGTACACGCCCCCTGTTTTTGACCCTTGCATACATTATACTTTTGCCCTGCGTTAATGCACTTTGCCTGTGCTATTTGGCCTTTTGAATATAGTGGACCCACACAAACCCAGAGCAAGCCAAGTGCAGTTTATGCCCAGTGCAAAGTTCTGAATATCTGGCCCTTTCTACTGTACTGTAAGTCTGGTTTACCATCTGATTGTTCTTCTCCTTCCTTAAATCTTTAGATTACATAAGGTCTTTGCAATGGAATCTAGAGTTGGGTAATAGGTGTAGTTCACATTTTCCTGATTGCAGAAGTAGTTGCATATAGTACTTTTAATTTTAATTTTATTTTTTCAAGTGGAACTTGTCTATGGACCCTTTGGGACTCAAGAATCTGTCCTTAATAGCAATGTGTAGTGCTAGTCAAAATGTATCTTCCATCAGTGAAATTCTGGTGAAATTTTGATTTAGTTTCTAAGGGTACTTAGATATATCCCTCTGGGAGGGTGTTACACCATGTGGCAATGAGCTGCAGTCCCCCCTCCCAAGCCCTGATCCCCTGTTATCATACAGTAAATAGCCCTGGTGATCTAGTGGCCCACCTCCCCAATCACCAATGTCACCCATTATGATAATATTTAATACAGCCCTCTTCCCTGGTGGTCTAGTGCACCCCTGATCCCCAATGTCACCCATTATAATATTATTTAATACATCCCCCTTCTCTGGTGGTTTAGACACCCCATACCCCAGCAGGTAGCCCATCTTCTTGAAGTTGTAATAGGTTGTGCTTTAAAACAACTGAAAGCTGCATGGGAGATACTATATTGGACTAGAAATCTGCAACAAATCTCACTCTTGCTTAAATTTGAGGGAGATGTTCCTTACTTTACATTCTTACATTGGTATCGCATTGTGTTTAATTATTTTAGTTTTTAAATCAGGAAGGGGGTTTGCAAAACTGCTTGTCTTGTGAGTAACTTCAAAAGGGTTAAAATAACTGCATATTTGATTTTTCCTTGTAGGTAACTGGACTGTCTACTAGTATTCTGTGACAGTTTGCATCAAACTGTTTTTAAATAATTTACTGGTAGTGGTGGCCAATTAGTTCTTATAGCAAAGGCTGCAGTTTATTATTTGAATCCAGACAGATCCTCAGGTGGGGGAAATTGTCTGCACAAAGTGTTGCACTGAGTCAGGGAGGCTTGCATCATAGCCAGTTGTTCTGGGTGGAGTCTTCCAGAATTGATCAGATTACTTTAAACTACTGGTGTGTTACAGTTTCAGACAGAAGCCCATCTTCTTGAAGCTGTAACAGGGTGTGCTTTGAAACAACTGAGAGCTGCATGGGAGATACTATATTTGACTAGAAATCTGCAACAAATCTTACTCTTGCTTAAATATGAGGGAGGTGTTCCTTACTTTACATTAGTATCACTTTGTGTTTAATTATTTTAGTTTTTAAATCAGGAAGGGGGTTTGCAAAACTGCTTATCTTGTGAGTAACTTCAGAAGGGTTGAAATAACTGCATTTTTGATTTTCCCTTGTGGGTAACTGGACTGTCTACTAGTATTCTGTGACAGTTTGCATCAAAATATTTTTAAATAATTGTTTACTGTGTCTTTCCTTGTGCACAGCTGACTTGTTTTGGGGCTGATTACTTTCAGAGCACAAATCACCAGGCTGTATTGGGGCTGGGGAGGTTTACCTGTGTTTGACTTAGCTGTTTGTTTTTTTCTCTGTTTGTTTAGCAGGGTATTTTCTCTGTTAAATTGTTGTGCAGGTCATCTTGCTGACAGTAAGGTCAACACTCATCGTAGTGGTGGGTCAGAGCTTTTAGCTGACTGTTTCAAGAGGGCACAGTTTGGGTCCAAACCCACCTTCCCCTCACCCCACCCACCCCTGGTACCATTTCCTTTATACCAGGGTTCTGACATCATCTCCTCAAGAGGGCAAGGTGCTCCACTGTCATATCCTTTCCAGCACACAGCACTGACAATATAAGCATACACATTATATATATATATATATATATATATATATATATATATATGTATATAATGGCAGCACGGTAGTGCTACCATAGTTAGGGTTGAGTACCCATTTAAGGTTAAATGGTTAAATTTTGCACCTTAATAACTTTGCCACCTTTTAACAGATCTGCCTGAAATTTGGTAGGCATAGGGTGCAGCCATAGATCTTGGGATTTGCCAACTTTTGTTCTGGTTGGATATACGGCTGTGGAGTTATTAAGCAACATTCCGGGGTGCATTTATATTTTTTTTGTGCATTCTTTGCTCGCACTTACAGGTTGCACAGTTTATGCGACTGGTTCAAAAACTTCAGGGAACATGCGACTGGGATCTCTGATGTGCCTTTTGAAGATTTCGTTAAAAAATATTGAACTGTTCAAAAGCTATTCAGAAAACAAGTTCCCATTATAAGTCAATGGGAAAAGTTGACAAAAAATGTGACACTTTCGTAAATGCACTTTTTAGTGTCGCAAATGACCCTAGTAGTGTTGCAAATCCACCATTTTGTTTTCCATTACTGATCACAGAAATGCTTGGCATTTAAAATTGGGACCATCTAGGGACATAATTATTTTTGTGTTTACCTAGTCGAGCCCTGAGGATGCTAGCCATGTCTTTATTTTGTGGTAAAACACCCTAGAAATATGTTTTTCAAATTTGTGGGAAAAGTAGTGTCACATTTGCGACACTGTTGCAAATTTTTGCGAAAGGTGTGGCAAATCACGACACTACTTTTCTAGACTGTGGCCAAAATGACAGGAATTCTTTGCCACCATGCTGCAAAAGAACGGTTTGGTCTTTTGGGCTGAAATTTGGAAGGAAGGCAGCCAACATCTCACAGATGTGTCTTTTGGTAGTTTGGTGACAAAATTTTATAGGGACACAAAGTTACAGTACTCTGAAGTGGACATTTTTTCCCATAGACTAACATGGTGGCGTCCTCTGCACCTTTTGGGGCTCGTATCTCGGAAACAGTGTGAGATACAGATTTTTCATCACAAAAAGTGAAAACCTAGCCAAGAAACTCATGAATCATGTGAAATTTAAATTTTTTCTATGTTGTACAGTTACTGAGATATTAGCAATTTAGTATTACAACTGCTCGTTTTCTGCTCCAAGGCACAATATTATGTATAAATTCTTTGTTTTACTGTGCTTCTCAATGGAGCTTTTTGGGAAAAATTTGGTGTGCACTCCAGTTACTGTTACACATAGGCTTTACACTTGTGTTTCCATGCCCGTTTGCGTTACTGTTCCTATGTACGCCACCGTGTGTGTGTTACCCTTTCTGTTTCCGTTTGCACTTGCGTTTGCGTTACTGTTATCATTTATGTCTCCACTACTGTTTGTGTTTGTGTTTCACTTAGCATCACCATGCGCATTACCATTTCTGTTGGTGGGCACCCTTCCATTTCCGTTTGTGTTTGTCTTTTGTTTTGCATCATTGTTGTTCTTACCATTACCATTTGCATTTCCAATTGCGGTCCGGTGCATGTTACGGTTTGCATTTCCGTACGTGCTTTCATTTGCATTTCTGTTTCCTTTGGTATTATTGTTGCAGTTACTGCTATCATTTACATTTACAATTGCGGTACCGTGACCGTGCGCGTTACGGGTTGCATTTCCATACGCGTTTGCGTTTGCGCATACATTTCTGTTTCTTTTGGCGTTATTGTTGCTGTTACAGTTATTATTTGCATTTACAATAGCAGTATCATCATCATTGCATTACCAGTTGCATTTTTGTATGCACTTGCATCTCCATTTGCATCACTGTTTGGTTTGGCTTCACTTTGCGCCTGCATTTCTATTAATGTTTGCTTTACAATTTATGTTTGCGTCACCATGTGTGTAACCATTAGTGCTTGCATTTGCATTGCACTTACCATTACTATGTCACAAAAAAACATGTGGTGGGAGCATGGGGCCCAATGGTCCCCATGCTCCCACCACCACATTCCTTTTACTATTTATAGTCCTCATTCTCAAAAAGAAGGGAAAGTAGAGGCAAAAAACTCTGTTTAATGCATCAGTTAGGGTTGTTCCACAGCAAAAAAAGTAAGGAAATTTGGTGTTAGGGGTTGAAACCCTTGCACCCCCTCAGCCCGCCCCCAACCGCATCGGGCTGTGCTGGGGTCGTCAGTCCTAACTCTCACCCCATTCTCCTATGCCTCAGCTTGTTCATGCATTTGATGGGGTGAGAGTTAGCCATGACCCCAACACACACCCGATGCAGGTTGGGAGGGCGGGCTGAGGGGGCGCAAGCAGGGTTTTCAACCCTAACACCGAATTTCCTCATGTTTGTCGCTGTGGAACAACCCTAACTGATGCATTAAAAGGAGTTTTTTGCCTCTAATATATATATATATATATATATATAAAACAAAACAATAACTGGGAAAAAACTTACACAGGATAAACAGGAAGGTAGACAGACATGGTGAGTAGTGTAATGTAGTGGCTGTGGGGCAGCAGTCTTCTGGGAGTCTTTCTGGAGGCTGAGATGTTGCCCTATTTGCAGACAACTCTCTACCCTGAGGGAGGAGGTTGCCTGTCTCAGGCCACACTGGACAGAAGTAAGGGAACCTCCTCCACCCAGGGAGCACCAGGGCCACCACCACTACTACCTCAGAGATTGCCAAGAAAATGCAGCAGTTGGACCACAGAGCTCTCAGGGAGGGTGAGAGTGGTGGAACAGAGGCACACCCAGTCAGTTGTACCACTCCACAATCCATACACCATTCTGATGGAGCATTGTTCCCCTATGGATGCACCCACAGAGGAGACTAAGGAGGTTGCAGACAACTGTCACAAGGGAGCCCCACAGGAAGGAGGCAGAGAACACCACAGGGAAAGGAAGCAGCTCCTGGTGGGGGACTCAATTATTAGAGTGATAGAACCTGGGGGGAGCAGGGAAAACTGAAAAAAGGTGCCTGCCTGGCACCATGGCTTGGAGGGACAGGAAGTGCATCTTCAGGATCACAAGAACAGCTGCATGGGAGACTGAGCTGGACATCATTGTCCACCTAGGGACAAATGACTTGGCTCAACATGAGATTAGAGCAGTGCAGGAGGAGTTTGTGCAGTTGGGGAGGGGGCCTAAGGCAAGTAGCACACACAGTATCCTTCTCAGAGGTGCTGCCTGTCTACAGCAAGGGTGAGGCGAGGGTACTTTGCACCATGCAAGTCAATGAATGGTTGAAAAAATGGTGCAGAGCACAGGGGTTTGCCTTAATTGGGGACCGGGGTTCCACCTGGAGGGATACCACCCTATACTGGCAGGATGGTCTGCATCTATCCAGGAAGGGAACAAGTCTTCTGGGTGATTGGTTTAAATGCTTCATTGGCAAACTTTTAAACTAGTCAAGGGGGGAGGCACTGATAAGTAGCAGGAAATTCCCAGCCTCTTCCCTACAAAATAGGGTACTAAATGAGGTAAAGACCAAGGTAGAAAGGTCAGTAGGGAGCAGGACGGGGTAAATGGAGAAAGCAAAGTCAATGAGGACAGGGATGGTGCTACAAGAGGTAAAGCCATCAAAAAATGGAGAGCAATGAGTACCAATGCCCATAGTCTGGGTAACAAGCTTCCTGAATTAGTGGCCTTGATGGAGGAGGAACATCTGGATATTGTGGCAGTCATAGAAACATGGTACACACAGAACCATGACTGGGGTGTAAACATACCAGGATACACTATCTACTGGAGGGACAGGGAGGGTAAAAGAGGAGGAGGAGTAGCTCTCTACATAAGGGAAGTAATCAAAGCAACAGAACAAAAGGGTAAACAGGGAGGAGAGAAAGCACTGTGGGTCAATTTGGAGACAGGCAATGGCACCACAATCCGCACAGGGGTTGTATAAAGACCCACATCTCAGGGGGAGGAAATGGACAAGAAAATAATAGAAAGTATCCTTAGAATGGCAGAAAAAGAGGAGATATTGATGATGGGGGATCTGAATATGCCAGATGTTAACTGGAGTGCATCTGCAGCAGCCACTTCTAAGAGTCAGATCATTCTAGATGCCCTACAGGGGGCATGTCTTAGACAACCAGTATCCAAATGCACTCAAGAGGAAGCAATCTTAGACCTGGTACTCTCAAATGGAGATGGTGAGAGGATCACAGATTTAGAAGTGGGTAGCCATCTGGGAACTAGTGACCATCATACTAACATACTAACATACTATTTGCCAACAGATTAGGCCTTATGGTCTATCAAGTCTGCTCGAACCTAGATCCTTAGTTGGGTGCCGAGACCCTCCCATCCCTTGTGCTCCAGAAACCCCTATCATCCATCCCCACCCCCCCCGGGACAGGCCATCATCTGATACATCCACTTTCTGTGTCTGTCCCACCCTCTCTTAAAGCTCTCTACTGTGGATCTCTGAACCAGCTCACCAGGCAGAGCATTCCAAGGGTCCACCACCCTCTCAGTGAAAACCTCCTCCTTTTCCCCTCACCCTTCCACCTTCCAACTTCAAACCATGCCCTCTGGTGATACCTCCCTGCTTTAGTCTAAAGATCCCCTCCATGTTTACCCAATTTATTCCCTTGAGGTACTTGAAGACCTCAATCATGTCCCCCTGTCTCTCCTCTCCTCCAATGAAAACAGGCAGAGCTCCTCAAGTCTGTCCTCATACGTCAAATCCCCTAGTCCTCGTATCATCTTAGTTGCCCTCCTCTGTACCCTCTCCAGGAGCTGTATGTCCCTCTTCAAGTGTGGTCTCCAGTACTGTACACAGTACTCAAGGTGTGGTCTAACCAGTCCATTGTACAGTGGCAGAATCACTTCCTTGCTCCTAGAGGTGATCCCCCTGTGATGCATCCCAACATCCTGTTTGTCTTGCTAGCTGCTCTCCTGCACTGCTCAGTGTTATTCATACATGTATCCACCATGACCCCTAGGTCTTTTCCCTGTTGAGGCTTCCAGCACCTCCCTCCCAGGGTGTACCTGTGTTTAGGGTTTCCCCGACCAAGATGCAACACCTGCACTTGGTGATACTGAAATTTAATTTCATGTGTGAGCCCAGCTTTCCAGGGTGTCCAGGTCCTTGCAGGCCAACCTCCCTCTTCTCCTCAACTACTGCTCCCATCTTGGAGTCATCCGCGAAGAGACTCATTTCACACCCTATACCATCCCTGATGTCTGATATGTATGCATTAAACAGGATTGGACCCAGGACCAAGCCCTGTGGTACCCACTACCAACCTCTGTAGGGTTCAAGAGCTCCCCACAGACCACTACTCTCTGAGTGCGTCCAGCTATCCAGTTTTCAATCCATCTGACCATCAAAGGGCCTACTCCTAACCCCATCAGTTTCTCCACCAGACCATTGTGGGGACAGAGTCAAACGCCTTGCTGAAGTCCAAGAATAATACATCCACAGGCTTACCTCTGTCCAGTTCTGATGTTACCCATTCATAGAACTCCACAAGGTTGGTTTGACATGATCTACCTGGCACAACCCATGCTGCCGACTCATCCAGACCTCCCACCTCCTCCAAGTAAACCCCAATCGTTCCTTTAGTATACTCTCCATTAATTTTCCCACCACCGAGGTTAAACTGATGGGTCTATAGTTCCTGGTACTTCCTCCACCCCTTATGGATTGGTACCACATGTGCCTCTCTCCAATCCCTAGGTACCCTCCCTGTCTCAAGTGACCTGTTGAAAGCTCCGCCAGGGTGCAGCCAGTATGTCCGCCAATTCCCATAGTACTCGGATGAATGCCATCCGCCCAGGAGATTTGTCTTTCTTTAGGGCCTTGAGGGCAAACCACACCCTTTTGGGGATGGCATCATCCGTCCCTCCACCTTACTGGTCTTTTATCCTTATCCAGATGTGACACCCTGGGGTACCTTTCCTCCCTTTGCTCCATTTCTGTTGCCCTCTGATCCCACCCCTGCCGCTTCTATCCCTTTGTGCCTTGCTTTGTAGATATCCCATCCCTCCCTAGTGAACACAGAGGCAAAGTACTTAAATACCTCTGCCTGGTCCCTCGCCTCTTCCACCCACCCTCCTTCTGATCTCAATCTGCTGAGATGGCCCTTAGTTTTTCTCCACTCCCCAATGTACCGGAAGAACCCCTTTTCCACTCCATGTATCCCCTGTGCCAGCCATTGCTCTTTACTGGACTTAGCTCCCCTCACCATACGGGTGACTTTTCTAGATCAAAGCTGGTACATTTCCTTATCCCTATCCCCTCTTGTTGTTTTATATTTTTTGTAAGCCGCCTTCTTTTCTCTGACTGCTACCTGGACCTCACTGGACCACCAGCATGGTTTATGTGACCTTGCTCCCTTACGTTTCAACTTAGCGCAGATCCTGACTGCTCATGAAGTCCCTGTTTTATGACCTCCCATCTCCTTTCCACACTTGTTGTTGAGGTAATCCCCTTCAAGTGATCCTTAAGAATATTTCCATGCCCATAAAGTCTGCCCCCCTGAAGTCCACTGCCAGTGTCCTAGATCTCACCCCCACTCCCCCAATGCTTATTTGAAACCAGACAGTATTGTGGTGACTCCCAGTCAGGGGGTCCTGTACAACCATGTCCCTTACCAGATCTCCATCTGCCAGAACCACATCCAGGACATGCCCCTCCCTTGTGGGCTCCATCACATGCTGTGTTAAGAACACATCCTGGAAGCCATCCAGCAGCCTCTGCTCCTTGGCCACCTTAGAGGACATGGTTCCCCAGTTTGTACCTGGCATATTAAGGTCCCCCATCAACACCACTCCTTCCCCTTTTGGACCACACTGGGCAATGATGTTGTCCAGCAAACCATCCTCTAGAACATCACTCATCCCGGGGCCTTATGCTACTCCCAGCTTGACCTTATCTCCTGCTGGGATCGTGAGCAGACCCATAAGGCCTCCAAGTTTCCTCTGCCTCTTCTACCATAGCAATTTCTATGTCATCTCTAATGAACATAGCCACTCCACCCCCTCTGCCCTCCTTTCTATCCTTCCTAAGCATAGTGTACCCCCGTACATTTAGGTCCCAGTCATGGTTTTTGTTGGCCCACGTTTCCGTGACTGCCGCCACATCCACCCCCTCGAACAGCATGGCCTGGAACTCTGGCAACTTGTTTCCCAAGCTCCTGGCATTTACTAACACTAACCCCCACCCCTTATCCCTGATCCTTTTTGTTGAACCCCACCCAGATTCCTTATACTTCCATCCTCCCCCTGCTCCTCCTGAAACCTCCACCTCCAGTCTGTTTCCCCCCTCCCCCCCTTGGGCTTGAAGGCTACTCCCCTCATCTGGAGGGGGAGGGCTTGGTCAGCCCCTCCTTATCCCTTCCCCCTTACAAGTTTAAACCCCACCTTCTTGTATGTAGTCAGCCATCCCCTGTTTAAGGACTTCTTCCCTAAGGGGCAAGATGAAACCTGTCCTTGGCATATAGTCCTTATCCTCCCAAACTCCATTCCAGTTCCCTAACACCCCCAACCCATTCTCTTCACCCCACTTCCTGAGCCATTCATTAACCTCTGTGAGCTTCATTTTTTTCTCCACTGAGGCCTTTGGTACTGGCAATATCTTCAAAAAGGAAATGTTGCATCCATTATCCCGACAGACTCTGGCAAGTTCTTGGAACCTTGCTTGGATTTCCATAATGCTATTTCCCTCTAGATCATTAGTTCCCAAATGCACCAGGAAATCCGGTTTCCCTCCACAATCCCTAACCATTTCATACACTATGAACTTTGCTCTGTGCACTGTCAGCCCAGAGATACTCACTACCTTCACCTGGCTATGGCATCCATCCCCTGTCCCTCCCAATGGATACCCTTAATCATCGAGTCTCCCAGTAACAGAACCTTAACACCGCCATCATCCTTATGGTTACCTCCACTATGCCCTCTCAGCCCCCACTTTATTCATGATCGCAATTTCATGGGAGTCTTCCTGCCTTATTAGAGACCCCTTGTCACCCTCCCTTTCTGTCTCCTTGCTATTTTGCCCACTTAACTCAAACCCCTCTGAATAGGTGTCCCTTTAACCTCTCTTATCTGAACCATTTATCCTGGCCCTGATGGTTTCCCCTTCCCCGCACCCTCATCCCCCTTGTAATAGTACCCCTGTCTCCAGAGGCTCTCTGTGGGTCCCTTTAGCTAGGGCCCCATCCTGGTACTGACCTTCCTGCTGAAGGGGGCTCCTCTCCCACCTCCTTGTCTCCCAGTTCCTCGCCAATCATGCTCTCCTCCTCATGTCTGGAATATGTTGCATCTCCCATTTGCTTAACATATATGTTTCCTTCTCCTCTGGGACTATGTCTCATCCTTTCCATAGCTGTTCTGTGATGCCCTATGGGTATCTGACTCTCCCCGGCCTCTGTATAAGTTTCCTCATTTCCACCAACCCTTCCTCCCTCTAGGATGCTTAGTATCTCAAATTTATTGTGACACTCTATGTCAGCCTCCATCAAGTAACCGAGTTTCCCTGACTGCATCTCTAAACTGACCCTCTTCTTCCTCTCTTGCACTGTTCACCTTAGGAGCTCCTTCCCACAGTCTGCTGTTTAGGCTTCCGCACAACAGCCCCTCCTGACTCTTCCCTCCAGTCTCCTTGAATTCAGAATTTTCACCTGTACGCTTTCCCTTAGCATCAACTTCCCTATCTAAGGGTCCTCTGTCCCAATATCCCCCTTCTGCTTGCTGTAGCATAATGTCCTGTAATTTCAGAGCGTTGCCCCAGCCTCCCTCAGCCCCACCCTTCTGCTGCCCATATCCACACCCATTATCCTTGACACCCCCAGCTCCCCACAGCTTACTCCTTAACCAATATACCCTCACTCCTGATACAAGATAGCTGTCTACAGAGTGGGCAGCCTCTCTCCAGGCTCCAATTTAGAATTATTGCCATCCCACAGCCTGTGCAGCCTACAACCTTCCGAAGATGCCTGCCATGGTGGAATATGGCCACCCTGATTATCCCCTCTGTTTATAATAGCACACCCCTTTTCTCAGTCCCTTCCCTGAGTACAGTTTCTCTATACTGACTGTAGTTATTTACAAACCCAATTTCAACCTCACCAACAAAGTTCCGTCTCACAAACACATACAGTCCAGTATGTGTTCAGTCCCACTAACAGTGTGTGTAAGCAGACTCCAGGTACCGTGATGATGTCACAGGCTCACTCAACTCCTGTTGCTTCAAATTTCAGTCCCAAACAGAAATACTCAGCCCTTCAATCCCAACCCCCAGTGGCTTTTCAGTATTTAAGAAAGCCTACAAAACAGGCAAACAACACATTTAAATTACCTTCTAATTTTCCCTGCCAAACATCTATCCCCAAACCTACAATATCACAGCCCAAGTATCAGTTCAAATTCAAGGTAATAATTTTTAACACATAGAACTAATTTCACTAACAAACTATTCAAATATTTCAGTTTAAAACAAAATATAACTCCTGGCCTCTTTTCAACCAACCTGTTGCTTAAGCGCCCAAGTGAACAATGAAAGCCACGGTAATTCCTGTTTAAAGACAAGTTAATTGCAGCTAATGTCCCCTCCTCCAAACACCAGGCAAACAACACATTTAAATTACCTTCTAATTTTCCCTGCCAAACATCTATCCCCAAACCTACAATATCACAGCCCAAGTATCAGTTCAAATTCAAGGTAATAATTTTTAACACATAGAACTAATTTCACTAACAAACTATTCAAATATTTCAGTTTAAAACAAAATATAACTCCTGGCCTCTTTTCTACCAACCTGTTGCTTAAGCTCCCACCATACAGTATGGTTCACGATAAACACACCAGTAGAGTCGAGCCATACAAAGGCAAAGGTACTGGACTGCAGGAGGGCTGACTTTGCCAAAATGGGTGAGTGCCTAAGGAATGCACTAGCAAATGGGCAGGAAGGAGGGGTGGAAGAACAATGGGGAATAGTCAAAACTGCCATCACAGAGGCAACAAGCCTTTGTGTGAAGCAAATAAACAAAACAAATGATGTGAGAAACCACTATGGTTCTCAAGGAAGGTGGCAGGGAAGGTTAGGGAGAAAAAGAGAGCATTCAGGAAGTACAAGGAATCACAGAAGGAGCAGGACAGAGAATTGTAGCAGTTAAAGCAAAAGGAAGCAGGAAAGGCAGTCAGAACAGCAAAGGACCAAATCAAGAAAAAGATAGCCAACTCAGTTAAGAAGGGGGATAAAACCTTTTATAGGTACATCAGGGAGTGAAGGAAGACCAAGGAAAGGATAGTGAGGCTTAATAAAGCGGAGGGGAGTGGGCAGAGGGTGACTGTGAAAAGGCAGAGATACTAAACAAATATTTTTGCTTAGTATTGACAAATGAAGAGGGAGAGGTACCTAAACTAAACAATAGAAACACACTGGATAGGGGGGTTGATATCAGCCCATTCACAGAAGAAAGGGTTCTGAAAGAACTCTTAAAACTGAAGGTGGACAAAGCAATGGGGCTCGATGGGATTCATTCCAGCATTCTAAAATAAGTAAGAGTAGAACTAGTGACACCACTGACTACCCTCTTTAATAAATCTTGGGAGGATGGGGTGGCACCCGAGGACTGGAGGGTGGCAGATGTTATTCCACTTCACAAAAGTGGGAGCAGGGCAGAAGCAGGAAACTACAGACCTGTTAGTTTAACCTCAGTGATTGGGAAAATGATGGAATCACTTCTGAAGGAAAGAATTGTTGAGTACCTAGAGACTAGAGGGGCACAGGACCCAAGGCAGCATGGATTCACAGCAGGAAGGTCATGTCAGATGAATCTAATAGATTTCTTTGACTGGGTGACCAAAGTAGTAGATCAGGGAGGGCTGTGGACATGGCCTACCTAGACTTTAGCAAGGCATTTTACACAGTTCCACACAAAAGATTAATATACAAGTTGGTCAGCCTGAGAGTGGGTCCCAAGATGGTTGCCTGGGTAAAGAATTGGCTGGAGAACAGGACACAGAGGGTAATAGTAAACAAAGTCCACTCTGAAGAAAGGGGGGTTACTAGTGGGGTACCACAGGGTTCAGTACTAGGACCGGTCCTCTTTAATGTCTTTATAAGTGACATTGCAGAGGGACTGGAAGGAAAAGTATGTCTCCTTGCAGACAACACAAAGATCTGCAACAGAGTTGATACACAAGGTGGGGTGGAAAGGATGAGAAGGGATTTGGCAAGGTTGGAGGAATGGTCAAATGTATGGCAGCTTAGATTCAATGCTAAGAAGTGCAAAGTAATGCACCTGGGAAACAAAAACCCAGGGGAAGAGTACACAATGGGGGGGTGAGATACTAACAATAACAAATATATAAAGGGACCTGTGGGTAGTCATATCAGATGATCTAAAGGTGAGCAAGCAATGTGAGAGGGCAGTAAGGAGGGCTTGGGGGATACTGGGATGCATAGGGAGAGGCATCACCAGTAGAAAACAGGAAGTTGTTATCCCTCTGTACAGACAGCTGGTGAGACCCCTTCTGGAGTACTGCGTGCAGTTCTGGAGACCCAATCTCTGCAAAGACATAGACAGGATAGAGGCAGTCCAGAGGAGGGCAACTAAAATGGTGCAGGGTCTGCACCAGAAGACATATCAAGAGAGACTTAAGGAGCTTAATATGTATAGTCTCAAGGAAAGGAGGGAGAGGGGGGGCACATGATAGAAACTTTCAAGTACCTCAAGGGAATCAACAAAGTTCAAGAGGATAGCATCTTTCAGAAAAAGAGGTGTGCAAGAACAAGAGAGCACAATTTGAAGCTAGACGGAGGATGGCTCGGATGTAATGTGAGAAAGTATTTTTTCATGGAGAGGGTTGTGGATGCATGTAACAGCCTTCCTGATGAGGTTGTAGAGTCAAAAACAGTGGTGGAATTCAAGAATGTATGGGACAGTCACAAGGCAATTCTAGGGGGTGGGGGTAGGAAGAAGTAGGCTGTTGGTTAGCTAGGATCTGCAGCTTATCCATTAGGTAGGGAAATGGGCAGACTGAGTGGGCCAAGCAGTCCTTATCTGCCATCAAATTCCATGTTTCTGTGTTTAGGTAGGGCCTGCCAACCCAGTCCCCCCTCCCTGAAACAGAGCCGGCGAATGGCACAGCTCTCCTCTAACCTCAATGGCTGGCAACTGACTGAACTGTCACTGAGTGCTTACTGTATAGTGTATGTGCTCATTGCTGTCAATCAATGAGCCTGTACACTATACGGTATGCACTCAGTGACAGTTCAGTTGGCAGCCAGCCTCAGAGGTAAGAGGAGGGCTATACCTGTCACCAGTTCTGTTTCAGGATTGGGGGAACGGGGTGGTGAGCACTAACTGCTGGGATGAGGGTGGTGCGGAGCCACTAGACCAGCAGGAAAGGGGGATGTAGTAAATAATACTACAATGGGTGACAACGGGGATTGGGGAGGGGGGACATTAGACCACCAGGGAAGGGAGATTATTAAATAATATTATAATGGTTGACATTGGGTATCATAGAGGGGAGCTACTAGACCACCATGGAAGGGGGATTATGAAATAATATTACAATGGGTGACAACAGGGATTGGGGAGGGGGGCACTATCCCACCAGGTATGGGACATGATTTATGTTATCAGGGGATCAGGGATGAGGGACCACTAGCCTTTGCCAAACTGAGCCTGTGGCAACCACCTCTTGTGCACCTCATGTTTGTCTCAAGGGAGAGGTTTCAGCAAGTGTAGGGACTTAGACACTGGGACCCCTCCTGTACCAGAATCTGATGCAGGGTCCCTGTGGCTCCAGGCTTCAGCACAAGCTGCTGTTTGCTGCAGCTTGTGCTGATCTAAGCCCTCTTTGAGAATCGAGCCCTGAGTGTCTGAGTTTCTACAAAGACAAAATGATCCTAAGGACACATGCTTCTTTCCTCCTGTAGGCGTGATGACAAAGTTAATTTAAAATCAGTCCATCTTTTCATCCGGGTTTATAGTGGTGAATGGATGGAAGAAGGCATTACTGCCCATATTAACCATCCACCCACATTAGTGGGTCTAAATACACTCACTGTTCAGTAGATATTCATCCAGTTTCCTCTTGAATAAGGCAACATTACTGCACTCAATTATAGTTTCAGGTAATTTATTCCAAAATCTGCATGTTCTTTGTGTAAAAAATAAATCTCCCATACTTTATTGAAGAATCCATTTTTTATAGTTTATGTATTCTTAAACCACTAGATTTCTGTTGAAACTCAATTTCTAACTCCTGCATTAATTCCCCATCTTTTGTAATATTAAACGACAACAACAATAAATCACCCCTTAATCTCCTAGAAACTAAATCATTTTGATTTCTGTAGCCTAGTTTTATAATTTAATCTCTTCCAGCCTGAAACCATTTTTGTTATTCTATGCTGGATTCCCTCCAATTTGTTTATCTCTCCCATATGATTGGGGCTCCATAACTGGGACCCATAATCCAAAAGTGGTATAATATAAGTTTTGTATAGTGAAAGTACCAAAGTAACCGAACGACTCATAAAGGAACTTTAAATTTCCTAATCATAAAATGTATTTTCCTAATCATACTTGAATGATGCTCTTTAAAATTCAGACAGCTATCAATTATAACTCCACAAGTCCTTTCTGTGCAAACTTTCTTAATTGTTTTCCCATTTAACCAATATTCATGTTTATTATTTAGTTTACCTATATGTATAACAGAGCATTTATTCACACTAAAGTGTATTTCATTTAACCTTGCCCACTCCTCCACTTTTTCCAGGTCTTGTGATAATTGATCCGCGCCCCTAATTATATTTACTATTCCACCGAATTTTACATTGTCAGTGAATTTCACTATCCAGCTATCCACATTCTTGTGCAAGTCACTAATATAAACAGAAAACAACACGGGGCTCAGAACAGACCCCCGTGGGACCCCACTCATTACATCTCCCTCATCAGGCAAATAATCCCTTGTTCTCACTCTTTATTTCCTACCTAACAACCAATTTCTGATCCATAACACCAGTCTGGAATCAATCCCTGTTTTTATTGGTTTGTTTATCAAGAGATTATGAGGTACTTTATCAAAAGCTTTTTGGAAGTCTAACATAATTACGTCTGTTGGAATATTATTCATCTGTAATTTTTCTCTCATTCCAAAAGAAACTACTTCCTCTAAAAGCCTCTTACTTTCCCAAAAATAAACTGACAGGAATGAAATAGTATTTTGTCTGGCCTTCAAATAGACAGTCTCCATTGATAGCATGCTGCATTCACACATTGTTATACTGCTGCTTCCCTTGCACCTTGAAGAAGAGATTCTTTCACTAGTCTGTAAATAAAGCTGCTGTAGGCATGTGTTATGTTATATCTTAAAAGCTGTTGTCTAGTCTGCACTTTTGTTTGCCATAACATTATTGCATTTTGACAGGAATGCTGGTCTTCTGGCTTCCATTTTTAAGTTGTTTTCCAGAAGCCTAATCTGCTCTGTCCAGGTACTGCTTGTACTTTCTACTGTATGTGAGGATCAATGCTATGTTTTAGAAGAGATGTTATTTACCTGCGATAGGGATTCTTCTAATGATATTCTTAAACATATACAGTATGTACTACACATATTCTTTGCAAAAAACATTGTTAATGCACCAATTATGACTCAGCATAATGTCACAACTCCCCACCCCTCCAAGCTGCAAAAGGAAAAACATTAGGGTTTTGAGTCTCTGGAGTCTTGGCGAATCAGTAATGAGGCCTTCGTTAGGGTTATCATCCCTAATGCCTACCCTGTTCCCTGAGCAAACAACACCAGTCATGCTCTCCTCTCTTCGGCCCTGTGTGAAAAATGGTACAACAGATTGTGTTGGCAACATGTGGTGAGATATACTTCTCTACTTTTGAAGAGTGTATCACTATAAGCACTGGCTTGAATCTGTACCTTGTGCTTCAGACTGGAAGCTATGGGCTTGGGGGAGGGGGGAGCATTAGGGTTGACAACCCCAAAGAATAACCCAAAACTGATTTGTGAAGACTCCAGAAACCCAAAACCCTAATTTCTTTTTCTTTTGCTGCTTGGGGGATGGGGTGGTGGTGGGGAGTTAGGGTTCCCTACTTTTGTGGTATTAAATTAAACTCTAACTGGTGCATTAACAGAGTTTTTTATGCAGAGAATTGTCTTTCATTTTGTGATTGTGGAATGGCATCCTCATTCTTGCAGGTCTCTTTTGGACCTGTGTGAACAGAGGCAGATGTGCAAGGGTCTTTGGGTCCTCCACCAAAGGAAAACTCCACCCATCTAAAGAAATACAGCGATGGATGTCAAGAATTCAGGGGGCTGCCTGGTGGGCTGCAGAAGCACAGGGCCCTCTCAATCCTGTTCTTCCATGTGGCCACAGAGACAGACACACAGGGCATAGAGTCCATCTTTCAGCCAATGCACAGGGCCCTCTGCCACCCACAGGTGAAGAGAGTGCAGGGCCATATGCCAAAGGGACAGTTGTCTTCATTATATGGTACCTGAGCCTGTGCAGACAAAACTGTAGCTTTCATTCCCTGGCTATGTGGGCTGTTGCCATAACAGCACCAACCCACCACCCTCCCCTCTTCCAGCTGGGCCACTGAGCTTGCCCCTGAATTTAGTTCACTGGCACGGGACCTCAAAGCATATCTGCTGTGGTCAAGATGGGCACTACGCACAATGGAGCCTATTCATGAATGTGCACAAGAAATGCATTAATGCAACGTAAGTAGGGGTGTCCAGCTATGAACTGTGCAGAGCACCCTGACTATGCAGCATTCACAAACAAGCATGGATCCTGGCAGAAAGGCGGGAACAAGACTGATGCACAGCTGCATGCAGGGGCAGGCAGCAGGACTCGCAGAACCATCTCCTCACCCCGTGACCCTGCCATATAAAGAGCGGTGGAACCACTATGCGGGTACCGTATGCTAGGCATGAATTGGAGATGGCAACAGGGCATATGCAAGAAGGAGCCAGCGATTGGAGGAAGGACATACCGGTGATGTAGCCCACAGCAGACACAGCAGCCGATGAGTCACCTGGCCAAGGGAGGGGCCAGCAGCCTTGGCCCACCAACACCATTCTAGTGATGGACATCCACCACCACTATGACATACTGTACAGGAACAGGGTCCTGAGCACCCCTGCAGAGGCCAAGGCACAGATATGGCTGGACATACAATGAGCCATCAATGCTGCAGGACCGAAGTCATGCACACTCTTGGTCATCAAGCACAAGTGGCATGACCTCCTGTCCCAGGTGAAAGGTAAGTTGTGCTGGGTATGGCAGTCCCAGGCTGCCACAGGTGGTGGCCCCCTTCCCTGGAGCCCCTACTGATGCCCATAAAGAAGCTGGTGGGTGACACCATCAGCTTATGTGGTGAGGGACGGTGAGCTTGATGGTATCAACAGCATGCAAGGTAGGTGGACATGGCAACAGCACGGCCCATGCCTGGAAACATGGTGCTATCAGCACAGCTGACTGACACCCCCTGTCCCCCCAAAGTGCAGGACAACATGGACAGTCTGGATGAGGGCCTGTCTGGACAGAGCACAGGCCCCATGCACACAGGTAGCATGACAGGTAGGTGCAGGCACAGCAGCCATGTGGGAAGCCACACAGACAACCACTCCATCAACTAATGTTCCCCCCAAAATGTGGCATGCAGATGGACACACAAGGATCAAGGCTAGTGGAGTACCAGCTGGAGAGACACTCATGTCCATGGGACCACCCTGCACCATTGCACAGAGCCAGAGCACTGGGACGCAGGACACCCCAAGGGCCGGGGTCATGCTGCAGACAGAACAAATGCTTGTCAGCCAGGCTGTCAAGGGACACATGGGGGAGTGAAAGGACACTGGTAGCCCAGTGACCAACACTGGTGGTGGAAACTGCCCGGAGCAGCACAAGGCAGGGGTGACACCCACACAGGCAATGGACACACAGGCCAGCATGGACACACCACAGGATGACCTGCTGGGGGCATCTGCCAGACCACCACCAGCAAGATGGAGAATGGCAAGCAGCCCCTTGACCACCTACTACCCCAACCTATGGAGGCTAGAGTGGGAGCAGCTACAGGCAACACAGGAACAGACATAGGCCATAGACTGGCTCACAGGGGTCCTGGCAGATACTGCAGGGTCACTAACATGGATGACAGAGGAGTTGGGTGCTATTGTACAGGTGTAGGGGCATATGGCAGAGTACCTTGCGGCCAGTGTCCAAGCACTAGAAGAACTCATTGCAGAGATAGCTGCTGGATGGTGTGCCCATGAGAGGGTGGCTGATGCACTCACAGCCATCAACATGCACTTAGGTGCCCCTGGCCCCCCCACACCTTTCTACACCCGCTGGTGCCTTCATGTAGGGCAGCCAACACAGGGCCCCCACTGCACACACGTCTGGACCAGATAACCAGTGATCCTGGGCACAACATCCCCTCACAGGCCTGAATGCCAGGGGGCAGTGATGGAGCACCGCCACAGTGGTCCCAGTGCACAATTAACACCCTTACCAGTGCCTCGTCACAGGTGCTCACAGGGGCCACAGGCAAGGGTACCATCAGACTTGCCAGGAGTGCCTGCAGGACATGACATGCCTGACACTCAGATGAGCTGGTCCAGGCACACATGATGCAAACACACACACACACACACACAGACATGCACACACACACACGCGCACAAACCCCACAAACCTGTGCACATCCAGCACAGGGTGGTGCGCACATGGATGACAGAGCCCACACACTGCATGAAATACACTGGCACCCCCAAATGCCTGTGACATGTATCCCATGTATGCCGGTGACACACATGCATGGCCAGTGGTGCAGTGGCTGTGCCCATGCTGCATGGTGGCACAACATCACACATTAGCTGAGCCCGCATGCCCCATTGGGGGCATGGACAATGATACATACATGGCATGTCTGCAAGTCTGACCATCCTTGGATGTGCCACAGTGTTCCCTGTGTAGCACCAGCTGGGCACACAGTACTGCCACTGACCATTCCATGGGCACTCATGTGGGCACTGGCCAAAGGGTTCTCAGCTCTGCGGTGTCATCACTGCAGCCATGGCACAGCACTGCTAGTGGCTGAAAGTACCATGGACAATGTGTTGCTGGACCTCATGGGCTGCAACACATATGGACAGTGGCTCACCACAGACATGCTGTGGCACTGCATCATGGCCACACTGGTCCTGGGACAGAGGGCAGGGAGGGCTTGCATCAGGTGCAGCATGGCACCCATCCAGTGGTATAGGCAGTCTACATCAAACACAGATGTTGTACAGCATGACACAGGTGGTGAACACTCTGTATGCCCTCCCAGGAGCCAGTATTATCGTGCCATCAGTGTAGTCCAGGCTATGGAACTGCATCTTCAGGAGTCCAATGGTCCATTCCAGGGTGTTCCTCACCCTCGTATGTGCATGGTTGAAGGTCTCCTCTGCAGAGTGCTGTGGTGCCAGGTAGGGCATCAGGAGATATGTCCACAGTGGATATCCACTGTCCCCTGTGGAGGTGAGGGTACAATGCATTAGGCCATTCATGGCTGTACACCATGGCACATGTGTCCAGGGATGTCATATGCATACTCACCTATGAGCCACCCAGCCCCCTCCCTGCATGTGGCCAGGTGCCATTTAAGGGCGCTGTTGTCAAAGATGCAGGCATCATGGCATGAGCATGGGTATTTGGCAAACATGTTGGTGAAGATGCTGGTGGCATTGCACACCACCTGGCAGCTGATACTGTGGTAACCCTTCCGATTCATTTATGCCTGCTCATCCAATGGTGGCACCAGGATGGCCACATGGGTGCTGTCAATGGCACCCAGTGTGTTGAGCATTCCGTGTCTGTTGTGGAACACCAGTGCCACAGCCCTACTGTCCTCTGGCATGGTGGGGAACCTGATGTTGGTGGTGACATGCAGCATCAGGGCATCCATCACCTGTTGCAGTGCCCTGGAGATAGATAACTGGCTCACACCTGCAATGTCACCTGCCACCATCTGGAAGGACCACATGGCATAATACAGCAGGGTGCACATGACCTTTGTATTGATGGACATGGCCCCAGAACCCATTTATCATTGAATACAGAATGCTGACATGGCAGAGGTAGGCACAGTGCCTCAGCCCTCCATGCCACTGGGCAGCCATAACTTTGTCATTTTTGAATATTTTGACCTCAAATTTTCAACTTAGTCTTCTTATGACCACACCTTATGAATAAGGGCTGAGAAAATGTTCAAATCCTGCCCAAAAGGAGATTTTGTAAAGCAACCAAGAAATTGCCTTTCAGGAGAGATTTTCATAATTCCACTACCATTGGTCATGAGGTGGCATCCCAAAAAGGCCATGTTGAACATTTTTGGTCAAAATATGTAAAACTGACAAATATATAAATTAAAGTTCAACCCCCCCCCCCCATTTAAATACATTATACTACCCTTGCCTTATTTTCTCATATTGTAGTCCACGGTTCCAACAGCAAGATGTGTCTTCTATCAGACAGTAGATCTATGCTATGGGACATGTTCAGGTGAGTGAGGGTGTGTGGGTGTGTGGAGTGGTGGGTGCTGAGTGGGAGATTGGGGTGGGGTAGGTGGTGTGTGGGGGGTGAGATTGACAAGGGACTGTTTCCTTTTTCACAGGTTTAAAAAATCAAGGGATGGTTCTCTTCATCTCAGAGGAAATTCCTTTCTGACACTAGGGACTGGACACACCAGTGTCTGGCTACTGTTAGGTGGCATCGGGGGTGGCCACTACAGTGCCACCATGTACATAGTGGGAATGGGGGTGGATGACCTGGAGGGGAGGGGATCAATAGAAGCAGTACCGCAGGTGAAAACCCCAATCCACTTGTATAATATATTTCAAATCTTAAAGTGATAGATAGATAGATAGATAGATAGATAGATAGATAGATAGATAGATAGAATGAATGATAGATTGATAGATGTACAGATAGACAAATAGTCAGATAGGCAAAGAGAGAGTGAAAGACAGAGACAGGGAGAACAGGGGATCACTGGCTCACTGCTTGAACTGAAGTCGACAGTACAACTCCAGCTGTTGCTTCAGCATTTGAGAAAGTTCCACTGTTCTCATCCAGAAAACACTGGTGAATGGCTACTCTCACTAAGCTGGGAAAACCTAGATTCTGGGGTGCCCAAAAAAGGTATTTCTGGCATTTTTTTTTAAATGAACAACAGAATCTAGCTAAACTTCTAGCTAGGTTCAGGTATTTATTGTTTTAAAAAGATATGATTTTTATGAATTTTCAATGTTTGTGAGTTAAAAAAAGGCAGCTGTTATGATCAGTATTTTTTTCTATGCATGAAAAGTAAATCATGAAAATAACCACTCATGATAGTTTGTTTTCTAACCATTCAGTTCAGTTCAACTTTTATTGTTTAACTATTATAGTCATCAACAAATGTAAAATGACACTTTTTATAAAAATACATATACATGTCTTGACATTTACATTAGATAAAAAAGAAAACAATACAAAAATATATTGTAAAATGTCATACCATTTCACATATACTAATGTACACTTGGAATAATTACAGATCAAGTGCACATTTATAGATCTTAGTTTTCACCTTACTTGTTACCATGAAGTACTTATCCACCCTTTCAATAGTCCGGATATCGGCTGTATGCAACAGGATATTTGTTAATGAATTTATGTCTATGTCAAATTGAATATTTAAAAATGGTTTAAGCCAATAGGAGCATTCTTTACTAAACCAAGAACATTTTTGCATAACATGGCAGAGGTCTTCGATTTCCCCCTCTAAACATGAACAATTTTCCGTACCTTGATGTGTTTTATTATGTCGACATTTTAGAATATTGCTATGGAATCTTTCAAATTTATACATAATAAATGTTCTACATAGCTTAGGCTCTGTTAGAATGTCTAAATATGGTTTTGTGCCAACATAACAATTCTTTGCTGCAAACCACTTGGAGTATGCTGAATTGCTAATATATTCCAAAGCCTTACTTTCCCAGAATTTTGCATTTTTAGAGATGTATTTCTTATATTTATCACTAATAATAATCCCTTTAGCTACATATTTATTCAAAACCTTCAATTTATGTTTTTCTAACAGTTTCAGTATTAATAATAATAACTTTATTTAATATAGCACCTTTCAAGTATCAAGGAGCTTTACAACTATAATAAAAACAGTCCAAATTAAAAAACACATAAACCAATCTTGTAAAACCAAACATGTTCATATAAAATCAGGGAATGCTTTGCTACATAAAAAAGACTTTAAGGCCTGTTTAAATCTCCCCACAGTCCCACACTCCTGTAACCGACGAGGTAGAGAATTCCAGAGGGTCGGGGCAGCAAACATAAAGGCACAAGCCCCTGATGACTTAAAACAAACCTTCGGAATCTCTAGCAACCCCTCATTGGCTGAGCGAAGCTGTTGCACAGGGGTATAAGGAGTCAGAAGCTCTTTCAAGTAGTCAGGACCCCATCTGTGTAAGGCTTTGTAGGTAAATAAACCTACTTTGAAGGTGATTCGCTACTGAACCAGCAGCAAGTGCAGAGTGTGCAGCTCAGGGATAATGTGAGATCTTCTAGAAGCCCCTGTTAATAATCATGCTGCAGCATTCTGCTCCAGCTGCAAGTGGCAGATATCAATCCCAGGAAGCCCTAGGTATAAGGAATTGCAGTAGTCAAGGCGCGAGGTCACAAAAGCGTGGACCAGAACTGGTAGGTCACTGGACAGAAAAAGGTGCTTAATCCTGGCAATGTTCCTAATATGGTAAAAGGCCAATATTATACCAATGTCCTGCAACCAAGCCCAAATTGTGCCATTCTCATTTTTGTTGGAGACAAAGATTTGTTAGTCTGTCTGGATCATGCATAGTTACATTCAGCTAGAAATATATTTTTCTTATTTCAATTTTGGCATTTGTATTTATCAGGCCCAATTCTGCTCTCATAAACTGGGCAGGACAAGATGGATCCAGTCCCAAAATCCTTCTCATCATTTTATTTAATGGAATACTTAAATGATCCCTATTATTGATATCCCAGACTTCGAATCCATATAGTAATTGTGATTAATATTTCACATTAATTATTTCTACTAAAGGTCTAATACTTAATCCTCCATATTTGAAATTGAATCTGGCTAAACTTAATACTGTAGTTTTCAGTGTATCTGATATCTTTAAATAATGATCATTCCACATAGTATTTGCACTAAATTCTATCCCCAGATAGACATATGATTTAACCATTTCCACTCTTTCAGTCCCTAAGGTCCATATTCCTTTATTCTGCCTGCCTAAATTATTTTGTCCAAAAATTAAAATTTTTGTTTTAGCCAAGTTAATTTTTAGTTTTAGCTTTATGGTTTCTTTATGCATACAATTTTATATTTTTTGAAGGCCACTTTTTGACAAGGAAAAAAGGACCAAATCGTCTGTATATGCCTGAACTTCACATCTATAGTGCTTGTTTTTTTGGAGAATCAGATTCAAGTTAATGTCTTTTAACATCTGATCGATATATACAGCAAAAAGAACAGGGGCTAAGATATATCCCTGTCTAACCCCCTTATTTATATTGACTAAGGAGGACAATTGACCTCCTACACCCAACCAAATTTTTGCCCAATTTTTAAAATAAAAGTTTTATATAATATATACCAATGCCTTATCTATACCCTTATTTAATAACTGTATCCATAGTAGACTTCTAGCAATGAAGTCAAATGTCATAGAAAAATCTATAAATACTGCATATATTTTGTGTTTTCTTATTTTTACATACTTTTCAATTAATTGATGCATAATGAAAATGTTGTCCAAAGTGGAGTGATCAGGTCTAAACCCAGTTTAAAATGGAGATAAAAACCCATTTTTAGTTATTTGACACTTCAGTTTTTCCAGAATGACTTTTGAAAAGATCCTTAGATCTATATCCAATAAACTAATCAGACGATACATACTGTAGCTAGGTTAGATCCCTACCTGGTCAAAATGTCACATGCTCTACAGCGCATGACATGTCCACAAGGTAGGAACAGTGCAGTAGGTAAGAGTGACAGGGTGCAAAACTGCAAAGGGAAGTATGCATGGTAGTGCATCCTCTCACTCTTCCCAGAGCAGGATAAGAATCCTGCTGGGACAGGGGTCCACTGACCAGCTGCTGTGGCTTGATGGGATAAGCCACTGGCAGCAAGGGAGGCAAGCAGTGCTTTTGGGACTGGGTTTCGATTCCCGGTCCCAGACACATGGAATTTTTTTTGCACTTTGTGTGATATTAGAGTGTTACCCCCCAGAGTTAGTTATATTGGTTGGGGGGTGGGTTGAGACACAGCCCCATAATGAGATGTGGGGCAGTGCCTCCTGCAAAAACAAGAATTATGCCATTTGCAATATATCGCGCTGTATTGGTAGAGTGATGTATTCCTATGGCATAATGTCTTGTGACATTATGACCTCATGACGTTAGATCTGTCTCCCTTTTTATGTAGTGGGATTATGTTCACATCCTTCCATGACTTAGGATAGGTGGAGTCTTTTATATATTTATTTAAAAAAATTGTTAAGGTTTTACACCATAAGCTTGTGGGACAAAGATAGACTTCTTAGGGCACACAGTCAGGACCCAGAGCTTTGCCCAATTTAAGGGTTTTTATTCCCTATATACTTCCACTGTGTTAACTAGAATGGTAGAATATTCTTCACTCTCTCCCAAAGGAAAAGAGTCATCAGCTGCTGAATCATAGAATATTTATTTAAAATACTCTATCCAATCAGCTTCTGAAATATAGGAATCTGCCGTGTCACTATAATTATTGGTCCCTTTGGCTACTAAAAGCCAAAATGTTTTACTATATTTACTGATAACCGCTTCCAATATTTTTCCCACTGTTTTTTATGGTACAATTACTTTTTGTTTCTTTCAACAATACTTTATGTTCCTTTCTTTTAGTGCTTATTTCCTTTAACAAAATTCTACTGCGATTCATATTATATTTCTTATACAAATTCCTTTAGTATGCTCTTAAATGCCCTACATTCTTTATCAAACCAGCTATCCTTATTTTTATATTTGTTGGTTTGTGTAAAAGGAATCTCCAAGTTGCTCTTTATTTCTTCAAGCAATATTGAGAGACTATATAACAAAAATTCTAAAGAACCATCCTGTAGCCACTTAACTTCCCTACAAATTATTAAATAAATTAATATAGCAGAGACATTTATCTCAATTTCTGGATTCCATGTGATCCTTTTTCTAGATCTTATTTCTGTAAATAGACAGACCTCTGGGCACATTCTTTGTTCATTCAAATTACTCTTTAATACCACTGGAAAATGGTCACTTTCAGATCTTTCTAGGATCTTTAGACCCTCCCATTGATTTATTGGCCCTCTTTATATGACAAGGTCTATCAATAAAGATCCTCTAGATGAAACATAAGAATAATCACCACTATCATCTCCTTTCAGCCTTCCATTAAGTGGATACATGTTATACCTTTTAAGTATCTTAATTAGCTCTTGACCTGAATTGTTTATTGTTGGACCTTTAGCCATTCTAATTGGCATTTTATTTAGATTTTTTGAATAAGCAAAATATGAATTATCAGCCATCCCAACAAATTTTTTTATCCTTGCATTATAGTCCCCTACCTTAATATATCCATTTTAGGGAACTTAAAAATAACCTCTTCGATCATTAGACTCAGATATGACCTGGTTGAAAATATCTGGAGTTGTCAGGTGGAATGTAACCATTCACCACCAAAAACTTTGTGTAGATGTTTGTACTAGGGCTACAATAAAATTGGTTACAGTCTGTACACATTCTACCTTCTGAAAAGACCCAATCTTAATAAAAGTTATTAGTTCCCCACAACATCTGCCTGTGTTATGTGTTTTAATACCTGGAGTATTGAATGCCTCATAACCATTTAATTTTACGTTTTCCATTTTTATGCCATGTTTCTTGAAAACACAACATATCAAGCCTTGTTATTAAATTCAACTATTTCTCATTCCAGTATTTAGACAATAAGCAAGCTAAATTCCAAGTTAGTATCAGTGTACCTTCTTTATAAAAAAATCTAGATCATGAACTTCTTTTTTAGATTAACTAATAGTGAATCTTCCTCTATTGCAGCTAACTGTCAATCATTGTATCCTGCTAAGGTATAATACTTATTTGTTTTCAACTGTGAGTTACTTACAGTAATTTTTGACCATTTTCATTTAAGGCAGGGCAAGTACTCAGTACTTCAGTGTCTACTAAATACAATCCCACCATATCAAGCATTTCTGCCTTCTGAAGTATCTGGTCAGCCAAACACTTATTTTTTACCAGTATGTTAATTTGGCTGTCCACACTCATCCTCTGAGCTGCTATTATACCTTCCCTTCCTAATTCTATCTGCAAGAAATTCCTCAGGAGACTGCAAATAGCACCTGTCATCCTATAATTATTTTCTCTCCTTATATGATCCATTCCAAAAAGACTTAAACTAACCACCTTGTCAGTGGTGGCTTCTGCTGTAAAATCCTTATTAAAAAGGTACCTGTTTGGAAAGGAAATCAGGAGTTGTTTATTTGAAGCTGTTAAACCATTCATCCAGATATTATTAGCACACCTTGGTGAGAAGAATAAAACATCTATCAGCATTGCTGCATCCATTGGTATACATCTAACTTCCATATTTTCTTCCGATGTCATTTCAATATTTAAGTCTTCTCTCACTTTCTTAATTAGTTGCTCTGTTCTGACACCCTGACTTCCATTTTTCTGAGTTATCTAATCCACAGGTTCCAGGAGCCTAATTATAGGAAAGCTATCATGGAGTTCCTTCCCTTTTTCATTTACTATAGGTGTGTTCTGTTTAGTTGTTTTAATTACTCTTTGTTGTTTTGGGGGGGGGGTCATCTCAGATCTTACCCATTTCTTCTGTATTTTCCAACTTTTCTATAGGAGGGATCCTTAAACCTAATTGCTGATTTAGTTGTTCAACCTCTATTTCCAAGTTGCTTAAACAGGTAAAAAGAGAGGGTTGAACTGACTGTATTGGTTCATTGTAAGCTGTTACCAGGGCTGCTTTCTCTTTTTCTTTCCGTTCTACTACTGTCAGTTCCTTCAGACACCTGTCCTCTGTTTCTACTGCCTCCTTACTTTTATGCAAATCCTTCTTTGTATTTTGTTTCCCTTTTTTGTGTTTAATTACCTTTTGTACACTTTCTTTCTATTTCCCTTCACCTTTTTCTTTTTATATTTCTTGTTCCTACTTCCATATTATCTTTAGAACTATCTGCAATTAAAATTAAACTAAAGGCTGGTCTTAATTGTTCCTGGTTTTCTTTCTCAGTCACCTCTGCATCTTAGGCATCAGAACAATAGAATCAGTAATCACTTCCTGAATGGTTAATCTGCTTAATATTTGATCAAATTTTTCCCTATTTATGACAATATCAACCTTAACTGATTCCATGATATTATTATTATTAATAATGAATTGTTCTAGTGTTAAAATGTTAGCAGAGTGCTATTTTTTTAATATATATATCAAATCTTCACTTAAAGCATAGTTGGTAGCCATAGTTACTCTCATAGGGAACACTCTCAACACTCTGCTTCTGTGCACAGCATTTGTCACATATATTTTTTTTATTTTTTTATTGAGTTTCACAATTTTTAAGACCTATAATTATGTTTTGTAGGTCTTCTGTAACCTCATTCAAAGCTGTTCTTTACCTATTTTCTTTATTAGTATTCTGGGTATCATCCCAGAGCTTTGTGGAAGCCTCTAGATATTGCGAGGTGATACTATCATGCATAACCAATGAAATCACTGGGCATGCATCATCAACCTTAACTGAGGTCTCAGATTCAAATACTTCAAAATTTACAGAAATTTCCTTTAGATTTTTCCCAGCCTCCTGTAGGGAGACCAGATGAGCATTATTGGTTCTTGGCATGGAGGCTTTACTTTCAAAAGTCTCTGCACATTTTATCATGTGTTCTGTAATTTTAGACTGTCTTATTTGCTTTTGGTTCTTATTAATTAGGCATTTTAAATACTCAAATACTTAAGTAAACTTAAAAATCAATCTTAAAGATTATTGCAAAGGTTCACATTTGCTTGTTTCTCATTAACAAGGGACAAGAGTTTTATGCAAATACAGAGCTGTGTAATACTAGACCCCTATTCAAAAAGATTTTCCAGGGCTAATATACACCAATATGCATTTAAATAAAAGTACAACAATCCAGGGAAAAAATTCTCCTAAAATCTCCTTCTCCTCAAAATAATGAAATTACCACTATGAAGTGCTCTTTTAGGATGGAAATGTAAAATGTAAAACTAATTTACACTCAAGGTTACACTTAAATAATAAGAACATTACAAATGCTGCGTATAGCATATAATTTTCCTGAAGAACTAGCAGCATGAGAGACTTAATAGGTGAGTCCTTATCTGAAGTGTCCTGTGGGTTAAGGTGCAAAAAATCTCTTGAACAGAGTTCTCTTAATTTTCTTTTAATTTCTTTAGGCTATATATGCACACTTTTAAAATTCATTACCACTTGGGTAAGCCTCTTAAGTCCTCTGTGGGTATAAAATCCCAATATCCAAGGATAGCCCTTTTCCTTGAAAGGAGTTAATTTCTGGCAAATAGGCTCTGAAAAGCAAATTTTCAGGCTCTCAAGATGCTGATCTAGTCCAGAAGATCTCCTTATTCTGAATTCTGGTAAAATCACTAAAGTAAAAATAAAATACAAAGCAGAAGCCATTAAAATGAATCCAAGTAAGATTAATTAAAGGGACACTGTCAACATGTTCTGCATCATATTATTTTTAGTCAAAAACTCACATTTTTTTGATTGCTTACCATCTCTAAAATTCATTAATGTTGCTGTTTGTTTTGTCTGTCTCCTTGTTTAGTAGATCTGAAATGCATGCTAATGTATATTTTTAAACAACTGTTTTATTTCAAATCTGGAATCTTTTCTTCTTGAATACTTCCTAAACATTAGAAGCACAACCAAATAGTGCAGTCACTCATGAGGCAGTAGCCACCTAAACTCCCACTGCATCATGAGTGGCTAGACTGTGTTGGTATGTTCCTAAGTCCAGGAAAGATCCAGTGGGAGTTGATCAAGGAATGTAAACAAACATATTTTTGTGTGGTAACACCAGTATGGTGAGCAGTCTGTTTTTCACTTTTTAAAATAAAAAAAATCAGAATCAAACTACTAGCTACATCAGCAGTCTTTACAGAATGTTAGCAATCATAAACTGTGTTTTTTAAACAAGGGACACTTTAAGGCCTAATGGGGTTGACAGTCTCCCTTTAATCTATGATTTTAAAATACAATAAAATACAAATATAGGTGGATTTAATACAACAATTCAGCCAGCAGTGTACCAGAATAAATATATCATTACAGGGCAACCCTACAATAATGAGTACAGTAATGAGTATACATATGATTTTGGCTAAGTCTAATTTCAGTTTCAAGCCAAAATATGTAATACTCCCTTTTCCAGGCTAAATAAGTCTAATATCTCTCTGAGTTTTTTGTTGATCAAGAGCAACTTCCTGCAAGGCAAATCAAGTAGGAAATCTGAATTAGTCACCTGATTCCATGAATGGAATACAGATTAGAAAAAAGAAAAACTGAAAGGCCATATGACAAAAATTCCATTACTATCCCTGCCAGTCACTGCGATTAGATATCTTTACTGCAGGGCTTCTAATTTCTTAGAACTATTGGCCACTATCAAGAGGATAAAATACTGTGGTGCCACTTCATAGTCTCCAAGCTTAATGTTAACATTGGAGCAAATGCTATGACCAAAGAAGCCCATGACTGGTTAAAACACTACACATGCACACTGAAATTGTCAACCATTAGAAGGTACAATTATTTAGTCAATCAGCAGGTCATCCAATCAATAAATGAATTTCCTGTTGTTGAATTGGCTCAGTTTGATAAAGAGAGAGGTTCAATTAGGTAACAGCAGCTGGAAAATATATCAGCCTAATTAAGCTGAAAAAACTAGGGGCATTCAACACCTAAAACTGAATGTGTAGGGGGCAGTGCAAGAGTGTGTGATTTTCAATAAAAATTTTGCATGGAGCTTTAAAACCCTAGTATAAGCTATTAGCTAATTGACTTAAAATGATCACCTCAGCTGTTCTGATATATTTATTTTTAACTCTTATTATATATTTGTTATGCATTCACTGGGCGATTTCTAAAAAAAAAGGTTCTAGTTCTATAAGTTCTGCGAATACCAGAAAATACCCATAGGGTTACAGTTTCTCATTCACAACATGTAGAAAGCTCACTATATTGCATAGCACAAATTTCATTCAGCTCTAAAGTTATAAGCGATGCAAGAAATGCTCAAATTGATAAGCTTCAAAATATAAAATATAAAAATCACAACAGAAGAGGAAAATCTTGAAGACGGGCAACAAAAAACTCATGGATGCTTTAGGATGACTTTCTTAAATCCTCCATGTCATCTCCCACTCACACTGAGCGAATGTAAGACCACAGAAAGTTGACTCTGAGGGGTCCAGCTCTCTGCAGGGCTGCTCTGGAGTTCTATTCTCTGGTGCAGGCTCCCCACTGAAGACTCCTAGTATGGGGGGGTTCCAACAAGCCTCAGGCAGTCTATAGAAAAATCCTGCAGCACAAGAATAACTGGAAAGACACTGATTTCATAGGTTGCTACCGTCGACCCTCCTTGCTTTAGGAACTAAAGCTTCTAATGGTGTTCTTCTCAGGAACAAATCCAACACAGAGCTTACATGGGCAATGGTGGCATACCTGTTGTAAAACAAGGGCAAACTTTGTCAGTGCTCAAGCTGGAGAGCTTTTCTTCAGCAATCTCTAGCATGCAGCTGCTTAGTCAATCCATCCTCAGTTCGACCCTCGCTCCTCTAACCATTTGCAGTTCTCAGTTATCCAAAATAATTGTATAACTCTGGAACTGTATAATATTTTTTCATGAGACCTTCAAAATGCACACCTTTTGCACATGCACCTTCGGCCTTGAAAATTTCATGAAAAAATTCCACACTGTCTAAGCTGTAGGTGAGAGCAAAAAAATACACAATGTTAAGTATAGGGACACCAACATTTTGTTTTCTGTTTTTTGGCTCTCCACATCTTGAAAACTGATCAAGATGCCATCACAAAGCTCTTCACATCTTGAGACCCTAATGACCTGACTGTGCATGCCAAATTTTGGGCTATTTCATCAAATGATGCCAAATTTATTAAGGTGCAAACATTGGGGTTTAACATTAAACAGCCTACTCAACCCTACTGTGTCCAAACTGAACTTCTTTCTTGATGTCCCTTGCTCTTATCAGTCATTGGCTGAGTGAATCTCATCAAAATGAGCATTCTTCCTAGCTGCTTCTATCTGTTTCAGTCCCTCTTTGTTAAGGCATCTAACTAGTTCTTTAAGAACATGGATGGGGTAATACATAAGTTTTTGTGGCAAGGTAGCTCAGATAGAATAGAAAGAATGATTCTGCAACTCCCTCTTCAAGCAAGAGAATGATCCCTCTCAAACTTCAAAAACTACTACTCTGCTGCACAATTGAGTTTCATCTCCACAGGTGAACACCCAATGAACCCTATGTGGGTGGCAATGGAGGATGAAGAAATTGAGTGTGACCTCTGGAGAGATATCTATCTGCTTCCCTAAGAAACATGGTCCTCCCTCATATTACAAATCCTCTCACAAAAGTTACATTGCTGATCTGGCCAGCCTCGCATCAGGCCCTTTGCTGGTCTAAGGGCATCTCTGGCTAGAACTCACTGAGAGTTGTCATGAAATAATTGCCTCAATATGTTACCCTTCATCAGACCTTATTGCAATGGGAGAAAAAAGACCTCTGTTATATTAATCAATTATATGTAGGAGGTGTTATGCATGACTACTTGAGGCTGCAGAAGGAATGGGACCTTCACTCTGGTGGCCTCTTTGTCTACTTTAGGGTGAGGCATATGCTTAGATAGAAGCCCCAGGGGGAGGGAGGCAACTGGATGGGCAGTCCAGTACCTAACTCTCCTTTGGAAGAGGAGCTCTACTCACCTCAATCACATCAGAAACCCCTCTCAGTATACTATAATAAATTGCATGTTAGTGATCCTCCACTGTAGGCACCTCCATCATGGATAGGACATGGAAGCTGGCTGTGTCACACATGATAACTGCTCCAGGAGTAATAAGTTACACCAGATCCTTCTAAACTATATGTACCATGTGTACTATTCCCAGCCAGAGTCCAAGCCCATTGCCCCAAGAAATCTGTAGTCTACCCTAAATGCCTCACAGAGGAAGGCACATTCATTCATATGTCCCTAACATGTCCCAAAATTGCCCCTTCTGTCATGCCATGCATGGAATTATGAAACGAGTTCTATTAAATAAACATCTGTCTCCACTCATATTCCTGTTGGGGGTGGATCTGGACCACATTTCTTTGGGGAGACCCTCAATGCTCTGATCAATTGCCTTAATTAATGAAAGGAAAACTACTGCCCAGAAGTAGAGTTCCTCTTCCCCACCCTCTATAGTACAGTGGGCCAATAACATAAGCATGTGCTTAAAGTTAGAAAGTATGCAACTCTGCTACTGGCCAGGGTAAAAACATTCAAAACATATGGGAACCTGTGCTGCAGGCAGTGGAAACAGGTATTTGACCATTATAAAGGTGAGATACTATTGCTAACTAATAGAGATGTGCAAAATTAGGAAATTTCATTATGCAAAATATATGCATTTCACAAAATATTTTATTTTATTTATTTGCTTTTATTTACCAGGTAAGCATACTAGACAGTCAAGTGCCTATTTTCAGGTGTGACCCGGGAGGTTACAAGAATACATAGAAGAACATCAGGCAATAACAAGGTACGTACAGGAACATCAGGCATATGCATTACAACAGAAGGTAGCTAAACATAGTACAGGCATTGACAACAGTGGTTTGCAAAATGGGGTCAGCCATTCCCACAGGTGCATACGGGTAATGATAGAAGAAGAGACCTAGGAAAACATGATATAGAATAGCACAAGTACTTTTACATGAACAGCTGGGTAGAGAATGGGCCCGATATGTATAGTACCTCAGATAGCAAAGTGCATTTCAGTGGATATAGTCCAGGTGCGAAATGCAAAATTTCACCCGTGGAATGTGAAATTTCACTCGCAAAATGCTAAATTTCACCTGCAGAATGGTGAAATTCTGGTGACATTTTGCCATTTCAGCGCATAAAAATGTGCATTTCATGGGTGAAATTTTGCATTCCACAGATGTAATTTTGCAACTTGCACCTGGCGAAAAATTTTGCTGAATGACGGAATTTCGTGAAATGTTTTGTTCGGCAAAATTTCTGATTTCTCATCAATTTTGCCAGCGAAATTTTATTTCCCAACATCTCTACTAATACTCCCTGGGTATTCAAAAGTCTTCTCTACTGCCATTTTGGCACCTTTAAATGGCCCGTTGTTTTCCAGGTTAATGTGTAAGCTTCACTGAAATTGGATATACCCTGTAATTGATGACCTAAACCTTATTATTATACGTGCACATGTACTCTTATTCTTGGATGATGTCATTCTCTTGTTATGTGAGTACTTTGCTTAATAAAATATATTTAAGAAAAAATCCCTACCGCACCCCTATAATAATAGAGGCATGATAGTGCCCCTACAAATAGTGTTGAGTGAGAGGTTCTATGTTAAATCCCTAACTTTGCAGACTTAATAGCTTTCACAACATTTGACTAACTTAGCTGAAAGTTTGCATGTGTTATTTAGGAGGCAAGGTCTAAATCTATGCAAAGTTTCATGATGGCAGCTTGTGTGGTTTCTGAGATCTGCATATGTAGTTTTCCTGTAGACATCTAATTTTTTTTTTCCTTTACTTAACATGGGATTTGGATTTGCTCTTATGTACAGCCTACATGGAATGGATTTTTTTTCTGAAACTTTCAGGGTAGAAGCTTGCTGTGCCAAGGTAGTGCTATTGAAAGGTTTTGTGAAGAAAATAGTGAACGGTTCCAGAGTTATAAGGATTTAAAGTTTTGTGTTTTCTGTTCTGAGCATGTTCAAGAGGGTTTTTGGGATAATGGTTTGATACAACACCAAGAATTCTGTGTTTTGCAAGACTGTTTTTGTTTTCCCACCCCTTGCTTCTCACAACAAAAAAAGTTGTTGTTTTGTTTTGTGCTGAGAGTTCCACCATCTTGTTTTTTCCCCTCAAACTAAAAAACATGGAAAATATATAAAAATGGTATAATTTTAAAAAGCGAATACCTGAACCTAGTTAAATGGGACCCATTTAGCTAGATTCTGATTTTTTTTAATAATGGCCAGAATACCTTTTTCTGGGCACCCCAAAATTCAATGTGCTCAGCTTAGAGAGAGGAGCCATTCACCCGTGTTCTCCGTATGAAAACAGTGGGACTTTCTTGGATGCCAAAGCCACAGCTGGATGTCATGCTGTTAACTTAAGCAGAGAGCCTGTGATTTCCCATGCTTACTACCTATCTATCTATCTATCTATCTATCTATCTATCTATCTATCTATCTGTCTTTCTGTCTGTCTGTCTGTCTGTCTATCTATCTATCTATCTAACTAGCTATCTATCATCAGATCCAATATCGCATATGTCAATAATTCAGAGTAGCACCAGCAGACACTGTGCCATGTATTCATCTCTGTTCAGCCTTATCTGGGGCACACTGTACACTTCAGGGGTCATTTTACTCAACCTTAAAGCAATAAGGGAAAAAGAGGAGACCAGGGCACAGAAAAAGCCGGCTGCAAAATGTGAGATTTGCCACGGAAACTTCATTAAAGAAAAACTACATCCTTGTATCATGTACATTTTTATTTGTTGCTGTATCAGACAACTCTTTTCCTGTAACTGTTAGGGCTACAGTATATGTGTTTGCTTTAGTTTGTTCTCACTGTTCATTGTAGCTCACTGTGACTACCTTGGGGGTCTCCATTTTATGATTGTTGAAATCTCATTGTCCGTGAGAGCTGCATTAGAACATGAGAACATGATGTCACATCACCCATTTATACCATGTATTTTTATGCTGAAAGAACAAATGCCCTACAAAAGCTCTCTGGAAACACATAAATTGAATGCATTTTGAAGGAAAAAATACTGTATTACAACTCAGACAGTTTGCAAAGCTGACTGAAGGAAAATGTTGCATTTCACAGCTTCCTGCAACTTATTTCTTTGAAGTCTAATTAAGCAGACAGGCATACTGTGGGGTCTAAAAGGTGATGACACATCATGTCCACATATGCTAAGGTAGCTGTGAGGAACAATGAGATGTTAACAATCAGCAAATAGAGACACCCAGAATAGATACAGGGCCTTTCATGAAGTATGAAAACAAAAGTAAAGCAATTGCATACATTTCTAACAGCTACATGAAAAGAGTTTCTTGTTGACATGGAAACAAACAAAACTTACATGATATAAGGATGTAGTTTGTTGGATTTCAATATGAAGATAGATATGGAGTCTGAGGTACGACCCCAGAAGGGAACTGTTTAGCAGTGAGAGCTTGTCATGTTAGAGATTGTTCTGACTGCAGTGTGGTTGGTCAGAGTGGTGTGCGGGCAGAGTTAAACAGCCTATAGTGCTTGAAGGCAAGTGCCTGGTGGATTGTGACTCCAATCCCATGTTGGACCTGATTGGGATGGCACTGAGCCTTTCCTTTTGGTCAAGCAGCACCAAGGTAGTGTTCTCTGCCATCAGGTATAACCACAAGCCATCAGAGATGAGCAACAGAACCAGGGTCCTCTACTTTGACCAGACACTTGTGAAAGCTTGAAACAACTTTGACTCAGAGATGAGCACCTTTATAGACTCAAGAAAAGGTATTTATAGTTTTAATTTTCTCATGGTCAAAGTGAACAATTGGCAGATGATTCAAGTGAGTCTGATGGTGAATGGATGGCCAGTAATCTCAGCCTTTGCAGGGGATCAGGATGTTAGCAGAGAGGCTGTGAGCAATGGAGTTCTGATCCAAATGGAGAAAGGAAACTGAGCTTACTTAAAACTGCAGAAAGGAAACTTGATGGGAAGCTGGAAATTTCACACTTTTTCTTAATTTCTGGTGTTCTCCTTTAACTAACTGGCTGGGATACAGGAATGTCAGACAAGTGTCTGAATTACAAATAGCTGCATCAGACTTCTGTACCACAAACTTTTATGCTGAAGTATTGAAGAGGCTTAACCCTGCTTATAGGCCTGTATATGTCTATTTTAAGGCATATTGCATTTTGTTGCAGCCATAGGACAGATTATATGATAATTACTTAGAATATTTATTTATGAGCTGGCCCAGTGGTGTTGAGGTTTGAGGCTCTAGAAGCCACACCTCACACCCTGCTGCAACCCATGTTCGGGATTGAGCACTGGCCACCGGGGGTCAGAAAGGGAGGGAGAGGATTGAGCATCTGGAGGGCAGCTCTTTTCTTTCAGGGAGGGAGGACTGGTGCTGCCACCAAATGATTGCCCCCAGGTGGACACCACAGTGTAGTGTGGTCTGAGGCATCAGCAGAGAGGGAGGTGCGACTTCCACTGATGTGCATGCAAGCATGTCGCATCTGGCTGTGTGTGCCTAGCAGGGAATGGGAGAAAATGGTGGAAAAATCCCTCATGGCAGGAGGACACCACATCGTTCGCAGGCTCTACACTCAGACTGGACAGGAAGGTAAGTCCTGGTGATTCCAGGGTGATGGAGCTGGAAGGGTCAGTCAGAAGGGGGCAGCTGGAGTCGAAGGAACATAAAGTGTGTATATATATATATATATATATATATATATATATGAATATTTATTTACAAATATTGATTTTGATCTACTTTAAGGTGTTTTTTTCTAGTACCTGTACATTAAATATGTTACTAATTTTAGGTTGCATGTTTAACATTTGAAATATATAACTATTTTTATCTGCTGCTTATTGTAATTTTTCCCAAAAACAAAACACAACTTACCATAAGTTTTGACAAGGTTTATATTCCAAATAAATGTATTTTTGAAAACATGGTGCCATGAAGAATCTGTCTGTCTAGCTGCATGTGTGTCTATCTATCTGTCTGTCTGTCTGTCTGTCTATATATCTATCTATCTCTCTTAAATAGTTGAGTGGACCTAGGTGCCTACCTGTGGTACTGCTTCTCCCCCCTCCCTTGCCTCCAGGTTGCCTGCTCGATCTTCCCAATTTTTAATATTTTACATTATATTTTATATTTAACATATGTGGACAGGGGGCCAACCCCAGATACCACTTCTATTAACTCCCCCAGGTCACCCACCCCATTCTCTAAATAGTATCCTGAAATTGCATTGCCTAATTCCCCATTTCAGAATGAGAAATGTCCCCTGAAAAACCAGAAAAACATCCCTCATGATTTTTTTAAACCTGTAAAAAATATAATGGTCCCTCATTGATCAGATATACACACATACATGCACCCATCCCACATCAACCTCCCACTCTGCACCCACCATGCCATACCCCACACACACCCCATACACCCTCACTCACCTGAATATATCCCACAACATAGATTCTCCCTCCAATCAAAGACATGTCTTGCTGATGGAACCGGTGACTATGATATGAGAACATCAGGTAAGTGCTGTTTAATGTATTTCAGTGGAGTTTTGAACTTTGAGTCATTACTTTGAAATTTTTATATGTTTTGATCCCAAATTCTCAACATGCCTTTTTTGAGACTCCACCTCATGACCACTGGTGGTGGAATTATGCAGATCTGGGCTGAAAGGTGATTTCTTGTTTGCTTTGCAAAATCTCCTTTCAGGTAGGATTTGGAAATTTTCACAGCCCTCATTCCTAAGGTGGGGTCATAAGAAGGCACTGTTGAATATTTGGGGTCAAAATATATAAAAATGACTAAGTTATCAGAGTACATTGACATTTGTCTATGCTTGCTCATAACTTTGGTAATTTTCAATATTTTAACCCAAAATTTTCAACATAGCCATGTTTTTTCATATTACAGTACCTCATGAAAATGACAGCTGTTGTTTTCCAGATACTGGTAAAAATGCGTTTTTGCACCCGTGGCATGCAATGATGTTATGGTGGTGTGGAATGATGTTTCTGAAAAGATTTGAAAATTTTCACCTACTGGGTTCATGAGCTAGGGTAATAAGAAGGTTTTGCTTAAATTCTGGTGCACAGATTCAGTAAAAGTGCCCCGGTGTGAGTGAACATTGCAGTATTTCAACATTGTGCGCATCAGTATTTTGAATCCAAAGTTTCAACATAGCCATTTGTCTACACCACCTAACAAATGTGACAGATGTCATTTTTTAAATCCTGGATGAGATGTGTCTTCACACTTCTGGTGTGAAATGCTATTTCTCCTAATATACCACAAATGCAATCGTGTTTATAAGAGGAGTTATAAAACTACTATCTTGAAAATTTGTGGTCCAAATTAAAAAAAGAAATATATATGTTTTTATATATATATATATATATATATATATATATATATATATATATATATATATATATATATATACACACACACACACACACACACACACACAATTGTAAAGGAACTTTGTGTATAGCACCAGTCTTGACCTCAGCATTTATGCTTTGTGATACTGTGCCGGAGAGCTGATTTTGTGGGTAAGCTCAGTGACCCACCTGGATGGGGTTAGGGTGGGGGGATGGTGCTGTTATGTGACACCCCACCAGCCAGGAAATGAGAGCTGCAGGGTTGCCTGCATGGGCCTGGGTACCATATAGTGAAGATAACTATCCTCTTGGCATAAAATTCTACACCTCTGCACCCATGGTTTGCAGAGGGCTGTGTGCATTGACAGACAGATTAATTCTTTACCCTGTGCATCTGTATCTGTGGCCATATGGAAGCACAAGGATCAGAGGATTCTGTGGTTCCACAGCCCACCAGATCATCCTATAAATTCTTGACATCCATCACTGCATGGAAGTGCAGGGCATACAAAGACCCTGCACTTCTGTTGGCAGAACGAATCTTCCTTTGGTACAGAGCCCAAAGGGCTCTGTGCATCTGCATCTGTCAATGAGGATATGATATCACTAGCTAAAAAAGAAATGAAATTATTTGCAAAAAATTCATTAATGCAGCAATTAGAGTTCAAGTTACCACCACAAAAGTATGGAAATGTGGTGTTAGGGCTTCCAACCTTGACTCCCCATCACCACCCCACCCCTCAAGCAGCAAAAGGAAAAAAAAATAGAGTTTTGAGTCTCCAGAGTCTTGGCAAATCAGTGGTGGGGTCTTCTTGGGGTTGTCAAACCTAATGCCCACCCTGTTCCCTGAGCAAATAATGTCAGATGTCTTTCTTCACTCAAGGCTCTGCATGAAGAAAGCTACAACAGATTGTGCTGGCAAAATGTGGTGAGACATACTTCTCCACCTTTGAAGAGTATATCAGTATGACACACTTGCTTGCTGCTGTACCATGTGCTTTTTACTGTAGGCTGTGTGCTTGTGGGGTGAGAGGTCGGCATTAGGGTTGACAACCCCAAGGAAGTCCCCGACACTGATTCGCCAAGATTCCAGAAGCCCAAAACCCTAATGCTTTTTCCTTTTGCTGCTTGGGGGTGGGGGTGGGACATTAGGGCTAGAAACATTAATGCTACATTTTCCTACTTTTGTTACATGAATGTGAACCCTAACTGGTGCATTAACAAAGTTTTTTGCAAAGTTGGGAAATGAGGTGTTAGTGTTTCCCTAACACACCACTCTCCCAAACCAGTCAGGAGAGCAGGTGTGGGGTGAGCCTTGGATTCTCAAGCCTAATTTTCACCCCATTCTCATAAAGTCTACACATCTAACCTTATTTACAGATGGAATGGGATGAGCATTAGGCTTGAGAAACCCAAGGCACACCCCACACCTGCTCTCCTGCCTGGTTTGGGAGGATGGGGTTTTAGGAAAACCCTAATGCCTCATTTCCCAAGTTTTGTTACTTTGACCATAACTGGAGCATTAATGAAGTTTTTTGCAACTTATTTCCTAACTTTTTAAGATGGTATAATATCACTTCCATCCCTCTGTGTGTGTGTACACACACACACACACACACACACATGTATATATATATATATATATATATATAAATATATATATATATATATTTATATATGTATGTATATTAGTAGGGGTGCAGTTGCACCCCTATATTTAGGGTTGTGTAGGCACTTTAATGTTAAACCTCAAATTCTGCACATTAATAACTTTGCAACCATTCCACAGATTTGCATATAGTTGGTATGCACAGAGTGGGATGGTAGATCTTTTGATTTGCCAAGTTGTGTTTCGGTTGGACATACGGTTTTTGTGCAGCAAAGTGCCAAAAAATACACTTTTCACCATCTTTGCGCAGTATTTGTCCATGGTGCTGCATGGCTTCCATGTCATCTGCCAGTCCAAAGCTTGGGAGGTGGAAAGTGCTTTCGTAAAGGAACATGTCACTTTTTATTTGGTGAAAAAATATTAGTCCGTTCAAAAGTCATTAAAGTTTGAAGTTCCCATTATCAGTCAATGGGAAAATTTATATGTATGATTTGCGAAAGAAGAATTTTTGGTCAATTTTGTGCAGCCTCGCGGTCAAAGAATTAAATAACTCTTAAACGGTGGTCTTTTCACTTAAAATTTTCAGAGTTTTGAGGGGATGTCCTAGAGATGTGACTTAGCTTGTTTAGGTGTTGGAAAATTAATTGGTTGTGGAGATATTCCATGGCAAAGTTGATGTTTTCCCTCACAGGATTACATTGGGTTGCTTTGACCTTTTTACGTGAAGTTTTCAGGGTCTTGAGGGGATGCCCTACTGATGTCAATTATGTTGTTTAGCTGTTGGGGAATTAATTGCTGCAGAGATATTCCATGACAACGTTGTCGTTTTCCTCATAGGATTACATTGCAGTCTGTGTCACGACTTTCAGCACCGTTATCTCAGAAACGAAGCAAGATACAGACTTTTCGCTACTGTGGCTTTGCCCCAAAAAGATTTGAAATTGTAGAGTAAGCCTGCAGTGGAATTTTTTCCATACATTGCACGTTTCATGAGATATTGTGAAATTACTGTCACAAAGGTTCAAAGAGTGCTTGTCCAGTGCTGTTCGGTGCCCATAGCTCAGAAATGATTTGACATGCAGATGCGATCACTCTAATGTTGCATGCAGTTCTCACTGTCATGATTACAATGATGCTAAAAAAATGTTCTAGTTCTTACGGTTCACAAGTTATGCACACATTCCTGTTACAATGTTATGCAAAAATTGGCAACTAGGTGGGAGTACAGGGCCTAATGGGCCCCGCATTCCCACCACTACGTGTATTTTACTACTTACATTACACATTTTCAAAAAGTAAAGAAATTCTATGCAAAAATCTGTGTTAATGAATCATTTAGGGTTAAAGCAAAAAAAAGTCAGGAAATGGGACTTTAGGGTTGAATCCCTAACTCCCCCCACACACACCCCCCAACCTGATCCTCCACAGACTGACAGACTCAGGGGTTTGTCATTTGGGTCTTGAGGCCTAAATCCCACCCCATTCTCCTTTACTGCAGCATGTCAATGTGCTCACACATGGAATGGGGTCAGATTTGGGCCTCATGACCCCAATGACACATCCCGGAGTCTGTCCATCTGTGGAGGATCGGGGTGTGGGGGGAGTTAGGGGTTCAACCCTAATGTCCCATTTCCTGACTTTTTTTTTGCTTTAACCCTGAATGATGTATTAATGCAGTTTTGCATAGAATATATATATATGTGTGTGTGTGTATATATATATATATATATATATATATATATATATATATATATATATATATATATATATATATCACAGCCATTTCATTGACCTGGCCAAGGCCTTCGATACCGTCTCCCACTCCCTGCTACTAGCCAAATTAAAAGACGCCGGTCTCTCTGGTTCTGTCACTCATTCATACTTGGTAGGCAGACACCAATCTGTAAAAATTAACCCACACACCTCTAACCCCCTTCCAGTCTCTACTGGAGTCCCACAAGGCTCAGTCCTGGGCCTGTTACTTTTCTCCATTTTCTTAAATGATCTCCCATTGGCCTGCCCATGCACATCCATCCACATGTACATGGACAACACCATACTGTATGCCACAGGCCTCTCCACCACTGAAGTGTCTACTGCACTCCAACAGGACTTCAACACTGTTCAGCACTGGTTCCGCTCCAACCAATTGATCCTAAACACCAAGAAAACTGTCTCACTAACTTTCAGCTCACAGGCAAGACTCTCTCATTTTGTGGCTTGCCCCACCTACCAAACCACAGACGGGACCCCCCCCCCTACAGGCATGTACCTTCTTCAGGTACCTAGGGGTCTGGCTCAACCAGCTCCTTGATTTCTCCATGCACATTAAGTCTATTCACAAGAAACTATACCCTAAATTTGGTGCCTTATATCGCAACAAGGGTTGCATCTCCACTTTGTTCAGGAAGGAAATTGTTCAAAAGATGATTCTTCCATTACTTGACTATGGAGACATAGTCTACGGCTCGGCCCCCACTTCCTCCCTAGCCAGTCTGGACACACTCTTCGATTCCTTCTGCTGCTTCATCCTGGACTGTCCAAAAAAAAGTCCCACCACTGCAGCCTCTACAGCTCCCTAGCCCTACCCTCACTCCAGGCAGGTCCACTGTGCCAGGGTCATAGCTAAATTCTGGACTCAGTCCCTTCTCCCATACCTCAAATCTGCCCTCTCAAGTCAGCCACTGTCAGCCTACTTCCTTAGGAGCATTGATTTCAGGCTCTTTCATGTCCCATTTATGGGTTCCTCCAAAGGCCAAGCTGCCTTCAAATACCGGATGCCCAAAATTTGGAACACTTTGCCTACCATCATTAGACATACCACAAACTCTCAGCATCTCAACTCCCTCCTCTATGCCTATTTCTCCACTAGTTGTGCATGCACTTAGCACTACAAGCCATCTGATCCACCCAAGCCATGCACACTCTGACCACCTGACCTCTAAATTTGGGACCTTGGTTGTCACCACACTTACAGGTTCTGGCTGACTGCCCCCTTTACAAGGGTCATGGTGCAGATTTCCTCCCAGCTCTGTTCCGTCACTCAGGCTCTGATCCCACCCCTTACTTGGTTAGTCCTGTCTACTAAGGCCGCTATCCCTCTCAGCCTAGCAACTAACTGAATTCACTCTATAGAATGTATATATGCTAATTGTATGCTCTGTCAATACTGTTCCCCTCTCTTAACAAGTACTGTGTTCAAATGTATGATCTGTAATTTGCTGCCTTTGTATGCTCATTTTATATTCTGTGTCCCAGTCCCCTTACCCCCCAGGACGCATCTGGAATTGAGTGATACCCCACTCAGCATGCCCTCCTGGTTAAACTCTTAAATAAATAAATAAATGATATATATATATATACACACACACACACACATACATATACACACATAGTAAGTAGCTGTAGAAACACAGGGCCCTGAAGGCCCTGCACTTCCAATTATAGGACAACATTGACAAAATTGTCAGCATAGCCTTTTTATTACCCCACCTCATTTACCCATTACAGAAAATTGTTGAATCCCTGCCAAAACATAATTCTGTGTAATTGCAACGCCATTGCATGCCACAGGTATAAAAGCACATTTTGGGCAGGATTTGAAAAATGACATCTGTTACATACATGAGGTTGGGTAATATGAAAGCTATGTTGAAAATCTGGGGTCAAAATATTTACAATTTCAAAACTCACGTGCAGGTGTAGCAAAATTGCAACTAATGGTCATAACTTAGCATTTTTTGATATTTTGACCCCACATTTTCAACATAGTCTTCTATTTATTTATTTATTTATTTATTGTAATCTCGGATTGACACCTATGAGCTAGAAGCTCTTTTACATAGGTTCCTCATCAACAGGTTTACACATAGGATGAGAACAACAAAGAAAAAACTGTTACAAATAAACTAAGCAGCTAAAGCTGTCCAGATAACAGGCATCGTACAATGTATGCTAGATGAAAAATCAATAAATGTATAAAATAATGTTAGGTTGCAGGTAGTAGCAGCCAGTGAGGCCTTGTCTGGGAAGGTAGAAGAACGAGTGTTAGATAAGGAAGTGGAATGAAGGATAATAGGAGGAGAGGGAAGAAGAGAATGTGAGGAATGAGGGAGGGTTCAGGTTGTAAGACATGATTAAGATAGCGAGAAGCAGGGTTGTGTAGCAGCCAAGAGACATTGTCAGGTGGAGGCCAGGGATTGAGAGGGAATGGTGAGATTAGTATGAGCAGTTCAAATAAAAGGGAATAAGGAATAAGAGATAGTAGAGTGGGGAGAGGGGAGAAAGGGGGTAGGTCACAGAGTGGGTGAGGGTAGATAATTCTAGTGGAGGAAGTGAGTGTGTGGGATGAGTGAGGGTTCAAGTTGAAAGCATAATTAGGAACAGCAAGGAGCAAGGATGGGTAGCAGCCAATGAGGGCATATACAGAGGGAGGCCAGAACTAGAGAGGGGAGGGTGAGTTAGGAATGCTGATTATGAGTAGTTGAAAAGAGGGATAAGGGATGAAGGAAGGAAGAGAGAGTGGGAAGAGGGGAGAAGGGGGATTGGGTGTGGGTAGAATATTCAAGTGAAAGGGAAGGGGGGATAGTTCCCAAGCAGGTAGCATACTAGAGCAGCTAGGCACAGCAGGCCATAAGAAATTGCATAATTAATGGAGTAATTTGGGTGAGACTATGGAATACAGTCACAGCTGTTTTTAGCCATGAGGAATCGTTTCAGTTTACGTTTGAAAGGATGCAACTTTGTAACTGTGGAGACATCAGAGGGAAGTGAGTTAAGCCATAATGGGGCTCAAAAAGCAAAAGAGCATTGCTCTTGGGTTGTGCCACAGCGTGGGACAACAACAAGCTGATTATCTGAGCCACGAGTACATTACAGGAAGGGCTTGAAATCTTTTGTACTCTGGGGGCATGAGACCTAGGCTAATTTTCTTTGCTAACATACATATTTGGTACTTCATTGTAACCTTTAACTGTAGCCAACTGGACTGTGCGTAGAGATTACACGTGTGTGTGAAACAGGCTGCCCCTGTGAGGAGGCTACAGGCTTTGTTAAGAGCTGTATTGATACATCGAAGGGACGTAGCAGTGACCGAGCCATAAACAACCAGCCCATAATCTATGACAGAGATGACTGAGCTGTGACTTGCTAACCTAAGTGCTTCTACAGTAAGACTATGCCTGTGCCTATACAGCAGTCCTAAGCAGGTGTTGACTGCTTTGGAGATGTTGTGTATGTATTGTAGGATAAGTTACTGCCAATGGTGACTCCAAGGTATTTGAAGTGTTGAATTAAATCCAAAGGTGTGCCAACATTATTTCTGATAGTCAGAGGGTAAGATCTTTGCTTGTTTTGGGTGGTATGGAAAATCATAACTTTTGTCTTTTTGCAGTTTAACATAAGCTTGTGCTTGTTAAACCAGTCCTCCACTGATGCAAAGCTATGTTGTAGTTGTTTTTCAAGGAGAATAGGATCAATTACTTGTATATATGACAGCATCGTCCATGTATTACAGGACCTGATCTTGATAAGAGCTAGGGAGTCCATTGAGGAAGACACTGAACAGAAGAGGGCCCTGTATAGACCCTTGTGGGACACCGGATCAAACCACTTGGCGATTGGATATTGTGTTATCAATCTGGACCTGCTGAGTTCGATTAGCTAGGTAGCTTTTGAACCAGATAGTGGTGTCCTTTGAAAGCCCTGTGCAGGAGAGTTGTTTAAGTAGAAGGTTATGATTAATGGTATCAAAAGCCTTAGGTAGATCTAATGACCCTTATGACCCTTATTCTTGTGACCCTACCTCAAAAACCCCATAGATGAAAACTTTCAAATCCATGCCAAAATGCAGTTCTGTGCCACAGGTGCAAAAACACATTTTGGACAGGATGTGAAAAATGACAGCTGTACTGTTCATGAGCTGGTGTGAAAAATGGCTGTGTTGAAAATTTGGACTCAAAATATTGAAAATCACCAAAGTTATACATGTGTGTAGAAATCTTTTCAATGAATGTGTGGAATTTGGCAATTTTTAGGAATTTTTTTCACCAAATTTTCAACATGCCCTTTTTGGGACCCCACCTTATGAACACTGGTGGTGACATTTTGTTATTCAGTCCCAAAAGGTGATATCACACAGTGACCGCAAAATCACCTTCTGGGCCTGATTTAGAAATGACAGTTGCAGTGTTCGTGAGGTGGTGGTCCCAAAAAGGCCAAGTTGAAAATTTGGTGAAAACATTCCAAACAATGGCAAAGTTATAAACATAAGTTCAAAACACCATTAAAAAAACATTATACAGCACTTAACTTGATTCCTCAGTTCACAGTTCAGCTTTGAAGAGTGCAGATGTGTGTCAGTCCACAGAAGATGACAGCCTATGACCTCCAGAGGTAAATATAGGGTAAGGGAGGTGTGGGGTGGTAGGTGCTCAGTGGGAGGGTTATTGATGGTGGAGGGTGATGGCAGTGATGACAAAGGACCATTTTATTTTTTCAGTTTTTTTTTTAAAGACATTGGGGGACTGTTTTTTTACAGGATTTAATAAAATACATGTTTCAGGACACTGGGAGTGGGCTACCTAGTGTCCCACATTGCTATGGGAAGGGGATCTAAATGCTGACACAGGGATTGGGCACCCCAATGTCAGCAGATAAATAAAACAATGCGCTGCAGTGGATGGGGGATTATTTGACATGAGGGTGGGCATCTCAGTCTCAGAAACACAAACAGAAGGGGATGGTGACCAGAGAGTGGGGGGTGCCACTAAAACCAGGAAAACATTAGGGACAGTGATTGGAAGGCGGCAGGTGCCACAAGACACCAAGAAAATTAGTTGCATTATGGGCACAACGATCGGAGGGTGGGGGGGTGCCACTAGACACCAGAGAAATTATTTATATTACAGGGACAGAGATCAAAGGGTGGGGGGGTGCCATTAGACACCAGTAAAATGTAGGTCAGGAGTATTTGAGGGTGGGGGGCCACTAGATACCAGGGAAAACATTAGAATACTGGGGTGGACAGTGAAAGGGACAAGCAAGGATTCTCTAGTGATGAAAAAGGATCCTTTTTTGTGACTCGTGATATGAAAAAAGATTCTTTTCCATATCAAAGGAATAATTATATTAAAAAAACACATTTCAAGGGCATATTTCTAACTTTGAAGTGCAGATTGCACCTAACTGGGTCCCGATGAGTCAACTAGGTATAGTGATCTCTCTCCAGGATGTCATTTATGTGGCTTTTGAAAAAATCAAATGTATGAAAAAACTAAAACAAGATGGTGACTCGCGAAATAGGATTTTTCTCTCTCAAAAAAGGATTTTATTCTCACAAAAAAGTAATGAGTCTTGTGATATAGAATTCTTTTTTGTGAGATCAACTCCTTTGTCAAACTTTCTCCCTCTATCCAGAAAAGAGATCTTCCCATTGAAAACAATGGGAAATTAAACATTTAATAACTTTGTAACAGATTATTTTTTTCATAAAACAAAGCATGCCTGTTCTGTTACCCAAGCTGTTTCTACCATAAACAAATCACACAAAAATTCCAAACCATCAGGATGCAAGATGATGAGGAAAAAACTGCAAAAAGTTGCAACTTTATGACTTTTTGCACTGTCTGGATCTCAGAATTTCCACCTTCAAATGAAATGAAGCTTGCCACATCAAACGACCTATCCCACGGGACAGCACATAACCAATTCTGAGCAAATCAATTGATCAGTTGCAAAGTTATTAAAGTGCAAAATTTGAGGTTTAACATTAAGCGTGCTACTCAACCCTAACTATAGGGGCACTACCATACCACTGTAATAGCTATCTATTATCTATCTATCTATCTATCTATCTATCTATCTATCTATCTATCTATCTATCCATCCAGATATAGTGGTGTGGAAGCATCACTATAGTTAGGGTTGAGTTCGCTGTTTAAAGTTAACCCCTAACTTTGCACTTTAATAGCTTTGCCACCATTCAATGGATTTACACAAAGGTTGGCAAGCGTTATCTTGGTGTGATGGTCTCTTGACTTGCCAAGTTTTGTTCCAGTTAGAAGTGCAGATTCTGAGATTCCAATAATGAAAAAAATGTAAAAATAATACTGGTTTTTTTTGTTATCACCTAGTGCCCAGATGGTTTGGAATTGTGCTCTCAGATTTTCAGGGTAGAAATGATTTGTGCAACTGTGGTGCCTTTAGCTGGTTTTGTGAACAAAATGTTGATCTCTTCCAGAGTTATAAGGATTTGAAATTTCAGTTCTTAACATGCTCAATATGGTCTTAAGGATAGCTGTATCACATAAAAAAGGAGTTTGGCCCATACAAAAAAAGATTCTGTTTCATATTGAGGGGTAATCTTTTTTCATAGGGCTTCCATCTTGTTTAAATTTTTTTCCAAAAATTATTTTTGAAAAGCCATAAAAATGATATCCTGCACAGACACCAACACATGCATCTTGCTAATCAGGTCCCCCTTAGGTGGATTTTAAAGTTAGTGTATGGAAAAGGTACCCAGAAATGTGTTTTTAACACATTTTAAAATCTTTTTTTGTGACCCGAATTTCTCTTTTCATATGGCCATATGGAAAATAATATAGCCATATGGAAAAAGTTTCCCTTCATACAAAAAATAAATTGGACTTAGTTTTTTTCACATTCTTTTTTGTGTTAAGCAATCTTTTTTCATATGAACAACACAATCTCATAAAAAAGATCCTTTCATATGAAAAATAATTTGTATTTAGTTTTTTTTCCACATTTTAACTTTAACAAGTCATAACTGCCAATACAGTATATGCAGTTATAGGATATATCAAACTAAAGTCTTAATGAGCATTGCAATACTAACAAACAACACCCACCCCAAACAAAGCAAATTTAGGGCCATATAAAAAGCATAACAATTAAAAAATCACAATTCCCCTAAGATAACATTGCAACTTTAACAAGCTGTAACTCTGTCAATCTTTGGAGTTAAAGAACAATGTATATATCAATAGAAAGATCTTAATGACTGATACAACTTTAAGCCCCTAAGAAATAAGAACTGAAAATGATCCATCTCTACAAAAATAAAATTACAAGGAAGCACATGAACTGTATTCTGAAGGAAAAGAAGTTCAGGGCCCTCAACACTCACATACACATGTGGATAAATGGAATCATGGAAGCGCTGGGCCCAGAGGGACCTACACTTCCATAATCACATGAATGTGTTTACACCAATTCCTCCAGGACCCGCTTGAATGACGATAAGAATCTATTGTCTCAAAAAGTAAGGAAATTAATTACAAAAACTTGATAAATGCACCAGTTAGGGTTAAACCGACAAACGTAAAGATGATTGATTGATTGATTGACTGAAAAGTAGGGTTCTGTGGTTAGGGTTTCCAACCCTAACACCCCACCCCTGCCCTGAAAGCAGCAAAAAGGAAAAAACCTTTACAGTTATGGCTGACCTGAGTCTTGACAAATCAGACTTTGGGTCTTCCTTAGGGTCATAAACCCCAACGCTCACCCAGTTCTCATATAATCTGCACATCTGAGCTTATATGCTGATGAAATGGGGGGAGTGTTACAGTTGGGAATCCCAAGGAAGATCCCAGACCTGATTTGCCAAGACTCAGAACAGCCAAAACAGTAACGTTTTTTTCTTTCTACTGCTTCCAGGGTGGAGGTGGGGTGTTAGGGTTTGAAACCCTAACACCACACTTTCTTACATTTGTTGGTTTAACTGTAATTGGTGCATGAACAACATTTTTTGCAATGAATATACAGTGAAGCTCACCAGGACTAAACCCAATATTGAGCATAATGCAGCAGAGTTACTGCAGTAAACACTGCAATTTCAATGGAAAGTAGCATTTTTGCAGTGCAGAAACCTGTGACACGGCTCTTAATCCTGTTGGGCTTCTCTGTATATTCATACTTTGGTAATTTAGGAGCTAAAAGGCATTAGCCCATGATGCATCCTTTATATGGCTATAGATTGCAACAGTGCAAACTACATCCTGACAAAATATACTTCCATTTATTTTTAAATTCAGTCTTAGTTTTACTCATAATAACATCAAGGTAAGGCATTTCATGGAGTAGAATCCACTAGGTAAAGAAATATTTTATTTTGCTGTATTAAATGTATTACTAATGATGTGCAGTGGATGACCCCTAGCACCAATAATGTTATGTTTGAAGCCTATGCCTAGGTTGGATAACAGATATGGGTCATTAATAACATCAAACATGAGAAGCAGATCTCCTCTCATGTCTCTGGTTTCTAATGGCATAAGATTGCATGCTTGCAAATGGCCCTCATATGCCATGTCCTTAATGTCATAAATACACATGGTAAATTTTCTTTGGACTTTATCCAGTTGACTAATGTCAGCTTTTGTAAACAGAACAACAGATGAGAGGCATAGCCAAAATGAAGATGTACGTAGACTCTATAAAACGGCATTAGGACATTACAGACTCTAGATCTGATGTTACATTTTATAGCCCATATAGTTTTATTTATTCTGGCAATCGACTAGTTTGTTGTTTAGCGCATTCAAGGTAATCTGTAATGAATAAACCTTTGTCCTTTTCTTTAGAAGTTACAGTCAGGTGGTTATCACACAAAGAATAAGAATGCCTTTTATTTTTCTTTCCTAGGTACATCACTTTACCCTTGTTAAAATTAAAGCACATTTCCCACGTATTTGCCCACTGTGTAATGTGATCTACATCTAACTGAAGACTGGCCACTTGTGATGATGTGTCACAGTGACAGATTAGTTTGGAATCATCAGTATATTTTTCTGACCAGTAGTTTAGATGACTAGTGAGATCTGATATAAATATTTGAAAAATTACTGGACCTAATGCAGAGTCCTGGGGGATACCACAGGAAACCTTAACTATGTATGAAACATATCCATTGCCTACCATCCTTTGGAATCTGATCTCTAGCCAACCTAATATCCAGTTTATCAGTCTAGCATTGATATTGGCATGTTTTAGTTGGGCTATGATGGTTCAATGTAGTACATAATCAAATGCCTTACTAAATCAAGATAAATAATATCAAATGGTATTTTCATATCAAGATTCTGGCTTATTTTCTCATAGAAACAAAGGAGGTTTCTAGTGCAGCTCCTGCCTTCCTTGAAATCATGTTGATCAATGTCCAAGTCCACCACAGTAGATTTTTATCTTTAATTATTCTTTCTTAGGTCTTGCAGATACTGGGGCTAAGGCTAATCAGCCTATAATTACTTGGTGCATGTCCCTTTTTGAATGGGGGTATCATATTCAAGGTTCTCCAGTCATTAGGAACAATACCTGAACTAAAAGAGTCTTCAAAGAAGTAGTTTTAATGGATACAGTAAGTCAGCTGTCATGATTTTAATCATGTGTCCTGAAATTTTGTCTGGGCCAGGGTGAAAATGTGCCCTTTTTTATTTTATGGTAAATATCTTCTTTAGCAATTTCAGATTTATTATATAGACCAGTGTCCTTGGGGATAATAGACTTAGTCCTTGGAGTAAATGCCCCACAAAAATATTTTTTAAATACCTCAGCATTTACTAGGGTTTGTTAACTATTTAATTATTAATAACTAATGGGTCTGTTTTACTATTATGAGTTCTTCCACTTATAGGTAGATTATATTCCATATATTTTTTGCTTGTTTGATTTCATGTTCACACTTTTTTTTGTAATTTTTTGAAAGGATTCCCATATTTTAAAGTTTCTAGTGACTTGATAAGACTTATAAAGTCTACATTTTTTTATTTAGTATTTTTTTTATTTTCCTATTCAGACACTTCAGCCTGATCCTATATTTTCATATTTTTAACAATGGGTATGTATTTTTCACTAATTGTGAGAATAATTCCTTTTAATATTTCCCAGATTTCATCAGCATTCTTACTCACAAATAGGGTAGACCTGTCAGTGTTTGATTATTTGTCATTAATTTTTTGTTATGTTTGTCTTATATTTGGGTTAGATCTCAGTAATTCCATTACTTTTAGGAGGATTTGCACACACTTCAAACAATACAAAATTGTGGCTGTTGTTGCTTGGGTTGTGTGTCAGTATTTGTTGATTATAATATTTTCAGTGCTCAGGACAAATGTCTAATATTTTACACACTCATTGATTCAGTGACAAATTGCTGCATGTGAAGTTGTTCATACATTCTGATGAATTCTTTCTAGCAGTAGAAAAAACAGTGTGGTCAGACCCATTTATTTCCCCTAAGCTAAGCCCCCCCCCCCATGAAAATAACATCTCCCAGTTCACTAGCAGATTTGACTTCACCCAGTATTTCCTCAGTAATTGCTAGTCAATCTCCTTTTTTATTTTGCCTCATGGCTAATCCCATTTGGGTAATATTGTGGAATATCAAAGGGGGTCAGACGGCAGCCAAGCGGTATAGGGTCCTTAAACACCTTTGGAAATTGAGGGCTCCTGTGGTTTGACTATAACAGGTGCACCTAATTCAGGATAAACTCTGTTTTTTTAGATGGGAATGGGTTGGTCAGATTTATAGGGCAGGGAACAGAACCAGGCAATGGGGTAGTGGCTATCTTACTTTCCCATTCTATTCCTTGCCATTCTATCCAGGAGGTTTGGGCTCCAGAAGGTTACTTTCTCCTGCTGCAAGGGAGATTGGGGCAATCCAAATGTGTTTTGGGATCCATATATGGTCCTAATCAGGACTCCCCCAATTTTTACTAGTCTTGCTTCTAAATTGGTGCTTACACCCACTTATCCATTATTTTAGCTAGGGATTAGAACCTGATCCTGCAACCAAGCCTGGATAAGTTGGGTGCTACCCGCCAAGCCTTATCTCCAGATCAGAGAGCTTTGGAAGAACTCCTGGGTGAGTTGGGGTTTCTTGACCCTTGGCGCCTGTTGCATCAGTCATATACTTTTTATTCTGCTCCCCACACCTGTTTTTCCCCACATTGACTATTTTTTGGTGAAGCAAGAGGTTTTCTGTCATGTTCAACTTTGTGAAATTAATGCTAGGGTTTTTTCAGATCATTCTCCCATTCTTCTACAGGTGGATACAGCCAGAGGAATGGAGATGGATTGCCTTTGGCAATTTAATTCCCAACTTGTGTGAGACCCAGCCATTGTGAAGAAGTTTCAGAATAGTATTGTTAACTTCTTGGCAGACAACTCCTCTTCTGTGGACAGGGCAGATGTCTTGTGGGCTACTACCAAATGCCTTATCCGGGATGAGACTATCTGCTTAGCCACCATAAGTAAACAGAGCAAGGACCAGGTTTCTGCTTCCCTTTTACATGAAATCTGACAACTTGAAAAGCACCTTAGTTCCACCACTCTTGAGAGTGATTGGTGGCAGCTCAACTTTCAGGCTAGGGTGTGTTATATGGAACAGGATGAGAAGGCAGACCACATGCTTTTCCTCCATCTCCATTATATATCCACTGTGCGTGAGTCTGACTATTCCCCTTACATACGGATTCTTGTAGTATAGAGGCCTGTTTCTAAACTTTTTATCAACAGATGTATTCATCCAAGCAGTCTATCTTGCAGGATGACACCTCAATGGAGGCATTTTTGCATGGTATCCCACTCCCCCACCTACTGAAGGACAACAGTCTGTCATTGATTGACCTTTATGTGTTTCTGAGGTGGAAGAAGCAATTGATCCGCTGTCAGTTGGGAAGGCCCCCAGACTGGGTGGCTTCACAGCTGAATTTTATAAATGTTTTCAACATGAATTGACTGTCCCCTTGATGATCATTTTTAATCAGTGGAACAAGTAGGGGATCTCTGAACCTTCATTGACACAGGCCATTATCTGTCTTATTCCCCAGCTTGGTAAAGATCCCACCTGAGTTGATAACTAGCGATCAATTCTCTCATCAACGTGGACATGAAGATACTTGCCCAGATCTTGGCAAATAGGCAACAGAAGGTTTGATGTTCTTTGATCAGTCTAGAACAAGTAGGCTTTATGTCAGAAAGGGTATGAAGTGATCATCTATGGAATGTGTCCCACCTCATTTCGGCATCCAGGGAGATGTGGCCTCCAGCTGCCCTGGTATCCTTGGACACAGAAAAGGCCTTTGACAGAGTGGACTGGCATTATCTTTTTCATATTTTGCCCTGCTTGTTATTCCTTCTTCTTTGATTCAGTGGGTTTGTACCATATACTCTAACCCAACGGCTCATATTTTCTGTAATGGATTATATTCTGAGCCTATTTTCCTTGCCTGAGGGAAATGTCAAGGTTGTCCCCTCTCCGCTATTTTGTCTAATATTTATTTGGAGCCTCTCCTATTGAAAATTAAAATAATTCACACTATACATGATATTTAATTGGGTGACTATGATTTTAAATTGTCGGCCTATCCAGATGAAATTTTTCTTCATGTTCTTCACTTGCAGGATTCTATACCAGAAATTCTTATTATTTTGACTCCCTTTGGATGTTTTGCTGGTTATAAATTAAATGTCAATAAAATGAGTGTTTTCCCAATTAATTCGCAAGTTTATATACAGTGGATGCTCGATTTGGGCTTGCAGTGGTCTCCATCACAGTTGACCTATCTTGGTATCCACCTGTCCCAATCCTAATTCAAACTGAAGGAGCTGAATTTCAATCCCTTGCTTAAGCAGATTATTCAGGGTCTTGCTCAGTGGATGTCACTACCTCTCATTCATTGGGGTCAAATAAATGGTATCAAAAAGAACATTTTGCCCTGGTTACTTAACCTCCTCCAACTGCTTAATATCCACCCTCCTCTGGCATGGTTTGAATCTTGGCATTCAACCCTTTCTGGGTTTTTTTGGAAAGGAAAGGCTCAGAGCAGGACTTATTTTAAGCTTACTTTCCCTAAGGAATTGGGTGGCCTTCTCTTACCTAATTTCCACTTTTATTACCTAGCTTCTCATGCTAGTAGATACTTATTATGAGGACTTCCTCTAGATCAGTTGTCCTCGGATTATGTTCCCCAATGGTTTTACATTAAAAAACATTTGTGTCAGGCCGCCTGCCTCAGTCCCACTTCCCTGTTTTATGTTTCCCTGTCTAAAGTGCTGATTACCTTGCACAGAGCTCCAATTTTTTGGTTGTTAAAAGCTTATAATTAATTATGTTGTTTACTCCAACTGGACCTGAGCAAGGATTTTTGTCAATCTCTCTTTAACAATCCAAATTTTCAGACTACTGGAAAGATGCTGCATTTCTCTGTCTGTCTTGGCCTTTCTGAGTTCACTGTTTCAGACTTCATATCTGAAGACACAATTTTTTCCCTGCAGCATTTTCAACTGCTCCACTGGCTTCCGTTTTCAGTAAGTTTAAAAGTCATACAGCTTCAAGATTGTGTTTCCAGTCATATGCTTTCTGCTCCATGGTTGAAAAAGGCTAGTGAAATTCTCACCCAGTTAATTGCTTTGGAGATTTTACCTCGACCTATCTCCCACATTTACTACACCCTTCAAAAATCGGATCCCAAAATTGGTCATCTGAGTTTCCCCTATTGGGAATCCATACTAGGATTTTCTTTAGAGGAGACTGATTGGAACATGATGTGGAATGACCTTTATGCTTATATTAAGCAGGATGGATTACGGCTGTAGCAATTTTATGTTTTGCATAATTTATGTTTTACCCCAAGTAAGTTATATCGAATGGGTAGGCTGTGTTCATAAGTACATCTAAATGTGCAAAATTTACATATTTTGCTGTGAGAAAAATTCTGTGAAATTCGCATATTTCATGAAATGTTTCACTGGGCATGTCAATTTTGCCTATGGGCCTATCACACCAGTTTGACCATATACACATGTGTCTCTCTCTCTCTTTCCCTGGTGGTCTAGGGAACCCCTCCCTTCCTATCCCTGATTGATCCACTTTCCAATCCCTAGACCCACCCAGTATGTTGTTTTTTTTAATAATTTTCCCTGGTGGTCTAGTGAACCCCCCTCACTCCCTACTATCCCTGAACCAATTGATCCCTCACCCCAGTATGTTATTTTAACATTTTCCTGTCTAGTGGCTCCCTGCCCCTACCCCAGCAGCTGTCTCACCCCGCTCCCTTCCCCCATCCTGAACCAGAGTGGGCTGCTGGCACAGCCCTGCAGTCTCCTCCATGGCTGGCAGCCTGCTGAGATGTGAATTAATGAGTGCACTTGTGCATGCATGCTCATTCATTAACATCTCAGCGGACTGCCAGACATGGAGGAGATCAGAGGGCTGAGCCGTAGCCTGTTCTGTTTTGGGATGGGGGAGGAGGTGGACACAGTTGGGGTGGGTGCGGGGCCACTAGACTCACTGTGGGAATATGTTAAAAGCATACTGGGTGGGGGATCAATCAGGGATAGTAGGGAGGGGGGGTTCACTAGACCACCAGGGAAAATAAAAAAAAAAAAAACTTACTGGGTGGGTCTAGGGATTGGGAAGGGGATTGATTGGGGATAGGGAGGGAGTATGGTTCACTAGACCACAAGGGAAAATTATTTAAAAAAACGAAAAGCAAACTGAGTGAGTCAGGGGATTGAGAAGGGGACGGGGATCGATTGGGGAGCCAGATGGTGTGGGTATATGCCACTTGCCAGGCAATGGTGTAATTTCACCATTTGTGGGCAAAATTTCACCATTCTAGGTAGAATATCGCATTTTGGGAATGGGAAACATGAATGGGAACATTGTTTAACCAGGAATAGCACTCTAAGCTGAAGCTTGGTTTCCAGATGCTACCTGGGAGCACAAGAAAGTTAAGTGACTTGCTCAGGATCACACAGTATGCACCTAGGTGGCTGTTGGATTCAAATCCAGGTCTCCAGATCTGCAGCTCAGAGCCTTAACCCACTGTGCTATACTTCCTCCTAATTGCTTGGGCAAAATCCTCACAATTCTGTGCCCATGAAAATATTTGTGTGCTGCTCTGATTCAGCAAAATATTTTATGCTGCAAAATTTATTTATTTATTTAGTTTTTGTTGACTGGATAAGTGCACTAGACAAATCCTGCCTATTTTCAGGCACAACCTGGGGGAAGGGGGATACAGATGAATGCCAACTGACCTTGAACCAGATTAAGCCATTTGAAATTGCAGATTTCACAGGAATTTCACCCACAAAATAAAACTTTGACACATCTCTAGCGAGGAGTTAGAGAGTACCCTTTATCATTATCTTTGGCAATGTGGTAACATACAGCCCTTCTGGAAGGAGATTCAGACCTTCTTAGATCCCCTCCTGGGGCTTCAAGATGCCTTTTCTCTGGAAATTTGTTTACTGGGCTTGTACTCCAGTAGACTAAGCAGACCCAGGAGGGGCAACATTGCCCTAAGTTCCGCAGCCGCCAAATTGTTTATTTTGTACCACAGGTTGGAAGCTTCCACTCCATCAAAAGATAAGTGGCACAGAGAGATTCTTAACATTTTAAATATAGAAAAGATGATTGCTGATATGTCTGGCCATCATCATCAGCTTTTTCACAAGTGATGGGATCATCTCTATGTCCTACTTACCAGCTAACTGTTTACTTTTCTTTTTTACATAAATAAGGGATTAGTTTTCTCTGTTAAACATTATTTGGATCCAGGATGCTGGATTCTGCCTCTTTTATTCTTTGGGTGCTGTGTGGTATCTTTGGACTCATAGGGGGGTAGTAACATTTAGAGTTTTTGGAAGGGCTGACTCTCACATTCAATGCCATTTGCCATCTGGTCTGGGTGGAGGGGTGGGTGTGCTTGTTTATTGTGGGGTTCATTACTAGTTGGGGATTTTTGTTTATTTCTTCTTGACTGTGTTCAATTAATGTGTTAGTTTTCTGTCTCAACATTTTTATTGTTGTCTCATGCTGTTAGCTTGTGTTTTACTTGTTAATAACTAATAAATCATATTTAATTTAAAACAATGTTTATTTTTTTAATTTTATTTAATTTTATTTTTTGCCAATGATAATGCAAATGCTGTAGGCTATATACTCATATGTGATGACATATGAAATGGTCACTTGAAATTGTAAAGTCAGTGCAACAGATGCAAACAAAAGCATTTACAGAGCAACTGACATAAGAATGGCAATGCAATCTTACTATAGCAATACAAAAACAGCCTCAAACTCACCCTGGACTGCCTGGCATGCTTATTAATTGTTTGACCTCACAGCTAATATCAAAATCTGAACTGCAAATATCAAAGTGGTCTGATGCAACAAAGTTCACTTCATGCCAGTTTACAAAATCTATCCATTTTTATGGACAGACTTGTCCGAAGGGAACAAATGTAGCTATACAGTGGATGAAGCTGTATTGCAAAAGCCATCTACTACACACCACTTTGGTATTTCTAGATGTTAAGAGGGAAAAAATTTAAACACAGCAGTTTTATGTGCCAAAGATACTAGCCTGTGAAACACATATGTATCACCTGACAGAATACTGGCTGTAATTGAAAGGCTTCATCTGTGGTTCAATGGGCTGGAGCAACCAGACATACCCCTGCCTGAGCTATATAAGGCAGGCCTTTAAGTTTCCCCCAGAAGCATTTATTTCTTTGCAGCCTGAGGTTGTGTCGGAGCTCTGCCTTCCTTTTCTGTTGTGTTTTGTCTCCTTCCCCCCCATGCTTGAATTTTCTGCTGGTCCATACTGAATGTTCTGCTGGTTTCTGTTCTCCTGCTTGTCTCCCTCCTTGTTTTGTTTGCCTCTAGCTGCTGCTTGTGCTTCTCTCTTTCCCCTGTGTTTTCATTCCTTGCTGCCATTTGCAGCTGTCCATTGCTGCTCATCTTGCTGCTCTGCGGCTTGCATTGTCATGTCCCCCCTTTTCTCTCATAACGTTTTCATCCTCCCTCTGTTTGTGTTTCTTTGTTTTACTTACTTTTGGGCCTTTTTCTCAGCGCCGATGCTCCATTCTCAACTCAGCACTTCTGAGTCTGCCATTTCATGCCATCTGGCTTAATGCTGCTGTTTTGTGTTCCATACAATAGTTGTGCTCATTTAAAATTGAACTGCAACTGCAACCCAAATGTAAAACCCTACAGCGATCATATGTTTTCAAATAATGTTATCTCAGGCAGAGAATTCTGTGCAGTTACAGCATGCAAATTAGTTTAAAGCATTTACTTGATACATAACTGCCAAAATATTTCAATTAGTAAAGTGCATAACATTCAAGATACTATTTTGAGGATGCCAATGAGATCTGCTACAATATATCTGTTGAGTCCACATTAGCTACTATTGCACTGCTAGTTCATTATTAACTGTAGCTTATCAGTAAATGGTTCTTATTACTTCAGAGTCCACGCTAGAGTTTGTAGCTGCTCCTTAGCAGTTTAATTTGTTTGTGTACCACAGCATATGTAGCACTGCCTCTAATACGTGACATTCTGCCTATGTTGGTGAGTCTTTATATCTGTGATGGCATGTCTCATATATTTAATCTCCAACAGAAGTCAGTACCACTACAGTAATCTCCCTAGTTCTGGGATGGCATTTCAATTATTTCTGTGTAAAGCTTATGAATTTGAACAGTAATGAGAAATCTTTACTTCCACTAATTTGGCTCCCTTGTGGAACTGGTTGGCATGCCTTCCTCATGTACTATGCTTGTGATATCACGTTGTCAATCTAAGTATGGGTCTATATATGCTGTGTGACCTACATGTGAGTCTTATATCTGCTATACAGTACCTGACTTATCACTATACCTGACTTTTCATCTGTTCTTCACCGGTGGCTGTTAACCCACTGGTTGCCTGCTTCAGAACTGGATTCATGCCCTGCTTCAAAACAGATGCATGCCAATGATGACCACAAATTACTACAGCGCAGGGCTTGCCCTATGGCTGATGTTCTTGCTCTGCACCCACAAAGTCTGTATCCTGAGCATGCAAAGCTTGGGATGATGTCCTTCTTATCTTGCCCCCAGTGAGAATGTCCTCACTCTGGGTGGAGCTTTAGCCATGCAGACCTATCAGTGGCACCTCTTTATGTAGAATTTAAGACTTTAGCTGAAAGGGGTGGGGCCCTTAAGCCCAAGGAGTCTCCTTTAGCTATGCCGATTGGACTCAGCGGCACCTTTGTAAACTATTCTTCCTACAACTGTATAAGGTTCACCTGGTGTGCTCTTAGGCTCATGAAAGACAGCTGAGCACCTTCAGGGTTGTCACTGCCCTTCTCCCTCCTTGGGGATGGTCCTCCCATGTGGGGGAACCCTGTTGCAGCAGAGTATGCTTGCAGCCTCTCATGGTGTTCCCATTAGAGGGATAGAGTGAGAGCCTGCCTCCAAATTGTATCTCCCCTGAATTGGGTTTTAAATTGCAGCAGCACAGCCATCACTAGATATATCCCATGCCTGGAGGGAAGATGACCTAGACCTTGGATCCCCAGAGGTTTCCTCCTCATAGGGGAGTTTTTCTCTGCCATGCAAAAGATCATAATACCTAGTAATTTACATAGTAGTAGATTCTTAGATGACCTAGGTAGGTTTCCCCTGTTGGATGGAGTTGGATGGTGGCTCTCCTATGTGTTGGATCATGGCTGTCCTATTGCCATCCCTCTTTCCTTAGGGAGTCCTGTTCTACTCAGATTTCATACCTATCAGCTCTCAGTCCATGTTTGGTTATGCTCATCATGGTGGCTATTAGCCAACCAGTTGTGGTCAATCATGCTCCTCAGCTTTCATATACAACTTTTGCTGCTTAACACTCTTTTTTGGGGTTCCTTCCTAAGGTACTTTTAGTGAAGGGAATCCTTCCCAAGACATCTCTAGGGATGGAATCCTCCTCAAGGGTTCCTTGTCTTCGGTACCCCTACAGGGTGGGATTTCCCATGGAATAGAGAGGTGATCAGCCACAAAGGTTTGTCAACAAGTTACACTAGCATAACACTACACTAAGTTGTGTAAGCTCATTGAATTGAAAGGCTTCACCTGTGGTTCAATGGTCTGGAGCAACCAGCCATGCCCTCTGCCTGAGCTATATAAGGCAGGCTTTCCAGCTTCCCCCAGCAGCATTTTCTTTTGCCCCACCATCCTTTACTCCTCCTCCTCCTCCTCCAGAGGCTCACCTCTCTTCTTGGAGCTCCTTCCTAAGGTACCTTTAGCCAAGGGAATCCTTCCCACTACACCTCTAGGGGTGGAATCCTCCTTGAGGGTTCCTTGTCTTTGGTACTCCTACAGGGTTGTATTCCCCATGGAACAGAGAGGTCAACAGCCACAAAGGTTTGTCAACAAGTTGCACAAGCAAAACAGTACACTAAGTTTTCTAATCCCAATGAACTGATAACCTCTCTATGTACTACTGAACATAAAAAATATATAATAATGAGATCATGTGATGCAGAGTGCTGAGTAGAAGCTCCTTCAAGAAGCTCCTGTCTCCCGATTACTAAATCATCTTTTCTGGACATCTGAATTCCTTAATTTCCTCTGCTTTCAAGATTCAGTGCTGTCTGAACACTTTGGAAGTCTGGTTTGAGTGTAAAATTGCCAGATGGAGGCTTACATGAAGAAAGCCCTGCAGAAGCACACCCCCCCCCCGCTACTCCCGAAAAGGCCTCTAAGAAATCCAGGGCTTCGGGTGGGCCTGAGAAGCCTGATCCTCCGAGTCAATTTGGAGAACAGGAACCTTTAACGCTCACTAGGTTCCTTGAAGAGTTTAAGCCCTTTCATGAGGAAATTAAAGAAATGACGATGGATCTGAAGTCTCTCTCCAGAAAATTAGATGAAGTCTCGCTATCTGTTTCAGATAACACAGCTCGAATAGTCTCAATAGAGGAAAAAGTAAGAAAATCTTGATCCCGATCTGGTGTCTATGCATCAGAAATTATCTTGTCTGGAAGCCAAGCTCGAAGATCTAGAAGGCCGCAGCTGCAGAAACAATGTTGTGATACTCGGGTTACTGGAGGAAGAAGGCCAACATGTTGTGGCATTTGTGCAGAAGTTGGTGGAATGGGTTGGTGGCCCCTCTCCCTTTGGCCCTGCCTATATTATAGAGTGAGCTGACAGGTCCCTATGACCTAAACCTTCTCCAGAGGAGCCCCCCATCCCATTATCTGTCGGTTTTTGAACTACTTGGAGAGGCAGCATTTTCTGCAGAAAGTGTGAGCTTTGCAAGAGGTTCATGGGAGAACATGAAACTGAGAATTTCACAGGATTTGCCTGGCTCGGTTCACCTGAAGCGGAAGGCGTTCCATCCCATTGTTTCTAAGATAATTGCAGCAGACCTGAAATTCAGGATGGGATACCCGGCCAGATTACAGGTTCTAGTAAATGGATCCTGGTCTAACTACGATGATCCTACAGTTGCCCTGACAAGCCTTAAATCTATGCTACCATATCTATTTAAGGAACCCTGAGATGCTGTGTTTGCAGGATGGAGAGATGTGTGGAACTGAGAATTGGAACTTTTGTTTTTTCCCTTTTTGAGAGGCCGTTCAGTGCGAATGGGAGAAGAAACTTCCCCTGCTTTGTTTGGACTGGGGGGATCAGCGCAGGGTGTGCTTGCTACTAGTTTTCTTGGCTCCAATTGCAGAGGGCCTATGCCGGTTAAGGGCAAAGGACACTTAGGGTCTCGCGACTTGTTTACCGGGGGAATAATATTTCAAATTTTAGTATTTTTTGTATGGTAAATACAATAGAAAGAGGAGTTGGTTTTGCTGAGATTTAGATTCATGTTTATTTCATCAGAATTGGAATTAGAGCGGTCTTGGGCTTTCTCTGTAGATCATTTTCACTCTATCAGGACCTGGAATTGGCCACTAGAGGATGCATCAGGCATTAGTAATTCACGGGTGTGCAGCCCTCAATTCGAGGGGGATATCTCTGAACCTTCTCACTAGACTTGAGTGCAGGATAACTAACTTTCACATGGAGAGCCAGTGCACTTGGAGGCTGGTTATTTCTGGGAAGATGCGTTTTTTTCTGTCTTCTCTTCCTGCAATATGATTACTGTCTCTTTCTTGATTCCTACTCTCAGTCTGTGGCATAGGTCACTCCCCCTCACTGGGTTCCCAATCTGGTTATAGTTCTTGCATAACTGCCTCATGAGACAAGGATGATTTCAATTTTCTCTCTCAGTTTCATTCAGGTTTCCATGGCTACCTGGGTTGTACATGGCTTTCGCTGTGGCCCTTTTCTAATAGGTTCCCAATAGGTTTACACTTTGGTGTGGGGGTACTGAAAGCCCAGGACCGTTCTCTCTTTTTTAGGGATAACCAGCACTGTTTTGTTTTCCATACGAGATAGCAGAATGTAAGAGTTTTTATTAACAGGGGTGCATCATTGGGGGGTTGGAGATGAAGGAAAAGCACCAGTGCTGTGCTGAACATTACTTGTGACAGTTTAGAGGATTGGGGGTGGGTTTCGGGGTATTGTTAGAGGGTAGGGGGTAGGGGGATGGGATGGACTTAATTGTGGGGGGTTAGGGAGGAGGGAGGGCTTTACTGCAGTAACCATGGGTGCATGTTTGCAGGGACTATGTATCCTGTGTGCTGAGCTGAACACACTAAGTCTAGTTACCATTACTGGATGGCTAATGAGAAAACTTTTGTGACTTGGAATGTTAAGGGGATCAGGAAAAAGCACAAACAATTTCAGGCTCTTGAGCATTTAAGCTTACTCAGCTCTCAGATAACTTTTTTACAGGAAACCCACTTATTAGAAGTGGAAGCTTTACAGTTAAGGAGACAACAGGTGGGATTGGTTTACAATGCCCAGGGATCTACAAACAGCTGCAGGGTCATGCTCATGATTAATAGGGGTATTCCCTTTGTTTCTACACAGGTTATTAAAGATCCAGAGGGAAGGTTTATCCTTGTTAAAGGTACTGTCTGGTCTGTTCCAATATTACTTGGCAGTATCTATGGCCCTAACACACTGTAGATGACCCAGGATTTTTTATGAGACTTATAGCTGCTATTTTCCCAATGCTTCCCATCAGGATTATTTTAGGGGGAGATTTTAACCAAGTACTTGAGTCTAATTTAGATAGGTCAGGCAAAGGTCTGGGAGGGTCATTCCGGGGAAGAAGGCTTTTAAAGATCTATTGGACCAATGCGGGCTCTGCAATATCTGGCATGTTTTACATCCCGATTCTAGGGAGTTTACCTTCAGGTCAATGACGCATGGCTCGCAGTCCCGCATTGACTACATACTTATTTCTCAGTGCCTATTACCTGGGGTTAAGACTTCCATGATTCAACCTGGCCCAATCTCTGACCATTCACTAGTTTTATGTAAATTGGTACTGCTTAATTTACCTAACAGGGAAACCAGATGGAAACTTAATGCACAACTTTTCAAGGATGTTAAATACTGCAAACTTATAAGGGAGCAAACTGAATCCTTTTTTTCATCTAACCCGTTAGATAGTACAAAGCCGGACATTTTGTGGGGGCCTTTAAGGCCTTCATGAGAGGGATCCTTATTAGCATGGCAGTTGGTAGGAAAAGGGCACAGGAGAAGGAAATAATATCTTTACTATCCCAAATTAGATCACTTGAAAATAATTTCTCGATTAATCCTCCTGATGAGGATATGAGGAAACTCTTAGTGTTGAAAGATAGATATTTGGAGTTACTCTGAGGCAAACCAGAATTAGCTCTTATTCGTACAAAAGCTAGTTACACTGACCAGGGAGAAAAGGTGGGGCGCCTACTGGCACTGCGTATTAAGCAACAAGAATCATTGAGATTTATCCCTCCTGTCAGGGCAATGGCTGATGGATCCTTAAAAGTATCTCCCACTGAAATAGTTCAAGAATTTTCCCATTACTATACAAACTTGTACAGTGACATGGAGCATCCCCCTTGCCCTGGGATTACGGAGAGTTACCTGAAAGATTCCCATTTGCCCCCTCTCTCTGACCAACATAAGGATTTTCTGGTTGCTCCTATTTCTCAGGAGGAAATTGGTGATGTTATTAGTGAATTGCCTGCAGACAAGATCCCGGGCCCCAATGGTTTTTCCTCCTTATTTTATAAAGTTTTTCGGGACCTTCTATCACCAATACTTTGCCATTTATTCCAGCACATTTTAGCTGGGGCGGAGGCCGACTCCCACCTTTTTGAGACCTTGATTGTTCTGCTCCCCAAACCAGATAAAGATCTTGAGCTGGTTCAGAGTTATAGACCTATCTCACTTTTAAATCAGGATATTAAAATTGTCTCCAAAATATTAGCCAATAGGTTAACGGTAGTTCTTCCTGAGTTGATAGGTATAAACCAGGTAGGATTTATGAAAGGGTGTTCGTCTTCTGACCACTTACGTACCTTGTCACATGTCTTCTCAGCCACCAGGGATGCCAAGTTCCCTGCAGGACTGGTTTCCCTGGACGCCGAGAAGGCATTTGATCGAGTGAACTGGAACTTTCTGTTCCAAGTTCTGGAAGCATTTCATTTTCCCTCTCTGTTCATTTCCTGGATTGCCACACTTTATAAAAACCCTACTGCAAGAATTTCTGTGAATGGAGCATTCTCTAAGCCCTTTTTGGTTCACTTAGGAACTAGGCAATGATGTCCCTTATCTCCTTTGTTATTTAATTTATATTTGGAACCTCTCATTCAAAATATTCTCAATAATGTTTCTATACAGGGTGTTAGAGTTGGGCAACATGAAATTAAAGTCACTGCATATGCGGATGACCAGTTGATACACTTATCTCGCCCTGTATCTTCTGTTCCGGCTTTGCTAAGGGAAATAGCAAGATTTAGCGACCTGTCCAATTACAAACTGAATGCTAGTAAATCTCTATTTTTCCCACCAAACCATAAAGTTTTCAAAAATGACATTAGTCCTTTCGGTTTGTGTTGGACTTCCAGGTCATTTAAATATTTGGGTATCAAGCTTTCTCATAACCCTCTAAAATGGTTTAAGTAAAACCTGGATTCTCTCTCGCAATTGATAGCTCACGACCTCGAGAAGTGGTCCAAACTTCCTATTTCATTATGGGGCCAGATCAACATAATTAAGAGGAACATATTTCCTAGAATTTTCTATCCAATATCTCTTCTTAACACTTTATTCCTTTACTTTGGTTCAAAAAGACACATGGTCTATTCACCAGATTTATCTGGGCCAACAGATATCCTCGGCTGGCTTATCATAAGTTGGCAGCCCCAAAATTGGAGGGAGGTTTATGAATTCCCCATCTGGCCACATATCACTGGGCTAGTCACTTAGCAAAATGTCGAGATGGGTATCCCCAGCCCAGAAAAGAGCAACCAGTTTGGCTTAGAATAGAACTGATGCAATCAAGTCCAAGAATTTGGACCCTCTTACACTATTTTTCTTAAGTCTCCTAGGTGACGTATGACCGAAGAGTACCCCATAATAATGACTTCTTTAAAGATTTATTCTCAAATGTGTTCATTTTTACAATATTCCCCTCATTGGGACCTGGCCCAGTCTATTTGGAATTCCCCATCTTTCACTATTAACAAGAACCAGATTTCCTGTCAATGGCTGTCCCAAATGGGGGATGGGAGGCTTTTTTCTCTTACGGATGGAGAGGGGCACTGGTTGTCAGTGGAAGATATTATTAAGAAATTTCTCATTCCGGTTTCCTCTCATTTCAAAGTTATACAATTAAAGCATTTACTTGTAATCAATTTTGGTAATATTCCTCCCTCCCAGACCATCACTTCTCTGATACCTGAGGTTTCCGCTTTCTGCATCTTCAGGTGTAATCTCAAGCTATATCAGGTTTTTTTCTCATAAAATATGGTGGTCCCTTTGGACCTACAAGATTCTGGAATAATTTTTTCCCTCAACATTATTTGGATTGGCATTCTATGTGGAGATCATGTCATAAATATATTTCTCAAGACAGACTGCGTCTCATGCAATATCATATTTTACATAACTTGTACTACACCCCGGTTACATTACAGAAGTGGGGTTACCTGAATTCCAATATATGCAATAAATGTTTGTAGGAAGAAGGAACACTTCTCCACATGTTTTGGTCCTGCCCTAAAATCTCCCCCTTATGGGATTCAATTAAAACTTTCCTGGACCATCTGCTGGGCCTTCAGGAATACTTTACTCCCGATATCTGTCTGTTAAGGGACTTATCATTTATTAGAGTTAAGGTACGAAAGTTTCACATTTCCATGATTGCCTTATCAGCTAAGAAGCTTATTCTATGCCACTGGAAAGATAAGTCCTCTCCATCTGTCCAGGAATGGGTAAAAGAAATTCTGCCCAATCTGCGCACAGAAAAAGCGATTGCCAGTCTCCACAATAGAATGGCAACATATACCAAAATCTGGGATCCCTTCTCACTCTAATTTCTCTGTTCAAGTCTAAGTATATCTCAGACTATATTGTCATGTAAGACCTTAAGTAAGGTGTGGCATTTGATGGGAATTAGGTTGGGTTACTGCAGTATGGGGAGGAAGGGTGGGTCAGGCTGTTATTCCTTTATATTGTATTGGAATGTTAATGTCACTGTCATTTAAACTGCCTTTTATTGTTGAAAATGTATCAATAAACTTTAAATTAAAAAAAGATATATAATAATAATAAAAAAAACCCACAAACAAGTCAGCATGCTATTTTCAAATTAACAACTAAGAAACTGCTTAAAGTTTTACAATTATTAACAGTTGAACTGCTGGATATACTGTAAACACGTTGATATAAACAACTGCAGCATTCTTGACAGTACTATAAAAACTACAGCTGTCCAGACTGTGAGTGAGACAAGCCAGCTTCCAAACATAAGCTTCTTGATGGTTTTCCCCACACCACATCATTTCCACAGCTGACACTGTGACATGGCTGCTGGCAGTGCTAAGCATAGCAAAAAAGACAAAAACTATAAAACAGAAGCATGACTAACAGGGGATCATAAATACATGTTTTAATATTAAATAATGACAGTATTGTGATTTCGTAAACTGTGGCAAGTTGTCTAAAATATGTTACAGGTAAACTAGCTCTTTAACATTTTCCTGGTGTCTAGTGGCACCCCTCACCCTTCCATCATCATCTCCATAATGGTTAAATATTTTCCTGGTGTCTACTGGTACCCCCCACCCTCCGATCACCATCCCCATAATTATTCTTTTTTTCTCCTGTTGTCTAGTGGCACCCCATCCTCTGATAGCTGTCCTGTCTGTAATAAAGAAAACAGTTCCTCAAGGTCTTTTTTTATGAAACATGTAAAAGAAAAAATAGTCCCTCAGCTATCTGACTCCCTCACCCCAACCTCCCACTCAGCACCCCACACCCCCCACACACCTCACTCACCTGAACAGGTTCCAAGGGAAGATCCACTCTCTGACTGAAGACACCTCTTGCTGCTGGAAATGTTGACTGCAATATGAGAAACTAAGATAAGTGTGACTCAATGTATTTCAACAGAGTTTTCAACTTTGATGCATAATGTTGCCATTTTTTGCATATTTTTAAACCAAATTTTAAACATGTCCTTATTTCAACCCCCCTTCATGAGCAATGCTGGTGGAATTACAGAGATCTTGCCAGAAAGGCAATGTCATGGTCAGTTGATGAAATCATCTTTTGGACATGATTTGAAAACTTTCACCACTGTTGTTCATGACATGGGGTCATAAGAAGGGTATGTTGAAAATCTGGGGTCAAAATATATAAAAATGGCTAAGTTATGCACATCTGTTGAAATTTTGCTGTGCTTGTTTGTAACTTTGACAACTGAAAATATTTTGACCCCACATTTTCAACATACCCATTTTTTTCCACCACCTCATGAATGGGGCAGCTGTCATTTTTCAAATCCTGGCCAGACTATGTTTTTGCACCTGTGGCATGAAATGACATTGCAGTGGCACAGAATCACGTTTTGGTGGGGATTTCAAAATTGTCATTACTGGGTACATGGGGTGAGGTAATAAGAAGGCTATTCTGACAATTTGGTTGCTGTTGTCCTACAAATGGAAGCGCAGGGCCTGGATGGCCCTGCACTTCCACAACATACATATATGCATCTATGGAGTGATGGGAGTGCAGGGCCCAGAGTGCCCTGTGCTGCTACAGGCAAATAAGTATATGATTACACTATCTCATAAAGTATGGATGGATGAGAGCCCTGTACGCCCACAGGCAAATAAGGATATGTTTAAACTATCTCAAAAAGTAAGGAAATTCATTGCAAACAAACTTCCTTTAATGCAGCAGTTAGGGGTCAGATTGAACCTACAAAAGTAGGGAAATGTGATGTTAGGGTTTCAAACCCTAACAACCCTGCCCCACTTTCTAAGGCAATGAGGGGAGGAGTCTTCTGGTTAGCTGAACCCTAATGCTCACCCTATTCAATACACTCATGAAATATACACATCTGTTTCCAACACATCTTAACTTTTTGTTACTGCAATGGTGTGACATTAGGTTGACAACCACAGGAAGACTCCACCTCTTACTATCTTCAGGGTGGGGAGCATCACATTTCTACGCTTATCAGTTTAATCTGAACCCTAACTGTTTTATGAATACAGTATACAGTTTTTCTTTGCAAAGAATGTATGTAGATATATATATATATATATATACATATATATATATATATACACATACACAAACACACACATAGTATATACACACACACATAAAACGAGTGGGGTTAAAATTAGATTAAAAGATATATTGGCTAGTGACATCAGTAGCAGCAACGTATTAAAATTATATTGTTGTTACTGTCGACATAATGGATGCTTTTAAGGTTACTGTCATCACAGTGGAATGCGGAACTAATTGGAGATCAGCTTTCACAATGTTGCTGTCATAACAATGGCTGGTGCAGCACTGCAGCCAGCTTTTGAATTCATAGGAAGAAAGCAACATTTTTGTATTATATTTCATAATAATTTTAAAAGGACAATACACAGAATCAAATGCATTCGTTGTCAGGCCAGTAAACTGTGTACACAATAAAGCACATGATTAACACCAAGAACAATCAAACAAAAGAGAAATAAATAACAACCTACAACAGCAACATTTTTAAACAAACTGCAGATTTAAAAGTTATAACTTGTAAACTACTATTGTATATATAGAATATACATTAGCCTGACTCAAAATATGCAATTTGTCATCACTTGTGAGTGGACATGACTTTTACAACTCATTCCTGGCTCTGTCAGTTGTGGGCTATGGTCCTGCCTCTTAACACTTGAAGACAAATTGCATATTTTGAGTTAGCAAATTACACATCCTCTATATAGAATCATGTAGTCTCTTAAGTACCAACCTTACCTGAGTGGTGCTATACTGTACATATAACTTTCTGGCCTACTCCTCTGGGTAAGAATACTAATTACAGTTTTGGGGAACAAGGAATAGGATACGTGTACAAGGCATAGTTAAAGCACTGAAATGCTTATGTGTACATAAATGCTAACCTTTTTATCCATGACTGAATACCATTAGAAGAAGTTTGGCTATAGGGAAGTAACATATGTACTCCTTTACTTTGCCAGTTTTCATTCCTGTTTCGTTGTTACCTTATTAAATATACCATCTTTCAGAATAACTTAAAATGATTCCTAAGTGAGTTTACTTATGACTGGATTGATAATAGGCAAAGGCTACATATAATAAAAGGATAATTTAAAATGTTTCTTTTTGTATGAGGCTCGAGCCCTTGAGGAAGCAAGATTCACTACTGTTAGTTAAAGTCAATACTGTTGTTGAAAGTAGTCATTGTACTCTAGTACAGAAGACAGAAACAAATCAATTTCAATTTACTTGTCCAGCAAAGAAGGCATTATTTAGAACTGAATAACCATGATCACTTTAATATATTGCCAAGAACCTATTGTAATCTTATTAAAAACTAGCTGTTGGTAAAATTGTGTTACGAGACTACAGTAAGTGGAAATCTTTTTTTGAATACTTTTTCTTCTAGGTACTGATGATCTGAAAATCTTTAGAAGAAAAATACATTGACTTTACAATAATTACCCATATTACATATACAATCAGCACAGTATGAAAACTCAGCATTATTATTATTATTATTGTAAAAAGAAGACAGTCATTTGTTGGATTCAAGGAAGCATCTGATGAAGAAAAACTGTGAGGTCTTAAAAGTTTATGTGCTGTATCCTTTAGTTTTCCTAATAAGCATTTTGCCATTGTTTTCATTTTTTCTTTGCATTTTCTGGACCAAAGTGCTGGTATAGAGTACTGACTTTATAACCTGCTTTATGTTTGTTTCTTTGGGTCTTGCCTAAATGCATACCACTTACTATGGTGGAGTTTGTCTGGATGCAGTGCAATACTGTCTAATTTTGCAGCAGAGTTACTGCAGGAAACAAGGCATCTAATCCCTTTGGTCATGCAGGAATCTGTGACACTGTGTTGCATTCTATGGGGCTTCACTGTATATGCCATGCAGATAAAAATGCAGGAGATATGGCAAGAGCCACTGTAGATCATATTACATAGATTTTTTTTTTATTACAAAGGAGGTCAATGTTAAAACACAATGGGATCTATTCAGTAAATGAAACTGGCCCTAATCCCCATTGTGTGCAATGCACAGGGTTGTGCTTTATGTATCATTGGTAGCCATTGGACATCTATGTATGAACTATCAGCCCTCCCCTACTGCATTGCTCTCACATTCTCTGACCACAGTTGATCATGTGCAGCTGCAATGGAGGTCAGGATTGGGAGCAGAACGGGTGTGTGTGTCAAGGGCTGGACCAGCAGAAAGTGGCATGCATGAAACCATTTCTAGTCTGCTGGTCAAGTTTCAGGAAAGTTTTATTTACACCAGCCAGAGGGCTGCCATAAGCATTGCACACTGCCCTCAACTGGAGTTCTGAGGTCCTAAATAGCTTCACAGTTGTGGACTCCAGCACTCTTCCTTGCCGAAGAGGGCTGGGTGGAGATCATAGATGTTCAGGCCTATTGTCTTTTTTAAAGTAAACAAGGCATCTATACCTATGGTGACAAAGTAGTCCTTATGCTAACTACTGTGCTGTATGATAGCCAGCTCTCACTGAGTAGATAATTCTCTCCTTTACCAAACTGGGCTTTCAGTTGGAAGCCCAGTATCTGGCCCATGTCTTGGTCTCCCCGACTGCTGCCTTCCCAAGTGCAGAGCTGCATTCCTGAGCATTGGGACAGCCATTTATAGTGAATCCCCAAACAACATGGAAAAGTGTACAGCTGCCTTTGGGTGTTGCACAATATTCTCCAAAGAGAATACAAATGTAAAAAAAGGGAAAAAAATAGAGCACAAAGCGGTGTTCTCAGATGTTGTACAATGTTTTTGCAAAGTACATGCACTAGATTCTCAAAACACTTCAAAGGTGAAAAAAATGCACAAGTCCCAAAAAGTTGTGCAGTTGTGGAAAAAAAAGGGTAATTGTTCTGTGTGATATCCACAAAATGTCCACAGCTGCAGGAAAAACACATTGTGGACTGTAGAAAAAATACAGCTGTGGAAGTTCTTGTTCAAAATAAAAAGCCATTAAAAAGTATGGCATATCCCCTTAAAGGTTATTCTCAGCCATTGATTTTCTGCAGCTGTGGAAAAAATGTTGCCCATGTGCTGCATTGCAGCGAGTGAGGCATAACTCTTCCTGAGAGACAGGCAGTGTACTCTCAAGTGAGAAACAGTTATTGTGGGGTATTCAGGCACCAAACAACAGCAGATGTGTGGGCCTTATGGCAGTGTCAGATATTAGACCACAAATAGCACACATTACAAATTAAATGCAACAACTACATGACCCGGTGCAGCCCATAAAGGAGCCCCCCAGGCAGTAGAGACAGAAGTGGTAACAGCCAGAAATGTGTGCTATTGAAGCAGGCAAACTAAACACCCCAGGGAAAGACACAATCAACAGTTTCAAAATGCCACTGTGGTGCATGGTCATGCTGGTACAAGTGGTACTGCTGTGGTCCCAGTTGTGGGACTGGCTGCTGGCCTCACTGGGAGTGCTGGTTCTGCTGCATCGTTGACAAGACTGTCAAAGTCTCCCACTCCAATTAAAATGGATCAGCTGTTGTTTTGTCTGCTGAGTCTTTTTCACAGTTGTGGATCTGCAGATGCACATTTTCTGAAGGTACAGAATTCTGTAAATGGTCTTTTTTGTGATTTTCCACACATGCAGAGTTTTTGACTGAGTATATGCTGCACTTGCATTTCCACAATTTAGCAAGCCATTTTTCTACACATGTGGAAATTTTGGCTCTCTTTGAGAATCTAGCCCCACATTTTTTAACAACTTTTGACATAAATGAGCATGTTTCAGTAAAATTGTTCAAAATGGGGGATGATGTTCAAAATGATACAGAATATGAAGGAGGAGTGAGTAGAAAATGAATAAGGGAACAACAGGAAGAGGAGGAGCAGGATGAAGGTGAATGGTTACTAACATCACAAATAAATAGAAATAACAAGAAGGGAAGAATAGCAATGGCAGTTCAATTACCTATGTACAATAACTTTACCCCTCTGACAACTTAGAACAGGATAGAGAAATTAATCAAGAACAACAGATGGTAAACAGCACTGAGGAATTGGTTAATGGACAAGATGGGGAAATTGTAGCAATGAGTGAGAGTACTTCAGAGACATATACACAAGGATAAATAATAAGTTTGAACAATGAGGGTAATATGTGAGAATTAAATAATGTAGATAGGACACAGCAAAGGAAAATGTATATATTAGGAGATTCTATAATAAGATTCATAGATCACATTACCACCAAGATTAATAAGGAGAAAGTTGTTAGCAGTTGTTATCCAGGAGCAGGAGTACGGGATATGATAACAATCATTTCTGATTTGATTAAAAAGATACAACAACAATCAATCATTTTGATACATATAGGTGCAAATTATGTTAAAGGTAGTACCATAGAAGAAATATTTAGTGCAATATAAGTCATGCATAGCATGGTGACTGGAGCAAAATGTGACCTGATTATCTCAGAGATACTTCCTATACTCAGGATGAACTGGATAGTTAATAGGAAAATAGTTAAATTGAATAATTGGATTAGACAATGGACATTAATACATAACATAAAAAGTATAAGAACATGGGAATTATTTGAGGGGAATAGAGCTTTGTTTAGTCATGACAAATTACATCTTGGTAGGAAAGGCAGTGATAAACTTGCTAATATATTTGTGGATAGCGTTAAACAGGCTTTAAACTTAAAAAAACAGGGGAAAAATGAACAACAATTAGGAAATGTCAAAGTAACAAAGGAGAACAAAAACAGAAAGAAGATAGAGAATGGGAAAATTAAGGCAATAAAGCCCAAACCAACCAAAGTTAAAATACTTTTGACAAATACCAGAAGTTTACAAAATAAAAAAGATGAATTAGACTATAATATGATAAAGGAGGACATAACAATATGTGCAGTAACCGAAACATGGTTTGCTGAAGAAGATTGGGACACATAAATTAAAGGATTTAATAGTTTTCATAGAGATAGAATAGGAAAAAGGAGAAGAGGTATTATATTGTATATTAGAGATAATATAGAGGTAAGGGAGATAACATCTGTGATGGATGCAATACATAATTATGAGCTGATGTGGGTTAAATTACATATTCCAACACAGCACTGAACAGTGTGTTTGTGTTACTGTCCTCTTAATTTACAATTGGTAGATAATATTGTGATTATGGATATTTTAGAACAAGTAGATATTGAGGGAGACTGTATGATACTAGGTGATTTTAATTTCCCTAAGATTAATTAGGGAAAATTGGTCGGAACTACAGTAGTAGAAAATAAATTTATAGATATGGTAATACAAAAAGGACTTGACCAGATGATTATGGAAGGAACTAGAGGTGAAAACATATTAGATTTGTTTTTGTGTAATTCTGAGGAAAAAATAAGTAAAGTTAGGGTAGACCCACCATTATCAGACAGTGACCACAATGAGGTCATAGTAAAGGTTAGTATAAAAACTAACAAAGTAAAGGGGAGAATGAATATAAAGTGCTATAACAGAGCTGACTTTTCACAAATGAGAAATTATTTAAATGGATGGAGATGGGAAGAAGAACTAAAAGATCTGGGAATGAAAGCAATATGGATGAAAATTAAAACACGAGTAGATCATTGTGTCAGAGAATGGGTACCAGAATCACCACAATACAATACAAAAGGTAGAGTTCCAGCATGGTGGAGGGGGGATAAAACAGCAATAAGGAAAAAGAAGAATTTTTATAATAAGTATAAACAAAATCCTACAACTCATAGTTGGATGAAATATAAAAAAGCAGCCAATAAAACCAAACATATAATTGCAGTATCAAAAGCCAAGGCAGAAAAGATAATGGTTGCTTCAGTAAAATATAACAAAAATAGCTTCTTTAACTATGTGAGGTCCATGATGGGCAACCAAAAGAATACCAGCACCTTGAAAGTGAATGGAAAATAACTAAAAATGAACAAGACATAGTTAATGAATTGACTAATTACTTTCTAACAACTTTTCTGCCAAAAGAAATAATCAAAGATAATCACTTAGATGAGAACAGATTGCAAAAAGATAAAAATATAATATTCGCCAAACAGGACATCTTAGAGAAGCTAAAGAAAATTAAACCTTATAAATCTATGGGACCTAATGGATTGAGTCCAAGATTATTGAAAGAATTGGCAGACGAATTATGTGGGCCAATTACAGAATTGTTTAATGCATCAATCAAAGATGGTAAAATTCTTGATGAATGGAAGGAAGCCAATGTGACACCAATATATAAGAAGGGAGATAAAAAAACAAGTCAGTAACTATAGACCTATAAGTCTGACTTCAGTCCTGGGGAAAATTGTGGAGGGGATAACACATGATCTAATCACAGAACATGTAAAAATAAAAGGACTACTTGACATAACAGCATGGATTTGTAAGAGGGAGACCGTGTCTTACAAATCAATTGTGTTTCTTTGAACCAGTCAGTGCTGCCCTTGATCAAGGCCTCCCAGTGGATATTATATTTTAGACTATACAAAGGCATTTGATTCTGTTTCACATAGAGTCTTACTGGAGCAGTTAAATAATTTTCATTTACACCATAGAATCATGAGTTGGATACATAGTTGGCTACAGAATAGAAGACAAAGACAGCACAACCCTGACATCATTGCAGTAGTGGAAACCTGGCTGACACCTAAAGTTCCTGACCTGGCAATAACCATACAGGGCTACAATGTTCACAGGCTGGACCGGGTCTCTAAAAAAGGTGGTGGTTGTGCAATCTATATCAAAGACTCCCTGTTGTGGCACCCTGTAGCAACTCCCTCACATGCTGCCTCAGCCCAGATCCTGTCAATAAAAATCATCCTAGGTCCTAACCATAAATCCCTGACTATTGTCTCCATATACATCCCACCCAGGGATCTTAAACATGGCTTCAACGGTGTCCTAAACTTTGTCAACTCACATCCTCCAGAAGCTGAACTTATTCTACTAGGTGATTTCAATATAAACTGGTTAGCATCAGATGCCAGTGCCCACAAAGGCTCCATCTCAGCTGCTAGCCTCACACAAATGGTCAACTCCCCTATCAGGACTAAATACAAGACTGGCACCAGTACCCTCCTGGACTGGGTCCTTAACACTCACCCCACAAGGATCTCTCATACTACCATTCTTCCGGACTCTCTCAGTGACCACTCCCCAGTCATATGTGCATGGTCCAACAAATTCTTCAAGCCCCCTCCCAAAATTATCTCTAGTAGGGTCCTTCCTCGTGGAAAACTTCCACATCTCAAACCCCACCTGCTTCTACAAGACTAGCTACCTATTTACGAGGCAACAGATGTTAACTCAGCTCTTGATTATTTCATCTCTATTTTCAACAGGGCCTGTGACCTCTTTGATCCTGCTAAAAGGCGCAAAACAAAATATCTCTGCAACCCCTGGCTCACCGCGAGTCTTCTTTCTCAGCTGAAATTAAGAGACCACCTTTGGGTGATGGCCAAAGCTGCTGGCAAACAACTGGACATCCAAAAATACAAACAAGCACGAAATGCCTGCACAAAAGCCATCTGGCTTATGAAATCTACCTATTACAAAGACGCTCTCACCAATACCTGGGGAAGTGGATATGCATTCTGGGATAATATCAAGGAAGTTATGAGGAAGCAGCCTAAAACCTCTCAAGCCATGTTAATAGTTGATGGATCCACAACCCTCAACCCCATGGTGATTGCTAACACCTTTGACACGGCTTTTTCAGACCTTAGTGCTGTTCTACCCCCTGACTTTTTCGAAAACAGGGCCACCTCCCCCAACACTTTGCCTCTACAGTCTAACCATCCTCTCTTCTACTTCAGGGAGGTAAGGCTAAATGAAGCTCACTGCTATATTACTGCTGCCATCTCTAAATCCAGATCTAGTAGCGACACCCTGGATCTTAAGCTTCAGTCGCTTAACCTCGATGAGGTAATTCATCCATTAACAAAAATCCTAAACCTCTCTCTCAGCTGTGGAAAATTCCTGGACTTATGGAAAACAGCCATCATGGCACCTGTTCATAAAAGTGGGAATAAGACGAATCACTCAAATTATCACCCTAGCTCCATACTGCCCCCACTCTCTAAGGCTCTTGAGCGCATCAAGGCTGATCAACTTACCGACCACCTGGACAACTACAATATACATTGTGCACAACAACACAGATTCTTGAAAGGTCACAGCACCACCACAGCCCTTCTTGAGTTCACTGGAGCTTTGCACAAATCCCTCGACAACAGCCTACTCACAGGGCCGTCTTCGTCGACCTCTCCAAGGCATTTCAATACTGTACACCATGGGCTACTAATTGACCAACTACAAAATGCCGGGCTTTCACCAGACTCTGCTCTCTAGTTTAAAAGCTACCTAGAAAACTGGTCACAGAGAGTAAAAATTGCTGACACTCTTTCTGATACCCTGCCTGTTCGCTCTGGTGTCCCACGGGGTCCATACTGGGCCCCCTCCTTTTCAGCCTTTTCTTAAACTCCCTCCCTCAACACTGCTCTGAACAAATCATACTGTACACTGACAATGCTGTTGTATTCTCCACTCACAAAGATCCTGCAACACTACAACACAACCTTCAACTTGGTTTCAGTACTGTAGAGACATGGTTTCTTAATCATAAGCTGGTCCTTAATCACAAGAAAACCAAATCTATGCTCTTCTGCAGCTCTCATAATCCACACAAGCTACACCACTTGGCCATCTCCACCTCCCGGAGAACACTCTAGAACCGGTGGTGTCCTTCAAATACCTAGGGATACAGCTTGATCCTAATCTCTCCTATGGAACTCACACTGGCAATGTTGCTAGAGCTGCAAATACACGGCTTGGTCTTCTCTACAAACACAGACAACACCTCACAATGGAAGCATTGAAGATTGCTGTCCAGAGCTCTGTGATCTCTGTAATAGACTATGATCTCATCATTTATGGCTCTACCACAATCACAACCTTTAGACGCTTATCAACTGCCTTAAATAAGGCATGTCGGCTCGTCACTGGTGCCCACCGTCTCATCCACACATGTGACCTGTACACCCAGACTGGCTGGCTCCAACTATCCAACCGCATCAAGTATCTCACCTGCCCATGGTTAAAAAACTCTACCTCGGCCTTGCACCTCCTGGGGTTTCAGCCCTGTTACAACACCAAACCAACAAATGTTGCCTACAGAGATCCAATCTGCAGCTACTGAAAGTCCCCCACTGTTGCACTTCCCAGGAACAACGTTCCTTTGCATATAGAGCACCACTCTGGTTCAATGGCCTTAGCCCTACCATCTCCTCTGCCCCGACACTTGGTATGTTTAAAACTAGACTCCGGGACCAACTCACTGCCAACAGCTCCTGTGACTGCCCCACTTAACCCAGTTTCTCTATTTCTCTGCCTGTTCTAGTGGTCCTCTCCCCTCTCACCTGACACACCCCTTACACCTTGGTATATCCCATGGTGCACTTTCCACCCACTCTCCACCATACCTTCCTACCTCTCTTCCCCCTACCTGTCCCATCCCTTAGCATCTCCTCCCCTCTTCCCTCTCCCCATGACTCTGGCACTTCTCAACTTACGTCTATTGCTCTGACAAATGCCTCTGGCTGCTTTGCTTACTTTGTTACCCTCAAAATGTATTAATTGGCAAATTGTATGCAATGTCCACATTGTTGTTAGTTCTGACTTGATGTTCTCCACAATTTGTATTTCTCTGACGTGGAACATTTGTAAAAGAGCCTTGGCTCAAAGGTAATTGTAATCCTAGACTTTATAAATAATTAAATAACAAAGAGTCGGGATGAGAGGTTATTACTCTGAGTGGGGAGATGTTATGAGTAGGGTCCCGCAAGGATCAGTATTGGGGTCCACCTTGTATAATATACTTATTGCTAATATGCAAACTTCTGAGAGAGCTTGGATAGGGAAATATGCTGATGATAGTAAAATTGGGGCTGTGATAAATAATAGGGCTGCTGCAGAAATGCTGCAGGAGGAATTGACAAATATGGAGAACTGGGCAAAACAAAATAAATTGGCCTTTAATGTAGAGAAGTGTAAGGTAATGCATTTGGGACATCGAAACCAGCTGTTTACATATAAAATTGGGGGGTAGTGTATTGCAGGTGACTGATAGTGAGAAAGATTTGGGCCTGATGATAACAAATACACTCAATTTTCATGTACATGCTAGAACAATTGTTAAAAAATGTTATAAACTTATGGAATGTATATTTAAATGTATAAAGAGTAGAAATGAAGCAGTTATACTCTCGCTGTATTCATCATTGGTGAGAACACAGCTGGAGTATTTCTCTCCATTTTGTGCCCCATAAAGTAAGAGTGGGATACAATTAATGAAAAGAGTACAGAGAAGGGTAACAAAGAAAATTAAAAATATGAAAAATAAGGATTATGATGATAGATTAATGCAGCTGAACTTATACTCTTTACAATATAGAAGGTTACGAGAAGATTTGTGTTTGTTATATAGTGCAACAACGAATGAAGAACTATTTGAAACTATTGCCTTGGCTAAACATAATAATATTAAGAATACAAGATCATAGTCATTAACATTAGCAGGGGCTGTTAGTAAAACTAATAAGAGACAGAGATGGTTTAGTCAGAGGGTTATTATTAGTTGGAATGCCTTTCCAGAGAATATAGTTAGAAGTAGAACAATGCGCATGTTTAAAACATCATTAGATTGGTACATGGGTATAAAGAAGTATCAGAGGATCCACTGACAAGTGGTGGGCCATATATGGGCTTTGGCCTCCTGTGCCCATATAAATCCATGAAATCTAAGAAATCTAAGAATGCTTGTGTATGTTTGCTGTATTTTTTTTCTTAGGTGTTTATCTCCCAGTCACCTCTGCCTTATGAGGATAAAGCCTCAGTCAGGGATATGCCAGTTATCAAATTGAAGCCATCATACAGATGTTGGCTTGAAGCCATCATACAGATGTTGGCTTGAAGCCATCATACAGATGTTGGCTTGTTTTATTCTTCCCTGCCCCCCACCCTGTGTCATGGGTATCACTAGCCATTTCAGCCTGCATGCAACCACAGTTCTTTGCAGGGAGAGTTAGATCTCTGTCTCTCCTGCAGTTGTCACCTTGACACTAGAAACCACTCTCAGCCCAGCCCAGGAGGTACCCATGGCTGCTTTCCAACACAACTCCTTGAGTCCATTTCTGAACTAAGGTTATCTGAACAGCAATGCAATGTACTGATACTGTGCCATTTGGGAATCCTGTATTTTTTCTTTTTATGATATTGAATCTTCACCCTATGTATTTGTCTGCGGCCAGGGGCTCTGCAAATAGCTGCACACCCTGATATTTACTTTTCTGGCATGTACTGTTCCAAGAAAACCAACCAACTCCAAAGCAAATACTGTATCTTTAATTTTCTTGTATGAAATGTTAAACATACAGTAGAGCACCATGTCATGGACAAGGACCCTGATGTTTCACCCTCTATAGGGGTTTCTTGAGGATGACGTGGTGTTCCTATTTACATACTTAGACAAAAATAAACATGTGTTAAATTTATTTATTTTATTTATTCATTTGGTAACTGGTTGGTGCACTGATCTGAAGACTTTTTCCAGGCATGGCCTGGGCCAGAAACTTGCACAAACAACATAAAAATACATTGAGAGCAATGTGAATCATACAGGGAACATAACAGTGTAGGTCAAGCTAACAGAGAAAATATAAGGTAAACATTAAAATATTAATTATTAAAAGATCTATATTGTAGGGTACTACTGGCACTGCCATCAGCACCCTAGCCCACAGATATAAAGTTTACAAATCATTATTATAAATAACACTTTCATTTGGTATTTCATTATGGTCTAATGACCCCCTCTGGCTATGTACAGGACCCCATATAAGCATTGCAGAAAAAAAAAATGGAATATGTTCTTACAGCAATATATCATAGATAAGCACATTGAAGATAAAGATCGGGTGGCTTGAGGTCCAGTTGTGGAGCCAGGACAAATAACACAACTTCAAAAAGGCAGACAATCCCAGCTGCTCATACCACCCAAAAAAACATTAAACAATAGGATACTGTAAAATACTTTTTTTGTTGTAAGTGCACATGTAGCACCCCCCTGAATATAGTAGAAGCTGTCATCACCTTGTTGATGGTTTGTAGTATACTCAGGGGGGTGCTACATTTGCACTTAGCGCAAAGTATTTTACAGTATTTTATTGTGGGATTTTTTTCAGTGGTGTGAGCAGCCGAGTTTATCTGCCTTTTTATAGATAAGAACAAAAATTCTAGGCTTTTTTCCCATTAAAACTACATTCAGTTTTTTTTTTTTGTTTTAGTGATGCTTATATCTGTGGGCTAGGGAGCTGGTGGCAGTAGTACCCTACAATACAGATCTTATAATATATTTTTATTTTTGTCTAACTATGTAAATAAGCACACCATGTCATCTGGAAGAAGCCCCTATAAAAGAAGAAACACTGGGGGGTCTTTGTCCATGACATGGTGATCTATGTGCAACATTCGATGAAATAAAACAAAATTAAAGATATTTGCTTTAGAGTTGCCTGGTTTTCTGCATACTTCCTCACAAGTTTGAGTCCACACCAGCCCCCAACCTTATCACTATATTGAACAGCTGCTACAAGAGGGTAACTAGGGGACTACCTTACTCTTTCGCAATGTACTGTACCATGCCAGATAGTGAATAGAGTCATCTGTGCATTCCTGATAAAAATATTTTCATAATATACTTGCTCACCTAATGTAATTTCATATTGACAATCCCCGAAAAATTAAATTTGGAAAAGTTTAGTTACAGTATTCTAAATAAAAAAGAGTTAGCTGCAGCTGCCAGCAAGATTGGTCTTGGGAGTGAAATGCTGTTATGCAGGAAAGCAATTAGGCTAGTTAATTCTCTGTCATCAATCTCCTCTAAAGTGTTGATCCTGTCCCTCAGCCAAATGACTGCAGTTTTCTGTCCCATTCTTCATCTAGATTGTAAGGCATGTTTGGATATATGTTGCCTATTACCCATTTTAGCATCTTAAACCCCAGGCTCAGTCAACTCAGCCCCACAACTCTCCAATGGGGTCCTTATCAATCCCTTAAGTTACCTGCTGTAGTAGAAGAAATTATTTTACCTGTCCACAGCAACATGACAATTACACACACACTACTAGGTCTGATTGCAGGTATTCTTACCCAAGTACTGTAAATAGTAGTGCTCAGTGTCAGGTTCCTTCCTGTCTAGTCTTATTGTGACACCTTTGTCATGTTGTCCTGAATATTGACTAGACATAATGATTGGAAACACATAGCAACTAAACAATTAGCAGTGATGGCTCTGTCAGTTCTTGCCAGCTTATGTCTGAAGGTACTGATTGAAATGACTAGACAAGAAGGTACCTAATGCTGATCACCACTGTAGTTTGTTTTGTGTGATTGTTGGCATTAAGACCTGGTAGCAAGAGTAAGAGGATGGGAATAATTGTGCTGCACCGGACATGTAATGACATTTTTTTCTATTCCACAACGTGAGATAATTGGCATGATAAGGGCTATATGAGAGGGGAACAGGGCTGAGATGGGTGGGGTTTAGTTTTACAAAATGAAAAATGGCTGAGTGGCAGAAAAGATGTTCAGCAATAGGGTTTGTTGCAACATATGTTTTAGGGTGTGACCTACAAATGACAAGCTCTAAAAAAGGAAAAAAAAACCTTTGACCTGTAATGTTTACACACACACATTGATTCCTACTATACCATATATCATGTACTCTCTGGCATCTATGTGGTACACCCCTGCTTCACCCTGTCCCATGATAATTATTCCCTGGTGTCTCTGTGGTACTCCATTTCCTTACTCAGTTTCATACCATATACAACCTGGTATCAAACTAAGACCCACTTACTCATCGAGTCCCATGCCGAATACTCTTTGGTGCCTATATGGTAGCAGGCCTCCTTCATCTCATCCCCATCATCAAGTACCTGGTGTCTAAATTAAAATATTATTATAATTAAGCGCCTTCCTTTTTCTACTCCAGTGTTATGACAAATCCTGCCTAGTTTTTTTTTGTTTGATTAGAAAATTGGAGACTAGCAAAGGCTTACTTAGCTAAAGCTCATTTCCAGGTGCAATTCAGAGGAGTGAGTTACACAGTAGATAAGGCCAATACCAAAGTACATTCAGGCAAACTTATCCAATATTACAAAGGTAGTGCTAAGAATTAGTTTTGTGCCATAATGGGTAGAGGTTAGGGAAGAGGGTGAGTTGGGAAAGATGGTGTCAGGTGAAGGAAGGGTTAAAAGGATGCTCAATATATATTTTGCCCCTGGAGAGGGTGGATCCTTCACTGGCTGTTGACAATATTTTTTTGAATGACCAGACAGCGAAACTGGCAGGTAACTGCATTTTTCGAGTCGGCTGCCAGTTCATAATTTCTGTGGCGAGTTTTCTTTGGGGCTACACCCCAACCCCACATGGGGGGCTGTGCCCTCACACACCCCCCACTTAGGATTGTCAACTCTGAGTCAGAGCTGATTCAGGGGGGTGCAGGACCCCAACATACAGTGCTGGGTTCCAATGGGTTCCCTACAGTGATGTGGCACTGTTGTCGCTGTAAGGGACCACACTGTTGAAATGTCACTGACAGTGCGGTATACCAAGAGGGTGAAGGGTGGGAGATAACATGGGAACTAGGGTGGCCATGGAATTAACTACGAACACATGGAAAAGGTCACAGGGTTTTTAATTTTAAACTTTTTGTTTTCATTAATTCCCAAATATTAATGGCCCGAATACTGGAAAATACTCAACATTCAGTCCTTTGTACTACGTGACCCATCATACATATAATTCAAGAATTAATATTCATTACTTGCATAGCCTTATTAGAAATCCAGGAGCATGGAAATATACATATTCTTGAGCTTAGCCATTTGCTAAGATGTAGCTGTTTTCTGAATAATACTAATGTTATAGTTACCAAAACAAGTCTGTAACCTTTTCTACTGCAAGGATATTTTCCAAAATACAGTACAAACAAATAAAGCTCTCCACTGCAGCCTGCAACTCAGAAATGTTGTTTATTGTGGTCATGCAGTACATTTGATTTCTTCTGGCCTAGAGTCACTGTCCTATCACAAGCTAAGTAAACTGGAACAGTACTGAATTAATATTCTCCCTTCAACTTAATGTGGGGCTATATTTATAATTTTCTTGTGAGCTTTATGCCACTTTTTATTCTGAACTAAGCTTTCATGGGAATGTTATAGTTTGTTTTAATTTAAGTCAGACATGTTGCCAGACACATGTTGTTTAAACCTTAAACTACTTTTAATTAAAATTCAATATGTTTTTATTAAATAGTGCATTAACAATATAATGTTTATGTATTGTATTTATTTAAAAGTTGTTGACCAGGAAAGGCACCATGAGCAGAAGCTCATTTCCAGGTGTGACCCGGGGGAAGGGGGTACAAAAAGACAAAATACAGCATTGTGATAACAGCGTTGAAACAAAATATAGAGATTGTACAAGAGAATTACAAGGAAAACTATTTACAATAGAGGAGTAACTAATAAAAAACTACTAACTGAAAAAAGCAGTTATATACAGAGCAGTATTTACAGGGCTATGTACAATCAATATATGCAATGAGTATGTACAATGACATGGAATAGGAGGGTTGGAGGGACAACAGAGCTGAGAGGGTACTAGGAAAGAAAGTAGATACAAAAGAAGTGGGGATTGACTTGAGGAGGTGTCTGAGGGCATGGAAGTTGGGAGAGAGATGCATTTGGAGGGGAGCACTTTTCCAGATGGAGGGAAATTGTTAAGAGAAGGAAAGTTTGCCAGCTGAGGTATGTAAATGTGGGAGGGAAAAAGTGTGGGCGCAGGTAGACCACAAGTTGTAGGGTGAAGATGTGGCCAGATATAGGAGAGAGGCAAGGTAGGGTGGAAGGGTCCCAAACCAGAATTTAACAATGAAGGTGGAGCAGTGTGAGGAGCATCTCTCTGTGAGGTATTGGAGGGAAAGAGCAGAGTATAAGTCACAGTGGTGAGTTAAAGAGGAGGAGTTAGAGGTGAATCAGCAGAAGACATGAAACAGGACATCAGGTTTAGTCAGGGAGATGACAGGGGCAGCACTGTAGGCAATGTCGGCATAGTCAAAGGCTGGAAGAATCCACTTGACTAAGAGACTACATCAAACCGGGAGGGATAGGCTGGCCTTTTGGTGGTTTAGCAGCCCTAATTTAGTTTGCAGCTTTTAGTGTAGGGCACTAAAGTGGGAGAAGAAGTTGAGGGAGAGATTAAGCCAGACTCCAAGGTACTTGTAAGCGGGTATGTTGTTGAGGGGGGTGGTTGTTGCAGAGAAGAATACTGGAAGAGTCAGAAGCCTGGCAAGTTTTTGTTTAGAGCTGATGGTCATAGCAACAGTCTTTTTAATATTAAGCTTTAGGCAATTGGCCCTAAACCAGCTATAACCACTGAGAGATCACTTTGGAGGGGGGGATTGAACAGATAAGACTGAGGGCCGGACAGAAAAAAGACAGCATTATCTGCATACATGTGTATATTAGCATGGGTGCATACCAAGGGGAGATCATTGATAAAGAGGGAAAAGAGAACAGCCCAAGGATGCATTCCCTGGAGCACACCAGCATGGATAGGGAGGGAGGGGGGGATAGGATATTGTTTAAAGAGACTGCCTGGGAATGGCCAGTGAGGTCGGAGTTAAACCAGGACACCAAGGAAGGGGATAGGCCAGCAAGCTTAGTTTAAAAAGAAGGAGAGAGAGTGGGAAATGGAATCAAAGGCCTTGGCCAGATCAATGAAGATGGCAGAGGTAATTTGACCGAGGTCCATAGCAGTGTGTATAGTGTTAGTAAAGTGTAAAAGGGAGGCGATGGTAGAGTGGAATTTTCTGAATCTGGATCGAAATTGGGAGAGAATGCTGGAGGCAAGGAGGAAGTTGTTGAGTCTAGAGAGAATTAGAGACTCTTGGACTTTGGCAAGGGAAAGGAGAAGGGAGATGGGGTGGTAATTACTGGAGATAGTTGGGTCACCACCTTTGAAGACTGGGAGTACAGTGGCAGACTTCCAAGCTGTAGGGACAGTCACTGTAGAGAGCTGAGATGGGCGAAGTGGCCGAAATTTGCTTGGCGGAGTGATTTGCAGAGTAACGTGGAATCCGCGAAGTGCTCCGCAACATGAAGTGGAATACTTCGTGTTACAATGGGGAACATGAAGTCCATTGATAACAATTACTTTGTGTTATTCTGCCTTCCCCAGACCACTTCTCCACCAATTTTAAGGAGAAGTACATTTTAATCAATGTACTTCACATCACTTCGACTTGTTATTGAGCTCCAAGGCGAATTTGCAGTGCTTCATGGGATTGCAGGTCACATGGGCTCTAGATTGTTCTTCATAGCCTTGGTTCTGTGTAGTGTGTGTGTGTAGTGGAAGATGGAGACAGTTTTCTGTCAGAGCTCTGCGATTCAAATCCTCTAAAAGCTGTTAAAAAAGCCTTTTTGAGCCATTTTTTCCCTCAAAATTTAGTGCATTAATTGTAGGAACCCCTCCTGTGCTCATTTCATCGAGTGTTTATTGTCTGTGTGTGGATTTTGAATGTTAATTTAGAACAGTCAGTCTGTGTACTGTGAAGTGTGCTTTGGGGGAAGGGCGTATCTGTGGTGTAGGTAGATTAACTGGGAGAAAAAGGCAGTCTTTCTGTTTTGGTTATATTTTTCTTGTATAACTGTGTTAATGTACACACAGTAATATTTTCAGTAATTCTTGACTTTTTTTGCTGAGTGTAGTGGTGCAGCAGTGTACAATTTCAGTTTGTTTAAAACATTTGGTTATATTGCTAAAGGTTTTCAATTTGCTACGCAATACTTTTAGTGTGTGTATGAGTGTGTGTGCGATGCATTCCATTGAATCAGACAACTTTTATTGTGCCAGAGTAATTGCAGCAGTGTGAACCTCCTATCCACCGCACCTGCATGAATGTTTTATAATGCTTTATGGTATCTTTACTGGTAGTGGACTGTTACTGCCGTACGCTACCCCCCCAACCGGCAAAAGATATTATTTTCCAGATTTAGATTTGTCATTTGTGAGCACTGGTTAGGTGTTGTGCCTTTGTGTCTGACTCTGCATCTCTTGAGTGCGCAGCGTAATCTTAATCTGTCTGTGCATTTGCAGTACACCATTAATTCTGGAAGACTTTGCATTTTTTGTTACCATCTCATTTCACTTCGTCAGCACTGGGGAATTTTCTGGATACAAGACAGTAGCATTTGGGGGATGCAAATTAATTCTGGTGACTGTGTGTGACCACTGTGTGCATGACTGAGTGTGTCATTAATTCTGGGAGACTTTGCATTTCTTGTTATGCTCTCATTACACTTCGTTAGCACTGGGGAATTTTCTGGACAAAAGGCAGTAGCATTTTGGGTATGCATATTAATTATGGTGTCTGTGTGGCATGTGACCACATCCACTGCTTGCATGACAGAGTGTGCCATTAATTCTGTGAGACTTTGTATTTCTTGCTGTGCTCTCATTTCACTTCGTCAGCACTGGGGAGTTTTCTGGACATAAGACAGTAGCATTTTGTGGATGCACAATAATTCTGGTGACTGCGTACAGTATGTGTGTTGGGGGGGCACTGGGGACTGCCAGAATTGTTGCCACTCTACCTTACTTCACATTAAGCCGGAATGACAACGTGAAGTAATAATTGCAAGGTGAAGTTAGCCTTTCCTATTGGCCACTCCTCATAGCAGAGTGACAACACGAAGTGGCCACTTCGTGTTCTCTTCACCAGCAGAGTTTAATTTCACTGCATCTCTAGTAGAGAGTGAGAGATGTAAAATGAAGTTTAATGGGGGAACAATGGAGGGGGTCAAGATTTTGAGAAGCCTAGGGTGCAGGACATCAAGGCTTGTCTTAGAAAGGTTGAGTGAGACTTGAGCTCTTAGAACTTCAGCTGGTGAAATAGATGATAGCTGAAACCCTGAGGATTGTGAGGTGGAGTGGGGGGAGCAGGATGGAGAAATAGAGGGCTTTTGAGGGACAGAACAGAAAGTGACAAATTTATTGAGGGCCTCAGCAACAAGATAGGTATCGGAGATTATTGTGCCAGTATTATGGATGGTGGGAAGGGGGGGGGATTCAGTGGAGGAGTGCAGGAGTGAGCGGAGGTCCTTCCAGAAGAAAGAGTGGGTGGTATTTGAGGAGTGGAGTCGAGACTTAAAGAAGTCAGATTTGGCATGGCGGATACTGGTTGTGCAACTATTTCGGATTGTGTGAAATGCATGTAGGGAGGCCTGATTTCCTACAGATTTAAAATGGTGCCAAGAGAGATCTTGAGTTCTGCACAAGGCCAAAATCTCAGTGGTGATCCAAGGATGGTGGCTGCATTTTACTCAGAGATTTTAGCGGGGCATGAGAATCCCAGATTTTCAGGAAGATGGAAGTAAAGTGAGCAAGGACATTGTTGACAGTGATAGAAGAGAAGACTGGAGACCAGTTCACAAGGGCCAGGTCATGAAGTAATTGACACACATTGAGGGATTTGAGGGAATGGTACTGGATGTATTTTGGGGAGTAGGGGGAAGCGGAGACTTCCTAATACAAAAGGAGGGGCAATGATCGCTGAGAGCATTGGGTAGGATGCTGACAGAGCAGATGCAGTGAGGGTGGTTAGAATGTAAACAAACATTGCTTTCATTAAAACTACATGTTTATCATTTATCATGTTACCATGTTTTTGTGTTTTTGTCAAGTATCTTTTTAGAAAATGCTTGCATGTATATTCGTTTTAAACTTCCTATATTTTCATATAGGTTATGTTTTGATTTTCTGTTTTTGACTCATTTTCCCACTTACTATCTAATTTTCAATCCTCCCCATCCTTGTGGCTCCTCTTTGCCATACCATCCCTGTGCCTAGTCTCTGGTGCAGCTCTCTTGAATCAATCTTGCTTCCTTACCACAACATCTTTCATGGTGGGTCCTTTGGTTTGCTGACCTCGAAGAAAAACATGAAATATGAGCACAAGTAGCTTTGATAACATTTGTGGCCACCCAGGTGATGGTGGGGTAGTGGAGAGTGCAACTCTCCCTTCACTGAGAAGAAGAGCACCTGCTGAGATGCTTGACATTCCTTTCTTCTCCTTGGACATCCCCCAATGTTCCTAGCTCCTTCTTGAACCTGCATCATAGGCATTTTGAGTGGCAGCACATCTGCTGCACTGAAGGGCAAGCTATTCATCTCAGTTTTGACTGATGAATCAAGGGGCTATTCCACAAATTGACAAAAATTTTGTTTTTCTTTTTTTTAAGTTTTACCAGGCAAGGACAGCTGAGAACAATGCCTTGCATTTTCAGAAGAATATTGGCAGAAAGAGTCCTGGGGAAACTGTATTAAACAATACAGAAAAAACAATGCAGTACAATAAAGTGGAAATAATAGGTAAAACAGAACAGCATCAAACAGGGCAGGTGTGCAAACTGATGGCAGCACAAATCAGGATACAACAAGTATCTTGCCACAGGTACACCCACCAGCCATACAAACTGTATTTCTAAAGCACCTCATTCCTAAGGATTGATGTGCTGCACATAAAATACAAATCAAACACATACCACAAAAATCTAAAAGCAACAGTGTACAAAAATGAAGTCACTCCAATGACAGACCATGACTAAATGATGCCATCAAAAACCAGGGAGAACAGATGAGTTTTTTTGCAGTGTTTCATAGGGAAATCTTGAGGTGGTGAAACTCTTGCATCTAGATGTCTAGCTGGTGGAACTGTCATCTGTAGGTGGTGGAACTCTCCTAAGGCAGTCAATGGAGAAAGATGACAGAGGTGCAGGAACTCTCAAGACATTTTTAAGATGTGCTGAAACTGAGTTCCTGTGGGATCCTGCCCAATTAACCCCTGACTGTTAGAGCCCTTTTAATAACATCCACCAGTGAGAGCTAACATACCTGTGTTGGAAAGGAGTTCTACAGCCATGAAGTGGCCACAGAAAAGGCCATATTCCCTGAAGATTTCAGGCACTGAAACGGTTCTTCTCATGGAATGAAGGGGATGATCTGGAGCATGTGGGTGCAGGAGGTCTTTTATGTATTAAGGACCATACCCATGCAGAGTTGCCTTGAAGCTACCACCTAACTTAGAGCACATCTTAAAAGTGGTACTCATGCTAACATGTAGTAAGAGCAGACTGTGCACACCAATGTGACATGATCTGGATCAGGTCCCACACTTCAAATACCTGGGGATACTGTTGGACCCCTACCTCTCTTATGGTGCCCATGCCGACTCTATGGCAAAGGCGGCGAACACCAGAACTGGTCTCCTCTACAGACACAGACAACATCTCACCACAGAAGCCTTGAAGATTGCCATACAGAGGTCCGTGGTCTCAATTATTGACTATGATCTCATCATTTATGGCTCTGCCATAGCGACTACCCTCAGACGTATCTCAACTGCCCTCAATAAGTCTTGTTGGCTCATCTCTGGTGCACACCATCTCACCCACACCTGCGATCTGTACTATAAAACTGGCTGGCTACAGCTCTCAAATTGCATAAAGTACCTGACCTGCAAAATGGCCAAGAAAATCAACCTTGGCCTTGCACCTCTGGGGTCACAGCCCTGCTACAAAATAACAGGAATAGCATGCAGGCCACCAGGGGGTCAAAATCTCAACTCCTGCAAGTTCCCCACTGTCACACCTCCCAGGGTCAACGTTCTTTCACATACAAAGCTCCCCTTTGGCTGAACAACTTCAACCCTGCCATCTCTACTGCCCCTACACTTGGCACTTTTAAGTCTAGACTACAGTCACACCTTACTGCCTCTAGTTCCTGTGACTGCCCTTCACGACTGTAGCTGACATGTCCCTGGGGTATCCTCTGCTCGCTTGACTCCCATCTGGCTGCACAATTACTTCTCTGATGCTCTTATTTCATCGACATCCTAATTTCACCTGCCTTCCACTCCCCTTCCCACCCCTCTTGTTGACAGCACTTATCCCTGTTGGTTTGATAACCACCTATGGCTGCATAGTTGTTTGTTCCTGCTTTACCCTTCCCTTCTCTGTCTTTTTTACCTCTGTTTCCCTTGATCTAACCTCGTCCTTGCTGCAGGTTATCTGATCTCATCTGAACATCTAGTACCATGCCTTAAAATGTCATTTTGTCTATCCTATAATTATAGTGCCATATTGTTTGACTATTGTTGTAATCATTCCTACCACTGTATGGCTATTTCCTATGATGTGAAACCTTTGTAAAAGAGCCTTGGCTCAAAGGTATTTGTAATCCTAGACTTGAATAAATAAATAAAATAAAATAATTTAAATTGTTTGTATCAGATATCAACTGAACTGTAGCATTCTGCACCAGCTGGAGACAATGCATCAAACCTCCCAAAATCATAAAAAAAGAGCACTACAATATGCAAGATGGCACATCACAGAGTCACTGACAACCGTGGTCTGATCATTATATAGAAGAAAGGGATTCAGCCAGATGATATTTTTCAAGATGAAAGAAACCACAACAGAGAACAGCTGTTATGTAATGTTCCAATGTCAGTTTGTAGTCCACTATGAATCTCAGATTTGTTGCCCTATCCATGGCTTGGAGGGTGGTACCACCCAATGATAGTAGGGTGAGACCAATCCAGTGCACAGAAGAGGTGCAAATGGAGTTATCTGAAATGCAGTTAAAACTCAACTTTAACCATCATACCATCTCACCAAAGGGCAGCAGGTATACCATGAACATAGGGGACAAAACAGAATCTCTAGGAATTATGCAGGAGACTGTAGATGCCCTTAAAGAAAGTTTCCCCAGGGTTACTCACTAACATCTGTTGGCAAGGAATGATTTGAACCAATGCAACACCATACTATCAAGACCTCCATAGCTCCTTAGGTGATCAGCCAGCACCCCATGGACAATGTGATCAAATGCAGAAGAGAGATGGTGGGAGGATCACAAGAGGGTATTCACTTTCATCCCTCACCAGGAAATTATGTTTTACATTTTCACTAAGGCAGTCTCTGTGTTGTGTTGAGATCCAAAGCCTGATTGGAGGGAAACAGACAGTAGGTTGCAATGAAGCTACCACCTAAGTTAACTCTTGTACTAGAACTGTCCAAAACTCTGTCCAGAGAATGGGAGTGCCCTTGCACAGTTTGTCTCCTCTACTGATGGGGCCAACCCTTTGACCAGGAGATGACTATAATAATAGAGAACACACTGTCAAGGAAGAAAGATTCCAAATCCTCATACTTCTCTGTGGAGCCTGCTCCCTCGGACCACAGACAGGCCTCAAGTAAAAGTCCATCACCAATTTGGAAGAACTGAGCTGGTCTATTCCTCCCCACTACACTCAATCTTGAAAGGAATGCTGTCATTGTCTGTGTGCTTGCTCTCTGATACACTCCACAATGAGTCCTCAGAGCCAATATGTCCTTCATAGAATGTATTCTCAACCAAGAACGCCCTACTCTCCACCCAGATGTCCTCAACTGCATCAGTGTGTTGCTATACCACATTATTTATATAAATCTATAATACAAAATAATGCAATTACAGTTGCAGCCTAATACATGGTCAGATATTTCCTGAAATTACAATGATCTCTAGAGAAATTCCTTGCCTATGTGCAGTACCCCTAAAGGGACACAAGAGAGAATCTCATTAAAAATTATGGAAATATCTGGAAATATCTGACCAAGTCTTTGGCTGAAACTGTGAAGAGCAGGTAGGTAGCCACTGCTACAAATACTGGGGAAAGTGTGGTGGGAAAGCAGCAAATGAATGGCAAAAAGAAAGTGGCTGCAGTACGGAAGAAGGGAAAAGAAACATAGAAAAGGGAGAAGTAGCCCAGCCTGGCGGTGCTGACTGGTGGTGCCGCTGAACCTGATATAGGTTTTTTACCTCATTTCACTCCCAGTACTAGTGCAAAATGCCTCTCTGGTATCTCAGTGTTTGAATTAATTGAAATCTGCAATAATGTATTATCTGTTTACAGGGACTTCACTGATTTAAATATGTAACTAAATTATTGCCATGCTTTTTTGCTACTGTATATTTTTGATATTGTGTCTTGTACTTTTACGGTTTCTGTTTGTGTGTACCACTTTAAACTGGGAATACAAATGTAGGACTGTCTTGGTATGGCTCCATCACTCTGATGAAGTGGCAAAGTGCCATGAAGTACCAGGGATCTGAGTACTGATGTCCACATGTTGAATACATTTTCTACTTTGCAATATGGTAAGTACTGTTTTTTTGTTTGTGTGCCAGCATACATTGAATCAATGCTGCACTACTGATCCCAGTCCCCCTACCTTGACAAATGGAGTCCAGTGTAATGTGGAGGCATCATACTCAGTTTTGTGGGTGGGCACTGGCCTATCTTTTCATCAGGCGCCTTCTAAGGTGGAAATGGAGGCAGGCTTGACATTGTAGTTTTGGAATGACTCTTCCCCATTAATGAAGTGACAGAGCACCGTGAAGCACTGCAGATCATTGTACTGATGTACACACATTGAATAAATACCCTACTTTGCTATATGATGAGCAATGTCTTTTTTGTGTACCAGCTTATACTTTAGCCTTATGTACAGTGGCTCCCACTGATGTGAGCATATGGGTTTGTGCTTTTTTAGTATCTGGTTGGTCAGTTCTCCATTCATGCAGCTCCACAATAGCAACCACAAGAGCAGCTGTTTTAGTGCCAACATCGCATTACTAAACCAGCATAGTCACCATTCTTGAGCCACGTTTCTGTTAAAAGTGGTTCTGCAGCAGTACATTTAGGCAACTACAATGTTTTGGCAGTGGCATAACCCTGAACCCTTATGGACCACAAAATTAAGAAGCAGTCCAAGACCTGTAGGGATATGAGTGCTGGGAAGCTGGGTTCTGAAACAGACAGCTATGTCAACTTGAAGGAAACATGAGCTTCCTGTTTGGAGTCCATACAGGACCAGGTGAGGAAACACTAACAGAAGTGGTCTAAAATGTTCAATGCAGTTAACCCTGAATATTCTAATGCTGATTTGAAAGCCTTATTTGCAAAAGTGAAAAGACTTCTCAAACAGAAGATTATTCTATGGTATAATATCTGTAGCTTGGAAGGGTATCTGGAAAAAAAATGTGCACAATGAGACCTATGAAATGTTGTTAAACCATCTTTTGGCATTGAAAGATTCAAACAGAGATCTGACTGGGAAACCGCTTTAACTGAATGTTCCATTTAATTAATTCAGATCCTGATAAAAGAGGATAAGGAACTCTATGAAACAGTACAAGGGAAGTAGCTAAGGTGCAAAGTAAGCTTGTAAAGTAAAAAGACCTACCAGAATTCAAACAGAGGGAGCCTGTGATGAATAAAAATGTAGGAAAGAATGAAAATGAAATTATAGAACGAAAACAAAATAATTATTAAAGTGATGAGTCCGATTATTTAACTGGACAAGTTTTTAGCTGGGAAAGACCATCACAATCTTCAGCAGAAGTCAAAACAGAGTCAGATATAATTCAAGAGTGAAAAGAATCAGGTTTGGTCCAATGAAGAAGAAGAATAATATTACATCTCCATAAAAACAAACAGGTGCTCAGGGAATTGAAACTGAAGCTGATGCAAACATAGAGGAGCTTCCATCTACCTCAGCCAATGCCATATACACAGCAAATACTGCAGCTGTTTTTTTTGAGGGACAAAAACACAGATAATAAAACAGAAAAGAACAACAATAACCAAAGAAAAAAGAAAATGAGACACAGTAGAACGGGTGGGAGAAGAACCAGGAAACAAAACAATAAAATGGAACACAACTCATCAGAAACATCAAAATAAATAATTACAGTGTTAAATTATCAACTATCACCTGATGAAATAATAGTTAAAAAATGGGGATTCAGCTTTATGCCTTTTCCAAACATCAGTAGATTCAACCTGTACATTGAACTCTTTAAAATCTTTAGAAAATTTAATTTGGAGGTATTTTATGCAAATTGAACCATGTTTCTACACATTTCAAATACTGGCTCTGACAAACTTTAAAGAGATGATGTATGTTTTATTATCAGTGCAATAGAACAGCAAGAGGATTTGGCACTTGTAGCAAATTCATCTCTAAGTCTTGATCACAGCAGTAGTTCAGCACTGAATCAAACGGAAGAGGATGTTCTGGCCTTGATTTCATTTGTTGCACATGGCAATGTGAAACCTTCTGAACTGGCCATTGAGGGGGCATTATGTACATATGTGTATATTATTATTTTTTTTAATTTAATAAGCTTTATTGAATGTAGATTACGAATAAATAAAACAACAAAGAACAGTAACAATAACAATAATAATAGAAAGAACAAACAACCAAACATCAAAACAAGCCCCTACCCCCACCCTCATCCAACCCGTGCAGAGTGACTGTGGGTATTACATAAGGATAAAAAAAGAAAGGGGCATTAGCAGACCCGAAAGGACAAGACCAGACAGGTGTGTGAAGAACTCAAAATTCCTACAGAGCCTAGGTCAAAGCATCACTGTAATGTTTGGGGAAACCTAAATTGTGTATAGGGTGTGTAATTTACCCCTCTTCTTGTCAAATGGAGAGGGTTTGTGATGCAGACTTGCAATCATTCGTCCACACGGAGGTTGAAAAGGAGTTCCCACAACCACTCCTTGTAAGTAAGGGAAGCCTGGCCAAACAATGCCTTAGGACTATTTTCTTCACAGACAGGGAAATCAATGCCAAATAGAACTTTCTTTCCCTCACAGGACTGCACTGTAATCCCCTAAAATACAAGTTTCAGGGGTTAAAAGACCATTCAAACCTAACAGGGGGCCCACATTAACCTCAATTAAACTCCATAATGGTGCTGGTTTAAAGCAAGTCCAAAAAATATGTAAAAGAGAACCTTCATCCCGTCCACATCTAGTGCAGACAGATGATGGCAACTGACTCATTTTTGAGAGCTTTCTAGGCATAAAATATAAGTTGTTTAGAATGTTAAACTGGGTAATCCATAGACTATCCTGAGATACAAAGGCATATATGTTCTTCCAAACACTCTGCCATTGGGAGGGATTAAGCGGAAAGTGTGCATCCCAGTGAAAGGGGACTCCATTAAACTCCAGGAATAATTGAGAGAAAAGGAAGGAATATAACTTAGCCACTGCATGTGGTTTCAAGACCAAGTCACGAATGGAATGCAGGAGCTAAGACCAATCAACCTCCCAACTACCAGGCCCAAACCAGTGATGCAAAACATGTCATAATTGTAATTTTTTAAAATATGCCTTATTACCCAAATGAAGGTAATCAAGAATATCTTTAGAGGAAATTAGAACCCCTTGATGAAGTAGGTCACAAACCCTTATAGTAGCCAGTTGGGGAAGCCAGGCCTCAGTAATAACCTGCCTCCCAATTTTAAGATTGAGATTACAGAGGATAGGCTGCAGGATATCCTTAGTAACTGGGTATTTCATTGAGGAACAATACTAAGAGTAAACACGAAGGAAGGTACCTATAACAGAGCCTCTCAGATCCCCAGGGAGTACCGTCAAAGGAATAAAAGACATAGCTGACGCCAATAAACCAGAGTGAGTAATCAATTCCAATTGTAACCAAATAGGAACATAAGGATTATTACAATCCTGAGGGAGTGGAGAAAATAATTAAAAAAATTTACTAATATGACTGGTGAAATAATATACCATGAAATGTGGAAGTCGAAGGCCCCAATGTAACTTAGAGGCAGCTAACTTTTTGCATGATCTCCTCTGGGCTTTATTGGACTAAATAAAATCCGAAATTGAACTGTGGATGTGTTGAAACCAGGAAAGGGGGAGCCAGAGGTTGTGTATATTAATAGGGTAGAACAATCTGGGTAAAAGATTTATTTTAGCAATATTAATCCTTCCCCATAAGGATAAGGGGAGAGCTCACCATCTCTTTAAGTCATGTTGCAAGGTGGTGACTAAACCATCTAAATTAAGTTTCTGCATCAGAGAGACATTCCTCTAGAGAAAGAGGCCTAAATATTTGATATAACACGGAGCCCAGCACAGCCCTAAAGATATAAGGGCCCAGCACAGCCCTAAAGCTATACTGTCTGATTTATTAACCGATGTGGAAAGGGGCAGAACATCAGATTAATCTAAACTAAGCTTGTAATTGTAATAACAACCACATTCCTCAATGATATATAGTGCAATAGGGATTGCGTACAGAGGATGGGTAATATGCATCAAGATGTCATCTGCATGTAGAGACAGTCGGAGATTCTTAGAATCCACCTTGCCTCCAGTTAATCCAGGGTGAGCCTTAAGGTTCTGGATCAGGGGTTCTAAATAATAGAGGAGTGAGGAGGCAACCTTGACAAGTGCCAGAAAATAAAGCAAAAGTGGAGGAAAATACCCCATTGCAGTAAATTCTGCCACTTGGACAAGAATATATAACCTTGACCCAATGAAGAAAAACTGAAAGAAAGCCAAATGCCTCCAAAGTAAGGAACATGAAAGTCCAATTGACTATATTGAAGGCCTTCTCTGCTTCCAGGGAGACCAATACCAATGCCATAGGGATAGGAGAATCCCGGGATGCGGAGAAGATGTGTTTGCATAAGTGATTCACTGATGAGTGAGTGGGCATAAAGCCCACCTGTGCTTGGCTAATAAGTCCAGCCCAGAAGACACTGATATATAAGGACCAAAATCTTTATGAGGATTTTAATATCATAATTTAAGAAGGAAACAGGCCTATAACTGTAGACCATATCTGGCGCTTTGCCAGGCTTAAGCCGAAGAACAATCAAAGCCTCAAGTATAGTGGGATCCAAGGTACTGTAGTCATATAAATATAGAAAAAAGTGATGCAACAATGGTATTAATTCTTTCACAAACAACTTATAGAAGTTAGCCATAAACCCATCAGGGCAAGGGGCTTTATCAAGGGAAGAACTATTAATTGCTGAGAAAATTTCAGATGTTGATAATGGTTGATGCAACAAAGCTTGTTGGGCAGCAGTTAATTTGGGCAAAAAGTAGCAGCAAGATCATTCTTAACCTATGATTTGGTGGGTGGGTTAACCATGGTGACATATAACTCTCTGTAATAAGATCTCCAACAATGTCCCTGGGTAAAGTTTATTAGTGTTGTCTGCCAACTTAATCGAAGCAACCAAACAGGAGGCTTGTAGTTTTTGAATGTGCAGAGCTAGAAAGTGGCTGGCTTTTCCCCCCGATCTATATATTTAGATTGTGTCTTAAGGATGGTGTAGTCAGCCTTCTCTCAGAGGAGATCTGCATACTTGTTCCTGAGGAGTAGTAACTCCCTATGAACCTCATCCAAGGTTTTATTGGGTAAGGAATGTTCTAACTCAGTGATACATTGCAAGAGGGCTGACTCCTCAAGTAGACAAGCATGCTTTCATTTGGATGCCAATCTAATAAATTCTCCCCTTAAGAAGCACTTAAAGGCACACCATTCTAGGTTCCCCTTCTCCACAGAATCGGCATTTTGTGTCACAAAGATCTCAATTTGTTCTCTAATCCTGGAAGCAATATTCTGGTCTTTAAGAAGTTGATTATTAAGTTTCCAGAAGGAATCCCTCTGAACATTGGGGACCAAGGAGAGCCTCACCCACACCACAGAATGATCAGAGAGGACCCTAAGAGCAATCCCTCTGTCCAAAACTCCACTTAACCCAGCCTGACTAAGCAGGATGTAATCAATTCTGGAATGTGAACTATGAATTGGAGACTAAAAAGTGTATTCACTGTCATGCGGGTGGAGTACCTGCCAAAGGTCACAGAGTCTGAGAGTACCCAATATGCCAAATATGGAGTGCGGGACCTGTGAGAGCCTGGCCAGGGGTCCACCAGTTCTGTCCATGTCTTGTGAAAGCAAGATACTCCAATCCACCCCAACGATGAGAAGAACAGGAAGAAATGGGGTGAGAAGAGCAGCCAGTTCCATGAAGAAGGAGAGATCATCTGAGTTGGGGCCATAAACACAACCTAGCACTACATCCATTCGATCCAGGATATTTCTAATAAAAATGTATCTGCCCTGAGGATCTGAGAGACTCTGAGTACATTGAAAACTAAGAGACTTAGTAACTAATATGGCCACACCCCTACTAGCAGTACTGTGACTGGCAGCCAAAACCTGACCCACTGCCTGCCTTTGGAACAAATTCCCTTCAGCAGCCAGTAAGTGGGTTTCCTTCAAAAAGGCTACATTATACTGTAATTGTGTCAGGTGTTTAAGTATTTGATAATGTTTGACCAGAGACCTAGCTTGTTTGACATTCCAGGAAGCAAATAATAAAGAACTAGCCATTATCACAGATGTAAAAGGTTATATAAAGCAGTACATGCATGACATAAATTGCCCAATTCACAGTTCAGCAAGTTAACTCCGGCACCCCAGCCCACCCTCCACCCCCCATATAGAAAGAATCCCTTCCCAGAACTATAAACCCACACACCAGTTCTGTAAGAGAAAGCCTAAACACACAGACCAATTCAATGGGAAAATCCCCAAAAATAACAGGGAAATGATCAGGGTAAGTTATAGACCCTTCCCACCCCCAGCCCCACTAATTACTCCCTCCTTCCCCCAGCCAAAGAGTTAAAAAATAAAATAGTCACAGAGAACACCCACTCTCAACCCACAACAACTATCTAAATAAAGTAATTATTTTGCCCAGCAAGACTAAACATATCCTAGTCCTTTACCATGCCATTTAGATAAAATGCAGGAGACCGGAGGCGGGGGGTGAGAAATATTACCATATTGACCTGAAGCACAAGCTAAGGCAAAATGATAAAGTATACCTCTGAAACCAAACAAAAACAAGTCTGCTGTATACCCTAAAGTTTGAAAGGAAGGGTCGCAAACCCTCCACAAAAATTAAAGGAGCCTAACCCCTCAAACCTGAAAAGCAAGATTACTCCCTCCCCAAAAGGTTGAATACCCCGCTCTCCCACATAATTACTTAAATCAAACTGTGAAGACCAATGGGACCTAGGAGAAAGAAACCACTCCTTGAGAAAACAGCCAGTTACATGTGACCCTCTAGACCAAACTGCGATTCTCACAAAGCTAAAAAAAAAAACAGAACCCAAGATAAAAAGCCACACCATAACATATCATTAAATATGTGGGAGATCCCCCCCTTAATTTAGCCTGTGATAGCCATCCTTGCCAGCAGCAATTGTCTCCCAGCACTCCCACCCCTGTTCCTCACTGCCTAAGAATATATCTATACAACCTAACACACCTGAGGGAGACTGTGTTATCAGAAATAACTCTATCTTACTAGGGATAAACAAGTAAAAATAAAAAGAAGACATTGATGCCCCAAAATAAGACTGAGGTACCTAGTCTCTCACCTAACTACAAACATCAATCTATAGCAAGCCGACTGTTATCTATGAAGCAATAATTGGAAAATTGAAACAGGAGTGGTGTTGTGTATAATTATCAAAAATAGCATCCTCCAAAACTCAGCTCCTGAACAAGATGAATACCCAGGATATGCAAAGTTCAGCAACAGGTGAAAAAATAAAAGAGTCAATAGGCCACCCCACAGTACTATAACAAGGCCTTTGTAGGGCATAAATGTAGGACCATTCCAACACAAAGCTCCAAATACAGAGTTCATCAGGATGGAGGGCTTCCTTCAGTACAGGACTGAAATACACACCCAAATACAGTAGAAAGTAAAAGCAAACATGATAACACCTTCCGCCCTAAAATAAAATTGACAATCCAATTAACAACATAAAGAAAGAGACCCAGTGCTAGCCAAAATTAACAGAACAGCTACATAGATATTTCAAGGGTCTGCAGTAGAATCGGGGATATAAAATACAGTGGTAATAAAACAAATGAACTGCAGGAAGGTGAACAGGTTCGAATGCAGACTGAAGGTCAAACCAAAACTGAAGAGAAGGCATTGTCAACAGAGGTTCAGCTTCGATAAAAAAAGGGGATCCCCGATGTCACAGTTCAACTGCCGAATTCACAGCCTGGTGAACAGAAAGGTGATGGTAATTGTTCCAATCCATATGAGCAGGACAAAACGTAACCAACTTGGCCACAGTGAACCATGGAGGAAATCTCTCTCTGGGGCAGGATCCACCTTCAAAGCAGCAAGGAATCGAGCTCAATTAAGTGATAGAATGTGCCGGACAAGAGATGGAGTCCAGAAATCCATTAAAAGTAGTGCATTGACAGTCCAGAAGTAAACCATTCAAAAAGAAAAAAATGATGCTTGACACACCCAGGATAGAGCCCATTCAAAACAGAACCATGGGACTGGTGCTATCCAGGAAAGCAGAGCAAATTACAACAATGGCAAGTCATACCAGAAACATCGAAGGGAGTGATGTTAAGGAGAGCCAAACAACTAATAGAAAAAGATGATTATCCAGTCCAGGAAAAGAGGTAATCTGAAAGGGACATGAAGAAGGGTAAATCCAGACAATAATTTCAGGTGGACATACCAGTGGAAAGGGAAGCAGCATTAAAGTGGGCAACACAGGCCCATTCTTCAACAGTAAATTCTGGTTTAATACAGGAACTTGTAAAGCAAAGTTGAAGTGAGAAATTCCTCACAGAGATCCCACATAAATCAACGGTCCTTGAATACATCTGGTAGCAGGATCTTGAGCTCTCTAGAAACATGATCTGTGGAATCAGAAGAGTGCCATGTCCCTTGCCAGAGAACCTGCAGCTGGGCTGAAGAAATCACCCTGAAGCAGATCCCCGGAGCCAGTAGCTTAGTCATCATGGGGTAATATACAGCCCATTTCTGCCACATAGAAGCCAAAAATTCTTGGGTGAATGTGAGTTGGGCCCCTTCTCAGAAGATCTCACGATGTTCCCATGCTTTCTGTAAAATGTGCTGCTTGTCCACAAAGTTTAGCAGCTTTATTATCAAGGGACCAGGTAGTGAGCCTTTGGTGGTCTAGGGCACAGGAACCTGTGTGCCTGTTCAACCACATACACACAGTTATTTGGGGAGGGCCCGACAATTTTAACCAACAGCTTCGGGGAGAAAAGGAAGGCTGAACATAACAATGTTGTTCCACTGGCTTTGACCTTCCAGATCTTCCAACCTGGTCTCCATCTTACTGAGTTTTTGACAAAGAGATGAGATGTCCAGCTCCAACTTGCCCCCCCCACCCCGCTCCACAGAAAAGGTTTGGGCCTCCACATCAATGATCCTCCTGTTAATGTCCCCAAGAACTGTCCTTAAAGATTTAAATTATGATGTAAGCTCATGAAAGGAGTCCTTGAAAGGTTGTAACTCCAGAAGAAATTTCTCTTCAGTAAGCGGAGCCAGTACCAGACTCATAGTAAAAGCTTTCCTGGTGGAAGAGCTTTGCCCTTTAGTACCCTTAGCAAGCTATCAGGAGTTGGAGGTGGTGTATGGCATGATGGCGCCTGGTGCATTTCAGAGTGCATTTCAGCTATCAAAATTGACCCAAATGTGCAAAATAAAATGACCACAAGGTAAGTCACAAACGTCACTCATCCAACAATGGTAAAAATGTGGTTTTGTAGTAAAGTAAGTTGTTTAATGAAGACGAGAGCAAGAGTTGGATCTGAGAGCTGCTACACCGATGACTGCATCTCATGAACCCCAGAGTGAACCCAAATGTGTATATTAAAATACAGCATGCTTTCAACTCCCTTTCATCATTTTGCCCTGGGACATAGAATGCTTCTGTCAGAATTTTCCAACAAACTGTATTGAAGGAAGTGGACAAAACATTGAGCAAACAATTGCACTATATTCAAAATCTAAATGGTAAAGAAACAGCAGCACTTGAAAATTTGAAAAAACAAAACCAAGAGAACATAGAGTGCAGAGAGGCTGATAAGGGGGCATTGTGGTCAAACTAAACAAGTGTGACAACCAGACTTTTATCATATGGGGCAAATGAGGTTCTTATAGATTATCCCACCACTGGGTTCCAGAATGAACTCTTTGTAATATTGGATGATGTTTTTAGAGGGAGCCATATTACCAGGGACACTGATTTACTGGGATTGAAAAAGGGCAAATTATGTTTTGCACAGTGTAAAAACTGGTATTGTCACCAGTGTCTGCTAAGCCAAAATCCGTTTTTACCGGTGTTTGGCTTTGTGTACTTTATTTGACAATTTTTAACTCTGTGAACATGTATTTTAGCAATTTTGACCTCCACTACAGTACATCCATCCATCCTTGTACCAATTAAAAGTTATTTTAGGTACAAGATGTGTAGGCAGCAGCAGCACTATGGCCCCATCCCCAAGGTGTGATGGAAGCAACACTATGGTCCCCAACCCTCAGGTGCAATTGTAGTAGCAACAACAATGTAGCCCCTAGCACCTCAGGTGTGAAGAGAGCAGCAACAGCACTATGGCCCCCCCTTCCTCCCTCCAGTGTGATGGAAGCAGCAGCACTGCGTCCCCCATCCCTCAGGTGTGATGGCAGCAGTACTATGTTCCCTATCCCTTCGGTGTGATGGCAGCACTGCAGCCCTCACCCCTCAGGTGTGATTGCAGCAACTGCATCACTGCAGCCCCCACCCCTCAGTTGTGATGGCAGGCTGTGCAACACTGAAGCTACCACCTCCCAGGTGTGACAACAAGTGATGCAGCACTGAAACCCCCACCCTTCAGGTGTGACAGCAGGAGGTGCAGCACTGAAGCCCTCACCCTTCACTTGTGACAGCATGCAGTGCAGCACTGAAGCCCACACCCCTCAGGTGTGACGACTGCAGTGGAATCACAATAGTACTCACCCAATGCCATGTACCCAAGCTTGCCTGTCAGAGCTCAGACGTGAATTAAGCTGAACCACCAGATGCCAAGGTGGACTCCATCGATTCAGTCCCTATCTGAAATTTAGCTGCCTGAATTGGTTTATTTGTAAACAAAGTGCATCCAATTTAAAAAATCCACATGTGATTAATGAGGATGCTAATGGAGAGCTATACAATCTTTTCCGAGTAATAAACCAAGCCAGAATTACACCCACAGTAAATTGGGCACTTTCTGACTTGGTCTTCATGCAAATGGAGCCTCTTAGTTTTCATATCAGAGCTCAAACTCATGAAAGGAGTTCTACTGGCAGAGGTGAGGCCATGAACACTGTACAGATTGGGGCTTCATTTCTCCTATCCCCCTACAGTCAACATAAATAAATTAATCTTTGTGCCTGCTCACTAGTACAAAGTGGTACATCCCCAGTGTGCCTGGCATTTTAATTATGGTGCCTTTGAACATGACATGCTCTTGCTCATAACACTGCAAGCTAATGATGCTGCCATGCCTCTTCCTCAATAGGCAGGGTAATAGTGCCCTGGGCACACCCATGGGATTTATGAAAGGGCACTGGAGATATAAACTTCAATCTCCATGCATACGGGCACTATTGAGGCAGGGGCAAGGCAGCATCAACGGTTCATGAGCGAGAGTGTGGGATGTTCACAAGTGCCAAAATTAAAATGCCAGGCGCACTGGAGAATTTACCAGTTTGCTTGATCAGGTACAAAGATTATATATTTAATATAATGCCTGCCGGGGGGACCAGTGAGGTAAAGCCACAATCAGTACAGTGGCTGGGGCTTCACCTCTGCCAGTTGTTCTCCTTTAAGAACTCATTGTCATCTCCATAGTTCGCCAACCCCATCCAAGCAAACACGGATTGCCCTGGCACCAAGGTGGTCCCACCACACCACCTAAGAGAACAGACACCACCAGAAATTTATTGGAACTACACCTCCAGAAACCCACACACAGCCATGCAGGACCCGCCCTAAAATGTATGTACTTGGCGATTTTTATTAGTATCACCTATAACCATTGGTGGTGGGCCTGGTTGTGGTACCCAGATTGAAACGAATGAGTTCCTCCACCAACTACTTCAAAATTGTCTCATCCGACAGTTTTGAAGGGCACAGATGAAACATGGTTGATTCAGTTTGATGTGGTTGAATAAAGTTTTTTTGTCAGAGTGTGTGTCTCTATTCTTCTACGCACAGACACAGACAGACACACCCACACCACTCACAATTGAACTTTTTTTTTTTTAAATCATCCATATTTACATTCAGGATAGAGACGGTGAAGCAGGTCCAGGCAGTACAACACAGTAAATGAAATAATGCATTTTATAGTTAAAGACACATGCCCAGAAAACTGCCCCAAGATAACCAAACAACAGACCTTCCCCCTGCCCCAGTGGGAACTGGCTGGGTCACAGGCCGGGCTGCTAAATAAAGACAGGCCACAAAACAATTTGTTGAACCATATAGCAATGTGAAACTACATAAACATACACAATTTTTCTACTGTAGGATTTCATATCTCCCAACAGACCCTAATTTTGACACAGAAACTTATCTTCAGTGCTCAGTAGTGCCTTTTACAAGGAGGGTAAGCATGGCATGGACACAGAGAACTGGCATACATGTGGAAGAAAATGGTTCTGTGCCACTGTGCCTGTCCACCCTGCCCTCCTCCATCACCAGAGGCCAGAACCATTTTTTTCAGCATGTGTACCAGTCTGCCCAGCTCGTCCTTCTATCAACCATCAATGACCAACCACTGGAGCATGGCATGGACCCAGTGAACTGGGATACATGTGGGAAAAATGGTTCTGTGCCACTCTGCCCATCCACCCCTCCCTTCTCCATCACCAGAGGCCAGAACCATTTTCTCCAGCATGTGTGTAACCCCCAGGCCACTTTTTAACTAGCAAGCACATCCCCCATTAAAATCTGGAACACTGGTGCCCACTTACTGGCATATCATTTTACTGTACAAAAGGATTGGTATCTCCCTTGGCATTAGGATGTATACCAGGCTTATTTTCTAGGGGAAGAGAGGGGTGGGGGTATAGAAACAAAATGACATGAACCTTGTGTAAACATTACAACCCAGGTCCTATGTGGAGGCAGCTACAGTAGGCATATTCTAGATCTAACCTGCAGAGTGGGCCCCAGTAAATCCACACAACCAGAAGCAAGAATCAGAATGTCCAGAACAGTAACTGGGATTGTGCAGTATGGTTTTATTCAACAGATGGAAACTTAAAGCAGAAGTACACCCCCAAGGGTCGGTCTAGGCAGGACAGGTACATTTGTCCTAGTCCCCCGATGGACCTACTAAACCGGTCCCTATGCCTTGATCCATTTTTTAGTGCTTGGAAATCAGCCAAGGTCACCCCTATACACAACAGTAAAGATTGGTTTGTCCCCAACAACTACTGGCCAATCTCCATCCTCTCCCCACCCTCCAAAGCCCTTGAGAAAGAGGTGTCTATCCAACTCTCAGAGTACCTGTCCAAATACGACATAATGTGCCCAGAGCAACATGGCTTCCACCCAGGAACACAGTACCACTGCTTCTCTCCTGGAGTTCTCTCAATATCTACACTCTGCTCTCAACTCTGGCAATCTTGCTGGAGCAGTGTTCATTGACCTCTCCAAGGCTTTTGACACTGTTTGTCACCCCCTCCTGCTCGACTCCCTCCACTGACTCAGCTTTTCTGCTGGTCCCCTTGCCTGGTTTTCTAGCTACCTCTCAGCTAGATCTCAGCGTGTAAAGATCAATGGCTTCCTATCCAATGCCAGGCTTGTTCTCTCCGGGGTACTTCAGGGCTCCATCCTGGGTCCCGTACTTTTTCAGTCTCTACCTCAACACTCTCCCCAGCTCCTGAACTGGAAAAAATCTCCTCTATGCTGATGATGCCGTTCTCTTTGTCTCTCATCCCAATTCCTCCTCTCTCCAGTTATCCCTCCAGCACACTTACAAACAAGCAGAAAGATGGTTCCTTGATCACAGACTTGTCATTAACCTAAAGAAGACCAAGTCAATGCTCTTCTCCCACCACCACAACAAGGCCAAAAATGCCCCTCTCTCGATTCTCCCCAGCACAATGCACCCAATAGAGCAAGTGACCACCTACAAATACCTAGGCATCACCTTTGACTCTGCCCTCAACTTCGACACCCACATCAATGCCCTTTCTTCTGCCATAAACTCTCAGCTAGGCCTACCATTCCATCATAGAGATTGCCTCCCCCAAGTTGCCCTCCAGCTGGCTATCACCTCCTCCGTCTTGTCCCTTATGGACTATGGCTTGCCCATTTATGCTGCGGTGGACAATACTGCCCTCACCAAAATCCAGCTCTACATCAATAAGGCCTGTAGGCTCCTGACCAGAGCCTCCAGCAGCACACACACCTGCCTGCTCTACTCCATCGCCAACCTGCTCAACTTTGAGGAGCAACTGCGCTATCAGACCTGCCTACTCACTAAAAAATCTCTTTTCCGGCTCTCCCGGGTCTCTGCCTCACTCTGGTGAGCTTCCTCGTCCGTTGCCACCCATAACTCTGTTAAGACCACCTTCCTGGTGCCCAGGACCAAGACCTCCTTAGCCCAGAGTTCCTTCTACTACAGAGCCCCCACTTGGTTCAGCTCCCTTCCAATCTGGATCACTGACATTGCCAAAATTGGTCCCTTCAAATTCACCCTTCAGAACCATCTCTTTAATGCTCGTTGCTGTAGATGCACCTAACCCTGCCCCCCCTCCTAGTCCCCCCCCGTGGGACCTTCCCATCTGGCCTCCCTGACTTGACAACATCCTCTGGAAAGCCTGTCTCTCCCCACCCCCATCTCCATCTCTACCTCTACCCTCACTAGGTATTTACAGGGGTGCACCCCTACTGTAACATCTGTTGACCTAGTACATATAGTTGTACCTCTACACAAATCATATGCCATTCTGGCAGAGCAAGGTTCCTCTATGATGGCACCCTCAGTTGAGACCCAGAAGAAAGCTGAGGACATCCACAAGGGAGACCCACAAAAGGGTAGCAAGGGACACCACAGGGGAAGGAAACAGCTTCTGATAGGGGACTCAATTGTTAGGGGGTAAACCTGGGAAAGGGAGAGGAGAAGGAAGTAAGGTGCCTGCCTGGTGCCATGGCTTGGAGGGACAGGAAGCGAATCCTCAGGATTGCAGAAGCAGCATCACAGGAGAGGGAACTAGAGATCATAGTCCACCTTGGGACAAATGACCTAGCTAGGCATGGGATCAGTGCAGTGCAGAATGAATTTGTGGAGTTGGGGAGGAGCCTCAGATGGGTAGCAAGCACGGTAACCTTCTCAGAGGTGCTACCAGTCCATGGCAGGAGTGAGGCTAGAGTACTGCACACCATGCAGTTTAATGAATGGTTGCAAAACTGGTGCAGAGCACAGGGCTTTGGCTTCATTGGGGACTGGGGGGCCACCTGGAGAGATAAAGGTCTATTCTGGCATGATGGTCTGAATCTGTCCACAAAGGGAACCGTGCTCCTAGGTGATAGGTTTAAATGCTTCCTTGGCAAGCTTTTAAACTAGCCAAGGGGGGAGGCGCAGATAAAAGGCAGGAAATTTCAAGCCTCCCCCCACAAAACATGGCAGGTAGTAAGGGAAACACTGAGGTACAGAGCTCAACACAGGGCAGGACAGTGGTAAATGGAAAAATAGACAAGGACAGTAAGAGCAGGAATGGGGGAAAAAAGGATAAAGCCAACATTAAATGGAGGGCAATGAGTACCAATGCCCGTAGTCTGGGAAACAAGCTTTCTGAGCTAGTAGCCCTGATGGAAGATGAACAGTTGGATATTGTGGCAGTCACGGAAACATGGTACACTGAGAACCATGACTGGGATGTCAACATACCAGGGTACACAATCTACAGAAGGGACAGGGAAGGTAAAAGAGGAGGTGGAGTAGCTCTATACATAAGTGAAGGGATCAAAGCTGCAGAACTAAAAAGTAAAGGGGAGGACAAGAGGTACTCTGGGTCACCTTGGAGACAGGGAATGGCATCACAATCTGCACAGCGGTTGTATACAGACCCCCATTTCAAGGGGAGGAAATGGACAACAAAATGATAGAGGACATTCTCAAAATGGCTGAAAAAGGGGAGATACTGTTGATGGGGGACCTGAATATGCCAGATGTTAACTGGATAACAGGTACTGCAGCCACATCCAAGAGCAGGGTCATTCTCAATGCTCTGCAGGGGGCAGGCCTTAGACAGCTTGTGTTGGAACCCACTCGGGAAGGAGCAATATTAGACCTGGTACTCTCAAATGGAGAGAGGATCACAAATTTAGAAGTCAGTAGACATCTGGGAACAAGTGACCACTGCACAGTGTGCTTCAATGAGAACAACCATGGAGATAAGACATACAAAACAAGGATACTGGACTTTAGAAGGGCTGACTTTGGCAAAATGGGCGAATACCTGAAATGCACTAGCAAATGACCAAAAGGAGGGGTGGAAGAACAATGGAGAAAATGAAAACTGCCATCATAGAGGCAACACGCTTTGTGTAAAGCAAATAAAGAAAACAAAGGGAGTAAAAACACTATGGTTTTCAAACGAGGTGGCAGGGAAGGTTAATGAGAAAAGGCTGCATTCAAAAGTATAAGGAATCACAGAAGGAGCATGGAGGAACTGTATCAATTAAAGCAGAAAGAAGTGGGAAGGCAGTCAGACTAGCAAAGGCCCAAACCAAGAAAAAAGAACAACTCAGTCAAGAAGGGGATAAACCTTTATAGGTACATTAGGAGCATAGAAAGGTTAAGGAGGGGATAGTGAAGATTAATAAAGGAGAGGAGGTGGGCAGAGGAGATAGTGAAAGGCAGAGATACTGAATGAATACTTTTGCTCAGTATTCACAAAAGAAGATGAGGAGGAGTTACCAAACCAGACAATAGAAGCACTCTGGGTAGGGGTTGACACCAGTCCATTCACAGAAGAAAGAGTCCTGAAGAACTCCTAAAACTCATGGTGGACAAAGCAATGGGCCTGATGGGATTCACCCCAGAATCCTAAAAGAACTAAGGAGGACCTAGTGACACCACTGACCACGCTTTTAACAGATCATGGCAGGATGGGGCAGTACCTAAGGACTGGAGGAGGGCAGATGTGATTCCCCTTCACAAAAGTGGGAGCAAGGCAGAAGGGGGAAACTATAGACCTGTAAGTTTGACCTCATTGGTAGGGAAAATGATGGAATCACTTCTGAAAGAAAGAATTGTTGAGTACCTAGAGGCCAGCGGGGCACAGGACCCAAAGCAGCATGGATTTACAGCAGGAAGGTCATGTCAGACAAATCTAATTGATTTCTTCGACTGGGTGACCAAAGTAATAGACCAGGGAGGGGCTGTGGATATGGCCTACCTAGACTTTAGCAAGGCATTTGACACAGTCCCGCACAAAAGATTAATAATCAGTTAGCCAGCCTGGGAGTGGGTCCCAGGGTGGTAGCCTGGGTAGCAAACTGGCTGCACAACAGGACACAGAAGGTAATAGTGAATGGAACACATTCTGAAGAAAGGGGGGTTACTAGTGGAGTACCTCAGGGCTCACTACTGGGTCCAGTCCTCTTTAACATCTTTATAGGTGACTTTGCAGAGGGTCTGGAGGGAAAGGTATGCCTCTTTGCAGATGACACAAAGATCTGTAACAGAGTTGATATACAAGGAGGGGTAGAAAAGATGAGAAGGGACTTGGCAAGGTTGGAGGGATGGTCAGACATGTGGCAACTTAGATTCAATATAAAGAAGTGCAAAGTAATGCACCTGGGAAACAAAAACCCAGGGGAAGAGTACACAATAGCAGGGGAGGTACTAACAACAATAAAAATGGAAAGGGACCTGGGGTAGTCATAGCAGATGACCTAAAGGTGGGTAAGCAATGTGAAAAGTCAGTAAGGAGAGCCAGGGGGATACTGGGATGCATAGGAAGGGGCATCACAAGTAGAAAAAGGGAAGTGGTTATCCCTCTGTACAGACAGTTGGTGAGACCCTATCTGGAGTACTGCATGCAGTTTTGGAGATCTCATCTACGCAAGGACATAGACAGGAGGGAAGCAGTCCAGAGGAGGGCAACTAAAATGGTGCAGGGTCTGCAGCAGAAGCCATATGAAGAGAGACTGAGAGAGCTTAATATATATACTCTTGATGAAAGGAGGGACGGGGGGACATGATAGAAACATTCAAGTACCTCAAGGGAATCAACAAAGTCCAGGAGGGTAGCATCTTTCAGAAAAAGAGATGTGTAAGAACAAGGGGGCACAATTTAAAGATAGAGGGGGGATGGCTCAAGGGTAATTTGAGGACATTTTTTTTCATGGAGAGAGTGGTGGATACATGGAACAGCCTTCCTGAGGAGGTAGTTGGGTCTAAAACATTGGGGAATTCAAACATGCATGGGACAGACACAAGGCAATTATAGTTGGGGGTTGCCGGAAGTAGACTGTTGGTTAACTAGAATCTGCAGCTTATCCAGTAGGTAGGGAAATGAGCAGACTGGGTGGGCTAAGTGGTCCTTATCTGCCGTCAAAGTCTATGTTTCTATGTTTCTATATATGACTGTAATCTATATTATGTAACCATATGCAACCTAAGTGTACTCTTTGTTCAATGTTTTGCACCTGTACTGTTTTCTCTATTGTAACCTGCACTATGTAATATTGTTTGCCCTCCCTGTGACGAGGTGCCTTTGTAAATGAGTCCCTGACTCAAAGGTTGTAAATCTGACTTGTACAAATAAATACATTTCACAAACTCTCCTTGCATGCAGTACAGTTCATGAACACACAGAAAAACATCTTCTTCCCAGTTTCCCAAATGGTGCATCTAGTGGACACCTGGCCATGCAGCAGAGCATTTTCCCTCCCATGAGTGTAATTTTTTTTAATTAAGCATACCAGCTTATGCACATATCCCCTCATCTTCCCTCCCTTGCATTTTCCCATTCAAACAACAGCAGCGGGGTTATCTCCCCCCAAAAAACCTAACAGACTATGGCAGGCCCTTAGAAAGGCAGTAATTGTCCTGTGACAGCAGATGGCCAGTGTTCCCATCCCAACATGCCTAGCATCCCTGCTCTACCACTATCAGTGTCTCCACCACACCCCAACACAATCAACCTCTACACTACCCCAAAATAGCCACCATTCCACAAACAGATCTTGATCTCTGCAGCAAAAAAAACATTTAAACAACTTTTGGCCAGGACAGTCATGTGTAATAGCATGCAGTACACACCACCAAGTACGGACAGCCCCCCCCCCCATCCTGACCACCAGAAAGGAAAAATTCCTCCACCCACCAGACACAGACAGTCCCACCACCCCACCAGACATGGAAAGTTTTGCCACCCCACCAGACACAGACAGCACCCACACCCTATCCAAGCAAATACCCACACAGCAACTACCCCCTACAGCCCTTACACACAAAGAAGCCAGTACCCACCAACACAGTCAATAAGTCCCCAGTAAGCCCCCAACCAAGCATCCAGTTCTCAAATGACACAGCCAGCCAGCTACCCCAACACCCACAGATGCCTGTAGCAACCACCCCCAAAGACAGTCCAGTGCCCCACCAAACATGGCCAGCAACATGCCCACCCCTAAACACACTGCCAGCAACCCCCACTCCCAAACCCCATGGCCAGCAAACCCATCACCCAAGGCACACACAGCCAGCAACTCCATCACCCCAGACATATAGCCAGCAACTCTACCACAGACACACAGCCAGCACCCCCCTGACAGATGGGCAGTAAACACCCCCACCAACATTACACTGCATACAAATGTTCCTAAAATAAAAATATCTAAATACTGGACTTGAGCTTGGCTTACACAACTTATTATGTGATCATTTCCTTATGCAAGCAGTTGTCGCTAGGGACAGCAGGGAGAACAGGACAGTGATCCCTCAGCATACGGGCATCAGCCCCAAATTAAAATAATACAAAAAAAATACTTTTATTCTATACCTTACTTATGCAATGTAAAGAATGAAAAAAGGCAATTTGAAGAAAAATGATGAATTATTGTTGTGTGCAGCAGCGGTACTGTGCTTTTTAAAGGGACACCATCAGCTCGTGTGTCTGTTTTTATGGTGTATGCATTGAGTGTGCCTAGAGAAGGCACTGGCAAATTAAAATGCATAAATGGTACCAGATTTGCACAGTACCACAAGATACTTATTATGGACCCTATGCACTATGCCATCCTGCAGCGTAAACTGGGTGAGTAGGCATATATACCCACGAATGCCACACAGTGGGGGTCTCGTGGATCCCTTGTGGCATTCACCAAATGTGCACTGGCCAGGTGTGTACTCTGATTCCCCGTCTGCACAGCCTGCTATGCACTAGGGTGGTCTGGGGGAAGAGGGGGCATGCCCACACTACACACCATTCACAATGGTACACATAGTACTGTGTACAGGGGGCCATAGGAGAGCACCGGATGCAGCAGGGGCGACCCTGCCACAGATGCCATATGACCTGTGTGCACAAAGAACCCCTGCCCAGTCCCGGCAACAGGCTGCAACCCCCTCCACACACCCCCCCCTCAATGCCCCATTCCTGGTCCTAGTAATGAGACAACACACACACACACACACACACACACACACACACCAATACCCTGTTCCCATTCCTAGCAGTGAACACCCCCCCATAACACTGGTCTGTCCACTGGCCACAAGTCACTGTCCCACCCTGACCCTTCATTTGTGGCCAGTGACCACCCCACCCCCGTGGCACCAACACCACCACCACTTGACCCCCCATACCTGCAAGTCGGTGCTACAGCAATGTACGGTGAGCAGCACATCCCTCTGCACACCTCCTTAGTTGCCCACTGTCCAACTGATGCTGGTGGCAGCATGCTCCCAGTATCATTCCAGCTCGTAGACGCTGGCTTGACATTTCGGTTCAGTCCCCTGAAATATATTTTTTACATAATGAGTATCTAATCTTGTACTATTGTACAAATCTGGTACTGTTTATGGATTCTATATCGCTAGTGCCTGCTTGAGGCACACTCATTGCCTACACCATAAAAACAGACACCAGAGTTGACAGTGTCCCTTTAAAGCACTTTTATCCCAGTTCACAAGGCCAGCTCCCCTGAATATAACAGTGAGTGCCCCTTCCATAGCACAGGGGTAAACATTGGCACTGGCTCACTAGCCAAATGTCAGCAGATTTTGTATTGGGCTAGTAAAATGTTCCTTTAACTTGCCTTGCAGGCTTGTGTTGGAGAAGGCAAACATAAGTACAATAGCTGGATCACAGGAAAGGTCTGTGGGGTTGGCGACTTTCTCAGTCAGTGACTAGCCTTGCTGGCTAGAGGTTGTAAAATCTAATTTTGACCCCTGAAGTGCAATACAGACAAACCTTGCTGCAACACTGCCAACTCCTCCCATCCCTCCCAGTCAAATCTGTCTAGCTCCCCTGCCTGCAGCCACAACAAAGGCTGACCCTGTGTTAATATACAGTCCTTTGTGAAACACTGCCAGGCCTCCTTACCCAAGCAAGCCTGGCCAACTCACAAACCACATCTCCAACACAGAGAACTCCTATACTAATGGACAGTCCCAGGAATTACAGTCAGCCTACCACACCCACATGGATAGTTCCCTCACCTCACCCAAGAAAACATGACCATTCCTTCCACACCACTGCAAAGCATGGGTGGCCATCCCATCCCCCCACCTTACCAACATGAATGGTCATCAGTCCCCACACCAAGCATGGTCACTCTCCCCATCCCAATGGACTAACACGGCTGCTCTCCACACACCGGCATGGCACCCCAACACACCAGCACTGCCACTCTCCCCATCCTGACAGACCAGCATGGCCACTCTCTCCACCACAACACAACAGCATGGCCACTCTCCCCACCCCAGTCCACCAACATGACCATTCTCCACATATCCACCAACCAGCATGGCCACTCTCCCCACCCCACCACACCAGCATGACCACTCACCACCCTGACCCACCAGCATGGCCACTCTCCCCAACCTACCAGCATGGCCACTCACCCCATCCTACCAGCACGACCACTCCCCCCACCCTGAACCACCAGCACGGCCACTCTCCCCACCCCACCACACCAGCATGGCCACTCTCCCCACCCCAGCACACCAGCATGGCCACTCTCCCCACCCCACCACACCAGCAGGGCCACTTTCCCCATCCCACTACACCAGCATAGCCACTCTTCACACCCCACATCCTATGCCATCTGCAAGATCGCTCTCCCAAACCCACCCCACCTGCACGGCTACTCTCCTCACCCAACCACACCCACATGCCCACTATCTCTCCGCCACACCAGCATGGCCACTCTCCCCAACCCACCACCCCAGCACCAGACAATAACAATAAATGTAATCCCCCTTTCTATTAAGGCCACACATTTGTCTAGCTCAGACGGCAAACAGGGACTTTCTCAGGGCAACCATAAAAATAAAACAAGAGCAGATCACTCAGAGATCAAGTGTTGGGTCCACCACCGAGCTTCGGGACTGTATGAAGTAGTATGGGCACCCAACTGGGAGGCTCCAATGCAAATACTCCATGATGGATAGACTTTAGTCTTTCTTTCTCATTAAGGGCAGACATTTTATCACATCACAGTCACAGTTTATTATATTGGGCAACAAAGAAAAAGAAAAAAAAAATTACTCGAGAGCAGATGACTTTTTTAATCACTCTGGGTCTCTGGTCTCTGGTTCCCCCTTCCCAATGGAGCTGCACAAGGGTGCACATCACTGCACATCAGAATTTACAAGGGCATTGAAGAAAAAAAAATGAGAACAGATAAAGTCTTCAGTCAGTCTCGGTGTCCGGCATGCCTCCCCCTCCACCGAGACTGTATAGACTCAACAATGCACTTTCTTTAAAATATGAATTCATGTAAACATAATGAAGCTTCGGGACTGCATGGATCACTTCATAAAATGTATAAAAACCTTTCAATTTCAAGCCAGTAGAGCAGATCATCGTCCAACATTCAGGCCCCACCTTACTTATTAACTACCTTACAGTTTCTCCATGAGATCGGGCAACAAAGAATAATAAAAAAAAAAAAAAAAACAGGAGCAGATAACGTATTCTTCGGGCTTCTGTTCAGTCCCCCCCAACCCCGCCACTGCTGCCCACCCCCAGAGCTTCAGGAAAGCCATACATTGCAGCAGAACAGACCCTCCACAGTGCACTTTCTTAAAAAACTTAGCCACAGCATAGTAACAAAAAAGCCAATGTACTTGTTCTGTTTTTTAATGGATGTCTGGGTTTCAGAGGGGCCTTCTGAGCAGAAATAGATCAGTGGAGCAGAAACGGGTTGGCAAACAGTTCACACAGCAGTGGGAGGCAACAACCCTACTCCACATTTTATAACGCTGTATTCACAGAGCTTCTGAGAACAAAGGCTATTTCTGTTTTTGGTGCCGTTTTCCATGGGCCTAACAGAATTCCACTTTTCTGTCCACGTCACCGCATATGAGGTAAACCAGTGTCCCTCCATATTACAGAACAAGAACATAACTTTCTAAAAGTAAAAAAATCCAATTTCGGCTTGCTTCTATTCCCTATGGAAAACAAACAAGAGCCTCATAAAGTCTTCTGGGAGGCCCATTGTGTCAGGTATAGGATCCCTGACAGAAAACCTGTCTATACTGTATTTAGTAACTTCTTTTTACAGCCTTTAATCTATGGTCTGGGATCTTATACCTGAGACTCTGTGCATGTTCTGGAAAAACTGGTAAATGTTATGACTGAAAGATTATCCATGGAATTCTATAGATATTATTTCCACCTGCCTGGGAGGAGTTTAGGCCAGTGGAGGTATCTGAAGTGACTAAGATGATCTTATAGCTGAAGCACACTTTTTGTGAACTGGACCTGGCCCTGCTGTGTTTCCTAAGGGGATGTGAGGCTGTTGGCCTGGTGTTTCTCCAGGATTGTCAGGTGCTCAATGGTGCAGGGCTTTTTCCCAGCCACTCTCAAAGAAGCATTGGTAAAGTTCCTCCTTAAGAAATCTTCCCTCGACCCAGATGTTCTGGTGAATTACCATAACATCTCCAACCTGCCCTTTTTGGGCAAGGTTGTTGAAAGGTAAGTGGCACAGCAGCTCGAGGATTGCCTGGTGTCCTCAGACATCCATGAGCCATTTCAGTCCAGTTTTAAGGTCAGACATAGCATAGAAATAGCTCTAGAGAGGGTGCATAATGATCTGTTCAGGGCAACAGATAGAGTGGACAGGTCAATTCTTGTGCTCCTCAATCTCTCCTCAGCTTTTGACACTGTTGATAACTTTGTGCTTCTCAATCAGTGCTGTGAGTTTTGTGGACTCACTGGGACTGTCATCAGGTGGTTTGAGTCCTACCTCTCTGATGGTGGTAATGATGAATTTCTCCTCCTCCCCAATGTCTCTGTCATTTGGAGTGCCACAGGGCTCAATTTTGTCACCGATGTTGTTCATAGTGTACATGCTGCCCCTGGGTAACATCATTCAACAGTACAGTGTGGAATTTCACTGCTATGCAGATGATACCCAGCTGTATCTATCTTTTGCCCCAAAACATCAGGAGCTGTTGATGTGCTTAACAACTGTTTGGCTAAAATCAATCAGTGGATGGCCTCCAGCTGGCTGAGACTAAATGTGTCCAAGACGTAGGTACTGGTGATCAAGCTCAGTCACAGAAGTGATGGGTTGCCACCTGTCATTAATACAGTTCTTGTCCTGGGTTCAGCTCTGTTGGTGGCTTCCCCGAGGGAGTGAAATCTGGGTGTGATCCTTGAAAGCAGACTGATCTTTGAAGATCAGGTGTCATCTGTTGTCAGCAGAGGTTTTTACTACTTGTGGAACATTGTCAGGATTAAGCACCTCATTCCACCAGAGGACCTGCTAGTGAATACTTTTGTGACCTCTAGGCTTGACAACTATAACTCTCTGTACTCCAGGGTCATGGGAGGGACCCTTTGCAGACTGCAGCTGGTGCAGAATGCAGTGGCCTGGTTGCTAACAGGCCTGTTGAGTTCCAGTCATGTGACCCTTGTCCTGCATGCCCTGCACTGGCTGCCCATTAGATGGAGGGTCCTTTTCAAGGTGGGTCTTCTCACCTTTGAGGCCCTATATGGCCTGCACCCTGGTTACCTGTCAGAGCTCCTGACACCAGTGACCTCTGCTCTTTCCCTTCACTCCTCTTTGAGGGACCTCCTGGATCTCCCTGGGGTTTGGCTCAGAACATTGTGAGATGAAGCTTTTCACATCTCTGGACTGATACTGTGGAACTCATTACCATCTTCGGTCCAAGAGGCCCCCTTGATCAAGATATTTAAGCAGTGACTGAAAGCCCATCTCTTTGCCTTGGCTTTTGCAGATTGCTGATTCCATATATGTCCAGTCCCCAGGTGTGGCATTCTGAATTTTTTTTTATCTCTTTTAAAGCTGTGTTTTACGCTAACTGTGGGTATTTCATATTTTCTTTTTGTGTTTTAAACTATGTCTCCTGTATTGATACTTATTTGGTGCCCAGAGCCTCTGGGATTGGGCACCTTATAAATAAAATTGCCTTGCATTGCCTTGATATATGTGCATAGTGCACAATTTGGGTTTGGAGGATTTGAACTGTTTCCTTAGCTTTTGTAACTGTGGCAGTGTACCCCCACCCAATTGTTTGTCAGAGGCAGTAGATTTCATTCTCACCCACAGTTACTTCACATTCAACAAGATTTACCTTCAAACCATGGGACTGCAATTAGTGCCAATGCACCACCCATTTATGTCAATTTACATCTTGGGTGGTGGTATGAAATCTTTATCATTATTATCAACAACAAATTTGGTCACCAAACTGTACACTGGCATGGGTACATTAATGATATTTTGGCAGTCAACTGAATCACTAGCAAAAGAGTTCATTGAGGAAATCGACATGAACAACTCGAACCTACAACTTACATTTATGATTGGTCCCACAAAAACAGTGACTAATGAAGGAACTGTGAGAGGTAAATGTTTCAGGAATGAAATGGCATGAGATACCATCCTGTATGCCACAAATACCCAGCCCCTACTCTTATACAGTTATATCACCCATTCTCTATGGGAACTTCCTCTAGCTCTGGAGAAACTGCCCCAGTGAAACAGATTTTTTGACCAGTCTGCTGAAATGTACCAGTGCTTTGTTCAGTATGGGTATGATCAGAAGCTCTGCGGCATGACACAACAAAAGGCACATGATAGAGTTAGAGATGAGCTTCTTATCCCAAGTGAAACACATAGGGTTATAGCTAACCAACTTACTTTTGTTTTGGAATACAATGGAACTGTGTCCAAGGTAAAAAACACTATTGTAAAAAGCTGGGTCCTGTTATGTCATTGTAGTGTATCAGGTTTGTTCTCAGACACTCCACACATTAATGTAGAGCTGAGCTAGTAATAACAAAGACATTCTGTGTCACAGCCACTTCAAGCCAGAAAGACCCATACAAGGCACACACAATTACCACTAAGACCAGCAGAGATTTATACTTGTGGTCACTACTCTACTTGTAAGTTTGGCATACAGGGGCACAAAAACCCATTAATCATTCCACAAATAATTTGAAAAATATACATGAGGATTTATATTGTTATACTTCTTTTGTTAAATATGGCATTCCATGTTCCTATGGGAGGGTGTATATGGGCAGGACTATATGCTCTGTCTAGGAACATATACAAGAACACAAAAGTGATATTAAAAATGAAAAACTGAATTCAGCACTGAGTGCCCATTTCAGTTAGTTCCATCAAAACAATCAACAACAAATAAAATGGTGTGCTTTTGAACATGTTGCTGTCTAAACACTCTTGGTGTGTAGGGTAAACAATAAAAATAATAATAATACAGATTGTTGTGTCTTGGAGTCTGCCAAGAAACATTCATAAACAAGCAAGTACTAATAAAGTTTAATATACTACTTACGCCAAGCATGTGACAGAGAAAATCACAAGGGAGATGGGTTTCTCACCATTCCTGAAGAATGTACATAATCTCCAGAACTGTAGATCTTAGGTTCTCGAAGATCTTGTTCTATCTCTCCCAGTGATCCAGCTCTCTGCCCTTCTAGAGAAGTTACAGTAGTGTCTTGAGACAACCACAATGGGTTGCAGACAGCTAAATACTACAGATAACAGCATAGCAACAGAGATTACAACATAGTTACAGATATGAGAAACAATATATATTGGTCCTAAGGTATTCTCCATTGGATAATGACTTAGGAGACAGAATTACTAATGAGTATCATATGAGACAGAATATGCTTCCATTAACATTATAGCTTAGACAAAAGAAATGCTGACAGTTCAAACTACATGCACATTTCTTACGTACAATATAAAACATAGAGACATAACAAAAGCTGTCTCTCTCTGTCAGCTTGCTTTTTTTCTTTATTTAGTTGTTTAACCAGGTATAGCACACTAAGCTGAAAGATTTTTTACAGGAGCGACCTGGGAGCACAAGGAGGTTAAGTGACTTGCTCAGGGTCACACAGTATGCAAGTGGAAGCTGTGGGATTCAAACCCAGGTCTAGTCTGCTGGATGTCACCAGATTTGCAGCTCAGAGCCTTAGACCACTGCGCTATACTGCCTCTGACTGCTTAGACAAAGAGAACTGCTGACAGGCCTATTACATGGCATATCTGAGTGTAAAATACACTACATATACTTATATGTGAATATAAGTATACAATAATCACTGATGATCCCTCTGAGTCATCTTATCAGTGATTAGGTAGATAATACATGGAATCTATGTAAAAGACAATCATAATCTAGATAAACGTGTTATAGTGAGGTATAATAAATCATGCATGACAATATTAGCATATCTTAGCAGCAAAGCACATTCCTAACACTCATATCTATATAGAAGTGCAAAATTGCAGTATCACAGTAAACAGACCAGGAATACAGTATGAGGTGTATATGAGGTGTATGTGGGACAATAGGGGGCATAACCCAAGCATAACAATCCCTTCTTTGTTGCCCTAATTGCAAAAGTGGCAACACAACAAAAAGATGGAGGTTAGGCACCATTCGTCTACAGACCCAAGGCACAAGCCTGATAGAGGAATATTAACTGGTCACGGTAGTGTTTCAGGGATTTCCATAAACAACAAAATGTGATTATAATGGAAAATGTTAGTAAACCTTGTATTACTATAAACATTTGGAACAAAACTTCACAATGGGGTTTTCCAATATCAAAACAATTAGCAAATACTGATATGTATCAGATGTGTATCTGTCCTATTGGGAAAAAATTGAAGAGACAAACTTAAGATGCCTGTATGTATATTAAAAATAAGTAAAATCGAGATAGAGCATCAAGATAGTTAGGACTAGACTTAATGATATCTGGTTCCAGGATGAGAACAGGTGTGATTACCGTATAACCTATTACCTGTTTAGGGAATAAAAACAGAAGTTAGAAATGTTCACTTTGCATAACTTTTAGTCCATATCAGAAGAATGTATAGTTGGTCACCACACAATGTTCCACATCAGCAGAATATACCACCTTGAAGGATGGCATCTTTCAGTTGGTAAGTTGAACAGGACACGAAATGTCAATGTCCACAAGGCATAAACTACGAACAGTTCCAGGGATAAATCCAGGGTTTCTTCAAATGTCAGATGAAGATTCATAGTTCAAATTCGATTCATTCAGATTTTCCAAAGGTTGATCCAAATGTTCAGGAGGCAGCAGTATTTTCATAGGCCTCAGCAGGGGGTGCATTAGATTGCACATTGCGTTTCACAATGGAATAGCAACAGTGTTCAGTTGAAAATGATCAGACGGCTGCACAAAGTGTAAAAGTTAATAGCAGTACTCAGTTCTCAGTATGTGTAAGGTGCCAGCCAGGCTCAGAAAACAAGCAGTGAAGTAAATGTATTTCTTGATTGTAGATCAAGTGAAGAAGAGTCTTCTTGCTGAGTTAGGGGATTGCCCCTACCACAGACTAGCTTCATATTATGCATAACAATGAGCTTGATTGTAGAATCTTAATTGGCTGGACTGAATAGATTTGAAAGTTCACAAGTGGAAGCCTAATTTCAGTTATTAGGCCTGTATTCACAAGTTGGTAATACAAGTTGGAAGATGCCACATCTGCATAAAAGGTGATGTTCCTTTCAGGTATGACATTCAAAGTTTAGAGTCAGTCAAGATTCCAAGACCTCATGGTAAATAAGGAAAGGAGGTAATTTCAGTCTTTCCATGATAAAAGTTTCCATCAAGATGGTCAATAGAATGGATGGTTGCCAGATGATCACAGATGGATGTTGCCTGAAGAAGATGCGGCAATGACACTGTGAGAGTCACAAACATGACTTCCTGGATTGTGCAGGAATAAGTTTCAAAACATGTAGCAATACTGGTGTGTGTGTAGTGACATAGCCAAGGTTCCTTGCCATTGACAAGGGAATAGTGCTAGATTCAAATAAACATTTGTTAACACATACAACAGAAGTGCAAAATGTGACAATGTCACTGACCCATACATCTGTCATGTATGAGATCAAGGACATATCCTAATTCCAGATCCCAGAAGATCTAACCAAAAGGGTTGTAAAAACATAATAGCTATAGGCAGTGCAAAGGACTTTCCTAGCTATATGATGCTCATCTGCTTCCTTAATGTGAGCAGAAAATTTATTCACTAACATGAACATTTGTCAGGTCAAACCTCTTCACAATATCCTTAATATTGAAAATGTAAATCACTCTTAATGAGCAAAATCATGTATACCATGCAATGGGGGTATGATAATATATTTCATATTATATAAACCTTTAACATATGTGCTTGAATAATGACTATATCAGCTTTATTTCAAATAGATGAGTCAGAGCCAAATAGGTCTGAGTCTAAACCTGTGTTTTTTTATAAATAAGAAAAACAAAACAAAAACAAAATGCCTAGTGCATTTGGATAGGTTTACTGTCATAAGATGTACCACTAGCAGTCAGTATGTGAAAATCCTAAGTGTGTGTGTATGTGTGTGCCATCAGTCTCTGCATAGGGGGTCATTAATGAGTACCTGGTATGCTGCCAGGGTATCCAAACACATCATTATTTAAAAAAAATGTGGGAAATGTTTGTTGTGAAACATAAAACAAATCATTCCAAGTTCTAAAATGTGAAATTTAAAAATCACTGGAATGTGCATGAAGTGCACATTATTAACCAGGGTACCTGGTTGAGAAGTGGCTGTTAGACCACTGGGTGGTCCAAGGTTCTATTTTGGGCACTGAGTATTAAGTGTCACAAATTATGGGGTATCATAGGGTTAAAAACCTTAATATCTAATGACTTTTGATGCCATATAATTCTGGATGCAAAATTCATGATTATCAATAAAATGAAAACAGGAGTCCAGATCAAGTCTAGCAGCTAGAATTGATCCAAAGCAATGATCATAACATCCAGTAGGGCCTCACTACCCTTCTGGACAATGAATATGTCTTTTAGGACCTTACTGTGAATTCCACAGGATACAATTAAATCATGTGGGCTTGTAAGGTATTCTTCATCAACAAGCTTTTTAGGATTACATCACTGGTCTTTATCGGCAATAACATGTGCAGTTTGGGCTTGTAAGAAGACCCATACTTTTAAAAAGAATGATAAGCATAAAAGCAAGCATCTCTCTCTTTCTGGAACCTAAAAGAAAAGAGGAAAGAAAAATATAGCTAGTTTAGTACTATTCCTCCCATTGGGCTATGGAAAAGTAATTTAATCTCCTTTAAACAGGTTCATTTGATTGGCATGTAGCCATTTATCAATGACTGTTATAGTGAGGCAGTCAAACTTGGTAGCCTGCAGGACTGCAATGTTTACAGTGGGATAGGGCCTGTTGTTGGGGCTTGCCCATATCTTATGAAGCAAACAAATATACCTTTTGGATGTCTTGTTTGAAATATTTAACATATTTATCTACTGATGCTCCATCAATAGTGGCAGTACACAGGTCCAGAAATAAATGTTCTGGGAGTCTCATGGACCATCCTGTCATGATTTCAAAAATGGGTACGCTGTGTACCTGCAGAGGATGTCCCTCTTATTGCCATAAGGAGTAAAGGCAATAATGAATTTCAGTCCTTTTAGGGTTTTCTGAACAAGTTTGGATAACATAACTTTTATCTGCCTGTTAGCTCATTCCACCTGTCCTGATGATTGTGGGTTGTGAGGGATATAAAACTTTTGTTTTACCCATAACAAATCCAGAATTTCCTACATTACTTTGGCTATTAAGCCAGATCCCTGTAATCAGAATTTAGTTTTAGGGGTAAAACCCTACCTGGTAAATAGCTGGTTTACCAAGACATTTGCAGTCACTTTGACTGTGTTGTTCTCTTTTGGGATAACTTTAAACTGTTTGGAAAATAAATCGGTGATCACTAGTGCAAACTAGTTGCTCTTAGTGGTTGGCATAAGGCCAATGTAGTCAAACTGGATATTTTTCCAGGGGCCTTTTGCTTCTGGGGTAACAATGCATTTGTCCTAGTTCGTATAGGATTGTTCTGTGCACAGATCAAACAGTTACTAATGTAGTGTTCTACATCATTTCTCATGTGTAGCCATAAGACAGAGGATTTTAGTCTGTCTAGGGTTTTTACTGACTCACTGGTGTACACCAGTTGGAGTACTATGTATTTGGTATAGTTGATAAAATCTACTCTCAGGTGTTCAGGAATTACCCGTAACTTTTCATGAGTGTTACAGCAGTGATATTCAAAATGAGTAGGCCATCACTGGATAGGTGAATGTTATTTTCACTTTCTTATAAGAGCTATTTCTGGAAGTTATTCCTCAGTTCCTTTATTAAGGAACCTATACACTGCACTTAAATGAGGGGCCTTCTTATAGACCATAAAGAATCTATATACAACATGCTCGAACCTTATGAATATACAGTATTTAAACTGGTTAGGTTTGTGTTGTACACAAACAAGTCACTGTATTTTACAGCGATACTACAGAGTAGTGGAACAGAAGTTTGTCTTCTGCCAAAGAAATTCAGTTTAGAGAGAAACAGTCCCAATTAGAAACTATAATAAAAAAGCATTGTATCTGCAGTGCTTTCTGAATTATCTCAAGGACTTTTCTTGAAGCGGGCAGAACTTAACCCTCTCATGGAGTGCTAGTGTCATTTTACGTAAGAAAAAATCTTTTTATTCCTTTCTTAACATAAGCTGTGTCTTTCTCAAGGATGTTCCAGCTCTCTAAACCATTCACAAATATTTGTGGTAATTAGGAGGTGCCTCACCTCCTTGCTTTTCATTGCATTTGCCAGGCGTGTTTTAACATTGCCTGTGAATCATACATATATGATGATGCAATGACTAGCCTTGCACACTCCATCATTACTAGGATGTACAATAAATCCAAATCCTGCTATCTGACTCTCGTTGGTTTGTGTGGCTGAGTCATCAGTCAAAACATGACACTCAGTGGTGTCTTTTAACACTTTCTGAGGTTCTGTCAGAAAAGGCACTGGGACAGGTAGGTCAGTGGGTTGGAGTGAACAATCATGGGTCTCTCCTGTAAATTGTAGGCCATGGGCCAACAAGGATGGAGTTTTGATAGGAAGGCCAGTGATGTCATAATCCTGTAAAATGAGAGACCAGTGTGTAAGTCTGGCATTGGATACAGACTCATCTTTTACTCTGTCTGACAACAGAAAATTAGTTGGCAAATGCTTGGAATACAGCACAATGGGTGCATATCCAGTGATGTACATAAAGTATCTCACTGCCCAGTATGTAGCCAAAAGAGTCCTTTCACAAAGGTTGTATTTCAGCTCCACTGGAGCAAGCATCTGGGATGCATAAGCAATGGGTCTGATGTGTCCATTGTATGTTTGGGCTAAAACTGCTGAGATTGCTTTATCTGATGTGGCAGTTTCAAAATAATGTCCTAAAACTGTGTTAGGATTAACCAGTGCTGGGGCCATGGTCAGTGATCTGAAAAGAAAAGACAATATCAGTATTAGGGTGCCTTGTACCTTCTTACCTGTAGTGCCTGCCATTGCAGCCATAGTATGGGATGATCCAGGTGTCACTGATGGAGGGGATTCTGCATCATGTGTAGGCAGTACTGGCACTATCAGGGTTGCTTGTACAGTGGAGAAAAGTGGTGTGCAACCTGCACATAGTTCTACAGCTATGGATTGTGGTTCAGTAGCCATCGGGGTGGAGAAAGTAGTGCTGAGACAGTTTTCAGCTCAGGTTCAGAAATAAAACCTGTAACCCTCCCCCCACAACGTGGCCTGTGATGCTGAAAATATCAGAATCAGGGCTGTCCCTCCCCCATCAAATGTAAGTGGGTTTCCCCACTGGAGTGTTGCTGGATGGTAGCAACATTGTTTTTAATGTTGCAGCTTAAGATATTAAGCACTGCATAGGAAAAGCAGCACATTCAGTCTTCTCAGCTGATGTTACATTGCACAGGAAATGAAAACAACTTTTCGTGTAATTAACTTCAATGTGTTCTTTATCCAAGGACACTTGAATACCATAAACACTGCTAATAAAGCAAACATTGTTACGAGCATCAGATGCTGACTTCATGACGGATTGTATTTTAACCTTATTCAAAAGTACATCAGCATAATTTTTAATGAGAATCTTCTGTCCTTCAGAAACACTAGTGTTACTGATAACATTATTAATCATGCCAAACAACTCTGGTTTGTTTTGTTTGGTTATGGCAGCAATCACAGGTCCCTGTGACTGCAGGATCGAATCTCCATGATATGGTGGTCGGCCATTTTGGATTACCTCATGGGCATCATGGGTTACTGTGTCATGACCATCATCACATGACCATGAGCGGCCATCTTGGGGATGGTATGGAGATGCAATCTGATGACATGTGCGTCCACCATTTTGAAACTCTAACAATTCTCCATTTTGTGAATCACGGAAAAACAAGTAGTTAGCCTTTGTTGTAGTCCACCCCACAGCATACTGTGAGTTTTCAAAATCAAAGTCTTCAACAACAGAAGAGGCAAGGTCTTTGGACATTAAGTTAGTATACCCTGCCAATACTTCTGGCTGACAGCAAAAATTTGCCATATCTGACTTTTTACTCCTACATCCTAACTCAGATACAGGAGTTAGCAAGCTATTAAGTGCTTTGTTTTCAGATTTCAAGACATTCCTATCTTGTAAAAATGCTTATTATTGACAGAAGCTGTGTCATAGTTTATATTGAAAACCTTCATTTCAAGTCTGCTGTAATTAAAACATACTGAATCATGCTGTACCTTCAAGGTCTGGTGTTGAAACACCAGCTTATTAACTTTTTCAGTAATTACTTCAGACTTGTCTCTAAGTTTCTTGTTTTCACAATGTAAGGAATCAGTGCTACTAGCCAGAACACCATTAGTTTGAAAAACATTTTTTCTAAGTTTTGCCTTTTGAGAGTTATCTCTTAAGGCATGCAGGTCATTGCTGCTTCTCTCATTAAAGAGAGACTCATTTCCTAGATGGACAGACTCCAGCTCAGACTGTAGTCCAATTATTCTTTCCATATTAGAAGCCTGTTTCAGACTAATCATCTGCATTAAAGCAGCATTCTCCATTTTGCAATCAATATACTCACTTTTCAAAACAGATCTCTTATTTAGAACAGCATCAAAGCAATTAAACAACATTGCAATTAATAATCCTTCAGGATCATTGGTACCATTTTTCAATTCCGCATAATGGACTTTTATGATATCCCTTAAAGGGCTATCATTGGAGTTTGCTACTTTAGCAAAATTAAGCCAACTACTGTTAGCAGTTTGGCTTGTTAAGGCATCCAGCCTCAGCTCAGTACTGATATATTTAGACATGTCTTAAGATAAGAAACCCTTAGCTGTCTGTGGATCAAAAAACTTTGTTTGCAACCAAAATTCATGAAAGCACACAAACAGCCTTTGGTGTATGTGGACACCTAGATGAGTAAATGCCCTTTTGGATCCTTTATAACTGTGTTCCCACAGAGAAAGAATAGGGAAAAAAAATCAAAAATAAAACAACTCATTACACAGAAACTGAATATCTGCCAAGAGATTGTTTTGTCTGCACTGTAGAACACACAACTGACCGAAAAATGTTAAACATTAGACACTTTCAGCTTGTTTGTACTGGGAATCTCTCACCCAGTGTTTTAATTTACAGAGGAAATTAAAAAGAAACTTGGCAAAAACATCCAGACTCCATTTCGCAGTCACCATTATGTTGTCTAAACACTCTTGGTGTGTAGGGTAAACAATAAAAATAATAATAATACAGATTCTTGTGTCTTGGAGTCTGCCAAGAAACATTCGTAAACAAGCAAGGAGTACTAATAAAGCTTATTATACTACTTACGCCAAGCATGTGACAGAGAAAATCGCAAGGGAGATGGGTTTCTCACCATTCCTGAAGAATGTACATAATCTCCAGAATTGTAGATCTTAGGTTCTCGAAGATCTTGTTCTATCTCTCCCAGTGATCCAGCTCTCTGCCCTTCTAGAGAAGTTACAGTAGTGTCTCGAGACAGTTACAATGGGTTGCGGACAGCTAAATACTACAGATAACAGCATAGCAACAGAGAGTACAACATAGCTACAGATATGAGAAACAATATATATTGGTCCTAAGTCATTCTCCATCGGAGAATGACTTAGGAGACCGAATTACTAATGAGTATCACATGAGACAGAATATGCTTCCACTAGCATTATAGCTTAGACAAAAGGAATGCTGACAGTTCAAACTACATGCACATTTCTTACTTACGTGCAATATAAAACATAGAGACATAACAAAAGCTGTCTCTCTCTATCAGCTTGCTTAGACAAAGAGAACTGCTGACAGGCATATTACATGGTGTTTCTGAGTATAAAATACACTACATATAATTATATGTGAATATAAGTATACAATAATCACTGATGATCCCTCTGAGTCATCTTATCAATGATTAGGTAGATAATATATGGAATCTATGTAAAAGACAAACATAATCTAGATAAATGTATTATAGTGAGGTATAATAAATCATGCATGACAATATTAGCATATCTTAGCAGCAAAGCACATTCCTAACACTCATATCTATATATACAGTAAGTGCAAAATAGCAGTATCACAGTACAATAGACCAGGAATACAGCATGAGGTATATGTGAGGTGTATGTGGGACAATAGGGAGCATAACCCAAGAGTAACAATGTGAATGCCACCCAATGGAGCTGGGATAAAATAAAACATCTTATAAGAAAATAATCCAGATGTATTTTTGTCTTGAACTCCCTATAACTGCATGTGTTAAACAGAGAAATACAGTAGATTTCTCAGTTTTCTTATAAATGCACAGTGCAAATTTATAGAGATTATATTGTGATATTTAATTCCTAAAAAAGGTCATACATATTTCACAATATGCCCCATAATATGACTTGAGAATAGTCCTGTTATTTGTTTGCAAACATTTACATTCATTTATACATGCCTTCTTTTTCTCTTACAGGATCCTGTCTTTAGTGGGTCAACAGGATCCAGAAAATAAGCAATTGAATTCATTGTGTTCATTTCTCATGTTACCCACTCTTTCCCCTTTATGCCTTTGAATCTGGGCTTTGGTAATTCACATCTGTCTTATTCCTATCAGGAGAGGTTTGTACATTTCACCATTCCAGAAACATTGATTAAAGTTAGCAATGCTTGTCTTCCTTTGTAAGTCCATTTTTAGCTCATCACCCATTTTAGTGTTACACTGGTGCTTGCATTTGACAGGCAGTGTTTTTGTATTTCTGTGCATTCTCTGTATTGCTATATTATTCATTTGGGTTTTTAGTCACCCCTTCATTTGTATGCCCATTTCCACTCCAAAGGATGCACACTATGAGCATGGCTTTAATTCATTTTTATACCATTTGGTATTATTGATAATGGTGAAAGCCTGTTTAAGTAGATCTGAGTTGTTTGGAACTTATCCACTTGCCCTTAATAACTACTGCTTCCTCCCAGATACAGGTTTTTCACATATCTTCGCTCCCAGTGTTAGTGTGGACAGTAGCGGAGGCAGGTTTGGGGTCATTTGGGAGCCAGGGAGGCCATTCAGTCAATGACAGGCTCCACAATGGGCACTAAACAGTGAATAAAGATGGTGGCAGGGTGCCACTACTCACACTGGGGAAGCCAGGAGGGGTGACCACCCCCCCAGACCCCCCTCTGGCTCCACCACTGTGTGGCTCACCTCTCTGGCATATCACCTGTTCAGTTCATTGACATTTGCAATAATGTATTATTTGTTTACAAGGATTTCTTTGTGTTTAATATGTAACAAAATTATTGCCATGCTTTTTTGCAACTGTATGTTTGTACATAATATGACTTGAGAATAGTCCTGTTATTTGTTTGCAAACATTTACATTCATTTATACATGCCTTCTTTTTCTCTTACAGGATCCTGTCTTTAGTGGGTCAACAGGATCCAGAAAATAAGCAATTGAATTCATTGTGTTCATTTCTCATGTTACCCACTATTTCCCCTTTATGCCTTTGAATCTGGGCTTTGGTAATTCACATCTGTCTTATTCCTATCAGGAGAGGTTTGTACATTTCACCATTCCAGAAACATTGATTAAAGTTAGCAATGCTTGTCTTCCTTTGTAAGTCCATTTTTAGCTCATCACCCATTTTAGTGTTACACTGGTGCTTGCATTTGACAGGCAGTGTTTTTGTATTTCTGTGCATTCTCTGTATTGCTATATTATTCATTTGGGTTTTAGTCACCCCTTCATTTGTATGCCCATTTCCACTCCAAAGGATGCACACTATGAGCATGGCTTTAATTCATTTTTATACCATTTGGTATTATTGATAATGGTGAAAGCCTGTTTAAGTAGATCTGAGTTGTTTGGAACTTATCCACTTGCCCTTAATAACTACTGCTTCCTCCCAGATACAGGTTTTTCACATATCTTCACTCCCAGTGTTAGTGTGGACAGTAGCGGAGGCAGGTTTGGGGTCATTTGGGAGCCAGGGAGGCCATTCAGTCAATGACAGGCTCCACAATGGGCACTAAACAGTGAATAAAGATGGTGGCAGGGTGCCACTACTCACACTGGGGAAGCCAGGAGGGGTGACCACCCCCCCAGACCCCCCTCTGGCTCCACCACTGTGTGCCTCACCTCTCTGGCATATCACCTGTTCAGTTCATTGACATTTGCAATAATGTATTATTTGTTTACAAGGATTTCTTTGCATTTAATATGTAACAAAATTATTGCCATGCTTTTTTGCAACTGTATGTTTTTAGGACTTCTCTGCTTTAAATACAGTATCTATCTGAACTACTGCCATGCTGTTTTTGCAACTGTATATTTTTGATATTTTATCTTGTACTTTTACTGTATCTGCCTGCTTGTGTGTACCTCTTTAAAATGTGAACATACATGTGGGATGGTTTTGGTATGACTCCACACCCTGATGAAGAGGTAGAGTGTCACATAGCACCAGGGATCTGTTTACTGATGTACACACACTGAATACATTTTCTATTTATTTATTTATTTATTATACATATTGGAATTACAACCCTTTGAGTCAAGGACTCATTTCCAAAGGCTCCACATCAGTTCCAGTGGATTCAACACATAGACAGCAACACAAATGCAGCATGATAGACAGGAGGTTACAGAGGTTTTTTGTTACATACCAAACAGTGAATAGCAAGCAGAATTCAAATATTTGCATGTGTCAAAACAAACAACATAGAATCCTGAGCCATCAGTGCTCAAATAAGAGTTACAGTATACAATAGCAGTACAGAGGTCTATGCAGTGCGATAGCTAGGCTCCAAGGACAAATACAGTAAATTTAGAATTGTAGCCTGAGATAAGGCAATTGTCATCAAGAGTCTAGGAAAGGGGCTGGGGAGGGAGTGGGGCATCTATGGGCTAGGATCCCGCTTGTGGAGAGTATTTGGAGCTGGGGGTGGAGAACATGAGGCTCTTGAGAGCTGCCTTAAAAGGACCTATTTTAGTGAGTGAGGAGATTGAGGAGGGGAAGGTGTTGAACCAGTGTGGTGCCCTGTAACAAAAGGATCTCTGGGTGAGTGATGTCCACACCCTCAGGACTCTGAGAGTGTCCTTAGTGGAGCCACGGGTAGAAGCAGAGGGGGAAGCAGGGTGGAGATAGGCAGACACCCCTGGGTGGGGTAGAGACCTATATGTATTTTTTTAACCAGCAGGAAGGTCTGATATTGTAACCACTCTTCTAGGTTGAGCATGTTGGCCAGCAAGTACAGAGTGCATACATGAGTCCATTTGTCTGCACCAGTGAGAAGCCTACGGGCCTTATTTAGGGATAATTGGATTCTCCTGTGGGTGGTGGCATCAGTGGCAGCATAGACAGGGAGGCCATAGTCTACAAGAGTTAGGACAGAGGAGGTGACAGCCAATCTGAGGGCATCTGGTGGGAGGCAGTCCTTATGATGGTAGAGAAAACCTATGCGCATGTTAATTGCTGAGGTAAGCAGGTCAATATGTGAGTGAAAGGAGAGGGCAGAGTCAAAGGTAATGCCCAGGTATTTGTAGTTGCTAACTTGTTCTAGTAGGTGGAATGAGCTGTATAGTATGTGGAGGAGCGAGTTTTTTGCCTTATTTTGATGATGGGCAAACAACATGGCTTTTGTTTCTTAATGTTAATGACCAGCCTGCAGTCATTGAACCAGTTTCCAAATTGACTGAAAGAGTGCTGGAGGGAGGTCTGAAGAGAGGAGGAGTCAGGGTGGGAGGAGAGGAGAACCGCATCATCTGCATGTAGCAGGACCTTGCTGGAGCAGGAGCTGAGTAGGGCATTTACACAGAGACTAAAAAGAAGAGGGCCCAGGATGGATCTCTGTAGGACCCCGGTGCGGACGGGCAGGTGCTGGAGAGGGTGCTGTTTATTTTGACACACTGGGACCTTGTAGAGAGATAGCTAGAGAACCAGTCCTGAGGGCCTTGGGAAAAGCCTAGCTGAAGAAGAGTGTCCAGTAAGAGTGAGTGACAGACCATATCAAAGGCCTTGGAAAGGTCGATGTAGACAGCCTCTGCAAGGTGGCCTTTGTCAAGGATTTTGTGAAGGAAGTTAGAGAACTCCACGAGAGCAGTGGTCGTACCATGACCTGGATGGAAGCCATGCTGCTGTCTGAATAGGAGATTGTGGGAGGCAAGATATTCAGATAATTGGTCTGCCACTATTTTTTCCAGGGCTTTACAGAGAGGAGGAAGAATAGAGATTGGCTGATAGTTTCCAGGAGAGGAGGTGTCACCACTTTTGAAGATGGGGGTGATTGCAGCCTTTCTTCAACCTAAAGGGAACTGGCCCAGGCAGAGGGAGCAGTTGAGTAAATCAGTCAGGGGGTAAGTAGTTCATCAAGGACCTGCTGTAGGATCCTATTATCCAGAGGGTCAGAGGAAAAGCTTGTAACGCTGAGGGCTTTTTTTAGATAATGCCAAGAGTTTTGTGGTGAGAAGGTCCTCAGGTAGAAAGGTGGGTAAGGGAGGGCTGTGGCTGGGGGGAGGTAGGGTCAAAGAAGTTAATAGGGAGAACTGTGCTGAGATTTGAGAAGGTGGTGTTTAGGCAGTCTGCAATATTAGCGGGGTCAGTGATAGCAGTCCCATTAAAGTTGAGTAGAGATAGGAGTGGGGGGGTGAGACTTCCCATTTAGCTCCTTTATGTTGTCCCAGAAGTTCCGGGTAGACCCCCAGGAGGAGGCTAATGTGGATCTGTAGTACTCTGCTTTAGCCTTACGAGTGGCCCACATACATCTGTTGTGCTCAGCATTGTAGGATTGCCTGTTCCCAGGCTTGCCTGAGGAATTGGCTCTATGCCAGAGATTGTCTCTGTGGTGGAGCTGTTTGAGCAGTGATGCTGTGATCCATGGTGCACTATGTTGCTTAGTCTGGGTTTTGACCAGCAGGGTAAAGATGTCACAGGCCTTATTGAAGGAATGGGTAAAGTAGTTGAGTGCTTCATCAATACTAGGGGCCCAGTTGATTGGTGACCAGTCCTACTGGGTGAGGCACTGCTTAAGCCTAGCTAGGTTACCTGGCTGGATAAGTCATCGGGAGACCATGCTGGGCACAGGTTTTGATAGACAGCAGGACCATGTGAAAGTTACTGGCGAGTGATCACTCAGGGAGTTTGGATGGACAACGATGTCCACAATTCTGTGTGGGCGGTTGGCAAGGATGATGTCCAGTAATGTGTAAGAGCCATTGGATGGGTTCAAACAGGTAGGCTGGGTTACCAGCTATGTTAGGTCCAGGGCTGCAAAAGCATCCTTGGCAAGGGCAGATGAACTGGCAAGCCAGTTGGTGTTGAGGTCACCCACTAGTATCTGCTCTCCCTTATGCGGGAGGCTGGACAGGTAGTCAGTTAGGGATTGGATTGCTTGGGTTTGCTTCCATGGGGGAATGTAGGCTACTGAGATAGTCAGAGGGGCCCTGGAGGGGTCTGGGGTGATTCTAAGTGAGATGGCTTGGGTACCGTGGTTGAGTTTGGGAATTGGTAGAGCGTGGCCCATTAAGCAGTCACATATATAGACGGCGCACCCATCCCCATGTTTACCAACTCTATCTTCCCTAAAAGGGAGTAGCCAGGGACAGCGACTGCAGAATCTGGGGTAGATTTAGACAGTTAGGTTTCCACAATTGCTAGAATGTCAGGCTGGTGTTGTGCTATCCAGCATTGGAGGGCAGTGTTTTTTTTTTTTAAGAGGCTACAGATGTTCATAGAGGCTATGCGTAGCCCTGATGTAGGGAGAGTCTGAGTTTGGCAGGGAGGATACGGGCCAGGGTTTATATGAATGTTGCCAGATAGGAGTAGGAGAAGGGAGACAAACCTGAGGAGAGAGGACATACATCGTTTTTGTGTGAACTGTGGCAGTAGTAAGTTGAGCTAACAGGAAGAGAGCATGGTATAAGCTGAGCACATATGGTCAGCCTAGCATGGTAAAGCATTGGCAATGGTGTGTTGTGGGAGACCAGATGTAGATGGAGCTGGGCAGGGTGGGGTGGGGGGTAGGATGATGGTGGTGGACAGGGTGGGGGTGGGAGAGTGGATAGAGGGGTAGGGAGAACCTCAGGGATATTAGCAGTTAATGTTGGTGACAGACAAAGGTGGGGAATAAAGCCTGAAGGACCAGTAGAGGAACTGATAGATTTGGTCTTAGGAAGAGGCCCATGATTGTCAGTGGGTAATGTGAGTTCATAAGGAATAAAGCTGGCAGACAGCCACTCAGCTACTTCCTACTAGTAAAGAGGCCAGCCAGAGAAGAGCTGGGGTGGAGCCACAGAGTATTTAATTAAGGAAGGGGTGGTGGATGGGTGGGTGGGCTGTGTGGGAGAAAAAAATCAAGCAGGTAGGAGCTTAAACAAGAAGCTCCCTGATTTAAATTACAGCACTGCTTGAAAAAGGTGCCAAGTTTTTTAAAAAAAGTCTTGTCTGCAGTCTGATGCTCCGAGTCCAGTACCTTCCGTAATGGCATTTTTCAGTGGCTTGCAGTGAGGGGGCTGGGGAGGGCTGTGAAACTTCAAGCCCTCAGACCCTTCCATAATGGCAGTTTTTGGCAGATTGCAGTGAGGGGCTGGGAAGGGCTGTGAAACATGAAGCCCTCAGACCCTTCCATAATGGCAGTTTTGGGCAGATTGCAGTGAGGGGCTGGGAAGGGCTGTGAAACATGAAGCCCTCAAACCCTTCCATAATGGCAGTATGCATATGTATGCATATGTAACCCTTCTGTATTGGCAGTATGGCATATTTTGCCATATGGTGAGCACTGTCTTTTACGTGTGCCTATGTACACTGAACCAGCACTGTACCACTGATCCCCAGTCCCCCTGCCTTGGCCAGCAGAGTCTATATGTAATGTTGGGGCATCATGATCAGTCTCTTGGGAGAGAGCTGGCCTATCTTTTCATCAGGCACTGTCTAAGGTAGGAATGGAGGCAGTCTTGATACTGTGGGTGACCACAGGATGTTGGCTATTTCCGTCCATCTGGATAGCATGGCAGATGATCATTGGTCGTTGCCAGAAGTGGTGTACTGTACAGAAGTACAGGGGGATATACTCACCTAACAGAATGATGGCCACACTGTGCCACCCACCTCAGGAGCCACGGCAGCCTCAACAGCCCTCCATGATGATGTCACAATCACCATTCTAGACACCCTGCTGGCCTGAAGAGTGCACAGATCATCAGGGCCCTGCAGTGAGTTGTTAAACCATGGAGTAACTTGGTAACTTGGTAAATTTAGACAAAGTAGGCTGAGGCCTATTTAATTGTCTCCCACTCCTAGTGGGTTTATTTCATAATGTAATGTTTACCATTTAGAAGCAAATGAGCATCCAACTCGCTTTTGAAAGAGTTAAAGATAATTGCTTCTGCCACTTGTTTAGGGAGACTATTCCATATAAGGGAAACTCTGGAAACAAAAAAATTTAAATGTCTACTTGTTTTAGAAATATTTACAGAAACTTGTTTATCATGGGATCTTGAATTAAAGGTTTTATGGGTCCTAACAATGCTACATTGCTCTATTAATGTTACATCATCCAAGATGTAGTACAAAAATAGTAAATCACCTCTGATTCGCCTAAGCTCCAAGGGATACAGATTTAGCACCAGTAATCTGTCCTCATATGCCATATTATGCAAGCCCTTTATAGATTTGGTCAAACGTCTTTGGACTCTTTCAACTTTGTGTATGTCTTTCTTTAAATATGGGTTCCATATAGGAGAGCCATAATCCAGTTTAGGGAGTACATAAGCTTTATAGAGTTTGAGTAAACACTCCTTATTTCTCGAAATGAATCCTTTTTTTATTGAATAAATGATGCCATTATATTTGCCTATCATTTTGGATATATGCATGTTAAAAGACAATTTGGGATCAATCCAAACACCTAGATCTTTTTCTAACTTGCTGCTTTTTAGTTTCTTGTTATTTATGTAGTATGAGAACCTTGGGTTATTTTTCCCAAAATGGGTCACTGAGCACTTCTGTTCATTAAATTTCATATAATTTATATTACCCCATTCTTCTACTAAACTCAGGCTATTTTTTAGTTTTTCAAAATCCCCAATAGTTTTTACTACCCCACCTATTTTGGTATTGTCAGCAAATTTAGTTAAGTGAGATTATACCCCAACACTCATATCACTGATATACAACCCAAACAGTAATGGTCCCAGCATGGAGCCCTCGGGCACCCCCACTAGCTACTTTACCCACCTCTGACAACACACCATTCATACACACTCTCTGTACTCTATCTGACAGCCAGTTTTCAATCCACTTTATTATAGTTTTATTTATACCAAGTTTAATCATTTTATTTATTAACTTGTGATGGGGTACAGTATCAAAAGCCTTTCCTAGATCCAGATAAATAAGATCCATAGGTTTACTTCTGTCTAGATTTACACTAATGAAGTTATAAAAGGCCAATACGTTTGTGTTACAAGAAAGTCCTTTTTTAAAACCGTGTTGAGTAATATCTTCTAAATTCAGTCTTAGCATATCTTTTTCAATACTGATCTGAATCAATCTCTCTAAAACTTTGCAGCAAACTGGCATCAAACTGATGGGCCTATAATGTGATAAACATGCTTTATCACCCTTTTTCAGAATGGGTACAACTATAGCTTTTTTACAATCAAGGGGAATATAGCCAGTAGTGATAGATTTATTGAATATTAATGTTAGGGGCTCCGCTAAGACGTCTGCAAGGTTTTTCCAGACAATAGAGTCAATATTATCAGATCCTGAGGAAGAAGATGATTTTGTCTTGGACAGTTCGAATTTCACAGATTCTTGGCAAATATGGATATCACCAGAGTTTCTTACACTTATATTGTTTTTTATTTTAACATTTGGTACTTGATATGTAGTAACAAAATACTCGTTGAACCTATCAACTATTTCCTTATTATTTTTTATAGTTTTACCATTAATTCTTATAGAAGAAATCCTTTTGCTTTGTTGTTTGTTATTATTAATATATCCAAAAAAAGCTTTCATATTTTTGTTTACAGCTAATTTATTTTCAAAATTTATTTTACCTTTCTTTATTACAGATTTAAGCAGGCATTGCTGTTTTTTATATTTGATAAGATTTATATCTGTAGGGCAAGTTTTATATTTTTTAAAAGCTTTATTTTTCTTCCTGATTTGTTTTTTTATGTCTTTGGTGAATTACTGAGGAATAAATCCCTTACTATTATGTGTTTTACGGGTAGGAACCAATTTTGTTATAAGTAATTTTAATTTATTTTTTAAGTCCTCCCACATGGAGTTTACTCCTAAATTACAAAAGGCTTCCCCCCAAGCTAGTTTTACAAAAACATTTTTAATATTATTCCAATCAGTTTTTTTTATAATCAAAGGCTAAAGCACATTTACTGGTTTGGAGATTATCAACATGTATAGTACATTCAACTATGTTATGGTCACTATTACCTAAATGTGGTAAGATGTCAATATTACAGATCCTACCTATAGAGTTTGTAATAACAAGATCCAATATATTTAGTCCCCTAGTTGGGGCTTCAGCCAGTTGGTTATATCCTTGAGTGGTTATGGTGTCAATTAATGCTTTTTCAATACTGTACTCCCTTTGAGAGTTGCCCAAGAAATACCTGGTGTGTTAAAGTCCCCTAAAATCAAGAAGTCGCCTAAATTGGCTATCTTATTGATCTCATCCAGGAGATTATTATTTAAAAAGTTATTACTGTTAGGTGGTCTATAACATATCCCTAAATTTATTTTTGTAGAATGGGAAAAAGCTAAACTTAACCATAATGCTTCAGGTACATTCTCCATATGTTTATTTACTATAATTTCCTGGCTAGATATTATCTCAGACACATAGCAGCATACACCACCACCCTTTTTATTTTCATGATTTATATTATACAGTTGGAATCCTTGTATGTTGTTTGACCAGTTATTTTTTTCATCCCACCAGGTCTCTGTTGTTTCACTCGAATTTTAAGTTCACTTAATTTGTTGTTATTTAGGCTTCTAGCATTTATAAGCCACATTTTCAATTTATTAGTACTACTTTTCCTTGAATCTGGGGCATGTTTTGGTTTGGAAACATAGGGATGCTTTATATTTGAACCCTCTTCCCCCATGGGAATTAGTTAAAATTAGCTAAGATGATTTTTTCAAATACCCTGCCCATTTTATAAGTGCCCTGGTGACTTAGATGCAAACCATCCCAACTAAACAATGACAAATTGTCTTCAAAGTTTTCCCAATGAGGAATGGTTTTATAACCTTTATTTAGAGTCCATTTCTTTAGCCATTCATTTATGGCTTTAATCTTACATGATGTGTAATAATTTGTCCTAGGGACTGGGAGAATTTCAGAAAACCACTCTTCACAATTTAATTTTGACAGTGTTTTACTAATATTTATAAAATCTTGCTTAATTTCTTCAATATTAAGTTTATTCAAGTCATTTGTACCCACATGTAGGATGACCAGGGGATTTGGACCTGGGTTTGATAAAATATCGAGGCACATTTTATCTATGTCCTTAATTCCAGCTCCCCTAAAGGAAGAACATGTAATATTATGCTTATCTGATCTGCATACAATTTTATCAGCATATTTGACTAATGAATCTCCCAACACAAAAAATTGTCTGCTTTATCTGGATTTTCAATAACATTTGTTGTGCCCCCATTTTTCAAAAAAGATCGAGCTCTTACTGTAACATATCCTATTTTACTTTGATTTGTGTTATATGATTTGGAGTCCGATACTGGAGGTCTGTTTACAATAGGTTCATTTTCGCATAGGGTGCCATTTGAATTTGCATCATACTTTTCTCCACTTCTAATTTCATCGGGTCCTCTTTCAACGTCAGAAACAGATTTGTCTAGTTCGATTAGTGTGTCAAATCTATTTGAAAGACTAATATTATGATCTATTTCTCTCCTTCTAAGTTTAGATTTGTGGCCTATTTTGACTGTAGTCCATTCATCAACTTCACTGTTTGAACTATTATTAAGAGACTCGTGTCTTTTTCTCTTCTCATAGATTCCCTCATTTCCGGGTGATTTTAGAACATAATCACATTTATTTGCACCTAAATTTTCTTCTCCACTATTTGGACAGATATTTGCTGACAACTGGCTTTGATTTTCTTGGCAGCATTCAATTACTGACAGCCTCCTATGGAAATCATCTATATCTTCTCTCAGGACACTGTTGTTTATACATTTATCACAAATGAACAAGGGACATTTAGGGAGGCTTGTATACAGAGCATACATCAGGCATGTATTACATTTAAGACCTGTTTCCCCATCCAGAGTTATTATTATATCATTTTTGGAGATAATTTCTGGTGCTTTTTGCTGTTTTGTACCCTCCGATACAGTTCCTAATGCAATTAAATCAGCCATGATAATTTGCAGTAAATTCACGTATATGAGTTGCATTGTACTTACAGAGTTGGAAGTTTTATTTTACAGGCCTCACTCTTTACGCTCTTGACACGTGTGACACACGATACGCGCGTCTTCGCACATCTTCGTGCCGCCAGCGCGCTTGCACTGCTCTTCTTGCCCTGCTCGCTGCAGGGCTGTTTAAATACAGCTTGCTACCTGGAAGTAGCCTCACGCTGTTTCTAAAATCACTCGTTTTTAGAAACTGCAATAATTTACTTTTGAGGTAATGGTAGTAGTGTATTTAGGAAAAAAAACCCTCAGGTAGCAGTAATTTAATAAAAGAAAGGTTAACAGCTGAGTCTTTGGTTGGGGCTGTTGCCACGGAGACCAAGACTCCTCTCCTAGTGCAGCTAGGGCTCCAAAACCTCACAATATTATGAAGTAACTTTTAAAAATCACAAATGTTGTTTAACATACAGTTCACAGTATACAAACAGTTCAAATTCCATATAAAAGTGCTGTCCCTCTGCACAGATAAGCATATGTGCCAAGGAGCTATCTAAAAGAAGCTGCTCACTGCAGGGCTGTTTAAATACAGCGTGCTACCCGGAAGTAGCCTCACGCTGTTTGTAAAATCACTCATTTTTAAAAACTGCAATAATTTACTTTTGAGGTAATGGTAGTAGTGTATTTAGGAAAAAAAACCCCTCAGGTAGCAGTAATTTAATAAAAGAAAGGTTAACAGCTGAGTCTTTGGTCGGGGCTGTTGCCACAGAGACAAAGACTCCTCTCCTAGCGCAGCTAGAGCTCCAAAACTTAGCGATATTATGAGGTAACTTTTAAAAATCACAAATGTTGTTTAACATACAGTTCACAATATACAAACAGTTCAAATTCCATATAAAAGTGCTGTCCCTCTGCACAGATAAGCATATGTGCCAAGGAGCTATCTAAAAAGTACCCATGAAGAAGGCATTGTTCTGGAGAGGAGCCACCTGAGGTGAGTCAAGTGTGAGAGGGGCAGCAATAGATGGGTGAGCCTGAAGTGAAGAGGAGGAATGGAAGACCAGTCATGTGGCAGAAGTGAAATAAGGCATAACATATAAAAACAAAAAAGTAAAAGGATAAGAAGGTTAGAAAGGTAGGCGTAGGAACAGACAAGAGAAATGGGGTCACAGAGTAGGGGTTTTATGGTAGACAGGGAGAAAGAGAAACCAAAAGAAATAATGGGTAATGCTAAATCACAGCTAATGGAGCCAGTAAGAGAAGGTAGGAGCATGTTAATTGGAATGATCTCTAGATAGTATTCAAGATAGGCTAGTGGTAGGACATTTAGAGAGTCTCCAAATAAATATGTCACAAGGGCCAGATGATCTGCACTTCAGGGTTGAATGGGAACTAGAACATGAGACATTATGATTGCTGGCTAACATTTTTAAGGAGTAATTAATGACAAGGACAGTGAAGGATTGCAGGGCAGCAATCACATCACTGTTATAGGAGAAGAGGTATAGGGTGACCTGATTAATTACAGAGAAGTGACTAACTTCAGTCATAAGTAACTTACTGGAGGTGATTATCAAGGACAGGATATTGCAGCACTTGTAAACAGAAAACAAAGAACCAGTGCACAAAAGGACCCAGGAAGGGTACTGCTAATAAAATCAGGTTTTGAATAAATACAAAATTACACATATCCAACTAACTCAACGCATCAAGAGAAGTATATGCAAATCATTTTAAAATAATGTAGACTGGTTCTGCTTAAAGCAGAAGTATTTAGTGGCAAACATGCAATACAGTACCATCTTGTGCACAAGCTTTATGCTACAAGCCATGAAGACTAGAGATGGACAAAATTGACCACTGGAGTCTGATTCCATCGCATGTCTCTTATATTCCTATAATCATTAAGGAAGAACTGTGATTGATGGTCAGAGAGACAATAACGTTTATCAGAATAGTTTTTACCTGCAGTCACCAGTTCTAAATTTAAAAAGGTAGACAACCTGAAGTGAAAGAGACTTGACAATAACCTAGCAGTTTGTGTTCCTTTTGTGCCTTAGAATACATGACAGCAGCAACCAACAGATTCTTTTCATCTTCCAACTGGGCAATCAATACTTAATATTTTCTGCAGTTACAAAACACAGTAGCTAGTATCATCTGGACCCTTTATTTATTGTATTAGGAATACAATTGTTATGAAAAAAGAGTTCTGGATTGTAACTACTGGGAAGTTAGAATTGAATGGAAATTTTCTAAATGACCTGTATGACTTCCATGGTTGATAAGGCAATAAATGAAATTACACAAGTGCCTGCACTTGTTTGTTTAATACCACATTTATCACAACTACTTTGGTAAATTTCATTATCAGCTAAGTCATAAACTTTTGACTATTTGCATTAAATGTTTTAGTTTGAAGTCGTGGTCACCACAGCTTACAGTAAATGAAGATATTCTTTCACGGCAATACATTTAATGCTTTCTTTTTCCATTTGTGGTGCACAGCTTTACAAGACTATTTCAATGTTTAAAACACAATGATTCTCAAATGATATAGAAACTACTGAACTTAGATCAATAAAGCTGCATTTATGAAGGTAAACAAGATACTTTTGTATTATGTTTCATGAGCCATTGAAATAAAAGGATTTTTTAGAGTACATACTTTGCTGCATGGGTCAATAGCAATTAGTTTTCATTAGTGTGTGGCTCTGTGACCTTGCTTAAGTAGGCAAGGGGGATAGCATATTTTCATCATAGCATATGGTGCTCTTTTATGATATAATATACAGTATTTGTGTTTAAGATTAGGTTAGCATTCTGTCACTGAATAGTTGGGTTCTAGTCATGCCTCGTGTCTTACATTAGGTGACATATTTTGTTAGTTAAGGTGGGTTAACAGTAGTCTGTAGTTAACAATCTAAAACTCTCACAGTCTGGCACATCTCAAATCAAATATCAGCTTTTGCTCTAGAAATGTCCACAAGTAACTAAATGATCACTGCTTAAGCAAGCAACAAGCATATGTAGGATTGGTTATGGATGAGCAGTAGATTAAATGCTTAAAGAATGTAAACCATGGCTGTTGCTGTCTCCATCTCAGGCTTGGACTGCAAGTCTTCTGAGGTACCATTGAGCTTGTTCGTATGGCAAAATAACCCATTTTGAGGAGGCTTCCTCCCTCAGAGGTGCCACAGGGACAAGATCACTTATACTGTACATAGGGTATCTTAGGGAGATTAGTAATGATTCCTAATGTGGAGAGAGAGGGTGCTGGTGGAGGAGTGAGCTGGTGAATTGTTGAGCTGAGGAAATGTGAGTTAAGAGGAAGTTGGAGCATGGTCTTTAAACAGTGCTGAGATGGAGCAAGTCATGTCACCCTCTGCTGCACTGAACCACATTCGTAACCTCTTAATTCACTGGTTCAGCTAGAAAAGTAACTAACTATTTTATGGTATGTACAGGACTGGTTATGAATATAGATTGCTTATGTAATGTTAACTTTGGCCATTCCTCTTTGAAGGGGACTACCACCCTACTGAAGTCAGGGATGGGATGAATAGTACTTTTTACTCTTCAACCAAATGCCAAATAGTTACTAATAATATTTATATAATAACAGATATGAATGCAAATAGTAATTTTGTATATGAATGTTTTTATTTTTCATATATTTATTTTATTATTTTCCTTTTTATTTTGTAGTAGTAGTAAGTAGTAGTAGTAAAATGTTTATTCAACTGAATTCATAGCAGTGAAAACGTACAACTCAACTGAGACAAGCTCATTTCCAGTGAGGCCCTAGATTATATACAAAAGTTAAAATACAATGCAGTTCCAAGGATAATATAATAAATATCAAATACATTAAATAATCATTACATCACAATAAAACATAAATCCTACAGCATACATAATACATAGAAACAACAATTTCCACAAGACAGACATTATTATTACTTTATTGCACTATCAGTTTCAAGTATCCATAAAGTGACAAGAATATAATTATTACAGGTTTTGCACCTCAGGTGATTCCTTCACTAACTTTCCTAATAGCATCTCATTGGAACCAGGCTCTAATTTCACCAGGGTGTACATCCTTTGTCCTTGATCTATATTCCTGTGTCACAGTATTCCAAAGAAGAAAACAGTGAGCACTAATGTGCTGGATTTTAGGAAGGTCAATTATAAGAAGATGGGAGAGATACCAAAGTTATACATAGCTGGTCTTAAGAATAGCATGATGGTGGACCAAACATGGGCAGTGATCAGGAAGGGTATATAATAGTTGCTGGGCACTAGGTTACTATCACAAAGACAAGAATAGCACTGCCCAGAACAGCGCAGTAACAACAGCGCCTACAACAACAGCACCTACAAAAACACACTGTGGACTGCCACTACAGCACAACATGAAATCATGTTCATGCTCTGCCCCTCTGCACCCCCCAACATAGGGGGCTTTGCCCCCCACACCCCTATCTCAAAATTAACCAACTCTGAGGGGGAGTTGGATCACGGGGGAAAAGTGAAGCTCGGGGGGGATCTGTGAGATAGGACTTAGTAAAATTTACACACGTCTCACAGACAAAACCTTGGAAACCAGGAACATAACCCTGGTCTCCAGATCCACACTGGCTCTGCTCATGCCTTAGCCCTCTCCATCATGGGAGCAGCTCAGCCAGCGACCAACATTTCCTGGCTCTTCTCTCCATCTTGCAGTCACTCCCTGTGACTTGATGGCTACAGGGGTAGGGGTAGCTGCTGTTCACTGTCCTATCCCTGTCACTGTCCTTGTTTCTCTCTCCTTACAGTGCTGTTCTTCACATGCACTGTTAAGGGAGTGCTGTTTTAACTGGGTATCCTAGTGGCTGCCATTAATATCTGCCTTAGACAAAAGAAGAAGTTCAATGCCAGAAAACCAATCTGGTTCAATAGAGAGATGAGCCAGGCCATGAGGAGTAAGAGGGCTACAGACAGAAAGTTTAAGAAATCTAGAGGGGCTCAGGAAGAGAGAGAATACCAGAAGGAAACTAAGGAGGTTAGTAAGGTAGTCAGGCAGGCCAAGACTAAGAATGAGCTGCAAACTGCAGAGGGGATATAGGATGGAGATAAAATCTCCATAGTGAAGTGAACGGCATAGTGAAGATAAAAAGGAGGGAAGGGTAGGTGGAGGATCATGGAGGGAAAGCAGAAGCATTGAACAAATACTTTTGTTCTGTTTTCAATAAGGGAAAGGATAGACCTGTGCCACAACAGAGGATGAGGAGAGGGAAAGGGAGAGGAAGGGACTTGTATCATGATATGATAACAGAGGACAGAGTTAGGGAAAGGCTTCTGCCTCTAGAAGTGAACAAACACCAGACTAGATGGCATACATCCAGGGAGATGATACTGGTACTGGCAGGTCTGCTAGAAGATCTGTTCAATAGCTTTCTAGACATTATGGAAGTACCAGGGGAGAGGAGAACCTGCATACAGTATGTGGTACCACTGCACAGCAGTGGGGTTAGGGATGACCCATGGAACTATAGGCTGGTCAGTCTGACCTCCATTGTCTATAAGCTGATGGAGTCTATTCTAAATGAAAGGTTGATAGGATTCCTTGAGACAAATGGGATTCAGGACAAAACACAGCACAAGCTCATACAAGGGACATCCTATCAAACAAACCTGATCAGCTTCTTTGATTGGGTAACAAAGGCAGTATACAGTATAAGAGACATGCAATTAATGCTATATAATTGGATTTTAGCAAAGCATTCAGCTTGGTGTCCCAGAGGAGGCTGGACAAGAATCAGGGGACCTAGGGGTGGGAAACGAATTAAAAAGGTTGGTGGGAGACCTTGCTCCATGAAGACAATACATAGGTCATGTTAGCCCTCTCATAATTTACTTATTTATTTTACTTTCACATGGTATTATATAAATAATGCAAAACTTTATCTAGTAGATAGGTAGTATTCTTAAGCTTATCCTTTCTTTCATCTTTTAATACTCTACATACTGTCTCAGATGATTTCCACTGCACTAATAACACTTATTATACATAGATTAAGTTTATTCAAGTTTAATTACTGTTATTATCAAGGATATATGTAGGAAACAGACTGTATTATTCTTGCATATTTACCTACTGTAATAATTGCTCTAGACATTGTAAAACTTATAAACTAAAAAAAAAACAAGGTTGTTGGAAAATTGACTTAGTGGTCGGACACAAAGGGTGGTGGTGGGGGGAGAGCTATCAGGGATGAAGGAAGTCACAAGTGTAGTCCCATGGGAGGTCAGTACTAGGTCCAGTGTTGTTTAATTTATTTATAAGTCACATTGACGAAGGCATTAAAGGCAACTTTAAGTTTGTTTCAATCAAAGACACCTTGAAATACATCAGTAGAAATAGGTGTGGCAGTGATTCAGTTGATATGAAACTTTTTGCCCAAGTGGTAGAGGAACTTCCCCACCTCATCTCTAGAATTTTTTGCCTTTTCCTGCACTACTTACAGTTCCCTGAGAAGTGGAAGTCTACGCTGGTTATAAATGTTTTCAAAAGTGGAGACCACACTAGCCTTGCCAATTACAGATCCATTTATGTTCCCCCCCCAAGGCCCCGAGAGAATAGTCTCTGACCAACTTTTCACATACCTTGAACAACACAGTGTCCTGTGTGCACAGAGGTATGTCTTCCAGAAGCTCCACAGCACAAAAATGGCACTGTTGGAATACACTGACTATGTTCTTGAGGCCCTTGTCAATGGTGACCTCAAGAGATATATATATATATATATATATATATATATATATATATATATTCTTTCAAAAAAAATTATTAATGCAACAGTTAGGGTTTTACAGTGACAAAAGTGAGAAAATTCACCATTAGGGTTACTACCCTTGCACCCATACCACCCTGCCCCCACCAACAGGCATCAGGGTGTGTGTTGAGTCATCGGTCCTAACTCTCACCCATTCCATATGTAAATAAGCTGAGGTGGTGCAGTATAGGAGAATGGGGTAAGAGTTAGGACTAATGACCCCAACGCACACTCTGATGCCTGTTGGTGGGGGAGGGGTGGTCATGGGGTACAAGGGGTTGTAACCCTAATGGTGAATTTCCTTGCTTTTGTCACTGTAAAAACCCCTAACTGTTGCATTAATGCAGTTTTCTGCAAAGAATGTCCTTACTTTTTGACAAAGCATAGTAAAGTACAATGTGGCGCATGTTAGTGAGAGTGCAGGACCCTTCAGGCCCCCCGCTCCCACCAACTTGCAGATTTCTGCCTAACATAACAGTACAAGTACTGAATAGCATATGTATTGGTGGGAACACAGGGATCTTTAGGCTGCACTTCCACCAACTTGAAATGAACCAAATTTTCATTTGTCAGAGTGGCATAATTCTGCACCTGTTTACATTTTGCACACCTAACCACTGAAAATTACCTCTGTGGCAGTACGGATAGCTACCCTATATATGTCAAGCCACTACCACAACGCAGCATGCTATCTACAAAATGAAAACTGTGTTACACAATATCTCCACAGCAAATTAATTTTCTGACACCTAAGCACCATAATTCACAAGTACTGGACATCCCCTCAGCACCCTCCAAATTTCAAGTTAAAAGACCAAACCATTTCCAAGATATTCAATGTTAAAGTTTGAGATTTTCATTTGTCAGAGTGGCATAATTCTGCACCTGTTTACAGTACATTTTACACACCTAATAACTGAAAAGTACCTCCGTGGCATTAAGGATAGCTACCCTATAAATTTCAAGCCACTACCACAATACAGAATGCTATCCACAAAATGTAAACTGCATCATGCAATATCTCCACAGCAAATATATTTTCTGACACCTAAATACCATAATTCACATCTACAGGACATCCCCTCAACACTTTCCAAATTTCTAGTTAAAAGACCAAACCGTTTCCAAGATATTTAATTTTAAAGTTTTTGCACCTTTAAAAATTCTTTGATCGTGAGAATTGGTCATGACCTCGTGATTAAGGATCATCTTTGATTATGAGGGGACATCTGGTCATGACATTTTTGCTATCTAGTACCTCCCAGAGACATATGTTCCAGCAAAAATCTGGCCATCTTATCCTGCCCTCATGAACAAAGCTCACAATCAAAGAAGTCTTGTGACCAAAAAATTTGCAAGCTTGTGATCAATGAATTTAAAAACATTAAAACTCCATTTTTTTACACAACTACATTAAACCACAGGCATGACTCGATAGAGGGAAGCCCCCTGATCAAAACCCATACTAGTTTTACTTCACAAGTCATTCCTGGGCTGAGATATTTGTTTTTTCAACCCTAAAATCTGCCCATCTCGTCCCTGCCTTGCGAAAGAAGATCGTGATCAAAGAATCTCCCGATCAAAGAATTTGCAGGCTCACGATCAAAGATTGTTAGCGAGCCCCGATCAAAAAATTAAAAAGTTTAAAACTTCATTTTTTGACACAACTACATTAAACCACATTCGTGGCTTGATAGAGGGAAGCCCCCTGAGTAAAACCCATCCAAGTTTTACTTCAGAAGTCACCCCTTGGCTGAGATACTTGTTTTTTTCCAACCCGAACTGAAAACAAGATGACAGCCATCATGATCGATATATATATATATATATATATATATATAGATAGATATATAGATAGATATATATATATATATATCTATCTATATATATATCTATATATATATATATACACACACACATACATATACATATATTACAGGGGTGCTACAGGTTGAGCAGACACTTTAATGTTAAACCCCAAATTTTGCACGTTAATAACTTTGCAACCATTCAATGGATTTGCATGAAATATGGAATAGACTGTATTGGGTGGCAGACCTCTTGATTAGTCAAGTTTCATTTTGATCAGATTTGCTAATTTTGTGCAGTGAATCATCAAAACATGCATTTTTCACTAATTCTTCCAATTTTTCCTTGTTTTGTCTTCATCACACTATGCCCACACCGTTAGGAATTTTGGTCTGAAATGTTCAGGGTAGAAAGAGGTTATCCTAAGAAACAATCCAGCATTGGTTTGGTGAAAAAATACTAATCTATTCCAAAGTTATTACATTTTGCAATTTCAGGTTCTGGGCATGCTCAGTTCAGTCTTTAGGATAGATGCACAGTTTTGATCAAGGATCCCTGGTCATGAACAGCTGATGAAGAGGGATTGCGAAGAGGGATTCAGAAATCTCACAAAATCCCTCTTCTTGAGCAAAATCTGTCTTCGTCAGCTGCTGTTTTGTTTTCTCACTACCGAGGGGAGAAAACAAAATGTTGTGATGCTTCCTGTTCTGTTTTTAATTTTTTGTAGCCAAAGAAAAGAAAACAGTCCCCCAACATCTTGTTTTTTGATGCAGAATCCTGCCATGAAATGTTCAATGCAGAATCTTGCATCAAACTGCCCCTCTGTGGCCCGCCAACATCGGGGTGCCCAAACCGCGTGTCGGCATATACTGTAAAACTGCTTATTTTCCTACAAAGTAAATTTAGTGCAAACACAAATGCAACCATAATTGTGTAAGTCTATTTTAGTGTTAAGTCACAATCACCACATTCACTACAATGGAAAAAGTGCTACTTTGCGTAAATTTATTTTCATGCAAATTGGTGCATCAGCGAAAATAGTGACAATTATTTGACAGTGAAAATTTCAAGTTCTACAGTATTCCCCCCCCCTACTGTGGCATACTTGGAACCCACCCCAGTGTGCCAAAATAATTGTTTATTGTTTTATTTAATGTATGTTTCTGACAAGGGGATGCCCACTCCTGGTGTCAGATGCCCCCCAAAGCCCGGATACTTGCATTGCCAACATTGGGGAGCCCATTCCCTGTGTCAGCATGTATACCCCCTTCCACTACTGTGGAACACTAGCAGCCAACTCCAGTGTGCTGAAATATTTAATTTATGTTTCTGACACCGGGATGCCCGCTCCTGGTGTTGCAATGCCCCCTCCAAGCATGTATACTTGCATTGCCAACATTGGGGTGCCCAGTCCTTGTGTCAGCATGTATCCCCCCCACTAATGTGGCACACTGGGAGCCCAACCCAGTGTGCCCAAATGTGCTTTTTAAAAAAACTGTTAAAAAAAGAAAACTGTCCCCCGGCATCTTTTTTTTACCCTGAAAAAAAGAAAATGGACCCTCATCATCTCCCGCTGCTACTCTCCCCCATCCCAACTGTGCACCCACTTCCCTTCAACCCCCCCTTACCCTATACTTACCTCTAGAGGTCAGATGCTGTCATCTTCTGAGGACTGGGACATGTTTGCACTCTTCAAAGCTGAACCGCAAACTGAGGAATCAAGGTAAGCTCCATATAATGGCAGTCAAAGGGGTTTTCAACTTATGTTGATATCTCAGCCATTTTTAAGAATTTTGACCTCACATTTTCAATATGGGGTTCTTAGGACCCCCAACTCATGAACGCTGGCACTGTCATTTTGTTGCTTTTTCCTGAAAGGTGATTTTGAGGTCGCTGTGTGAAATCACCTTTTGGGTCTGATTAACAAAATGACAGTACCACTGTTCATGAGGTGGGGTCCCATAATGCCCATGTTGCATATTTAGTGAAAAAATTCCCCAACATTACTGCATTATGAGTGCACGTTGTGCAGTTTCTATGCACACTCATAACTTTGCTAATTTTTAATATTTTCGCTTCAGATTTTCAACATTGCCATTTTTTCACATCTCCTTATGAACAGTACAGCTGTCATTTTTCACGTCCTGCCTGAAATGTGTTTTTCCACCTGTGGCACAGAATGGTGCGGTCGCTGAGCCAAATCAACTTTTGGGACAGCCAACAAAATCACAGTGCCACTGTTCATGAGGGGAGGTCCCAAAAAGCCCATGTTGAACATTTGGTGAAAAAGTTCCAAAATATGACCGCGTTATGAGCGTGCATTGCACAGCACTCTTGTCACTTTGCCAGTTTGTCATGTTTTCAACATTACCATTTTTTCACATCACCTCATGAATAGTAAAGCAGTAATTTTTCAAATCCACCCAAAAATGTTTTTCAGCACCTGTGGCGCAAAACTGCATTCCAGTTGCTCAGAATTACATTTCAACAGGGATTTGAAAGTATTCTGTACTGGGCACATGCAGTTAGATGAGAAGAAGGTTATGTTGAATACTTGGGGTGAAAATTATTTAAGATGCGAGTTATGACTATTTTTTGCAATTTCACTACACCTGCTCATAACTTAATGTGTGGAAATGCAGGGGTCAGAGACCCTAGTGTTTCCACAGCTAGATACATATATGCATCTGTGGAGCAATGGGAGCACAGGGTCCAAAGGACTCTGCACTCCCACAGTAAAATGAAGACACTATTATACTATCTCAAAGAGTGAGGAAACAAAAACTTCATTAATGCATCAGTTAGGGTTGAAGAGACAAAAGTAGGGAAATGAGAGGCACTGGTTGAGCCCCTAACACCCACCTATCCAACCCCACCAGTCCACCCACACCCACCCTACACAGACCAGCAGGCATCGGGGTTTGCCTTGGGATCATCGAGCCTAACTCTCACCCCATTATCCTATACTGAACCATGTCAAATTTCTTACACATGGAATGGGTGAGAGTTAGGCCCAACAACCCCAAGGCACACCCTGATGCCTGTTGATCTGTGGAGGGTGGGTGTGGGGTGGGCTGGAGGGGTTGAATGGGGAAGTGTTAGGGACTCAACCCTAACATCTCACTTCCCTACTTTTGTTGCTTCAACCCTAACTGATGCATTAACAAAGCTTTTTGTAATATATATATGTACAGAGTGGGCAGGATATTCAAAGGGGCTGCACCTGGCACAACCGAGTTGCACCAACACAACCCCAGTAATATGCCCCAGTATGATATTGAAAGGTGGGACCAGTGCAGTGCAAGTCCCAATGTGTGGGGGTGCAAAGGTACTGTATGTCACATAAACACAGGGGGCGAGCCCATGCATATGTAGCACATCCTGATATTCAGCCCAGGATGTGCAGTGCATATGCTTGCACAACCCTGCTTTGCAATGCATGGGGGAGCTCAAAGTTGAGCCAAAAAAAAAGAACAAAGCCAGGCCACCCACTGGTGGGCTGCTGTATTGCAGGGTGCAACACAGCACCTGCCAGCCATGAGTGGCCACCCGCCCAGCAGGAACACCATCCGTGAACACCCTCACCCTCCCCAGTGGTCTAGTGGTGTCCTCCCTTCCTCCAACATGCCCAATCGTGGGCATCTGTGCATTAATTTACTACCCAGTGGTTTAGTGGTTTCCCCCTTCTGTATGCTCAATGGGTGATTGTACAGGTTTAAATACCTGGCGGTCCAGTGGGTTCCCCCTTCCTCCCATTTCACCCGACCATGGGCATTTGAATTAAATAGTCTACTTGGTGGTCCAGTGGTATCTCCCTCCCTCCCACCCACAGAGGACCCCTGGCCACCCAGCTTCCCCTCAGTGAAGGGCAGCTGCACCCTGCCCGGATACTACCTGCTGCACCCCGCCAAATGACAGCCTACAGTATGATCTGTAAGCCTATGGGAGGGAGGGGGGACCACTAGACCACCAGGTACTGTATTGTATGTGACTGATGCCCACGATCTGGCATGGGGAGGGGGGTCAACTAGACTACCAGGGATTCTGAACAGGTCAACAGCAGCTGTACAGGGCACCAGGTGCATTTTGCCAGGCAACCCTGTGCAACACATACAAATGGGGCCATAACGGCATGCTAATGGCCCCATTTGCACCCTGCATATATTATGGCCCGATTTGCATGCCCAACTCTGAATATCGTGGGTGATGCACACAGCACAACTGCATTTGCACTGGAGCATTCCCGGTCCACCCTGTCTGGGGAATGCACTGGCACATTGTCCGTGCGCCAGGCACATTCTGTGTGATAGTCAAGGGAGATGTGCCTTTGCACATCACCTTTGATTATTGCCCTGTCCTGGCCCCAGCGCATCTCAGTTGTGCTGCGCCCAGCACAGTCTGAATATCTGGCCTAGTATACATGCATAGTATATAGATAGACAGATAAATTACAAAAAACGTAATGCAATAGTTAGGGTCAAAGTGACAAAAGTTGGGAAATGTGGCATTAGGGTTTCCAACCCTAACACCCCACCCCCCCAACCTGGCAGCACAGCAGGTGTGGGGTGTGCCTTGGGGTTCTCAGACCTAACACTCATACCATCCTATTTGTAAATAAGGTCAGATGTGTTGACTTTATGAGAGTGGGGTGAGCGTTAAGCTTGAGAACCCAAAGACACACCCCATACCTGGAATAATGCTCCTCCATAAGAGATATCTCCAATAGTCTGGATACCCCTTTTCTGCCATCTATGCATTGCTTGGTGCAAGAAAGTGTTGTACCCTCTGCATCCCTGAAACCCCTTGGAGAGATTAGCCTTAAGTGAGGTGGATGGTCTGTGGCCTATAAATGTATACACACCCACCCAGATCCTAGCCAGGGTATTAATGTAAGGGTTTTTATTTTTGCTGGGAGTGGTTAGTGTCTTCAATGAGGGAGATAGTAGTCCCTGGAGCACTCCACCTACAATGTGTTCATCCTCTATCTGCAGCCATGCTGGGTTTGTAAGTGAGTTAGGTTTGCTCAAGAAAGCAATCTGCGCAGCCCAGTAATAATATTTAAAGTTTTGTAGTCATAGGCATAGCCGGGGGTCCTTGGTGCTCAGAAACCCCTTCAATCTTGCTTAAATTATGTTTTCATAAAAAACTGAATAATTGGATTTCCTTGGTGGAACCCCCCTATTCGGAAATCCTGGCTATGCTACAGTTAGTGCCAGGCCCCCTTTTTTGACTAGTACCCGGAGGATTATTTTTTAAATTCTTGCCATCTTTCCATTCCACATACATCTCTTTAAAATTGAGTCCAACTGTTTGAAAAAATATTTAGGCACTCTTATGGGCAAGTTTTGAAAAAAGTGTAAACATGTGGAAAGTACATTCATTTTAATAGAATTAACTCTCCCTATCAAGCTTATTGGAAGTCATTCCCATTTATTACAATCCTGCCTAATTCCATTGAGGAGGTTAACATAGTTTTCTTTATATAATTTTAAAGGGCTTTTGGTGATCATAATACCTAAGTGTTTTATTGAATCCACTGTCTGCATTTTAATAGGAAGATACACAATGCCCCTCTTTATGTTATGAAGGGGTCTCCAGGGACATAACTCTTCCCGTAAGTACTTGTTTACTTATTAACCTGGCACTTATTGTCCACTCTTTCTGCATGTTATGTGCAACACTGTTTTAACGATCTTTGTAACACCTGCCTTACAACTGTATGTTAATGTTGATCTTGTAACTTGAATGTTTAATGTTTCATTCCAGTTGTAACCCTCCCCCCCAGGTTGCACCGAGAGATGAGCAACTTGTTGCTCAGTGTGCCTTCCTGGTGAAACATTTCAAAAAATAAATAAAAACTGTTATCTCCCAGCAACATCAATTTGCTCTTGGTCCAATTACTTTTATGTCCTGAGAGGGCACCTTATTCAGTAAGGATACGGTGAAGTTCAGGGATATTTTTCTGGGGGTTCCTTAAATACAGTAGGATATCATCTGCAAACAGAGCAAGTTTTGGATGTGCCCCTCCTACTACCATACCCTCAATGATGGTGTCACCTCAGATTACTACTGCAAGGAGCTCCAAGGATAGGACATATAACAATGGAGATAAGGGGCATCACTGCCTAGTTTCCCTGGACAGCTGGAGAGGTTTGGTTAGAATGCCATTCACCAATATTTGTACACTAGGGGTGCTATATAAAGATGAGATCCATTTAATAATACTGTCCTCAATTCCAAATTTCTTTAGCGTGGAAAATAGATATCTCCATTCCACTCTATCAAGCACCTTTTCGGCATCAAGATCCAGGATACCCGAAGCCTTCTCTTCCCTGGTCCTGCCCCATCTCCATACTATATTAAGGGTCCATTTCACTTTAAGTTTACCCTCTCTGCCCTTGATAAATCCTGTTTGGTCACTATGTATTATTTTGGGGAGGATTTTTTACAGTCTGCTAGCTAGCAGTTTGGCCATATATTTTGTAGTCAGATGTGAGGAAGGGAAATAGGCCTGTGTGAAGCACATTTTTCTGGCTCTTTCCCTGTCTTGGGCAAAATTCTTATAGTGGCAGATCTCATAGAGAGGAGATGGTGCCTTTATTGAACACCTCTACTATCATGTCTTTTAGGGTAATTTCTGCTCCTCCTTAAACACCTTGCAAAAATCTATAGGGTATCCATCTGGACCTGGGGCCTTCCCTTCCGATAGCTGTCCAGTGGCTGTTTGCATGTCCTTCCAGTGGCTCGGTACTCTAGTAGGCTGTTATTATCATCATTTGATATTTGGGGGAGTTCTACCCTATCCAAGAAACCCTCTATCTGATCTTTCTCTGGGTTGACCTTAGATCTGTATAAATCCACATAGAAACTTCTAAAGCACTCACTTTCATTTTTGTCTTCCTCCAATACCCCTCCATCTTCATCAGTAATCTTTGCCACATTCCTAGCATTAGTTCTATTTTTTTTTAATTCAGGTGTTTTGCACCTTTCTCCTCACAGCTGCCCCACACTAATGACCCCCCAGCCCATCACCCTGGTCTTGCCAGGACTTACCCAGAGCCTGTGAGGGGTCAGTTGTCATCCTGCAGCTGTGAGATGTTTTTCCTCCATTTTCATCTCTTCCCTGTTGCTGGGGCACACACATAGGATGCACACATGTGAAGGCATGCACATGCCCTTGGAAGTCCCACAGTACCCTCCCTTCAGGGGCACCCACAGTCCTGCACTTCCACTAGGCCTCCACCTGGTGGCAGTCATTCAGTGGGAGCACCAGTCCTCCTTCCTTGGGAGAGGAGAGCTGTCCTATAGATGCTCAATCCACTACTTCCCCTGCCAACCCCTGATGGCCCATGCTCATTGCATAACATGGGTTGCCAGTGTGGCACGAGGTGTGGCTTCCAGCACCTCTACCCGGGCCAGCGCTTTAGTTCTATTTTTAAGCTGTCAGGCTAGCCATTTTCCCCAATTGTCCCCATCAAAATAAATTCCAGCCTGTGTTAATAAGATGGCCCTTTCAATACTAGCTGTACTCTCTGTATTATATTTCCACTTCAGCACTCGGAGTTCCTGATATGCAGCTGGAGTGGGGGTAGTGCTCTAGGGCTTTTCCATGTTGTGTATTAAGGTTTCAAGCTTTTACACCTGTCTACTGGGACATTTCTTTTTTGTGTTCAGAACAGGATATAATCCCCCCTCCAAGCACTGCCTTGAGGGTGTCCCATCTAATCTGGTCTAAGATTTCATCTAGTGGATTGTCAATCAAAAAATTCTTAACCAGGGTTCTCACAAGGGCAGGAAAGTTTGGGTCCTTCAGTAACAATGGGTCTAATTTCCAGGCTCCTGTTTGCACCCCCCGCCCCTACTATAGCTAAGGTAGCAATAACATAGGAGTGGTCAGATATTAGAATGGGGCCATAACTGATGGAGCTCAAGGATGGTAGTAGCTCTCAGGAGACTAAGGTCAGGTCCAATCTGGCATAGCTTTTTACCGAGTGGGAATAGAAAAAATATTCCCTCCACTAAGGTTTAGATATCTCCATGACTCAACTAAACAGTGGGTCTTCATAAGATCAACCAGTGGGTAGAACTTTTGCTCAGTTGTCCTACCAGTCCTGAGGATCTATCCAAGATCATATCTAGCACACAGTTAAAATCATCATTTAATATCCATGAGCTTGAGAAGCCAGTCATTTCCACAGACAATTGATTGAAAAGGGCTGCATTATCTATATTGGGCACATAAACCGATCCCAGAGCAATACCCTTACCCCTATTCAGCTGCAGTTGAATTAGTGTGAACCTCTCTCTAGTGTGATTTTTTTTAGGGCTGCAATGGGTGGAGCCTTCAGTCCTATTGCTTTCAAAAAAGGGGACTCTGCATTCTTTCCTTCCTAACAACAGTTGCATCATAGTTTCCTATGCAGTCTGTAAAACCCTCCACTGTGTCAATGTAGTCTTCTCATAGGCACTATTTTTAAGGCTGCAATGGGCATAGTCTGTAGACATATTGTTTTGAGATAAGGACTACCTGCATAATTACCTTCCAAACAACATGGTAGAATGTTAAAAAATAGTATCCTCCACTGAAGCCTTATTACTACACTGCCTGTGTGTATGGGATTTAGAGAGCCCTATTTTTCTTCTGTCTCATGTTCCCTCCCTGCAAGGCATCAAAAGAGGCAGGACACTGTCTAGGGGCATGACCAAGACACCAAGATGGACAGGTTTAGGGGAGGAGGGCAAGCAGGTGCCACCCACTAGGGACAGGCAGGTGTTCCCAGGGTGGAGGGAACTTACATCCAGGAAAAGGGAGTAGATAACTCATCATTTCTACCTTTCCTAGGTTGCAAGAACAGCCTCAGAGGGAGCATCAAGGTTTTTGACAAAGAAGATTCCTTAAAGCAACAGCAGAAAGTAGACCTTGTAAATCCTGGAACATTTTATTAATACTGTTTTTGCTTTTAAACTTCAGCTGGCTTAACAGGATGAAGGATACTTCCTGTACTGCACCTGCCTGCATCATAATGTGATATAAAACTAAGTCTGGTGTTCTCAGTAACCAGCTTAATGTTCTCCTTTCAGTAATGATGTACTAAATAATCACCTTACTTTTTCACTTATGAATATCCGTATTGTCTGAACTTCTTATCCTAAAACAGTGTCTTTGCAATACAGAAAAAGGCTATATTCAAAGTATAAAAAGAGAAAGAACGAAATTGCTCTGCATTTTAAATACAGTTGGCCAAAACTGTAACTATATAAAGAAATAAAGAACATTTTTTCACTTCAGTTAGGCATCCAATGTCAAAACGAATATTTTTAGCATCTTGCCATATATTGTAGTGTGGTCAACTACTGACAACACGATGTAGTACAGGACAGTTAGCGTGTAAAATTAGCACTGTGCTTCATGCCACATGAATGGGAGGGGAGACAAAATGCTGAAATAAATGTAAAAAATCTATCAAGGGTGAAGCTTATCTTAAATAACAGTAAAAGCACAGTTACTGACACAAGCAGTATCATTAATTTGCAGGGGCCATTGCAAATGCCAGCATGAAATGCAAAAGGAAAAAAGTATACCTGTATCACTTCAGTTAAGAAATATAGGGAGACAACAACTGACACATTGGTTTGACTAGAAAGGCATTATTACTTAAAAGATAATTTTTTGTGGAACTCAAAAAACTGATGCAGAACAAATGTATTTGCAAAAACTTCAAGCCCTGTTTGTAATGATATATAGTTCCCTGTTCCAATACACACACACACTGTACAGGCAGAAATACAGGACACCAGTTGCAGTAAAAAAATGCCGGCATGATGCCATCTTGCAAACCAGGAGTATGAAAAGAAAAAGTAAATTAAATCTTTTTCACTTTACTTAAGGAATATAGGGAGAGAACAACTGAGGTATTGGTTTGACTATAAAGGCATTATTACTTAATGATTAGATTTGTCCACAAGCACTGTCTTCTAAGCAAGACACAAGCAATTGAATAAACACACACACACACACACACATTTATTATGTAGTTTTCCTTTAATTGTGTTATCCCCAGTACTGCCCCTTTTTTTGCAAGCTGAAACCTCCACTATAGTGATCTTTCTGTGCTAAGTTTCAGTGCTTAATTTATAACCATTTACAAACTGAGAAATTTGTTTTGCTGGTATCCCCTTCCCCACTCATACAGAGGTGTCAATTCACTGTTTGATAACCATGCTGGTTGATCTTACTTGCTTAAGGCAACATATTATCATTTGCAATAGTTTACATTAAAAGGATCCTCTACAAACACAGACCACACCTCACGCCAGAAGCTTTGAAGGTTGCAGTCCTGAGCTCTGTGATCTCTGTAATAGACTATGGTCTCATCATTTATGGCTCGGCCACAACCACAACCCTTAGACGCCTCTCAACTGCCTTAAATAAAGCATGTCGGCTCATCACTGGTGCTCACCGTCTCACCCACACGTGACCTGTACACTCAGACCGGCTGGCTCCAACTATCAAACAGCATAAAGTTTCTCACCTGCTCCATGGTCAAAAAAATCTACCTTGGCCTTGCACCTTCTAGGGTCTCAACTCTGTTACAACACCAAATTAACAAATGGTGCCTTAGGAGATCCACACTACAGCTACTGAAAGTCCCCCACTGTCACACTTCACAGGGACAACGCTCTTTTGCTTATCCAGCACCACTCTGGTTCAATGGCCTCAGCCCAACCATCTCCTCTGCCCCAACTATTGGTACATTTAAAACTGGGCTCCGGGACTATTTCACTACCAACAGCTCCTGTGACTGCCCAACTTAACCTTGTTTCTCCACTTCCCTTTCTGCTCTAGTTGTAACCCCCTCCTCCCCTCCTCACTGGATTCTACCCTCACATCTTGGTATACCCAGTGCTGCACTTTTCAGCCTCTTGCCACCCTTCCTACATTCCTTCTCCCCCCACCCTCTTCCCTCTCCCTATGACTCTGGCACTTCTTATCTGTTGTCTATTTTCTCTGACAAATGCCGCTGACTGCCTTGTTACCATGCTACCCTTGAACTGTATTAATCTGTACTCTGTTTGCAATGTCCACATTGTTGTAATGCCTGTCTTGATGTTCCCCATAATTTGTATTTCTCTGATGTGGAACCTTTGTAAAAGAGCCATGGCTCAAAGGTATTTGTAATCCTAGACTTGATAAATAAATAAAATAAATAAAAAAAAACTGATGACAAAGCAAGATGGTTAAATGAGGATGTGAAGAAAGTGACTCAACAACAACAAACAACAAAAAAGCTAAACATGCAATAAAATATCTGAAAACAAAGGTCATGACATAACCACATGGTCAGAATATGAAACATTTTTAAAGAAACATAAACTCAAAAGTAACCATTTCAAAAAGAAAATTGAATTCAAATACAACAAATGCAGACAAATGCAACAATAAGCAATTGTGCAGTTGCATCAATAGCCTAAAAAATATATGTAAGTATATTAATAATAAAGGGGATACAGTAACAAAATTCAGTGGAGATAGCAAGGCAATGTAATGAATATTTGTGTTCCTTACTCAAACTCAGTCACAACTCAGTTCCCTGCCCCTGCACATTACCAGAAATGCCAACAGAATTAATATAAGGACAGACAGCATACTGCAAAAAATGTAAAATAAGAACATCAGAGTGCAAAGTTTCCACTAAAATGCTGAAATTAAATATTGGAATAATCCATAACCAGGCACCCCCTCAAAATATACATTTTTTTAAATTAATAAATACAGGTTCAGGGTAAATTCTAGAGTCAGTAAGATTTAAGTCAGCTACATGTCTAACAGTGATTTCAGTGCAGAAAGCAGCAGTGATTCACAAAGGGATAATCAGGTACCCTAAATGCAATGTGTCTCTATAAAAATGTGATCCAATTCCTAGGCAACAATATCTGATAGACATAATTTCTGTTATAGCACTGCAAAACATCTGCCACTGTACCACATTTGGCAGTCATTGAAAAATGTTTCCCTAGCTATTCAGCTCTGAATTATTAACAGTAGAACCCAAATCAGCCAAACCATATGAAGATTCATCACTGTAAGCCTTGTGTATTATGCAGACTATGATACTCAACAGTTTTAGATTAAATTAGTCCATCTTGGGTGATACTGAAGGATCACGGCCAGTTGCGCAAGAAAACAAGAAAGTATTACGGTAAGAGGCTTGTGTCTAAAGTGTCGCCACTCTGTCACGCCTGTTCCCGTCTATGCCCGAGTCACCGAACAGTTCATAGAATAGTCATATAGTATAGTTCATAGAATAGTTATAGTAATGTACAGTACAGTACTGTGTGTGCAAAGTGCCACATTGGACCTGGGGGGTGTGGGGCGTGGAGCACTCCCACAGAAGATATAAACAGTTCGTTAAACAAGTAAATGAAAAGAAAGATGATATTCAGGGAGTACATAGTTAGTAACAATAATTTAATTCATAGGACCCGGGGGTGGGGGGAGGCGGAGCGCACCCACAGAAGAAAGAACAAGCAAATATTGTCTTGGCTATTGTAAAAAAATTCTAAATATTGATTGCTTACTTTCTTCTGTGGGGGCCTATTTCCCACACCGGTCCTGATTAATTTCACTGCATTACTGCCTCGTAATTTTTTCTGTGGGGTGCTCTGCCTCCACCCCCAGGTCCAATGGTTATATATATATATATATATATATATATATATATATATATATTCAGGTCCCCTGGTGTTCTGGGCAGAATTTTCTGATTTCTGTGCAGGGCTCCTTGACTTCAGGGCAGCATTTTCTGATTTCATGGCATGATTTATTCATTTCTCTGGCAGAATGCAGTCCTGTCATTGGCTAAATATGATGTGATGTCATCGATGACATCATATGCTGAGCATAGAGGAGGGGCTTCAGGATAAACGAGGTGGGAAAGAAAGCCTGACACTATGGAAAAACAGTATATTTATATGAAAATTCACCAAAAACAATGAATTCTGAGGCACTATATATATTCTGTGGCATGATGCAAATTCTGCAGCAAATTCCGCAACCGCAGAACCGCAGAATTCCAGGGGCCTTGTATATATTATATATATAGTAATATTGTATCCGAGACCAAAATGTTTTCACTTGCTCATGCAGCTTCAAGATACACATTGCCATGTAGTCTCTGAAAGCTGCGCAGCTAAGCGATGTGGCCGTAATTCTTCAGTATTGCCCCATCTTGACTTATTTGCTGCATATGCATCTCAATTGCTAAGGGGTCCTGCCCATGTTCACCCTTTCTCAAGTCAAGCTAGCTACAGTATGTCTAGCACTAACACTGATGGGAAGATTATGCCATTAGCAAGAATCTCTTTAAATAGCCTTTTTTGGCAAATTGAAACCTCCTTCATAGTATTTTATTTGGCTTGCCTCTGGCTTGAGAGAAGTTAAAGGAAAACTCCACCCAATGGCCAAGTCTGGTGCCTCTGTGATTTCTCTGAATTTGCTAAAAAAAACATATTCTGCACATTTTGAGTCCCTCCATAGGAAACATCAATAAAGTAAGTAAATACTAAGTAAGGATTGGATCACATAAAAACAAACAAATTGGATCACATAAAAACAAACAATCACAAATCCTACTTAGCCAGTGAATGACCACAGCTGCAAAATGATTAGATTTGTTTACAAGCAGTCAAACACTACCTTCTACACAACACACACACACGCACACACAGCAGAACATAGCTGCAAAATGATTAGATTTGTCTACAAGCACTGTCTTCCACACAAGACACAAGCAATTGAATCAAAAGTACACACACACACACACACACACACACAGCAGAACACAGCTGCAAAATAATTAGATTTGTTTAAAAAACTATACACATTATTATTGCTCTGTTGTGTGAGTAAAGCATATCTGAACACTGTGTAGGTCACAGATATTAAACCTACAAACAAACTAAGAGCATTATTATTAAACTTCAGTACTTCAGTGTGAGTGAAGTAAATCTGACCACTAATGAGTAAACAGATCTACACTCAGCGAGACCCTGTGACAAAAACAGTACCTGGAGTTTAAAGTAAAAGTACAGCCACCATAGCAAAGAGTACTTAATAAATGAAGGTCCACACTAATGTTTACCAGATATTTTCTCCATGTAATGGTCACAGCAAACATTACATGCCCAACTGGGCCAGGGAAATGCTCTCCACAGTGATCTTTCCCTGGCTCAGTGGGGCATGTAGTGTTTGTTTTGACCATTAAATGGAGACAATATTAAACATTACTGTGGATCTTTATTTATTAAGTAACCTGAGCTAGGGTTGATCTGTGACTTTAAGCCTTCACATATCTGAACACTGGTTATGTCACAGAAAGGAAATCTAGAATGCAATTGGCAGTATGACCCAAATTAAATATTATCTGTTATGTGAGTGAAGCATACCTGAACACTGTGTAGGTCACAGAAATTAAATCTACAAACTATGAACATTCTTATTAAACTTCAGTGTGGGTGAAGCATATCCAAACACCAATGAGTAAATAGACCTGCTCTCAGCGGGAGTTACCCTGGATCAGAAAAAAAGTACCTGGAGGTTTAAAGTCATGGTACAACATAAGGTGTATAACCTTTTTCACAGATCAGTGACCTCCCTGTGTCAATGGCCACAATTACTACTAAACACTGAAAGCAGGAAATAGACAATATAAGCGTAAAACATGGACATGGAGACATTTTTATAATTTTCAGGATAGAGAATTGGGTTGCTTACTGTACTGCTGTTTATCCTCCCTTGTGTTTGTTATTGTGCTAGCATATACTGCAACAGTGAAATAAATCATCACAGTCAAAGGTTTGTGCACCAGAAAAGCTCAGCTGCCTGCAGAGTCCTTCCCTCACACACACACACACACACACACACACACACACAATCATGGCGTGGTGCCTGTTACATGAAAATAACTACTAAAGTATGAATATAGCCCTTGAGGTTGTAAAAGTGTCCTATGAAAGTTTTTAAATATTATAAATACATTTGCAAGTACCTAGATCATGAAATTAACGTGTCTGAGTAGTACATGAATAAAAATATAATTATCGCCAATGTGTAATAATTACATGAGATTGGATTTAATTTTGCTGCCCTGTAAGTTTGGCATCTTGGATCAGTAATCAATGTAGGTTATAGTACATTAAAAAATGACAGTACATAAAAGGTAATAAATATAACAGTGGGTGCATGGTATAAAAGGAAAAAAATCTTACCAAAGTTGGTACAGAAATAGAAGGACATCATTAAAATAATCTGATTTGTGAAGAAGTTGGTAGGAAATACACAAAACTCACTTATTTTGAGTTGATCCATGTAACAAGGAAATATTTTGGTTATGATATATCAGTAGCAGTAATGCAGTAGCCAGTTAACTATTAGCCAGTCGCTTTCAGTCCATAGATCCAGACTATATGGGTTTGGTTTCTTAGCAGTAATTTAAGATTGCTATAAGTAACACTGTATAGGCACTAAAAACAAAGGCCTTGCTTAAGTTGATATCCTTTGCATGGAAAGTGGATTTGACACTGGCATGTAGGATTCACCCAATGTGAATTACTGGTAAAGGAATTCAAAGTCATTTACATCTCAGACAGAAAGTCTATCAGTTTTCTTATAGATCCTAGCACCTGACAATTACCGTTACTGTGTGAAGTGACTGAAGGCTTGGGGATTTTAGCATATTAACAAGTTTTGTGCTTTAAAGTTTAATATATAGTGTGATAATGTCATGGGCAGAGGAAGAGGATGGCGTCTGTAGGAAAAGAAGCTTTATACAAAATAATTTATTACTTTGTTGTGTGAGTGAAGCATATCTGAACACTGTGTAGGTCACATAAATTAAATCTACAAACAAACTACAAACATTATTATTAAACTTCAGTGTGAGTGAAGCATATCTGAACACTAATGAGCAAACAGACCTGCACTCAGCGGGGCGGGTAGCCTGTAACAAAAAACTACCTGGAGGTTTAAAGACAAGGTACAACTGTAGCAAAGGCTACTTAATAAATGAAGGTCCATGCTAATGTTTGCCAGATATTTTCTCCATGTAATGGTTACAGCAAACATTACATGCCCAACTGGGCCAGGAAAATGCTCTCCACAATGATCTTTCCCTGGCCCAGTGGGGCATCTAATGTTTGCATTCACCATTAAATGGAGAAAATATCTATTAAACGTTATTGTGGCTCTTTATTTATCAAGTACCCTGAGCAAGGGTTGATTTGTGACATTAAGCCTCCACATATATGTGCATTTGTATATATGATCAGATCACAGGCTTATGGAAAGGTCAGTATTCACATTATTACTCTGTTGTGTGAGTGAAGCATATCTGAACACTGCGTAGGTCACAGAAATGAAATCTACAAATAAACTACAAACATTATTATTAAACTTCAGTGTGAGTGAAGCATATCTGAACACTAATGAGTAACCAGACCTGCACTCAGTGGGGGGTGGGGGGCCCTGTAACAAAATACAGTACCTGGAGGTTTAAAGTCAAGGTACAACCTAAGGTATATGACTTTTTGCACAGATCGGTGACCTCGGTGTCGATGGCCACAATGACTGCTAAGTATTGAAAGCAGACAACAGACAATATAAGCATAAAACATGGACATGGAGAAATTATTATAATTTTCAGGATGGAGTATTGGGTTGCTTACTATACTGCTGTTTTTTCCTTTGTGTTTATTATTGTGCTAGCATATACTGCAACAGTGAAATTAACCATCACACTGAAAAAAGTCTGTGCAATGGAAAGGCTCAGCTGCCTGCAGAGTCCCTCCTTCCTTCCCTCACACACACACACACACACACACACACACACACACACGGTCCTGCAGTGTTATTAATTTTACATACTTGGCAGCAGACCAAAACAAAATTCTCAGTAGAGCTGCCAACCTCTGGCAGTTACAGGACTGCAGAGACTGATCATGCCATGTTGTATTTTAGGCATGCTTTTTATGTTTGCTTGCACACATGTGCAAGAAACACGTGCAGCTTGCAGGAGTAGCAGTCTGTGTATGTGCTGTTGTGTTGTGGCCAATGCCCCCACTGCTTTGTGGGGCTTGTCTCTGTGGCTACAATAAACGAGCATGCTGTCTATGACAGCACTGCAAAAGCATGCCACCAACTTGAAAGAATTTCACCACTGCAATGAGGAAACACCCCTCATTGCAGGGCGTGCCTTGCTTGGTGTAACATTTCAATAAACATGGTGGCTGTCACTGTTGACATCTGCCTCTAGTCCCCAGAAAACTGATGTTGGGGGTACCCAATCCCCCGTGTAGGCATTCCCCCTTCCCAGTTCATTTGCTGATGGGGAAGCCCAATCTCCATCAGCATAATGGTCCCCTGTTCAATAATTTTTCTGCCGAGGTCAAGCCAAGTCCCCCTCGGCATCATGACCCCCCAAACCAAGACCCTTTCTTCCTTGCTGATGGGGTGCCCAATCCCTGATGGCTCCAGTCCCCCCCACAAAACACATAGGTGGCATGCTGGGAGCCCACCCCCAGAGTGCCAGATGTCCCTGTAACAAAGAAAACCTTTCTGCAACAGTTTTTTTTATTTTGTTTAACCTGTGAACAAGAAAATGGTCCCTCATTGTCTGCAGTGCCCCTTCCCCAACCTGCACCCACCCTCTTTGCACCCCATCTAACCACCCACCCTCATGCAATACTTACCTCCAGAGCCTGGTGCAATGATCTTCAGTGGCACAAGGATGTGTCTGCACTATTCAAAGCCAACCGCGAACTGAAGAAATGCTGTTAAGCTATATAATGGCGTACAGTAAATGTTTTTTTTTCAACTTAGGTGGATATATCAGCCAGTTTTGTGACTTTCGGCACCAAATTTTCAACATGAGGTTTTTGGGACTCCACCTCATGAATTCAAGTCACTGTTAAGTCATTATTCGTTTCCAAAAGGTGATATTGCAGTTACTGAGTGGAATCACCTTTTGGGACCAATTAACAAAACAGCAGTGTCACTGTTCATGAGGAGGGCTCCCAAAAAGCCTATGTTGCAAATTTGGTGAAAAAATCCAAAAATATGACTGTGGTAGGAGCGTGCATTGCACACTTTCCACCCTTGCTCAAAACTTCAAGAATTTTTTATATTTTCACTCCAGATTTTCAACATTGCCATTTTTTCACACTTCCACATGAACAGTACAGCTATCATTTTTCACATCCTGCCTGAAATGTGTTTTCGCACATCTGGCACACAATAGCATGGTCATTGTGGGAAATCAATGTTTGGAACAGATTAAGAAAATCACAGTGAAACTGTTCATGAGTGGAGATCCCATAATGCCTATGTTGAAAATTTGGTGACAAAATTCCATAAAATTACTATGTTATGAGCGTGCATTGTGCAGTTTCCATGTACACTTGTAACGTCGAGAATTTTAAATATTTTTACTACAGATTTTCAACATTATCAGTTTTGAAACCTCCTTATGAACAGTAGAGCTGACATTTTTCACATCCAGCCCAAAATTTGGTTTTGCACATCTGGCACACAATGGGTGCAGTCGCTGTGTGAAATCAATGTTTAGGTCAGATTAAGAAAATCACAGTGCCACTGTTCATGAGTGGAGGTCCTAAAATTTCTATATTTATTTATTTAGCTTTTGTTGACCGGGTAAGTGCACTAGACAAATCCTGCCTATTTTCAGGCACGACCCGGGGGAAGGGGATACAGATGAATGCCAACTGACCTTGAACCAGATTAAGCTGTTGGTGGTATTTTTTTAGTGAATGAGGGAAATTTGGCCAGGACACCAGGGAAATTCCCCTACTCTTTTCGATAAGTGCCATGGGATCTTTAACATCCACCTGAACTACCACCAATCCAGGCAGATGGGACCTCGGTTTAACGTCTCATCCGAAAGACGGGTTGAAAATCTGGTGTAACAAATCCCCCAAATAATTGCATTATGGGTGTGTGTTGTGTAGTTTCTACACAAGCTCATGACATCAGCAATTTTTTAAAATGTTCGCTCCAGATTTTCAACATTAACATTGTTTTACACCTCCTCATGAACAGTACAGCTGTCATTTTTTACATCCTCTTCAAAATGTGTTTTTGCACCTGTGGCACCAAATGGCATAGTCACTGTTCAAAATCACCTTTCAGCTAATAGTTGATAGTGTGCATTTTAATGGAAGGAATAGTAAGCAATATAGGCTGAGGTGAAATGGCGTTAATGTTATGGGTGATGACCAAAAGGCACACCCCAGTGCCTGTCCATCTTTGTAGGGTGGGAGTGGGGTTGCATCACTTCAATAGCTGATAGTGTCACTGTTCATGTGGTGGGGTCACAAAAAGCCCATTTTGAAAATGTGGAGTGAAAATACCAAGAAATGCCCAGGGCATTAGGGTTTCTGATTATATCACCCTGCCCTGTAGGAACTTACAAGCATCAGGGGTGTGACTTGGGATTGTCAACAGTAATGCTCACACCATTCTACTTCCAGCCCTACTCTGCAGTCAGTGACAGTTATCGAGGTGTGCCTTTGACTCTCCAGCCACAAAAGTCACTCCATTCTCCTATACTGCACCCATTTCAGTGTATTTCCTTATGGAATGGTGTGAATGTAAAGCTCAAACACCCCAAGGCACACCTCAACACTTGTCTGTGTCTGCAGGTAGGGTGAGGTACAATGGTGTGAGCGTTATGGGTGATGACCCAAAAGCACACCCCAATGCCTATCCATCTTTGTAGGGTGGGAGTGGGGTTGGCATCACTTCAATACTTCACTGCCATTCCTATTCTGCCTGTCTGTCTGTCTGTCTATCTGTCTATGTAATTATCTTTCTATCAATTGCATGTATCGCTATTTTTACCTATTTGTAAAACAAACCTGCATATCACATTTGCCTGCACTCTGAAAACATACTTATGAAACTCTGCATATTTGTACTCCACTCCTGTGTAGACCTCATACTTTCCTAAAATTCCCATTATCACAAGCATAACAACCTTAACCTTATCAACAGCGACCCCCTCTGAAAGTTACTATCACATTTTCTTTGCTAACAGTACATCATTACACCTGACTGCCTGACATCAACACATTGCTTAAATATAACTTACATCACCTCATGGACAAAAACTGCGTTTCTCCAAAATAAAAATAAAAAAAACTGTAAATAATCCCAAGGCTGAACATATGCCAGCCATTACTTTTTCATGTACTGCCACCTTCTGTAATATCATGGGGAGTTGCATATGTTTCCCATGAAGCTTTGCATTATTGGGGTATGTGCAATTGTGTTTTCTTTCATATTTGGCTATAGGGCCAATATCCTCCAGGATAACACATACCTCAGTGGCATTTGCACTGGGTGTTCTTTTTGTAAACCTATATTGCTTATTATTCCTACCATTAAACTGTACACCTCCATATATTTTCCTAATAAGGTGTATGCCTTCATTAGAACAGAAACTAAAACAAATCTTACTACTTACAAATCATTGTGTTGTTTCTCCATGCCTCCTTAACAGTTCCACACAACTTCACTAAGGAAATCGCGGATGCTTTTAATGTTGCACTCACGGACCTCAGCAATGTGTTGCCCCCTGAATACCTGAATCGCACCCTTGCAGGCCAGCAGCACAACCTCAACACTCCATCACCACAGGATAATGTTACCCCACCATTCTACTTCAGGCAAATCTCCACAGGTGAGACCATCAAATATATCAAACGGGTCCATGGTAAGATCAGGATGGGAAGTGACACGATTGATATGAAGATGGTAACACTCACATTAAACAAACTTGTGGCACCACTCACCAAGGTATTCAATGCCTCTCTAAGATCTGACATCTTCCTTGACAGGTGGAAAGATGCTCTAGTCACACCTGTTTTTAAATCAGGAGACAGAGCTAATTTAGCAAACTTCCGGTCCATCTCAATTTTACCCCCCTTCTCCAAAGCACTTGAAAGGGTGGTCTCAGAACAACTAACTGAGTACCTAGAAAAGCATAGCCTTCCCTGCTTGCAACAACATGGATTCCAACAAAACCACTCCACTGTCACCATGCTAGTAGAGTACACCACTCAGCTTTATGGGGCCCTGGATAAAGGGATGGCGGTGGGGTCTATCTTCATAGACCTCACCAAGGCCTTTGACACAGTCAATCACCAACTGCTACTGAAATGTCTCCCCTCTACAGGATTGTCAATGGAATCTGTGGCCTGGTTCCATAGCTACCTAACCCATAGATCTCAACAGGTCAGGATTGGCAATATAATCTCTGAGCCCAGAGAAGTAAACCTAGGGATCCTGCAAGGTTCTATCCTCGGTCCTGTCTTATTCAGCCTCTTCATAAATGACATGCCTTCTACCTGTCCTGCACACTCCGTACACTATGCAGATGATGCCATTATCTCTGTCCCAGGGAAAGACCTGGGATCAATTAGTTCTGAACTTCAGCTCAGTTTTCGTACGTTGGAATCCTGGTTCACCCGAAATAAACTGCTACTCAACTACAAAAAGACAAAGAGCATGCTCTTCAGCACCCCACAGAGCAAGATTCTAGGGTCCTCACTGCATATACTTAGTAGCAAAGGAGAAGTACTAGACCAAGTCAATACATTCAAGTACTTAGGGATTCACCTTGATGACACCCTCACCTTCACTGCCCATGCTGAGCAACTGGTAAAGTCCACCAACATGAAGCTTGGCATCCTGTACAGACATCGCACCTCAATGACACTGGCTGCCCTGAAACTTGTTACGTGCAGTTCAGTTCTCTCATCTGTGGATTATGGTCTTGTCATATATGGGGCAGGCACAGACACAGTGCTTAAAAGGGTCAAAACCATCTTCAACAAGGCCTGCCGCCTGGTCCTGGGAGTACACAAAATGACTCACTCTTGTGACCTATACAAGGAAACTGTCTGGATCCCACTCCACCACAGACTCCAATACCAGGCCTGCCTCCTTGCTAAAAAGTCCCTGATGGGGTCCATGCCTATGGATACTTCAGCCCTCTTTGAGCCTGCACAACCATCTAAATGCACAAGGAGTGCCTCCAGGACTGTTCTAACTGTTCCCTTCAAACGAACCACCCTTGGTCAAAGATCCCTCTCCTACTGTGGGCCTAAATGGTTCAATGATCTGCCTGCAGACCTTGCCAACTCCCCCAGACTTGGCTACTTTAAAAATGGGCTTCGATCTCTTCTTGCCAGCAAATCTGACTGCCAGTGTTTCTGTTAACCCATGACCTCTGAAGGCAGTTCTCACACCTGTCAAACGCTACCCTCTCTCACTCCCACCCTCCTGTTCCACAACTGACCACTTCTCCCTCCCACCACCTACTACCTCCCCTTGACAAAGCCTCACCTTGGCTGCTAAAACATGCATTTCTTCAGACTGGGAGCACCCCGTCTGAACTGTAACATGATTGTTAAATACTGTACTGCACTTAATTAGTGCTGCATTAATATGTTTCTCTGGAAGTGTGGTCCTGTTTCTCCTTACTTCTTGTACCCTGCTTAATGTTGTAACTGCACACTAATACCACTTGTTAGTTGATGTCTTTCTGTTTTGCAATGTCTTGTATTCCTTGTTGACTTGGAGCCTTTGTAAACGAGCCCCCGGCTCAAAGGTATTAATCCGAATTTGAAATATATATATATATATATAAAAAAAAAAAACTTCATTATGCAGCCGTGGTGGATCTGACCATTATTTGTTTGTTATGTGGAATGGGGTGGGGGAACAGTGTAGTTTGATATTACACTTACTCACATTACTAAGATTCCTGGCTTTTTTATGTTATATGTCTGCATCAGTAGGGGGTGGGGGGCCTGTGCTGCTTTAGTGTGACATTACTCACCTTACAGACTTTCCCAGCTTTCTTACATCTTTTATGTCAAGTGTGTGTGTGAGGTGGGGAAGAGTAATAACTATCAAATTTCAGTTTGGAAGGGTGGAGGAGTTTGGTGCTATTGTCATTTGTACTAGTAATATGATCTATGGTTGCTCTGTCTCAGTACTATGCATTTATATATAATTAAACACTTATACATAAAGGCCCGGATATTCAAACTGCGCCATTCTGAGGCACAAGCCCTTGCGCTGCTCAAAATAGTTGCACAGGGGTGTGGCTGGGGCGATATTCAAAGGAGTTGCGCTATTGAGCAACTCCTTTGAATATCACCCCCCAGCCACAACCACTGTGCATAGGGATGGAACCTGCACCACCGCAAGTTGTCAGAGTTGAGCATTAAACTTGCGGTGGTGCAAGTACAATGCATGTGTGCAAATTTCTGATATTCAAGGTGACATGAAAATGGGGCCGCAATTCATGCAAAGGCGCAGGGGCCATTTGCATCTGATTATGGCCCCATTTACCTGCCATTAGCTATAGGTGCACGATCCCTGAGGACTGCGCCTTGCTGCCTGCCAGGCAGCAGCCGTTGGGGACCGGCGCCCCGCAGCCCAATCGCGGGCACAATGTGAAACAACCCCCCCACACATCTCCCAATGCCCGATCGCGGGCGGAATGAAAAAGACCCCCAACCCGAATATCTCCTGGTGGTCCAGTGGACCATAATGCCTGATCGTGGGCAGAGCGACCAGTGAACAACCCCCAAACATCTCCTGGTGTCTAGTGTCCCCACCCCACCCACCCATGAAGCCCCACCACCTCCTCCCCCCTGGCGGCGGCGGCAGCGCATCCCACCCGCCTGCCGCCCTGCCGCCTGACTGACTGTCCGGTGGGCTGCATGCCCATTGGTGCAGCTAGAGCCAATGGTGCAGCATACCGTCACGACAGTCCAGATTTGTGAATGAACCCACAAATCTGGACTGTCATGTATGGAAAGGGCTGCACGCCCATTGGCTCTAGCTCTGCACCAATGAGGCGGCAGCCCTACTGGACAGTCAGTCGAAGGGAGTGGCGGGTGGCAGGCGGTGGATGCTGCCGCCGCTGCTGGCTGCCAGGGGGAGCGGGTGGTGGGGCTTCGTGGGTGGGTGTGGTGGGGGACACTAGACACCAGGAGATGTTTGGGGGTTGTCATGGACATTCTGCCCGTGATCGGGCATTACGTCCACTGGACCACCAGGAGATATTCGGGTTGGGGAGTCTTTTACATTCTGCGGTGATCGGGCATTGGGAGCTGTTTGGGCGGGGGTTTCATGATACTTTCTGCCCGCGATCGGGCATTGGGAGATGTGTGGTGGGGGGTTTCATGATACTTTCTGCCCACGATCGGGCATTGGGAGATGTGTGGCGGGGAGGGTTTCATGATACTTTCTGCCAGCGATCGGGCATTGGGAGATGTGTGGTGGGGGTTTCATGATACTTTCTGCCCATGATCGGGCATTGGGAGATGTGTGGAGGGTTGTTTTACGTTCTGCCTGCGATCGGGCTGGTGGGGCACAGGGACTGAGTTGGGGGCCAGCCACGGTGGCAGCTGCTGTGTGCGCCCTGCAATACAGCAGCTCACCTGTGGTGTCCTCAACTTGATCCTTTTGGCTCAAAGTTGTGCAGGCGCAGGTTGGGGGTTGCGCAGGCACAACTCTGCACAACCCGACAGAATATCGGGTTGCGCAGTTTATGCATGGTTCCTCCCCCTCCTGTTGAGCATGCATTCATTTGCATGGCGCTGTTGCTCAACCTATTTTCAGTGGTGCAACTGCCTCCTGCTGAATATCGCAGAATGGCGCAATGTAGGACTTGCGCATGCGCAACCCTGTTGCGCATGGCGCAACCCTTTTGAATATCTGGGCCAAAAGGTTTTTAAAAAAAGAGTCACTACAAACATTTACTTGTTGCTAGATTCTATTACTGTTAAAAACTCTCATACTGTAGAGAAGCAGAAGTATGCATTTTCTGTATTCTTTTTATCCTGGAGTACTTTTTAAATAGTTCCTACATCTGGAAGAATGGGAATGGTCCCGGTTAGCTTTAGCTTACAGACATTCAACATCAGATCCCATGGACCTGAATCATTTTAAAACTCCTGCATCATTTATAAAGACAAAAGTAAAACCTGTCTGGGAAAATCAAGTTCTTATTTTTGAAATTTTATTGCCATTGTTGTTACTTATTTTCGTATACTTAGTAGGAGTATTATTTTTAATGTTAATTACATTTGGGATAACTATAAAGACACTAGAACACAGCAGGTGGTATTTTCAAAAGTTAAAATAATAATACAGTTGTGGCAAGACAACTAAATTTGCATCATTCAGATGCAGCATATAATTGCATCATGTTTTCATAGCTGCATCAAATCAACTCTTACATTTGCATCATAACTGCAGCATATTTGCAATATATTTGTGGGATCCATCATTACTACAGCATGTCTGTGTCACTTTTTGCATCACTACTCTACAGTAGATGCAAGTGCAGGGGCAGCAGATTGTGCGGCATACATCTTCTGATGGTAGTGCACCCTTCGGATGCAGACACAGCTGTGATTTGTGATACGCAAGTGATGCAACTTGCTGCTGCATCTGCAGCAAATCTTTGAAAATACAGGCCTGTATATTTTGAAAATACAGGCCTGTATATTTACCCCCCATCTCTCATAAACTTCCAAACAGTCAACTACAGATAATGGGTCCAGAATGAAGCACATGCCTTGCAATACAAATTTGCAACAAATAGAGATAGAGGAAAATAAGATGAGGGCCCATGTCTTGGAGCATCTTCCTTTTCCTCCTCAAGTTCAAGATCAGAATTACAGCACAAAAATGCTCCACTCCTAGCCAGTTCCACCTGTCAACTGAAAACCATGGGCTGCTGCCCATATATACACATGTGTGTGCTATTAACCTTGTCTTTTCTGAAAAATTATGCCTTTACCAGCTGCCTTACAATGAGATGGAAAGGAAGGAAGCAAAGAAAGTCATGCTGCTGACTCCACCATTTTTATGTTGGCTCACCCATGCGCAGCCAACATATTGCGGTTGTAGCAGATTTGGAGGCGTGGTCACTGTTGGGCGAATGCAGGGTACACATCAATAGGTGGGTCCCTCATTCCCCAATCAGCCAGCAGCAGGGGCTGACACCCTGCATATCTAATGCTGCCACAACATCTGAGAAAAGGTCTGCTGCAATGAGAGTGAATCTGTAATGCAGCGTGACCACATCACGACTCCTGACATGCAGGCAACATGGTGGCAGTGACTGCACCACCGCCTGTCACAATGCCGATGAGGGAGCCCACTTTCTGTCAGCATAATTCCCCGTCCCCCATTTCCACTGTGTGCCAAGGGGTGCCCAATCCCCCTCGGCATAATGTGCCCGCCAAAAAAATGCTTTTCTTTGCTGACGGGGGCCCCAATCCCCATCAGCTTCAGTTCTCCTCCTTTCCCAGTTAGATCTGTCAATGGGGGAGCCCACTCCCCATTGGCATGATGTCCCCCCTTTTCTTCTGTGCTGAGGGGTGCCCAATCCCCTCGGCTCATCCCCCACTCCCCTTCCGTATGTGGAGAAAGGGGTGCCCAATCCCCATTGGTCTGTGTCCCTGAAAAAAACACTCAGGTGTGCTGGGAGCCCACCCCAGCGTGCAAAATACCTTAAAAAAAAACTGTCCGGGCGGCGGGTTGGGGTTTTACCTCGTGAAAACAAAATGGTCCATCGCCATTTTCCCTGCCCCCACAACCCGCCGCCCACCTCTCTGCATTCTGCCTCCCACACCCCCTCACCTCATACTTACTCCGAGTCTGGCACGACGATCTCGTGGACCGGGAACACGCCTGCACTCTTTCAAAGCCGACAGCGAACTGAGGAAATGCCGGTAAGCTGTATAATGGAATGAATAGGGTTTCTTCAACTTTGATGCATATCTCAGGCATTTTCTGGAATTTTGGCACCAACTTTTCAACATGGTTTTTGGGACCCCTCCTCATGAATTCTGTCACTGTCATGGCGTTATTTGGCCCTGAAAGGTGATTTCATGGTCACTGCATGGAATCACCTTTCGGGACCGATTAACGAAATGACAGTGCCAGTATTCATGAGGTGGGCTCTCAAAAAGCCTATGTTGTAAATGTGGTGGAAAAAATTCAAAAAATGACTGTTTTATAAGTGTGCATTGTGCAGTTGCTACACATGCTCATAACTTTGTGAATTTGCAATATTTTCAATGCCAAATTTTTAACATTGGCATTTTTACACACATCCTTGTGAACAGTGCAGCTGTCATTTTCCACATGCTGGCCGGAATGTGTTTTCACACTTCAAATGCAGAATAGAGTGGTTGCTGTGGGAAATCTGTGTTCGGGACAGATTACAAAAATGACAGTGACACTGTTCATGAGCAGAGGTCCTAAAATGCCTATGTTGACAATTTGGTGACAATACTCCATAAAATGACTGTGTTACGAGTGTGCATTGCACAGTTTGCATGCACGCTCATAAGTTCACAAATTTATAATATTTTCACTCCAGATTTTCAACATTGCCATTGTTCTGCACCTCCTTATGAACATTACAGCTGTCAGTTTTCCCATCCTGGCCAAAATGTGTTTTCGCAGTTCCAGCACAGAATAGTGTGGTTGCTGTGGGAAATCCATGTTCGAGACACATTATGAAAATGACAGTGACACTGTTCATTAGCAGAGGTCCTAAAATGTGTATGTTGAAAATTTGGTGACGAAAGTCCATAAAATGAGTGTTTTACGAGCGTGCATTGCAGTTTCCACGCACGTTCGTAACTTCGTGAATTTGTAATATTTTTACTCCAGAGTTTCAAAATTGGCATTTTACCACACCACACCTCCTTTTGAACAGTACAGCTGTCATTTTACATATCCTGACCGAAATGTGTTTTCACATGTACGGGGCAGAATTGCACGGTTGCTGTGCGAAATCAGTTTTCAGGACAATTTGAGGAAATTACGGTGATACTGTTCATGAGTAGAGGTCTTAAAATGCCTATGTTGAAAATTTGGTGGCAAAAGTCCATTAAATGACTGTGTTGCAAGCGTGCATTGCACAGTTTTCATGCACCTCTGTAACTTCACAAATTTGCAATATTTTCATGCCAGATTCAACACTGCCATTTTTTCACACCTCCTTATCAGCAGTACAGCTGTCATTTTTCACAGCCTGCCCAAAATACACTTCCGCAGCTGTGGCGCACAATGGCATGGTCGCAGTGAGAAATCACCTTTTGGGACACATTAACAAAATCACAGCGCAACTGTTCATAAGGGGAGATCCCAAAATACCTATGTTGAAAATATGGCTAAAAAACTCTCACACATAATTGGGTTATGGATGTGTGTTGCACAGTTTCTATGCATGCTAATGATTCCACCAATTTTTCCTTTTTTTCACTCCAGATTTTCAACATTGCCATTTTTGTACACCTCCTCATGAACAATACAGTTGTCATGTTCCACATTCCTGCCCAAAATGTGTTTTCATCCCTTTGTCGCCAAATGGCATAGCCACTGTGCAAAACCACGTTTCAGCTTATAAACTGATTGTGCCGCTCTTCATGAGATGGAGTCACAAAAAGCCCATGTTGAAAATTTGGAGTGAAAATACCAACACACGAATATGGTGTTAGGGTTTTCAACTGTAGCACCCCCTTAGAGACTGACAGGTGTCAGGGATGTGATTTTGGATCATCAACTGTACTGCTCATGTCATTCCACCCCCACCCCAACCATGCAGCCAGTGACAGGTATCGTGGTGTGCCTTGCATTGTTCAGCCACAAAGTTCACCTCATTCTCCTATACTGCACCCACCTCCACGTATTTCCTTATGTAATGGGGTAAGTATAATGCCCAAAGACCCCAAAGTGCACCACAACACTTGTCAGTGTCTACAGGGTATGGTGAGGTACAATGGCATGAGTGTTATAGCTGAAAATCCAAAGGCACACCTCAATGCCTGTCAGTCTCTACAGGGTGGTGGTGGGGTTGTGTCACTTCAATACTTCACTGCCATTCCTATTATGCATCTCTAACTCCAGCACTACCAATGCCAATGCCAGCGAGACAACATTCGGCATTGACAAATGCTTGTTAAAAGATTACACCTGTACTATCTGCTTTAAGATATTTAAACTAATTTCCTAATAATTTTAAAGATGAAACACTTTAGTATCTAAACTAGAAAATGAGGTGCTTCTTCACAGATGCCCCTTCTATGAATAAAGTTCCCTTCATTATGACAAGAATAACAGTTTAAAATGTCCCCTCCTGATAAAAGATGTATCTAGCCAGGGCTATGAAGTTGATTGTGGGGCAGCAGGGTAAATCATATGAGGAGAGACAGAGGGTCCTAAATATCTACTCCCTGGAGGACAGAAGGGAGCGGTGAGACATGATTGAGACCTTCAAGTACTTGAAAGATATTAATAAGGTGAACAGGGAGGGTATCTTCAGGCTAAGCTGCAGCAAATCTCAGAAGGGGTGCATCTTAAAGTTGCAAGGTGGGTGTTTTAGAGGGAGGTTAGAAGGCACTTCTTCACAGAAAGGGTGGTGAGCAAATGGAATGTGCTGCCAGAAGAGGTGCTCTCATTGAGGACAGTTGGCAGCTTCAAGAGAAGCTGTGATAGATATAGAGGAGATAAAGGCAATGGAAGGAGGGGAGGAAGGTAGTGGAAAGGTAGGGGAGGGGCAGCAGGGACAACAGCCTGAGCTAAGAACCTGGGCAATGAGCAGACTAGACAGACAAAAAAGCTTAATTCTTTTGACTTCTTCATATGGTTACATGTTCGTATGAGATTGCAGTTACACTTTATTTTAAATGTCCTTAACTACAGTAAAACTACTATACAACTTCTGTGTAGTTACATGTAACTACCATGTAGTAGTTAACTAGTTTCACATTTGCGGTTTAGTATAGTTACACAGTTTGCATGAACTGGTATTTACCACAATTACTGTTGCAACAGCTGTTACACGTGTAGTTGCACTTCCAGCATAAATCAATTTTTCTGTTGCACTTTGCAACAGCTGTTACATGTGTAGTTACACTTCCAGCATAAATCAATTTGTGCTAAAAGAGAGACATTTGTGGTTGCTTGTGTAACTACCACATCATGAAATTTGTATAACAGCACACCAGGAAGGGTCTGTACCTGTATATCCTTCACCACACACCACCACTCTACACAGCAGATCGGAGGTAAAGCTCATGGTATGTAGCCATGCCCCACCCCCAGCCACCAACCCACCTGGGCCGTAGCAGGCCAGGAGTGTGGTTACAGAAGAGGTGTGGGTCAATGCCACAGAAGCAGCACATTTCTTAGTAACTACAGCATTGTTACAAGCCAATAAGTAATTATATAAATAATTTTTATTGTATAAGTCACCATTGTAGTTGTATAGCAATTAAGAAAATTAGATTGCATGTTTATTAAGCAGTAAGCATACGAGGGACTGATTTCTGAAGGAAAGCATACATCAGAACTACAGCATTGACATTCAATGTAAGTGTATAGTAGTTACACCCTTCTTCTTACACTTTATTTTAAGTATCTGTTTCTGCATACTTACTTCGTAAGTACATGTTAGTTAGTCATTAACTGTGGAAACAATGCCACAGAAGCAGCACATTCCATAGTAACTACAGCACTGTTAAACCTTCTTTCTGCACTTTGTTTTCAGTGTGGTAGCCTGTGAAGATGGCAACTGAACAACAACGACTGGTCAGAACAGTGACTTGAATTACAGCACCAACATTTTTAGCAACTGGTGGTTCCCTCAGTCCCCAAGGTGTGCCCCCCAGAGTTGGAATATATAATGGGTGTGTGTGTGGTGCAGGGGGTGAAGCCTCCCACAAGAAAAGATGTTTTGTACAATTGTCACCTATGTGGAGCTGGTGCCGTTTTGACCAGTCACCTTACTGCAGTCGCCATTCTGACATGGAACCTTTAAGTGTCTGTTTCTGTGTACTTACTTTATAAGTACATTTAGTTAGGCATTAACTATGGAAACAATGCCACAGAAGCAGCACATTCCTTAACAACTACAGCACTGTTAAAAGACAGTAAGTAATGATGTAAATTAATGATTTTTTTTATTGAATAGCAATTTACAATGTTAGATTGCATGTTTATTTTTAGTTCTTTTTTATTTTGGTCACACAGTATACAAGTGGAGGCTCTTGGATTCAAACCCAGTTCTCCAGGTTTGAGGACAGTGCTTTTAACCATTACGCTGTACTGCAGTAGCTTCATGAGGGAGTGATTTCTGAAGGATAATTTTAAGTGTCACTAACTACACTGTAACTACTGTATAACTACACTGTAACTGCACTATGTAGTTGTTAACTAGATTCACAATGTGTATGGTACACTTACATAACTTTAAATGTGCTGCTTCTGTAAGATTGCCCCACATCTCCACTGCACCCATACCCCTGTCCTGCTGCTGCCCAGGTGGGTGGCTGGGGGTTGGGCATGGGCTACCCTTCGATGACAGTCCTAATTCTTCTGTACCAAAGACTAAACTGCCCCATTTTACAATGCTGAACAGTCATCATAAGTCTGATTGTACAACATGTATATTGCACACACACTCTAGTGTGTTTCAATTGTATTCTTGCACTTAATTGTACCTAGCTGTACTCAATATATTCAATGTATTCTATTTCCTGTACCTTTCTCTGTTAATGTAAGTGTATTGTCTGTATTGCCTATGTACCATCTTTATGGCCTGGGTCATGCCTGAAAATGGTCCACTGTATCAGTACAAATACCTGGTAAACAAACAAACAAAAAGACAAATAAACAAACAATTAATAAGTGACTCTGATCTGCTGTGTGGAGTTATGGTGAGTGATGCCAGATACACATGCCGGGATGCCTCCTTAGCCATTACATGCCCTTCTCACTAGCTGGATGAGGTGACAGCCATGGCACCATCATTCACACCAAGCTACCACAGCCCCTGACTACACCATGAAGGTTAGGGCATGGTGGTGAAGACATGCATGTAATGACTGAGGAAGAGTCCCTGCATGTGTATCTGGTACCACCCAACATTACTCCACACAGCAGATATTTGTTTTCCAGGGAGGCTGTAAGGGAGGTGGGGGTGACCCACTGGCAGAGAGTGACCACCAATCTGTGTGACTCACCCTCAGCATGGGCAGTGAAGTGGCTGGTACAGGTACAGGGGTCATTGGCTTCAGAAAGGCTGACTTCAGTAGGATGGGTGAACACTTAGGAGAGTACCTGGCAGGAATTCAATCTCACTGGGATGCAAACCAGAAATGGGGAGAAAACTACATTGGGGCTTGTAGAGGCTGTTGGGACCTATACAAAACTGCAGAGTAGGAAGGGAAGATCTAAGAAGTCAACCTGGATGAGTTGGGAAGTTTTAAATAAGGTGAGGGCAAAAAAAAGCAACATTCCATACATACAACAATTCTGGGAGGGGGGAAGATAGGGAAAGAGCACTACAGAGATCTGTACCAGTTAAGGCAGAAGGAAGCAGGGAGGGAAGTCAGAATAGCAAAGGCCGAAACTGAGGAAAAGATAGCCAACTCAGTTAAGAAGGGGGATAAAACCTTTTATAGGTACATCAGCGAGCGTAGAAAGACAAAGGGAGGGATAGTGAGGCTGAATAGAATGAATGGTGGTGGGCAGAGGGGACAGTGAAAAGCAGGGATACTGAATGAGTATTTCTGCTCAGTATTCATAAAGAGGAGAAGTGCCTAATCCAATTAACAGAAGCACTCTTGATAGGGGTCGATCCCAGTCCTTTCACAGAAGAAAGGGTTCTGCAAGAACTCCTAAAACTGAAGGTGGACAAAGCAATGGGGTGTGATGGAATTCACCCAGAATTCTAAAAAGAATTAAGGGGAAACTAGTGAAACCACTGGCAACTCTTTTTAATAAATCATGGGAGGATGGTGTGGTACCCAAGGACTGGAGGAAGGCGGATGTGATTCCCCTTCACAAAAGTGGGACCAAGACAGAGGCAGGAAACTACAGATCTGTCAGTCTGACCTCTGTGGTAGGGAAAGTGATGGAGTCACTTCTGAAGGAAAGAATAGTGGAGTACCTAGAGGCCAGTGGGGCACAGGACCCAAGGCAGCATGGGTTCATAGCGGGAAGGTCATGTCAGACGAATCTAATAGATTTCTTTGACTGGGTGACCAAAGTAGTAGCCCAGGGAGGGGCTGTGGACATGGTCTACCTAGACTTTAGCAAGGCATTTGACAGTCCCACACAACAGATTAATAGTCAAATTAACCAGCCTGGGAGTGGGTCCCAGGGTGATAGCCTGGGTAAAACATTAGCTGGACAACAAGACACAGAAGGTAATTGTAAATGGAGTCTACTCTGAAGAAAGATGGGTTACTAGTGGGGTACCGCAGGGTTCAGTATTAGGTCCAGTCCTTTTTAATGTCTTCATAAGTGACATTGCAGAGGGACTTGAAGGAAAAGTATGCCTCTTTGCAGATGACACAAAGATCTGCAACAGGGTTGATACACAAGGAGGCATGGAAAGGATGAGAGGGACTTGCAAGGTTGGAGGAATGGTCAAGTATGGCAGCTAGGATTCAATGCAAAGAAGTGCAAAATAATGCACCTGGGAAACAAGAACCCAGAGGAAGAATACACAATGGAGGGAGGTAGTAACAACAACAAAAGGAAAGGTACCTGGGGTAACCATATCAGATGACCTTAAGGTTAGCAAGCAATGTGAGACGGCAGTAGGGAGGGCTGGGGGTATACTGGGATGCATAGGGAGAGGCATCAGCAGCAGAAAACAGGAAGTTGTTATCCCTCTGTACTGACAGTTGGTGAGACCCCATCTGGAGTACTGTGTCCAGTTCTGGAGACCTCATCTCCACAAGGACATAGACAGAATAGAGGCAGTCCAGAGGAGGGCAACTAAAATGGTGCAGGGTCTGCAAGAGAAGCCGTATGAGGAGAGACTAGAGGAGCTTAATATATATATATCCTTGAGGAAAGAAGGGAGAGGGGGAACATGATCGAAACTTTTAAGTACCTCAGTGGAATCAACAAAGTCCAAGAGGGTAGCATCTTTCAGAAAAAGAGACGTGCAAGAACAAGGGGACACAATTTAAAGATGGGGGGCAGTTCAGGGGCAATGTGAGGAAGTATTATTTCACAGAGAGGGTAGTGGATGCATGGAACAGCCTTCCTGAGGAGGTTGTGGGGTCTAAAACTGTGGGAGAATTCAAGAATGCATGGGACAGACATAAGACAATTCTTGTGGGGGGTAGGAAGAAATAGGCTGTTGGTTAACTAGGATCTGCGGCCTATCCTGTAGGTAGGGAAATGGGCAGACTAGATGGGCCAAGCAGTCCTTATCTGCTGTCAAAGTCTATGTTTCTATGAGTGCGTGAGGAAGTTCAGAGAGGTTGACATGGTTGTTAGTGCAGCCAAGGCCTCCAAGGAACTGAGTCTGGCTCAAGGAATCAAAGATGAGGAAAAGGACTTCTTCTGACACATTAGGGGAAAGAAGGAGCTGCAAGGATCAGATAGTGAGGCTCAAGAAGGATGGGGGTGGGCAGAGAAAGGAGCAGAACAGACAGAAGTACTAACTGAAAACTTCTGTTCCAAATTCTCGAGGGAAAAGGGCTGGCACCTTCCACAGGTGGTGGGTAGGGTGTGCAGGGGGAAGGGGTGACAGATAGGGTAATCACTGAGGGCACCTATTAGAGGGTCTGAGGACTCTGAGAGTGAATAAGGCACCAGGACCAGACAGCAAACATCCCAGGGTGCTGAGGGAACTGGCAGAGGTACTGGCAGGGCCACTGGTGGACCTTTTCAATACCTCCCTGGATACAAGATGCATACCACAATACTGGAGGATGGCCAATGGGGTGCCCCTCCACAAAGTGACCCTAAAGATGAACCAGGCAATTACAGACCTGTAAGCCTGACATCCATCGTGGGGAAGCTGATAGAGACAATCCTGAAGGAGAGGCTGGTAACATATCTGGAGGATAATGGACTCAGAACAGTCATCAGTATGGGTTTGTCTCAGTAAGGTCCTGCCAGACTAATCTGGTTGAGTACTATGACTGGGTACTGAGGGAATTGGACAAAGGTCATGTGGTGGATGTCATATTTTTAGACTTTCCAGCAAGGCCTCTGATTCAGTGCCTCATGGGAGGTTGCGGCGGGAATTGAGGTATGTGGGGGTTGGGACTAAGATGGTTAACTGGATCGAAAAATTTGCTCCATGGAAGACAGCAGAGGGTAGTGGTTGGGGGGTAGCTCTCATCTACAAGGGCAGTTACAAGCAGGGTACCACAGGATCAGTACTGGTGCCTGTGTTATTTGGGATATTCATAGTGGACATCTCGCATGGCATCAGGAATAAGATCAGCCTCTTCGCTGATGATACCAAGTAGGGGGCAGTGGTGAGTGACATAGAGGGATGGCAGGAACTGCAGAATGACCTGATTAAACTAGAGGAGTGGTCAGAGGAGTGGCTGCTGGGGTTCAGTGCTAAAAAGTGCAAGGTGATGCACTTTGGAGCAAAGAACCCAGGGAGGAGCTATCAGCTGGGTTGAGTACAGCTAGGTATCACCAAGGAGGGAAAGGGTCTAGGGTGGTTGTAAATGGGAAAATGAACAACTCAGGGCAGTGCAGAAATGTGATAGCAGAGGCCAACAGGATGCTGGGGTGTACTGGGAGAAGAATCTCCTCCAGGAACGAGGAGGTGATCCTGCTTCTCTACAGGTCACTGGTCAGACCACACCTGGAGTATTGCATGCAGTACTGGTGCCCATATCTAAAGAAGGATATTGAACTACTGGAAGGGGTACAGCACAGAGCAACTAATATGATACAGGGACTGGGGGAAAGGTCGTATGAGGAGAGGCTGCATGACTTGAATATGTACTCCCTGTAGGAGAGGAGAGATCAGAGGGATATGATTGAGACCTTCAGTTACTTAAAGGGGATTAACAAGTCAGGAACAGAAGGGATATTTAAGTTAAGCAGTGGGAGGGACACAAGGGATCATGGTCTTAGATTGGAGGGGGTAGATATAGGAGGGAAATGAGGAGACACGTTTTCACGGAGAGGGTTGTGGCAAAATGGAACTCTCTGCCAGAGGAGCTGGTATCCTCAAAACAGTGGGGATTTCAAAAGGGGATGGGACAGGGTGAGATGGGAGATTATTGTGAAGGGGAGGAGGAAGGGAAGCAGCAAGGTAGGTGTGCTAGCTGCACATTCAAGCAGACTTGATAGACCATGTGGCTTGTTTCTGTTGACAAATTTCCTATGTTCATATGTTCCTAGGTGCACTGTTCCAATGGTCTGTTTTCAGGCATGACCCGGGCCATAAAGATGGCACATAGGTAATACAGACAATGCACTTACAATAACAAAGAAAGGTAAAGGAAATAGAATACATTTAATATATTGAGAACAGCTAGATACAACTAAGTGCAAGAATACAGTTGAAATACAATAGTGTAGCAGCTAAAGTGTGGGTGCAATATATACATGATGTACAATCTGTCAGTCTTATGACTGTTCAGCATTGTACAACAGGACAGTTTATTCATAGGCAAAGAAGAGCCCCTCCAGTTACCATTGTCCCGAGAGAGAGATCCCACAGGGTTCAGGGAGCAACCCTGTCCAGGACAAATCCTACCCTGCAAAAAAAAAGTGGGGGGAGGAGGAACAATTATAAAAGGAGGGCGAAAGAGAGTCCCCATGGTCCCTCTCTTCTCTACCCCAACTAGGGGAGGTCCCCCACCACAGACCAGACCATATTCAGGAGGAACTCTCCTGACTGAGAAGGGAAAGACCTACAGGGAGCCCCTAAGGCCAGGACAACAAGCCCTACTTGCCCTCTCTCTCAGTGTGGGCCCCCTGTTGCTTAGGAAGGTAACAGAGGACCCAGACATACCAGTAGGACCCAGCCCACAACTGGCCTCAAGGAGGGGGAGGGCAAGCAGGGAGAGTGCATCACCCAGAGACTGAGGCCCAGAAGGGAATGTACTAGTGATGAATAGTAAAGATATTCAAGAAGATCAAGAATTATGATAGGTGCGTAATTTTCATATCTTCCCTGTGTTAATCTTCACCATTCATCTCTGTCTTGGGTGAGTACCAAGCCCCCCGAAGGGGGTCTAGCTCTTCCCTGAGGGACGTGAGTCTCTCAGTCTCTTGCAGTGGAGGACCATGAAAGGAGGAGACCCATTACTGACCAGTTAGGCCTGAGAGTGGTCAGGGTGAGGTGGGTCTCCCATTGTCTGGGAGATGGAAGTCAGCCCTGTATTTCACACCTTGCCATGTGGGAGAAAAGGTGGGTGCCCTGGAGAGCAGAGGCAGCACCCTACACCTTGCCAAGGGTGACAACCTTGATAGATGAAGCCACGCTGTTCACCTAATGCAGATTGCTGTCACCACTATCCTTGAAGCTACCTCATTGGCATCATAAGACACCCTTACCTGTTGCCTTGTGAGCTCCAAGCCCTGCTCAGAGAGGGGAATGGCCTGTCTGGTTGCCTTCATATCAGGCAGCAATGTCAGCACCTGACCTAGCGTTGACCACAGATGCCTGTTGTAGGCAGCTTGGTGTACCTGATAAGCAGCAAAGCTGAGCATGATACGAGGCGAAGAGAACACTATCAGTCTTCAGTGGTCAAACTCTGCAGAGTCCACATCCGGGGGCTGGTTGCACACCCAGAAGGGGTATCCAGTACCCTCACTCCTGAAGTGGGATGAGGCAAGGTCCCTGGAGAACCCTGGTATGTGCAATACCTGTGCTGGCAGTCCATAAGGGCTGGAGTTGGGACAGATGGGCACTGCCAGGTGTGGGATGATGCTTCCTGAAAGGGAATCAGCTAGGAAAGGATGACCAAGTGGTCCACACTGAATTCGGCAAGGAAGACACACATCGTCCACTCAGTATTGCATCTTGCGATGTGGGATAGGTGCAGATCACTGACCAGCCTCGATAGGAAGCACTGATACTCTATCTGATCAGCATCTGAGGACAGATGGACAGAGGTATCTTCTTCTTCCTTGAAGAAGGAAGATGACAAGGCTGATAAATCTGAAGAGTCCAAGTCCAGGTTCTGCAGGGGAGACAGGCAAAAGACCTGCTCATCCATAGCCCTGACATACCTGAGGAAGGCAGCAGTAGTGGCTTTGAACTGCTCCCAGGTCAAGGGCCCCTGAAGGAACCACATGCCCTGGGAAATGGTGGGGGCTGCAGAGACAATGGGAAGATACACTTCACCTTATCTGAGTGACCTCTGCCATGGCTAGGGGACATCCTGGGGATCTGCTGATCTGTTCAGTTACTGGCCACACTATCAGCTTGAAGTGGTCAAGATTGAGCCCTGAATTGAAGCTCCCCAGTGAGTAGACAGGGCCTGCATAGAACCAGAAGGGTGGACTCCAACCCCACCCAATAGGGCCTCCCTTGAAGGGGACAAGGGACAGACCAAGGGCTCAGCACTGCAACAGATCCCTGAACCCCCAAGGGTCCCCGGGGAAGGTTGCTGCCTCATGTCTTGACCCCTCAACCCCATCGATTATGAGGTTGACCTCTTTCTCACTCCCAAAGCTAGGGGCTGATCCAATCCTGCAGGCCTCCTGAGGGAGGCCACAGAAAAGTGAGTCCCTGTTCTGGCCTAGGGTGGAGACAGCACAGGAACCGACAATGATCCGGGCCCCCGAGACTCTTACCACCATTCCCTCAGATGTAGGGTCACTATTTCCAGGCACACTCCTGATGTCACCACTGGCATGGAAACCAGCACCAATCATAATTGCCAATGCCAAGGGAAGGGAGACCTGGGAGGGCACAGAGTTACTGTGCACCAGAGAACCCTCCGACTCTGAGGAGTTGGGCAGCCAGTCCAGATCAGTCTCCCACGCATCTGGCTCTGGAGAGAAGGACATCCAGAAGACCTCCAGATGAGCAGCAAACAAAGGTTTTCCCACCTGCAGTGCCATGTGCAGTGGAGCAGGAGGGCCCAGTATAACTCATGGTGCCTATCATTAGAGCCGCAAATGGCCCCTGGATACAGAATGGCACTGGTGGGCAGTGCTGAGGAGCCACCCGTGCTAGGGAAGCCTGCACCTCTGAGGAGTTTACTGCCTGTGTGTTGCTCCCAGCCTGGCCCATGTGATGCCCAGACCACTCCTCCAGCACTGCAGAAGAGATCTCCTCCCTGGCAAGGCTAGAAGAGGAGGAGACCCTCTCCTTACAGGTCTATATAGAATCAGGAAGGGATCTGAAGGAAAGGTGGAGTCCCTCATACAACACTGCTCTCTGAAAGTCAATGGATTGCAGCTGACTTTACACATGCAGTGCTCCTGTACTCTGTGGTCCATGGAGAAGCAAGCATCGCAACTATAGATATTGTGAGATGGACCCAGGCAGGTGAGGTATTGGTGATGGTGGTCCGTGATGGACATCTGCCAGTGCAGTGACACCAGCGCATAGGAGGACAGCCTGCCTTGAAAGAGCACTTTTTGTCCCCGGATGAAGTCAACGTAACTAAAATAATAATAAGAAACAGACTCAGCGCTGCTTCAAGAAAGCAAAAGGAAAGGTCTTACCGGATTCCTGCAAACAACGGCGCCAAGTTAATAGCGGATGGTGGAACTGGAACGGAGCAAAAATGGTGTCAACAATGACATTGAAACAACTAACTAGGCCAAAATGACACAGATGAAATTTCTTCAGCAGGTGCAAGGTGTTGTACTCTTGATGGCGGAAGAAGCAGAACTGGGGTGGAGGAGGAGTTGGCAACCATTTCTGGCTGACCCGCAAGTGGCAAGTAATGCATTAGCCTCAAGAGCCGCATTGCCTCTGGCGCTGGCTCCTTCCCTACAAAAAAAAAAATCACACTGGGTGCTGTGCGTCCGGCTGTCACCCAGATAGTGATAAATAGTGAAGACTGACACAGGGAAGATCGATAGTACTGTCCTGTAATTACACAATTCGCATGAAGTGATAGTTACTGCAATTACAGTTGCCTCCCTTCTGCCTCAAATCAATTCTTTCTGGCAAATGTAACTATTTATGTCGCACTTTGCAACAGATGTTGCATATGTAGTTACACTTCCAGCATAAATCCATTTTTCTGTTGCACTTTGCAACAGTTGTTAAATGTAGTTACACTTCCAGCATAAATCAATTTGTGCCAAAAGAGAAATTTATTAATTGCAGTACTGACTTTGTTACATATATTCTATGGTGTAACTGCAATAAGATATACACTATGTGCAGAAAACAGTGCCCAGCTTGAAAACTAGCACATAAGACCATTGAGCAGTATTATTAATGGGAGACTTGACACCCCACTTGGTAGCCATTTGTTTGATTGCCGTAATTCAAATCCTAGAAATCTAGGTTCATAAGCATTGAGAGAGTGGGTCCTTTGCTTCTTGGGGGGGGGGGGGCAACGAATGATAAACATTGGTTCAATGTCAAAATCCCGCGACCGGAAAAGCACGAGTCATTTCAGCTCGTACATTTCAGCGGTTGGTCACGATCGCGACCTCACAAAATAGTGATGGCACAAAATAGCGGCACAAATTGGCCCAGACCCAGTGCCTACGGGGAGCTGTACAGTGGGTTAAGGAGGTCAGAGATTTTCCTGGAGGTCCTGTAACTTACTCATCATCGTCTGTCACCAACCAAGGTCTTAGATCAGAGCCACACCAGTTAGTCAGTGACAGTAGGTAACTAACTTGCTTAAGTTATTTGTATCTTCTTTGCCAGGGACTCTGTATGCTCAGTGCTCCCCTGTCCCCTTCTCACTGACACGCTGTCTCTCAGCCAGGCTCAGAACTTCTAAGTGCCGTCTCTCTGGCATGCTGTTTGGTGTAGAATAATGCTGCACCTGTCTGAGCCTAAGATCGGGCACTGCTTAACTGCAAGTGCATTACAGCAAGCAGGCACCTCCCTCCTCAGGGTCAAACTAAACTACGTGGTCGTGATTTAGAATGGATGGAAGAGAACATTTTTTTCATTTCGACTCGAGTCATGTGCTCCCAACTCTGACTGTCTAAATTTGGAATGCAGGTCTAGGTATCACAAATCGGTATTGGGCAAACAAAAACCATGAGGCACAAATGCACCATCTGGACACGGTAATAAGAAGGAAGGTTGCTGGTTTAAATAACTGGGACACTGCAATATAAGAACAGGCTAAATTAAAGGGGTAGAAGCCAAGAAAACAATGCTTTAAGTCAAAAGCTCATCTGGCATTCGACATTTTGTGTTAGCGCTTTTATGGCATTTGCGATTAAGGTAGCGCTATGTTGACTCGCGCTGTTTTGGTTGCGTGATTTTCACCGTATACCAAGAAAATCAACTTGGATTTATAAATTTCAAAGCGTTACACCTGCTGGTTTAAACAAGCAAGGAGCTTTGAAATTTTTTTTAATAGATTAACTAGCCATGCCCCCTGAGGAAGATTCGTCGAGAGTCAAAGTGCCTGGGCTTCTTACAGCCATAAAAACTTTTTCACCTGTAACCTTACCTTTACATCTAGTATTTATTTCATTTGTTATCTTTCTTGTCTGTATTGGATTATATTTGTACTTAACGTGGTTTGTGATATTACTGCCATTAAAGAATTTTCAGCATTATGCTGTGCCTGGCTACTAGTTTCCTTTGTGAGTGATCAGGACTTTTGGATTCTTTACTTCTGCATTTGAAAGCTGGCCACCCTACTTCCCTGAGCACCAGCCCTGCACCGTGTATCATGCTCCCCCTTTTTGGAATCCAAAATATGGAAACAAAGAGATTGCTTACAGATAAGGACCGTCCCCCAGTCTGCTAATTTTTCCCTGTCTACAGTAACACCGCAGATCCTACATGAGCTGTGGTCACTTTTCCCTCCCCCTTTTCACTGAGATTCCCTTGTGCCTATCCCATGCATTCTGGAATCCCACCACTGTTTTTGTTCCTACCACCTCCAATGAAATGCTGTTCCAGGAATCCACGACTCTCTGAAGAAGAAGTATGTCCTCACATCTGTCCTGAAATTACCCCCCCAGCTTCATGACAAGTCTCCTTGATCCTGAGTGCCTTTTGTTTCTGAAAAATACTTCACTCCTGTGCCTTATTTTGTATATTTTTATAACAAGGCTATGTTGAAAATTTGGGGCCATATTTTCAAATGGTGGCACAGGACTTGTGTCCAGCAGAACACCACTTTGCCAGATCTGCGTCCAAATTTCCAATCTTGGGCACAGTTGCGATATTTACCATGCTTTATGGCAGCTTGTAACACTGGTCTGGTGCAAGCCCCATAACTTAGCCCTCAGGGAGTGTCGCAGGCTAGACCAGAAAACTGTGGTCTAAGATCCTGCATCCATCGCGGGAAGTTGAAAATTGCACTCCTCACCTGACGAATGCTGCAAGTTCAGTGCACCCTTTGTTCGGCACACCAGGGGCTTGCAGTATTCTTTATGTTTCAAAAATCCAGCCCCTGCTGTAAAAATATTACAAAATAGCACATTTATGAGCCAACAATGCATTTTGCATAAACAGGCTCCTAACTTTGATACAGTTCAATATGTTTACCCCAAATTCTTTACCTGCAGCCCTATTGGCTCAGGCCAGAGTTTGTTACCTTTGTGACTACCTCTGGAAATCTAGAACACAGCAATATAGCCACTCCCCTAGCCTTAGATGTGAAGTAGGATCCATACCATTCCCCGTCCCAATTCCTAGATGTGTGCTCCCTCTTTAGATGTTATGTGTGTTTCTTGGAAACATACTATGTCTGACTTCAAAGCCTTCACTTTGCCCTGAATTCTTTTCCACTTGACCTGAGATTTTAACCCATTCAGGTTCCAGGAACATACAGTAACCTGTTATCCATTTGCTTTGTCCATGTGTATACTGTATTGGTCTACTGTGACAGCAATTTCACAAAGCCTGTATTTACTTAGTAGGTTCTTGCCTCTTTTTTACTCTTTTAAACTTACCAAACTTGAGGGGCTTGGAACAGTCCAAGCTCCTAGCAACAAAAACATTCACGTCAATTTTTTTAACCTTGTACATAACAACATAACAGTAAATCCTTGTACAGTTCATTCTCCAAGTCTGGAGAAAAAGCCAGCCTCCCCGCCCCCACCCTTTAGTGCACACCGCAATGTTGGCAGTGTATCATCCCACAAATTTTAGGCTTTTGCATTACCTCTTGGCATCCTTTTCATGAAATATGTGCCACATTTACATCCAGTCAGTAAGAAAATGTGGGTTGCCTCATAATCATGGCAAAGATTGTTTCATATTAAGTCTTAATCTGGAATTTTTAAGTTTAATACATCCTTACCCCCGCATCGGGTTTATCAGGTGGAATCAAAGGTCTCCTTCAGATGGAGCCCTTCCCCAACAACCCCAGTGCCCCCAACCTTCCACAGAGGCACTCTGGCCTGTGGTACTCTCATATTCCCTGACAAGCTCAGAGGGAAGGATGAGAAACATATACCAGTTCCATTTTTTGGTAGCATTATATTCCCCTGCTAGAGTCAGTCAGCTGCACTTGTCCTAGTTATGCCTGCTCTGACCTTATCCTTATATACCATTGCCCCCTCACTGACCATGGCCAGTTTGTACTAAAATCTACCCATCTTCCCCCCCGCCCGGCTCCGGACCCCACCCTTTAGGGAAGCGTATCGAAATAGCCCACATTTACTTCGTGTTACCCTTATTGCTAGCCAGAGACAATACTATAAATTCCCTTCTTCTTATCACCCCTGTGTAGGGCAAGGGACCTCTCGAGGGTTATGAGTACACTTTCACCCTCAGTATACTACAACCTGTTATAAACACAATTAATCTTTCCACTGATATCCTGCTGCCCCGAGGTTATGGCCTGGCTGAACGACCCTTCACCACACCCACATCTCAAGAGGCACATTTATAAGTTTACACATACACATGACTGGGGAGAAGTCTCTCAATATCCTCCATGTGTTTAGATCTGAAGTTAATTCCCTCCTGCGCATCCTTCCCTCGACCACCCAGCCTCACTGCTACCCACGGCCCCAGTCGTGGTCAAGGCAGGGATGACAAAAGACAGTGGTGTATTCCCAGATACCAGCCAACATGATGAATGCATCCGACCCCATGGCCAATAAGATTCCTCTTTTTGAATCCCACTGCAGCCACTTGCTACACCCTTGTGCATGTCTCCAGGCTGCGATGCACATCTTTTGAAGGGAAGAAAATGTGACCCAATGTCAGTGTCCAATCAGAAAACAGAGTCCAGAGTACACCTTCTACCCCTCCATTTGTCAGTTTCCAAAATCCACATCGCACAGATCTCATGGATGAAGCTTCAGGCAGTTCAATGGAGGAATGCTCGGGGTGGAACCAGTAAAATCAATAATTCAGTCTGAATGGCTGGCTGCACCACCTCACTAGGAATGTAAGCCAAATAAATTTCATTAGGAAATAGGAGGTCTCAGCTGTCGCGGCCAGGCCATTGCACATGAGGAGGAACTGAAGTAGAGGGAAGGAGTGGATCTGCACACAAAGGACAGGGCATTAGCTGTAACCCAAAGTTGTCACAAAGATAGTAACAATTCTCCTTCTCCCACCACCCATGAATGGTCTCCCCATGCGATCCCCAAGCTCCATTGTGATCTGCCCCACCATTTTGTCCACAGATTTATTCGAACTTCATATACTCAAAGGGCAAGGGTGAGACAAATGGACTTTCCCCAAGACTCATTAGCACAGTTCAGCCAAGAATAATAAGGAGTCAGCTCACCTGATATGTTTAACATACAGTGGATGGGTTGGTAGAAAAGGACTTTGGCAGCAGCAGGACTTTACCAGGAGAAGTGTCAATATCAGGACAACAAAGACTGATCCATAAAGTAGTAGCAGGATAAATTTCTTTCATGCTTCAGTTGCACAATGGGATTGGGGGCTAGATGACCCTCATGGGGATCTTTCCAACTCTCTCATGAAGTGCTCCACATCAGTGGGGGAGCTGAAGAATCTTGGGGGTTTCCCCGGGACCATAACCTTCAATTTGACCAGATAGAGAAGTGCAAAGTCACAGCCCCAGAGGTGTAGGGCACATTTGATCCCAGTAAATTTTTGCCTTCTCACCTGCACATCCCAAGAAAAATCCTGAAAGATAGAGACTTTTCTGTTATCAGCTGTGATCGGGCCTCTTGCCCTTGCCTCCAGGAGCATTTTCTCTTTGTCTGGGAAGAGCAGGTATTTTATCAAGAAATGACTGGGTCTGTCTCCAGGTTTCAGAGGGGGTGCTGTGTGGTGTGCCCTTTGTATTTCAAAATACTGGGCTCCCACATCCATCTCCAGATGCTTAACTAGCCATTTCTGCACAGCACGGCCCCTCTCTCTACCATCCAGCCCTTCAGGCAGACCCACTATGGGTATATTAGATCTTCTGGCTCTATTTTCAAGATCTTCAGCTTTGTCTAGGAGGGCTGCCACCTTTTTCTTTTTGTCCCTGGATAAATCAGCCACTGCATCCTCCAAATCTAAGCTTCTTTTTTCCTGATCATCTAGTCTGTTCCTAAGGACAGCAGAGGTCTCAGCCAGAAATGTAAGTACAGTTTGCATATAGGAAATTTGGGCTGAAATGTTCGTGAAGCCATTCCACATTTCAATTTGTAAATTCAAGATCATTCCCAGTACAGCATTAGTAGCCACCACCTTCACAGTTTCTTTTCCTCCAGATGCTGAATCCATGCTTGTGGCTTGAGACCACGTGCTGGCCTCTGTTCCTCCTGAATATACCTTGTCTTGAGGCTCAAACATTAGAGTTGTTTGCTTTTTTGTAGATTTGATGAAGCCATACCTTATTGCTACCGAGTGATGTGTTTTTTCTGGAAAAATAATATGCTAGAAATAGTTTAATACTTTTCAAAGTTGATGCCCTCTGGTGCTCCTCTATAACACATCTTTCATAGCTGGTAGTCAGGCCATGCCCTTCAGCATTTAAGAGTTTTAATAAAAATATACCGAACTGTCAATAAAAAAAAGCATTCACGTTATGAGCTGCAATACAAATATATGTGTAACACCAGCCACAATCATGGTTTATTAATAAATTTATGCAGTAGAACACAACTTCAGATATTAAAGCATGACATTTGTATCTCTACAAAGCGCACTATTTGTGTGTATTTGTCCTGAATGGTAGTTGTATTGCACAGCCCGAGATAAAAAGAAAACCTGTGGGTTGCCTGGTCAGTTCTATATTTGTTGAAGCAGAACAACTGAGGCTACCTGCAGTACAGCTGGTGTTTGTGAAGAAAAACTGATCATGAGTGAAGCTATAGAGCTGGGCACACTCCACACCAGAATAACAGCAGATGGATGCTGGTCCTGATAATAATTTGTTTAAAGTCTAGTACAGTTAATTCCTTTTTCTTGTGTCCAGTGGTACCTGCCACCCTCCAATTGTGGCCCCAGTCACCATTAATTTATATTTAGGAGCACTGGTGTCTAGTTGCACCCCCCAACCAGCCTCTGTTGTCATTTTTTTAAATTTCTACTTATGTGCATTCTCCCCAGAACACATCTCGCTAAGCACGCACAACCACCTACCCTCCCACACACACCCTCACTAACCTGCACTGATCCCAGAGTGAAGATACACTCTCCAATCAAAGACATGTCTTACTTCTGGAATCGGAGACAACTGTATGAAAGTAAGGCAACTGCTGCTCTGACTGCAGTTACCTTACTTCTCATACAGTAGTCACCAGATCCAGGAGTAAGATAATAATCATGATCCGAGAATGTATCTTTCCTGTGGGATCTGTGTAAGTGAGTGAGGTTGTGTGGGGGGAGTCTAGGGGATGGGGTGGTGCATTCACAGTGGGAGGTGGGTTGGGGAGTGTGGGTGGGATCAACAGTGGACTTCATTTTACAGGTAAAAAAAATTAAAAGATAACAAGGGACTGTTTCCTTCTTTTTAGCATTCTATCAACATGGGGGACACTGAACACCAATGAGAAATAGGCATTTTCAGTAATTTTAAAGCAGCAGTGCAATGAAAAACTTGCCAAGGTTTCAATGTTATTTCTATGCAAATGTGGTAGCCATCTTTTTTTCTTGAGAAAAAACTAAATTAAAACATTTGTTAAATACTCAAATTATGGTGGAATTAGAAAACTGTACCACCAACTAAAACTGTAAGATGCCTGGAATCTTTTATAGTGAAAATAAAGGTAGGGTCAAATTTGTTGCCCAATTTCATTGCACTGCTGCTTTAAAATACGGGGGATGTTTTGGGGGAGATGAACATAAGCAGAAATAAAAAAAATTTGACAGCAGAGGCTGGTGGGGGGGGGCACTAGACACCAGAGCTCTTTCATATAAATTAATGGGAACCAGGACCATGATTGAAGGGCAGGGAATACCACTGGACACCAGAGAAAATGCCCATAAATCCTTTTGCATGATAATAAATCATTTTTCACCAATGCTTTCCATTCCTGCAATAAAGGATTTATTGTTAAACAAAAGGATTTTGAACTTTGATTTTTTTACAAACCTTTTCCATGAATCCTTTGCCGTGGTTGCGGAAAAGGATTCCATTTCACGAAAAAGGATTTTGGACTTAGTTTTTATTTTAAATCTTTTTTCACAAGACGATTCCTTTTTTTGCAAAACCTTTTTCATTCTCACAAAAAAGGATTTCGGACTTCAGTTTTTTTTTAATCCTGTTTTACAAACTGATTCCTTTTTCACGAGAATGAAAAAGGATTCACAATAAAGGAACTTAATGAGTCACAAAAAAGGATTTAAATACTGTTAAAAAAATATTCCTTGGGTATTTTACTAGCAAAAAAATAAATGATACAAGCAATAAAGTCTTGATCAGCAGGATATGTGTTTTGGTGTCTGTGCAAGGCATCACTGTGCTGAGTTACACAAGTATGTTATTTGACAAAATGAAAACAAGATGGTGGCTCAGGAAAAAGGAATTTTTTCTCACAACAAAGGAAAAAGAATCCTTTTCATGAGACCAAATTCCTTTGTTGTTCTAGGAAGCTATCCAAAAGAATGAACTGCGTATGCTCAGAACCCAAAACTTTAAAATTAAATAACTGCAATGGAGTAATATTTTTTTCACCAAACCAGCAAAAGGCACTTCTGTGGGGCAAGCTCTTGTACCCTGAAAATTTCAGACCACAATTCCAAACCATCTGGGTGCAGCACGATGACAAAAAAGATGCAAAAAAGGTGAATCTTAACATTTGAGCACTATGCACAGCTCAAAATCCATCAATCCAACCAAAACGAAACTTGGCACTTTAAGAGATCTTCCAAAAAGACTGCATGCAAACTTTTGTGCAAATCTGTTGAATGGTTGCAAAGTTATTAAAGTGCAAAGGTTGAGGTTTAACATTAAAGTGCCTACTCAACCCTAACTAAATATAGACCTTACTAAAGCCTTTGACCTAATCAAACATAAGCTCCTACTTAACAAACTCCTTGCCTTAGGTGTGTCACAGAACTCAGCTGACTGATTCCATAGCTATCTTTCTAATTGCTCCCAGCATGTGAAGATTGATAAAACTTTGCCTGACATTAGGGGAGTATCTATTGGTGTCCTCCAGGACACCATCATGGGCCCACTCCTATTAGGCCTTTTCATAAATCAACTGCCTAATGCCTGTCAGAAAGCCAACATACTCCTCTATGCCGATGATGCAGTCATCTGTTCCAAAACCCCTGGCCTTGACAGCCTTATTGCCACTCTCAAAAGTAACTTTGGGCTACTACAAAGCTGGTTCTCAATCTCCAATAATAAACTTGCCCTCAATTACAAAAAAAAAACAAAGAGCATGCTGTTCTCCTCCCTCCTACAGAAGAGGAAAGTTCCACCCCTTGTGATCCAAAATGGCCAAGGACAAAACCTTAAACAGGTGAAGACCTTCAAATACCTTGGAGTAACTCTGGATGAAATCTTACCTTTTACTCCACATGTTGACAATCTGATAACCATGGATCTATGTCATAACAGTGATCTCGGAATAGTGAGTGCCGTTAGGGTGAGTGTACATTGCTGAAAATGAATTTTGTTGATACATACTCATGGCAAATTGGAAGAAGGTGCCCGAGATACAAGTATTTTTTTTTAATGTGTGGGGCAGTGCCCCCAGCACCCCCCCACTAAAGGATTCTCAACTCCAGAGGGGTGCATGTTGGGGGGGTGAAATACTTGTAAAATAAAAAGCCAGCTGCCAGAAAAAAAACAAAAAACATGCCATGCCAGACTCGAACCCTGCACCTTCCAAGTGACCACCCACCCCACTATGCTGGTGGTCCATCTCAGCAGCTGCCTGCCACACCCCCTTCCACATACCTTCCCTCTCCTTCTTCCCCCCCATGAGCATGTATACATGCATACTTCCCTTTGCCCTACCTCACCCACCCAGGTATCCGATTGCTACCCAGCCAGGTATCCCTGTACAGAGGGTCTGTGATTGAGTCACCCTTTTTGTAAGTGCTCAATCACAGTTGCCTTGTACATGGTATACTGGTGACCATAGTTAACAGAAGACTGGGTTCCCTGTATTGTAACCAGAACAAACTCACTGGGGATGCTAGATGCCTTATTGTGGCCAGCTCTGTTCTGTCATTTATATAATAAGGGCTCCCTGTCTATATAGAGCCTGTGACACAGTGCTAAACAGAGTAAAGCTGATCTGTAATAATGTGTACCACTTTGTACTTGGTGCAGATAACCGCACTCAGTTGTACCCTTTCTGCACTCACAAACTATTGAGTATGCTGATATATTATATGATAGTGCTTCTAAAGATAAATTACACAAATTGGATGTTCTTTACCATCAACTTGCTAGGCTGATACTGTGATGCCCTAGGGAGGTACATCACTGCCAACTATATGGCAATTTGGGCTGGCTTTCTTTATCAAACAGGAGGTAAGCACATAAAAGCATATTTGTGTATAAAAGTGTTCTGGGTCTTGTCCCTGAATTCTTGAGTGAAAGATTGATTTTTAGGAATATTGACCCTTCTTTAAGAAATTCTGGTTTATGTGAGTTATTGGTTCCATTTTGCAAAACAAAAAGGTCGATGTTCTTTTTAGTTATTTTGTACCTATGATTTGGAATAAACTTCTGTTTGAATTTAGGACAGCTGATGCAAAACCCGCATCAGTTTTGGATTTTGAAAAATGAACTACTATCTGCACAAAATATCTGTATTGTTGATTGTGTGTAGTTGTAAATTGTATGTAATTCATGTTTTATAGTGTGTATATATTTTGCATTTATTAATTTGTACTTGTAAAATGTCATCATTGTAAATGAGCTTTTGCTCAATGGTGTAATCTTAAACAGAAACAAACAAACAAACTAGCTTCCTTTGCCCAGCAGAATAAAGCTCCAGATCTGTTTGCTAGCCAAAAAGGTGCTCTTGGGTCTAACATTCCCTGTTTTAACAAATTGCATCTGCACCATCTCCAACCAATACAACACCAGGAAACATGTCTAAGAATGCCCTTAAGCCCGAACGTACTGAGCCGAACAAGTGGTCATTTCCTGTCAGGGTGGCTAGCTGGTTAAATGAATTGCTTGATACACTCCTGAATCTCCCCAAGTTTAATCAGGTAAAGATATCTGTGTAATCTTCCTTTGCAATCCAATGCAATTGTAACCTTTAAACAGTTTTATTCAATTTCTTTCTGTACATAACCTGTAACTTTTTATATGATCAGTATGAATTTGTTTATCAAAATGTTATATACTTGTTCTATCTTAAATGCTTTGAGCCTGACTCAACTGCATTTCCTCTGGAACTGCTTACTGTGCTTGTAAAGTTCTTTTTTTGTGACTATATATTTGACATGGAACCTTTGTAAATGAGCACTTGTGCTCTAGGGTAATCTCCAAAGTTTTAAATAAATAAATAAATATCTGCCTTTTTACAGAGGACACCAAGCTCTGTGGGAGAGTGGACACAACTGAAGGAGTTCATGGTCTAAAGAGTGACTGGGCTGGGTCTCCAATTAGGAATCCACAAAGAAATTAAAGATTTCACAGGGGAGATCCTAATTAACAATGGCACCCAACAGGGGAACCGATTATATTAGACAATATTTATACCCCCAAACTCCTCATACTGCCATGTTTGATCAGATGCTGAGGGAACTCCCCACTAACCCTGCAGGGATCATTCTTGGGGTTGACATTAATTTAGCTCTTTCAATGGGCCTAGACCAGACAGGACTGGACCATAAAAATGAAGCTCCTGTAGCCACCCATGTTACCACCAACTATGCGCTTCATAAATAAATGTTATTATTATTATTATTATTATAACAGAGTAGGGTTAGGGCTCTCCATCACACAGAAATGGATTTTTAATATTACTGTGCAGTACACAACATCTATAATGGGACTGATGTCCTATTTGTATCTCAGGAGTCGATACAGTACCTAAAACATGGGGGCGGTGACTCTTGGTAATATTTTACTATCTGACCATGCCCCACTGATACTATCTTTGACATGAGGAAGACTCACAGGGCCACAAAACAAATGGTGCTTTAATACTTCCCTCTTACAGTAGGATAACTTTAGGTATTGATTAAGGACTGAATATTTCTCCGTCACTGAAACACCAGAAGTTTCAGCCATTACACTATAGGAAGCAACAAACCCTTCATTAGAAGGAAACTAATTGCTTATACTTCCAGCCAATGAAGGGACAAGACCAGCTGACCCAGCAGAGGCAGCAAGACTTGAAACACCTAGAACGAGTACCAGACCCTCCCACATATGTGACACTCTCTTCATCCTAAATCGCAGAAGCCTGGGAAGCCATAGAGAAGACTCTCCATTGCAAAACAGAGTATGACTTGTTCTGCCTGAACTAAAATAATTGGGAATATGGGGAACAACCCACAAAGCTTCTTCTCCACAAATTAAGGGTGAGAGAGGCATAAAAATACATCCCCTTGATTCAGACGAGACAGAGCACCTAGGATACCGCCCCTTTGTTAGTTATAAATGAGGAATTTAAGAAGTATTACCACACACTATATTCCTCAGAATTGTCCCCCTCAAATGAGCAGTGTGACTCCTTTTACTCTGACCTCATGCTGCCCCAAGTGTCAGACACTGCTGATCTGTACCTCACAAGACCCATTACAAAACATGAAGTTCGGAAAGCCATGCTGAGTATGTCCAAAGGGAAGTCGCCTGGGCTGGATGGGTTCCCTAGTAATTTTTATGCATCCTTCATGGAGATCTTGGCCCTTAATTGTGTAGAGTGTACAATGAAGCATGAGAGAGCTGTGCCCTGCCACCTTCTTTCATGTAGGCCTTAATCACGATCTTTCCCAAGAAGTGGAAGGATCGGTATGTGAACACCAAGATAGCCACTGCCAACCTGTTCTTTGATGCTGAAAAGAGATTTGACAGGGTAGAGTGGGCATACTTATTTGACACCATGGGCCTGATTCTGGAAACCACCTGCATCAGACCCAACTTGTGGCAGAAAAGGGGGCTGCGTCCAACATAGTTGCGGCAAACACAAAATGTGCTATTCCAGAAAGTTTGCCACTTGCAGCAAACTTTCTGGAATAGCCACAATATCTGGCCCTGCATCAGGCCTCTAAGGGGCACAGTGGGAGGCTGTGACACAGGGCCACGATGCATCCCTGGAGAAGTTCGCAGGGGGCTGCTGAAGTGTCCCAAGGACCAGCAGCCCGGAACTCAGGCACAAAATGGTCAGCCCCGGCAAGGTCATGGCACAGGGCATGTTGCCACCAGAGGCCAGTGCCTCTGTACATACCAGATGCCCCTGTGCCACACTGTGTTCTTCCTGCCTGCCACGCTACTGACAGCCCCACCAGTCCCCCATATGGCAGTAGTCTGGTGGTGGTATAGTGCCCCCCCCACGATTTATGATCTCCCAAAAAACACATAGAAACACCCTGGTGACACTCCCTGGTGGTCTAGTGGCCCCACCCTCCCACCCAGAGAGGCAGTGGTCAACCACCTCACTCTCCACCCACCCTGTCCCCGACCAGCTTCTGTGACTGGCACTCCCCCCCTCACACCACCATGGCCAGCCACAGTTTGTGCTTGCACAGACCATGTAAGTATACTGTGCACTTACGCGGTCTTTGTGATCAAATTCTGTGGCTGGTCATGGTGATGTGAGGAGGGAAGTAGCAGTCACAGCAAGGGGTTGGTGAAGGGGGGAGGTGCTTCAACATTGTCTGTCAGGGTGGAGAGGGTGGGAGACCACTAGACCACAAGTTTAAGACTTGGAACCTGGGTGCAGGCAAGGCAGGAGCACCGGGTGGGGGGACTGGGGCCAGAGTTTCTTTTTACACAATGATCAATGGGGATCGGGAGTGACGGTGCATTCAAGGGCGAGGACGGACACATGGACTTGGACTGGAGTTTCTTTATGCACAATGTCTAGTGGGAATCAGGGCTGATTTTGCATTCAGGGGAAGGGGAGATGATCATACTGGGACCAGAGTTTCTTTTTGTACAATGACCAACGGGAATCAGGGCTAATTGTGCATAGGGGTCAACTATATGAACATCGCATTGTGCCTAGGTTGAGAAATTCTGGGGGATGGCAATAGACTGCCACAGCAGGTATTCCATCCTCTTGGCACATGTGTGCCCAGGCAGGTGTGGTACAATGCCCTATGAGGGCAAGACACCCCCTGCTACAGCATTTTGAGGCCACAGCACCTGTTTCCCTCCCCACAATACTGGCCTCTATGGCTCTGCTGCTCCACCACCGGATAACTGCTCCCCAGATCTGCCTCTTGCTAGCCACTTAGACCACCTCCAGGCTGGTCTAAGTGGCAGCCCCTCCTGCATCCATGGTGGGGCTTCCAAAATCCTAAAAAAGGGGATGTGGCAGCCCCGACATGGTGCAAGCCCAATTGCAATCTAGTATACTGGGTTGTTGGACACAACCTGGTGCAAGTGGGCTTTGACACAGCTGTGTCTGGAACAGGCACAGCCCATGTTATAAAATCACATTAGATGCAACTTGTGACCCAAATCACAACTTAAGTCAAACTTCTTTGACACATGTCCCTTGCATCATTCTAACCCCTTTTAAAATCCAGCCCCATGTCTGATTTGACCAAAAATTCATTTCCCCAGTCAAACTCATGTCTACCAATCCCTCAGTGTCAGTTTTCACCAGTTGTGTGATTCCCAAACTTTCCCTTTGGGTAGAGGCACCAGATAGGGGTGGCCTCTGTCCTCTTTCCTTTTCTTACTGGTAGTAGAGCTCCTAGCCCTTAAGATCCATGCCTCTACATCATTTGCCGGTATCATGGTGGCTGTAACCCCCATAAAATTCCTCTTGTTGCTGATGATACAGTATTATACTATTCCTCTCAGACAGCCTCAACTGCTTACATGTCCTGAGTTCCATCATCCAGGAATACTCCTCCTGTCAGGGTATAAATTAAATGGGGCAAAGTTACAAGACATGCCCCTTAACTCTCTCTGTACACAGCATCTCTTTGCAGATTACTCATACTAGTGTGCTCCAGAAAGGGTGGTTAACTCAGGGGTCCAGCTCAGGCTGCCACTAGCTGCCACTGTTGTTGCTAATAGTCGAATCATGCTAGCTAATGTTGACTCTGATATCCAAAGATGGTGTACCCTTATACTGTACATGGGGAACAGTAGATGGCCTCAAACTTATTACTCTTCCTAAATTACATTATCTTCTATCCAACCTGCCATTACAGATTCCAGACATGTTTTTTAAAACCTTGTCATTGAAACTGTCCTCCTTTATTTGGGCAGGGAAGCACCAAAAATCAAACTCTCCACTCTGCAACTTCGCTAGAGCCATGAAGGTTATGGCCTCCTCAACCTCAGGAAAATGCATGACTATGTCCTTCTCAGACAAGCAATTGCTTGTTACAATCCAGCCTGATCTCACATTGCCCATGCTGGATCTCAATGGCAGTGGGTCAAGGGAACCTTCCTACCCCTACATCCCTTCATTTCCCAGACTGGGGCAACAAGTCCAGCATGGCCCCTTTCACAAAACACACCAAGCAGGAATGACTCAAGTATGCCATGTCCCCATACCTCAACTGGCCAATTTGCATTTGCCTATCATCTCCCCTCACATTAGAACCAGCTCCCATCTTCCCTTTGCTTCAGTTCTTCCCCTGCCTCCCTCAGATACCAGCTGAGTCTCTCCATTCTCCCATTTTATTTATTTTTTATTTTATTTTATTTATTGAGGATTCAGAAAGTACCTTTGGGTCAAAGACTCCTTTTCAGAGGTTCAACGTCAGTACAGGTAAAACAAGAAGATAACAGTACAGAGCAATACAGAAATAGGATACAAGCAAACAATCATGATACAAGAGATGCAGTAATAGGCTAACAGTTAGATACTAGTAGATTCATGGTATTGGTCTCAATGTACAGATACATATATAAGCTTCATTAAGGAGCTAAAATATAGAGAGTTTCAGATTTGGGGGGGCGTTAGATGGCCAGAGGCCCTAGTCAAAGGATAGAGGGGGGCTGGGCTGGGTTTAGTGGCAATCACAGGGATTAGAGAACTCTAGATGGTTCCTAAGATAGGCTTTGTAGGAGCCAATTCTATTCATGTTTGTGAGAGCATTAGGCAGGGTTTTACCCAGGAAGGGGCTTGGTAACTAAAGGACCTTTGGAATTGGGAGGTGCGGCAGTGGGGAGAACCACGAGGAGTTGCCTGCTAGAGCTATGAGTGTGCTGGTGTGACGGGGCCCATTGGATTACAGTGAAGAGACCGTGGGGGCAAGACCAAGGGTAATCTTTTTGGCCATGAGGCAAGTATGAAACCTGATTCTGTTATCAAGGTTGAGCCAGTCCATGGCATCGTAAAGGGAGCATGTGTGGGTTAAGTGCTCATAGCCCAGGATGAGGTGACAGGCTTTGTTAAGGGAGAGCCGTAGTCTGGATAAGACCAAAGAGCTGGCAGCGTTATAGATTATCATGCCATAGTCTAGAAGGTAGAGGATTGAGGAGGAGACCGCTAGATGAAGGACATCAGGAGTAAGACAATGTTTAAACTGGTAGAGGATGCCAAGCCAGATATTGAGGGCTGTAGACAGTTGATGACTGTGTTGGTGGAAGTTAAGGGCCACGAAAAGTGTGATACCCAGGTATTTAAAGGAGTCCACTTGTTCAAGTGGGGTCTGGTTGGCAGTTAGGAGTTGGGGGCAGTTGATTTTTTTGGAGTTAAGTGAGTGAGAGAAGTACATAGCTTTAGTCTTTTTATAGTTTAGAATAAGGTGCTGTGAGGTCAACCACTTTTCGGCATCACTGAAGGAGGAGTGGAGGGAGAGGTGGAGCTGAGTGGGGTCAGGATTGGAGGAGTACAGGAAAGTGTCATCCGCATAGAGTAGGATGTTGCCTGAGCAGGACTGGGGGAGGTAGTTAAGGAACAGACTGAATAATAAAGGTCCGAGGATGGACTCCTGTGGGACACCGGAGCGGACTGGCAGCTTGCTGCATAAGGTGGTGCCAATTCTGACCTGCTGGAAATGATCCGCCAAGTAGTCAGTGAACCAGCAAAGGGCATCCTGTGAGAGACCAAGTTTGGAGAGGGTAGTTAGTAGGAGGGAGTGTTTTATGGTGTAAAATGCCTTAGTGAGGTCAATGAAGACCGCACCAGAGAGATGACCATTCTCAAGGGCAGTATGTAAGTGGGTGGTGAACTCGAGAAGGGCAGTAGTCATACTGTGTCCCTTGCAGAAGCCATGTTTCTGGTTGCAGAGTATTTTGTGTTTGTTGAGGTGGTCAGTGAGCTGATCAGAGATGATATGCTCTAGTGCCTTAGATGGGGAGGGAGAATTGAGATGGGGTGATAGTTGCGGGTGGAGGTATGATCCCTGCTGTTAAATATGGGGGTAATAGAGGCAAATTTCCAGTGCAAGGGGAATTTCCCAAGACATAAAGATCAGTTGATAATGTGGGTGAGGGGGATTAGCACCTCATGAAGAGTGAGCCGGAGAAGTCTCAGGTCTAAGAAGTCACTACTGTATTGGGAGTGGCTTATGACTTTTTTGAGGTAAGGCTCTGCAGATCTGTGGGAAATGCAACGTAGGTGAAATGGAGGGTGTGATGGGGGGAGGTGGTGTAGGAGACAGGGGGTGGATCAAAGAAGTGGCGAAGGAGGACATGGCTGAGGTCAGTGAAGGCATGGTTAAATGCAGTGGCAGTCCGAGTGGGATCAGAGGTCAGGCCCTCTTCGACCAAGATTTGTGTGAGGGCAGGGTTGGGGGCTTTGCCACAGATGTCCTTAATATTATTCCAGAATTTATGCCCTGAACCCCAGGCAGAGGTTAGGGCAGAATTGTAGAATTTGGCCTTGGCTTTGCACAGAGACCATGTGCATTGGTTCCAGGCCTCTCTGTACTTCTGTCTGTCCGATGGATGGCCAGTCTCATTGGAGAGGTGCTATAGGGAATCTCTGGTCTGCAAAAAGGCCAGTAAGTTGTCAGAGATCCAGGGCACCGGATTGCCTTTGACCATCCTTTTGGCAAGAGGGGCAAACATGTCACAGATAGCATTAAAGGAATTAATTTTCTCCTGCTTACCCCCCCCCAAGAGTCCCTTATAGACACGCTGTACTGTTCAATTGTCTGCTTATGACGTGTTTGCTCATTGTGCACTTTCTATGGCCTTTGTGTGTTCTGGTTTTACTCTTTTGTAATATTGTAATTTTGCATGCTTTGTATTGTTTTTTTTTCCTTTGCTTCTCTCCCCTGGGTCACACCAGGAAATGAGCCTTGGCTCAGGGTGCCTTTCCCAGTCACCAGTTTTCAAATAAAATAAATTAATGCAGGGACAATTGGGGTGGGTATCTAAGACAACCAGAGTCCATCCACTTTGACATAATGCATAGCTCCTGATAAATAACTATATGATAGACCGGAAATCATGGCAGGAGAAAGGGATTCACACCTTGTTGGACCTATATAACCTTCACACTGAAGTTGACTGTTCATTCAAAGAGCTCCAGGCAACATACAAATTGCTGCAAACTCATTTTTGGAAATTCCTCCAACTCTGTGATCTCCTTAGAGCTAAGGTTGCCCATAATCATACAAAGCCTTCCCCCTCTGTCCTGGACAGGTGGGTGGGACACCTGTTCACAGCTGACCACCTAGCAGGCAAGGTAACACTCCAGATAGAGAGGGAAACTTCCCCTCGCCACCTCCGTTGGACTAAGAAAGAAATGGGCCCAAGAAATGGATATGACTCTTGTCCCCATAGAATGGGACAGTGTACAGACCGATGGGTATGTTGCCAACAGAGAGCTGCAAGTTAAGAAACTGCAGTACAAAATACTCCTTCACACCTGTAGAATGTGGCAATAGCTGTACAGGGCAAGCCCAATGTCTACAAGTAATTGTTGGAGATGTACTTCACCTCAGCCATCTCTATTTCACATTATGTTGTTTTGTCCAGCCCAAGGTTACTACTGGGAGACCATCTGGAATGTTTGCAGATAATTGGTTCCCATTCCTCAACTAAAAGACCACCACTTAGCTTTACTAGGGCTCTTCCCAGTGGATGATGCTCTGATCACACCACAGCTACACTGGGTGAACAATGACCTTGGGTCAGCTAACAGAGTTATCCTCCATCAGTGGAGGGACCCTGAAACCACCACAGCTCAGGAATGGAAAAACCTTGTAGCACTTATAACCAGGTAGGAGAAGTATACACATGTTGCTGCTGGAAAACTCCCGCTATACCTGAAGATCTGGGGCTCCTACTTGGAGACGTCCCTTTGTGTCCTATTGTCCTACCTCCTGCCAGGTGAACTAGATACAGCACTTCTGTTCTATATATTTTCACTCAGCCTTGGTGAGGAATTGTTACTATAATTATAGATTGTAGAAGTAGGCAGATTCAGACACTCTAAAACTGTTACAGTTGTAGCTCTTTTGGGCATATCCTCTTCCCTGTCACCCACCACTAGCCTTCTTCGCCCTAATTTCTCAACCCTTACAGGAAACTCTCTCTCTGCCATCAAATGCAGGTCTGTCTTGTTCAATTTAACATAGTCTGGCATGTCCCCTATGTGTGATGTTATTCCCACACTGGGGAATCATTATAGTGCGTTATTGGACACGGATGTACCCATGTGGAAACACCCTAGTTTTACATTTTTCACCCCCCCCTCTGTCAGAAACTTCAACATGTCATACATACCTCAATCCCATAACAGGATCTATGACATTTCAAATGAACTGGGAAAGCTATGGATAGGGTTAATGGGCATCAATAGTACATTGTCTTGGTTCATATACCTCTGTATAAGCATTTATTCATCCTTTCAACCCTATGGAACCTGTATGTCTTCATGTGAGACATGTAGCCTTAGATAACTAGGGAAATGTCTGTACAATAAAGTGTGTATGACTAATAAAGGGGTACATTGCTCTCATGTGGTTCTTGACATGGTTCTCAAGCTTAACCCTCTCTCTAATTATAAACTGATTTGTTTCCCTGAATAATTATTGTAGTATATTATGGTGTTTGCTCTACCATGCACCCTGTTATAAAATGTCACACTGCTTTATGTATCAACTCTTCTTGAGTCACCTAAAGCATCTTCTGTGTATTATGTATTATTTGACTATTATCTCCGTATCTCCAGTACCTGGCTGTGTTAAATATAGTCTGTTGTTGTTAAAGTCAAAAAGTTCAATACAGAATGTTATGGCAAAAAAGAATGACCTGGCAAAGCTGGAGATGTGGTCAGGCTCGTGGCAACTCAGGTTCAATGTGAAGAACTGCAAGGTTATGCACATAGGAAAAAAGAATCAGAGGACTGAGTACAGTTTGGGGGTAAAGATCACTGACTCTAAGGAGGAAGGGACTCTTCCATTCTCTATGCTGATGATATGATTTTGTATACCAGCTCCAAATGTGTTGACCAAATCAACCAGTACCTAACAGCTGACCTACAGTCAGTGACACTTGGTTGTCTGCAAACTGGTTCTAAACATCACTAAAACACGAGTTAGGTGCTTATTCCTGACAACGATTTTTCCGACATTTATAATCCCAGCACCGGTAGTCCGACTTTGCACTCACCCGACATGAAAACTTACTAACTAGTGAAATCCCGACTGAGTAATCATTAAACAGTTATTGAAGTAGCAGCAGTTACATCTTACTATAACTGAATCATCTTGCATTGCAGCACATTTACTAAATCCAGCATTTACAAAGTGAGCAGCATATTTATCATTTAATCCTACATCGAAGCAATGGATAGCACATTTAGTAAGCTCAGCATTTCCAAACAGAGCACCGTTTTTATCTGTAAAATTCGGAAATGCACCTCTAAAACAGATTCCAATTACATACGCTATCATATTACAAACAGCAAAGCATGGGAATTTTTACAATTCATTTAACCTGCTTTTTTTTCAGTTTTCCTTTTTTGATGATGTGATCAATTAAAAATAAAAAGATAGTTTTATTGAGGTTTTTATCAAACTTTTAATCGAGGTTATTATTGAGGTTATTTTTTGGGCATATTCAGAAATAGTATATTAAGCTACTACATTGCTATGATGCACCAAGATTATTTTTTTTATTTTTAGTTGATGATGTCATCCCCCCCAAAAAAACAAAATAAAAAAAAAACAGGTTAAATGTTTAGTAAAAATTCCTGTGCTTGGCTGTTTGCAATATGATAGTATATGTAATTGGAATCTGTTTCAGGGGTTTATTTCCAAATATGTCCTTTTTATCATTTTGTCAGCGCAGTACTCGCATCTTCAGTAGCAGAGCCATTTTAATTTTAAGAACTACCTGCACAGCGAGTGAACTGGGTCTGCTCAGAATTAATCTGAAAACTAAACCTGCAGCAAAGCAGCACAGGCAGAATCACAGCACATTATTCGAAGCAGCACAGGCGGCATCACAGCACATTATTTGAAGCAGCACAGGTGGCATCACAGCAATTTATTCGAAGCAGCATTTTTATTCATTTACTCATATATACAGCAGGCTTATCATTAAACATTAAACATTAATCAAAGCAGTTCTCATAGCAGTGGCATTTTAATATTAAACACTACCTCAGATTCATTCACAAACTAAACCTGAATCGATATTGGGATTTTAATAGTCAGTAATTTAGCGTGTCAGGAAAATGAGATGTCAGGCAACCGGTGATGGGATTTTGTGTTGGTATTATATATGTCGGGATTCCTTAAACACAATCCATGGTGTTCATTACATCCCCTAAATAAAGAGCATGCCTGTCCCCTCAATCCATAGCTTACCATGATGGTACCTTAGTCCCCTCTGTCTCTTCTTTCACATACCTTGGAGTCATACTTGACCACTTGCTTGATTACTCATCTTATGTCAGGGGTGTCTGCAAGTCAATGAACTCCATGCTGGGTGTCTTCAATAAAGTAGGCCATGACCTAACCCCTCAGGCTTGTCTTGCCATTGCCCATGGTATGCTCCCCCTCAGGCTTCTTTATGGTGCCCCTTAGTTCTCAACTGCCTCTAAATCTACTCTTCTCAGGTACGATGTTACATACAACAGTATTTGTCATTCTGCATTGGCATCTCCCTGGCTCACTCACCACTGTTCCTTTTATGAAAAACTAGGTCCCCCCATCCTTCCTATGAGATCATAGTTGTGGGGGTGTGATCTTTAGAATAATGTAAAATGGACAGCCCTCATGCCTTGCTCCACTTCTCAAACCAGTGAATAGTGGTTACCCCCTTGAGGTCAAGTGACAGTGCCCTACTGGCTGACCCAAAGGTAAGAACTAACACTGGTGAATCATCCTATTCTTATGCAACCCCAAGATTATGGAACTCCATACCACCTAAAATTCACCTCTGCCCCTCAGTGCATACTTTCATTCTTAGGTATTGTAAACATCTAATTAGTCTGGCACACTGCTCTTGCCATGAAACCTGTAACTCTGTATGACACTCATTTTGTATTATCAATGTTGATATATTATCATCATCCTCATATGTTCTTTGTTATACCTCTATTGGATGGATACTGTTCCTAAATTTTTCCCTTTCTATGCTGTGTCTGTTTAGTAAATATACCTTTTCCCCACATTGTTTATTATGTAACCATGTATCAGACTGAATGCATTGTCTGTTATGTATTTCCCCTTCCATGTACATTACTTTATTTCATGCTTTTTCCCTCCACTGTATATTGCAATACAATGGGCAGATTTTCAAAGCATGGTGCAGGGCTTGTACCAAGTCATGCACCATGACACTTAGGTTCTGGCAGTGCATTGACCCAGTTGCTACAACTGTACCCAATTTCACAATCTTGTGTGCAGTTGTGACAGTTTTCATTCTGTACAATACTTGGTACAATACTTGTTTATTGAGGCAGAAGAAGGTGTTTTGCCCACAGTATCTGTCCCCCTTGTTAGCGGGTCCAACTGTTGCCTGTGTTTCCTAGTACATATTTACCTAGCTTGTTTTTAAAGTCCATGAAAGAATCTACTTCAACAACATCCTTGGAGATGTTATTCCACACAGTCACCACCCTCTGTGTGAAGAAATTCCTTCTATTGTTTGTCCTAGGGAAAGCTAGTTTGATTTGGCATGTGTGGCTTCTTAGGCTAAATTCTGTGCTGTTGATCTGTAGGCCTAGGTTATGTAGTAGTTGTTTATCCTTTGTTATTTTAAACATCTCCAGGATGTCATCCCTTAATCACCTTTATTTTAATGAGTACAAATGTAGATGTTCTAACCTAGCCTCATATGTAATGTCAGTCAACCTAGATGTTAACTTCGTGGTCCTATGTTGGACCCTCTCCAGGTTATCAATGCCCTGCCAAAGGTGGGAGCCCCATAAAGGGGAACAATCATCTAAATGTGGTCTTATAAAAGCTTTGTAGATGGGCATTATACAGTTTTTGTGCCTTATGATGAAAGCTCTTGTTATTCTTGCTAAAATTCCATTTTTTTAATTGTCTCATTGCAATGGGAGCTAAAACTTAGCTTGTTATCTATTAGAATACATAAGTCTCTTTGCTTTTGCATGGATCTTAGAGTAGTGTTGTTTAGGGTGTATCTACATTTGTTGTTTCCCAAGCCTAGGTGCATTACTATGCATTTTTCAACATTAAAGAGTTTCCCGGTTTTGGGGGCCTGGTCCTCCAGTATCCCCAGGTCTCTTTTCAGTTCTAACACTTGTCTGTCTGTGTTAACCACAGCCCCCAGCTTCACATCATCCACAAATATTGTTAACCAGTTCTTTATGCTTGTATTCATATTAGCCGGCACTTTGGCACTGAGGGCTGAGGCGCTGGACGCCACACCTTGCATCACATCGGTGACCTGGGTTTGGGAACGAGCCTGGGTCATCAGGGGTTGGCAGGTGAGGAAAAGGACTGAGCATCCGTAGGACTGCTCTCCTTCTCTGGGGGAAGGGGTTGTCCTGGTGTCCTAGTGGCCTCTAGTGGTGGCTAGAGGTGACAGCAGGTCACAGGCAGACTTGGGGGACATGCTGCGGCAGACACCATGAAGGGGTGCGTGCGGTAGCATGCCGATCCTGTCCCTTGGTGTCATTGCACACCGCAAATGTCATGGGGAGGGAGAACATTGGAAATATGGGCACCAGTCGTGGCGGCATGACGGCCATCCCTGGAAAGAATAGCTCAGTGCTGAGGGTGCATGGCTTAACTAGATCCTGGTCTGGTGTGAGAGCTTGAGAGGGGGGCTCTCCAACTCCCCGCCGTGAGGGGCAACCCACGGGGGGGTGCCGCGGGCCCGAATGTGGAGCCGGGGAGTCCTCGGGATGGTGGCCGGACAACCTCAGAAGGGATGCCTGGATGTAGAGGTAAGCAGACTGGTGGCCAGGGACAAAAAGTACTAACAAAAAAAAAGTTTGTGTTCTTATGTGATGCAATTATGGAAAAAAGGGTTGGTCCATGCATTGAACCCTGTGGCATCCCACTCATCACATTGCTTAAATTGGACACTGAACTTCATATCCACTCCCTTCAGTTTCTACCTGTCAGTCATGACTCTATCCAGTTTGTAATTTTGTTATTTACTCCTCCATCTGCCAACTTCTTAATCAAACGTCCATGAGGGACTTTATCAAAAGCTTTCTGGAAGTCTAAAAAAAACACATTGACAGGTTGATTTTGGTCCAAAGCATTACTCACTGCCTCATAGAACAGTAATTTGTTTGTCCAATGTGATCTATGTTTTTTGAAACCATGTTGGGTAGGATTTGCAAACCTTGTACCTACACATTCCATTTCCAATTAGTCCTTGATTATGGATTCCATAATCTTTCCAAGGACAGCGGCCAAGCTGATGGGCCTATAGTTTGTTGTGTTGCCCTTGTCCCCTTTTTATGTTGGCTTGCCATGCTTGAGTGCAAGTCAACATCTTGGGAGAGTGCAGATTTGGAGACGAGGCCGCTGTTGGGTGAATGCAGGGCACACATCAGTAGGTGCGTCCCTCATTCCCCAATCAGCCTGCATGCCCGCTCCACACCATGCATGCTAATGTGGTGAGCACATCTAAGGAAAGGTCCACTGCAATCCGAGCAAAGCTCGTCAGACGCAGCTGACCCTTCCTGCATGCTGCCACATTAGCAGCATGGCGGGCGGCTGCCCAACAGCTGACTTTGGGGGTGCCCAATCCCCCAGCCGGCTTTCAGTGGCCGCAGAAATTTGCTGATGGGGGAGCCCACTCCCCGTCAGAATACAGCAGCCTCCCATTTCCTATATGCTGAGGGGGTGCCCAATCCCCCTCAGTTCTTGCCTCCCTCCCGCTTTCATTGTGAGCTGACGGGGGAGCCCACTTCCCGTCGGCATAAATCAGCCCCCCCGCATTTCGTATATGCTGAGGGGGGTGCCCAATTCCCCTCAGCTCTTGCCCTCCTGGCTATCATTGTGTGCCGACGGGGGTGCCCAATCCCCGTCGGCATAAATTCACTCCCCCATTGTCTGCTAACGAGGGTGCCTAATCCCCCATCGGCTCCAGCCCCCCCAAGCAGCCTTCCCGATGCCATGCTGGGAGCCCACCCCAGCGTGGCAAACGTCCCGTGTCATCCTCCTTAAAAAAAAAGTCTCTGAAAGAAAAAAACAGTCCCTCATGGTCTCAGTGGCCCCCTCCTCCACCCCACCCACCTACCCACTGCTCACCCTGCCTCCCCACACACCCACACCGCATACTTACCTACGGACTCTGTCACGACAATCTTCGGTGAATCCAGAACACATCTGCACTCTTCAAAGCCGACCACGAACTGAGGAAATGCCGCTAAGCTGTATAATGGAATGAATAGGGTTTTTTCAACTTTGCAGCATAACTTGGGCATTTATTGGAATTTTGGCACCAAATTTTCAACATGGGGTTTTTGGGGCCCCTCCTCATGAATTCTATCACTGTCATGGTGTTAATCGGCCTCGAGCAGTCACTGCACGAAATCACCTTTCGGGATCCATTAATGAAATGACAGTGCCAGTGTTCATGAGGTGACCTCTCAAAAAGCCTATGTTCCAAATTTGGTGGAAAAAAATCCAACAAATGCCTGTTTTACGAACGTGCATTGCGCAGTCGTTACGCAGGCTCATAACTTCGCGCATTCGCAATATTTTAATGTCGGATTTTCAGCATTGTCATTTTTGTACACCTCCTTGTGAACAGTATAGCTGTCATTTTCCACATCCTGCCCGAAATGTGTTTCCGCACTTCTGCACACAATAGCGCAGTCGCTGTGGGAGATCAGTGTTTGGGCCAGATTATGAGAATGACAGTGACACAGTTCATGAGTAGAGGTTCTAAAATGCCTATGTTGAAAATTTGGTGACGATACTCCATAAAATGACTGTGTTATGAGCGTGCGTTGGCAGATTGCACGCACACTTGTACCGTCATGCATTTGTGATATTTTCACTCTGGATTTTCACCATTGCTATTTTCCACACCTCTTGATGAACAGTGCAGCCGTCATTTCACATATCCTGCCCAAAATGTGTTTTCACACTTCCATCATAGAATAGCATGGTCGCTGTGCGAAATCACTTCTTGGGACACTTTGAAGAAATAACAGTGACACTGTACATGAGCAGAGGTGCTAAAATGCCTATGTTGAAAATTTGGTGCCGAACGCCCATAAAATGGCAGTGTTCCAAGCGTGCATTGTGTATTTCTCAAGCACCCTTGTAACTTTGTAAATTTGCTATATTTACATCCCACATTTTCAACACTGGCATTTTTTTACACCTCCTTATGAACTGTATAGCTGTCAGTTTTCACATCCTGCCCAAACTGTGTTTTCGCACATCTGGCGCACAATGGCTCAGTCACTGTGGGAAATCAACTTTTGGGACAGAGTAACAAAATTGCAGTGCCACTGTTTATGAGCAGAGGTCCCAAAATGCCTATGCTGAAAATTTGGTTAAAAAATCCCCAAAATAATTGCATTACAGGCGTGCGTTGCCCAGTTTCTATGCACACTCATGACTTCACCAATTTTTCATATTTTCACTCCAGATTTTCAACATTGTCATTTTTTTGTACCTCCTCATGAAAAGTACAGCTGTCATTTTTCAGATCCTGTGCAAAATGCGTTTTTGCACCTGTGGCACCAAATGGCACAGTCGCTGTGCAAAAATCACCTTTCGGCTAAGAACTGATAGTGCCACTGTTCATGAGGTAGGGTCACAAAAAGTCCATGTTGAAATATTGGAGTGAAAATGCCTCAGGCGTTAGGGTTTCCAACTGTAACGCCCTGCCCTGTAGAGACTGACAGGTGTTAGGGGTGTGACTTGGGATTGTCGGACGTAATGCTCATGCCATTCCACCCCACCCCCACCCTGCAGCCAGTGACAATCATCAAGTTGTGCCTTGGATGCTTTGGCTCCAAAGTTCACCCCACTGTCCTATACTACACCCATCTCAGTGTATTTCCTTATGGAATAGGGTGAGAGTAAAGCCCGAAGACCCCAATGCACACCGCAACACTTGTCAGTGTCTGCAGGATAAGGAGAGGTGAAATGGCATGAGCACTATGGCCAACACCCAAAGGGACACCCCAATGCCTGTCAGTCTCTGCAGCATGGGGGTGGGTTGGCATCAGTTCAATACTTCACTGCCATTCCTATTATGCATCTCTCTAACTCCTGCACTACCAATGCAAATGCCAGCAAGCCAACATTCGGCGTTGACAAATGCTTGTTTAAATAATGGGATCACTTTGGCAGTCCTCCAATCTTGTGGTAAGCAAGCTCTGTTAAAAGGCCCCCAGGATTGCTGCAAGTTAGACCAGAAAAAGGTGGTCTAACTTGTGGCAATTGCTGCATGGGATAGAAACTCCCGTTAGATCACCACAAGGCCCATGTGCCATATTGTTGGCACACCCAGGGCTTGCAGCAATCTAAGCCTTTTGAAAATCCTGCCCAATGTATTCTACTACATGTATGTTTGGATGTAATCTCCCAGGTTGCATCTGAACATAGGTATCTATTGCCTAGTGTGCTTATCTGGCTAACAAAATCTAAATAACAAAAAGTAAATAAATAGTCATCACAAATGACCTGCAGCAAGCTACTCAGTATAGGAAGGTAGTAGCCAAAGTGCACAGAATGCTGGGATGTATTGCCAGAGGGTTCCTGAGCAAAAGGGAGGAGGTTATACTACTATTAAAAAGGTCCTTGGTAAGACCTCACCTGGAGAATGGTGTGCAGTACTAGAGTCCTACCTAAAAAAGTATATCAGCCATACTGAGGTAGCTCAGAGGATGGCAACAAAGATGATTCAGGGTTAGCAGGATAGATCATATGAGGACAGACTAAAGGAACTTAAAATGTACTCACTGGAGGACAGGAGTCAGAGAGGGGACCTGATTGAGATCTTCAAATAACTGAGATGTATAAACAAAGTGGATATCAGGATTTATTTTGCCTCAGTGATACAACCAGGAAGTATCATTATAAGATGGTGTCGGGAAGGTTTATGAACAAAGTCAGAAAGCACTTCTTAACAAAAAGAGTGGTGCAAGGATGGAATGAATTCTGAGCTGATGTCATCACTCAGAACAGAGTGTGGGGGTTCAAAAGAGTGTAGGAGAGGGGGTGGGGCCCACTGTAATCTCTGGATTGGGGCTCCGCTGTCAAGCACACTCAATGGACCCTAAGGCCTTCTTCTGCAGGCTATTTTGTATGTTTTATTTTTATTTTAGTCTTTGGTAACCGGGTAAGGCCCACTAGGCACCAGTGCCTGTTTTCAGGGGCGATCTGGGAGTACTGGGTGGTTAAGTGACTTGCTCAGAGCCACACAGTATGCAAGTGGTGGTTGTGAGAATCAAACTCAGGTCTAGTCTTCTGGATGTAACAAGCTCGTTCACACCTCATTCCTCTAACCTCTAGGCTGTACTATGCATGTCCATATTCACACGTTTTAATGTAAATGTTTCTTACTGTAGTTCTAATAATGATGCTCACATAAGGGAAGAAAGCCTGATTTTTTTTTATTTCCTGAGTTGCAAATCCCTTCAAACCTGCTTTTTCTGCCCTAATGATGCCACTGCACCATTTCCTTTTTACTTTTGCTTGGTAGAGCTTTGGTGTGGGCCTCATTTTTAACACAGAGGAAAAAATAGCAAATCCCGTGTTGAAGCCAAAAATGAGTCAAGTTCAAGCTGTCAAGCATACAGTCTTCTTCCTTATAGAAACAAAATTAGGTTCCTAAAAAGATGGTACACAATTTACTTAGAATATACTACAGTAGGTATAAACAGAACTTTACAAAGCTGCAGTTAGATGTTTGCAAACAAAAGCAGTCTGTGCTTGACTAGACACAGGTCCAGTACAAAAGGATTTTAATATCCATGATGTTCAGGATGGCCTGGCATTATACAATTACTAATAGACCTCCAGTGTAATGCAGTAAGTCCTTTTTATTGTATATAAAAAGGTTTAGTTTTATACATGATTGAAGAGTTACTTTGTCACTCTGTGGTTCACATAGGTCAGTAGAAAATAAATTGAACTTTTCAACCATATACAGCACAGCTGTAATGGTGCCTAGCAGCTCTGACAAGAACACAAGTTCAGCAACACACAGTAATGATAAAAAATGTAGTTTCGCAACTTTTCTCTATCAATAACAAAGCCTATCTCTTAGAACTGGTAAGATCTAGCAAACAACACACATTTCAAATTCAGTTAATCCCAAAATAATTCAAGATTCAAGCAGCTTATTCAACCATCAAGATGTACCAGATTGACTCGGTGTGTATTCATAGGAGAAAAAAAAGAATCCAATATCAGAATCTTAAAAGCAGCAATAGTTTTTATTCAGTTTAAATTGTTTTTTAGACCACACAAGCATGTTATGAATACTAAACTAGATAGTGAAAAAATGCTGAATCTTTCCCTTGTGCTTATTGTCCACATAATAGTTTAATGGAATACATTCATTTAAAAACTACTAAACTGATATTATATATATATATCCTGTACATATATATATATGTATATCCTGTACATATATATATGTATATATATATATATATATATATATTAAATCCTGTACATACATATATATACCCTGCATATACATCACATGCTATATATATGTATATATATACACACACATAGATAGATATAGATAGATATACTGTATATATTATAGTTGTGTGGTAGCATCACTATAGTTAGGGTTGAGTAGGCACTTTAAAGTTAAAGCCCAATTTTTGCACTTTAATAACTTCACAACCATTCAATGGATTTGCCAGACGTTTTGCATGCACGGTCTCATAAAGTAGCTCTCTTGATGTGCCAAATTTTGTTCCAGTCAGATGTGTGGATTCTGAGCTGCAAATAGTGCAAAAACCTTTAAGAAATTGCATTTTTTTGCTGTTTTTTTTTTGCCATTGCCTAGCATCCAGATGGTTTGGAATTTTGGTCTAAAATTTTCAGAGTAGAAAGGGTGTGCCCTACAGAAGTGCCTTTCACTTCTTTGGTGAAAAAATCAATTTGTTCCAAAGTTATTAAATTCTAAAAATGTGGGTTCTGAGCATGCCCAGTAAGCATTTCAAAATAGCTGTGTGACGTTTTTGTATGGGGAATCCTTTTGTGACATTTGTCATATACCACCATCCTGTTTTCCTTTTTTTTTAAATACAATTGAAAAGCCACAAAAATGGCATAGTGGAAGTAGACCAACACATGCATGTTGGTCATCAGGACCCCGTTAGCTGGATTCTCACTTTAACTGTTGAAAAAATGAACTTGAAATGTTTTTTTTTAAGATTAGAAATCTTTTTTTGTGATTTGTGATACAAATGTTTTCATATCACTAGTCATGAAAAGAGATTTATAATCTTAAAAAAAGGACATTTCAAGGTATTTCTCCAACATTTAAGTGCTGAATCCAGCTAACTGGGTCCCGATGACCAACATACATATGTTGATCTCCCTCTACTATGCCATTTTTGTGACTTTCATTCTTTTTTCATATGGGGAAAGGCTTTTTTATTCACTGTCATCTTTTCCCTGGTGTCTAGTGGCAAACCCTACCCTCCAATTGCCATTCTTGTGGTTTGTAAGGTTTCCCTGGTGTCTAGTGGCACCTCAGGGACATGGCAAGGTTGGAGGAATGGTCAGACATATGGTAACTTAGATTCAATGCAAAGAAGTGCAAAGTAATGCACCTGGGAAATAAAAATCCAGGAGAAGAGTACACAATAGCAGGGGAGGTACTAACGACAACAATAATGGAAAGGGATCTGGGTGTAGTCATATCAGATGACCTAAAGGTGGGTAAACAATGTGAGAAGTCAGTAAGGAGAGCCAGGGGGATACTGGGATGCATAGGGAAGGGCATCACAAGTAGAAAAAGAGAAGAGGTTATCCCTCTGTACAGACAGTTGGTGAGACCCCATCTGTAGTACTGCATGCAGTTTTGGAGAACTCATCTACGCAAGGACATAGACAGGATGGAAGCAGTCCAGAGGAGGGCAACTAAAATGGTGCAGGGTCTACATCAGAAACCATATGAAGAGAGACTGAGAGAGCTTAATATGTATACCCTTGATGAAAGGAGGGACAGGGGGGACATGATAGAAACTTTTAAGTACCTCAAGGGAATCAACAAAGTCCTGGAGGGTAGCATCTCTCAGAAAAAGAGATGTGTAAGAACAAGGGACACAATTTAAAGTTAGAGAGACGGCTCAGGGGTAATATGGAGAAATTCTTTTTCACGGAGAGAGTGGTGGACGCATGGAACCGCCTTCCTGGAGAGGTTGTAGGGTCTAAAACAGTGGGGGAATTCAAACATGCATGGGACAGACATAAGGCAATTATAGTGAGGGGTTGCAGGAAGTAGTCTGTTGGTTAACTAGAATCTGCAGCTTATCCAATAGGTAGGGAAATGGGCAGACGGGGTGGGCCAAGTGGTCCTTATCTGCCATCAAACTCTATGTTTTTATGTTTCTCATACCTCCGATCACCATCCCCATACTATGTAATGGTTTCCTGGTGTTTAGTGGCACCCCCCGACTTGCGATTGTCATCCCCTTTTGTTTATCTGTTTCTCAGAGTCACATGATGCAACTGAGCCGAGAGGGGCTTGGCTCTCTAGCTCTGTCTTGGTACTTAGAATCTGGAACAATCCTCCTTGTTTTTCTGCTGAAATCTTGATTATGACCTACAATCCACCTCCCCCAGTAGTCAAGAAGTTGGAGGCTGATATTTTGGAGGACCATACTTTGCCCAAGAAATCAAAAACTGAGGACTTGCTAGTGTGGCCTGAGATGGAGACTCAGGGAATAAATATGGCAACTGGCCCACCTGAAATCTTATCATCTTCCTTGATGCAGGAGCTATCAGAAATTAAGTCTTTCATGAGCTGGGTGACTTATCAGCTTTTGTAAAGGATGCAGCGGAAAGTTTGGGATCCTGCATTAAGGAGGTAGAGAAGTGGGTGAGCCTTTTAGAAGACTAGGCTCAGCCTGCTGATCAGTGGATGGCGACCCTGGAGAGAGAGAGAGAGACGCAACTGCTCTGGGACAAAAGCAATGATCAGGAAACCCGGAGCCATAGGAATAACTTGTGGCTCCTTTGTCTCCCAGAAGCCAATTAAGATACTGAACCCATTGATTTTCTTCAGTGGATGTTACCCAAATTGGTGGACCATTATTGGGCGTGCCAATAGAGACTGATCGGGTGCATGGGGTCCCATGTGGTCCACCACCATCTTAAGCTACCTCCCGACCTGGCCCTGTCATTTTTTGGCTCCTCTTTCAGGATCAGGAGATCCTGCTAGCAAAAGCTAAATGGCATAAGACTTTGGTGTGGCAGGGACACAAGGTGTTGCTTACCCCAGACTTTCCAAAATGGGTAATTGATCAAAGAAAATCCTTTGATGTAGTTCAAGATCTCACCAAACAGAGGGGGGTTAAATGCTTTATGACACCCACTTCCACTCTCCAAGTATTTTCCAGCTCCTCCTCTTCTCTGTTTAACTCCCTGGAGGCTGCCTGTTGCTTTATTCTGCAGTTAGACTTGGGTGGGGGTCCTGCAAATGTGAAGTGTGGCCCTAGTTCGACCTACGATCCTGTGTCAAACATGAGCAATGCTCCAAATCGGGATCACAGGTCAGTTTAGCACTTGGATTTGGCTCATCATTCTGCTCCACACAAGAATCATGAAGTGGTTTCTTTGGCAGCACAACTTTTGAGTCCAAAGGCACAGCGGATGCCTCAACAAAGAACAGGGTCATCTCAAGCTACAGCCCCCTCCTCAACAGAGGCAATCTCTTCTTCACCAGCAGTCTCTTTGGAACCATCAGTATATATATATATTTTTTTTTTTTTAGTTGTTTAACCAGGAGTAGCACACTAAGCTGAAAGCTTTTTTACAGGAGCAACCTGGGAGCACAGGGAAGTTAAGTGACTTGCTCAGGGTCACAGAGCATGAAAGTGGAAGCTGTGGGATTCAAACCCAGGTCTGGTCTGCTGGATGTCACCAGATTTGCAGCTCAGAGCCTTAAACCACTGTGCTATATGACTATATGACTTTGCAGAGGCTCCTGCGTCTAATGGTTTGGAAGCTATGGACACTGCAGCTTCGCCTCTATGATTATATTTTGTGCTGGACATCAGACTGTCTTTTTGGGATTTTATCCCACACCATCCGTATCCTCTGACTAGCTGGTTTGTGCAGTGATGCTTGGTCAGGATATCCATGTGGCACTGAGCTTTGGGGCCCTCTCTTAATTTCTCTGCTTTGTTTATATGCCCTCTCCTGAGAGAGAGGGAGATTTAGTATTTGAAGAGTTGCATTTACTAACTGTGTTCACTAACAGTTCATTAAGTAGGAGTTGAGGGGGGGTTGGAGTAATGACTTGGGGTAATAACTTGGGATTTGTCAGCAGTCAAAGTTTGATATCTAGTATGGCTCTGGTGTAACCTTGCTATTGTCGCGGGGGAAGGGACAGTCTGTTTTATTTCTCCCTTTCATGATCCAGCCTAGTTGGATGCTGCAGGTCGTAGGATATCAGGGGATATACTGAAGTTACCATTTCCCTGTATTTTGTATAAACTGTGTCAATGGCTTCTCTATTTTCTGTCCTATTATATGGGAGGTGCGGGGGGGGTAGATGGCCCCTATGGTATGCGGGATGGGGAGGTGCAGAACCGCTCTTTTTGTTCTTTCTTGGCCCTTTCTCAGAGGTCCTTCTTGCTTACTGGATGGGTGGGGTATTTTGACTTTATTAAGGGGGGCTGTTGATTATCCTTTGGAACTTTTACCTTATTAAGGGCAGTTTATTTTGGGAGTTTTGCCCATGGGGAATGGTTGGACTAGGGGCTGGATCATTGGTTGGGACAGTGTTTTATTATGGGGGTCATAGGATAGAGGAGGATTGTGAAGAATTCGGCTTGAGTAAGTCAGGGCAGAGGCTCAGTGGCCACCATCAGCCTTCTGCCATAAATGCGAGGATTTAACTTTTTCAGCCTTGTAAATAATTCTTGGGGTCTATGTTTCATGTTCTTCCTGTTTTGGGTATGTGACATGATTAGTGTTCCTTTACATTTTGTTTAGCAAGACAGCAGACCTTGGGGTAGAGCTTGTTTTCTGTTAACGGGGTGGGGAGCAGGTTTAAGGTCTGGGGGGCTCCTTTCCTTTTCTGTGATTTATAAGACTATAACGTGGCATGTTCAGGTATTAAACACCCCTGTGAAACGTAAGAGGGTGATCACCCATTTTTTTTTTTTGTCAACTATTTTTATCACCCACTATCCTGGAACTTTCTCTGGCATCCCTCACTCACCATCGCCATTCTAACCGCCTTCCTGAAGGTCTCCCCTTTGGGAAATTGGAGACAGACACTCCTCCTTCCTAGCTGATCTGATGACTTGGGGGACCATTGTGGGACCAAGACAGGATGGAGGGATCAGAAGAGCTGAAGAATTGAGCCCGGCATGGGGCATGTGACAGTGGGGCACTGGAGGGCACCATCACCTATCCAGGAAGCAAGGGATATTTCCTTGTTTTGTCCCCAGACAGCAGTCATGCTATGGTGTCTGCGCACCTGTAGTGCTGATGCCTGCTGCCTGCTCCACCCTTTTGTGGCATTGCTAACAGCGGTTCCCTCAATCTCCACCGGGGACAACCAATGAGTGACACAAAGCCCACTACCCACCCCAGGAGAGGAGAGCCGTCCTCCAGATGCTTGATCCTCACCCACCCCAGCCGACCCCTGGTGGCCCAAGTCTATTCCTGAATCTGGGTTGCTAGCGTGGTGCAAGTTGTGGTGTCTAGCTCCTCAACCCTCAGCACCACTGGCCCTGATCACCCATTTAAGGCAGCTTGGTGGGCATATAAACTTCCTGCAGGAGACCCACTTAGTGAAAAAGGAAGTGGACAGACTTACACGTCTATGGGGAGGGCCAGTTTATGAGTCTTCATTTTCCTCTAAAAAGCATGGGGTAGCCATTCTTTGTCACAAAACTGTTAACTGGGTACTGGATCAGGTACATAAGGATAAGGAGGGCCGCTGCCTCCTGGTAAGTGGTAGACTGGATGGAAGCTCAGTAATACTAGGCTCCATGTATGGGAAAAATTTGGATGACCCACATTTTTTCCATGCGGTCTCCCAAGCCCTTTTGGAGCTGGGTCCTTTCCCCATTATTTAAGGTGGGGATATGAATCAGATCCTGGACCCCCAATGTGAGAAGAGTAGATCGGTTAACCTGCTGTCTTATGAAGGAAGGAATGCCTTACATCTTTTGATGGAAGAGCACGGGCTGCAGGATGTATGGTGTTTGGAGCAGCCTTTAGGCCAGGATTATACATTTTACTCAGCCCCGCATCAGACATATAGTAGGACTGACATGATCCTGGCCTCCGGGTTTGTGGTCCATGGAGCTCTCAGCTACACCATTGAGTCAATCCTCATTTCTGATCACTCTCTGGTGACTTTCACTTTTGACCCAGGCTTTCACACACAAGGGACTAAGAGGTGAAGATTTAATGTTAGCTTTGTGGTGATGATGTATTTGCCCAAAAGTTGAGTGAGGACATTCGGGACTTTTTAACTACGAATTTTATGGGTGAGATTGCAGTTAAATGCGTCTGCGATGCTTTAAAGGCCTTTGTTTGGGGAAGGGTTATTGCTTATGCTTTGGTGTGGAAAAAGTCCACGCAGAAAGAATTAGAGGCCTTGGAGGTTCAGTTGGGTGACCTCCAATCCAAACATAAGGATGGGGATCGTTAACTGGAATGTCTGCATTCTATATGGTCTCTTCAATACTGGATTAATTACGTTAACTTGCAGATGGCAGAGTTTACCCTGTCTTGAGTACGCCATGTGTTCTGGGAGGGGAGAGAAAAAGTAGGCCACTTGCTGGCTTACTGCTTGAAGAAATCCGCTGAGGAATTGAAAATCCCTGGGGTTAAGGTGGGAACTTCTCTGTCCATGGCTGCTAAGGTGATCAATGAAGCATTTGTGGATTTTTACAATGGGTTATATTCCACTAGATTTTCAACTGATCCCAGGTCCCAGGAGGCTATGTCCTCTTTGTTTTATTCCACCATGCTTCCTTCAATATTGAAGGATCAACAGAAAGGTTTGAATGCCCCGATCTCTGCTTTGGAAATCCATTAGGCCATTCATCTGATCTCAAGTGGGAAGGCCACTGGTCTGGATGATTTTCCTATTGAGTTTTATAAGTTCTATCTGGACTTACTGGGTCCGGTTTTGGCTGATACCTACCAGAAGGCCTGGGAGGGGGCATCCTACCAGAATTGATGTCTGAGGCGAGCATTGTGGTCCTCTCCAAGCAAGTGAAAGATCCACACCTATGTGCCAGTTACCACCTCATTTCCCTCCTGAACGTTGATTATAAAATCGTGTCTAAGGTATTGGCTTTTAGGATCAAGAGGCTCTCTCGTATGTTGTGCACCCTGATCAAGTAGGTTTTGTGTCAAGTAGGGGTGGGGCAGACCACATCAGGTACCTGATCAACTTGCTTTGGATGGCAGAATTTTCTTTCTGTCCAATGGCATTGGTGGCATTGGACACAGAGAAAGCGTTTGACTCATTAGAATGGCCAAACTTATTCATGGTGCTTGGAAAATTTGGTATTGGAGAGGCATTTATTCATTGGGTTTGGACCTTACATTCTGTTCCCAAGGCCTTCGTAGTGACCAGTGGGGTGGCTTCACCTCTATTCTCATTAAGTAGAGGCATGAGGCAAGGGTGCTCCTTATCCTCAGCATTTTTCTTGCTGACCGTTGAACCTTTGGAACAGAGATTCCATGACTGTTCTGGTCTAGCAGGGGTGGAACTAGATGGTGAGGCATTTAAGCCAATGTTGTTTGCTGACGACATCCTTCTTACCCATCGAGATCCAGAACAGTCTATCTCGATCTTAATCGACTTGTTATCTCAGTTTTCAGAGCTGTCAGGGCTTAGAAACAACTGGCAGAAACAGAACGTTGGTCTCTTAATATCCGTTGTCAGAAGGTGCCTTTAGGGAAATTTGGACTTCAATGGGCACAACACCCATAAGGTACTTAGGGATTTTGACTTCCTCCAGTTGGAGCGAATGGGTCCCTTTAAATTTCTCCCCTTTACTGAACTCCTTGCAGGATGAGACTTGGAGGTGGAAACATCTTAGATTGATCCTATGGGGGAAAGTTTAGATGTTGCAGATGCTGGTTTTACCTCAAGTCTTGTATCGTCTCAGGTACTTCACTTTGCCGGTCCCAGATTTGATTTGGAAGTCACTCAGGGGTGTCGGCAGGCATACGAACTGTACACAGCAGAGTACAGTAAAAAAAATCAAGCAGGGGGCAACAAATCAGGCAGGGGCAACAAAAAGAGGAAAGCAAGGACATTATCAGTCACACTGTGTCAGTGTTGTGCTGAGCCCTTTTGCCTTTGTTGTTTGCTATGGGGCAGTGATGCCACCAGCCAAATACACAAACAAGAACAACTTACCAGGCAGGCAGAAAAACAAAGGAAGGAGGATGACAGGAAGAAACTGATTACTTGAACTCAGACATTGCAAACGGGGGGGGCAGTGGTGTGGCGTGGCAGTGCATATTTTGGTTTATGTTTACATAATGGGGGGCAACAGGGCATCAGTTTTGAGTACAAGTGTAACTTTTCTGGCTACACCCCTGAAGTCACTGGACAAGCTGGTTCAGTCTTTTTTATGGGAGGTGGGGAAAGGCTCATATTTCCTTGTTTCATTTGATGGCACCTTTATGGCATGGAGGCCTTCAGGTCCCCTGGTTTAAGGGTTACTGTATGGCCTCAGGGTTGAGACAGATTTGGCAGTGGTTACAGGTGGAATAATGTAGGGGGTATCTACTGTAGGTTGATCAGCTTGGAAGAGAAGTTATCCCCTGGGAAAACACTGGATGATTTTCTGGAATCCACATCTGGTCTACCCTGTACACCTCTATATCATGGGGATCTGAAAGGAGATTTTGAAGCTGCTCCCATTAAACTGGCAGATACTGCTGTCTTATTGGTCACTACGGAATAACCCCAAATTTCAGATTGGGGGTGCTCCTGTTTTTTGGCCTGAGTGGGCTGCTGGCGGTATACTAAGAGTGGAGGACCTATTTCATCCCACTACTGGCCATTTTAGAGATTTTGTGGACATCAAGTCCCAGGCCTCCTTGCACCAATCCCATATGTGGTGATATCTACAAATCCGCTATATGTTATCCTTGTATATTGGTCCTAATCTCTACCTCCCTCAATCTGTTTTTTTGGGATGATGTTTTGGGTCAAGCAGGAGGGAGCCACTCCACCACCAAGCCACCTAAAGTAGATAGGATTTATAAAGGCCTACTGAACATTTGCAAGCCAAAAACTTCTAATTTCAAGCTCCACTGGGAGAAACAGCTTGGCTTCTCGTTATCAGAAGAGGAGTGGTAGAATTGTTGGGATACTTAATCTGAAGCCTGCTGGGATGTTAGGTGACACTTAATACATTGGAAGATGCTACTTTTGCAGTATAGGACTCCTGCCGTCTTGTACAAAATGAACCTTAATCCTAATGCAAACTACTTGAGATGCCACCAAAGCAGTAGTGACCTGTTGCACATACTTTGATCATGCCGCAGATTATCTATATGGTTGAACGAGGTCTATGAAAAGCTATCTAAGGTCCTGCAATGCCCAATTCCACAGGATGCCTCTCTCTTTTGTTTTGGGTTGCACCAATAAACTCCCAGTCTGACATAAACCCCTGCTTCTGTGGTTTGTGGAGGCAATTAAGGAGGCAAAACATCTTATATTAAGGAACTAGTGGTTGGAACACATTTCTTATAGAGCCTCGGGGAAGACAAGGTTGTTTGATCAAGTGTGGGGGCCTTACTTGAAGTTAGAGCTGTACCATGTGGCAGTGTCCACATAGGTTTGCTCTGATTTGTAGGTGGCAGAAGAGGATGATTCCCTCAAGGAATTGAGTTGGTGAGGTATCTCCCCTTTATTTTCTTCCCTTGGGTTTCTTCACCTTTGGGGTACTTCCCTTGTCTTGTTCCCGGCCCAGCTTTTTATCCCTTATGCAGGTCTGCAGTTGTTCTGTCTTGCCATTTTATTTCTTTTTTTTTTCTTGTTAGACTTTTAAAAACAATCATAAAACATTATTGTTCAATAGACCAAGGTGGGTTCAGGTGTTTCTCCTCCCCCTCCCCCTTTTTTCTTTCCCTTTTTAGAAATTGAAACATAGAAACATAGAAATTGTCAGCAGATAAGGATTGCTAGACCCATCCAGTCTGTCCATAGACCCTATACATGTATGCATCCACTCACCCTAAGTGGTCAAAGGCTTTTCATCACTCCCTTCCCACCCAGGGTCCCCCAGTGTTTGTCCCAGGCATGTTTAAACCCCTCCACTGTGCTTGCCCCTACCACCTCTTGTGGCAGACTATTCCAAGTGTTCACCACCCTCTCTGTGTAGAAAAACTTCCTCACGTTACCTGTTAATCTCCCACCTCCAATTTCATATCATGCCCCCTTGTTCTGGTATCTTTTCTACATTGGAAAAGATCTCTCAACTGCACCTTGTTTATGCCCTTGAGGTACTTAAAAATTTCTATCATGTCGCCCCTTTCTCTCCTCTCCTCCAGTGAGTACATATTGAGATCTCTTAGTCTCTCCTTATATGTTTTGTGGTGCAAGCCATGCATCATCTTTGTCACCCTTCTCTGGACAGTCTCCACCTTGTTTGTATCCTTACATATGCGTGGTCTCCATTACTGCATGCAGTACTCCAGGTGAGGCCTTACCAGTGTTTTATACAATTACATCACCACTTCCCGTCTCCTACTAGTAATACCTCTGCCTATGCACCCCAGCATGCTATTGGCCCTCCCTGCAGCCTTGTACACTGCTTTGATACCTTAAGATTATCAGATATGATAACCCCTAGGTCCCTCTCTTCTTTGGTGATGGTCAGCACCTCCCCCCATACTGTAGCTCTCCCCAGGGTTCCCCTACCCATGTGCATTATCTTGCACTTTTTCACATTGAACCTCAGTTGCCACACCTCCAACCATCTTTCAAGCTTCTCCAGGTCCCTCTTCATTTTCTGCACCCCTTCTGGAGTATCCACCCTGTTGCAGATCTTGGTGTCATCTGCAAATAGGCAGACCTTTCCTTCCAGCCCCTCTGCAATGTCACTGATGAAGACATTGAACAAGACTGATCCCAGTACTGATCCTTGTGGCACTCTGCTGATCACCCCCTCTCCCTGGATTGGATTCCATTTACCACCACCCTCTGCCTTCTGTCCATCAGCCAATTTCTAACCCACTGTATCACCTTATACTCCATGCCCAGACTACTCATCTTGTTAACCAGCCTTCTGTGTGGGACAGTATCGAAGGCTTTGCTGAACTCCAGGTAGGTGACATCTACCACTATGAAACGGGAATCCCTTCATTTCAAATCTTAAAAATCCCTTAATTTTACCATTTATGGCCCTACTGAATTTTAAGGGAATAATTAAGTTGTTCTCATCCTTAATTTCTGCTGAATTCAGCCTTAATCAGAGCGCACAATTTAAATCTTTTTTCCCCTTATTTTTTTAAGATTAATGATGTTTTTCTTCTTACCTGCATGCTTAATTTTTCCCTTAGTTTTTTAAGAAAGCATGAATAGTTCATTAATTTTATACTTAATCTGAACCCCTTAATTCTTAAAATGAAATATATTTACATTCTTAATTTGACACTTAATTTGGATCCTTTAATACCTAAATTAAATACATTTTAGTACCTAATTTAATAATTAATCTCTGGATTCTTTCATTCTTAAATTCTGCTTAATTCTTCCTTATCAGAGCACACAATTTAAACCTTTATTTCTGCTTAATTTTTTAAGATTAATGATGTTTTTCTTCTTACTGCTATGTTTAATTTATACCCCTTAATTCCTCAAAGTAAGCATGAATTTCTAATTGATTGTATACTTAATCTGCACCCTTTAATTTTTTAAATTAAATATGGAAACTCTTAATTTTGCTTAAACAGTAATCCCTTAATATGTAAATTAAATAAATTTTACCACTTAATTTAACGATTAATCTCGATTAACACCTAAAATAAAAAAAATTAGTTCTTAGTTTTACACTTAATCGTACTATAAATAAATGTATTTTAATACGCAATTTTTATACTGAATTTACTGAAAATAAATCCTTAAATATGCAGTATTTGTATCATTAATTGATTATTGCATTATGGCTCCCTCATGAAAAAGTAGCATATTATTAGTATATCTAAGTGTACTTCAATAAAGGAATAATGCACAATGGTGTGTGTCGTGCTGGGATAACGGCACGCCTGGGAGGGTTGGGCACAAGGCAACAGGCCGAATGCGTCCAATGCCCCAAGCGTGGCATTATCCCAAATGACACACACCCTGGAGTGCATTATTCCTATTATACAATGGCTTTTTGTTATACTGTATATAAATAAAAAAACAATTTTAAGGAATGTTTTTATTACTGTGGAAACATATTTTTGTTTCTTAAGAGGAGATAAAACTCATCTGCAATAGGCTCATCTGCATTGGTTCACAGTGCTGAGAGTAGACCTGTGGCGTCGTGCTGGGATAACGCCGTGGGTTCAGCCCCAAACTGACCAATCACAGTCCAAGATCCTTTCTTGTCATTGTATAATATTTAGTATAATATATATAAAAGTATACAATTATTGTTCAATCTTTAGTTAATAAATATATTTAAAATATATAATGTCTGAAAACAACAACTATATTAAAAGCATAAATTGGCATTGTACTTTCTATTATGGCCCAGTTTCATATTTTTAAGTGTACTAAGCAGTATATGATTAATGTACTGAAGTATAATATCAGCATAGGAAATACTGTGTTACAAATGTACTATTGTATGAGGACTGTATTGACAGTATATGATTGCTGTACTGAAAATATACCATCTTTCTAGGATTATTGTACTGATAGAATGTCATCAGCATATGATTTCTGCAGTGACAGGATTCCATTGGTACATGATTATTGTGCTGAAAACATACCATCAACATTGTACTGAAAATATATTGTATTTAATACGTGGTTGAACTGAAAGTATACTATTAGTATCACACACACACACACACACACACACACACACACACACACACACACACACAAAATGTTTGTATACTGTGCATGGACTACATTCAGTAATAATTATATGCCTAAAGCATTTTTGAACTTAAAACAACTTTATTTTTTCATCAAAAAAATAAAAATAAAACAGTTTCATTAGTAATAAATTAGAATGGCCAACATTTATGGCCCCCTACTGCAGGTGTGTGGCTATAGGGAAATGGGCATAAGCACCCACACAGCACACTGACTAGCCTCTCAAAGATAAAAAATAAAATTTATTACAGACCAGAATCAGAACGCACACTATACAGACTGACATTTCACTTGGCCGGCTGCCAAGTTTCCTCAGAGTAAAAAACACTACCCAGGTGCTCTACTTAAATAATCAGTTCACCATATCATGTGATTTCTATTACACCAATGCACATACGCTAACAATTATATATAAACTACTTAAACAAACAATTCTTAAAGGAACAGAGTGTATATATCCATTGTTCCCATGTAAATACTAAGAACTACCACAAACACCTAAGAATATACTTAACAATTCCAAATATATATCTTATAAATATTCATACATACTTTATGTAAAACTAAAGCAGTCACACTTAATTATTACATAAAAAACTCTTTTGCATTACTTATTTAAATACAAAAAGCATAAACAAGTGCATGTATTAGAGGGAACAAACTATCTATTGGACTCTGTTATTTCATGAATGAATCCCAAGTTAAACATCTTAATTTATATTTAGATTAGTTCACCATTTGTTTATATTAATTTAGGTTCATAAAACTAAATTTGCTTTGTTTCATATATTGTACATTTCAAGGATTTCCTCCAGAATCATGGTGGAAATAACCCTTACATTATTTATACTTCTTTAGAAATGCAGCCAACTCAATATTATCATTAAGGCCCTTATTTTCACAAGCCCCTAGAGTATATATATCCAGAAGCTTTCTCTCTGGCCTATTCTCTTACTTAAATCTCCACCCCTCGGTCCCAATGTAACAAGCTCCAAACCCAAAAAGCTAAACTTATGATTTGTTTGACCATATTTCAAAACATGTTTCACTATAGCATATGAATCATCTCTCTTTTCTACTGCTCGAACGTGTTCACCTATTCTTACTTTCAATTTACGTGTAGTACGTCCAACATAATAAGCACCACACTCACATGTTAGTAGATATATTACTCCTGTGCTATTACACGTAATGAAGTCATGTAACTCCATATTCTTCCCAGTCACAGGATGTGTGAAGATTTTACAACAATTAATGTATTTACAATAAACACAATTCCCACATCTGTATGTTCCTTTTGGTTTTGAACTGAGCAGTGTTTGTCTAGCTTTTCTACTGGAGCCTGCCATGTTAGATACTACATAATACTTAATACTTTTACTTCTTCTATACACTACATTGGGACCTCCTTCTATTATTTCTTTCAATTTTGGCTCCAACTGTAAAATAGACCAGTTGTTACTTAAAACCTGTTTTACTTCATATGCTCGATTCGAAAAAACAGTAGTGAAGGGACAATCAACTTTTAATTTAATGTCTCTTTTATAATTTAACACTTCTCTATCTAATTTATCTACTTTTCTAATGGCTGATGCTATACTGCTGTTACTGTACCCTCTATTCTTAAAACATTGTACTTGTTGATTTAGTTTAATCTTAAATTCAGAGGGTTCTGAACAGTTTCGAAATGTTCTTATTAATTGACTTTTTGGTATGTTAAATTTTGTGTGGAAAGGATGACAACTGTCATACCTCAATAGAGTATTTCTGTCTGTGAATTTCTGGAATAGAGTAGTACATGCTCCTTCATTACAATCCTTATAAATTTTTAAATCCAAAAAGATAATACTTGCTTGGTGAATATCATATTTGTACATTAAACAACTGCTAGTTGACTCCATCCATTTAATGAAATGCCCAAACTCTTTCACAGAACCTTTCCACACTATTAATATGTCATCAGTAAAGCGACACCATAGGTCTACTTTATCAATAAATGGACTGGTGTCTAGTTCATACAAAAAATTGATTTCCCATTTGCCTACAAATTGGCATAACTGGGGGCCATTGTGGTGCCCATAGCTGTACCTCGGATTTGATGATACACAACCCCTTCAAACATGAAAATATTCATGGTAAGTACCAGTTCAGCTAACTGTAACAAAAAATCAGTTGGAACTTTAACTCGACTCTCTTCAGTTCTAGTATTTAAAAAATAACTCAAGGCTTCTAAACCTTCATCATGGGGTATTACTGTATACAGTGAATTCACATCCACCACTGAAAAATACCATGCTTGATCCATGTATAAATCCTCAACAATTTGTACTACCTGAGTTGAATCTTTTAAGTAAGATCTCAAATTCTGTACTAGCGGTTGTAAAAAACCATCTAAGTACATGGAAATAGGTTCTGTCAACCATCCCTTCCCCGAAACAATTGGTCTTCCTGGGGGATTTTCTAAATCTTTATAAATTTTAGGAAGTGCATAAAAAACAGGGATGACAGGATATGTAACTGTTAAAGTTTTATATTCTATTTCCGAAATGTAACCCTTTAAGAAACCCCTGTTTAAACATTTATCTATTTTTTGTTTAAATACATCTATGGTTTGATGAGTAATTTTCACATAAAAAGTTTCATCCTTAATGAGCCTTGTAACCTCCCCTATGTAATCCGAGGTATTGAGCATCACAATCGCCCCATCTTTATCCGCCGGTTTAATTGTAATAGCTTCATTAGCTCTCAAACACTTTAAAGCTTCCATTTCATTTTTACTACAATTAAAATTAGATTTTCCAGTTTTTTTCTGTAAAGATTTTAAGTCCAGTTCACACTTTTTAATAAATATTACCACAGTAGGGTTAATTGGCGGGCAATATTCTGATCTTGGCTGTAGCCTCAAACTATCAGAGCTACCACCAACATCATCCTGATTGTACATGCATTTTAAAGTTAAATTTCTCCCAAATTTATGTAAATCTACAAAAGTGTTAAAGAAATCAATTCCCTTTTCTGGACAAAAAGACAAACCTTTACTAAGAACCGCAAACTCATGTTGGGTTAATGAGTAATTAGATATATTAATAACAGGTGCCAATTCATCTATAAAGCCCATGTTTGCATGATTATCTGTATTAACAGAGGCTAGTTTAGATGTCACTTGTTTCTGAGACTGAATGATGACATTAGTCTCAACATTTGAGTTAATTAACGATGGCACATTATTAACATTATAAATACTCAAATTACTCTGGTCTGTATCACTCAAATCCATATAATCAATCAAAAACTTAGAACATTTCTGGCAATCATACACTTCATTTACTAAAGCACATTGCTTGAAATCAAAGTTATTTTTTCCACTGATATCATGTAAGCAATCCTCAATTAGTAATTTGTCCTGTTTTTTCTTCCACGCTGTGCCCCCCCCTCGTCCTCTTTGCTGAAAATGTACACTTTGGGTTCATGTACGATGCTGTCCTTGACTGCGTCGAGCCCCCTGATGTTGGGGGGGGACTGTCCAGGTGGGGATTCCCCCATAAGATCTTCTAAATGTGTATCTGATTCGTCAGTGTCTGAGAGACCAGTTGTGTAATCTAAAACAGTCTTGTTTGTTGTTACAGAACTAATATTCTTTTTCAAAATTGACCTTGGTATGGGTTCTTTAAGTTCACTCCAATTATAAACCCTATTGTGCAAATAATCGTTTTCATCCCGTGTAAATTTCCTCTGTTTTTGTTTCTTAATAGTCACATCATATCGCATAACCTTTTCCAACAACATTTGATTCAATCTTTCCCATTCAGTAGTGTCCACCGACTCCTTCAATTGGCTTTCTATGTCAGTAATTTCTTTAGATAAACCTTCTCTAATGGGCTTAGCAAATTGTAAAATAAGCTCAATATTCTTGATAGATGCATTATGCATATTGTTACGCTATTGGGTCATGAATTCTGAATTATCAGTTCCATAGGCCGGTTTCCGTGTGATGCGAAGCCCCCTCGGAACACAATTCACTTGAAGATATGCTTCTAAAGTGGTTTTGTGCCAAAACATTCTCCTGCCCTTCAAAACTAGTTTTTCAAACTTGCGAAATAAACTTTTTGGGCTCAACTCACCAGTGATACTTGGAGGACCCTCGCCAGTTCCCAATAGCAGGTTGTCTCCCTCTTGTGCCCGAAATACAAAATTGGCAAAACTCATGGAGTGTGAGTCGCCACATTCACCATCTTCAGAGGCTCATTGCACTGGTCGAATCTCTTCCTGATTTTGTGACATCACAGGATCTGGTGTAACTTCCAAATATATCCCAAATATATCCCCTGGAGTCTTATGCTTGTCTCAGCAAGAAAAAAGGTTGTAGGAAAAAAAAAGGTAAACAGAGGTGTAAGTAGCATATCTCAATGGAAAGCATAAATGATCCTTTGTCATACTTTCCACTGGAATTAAAGATTGCTGCTACTAATACTTCTTAATTGGCAAGTTTCCATTTTTTATTTTGACCTATTTTGGTTGGATGTTTTAGTAGTACTCAGATCTGTTTGCCTTCACCATTTCAGACAACAATGACAATCCATTTCCTCACTTGTCTCTGCCAGCTCTGTGCCTAGTCATTCACCAGTAGGCCATGAGTGATAATTCTCCCTAGGAGAGCGGGGAAGTGGGCTGTCCAAGTGGTTACAGCTCAGAGCTGAAGATTCTCCTCTCTGTCAACTTGTCTCCTGGCTGTGAGATCACACTCACCTATTACCCCTTACCACAAGAGCAGACGCAGAAATGCAATAATCTAGAGACCCACATTTAAGATCCCACAAGATACCACACATTCACCAGGCAACCCAGGGAGGGCCACTTAACCACTTTCTACTTTCTCTCTAATCATATCTGTGTTCAAGTCTCCCAGTGTGCCTCAGTTTTCATTTCCCTCTCCTGGATTGTAAAGGGCTTTGGGATAGTCTGTATAAAATGCACTTTATGAAACCACATTTCTTTCCTTCCTTTCCAACTGCATCTTTGTGTCATATAGGCAAAGACAAGAAGATGAAGAATTAGCATTTATATAGCACTTTTCATACACATTGTATCCCAAAGCACTTTACAAGAAATAAGAGGCTGATATTGAGGTGAATGTAAATGTGCAGTGGCAGCCATGTCACACAACAACCACACACAGCCTTGTGACAACTGTATGAACTGGTTTTCAGAAAGGGGCATGTTGGCCAGGGCACATGAGAGTCCAACATAAGTCTGGTGTGATTAAGAAAAAAACATAAGGTGAGTGCAAAAGACAGACCACAACATGAAGAAAATATCATAGAGCACAGCACAGTGTGGGGGTATGTGTGAGGTAGCACAACATGGGTAAGTTCAGGTTTGCATAGGAGCAACAAGAGGAGTGCGTGGGATTGAGTATGTGTGGACGAGGGAGTGCTACATGAGGCTGGAATGTAAGAGGACAACATGCAGGTGTGTACAAGAGAAAGCACAATACAAGATGGGGTAGAGGAAACAGCACAACATGGGGAAGGTGTGTGCAACAGAACAACATCAGGTGGGTGAGTGGGATTGAATACACTAAGTGGGTGTATACAAGACAACAACACATAACATGGTGTGTGCTACAGCAAAACACACAACATAAGGCTGATGCATTCAAGACATTTTACAACATGAGGCATGTTTTTGTTGCGCAGAGTTACATGAGGTAGGTGTGAGCAATGCAGGTGCAGGGAGGACAGGGGGAGACTGAGGCACTGTGGGTCTCCCTTGAGCCATGAAATGGAACAGCAATTTGAACAAGAGTTATCTACAGACCTCCAGCATAAGGGGAGGAGATGGACAGAAATCCAGTAGATCAAACTCAGGAGATAGCAACAAAGGGTGAGGTTTTACTGCTGGGGTGATTTCAATATTCCAGACGATCATTGGCCCATCCTAGCAGCTGCTTCAACCAGGAGCAGGGACATCCTGGATTCACTGCAGGGGGACAGGACTCAGACAGCTGGTAGGAGATCCCACAAGAGAAAGGGCAGTTCTGGACCTGGTACTGACCAATGGGGGACAGTACATTGGACTTCTGGGTGGAAGGGCAGCTGGGATCCAGTGACCACAACATAGTGTGGTTTAACATGGGGACAGAGACACTGTCTAGTCACACTAAGGCAAGAGTTCTGGATTTTAAAAGAGCAAATTTTGAGAAAATGGAGAGGTGTATCAAAGAGGCCCTGCCAGGATTGGAGATAGGAGAGGGAGTCGAGGAGCAGTGGAAACGCTTGAAGGGAGCTATATAGGAAGTGGCGAACCATTGCATCATGGTGGTAAGCAAAGGCAGAAAAAGGAGGAAACCGCTATGGTTATCCAGAGAGGTAGCAGGCAAAGTTACAAAAGGGCAAGTTTCAGGAAATGCAAGGAAACTCAAAGGGAGCCAGACAGGGAGAAGTACCTAAAGAATCTTAGATAAGCAGGAAAGGCTATAAGGAGAGTAAAAGCACAGACTTAAGAAAGATTGCCACAGACAGTGAAGAAAGGGGACAAGACTTTTTTTTAGGTACGTCAGTGAAAGAAGGAAGACCGAGGGGGGATTGTAAGGCTCAGAGGGGAGACAGAAGAGTGCAAAGAGGGAGACCTAGAAAAGGCAGAAATACTGAACAAATACTTCTGCTCAGTATTCACTGAGGAGGGTGAGGGTCACAGACCACAACTGAGTAGCAGGAACAAAGGTAAACACTAGTCTATTCATGGTGGAGGGAGTCCTGAAGAAGCTCACAAAACTAAAGGTGGGCAAGGTAATGGGGCTAGGTGGCATACATCCCAGGATATTAAAGAAATTGAGAGGGGAGCTAGGGGCACAACTGGCAGCTTTGTTCACCGAGTCACTTAACACAGGAGTTGTTCCAGAGGACTGGAAGAGGGCACAGGCAGTCCCTCTATGCAAAAGTGACAGTAGGGAGGGTGTGGGGAACTAGAGACCCATCAGTCTTACCTCAGTAGTTGGCAAGATCATGGAGGTATTGCTTAAAGAAAAGATAGTGGAGCACCTGGAATCCATTGGAGCCCATGATCTGAGGCAGCATGGATTCACAGCAGGACGGTCATGTCAGACAAATCTGACAGCATTTTTTGATCGGATTACAAAGGATGTCAATCGGGTAGGGGGAGTGGATGTTACCTACCGAGATTTCAGCAAAGCCTTCGACACCGTTCCACACAAAAGGCTGGTCAACAAAATGAGTAGTCTGGGCATGGGGCACATAGTGGTAAACTGGGTTAGGAACTGGCTTACAGACAGGAAGCAGAGGGTGGTGATAAATGGGATCTAGTCAGGGAGAGGGAGGTGATCAGCAGGGTACCTCAGGGATCAGTTCTTAGGCCAGTCCTGTTTAATGTTTTCACTAGTGACATTGTGGTATGGCTGGAGGGAATGGTCTGCCTGTTTGCAGATGACACCAAGAACTGCAACAGGGTGGATACTCCGGATGGAATAGAGAGAATGGAGCGGGATCTGTAGAAGCTTGAAAAATTATCTGTAGTGTGGCAACTAAGATTTGATTCAAAGAAGTGAAAAATACAGTACCTGGGAAGAGGAAACCCTTGGGAGTGCTACAGAATGGGGCGGAGAGTTGCTGTCTATTACAAAGGAAGAAAGGGACCTGCGGGTTATCATTTCTGATGACCAAAAAGTGTCTAAGCAGAGCACAAAGTAGTGCAGGGAGGGCCAGTGGCATGCTGGGATGCATAGGTAGAGGTATCACAAGCAGAAGACAGGAGGTGGTTATGCCATTGTACAAAATGCTAGTGAGGCCTCACCTAGAGTACTGTGTACAGTTGTGTTGGCTGCACCTTCGTAGGACATTGACAGGGTAGAGGCAGTCCAGAGAAGGGTGACTAAGATGGTACAAGGACTACACCCGAAGACATATGAGGAGAGACTAAAGGACCTCAGTATGTACTGGAGAAGAGGAGGAATCGGGGGCACATGCTAGAAACATTCAAGTACCTTAAGGACATAAACAAGGTGCAGGGGGGGGAGACATCTTCCAATATAAGAGATGTGCAAGAACAAGGGGGCATGACATGAAATTGGAGAGTGGCAGGCTGAAGGGAAATGTGAGAGTTTTTCTTCAGTGAGGGTGGTGGTCACATGGAATATATTGCCACAGGAAGTGGTGGGGGCAAACATAGTGGAGGATTTAAACATGCATGGGACAGGCATAAGGGTATATTGGTGGTGGGAAGGAGGGGAAAAAGCCATTGACTAGGTTGGGTCAGTAGAAACAAACTAATGTAGGGCTTTCGGGCAGACTGGATGGGCCTGGCGGTTCTTATCTGCCGACAGTTTCTATGTTTCTGTGTGTGTCTGTGTGCATGTGTGTGACAGAAAGCACTACACAAGACAAATGTGTGAGAGAGGGCTCAACACAAATCAGGTATGTAACAGAATGCAACGTAAGGGGTGTGTGAAAAAAAGCTGGCATGAGGGTGTGTGCGAGTAACAGTAAAGTGAGTATACCTGTGTGATATCAATGTGGGCAGATGCTTGTGACAGAACAGTACAATGTGGGATGCTTATGTAAGAGTAATGCAAGGTAAGCTTGCTTGTGAGAGCATAGTGATTTGGTTGTACATGAGGAACAGCCAGACAGAGCAGGATATGCAACAAAAGGAGTAGTAGATTGAAAAATGGATATACACAGTATGTGGTAAAAAATATGCTTATGTGAGTTACTTATGATTTATTGTCTCCTAGTGCCATCACCATTCTTTTTTTGCCAATAACTGCACTTTATTACAACACTTAACAAACATGTGCATAGAAACAATGACAACGGAAAGTTTTCCATTTTAAACAGTAAGCACAAAATCCCCAACAAAACTAACCAACATTTAAACAATAATAATATAATAGAAAGAAAAAAAAAGGAAGACAACACTCCCACAATAACCCCATCCCCCACCTCCCCTGCAGCTATCCATAAACTGAATACAATAAAGTGATTAATGAATAAACCTGATGCTCTTAAATCCAAGGTGTCCTATCTTGGGGAAGGAAAGAAAGAGTATTTATTTCGCTACTACCTTACATAACCCAAAAAGGAAAACAAAAAGTTAATCTATAACACCAGGAAAGGTAAAATAAAACCGCTCCTAGAGCAAGGTTAAAATCCATATTTTTCTTTTCAACTGGTGGGTAAAACTTTCCCAATATTTATCAAATTTATGAAGAGTGCATGGATAAATATACCACTCTTTTGGCATGTAATGCATTTAAAACCCCCCACCACTCCTTAAAAGATGGTGACCATTTCACACCAATGGCGGAGTATCACCAATTTGGTGACCAATGCAATTAATGCCATTCGTGTCTTCAAAGCGTAACGTGAGATAACATTGCATCTCCCAGAATGCAAACTTCTGGTGTGAAAATATTGAAAGATCACAAAAGGGTCTCAGCCCCTGTTTAACCATCTCCCACAACATAGCGCTTTTAGGACAACTCATAATTTGTGAAAAGTAGTAGCAATTGAACCATTACAGTTCAGACAAGCTGGGGAATATTGGCTATTCCACCGATGCATCTTGGCTGGAGACATATAAATATTATGTAACAGCTAAATTGGATGTCCCTTAGCCTATCCTGCTTTATAAGTGAATGAGTATCTATCCAGATTTCTTCCCAGGTTTTTCGGCCAATCCAGGGACAAATTGGCTTCCAATAGAAAGAAATTGGAGATAAGTTAACACCAATTTTGTGGTAATATATTGATAGATCTTAGATACCATTCTTCCTGAAAGACACAGCCTAAAAAGATTATCCCATAAGTCACCCACTTGGACTGAGATAGAATCTTTGCTGAAAACCACTGAATACTGCTTCTTATTTGTGCCAGTCTTAATAAAGATTTGGGTTTAGCCCCAAATTTATCCGGCCAGACGAGAGAGTGGAAGTATAGAATTACCCGATAAAAGTTCGACACCTCACCTTAGGTGAAAATGATGAAAAAAACTAACCACTGGCTGGTTCCCAATTAAAGGTTAGGATTCCTCAGCAGGGCTGGGAAATATCAAACGCTGGCTAATTTTTAGAACAGCGTAAAGCTGATGTATAGCCCTGATATCCCACCCAAGAGGTGTGTTCCTTTATCCGGAACTTTGACCCAAGGAATATATAAAAGGGCTTCCAAATCAATCTTAAACTCCTTGACAAAGGTCCTATCCAAGGTTAGGCCTATAGAAGAACCATCCATTTTACCTGCCCAAAGGACAACCCTAGCCGTATGAATTGCTAAATAATATTTAAAGAAATCAGGTAACTGCCTGCCCCTCATATACGTTGCTCACAGAGTTTAAAGTAAGCTCCACGAGGAGGTTTGTTTTCCATATAAAATTCGAACACATCCTATTCAATTCTTAAAGAATCTAATTAGGAGGATATGTTCAAACTAGAAAGAGGATAGAAAATTTCGGCAGCACTACCATCTTGATAATATTACATCTTGCTGAAAAGGATAGGGCTTAGTCATTCACCCTATCTAAATCTACTTTAATGGATTTAATGATAGGCTTTAGATTTAGCCGGCCAAATCCTTCAGATTTTTAGAGATTTGAATACCTAAGTATCCTATGGAATTAGTTTGCCACTGGAGGCCCAAATTTAGACACCACCTCTTAGTCAGGTATGTTGACAGTGGAAATAACATTGATTTGGCCAAATTCAGCTTAAACCCTGAAAAAACACCATAACCTTCGATAAGGTCCAGAGCTCTCGGAAATGACACTGTTGTGTCCCGAATATGTAATAGAAGGTCGTCTGCAAAGCTGACAATTTGTGTTCCTGACCACCAATCCTAAGACCCTGAATTCCAATGTCGGCCTTAATAGCTCTAATTAGGGTTCTAAATATAAATTAAAAAGATAGGGGATAGAGGACATCCTTGACGGGTGCCTCTTAACAGTGGAAAGTCTCCAAATTAAATTATTGCTTGAATTCTAGCCTGTACAGGTATAAAGAATTTGAATTAACTGAATAAAATGTTGAGGGATGCCAAATTTAGCTAAAATTTAACGTAAAGACCATTCCACCCGATCAAAAGCCTTTTCCGCATCCAAAGAAATCAGGAGGCTTCCATGCTCGGGTCAGTGGTCACAGAGATTAGGTAAATAATTTTAAAGTGATCGGATCGCGAGCCACCTTCCACGAAGCCAGCTTGCTCCGAGCTAATCAACTCTCCCAAACCTTCTTAAGCCTGGAAGCCAGTATTTTAGCAAAAATTTTAACGCTATATTCAACAAACGAAATAGGTCTATAGTTCCCACTTGATCTGTAGGTTTGCCTGGTTTGGGCAATAAAATTATCCTGGCTTCAAAAAGGGATTCCTCCTTAACCCCATAGAGAGACCAAAACCTAAAAGTTGGGTTAAAAGCTGTGCTATTTCCTGTTTAAATAACTTGTAAAATTGGGTGTACCTGTCCGTCCTGGTGCCTTGTCAGCCTTTAGTGAATCAATAGCTGCCAGAACCTCATCATGGGAAATAGGAGATAGTAAGTGCAAACTGACTCCTGTGACAACTGTGGAAGTGTGCCTCAGCCAAGAAAGCATTCATTTTAGAAAGAACATGAGAAGAGTACGTCTGACTCAGATACAGCTCCCTATAGAAAGTCATGAAAATCTGGAGAATTTTATCAGGTCAGTGACCAGTTCACTAGAAGCAGGATGCTTCAGGCCCGTACCATCTAGCTTCAGCCTTTTGCTTTAGCTGCCAGGCCAATACTTTCCGGTTTTACTGCCCAAACCAATGTAGGCCGCCACTTTCCCCAAAGTGTCTATCACCTTCTCCTTCATGGCTCCTGCATACCAAGCCCTCAAGGTAGAAAGTTCCTGGACCTGGGCTCCTGATCTCTTATCCTCCTGGACATTCTCAAGGCTTTAATCCTCTAAACATTTTGAGAGTTCCTGGTTATGCTTCGCTCTTTCACTGAGGCAATCCTGATTAACTCCTCTCCAAACCGCTTTTAAGAGCGCCCATGATTGGTCAATGTTAGAAATTGAGGCCTAGTTAACTTTAATCAAGATTGCATAAAGAACTGAAATGAGTTAGTGTTTGGACATCTTTAAATATCTTGTTATTTAAGGACCACGAGTAGGATCTTTTGGCAATATGGAAGGATTCCATATGAATTGAACTGAGAGGGTCCGAGATTACTAGGCAACAGCAATACCTCAGTAATCTCAGAAACACATTGTTGGCTCACCAAAAATAATCAATCCGGGAAAAGGTGTTGGAACCCGCGAGAAAAGGTATAGTCCCGAATTGAGGGGTTAAACAGCCGCCACGGATCCCTTAGGCCTAAAAAAGAGGTACATTCGGCTAGAGCTTGTTGAGCTGAGGAAGTCTGCGGTCTCCTACTTACAGACCTATCTAGTCTATCTGATTGGACTAGATTCCAGTCCCCACCCAATATAATCACCCTCTCCTTAAAGGGAGATAAAATCACAGCCAAATGAGCAAAAAAGGAGGGGGACTCCACGTTGGGCCCATAGATAGACCCCAGTACCATATTCACTCCTCCCAAAGTGCCCGAAACTATAACAAATCTGCCATTCGGATCAGTAATTACTTCCGTGTGAAAGAGGACCCCTTGAGCAATCAATATTGCCACCCCTCGGCTAGCTGAAGAATAGCCAGCCCCAAATACCCGACTCACCCACTTTTCCTGAAATAGGAAAGATGACTCAACAAAACGGGGTTTCTGTAAAATACCACTGCAGGATGGTAACGAGCTAGGTGGTTTAGAACCAAGTGTTTTTGCAGTTATCTTCCCCTTTAATGTTCCAATGAAGAAACTTAAACTAGAGACCATGTAACCAAACAATATCCAAACCATAATATGGATAGCTGCCCACCCCCAATAATCCCCTAACAACCCAAGATACTCCCTGCCCCCGAATCCCAAATTAACCCCAAAACCAAATAACAAATAAACTACCCCAGGCCTGAAGCTACCTCCAATCTTTTGGTTCATAGTGCGCCATGGAGGTAGGGCCCCTATCCCAAAATAGATAAAATAGTAACCATAAACCTGCAAACTTGTTAACGAGATACCCAGTTGGAGAGAGAACCCTTCTCCTCCCCGAATCATAATGATATTAACAAAGTTATACAATCCAAATACATAAAAAGTATCAGACTAAAAAGGACTCCATTTATCAGTGTCTTTGCTAAATACTGTCAGCAACAATAGTCCTCAGGTTCCAGGACTCGCAAAGTCCTTCCATTAAATATAACAAAAGGTGAAAGTGTTCTTTGGGTAGAGCTGCAGTATTCTAGATCCGTGAACTAAAACAAGATGTGACTGATTGCCCCAGCTACTAATTTAACATTATAACAACACCGAGTGTCCAAAAAAGAACTTCTTGGCCAGAAAAATAGCCATTGAAAAGATAGAATAGCCCTCTATGACTCAGCTCTTCGGAAACAAATCAGACAATACTTCACGAAGCAGATTTAGGGCCTCATCAGCACTTTCGAAGCGCTTCATCCCAACTTTAGTAGTGACCTCTAACTTGGCTGGGTAAAGGATACGATGTCGAATGCCCGCTGCCCACAACTTTGACGTGATGGGGTGAAAGGAGGCCCTGGCTTGTCTCATTTTCAGGGTCAAATCGGGTGTAATCCGTAGCTTCTTGCCCTCCCATTGCAGTGCAGAAACCTTCCTTGTTTCTTTAGGATATGTCTCTATCCAAGTAATTTAACAGTTTAAATATTATGGGTCTTGGAGGGTCAGATGGCAGAGGTCGGGAACTCAGAGCATGATGCCCCCTTTCAATTACGTACTCCGGGCCATTTGGTGAGGGCCCTGCTATCTTCTTCAGTAAGTTCTGCAAAATGAGAGATATTAGGGCCTTCCTCCCTTCAGGCAGCCCCAGAAGCACTAAATTGTTGCGCTGGCTCCTATTCTCCAAATCGTCCAGTCGGTCCTCTAATTTAGCTATAGATTTCTTGCACTCTGTGATAGCAGTCCTCGATTTCTCCTGCACCCTCTCCAATGAGGAAATCCATGCTTCAGTGTCGGTAACCCGACGTGCCAGTTGCGTTAGAGCGGGTTTGAACTCCGCTACATCCTCCACCAGCCTGAATAGAGCCTCCTTGATTACAGCCAGATCGCTGTGGATTTTACTTGTTGGGTCGTTTTCCTCGGCCACCTGTGGAGAGGAACTGCGACACGGCCGTTTCGCTTCAACCTCTTGTTCGCCGACCTGCATTCTGCACCGTAAACCAGCCACAGAGGATCTTTAGGACACCAGTAAACGATACAATGTATTTTTAAACAGTAGCCACGGTGTAAAGCGGTCTAATGTTGGCAAGATAGCGATCAGGATCGGGAGCCCACTTCCAGAGCTGCTAACCCTCCATTAGCGTCACGTGATCCCCAGCCATCACCATTCTTTAATGTGTGCATCTGAAAAGAAAGTGGAAAACATTTTAAGAAACTTGAATCTGAAACAAAACATCCAAAAAGTTAAGTTCATGTTGGGTCTAATATCTCAGTTGATAGAGCACTGGGTGGCATTCTGGGGGCCTGAGTTCCATTCCCAGTTAAGTCTAATTTTTTGACCCAAGTGGTGCTAGCTGATAGTGAGTTACATTATAATGTGGGAGACCCAAGACCAGCTCCAAATCCCGATTCACATCCAACAGGTCAGAGGGGCCACTATAGTATATGGAGGGAGGTAATGTGTTGTGGCTCTGGAAAAGGAGGGTGTAGGCAGCCTGCTTTTCTGGTGACACTTTTGGCACAGCTGGATTATGACACTGTGTGTGAGGAGGGGGCAGGCATCCTTCTCTTCTGGCAGCACCTATGGCACAACTGGAGTATGGCACTGGTGTTATTAATGTACAATGTCTTCCAACCAATGGTCGAAACATGAGGGCTAAAATCCCACCCTACAGAATATGATGTCTGTATCTCTCCTCTGACATTAGATCTGCTTGCAAACTCTACCACTCTGTATACTCTGATATATTACGCTGATGGGTATAATCGTGAGGATCAGTCTCTGCCAAGCTGTGGGGCTTTGGATTTGTATGGCTACCCCATCCCCTCAACAGTCTTTCACCATTGTCCTCATCCTGATATCTTTCCCCATCCCACCTTTATCTGAACCCTTTAAAGGCAAAAATGTAGGGAACACTGAGCCCCACCGATTCCCACCCATAACTGGGAGTGAAAGAATATAGGTAAATCCTGGCTATTCGGTTTGACCCCCTGTCCCCTCGACATCATCTTGACATCAACATGCCCCTGCCAACTTGGCCATGCCCAAGCTCCTTACTGTGCAAAAGATGGAAAGGTAATGGCTGGCATGATACTTTTGAATGCACCATTATATCCTAACGTGGAAAATAAAGAGCACTTACCTGGGTCCTGGGGATTCTGGAACAGGGGTTGGGCTGTTTGAGGAAACATCCAGTCTTACCTGTGATATAAGAATAGCAAAAGGGTCACAAAAGGCTCTGCAGCTCTTCAGTAGCTAACTGGACAAACAAGATAATATAATTATAAAACAATACTTATCTGATACACATGGCCAGTGTCCTCCCACACAGGAGCTGGTGTCCTGTTACAGTGTGGTAATTGTTCCATGAGACCTGTAGTGAAGGCAGAAAATGGGTTACTATTAGTGATAAAGATTCTGATTAGCTGGGTTGGGTGGGTGGTTTAAAAATTAAAAAGGGCTTTTTTTAAGTGTGTTTTTTTTAAGTTGGTTGGGAGGGTGATACCAGTGCCAGGACAATAACCTGAGTTAGGGGACAGACGCTGGTCACTAATGTAGACTAGCATGGGGGAGGTTGACAGGATTCAGCATCCTTCAGACCAGTTTCCTCCCAGGGAATAGTGAAGATTGAAAGAAACTGCACTTACTGAACACCACTAGGGAAGGCTGAATCCACCAGTGCACAGACAGGACAGTGGACTGCTAAACTGGGTGAGTCAAGGAGAGGCAGCATCTCTGGGGAGGGTTACCTAAGGTACAAAGTAAGTCCCTGGGATGGAGGGTGAGGGGTCTGGGTGGATAGCAGCATTAGGGGACCAGTCGGTGGTACATGGCCTGCAATGACCAGGCCTTCATGCTGCCAGCTGATCCATCCCCCCATTTTTCATGCCAACCCATTTCTCACAATGCAGTGTGCGGCCCACATCAGGCCTTGACATGCACGTCAACCCCACAAAGACTGGCACAGCCTTCCTCTCTTCTCCTCAACTGGCCACTGACTAACAAATGTAAACTGCAAAGATATGCTTTGCAGTACTCATTTGTTAGTCAGTGGTAGGCAGAGGAGGAGAGAGGAAGGCTGTGTCAGTCACTGAACTGTGTGACTCGATATTACTTTTTGGACAATGAAATATGCAACTAAAGGGTGTAGGGGTGCCACAGATACCAGGAAATAGACCAAAAGGAATAATATGTTTTACAAAACAAAAAGCGTGAAAAATGTGACAAGGCAGCAGAGTGAAGAGAAGAGAGGAGTGCTGTGCCATCCACAAACTGCATGGCTCAACATTACTTTTGGAACAAGGAAATATACAATTAAAGGGTGTAGGGAGGATTACTGGACATCAGGGAATAGAGCAAAGTAAGCAATATATTGTTTTACATAACAAAAACGAGAGGGGACATGATCGCAGGTTTTTTTGCATACTCAAAGGTATCAAAAAAAAACTGCAAAATCAGAAATTCTTCGGGCAACAAATTAAAAAAAAAAGTGCAAAAGCAGAGTGGCAAAGGTTTCCACTGTGCTTGAGCCCAGCCCAGAGGTTTCTGTATTCAGTCTGACAGTACACCACCACTATCTGACTGAATATCAGCCTGTGTCGGCATAGTGCTAAGTCATCTTGCGCTGCTCTTACATGATCTGGGCTGCAGCCAGTCCATAGGGAATTGTACCCCCAGACCAGAGAGTACCAGGATCTGCAGCACAATATTCAGCAGCTCCATGCAAATTAGCCCATCGGGCATGCACAGCACTAAGGGGCCATTAGCATGCCTATTATGAGCCCATCTGCATTGGAAGCAGCAGCATGTTTGTGCTCGTCCTGTTATCCTGTCATCTCTGGTGGCTAGTGGCACTCCCCACCTTCCAATCCCTACCTGGAGTAGTGTGTTGGATTTTCTGGTGTCTAGTAGCACTCCCCTCACCTGCTTAACACCTATCCTGTAGATAATACCCATCACTGGTGACTATCAACATACTCCCGAATGACCATCCAGTTGTTGAGAAGATAGTCAATGTTGAGAAGTAGCCACCCCTGCATACCCATACCAATGATGTTGTGATATATCCCGGTGATAACAGGCACTCCCCCAAACACCTGTTCCATAGATTGCTATATAGTCCCTGGTGTCTCATGGCACCCCTTGCCCCTGCTCACCTGTCCTAGTAGCCCAATAGCCCTGGTGTCTGGTAGCACAACCCACCCATCTGAGCTCCCTGCCCATGTCCCCTATACAATCCTTGGCATTCAGTGGTACCCCTGCTCCACTCCCAAATGCCAGGCAACAGGTGCCCTGATGCACAGTAGCCATCCTGGGTTCCCCAACTGTCTCGCCAACACCCAGTGCAGCACCCATCCAAACCCCTTCCCTTTACCTGGCAGGATGGGAATGTGCAGAGAATCCCTCTATGGTAACCTGCATAGCCATCCTCTCACTTTCACCTCTAATTGCCATATGAGTTGCAGTGAGCACTCATACCGTGTGTGTGGGGGAGGGAGGAGCAGGCCACTTGTCAACAGTGACTGTCTTCTCAGCAATGTGATGGTTGTTTGGGGAGTGGGGATGCTGCTAACCATCAATGATGGGTGACATCTATGGGATAGGGGAATCACACAGTTTGGGATCTCAATGGACACCATGGCAGACAGTTACAGTACTGGGATGGTAGGTCGGTGGATTGGGGTGCCACTAGAGACCAGGGCAGACAGGCACAGTATGATGAAAGGGGATTGGAGGGTAGGGGTGCCAAAAGACACCAGGGCAGACAGTCACAGTACCTGAACTGGGGATTGGATGATTGGGGTGCTACTTCACCCAAGGTTATGGTGATGCTCACCCTGACATGTGATCTGGAGGCGGGAGAAGCCACCAGACAACAGGGCTAGGATGATTCTTATCTGTACAGGTGATTGAGGGAGTGGGTGGTACTAGACACTAGGATCTACACTGCATTTCCTGGGACAAGTGGTCAGGGAAGGGGGTGCCAATGGACACCAGGGCAGCATATACATGAACAAGGATGGGGGCTCAAAGGGTGGGGGGTGGTGCCACTAGACACCAGGGTATCTTTTATTTTGCCAGGATGGGGGTTCAGAGGTTGGAGGGTAGATGGCTGCAGAAATGCCATTTTGCCACCAGGTCTTTGTGGCCAGTTAAGACTAGGTTTGCAAAGGCAGAAAAATATATCCCTTTAGGTACCATTTACCACTCACTGCTGCAAACCTCTAAAATTGCTGCTGCCCCTATATGCAGAAGGAGACCCACAAATTTGCTTGGGCACCATGCTATGTTAGCGCCTTAGAGCTAAGGGGCTTAGCCCATGCTACAAGGGTCTCTGAATATAGACCCCACCCACAAACCATGTGCAAAACACAGTTAGCATAGGCTAACACCACTTATCTTTTGTATATCTGGCCCCTGATCTGTTATCCTCCAGCAAAACTCAGGAATGCATCCTGAAGCTTAGAGCAATCAGTACTGGTAGAATAAGCATTATTATATGCTCCTTCACAGTAATGCAATCTAAGTGACTTCCCGGCACACAGAGGTTTCCTGTTCCTCAGTCTGCCAGTCACGTCATCAAAGGGCTGGCCATGGGGGACACTGGGACATGTAGTAGGTAAATGTGGCAGATGGAGGGTTGCAAGATTAACTAGATAAAAAAATGAAATTACAAAATAATAAGCACAATAAAACAAAACAAAAAATTCCTTTCACTACATTTTTCTTCACTGGAACCTAAAGGTCCTGCAGCATTGCTGTAGGTTAAGTGCAGATTCCCCTTTAACGTTGGTTTGCTAACTTGTAAGGCCCTACATGGTTTGGGTCCTGCTTATCTGTTAGGTGTCCTGAACCCTTATGTGCTTGCCTTTCACCCTCTCATTGCTCCATTGTGGTGGGCCTCCAAACTATACTGAGGGCTATGCTGAAAACCTCAGGAGACTGGGCCTTTGAGGTGGCAGTCCTCCTGGTATTATGGAATTAGCTCCAGAGGCCCCTAAGACAGGCCCCCACAGTGACTGCCTTTGAAGATGCATCTGAGGACCCTTTTGAAACAAACTTCTGGGGATTGATTGATCTTCTCTACTAGGCCACTTCCAGCACAGTTTTTATGAGTTTTATATGTTTTAACTGCTGATTTATAATAGTTACATGTGTTTATTTATGGATTGATTATAATTTCTGCACTTTTGTGACCTGCCCTAGGCCTGTGGGGAAGGGTGTTGTCAGAAATAAAACCTAACACTACTTCTCCTAAAGGGTGAAGAACCTAAGGAATAGTCTAAAAGTATAGAGACTACTCAAGAATTTGTAGATTTATCTGAACTCATATGCATTCCCGCCATGCTATATTTTATGACTGTATCTATATTCTCTGATAGAGCATAATGCTTACCCTGTGATGAATTTGGTTTCTTTCTAAACTTCAATAAAACTAACTGTAAAAAAACAAACAAGTATAGAAAGTATCTATGAAGTCAGTACAGGCTTTCAATGTATTATAAGCCTGAAGAGATAGCTAGAGAGAGAGCTAGAAAGAGAGATAGATAGATAGATAGATAGATAGATAGATAGATAGATGGATAGATAAATATTTTTTTTTGTGAAGCGCCCAATTCCTGGGACTCTGGGCACTGTACAATAAAACAATAATACAAAACCCAATTAATTAAAAACAAGCACAAAACACACATAATAAAATCATTATAAATACAGACAGCCATCTATCTATTCAAACAGCATCAATCAATAAAAGCTAGTTGGAACAGGTATGTTTTTAATTCCCCTTTAAAGGCATGATGGGAGCCCCCCTCAAAAAGTCAGGTAAAGAGTTTCACAGGGTTGGCACAGCCACCGCAAATGCTGTGTCTCCCGATTGCCCCATCCTAACCCTGGGAGCACCAAAGTGGCCTCCCATGGCAGAATGGAGTGCACAGGCCAGACTGTAAGGAACAAGGAGATCTTGCAGATAGGTGGGGCCCTCATGATGCAGGGTCTTATAGGTAAGAAGCCCTATCTTGAAGACAATCCTCCATTTGTCTGGCAACCAGTGCAGTCCGAGGAGGACTGGGGTAATATGCTTGCATCTCCTTACCCCAGTCAAAAGTCTCGTGGCTGCGTTCCGCACCAACTGCAGCCCGTGGAGGTGAGTAAGTAAGTAAAAACTTAATTTGCATACAGGAAAACAAATCTTTAGGCCGGTTGGCATAGTTTACAAGATTGTCCTGTTTTCTACAGGTTGCCTAAACATTTAAAACATTAAGTACAAAACACAAAATAGGTACTAACATTCACAATAAATATGTAAATCACTCATCACAGTTCAATAACATTCTCCAGAATTCTAGCTGATCATCCAAAACATTTACATGCCTCCAGATAACCCAAGGTACAGGGCATTACAGTAATCCAGCCTGGAAGTAACAAAAGCAGGTGGGCAGGTCCTCAGGAGGGATCAGGGCAGAGATTCGGGTGATATTCCTAAGATGATAAAATCCGCTTTTGACCACAGCTGACACCTAAGCATCAAGTGTCAGGCTGTCATCTAGGATCACACCTAAATCCTTCACCTGTCTAGAAAGGACAAGGGGAACACCTTCCCAACACTAGGCTAGGGGCAACCCCCCATCTCCCCCTCCTCCACGAAGACCACCGTCAGTATCTCAGTCTTGTCTGAGTTGAGCCTAAGCCAGTTGTGAGTCATCCATGACTGGATTTCCTCGAGGCAGCTGTTAAATACGGAGTCTGGTACCTGGGCATCGGGTGCACAGGACAAGTACAGTTGGGTATCATCTGCATAGCAGTAAAAACACAACCTGATAATGTCCCCCAATGGCAGCATGTACACTGTGAACAATAAGGGAGACAAGACTGACCCTGCAGGACCCCACAGCTAAGATGCTTTGGGCTACATGAGACAAGTCCCATCTTCACCCTCCACACTCTGTCTATCAGGCATGACCTGAACCAGTTGATGACATTATCGGACAGGCCACACCAGAACCACAGGCAGTCCAGCAGCACCTCATGGTCAACAGTGTCAAATGCCACAGAGAGATCTAGGAGAACCAAGATGGTACAGGCTCTTCTGTCCCTCGCCATCAGGACATCATTTAGCACCCTCACCAGGGCAGTCTCCATTTTATGCCCCTCCCAGAACCCACACTGGAAAGGCTCATTGGTAGAAGATGCAAGATGTCTCTAAAGCTGAATGGAGACCACTTTCTATATAATCTTCCCTAAAAATGGAAGGTTTAAGACTGGCCTGCAGTTGTTGAGGCAGTCCATGTTCAAAGATGGCTTTTTTAAAAGGAGTCTAACCAGAGTCTCTTTCAAGGACAATGGGAAGACCCCACTCCTCAAAGAACTCCAGACAACCTCAGCAACCACAGGTCCTATCAGGTCCTCACATCCAACCAAAAGGCAGGTCGGACATGGGTCCAGATCACAATGGCCATGTCCACACTGGATGTCTAGTAACATTACCAGCAGGCAGTAACATTACAAGACCAGCAAACAGGGTTCGAGTCCACACTGTAGCATGGTAAAACAGTGCTACAAATTGTGTTTGAAAGTCATGCTAGAAACCTGATCGGAGCAGGTTTTGAGCATGGTTTCAGATAAAAATGGTTATTTTAAACCATGTTAACAGTAGTGTGGATGCAAACCGTGCAGTGGCATGGTTTAAGGCACCCTCCGTCCGACTTCTGGAGCTTGTACCTTGCTGCCCAAAAGAAAAGGGGATAAGTGACTTACATCCCCGACCTCATGGTAAGCTTCTGGATCGAACTAAGTATTTTTTTCCAGATCTGTGGCCATGCCCATTCGCGAGTATCCCGGCATGCATTGCAGTGCCCGGTATTGTCGCAAGCATGCATGGGAACTCAGAACAGCAAGCACCGTGTCAGTTTGCAGTGTGGATGCTCCGACAGCTGTGCTCTAGCACGGAACACAAAATGTTTTTTGAAACATTTCAGTTAATGTGGAGCAGTGTGGACAGGGCCAATGTTTAGGTTCAGCTTTGAGATTATCCCTATCACCTTCTCCACCCCAACCAGCTCAAACTCATCCCAGACAGGATGAGTGTTTCAACACAACTTAGGCCAGACACTGCATCCCTTTTGAGAGATACTCTAAGAAACCTCAGTCCTGATAGAGGACACCTTGTCGGCAAAGAACATAACCAACTCCTGGCACCTAGTGCTAGAACCTGTTTTCCCAGCATGGAGACAGACAGAGTGTAAAAGCCTGTCTATCATACTGAAGAGCTGATCTGGTCTGCTCCTCACTGCAGCAATATCCCTAGACAGAAACTTCACCTTCTTTTGGGAGATTGCCCCCTGATTGTCAGCATAATGCGACCTCAGAGCTAATTTGTCCTCCATCTGGCCAGATCTCCTCCAGCACCTCTCTAGCCACTGCTCCTTTGTCTTTGAACTCTGGAGATCCTCATCATACCAAGGAGGTCTCTGGCGAGTAGACAAGGGGCAGACACGAATGGGTGCAATTGAGTCAAAGGCCACAGTCAAAGCCTTATTACAGGCTGCCACTGCTTCCTCTGGCCCAATCCCACAAGCTGCCCCACCACTCGATAGGTCCAGCACCACCGATAGTCCCATAGAGGAAAACTCCTCTTAATGGGCGGTACAGGACCATCTCCACAGGGGCAGGACCATCTAATGGGGGCCCTAAACGTGAACCCCACAGTGCTGTGATCTGACCAAATCAACACAGAGATCAGTAATGTTTAAGCCTGATGAAAAAACAAAGTCCAATGTGTGGCCACTTCGAATGTGTTGCCGAGGTTACATTTTGTGTCGGACCAAGAGCCTTCATGCTCACAAGGAGATCGTTTCCAAATTTTGAGAGCCTGCTATCAACTCCAGCATTGCAGTCCCCAGAATCAACCACCTGGGGACTCCAACCAGGCTGGCATGCATCACTCTTTCCTCAAAAGCCCCAACCAATCCCGGGACAATAGAGGAGAAGAACCCTGAAGCTCACATCCATGCCTCCCGGAGCAGCCACACATTCAAAGGACTGTGTAGGACCTACAGTTATCACCACAAGGTTCAGGATAGATTTAATATAAATGGCCCCCGGCCCTGCTATCCTCTTTTGGGGTGTGCATCATGGAGTACCCAGCTGGTACTGCCACCTCCAAAATAGGAGCAGCATTTTAATCCAGCCAGGTCTCTGTGATGCAAGCCAGGTCAACTGAAGATATCAAGTACGCCATTATGGCAGTCTTATTCCTCAATGACCTGGCATTGCAAAACACAACCCGAGTAGGATGAGGTGAGTCATCTGCCAACACTCTAAGGTGGAGCCCATGGGTATGGGAACTAAGCATGGTAACCCCCTTTCAAGTTCCCATTTCGCCCCAGGGCATCTCCTTGCCTTAACCACCCAAATCCCAGACGCTCTGGCAGCCACTCATGTGCAACCTCCTCTGGACACCCCTCCCGGCTATCTCCAAGGCCCTACATCTCCCATAGGCCTCAGCCGGGAGTGCTGGAAGCTCAAAGGGACAGAGGTGATGGAGAAATCCCCCCGAGTAGCTGCGCCTTAAGGGTTTCTGTCCCAAACACATTTTAAACTGGTCCCGCCTCAAATAACCAAGTCCTCAAAAACATCCACTATCACCCAACCCCAAATGAAACCCACACATTAAATACAACCCTCTCAATTCCATCCCTCACCACTCACCCACAATAAAAAAATCCACAACCACACATCACATCACACACACACACACACACTCTCACGAAATGCACTCCAATTATAATTACTAATCAAATGAAAAACTAGCAGCACAGTCCTCTATTTGTTGTGTATAGTCCTAATTTAAGGCAGTTTGTTGTCCAATGATTCCAGTAAGGATACAGTTTTATTTTAGAAGCACACCAGAAAACTCCACCATAGGTCTCTAGTATTGGAAAATATTGGAAGGTGAACTCTCACCACTCCCTTCCAGTTTGTTCAAGTATCTTGGTACTCTCACTGCCACAGCTGTTTTATTTTAAATGTAAATTTATCAGAAGCTGAGGCCCTCTCATTGCCACACCAATTTAATTTCAGCCAGCACAGTACAGTACTGTACAGTACCCAAAGGATCCATAAATTTAATCTATTAGACTAATCTATTGTCTTACTGCAGATTTCTGAGAAAATCACAGGGTATTGTGGGCAGTAGGGTTGCTCAGATTTTGGATTACAAATACTGAATCACTGTATTCCAATCCATTTTTAGGATTTCAGTTTTAGTGACCAAAAAAATTCTTGAATGCAAAATTAGAAACCAATTTTGCATCTGAATGTAGTTCTATGAAACACTGCCGCTTCCTTATCCCTTATACAGCTGGTGCAGCTGGATGCTGGTGCCGGGTGTCTCAAGGCTACTGGCGGAGGGTCTTTTGGACAGTGGACAGCTTGGAGGCTGGGGACTCGGAGGGAGGATCATCTTTCATGGGCTTGCTGCTAGTTCACAGTAGCACTGATAGATTTGAACAACAAAGGGGACTAGAGTGCAACACCAGCTGAATGACCTCTATGCCACCTCAGCCCACAGGGACCTCAATCAGCTGGTAAGGGAGAGCAACAAGAGTGGGAGGAGGGTTATTCTGAATTACTGGGTGGGGAAGGTTTTACTTCATGGTTAAATGGTGTTGGATGCAGAATCAGAACTTTCAATTCCACCTTAGATTCCATTGCTATGCCTTAACTGGAGGCAAACCAGAATTAGAGTCAGAATAAGAAATTCTGAAACTCTGACTAACTAGTGACAGAATGGAATCCATAGAATTCAAGCACCCCTACTGGGTAGCACATTGGGTAGGGAGCCCTTTAAAGTACACATATTCACACCATACTTATTCATCCCTGCTAAGGAAGCTGTGGGTTGGGAAACATAATTAACCTAGTTTTAGTGTTGTTGTGTAATTAAAGCATACATAACCCAATACACCCAAATCAAACTCTACGTATCTAATAAGTAAGGCATCTGTCCAGACCTGTAAAGGTTTTTTTTGTTTGTTTGTTTTGGTTTTACCAGGTGAGACACACTAAGCTGAAAGTATGTTTACAGGTGTGACCCGGGAGCACAAGGAAGTTAAGTGACTTGTTCAAGGTCACACAGTATGCAGGTGGGGGCTGTGGGATTCAAACCCAGGTTTCCAGGTTTGCAGCTCAGAGCCTTAAACCAATGCACTATACTGCCTTTGTAGGAGCAGAATGGTTTTAGGATCAACAAAATGTATGGCCTGAGGAAAAAATCCCCACATTAGAGTTTACCTCAGTCCTAGAATCTGAGGTGGAATTGAAAGTTCTGATTCTGCATCCAACACCATTTAACCGTGAAGTAAAACCTTGCCTTGCTTAGAAAAAGAAGTAATTAAAGGTAACGCTTACCTGCTTCTGGGTGAACTTAAGGATGAGATCCGGAACATACTGTAAACGGGGCACCTGTAAAATAAGAATAAAGAGAGTGGTAAAAAAAAAAAAGAGTCCATAATTCTTGAGAAAGATAGGACAGGTGAAAAGGTAAATAATACTTATCTGATGGATTGTAGGAGGCTCAGTAGACCTGTAAAAAAAAAAAAGAGAGAGATTGAAATAGGTTCATATAAGTGAATGGTTTCAGAGAGCATTGAAACTGGGGATACAGAAGAAAATTATTACTGCCATCAGGATAATATCAGCTATATTTGAGCCCCACATGGTCACCTACACCCCATCACCTGCAAGTGCAGAGCATTTGCACTTTATGAGGCAGGGATCATGATGGATAGGAAACAGTATGGCCGGAGGGAGGCAAAGGACAAATTAAAAGAAAATATCTTAATTCCTTCTTATTGAATATTATGTATTTTATATGGTTTTTATTTTGTACTGTAATTCATTTACCCAGGATAGCTCTCACTTCAGCTGTGATCCTGCTTTTAAGCACTAATTTCTACATCTGAGTGGACAACAGGTTAAGTGATTAGATGACAGTCACACAGTATAAAAAACAAATAGTTTAAAAAGAAAACAATAAAATAAACAACAGTATATTTAAACATAAAACCCGTGTCCGATATTAGCAGCACGGTCTAAATCTCATTCACAAAATGCTATTCACACACAGTCACAACATTCCTTTAGCTAATACTAATGTTTTGTTGAGATCTACTCTGATTTTGGTCTTTTGCCCCAGATTTCTTTTTAGCTAAAGTGTGGCATGGGGTGGGAAAATAAATCATCTAACAACATACACATAGTCTTGTAACATACTGTATAAACCCTGCAGGATTACAAATATTTCATATGAATTCAAACCTGGAGGAGAAGGCCTCAGCCCCCCCCCCACACACACACACACACACACACACACACACACACACACACACACACACACAAATACATGCTGTGCTATCTACATGTTGGTATACATTCAACTAACTGCAGTCACAAATAGTTCTCAGTCTGAAAGTTCAGTTTCTGTTAGACAAAACTTCAAAAATGCAGTAAAAACAAAAGCTGCATCAATTAAACATTGCAGCAAGTGAATATGATGCAATCTGACCCAGCACAGCCATCAGAAATCTAGTCACACATAAATTCAATGTATTTCGGCCAAGAGACTCTCTAGAACTAGTCCTAGATTAATAAGCAACTTTTTGTGCTAAATTCCTCACAAAACTGCACAAAACAAATACCTGAATATCTGCACAGAATCTTTTCTTTAGCTAAGTCTAACAGTGCACAACTCCAACTGCCAAGTCTTTGATTTCACACTGGGACTGAACTAGGAAGTGCCTCCCACTTACAGTATCATATCCTGCCAAAAGCCAGGGAATTATGGGAAATGAAGTTTTTTTGAGTAGATTTTAAGTAATCTGGCAGTATCATATCCTGCCAAGAAGCCAGGGGGTTATGGGAAATGACGTTTTTTCTGAGTAGATTTTAAGGCAACAGACAAGTAAAATCTGTTAGTTTTTCAAGGTGTTCCAAATTATTTATACAAACAAAAAATTGGGTTATAAGGGTGATGCCCCCTGACGCCCTCCGACTCGTGGTCACATCCTCTATACTGTCCCTTGTGGATTATGGATTACCAGCTTATGGTGCTGCAGACCAGACCGCCGTCAACAAAATACGCCTCACACTAAATAAGGCCTGTAGGCTAATTACAGGGGCTCCTAGGTTAACACATACCTGCCAACTATATGCAAAGGCTAAGCTGCTTGACCTAGACGACCGTCTCAGATATCAAACCTGCCTCATAACAAAAAAAACTCTCCTATCCCCACCAGGGTTGACAGCCTCCATCCACCAAGCAAAATCCCTAGTACAAACACCAACCTCCTGCAAAACCACACTGTTAGTCCCCAGGGCAAGGACCACACATGGTCAAAGGGCCTATTGCTACAGAGCCCTATCCTGGTACAACACACTCCCCACCTCTATCTCTGATGCCCCCATGATCTCCAGTTTCAAAACTTCCCTTTGAAATCACCTGCTTAACACACATAGCTGTGACTGTTACTAAGTTGTTCTTGCTCAAATGCTCTGACAAAGCTCCCTGAGTGGCTGCACCCAACCTACTACCAACCACTTCCCATTGCCCTATCAATTATCACCTCCTCCTGTCTCTGCACCCCTCTGCATGTATGCTCATACCATTGTTTGTCTATGAAGTACTAAACATCTGTACCAACCTGTGCTCTGCTAATCCTGTAACATTAAAATTGCAACCAATATATGACAGCGTGTTTTATCAATTGTTGTAATCCACAATGATGTAACACAATTGTTGTACTGTATTTGTCCTCTTTGTGACGAGGTACCTTTGAAAATGAGCCTCTGGCTCAAAGGTTTGTAAACTGATGCACAAATAAATAAATTACACAAGGGTGTGTCTTAGAGGACTGACTTTATTTAACCATTTGTAATATGTCAAAGTTAGAGGTGCCCCTGCAGTTTCCTAGTAGTCCTCAGTTTCTCCCCAGTATACCCAGCAAGGTGCCCTGTGCCCACACACACACATGTATGTAAAAAAAAATAGATTTAATGCAGCTCATGTAACAATTGCTTGGTTGGAATGCTGTGCTGAGCTGCTCATGCACAGCATTCCAATCCAAACATTCCAGAACTGGAATGATTTGTTTTAACATTTTTGTTCAGTTAGGAGCAGTTTCTGGGTACCTGATGAGGAGAGAGGATGCAGCAAGTCAAGGGGACAGGTAAAGGGCTTACCACAGGTTAAAGCTGTCCCGTAGGACTTGCCTGCGTGCCTGCTCTGCCTCCAGTGCAAGAAGATCCCTCCTGCTGCTGTGTGGCATGGTCGGTGGTGCCACCGGGGCACCACGAAGAAAGAAATGCCATACGGTTTGGCCATTGGGCTGTGAGCCCCGTCTTTTTTTATTTTAGCCCCTTTATTTTGTTTAAAAGTAATTCCTGTCCCCTATCAGCGGCAGAGAAGAGCCGCATCATGCCCATAAGTTGTCGGTCATCTGAGGCCCCCTGCCATCATCCCTGCTGCCTTATCAGTTCTGTCCCACTGCCAGAAGACCTCCTGCCTCTCGTTTACCTCCTCGATCTCCCGGTGGTTTGTTGAGTTGGTGGCAGCATGCTGATATATGCTAACTGCCCTGCAAAGAGAGAGACTGTGTGTTTGTTTAATTATTTTAACATAGTGCAGTAGGCACTTGGAGGAGCAGCTGAGCGCCATGGGAGGGTCGGTTGCAAGGACCCTGAAATTTTAATAATTTAAGGGGAAGGTGTGACGACACATGGGAGGGGCTATCAAGCAAGGCCAAGTAAAGGCCTTTTACATATTCAGCAGGGGGGCTGAGTTTAAGGAGGGGCAGACAGATTGAGTGACAGTAGGCTCAGAGAGCTGAAGAATTAAAGGGGCCCTGCCTCCTAGGGATTAAAAGGGCAATGCACAGCCCAGTTTAAGAGTCGGCACCAGGCCCATTTAAGAAGGGTACCAGGCCCACTTCAGAGGGGCACCAGTCCCAGTTTAAGAAGGGCACCAGGCCAAGTGGTACAAAGGGCACCAGGCCCCATGGTAATAAAGGGCCCAGGCCTACCAAGTTAGGACAAGCCAGTATAGCAGTAGTTAGGGCAGCCCAAGCCTATCAAGTTAGGGCAAGCCAGCCTAGCAGTAATTAGGTTAGTCCAGACCTAGTAAGTTAGGGTGAGCCAGCCCAACAGTAAAGTGGGGGCACCTGGCCCAACAGTAATAAAGCAAGGGCACCAGGCCCAGTGGTGCTAGGGGCACCAGGCCCAGTAAAGTGAGGGCACCAGGCCCAACAGTAATAAAGCAAGGGAATGCTTAGGCCCACTGTTTCCCACAGATCTAAATAGGGCAAATTAGGCCCAGGTTTATGAATCCAATTTAGGCCACTGATATTTAAAGGGGCAACACAAGGCTCAGGACCCATAGCTAGCCATTTGGGCCCACAGCTGTGTTAGGGGTCCAGAGATAGAAGCAACCCCAGATATGATAGTAGCCTAGCTAGCCATGTAAGCCCTCCAATGTTAAAGGGGTACGGTCACCCATCTTTTGTATAGCTTTCCATAGAGCCTAGTCCCCACTGTAGTGTTTCCACAGTAACAAGAGAACCCAATTTAGCTAGAAGGGACCCCATTAGAGTTAGGTCCACCAGAGCTAGGGTTGAATCAGTATAATAAATTGTCTGTATATTTGCTGTGGTCTGGACACTAAGACTGCATATTTATTGACCACTACAGTAGGAATCGAGACTTGGTTTGCATTTGCCTGAATTATTATTCCTCCTACGAACATTATTGAGTGTCAGAACTGTCTTGCATTGTTGTGTGCCAGAATTTCAGTGCTGGACAACCATCTGAATCAGTCTTCAACTGTCTTTGGAATTACTTCACCCAGGTACAACCTTGTCAGTCTTCACCTATCCTTCAAGAATCATCCTCCAGTGCATCCAGAAGCAGCAACAGCCAATCCAAGAAGAGCTGCTCTGCAGTCATCTCAAAGTTGCATCATCCCATTTGTTTTTTACCTCTTACAATTTCCCAGTATGGCTTGGCCCAGTGCAGGAGTCTGCCATCCGTTGCTTGTTTTCACATCCACAGCGGAGTGCTGTTCAACTTGTCAGTATCAGTTCTCCGAATGACATTTGGTTTATTGTTTTAGTGTGTCCTGGCTCTCTAGCCATGGACTCCAAATTTGGTTGCAGTTCAATGTACAATTTATTCTTTTGGTGAGTGCCTTGGCTCGTCCAGCCTTGGAACTCAGAAGACCGATGTACTTTGATGCCCAGAGAGAGTGGCTGCCTGGAGTCCAAAAGTGGTCCACTGGTCCTGATCCAGTGGGATCGTTGGCTGATGTGTGTCTTCAGTCCAGAGGGAGTGCTTGCCTGAAGTCCAAGAGTGGTCCAGAGGTTCTGATTCTCCTGATCTAGTGTGTTCATCGGTCCAGAGTGCATCTTCAGTCCAGAAGCGGACTGTTGGTTCTCCTTCTTCTTCTTCTTCTTCTTCTTCTTCTTCTTCTTCATCTCTTCACCTGGAAATCCAAAAACAGATTGTGGCCAGGTGGTTCGCATTGCTTCTTCTTTCCGGGCAGTCCAGAGCTGGACTGAAGCCAGATCTTGTATTCCTTTCAGCAACCCTAGAGAGGTGGGGTGTGGCTGAGAACCCATGGTCTGTTAAATCCTCTCTACATCCTTTAGTTTTCTAATAAGGTTCTGTAACTGCACTGGAAAGGCAGTGGACTAGTTCTATATTTCTTTTCATTGAAAGAGAAAACATACATGCACCAACTGCCAACCATCCACTTCATAGACTCTTTTTGTGGTATTAGAATAGCTGTATTTTAAAACCTAAGTTTTAGGGAGAGGTGTACCTCGGGATTGAAACAGACGTCTGCGTATAGGGAAGACGCTCTTACAGCATAGCTGTTACAGCCAATGAATTCAATCTGTCCTCCTGTGATATAAAGTTCCCCTCTTATAGGTAAATAGAAATATGACGCTCTTAGAGTGTAGCTGTTACAGCTGATTATTCTATGGTTCTTCTTGCATATAGTGAAATAGAATCTTGCATATGGTGAAATATAAGCATAAGATACAAGTAGTAGTTTATGTATGATTATCCCTTTCTTTGGTCCTTACCCTATGGTCAACTGCTAATAAACTAGTTCCTTTTCTCTAATCGTGCTTCCTGCCTCTCCGTTTTGGTGAAATATTACATCACATAGCCAACTAGGAAAAGAACTTCCTTACCACCGCTGCTATTGCACTCTCTCTCTCTTCTTCTCTATCTTGGCTCGCTTCATCTGGCATCATGGACAGCATACTTTTATTGAAGTCCAAAGCAGGACACAGTTACAGTGAAAATGGAATATAGAGGACCAGAAACCTCTGGTGGAGCTGAAGAAGGGACATGGTTGAACCTGATCACGATGCCTTATTATTGTGGTGCACCCTGGTTGCCACAGTTCCCAGGGGATCCTATGGATTCATCTACCACTAACCTAGGAAAGTGCTGGAGTAAGATGATGTCCATATTTTGAATGTACAAAATTCCTGAGCGACAGTAGGTGGAAATGTTAATTGGACAACTTATAGGTGCAGCTCATTGAGAAGTTAGTGCATGGCCAGAACGTGAGAAGGCACAGGTGGAGCAAATCTTCAATAGGTTATGAAGAATGTTCGACACCCACACGTTATCTGTCCTGAACATTAAATTCTTTTTGAGGATGCAAAGAGCTGGTGAGACTCTACTGGAGTATGCTGTCAGCTTGCAAGAGGCCCTTAAGGCAATTGAAAGATTGGACCCCCATGATCTTCACGATCCAGATGAATTATTGAAAGAAAGGTTCATAGACAGGGTAAGGAGAGACACCGTTCGCAAAGAGTTGAGTCTGTTGTCCAAGCAAAATCCAGATATGCAATTCTTGAACTTTAAAGAGGAAGCTATTGAGCTCATGGGCCATGACTGCCCTGGTGACAGATCAGAAGTCCTACAATGTTGTGAGAAGGTACAGAAAAATTACTGGATGGGACAGCCAGTGTGTTGCTGGGCTGTGATCACTACTAGCTGATATGACAGAGTTCAAAATGTGAGTGATTGTGCACCAAGGCCTCCAATCCAGAGATGAACAGAGAAGGACAGAGGCCTTCAGAGATGGAGTTGTCCATGAAAATGTGGCAGGAAATGAAGAAAGAGATCCCGAATCTCCAAGAAGATTTAAGGCGGGAAATAAGTGACCAGATGGCAAAAGAATCAGAGTGGCATTCATCTAGACCCCCGGCAGCCAGAAATATGGGGAGAAGGTAGTCAGACCAGTTCAATGCAAATGGAAGGCCCATATGCCAGAAGTGTGGGATCTGTGGCCACATCGCAAGGAGATGTGCACAGGAGACAAATCTGCCCACCATGGCTTTAAACAAGGAATCCCCAGGGTGGAGGACCGAGCCTCCGGACAACTCCCAATAGGTCTGTTAAAGAACTCCACACAGGCCCAGTTTGTAGGAAATTGTCCAACCACCACTATAAAGATTAATGGAATGGAAGTGGAGGCTTTATTGGACATAGGCTCACAGGTGACAACACTGCAGGGCAAGACTTTCTTCGAACACTGGACAAAAGACCAGCTAAATCAACCCCTCAAGAAATGGATGAATCTAGTAGCTGGATACAGTCTCAATATTCCTATCATCGGATATATGGAAGCAAGTGTTACCTTAGGAAAGACTGAACATTCGAACCAGGGGATATTGATAAGCAACCTATATAACAACAACCTGCCACCTGTAATATTGGGTATGAACCTACTCCAACATTGTCTAGAAGATCTACTGCAGGTGTTGAAAGAACAGAACAGTTCACTTTTGTGGAAAGAGAGACAGGCCTTACAAGGAACCATTAAATTACTCCAGTGCCATCAAAGATTTGCCAATAAGAATGGGGAGATTGGAAAAGTCTAAGTAATGGATGAGAGGCAAGTCCAACTAAAACCGGGTGTTGAAACTATACTGTTGTGCAGAACTAAAGTAGGAATATGAGGAAAAGATTACATTGCCTTAGTCGAGCCAGTATGGGCCAAAGGAGAAGATCCAGTTGTGGTAGCTAGGAGTTTGGTCACAGTAAAGGGCGGAAAAGTTCCTGTCCACCTGTTGAATTATGGCACCCAGCCAGTGACTGTGTATAGATGGCAGGCCATTGGTCATCTCATGAAAGTGGAATGGGAAGATGTTGTAATCCCAAGTGAACAGGAAGAGGAAAAGCCGGACTTAACCAGTGCCACTATAGTCGTACAAGAAGATGAAATCAAGAGCGAAACCTCTGATACATGGACACAAGAAATAGACATGGGAAATCCAAAGGCCACAGAAGAAGAAAAGGCAGAGCTGCTGAAAGTGATAAAGAGACAAACTAATGCCTGTTCTCATCATGCCCTAGACTTTGGGTGAGCCACAAAGGTGAGACATTATATTCCAAGAGAAAACTACCCACCCATTCGAGAATGATTTAGACCCATACCTCCTGCATTGTATCAGCCAACCAAACAGTTACTAAAGGAAATGTTGGAAGCAGATGTTATAAAGGAAAGCCACAGTCCATGGGCAGCACTAATAGTTCTAGTCCGAAACAAAGATGGACATATATGATTTTGTGTGGACTATCGAAAACTCAGTCAGATCACACACAGGGATGCTTACCCATTACCCCGCATTGAGGATGCTCTCACAGCACTGAAGTCTGCAGCAGTTTTCTCAACCATCGACTTGGCAAGTGGATACTGGCAAGTACCCATGGCACCCAAAGACCAAGAAAAGACAGCTTTCGTGACTCCTATGGGGTTGTATGAGTTTTCCTGAATGCTGTTTGGGCTGTACAATGTGCCAGGAACATTTCAGCACTTAGTGGAACAGTGTTTGGGAAGTGAAAATTTTGACACGTTGCTTCTTTATCTAGATGACATCATAGACTATTCAAAAACACGCAAGGAACATCTGAAACATATGGAACTGGTTTTCGAACGCCTAAAAAATTATGGATTAAAGATTAAACCTGCAAAGTGTCATTTCCTAAAAGAAAAAGTCAACTATTTGGGACATGTAGTATCTGCAGAAGGGATAGCGCCAGATCCAGAGAAAATTAAAGTAGTAAAAGAATGGCCATGTCCAGTCACCATCAGAGATGCAAGGCGATTCTTAGGATTTGTCTGATATTATCACTGATTTGTAAAGGATTTTTCCAAGCAAGAAGCCCCTTTGCACGAATTGTTACGGCACTCCAAAGGAAGCAAAATCAGCAAACATAGTTGAATAAATTGGACGCCAGAATGTAAGACTGCATTTGATCACCTGAAGACAGTGCTAACTACAGTACCAGTGCGTGCTTATCCAGATTACTAGAAGCCTTTTCACCTCTACACCAGCACTAGTAACAAAGGCCTAGGAGCAGTGCTCTCCCAAGTACAAGAAGAAAGAGAAAGGGTAATTGCCTATGCAAGCAGAGGATTAAGGGGTTCAGAGAGAAATGACGAAAAGGTACAGTTCTTTTAAACTGGAGTTTTTAGCACTTATATGGGCGGTGACAGAGAAATTTAGGCACTACCTCACGGCTGCTCCATTCACCGTGTACACAGATAACAACCCCTTGGCACATCTCAACACAGCAAAACTTGAGGCAATAGAGCAACAATGGACTTCCAGACTGGCTAATTTCAATTTCACCATAAAATACCAATCAGAAAAGTCAAATGGTAATGCAGATGCTCTATCTAGATTGCCTCACTGCGATGAAGTAGAGACAGTTGAAACTGAGAGAGAAAATTCGGAGATGCCACCTCATATTCGTATTCCAGCAAAAATAGTACAATTGTGCTGTCAGTACTTGCAGACTACTGATCAGAGTGCAGAAACAATGTCAACAGTGCCAGAAGATGAAAAAACAGGTTTGAGGACCCAGCTACAAAATCAAAATCCTCTATTCCAAACACTCAAAGAAGTACTTAGAATCAAAAGAACAGTAAAAGCCCAAGAAAGAAAGACACTACCTCCAGAATTAACCAAACTGTTAAGACAACGAGACTATCTCATCTTAGAACAAGGGAAAATGGTATGGAAAACCACAGATCCAAGAACAAGAGAAGAAATCATACAGATCCTTATTCCTCAGGCAGAAGCAGGCACTGTACTAGAAGCTTACCACAATGGGTTGGGTCATTTTGGGCACCAAAAGATGGAGAAAATGAGCAGGGAGAGATTTTATAGGATAGGTATGAGAGAAGACATTAGACAGTGGTGTGAAAACTGTATGGCTTGTAACCTTAAGAAAGAGGCAGATAGTAAACAAAAAGTACCTTTACACGCAGTTATAACCAAGGAACCGGTGGAGATTGTTGCCTCAGACCATTTAAAGATTGCACCTAGTAAAAGTGGATTCCAGTACATGCTGATGATTATTGATCACTATACTAAATTCATGGTGGCTGTACCCGTAAGAGATTTGTCGACTCAGATAATGGCTGAAGCTCTGTGGAGACATTTTGTCAGACCATATGGATATCCTTCCCAAATACTGACTGACCAAGGTGGTGCATTCAAATCCATATTATTTAAAGAACTGTGTTCTATGTACAGCAGCAGAAAACTGAGAACCACCCTATATCATCCACAAACAAATGGTCTATGTGAACAAGCAAATCGTACATTACTAGACATGTTAAGAACAATGTTAGAGGGACAAAAAGTGAAATGGCCTGAATTACTTCTGGAATTCTGTTATGTATATAACAATACTGTGCACTGCTCTACAGGGTACATGCCTTATTATCTAATGTTCGGCTGACATGGGAGACTCCCGATGGACATGGTCCTTGATGTACAGCCGACCTATAGAAAAACAGATGAACCAACCTTATTATAGGTAAAGGAGCACCAGCGTACACTTAGAGAAGCAGCTGACATTGTGTCAGTGCAAATAAGACATGTACAACAGTGGCAAAAAGAACAATATGACCATAAAGCACATGCTGTACCTTTATTTGTAGGAGACAGAGTCTTGTTAAAAAACACTCATATCATAGGGCATAAACTTGCATCTAGGTGGGAGCCCACACCGTTTGTGATAACAGAGATTCCGTATCCAGGACTTCCGGTATATAAAGTCAGAACAAAAGAAGAAGGACACTCTAGTAAAATAGTGCACTGAAATCTTTTAAAGTCTTGTATATTTCAACCCTCTTGTTTAGACAGTGGTCAAGATGACAAAGCAAACAGATGGGAGAGGCAGGAGCACACAATCATAGATATGACTACCCCTGGTACCCTATAGAATGGTCATGGTTACCAGGTATCACAATGTTTAATTCCAGATCTACTAGGCCTACAGAAAGCTCGATATGTATCTCTGCACGTACAACAAAAGGTGTTCCTCCAAGAAGTTGGATAGAAGAAATCCAATAAAGTCCAAAATGGTAATCTGTAATTAAAGCAAAAATACAGTACAAAGTTAGAATATAGATTATCTGACAATTAGGAAATATTAAATAGTAGAAGTGTTAAACAATAGAAATGATAGCTGGTAAGAAGTTAAGAATGTTTAAAGTTTTAAAGTATGGGTACATGTATCTTTTAGCGGGGCTGAATATGTAATATGCCAAAGTTAGAGGTACCCCTGCAGTTTCCCAGTAGTCCCCAGTTTCTCCCCAGTATACCCATCAAGGTGCCCTGTGCACACATACATGTATGTAAAAAAAAAAAAAAAAAATAGATTAATGCAGCTCATGTAACAATGGCTTGGATGGAATGCTGTGCTGAGCTGCTTATGCACAGCATTCCAATCCAAACATTCCAGAACTGGAAGGATTTAGTTTTAGCATTTTTGTTCAGTTAGGTGCAGTTCCTGGGTACCTGTTGAGGAGAGAGGATGCAGCAAGTCAAGGGGACAGGTAAAGGACTTACCTCAGGTTGAAGCCGTCCCATAGGACTTGCCTGCATGCCTGCTCTGCCTCCAGTGCCCTAACATCCCTCCTGCTGCGGTGTGACGCAGTCAGTGGTGCCATCGGGGCACCTCAAAGAAAGAGACACCGTCTGGTTTGGCCATTGGGTCGTGAGCCCCATTTTTTTATTTTAGCCCCTTTATTTTGTTTAAAAGTAATTATGGTCCCCCGTTGGCGGCAGAGAAGAACTGCATCATGCCCATAAGTTGTCAGCTGTCCGAGGCCACCTGCCGTCATTCCTGCTGCCTCATCAGTTTCCTCCCACTGCCAGAACACCTCCTGCCTCTCGTTTACCTCCTCAATCTCCCAGTGGTGTGGTGAGTCAGCGGCAGCACGCTGATATATGCTGACCGCCCTGCAAAGAGAGACTGTGTGTTTGTTTAATTATTTTAACATAGCATAGTAGGCGCTTGGAGGAGTGGCTGAGCGCCACGGGAGGGTCAGTTGCAGGGACCCTGAAATTTTAATAACTTAAGAGAGGGGTGGGGTGTAGCGACGCACACAGGAGGGGCTATCTAGCAAGACCAAGTAAAGGACATTTAAATATTCAGCAGGGGGGCTGAGTTTAAAGAGGGGCAGAGAGATTGAGTGACAGCAGGCTCAGAGGTCCGAAGAATTAAGGGGGCCCTGCCTCCTAGGGATTAAAAGGGCAATGCTCAGCCCAGTTTAAGAGAGGGTACCAGGCTCATTTAAGAGAGGGCACCAGGCCCATTTCAGAGGGGCACCAGGCCCAGTTTAAGAAGGGCACCAGGCCCATTTCAGAGGGCACCAGGCCCATGCTCAAGAGAGGGCACCAGGCCCAGTTTAAGAAGGATGCCAGGCCCAGTGGTACAAAGGACACCAGCCTCCATAGTAAGTAGGGCACCAGGCCCAGTGGTACAAAGGGCACCAGACCCCTTGGTAATAAATGGCCCAGGCCTACCAAGTCAGAGAAAGCCAGCCTAGCAATAGTTAGGGCAGCCCAGGCCTACCAAATTAGGGCAAGCCAGCCTAGCAGTAGTTAGGGCAGTCCAGGCCTAGTAAGTTAGGGCAAGCCAGCCCAGCAGTAAAGTGAGGGCACCAGGCCCAAAAGTAATAAAGCAAGGGCCCCAGGCCCAGTAGTACTAAGGGCACCAGGCCCAGTAAAGTGAGGGCACCAGGCCCAACAGTAATAAAACAAGGGCACGTTTAGGCCCACTGTCTCCAACAGATATAAATAGGGCAAATTAGGCCCAGGTCTATGAATCCAATTTAGGCCACTGATATTTAAAGGGGCAACAAAGGGCCAAGGACCCTTAGTTAGCCATTTAGGCCCACAGCTGTGTTAGGGGGCCAGTGATGGAAGCAACCCCAGATATGACAGAAGCCTAGCTAGCCACGTAAGCCCTCCAGTGTTAAAGGGGCCCGGTCACCCATCTTTTATATAGGCTTCCAGAGAGCCTATTCCCCACTGTAGTGTTTCCTCAGTAACAGAAGAACCCGACTTAGCTAGAAGGGACCCCATTAGAGTTAGGTCCACCAGAACTAAGGCTGAATCAGTATAACAAATTGTCTATATATTTGCTGTGGTCTGGAAACTGAGACTGTATATTTTTTGACCACTACAGTAGGAATTGAGACTTGGTTTGCATTTGCCTGAATAATTATTCCTCCTACGAACATTATTGAGTGTTAGAACTGTCTTGCATTGCTGTGTGCCAGCATTTCAGTACTGGATAATCATCTGAATCAGTCTTCAACTGTCTTTGCAGTCACTTCATCCAGGTACAACCTTGTCAGTCTTCACCTATCCTTCAAGAATCATCCTCCAGTGCATCCAGAAGCAGACAACAGCCAATACACGAAGAGCTGTACCGCAGTCGTCTCAATGTTGCATTGCCCCATTTCTTATTTTCCTCTTACAGTTTCCCAGTACGGCTTGGCCCAGTGCAGAAGTCTGCCATCCGTTTCTTGTTTTCACAACTGCAGTGGGGTGCCGTTCGACTTGTCAGTGTCAGTTCTCTGAGTTACGTTTGGTTTGTTGTTTTAGTGTGTCCTGGCTTGTCCGGCAGTGGACTCCAAATTTGGTCGCAGTTCAACATACGATTTATTGTTTGTCGAGTGCCTTGGCTTGTCCAGCCTTGGTACTCAGAAGACCGACGCACTTTGATGCCCAGAGATAGTGGTTGCCTGGAGTCCAAAAGTGGTCCAGAAGTCCTGATCCAGTGGGATCGTTGGCCGGTGTGTGTCTTCAGTCCAGAGGAAGTGCTTGCCTGGAGTCCAAGAGTGGTCCAGAGGTTCTGATTCTCCCGATCCAGTGTGTTCATCAGTCCAGAGTGCATCTTCAGTCCAGAAGTGGACTGTTGGTTCTTCTTCGTCTTCTTCATCTCTTCACTTGGCAATCCAGAAGCAGATTGTGGCCAGGTGGTTTGCATTGCTTCTTCTTTCTGGGCAGTCCAGAAGTAGACTGCAGCCGGATCTTGTATTCCTTTCCGGCAATCCTAGAGAGGTGGGGTGTGGCCGAGAACCCATGGTCTGTTAAATCCTCTCTACTTCCTTTAGTTTTCTACTAAGGTTCCGTAACTGCACTGGAGAGGCAGTGGAGTAGTTCTATATTTCTTTTCGTTGACAGAGAAAACCTAAGTGGACCAACTGCCAACCATCCTCTTCATAGACTCTTTTTGTGGTTTTAGAATAGCTGTATTTTAAAAACCTAAGTTTTAGGGAGAGGTGCACCTCGGGGTTGAAACAGACATCTGAGTATAGGGAAGATGCTCTTACAGCATAGCTGTTACAGCTGATGAATTCAGTCTGACCTCCTATTATATAGAGTTCCCCTGTTATAGGGAAATAGAAATAAGATGCTCTTACAGTGTAGCTGTTACAGCTGATTATTCTACGGTTCCTCTTGCATATAGTGAAATATAATCTTGCATATGGTGAAATATAAGAATATGATTCAAGTAGTAGTTTGTGTATGTATGATTATCCCTTTCTTTGGTCCCTACCCTATGGTCAGTTGCTAATAAACTTGTTCCTTTACTCTAATCATGCTTCCTGCCTCTCCATTTTGGTGAAGAATTACATCACGTAGCCAAATAGGAAAATAACTGCCTTACCACCTCTCCTATTGCAATCTCTCTCTCTTTCTCCTCTTCTTCTCTGTCTCGGCTCGCTTCACATTTACTTACCCAAGGCTGTCAAAAAAGGTGATGAAGAATCTCATTTTCAGTGGAGTCCTGTTTTTTTTTGCTCAATTTTCAGAAATTGAATAGAGTCTAGGGAGATCAAATATCACATCTGAACAAGAAGCTACTGTGGCAGGCCTGATAAACAGTATTTAAGCAATAGGAAATCACCTGTAAATCACACCCTTGGGATGTAAAGCAGCACAAGGCAAAGTCAAGTGCCACATGCCCCTAGGGTGCGACTAAGGTACAGATAATGCAACCCCTGGGAGAACCTTATTGCTTTTCTTGCACAGTGAACAAGAAATAATAGTAGCTGTTTATTTTTTTTATTATTTATACCTGTTTTTTACTGAGATAGTCCTTCCACCATCTGGTCTTCAGTCCTCAGTCAGTTTATGTTCCAGTTTCGCTTGCAGACATTCAAAGACAAAAGCCTATATATGCGGCATGCTCCCACCATCAGTTGTGAGGCTGGAGGCTGAGGAGGTGTGCAGAGGGATGTGCTGCTGGCTGTCTATGCCTGTGACACCATCTTTCAGGAATGGGCTTGGGGGAGAGGAGTTGTCAGTGCCGTGGGGGGTCCACTGACCACAAATGATGCTTCTGTGCACTGGGTTTGGGGGTCGGGGTTGTGTGGACCAGGGCACCTCAGTGTGTGCTGGGGGAGGTGTCATGTTCTACACCTGGGATGGGGCAAACGTGTTGTGGGGGTGCATTCCTACATTGGAGATGGGGCAGACAATGGTTAGGAAGGAGGGGGGTTGGGTGGAAGCAGTGGGTGATAAGGCAGAAGCACTAAATGATTACTTTTGCTCAGTATTTACTAAGGAGAAAAGGGGGTGATACCCAAAGGGGGAGCAAAGGCAGAAACAAGGGGGAAGGGGTGACAGATGGGAAAATCATGGAAGGCAGAGTTCTGGAGGGTTTGAGGGCACTAAGGATGGACAAGGCACCAAGCCCAGATGGTATCCACCACAGGGTACTGAAGGAGCTGACAGAGGTCCTGGTGGGGCCTTTGGCAAACCTATTTAATGCCTCACTACACTCGGGGTATGTACCTCAGGATTGGAGGATGGCTCATGTTGTGCCCCTCCACAAGAGTAGCCCCAAGGATGAACCTGGAAACTACAGACCGGTGAGCCTCACATCCATCGTGGGTAAGCTGAAGGAGACTATCCTAAAGGAGAGGCTGGTTGCCCTCCTGGAGGCCAAAGAACTACAGGACAGCACATAACATGGCTTTGTACATGGCAGATCCTGCCAAACCAACCTGGTGGAGAGTTCTATGACTGGGTAACTAGACAATTGGATGGTGGCCATGCAGTGGATGTCCTGTACTTGGACTTCAGTAAGGTATTCAACTCAGTGCCACATGGGAGGCTGGGAAGTAAGTTAGAAGGCACAGGGGCGGGTGCAAAGCTGGTGAGATGGGTAGGGAACTGGCTTCAGGAAAGGCAACAGAGGGTGGTGGTGGGTGGGGAGCTCTCATCCCCAAGGGTAGTGATGAGCAGTGTTCCGCAGGGCTCGGAGTTGGGACCAGTATTGTTTGGGATATTCATTGCAGACATATCATTGGGCATCTAGGACAAGACCAGTCTGTTAGTTGATGACACCAAGATGGGAGCAGTGGTGGACAACCTAGGGGATGGCAGAGGTTGCAGGATGATCTGGCAAAGCTGGAAACCTGGTCAGACACCTGACAACTGGGATTCAATGCCAAAAAGTGTAAGGTGATGCATTTTTGGGTGAAACTCCCAAGGAGGAGTTACCAGCTGCAGGGAGTGCAGCTAGCAGAGACAGAGGAGGAGAAGAATCTGGGGGTGCTCATTACGGGGTCAATGAACAACTCTGCACAATGTAGGAAGGCAGCTGCAAAGGCCAACAAAATGCTGGGTTGCATTGCAAGGGGTATATCCTTGAGGGGGGAGGTGATTCTGTCACTGTATAGATCATTAGTTAGATCGCACCTGGAGTGCTGCTTGCAGTACTGGTGCTCGTATCCGAAGAGGGACATTAAGTTACTGGAGGGGGTGCAGTACAGGGCGACAAAGATGATCAAGGGGCTGAGGGACTTACCATATGAGAGGAGGCTGAGGGAGTTAAACATGTACTCGCTGGAGAAGAGGAGGGACGGGGAATATGATTGAAACCTTCAAGTACATGAAAGGAATAAACAAGACAGGTACAAAGGGGCTGTTCAAAGTAAGGGAGGGAAGGGACACCCGGGGCCATGATATGAGACTGGAGGGAGGAAGGTTCAGGAGGGAAATGAGGAGGCACTTTTTGACAGAGAGGGTGGTAGCTGGGTAGAATGCATTACCGGCAGAAATGGTATCCAGTAGAATAGCGGACTGCTTCAAAAGGGGCTGGAACAGGCAAGGGGAGGGTCAAGGGAGGGAAGGTGGGGAAGGAGGGCAGCCGAGAATAAGGGGTGCTAGCTGCACATTCAAGCAGACTTGATAGACCTCTAGGCCTTTATCTGCTGGCAAATTTCATATGTTCATATGTTCCACATGTGTTGGGGGGGTGCATTGACACCACAGGATGGGACAGTCGTGTGTTGGGGGTGCATTGAAACTATGGGGATAGGGCAGTCATGTGTTGGGGTTCACTAAAACTACAAGGATGGTGCAATCATGTGTTGGGGGATTCATTGAAACTACGGGGTTGGGGCATTCATATGTTGGGGGTATGCTTTGCTACAAGAGGGACGGAGCAGTCATGTGTTGGGGTATGCTTTGCTACAAAGAGGACAGGGCAGACATGTGTTGGTGGGTAGTTTGGCAGTGCAGCAGGTGGATGATGTGCTCTAGGGGCTGGGGCAGGGGGTCCTCTGGCCAACCGGGTATGGCCCACTTGTCTTGGTGCCTATGGTGACTATTCACACACCTAGACCAGCGCCTTAACAAGTAAGTGATTCACTATGGGGCCCAGGACAGGCATCTGACTAGATTCATACCTGGGTCCGCTATTTGCACCCGGCTGCCCTGAGCAGTCCTGCACACTGGGGGCAGGGTCACAGACAGGTGCCCTGCGGTTGCATGTGGTAGTGAATACTGTGCACCTTGCACCTGTTTGGGGCTGCAGAGCTAAGCTGGTGGGGTACACCCCTTTGGCATGTACCTTCTGCCCCATTCATGCACAGCCCCCATTTAGTGGGGTTAACCAGGACCTATTAATATACTGTGGGATGATTCTACTGACATAAGAAAACAACATATATTCCATTCAAAATTAGTTCATTACTGTTAAAACAACTTTGTACATTTTATAGTTTGGGGGTTACTGTGTTGGTTTCTTTCTACTGTGTTTGAAAATGTATGACACATAACACATAGTAATTGAAAGGATATACTATGTTATCCCTAAACTCGAGATCCTGAGTCTCATTATCCCGAGTTTAGTGGCCCGAAATACACACTCCAAAATCAATCAGATGCCTGACAATACAATGTCAGGAATCTGATTGAAAAATACAAAATGCAATTGGGGGGGGGTTTGCCCCCCCAACCCTCCATATGGGGGGGCTCCACCCCCACACCCCCAGTAACTAAAATAACAAACTTCGAGGGGGAAGGGACCTCAGAGGTAAAAAAAATTAGTTACGGGAGGGTAAAAAAACAAACGGACATAGTGCGGACCAGAACTCAGACCTCCCAGGGCATGCTGGCTGAGCTGCCAGTGGTTTAACCCTCAACATCACTTGGGCAGCTCAACCAGCCTCTGGATCCAACCAAGATTTATTGACCATCTGCAGAGGTAAGGTAGCAACCCGTCACATCCGCTACCTTACCCCTGTAAACGTCCATCGGGTTTACTATTGCTGGGATTCTCACTATCCAGATACTGCATCTGTTGGGCAATACTGCACGGGCAGGTCAGGGATAGTGAGACTCGGCATCAGTATAACATCTGGGTCCACACTATGTAATTGTAAACATTGTAACAAACATGTCAATAAAGGATGACATGAAAATAGAGAAATGCAGTCTTTTCATCAAAATAAGTACTACTAAAATGCTGGAAAACTACAGCAATGCAGAAGTAGATTCCAGGGTTTATTATTGTACAGTAGCTATAAATATGAAGCTACAATTTTGAGGATCGTGTGGTGAGTGGACCCCATATACCGACCATGCAGTGTCGGTTCTACGGTGAAAACCATCACAGCAACATTGTCGGCAGTCGCTGTGATGGTCTCCACTACCCGACATTGGTGCCGGGTAGGTGTTTGACCCCATCACCGAACTAACTCTGACGGGAGTTAGTAATCTAAAGTATGGGGGGTGCAGGGGCAGAGCCCCTTGAATGGGGGGTGTGGGGGAAAATCCCCCCACAGAAAACACTTGTCCCTGAGCGACAGCACAACACCAGTTGGCAGTGTTGTGCTGCCGCTGTGCCATCGGTTGACAGATTTCTTATCGCCGCGGCATAGTGGAACCGATGGACACTATGGTGGTAGCGCTGTGCCCCACATGTTCTTTTATATTTACTTTTTTTCCTATACATCTTCAAACTCCTGCCTAAAAAGCCTTAGTCATTTTTACACTCACTATTGCTCCACGGTCATTGGCTAACCATGACATATTGCACCATGGTCACTTGGTAGAAACTTGTACTACCAAGTGTTTCTGTTTCTGTCTAATGTGCATATTTAGAAAAATGTGATGAGCTGTATATACCTGCCCACGATCCAACTAGCCTAGGGGGTGTATACAACAATGTTATAAATTATATTATGACCAATCCAGTCCTTGAGCTATGCTCCACTCCTATGTATGATGACCTGTATATATATCTATCAGTTGAACTAGCTAGTCTAGAGTGTATAATCTGAAATGTGCTTACTACTGTATGTTTCACCTAGCGTCAAATGATGTATTTCCCACATGTTTGCTTACTGTGACAAAAAACTGTACTCTCTTTGCCATGTCTCCTTGACTGTTGGTCCTCATGTTGTACTCTCCCGGGTCGTTCCTGAAAATAGGCATAATACTTGTCTAGTGTACTTACCCGGTAAACAAAAGCTAAATAAATAAACCCCTTTCAGCCACTGCCTAGTACCATTTCCACCTTCTCTGGGTCTTACCTGCATCTCTGACACCCTCCACAAGGACTGTCAGTTTGTTGCAGGCCCTCTTTGAAGACCAAATTCAGTAGAGCAGAGTCTAAGGTCAGTAAGCATGATCCTGCACAGACTCAGCCTTTTATCCTTTGATTGTCCTTCCTACACTGAGGCAGCAGCACAATGCTTCCACTGCACATGCAAAGAATACACAGAGATGTACTATAGAATGTGTACCTTTCACTTTTGCAATTACCTAATGGTGGGAATGCTTACCTTCCATGTTGCAGAGCCAAGCTGATAATGCTTGCTACCATTTTTTACTCTCTATAGCTACTGAGAACTTCTTTTTTTTTTTATTTCCTTTTCTCTCCGTTCACCAATCATGGGGCATCCCTCAGATGTTGCCTGGTTGTCCTGCCCGGCCTGAGATCCCCCAAACCCTAGGTTCCCCTGGAACTCCACCATGACACCTCATCCCACCAGAACCCCTCCTGGCTTGTGCCCTGAGGGCAAGGCCACCCTCCTCTTACCTTGGGCACTCCTTGAATCCAGTCTTTGTGGGCATGGTGCAGGCCAGAAGATATTGGGACCAGAGAGGGCCAGTTCAGATAGTGGGCCTGGGGCTGGTGCATTGTCTCCTCAGGAACCAGGGTTTTTCCTCCTTGCATGAACATGATTGTGATCCCTCCTCCTGGGGGACAGGACATGCAGTGATGTCCAGTGTGGAATGGCGTGCTCCAGCCCCGAAACATGGGTGTCCCCTGCAACCTCCCCACAGACCCAATGTGACCCTGGCTGTTCCACCCCCAGTCTCCACTGGGAGTCACTGGTGGCAGGGAGTCACAACCCACCCCACCCTGGAGAGGATAGCTGTCTTTGGATACTCTATCCTCTCCCTCCCCGACCAACTTCCAGCAACTCAAGCTTGCTCCTGACCCGTGGTCATTGGCACGGTAAAAGGTAAGGCCTGAGGTGCCTCAGCCCTCTACACTACTGGGACAGCTGACCTGAGAACTTCTTTGTGGTGAGAGAACAGAGAAATGCTGTTGTCAGATAGATGAACATACTACAACAAAAGAAATGATAAAAATGGTCTTGGAGCTGGCCCAGCAGTGGAGCGGTAGTGCTACCATTCATAATGCCAGTGACCTGGGCAAGCCCTGAGCATCAGGGGTCAGCTGGGAGGGGAGGAGGATTGAGCATCCCAGAGGATGCTCTCCTCCGAGGAGGAGGATGGGCCGCTGCCCTCCACTGCACTGCTGTCACCTAGGTGACCATGGGTGGCAGAGCAATGGAGATAAGCAGGTTAGAGTCTGGATAATGACTGATTTGCACACCACATGTCATCATGAGTGAGCACACCTGATCCCTTGCATGCCATCATCCAGTGGGGTGGAAATGAGTTAAAAGTACAGTCCTGGAAACCACAGGTGACAGGACCCTGGTAATCCAGGCCCTTGCGGCATTCATCATGCTGCCCATCTAATAAACCTGTGACAATTCAGGGATATATTCCCTGCCCTCGACTCCACAGTGGGGGTTGGGGGCAAACCATTGCTCCATAAAGGGGCATGCAAGAGCTGGCATCACGAGGTGAGTCAGTAAGCACCTTGGGATCCCCAAGAGAGAGACAGCAACCAGAGACCAGCAGAGGGCAAAAACTATGTGAAAAAAATTAAAAACAAGCTTTTGTCAATGCTGAATGTTTGCTTGCTGGCATTGGAATTGGTAGTGTAGAAGTTACAGAGCTGCATAATAGGAATGGCAACGAAGTATTGAACTGAAGCCAACCCCACCACCGCCCTGCAGAGAGTGACAGGCATTGGGGTGTGTCTTTGGGTCGTCAGGCATAATGACCATGCCATTTCACCACACCCTACCCTGCTGACACTGAGAAGTGTCATGGTGTGCCTTGGGGTCTTTGGCCCTTATGCGCACCCCATTCCATCAGGAAATATGGTGAGATGGGTGTGATATAGGAGAATGGGGTGAACTTTGGGGCCAAAGAGTCCGAGGCACACCTTGATGCCTCTCACTGGCTGTGGGGTGTGGGTGGGGGTGGAATGGTATGAGCATTACAGGCAAGAATCCCAAGTCACACCCCTGATGCCTGTCATTCTCTACAGGGTGGGGCGTTAACCCTAACGCCTCAGGCATTCGTTGGTATTTTCACTCCAAATTTTCAACATGTTTCTTTTGTGACCCCCACCTCATGAACAGTGGCAATATCAGTTTGTTAGCCGAAAACTGCTTTTGCACAGTGACTACGGCATTTGGCACCACAGGTGCAAATCCACATTCCGAACAGGATGTGAAAAATGACAGTGGTACTGTTCATGGGGAGGTGTAAAAAATGGCAGTGTTGAAAATCTGCTCTGAAAATCTTAAAAAAACTGAAGTCACGAGCGTGCGTAGAAACTGTGCAATGCACACCCGTAATGTAACTAGTTTGGGGATTTTTTTACAGCAGATTGTTAACACAGGCATTTTGGGACCTCCGATCATGAACAGGGTCAGTGTGATTTTTTTTATCTGTCCTGAATAATGATTTCCCACAGCGACCACGCATTTCTGCGCTGAAAGTGTGAAAACACATTTCGGCCATGTTGTGGAAAATGACAGCTGTACTGTTCATAAGGAGGTGTGGAAAAATGCCACTGGTGAAAATCTGGACTGAAAATATTACAGATTCATGAACTTACGAGGGTGTGTGGAAACTGCGTAATGCTCACTCGTAACACAGTCATTTTATGGAGTTTTGTCACCAAATTTTCAACATAGCCATTTTAAGACCTCTGCTCATGACCAGTGTCACTGTGATTTTCTTAATCTGTCCCAAACATTGTTTTCGCACACCGACTGTACCATTGTGCGCTACATGTGCAGAAACACATTTTGGGCAAGATGTGAAAAATGGTAACTGTACTGATCATAAGGAAGTGCGGTAAAATGGCACTGTTGAAAATCTGGTGTGCAAATATTACAAATTTACAAACTTGCCAGCGTGCGTAGGAACTGTGCAATGTGCGCTCCTAAAACAGTCATTTTTGGGAATTTATTCACCAAATTTTCAACATAGCCATTTTAACACATCTGCTCATGACCAGTGTCACTGTGATTTTCTTAATGTGTCCCATACATTGATTTCACACACCGACTGCATTTGTGCAGCTACATAGTCAGAAACATGTTTTGGGTGAGATGTGAAAATGACAGCTGTACTGCTCATAAGGAGGTGTGGTAAAATGGCAATGTTGAAAATCTGGAATGAAAATATTGAAAATTCGTGAACTTACGGTGTGCATAGGAACTGCATGCAACGCACGCTCGTAAAACAGTCATTTTTAGGAATTTTTCACCAAATTTTCAACATAGCCATATTAAGACCTCTGCTCATGAACAGTATCCTGTGATTTTCTTAATGTGTCCCGTACATTGATTTTGCATACCAACTGCACCATTGTGACGCTACCAATGGAAACACATTTTGGGTGAGATGTGAAAAATGACAGCTGTACTGCTCATAAGAAGGTATGGTAAAATGGCAGTGTTGAAAATCTGGAGTGAAAATATTGAAAATTCACGAACTTACAGTGTGCGTAGGAACTTGCATAACATGCGCTCATCAAAACAGTCATTTTAGAATTTTCCACCAAATTTTCAAAATAGGTTTCTTGAGAGCCCACCTTATGAATACTGGCAGTGTCATTTCATTAATTGGTCCCAAAAGGTGATTTCACGCAGTGACTGCAAAATCACCCTTTGGGCCTGAATAACGCCATGACAGTGACAGCATTCATGAGAAGGGGTCCCAAAAACCACATGTTGAAAATTTGGCACACAAATTCCAAAAAATGCCTGAGATATGCAGCAAAGTTGAAAAAACCCTTTCTATTACATTATACAGCTTACCGGCATTTCCTCAGTTCGCAGTCGGCTTTGAAGAGTGCAGACGTGTTCCCGGTCCACCGAAGATTGTCGCGCTAGACTCCGGAGGTAAGTATGGGGTGAGGGGGTGTGGGGGCAGGTGTGCAGTGGATGGGTGCGGGTGGGGCATGGAGACTGCGAGGGACCGTTTTTAATTTACATTTTTATTTTTATTATTAAGACGGCGGACGTTGCTATGCTGGGGTGGGTTCCCAGCGTGGCAGCTGGAAAGGCTGTTTGGGGGCTGGAGCCGATGGGGATTGGGCACCCCTGTCGCTCATAGACTTGTGCCTGCACGCTGGTGTGGGCTCCCAGTGTGGCAGCTATAAGGCTGTTTGGGGGCTGGAGCCGACAGGGGTTGGGCACCCCGTCAGCCATCTGGACGTGTGCCACACTGGGGTGGGCTCCCAGCATGGCACCAGGAAAGCTTTTGGGCGTGGAGCCGACGGGGCATTGGGCACCCCTTGGCTATACAGTATGGGGAGCGCCACAGCACGTAATATGCGTGCGAGTTGGGGGGGAGCTCTGCTCACTGAAGCAGAGCTCTCCCTTTCAACTGTATGTCACTGCATTTTTCTGCTGTCATAGACAGCTAGAGCAGTGATTGGTGCACTGCAACCGTGCCTGCAAACACACTGACTGAATTGGAAGAGGCTGACACACCTCTGGAAAACTCGGATGATGGCACTATGTTTCTTGCACATGCATGCAAGCAAATATAAAAATGGTATTGGAAATGCTACATTCTGATTGGCTGTTTGCATTTCAATAGCCTGCATTACTCTTACACTGTCATGAGCCTGATCGTGGTACATGAATTCTTCCTGTCAGCTTTTCATTCTCTAGTGCTGCAATGACTGGAATGATCCATTCAACTTTTGAACACCCATTTAAACAGAATTAACTATTGTATTATGTTTCACATGCAAATCTACTATTGTCCTGCACTTACATTTCCCCGTGGCCTCTTGATTCCTCCCATCCCCACTCTTCCTCAGCTGCAGCGACGCACTTTGTTCCCTGTCTCTGCCTGGGAATTGTCTCCTTGCTGACTTACCAACAGTATTGTCATGTTTTGTACATTATTAACAGTAAATTGTGCCTTTTTGTCTGTTTTGTTACTATTATACTGTGTGACATGTACCTCCTCTATGTACCATGTAACTTGCACCTCTGTATAACTGTCTGGAATCTCCTGTTGTACAACACTGTAAATGTATTTGTTTTTTACCTACCTGTATTCCTTGATTTGTACTCTCCCAAGTCATGCCTGAAAATAGACAGTTCTGTCTAGTGCACTTACCCGGTTACCAAAAGCAAATCAAGAAAATATATGAGGTTTTATTTTTAACTTTTGGTAATGTGTGTCTCAATGTATTACAATAAAATATTTGATAATGTATATACTGTATGCGATGCATATAATAAATATTTGAGATGTTTTGTGGTAACTTGGACACTTTGAACATTCTTGATTTAACTGTTCACAACTGTGTACTTTTTATCAATTTTAATATTTACATAAATAATTCCTATACAATTTTCCTACATTTTAAAGAAACACTTTGGGCACTATGCACAAATGTGTGGAGTGACTACGTGCCATGAATCAGTGGCATGTAGGCTCCCCGCACCCATTGCATGCGCTGCATGGGATGCACAAAAGGGGCATGCATCCCATACACCCAATCCTCCAGCCACATGGACAGTGAGGGGCCAGGGGTGGTCCAACACTATGTGCCATTCACTAAGGCACGAAGTGCTGTGCACTGGGGGTATAGCAGGATGCCTGTTATGCTAGGGGGTACCCTACTGTAATGAATCAATGCACCAAGCCTGTGGCACACAGGACACCAGCCCAGTCCTGGCTATACAGTACAGGCCCCCCACATGCCAGTCTCCCCACCTTGTTCCTGATTGGCAGGCCCCCCCCACACACATACACATTGGCACACTGTCCCCATCCATATGCTGCAACCCCCTCCTGCCACACATCACTGTCCCATTCCCTACTGTATGTAGGCACTCCCTCCCTGCTACACAGCTCTGCCATGACCCTATCACTGTGCAGGAACCCCAACACCACACATCCGTGCCCTGTCATGCAGTGGTGGTACTCACCCCTCCTCCCCAAATCACATCAGTGCCCTGTGCCCAAGATACCTGAACCCCCCCTTCAACAAGGGCCCCAATGTGATTTGTCCAGTGCAGTGCAGAGCATCCCATACATCCCCTTATCCCAGCACCCCTGCCCCCTCATTGATGTTCAGTAGTCTCCCCTCCCCCCCACGGCACCGACAACCCCCCTGAGGAGGGCTGTACCACTGGCGGTCCCTCTTGTCGTGGCACTGACGGACAGGTACAGGGGTTGGGGGTTGTTGGTGCCACGGGGTGGGGTGGGGTGGGGGAGGCCACCGTACACCAATGAGGGGTGGGGTACTGGGACTGAGAATCCTGGTAGTGTGGTCCAGGGCACTTTTATGTGTGTGTGGAGAGGGGTTACTGCATTCATGGGGCCGGTGCCTCTATGTGCGTTGAGGGCTGTCTGCACTCATGGGTCCAGTGCCCTTACATGTGTTGGGGAGGTGTCTGCATTCATGGGGTCAGTGCCCCTACTTGTTTTGGAGGTGTCTACATTCATGTGGCTGGTGCCTCTATGTGTGTTTGGGGGCTGCATTGCTGGGGATGGGGCTCTACTGTGTACGGGGGCAATGGACAGGCATCAGGGACTGGGGCAGGTGCTTTGCCATGTGTGGGGAAGCAGCTGTGCACCTGGCTGTGGGTGATGCCACAGGGGTAGGTTTCGGGTGGGGGGGTTGTACCACTGATGGGAACCATCCTCTCTGGGGGGTGCCTGTGTGGAATGCAGTTACCAGGTCCCACATTGGCCATGCATGGGGGATCCAGTTCAATCCAATTGGCTGCCTGCCTGGGTCTGCTACTCCCCCCCCATCTGTCCTGTGCATACCTGCACACTGGGGGGGCAGGACCACGGACAGGTGGTGACATTGGTGAATACTGGCCAGTGCACACCTCAGCTATGGGCCTTTGGTGTGTACTTTCAGCCCGTTGGTGCATTGGCACCTTTGTTATCAATGTATCGGTATTCTTTGTACGCATACGTTCACTGTTTTCTCATAATTTGAATTCAGCATAATTTTTTTGTTAATGCAACAATTAATTAAAATTAAGGAGAAAGAGGATTTCCTAGAGCATTTTAATTCAGAGTATTTTTTATTCTTAATCTTCTGATTATTTTAAATTAAGCACAAAAAACTTAATTAATTTGTACCTTAATTTTAATTAAGTATATTCCGTTCAAGTAATTAAGGATAATTAAGGGGTTTGGGTTTTACAAACTTATTTTTAAGGCACCCTTAATTTTAAATTAAGGGACAGATTCTAAATTCAGGGGTCAATTAGTGGAAAATTAAGGAGATTTTAAGCACTTTTTGTCCCATAGTATACGGCCCCTCCCCGATTCACTTCCCTAGTCACCCAATCAAAAAAATCTATCAGATTCATTTGACAAGACCTTACTGATGTGAATCCATGCTGCCTCAGATCCTGGGCACCAATGGATTCCAGGTGTGTCACTATCCTTTCTTTCAGCAGTGTCTTCATGATCTTCCCTACCACTGAGGTGAGGCTGACTGGCCTGTAGTTCCCCGCTTGCACCCTACTGTCACTTTTGTGCAGTGGGACCACATGCACCCTCCTCCAGTCCTCTGGAACTAATCCTGTGTGAGTGACTCTGTGAACAGGGTGGCCAGAGGTGCTGCTAGTTCCCTCCGCACCTCCCTTAATATCCTCTGGTGTATGTCATCTGGCCCCATGGCTTTATCCACCTTCAGCTTTGTGAGTTCCTCCTGAACTCGCTCCACTGTGAATGAACTTTATTTATTTTATTTATTGGGAATTTAAAGTTAACACCTTTGAGCCATAGGCTCTTTTACAAAGGTTCCACTTCGAAGGTTCATAAAAAAGATAATAAAAAATTGGAATTGGTTTACACAGTCCAGGGTTACTTAAGACAAGAAACAGTGCAGCTAGACATAGTAGCTAGGTTAGATACAGTGAAAAAACAGGGAATATATTTACAAATAGTGGAGTACACGGACACAATTATACAGAGAATTATAATGCAGCAAAATTAATCCTTGTAATTGGAGAAGAAGAGTTTTAAAAGTAGCAGGGATTGAAGATAAAAACTGATATAGGCATACGAGAGAGGGGGGGTGCGTAAGTGTAGGGAGGTAGTTTAGGGTGTAGGAGGGATGGAAGGTCAGAAGACATTCAGGACCTGGACTAATGGACAGGGGAGCAGGAAGAGGGGGGCAGAAGAGTTGCAGAGCTAGTGGAAGGATAAAGCAATTGAGGGGAAAGGGAGAGGTGAAAAAAGAGAAAGAGAAAAAAAGGTGTAGGGGATCATGGGAGGTGGATAGAGGCATAGAAACAGAGAAAATGGAGATGAAGGGAGACAGGGGTGTCTGCCTGGGGTAATTAAGTGAAGCAGTCACATGAGGCCTGAATCATAAGGGTATGATGAAGATTATGTTTGTACAAGCCTAGAGTGGTTGAATTGGTGACTTCACTGCCCAGCGAGTTGAATAACTTAGGGGTTCTGCCTGCAAACGACCACTGACCCTGAGAGGTGTGACAATGGGGGACAAGTAGAGTGGAGTTATCAGAGCTTCTGGTGTGGTGAGTGCTGTTGGTTGGTCTAAGGAGATTCTGTACCCTGGGGGCATAAGACCGAGGGATGCCTTTTTCACTACCAGGCAAGTTTGATAAGTGATTCTTCCCAGAAGTTGAACCCAGTTAGCCTGCTTATAGAGGTTGCAGGCATGTGTGTGTGGGGCAGAAACAGTCAGTAATCTACAGGACTTGTTCAGAGCAATAGCAACATGCCATAAGGCAGACGCAGAGGCATCTCCATAGATAGCAAGCTCATAGTCAATGATTGATACAATTGCACTTTGTATTGCAAGCTTAAGTGCTTCGGGAGTCAAGCAGTGCTTATGTCTATACAGAAGGCCGATGTGGATATTCACTGATTTGGTGACCATATCAATATGACTGAAGAAAGACAGAGTACTGTCCAGGGTCACTCCAAGCTACTTGACAGAATGTATCTGGTCTAAGGTGTTATTTCTGACTGTCAGTTGTTTATTTTTATATTTATTATGTGCACTATGGAAAAACATAGGACTGGTCTCCACTTCTCCCCCCCGATTGCCTCTGCTCCCCAACTGTGGTCCTTGACCCACTCCCTCCTCAGTGAATACTGAACAGAAGTATTTGTTCAGTATTTCTGCCTTGTCTAGATCCCCTCCTTGCACTCTCCCTCCTCCCCTTTGAGCCTCACAATCCCCCCCACTTATAGAATGTTTTGTCCCCTTTTTTCACAGTCTGTGCTAAACTCTCCTCTGTCTGTGCCTTGGCTTTCCTAACAGCCTTCCCTGCCTCTGTTAGATATTCAAGGTACACCTCCCTGTCCTCCTCCCTTTGGGTCCCCATATACTTCCTGAAAATTGCTCTTTTTGCCTTTACTTTGTCTCCCACCTCTTTGAGAACCATAGTGGTTTATTTCTTCTTTTCCCTTTTGCCACTATCCTAATGCATTGGTTAGTTACCTCCACGATGGCTTCTTTTAGTCTCCCCCACTGTTCTTCCACCCCCTCCATTACCTCTACCTTCTCCAGGGCTGCTCTTAAACATCCACCCATTTCATTGAAATCTGCCCTCCTGCAATCTAATACTTTTGCCCTTGTGTGGCTTAATTGAGTCCCTGTCTCTATGTCAAACCACACCATGTGGTGGTCGCTGGATCCCAGCTGCCCTTCCACCTGGATTCTATTGACTCTGCTCCTATTGATCCATACCAGGTCTAGAATCGATCTGTCCCTGGTGGGCTTATACACCAGCTATCTGAGTCCAACCCCCTGCAGGGATTCCAGGATGGCCGTGCTTCTGGCTGAAGCAGCTGCCTCGGTGGCCCAATCCACATCTTGCATATTGAAATCTTCCATCAACAGGATTTCACCTTTAGCTGCCATGTCATGAATTTCCTCCACTAGTATCATGTCCACTTCCTCCCTCTGTGCCAGAGGTCTGTGGATCACCCCTGTACATATTGCTGTGCCATTTCCTGGTTCAAGGGTGACCACTTTGCCTCGGCCTCCCCCTGCCTTCCTTGTACTTCTGAAGCCTTTATGCCTTCTCTGATGTACAGGACCACCCCCCTCCCTTTTCACCTTTCCTGTCCCTTCTAAACAGTGTATAGCCTGATACATTGATGTCCCAGCTGTGATTAACAGAATACCATGTCTCTGTTATTGCTGCTAAGTCAAGGTTTGCATCCGTCATCAAAGTTTCCAGATCTGGAATCTTATTTCCTAGACTGCGGGCATTTGTGAACATGACCTTTCATGTTTTACTCCCTGCCCTCGCTCTGTTTCTGTTTTCTCTACTTTGCCTCTTCTCCCACCCCAATATTGATGCTTAAGTGCTCTTGCCCCCCCTTATCCTCCCTTATAAATGTTTCCCCTGCCTGCCCCTCATTGCTTGCTTCAGTTGTTCCTGTTATCAACTTGTACTTTTGCATGTTCTTACGGGGGGGGGTTCCTAAGCCACCTGTCTCTCCTGGCTGTCTGCCCTTGGCCAGTTTAAATGCTCTCTGCTGAAGCATTCCAACTTCTTACTAAGGACTGAGGTCCCCTTTCTGGACAGATACAGGCCATCCTCCTGATACAAGCTCGCATCTGCCTAGGTTGGGCCCTAGTCCCCTACGAAGCCAAATCCTTCCCTTCCACACCAATCCTTCAACTAGGAGTTCAGATGTGGAGTGCCCTGGACTCTCCATGCCTTGGACAGGTAGCACCTCCGCAAATGAGACAGAATGTGCTAGCTGTTCCAGGTCCCCTTCCAGGTCCTGAAATCCTCTTGGACTCTGCCTAACTCTACCCTTCTCCTTGCCAGGTCATTTGTCCACAGGTGGACAATAACATCCAGCTCCTCCCTCCTGGCTATCACCCTAGCAATCCTATGGATTCACTTCTCATCCCTCCATGCAGTGCTTCCTGGGAGGCACTTGACCTCACTCTCCCTCCTGCTAGGTGTCCTTAATTTCACACCCCGTACAATAGAGTCCCCCACTAGAAGAAGCTTTCCCCTCCTCCATGGTCCCTTGCCCCCTTTACCTGGGACTCCAGCTTGGAGGTCCTGACCATCCTCCATGATCCCAGTTGTGGGTGCCTGTCTGGGGCATTCCCATTCCTCCAAAACAGTGTAGGATTTATTAAGCTGGACCAGTTGGGGTATGCTCCACTGACCCCACCCCACTCTCCCTGAGCCCACTGTGGTCCATTCACCCTTCTTCCTGGGCAATCTTTGAGGTTGATGTTGTGGACCTGGTGGTCTCTGGATGAGGATGGATGCTGCCTGTAATCTGGCCACCTCTGCATGGAGACAGGCAACCTCCTCCCTCAGCCCAGAGAGGTGCCTGCACATAGAGCAGCATCGCAGCCTCCAGAATGTCTCCCTGAAGACTGCTGCTCCACAGCTTCTACACTGCACCACTCCTGTCATGTCTGATGTGACATGGCCCATAATACAATCTAGGTATGCCCTCTAGATGAACCCCTATGTTCCTTCTGTCCTCAGTTTGGAACTTTCTGTGTGGTGTAGGAAGGTGTAACTATATGGGTCCAAACCCTATAAAAGGAAGACTAGCCCAGGGGTGAGAGGGTTGAGGGGTGGGTGACTGGGATAACCTCCTGGCTGTGTCCAGAAACTATCCACCGAGGACCCCTTTAACCTATGTTTGCAGAGGACAAGCCCCAATGATCATACTCCCCAAAATCCATTGAAATATGAGACCTGCACTTAAGGTAACAGACTTAAACAAGTACAAACAGTTACAAGCTTACCAGCAACTAAATCCTTCACTCCTGCCCCTCCAAAACTTAGCAGCAACGGAAAGATAAATCTACCCAAAACAAACTAAGTCTGCTTCAGCCCTGCTGCTATGTGACAGAACCCACTGGTATTTAAAACACAATTAGCTGTAAATTGATCCTATCTGAGGGGAAAACACAGAAACTTCCAGAAGGTTGCTACCAATTCCTGTTGAAATATGAATCTCAAACTCACAATATAAATCACACACACACACACAAAATAAATTGTATTAAACAAACTCAGGATCTACTGCACTTAAAGTAACAAACTCAACAAATACAGTTACAAGCTTACCAGCAATTAAATCCTTCACCCCTGCCTCTCCAGAAATTTAGCAGCAGGTGCATCGTATTGGGATAATCGGATGGAAGATTCCTTGGATCTGGAGCATCTACCTCCTTTGAACTTGGCTGTCTAAAGCAGGGAGAGACCTTTACTAATTTAGGCTGGCCTGTGGGCAGAAAACTCATATGGACTTCCCAAAGAATGGAGGGACTTTTATGTTTTACCCTGTCTGGCTGAGTGTTTCCTAAGGACAGATGTTTGGGATTTTGGGTGTGTAGCTTTTTGCTTCTAGCTGTTAGGTATGTAGGGTACAGTCCTTGGAAGGGCTAAGGGATGGTAAGGGGGAATCTCTTCTTTTTGGTATTTGGACACTCTGCTGTTTTTTCTCATTGTTCATTATAAAGCTTCAATAAAGTTTATCTGGTTCCCTGGTGTCTAGTGGCAGCCCCCCCCCCATGTCTCCAATCACAATTATCATATATGGGAATCTTTCCCTGATGTCTAGTGGCACCCCCCACTATCCAATCTCTGTCTTCCTTGAATTTTGTCTTTTGCCTGGTGTCTAGTGGTAATCTCTTCCCTCCCATTGCTATCCACTCTGAAAAAAAGAAAGTGGTCTCTCGATATATTTTTTTTTAACCTGTAAAAAAAGACAACAGTTCCTTGTTGATCTGAGCTCCCCACCCTGACCTCCCAATTAGCACACACCAACGCACACAAACCCAACTCCCACACACCCTTACTCACCTGAACAGGTCCTAGGGTAAAGATCCAATTTCCGATCGAAGACATGTCTTGCTGTTAGAACCACCAACTGCAATATGGGAAACTAAGGTAAATGCGGTTCAATGTATTTCAATGAGGTTTTCAACTTTGATTCATAACTTGGCCATTTTCACATGTTTTGACAACAAATTTTCAACATGGCCTTTTTGGGACCCCACCTCATGAACAATGTCAGTGGAATTCCGCAAATCTGACCTGAAAGGTGATTTTGCATTCACTTGGTGAAATTACATTTCAGGTAGGATTTGATAAGTTTCACTGCCCTGTTCATGATGTGGAGTCATAAGAAGGTTACGTTAAAAATTTTGGGTCAAAAAATGTAAAAATGGCAAAGTTATATGCATGCATTGAAATTGGCTAAACTTGCTCACAACTCTGGTAATTTTAAATATTTTGACTCCAAATTTTCAACATAGACATATTTTTATACCACCTCATGAACATGCCAGCTGTTATTTTTCAAATCCTGGCCAAACTGTCTTTTCTCACCTGTGGTGTTCAATGACATTGCAGTGGTGCAGCATCACATTTTGGTTGGGATTTGGACATTTTCAGTACTGGATCCATGAGGTGGGGTAATAGGAAGGCAGCAGTGACAATTTGGTTGTGGTTTTGCTAAAACTGGAAGCACAGGTCCTTCCATACATGCATCTATGAACGGATGGGAGTTCAGAACCCAGAGGTCTTGCACCCTCAGGCAAATAAGGATATGATTACACTACCTCAAAAAGTATTGATGGATGGGAGCTTAGTGCCCAGAGGGCCCTGCGCTGCCACAGGCAAATGAGGATGGGATTATACTATTTCAAAAAGTCGGGACATTCACTACAAAAAAATGTTGTTAATGCACTAGTTAGGGTTAAAGCAACAAAAGTAGGCCAATGTGGCATTAGGTTTTCCAGCTCTAACACCCCACTCCTACCCTACAGGCAGCAACAGACATGGGGTGTGCCTCGGGGTTCTCCAGCATTAACACTCACCCCATTCCATGAGTAAATAAGCTGAGATGAGTACAGTATTTTGAGAATGGGGTGAGCATTAGGGTTGACAACCTCAAGGAACACTCAACACCTGTTGCTGCCTGTAGGGTAGGGGTGGGGTGTTAGGGTTGGAAGCCCTAACACTACATTTCCCTACTTTTGTTGCTTTAACCCTAACTAGTGCATTAACTAAGTTTTTTTACAATGGAAATATACCTAAAATAAATGATAGGTAGGTAAGTGTTGTGTATAGGGATATTATTCCATTGAGGGGTCTGAAAGACACCACTTATATTAAGTACTCTATTTTTTCCTATAATTATCTTTATTATTGCTCTTCATGCTAAATCCTATACTGATTTCACTTATATTTTATTATATCTTACACTGTCAAAATCTATCCACTGAGCTGTATTTACTGTGCAACTACTGTATTGTATCTATACTGTATACTGCCTTGTAATTTATCTGGTATGCTGTCCTAACCAGGACCTCCTTGAAAATGAGCTTGCTCAATGGAGCCTTATCCTGGTAAAATAAATTAAACTAAATTAATGTAGTCAATAAGCTATGAGCCCACAGGGCATTATGACCTCATTAAGACCCCAAGATGATTGACTTATATCCCTATGCACCACACTTACCTATCATTTGTTTTATACAATACATGGGGATGGTGAATTTTTTGAGATTATTTCCCATTCATTTGAATGGGTTTTCTGTCAACTTGGTTGGTTCCCAGACAGTTTTGAATTTTTGTCTGAAATGTTCTGGGTTGAAAGGGGCCAACCCACAGATGTGCCATTTTCTTGTTTGTTGAAAAAAATATTAATCCATTCTAAAGTTATTTAATTTTGAAATTTTGAATAACTGGTTCTGAACATGGTCAGTGAGCACCAAAAAAATAGCTGTATGACACAATTATTATTTTTTTTTTTTCGTATTGACATCATCCTTTTTCATGAAGGGAAAGTCCTTTTTCTGGTTTTCCCTACGGAAAATTTTGATTTCAAAAGCCACAAAAATGACATTTTGGAGAGCAACCAACACATGTATCTTGCCTACTGGGACCCCCTTATCTGGATTCTGCACTTAACTGTTGGAGAAATGCATATATTTTTTTTTTTAACATCATGACTTGTCACCTTGGTGACCTTGATCACCTTGGGACAGCTATCCCCCTGGTGTAATGGCCCTTCTTTCCCCTGCACGTAACCCAAGCAGTACCAGAAGCTCTGGCAAACAGGCTTTCAGAATCCCATGGTGCCGCACCACCTTTGGACAACATGCATTCACATACAGAGCTCCACAGTGGTACAACTCCCTGCCTCCTGACATAGCCAATGCTACTTTGCTGGACTCCTTTAAGAAAAACTCCATCAGCATTTAATCTCACTGGCAACCTGTGACTGCTACTGCTAATTTACCTTTACCTTGCTCCTACCATTTGTAATCTCTGTGATCTCTGTTGATTAGTAAAATGTTACACTTCATGTCCATTTCTTGGGCCCCCAGTCAAGTTAACAATTTCATGGGCTTTCTACCCCTGCCTAAATTATTTATTTTCCCTCCTACCTCCCCCCACCTCCTCTTCCCTTTTTTGCCCCTCCGTCATTCCATACTTCTTCCTCCCTACCACCTTAATTACATCTTCATCGTCACCTATCTACACCACCTCTTCCTCTCTACTCTCCTCCACCCCTCCTTCCCCCACCTTCCTCCCCCTTTATTCCACTTTGACTACATAGCTATTCTTCCCTTTCCCTCCTATCTATCCCCATCCTACCCCCCACCTCTGCCTGCCTTCTCCCTCCTCGCACTTTCCTCCTCCCTCCCCTGTCCCTCTCTACTGATACGAGGCATTCCTTCTTTCTTTGACTTAGTCGCTGTCCAATTATCTGCCTGTGCTGTTAGTTGTACAGTTGACAGGGTGTGGGTGATGCTAGGTTCACCCACACCTGGTGTGGTTTGGTCACGGGGCCGCAGGCCGACTTACCAAACCATCCAGCCATGGGTAAAGCCCAGCATCACCCACACTCTGGAGTGGTTTATTGTGATTATACAGTATCTCCTTTCATTTTTTGGTGAAAAAGATTAAGAGAAAAATAAGTATTTTTCATTTTTTATAAGTTTTTATTTAATTTGTTCTTAGGCTAGAAAAAATAGTCCACTGTATTTGGCTTGTCCTGTGTTCTCAATCCTTGCAGCAGGAAACATCAGGGGAGTGGCAGCCATCTGCTGTAGTTGCAGTGAAGGATAAAGAAAATGGAGCAAAATGTGAAAGCGGCATCCTCCATGTTGCAGCATGCCCTCAGGTTTGTGTTTCTGGCGCATTTGAAATGTGGCCATGGAACACTTGCAATGAAGGAGGATCTGTTGTTTAGAGATGTCCACTGATGCAGGTCGACCATGCAGGGAGCAGCTGTAAGAAGTGATGAGGGGAAATTCAAAACCGTGGTGTGAGTTTAGTGATGGTGTTGTTTGGGAGGTACAGCAGATTTTTTTGAATACTGGTTACCTAGTCCATGTGCAAAGTATCAACTGGTGTTATGCTTGAAGGGGCACTGTAGCTGAAACTGTATGTGGCGCGGGTTGGTAATGGGCCGCTTGCACTTCCAGGTTGTAGTATGTGTATGCAGTTTATGAAAATGTAGGAAAGTGACTCGGGGCATTTTTTTTTGTTGGTGCTCCTACATTTATGTATCATTTATTATTCCAAGAGCTGTAAGTATCCAGGAGGGGGAGAACACATAACCGCGGTCTGAGTCTGGCCCATGTTCAATTGCAGTTTAATGGGCAAGTAACATGGCAGCTGTAATGTTGTGATTTTTGGGGTCGGAATGATATTTTTGAAGAGGCGGCTGACTGGCACCTTTTGCGTTGGTAATACTAGAATTTACAACACCTGGAAGGTGCCAGTTAGCCAATCAGAGTGCGGAATATAAGAACCCATTGTATAATTCTCCTTTTTAAACAATCATCCTCATGTTATGTTACCATTACCTAGTGAAACATTAGCCTTTGTTTTGACTCTGCACCCTGTATGTGCTTAGATTGTGTAACTATTGTAAGAATATATTCCTGGAGACAATTTTCAATTGTTTCTTGCTGTATCTGTATCTGTATCTGTGGAACATATCTGTATTCTTGTTTGTGTCATACTTCACATGAAACCTATGAAAGAGCTTTCTGCTCAAAGGTGTTAATCCAAGATCTCAATAAATAAAAAAAAAATTAAACAAGCATTTGTCAATGCCAAATGTTTGCTTGCTGGCATTGGCATTGGTAGTGTAGAAGTTACAGAGCTGCATAATAGGAATGGCAGCGAAGTATTGAACTGAAGCCAACCCCACCACCACCCTGCAGAGAGTGACAGGCATTGGGGTGTGCCTTTGGGTAATCCAGGCATGACGACCACGCCATTTCACCACACCCCACCCTGCAGACACTGACAAGTGTCACGGTGTGCCTTGGGGTCTTTGGCCTTTACACCCCATTCCATCAGGAAATGCGAGATGGGAGCGGGATAGGAGAATGGGGTGAAGTTTGGGCCCTCAGAGTCCAGGCACACCTTGATGCCTCTCACTGGCTGCAGGGTGTGGGAGGGGTGGAATGGTATGAGCATGACAGGCAAGAATCCCAAGTCACACCCCTGATGCCTGTCATTCTCTCAGGGTGGGGCGTTATGGTCGGAAACCTAATCGCCTCAGGCATCTGGTATTTTCACTCCAAATTTTCAACATTTTTTTTGTGACTCCCACCTCATGAACAGTGGCAATATCAGTTTGTTAGCCGAAAACTGCTTTTGCACAGCGACTCTGGCATTTGGCACCACAGGTGCAAAAACACATTCCGAACAGGATGTGAAAAATGACAGTGGTACTGTTCATGGAGAGGTGTAAAAAATGGCAATGTTGAAAATCTGCTGTGAAAATCTTAAAAAAACTGGTGAAGTCACGAGCGTGCGTAGAAACTGTGCAATGCACACCCGTAATGTAACTAGTTTGGGGATTTTTTTACAGCAGATTGTTAACACAGGCATTTTGGGACCTCCGATCATGAACAGTGTCAGTGTGATTTTCTTTATCTGTCCCGAACAATGATTTCCCACAGCGACCACGCATTTCTGTGCTGAAAGTGTGAAAACACATTTCGGACATGTTGTGGAAAATGACAGCTGTACTGTTCATAAGAAGGTGTGGAAAAATGCCACTGGTTAAAATCTGGACTGAAAATATTGCAAAGTCATGAACTTACGAGGGTGCGTGGAAACTGCGCAATGCCTACCTTTAACGAGTCATTTTAAGGAGTTTGTCACCAAATTTCAACATAGCTATTTTAAGACCTCTGTCATGACCAGTGTTACTGTGATTTTCTTAATCTGTCCCAAACATTGTTTTCGACACCGACTGTACCATTGTGCGCTACGTAATGCGGAAACACATTTTAGGCGAGATGTGAAAAATGGTAGCTGTACTGCTCATAAGGAAGTGTGGTAAAATGGCACTGTTGAAATCTGTGTGCAACATTACAAATTCACAACCTACAGCGCATAGAGGAACTGAACGTATGCCTCTAAAACAGTCATTTTGGAATTTTTCACCAAATTTTCAACATAGCCATTTTAACACCTCTGCTCATGACCACTGTCACTGTGATTTTCTTAACATGTCGCCATTGATTTGCATTTTGATTGCGCCATTGTCGCTTCATGGAAACAGAAACACATTGTGGGCAAGATGTGAAAAATGACAACTGTACTGCTCATAAGGAGGTGTGGTAAAATGGCAATGTTGAAAATCAGGTAGAAAATATTGAAATTTTTCTGAACTTACAGTGTGCATAGGAACCGCGCAACACACGCTCATAAAACAGTCATTTTTAGGAATTTTTCCACCAAATTTTCAAAATAGGATTTTTGAGATCCCACCTTATGAACACTGACAATGTCGTTTAGTTAATCATTCCGGAAAGGTGATTTCACGCAGTGGCTGTAAAATCACCCTTCAGGCCCGAGTAACGCCATGACAGTGACAGCATTCATGAGAAGGGGTCCCAAAAACCCCATGTTGAAAATTTGGTGCAAAAATTCCAAAATATGCCTGAGATATGCAATAAAGTTGAAAAAACCCTATCTATCCCATTATACAGCTTACCGGCATTTCCTCAGTTCGTGGTCAGCTTTGAAGAGTGCAGGCGTGTTCCAGTCCATCGAAGATCGTCGCGCCAAGCTCGGAGAGTAAGTATGGGGTGGGAGGTTGTGAGAGCAGGCGCGCAGTGGGTACAGGGTGGGGCAGGCACAGCGAGGACCGTTTGATTTTCAGGTTGTTTTTTTTGAATGAGGACGACGAGGACATTTGCCACTCTGGGGTGGGCTCCCAGCATGACACAAGGACGGCTGGGGGGCATGGAGCCGACAGGGAATTGGGCACCCCCGTCGGCCATGGCATCTGTTGCCACGCTGGGGTGGGCTCCCAGCGTGGCACCCTGTACTCGGGGAGAGACAGTGGAGCTGATGGGGGATTGGGCACCCCCGTTGGCTATATGACAGCCACGCTGGGGTGGGCACCCAGTGTGGCATATGGATCTGTGTTTCAGGGGTGGTGCAGCACAGCCGATGGGGGATTGGGCACCCCATCGGCTATACAGTGTGTGCATTGGGGGGGCAGCACGCAGCATATGTGTGTGTGTGTGTGTGTGTGTGTAGGGGGAGCGCACATGAGCAGGCGATATCTGATTGCTGCTCACTGAAGCGTAGCTCCCCCTTTCAACTGTAAGCCACTGCATTTTGGAGCTGTCATAGGCAGCAGGCATTGGAGAACTGGGGCCGTGCCTGCAAACACACTGACTGAATTGGAAGAGGGCTGACACACCTCCGAAAACTCTGATGATGGCACTATGCATGCAAGCAAACATAAAAATTACAAAAAAAAAAGAGGCTGAATAGAATGAATAGTGGGTGGGCAGAGGGGGACAGTGAAAAAGCAGGGATACTGAATGAATATTTCTGCTCAGTATTCACAAAAGAGGAGGTGGAAGTGCCTAATCCAATTAACAGAAGCACTCTTGATGGGGGGGTCGATCCCAGTCCTTTCACAGAAGAAAGGGTTCTGCAAGAACTCCTAAAACTGAAGGTGGACAAAGCAATGGGGTCTGATGGAATTCACCCCAGAATTCTAAAAGAAACCACTGACTACTCCTTTTAATAAATCATGGGAGGATGGTGTGGTACCTGAGGACTGGAGGAAGGTGGATGTGATTCCCCTTCACAAAAGTGGGACCAAGACAGAGGCAGGAAACTATAGACCTGTCAGTTTGACCTCTGTGGTAGGGAAAGTGATGGAGTCACTTCTGAAGGAAAGAATTATTGAGTACCTAGAGGCCAGTGGGGCACAGGACTCAAGGCAGCATGGGTTCACAGTGGGAAGGTCATGTCAGATGAATCTAATAGATTTCTTTGACTGGGTGACCAAAGTAGTAGACCAGGGAGGGGCTGTGGACATGGCCTACCTAGACTTTAGCAAGGCATTTGACACAGTCCCACACAAAAGATTAATAGTCAAATTAACCAGCCTGGGAGTTGGTCCCAGGGTGGTAGCCTGGGTAAAACATTGGCTGGACAACAGGACGCAGAAGGTAATTGTAAATGGAGTCCACTGTGAAAAAAGAGGGGTTACTAGTGGGGTACGGCAGGGTTCAGTATTGGGTCCAGTCCTTTTTAATGTCTTTATAAGTGACATTGCAGAGGGACTGGAAGGAAAAATATGCCTCTTTGCAGATGACACAAAGATCTGCAACAGGGTTGATACACAAGGAGGCGTGGAAAAGATGAGAAGGGACTTGGCAAGGTTGGAGGAATGGTCAGAAGTATAGCAGCTAGGATTCAGTGCAAAAAGTGCAAATAATGCACCTGGGAAACAAGAACCCAGGGAAGATTACACAATGGGGGAGGTAGTAACAACAACAAAAGGAAAGGGACCTGGAGGTAATCATATCAGATGACCTTAAGGTTAGTAAAACAATGAGAAGGCAGTAGGGAGGGCTGGAGGTATACTGGGATGCATAGGAAGAGGCATCACCAGCAGAAAACAGGAAGTTGTTATCCTCTGTACAGACAGTTGGTGAGACCCCATCTGGAGTACTGCATCCAGTTCTGGAGACCCCATCTCCATAAGGACATAGACAGGATAGAGGCAGTCAGAGGAGGGCAACTAAAATGGTGCAGGGTCTGCAAGAGAAGCGAGAGGAGAGACTAAAGGAGCTTAATATGTATACCCTTGAGGAAAGAAGGAGAGGGGGACATGATAGAAACTTTTAAGTACCTCAGTGGAATCAACAAAGTCCAAGAGGGTAGCATCTTTCAGAAAAAGAGCGTGCAAGAACAAGGGGACACAATTTAAAGATGGGGAGCGGTTCAGGTGCAATGTGAGGAAGTATTTTTACAGAGGAGTAGTGGCGCATGGAACAGCCTTCCTGAGGAGGTTGTAGGGTCTAAAACTGTGGGAGAATTCAAGAATGCATGGGACAGACATAAGGCAATTCTTGTGGGGGGTAGGAAGAAATAGGCTGTTGGTTAACTAGGATCTGCGGCCTATCCTGTAGGTAGGGAAATGGGCAGACTAGGTGGGCCAAGCGGTCCTTATCTGCCGTCAAAGTCTATGTTTCTATGGTGGGGATTTCAGAATTTTCATTAGTGGGTTCATGACATGGGTTCATAAGAAGGCTAGGCTGACAATCGCATTCCTGTTTACTGTATGTACGCATCTAAGGAGGGAGTGTAGGGCCCAGGTGGCCCTGCACTCCCACAGACAAATGAGGATACAATTATACTATCTCAAACAGTAAGGAAATTATTTGCAAAAACTTTGTTAACCCAGTAGTTAGAGTTGAAGCAGCGAAAGTAGGGAAATGTGGCATTAGGGTTCAAACCCTAACTTCCCCACCCTGCAGGCAGTAACAGAGGTGGGTGTGCCTTGTGGCTGACAACGCTAATGTTCACCACCTTTTGTATAGTGTATGACAATGGGGTGAGCATAAGGGTTGACAACCTCAAGGCACACCCCACCCTGCTGCTGCTGCTGCTGCCTGCAGGATTGGGGGAGAGGTGTTAGGGTTGGGAATTCTAGCACATTTCCCTACTTTTGTCACTTCAACCCTAACTAGTGCATTAAAAAAGGTTTTGCAAATTATATACATATATATATATATATATATGTAATCACCTCTCATAACTTGACTAATGCTGTACCTGGCACTGTATCTTTGTTTTAACACTGCCTTAGCTGATGTCTCCTTAACATACAGCGAACTGCCAATTGACAATTTTAGATACAAAATCTCCTTATGTCTCTGTTTTTTTTTTCTCACAGAGACATCAGTAAAACCAAAACTGCTTGAATCAGATGCTATTACCATATCTTTAGTTACTAGTAGTGGCTGGGTAATGTGGAGATTGAGAGAGGGGCTTGCTGTAGGTCTCTATGCATGGAGAAGATTGTGGGAGGGTACTGAGATATGTTAAAGAGACAGGCAGATAAAAGTCTATTTTCTTTTAGCCATCTGGACATCCTGAAAGGGACATTCACAACAAGGTTGTTCTAATGTTTTTTGTCTGCCAGATAAAATGGTGGAGTGACCATCCGGTTCAAATTTACTTTGAGAAGTACAGTAAGTGAAACAAATTATTCTTTTAACTTCCATTTAATTAAGGGTTCCTCATACAACAAAAAACTATACACAGCAAAACATGTATTTTAACTTTAGCAAATGTGTCTCCGTTTGGTACATTTAAAATGTACTTTTACCATATATAGAAAATACAGTTATTTTCCGCATTAGATGTTTCCAAGAATGCATAAAATCCTCAGAGGAATACCTATCCCTTCTCCATGGCAATGCTATTAGAGTGATATGTAGCTACAGCTCCCTTATATTATGTAACATTTAAGCATTTGTTTTACAGCACCAGTAAAGTCGGGAGCATCACTGTAAATGAGTCATTGAGTCCATGATTTCACCCTGACAAACAAATAAATAAATAAATCAGGAAGAAATCAGTGGTTCTCCTGAGAAGCAAACTACCTACATCTTGCAAAGTGCCACACTCCCACGCTTAATCTTCTCATGACAGAGAGATTTTGGGCCCGATTCTCAAAGCACCAAATTTGGCACAAGGTGCCTGTGTCACACAGCAGTGGTGCAAGGGGCACCTTGCTTCAAAACATGCAGATTTCTGCCATTCTCAAAGACTCCCCCCCCCCCATACCACACTGGGACCCAATGCACCAGACTGGCCCTGCTCCAGGGTTGCGCATGCAGCTGGGTGCACCAGGGCTCTAGAGGGCTTGTGGCAGACACAAACTGCCATACCCCCTAATTCAGGATTCTCTAAACCCTCCCAGAGGGCATACTTCTAAGTACCGTTAGACCAGCCAGACCAGTAAAAGGTTGAGGGAATAGAATAACCCCAGGTGTATGAGTTGTACAGATGGTGTGAACAATAAGTTAAATAAAATGAGAATAAACTGGAACAACTCTTCAATGGCATTTCATTTCTTCCTAATGTACTGTGCAAAGTATAATATTTGTTTCTATGTTAAGGCCCACAATTACATCCATATTTGGGGTGGGGTGCTCAAGTTCTTTTCCATTACTTTGGGGAGGCTCACTGCAACAATGTTTGAGAACTAACAAACTAGAGGAAATGCAACACTAGGAATTTTAACATAGAAACATAGAATTTGATGGCAGATAAAGACTGCTTGGCCCACCTAGTATGCCAATTTCCCTACCTAATGGATAAGCTGCAGATCCTAGTTAACCAACAGCCTACTTCCTCCTACCCCCCCACTAGACTTGCCTTATGTCTGTCCCATGCATTCTTGAATTCCTCCACTGTTTTTGACTCCACTACCTCCTCAGGAAGGCCGTTCCATGCATCCACAACCCTCTACATGAAAAAATACTTCCTCACATTACCTCTCAGCCATCCCCCCCTCTATCTTCAAATTGTGCTCCCATGTTCTTGCACACACCTTTTTCTGAAAGATGCTACCGTCTTGGACTTTGCTGATTCCCTTGAGGTATTTTAAAATTTCTAACATGGCCCCCCCTTTCCTCGAGGGTATACATATTAAGTTCCTTTGGTCTCTCTTTGTATGTCTTCTGGTGCAGACCCTGTACCATTTTAGTTGCCCTCCTCTGGACAGCCTCTATCCTGCCTATGTCCTTTCAGAGATGAGATATCCAGAACTGCATGCAGCACTCCAGATGGAGTTTCACCAGCAGTCTACTAAGAGGGATAACAACTTCCTATTTTCTACTCATGATGCCTCTCCCTATGCATCCCAGTATTCCCCCAGCCCTCCTTACTGCCTTCTCACATTGCTTGCCCACCTTTAGGTCATCTGATATGACTAACCCCAAGTCCCTTTCCCTTTTTGTTGTTGTTAGTATCTCACCCCCCACTGTGTACTCTTCCCATGGGTTTTTGTTTCCCAGGTGCATTATTTTGCACTTCTTTGCACTGAATCTAAGCTGCCATATAATGGACCGTTCCTCCGACCTTGCCAAGTCACTTCTCATCCTTTCCACCCCACTCTGTGTATCAACCCTGTTGCAGATCTTTGTGTCATCTGCAAAGAGACATACTTTTCCTTCCACTCCCTCTGCAACATCACTTATAAAGGCATTAAAAAGGATCGGACCCAGTACTGAACCATGCAGTACCCTGCTAGTAACCTCCCTTTCTTCAGCGTGGACTCCTTTTTTACTATTACCCTCTGTGTCCTGTTGTCCAGCCAATTTTTTACCCAGACTACCATCTTGGGATCCACTCCAAGGCTGGCTAACATATATTAATCTTTTGTGTGGGATTGTGTCAAATGCCTTGCTAAAGTCTAGGTAGGCCATATCCACAGCCCCTCCCTGGTCTACTACTTTGGTCACCCAGTCAAAGAAATCTATTAGATTCGTCTGACATGACCTTCTCACTGTGAATCCATGCTGCCTTTGGTCCTGTGCCCCGCTGGCTTCTTGGTACTCAACAATTCTTTCCTTCAGAAGTGATTCCATCATTTTCCCTATCACTGAGGTCAAACTAATAGATCTGTAGTTTCCTGTCTCTGCCCTGCTCCCACTTTTGTGAAGTGGAATAACATCTTCCCTCCTCCAGTCCTCAGGTACCACCCCATCTTTGCATGATTTGTTAAAGAGAGTAGTCAGTGGTGTCACTAGTTCTACCCTTAGTTCTTTTAGAATTCTGGGATGAATCCCATCAGGCCCCATTGCTTTGTCCACCCTCAGTTTTAAGAGTTCTTTCAGAACTCTTTCTTATGTGAATGGACTGGTATCGATCCCCTATCCTGAGTGTTTCTATTGTTTGATTTAGGTACCTCCCCCTCTTCTTTTGTGAATACTGAGTATTCCATGAACAATTTTTAACAAAAAGAATTACAAACAGAAAAAACTCACTCTGTCTTACCTAAAATCTGCTTTCTTACCCCGTGAGCCTTCTCTGGAACAACAGACAGCACCACGTAAGCCTTGAGACCCAAAGGTCCATCACTGTCCTTTCAGACTGTGGGTATCTGATCTTAATGCTGGCCCAAGAGAATCTCCAAAGCTATAGCTATGACTTGGTGATACACCTTGCAGGGCTGGCCTGTATCCCCACATCACTTGGAAAGCTAGCCCCACTTCTTTCTGGTATGCTTTATGGTTTTTTCACAAGCCTAATAACCAGTTCAGACTAGTTTGACTCTGACAGTTGGCCCTGTTAATTAGCAGTGTGGTTCTTGACAAGCAAACCACCTTTGAGTGTCTAAGAGCATACAGAATTGAAGTAGGCAGACACTTTGCTCCATGCTATTCACATTTAAATCCCTCCATTTATGGCATGTAAACAGATGTGAGCAGATAGTCACACCTTAACATTGACTGCTTGCTTCCAAGGTGACCTTCCAATGAGTCATATAATCAGTCACAGGCACAGAAATAGATCACTTGTTTTCTTGTTTCATCTTGTTACATTCACCTTAATGGAATACCACTAGTATATAGTATATAGTATATGGCATACTTAACGCAAGCTATTTAGTGAATTGTCAGTTTTCAACTGTAATAATGACATTTTATATACAGCTTGCCTGTCAGGATGCAATGCCATGTCACAGATTAATGTAATAAAAGGGATAAACTGCTGCTGAAATTGCATTGTTTTGTGCTGTAATTCTGCATAATTCTGCAATATTCTGCACTGCATCCTGATGGACTCTACTATATTGGTACATGACAGCTATATTGATAGATCATGTCCATGTTGACCTGCCTCCAAGCTTTCAAAACAAACATTGGGCTGTCCCATTGGCACAGCACTACCACTTGCTATGCCAATGACCCAGGTTAGGAAATGAATCCAGGCTGTTGGAGGGCTGGCCAGGGACGAGAAGAAGAGAGTGTCCCTAGGACTGCTCTTCTCCTGCGGGATGTGGGGGATGGGCACAGCCCAATGCTTACCTGGCCCCTGGTGAAAGCTGGTGGAAAGGCAGCCCAGGCTAATATGGTCAGGAGGGGTGGCAGACATCACAGCATGTTGCTCGGGGGTGTATGGCATGTAACATGATGTCATTGCACGCCATACCTCTCTGGGAATGAAAAACCAGGAAAATGAGACCAGGAGCAGCATGAAGATGAGGATCTGCAGGCACTGCACCTGACCAGCTGGGCATGCCAGCCTGAAGTGGATCCATTCTGCAGTGGGGTTTAGAGAACCCAAATGACCCCATGGGGGGAAAACCCCGGGGGAAGATGGCTGGCAGGTAAGTTCTAGTGGACATCAGGGTGATGGGGCTGGGGCACTCATAATAAGGTGAGCCAACCAGGAGGGAGAAAAAAAAATAAAACAATCATTGATTCCATCCCTAACTGCAAAGATCATTTCTTTGGAAAGGGTCAACTTTTGCATTATTAGGCCTAGAACCTTAATTTTCCCTGAATGAAAGACTGAAGTCCGGCCTTTGATAGAATTTGTATCCAAACATGGATACAGACTTGACATAGCAGACGATACAGCTCACGTACATGTAGTGGTGGATCTAGGGCAGGCGGCGGGTGCGGCTGCACCCCCCTCATTGCGGACCCTCACAGCAACCTGCAATTTCAGCTGCCCTACATGATTTTGCCTATTTCTCTTTAGTATGGGCTTTAGGCTGTGTGTTTCAGTTTTGTAGTGGCCACCAGATGTTTTCTGTACTCTGCCAGTCTCTACCCCTGTTGAAAGGACTGGTGTGCCCTGCAGCATCTGTGACATTTACAAAAAGGGTGGAACTGGCTGCTGTATTAGCCAATCTTGATTATTCTGAGCCCAAAGAAAAAGCATGCAGTTTTCAAGGGTATCATCTCCCCTCAGATCCACTTAATCCACAAAAATACAATGCGGATTAGGATAGAGGAGGACATACATGCTGGTTTCCAGAGTGCTGGAGAAGAATAACATTCATTAGGGTCACCGCCACTGCTGCTTTGGAGCCAATGAGCCACCAAGAACCTGCTTGCTGTAGCTCACTTTCATTTTCTATGGCATCTCACTGTGTGGCAGTGGCTCAATCAGCTCTTGCTGCATTGAGAGAGAGAGAGGGAGTTGAGAGAGTGAAAAGCTTGGAGAGAGTCCTGTGTTGCTGGGAAGACTGGAACACTGAAACTTCCTGGCCTTGCCTGACTGTCCTTCATGCTGCTACTTGCTTCCCTGCCTATTGCCAAACTCTTCTAGGTGCCTGAGTCCTATATTTGCTGCCCCTACCCTGCCTACCATGCCTCCTTGCTGCTGGCTCTGCTACCAAAGCTAGAGGAGGATGACCGGAGGACTGCCCTGCCATCATGACTGACTGCTGCCCGGGTCAGGTAAGTTGGCTTTGCAGGGTATAAAGCTAAGTTTGTTGGGGGCTGTGGAAATATTTTATATGTCACAGAGAAACAAGTAAGGGAGGGACAAAGCATGGAAGGAGGAGAAATGCAAAAAGGGATGAAGGAAGGGTGCATGCAGAAGTTGTAAAAGCATATCGGTGAGGGTTGGAGGGAGGGTATTTTTAAATTAATATGTTAATGAGGGGTAAACATTGTTGGTTAATGTAGGAAATGTCAGTGGACTAAGTCTACTACCATTTGGCTAGGTCTGTCTCTGGCTCCTATGGTCATATGTTGACAGAGGCCGGAGAGATGGGCTGCTTCGACTTGAGAAAGGTGTTGAGAAAAATTTTCCTAGCCTCTGGTGGTAGTGAGGGGCAGTTGAGCAGACTGGAACAGAACCATTTTTTCCAACATGTACTGTATACTAGTCAGCTGGTTTCATCCCTGACTCCCGTGGTCAGTTGTTGATGTGTTGGTGGAGGGGCGGTCTGAGCCAACTGGCTGACATGTTTAAAAAAAATTGTTCTGGCCTCTGGGTGGGAGGGATGGTTGAACAGCATGGCACAGAACCATTTTTTTTAAACATGTATACCAGTCAACTGGGTCTATCCCTTGCTCCTGTGATTTGTTGTTGATGTGTTGGTGGAGAGGCAGTCCGGTCTGACTGACAGACATAATTAAAAAAAATTATTCTGGTCCCTGGCTGATACAAGGGAGTGGTAGATGAACAGAGTGGCACAGAACAAGCTTTTTAAACATGTATACCAGTCAGTTGGGTTCGTTTCTGGCTCCTGTAGTCGATTGCTGATGAAGAAGTGAGGGTGGGCTGAGCCAACTGGCAAACTTGTTGATAAAAATTGTTCTGGCCTCTGGTGGTGGAGGAGATGGGGAGATAGAGCAGACTGGAACAGAACCATTTTTCTAACATGTACAGTATACCAGTCTGCTGCGTCTGTCCCTGGCTTCTGTGATCAGCTGTTGATGTGTTGGTGGTGAAGCAGTCTAGGCCGACTTGCAGACATGTTTAAAAAATTGTTCTGACCTCTGGTTGATATGAAAGAGTGGCAGATGAACAGAGTGGCAAAGAACATTTTTTTTAAACATGTATACCAGTCAACTGGGCCTGTCCCTGGCTCCTATGGTGAGCTGTTGGATGGAGGAGGGAGGGGTGGGTCTAGCCAACTGACAAGTATGGTGCTGATACCATTTTTCTGGTCTCTGGTGGGGGACGAAGGAGGGGCAGTCGAACAGAGTGGCACAGAACTACACATTGTGCTGATGTGCTTTGAGATAGTCAATTATTTGTAATTAATATTTTATGTACATTAGCATGTTAATTTGTGGTCTTCTACTGAGTTTTGTTGTATTGTTTGCCTATATAAACCAACAAATGGGTAATATAATAGGCCAAGTTGTGTGTGTCCACAGGGGTAAGGATCTGTAGCGGTGTACAGATGCAGGAATGTGCACTGCTTCAAACAACAAAACCTGAAGATTCCCAAAAGTCAAGCTGTTTAGTTTTTGAGGATCCAAGTTTTGTCAGGACTCAGTAGTTTAAGGTCAGCAGAGACATAAGGTCATGTCTGACCCACCATGCTTTATAAGCAGGGATAAAGAAAACTACTCTGTATGTTACTACTGCCTCAAAGACATAGAAGACTGGTCTCACACACATTCTAGGATATGATATCCATGAATCTAAGGTGAGCAGTTCTGATACTCTAAGAATGTGAGACCACTCTTACAATCTTATGAGTGGTCTTGGCAGTGGTGTTAATATATTGTTGATTGAGCTCGATCAGTAATATATTAATTTTTTTTAAAACCATACCAAAATGTGCCCATTTCCAGGGCAGCTGCACATTAGACAACCTTAACAGAATAAGAGTCTCTCAAACACAGAGGAAAGGAGCACTCCGATTGGTCATGAGCACTCCCTCGATCTATAATGTGCAAACATGTACTACTGTAATTCACAGGGATTCCCAAACCACTATACCATGAGAGGACTCATTGATTTCCTCAGTCAGCAGACATTTTCTAGGCTTACTTTGAAAGCCTATACTGTCTTCATAGCCACCATCTCTACTGGTAGATTGTGTCAGAGGTTCACTACCCTCTGGGAGACAAAGTACCTCCTAATGTTACCCAGAATTTACCACCTGTGTGCTTCAGGGCATGTCCCGCATTTTGCTGGAGGACACTAGATCGAACATCTCTGTATTTTTCATCTTGTTGATTCATTTGTGTATGCAGAAGACTGAGATCATACAGGCCTGACTCCAGGCAGTTTGACACACACCTATGTTTGTGCATGTGATCCATGCGCAGTACTTTCTGCAGCTGTGCTGCAGGTTGTGCTTCAGGTAGTTTGGGGTGGAATGTCCAGATATGATCATCCTTGCCTCCTAACAACAAACACACCGTTCCATCTTGCCGGTTGACAAAACAGCAGGGGTCACAGAGCTAAGAACACCTGGAAAAAAACCCTGGGAGCCTCAAAAGCTTGGATGCCTAATTTTTTTGTTGGTCTAACAAAAGTTTTATCACTACTGAACAAAAGTATTTTGTTAGTGTTGCTGTGCTTTGTTGGCTAACACAGCACCCTACAAAGTTATGTTGTATTCCTTAATTAACCACTTGCCCTTCTTTCAACGTAGATATATAGGAACCAGCTCATGAGCTATAGATAATTGTGGCATCATTGCATGATGATTAACCAGACATTTATAACGAGCTGTGATTGTTATGCTAAAGAAAGAAATGAGACATGCAATAAATAATTCATTTCTAGGAGAGGGAAAGAAGTACATGCTTAATTGGATCTTACACCCTGCCTTACCAAATAAAAATGCAGGGTATTACTTATTGTACCTCTTGGTAACTTACTAGAGAAATTGTTAAGCAATGATTTTGTGCTATGTTTTTAAAGCCACTTACAGTAGGTTTTTTAGTGGAAGCACTGTCTCCATGGTATGAGGGTAATTGTGATGCTCACACCCAGCACCAGTGAGTCTGAGCCTCTGCTCTTAGTGTGCAGGTCCACAAGCTGGCAGACAGTCGAACAGGCAGGGCCTCAGTGTGAGATCCCTTATTGTAGTTTATAGGCACTCCCTGAGAGTTCACAAATGGTATAAGAGTGTCATCTTGGACAATTTGTGTTAGAGGTTATTAAATATTAGCAATGTAATAAAAAAACATGCTAGACAATAATACAAAGGAGAGTTCAAAAAATTCCAAAACATTTTATACCACTCCCCTCCCCAAGACCCACCCACTGCACCCCTCATTCTAAAATCCGACATCTGCTACTGCATACACACAGTTCATGTAGTAACTTGTAGCCCAATATATTTTTCTTTACAGAAACAATGGTTTGGTTCATTTTTCTCTGGTTAAATGGATCTTCCACTTATCAGCTAAACCATTTGTTGTCAGTGGAAGTCCCGATTTTAACAATGAACTGTGCACACTTTTTGGAAGCTACAGCAAGTGAAAGGACAAAAATATGCGTAATACTATTTTCTATTGCATTGTACCATATTTCTGTCTATCCTTGGTGACATTTGCTATGCGTTTATGATCTTACTGTATTTATGGTATTTCTTGTCTATACCTGGTGACATTTGTTATTTACTTATTTGTTTATTTTTTATTGATATGTGAAGTTGTATGCCTGCTTTTGTAATGACTTACAACTGATCAATAAAGAAATTACTACTACTATTAAGGGGCAAAGTTAAAGATTTAACACTGAACATTTTACTTAACTCTAAATAAACTGCCACCACCACACCCGTATAATATACTGTATCTATGTATCTGTCTGTCTATAAATGAACATATGCAGTACAGTATAAGGTACCTTCCTCATGTCCTCAAAGAAAGCTTGCATATCAATATGCATTGGCGCATTACAAATCTAAATACAGCTTAATTAATTGCATTTAAATTCATTTATACAATGTTCTTAATTATGCTACCTGTCTGATGCTATTTTATGCATCCTTGATAATGAAGAGTTACTTTACAGGCATACAGTCATAGACCCATTACTGATTACACCAGGATGATCATTACCCAATTTAGCAAGTGGTACACTTCACCTTCAGGAATTAACTAGAAAAAAAGTCCTTTAAAATATTAAGTATTCAAAATAAGGTCTGCAACTCAATGAGAACAGCTACAGTAAGAACCTTGCACTATGTGAACTTGCATGCAGTCAGACATGTTGTGGGGCCTTGTACTGAAACTACAGATCAGGAAGTTGTCAAAGGCAGACATTTTATGAAAGTTAATTGCATAGTAATTGATTCATATAAAACAGAAAAATAGAAACATCTATAAATAGAATTTGATGGCAGGATATGGACCACTTGGCCCTCCTAGTCTGACCATTTTTCCCTGCTTATCCTATCCTGTCACTGCAGACCCTACTTAATCTCCAACTCCACTCCCCTTGCTTCCCAGCTAAAATTCCTTTCTGCCTATCCCATTCATGCTTGAAATCCACCACTGTTTTCGCCCACCACCCATGCTGGAAGACTGTTCCTGACATCCACTTTACTTTCAGTGAAGAAGTACTTCATCACATCCCTCCTAAATTTCCCCCTTTCATCTTCATTGGTTTCTCTGAAAAAAAGTATCTATTTGATTTTTTGGAATACACCTTTGAGCAGCAAGTGCTCTTTCACAAAGGTTCCACGTCAGTTACATTACATTACATTACATTATGTTTAGGCACATAGTCTAGCTCAGGGGAGCTTGGTCAAATGATAACATTCAAGAGACAAGGACAGTTTCAGTGATGGTGCAGACAGGGCCTAGTCTGGTATATATGATATCGCAGTTAGTAGAAACCCTGACGATTGATACATTATGGGAATACATTATTAGCCTGAGTTGGGCTTGGACTATGGGGCAGCAGGGGTTTTAAAGCTTTACTATTTTAGGGTAGCCCTCTGGCGATGGCAGTGGACAGCAGGCAATTGACAGTCACCATAGTTATCATGTGTAGCAGCAGCATGCTGCCCTCTTTATGAGTTATTTTTTCATGGATGACTTAAACTGTGACATCTTGGGTAGACCCCATGTGAGTTTTGGGAGATCGTTCATCCACTACGCAGCTTGGGTAGCAAATGAGCATTTCCCTAGGCTTGTTTTACAGTAGTGGAATTCGAGGGCTTGTCTAGTCATACTACTGATTGAATAATTATTAGTAACTGGGCAAAGAAGGTCACTGATTGCTGATGGGATTAGGCCCAGCTGGGCTTTTCTCACCAGGAGACATCTGGTATTTTAGCCTTTCAAGGAGTGGGAGCCATCCAGTTTGGGAATACAGGGAGCAGGTGTGTGTTAGTCTGTCCACAATGCAAACAAAGCAGCATACTTTATTGAGGAGCAGGTGTATCCTATTTAGGATCATCTCACAGGCTACACCATATATGGGGAAACCATAATCTATGAAGGGGAGTATTGTTGCGGAGACTGCCAGACGTCTTGCTTCCTGGGTAAGGTTCAATTTTTGCCTGTAGAGTGCTCCAAGTTTTTGATTAGTCTGTTTTTTTATGTTGTCAACAGGGGTGGCAAATGAGAGGGTGTCATCTAGGGTGATACCCAGGTACCTGAAGGTTTTAACTTGTTCCAGGGCTGCGCCGTGTGTATTGAGGATGGCCAGCTGGGGTGTCTTCTTCTTATTACGTTGCTCTATGAACATAGTTTTATTTTTTTTTTTTGTAGTTTAGAACAAGTTTGTCCCCTTCAAACCATTCTTTGAGGGCCTTGAAAACTGGTTTTGATATATGTGGTAAGAGTAGCCATTTGGGAGTTACTGTTGTAGATTACCCATCATCGGCAAATAGTATCATTTTGGAATGGGGGCAGGCTTCAGGAAGTCTGTTAATGAAAAGGCAGAAGAGGAGGGTCAAGCAATGACCCCTGTGGGACCCCAACTGTGACCCTTTTGACATTTGAGAGTACCACATCAATCTTGACCCTCTGTGATATTCCTGAAAGGTAACACCTAAACCAAGAGAGGGTTTCAGTTGAGAGGCCAAGCACGGTTAGCTTATCCAGTAACAGTTGGTGATTTATAAGGTCAAATGCCTTTGTCAAGTCTATAGTGCCTTCCAATTGACCTTTGTTAAGATCCGTGCATAGATTGTTGGTGTACTCAACTAGTACTCTACCGGTGCTATGGAGTTTTCGGAAGCCGTGTTGTTGCTTACAGAGCAGGTTATGTTTGGTTAGTTAGGAGACTAGCTGGTCAGAAACAACTTTCTCTAGAGCCTTGAATAGAACGGAGAAGATGGAGATCCATCTATAGTTAACTACATATGTACCTTTCCAGGTTTAGCTTCCACCAGCCCTTGACTGGGCGCTTCATGCCGGTGGCCACTGGTGCTGAATCCAGCTGGTCACTCTCGCCTCTCTGGCCACCCTCTCAAGCACAGGTTTAGCTTCCACCTGCCCTTGACCGGGCACTCCACACCTGTGACCACTGGTGCTGAATCCAGCCAGTCTCTCTCACTTTTTTGCCCATCCACCCAAGCACAGGTTTAGCTTTCACCCGCCCTTGACTGGGCACTCCACACCTGTGGCCACCGGCGCTGAATACAGCCAGTCATTCTTGCTTCTCTGCCCGCCCGTCCAATCACAGGTATGCCACACCCTAGCTGAGAAGCCTGGCTCCCAAGCCGAACATTCTGACTGGCTCCCAAGCTTGGTCCTGTCTCCTCATTGGCGGGTGCTCTATCCCTGCTATTTTCAGCACTGTTGGTGCCTATTTCAAACTGCGTAGTGACTTTTTTTACGGTGTTTGCTAGCTAGCTTGCATTTTGTGCATTAGAAATTACCATGTTTTGTACTTTGTGCCCAGTTTAACCCACTTTAAAAGCTATTGTTAGCCTCCGTATTCCTGCTTGTCTAAAGTAATAGTCACTGTTGTTAATACTAGTTAATTTAAATCTCTCTCTGCTGCCCTTTCTCTCCTTGGCTGTCTCACTCACTCCCTTCTTCCTCTCCAAGCTCTGCCACCTCTATCTGCATAGCTCTACTTCTCTCTTTCCCCAAACCTAACAATTTTTGCTTTTCTTTTTTCTCCTGGGAGCCTTGGCGCCACTGCCCTAGGCTGCCCCCATCCTCAATCTTGTTTCTGCCTGCCTCCTCCACTCCTCTTTTTCTCGCTTACTCCCACACTCCTTTTGTATTCCCCAGACCCACCCCAATTTGACTCCCCAACCCTTCTCTTGCTGCCTTTAATCCTAATGCCTCTCTCTCTTTCTTTCTTTCCAGGTTTAGCTTCCACCCGCCCTTGAACAAGTGCTCCATGCCTGCGGCCACCAGCGCTGAATCTAGCCAGTCGCTCTCGCTTCTCTGCCTGCCCGCTCAAGCACAGGTACACCACACCCTAGCTGAGAAGCCCTGCTCGCAAGCTAAACATTCCAATTGGTTCCCAAGCTCGGTCCAGTCTCCTCATTGGCTAGTGCTCTATCCCTGCTATTTTCAGCACAATTGGCACCTATTTCAAACTACGTAGTGACTATTTTTACGGAGTTTGCTATCTCGTTAGTATTTTGTCCCACCCACCGTCCCGGCCCTGACCTCAACCTCTGTTAAATACACTTTCTCCCCCCTCGGTACCACCCCTGCTCTCCCCCTCATCCTACTAGTCCTCCCTTAAAGTGACATGTGCTGTACATTGGGTACGCCTCACCTCTGAATCAAGTCACTCTACTAAACCCCAAGCCTGTCCTGAAGGCCATTTTAGACGAGCTTTCCTGTCACTAATCCAGTACTGAATAATTAAATCACTCCATACCTCCACCACTAAAACTATAATTCTTCTTTCAGTGCTAGCCCCAGGCCAGCTCTTCTACCCCAGTCTGTTCCAAAACCTAACTAAAAACCTGTATTCAAACCATTCTCTCCTTAATATACTGACTCTCCTCCTTTCAACACTTACTCCAATTTTTCCACTTTGGTTATCTCATACTAAAAGGCCCTACACAAGTTGATCCTATACTTCATTCTGGTGTCATATTTCTTCACATCGGCCCTCCCTGCCACCCACACAAATTGCAACTACAAATCCACTCCAGCTCCACATGTCCCCCATGCAAGATCCTCCAATCCTTTATTAAGAACACACCCTGTTACTCTCCCACTCACCTCCCTTCTGGTAGGTCCTAGTATCCTGTCTTCCCAGATGATAACCCCAGCATCGCTTATCAGGGTCATCAGATCAGCCTCCAAGGTCATCCTAAACTGCAGGAGATTTTAAACTCCCAGTTGCTGACTCCTTCCTCCTTCTTGTCCTTCTCCTCGCTGGAGATATGGAACCCAATCCGGGTCCCCAGACCAGTCCCCAACTCCTAAGCTCCCACAAAGGACTCTGTATCACCCACATTAACATCAGAAGCCTTCTACCCAAAATTGATCAGCTTATCTGCTGGATGACTGAGCACTCTCCAGATATCCTATGCCTAACAGAAACCTGGCTCTCTGCCAGGACCCCAGACTCATTCCTAAATCTTCCTAACTACACTCTGCTCAGACAGGACTGAGGGAAAAGAGGTGGGTGTGTGGCCATATACACAAAACAACCTCTCTCATGCACGGTCACTTTTAAGAAAGCACACCCTAGCTCCCATGAAATCTTCCTGGCCCATCGCGTCCTCCATGTCTTCCTCCCTTTATTTTATTGGAGTACTTTATGTCTCACCCCACCTTGCATGAGATTCTCTTGTCTACACCCTTGCCACCCTGCTGACCTTACCTCCAAAGAGGAACTAGTTCTGCTAGGCAATTTCAATCTAGACTGGCTTGCCCCCTCCTTGAAGGCCTACACTACCAAAATAGAGTCCCTTAATCTTACTCAACTACTAAATTAACCCATCCATTTCAACCCACACTCCCAAAACAGACTGGATCTTCACTTCCCACCCCCATAGGGTAGCCTCTTCTGGCATCCTTACTAATGCACTAAGTGACCACTGCATTACCTACAGCATCAGAAAAACTTGTATGCCCATGTCAGCCCCAAAGTACATAAATACTCGCTCCTTAAATGCATTGGACAACGGATCCCTGCTAACTAGCCTTAGTCACACTGACTGGCACCTGGTATACTCTGCCTCAAACATTGATGCTGCCCTCTCCTACTTCCTGCACATATTTACAACAATCTGGGACTCTCACACCCCTCTGAAAAAGCTCAGGGTAAGAAAATGCCACCATCAATGGATCTCTGCCCCCATACTTGACAGATGCAAAGCCCGAGACAAAGCCTGGTTTATTTTCAAATCCCACTAAAACCCATTCAATAGGCAAGTCTACAATACCCTCCACAACCAATGTTCCAAGGCCATAAGACAAGCGAAAGCGGATTACTTCAAAATGCAACTGGCTCATGCTTACCCCTCCAAATTCTGGAATGTAGTTCACTCACTTCTCAAGCCACCTGCTCAACCCTGTTCTCCTGCCTTCATGCAAGATGGCTAGCTTATTGCTGACCCCATCTGCGTTGCTGAAACCCGTAACAAATTTTTCACATCTTGCACTGTACCACTAGGTGCCCCCCTCAACTCCTTGCCACCCCAAACCCCCGTCACAACAACTTCATATTCTCTCCCATTTCTGAATATGAGGTCCTTGCAGCCCTCTGCTCATTAAGTATCAATAAATTGAGCCCAGATGGGATCTACCATAAGCTCCTGCAGATCTCAGCTCCAGCAATTAGCAAGCCACTCAGCCATCTACTCAACCTCTCCTTTTCCACAGGCTCGGTCCCTCAGTCCTGGAAGTCTGCCTCCATTATTCCTCTCCACAAAGGCGAGGACCCCTCTTCTCCCGGTAACTACAGGCCAATCTCCCTCCTCCCAGCTCTGGCCAAGTTACAGGAGTTACTGGCCCACTCTTGGCTATAAGAATATCTAACTGCAAACAATCTCCAATCTCCCCACCAGTCTGGCTTTAGGAAACAGCACTCCACTATTTCCTCACTCCTGCGTGTCACAAACCATGTTCACATTGCCTCTGACCAAGGCCTTCTCACCCCCACTGTGTTTGTTGACCTGGCCAAGGCCTTTGACTCCGTGTCTCACCCTATCCTCCTAGGAAAACTAGCTGCAGCAGGCCTAGCTCCTATCACCATTCAGTGGTTCAACTCCTACCTTACCAACAGGTCACAGTCAGTCAAAATCATTGATGTCTCATCTCCCCCTTCCCATCCTAGCTGGTGTCCCACAGGGCTGTATCCTTGGTCCCAGCCTCTTCTCCCTCTTCATTAATGACCTTCCCTTCTCCTGCATTAAATCCAACATACATATACCTGTATATGCGGATGACACTATCCTTTTCACCTCTGGCTCATCTATTTGCGAAGTCCAAGCTACCCTCCAATGCTATTTCAATAATATACAGCATTGGTTCAACCAAAACCTATTAAAATTAAACACTAACAAAACTGTATCTATGGTATTTGGCACAACACGGAAGCTCAGCAGATCCTCCCCCTTCCCCCATCACCTCCCTGGATGGAATCCCTCTCGACCAGGTCACTAAATACAAATACCTGGGTGTTTGGCTTGACCCCAACCTATCCTTTATGTCTCAGATAGATGCGACAGTTACTAAACTACACCCCAAACTTGGAATGTTATACCGACACAGAGACTCTCTCCTGCTCCCTGCTCGATGTCAAATTGTAACTAAAATGATTCTCCCCATTATTGACTATGCGGGCGTAGTCTACTGCACTGCTCCACAACCTCCCTATCTATGTTGGATACCCTCCTAAACTCCTTCTGCTGCCTTGCTACCAACTCACCCATTAGAACCCATCACTGTGATCTATACACCTCTCTAGGACTGACTCTGCTGTCCCACAGATGTTATATCCACTCTTTCAACCTTATATCAACATTCTGGTTCAACATGCTACCCTCCTACCTCTTGGATATTCTCTCCCTTACCTCTGACCTCCCTTATCAACTGAGACGCTGAAACGAATGATCCTTTTGCTTATCCCATCCATTTTCCTCCTCTGGCAAGTCTGCTTTCTCCTTCAGACTCCCTAGCTTGTGGAACTCACTAGCCCCTTGTATAAGGAACTCCTCCTCTCATCACAGCTGCAAACAACAGCTATGCTCCTTACCTCCTCCCCCCACCTCTGTCCCAGATGACTTTCAACCTCCTCTCTACTGTCTCTTGTGTCTTCTGCCTCCTAAGCACTTATCACACTACGCTTCTCATTGTATGCACTTTATATTTTTGTATTTTTCCTATCTCGACAGGAAATTACTTTCTCATGTTTGATGTACACTATTGTTACCAATTTCTCACTGTAACGAATGTTCAGCCATCTCAATAGCCATTAATGTTCAGTTATGCTGTATAAGTTGCTGTTACTTATGTCTTGTAAGCTAATTGTATGTACTCTCATTCCCCCTCCCCTTGATCGCACCTGGAATTGAGCCTCTGCTCAGTGTGCCTTTCCCGGTTATTAATCATTTAAATAAAAAATAAATAAAATAAATTGGTGCATTTTCCACTACTCTGCTCCTGTATCTTATTTAACTCTACAAGATATTTATAGGTCACTATCGTGTTCCCCTCTCCCTTCTCTTTTTGAGGGTTTACATATTCACATCATTTAGCCTCTCCTTGTAGGGCTTCTGATGAAGCCCCTAAATCATTTAAGTGGCTTTGTTCTGGATAGCCCCCACCCTATGTCCTTTCTGAGATGTGGTCTCCAGAACTAGACACAGTACTCAAGGTGGGGTCTTCCCAGTGATCTATACAGTGTAAACATCCCCTTCCCCTTTCTGCTAGTGGTGCCCCTCCCTATTCACTCCAGCATTCCACTGCCCTATCCACTGCCTTGTCACACTGTCCTGCCACCTGGAGGTCATCAGATATGATTACCATAGGTCCCTTTCCTGGTTGACCGTCAATACCTTTTCTCCCATTTTATACTCTTCCTCTGGGTCTCTGTGTCCTAGGTGAATGATTTTACTTTTTTCCATTGAAACCCAGATGTGCTCTTAACTACTCCTCAAGTTTTTTCAGGTCTCTGTACTTTCTTTCCACCCTTTCTGATGTGTCTACCCTATTGCAGATTTTAGTGTCATCTGCAAAGAGGCATACATCCCTTACAGCTCCTCTGCAATGTCAATTATAAAGACATTAAAGAGGACTGGTCCCAGTACTGAGCCCTTAGGCACCCTACTGGTCACCCCCTTCCCTGGAGTGAACTCCATTTACTGCCACCCTCTGTCACCTATCTGTGAACCAATTTCTTACCTAGTTTACTACCTTAGGACAGAAGCACCAAGTGAGGTCGACAATGAAAATGCCAACCTCTGACATACCGAGGCACACACGACGCTAGACAGTGCCACCTGCCTCTACTGCCCCTCGTGACCCCAGACTTTAGGATTATCAACTCCAGGTCAGAGTTGGTGCGAGGGGCAGAACACGGGGGAAGCGAAACACGGAAAAAGAACCATTACATCAATTGTCGCCATAATGGCTTTTTTTAGTGTTTCGCGTCGGGGTGTCTACCTGAAGGGGTGCACCACCTTAGGACCCACCCTATAACTGCCTAGTTTCCCCATGAGTCTACTATGTGGTATAGTGTTAAATGTCTTACTAAAATCTAAGTAGGCCATGTCCACCACCCAACCCTTATCTAATTCCCTGGTCACCCACTTAAGGAAGTCTATCAGATTTGGCTGACATGATCTACCCCCATGAATCCATACTGCTTCTGGTCCTGTAACCCACTGGATTCAACATACTCCACAATTTTTACCTTTAGCAGCAACTCCATTGACTTCCTCACTATTGGTGTCAGATTGACTGGCCTATAGTTGCCAGTCTCCTCCCTCCTACTGTTTTTATGAAGTGTGACCACATCTGCCACCTTCCAGTTCTCTGGAACTACTCCTATTTCCAGTGAGTTGTTGAACAGGGCTATCAGAAGTGCAGCCAGTACATTCCTGAACTCCCTCAGTACCCTCGGATGCACCCTGTCTGGCCCTATGGCTTTGTCCACTTTCAGATTTGGGATCCCCTTCAGGACTCTCCTTTGTAAATGGACTTGTGTCAACCTGCCTCCCCCAGTGCTTCTGCTGCTTTTATCTTGCCCATTCCCTTCCTCTTCCTCTGTGAAGACTAAACAAAATGGTAATAGTAACCGCACAATGAAAATAGAAAATAGAGTTAGAACTGTTGTTCCGACCATAGGTCTTCTTCAGGAATTATCTAAAATAGAAAAAAGCAAAGTTATTCCCCCCTCCCTTTTTCTTTTTTTCTCTTTTAGATAATTTCTGAAAAAGACCTATGGTTGAATAGTTGATTCTAACTCTTGTTTCTGTTTTCAGCATGCATTTAATACTACCATTTTGTTTTGTTTTCAGACCACATGCTGATGCAGCACTTTCAAAAGTTATTTGTTCAGGATATCTGCTTTTCCTTATCCCTTCTGCACAGTCACCCCTGCCCTTCTTAACCTTACAATCCCCCTGCTTGTCTTCCTTTTTTCACTTAAGTACCTAAAAAAGGTATTGTCCACTTTTGTTATCCCTTGGGCTATTTTCTCAGTTTGCTCTTTTGCACCCCTCGCCCCTTTCCCTGCTTGTGAGAACCATAGTGATTTCTTTTTTTCTCCTGCTTTTGCTTCTCTCCTTTGCATATAGGCTTATTGCCTTCACAATGCCTTCACTTAACTTAACCCACTGTTCTCCACCCAGGACCTCCCCCTGCTAGGTAATTTCTGAGGCATTCATCTAATTTTTTTTTAAATCTGCCCTCCTGAAGTCTAGGACCCTCAACCTTGTTTGGTTTGCTTCCACTGCCATCCTTACATTGTACCACACTGTACAGTGTTCACTGGTCCCCAGGTGGCCTCCCATCTTGATGTCTGCAACATTGTCCCTGTTTGTGAGCACCAGGTCCAGTACTGCCCCATCATGAGTGGGCTCCCTGACCAGCTGCCTGAGAAATGCCCCCTGCAGAGAGTCTAGGATGCCCTTGCTTCTGGCAGAAGCTGTAGCTGGGAATCTCCGATCTGTATCTAGAAGATTTATATCTCTCACCAACAGCACCTCCCCTTTATCTGCTATTGTGCTAATGGCTTCCACAAGTGCCCTGTCCAGTTTCTTCCCCTGTGCTGGAGGTCTGTAGCTCTCCCAAGTGCAGATTGTGGATCCAGTTCCTGTTCACAGGGTAACACACAGTACCTCCATCCCCATCATTCCCCTTGGTTTCCTTGTATCTCCATTACCTTAATACTCTCCCTTACTTATAGATCCATCACCCTCACTTCTTTCTCACCATATCTTTCTTGAATTGAGTATGGCCTGGTATGGCCGTGTCTCTGTTATGGTTTCTTGTGCACCTTGACTTGGTAATGGCTACAATATCTAGACCTGCTTCCGTCACGATGGCCTCTAGGTCTGGAATTGTTTTTCGTAGGTTTCTTGTGTTTGCAGACATGGCCTTTAGGATTTTGTTCCCACTCTGCCTTATAATCTCACTCTTTTCCCTTCTGCCCTGCTTCATTTCCCCTCTCTTTTTACAACTTTTGTTCCCATCCCATAGAAATATAAACAGAAAAACAGCTTTTGAGGTCAGCACTAAAGCTCCTGTGAACAAAGGGACAGTCTCACTGCACTGTTACAAAAAACCTTTATTACTGTACACAAAACATGTATTGCAACATTTTAGGAAACTCCAGATGTAAAACAGGAAGTTCTCACCCATGTGTAAGGTGGTGAAAGTCGTTCCAAACATCTCTGTGTGTACAATGGGCTTGATGCTTACAGAAAAGGTGCCTTTCTTCTTTGTTGTGCAAAGTCACTAATCCAGAAATGCCAAATCCTTAAGTTAAAGCAGAAAGGTAGCTAATATGCCACAAATACAAAGTGAAAGAAACAGGACACTAAACCAGCAGCACACACGAGCGTGGTCAGGCCAAACATACAGGTAGTGCGCTTACGTACTGACCACATTAGGTCATCTTCAGAGCATGCTGCCTCAACCCATAGACAGTGTTTTATGCAGGACTCCTTAAAATTCCAGTGTATAATTAAAAGAAGGTGCCGTATGCAATACTATAAATAGAAAGTGCTTGTTACAAAGTGCTGTTTTTTTATAAGAAACCTGTGATATAAATAACAGAATAAAACACATTAGTTAATACATTAAAAGCAGCTAAGCATATCATTGCACAAAACATTTCATGAGGCGGAGCCAAAAAGTTTTGCTTCTATATGGGTAGAGCACGAACAAATTATTCACATACATTAACAGAAGTCAGATGATGCAAAGACAGAACCAGAAAGTCATATCTTTAGCACAGAAAGAGAACACAAAAGTCATACCTATGCTTGGGGATGAATGTCTAAAGTAACCAAAAATAGATGGGGGTATTTTTACAGTGTTGAGGGTGGGGGGATGAAAGAAATAAGATATCTTTACAGTTTTTTATGTTGGCTCGCACTTGTGCAGCCAACATATTGCAATAGTAGCAGATCTGGAAGTGCGGTCACTGTGGGCGAATGCAGGGCATGCATCAGTAGATGCGTCCCTCATTCCCCAATAAGGCAGCTGCAGGAGGGTGACACCAGCAACACATAAACTGGCCACCAGATCAAAGAAAAGGTCCGCTGCAATGAGAGCAAAGCTTCTCACGCAGCTGCATGCCTTTCCTGGTGAACCAGTTTTTCAAAACATGGTGGCATGCAGCCGCAGAATGCCCCAACCCACTTCATTTGCTGAAGGGGGAGCCCACTCCCCGTTGACATAATACAACCCCCCTCCCATTTAAAGTTTGTGCAGAGGCGGTGCCCAATCCCCCTTGGGATCATGTCCCCCCTTCCAGTTTAATTTGCCGATGGGGAGTCCACTCCCTGTCGGCATAATTCCCCCCCCATTTGTTGTGTGCTGAAGGGGGTGCCCAATCCCCGTCGGCTACAGAACCCCAAAAAAAACACTCAGGTGGCACGCTGGGAGCCCACCCCAGCATACCAAATGCCCTAAAAGAAAAACCGTCCCACAATTTTATTTTTTTAAACCTGCAAAGCAGAAAATGGTCCTCTCAACTCCGTGGCCCTGCCCCAACCGCGCCACCCTCTGTGCACCCTGCCTCCCCACACCCCTCACCCCATGCTTACCTCCAGAGCATGGCACGATGATCTTTGGTGGACTGGGAACACGTCTGCACTCTTCAAAGCTGACTACAAACTGAAGAAATGCCGGTAAGCTGTATAATGGCATAAATAGGGTTTTTCAACTTTGGGGCATATCTTGGGCATTTTTGGGAATTTTGGCACCACATTTTCAACATGGGGTTATTGGGACCCCTCCTCATGAATTCAGTCACTGTCATGGTGTTATCTGGTCCCAAAAGGTGATTTTGCAGTTACTGTGCGGAATCACCTTTCAGGACCAATTAACAAAACAACAGTGCCACTGTTCATGGTGGGGCTCTCAAAAAGCCTATGTTGCACATTTGGTGAAAAAATAAAAAAAATGGCTATTTTACGAGCGTGCATTATGCAGTTTCCATGCTGGCTCATAACTTTGTGAATTTGTAATATTTTCACTCCAGATTTTCAAAATTGTAATTTTTCCACACCTCCTTATGAACAGTACAGCTATCATTTTATGTGTTTTCGAACATCCGGGTCAGAATAGCATGGTCGCTCTGTGAAATCAGTTTTCAGGACAGTTTGAGAAAATGATGGTGACACTGTTCATGAGCAGAGGTCCTAAAATGCCTATGTTGAACATTTGGTGATGAAAGTCCATAAAATGACTGTGTTATAAGTGTGTGTTGCGAAGTTTCCACGCAACCTTGTAACTTTCCAAATTTGCAATATTTTCATGCCAGATTTTCAACACTGCCATTTTTTTACATCTCCTTATGAACAGTATAGCTGTCATTTTTCATATCCTACCCAAAATGTGTTTTCGCACCTGTGGCGCACAATGGCGTGGTCACTGTGGGAAATCAACTTTTGGGACAGATTAACAAAATCACAGTGCCACTGTTCATGAGGGGAGGTCCCAAAATGCCTATGTTGAAAGTGTGGTTAAAAAAATCCCAAAAATAATTGAGTTACTTATGTGTGTTGCGCAGTTTCTATGCCTGCTCATGACTTCACCAATTTTTCATATTTTCACTCCAGATTTTCAGCGTTGCCATTTTTTTACACGTCCTCATGAACAATACAGTTGTCATTTTCCACATCCTTCCCAAAATGTGTGTTCATGCCTGTGTTGCCAAATGGCGCAGCCACTGTGCAAAACCCCCTTTTGCTAACAAACTGATGGTGCTGCTCTTCATGAGCGGGGGTCACAAAAAGCCCATGTTGAAAATTTGGAGTGAAAATACTAACAAACGCCTACTGCATTAGGGTTTCCAACTGTAACATCCCACTATGTAGAGACTGACAGGGATCGGGGTGTGACTTGGGATCATTGGCTGTAATGCTCATGTCATTCCACCTCACCCCCACCCACCCTGCAGCCACTGACAGGCATTGAGGTATGCCTTGTAGTGTTTAGCCCTAAAGTTCACCCCATTCTCCTATACTGCACCCATCTCAGCATATTTTCTTATGGAATGGGGTAAATATGAGGCCCAAAGACCCCAAAGCACACCACAACACTTGTCAGTGTCTACAGGGTAGGGTGAGGTAAAATGGCATGATCATTATAGCTGATGACCCAAAGGCATGCCCCAATGCCTGTCAGTCTCTGCAGGGTGGGGGTGGGGTTGGCATCAGTTCAATACTTCACTACCATTCCTATTATGCATCTCTAACTCCTGCACTACCAATGCCAGCGAGACAACATTCGGCACTGACAAATGCTTGTTACTTATTAAGATAGCTATGCAGTGGAATATCTTCATTAAGTCCAAAAGGAAACAAAAACAAACTGCCTAAAGTAAAAATCCAAAATGCTTCTCTTTGCAATAGCTTCATCCCCAGATCCCTTCCTCTCAGACCTGTTTCTATCTTCTCCTACCCTACGAATCTCAGTGATGCAAAAAAACCCTCTTGCTAGTCTAAACTTCTTTTCCGCCTATGCCATCCTAACCTTCCTGGTAACTTTCCTGGAAACCCTTAACAAATCTTCCAAAATTGTCCCTGAAACAGAAGTTAGGCTAATTGGCCTGTAGTTCTTAACATCATGTCTAGAGACTTTTTTTTATAAACTGGTATAATATTAGCTTTCTTCCATTCCGGGATGACCCTGCCCAAGGATAGTGATTTTTGTAAAAGAGGCACAGAGGCTGTTATGTTGCCAGCAAGCATCCCAGTGCCTGATGAATATAAAGTTTTCCCTTACTGACTAGTTTCTAACCTAGGCATTTATTGAGACAATGCTTTGCTGGTGGTTGCTACAGGGAGTTGAGCTAACCAACATACAGTGTATGTGCAATTGCAATAATATATTTTATCTCATAGTCTCTTATTATTTATGTAACCCTGGTGCCGTTGTACCGAGGGCTACTACCCCTGCCTTGGTGGCCACTAACAAGGTTGAGGGGCCTGAGTTCCTAAGATTAACTTTAAACTAGTTCTTCCCAAGATAATAAGGGCAACAAAGATGGTACATGGATTGCATCACAGGTCATATGAGGACAGGTTGAAGGACTTGAATATGTACTCCCTGGTGGAGAGGAGGGAGAGAGGGAATATGATAGAGACATTCAAGTATCTTACAGGGAAGAACAGGGTGCAGGAATACACTATATTTAAGCGAAAAAGATGTTCCAGAACTAGAGGGCATGGGATGAAGTTGGAGAGAGGACGATTCAGAGGAAACGTGAGGAAGAATTTCTTCACAGAACGAGTGGTGGACAAGTGGAACACCCTGCCAGAGGAAGTGGTGGGGGCTGAAACAATCATGAGATTTAAGAATGCATGGGATAGACATAAAGGAATTCTGGAGGTCAGGGGTGAGGGGCAACAGACTTCTAGGAAAACATAAAGCGAACTTACAAGCTCAAATGGGCAGACTGGGTGGGCCGTAGGCCCTTATCTGCTGACACTGTCTATGTATCTATGTAATAAAATTGTGCAGTGCCTCCACCCAGAGTATACCTTTTAGTGGGTTGGCTTTAACCTGGTACAACCCTCTGGGATGCTGTACCCACCCACATCACTGTAATGCCACCCCAAGCATGACCCGATAACATTTCCCCACAATTAAACATTTTATAATTATTGACCTACTACCGATAATATGCTCAAGAGACAGGTATCTGCAAGAACAAACAACAAGTTTATTTACATGGTGGAGGGTTAGGAAGGGCAAGATGGAATAGTGTTTATGCTGTTTATAATTGATAAAAGTACTATTGGTTTGATTAGTTTGATTTAAAACAAGTACAGTAAACACTTTGCATTCAGATTCCCATCATAAATCACAGTGGAACCCATCAACCCTATCTAACTAACTGCATAAATAATCAGTTGACACATTTCCCATTGATGCCCACACTGGTACCAGTTCTCAAAAATGCATAAGAGCCCACAATCCTACACATAACTTGGGTACCCAGTAATTAGCAGTTCTTAAAGGTGCAGGCCCAGTGATAATTGCAACTGTATGTTGGCCAGCTAGTTGGGGTCCTTGAAGAAAACATAGAGGATAATGTATGGGCATGCATCAGTAACCGGTTTGTTAACCGCCGAGAGGTTGCCATGGTGACCATGTAAACCTCAAGAACGAAGCTTGAGAGGTTTATGTAGCCATGGCAACCTCAAGCCAGTTATTCAAACCGGTTGCCGATGTATGACCATACATTATATTTCATAGTGTATGGCCATACATTTCAATTTAAAAACTTAAGGACGATCCTTACTATTTAAATCTTAGTCACTGCCGCAGCCATTCTGAGTCATGCATTCACCACCATGACCGTTTCTGGAAGGCTGTCGGTTGTGTAGTACACATGCCCAAAGCGATCCTTGTTGTTAACCTATTGATGTGCCATAGCATCGATAGGTTAACAACACTGGAACAGATGAACGATGGTTAACAACCCTAGGAAATGATGATTTCCTATGGTTGACATTGTTCTACCATACATTATAATCAGATTAATCAATGCAATTCACTGGTAAAACTCAAAAAATTTGCATCCATGGCTGGATGGGCCAGTCTATTTAAACACATTCAGCTATGCACAGTCCCTTTTATCTTTGTGGCAGGGCATTGTCCCAGTCTACTTACAGATTAGGAGTCACATCCAGATTGTAGCAGACTGTCAAGATGATTTCAGCAGGCAGAAACTCTGACTCTGGAGATTAAGATTCAGGCAAAGTTTAACAGCCAGGCATACTGAAACTGGCTGCATAGATTTTAACTTCTGAAGGCTGTGTCCCCTTTTTGACTGGAATCACTTTTCTGGAAAGATCAGGCTGGGACCCAGGCCAGCAAGTCTCAAACTCCACATCCAGGTTATGCCCCTTAGGAGAAATGCATATGGCAGTGCCAAGGTGACACACTACTAGGCTGTGTGCCAAGCCCAATCCAGTGGTTGTGTAGCATTCAGCACATTTACCAAAGTTAGTACGGTTACATCTTATAGTAACTGCATCAATAGTCACAGTTCCTTTTTCATGTGCCCCACATGACAGACGTAGACCATTTTCCGGTCAGCCAGAACTGTCAACTAGGCACATTCCCAATGATTTTAGGGGCAAGCACTCACACTCTACACTGCAGAGTGAACAACTAGATCCCAGGCAATGGCTCCCAAGCAGCTCACATGACACAGTCTCTTCAGCATGGGTGGTTCCCCCTAAGGTTAGGGCTGACCTATCTTTTCACAGTCCTTGCACAACAGCTACGAGCTTAGGTGCATTTCTTGCATAACACCAAGCAACATGAACTTAGCTTTTACCACTTGAGACACTTTTGCTAAACTTGAGCTTGAGACATGGCTCACTACCAGTTGAATAAACTCAACTTGACTTAGCTTGAAGCAAGGCTCCCTACTATTTTTACAGGCTTTGCTTGTTTGCAAAGCTGACACCGCTGGCCTTTGCACACCCAGATACACATTACTTGGAAGCAACTTACTTCTGTAGCTCTCTAGGCTCACAACATGTTACTTGGCTTGGCGTTAAGACAGTTCATAGCAGCTATCTCAGGCTCACAATTACAACACAGTCCCTTGTGGTTCTCACTGGCTTTTGCTGCTCCCCACTGGACATACAGACGGTTACTGGCCCACCAGGCACTGTCCAGAGAAGTTCCATGTGGTCAAGGAACTCCCCATTCAGTCCTGTGGTATTACTTAAATCAGACACATTTATATACTTGAAACTGAATCCTTCTCTGGTCACTAAGCAGATGTCCAGCCTTTCAGGCTTTGGTTAAATTAGGGTGCCAACAGACAGTCACATCCTGAACTTGCTGGGCTTCTCTGCCCCTAACAGACTTTCTGAAACTTGTACTTGTTAGACACAGATTTACTCACTGAGGTAACTTGGCTGAAATGTCTTTCTTTTCTCTGAGGGATACAGGATTGCTTCAGCACTGTCACTGCTAGGTTAGAACTTCCATTCAGTTCTCTCAACGCTGAAGGTTCAGGTTGCCCACCTTTTTCGTGAAATGTGGAAAGGTGCTGGCTAGCCCTGGAGGACAATCTGGCAACCCCCAGGCTAGCGATCTCTGTTGTCTGTATCCACTTTGTTTCTCTGGCAGAAGAAAGCCCCCTTCCCTGTCAAGGGGCTCACACTGGGTCAGTAGGCCAATTCTGGAGCAAAGGGCCTGTGCTCCCACCCCTGTGGGGGGCCCACGCTGGAACTCCTAGCACAGCCCCAAAACACTGTCTTTTATGGAGTTATTCTGAGTCTCCCTATTGGCTGGAGCTACTTGCTGCTCCCACAGTGATTGGTTGATCCTGCTTGTCAGTCCAGAAAATAAATATTCATTACCCTCACTTGATGCACAATAGACTCCATGTTTTGGCCCCTGAAATTAGGTCCCTGCAGTTTCCCCATAAGCACTTTGCAATGTCCCATAAGCCCAAGGCAAAAGTCCCACAAATTCTGGCCAAAATCCTGGTTTTCCGATTGTCTGTTGCTACTTGAATGCTACTAAAATGGTTGCTTGAATACACAGTCCCTCTGCAGATTTAACACGGTCCCAAACAAAAGTCATGGTGCACCCAAATTAAACTCTTTATTTGGTTACTAATCAAACAGGTTAATAGCTGCTTTTGTGCCCTTTTGATTTCTGCCCACAGTTAACATTTCACTTCGAGCTCAGGTGCATTTCTTGCATAACACCAAGTAACATGACCATCTCTGGGCCATAGCCAGAGCCACAGGCTCCATGACAGACATACAGAAGTATAAACAGGCACGTAACCTATGCACCTTGCAAATCAGGCAAATGAAGAACTCTTATTTCAAAAATGCCCTAGCAACCACCTGGGGTGACGGGAGATCTTTCTGGGATAACATCCGACATATTATGGGTAAGCAGTCAAAATCCTCTCCCACTATAATGAATGTTGATGGCTCCACTACCCTTGACCCAAAGGTTATGGCAGATGCCCTAAATAAAACCTTCACAGACCTCGGTGTGGTCCTCCTGCCAGACTTCTTCTCAGACTTGATCTTGCCAAAACTCATATCCCCTATCACCTCACCTGACCAACCGCTATTTCACTTTAAAATAGTTAAGGCGCATGAAGCCTACAAATATCTAAAAAGGCAAGCTCTAAATCCAGAACAAGCAGTGATACTATTGATCTAAAAATTCTGTCTCTCACCTTGGAAGAAGTGATCCACCCTCTCACCAAAATTTTCAGTCTTTCCCTCTGCCGTAGTCAATTTCCCAGCAAATGGAAGTCTGCTATAGTCACACCGGTGCCCAAAGGTGGTGACAAATCCACACCAGGGAATTATCAACCTATATCAATACTTCCACCCCTCTCCAAAGCCCTTGAATGCATCGGTTAACCAACTTTCAGACTACCTGTAAAAGTATAATATACTCTGCATGCAGCAACACGGATTTAGGAAAGGGCACAGTACGTCGATGGACTAGATTTCTCAGGAGAAGTTCACAATGCCATGGACAAGGGATACCAAACCGGAGCTGTTTTCATTGACCTCACAAAAGCGTTTGATACTGTTCACCATGGCTTACTAATATCACTACTGCATAGTCTTGGGCTCGCTGAAGGACCAGGTACCTGGGTTAAAAGTTATCTGGCACAATGCACACAAGCAGTAAAAATCTCTGATGTACTCTCTGACTCTAAACTGGTCCTCTCAGGTGTCCCTCAGGGATCAATTCTAGGCCCTCTCCTTTTTAGCCTGTTACTAAACTCTCTCCCTGATTCCTGCCCAGAAAAAATAATCCTATATGCTGATGACGCCGTAATTCTCTCCTCTCACAAGGATCCCGAACCATTACGTCAGAGCCTGCAACTTGCCTTCTCTCATGTAGAAAAGTGGTTCCTTGATCACAAGCTGGTCCTTAATCACAAAAAAACCAAAAACATGCTTTTCGCCAGTCATCAAAACAGAAAAAGACATATTCCACTCACAATAAAAACTTACCCTGGAAATACACTTGAACAAGTGACTACATTTAAATACCTTGGAATCACTTTTGATCAATGTCTTACTTTTGTGACCCACATTGATAACACAGCGAAAACAGTGAACCAACGCATTGGAATCCTGTTTCGGAACCGTCAATTCCTTAACCAAGCTGCTCTGAGGATTTCTATACAAAGCTCCGTCATCTCAATCATAGACTATGGCCTAATTATCTATGGCTCTGCCACTACCACCGCACTAAGGCACATCTCAACCGCCCTAAACAAGGCTTGTCAACTTCTCATTGGAGCGCAGAGATGGACCCACACCTGTGAGCTCTACACGGAAACTGGCTGGTTACAACTCTCTAATCGCCTAATGTATCTCACATGCTTGATGGCAAAAAAATCAATCTTGGGACTCACTCCGCAGTGTATCCAAGACCTACTCTGCCTGAAAACCGACACTCTTCCCACCAGAAGATCTGAGCACCAACCTTTTCAGGTCCCCAGATGCCGGACTGCTCAGGGACAAAGATCTTTTGCCTATCGTGCCCCTACCTGGTATAATGCCCTGAGCTTACTCACTCTATCCTCCACATCACTGGGAGCTTTCAAATCTATGCTTTACGCTCACCTCTCAGCCTCCAGCTCCTGTGACTGCTTTGACTAAAGACTCTTCCCTCTTACTGCTCTTACAGTTGACCATCCCTCTCCATACCCCTCACTTGACAAAGACACTTGGAGTACCTCTAACTGCTCCTGTCTGCTACTGACTTTCTCCATCTATCTCCTCCTACTTTTCCCTCCTTATCCTTCCTTAAATGCCCCTGAGTTTGTTTCTTTCTTTCTTGAAAATGAATTATTACTGATTATTGCAGCCTTTGTAAATTGCTGACCATTTGTTGTAACATGTCATGTTTGTATGTACTTTTATGACGTGGAACCTTTGTAAAAGAGCCTTGGCTCAAAGGTATTAATTCCTAGAACAATAAACTAAACTAAACTTCAGTCCTTATCCTGTCTCTGCTGCCAATATTTAAGGACCCAGGCAGCAGACAGACATTTTCCCTGAGTCCCAATGTGTTAGATCTGGTGCAGCCAGTACATTTGTTTTATTTAAATTCCTTCCTCACTGTTTAGTAGTCCCTTTTGTGTCCTTGGAGGTACTGCCCTTACTACACTATTATGTACATTTATACAGTGGCAGCACCTCCGAAATTTGCAGCCCAAGAGAAAACAATGGACCCACTCATGAATATTAATAGCCCCAACTTATTCATGATACTGGGCCCAAGAACATGCAGTGTGCACGGCACTCTTTTAATAATTTAATTTGTGTCTCCCTCTGGGCCACCAGAGTCACCAATCCCTGCAACTATCGGGGATCATGATCACTGGAGGAGCCAGTTTGTTGACTGCAGTGGCGATCCGATCAACGCGCACCTCTTCAGTAATTTAAACACGAGCTCCGCCAGCCAGGAATGCTGACGGCCCATGATTCTGCCTCTGAGAGTCCTAGGAGGGCTGGAAGGGTTCTGCATCGTGGCAGGATCGCCAAATGGCAATCGCCATTTGGGTGAGTGTACATCAACAAAAATAAATAACAGCGATGTACATTCGCGTGACCACAAAACCAGTGATGGGATTCTTTATATGGGCCAGCCTCTGCACCTCCTTACTAAAAGATTCTCAACTCCAGGGGTGCATATCGGAGGGGATGTAAAAGTTGCTAAAAAATTAAAAACGGCCAAAGCAAAAAGCAATCCTGACACAGAACCGAACCCTGCACCCTCCCAACCCCAGTCTGCCACCCTCCCCACCATGCCACATGGCCAACTCTGTAGCTGACTGCCATGCTACCTCCCACATACCCTCCCTCCCCTCCTGCCCATCACACGGTGTAGTCTCACCCATTACACATGTGTACATATCCTGTCACTGTAGTCACCTACCCCCGTATAATGTCACTACCCTGCCAGGTAACCCAGAACACAGGCACTGTGATTGAGCCACCCTTTTTGCAGTTGCTCAATCACAGTCGCCGTGTTCACTGGATACCAGGCTGAAGTAACAAAAGAGCACTATGGGGGAAGTGAAGTGCCTCAAATGGGTCACAGGAGCTGTCCGTCCAACTGTGAAGTGGAGGGAGGGAGAAGGCAGCGGTCCCACAAAGCCCAGGACACCCAAATAGGGCAAAACCAAGACCTGAGCTGTGGCGGTGAAGTACAGAGGAATCCAGCAGGGATCAGGAAGTACTCCATGGTGGGAGTGAGACAGGAGGAATGGGCAACAAGGTAAGCCCCCATTTGGGAGTGGGGTTACATTAAATAATATGAATAATATGAATATGCCAATGATTGCTGAACTGTAATTGTCACTAACCGGTGGTCGCATGCCCTCCAGTGCATTCAATTCTCGACAATGTCCTCTGGACTGCCTCCACACACCCCTCTCTCCTCCTCCCCACTGGCTCCTCTATCCTGCCCCCTGTTAGACATCTGTATATCTGGGATGTCTTAAACTGATTCATATGTAACTATGTATATAGATGGTACAAAAATATATGTAACTCTGTCTGTCTGCATTCTGTAACCTTGTATCACTGTTTTTGTCCTCTCTGTGACAAGGTGCTTTTGTAAACGAGCCTCTGGTTCAAAGGTTGTAAATTCAATTTCTATAAATAAAAAAAAATTAAAAATCAAATAAAAAATAAAAATATTGTTCATTGCTACAGTGTTTCTTTGCTCTTAAAATGATCTTTGAAAATATTTCTAATCTAGACGGAAGCTGCTTTCTAATAAAAGGAATTTTTGTCAATTGGTTTTCTATAACGGAAATTTTAATTTTGCCCACTGTGCTTAAAATCTCTAAATCCATATCATGAATAGTGTTTGCATCATATTCTATTGCAAAGTTTAAAATGGACCTGGTTTCATTAACATACACAACAGACACTTCCGTTTTTGAATTTGCCTTTTTGACTGCATTAAAATATCCTCCATAGATTTCTTTCATAGGCAAATGTTAAATGAAGTGGCTCCTTTTCTGTTCATGTTCCCACTAAGAGGTTTGCATAAGTGTGTATGAACAAAGTGTTACTTCATAGTGGTGCCTTCAGCTTGCTTGTACTTATTTATGTTGACTAGAAAACAATTATTTTTTAAGGTTATTTCTTTTTCAGATTACCAATAAAATCTTGTGATGGTTACTTTGTCTGAATTAAAAAAAGAGGACAGGTACATGCTATAAATCCCAGCTCATGGGGCATAACTGTTTGTGTATCAGCATTAGTAGTCAAATGTTGCCAATAAAAGGCCATGTTCAGTCTCCACATTGTCTAATATGTTACTGGTGGGATAATCGAATACTTATATAGGTGTGAATGTTGGTGGCAAGCGCTAAATGTCATTTTCTCTTGTGTAGTGGTCGCTGCTCCACATTAGATCTGCAGGATTAGTCCACCACCACCAGTGATTGATAAAATCAACGCATGTAATCAACATGCAAATGACGACCCTAGCCATGCATATTAGGTGCAGTTACATATTCAAGGCAGTTAGCTTTTGCAAAGTGTTGGTGTGTGAGCGCATCTAGAATGCCTGCAAAAAGCAGGAAGTAGCCAGTCTGAAATCAACACAGGAATGCCGAACACCTGTGCAGGGAGCTAAAAAAGTCAGTAAGGCCTGTGAGAGACACACCCAGACACACCATGTCCCTGCACCAGTTGCTGCTCGAGTTCACCTGTGATTTGGGCCAGGCTCGGGCCTATATGAGCCACTGACACAGGAATGCCCCATGGCCATATGCCACAAACAGGTCCATAGACCTCACCTACCAAAAGCTGTCTGGCCAACAGATAGTGGACCAGTACTGGCTAGACCACAACACCATCCACAAACTGTGCAACATACTCTGGTAGGACCTCCAGAGTACCACAGCCTAGAGTCGGACAATGTCAGTGGAACTAAAGGTAACAGCTGTGCTGTCCATTCTTCCTTTCTTTCTTTCTTTCTTTCTTTCTTAGAAAGGAGGACTGGAAAACTCTGCCTATTTTCAGCCTCATCCTGGGGTAGAGGGATACAGGTTGATACCAACTGGCATTGAACCAGATTAGTCTGGTGGTGGTATTTTTAGTGAATATATGAATACAGTCAGTGAATTATGTCCACTGGCATGTTCCAAACCTCTTGTAGGGGCACCTTGGGAATCACACAGTCAGCAATTTCCCATCTACTAACTCGGTTTCTTGATGCTCTGACTCAGACGTGTGAGGACTACATAACATTCCCCATGTCATAGAAGCTGAGATCAACAGCTATGCTGGCAAGCTACTGGGTTGCGTGGATGCCCAGTGTTCTGGGAGTGGTGGACTGCACCCATGTTGCCATCAAGGCACCATCTGGGAGAGAGAGGGCGAGGTATTTATCAACAGAAAGGGCTTCCACTCCCTAAATGTCTAAGTGGTATGTGATGGCAACTATCACATTATGAATGTGGTTGCAAAGTACCTTGGTGGTATACATGATGCCTTCATCTGGCACACCTCCTCCCTGTGCCAGATGTTTGAGACCAGGAAGATAAAAGACAGATTTCTACTTGGTAGGTATAGCACACACTCTCTTCCCCTTCCTCCCAAGGTGCACAATCAACACATGTTGCTTACCTTCCTCTGCAGGTGACAATATCCTCTTGTTCCTGAATGATCACAGCAGTGCAGTGGCCACAGTTGGGCAGTGAGGAACATTACAATGTGGCACACTGGGCCACATGAAGCATCACTGAAAGGGTCTTCAGAATCCTCAGGTGGAGGTTACAATGCCTGGACCAGTCTGGTGGGTCTCAGCAATACAGCCCTGTGAAGGTGTGCAAGCTATTCGTGGCCAGCTGCATCCTCCATAACCTAGCTGTCCAACGTGGGTTACCTATTCACACTCCAGAGGGTGACACCATGGATGGTGGTGGTGGGTCAACCACAGTAGACCAGCCACCAGTCCAGTGTGGCAGGCATGGCCACAGACTGACCAGATGCTCCAATGAGTTAAGCGGCTGCTTGAATGAACAGAGCTTTGCAGATACAAGGTAATACAAAACACAGCAGTATACTTCATAGACTGTTTACTACGTAAGCATTAATCCATGACACAGCATGGTTCTACTGTAGAATTAATCCATGCCGGGGTGGGGTGGGTGGGACACAAGGCTGCAGGGTGAGTGCCCAACCACCCAGGCATAGATTAACTCTACAGTAGAACCATCCTATGGAGTGGATTAATGCACTTGTAACATGGCAAGTGCAGAAACAAGGAGTTATGCTTGATAAGAGACTGTAACATGACATCTTATATTAGCAAGTACAATAAAACACTGACACAGAGACAGACACAGGTAGTTGGAATGTAGAATTCTGTTTTGTGCTGAACAAGCTGATTTTCCTTTTAATATTGTGAGTACAATCGTGAACAGTGATTCAGTTACTGATTACATGCAGATGTGATCAACATTTCAGAATATGTGTTGATTTTGGCTGACTTACTTTTGTGAACTGTGGAATCATCTCCATATTTCTGCTGTATTTGCTGTGGATTTGGCTGCTGAGCATGATGGGGAATACATATGCTTAAGTGCATTCTGTATTGTGCTGAACAGGCTGATTTTCCTTTTAATATTGTGAGTACAGTGGTAAACAACGATTCAGTTACTGATTACTTGCAGATGTGCTCAACATTTCAGAATAGGTGTTGATTTTGGCTGACTTTTGTGAACTGCTTGTCTCCATTTTTCTGCTGTGTTTGCTGTTTGGGATTTGGCTGCTGTTCATGATGGGAAATGTATATATTTAAATGCACAGGAGATCTGAGTTCTGGTGGTGAATGACAGAATTACAAGAGCAAGTATGGTTTATTTAGGTGCAAGCATGTTTTTTGTAAGCATTAATCCCCGACAGAGGAGGACTTTACTAGGGATTAATGCCTGGTTGGGGGGTTGTGGCCTCATGCTTCCAACCACCAACCAGGCATTAATCCCGTAGTAGAGCCCGACTCTGGAGGGAATTAATGCTCTTGTACCATATGTTGCAATGTTTAGTTTATGCTATATTTTATGCATCTCATATATGCTGTTTGTTGCATATGTTACTATTCTGTGCTGTTTTACAATAAACAACGACAACTACTGCTTCTCTGAACAACTATATTTATTCATATAGTTGTGGATTTTTCTGCATACAATAACATGTGCCTTACATCTGGCACAGACAATGATTGCTGTTCTTCTCGCATGCTTTTGAAAAACTACATGTACAAAAGTGTTATATTTTTGTGTCTTGTGGCATGCTGAGGCTGTTTGTTGTCTCGCCTAGCAGACATGTGACTCTAATCTGCTTATTCCGTTGGGTTCTATGTGATAAAGATGAACAACGAATGGTGAGCCACATTATCATGATGTCAGGGCGGCGAAAACAATTGTGCCACCCTGACATCCTCGGCGCATGGATGCCGTTGTCCCTCTCTCCCTCACTGCGCTAGTTCGAGCTGTAATTCAAACCACAGTCTGCATATGAGCCCATACGTAGACTCTGGACATAGCTTTGGACAATCTCTTATTTTCGTTAGATCACCTTCTGAGATTCTAGGGTGGTGTGAAGCAACATCTTGCCCACCTTTTCTGTATTTCTTCAGTACAGCAGTAAATACATTATTTGCTGATACAAACTGGATCTGTGAGAATACTGACTTTTCTGTTCACTTCCATACTATTAATATAGCGATTCAACCCAGCTCATAGCCCAATGTACGAGCTGATACTGTACTGCTTGCCTTCCTCTGTTCTAACACAGCCATAAAACTTTCTCAAAATATTTGCTAAATCTGTGATACATATTGTGCTGATGTCTACACATAGGTTGTTTGCTGTAAACCAGTCGCTAAACACATTACAGCACCATGCTGTATTCTTGTGAGTGTTCAGTTCTACTTTTTTCCTTTCCAGACTGTTTAACTCCTCCTGCGATAAGCGTGCATGCCATGAGCTACATACAGACTGCACCTCTACTGTGGACGCAATATCTTTCTCTTTGTCATCTCTTGTCACACTCTTTAAATCTCTCTGTTTATCTCCTATCTTGTTTATGTGTTTCTTTTTCTTTTTTTTTCCCCCTTTGCATTCCGGCTGTTCTGCTATACTAACTCTTTCTGCAATGGAGGCATGCTAAGCATTTGCTTCAATAACATCGCAGTTACTAGTGCTAACCATTGTAGATGCATCCGGCTCATTCCCTGTTCATATCGCACTGCTGCCATACTGCTCATCTACCCAACGACTTATCCCTTTCCTCCGCACAGAGAGACAACATTGCTATACAATTCTCCATTTATTTCTTCATCTCCTTCACTATCCATATGACCTACAATGACCCCTGGGTGGGTGGGGGGTGGGAGCTGCAGTATGTCTTTCAGCATGTCAGGCACGTTTATTGCTGGTGAGAACTGTGCATGACAGTACAACTCTCTGTGCTTTATTCTTCTGTGGCCAACATCGGCATTTCCATTGAGGGCATTACTGCTGGATTAATATCTGCTGCAAACTGATCACATGATTCATTTGCTCCAATCCATGCCCTCCTTTTCAGCTGGCGTTTTATTTTATTTTATTTATTTATTTAAAATTGTTGACCGGGAAAGGCACGCTGAGCCGAGGCTCATTTCCAGGTGCGACCCGGGTGCATCGTACATCAGGGAGACATATAGACAGAAATAATAACAATTTGCAATAAAAATGATACAGTATTGTAAATACATGGAGGTTTGTAGTATGGTTACACTTTTGAGGAGCATAAAAGTGGAAATAACAAATTATATATTTCATCACTAGACCATAAAATTCCCTAGACTGTCAGATATGAGTATAAATTTGTTTATTTACTGCAAAGGACTTCTCAGGAACTTGGGGTATCACTAGGTCCAGGTGGGGAGGAAAAGGGTGCGCAGCTGAGGCAGGGAGTGGGTGGGAGGAGCCTGAGAAGCTGTTTGAAGATGGACAGGGAGGGGGCTAGGTGGAGGTTGGGAGGGAGGTTGTTCCATAGGAGTGGGAGCCGGTAGGAAAAGGCAGCTTGCCCGGAGGCTGAGAGGGGACGTGAGAGGTGGAAAGTACGAGCATGTCTGTGATGAAGTGAGTAGCCAGTGGGGTTGGCTTGAGAGAGGCGGGAGGAGAGGTAGAGGGGAAAGGAGCTGAGCCAGTATTTTGCTATGAGCGAGGCGCTGTGTGTTTTCCGCCTATGTGAGAGTGGCATCAGTGATAGAGTTGAGAGTAGTTTGCAGTGATGAGTGAGTGGGGGGGAGGCAGTGGCGAAGCGGATGAAGGAGTTTAGCAGGACATCAAGCTTCGCAAGGGAGGAGGAAGGGGCTGTGCCATAAATGACATCCGCGTAGTCCAGTACCGGTAGGATGGTTTTTTGTATGAGTTCATTCCGGGTAGGAAGGGGAGGCAGGCTTTGTGGTGGTAGAAGATGGCAAGTTGGGCCGGAGTTTGGTGCAGATGGCTTCAATGTGGGTGGAGAAATTTAGGTTTGAGTCCAGCCAGACACCCAGGTACTTAAATGTGGGTACGGTTTCGAGGGGTATTTCTTCTAGAGTGTAGATCAGAGGGGGGGCAGGCAGGGAGGCGAGTTTTTGTCTTGTGCCGAAGACCATGGAGACTGTTTTATTTGCATTTAGTTTTAGCTGATTATTCTGGAGCCAGGTTTGTACTCGGTTGAAATCACTTTGGAGGTTGGGGAGAATGCTGCCATGGGAGGGGCCTGAGTGTCTTCAGCGTATAGGTGCACGTTGGAGGTGAGACAGGCTGAGGGGAGGTCATTTATAAAAAGGGAGAAAAGGATAGGACCAAGGATGGAGCCTTGAGAGAGCCCCGCGAGGATGGGCGGGGTTAGAAAAGGTGTCCCGATTTGGACTTTGCTGCATCCTGTTTTGGAGGTAGGAGTGAACCAGTTTATGGCCTGATTTCCGAGGCTGATGGAGCGCAATTTGCCTAACAATAGAGGGTGGGAGACAGAATCAAAGGCTTTGGCTAGGTCAATAAAAATGGCAGTAGTTGTGTGTCCTGCGTCCATGGCAGAAAATATGGAGTCGGTGACTCGTAGTAAGGCGGTGGTGGAGGAATGAGATTTTCTGAATCCTGATCAATAAAGGGAGAGGGAGCTGTTTGTAGAGAGAAAAAGGGACAACTTTGATAGCATGAGGGATTCTTGGAGTTTGGCAAGGGAGGGGAGGAGAGAGATGGGCCTATAATTTCCAGGGAGGGAGGGGTCGCCACCTTCAAGGAGAGGTAGGATTTTGGCGTGTTCAGGCAGAGGGGCTGTGGCTGTGTCAATGAGAGATTTAGTATGTGGGTAATCGGGTATTGGCAGCTACGAGATACTGAGCAGACTGGGGTGCAAGCGGCCTGGGCTGGACTTAGACGGGTTTAGGGAGTGAGAGAAGTGTAAACTTCCAGGGGTGTGAAAGGGGGAAAGTGGAAACCGTGGTGAGAGGGTGGGGGATTTTTGGGGGAGGTAGGGGGGGGAATTGGGCTTAGTGCAGGAGATGAAGAACGAGTTGAAGAGTTCGGATACAATGGCCAGGTCGGTGGCGTTAATACCCATGTTACAATAGAAATTAAACTATGGTCAGATGGTGTCTTTCAACCAATTTGTTTGCTGCTTTACTTGCTAATATAGGATGCCATGTTACAAAGCAATGTAAATATATGCTACATAATGGGACAGGGAAGACAAATATATAGCAAAGAGAACAGGATGAGTGAAAAACAGAAATAAAGTGAGAAACATAATTGAAGTTCACCTGGCATGGGTGTTGGGGGCCTTACATTGGGAAATGCTGCACAGGGGAAGGAACAAATGTAAGAAATGCACCCCTGTACCGAGGAGGGGGGCTTACATGGGAAAAGGCATCATAGGGGAAGGGAACAAATGTAAGAAAAGTACACCTGGCATGGGGAGGGGGGGCTTACATGGGGATAGTCAGCACAGGAGAAGGGAACAAATGTAAGTAAAGAACATCTGGCATGAGGGGGCTTACATGGGAAAATGCTGCACAGAGAAAGGGAGCAAATGTAAGAAACGTGCACCTGGAATGGGGTGGTATTGCTTGGAGAAAGGCAACACAGGGGAAGGGAAAAAAATGTAACAAAAGTGCCCCTGGCATGGAGGCATTGCATGGTGATGAGGTGCAATAAATCACAATGTCCTCAGTGCTGCCTATGTATTTCAATGACGGGTTGCTTCACAGGGATCCTCACAATAGCATTCACTTGCCGCAGTGCCCACGGGCCCTCCTGCCACATGTCAGATGCTCCTGGAGAGCACTGTCCTCCAAGGAGCACTCAGTAACAGGGACCACGGATGGGCCTGTGCTGTGCCCACAACCACCAGCTGCTGTGCAGGCTATGACTGTGCCAATGGAAGTGGCCCAAGCACAGGCCACACAGCCAGGCCAGGACACTGTTGAGACCTGATCTCCCTCCTACATAGTATCCACCTTGTATCCTAACCCTCCAGCACCTGATGCTGAGGGCTCCCATGGCACATTGACATGGCTACGTCCACCAAGTGGGCCAGGGATGCCACCTGTGACTCTACAGCCACAGTACTGTATTCCAGAAAGAGCTTACTGACCCTCCTGTGTTTAAGCAATGTGCAACAGCAGGCCAGTGTTGTGGCACATGGTAGAAAGGATGGCCTGCATGGAACCACTGCAGTCTGCCAAAGCTTGCATCTGCCTGTCATCCTGCTCATGCACCTTGGTCATCACTGCCTGCAGCTCCTGCACCACAGGCATATGGGCCACCACAGCCCCCTGTACATTTCTTAGTATGTGGTGTTCATATCGAGGGACCCAAATGGTGGCGGTGAGGGCTTCTGTCATGATGTCCATTTGTCACTGCAGGGAGGCAATGATGTGTCATGCCTGGGCTATGTGTCCCCCTCCCTTGCTGCATGGGTTGCCTGGACTTGGAAGATATGTTGTGTGTGTCCTCCCTCCTGCTCATCCACTCTGTCATCTTCTAGTACTGCATAGGGGAGCTCCACTTCCCCAGTTTCTGTGTCAGTGAAGAGGAACATTGTGTGCTCCTCCCCTTGTTCCACCTCCTGCTCTCCTTCCTTATCCTTTCTGGACAAGTCCTTCTCTTTGGACTGCCCATGCCATCTGAAGAGTCAGCCAGGCTGCCATCTTTGCCATCATCCCCAGCTGGTGGATCTGGAATGAAGGGAACAGAGGGCCATGTGTCACAAACAGGGCAACAGCACAGCTGTGTTATACATTGCAACCCAGTCTGGTCAATGCTACAATCTAAAGTCAGATTGTAGACACCCATGTCGTGCAGACCCCCATGCACTCACAGACCACCACACATGTGTTGACATGCAGTGGAAGGAACAACAGCTGCATCACCATGTGTACTGCAAATGCCCATGTAGCCCAAGTGCAAGCCTGACCATTGCCACATGGTGATCTTAGTGGTTGGGAAATGTTTTCTGTGTCATATCCCTGTGGCCCACAGCACTGCTTCTAATAAGCCTGTAATGCTAAGAACAATGGCTATGTGGTTACTACACAGTCATGTGCTTGTACTCACCCTTGTGGCTGTTTGTGACCATGATGTCAATGCCACTGTCCACACTTTCCATTTGATGGCATCCCAGGGTGCCAGCAATGAGCTACTCCCCTGGTGCGAGGGTGCTCTGGGTTGGTGTGCCACTGTCAGTGGCATGTAGGTCCTGTGTTGCCATGACCAGCTTCTCCTTTTTTTGCCTCTTCATGTCATAGTAGCACTTACAAACCTCCTTGGTTATACATTTACCTCCATACCCGGCATTGATTGTCTCTGTAATTTCCTGCCATGCTGCCATCTGGCATCATGAGGGGACACCTGTGCAGAATTGCTCCTTCCTTTTAAGGTATTCCCTGGCCAGAATCTGTGAGGAAGGACAGTTCTGAGTGCACTGCACACCAAAAATTATCACATCACAAGTAGCACAGTATGCCCCCCCCCCATGTGATCCAGTAAGCTGATGTGTACATGTTTGGTGGAGGCATATACCATCCCCGCAATACCTGCAATACCCATACACCATGGCATGTTTGCCAACAGGCACCACCATGTCTGTATCCCTGCCTGTGTCCACATTGTCAGAAAGGTAGTATTGGTAGACCACTCTGTATGTGGCCGTGACTAATGGGTATGTTACACATGCTAATAGGCTGTACAATGTGGACTGGCAGTATTGACAAGGTATGCATAACAGAGATGTGGATATGGATCATGTTACAACAAGCATACCTCAGGTGGTGTAACACAATAGTAACATGAATACTGTCTGACCTCAAACAGTACATGTAACCTCCCCAGTGACCCCAGTCTGGCACTGAATGCAGATTGCCTATTGTGCCTTACATGGCAACACAGACAGTGAAACATATCAGGGATCACAGATGCTGGCCATACAATGCATTGCCTGCAAACACAGGGCTGTGTCACTGTGTGTGTAAATGGGGTAGTGCAGGTACAACTAATGAATCATGCTGTGCAGTACTGTATGGTCTGCAACAGACACCTACCTTTAGTTCTTGTGGATTAAATATCCATCTCCGCAGCCTGTCACAGTTCTTCTCATGTTAATTGGGTGCCATTCTGCAGTAAGTAAAAAACACAATAATAATGGAAGTGTGTTGTGCACAGTGCCTGTGGGGGAGGAATATAAATGTTAGTTGTTCTGTTGAAACTTATAATTTTCAAAGGTCTGTTCTCCCCTAACTGTACTCCAAATGTAGCTTATGCAGTCAGGAATGTTAATAGTATTCATCTGCACCCTTGGGGGAGTTTCCCCTTTTATTATGGGCCAACAATGAGCACATAATGACATGCAAATTAGGGTTTCCACCTTGAATGGTAGAGTAGGTCCATTTGCATGTTATCTTCAAATACACAGCTGTTTGTGCCTGTTGCTAATTTATTAGTGATCACAAATGGCAGTTACATTAAATTCTCAGCAGATGTGCTTTGTGCCTGTGCACACCTTTATGACATCAGTGCAATTTTAGATGATGACATGAAGCATTTTCCGCAAATGTACTTGTTTATGATCTCACATAACCTCTAGCAATCACAAACAATACAGAAGCGCATGTATACAAAGCACTTGCTTGGAGTAGCATACACATGGCATCGTCGTGTGATAACATTTTGCGACTGCTATGCATGCACATCTTTGGTGGATGCTAGCATCGCAAATGACATAAAGTCAGGAGGAAGTATGATGTCCACAGATACAGGTAGAAGTGCAGTAACAAGCAGGACATAATGACACGTGGTGCCACTCCACAAGAGCAGACTCAAGGATGACCCAGGTAACTATAGACCAGTTAGCCTGACCCTCGAGAGTATTTAAACTCATGGAGACCATACTAAAGGAAAGACTGGTGAGGTACATAGAGGAGAATGGTCTACAGGATGAAAGACAGCACAGGTTTTTGCCATGCGGATCATGCCAAATGAACCTGATGGAGTTCTTCAATTTGGTCACTAGAGCACTGGACAAAGGCCAGGTGGTGGACATCATATACCTGGACTTAAGCAAGGCCTTCGATTCTGTACCATACAAAAGGCTGCTTATGAAACTGAGGGATCTAGGGATGTGGAGAATATAGTAAGATGTGTTGAAAACTGGTTGAGGGGGTAGAACCCACAGAGTAGTGGTTGGAGGTGAGTTCTCCAGCACCAAGGAGGTCACCAGTGGGGTCATGCAGGGATCTGTGCTGGGGTCTGTGTAGTTCATTGTCTTCATAAGTGACATTGGTAAAGGCATTAAAGGCAAAATGTGCCTGTTTGCGAATGACATCAAACTCTGTGGAAGAGTGGACACCAAGGAAGGGATACAGGACCTGAGGGAGGACCTCACCAGACTAGAGAGATGGTCAGAAACATGGCAACTTAGTTTCAATGCCAAAAAGTGCAAAGCGATGCACATAGGGGCCAAGAACCCTGGGACAGAATATTACATAGGAGGGGTTCAGGCAACTGCTTCTGAAGAGGTGAAAGATCCAAGGGTAGTGACTACGAGTGACCTGAAACACACCTCTCAGTGTAAAAAGGTGATTGCAAAGGCTAACAGGATGCTGGGGTGTATTGCAAGGGGATTCAGTAGTAGGAGGAGTGAGGTTATTTTACCATTGTACAGGGCATTGGTGAGACCACATTTAGAATATGGAGAGAGGCACTGGCATCCTTACCTTAAGAAGGACATCAGTATGTTAGAAGGGGTCCAGAGGAGAGCAACTGAGATGATTGTGGGGTTACAGGATAGATCCTATGAGGAGAGGCTGGGAGCCCTGGGATTGTATTCCCTGGAAGAGAGGAGACAGAGGGATGATATGATAGAGACCTTCAAGTACATGAAGGGAATTAACAGAGTGAAAAGGGAGGATCTCTTTAAAATGAGTGACAACAGCACCACTAGGGGGCACAGCCTAAAATTGATGGGGGAGATTCAGAAGGGATGTAAGGAAGCATTTCTATATGGAGAGGGTGGTGTCCACCTGGAATGAGCTGCCAGAGGAAGTGATATCAGCAAGGATAGTAGGAGCATTCAAGAGAACCTGGGACAAGCACAAAGTGAACCCTTGGGACCAAGGAAGGGGAGAAGGGGGGGGACGGAGGGACGGTTGGAAGGCAGGGTCATTGGTTTAAATTGTAAGGCCAGACCCTGCATCACTTACCAAGCAGATGTCATAGACCTGGTGGTCTTCTTCTGCTGGCTCTTTTCATATGTTCCATGACAGACAGCAGGAGAACAGTGCTGGAGGAGGAGGAGAGGGTGAAGGCAGTCATTTCAACACCTGGGAGGTGGATGTCCTGGTGAGAAAAGTCCTGCTTAAGGAGAACTACCTCCTTGGGGACACAGCCAAGGATGTCTCCAGGGCTCAGAAGGTGCGTATTTGGGAGATGGTGGCCAGAATGGTCTCCTGGCTACATGGCCTGGTAAGGATACCTGCACAGTGGCAGCACCACTGGGATGACCTGACCTAGCATTAGAGGGGAACATCTGCAACATCTGTGGGCACAATGTTCAGCTGGAGGGATAAGGCCAGGTCAGGCAGCATAATCTGTTACATTGTCTAGGAGTCATGTGGCTGCAACTGTTTTGGTGGGTACACAACCAGCATGAGCTGTAACAACAGTTAGGGGATATTGGAAAGCAATACTGTATTGATTACTGTGATTGTCTTTGACAGTGTGAGGTGTGCATTATCTGCAATGTGTATATGTGTGATCACATCCTGCTCAGTACCATAGTTCTGTACCTGCATATTATGTGAATGGTACTGTTGCTGGACTACAGCATGGATATATCTTGGACCTAGTATGCCTCCCCATTAGATACATAGATACATAGACACTATCAGCAGATAAGGGCCTATGGCCCACCCAGTCTGCCTACTTGAGAGTGTAAATTCCCTTTATGTTTTTCTAGCAGTCTGTTGCCCCTTACCCCTGACCTCCAGAATTCTCTTATGTCTATCCCATGCATTCATAAATCCTGTGATTGTTTTAGCTCCCACCACTTCCTCTGGCAGGGTGTTTCACTTGTCCACCACCCTTTCTGTGAAGAAATTCTTCCTCACATTTCCTCTGAATCGTCCTCCCTCCAACTTCATCCCATGACCTCTAGTCCTGGAACATCTTTTTCACTGGAATATACTGTATTCCTGCACCCTATTCCTCCCTGTATGATACTTGTATGCCTCTATCATATCCCATCTCTCCCTCCTCTCCTCCAGGGAGTACATATTCAAATCCTTCAGTCTGTCCTCATGGGACTTGTGATGCAATCCCTGTACCATCTTTGTTGCTCTCCTCTGAACTGTCTCTACCCTGTCTGTGTTCTTACATAGATAAGGTCTCCAGAACTGTACACTGTACTCCAAGTGGGGCCTCACTAGTGGCTTGTATAGTGGAATTATGACCTTCCTTTTCCTGCTGGTGATGCCCCTGCCTATGCATCCAAGCATCCTATTTGCTTTACCTGATGCCTTGTCACACTGTTTCCCTACCTTGAGGTCATCAGAGATAATAACCCCAAGGTCCCTTTCCTGCTTGGTCCATGCTGTATTCTCGCCTCCCCCAACTGATATGTTGTTCCAGGGTTTTTGTGCCTATATGCATTATCTTGCACTTCTTTGCATTGAATTTCAACTGCCAAGCCATGCTTATTCAGACGGGTGGACCTGTGCACATGAAAGCTGCACATCCCCTCTATACTGGGCAGGTTATATGCTATTTGTTGGACAGTTGCACAGATTCATGATCCCAAACAACTTGAATACTGAGTGTCTCATGTGCTGTATCTGACCATGATAAGCCCTATCAATAGATAATACCAACAATCAGTGGTGGACAGGCATGTCTTGGGTCCCATTAACTATGGACTGCTATGACCTCTGCCTTGCAGAACAATGGGTCAGGACCTAGTTCGGGGAGACATAGGGTGTGCACACAATGGTGCTTTGCATATTATGGCAAATAACTGTGCAGTGTTACAGCCATGACTGGGGATCAGGTAACATCAGACAAAACAGGTGTAGCTTTTGGGGCTGGCAGGAGTGATCGGAGCCAATCAGGTTCACTGAACAGCTGTTTTATATCTGTGTGGAGCTGTCCCTTCCATCGGCAGCTTCTCCAGCTTGTCAGAAGGTCTTCCTGGTTGTAGTTCAGTCTCCCCCTGACCTTTCAACAAAATTGAGAGTGTCTGTAGCTTGGGGGTGGGACTGTGAGCAGAACACCAGAATCCTGAGCTGAACCGAAGCATTTCTACAATCCAAAGAAAACAGAGGAAATTTGTGGAACTGGCAGGAGTAATAGGAGCCACCAGACTTCTGTTTTATTTATTTATTTATTTATTTTATTTAGTTTTTGTTGACCGGGTAAGCGCACTAGACAAATTCTGCCTATTTTCAGGTACGACCCAAGGGAGGGGGATACAGATGAATGCCAACTGACCTTGAACCAGATTAAGCTGTTGGTGGTATTTTTTGTGAATGGGGGGATATTTTGGCCAGGGCACTGGGGAAATTCCCCTACTCGCAGGTAGGGGGTCTGGCTGCTGTGTTGCATGGTAGACACCTCTGAGCCATCGATGGAGCAACAGGTTGAAGCTGATGTGCAGTCCGAGCTCGTTCCCCCTGCTATGGCAGATGCAGGGGATGATGCGAGTATGTTGGGCATACTTTTTGAGTCTGCTGGTGAATTGCATGGTGAACACCATGTGGTGGGAGATTTGAGTGAAGGTGTTTTAGTTCAACCATCAGTATCTCCGCTACTACAAGATACATCTCAAATGCACTCTCAGAGTGCAGCTCAAGATACGTTAACTAAAAGTTCTACAAAACCTATACTCACTCCTTTAAAGGCATCGGTGAGCGGAGTGGACTTGTCAGTTTCTGATTAAATGACTCATCCTACTGATGCACTTGCCACTGTAATGCGGAAGGAAACCTTACGAAAAGACTACTTTCCAGGCTGTGAGTGGTCTAAGGACAGTTCGCTGACAGATGCAGGTTGGATACTTTAGGATGGTAAATGGATCCCAGATTCGAACTGGGAAACTTTTTCTTAGACCTTGATGCCGACTGAATTGGGGGCCCCCATGGACTCGCAGACAGGTCAGTACTCTGTTTTAGCCTCTGATACAGCTCCTCAGAGCAGGAGGCTTTCTAATACTTTTATGGCTCCCATTGACACTGACTTGCCTAATGACTCACGGATCCGCTACCCCCCTATATCTTCACCTCAGAAACGGAGACATCCTGGGTCTCGGTTTTCTGACTTATTCCGAAACAACAGGCTTGAGCAAGCACCCAGATGTAATGCTGTCCACCTAAGATATCATGTGGGACTTGATGAACATCCAGATAGACTTTATGTAGCCCGACAGCTTCTGAAGGATTCCATGAATTTTCAAGTTAATGAGATCTACGCCTTAATAAACATTAGAGGTGAAGATAATTTTGACATTAGCTTTAAAATGTTTGCTGGCTTAGATAAGTTCTGGCATTGTTATGAGCACTGTAAAACATAGCCTTTATGGTTGCCCTTCTGGCCATCCCCATTACAAAACCCCTCTATAAAGTGGTTAATGTTATGTTTAGAAATGAGGGGGTGAATGTGGAAGATATGTGCTTTTGGTTGGAACATAAATGCATGGTATTGGGGCCTCCGGAAGCGATTATTGATGGGGAGGGTATTTGGACTGGAAGTTGGAAGTTTAAAGTTAAACTTCATATTCTAGGGAACAAAGTTGTTCATATACCCAATAGTTTCTTTTTGGGTAAAGATAGGGGTGTGTGTTTCTATCCTGGGCAACCTAAGGCCTGCTATAAATGTAGAAGCACGAGATATCTTAGCAGTGCCTGTGACAAGGTAAAATGTGCCTTATGTGGTGAACTGGATCATGATAGTGGGACCTGTAGAAACATTTTCCGTTGCAACCTTTGAGATGAACAGGGCCATGCCTATCACCAGTGCCCCTGGCCAGGACAGAACAAACAAGGGGGATTGAATAAAGAAGATTTAATTAATTCTGCACAAAACAGGCATCAGAGCAGAGACATGCCCCATGCAGGCCCAAATCCCCAAGCTTCTAAATCTGATACAGGGCCCACTTCCCCCCGGCCACTTCAGCTACTGACCCAGAGTTTTCAGGGACTACTAAGGCCTCAGGACAGGATTCCAGGAAGCCTTCTACTGATACTGTCCCCAAGGTTGTTCCTCAAGGGTCAGCGGCTGTAAATTTAGAACCTCCCCCATCCCTACAGCCTCTAAGAGGCAGGATTCTATGCCATCTCCTTCTTCTGTAGCAGAATTCCAAACCCCTCACCCAAGACGGGTTACCCGGGATTCCTGCAAACAAAACAATCAGCCTGTAGACATTCCTCTTGGTAATTCTTTTCAGATACTTCAGGACCAGGAGGGTGGTTCTGAGTCTGATGTATCCATACAATCAGGTTTAGTTTCTGATATGGTGTATGAGGAGGATGGGGGGGAGGTGCAGTAAAGAAGAAAAAAGGGAAAAAAACGCAAGAAAGATGTTCCGAAATCAATAGGCTGACCATTTCTTTTCACGCCTCATGGCTAGTATTAAACTTGTTTCATTAAATACATGCAGTATAAAAAAATTATAAAAAAAGGATGGCATGCCTGCATTACTGCATTACATTAATTGCTTAGCTGATCTTCGACATGCTACTAAATTATGGTCTAAGGGGCCTACTTTTTGGTCTTATGGGGAGAATGCAGCAGATGGTTTGGGTATTTTGTTTAACAATACCTCTGTTTAGGTTACACAATTTGTTGATATACATCCAGGGAGGGCACTTTTGTTGGACTGTATCTATCAGGGGTTTCCTCTCTGGCTTATCAATACATACACCTCAGGTCAAATCTTTAAGGATTGACTTATTTCATAGTATCCAACCTTATTTATTTATTTACCCAGAAGCAAATAATTTGGGGGGAGGGGGCATGAATTGCAGCTTAGATGTTAGGCTTAAGGATCAGGTACAACAAAAGGTATATTGCAAGTCACATGCTTTACAAAAGGTGTTGTTGTTAGCATCTCTGAAAGATGCTTACAGGGAACTTTACCAGGATGCTGGGGCCACCTATAGGCGTAGTGCGTTTCGCACTAGAATAGATTTTATTTTTTGTCCAAATTTATTTTTTCTCATAACTTTACTTTAAGACCTTGTGAATTCTCAGATCATCTAGTTCTGTTTTGTACTCTTGATATGTCCCGTTTTCCAACTCGGTTTCCAGCTTTTGCCTCCAGGTGGAAATTAAATTCTTCTTTTCTACAAGATCTGGAAGTACAAAAAAAATGAAATTCCTTTTTTTTGCCAGAAAATCTACAAAAGTGTTTTATGATTCCTGGGCACACTGGTGGGTGGATACGAAGCTCGATATTAGGCGTTTGTTTATTTCTTTTGGGAAGGGTAAAAGTATTTCCGAATATTTGAAATATTTAGATTTTCGAAACCAATACTATAAATTAACTATTTACCAAATGTTTCTGATGTCCATATTAAGAAACAGCTCGATAGTATCAAAAATCATGTGAGACGTTATCAATATGATCGTGCAGTGTCCTTGCAGGCAGAGATGCAGTATGGCAGTGAAAGGACACCTTCAGCCGACCCCTTTTCTGCTTGCAAACATAGGTTAGATACAAAATTCTTGGCAGGTCTTATGAATACAGCAGGGATTGTGAAAAATTCTAACACCGAAATGTTGGACGTAGTTAGAGAATTTTGACAGGAACATCAGGGAACACCTTTTACTACACTCATAAGGTGGGAGGATATCATTACATGTGCATTGCCAGCACCATCTGTGGCAGACAGTAGAGATTTGATTAAACCTATTTCTAGAGAGGAAATAAAGCATGAGATTGCCAGTTTAGCTTTGGGTGTCTGACCAGGTGTAGATGGTCTTACAAACAAATTTTATAAATCCCATACTGACGATCTATGTGAAATTTTGTACAATGTCTTCAATGAAATACTAAACAGAGGGCAGATACCTAGTAATTTTTCAACTGCTTTGCTTATTTATTTATTTATTTATTTAAAAAAGGGGTTAAAACGTATCTGGGTAATTGGAGGACTATAAGTCTATTAAACACCGATTACAAATTATTTACCGCTATTTTATGTCATAGATTACAAAAGGAGGCTGTTAAATTAATTCACCCAGTACAGACTTGCTCGATTCCAGGGAGGAACATTCGGCAAAACCTGGCTTTCTTACGGAATGTTTGTGAAATCAGTAGGCAAGGGAGATTGTCAAGTTATTTGCTGGCTTTGGATCGGACAAAAGCCTTTGACAAGGTGTGCCATGCTTTTCTTTGGCAAGTTCTTGAGAAATAAGGGATACCTTTTGAATTCAGGTCATGGATTAATCTTTTATATCACAAGGCTTTGTTGTTACCTACAGTCAATGGGTTTATAGGAGACGCACTATCCTTACAGAGAGGAGTGAGGCAGAGTTGTCCACTCAGTCCCCTATTATATACGTTTACATTAGATCCTATTGTATGGGAAATTCTTCACAATGGTGTTATACAAGGTTTGTCTCAATCACCATTTTTGGAACTTCAAAAGCTGGCAGTTTATGCCGATGATCTAGTGATTGTAGTTAAGGACTCAGTCTCTGGCATGACCGCTTCACAGGTTTTGCATGGGTATGTCAGTCTTGGAGGTACAGCACTTAACTATCCTAAGAGCACTGGAGTTTATATGGGTGGGTTACATGAGTCTAGGGTAGGGCAAATTGTTATCTCTACTGACATTGTTAGGATCCTTGGTTGTCATTTTGGTAATGGGCCTTTGGACTACATACATTGGGAAGAAAAAATAAAGGTGGGTGAGCAGAAAGTTCAAATTTGGAAGGCATGGGCTCTTTCCAAAACTAAGAGGGTTCTGATTATAAAAAAGTTTCTGCTCCCTATTTTTTTGTATGTATGCACTGTTTTCCCCATACCGGGTACCTTGAAGACAAGATTATTTAATATTTTTTTCCAGATGTTGTGGGGAAGTCAGCTTAATCCAGTTAAAAGAAATTTTACTTATTTACCTGTTAAAAAGGGTGGGCTTAGGATGATACATCCTTTGGTTTTTTAGTTTTCCTTTTTCTTTAAAATCATATTACCGGAAGCAATGGAGCATGAACACATATGGGATGCGTGGACAAAGCTGTTGTTCCAACCTTTTTTGCAGAAATGGGTGGATACTATACCTAAATTATAGGCTTCTTTGATGGTCCCAAATGTTGCTATAGCTGCTGTAAGAAAATTAAAGCAGTGGGGGGTTACTAAGGAGCATTTAGTACATTTTCAGTGAAAACCCCTATATTTTGATGTCACGAGGAGGAATTCTGCTGCTCAGGTAGATTTTCCTAAATGTGTACTTATGAAACTAGGAAATGCATTACGTACTCTTGTTGATAAACGGATCCCGGATAAGATATGGGATATACAGTGGCTATGGTGTCATGGGCGATTAGGGGTTAAGGGGAATCTTAAGCATAAGCCTCTCTTAGAGCTTCAATGTATTAGACTTGAGTGTAATGGATTGGAAGAAACAATGGAACATTTTTTTTCCAGTGTGTATATATACTAAACAGTTTTAGATTGATTTGGCCACTAGGTGGTGCTGGGGTTTAGCAACCCATATTACCTATGAAAGTTTGGTGTTGAGGGATTATACTAGGCTTTTGTCACATTATCATCCTAGTACTATGAATTTATTGTTTGCGTGCATTAAATTTTATTTGTGGCAAGCAAGATGTCAATATTCCATTCAACATTTACTTATGCCAACTCAGATATTAATAAAACAAATTGAGGATGCAGTTACTAAACAGAAGGATTTGGAGCAAACACTCCTTACTGTACCAAAGTTTAGAATTTTGTGGAAACATATTTTTTGGTTATAATCTCAATTCTCTGTTTTTTTTAGGTCACTGCTGTTTCTTTTTCATATTTATGTTGTATTTGAACCTGGTGTGAAGTGATTTTTTTGTTTCACAATCTATATGTGATCCCTTATTTCTGTAAATTGATTTATTTATTATGCATTTCCTTTTGGATTGATGTATTGTATTTCTTTCCAATAAAAAATTCCCCTACTCTTTTCGAGAAGTGCCATGGGATCTTCAACATCCACCTGAACTACCACCAGAACAGGCAGATGGGACCTCGGTTTAATGTCTCATCTGAAAGACGGCACCTCAGGGGTGAAGCATGCTCCTCATGCTGCACTGCAGTGTCAGTATTGGGATATTAACCCAAGTACCTGGCGTGGGGATAGAACCCACAGCCTTCAGATCTCCCGGCCTCAGAGGCGAGTGTGCTACCTGCTGAGCCACCGACACTAAATTACTTTTAATATGACTTTTAAATTTGTGTTGAGCTGTCCCTGCCATCAGCCACTCATCCAGCTTGTCAGAGTGGCTTCTTAGTTGTAGTTCAGCTCCCTGACACTCTGATGAAATCAGGAGTGCCTGTAGCTTGGGGGTGGGACTGTGAGCAGAATGCCAGAATCCTGAGATGAACCAAAGTGTATCTGCAATCTAATGAAAACAGAGGCAGTTTGTGGGACTGGCAGGAGTGATCAGAGCCAACTGGGCTTACTGAACAGTCATGTTACATCAGTGTGGAGCTATCCCTGCCATCAGCAGATCGTCCAGCTTCTCAGGGGGGCTTCCTGGTTGTAGCTTGGTCCCCCTGACTCTCTGACCCAATCAGGAGCACCTATAGCATGGGGGCGGGTTATCTGGGGTGGATAAAAGACAGAATAGTTAACGTGTCCCACACATTAGTGTCCCAGCGAGTGAGTGGATCAGCAAAGGAGTGGAACAGGTGAAAGACTTGCATCTTAGGCATCGGCAGGCATCAGAAGGGGAAGCAGGGAAGCGGAGAAGCTGTGGACTCTGCTGGTGAGTAAGGTCAGGTACCTGTAGCTCCTATTGTTGCAGTCACTGTTTGGGACAGGGGTAAGAGTAAGGGTCGGTCATAACATTGGGAGAGGTTAAAATCTTAGAATATTTTAATATTGTAGTGTTTAGTTTATTAGGACAAATTGATGTAAAAAAAAGTGGGGGTAAAAGCAACATATAGCTTGTTACAGCATAACCTTAACTGTGAAATTGTAAGTGTGTAGTTTAATTACTCATACTAAAGCCATTTTGTCCTTACTGGTTTCAGAAAAGGGTAGACTGGAAGTATAAGTAGGGCAGGAATAGGGAATGTGGGGAGTGGTGCAGTGCAGTGGTTGTGGAGCTGCAGTTTTCAGAGAGACCTTCTGGAGGTGCAATGCTGCCCCATTTGCATGTGCCTCTCTGGGCTGACTGTAGACTCAAGGCTGCATTGCTTTTGATTCAGTAGAAGGTTACTAGACTCAAGACTGTGTTGTCTAATCATTGTGAGACCTTTCTCATACGCAGGGGCCATCAAGTCCAACACCGTTAACTCAAAGGTTGGAAGATAGGAGGTGTGACTTGACTAAGGTGGGCTCGAGGATGAAGTGGATGGTGGAATCAAGAAGGTTGGGGGGTCACAGGAACATTTCTCAAACACAGCTGGTACCACTGCAGAATTCCTACACTGTTCTAGGGTAGCGAGACCAAGAGAAGGCACACGTGGTAGTGACTGGGGAGGAAGTAGAAGCCCTATTAAATGTGGATCCCAAGAAGGGTGAAGGGGGACCCCAGAGAAGGAGGAAGCAGCTTCTGGTAGGGGACTCTATTGTCAGAGATATAGAATTGGGAATAGGAAAAGAGGCGGAGAGGGAGGTCAGGTGCCTAGCAGGTGCCACAGCTAGGAGGGATGGGAAACAGATACAAAGGATAGCTGGGGCAGTAGGAAGGGAAGAGCACCCAGATTTCATTGTCCGCCTGGGTACAAATGACCTGGCTATGGACAGGGCAACAAAAGTGCAGGGAGAGCTTAGAGAGCTGGAAAAAAGTCTTAAACAGGTAACATGCTCTACAGCTTCTGTGGAAGTACTGCCTGCCTGTCTCTGATAGGGGGAGGAGAGGAGAGGAAGCTCTACACTAAGGTTTTCAACTCACGGCTGAAGGCCTGGTGCAGAGAAGAGGGTTACAGATACATTGGGGACTGGGGGCCTACCTGGAAGGATAAGAGACTATATAAAGATGATGGTCTTCATCCATCTGGAAGGAGAACCACAGTTCTCAGTGGAAGGTTTAAACATTTTTTAATGATCATTTAAGATAACTGTGGGGAGGTGGAAGAAAAAGGGGCAGCAGAAAATAGTTCCTCCAAAGGCTGAGGTAGAGAGGATGCAGATTCCAGGGGAAGATAGTCCCACAATGGATAATGTGAACCATATAAGTAGAGGGTTAAAAATGAAGAAGATGGAAGCTACTGTATGGAGAAAAGGAAAAACAGGGAAACAGCAAGCAAGGAGCAGACAAAACCTGGAAGGCCATGTGTGCTAATGCTAACAGTCTGGGGAATAAGATCCCAGACCTGGAGGCCATCATGGTGGCGGTACTAGCTGGACCTCTGACAGACTTTTTTAACATGTCTCTGGAGATTGGTGTGGTCCCAGAGGACTGGAGAAGGGCAGATGTAGTCTCACTTCATAAAAGTGGTGGCAAGGAAGAGGTGAGCAATTATAGGCTTGTTAGCCTGTTATCAGTGGTGGGTATGGGTAAGTTAATGGAAACACAATTAAAGGAAATGATTGTGGAATATCTTATATCCGGTGGATTGCAGGATCCAAGGAAGCTTGGTTTCACAGAGGGAAGGTCATGACAAACAAATCTGAAAAAAACTTCTTTGACTGGGTGACCAAGGAGGTTAGATAAAGGTGGAGTAGTGGCTGTGGCTTACCTGGATTTTAGCAAGGCTTTCTACCTCGTTCCACACAGGAGATTAGTAAGCAAGTTGGGTAATTTGGGGGTAGATGAAAAGGTGGTAACCTGGATAAAAACCTGATTAACAGAAAGGACACAGAGGGTAACAGAGAATGGAGTGTGATCCATTGAAGGGAAAGTGACCACTGGCTAGGGATCAGTGCTGGGACTGGTCCTCTTTAATATCTTTATAAGAGACATAGTGAAAGGAGTGGAAGAGAAAGTCTGCCTCTTTGCAGATTATACCAAGATCTGTAACAGAGTAGACAGACCTGGATAGGTGGATAAAATGTGAAAGATCTGGAGAGACTGGAAGAGTAATCAAGGATATGTCAGCTGGGATTATATGCAAAAAAAGGTGTAAAATTATTCAGCTAGGCCACAGAAGCACCAGAGCAAAATACAAGATGGTCTGAGTGATACTGACAAAGACCAAACAGGAAACAGACCTAGGGGTAATCATGTCAGATGAACTAAGGGTGGCCAGACAGTGTGATAAGGCAGATGGAAAAGCTAGTGGGATGCTGGGGTTGCATAGGTAGGGGCATCTCCAGCAGGAAAAAGAGAGGCGGTGCTAGCCCCTGTATAAATCATTGGTAAGACCACAATTTGAATACTGTGTACAGTTCTGGAGACCACATCTTGGTGCAGGGTCTACGACATAAGCCCTATGAGGAAAGGCTAAAGAACCAACTGTATGGTTGGCCACATGTAGTAATTAATGTGCTTTATCATAATCATTGTATTATTTTTTTTTTGTAGCCCTCATACCTTTGTTATCTAACCATACATTGTATAGTGTGTATTTTGTGTATATTTGTATTTCTGATTGTCTCCTCTGTACGTTGCTATGCTATTCTCCTGTGTATCCATATATTTCCAAGACCACCTTGTAAAATAGTTCACTCAATGGTATTTTCTCCTGGTAAAATAAAGATTGATTGATTGACTGATTGATTGAGAAGTTGAATATGTACACCCTGAAGGAGAGCAGGGAGGTGGGAATATGATAGAAATCTTTAAATACCTGTCAGGGTTAAAAATGCACAGGAGGTGAGTATATTTTGGAGAGAAAGGTGTTCTATAATAAAGGGAACATGATATGAAGCCAGAGGGGGTATATTCAAGAGGGTTGTGAGGAAGTACTTTTTCACAGATAAGGTGTGGATAGCTGGAACAGCCTTCTAGAGGAGGCAGTGGGTGCAAAAACAGAAATTGGGTTCAAAAATGCCTGGGATAGGTACAAGAGAATTGTGGAGACATGGTAGAGGGGAGAAGGGATTACAGTGTAAATTAAGAAGGGTCTGGGGAATAAAAAAACACAATTTGGGCAGACTGGGTTGACCGAGCAGCCCTGATCTGCCATTACATTCTATGTATCTACATATACCCCAGAACACAGTGAGTGTCTTTACACCTGCAGCCATGGACATCTACAGCATGCATCAAGGTGCTCACTTTATAAATTACACAGGTGTCAATGTGTGTGCTCTGTATTTGCTGTAGTGTTTATTCTGTGGTTAGTATAATGTGTGCACTGTGCCTGATGTCCATCTGTCAGTCCTCTAGATGAGGTGATACAATGCTGGTCACCATTTATGCATGGAGCATGGTCATACCCACACCACTGTACAATATGTACAGTAGTATCAGTCTTGCGGAACCACGTACCAGACATTGTCCTATACCTGCACATGTTTGTGCGTTGCTCTGCTTTAGATGCCATCTGTGCAACATGGGTGTGCATGGAATATACTTGTTGTGCCCCTCAGTGTCCTGTCATTCCCTTACAGACTGTTTTCTGTGTTGCATGTCTCCACAGCTCAAGCAGCAGGGCTGAGGCATCCCAGAAGCAGGGACAAGGAGGAGCACAAACAGTGTCCCTGGCACCTGCAGCTAGACTCGACAGAGGATGAGGGCCAACAATAGCCATGATCAGGAAGGCAGCAGCAGTGTCCAGGCAGAGAGGAGCAATAGGTAGCCATGCAGAGGTGCAGGTTCCAGGACTTAAGGGGACTGGTCCCAGGTGGGGATCCACCAGCGCACCCACATAGGGTCTCACACTTAGGTATGTCCCCTTGTGTTTACATATTGAACAATCCAGACCTATGTGCACCATATGATGCTGGTTAATGTACATTCCTCATTCAAGTGACATGCAGATTCCTGGGTTATGCATGCCTACTGCCACTGCGATGCATTGTACATTTTCTACACATGTGCTGTGCTGCATCATGTGGGTTTACAAGGTGTTTCATGCATGTATGCCTGTGGACTATTGTGACACCTGACACAGCTCTGTGTATAGCATGGCACATACACTGTATTATCGGCACTGTGTCCCTGAGGAAGGGGGGTATTTACAATGGGACAGTTGAGTGTATGTACTGGGGCACCAGTGATCCCACAGGTGTTGTATAACTACCTAGGTTGGCCACAGCATGGACACCTCCCAATATACTATAGAGGTGTATGTTCATACAGGGCATCCATTTAGTTGAGTCAGCATTGACACAGAAGTCCAGTGGTATGCCAGGCTGCCATCAGTGCCAATGCTGGAAAGCAGTGTTGCAAATGTCCTGGATAGCCAGTTGTCTCTCTGACAGTGCCAACAAGTCAGGATTGGCTCCACCTTCTCTTTTCGTAACCCCGTTCTCTCTGGTGTCCCCCAAGATTCTATATTTGGCACCCTCCTTTTCAGCCTGCTCCTAAACCCCCTTCCCCTGTCATGTTCAGGTAAAATGCTCCTATATGCAGATGATGCTGTTATCTTTGAATGTCATCCCAATCCCAACAATCTCTAAACATTGCTCCAAGAGCATTTCAGTACCATCGAATCCTGGTTCATTGCCCACAAACTAATTCTCAGTTGTAACAAAACCAAAGTCATGGTCTTCACCCACTGACAGAATCAACATTGCAACCTACCTTCACCATCCGTAACTCCTCAAATGTCCCCATTCAGCAGGTATACTTGTTCAGGTATTTGGGGTTGACCCTTGATTCCCACCTCTCCTACCATGACCATATCCAAGGCCTCCTGATGGCGCTCAACTCCAGGATTGGCCTGCTTTATCAGCATAAACACTTCCTTACTACTGAAGCTCTCCTCCTAACTGTATCATCATTTGTCCTCTCACTGGTTGACTATGGTCTGGTGATATACAGCTCAGCTGATTCAACCTCTGTCTCTCTGATTAAGAACTCCCTGAATAAGGCCTGCAGGCTGGTCATGGGTCACGGCAGACTGACCCACACCTACAACTTGTACAAGTCTACAGGAAGGCTCAACCTGGACGCCAGACTTAAATATTATACCTGCATCCTCATAAAGAAAATATTACTCAGATCCTCCCCTTCTGGCCTTAACTCCCTGGTCTCCATAGCACCCATGGTTCGTGCCTCCAGAAGTGCCACCAGGTCCTCCTTCTCAGTCCCGTGCTGCAGAACTTCTGTGTGTCAAAGGGCCTTTTTATACTGGGCCCCTTATGGCTCAATGAGCTCCCAACATCCATCACCCACCTACCCAACCTCAGTCCTTTCAAATCAGCCCTAAAGAGTTATCTTCTTGAGCTGTCCAACTGCGAATGCCACTGACTGCCCTTGGCACACTTTGGTATAGATATCTCCTACACCATAGTTGAACTTGGGTCACCCTAACCCTGAAATTGTATGTAATATGAGATACTTGTATGTAATATGAGATACTTGTATGACAAGGTCCTTTGGCCTGTTGTACCACTCTGTATAACAAACATTTGTCAATGCCGAAAGTTTGCTTGTTGGTATTAGCATTGGAAATGCAGGAGTTAGACAGCTGCAGAATAGGAATGGCAGTGAAGTATTAAACTTCACTCCAACCTGACCTTCATCCTGCAGAGATGGACAGGCATGGGGTATGTGTTTGGGTCGTCGCCCATGACGTTCATGCCATGCCACCTCACCCTATGCTGCAGACACCGACACGTGTTGAGGTGTGCCTTGGGGTGTTCGGCTTTAGAGTCATCGCATTCCATAAGGACATATGCTGAAATGGGTGCAGTAGAGGAGAATGGGGTGAACTCTGGGGCTGAAGAGTCCAAGGCCTATGTTGATGCCTGTGACTGGCGGGGGGTGGGGGTAGGATGACTTGAGCATTACAGTCGGCAATCCAAAGGCACACCCGATGCCTGTCAGTCTGTACAGGGTGGGATGTTATGGTTAGAAACCCTAACGCCCTGGGCATTTGTTGGTATTTGCACTACAGATTTTCATCACGGCCTTTTTGTGATCCCACCTCATGAAAGCATTTGGGATCTCTTCTCATGAAGAGTGGCAGTGTGATTTTGTTAATGTGTCCCAAACTTTGAGTTCCATCAGCAACCGTGCCATTCTGCGCCAGATGTATGAAAACACAGATCAGGCAGGATGTGAAGAATGACATCTGTACCATCCATATGGAGGTGTGAAGAGATGGCAATGTTGAAAATCTGTAGTGGGAATATTAAAAATGCTCGCACTTCCAAGCATACGTGGTAACTCATGTGTGCAACATAGTCATTTTATGGACTTTTTTCACCAAATTTTCAACATAGGCATTTCAGGACCTCTGCTCATGAACAGTGTCACTGTGATTTCCCACAGCGACTGCACTGTTCTGTGCCTGAAGTGCAAAAACACATTTCGGCCAGGATGTGAAAAATGACAGCTGTACTGTTCTTAAGGAGGTGTGGAAAAATGCCAATGTTGAAAATCTGAAGTGAAAATATTATAAATTCGAGAAATTACAAGCATGCATGGAAACTGCGCAATGCACGCTCGTAAAAGTAATTTGTTTGATTTTTTCCACCAAATTTGCAACATAGGCTTTTTGAGATCCCATCTTATGAACACTGGCACTATCGTTATGTTAATCGGTCCTGAAGGGTGATTCTGCACAGTGACCGCAAAATCACCTTTCGGGACCGAATAATACCATGATAGTAGCTGAATTCATGAGGAGGGGGTTCCAATAACCCCATGTTGAAAATCTGGTGCCAAAATTCCCCAAAATGCCTGAGATATTCACCAAAGTTGAAAAAACCCTATTTATGCCATTATATAGCTTACCGGCATTTCTTCAGTTTGCAGTTGGCTTTGAAGAGTGCAGACGTGTCCCCGATCCGCCAAAGATCGTCACGCTGGGCTTTGGAGGTAAGTATGGGGTGACGGGGGTATGGGGAGGCAGGGTGCGCAGAGGGTGGGCATGGGTTGGGGAGGCACCAGCAGACTCAGCGAGGGACCGGTTTCTGTTTTACAGGTTTAAAAAAAACCAAAACATTGCGGGACATTTTTTTTTAACAGGGACATTTGGCACACTGGGGTGGCCCCAGCATACCACCTGAGTGTTTTTAGGGGTTGTAGCTGACGGGGATTGGCATCCCTGCTGTACATACCAAGTGGGGGCGAGGGGAATTGGGCACCCCTGGCACACAAAATTTTTTGGGGGCATTATGACGATGGGGAGTGGCTCTCATTGGCAAATTTACTGGGAAGGGTGAGGACTGAAGCCAACAGGGATTGGGCCCCCCATCGGCAAAGAAAGACTGTTGGAGGGTGCATGATGCCAAGGGGGATTGGGCACCCCCTTGGCACACAGCAAATGTGGGAAGGGGTTATAGTATGCCGACAGGGAGTGGGCTTCCCCATCGGCAAATGAACTGGGTCAGGGGTATGCAGATAGCAAGGTACCACCCTGCAATGACGGGTCACTCCCTCATTGCAGCGGAATGGCTGACGCCGCCATGACGTGGTGGCCCCTGATTGCAGCGGTGAAATCGTTTCAACTTGGTGGCACATTTGGAAACCAATGTCATCAGCACAGTGTGCCTGCATTGGTCCACCCATGCTAAGCCCCCAAATGCAGTCTTGCCATTGGCAGCCACAGTGCCGCACCTCCACAACCCACTTCTCTCCTAAGCTGCTGCCACATAATGTTTCTTGTGCATGTGCGCAAGCAAACATAAAAACTATATAGTCCAGTATGGTTACTGTCAACTGTTTAACTTATGCCATCTGGCCTGCCTTATCGCCTTGTTTAACTTGCTTCCTCACTTTGTTTACCTCGTTGTAAAATTGTTGCCTAATCTATTGTGTCGCACTATTGTATCTTTGACTTGGAGCCTTTGCAAATTAGTCCTTGACTCAAAGGTTGTATTCCAAATAAATAACTAAAAAGAAAAAAAAGAAAAAAAAAAAAATGACAGTGGTGTCACAGATGGCTAATGAATGTTCCATGATGTCCCTGTGGTGTCTGTATATTAGCAAAGTCACGTAGTGCTGTGTGGAATTTTCAAATTCTGGCGGAATTAAATTTTGCGGAATTTTCAAAATTCTGCTGAAGTTCCTCCAAATTTTGCCTGAAATGAAATGGCAGAATTCCACAGCAGAAAAATGCAGAATGAGTTTCTCTGCAACACTTTCACAGAATTTTATTCTGCGGATGTCAAATTTTCTGCAGAAATAGTTGCAGAATGGTTTTCTGTGGAAAATATGCTCTTCTTTGGAGTATTATTCCACGACTCACAGCAGATGGAATTCTGCAGAAGAACCAGCAAAATCTGGCAGAAATTCCACCAATGGAATGGTCATTCCACTCTAATTTCACCAGCAGAATTCCACATTCCACACATCACTGATGTCATGGTATCAAATATTGATGGTGCGATAACCTTGATACTTAATACCATAGTTATCATGAATAGCACGGAGTTATGGAAGTCTCTCTTGTGCTGGGGAAGGTTGATGCAGAAAGGACAGTTTTTCATCAAAATACCCCTAAAAATTTGTATAAAGGCCTAAAAACAGCAGTATACATGCACCACGGTTATCACAGTATCACACACTGCCCTTCGGTATCAATACCATGAATTACAATACCTCAATATACTGTGAAATCATGACACCATGACATCCCCTACTGTATACATCACGGTAGACAATTTGGCATGTGTACAGACACCACAGCTCCTCTCATAGTAGTGTTACATGTTGGGTACACTCATATTGCATAGCCCTTGCTTCAGCATTCCTGTGCTGTGCAGTCCATCGTACAGCACTGCAGCCCAGTTACATGTGCAGGACATGTGTGGCAGCTGTGTTAGCTGGTCCCTGTTCTGTATCCAGGCAACGCAGTTCGACATCCCTGCTAACATTAACTGCATCCCACACAAATGCATCTTATCCATACAGGGTGGAGGGCCAACATATGTCACCACCATTGCTGACCCTCCGATGTTGGTGGTTCTCATATCCTGTATCTGTGCAAGATACAGTTGGGGATGGATGCATGTTGGCCCTTGTGTGGTGCTGTCTGCTTGGCATAAGGTTCAACATCCAACACACTTGTTTTCTTTATATCTGTTGTGCCCACAATATTCCATCAGATGTCCACCACAAGTGTCTGTGACTCACGGTCTGTCCTGCTCCTCGTGTGTGATGCACTACACCATATGGTGTGTGCATGATGTATGTGTTGTTCAGCTGGCCATGTCCATGTGGTGTGGGGCAATATAGGTGGGTCATGGAGTACGGCACACGTGTCAGGTGTTCTTGGCTGCACCACCCTGTGGGTGTGCAGAATGTTGCTGTCTTTACCGTGGTCCCTATGCTCCACTTGTTACATATATGCAGTGGTGCCTTCACACTGATGCCATATGTGTCATGAGCATTGGTGAACACTTCATCAAGGTGTTCTATAGGCTTGCCCATGCTGTTCATGTGTGTCATGCACATGTGTACCATATGTTCCACATACTGTTGCCCATGTCTATATTTGTGTCTGGTTTGCCCCTAATGGTGTGTGTGGCCCTGTGGTTGTTGTGCAACTCTTGATTGGTACCCTGATGATAACAGTGTATGCTGTGGGTGGATCACATTTTGCCCACTGCACTATGTCTGTTGAGTGCAGCACTGTAGCACAGACATACTGTACAGTGTTATAGTAAATGCTTAGATGACTGCCACCATGCATTCTACAATGCCTCTGTGCCCCTGCCATGTCTGGTGACATGTCTGCTGATATGCAGTGTGTGCCTTTTGTATGCTGCTGTAGAGGGGGTCATCCCAGTGTGGCACCACCCTACCATACACACCAACTGTTGCCCCAATACATGTCTACCAGCCTGCATGTTGTGGTTCACAGTACACTACAGTTGCACATTCTGGTGGGTGCATATCATTGTATCACTGATCAGTTATCTACCCCACACCCTGTGCCTCACCACTGTCACCTATGTCACACAGAATACTCTAGTCACATACACTTTGGACACTGTCACGTGACCTCTGGGCAGGTGTGTGTGCTGCCTTAGGGACACCCCCACATGGGTCAGAGATCCATTGTGTCACACACAGCAATGCCCACAGCACCACAAGCATACTGCCAGACAGGCCAAATTTACTACTAGAAAAGGAAAGTATGTGGATCTATAAACTCAATTGTGTGAAACCAGCAGGACTTAACGATAGATGGGATTTGAAACCATTTCTCAAAAAGACATAATGAAAAATAAAGATTTGATACATATAGGAAATAAGAAAAATGCTCTGATGTTGTTACGAGTTTTTTGCCTTATGTCTTAGAACTTCTCTCTTTTCTTTTTCTTCCTCCAGGGCAGCCTTATCTTACCAGGAATCATGGACATGCAGATCACCACTCTGTATGGAATTTTAATCAATTGAGTAAAAATTCACCAAAGTCCGGGAACTGGTTTGTTCACCTCTTGTAGCATTCATGATTTATGATTTTGAAAAATGCATCAATAGATGTTTATTTCATAGAGCACCATGGGCAGCAACTTACAATTTTCATAATTTATAATTAACAGGAGAAGGCCGTCTTAGTGATCATGACATGTTTTCTAAAGAAATAGTATGTATATTGTGCACGGTGTTATAATTGGACGTACTTTTAGTAATCCAGAATCTTTTCTTATATATGATGTAACCACAGCAATATGTAACAAACCCTTTTCTTTTCCCCCTCCCCCTCTTTTCCCTATCTTCCCTTCCTTTCCCTCCCAGGCACTGAGTAATTATGTAAATCTTAAACATGAATATGTATTCATTTTGCACTTAAATAACTCACCATACACTCTAGACCACACCCCTGAGGAAGACTCGTGAGGAGTCTAAGCACTGCGTGGCTAGTGGAAGCACAGTTTGTGTCTGGTCTTCAATAAAATTATTTTGTCATATTTATGTCATCCTTGGAACACATGCTTATTATTTTTTCTTTGTTTTTCAAGCTGTTCATCAATGGGGCGTGGTTTGGACGCCAAGGAAGATGGCCATTTAGACTCTGAGCATGGTCCCCACCTACTACAATCCGTTGTTTTATTCCGACATCCAGAAATGGTTTGCCTCCCCAAGGCATGAATATGCCTTTCTAGCCCCTTCTCATTTGCCCGGCATGGGTTTATTGCATTTAGTACTCCGGCTAATTGTACTGTGGTGCCAGTTGCTCCGCGACCCTTGTCAGACCTGGGTAGGCCTTACAGCCCTGATGTCTCCTAGTAGGCTCCTGATAGCGACCGTATAGCGGCAGGCTGATCCTGTCCTTAATCGTCGCTGCTACCTCACTGGCTGCGGTATGAAAAATATCTAAATTACAAAACTGTCCGGTTACCAACATTGGGAAGCAGTTATCAACTCTAATTATAGCATGACTTCTACTAGTCACCCTCAGGATGGCCTAATCACCAACTGTGTGGAGCCCTCCTCCCATCCAGTGGATGTTGGTAACTCCCTGCAATACATTACCACCATGTTGGAGACGCTACTTACCAGGGTAGATGCTATTTCAGCCATGCTATCAGTCACAGTGGCCGAGGTTTGTGCATTGAATGACTGAATGAACATGGCTGAGCAAAGAATGGACGACTTGGAGTCTGGCCAGACCAGAATACTACAGCAGCTGCAAGATCATGAGGCAAAATTAGCTACACTTTGGTGCAGGGCTGAGGATCAAGAAAATAGAGGGTGCCGCAACAAATTTAGAATCCTCGACATCCCCAAGGGTTCAGAAGGTCAGAACACAGAGCGTTTCTTGAATGAAGAGATCCTTAGAATGCTAGGTGAGACATGGAAAGGTCTGATCGAAGTGAAAAGGGCTCATCGTGTCCCCAGCAGATCTCAGACCACTAATGCATCTCCTCGGCCTATCATTGCTTACTTGCTGAGGTACCCACCAAAGAAAGAGTGCTAAGGGCAGTGAGGGATGGGGCTAGATATTGTGGCACGGGGCCAGGGTGTCTTTCTTTAGGGACTTTTCATCAGAAGTGGCGGCTCGTAGAAAGGCCTTTATCCCCATCAAAAAAACTCTTGGAGACACAAGGTTTCAAGTATAGTTTCAGAAATCTTGCTTACCTATATGTGACCCGTGAAGGCAGAGACATTGTGGCTGAGACTCCTCAAGAGATTGAAACATGGGCATCCAAATACTGGCCCCATATATCCCTCAGAACTACTTCTCCCAAGAGGCTTTGGAACCCAGGAGAATGAGGCAGGGGGAACCATTATCCTGGTAACAGCTTCAGGGAGAACTATAATTCTGGATGGACGGTTCCATAAGTAGATGCTTCCCCAGGCCCTCGTATACTACAGGCTTATCGGGGCTCAGACACAGCAGAGATACCACTCAGACATCCTTAGTAAGTATCTCTACCTCCTTCCTGCCACAGCATGGATCAGGCAAAAATGACTCGCATAAGGCAACGTTCCTCCAGAGGTCGGGGCTCGCCCTCCAATGGCCTGGCAGCTGCCCCACCAGCTAAAGTAACTAAAGAAGAGCATCTCACTGTGAGTCAATCAGCAGCTACTTTTACTCCTGAGGAATTATCCATGGAGGTCTATGGCACCTACACCTGGGCGGACATACTGTCAGACCTGGAGGATTGTGAAGATCCACCCCTGTTACCTATTAAACCTGGGCTATTAACATTTACAGAGGTGGTTTCTCAGGAACCAGCATGCTCAGCGTCTTGTCAAGCTGCTAATGTGGACTCGGCTATCAAGGACTGAATTCCTTTTCTTTCACATTGTGATACTTATTTTTGCTTGGAGTAGCGTTCTTAATAGGGTGGGGCCTAATATCCATTGGGGCTGCCTCAAGACTCCTGGGTGGGGATCATTAGATGGGACTCCTAAGGGGACTCACCCCTCAGATGTGGAGGTACCTATTTTGATCTGCAAAATGTTTGTGGGTCAGGTAATGCTCAGACCACTGCACCCCCCCCCCCGATTATTCTTGCCTCCCTCTACCTGGGCAGGTAGAGCCTCGGGATTGCACTTATACTGCCGCAGTTCTGGGCACGCTGTAGTACTGATGGATGTTACCTCCTGCTTTTCTCTCCACCCCCCGTAGAATACTGATGATCTTGATTTTTGTTTGGGAACCTGTGACCTTAAGTGAGGGGCAAGGACTCCTCCTTGTCTATGCCAGGTGGTCAAGTTCATTAAGAGGTTTAAGCAAACAAGAAGTTACCCTTCCTCTCCCGGACTCCCCCCCCCTCCCCTGGTCCACTTTTCCCTCCCTCCCTGGACCTTGCCTTCCCTCTCCCCTCATCTCCCTCCTCCCTTTTTTTCCTGCCCCTTTTGGTGTTGATGTTCATTATAGTTAAGGGTAATATAGCTGGGGACGGAGCTTCTACCTGGTTAATCTTCTTATATCCCCGCATAGGTGATTGGTTAGCGTGGCCGAGTATTCCTCTCTCTGCTTGCAGAGGACTGGTACTCTTACGCATACACCAACTCGTCTTTAGAAGTTGGTTATCTGATTGCTTCTAGGTTGGGTTATTTAGTAGTAAGTTGGTTTCTTGGTTTACACCATGGCACACTCTTTCTAGTGGGTGGGCCTTAGAAAATGTGGTTTGGTGTTGTACACAGTTACACTGTTTGTTAATTGTTGTACCTAATACAGTTCCTTTCTTATAGGTCAGCCTTGCTGTACCTCTCACTGGCTGGTTCAAGATGTTCTTTTCTGAGCCGATCTCTATCCTCACATCTCAGGCAATCTGTCCACTCCCTCCTATCTGTCTGTGCTGGACCTCAGTGGTGAGTACACCTAATTCAGTCAGTTATAGGGACCAGGATGCAGAACTCAAGGGCAGGGATTAAACTTATATCCTGGAATGTAAAGGGTCTCAACCACCCGGTTAAACGCTCAAAGGTCCTAAAGCACTTACACCCCTTGCAGGTTGATATTGCACTCATCCAAGAGACACACCTCACTGCAAGGACTGTACAGTGGCTTAAAAAACACTGGGTTGGTAAGGTGATCGCTAGTTCAGCAGCGACAAAATCCAAGGGGGGTGACCATCTTGATTCAGAAATCTTGTCCATGGATAGAAGAGAAAGTGGCCTCTGATACCCAAGGCCGATGGTTAGTGGCTAGATTCGCATTCCCTGGGGGGCAGGCCATGCTGGTCAATGTATACAGCCCTAACACAGACAGTCCGGAGTTTTTTCTAGATCTCAATCAGACTACAGAATTTCTCACTGCTGATCATCCTCACATCCCCATTCTGATTGGGGGTGATTTAAATTTAACCCTGTATATTTTTTTGGACAAATCCAAACCCACCCTGCAAATGCATCCCAGGGCTCTATTGGCCTTGCAAGATGAGATGAAGGAATGGGGATTGGTGGATGTCTGGCAGCGGGACCATTCCTCAGGGAGGGACTACTCCATTTTCTCCTCAGTACATGCTACGTACAGCCGGATCGACTTCTGGCTGGCTAACTTCCCAGGGCCCACAATATTGTCTCCTCCCAGATCAATAATATCCTCATTTCAGACCATGTCCCTGTCTCCTGCACCTACTCACCATTAGGGCAGGATGGATCTGGTAATAGGTGGTGCTGCAACCCCTTATTCCTCCAAGATCTGAAGTTCCAGGACATGGCGTGGAAAGCAGCCAAAAACTACTTTGCCAATAATACTGCCACCGACACATCCGCTGCTACGGTTTGGGAGGCATCCAAGGCTGTTCTAAGGGGACATATTATCTCCTACACAGCTCAGAAAAACAAAGCAAGAAGGGCAACTCTGAGCCATCTTCAGGCCGAGACATTAACCCTGGAGTCTAGATTCAAGGCCTCCACAGCCCGCAACCCTGATCATTTGTTCCTTAGGGAGATAGCGGGGTTAAAATATTGCATAAATACTATGCTTCAGCAGCAGACTGAATGGATGCTGGTTAGGACTAAGCATATGTATTGGGAAGGGGGCGACAAAGGAGGCAAACTTCTGGCCTTTCAACTGAGGAAACAACAGGCTGCCTCCCATATTCATGTGCTTAGAAGCCCCAGAGGTACAGTAGTCACTGATCCTAGAAGGATTAATGAATGTATGCAGCAATTGTATCAATGGCTGTATCAATCCCATGCTTCCCTTGACCCAGGGCAACCAGAGAGGGATTTAGAGGACTTTTGTTCCACCTTCAGCATCCCCTGCCTGTCGGTGTCCATGAGGACTGCCTTGGATGAGCCTTTTATGGCGTCGGAGTTACAGTCTGCTCTATCTCAGCTCGCTAAGGGTAAATCACCAGGGCCTGACAGCATGACAGCAGAGTTGTATCAGCTCCTGAGCTCGGAAGTCACTATCCCCCTTTTATTGGCCCTACAAGAGGCTCATGGGGCTGGCACTCATCCCCCTACTATGCAAGAGGCCCTGATCACCCTCCTCTCTAAAATGTTGGACGACCTGCTAAACTGTGTCAACTACCACCCCATATCTCTCACTTCAATGCATATCAAGATTGCAGCCAAGATACTGACCAATCGGATGGTGGAGGTAATTTCTTCTATCATACACCCATCCCAAGTAGGGTTCACCAAGGGCTGGGCGGTGGTGGACAATATTAGATTGGTCCTCAATATTAAATGGCTGGCCTTGCACTCTTCTACCCCTATGGTGGCAATGGCTGTAGATTTTTCTAAAGCATTTAACTCCGTAGAGTGGCCCTATTTACATGAGGTTCTCCAGCTGTATGGCCTCGGCCCATGCTTCAGGCAGTGGATCCACACCTTATATAATGCGCCGCTAGCCAGGATCCTTACCAACAAGGACATCTCTCCTCCTTTTTCCCCTACAAAGGGGCATGTGGCAGGGCTGCCCCTCTCCCCTTTGCTCTTCCTGGTGGTGTTGGATATGCTCACTCGGAAGCTCTTGGCCACCGAGGAGATCAAAGGCATACAGGTGGCGAAGCACTCATATTTGACTGCTTCTTATGTGCACCACCTACTCCTTAAGTTAGCTCATCCTTAAGACACTCTCTTCTGAGAATTTTGGAGATCCTGCAGGCTTTTGCCCAGTTGTCGGGATTGCAAATTAACTGGAAAAAAACACTGTTTGGTGACTAGCACTGATCCGTGATCAATATTGGTGGCTTGTGCCACAATTAATGACTGTTTTAATATCCCTACCAAAATCTCTTGTGTCACTTGTATATGCATGTAGTTTATAATCTTTTTTGCATAACTAAAATCAACAAATTTTTATAGTGGTCTTGTCTCAAGGCTGATCCAATACAAGAACTGAGTGGCTGAACAGGGGGTCCCGAAATATTCTTGTGAATATTTGGTAACATGTAAACTCCAGAAAATATTGGTGTAGATATGATGACACACATGTTCATTTTTAGTGTCAATGCCTGATTTGATATTATCTGTGGAGTTGCTTTCTATATTGACTGTGGACAAACACAGCTGAAGTTAGGTGGAATAGTCAGCTCACAAGCTTTTTGGCACTTCAGCACCATTTACAAATGTGACCGCGCTTTTGCATCAGGCTCAGAAGTAAGAAGTGGACTGACAAGGTTTCACTTTTTAATAAAATTCATGAAAATAAATATTTTTTGTGTGGAATGCTTTGTTACTATCTATATTGCATCACAAGAGGTGCTGCTGCAGGCATGTTTAGGATAACTGTCCAAAAGGTAAGTAACAGGCTGACAGTGTCCCTTTATATCTTACTGCATGTTAGCTGTCTTGTTCTCTGTATTTCAGTTCTTTTCCCAGTTTTGCATTACAGTGAATTGCTGTCTACACCATTGGGATTGAATGCCCTCAATTTCTTCCTCATTTTGCCTATCCTTTTCCTCTCCCTCAGTTGTTGTTTCTTTGCTTGGTGTATGTTGAAAAAATTAAGGATTTGTCTTTTGCTTCGAAAAAAAGTAGGAGCTCGAGGAATCACTGTTATCTCTTTGATCAGTAGCGGTCAAAGGTGATTGTAAAATTTCCCATTTATTGACACTCTTTTGCATTTCGCTCCCATTTTCGAATTGTAAACTTCCTTTTTTCTTCCTTCACAGTTGCCAGTTGATCTTAGAGCTCAGGAAGGCTCCTGTGCCCTCAATTGGTTAGCACTTCTTTTGTACAGGTAGCTCCTGGCTCCCTAAAGCTGATGTCCATTTGCTGCAAAATGTGATACTGAAACTTACTTAAGCTGAAGACAATAAAATAATTCTAAGCATTTGAATCTAGATGCCTGTACCTGAGCAGAATTGCTGAACAGGAATGCGCATTATGAATTGCTCATTTTAGACTGTGTGTCAATCAAAAGGGTCATCCCGTTAATATTCAGGCCCAAGGACATTGGGCTGGATTCAAGAATCCAAGACATACTGCTGCAACTAATGGCTAAGCTAGTGCTCCCTGCCTTCTGTTGTATACAGGACCCCTATACTCCCATTGTAGCAGGCAGCAGCAGTCAATGTATCAGGTAGGTGGCGGCTCATGAATATACAAGAGCATATAGGGAGCACTGCATCACTTCCTGTTCCAGCTGGTGGTGCAATGTACTCTGTGTGTTGGGGTTCAGGGTCTGCTCTGCATGCCATAAATGACACACCCAACAGCCATGGTGGCAATGTACTCAACTGGATGGTGGGTAAGTCACCCTCTGAACAGCTGATGCCTGTAGATTCCAGCCCAGTGCCTAGGCAAAGCTGTGTTTGAGTACTCTCTCATCCAGTTCTTGTGCTCCTTGGACAGGCTTTGTGTTGTACAGGACCAGTGGAGATCTCAGCAAGCAATAATACCTGACAAGGTGGGCGGTATTGGGCAATACCAGAACACCCTGAGGTGTAATGAGGCCCAACGCCACAGGCCGAGGGCCTTATAGCCCCCAGAAGGTCTGATATTGCCCATACCGCCCACCCTGGAGGGTAATATTGCTCTTAGAAAATGGTCTGTCAGTAAAATGTTTAATAAATTTAAATAAAAAATTAAAAAATATTATAAATAAATGTTAAAAAGGAATACAACTATATTTTTTATTGTAAAGTAGTCCCTTTACTGCTGTTCTCGGCCAGTAGAGGTCACTGCTGTTTAGGAGATATGTTTCAGTAGGCTTCATAGCTCTCACATGGTTTCATGGGAATTGTAGTTTGTTTGTGCTGGGGCAGCTTAGTTTTCAGCTTGCCAGCATGGCTACAGAAGAAAGTAGCAATGAGTTTGTGTTTCTTTTAATTTGGCGATGCTACTTTTTTTTATTGCTATATTATTTCTGTTTTTTTCCCCTATTTCGCTTGAGGAGTTTGCAGTGTTAGACTGTGAGACTGCAGTGAGGATGCTGGCCCAGAATGTGTGATTGGGTTATTGGGAGCATTACATCTCTAAAGACAGGTAATTTTTTTTTTTATCAAATTCATAAAGTACTGCATGTGTAACTATCGTTTTCCTCAAGCAGGGAATCGGGATTGACTTTCAGCAAGCTGGGCACTCTCACACTATTGCTAAGCAAGCAACATGCTAACACTACTACTTCGAACAGAAAAAAACTGTTTTTTTTCCCTCAGAGTAGCACTTAGTACCTGACATGCTAGTGCTATTACTTTAAACTGGAAAACCAATTTGTTTTGTTTTTTAAGGAAAAAAAATACAAAGGAGCTGGGCTGGGGGGTGTCCCTCACTAAGTGAGGGGCAAGAAATAATGACAGCTGACTTTGAAAATTTGGGGTGCCCATGGATAGGCTCAGTAATGGGGCACCCCTAATGGCACTTGGTTTCAACCGGGTGTCTATTGAAAGTTAATGTACCCCCCTGCAGTGGCTCTCAGTCAATGAGAGAGTTCCTGGTATCTAGCCCATTTTCTAAATCAAAATGTTTTCTGACATCATTCCCACCTGTATGTCTACTGGCATTCCCATCCCATATGCAGTGTTGAAATGTGGAAAGCATGCAAATGAGCTTGTTGGTCCCAGGCACTGGCATAGCAGCTACCATTACTGTTAGCATGGTAGGCAACACTCAGCCCAGTACTATTGCTGAGTGTCTCCATCCTCCATCAGGCAGGCTTTGATTGCTGGTGGAGGGACAGATATTGCTTGAAATACCAGCAGTATCCATTCCTGAATCTAGACCATTGTTTGCTAAAATCTTCAGTTAGGATTTTTGAAACCCTCCAGGAGATTTACATCACAAACCTAGGGAATTTGAATGTTTAGCCATAAGAATCTCACTGCCCTCATCTGAAGCATTCAGTATCATTGGCTGCTACAGACCACCGGCAGGGGGTGTAGAACTCCCATCAATTCTTAGAAAGAAACCTCATTGAAACCAGATCCAATAAATCTATTATCCTTGGCGGCCTAAACTTAAATTGGCTTACACCTAGTGCAAATACCTTAAAGGAGCTGTGCGATGAGCTGGGTATCTCACAGCTTATCTCTGAACCTACCAGAATTAATATAAAAAGTAATGATAAAAGCACCATACTCGACTTGATCCTCACAAACAGGCCTCATAAAATATCGCACACAGCCATCTCCCATAATGATCTACGTGGAGATCACGTGATGCAGGCTCACGAGTAGCAGCACTCTGAACGTCGCCCGTCCGCTCGGTGTTGGAATTTATAGTTAACTTTACTTTACCTATGAGGAAAACAAGGAAACACATTTCTCAGAAGTCAAGATCTGCTATACATCACCTGTCTGCAGATTTCCTGTTTGATTTGGAAGCAGAGATGAGGCAAGCATTACCGAAACATAGACCTCCCTCCACGCCAGAAAAGGCTAATAAAAAAACAAGGCCGCACGCTGCTTCGGCTGATCGTACCTCTCAAATGCCAGATCCCAATGTCTTAGCGGTCGACCAGTTCCTATTGGAGCTTAATCCATTTCGTGAAGAACTCTGATCGCTAACGATATAGGTTTAAATCTATGACTACAGCTCTGAAGAATATCTCAACAAGGTTTGGAGATAATGAGACACATACAGTATCTTCTCAGTGGAAAAACATCTAGGGAGACAGGAACCGGAGATGGTGCTTACACGGCAGAAGCTAGCTAGATTAGAATCTAAAGTCGAGGATTTGGAGGGGCATAGCAGACGAAATAATGTTGTCTTTATAGGTCTGCCAGAGAAGGAGGAAGGGGCTGACACTGTCCTCTTTGTTCAAAAATTGGCAGTGAAGCTGGTGGGTCCCCCTCCGTACGGTGCCTCTTATTCCATAGAGAGGGTTCATAGGTTCTTGTGCCCTATTCCAGCAGCAGGTGCTTCCTTTCAACCCTTAATCACCCATTTTCTGAACTACCTTGAGAGGCAGCACTTTTTGGGGAAGGTCAGAAGTCTAGACCAAATTATGTGGGGTGAGGTCCAGTTAAGAGTCATGCAAGATCATCCTGCATCTGTCCATCAGTGTAGAGCTCTCTTTCATCTCCTTGTCAACAAGCTGATTCCGGCAGGGATTAAATTTAAAATGTTGTACCCCTCGAAATTTCAGGTCCAGACAGCTGATACTTGATCTAGCTTTGAAGATCTGAAAGCTGCAGAAGCTACTGTGAGAGATCTTCAAGGATCATTGAAGTCAAGGAGTTTCCTGCTTTGCTTCCCTTTCGGATGTTATGGTCACTTGCTGCACTGTGAGATGCCACGGTTTGGTGTGTACACTGGATCGATTTAGTCTGTTTAAGTCCTTGTAAGTGTTGGGACATTTGACTTTTGGTTTCAACACAGTAAAAGATCCCTATTGGGAATACATGCCTTGCCTTGCTTATATGTAATTGTGCCTTCTGTGCGTTAGTTTTTCATGGACTTAAGGTTTTAACACAGAAGGCAAATGGATTGCATGTCACTCGATCTACAGTGTTTCTTTATAGTTAAAATTACCTTTGGCAAGTACCAATGTATTCCTTTATATTCGCTGGATTGATGGGATATTTGGATAAAGAAATGACCTAAATAATAACTTTGAATGTAACTTTTTGTTTTCCCTAGGCTTGCTTCATTCACGTGTTATACTCATTAAGGACATAGGAGATCGCCCTTGTACAAGTTATTTATTTTCTGTTATGAAGGGATAAGCGTGTATGATGTAAATGGAATCACTTAAGACCCATCATTTTGGGCTTTCTGTTAAGCTTACAAGGTTATGATTTTTAAGAGCAGATTTTTCAGCTAATGAGTATTCTTAGTGTGCCTGTTGCACCATTTCTTTGCTCTCAAATGAATGTTTAACATAGAAGGCAAAAGGATTGCACGTCACTAGATCTACAACATTTCTTTATAGTTAAAATTACCTGTTTGGCAAGTACCAATGTATTCCTTTATTTTCGCTGGATTATTGGGTTATTTGGATAAAGAATCGTCTTAAATAATAACTTTGCATGTAACTATTTGTTTTCTCTAGGTTTTCTTCATTTATGGGTTATACTCATCAAGGGACACAGGAGGTTGCCCTTGTACAAACTATTTATTTTTTGTTATGAAGGGCTAAATGGAATTACTTAAGACCCACTATTTTGGGCTTTCTGTTAAGCTTACAAGGTTATGATTTTTAAGAGCATATTTTTTTAGTTAATGAATATTTTTAGTGTGTCTGTTGCACCATTTCTTTGCTCTCAAACTAATGTTAGGTTTTGTATACAGAATACACCCTTTTGGGTGATATGTAGTGCTACGAGTGGGCAGGTGGAAGGAGTGGCTATTTGCTGGTTCTGTATATCACGTACTTGGATATTATTAGGTTGGGGGGAAGGGGTGATTTTGGCCTTTTGGATAAATAAGAACAAGCTAAGCTTTGGGTTTCAAGGGTCTAAGTATGTGATTCTGGGGTTATGTGTTGCAATTTCTATAGGATTTAATGTTCTGTGGATGGGGATGGGGTTGGGAGGGTTACTTTGACTGGTCATTGTTAATGTTTGGAGTAAGCCATAGCACTCTAGATCACATTCTCACTGTAAATGACACCCTAAAAGATGTATAGTCTGAAACTTCTTACCTGGAATATTGGAGGTGCCAGGAAGAAAGTCAAACGATATCAGATTCTAAAACATATCGACTGTTTGAAAGGTACTATCACATTCCTACAAGAAATCCATTTACTACCCTTTGAGGTCTCACTTTTTCGAAGGCAATTTGTAAGACAGGTCTTTAATGCAGGGGACAGTACCCAAAGTAGAGGGGTTGCCATATTATTCTCCCGAAGCATTCCCTTTAACTGTGAGCTCTGCATACAGGACCCAGGTGGTAGATATTTAATCTTGAAAGGTTTACTGGATCGCACAGAGGTGGTGCTTTGCTAAATATATGGCCCCAACTCTGATTCTCCAAATTTTTTTTTAGACTACTCACAGACTTACTTCCCTATATTTCCTTCCCATTAATCCTGGGAGGGGATTGGAACCTCTCTTTTACCCTTGACCTGGACAGATCAGGGGCTAGAAGATCTGGTCTTTCACCTGCACAGTGAGCTTTCTGGGACTTAGCAGATCAACTAGGAGTGATCGACCCTTGGAGAATTTTGTATCCCTCCTTGAGATAGTACACTTTTCAATTCTCTGTTCACAGTACGTCTACCAGAATTTATTATTTTTTAATTAGCCACAGTTTTCTGCCAGGGATTTTGGATAGTGCCATAGAACCTGGAGTCATCTCAGACCACGCGGTAGTGTGGTGCTCCTTAAATCTGACCCCAATGTTCCAAGAGAAACCACTTGGAAGGTGAACAATCAATTATTGAGGGACGAGAATGTCATTAGGGATATCTCGAAGGCAATTGAGCAGTATACGGAGCTTAATCTTGACTCGACAGGCAGAATTGATTTAGAGTGGTGAGCCTTGAAATGCGTTCTAAGAGGGAACTGATTAGAATAGCTTTATTTAAGAAAAAGCGGAAACAGCAAGAAGCTCTCACGCTACTCAGCAGTATATGTCAATTAGAAAAAGAGCTTTCATCCTCCACTCCGGAAGGTGATGGAATTAAACTAATGGGCTTAAGGGCCCAGTATAGCTTCCTTCTGTTAAGTAAAGCTGAATATGCAATAATGAGCACCAAAAGTAATTATGTGGATCAAGGGGAAAAGTCTGGTAAGTTGTTGGCCCTTCGTTTAAAATCTCAAGAAGCTTCCAGAGTAATTAAGGGTATCAGATCTAGACTAGATAATGCTATGCAAGTGAACCCTAAAAGAATAGTGCAGGAATTTGCAACTTATTATCAGGACCTGTATGGCCCCATGTTTAACCCTCCTGGGAAACAAACATTAAATAACTATCTTGAGGCCCTTCCTCTGCCACAGTTGTCAGCTGCACAAAGATTAGCATTGATGGTTCCTACAACCGATATAGAAATTGAAAAAATAATACATTCCCTTCCCTCTGATAAGGCTCCCGGCCCTGAAGGGTTTTCCCCCAGCTTTTATAAATCTTTCCACAAACAGCTGGCCCCCTGGTTAGGTAAGTTGTTTAAAAGATTCCTGGAGGGGGAAGAAATGGATGATAGTTTTCTAGAAGCCCTAATTATAGTTTTACATAAATCAGGACAGAATCTGGAAATGGTAACTAATTATAGACCCATCTCTTTATTGAATTATGATATGAAAATCATTGCTAAATTGTTATTAGATAGACTGGCTGAGGTCGTGTCCTCCATAACTCACCCAGCTCAAACAGGGTTTATGAAAGGGAGGAACTCATTGGATCATTAAGGAAGTTATCACCTATTTTCTCTGTGTACAGGGACTCTGAAACTCCAGCTGGACTGCTGTCCCTGGACGCGGAAAAAGCTTTTGATAGAGTGGACTGGAGCTTTTTATTTTCTGCAATGGGAAAATTTGAATTCCCGAAGGAATATATTGGTTGGATTTCTTCTTTCTATAAAAATCCCAAAGCTCGTATTTACTGTAATGGAGTTTTCTCTGAGAGGTTCCTTCTTCATTATGGTACTCATCAAGGGTGTCCATTATCTCCGTTGCTCTTTAATATTTATCTAGATCCTTTGCTTTTTAAACTCAGAAGCTCTTCCCTAATTTTGGGCATTCCCTTGTATGGCTTCAATTTGAAACTATCAGCATATGCGGATGATATTCTGCTCCATTCCACCAACCCCGCTGTTGTGTTCGAAGCTGCCCTGCAAATTTTTTTTAGAATTTGGTACCTACTCCAATTACAAAATTAATTTAGATAAAAGCATGGTCTTCCCACTAACTTTTAAATTGCTAAAAATTGATGTTTCACATTTAGGTCTTCAATGGACTTCCAGAAGCCCGAAATATCTGTGTATTTATCTCATTAACTCTGATTTCTTCATGAGGAAGCTAAATCTTGACGACACCCTATGTACTATACAACAAGATATTGCTAGATGGTCATCCCTTTCGATTTCTCTTTGGGGACGCATCAATATAGTTAAAATGAACATTTTACCAAGGATCTTTTACCTGTTGCATATGCTCAACATATGGTTACCCACTAAATGGTTTAAGAAAGTCCATTCTATTATCTCTTCTTTCATATGGGCTGCCAGGCCCCCGAGAAGAGCTTACCAGAAATTGATTCTACCCAAGGTTAGGGGTGGCTTGAGATTACCTCATATAGGAGGATATTATTGGGCTAGTCAAGTCTCTAAATACAGTATATGAAATGGATGACCAATGAGGCATTTTTGGCCAACCTGTCATATGTCCCATCGTGGTTAATACTTGAGAGGAAAATGCTAGCAGAGGCACACTTATCCACATCTACGTTGCTACACTATACAATTAAAAATTTACTGGTTAATATTTCCCATTCTCCCATAGGGGTATCGGTAAGATCCCATACTCAATTGTGTAATTTTTTAAAATATAAACTTACCCAAGATTGGAATCAGCCGTTAGTAGAGAACTCAAATTTCAAGATAAGTAATCAAAAGATTCCTAAACTTTGGATTCCCCAGTTCCAGAATATAAAATTTAAGGATTTTCTGGACCCAGTTGGGAAGGGTATCCCTGTGTCTGCCATTACTAATAAATTTTCATTAAATAAGGGACAACAGTTCAGAACATATCAGATATCTCATCTCTTGAGCCAGTTCAGCACTCAACTGATGATAAATTTTATGATTTCTTTACTTCCCTAGCCAAAGTAGTATTTCTCTCCCATGCGATAGCCCAGGTATATGGGTCCCTTTTAGACCTGACATTTACTGATCAGGATGGAGGCCCAAAATACTGGCTTAGACAGTTCCCAGACCCTAACATTTACTGGAGCAAAATCTGGGAAGGAACCTACATTTACTTATCTCAAGACTTACACAATTCCGATTTTTACATAATCTATACCGGACACTCCTCAAACTTTTCAAGATAGGCAAGTCCCTGACCCTAATTTGTACCAGGTGTAATCTGGAGGAAAGTTCCCTCCGTCATTTTTTCTGGGGCTGTCCTTCTCTTCAGGATCTCTGGATGGAAATCTGCCATAAAGCTGACCCATTGTTAGGGCTAGAAGAACTATTTACACCAGAGATTTGTCGCATAGGAGATTATTCCAAGATACATGTCAGAGTGCGTCGATACCACATGGCGATGATTGCACTGACATTTAAGAAACTTGTTTCAAGGCATTGGATTGATGCTCAGAAGCTCTTGTATATAGAATGGCTTCAGGATCTTTTGTTTAATTTGTGGGTGGAGCAATTTAAAGTATCTCCGGGTCATATTTCTTCTAGATATAAAAAGATATGGGCTGGGATGCATACTACCTATATGCTACAAGCGGGAGTTCACCCGATTTAATGTTATTTACGGTTTGAGCTGTTTCCAAGAGAATGCTCAGACATCCTCTATTTATGGCATCAATCCAATGCACTTTCTTTGTATGGCTTTGATTTCAGTGGGGAGTGTGTTCAATAAACATCCATGCTGAGGTGGGGAGGGTTGTGGGGGAGATGGTGGGACTGCTTTGGGTCATTAGAAGGGGAGGTTGTTATTTTTGGGAGGGTTAAAATGGGAGGGAACATGGTACTGTTTCTCTGGGGACTGTTACATTGCCTGTATGTGTATTCATGTTATTTCATTACTGTACCATGTCATTTGTCTTATGTTTGAAAATAATAAACTTTAAATAAAAAAAAATAATGATCCAAGTGACAACAATGTAGTTGTCTGCAAATGAATCCAGGAAAAACACATCTCTTGTTCCAAATTTATCACAGAGTGAAATTTCTGAAAGTTCAAACTTGAAAATTACCTAGCTAACCTTAGGTGTACAAACTGGCAAAGCTTTTACATGGCCACCTCAGAAGACGAGGCCATCAACATCCTTAATGTAAACTTTACAAACCTAGCTAACAAACATGCCCCACTCAAAAAAGTTTAGATTGAAAAAGGCCACATACCCATGGTTCACCAATGAATTGAAAGCAGCTCTAACCCAACAAGATAAACTTTGGGCAGTAGTGAGACAGACCAAAGCATCCACAAACTGGACAGCTTTCAGAACATCAAGAAACGTTTGCACAAAGCTTGTCAGAGCAGCCAAAACCATTTATTATGTGGAAGCCCTAGAGGGTGCCAAAGATGATTCAGCTAAAATCAGGAAGACAATCAAAACTGTCGAAAGCCATAAAATTCCCTCTTCAATACCCATCAAAATTACAACCCCAAGGTACCACGATCTCTGATGAAGGCACCATCCTAGAGAAATTAAACACACATTTCATGACAGTGGGTCTAACTTTTGACTCCTCGCCAGCTGCTGGACTCATTGACTGCTCCACACCTAAAGATGTCCGATAGGATTCGAGGAGCCATGGCTCCTTCTGTCTCTCCCCAGTAACATTCAAACAACTTGAGGACCTTCTAAAAAACTGGACATGAAAAAGAGTGCTAGTGCAGATGGTGAGTCCACATTCCTAAAACTAGTGTACCATCTCCTAACTGCCCTAATAATGCTCATTTTTAATCTCTCTGTCTCATCTGGAATGGTTCCCTTTTGCTGGAAAACAGCCTTCATATTGCCTTTGTTTAAATCAGGTGACCCGAGTGACCTTAACAATTATAGACCTATTTCCATCCTGCCAGTTCTGTCAACCCTCTTAGAAAAACTAGTTAATAACCAACTAACCATCCCTAAAAGAACATCTTGAGAACTCAGATTTATTCAGCTCACTACAATCTAGCTGCAGGCAAAATCATAGCACAGTATCAACATTGGCCAAAGTAATGAACAACTGGTTCACTGCCCTTGACATTAAACACCTCACAGAAGCCAACTTCCTGGAAATAAGTAAAGCTTTTGATACAGTTGACCACAATCTCCTTCTTGTTAATCTTAAAGAACATGGCCTGAACAACTGTTCAGTCAACTGGTTCTCCACTTATATTTTGGGTATACTGTAATGTATTAAAGCTGACGGGTTTCTCTCCTCTCTCTTGCCGTTCACAAGAAGGGTACCCCAAGGTTCCATTCTAGGGCCCTTGTTATTCTCTATCTGCATCAACTCCCTAGGTAACAATATCTATAATTCTAAACTACACTTCTTTGCAGATGACACTGTATTGTACACAGCAAAACCCTCTTTGATGGACATGGGCTATGAGCTGCAGTCAGATTTTAACCAACTGCAAAAGAATCTTCTAAGATCCAAATTGTTATTGAATGCCAAGAAAACCAAGGCAATGTACTTTCTACCCCCCCATCCTTCAATACTTCTGTGTAAACAAGTCATACCAGCACCTATCACAACCCTTCTAGGAGACTCACTTGAGTTCATCAAAAAACTGAAACACTTAGGAATATGTTTGGATGGCAAACTATCTTTTGCTGCCCACATCAAATCTCTCTCTAAACAATTATAAACTATTGTTTTTTTTTTTCTATAGGAATAAATCTGTATTCCTAGCAGATATTAGGAAAAGATTAGTTCAAGCCACCTTCCTTCCACTTATCGACTACGCGAACATTATTTAAATTGGAAGCACAGCTTGGACATCCTCTATTACCATGCCTTATGCTTTATAACTAATGTGCCTTATAGAACACACCACTGTGACCTCTATCCGGGAATGCACTGGACATCTCTTACCACAAGAAGGATGCGCCACACTAGTATCTGAAAATCCTGTTGAACAAACTGCCACCGTACATCACTTCCCTTTTTCACCGGTTGCACAGCTGCTAGTCCGTAAGGAAAAACATCATCTTGCTAGATGTGTCCAAACAGTGCACTCTTCACGGCAGAGTTGCAATCAGTTACACCATCCCAGCCACCTGGAAAAAAATACAGTCCTCGCTCAAGATCATAGAACTAGTCTCTCTATAAACTTTTTTAAATCCCTGACCAATAAGGCACTTAAGGAAACTTGCTGCTGTCAAAATGGCTAGTACTCACCTTTTATGGCTAAGCTAATACAAATAAGCACTCCCCCCCATCCATTTTTCTCACCTCTCCTTCCTGGCCTCTAGCACCAATTGTTGTTCTACATGTTTAGTAATAGTATATTCCTGTTCTCAGTGTTTTAAATGATGTCCCCCTCCTTTGTTTGAATTGTGATATGACAACTTATTGTACTATGTACTGATGTGCCTGTCTTCTTAGTGTATGAACTGTGTTATGCTGATTTTTATGTTGGCTCTCGCGCTTGCACGCCAGCCAACATCTTACGGTAGTAGTAGATTTCGGAGGTGTGGTCAGTGTGGGCGAATGCAGGGTACACATCAGTAAGTGCATCCCTCATTCCCCAATAAGCCAGCATGCAGGCATTGACACCAGCAATATTTAAAGTGGTCAACACTTAAGAAAAGTGCCACTGTAATGAGAGCCAAGCTCGTCATGCAGTGGCACAATAACACACCTCCCGACATGCCTTTCCTGGGGAAGTATTTCAATAAACATGGTGGCAGTGACTGCTGCTGCTGCACAATGCTGACTTCAGGGGTGCCCAGTCCCCCTGTTGGCATGCCCCGACCCAGTTCATTTGCCGATGGGGGAGCCCACTCCCCATCGGCACAATGCCCCCCCTCCCATTTCAGTTGTGTGCCAAGGGTGTACGATCCCCTTGGCATCATGTGCCCCCCATGTTTTTGTTCCATGGGGGCCCAATCTCCATTGGCTTCAGTTCCCTTTTCCCAGTTCCAGCTGCAGATGGGGAGCCCTCCCCATCAGCATAATATTTAATGCTTGTACTTGAGGGTGCCCAATCCCCTTGGCATCATCGCCTTCCCACCAGTTGGCCCCACCATCAGCTTTGGTCCCCTCCTCACTAATGCAGTTGGTACACTGGGAACCCACCCCAGCGCATCAAGCATACCTGCAAAAGAAAACTGACTCCATCGCTAGTCCATTTTTTCCCCTGTAAAACCAAAAAAATGGTCCTGTGAAGTGTTCTGGTGCCCCTTCCCCAACCCACGCCTCTGTGTATTCTACCTCCCCACACCCCATGCTTACCTCCAGAGCCTGGCATGAGGATCTTCGGTGGACTGGGAACACGTCTGCACTCTTCAAAGCCGACCACGAACTGAAGAAATGCCGGTAAGCTGCATAATGGCATAAATAGGGTTTTTTCAACTTTGGTGCATATCTCGGGCATTTTTGGGAATTTTGGCACTAAATTTTCAACATGGGGCTATTGGGACCCCTCCTTATGAATTCAGTCACTGTCATAGGTTATTTGGTCCCGAAAAGTGATTTTGCAGTCACTGCGCAGGAATCACCTTCTTCGACTGATTAACAAATGACAGTGCCACTGTTCATGAGGTGGGATCTCAAAAGCCTATGTTGCAAATTTGGTGAAAATCCAAAAATGACTGTTTTACAGCGCGTATTGCGCAGTTTCTAATGCGCACACTGTGAATTTTGCGAACTGGTAATATTTTCTACCCAGATTTTCAACACTGGCATTTTCCCATACCTCCTCATGAACAGTACAGCTGTTATTTTACACATCCTGGCTGAAATATGTTTCCACGCATGTGACGCACAATGGCGCGGTCGCTGTGTGAAATCAGTGTTCTGGACACATTAACAAAATCAAAGTGAGACTGTTCATGAGTGGAGGTCCTAAAATGCCTATGTTGAAAATTTGGTAAAACAAATACCCAAAATAATTGCATTATGGGTGTGCTTTGCGCAGTTTCTATGCACGCTCATGACATCACTAATTTTTCATATTTTCACTCCAGATTTTCACCACTGTCATTTTTGTACACCTCCTTATGAACAGTACAGCTGTCATTTTTCACATCCTGTCCAAAATGTGTTTTTGCACATGTTACACAATGGCACACTTACTGTGGAAAGTCAATGTTTGGGTCTGATTAACAAAATCACTGTGACACTATTCATGACCGGAGTTCCAACAATTCCTATGTTGAAAATTTGGTTAAGCAAATCCCCCAAATAATTGTGTTATGGCCGTGCATTGTACAGTTTCTACGCACACTCTTGATGTCACCAATTTTCCATATTTCACTCCAGATTTTCAACAATGCCATTTTTTTGCACCTCCTCATGAACAGTGCAGCTGTCATTTTTCACATCCTGTCCAAAATGTGTTTTCGCACCTGTGTCACCAAAATGCACAGTCGCTGTACAAAATAACCTTTCAGTAAACAAACTCATAGTGCCATTGTTCATGAGGTGGGGTCACAAACTGCCCATGTTGAAAATTTGGAGTGAAAATACCAACAAATGCCCTCGGCATTAGGGTTTCCAACTGCAATGTCCCACCCTGTACAGACTGACCGGTATCAGGGGAGTGAGTTGGCATTGTCAGCTGAAATGCTCACGCCATTTCACCCCCCCACCCTGCAGCCAGTGACAGGTGTCGAGATGTGCCTTAGACTCTTCAGCCCCAATGTTCACCCCATTCTCCTACACTATGCCCATGTCAGTATATTCCCTTATGGAATGGGGTGATCGTAAGGTCTGAAGACTTCAAGGCACATCGCCACACTTGTCGGTCTCTGAGGGGTATGGTGAGGTGAAATGGCATGAGCGTTATGGCCAACAACCCAAAGACACACTCCAGTGCCTGTCACTCTCTGCACGGTGGGGCTGGAGTTGGCATCAGTTCACTACTTCACTGCTAATCCTATTGTGCATCTCTCTAACTCCTGCACTACCAATGCCAGTGCCAGCGAGCCAACAGTCGGCATTGACAGATGCTTGCTGTACCTTATATTGATGTACCACATTGTCCTATCAGGACCTTCTTGTAAATGAGTGTGCTCAATGGAGCTTTTCCTGCAAATAAACTTGAACTTGAAATGTGAAGCAATTCCACAATTTGTGCTGGAAAACTGGATCACTATAAAAGTGGTCTGACTTTCAAATGCATTTGTTACAGTTTGCCCTCAGAAAATTATGTATGAGTCAAAATAATTATGCATGCATTTTTTTTTACCAATAACTGAGGAAACTGTAGTGCATCTGTTACAGCCATTCAGAATAGCATTCAAAGGTTTTGATGCATTCTGCATGACTCGAGCTGTGTCCAAAATTGGAAATTGCTCCTGTGTCACTGTTTGAAAATCATGCACCTCTAGTTTAATTTCTGGCCACTAATGGACAACGAAGTCTTTGCACTATGGAGCAGAGACAACCCCTCCATAGTGCATACATTTTGTCATTAGTGTCCATTTTTGTAGCAAATGCTCCAGGAATTCCTTATTCTATATGTAATCAGTACTGTATATAAGTGTAGGTGACAGGAGCCTGCTGTCATATGGATAACAAGATAAATCATCAGAAAAATGAGGCAGCTCATCGACCAGGATATTTAGACAATGGCTGTTTATTGTGTTGTTACCAGGTAATTTATATGTCTAAATTCAGTGCTCTATGGATCAATTTCGGCTCAGTGAACCACAGCAAACCAAGTAAATTACAGCAAAATATTTTTTTATTACCTGCAATTACCACTAAAAATAAAATGCAACATTCATATGTGGTAAAATCAATGATCCCAAGCTCAGGCAATCAAATCTGTCAGATCATACATGCACATTAAATTACAACAGGCCAAGCTAATGATCAGAACAATATACGTGTAAATAAATAACACATGCATGCAGAAAGATTACAGTTACCTGGGTCCCAGTGAGAACAGGTATAGCAAGATAATGTCTTGCCTATGTTGCCTGAGTGTTCTAACAAAAGGTCACTAACCTCTGTATTTTATCCCCCTAGTTTCTTACAAGGTACTTTCCATCCCTCAGGAGAATACATTATTATGTAAGCTACAAAAGGGGAAAAATTGGGGTACAGCACGTATACACTGATCACAAGATTTATCAAAAATAGAGCAGGACAGAAACTAGCCAAGGCTACTGGCTTCCGTTTCACTGACATTTCTAAACCACAAAGAAAAACAAGTTTGCCCTGTTTATGGCCTTGTGAATAGGTTACACAAAATGGAGAACAGCAACAAAATGGCAGTTTGGCAGCCACCATATTATGAACATACGAACATACGAAGAAGCCAGCAGAAGAAGGCCATTTGGTCTATCAAGTCTGCTGGTATTGCAGGGTCCATAGCTTGAGCTAATGTCCCTGCCCTCCCTCCCCACTCCTCCCATCCTCCCTACCCATGACCCTTATCTTCCCCCTACGCCTGTCCCAGTCTCTCTTAAGGCTGCCCACTGTCTTCAATGAGATTACCTCTTCTGGCAGTGCATTCCAAGTGTCCACCACCCTCTCTGTGAAGAAGTGCTTCCTGATCTCTCTCCTAAGCCTCCGACCCTCCAGCTTAAGACTGTTCCCCCTCATATTATGGTTGCCACTCAGCTTAAAGAGACTCTCCTTATCCACCTTATTTATCCCTTTCAGGTACCTGAAGGTCCCAATCATGTCCCCTCTTTCTCTCTTGTCTTCCAGGGAGTACATGTTCAGTGCCCTCAACCTCTCCTCATATGCTTTACCCTGTTGACTGGCTATCATTTTGTAGCCTTCCTCTGGACCTTCTCTAGCATTTTATATTGGTTTGCATAATACATAGTTTCCATGGTGTAAGAATATACAAAATATGAAATATTGATTTGCAGTTACAATATTAACAGTATATGATCATAGAATGATTTCCTGCAGACGAAAACAAACACCTTACAAGGCAACATTAACCATATGTACAGTGCAACAGTACTATAAAACTCAAATAGACACTTGGGATATTTCCCAATATTTCATAGCCTACTATTAATGTTTCATCATGTGTGTAATCCTTTGAACACTATTGTACAAAATATATATGCTGTATTTTCTTGACTCGGAGCAATTCCTAATTTACAGCTGCACCTGCATCAAAATATATGTGAAAAAAATGTGGGATTACTGTTTTCAAACATTTTAGAATTTTGAGACAGTTATGTTTATGGCAAACAAATGAGGCATGCATCAGTATTTTGATAAATGTGTCATTTTCTTAGTGTAGCCTAGAACATAAGAACATAAGAATGTGATGGCAGATGTGGATTGCATGATCCAGCTAGTCTGCCCACGTGTTTGTTTGACTGACTACCCCACCCCCCCAGGATATACTTCTCTGTTTCAGTATCCCACATTGTCTATCCCAAAATAACTTGAATTCCCTAACCTTCTTTGCCTCCACCACCTCCTGTGGCAGTATGTTCCAAGGCTCCATGACCCTTTCTGTGAAGAAGAACTTTCTAACATTGCTCCAGAATTTATTTTATTTTAATTATTTATTTTTATTTATTGAGAAATCGGAATTACAACCTTTGAGCTAAGAGCTCGTTTAAAAGGAATCCTCATCAAGAGCATAGAAAGATACATTTTGTTGCAGTAGAACAGTTCTGACAAAGTAGTAACATGATCTACCATAGAGGCTAAGTAGGCTAGGGCAAGAAATGCAAGTTACAAATTTATATGTCAGAGTGAGTGAGGCTGCCGAAGGCATTGTCAAATCCCCAGTAGTGGGAATACATGAAGCTGCTGAAGATATTGTCAAATCCCCAGTGATGGGGTAAGATGCAACAAGCTGAGAAGATAAGTGCGGAGACCCAAGAGGGAGGTTGGGGCAGATGCTGATAGGTGAAAAGGGGAAAAGGGGGGAAGAGGGTAGATCAGCTTGGGCACGGGGGGTAAGGGTGGGTGGGAGAGTGTGGAGGAGGTGGTAGCTGATCCGGACAGCTAGGTAGTGTAGGGTGAAAGAATAGGAGGAGAGGGCAAGTTGCAGGGTTGGGCACAGGAGATGGGTAAGGGGAAAGGAAGGGGGGAACAAGGCACTCCCGGGTAAAGCAGGGAGCGACAGTTAGGTGGTGCACTGGAATGCAGGTGGGATTAATTATGGCATAGGCAATGGACTGGAGGAGAGATGGTTTTCTGGAGTGTGGATTTGAAATGCCCTAGACATTGTATATTGGTGGTAGAATTAGGGAGCTCATTTAGCCAGGTAGGTGCTCTTACTGCAAAGGCACGCCTCCCCAGGGCTGTTCTGCTGAAGGGTACAGCTAATGCTTGTCTGGTGACACTTCTAGTGGCATGCTCACTTCGGGCAGATCTAAATAAAGTCTGCATGGAGGCAGGTCCAAGTCCTAGGAGAGCCTTCTTCCCTAGAAGGCAGGTCTGTAGCTTTATTCTATCCATGAGTGGGAGCCACTTCATCCTTATGTAGCACTCACAAGTATGTGTGAGGCGATCAGCGTCCAGGATGAATCAGCGTGCTTTGTTGAGGATCATGTGGACTTTGTGAAGGCTGGTGTCTGTAGCTGAACCATACATTACATTTCCATAATCCAAGATAGGCAGTATTGTGCCCCTGACCGCCTGGAGCCTGGCTTCAGGGGTGAGCCAGAAGCATAATCTATAAAGTGCCCCCAGTTTCCTGCCCATGGCCATAGTGATATTACTTATATGCTCATCAAAGGAAAGGGAATCATCGATAGTAATCCCCAGATAACAGAATGAGCAGACTTGTTCGAGGGGAGAGTCCAGGTTGTGTGTGATTGTAAAAGGTGTGGTGGATCATCTCTTCTGGCAGCCAGCAAAAAGCATTGTCTTTGTCTTTTTGCTATTTCCTAATAATAGACTGGTGTTAAACCAGTCCTGTAACAGGTCAAAGTTGTGCTGCAGGGTCTTGGTCAATGTGCCTTGGCAGGAGCCTTGAAGGAATAGGACTGTGTCACCTGCATATAGCAGAACTCTGGCAGAGGGGCATGCAGCAGGAAGGTTGTTTACAAAGAGGCTAAACAGGAGTGGGCCCAGTATGGACTCTTGTGAGACCCCTACTGTGACATTTCTAGCCTCAGATGTGGCACCATTAATCTTTACATGTGAGCGCCCAGACAGGTAGCTGGAGAACCACCCTACCATATCAGAGGACAGCCCAAGGCAGGTTAGCCTATGGAGCAGCAACTGGTGATCCACATGGTCAAATGCCTTGGATAAGTCAATAAAGATTGCCCCAACTAATTGTCCCTGTTCGAGTACCTCGTGAACATATCCAGTGAATTCAATGAGGGATGAGTTGGTGTTGTGCCACTTGCAGAATCCATGTTGTTGCTGACTGAGGAGGTTGTGTTTATGTAGGTGGGCAGTGAGCTGATCAGCAATGATTTTTTCCAGTGCTTTGGAGAGAGGAAACAGGATGGAGATGGGCCTATAGTTAGACATCATCAAACGGTCCCCTCCTTTTAGTACAGGGGTGACCAGGGCAGTTTTCCAGGTAGATGGGAAGGCTGAAAACCAAAGTGACATATTAAATAGCTTGGCGACCAGTATGACTACTTCAGGAAGAGCGATTGAGATAAGCTTCATATCATTCCCATCTCCTCTCATCCTTGTTTTGCCCAGCACTTTTGAGAGTTATTTGGAGATCTCCCTGGTGGTCACCTGCTGGAAGTAGAATTTGGGGCTTGTGCTAGCTTGGTGGGGTAATTTACCCCCCACCAAACATCTGTTGTGCCCGCTGGTACATTCTTCTTTATTCTCATTGAACCTGCCACACATTTGACAAAAATATGGTCTGACTTTTGATGAAAGTAGTGCAACAGGACTAAAACCATGACACAAATCATCATGTGTTTCTGGAGGGCCTTTGAAAATATAGCCTATAAAGTGCATGTATTGTAGCAAATGTACTATGCAATATTGAGGTCACTGAATGAAAATAAAATGGATACTAAAATGATAAAAGTACCAGTCAGCATTTGCAATGTTTATCTTAGTCAATAGTATGTGTATTAAAGACAGCCTGCAAAACCCAGCTCAGACATTTTGTACAGGTATAAAACTAATAAAATCCAGGTAATTACAGGCAGATGAGCCTGAAATTAATGGCCAAAAACCTTTTGGAGACATTTATTCAGGAGAAGATAGTAGTTGTATTCTTGGAGGAAAAGGGCTTAATGGATATGAACCAGCATGGATTTCCTAAAGGGTGGCTGTGTCAGGCCAAATTAATAGACTTTTGTAAAGTAGTAACAAAACTGGCAGGCAGAAGTCAGGCAATGGATGGAATACTTGGATTTTAGTAGGGAATTAGGGTTTCATAAAAGAGGCTAGTTAGGAAGGTGAGTAAACAAGGGATAGAGGATGGATAACTGATTGACTTAAGAACTGGTTTATGGATGGAACCCAAAGGGTGGTACTGAACAGCATACCTCTCAACTGTCACACATTACGAGGTATGTCACTGATTTTCCCTTCAGAAATTCTTTGTCCCACATGGGGAAGGTGATATTCCACATTTCCCACTGAGACTTTAAAGCAGAAATTCATAATGCTTTATTATGTTCAGTTACCAGCAAACATTAAGAATATTAGTGCACTGATAGCCACAGTGTTCTGAGCTTGCAGTGCCAAGTTTGAAGATACGTCACTCATTTTGGTAATTTGTCACACATCTTGTCACACATTTCGGTGAAGAAAGGCTGAGAGGTATGCTGAACAGTAGATTCTCCGAGAATGGAGCAGTGGCTTGTGGAGTAATGCAGGGATTAATCTTGGACCAACTTCTGTTTAGTATGTATATTTGTGACATATGTAAGGGAATTCAGAGCAAAATAAGATGATATTAATCTCTGAGAAAGGGTAGGCAGTGAAGAAGGATCTGAAATACGGTAATTAGCCAGAATGTGAAGACATTACAGAAATGGTCAGGTAATTGGCGGTTGAAATTCAATGCCAAATAAGGCAAGGTAATGCACATAGGGGTATGGAATCCTTTAGTAGCATAGTTTAATAATACTACACCAGTAGAGAGCACAGAAGAAGATATAGAACCATGGGTGATGATAAATAAATAATCTAAACGTTGCTTCTCTGTGTATAAAGGCTTACAGAAGGGCCAGCAGGACCATGGGCTGCATATAGAGTGGGGTCACTGGCAGAAGTAGGGAGCTGATATTGCCAATTTATAGATTCCTTGTCAGACCACACTTAAGAGTACCGTGAGCAGTTCTGTGGCCCATACCTAAGGAAGGAAAAAGATAGATTAGAAATAGTGTGGCAAAGACAATGAAGATGGACAGCAGGGCAAATCATATGAAGAAACACTGAAAGTTTAAATATGGGTAAGCCACGAAATATGGCAGCCTCCAATTACTTTTTCTAAGCCAAAGATGACTAAGCACGAAGATGCTGGGTGTCAGCAACATGGCACAGCCTCTGGTGTGAGTAATTTTGACCTTGGAGATGTGACTTTGTTCACTGCCAATATCAGTCTGACTCACCTTATCTGCACCACCAAAGATATGGACCAAAATCTAAATGTACTGACCCCCTTGTGTCTCTATTATGGATACACATCTGTATGGTGTGGAATAGAGCTTGCAGAGAGCAGAGGACTCAGCCCAAAAAGCTATGGATGTGTCCACCAAGCTGGTCAAGGAAAATGCGCTGCCGAGGTGGTAGATCAGATATTAGCAGTGTCAGTGGCTCAGCAGATTGCACACTTGTCTTTGAGGTCAGAAGATCATAAGGCTGTGGGTTCCATCACTGCTTATAGAACTTGGGTTAAGTTGCAATACTGACACCGTAGTGTAACTTCTGAGGTGCCGTCTGTCAAATGAGATGTTAAACCTAGGTCCCATCTGCCTCTTCTGGTGGTTGTTCAGGCAGTAGTTAAAGATCATATTGCACTTCTCAAAAAGAGTAAGGGAAATTCCCTGGTGCCCTGGTCAAATTTCTCCATTCACTAAAAATGCTATGCACAGATTAATTTAGCTTAATTTCAGTTGGTTTCCACATGTGTCCCTACTCCTCCAGGATGAGGCTGAAAATAGGCAGACCTTAGAGAACCATGCAAAGAAGTGAATTACTGTATAAGGTTGGTATAAGGGCGATGGGTGTCCCTGAGTTCTCTAGAGGGGAAGACCCACTAGACCAGTGTTTATCAAACAAGGCCACTGTGGACACAGGCAGACACCATAACAATTTTCTGCAGTCACCAAGCTGTTTAGAGCTTCAAGCACAGAGGTTATGGAATTGACAATTTCTTACATAAAAAAATGTGAGCTACATTTCAAGCACATACACCATGGACTTCATTTATTGTATGCTGTGAGAAGAGAAATGTTATTGTCAGGGGTTGGATACATAAGAGGATCTGAGGTGCACAAAATAAGGAGTGCAGTCACCAGAAAGAGTTGTTGGCCATAGTTTGAAGTCCTTTCAGCCACCAGGATTTGTGCCTTGAGAAGCAGTGCGCTACACTTCGCATGGATATTTTTGCCTCCTATTCCCTGGGTTCTTCTGAAGCAGACACTGCATTCTCAACAGGAAAAGGCATACAGAATCATGCCGTCAATGGTTCCAGCTGATTTACTGGTCTGTGTACTTTCTCACTTGTGGGTAGGGAAGTGGGAGACAAGAATCAGGTACTGACTCTGGCATAGAGAATGAATACAGCATCTGAAGTATGTAGAATGCAGATATATCTTTATTTCATGACATATTATACATCACTAGATTGAGCTGAAAGCCAGTTGCTCCTATTTGAGGCAACCTTTGAAATTTAATAGTACAGCACCAGTTGCTAGTGCCCACAGAATTGAAGGGGACATGGAATGGACATACTTATCTTTATAATGATCCAATGGATGCTGCGAAACTTGCCTCCATCAAAGCTAACTGTCCGAGGTGAAAAAGCAAACTCAAAAAGCTCCAATGAAGACTGAACACTCTACCATTTAATATACACATTTAGGACTGGCAATGAGTAAAAACTGAATTGATGTTTAAGTGTTTTCTTTTTATACAGTGGACCTTACAATTTTAGCAGGCAATGTTATGATCTAAGAGTTTGAAGTTTTGAGAAATCTGGTACAAACACATGCATGTGGGACATAACTGGCGCCACATAAAGCCTTGTCTGATTTTAAAAATATTCTACATGCCCAAAATTAACTGTTGATGTGTGACCCTGCAGGATTAGTTCAGTGGGAGGATAAATAGTCTTTAGTTACATGTATCCTTATAAGGAGTGAGGGGCCTTGATTCTTTTAATTTTTAACTGAGCAATGCTATGGTAACAGGGTGCTTCCTGTGGCTCAACCAGGATACATGTAAGGGAATTACCCAAGGCGATCTGGAGTCTGCGCCTTATTAAGCATGCTGTGCACTTGTATTTCTGTAAGAGCCGAGCTTGCTCCTGAACCCAGGTTGCCAGCGAATGCAAGAGGTAGCCCCACCACTGCACCAATGGGACAGACTGTTGGAGGTGCAGCCAAAAATCAGGAACTGCACCTGCAAAAAGACTTCTGAAATTCTAGCCCAGCGTGTCTATTATTACCTTGCATCAGCTGTGCTGGATGGCAATTTTTAGGTGTTTAAACTGTCTGTAACTGTTATAATAGTTGTTTTCTATGCAACTGAAACCATGGCATTTCCCTCATTTGTGCTGATAGTTACAAAAGAAAGTAACTATTAGCCTAATGTATTATCATGATATAGACTAGATCTTTAAAAGACACTGGATTTTGTTTACCCTGTACATACTGTGTTATCATTTTTTTTTAATTTAGAAACATAGAAGCTGACAGCAGATAAGGACCTCAAGGCCCATCCAGTCTGCCCATTTCTTTTTCTACCTTATAAACGTGCCATCATCCTTTGCTCTGTCAATGGCGTATCTATTCATACTCATCTGTATTGCTCCCTTATGCCTATCCCATGCCTGTTTGAAGCCCTGCACTGTATTCATAGCCACCACTTCCTGAGGTAGACCGTTCCATGCATCCACCACCCTTTCTGTGAAAAAGAATTTCCTCACATTCACCCTTAATCGGCTTCCCTCTAATCTCATGCTGTGTCCCCTTGTCCTGTTATTTTTCTTATATTTAAACATGTTAGACTCTTTTACCTTATTAATGCCGTTAAGGTGTTTGAATGTATAGGTCATATCACTTCTCTCCCTCCTTTGCTCAAGGGTATACATATTGAGCTCCGTTAATCTGTCCTCATATGTCTTCTGATGCAGTCCCTGCACGATTTTGGTTGTCCTTCTCTGGACTGCCTCAATTTGGTTAATGTCCTTGTGAAGGTGTGGCCTCCAGTACTGCATGCAGTACTCCAGATGGGGCCTAACCAGTGTCTTGTAAAGAGGGATTATTATCTCCCTCTTAGAACTTGTGATACCCCTACTAATACACCCTAACATCTCCCTAGCCTTATCTACTGCTTTAGAGGACTGCTTGGATGATTTCAGGTCATCGGTGATGATGATGCCCAAGACTCTTTCTTCCTTTGTGTCTGCCAGCAACTCCTCTCCCAGCCTATAGGTGGCTTCAGGGTTTCTCTTCCCTATGTGCATGATCTTGCACTTCTTTGCATAAACCCCAGTTTTCACTTTGTTGACCATTTTGCTAGTTTATCCAGGTCTCTTCTCATTCTGCCCACCCCATCTGGATCATCTACTCTGTTGCAGATCTTGGTGTCATCTGCAAACAGACAAACCTTACCCTCTAGTCCATCTGCAATGTCACTAATGAAGATATTGAAGAGGACTGGCCCCAGGACTGATCACTGAGGTAACCCACTTGTGACTTGCATCTCTTCTGACTGTATACCATTTACCACTACTCTCTGTTTTCTGCCCGTCAACCAGTTTGCCACCCAGTTCACCAACTTCTGACCCACCCCAAGCCTACTCGGCTTATTTATTAATCTTCTATGTGGAACAGTGTCAAAAGCTTTGCTGAAGTCAAGGTAGGCGACATCAACTGCTCCCTCTTGGTCCACCACTCTGGTTACCCGGTCAAAGAAATCTATGAGATTAGTTTGACAGGACCTTCCTTTTATAAACCCATGCTGTGTTGGATCCTGTGCCCCTATGAATTCCAGGTGTTGCACTATCCTTTCCTTAAGGACTGCCTCCATAATCTTGCCCACTACTGAGGTAAGACTGACTGGTCTGTAGTTCCCTGCTCCTCCCTGCTACCACTCTTGTGGAGCAGGATCACATGAGCCCTTCTCCAGTCTTCTGAGACCTCTCCTGTGCTCAGAGAATCACTAAACAGTTCTGCTAATGGCTCTGCTAGTTCCACCCTTTGCTCCTTAAGTACCCTGGGATGTATGGCATCAGGTCCCATTGCCTTGTCCACCCTGGAGCTTAGTGAGCTCTTGTAGGACCTTTCTTTGTGAAGGGTGTAGCACCCACCTCCTCCCCGCCTCGTGTCCATGGTGCTGAACTGTGGGCCCTGCCCTGCCTTATCTTCAGTAAATACTGATCAAAAGTATCTATTTATGATAGATGCTTTTACAGGGTCATCCTCCTCACATGCCCCCTTTCCTCCTTTGAGCTTAGCGATACCCCCTCTGGACTTTCTCCTTTCACTAATGTATCTATAGAAAGTCTTGTCACCTTCTTTTACTGTTCATGCTAGTGTTTCCTCAGTTTCGGACTTTGCCTGCCTTACTGCCTTCCTGCCTTCCCTGCTTCCCTTAGGGCAGTTTGGTATGTCTCCCAATCTTCATCCTGCTGTGTTCCCTTATATTTCCTGAAGGCCAGCCTTTTGGCTCTGACCTTTTCTGCTACTGTATTTGAGAACCAAAGTGGTTTCCTTCTTCTTTTGCACTTCCTTTTCTGTATAACATAATGGGATGTTACTTCAAGTATTGCGTCCTTAATGCTTGCCCACTTTGCCTGTACCCCCTCACCTGTATTTCTTTTTGCCAGGGCTAGCTTAACTCTGTTGGCCATCTTATCAAAGTGTACTCCTCTGAAGTCCCATATTTTTGCCTTGGAATGGGATGATTTAGATGTAGTGGCCAAATTGAACCATACCATGTGATGGTCACTGGCCCCCAGGTGACCTTCTATCTGGAGATCTGTGATCCCTTCCCTGTTAGTCAGTACTAGATCTAGGATAGCCCTGTCCCTTGTGGGTTGTTGTACCAGTTGTTTGAGGCCCTCCTCCTGCAGGGAATCCATGGTGTGTCTAGTTCTGGCAGATGTTCTTACTGGTATTGACCAATCTGTATCCAGCATGTTGAATCTCCCATTATCAGAACCTCCCCTTTAGCTGTCATGTTTTGTATATCTTCTAACAGTAATGTGTCTATGTCCTTCCCCTGGTCTGGGGGCCGGTAGACAACCCCAGTTCTTATGGCTGTCCCATTTTCTGTTTCCAGGGTGACCCACAGTTCTTCTGCCTTCTTATGTGTATTCTGAATTTCTGTAGCTTTGATATTTTCATTGACATACAGGGCCACTCCACCCCCCCTTTTTGCACCTCAGTCTCTTCTGAACAGTACATAGCCAGGTACTGAAGTCTCCCAAGTGTGGTTACTGGTAAACCACATCTCTAATTGCTACTATGTCCAGTTTAGTCTCTGACATTATTGCCTGCAGGTCTGGGATCTTATTTCCCAGGCTGTGAGCATTTGTGTACATGATTTTCCATTGGCCAGAATTTGGTGTGTTCGTTTTTGGGTGAGGTTTGGCATTTCCCCTGTGTGTCATATGGGGAGACAGACCTTTTTTCTTACCTGGTGATGCAAATGAACTACAAACACACTGAATCCCTGTCTGGCCACTAGCTGAGGGGAGAGGGGTGTTCTTTCCATTCGACGTATGAGGTGCTACACCCTCTCCCCATTTGTTAGTTTAAATATTCTGCAAAGACATCAAACTTCTGCCCCAATGCACTGACTCCCTCCTTAATCAGATGCAGTCCATCAAATTTAAAGAACTTTCGCTCCCAGAACTGTTGCCAGTTCCCTACAAATCTGTGTCCTTTTTCCTGGCACCAGCCCTTGAGCCACATGTTTAGCTCCCCTATCTCCCTTTCTCTGACCTTCCGTCCATCTGCCCCCAGACTGGCAGGATCTCAGAGAAGGAGATGTTGGATGAAATGGATGATAGTTTGTCACCCAGCCTGATAAGGTGTTCCTTGGTCTCCACAACTGACTGGCTGGCGAGATCATTAGTCCCTATGTGTACCAGGACATCAATGTTTTCTCCTGCTTTCTGAACAATTTTAGCAATGCAGTCAGTGTCTCTCCATGCTGATGTACATGGGAGACTTCTGACCATTACCCCTGGCTGGAGATGGGTATCAACTCCCCGAATCATGGAGTCTCCTATGATCAGAAGTTTTTTGGATTTCATTTTTGCTTTTCTTGTTTTGGTTCCTGATTTGAGCGAGTTTTGTTGTGCTAGCTCCTGTGCTGCAGTGTCCTGCTCTGCAGTGTCCTCTGCCCCTTTCTTTGATTTCAGAGATAGAGGAAGTTATACCTGTTTGTAGTGTTTATATGGTTTTTGGAGGTAATATGTTGGAGAGCACAGAGTGATGGGGCACCCAATTTGCCCCTCCTAACCACCTGCCAACTTCCTGGACCAACTACCCTCTGCAGTCAAGGTTCTTCTGTTGGATGTTGGGGAAATGGCGGGTGGTTCTTATAATGTATTTCCTCTTGAATATGAAATCTGAGGCGCACAATCTCTGCCCATGCTGCCTGGAGCTGAGCCCTAAGATCTGAAATGGCCCAGCTTGTAGGACAGTGTCCTAAATCCTGTAAGACAGTCCTTCTGAAAAGTGTTCCACAGTACCTGCAGTTAATGATATCCATTCCAGAGAAGTTGCTGGGTTTATAACCTGGTCAGAGTAATTAGAAGGAAGTAAATGCAAGTAATGGTTTGATTTTGTGTTTTGTTTTCGTATTTCTTGTTATAACAAGTTAAATTACTAGTGCCCCTGTAAATGAGCTCACCTTGTGGATGCCCCACTGATCCACCCCTTCCTGCTTTGACACAGGAAATGTCACAACTGTGGTACCCTATAAAAGGAGTGTAGTGTGGGGTGGATGCGGATGGGGTGGGTGGCTGGGCCCTTCCCCTGCCGAAAAAGAAGAACCATGAATGAAAGAACAAGGAGGTAAGAGAAGAAACAGTCAATAACAAATGCAGTAACCCTAAAAGCTTATCCTAATGTGAGCTAAAACTGTAAAACCTGTAAAGCACCACCTGTATTAATTTTAGAGAAGATATACCCTGTAAGAAAAACTTTGCTACAGATAGGCATTTCTTTTTAAATATGGCAACAAACATTTGCATGCTTGTCCTGTACAATTACAGGCAGTCGATTATCAGATGTGGGTTTGATTCTCACAACCTCCACTTGCATACTGTGTGACTCTGAGCAAATCACTTTGCTGCCCAGTGCTCCCAGGTCACCAGTGAACATAGGCACTTGTGCCTAGTGGGCTTTACCCGGTTACTAAAGACTTAAAAAAAAAAAGATTACTTAAAGCAACCTGTAATGGTTACCATCACATTAACGTTCACCACTTAATATTTCAGTGTAGTAGCCAACATGTTACCAAACACCATGGGACTTATTTACACTTTGTCTAGTGCTCAGGTACTGGTACTCTCAGTGAGTTTGAATGATGGCTTTTAAAACAGAATGTTGCATTTTAGTTTATTTTCAATAAAGATGGATATCTATGCAGCATTTGAATTCAGTAAGTTTTGGAGGTGAATACCTACATGCTATCCATCCTAATATAACCCAGGTCTAAGAAACCTGCAAACTCAGATGGTATGCTTGTAAATGGCAAGGAGGCATTTGATCTCCAAGAAATAGGTGTTTAAGAAGTTGCTGCTGAAGTTTTAAGAAGCTCCCTTTTTGAAATGAGATATTGATTTTGAACACTACTTTCCTAAACCTTTGGTTACTAATAAAAATGACTTGCCAATTTTTTGTTTCTAACTAAACTGAATCCTGATTCTGACTCTGGTCAGCATTTTAAGCCTTCTGTTTACAATTAACAGCTACCAGGAAGCTGTGCTACAGCAGATGATGATACTGAGTCATTTCTAAATCCCACTGACATTTGTGGAATTCAGCAATGGTTCTGCATCATCAAGTCCAGCATGTAGCCCCTGGAAGTTGCCAGTTATAACCTGATGACTAAAATGGTATACAGGTATGGGCTTCAGGAGTCCACAACTTTGCAAACCACTCTTGTTACGAACTGTACAGTAATATGCAATAGTGTCTGTAACTGGGTCTCATTTGACGTTAAATTAAAAAAATCATCCTTCTGAAGTAACTCACCACACCACAATGTTATCTGCAAGTTTCCTGTATTTTGTGAATACAAAAGGCCCATGTACACTGCCTGATCTGCACTGTTGTGAGACGTGCAGATGAGTTGCACTGGTGCAGGTCAGACAGTGTAAACACAATGGAGAGCATTGCAGGCAGCTACAATGCACTCCAATGCAATGCAGAGCGACTGGGGTTTTTGTGGGTTTGTTTACTGATGCAGGTGTATTTTGCTGGCATTTAAACAAGCCATTCCTCCTGTATGACAGCACCATGACACACCCCAATGTGCTGTGCTTTCTCCCTTCCTAGTAGTTACGTTCCGTTTAGTGAATTCTTAATCACAGTAGGCCACTCCATCCCTCTGGTCCCACCCTCCAACTTTGAGTCCCTTCCTGTTTGTTCTCCACAACTCTCCTCTTTTTTTTTCAGTATAGATTTTTTCCATTTTTTTACCCCCATTTTCACCTGTCCCCAATCCACAGGCAGGAACGTGCATGTGAAGGCATGTGCATACCATGCCTCAAGGCTCCCTTCTACCTATGCTGCACCACCAGACCTCCGTATGCTAGGAGTGGAACTACGAGGGGGGGCAACAACCTCCCTGGAAGAGGAGAGCTGCTTTTCGGCTACTCAATCCAGCTCCATCCCTCTTCCCCCTCAATGCTAGCTTTCCGATGACCTGAGGTCATTCCCAAACCCGGGCTGCCGGGGTGACACAAGGTAAGATGTCCAGCACCTCAGCCCTCAGTGCCACTGGGCCGGCTCTCCCCAATCCTCTTCTACCATCCTGCCCTCCAACCCTGGTTCCCTTCCTGTTTGTTTCTTGCCACAGCCCCAATCCTCAATCATGTTTGTCCCCCTTCCTCTCCAGCCAGTGCTGCTAAAATGTTGGAAGGGAAGGAGCACTGGTGAAGAGTGTCGTAACCACTGCCATGTAATTGTGCAGTGGCAGCAGTGTGAACTGAGGAGCTAGCCAGTGATGCAGAGTACAATGCACTGTAAATGTGCCTGAAGTGTCTTTCTGATCTACCAGTGATGACGGGGTTGAATAATACTATAGAAGGCATCCTATGCATTCTGTGTATTCTCACAAAAATCAGGTCCCTATCCAGTTACTTATTTTTTATGAATTATCATAACTTAGTTTGGTTGAAATATTTGTGACAACTGCTGCTGGCTATACTGTAGGTCATAGCCAAGCAATCAGTCTGTCTCACATTATAGTAAGGAACTTTAGACCAGTTTGATCCATTGTCTAGGAATGGACTATACAGATTTCACAAGGGAACCAAAGATAATTATTTGTGGATTTGATGTTTTGCAGTTAGTAACTCAGAGGAGTGGGGTAGTGCTTTGTCAAATTACTTTTCAGAAGGCAAACTATGTGGATTTTCTGTTTTTTTTATGCATTTGTGGAATGAAGCATCTTATAGTTTCATAGCAGTGTACAAGTCATTAGCCACAAGCCATGCAGCTCGCCAGTTCTCAATCATGGTAGAGAAACATCTTCTCTCTGTCATGAGCTTGTCCAATGATCTCTTGAACGCATCCATTGAAGTACTCATAACTACTTCCCTAGGCAGACTGTTCCAACCCTTCACTACCCTTTGGGTGAACCAGACACCCCTTGCTTCTGTTCAGTAAAGTGTCCCTTTTAATTGTAAGTCATGGCCCCTATTATCCCTTCCAGATATTCTTAATTCCTAGACAATGCTTTCTAGAACTTCTCTGCTTTTCATCACCCTGTAAACTATACAGAGAACCCCTCTGGTTCGCCTATACTCTAATGAGTACAGGTCTAACTCTACCAGCCATTCACCATAAGATTTGTTGGATAATGTTTTTTGTATTTTTTTTTTTTGGCTCTTCTCTGCTTTCTTTCTAGTAGTTTAATATTCCTAATAGTCCTAGGTGCCCAGGATTGTACACCGTACTCCAAATGGGGGCTTACCAGTGATCTGTACAGGGGGCACAGCACCTCCCTGTCTCTACTCACTATGTTATTTAAAATACATCCCAACACCTTGTTACTTTTGTTGACCACCTCTGTGCATTGTTCATCCTGTGACATACTGCTTGTCATTATGACTCCTAGAGCTCTCTCACTCTGGGTTACCTCAATTTCTTCCCCATAAATGTAGTACAGTGCCCTTTTGTTACAACTTCCCATGTGCATTATTTTATACTTTTCCTTATTGAACATGAGTTTATTGTGCTCTTCCCCAGTCCATGATGTTATTTATCTCATTTTGCAGTACCTTAGCTGCCTCATTTTCCACCACTGCCCGACCTTAACATCATCTGCAAATTTGGAGTGCCAGCAATTTTTAGATATTTGCAGTGAAGAAATGAAGAAACCAAGCAATGAACGTCCCAGGACAGACCCCTGAGGCACATCACTTGTGACGTCAACCCATGATGACACGTGTCCTGCAATGCATACCCTTTGCCTCCTACCCAATAGCCATGAGTGGATCCATTTAGTAATGTTAGATTGCATTCTCATATCCTGCAGTTCTCTTATTAAGACGTCATGGGGCATACTATCAAAAGGTTTTGAGAAGTCCAAAAACAACACATCCATTGGGAGTCTGACATCCAGGGCATTGCTAATAGGCTCAAAGAATTGTAAAATATTAGTCAGACACGATCTTCCTGCTCTGAACCCATGTTGGTAGATGTCTTCTAACCCTCCTAATGTAACATGTTCCATGATTTCATCCCTAACAAACTCCTCTAATACTTTGCCAACAATATAGGTTAGAGGTTAGGCTAATAGGCTTATAGTTCTTCACCTCTGATTTTGACCCTTTTTTGCATTTGATGTGCTTGCGCACCAAATGCTTTGGGACAATAAAAGGAAATGAGAGGTGTGTCACTGTTACCCAATGCAACAGCTGCTATACTGGGTGCATCCCACAGCCACCAATCCACAGGGAAGCTGATGATGACAGCAGCTTCAAAGAGAGCCAAGGAGTTAAAAGAAACCTACAGCTGTAATCACAAAAGTTTCATCATTGTAGCGGCACCTCCCCCCTCCCTCGCAACCAGGTCCGCTCCTGCCACCGAGCACTATGTCTCTGGACCTTGCTCCAAGAGCAACTTATTTGTTCTGGGTGCCTTTCCTGGCGAAACATTTCAGTAAAGAAATGAGTAACCAGTGGCTCCTGCCGCCCAGCAGACACTCCACAGAAAGCCGACACTGGGGTGCCCAATCCGCTTGTCAGCATGTATCCCCCCTCCTCTTCATTCATGTGGAACATTGGGAGTACACCTCAGTCTGACAAAGTAATTGTTTATTTTTTTCTGACACCGGGATACCCACTCCCAGTGTTAGATGTGCCCCCTCCCCTCAAAAACCCGTTGGTAATATTTGCTGACATTGGGGTGCCCAATCCCCATGGCGGCATGCCCCCCCCATTGTGGCACACCGGGAGCCCACCCCAGTGTGCCTAAATATATATTTTTTTACCTGTAAAATAAAGAAAATAGTCCCCCAAAGTCATTTTTCTTCCCCCATAAAAAGAAAACGTTCCACCATCATCCCCAATCTCCCATTCCCACCCTCCCACTGACCACACGCCCCCACACCCCTCACCCCATACTTGCCTCTGGAGTTCAGGAGCAGTGATCTTCTGTAGAGTGGGACACGTCTGCACTCTTCAAACGTGACCAGCAAACTGGAGATTTCACGTAAGCCGTATAATGAGAGTCAATGGTGGGGTTTCAACTTAGGTTTCTATTTCAGCCATTTTTAGGAATTTTGGCCCCACATTTTCAACGTGGGGTTTTTGGGACCCCACCTCATTATCATGTCACTGTCATTTCATTAGTCAGCCCCAAAAGGTGATTTCACGGTCACTCTGCAGGATCACCTTTTGTGACTGATTAACGAAATGACAGTGCAACTGTTCATGAGGGGAGGTCCCAAAAAGTCCATGTTGCAAATTTGGTGAAAAAATTCCCAAAATGACTATGTTATGAGTGTGCGTTGTGCAGTTTCTATGCATGCTTGTAGCTTTGCCAATTTTTTAATATTTTCACTCCAGATTTTCAACATTGCCATTTTCACACTTCCTTATGAACAGTACAGTTGTCATGTTTTCATATCCTGCCCAAAACATGTTTTCACACCTGTGGTGCAGAATGGCGTGATTGCTGTAGGAAATCAACTTTTGGGACAGATTAGCAAAATTGCAGTGCCACTGTTCATGAGGAGAGGTTGAAAAATGCCCATGCTGAAAATCGGGTGAAAAAATAAAAAAAAATGATTGCTTTACAGGCAGTCGTTGCACAGTTTCTTCGCACGCTCACAACTTCACCAATGTTTCATATTTTCACTCCAGATTTTCAACACTGCCATTTTTTCACACTGCCTCATGAACAGTATAGCTGTCATTTTTTCACGTCCTGCTTGAAATGTGTTTTTGCACCTGTGATGCCAAATGGCGCAATCACTGTGCAAAATCACCTTTTCGGAGTGAGTAACAAAATTATGATGTCACTGTTCATGATGTGGGGTCCCAAAACTGGCCCGGTGGTGCTGAGGGTTGAGGCGCTGGATGCCACACCTCGCTCCACATTGGCAACTTGGGTTTGGGAATGAGCTCAGGTCATCCAGGGTTGGCAGGGGCAGACTAGGATTGAGCATCCGAAGACAGCTGTCCTAGTCCGGGGGAAACGGGGTGGTTGCACACCATGCTGTAGTGGTCCCTGAGGACACCTGGAGGTACTGCAGAGGTGTGGGTGCTGAAATGGGGGGTGGAGCACAGCAGATGTCTGCAAGATAGTGTGTGGATGTCATTGCATGTCCGTGCCCCCATTGGGGAGGAACAAGGAAAATGCAGCGTGGCAGCTTGATGGCTGCAGTTCACCGGTCCAACGATGTCTGGAGGCCGTGCACTGGTAGTGGATCCTCGCTGGGTGTGGGGGCTTAGCGGGAGCCCCTCTCGATGGTGTAGCTGCCTATGCCAGCAGGGCACGATGGATTCGGGGTTGACGGTGGATGAGTGGTGGCTGGAGATTGGCAGGACTGTAGCTTCAGGTTAGAAACTATTCAATGATTAAAAAAAAAATTATGTGGGGTCCCAAAAACCCCATTCTGAAAATTTAGAGTGAAAATACTAACAAATGCCTGGAGCATTAGGGTTTCAAACTGTAATACCCCCCTCCCCATTCTGTAGAGACTGACAGGCATCGGGGGTGTGACTTAGGATCATTAGCCATGAGGATCACGACATTCCACCCCCACTCCCACCCTGCAGCCAGTGGCAGGCATTGAGGTGTGCCTTGGGGTCTTCGGCCCTAATATTCATCCCATTCTCCTATGCTGCACCCATCTCAGCTTATTTTCTTATGGAATGGGGTGAGCATAATGGCCAAAGACCACAAGGCACACCGTGATGCCTGTCAGAGTTTGCAAGATGGGGTGAGGTGGAATAGCATGAGCATTACGGGCAATGACCCAAAGACCCCCCGAACATCTGTCAGTCTTTGCAGGGTGGGGGGGTGGGGGTTGGTGTTAGGATTGGAAACCCTAATGCCTCAGTAAGGAAGGAAATCAGGGAGGGGCAGTGGACGTCACCTACCTTGATTTCAGGAAAGCCTTCAACAACGACCAACATAGAAGGCTGATTAACAAGATGGGTAGTCTGGCATAGGGTACAAAATGTTCAACTACCTCAAGGACATAAACAAGGTGCAGGAGCAGACATCTTCCAAAGCATCAAACGTTCGGCATTGACAAATGCTTGCTGTATATTGGCACAACTGGTTTCTCTCTCCACTCTTAAAACTCTTCCTTAACTAAGGGAGGTTGAAAATATATATATGCTACAAGCCCTGATATTTCATACGCCAATTTCTGCAACAATAGGGGGTGACGTTCATCTGGTCCCAGTGACTTATTTGTTTTTAGTTTCAGAAGCTTATTTATCCAGAAAATATTGCAAAAAGCACTTTTGCTGGCCCCGTGGTGCTTGGCGAAGGGGTTCGCCTGGCACGCTGGCAACCTGGGTTCGCTCCTGAGCCCGGGGCTGCAGAGCGGAGGCCAGTAGGGAGAGCTTCAGAGTGTCCCATGGTTGCTCTTCTCCCGGGAGGTGGGAGGGCTAAGGACACACCGCCCTTTGGCGGCTCCTGGCAGCTGATCTTGGCATCATGCTTTGTGGCATGCGTGACCCCACGTCACATATGTGACCATGCCAGGACATCGCAGCATGTGTTCCAGGGGTGGAGTGACCAAGAAAAATGGAAAATGCTGCTCAGCCACCCAGATGATGATGGCCCACCCTCCAGCCCCATAAAGCCTGGGATCACCCCATGCTGCACCCTCGCTGCCCCCGGCGCAGATAGAAACAGATGGTGCTGGTGGACACTGGACAAAGTCTCCCCTCCCAGTCACTGCCATGGGAGGGGGGCCCCCTGGCAAAGGGATATGCCAGGTCAACCAGCGTATGGTATGATGAGGGGCACTGGATGGTGGTCGGAACTGAGTGGTGTGGAGAGAAGCTTGATTGCCCCAAGGAGTGGGCAGCTGGGCTGGAGTGCAGGGAGGTATAAAGAAATAATACAAAAAAAAGCACCTTTAAGCCAATATGTTTCTTGCAGAAAAAAAAAACTATTGCAGAATTCTATTCCCACAATAATGGCTGAAGAGAGTTGGAGAAAGATTTGAGAGTCACTTACAGAGAGAGAGAGAGAGAGAGAGAGAGTTGGTGATTTAATTTATTTGATAAATATTGCTGTACTCAGTCTTCAGTCAATTTCTGAGTAGCAGGAAGCAGAGCACTATAACCAAATGAATATCTTTGATTAATACTGGTGTACTTAGTCTTCATTAGATGTCTGAGCGGCAGTTAGCAGAGCACCATTACACTCTCAGATATTTAGAATGACGAAGAGATCCTGTAGTTGTGCTTGTTGCCCTGATCCCTGATGCATCCTAGGGCCAGGTCTTCTGTAAAGTACTAGAGCAAGCAACTCTGATCAAATGCAGTAAATGTGAGAAAACGGCAGGTGCTATGTGGTGTGTCACTCAGCTGGAGAAAATGACTGGTGCTGGGTTGTCTGTCAATCAGTTAGAGAAAAGAATGTGCTAGGTGGTCTGTTTACCAAATAAAACATAAATGGTATGACATCAAGCATCAGAACTTGGCCCGGTGGCGCTGAGGGTTGAGGCGCTGGATGCCACACCTCCCACCATGCTAGCGACCCTGGTGCTGGGGGTCAGTAAGGGAGGGAGATGGATCGAGCATCCGTAGGACAGCTCTTCTCTCTCTTTGGGGAGGGATCCAGGGTCTTCCCGGCGCAGTAAAGACTCCCAGTGGAGACCAGAGGTACTACTAGCACGGGAACAAGAATCGGGGATGAGTGCGGTGGGTGTCTATGGGGCAGCTGCGCTCGGGGGGCAAGCATAAGAAGCACAAGAAAATCCCTGTAGACCACCGGTGAGATGATGGTGGCCCCAGTGGAACACCCACATCCCAATGCCGGCCCAAGTGCCCCCGGGTCTCTCCATGGCCAACCCGACGACTGAATGTAAGGCATCTCACACTTAGGAGTTAACCACCAGGTGGAGGGTGGAACCAGCCCTGGAGGTGATCTGGGGGTTGGGCCTGCCTTGGTCGTTCGGGGGAGAGCCTGGGAGAAGCAGGGGATTCAGGCCAGGAGTTAGGGTAGTATCCACGTGGGCACTCCTGAAGGATGCCCAGGGGTCTGGATGCATAAATAAAGTTAAAAAAAAAAAAAGCATCAAAACTTTCCATTCCAGGGTGAGCTGAGAGAAACAGTCACCTGGCAAGGGGAGAACCATCACAAGCAGTGGTACCTGTAGTGTCAGCAGAGACTGGAGAATGAGTCAGAGAATCAGAATTGGCCAAGGAGTAAGAAAATAAATAATCAGATCCAGCACAACAACCAGTGAATAGGAAGTCAAATAAATTGACAGTTACCTGAATTACTACAGCATTCTGAATTCAAATGTATCTGTAACATTTCCCTGTTCCATTTCTGTATATCAAACCCAGATACAAGTGTTGATTTCTTATGCTGTAGTTTCATTTCCTGGCATTAATTTTCCATTTGTTTATTATCCTGAGATTGCAGTGTACTGTAATAAAAAAAAAAAAAAAAACTGCCACATAATCTTACTTAGCCTGGCTGCTTAGCTTAAAGGTATCTTTCTTGTTCCTTTGACAGTAAAAAACATGCAGTATTTTCTCTGTCACACAGCGCTGGCAGTAAAAAAGTTACCTCTTACATCAACATGTCTTAAGAAACCTTATTGTACCACAGCCTAATAGGATTAACTTTCCATTTGAAAGCAGTGGAGTTGCTGCAGCATGCAGTATCTCAATTATAGCAGTGTTCCACAGCACTGGGTAACTGACGTCAATTATAATGAGGCCTATGCATGAAGGTGTGGAGTGCCTCTGTGCCGCATATGTGTAGTGCGGAAACACTCTGCACCCAATGTGCCCCCTGCACGGGATGCATAATACAGGTCGCACAGCATCCATGCACCTGATTCCCCACCCATGTGGACTGCAACCTGCAGGGGGCAGGCGGGGGTGTGCCAGCACTACACACTATGCACAATGGCACTTAGTGCTGCCTTTGGGGGTGCAGAGGAGGGTATGGGTTACACCAGGTAGAACCTTGCCGTAACTGCTGTGCATGGCAGCAAACACCCAGACCCTTGCCAAGCCCAGACTGCCAGTGACGGACTCCATGCCCCAATAGCAACTCTGCCTCTGTAATGGATGCCAGCCCCCCTCGCACATAGCAGTTCCCCGTCCCCCTCCGGACAGCAGAGGCATATCCCCCACCACACATGTCCGCCTCGATCCCATTGTACTGTGTGCAAAGCCCCCCCGCTGCACATGGCTGCACCACCCCGATGTACATTGGGCACCCCCAGCCATATACACTGGCACTGAGAGGCCCAGAGGTATGGGAGGCCACCCCCTTCCCCACTCCCAACACATTATAGCCTCATCCCCAGAGTGGTACTCGACTGCCCCCCCACACACACAGAGGTGCGCCCGCCACATGTCACACCCCACGGCCTGGTACTCCTGCTGCAATAGCTGTGCCCAGTGGAACCCCCCACCCACCTGAAGCACCAACAACTGCCCCTCCTCCCCGCAAGCCCATACCAATCAGACAGTGCCGCGGGCCCGAACCACTGGCAGCACAGCCCTACCCACATCTCCTTGGCTGCTGGCCATGTAAGTGATGCTGGGAGCACACTGCCTATTTATAGAGGTGCATTTCAAGCATCACTTGGATGGCCAGTGGCCAAGGAGGTGTGCGGAGGGCTGTGCCACTGTCCATCACGTGCAGTGCCAACAGGACAGTTTGGGGATGGGAGAGGGGGCCAAAGGCCACCAAAGGTCCCCTGTAGTGTTGGGTTCAGGGGTCAGACAGTTCTTGTTGGGGGTGCTGCAGTGGTTGTTGGGGGGTACTATACTGTGATCGGGGCTCCTGCTGCTTCAGGGTTACAACATGCCTTACCACTACGGCATGTTCGAGGGGGAGTGTTTTTGTTGTCCGACTGGGGTCAGGCTGGTATGTGATGGGGGTCCCTGGATGATCTGTGGCCAGGACAATCAAGTGGGGGTGGGGGTTATCCTGCAATGGAGCCATGACCCAGCAGGATGGAAGGACATCTGTGCACTGTGTGGGAGTGGACATGGGGGCATGTTTTGGGTGGGGGGGACTGCTCCTCAGCAGTGCATGGTAGCACAGGTCCGGGTGCCAGCAAGTGCTATTCTCGCACCCAGACCCGTGCTATGCAAGGGATCGCCTATGGGACCCATGCCGGGCATCCAATTGGATGCCCAGTAAGGTCCGCAACTCTTCCCCTGGCCACCTTGCAGAGTCCTGGATGCCGGGGGGGGTGCCATGTGCCATGGACAGCTGGCGACTGTTGGTGAATATGGCCTGTGTGCACCTGTCCACAGGTGCAGAGCTATGCAGGCAGGATACATGCCTCTGGCACGTATTTCCTACCCATTAGTGCATAGGCCCCAATGCTATTAGTATTGCCTAGGCCAGACACAAACCTCAGATAGAGCAGCCAAGCAGGCCACTAACAGTAACAGCCAACAGTAAATGACTAAGCACCGTGCAAAGGAAACAATATAACTGCAGCAGGTGGTGAAGTTGGACATCATGAGGACGGGATAACAGAATCAACAAGTTGCAGTAAAGATTATGACGTGGGGGTGGGGGGTTTTCAAACAGCCACTCCTGTTTTTCAGATGCTGTTGTTGAAATCCACCCAGATAACTTCTGGATGTAATTGCCCCAACCTGCGCTCCAAAAATTACGCATGTGTCAGAATTTTGAGGCATGCATAATTTGTTTTCAATAAATCAGGTAAAGTATTTTATTTATTTAACTCTTGGATTAATACCTTTAAGCAAGCGCTCTTTACATAGGTTCCACGTCAAAAGAAAAACATCATCATGGTAACAATTACAATAACAGGTACATTGCAGGTGTCACCAGGCCTGAATACATCTAGGCACAGTACAGCAAAAGCCGTAGGTTCACTGCAAAAATTAAAATTGAGGTGAGACTAGACACATTTGGATAGGTAAAGGACGGAGACAAGGGGTTTTAAATGAATACACTCTAAACAGACAGTACAATGAATTTAAACAATGGAGGCAGTGTACAAGGTATGCCTGAGTCAGGTAATAGCTATCATACTAAGGGCTGGAAGGTATAGCAGGTCAAAAGTGGAGGGTGGAGGTGGATGAGGGAAGGGGAAGGAGGTGGGTGAGAGGGAAGGACGTGAGAGGAAAGAGATAGGTGGGGATAAGAGGGGGAAGGGTAGCAGACAGTAAGTGCTGAAAGGGTGATGGTATAGTAGGGTAATGTGGGTAGAGTGTGAGACATAAGATGCATGTATGGAGCAGGGAGGCAGTCTTAGTGGTAGCAGTCACAGGTAGCCTCAGTGACTAGGCGCTGTCGTAGCAAATGTTTGAAGGAACCCAGCATGGTTGTATTTAATATATCAGACTGCAGCAAATTGCTCCAGTGCGGGGCTCTGTATGTGAAAGCATGCTGTCCTAGTGCAGTGCGGCACCTTGGGGTTCTGAACATCTGGCTGCGGGAGTTTCTTGTAGCTCGCTGGATTATCGGAGGAGTCAGAAGGGCTTGGACACTGGGTGGCATCATACCAAGGCTGACTTTTTTAGCAACCAGACAAGTTTGAAATCTGAGCCTGCTGTCAAATTGAGGCCAGTTGCCCTAAAAGTAAAGATCGTGTGTGGCTGTGTACATAGCTGATCCATATATGATGATGCCGTAGTCAGCGAGTGAGATAACAGAGCTATGAATGACAAGGTGCAAAGCATCTGGTGTCAGGTTGCGTTTGTGTCTGTAAAGCATACCTATTCTTCTGTTTATTGCCTCTGAGATGTTGTCAATGTGCTGGGTGTAGGACAAGGTAGAGACAAAGTATCACAAGTGTCACAAATTTGTTAGGATGTTTGAAGATAGGATGCAAGCATCCTGATACAACTACATGGAAGCAGCCAACACATATCAGAAATATGGAATGCAGCTGTAGCATCCAGAGTGTTAAAAATCCTATCCCTCTTTAGCTTTTGAGGGAGAAGTGGAGCTTTGGCTTGCCCATGTGCATTTATCAAAGGAAAAATTCTGATTAATGAACAGATGAAAAACCTGGCAAAATCAAAGGATGAGCTGGGATGGACCAGAGACTCGATTATATCCATGATATCCCTGGTAGTTTGACAGAGACATTAGTCATCAATCAAAACAATAACCATGACTTTCTGACTTTCTGCACTGGGGAACTAATGTTCCTTCTACCTTTTGTTTAATGTTGAGCTGAGTAGAATCATGAATTTTCACTTCTAGCAGAATCCCATGAAATTCTGCTTGAGGCAGAGTAGTCCTTTTTCACTATGAAAATATACATAACAATTCTCCAGTTGTGGAACTCTGCAGTAAACTGGAAAATTCTGCCATTCACTGAGTTTTTCTGCAGAAACAAAAACAAACATGCAGATCACATTAAAAACTTGTGGCCTACTTTATAATATAGCAGGTCACTTGGTGGAATTCTGTGGAATTCATGTCAAAATTCTGCTATACTTTTTTGAAGCAGAATTGTGATTTCACCTGAATTTCTCATTTGACAAAATAGTGTTATACTCAAGTACTTGGAAGGCTAGGCCTGTATTTCAATGGACAAACAGCCAGCCACTCCCACTTTCTGACCTATATAAGCAGTTCCTCTCAGCCTCCTTCTGAAGCATTTTTCCTTTGCAGCCAGAGGCTCTGTCCATCTGTCCTTTGTTGCTGGCTGGGGCCTGCTGGGGTTCCCCCCCACCCCATTTGAATTTTCCTTATTTTCTGTTGGACTTCTGGGGTGGGATATTCAAAGGGGTTGCACATGGCGCAACAGTGTTGTGCCATGCGCTAGCCACTGATGTGCCCTGGCGCGATATTCAAAAAGAGAATTTGCTCCTCAAACCCCGATGCTGCCAGGGCACACCAGTAATGTGCGGCAAGGGGTGGGGTGTGCCCACATGTTACAGGCATCCCAATATTCAACCGGGATGTCGGCATATGCAGGCACACACCCGCCTTGCGCCGCACAGGGGGGGCGCAAAGATGTGCCTGAAAAAAACAGGAGCAAGGACTGGCCACCCACAGACTGGCTGCCATATTGCTGGGCGCAACACAGCAGCTGCCAGCTGTGGGTGGCCACCCAAGCCCTGGTGGCACCGTCTGGTGGCATAGCACCCCCCAATGCCTGATCGTGGGCTGTAATATCTATTTCACTCCCTGGTGGTCCAGTGGACCAAACTCCGTGCCCGATCGTGGGCTGTAATGAATATTTTACTCCCTGGTGGTCCAGCGGACCGAACTCCATGCCCGATCGAGGGCTGTAATGAATATTTTACTCCCTCATGGTCCAGTGGTACCCGTAGCCCCCTCCCAACCTGCCCACTCACACCCACCACCCCGCTCCCCCCAGGTCAGTGGCAGGCGGCAGCACCCACCTGCAAGTCGCCCGGCCGACTGACAGCGTGCAATCGACTGTCGCCCATTGAGTACAGTGTGGGCCAATGGGCATGCAGAACTGTACTGTACTACACAGTCCCAAAACTTGAGCGGATCCATTCACATTTCAGGACTTGTAGTACAGTACGATCTGCACGCCCATTTGCCCACGCTGTGGACCAATAGACGCAGCCGTACAACGTGCTATGCTATCGATCTGCTGGCAACCCGTGCGGCTTGCGGCTGGTGCTGCCCGCCTGCTGACTGGGAGGGGAGTGGGGTGGCAGGTAACGGTGGGCAGGTGAAATGCAGGCTGCAGAAATGGTATTCATTACAACCGATCGAGCCGCGGTCCACTGGTTCTCAGAAATAGCACAGCCTGTGATCCGGAGCAATGGGCTACGTGCCGGTGAGGGCGGGGGTGTGGGTCCTGACGACTGCAGCAGGCAGGGCGCCAGGCGCAAGTCCAGGGGATCGGTGCACCTGCATGCAAATGGGGCCATAATGACATACAAATGGCCCATTTCACCTTGCATCATTATGGCCCCATTTGCATGTCCACCGCTGAATATCACAGTTGCTGCACCTAGCGCAATGGCACTTGCGCTAGCGCATCCCCCTGCTCCTCTCTGGCCACTTGCACTGGGCAGTGCCACTGCGCCATGTGCACTGTGGGTAGCCACGGTGCCATATTCAATGGTGCGGAGCCATGGGGCAGCACCGTTGAATATCGCCCAGACCACGCCCTGGCACATCCCAGTTGCGCTGCACCCGGCTTGCGCCCCTGCCTGGTGCAGTTCTGAATATCCCACCCCTTGTCTGTTCTGCTTGGTTTGTATTTTGCCTCCGGCTGTGTGCTTCTCTGTGTGTTTGTTTCCTGTTCCTCTGTATTTCTGTGTCTTGTTTTGCCTTCTTTATGGGGGGCTTTTGCCTAAACTCCTTGTGCATTGCTATCCAGGAACTCATGTTATTTGCTACCACTACTCCTGTATTCCACTTAATTGTTTTTACCTGATTCAGGCCTTCTCTGTAATCAAGTCCATAGAATTCAGTCCTGAACTAATACATGAATATATTGCTGCAAGTATTGCTGCTGTTTTCCATGCATTGCCCTTGGAACTAAACTGTGCTTCCTACACTAATACCAAGAAAGCCACTGTTGTTGATTCATCATATTGCCTCTCTCCATTGTTCCCTGTTCATTCTGATTATTATTAACCCCTTCCAAGCTGAACTTCATTGCTGCCTATGCTGCTTATTAATGGACATTGCTTTTTACTTGCATGCTGCTTTATTATACTCTGGAGGTCAGCTTTGGCTACTGCCAGTGCTGTAAACTAGTTTTAAATGCTGCATGTGGGTTATGGCACTTCACCATGGCGTCCTTGTTTTTTCCTACGACGGGGGAGTGGGGGGTCTTGGTGAGGAGTTGTGACCCCATGCGGCATATTGCCTTATGTCGAATTTTGTGTCCACCACTAAAATCCTCCAAGTATTGTGCCACCTTCTAATGGTTGGCTCGCCTTTGCTTAGCCTATGTTCACAATAGCTTCTGAAAGCTGAATAACTACAGCAAACTAAATAAACAACTTCAGTATGCTAAATAATGAATAAACAAAAAGAAATAAACAAAATGAAATGAATGAAAAGAGCTGAACAAAAGAACTGAGCAAACAGAAATGAACAAAAGAAATAAATAAAACGATGCTCACATCTCAGAAATACCTATGCAAATATATCAGGGATGCCGACCTCATCCTAGAGTTTTTCTGGCACAGAGTCCCCCCTCTTGCAGATGGTCTCACTCTGTACCACTAGTCCGCATCTTGAGCATGCAAAGCTTGGGGAGGGTTCCTTCTCACCTGGCCCATAGCTGGGAATGTCCTCGCTTCGGGAGGACCGTCAGTCATCAACTGTACTGACGGCACCTCAAGTTGTAGAATTTAAGACTCAGCAGTGAAGGGATGGGGCTCTCACAGGGGCCCCTTTAGCTGCCCGAGTGGATTCAGAGACACCCTTCAAGCTATTCTCCCCATGACTGCTTCTGGTTCACCTGGTTTGTGTTTAGGGTGATTAGGTCAGGTGAGTGCCTCAGCAGTTGTTGCTCTCCTTCTCCCGCCTTGGTTGTCCAATGTTGTAGAGTATCACTCGCAACCTTCCACGGTGTTCCCGTTAGAGGGACTGAATGAGAGTTTTCCTCCAAATAGGAATATTTTCCATCTTCCTTTAATTGGGATTCCAAATCATAGCAGCAGAGCTGTCACTAAACAAAATATTCCAAGCCTGGAGGGAAGGTGACCTAGGCCTTGTATTCCCAGAAATTTCCTCCTCAAAGGGTATTTTTTCTCTCCTCTGTGCCTCAGGTTATAACTGTTAATTAGCACAGTTAGTATTGCTTAGTTCCTTTAGGTAGGTTCCACTGTTGAATGGAGGTGGATGGTGTCCCTGACATTCCCTCTCTCCTTAGGAGGTCCCCTTTCAATTATCAATGTACTCAAAGCACTTATCTGTCTATCTTGTTAATCTGTCTACCTCGTATTATTAAGTTGTATTGTTGTCATTCTCTCCTGTGCCTCATGGCCTGATTGCTTCTGTCTCTGGTGCTACTACTACATTCTTTTTGGGGGATCTTCCTAAGGTACCTTTAGCCTAGGGAATCGTCCTGTGGGACCTCTAGGGGTGGAACCCTCTTCGAGGGTTTCTTGCCTTTGGTACACCTACAGGGTGGTAATTCCTCTGGAATAGAGAGTGTGAATAGCCAAAACCTAAGTAACACAGTTGCTCAAGCATAACACTATACTGGCTGCCTAAGCCATTGAATTGGAAGGCTAGGCCTGTATTTCAATGGACAAGCAGTCAGCCACTCCCACTTCCTGACCTATATATTAGCACCACCAAACTATCTTGGTGCGCTGCCTCTTCTGTTTAATTGTCTGACCTATATAAGCAGTTCCTCTCAGCCTCCCTCTGATGCACTTTTCCTTTGCCCCACCATCCTCCCCTCCTCCTCCAGTGGCGATACATCTCTAATTTCCTGAGGTACCTTTAGCCAAGGGAATCATCCCATGGCACCTCTAGGGGCGGAATCCTCTTCGAGGGTTCCTTGTCTTTGGTACCTCTACAGGGTAGTAATTCCTCTGGAATAGAGAGTGTGAATGGTCAAAACCTAAGTATCACAGTTGCACAAGATAATACTATACTGACTGCATAGGCCATTGAAAGTATTTTAGTGCAATTTCTTGTTCAGTAAACAGGTGGTTTCATTATTGTTTTAGTTTTATGCTTGAATGGGAGGGAGTATACTTTGATGTTGTGTGGCAGTACATTTTTATTCAAATGCTTTGTTTTTGAGTTTCTTTTGTCTTAGATGAACTAGCTATAATGTTCAATAAAATGTGTTTCTTAATTTGAAACACTTTCATTGTCTTTGCTACAACACTACTTCTTTATTGCACAACTATTTCTAGAGGACGTGCAGTTCTCTACATTTCAGAGAAAAAATGAGAGGTCAAACTGCATCAAAAAAGAATTCACATAGTTTCATTCAGGGTAAATAGACTAGTCATCATGAGTTTCTTCAGTGCCTAATCAAATATACTGTGCTCTTTAGACAGCAAGGTTATTTGTTATATTGGCTCCTATGATTGCTGATAAAACATTAATAATCCCCTTTCTTAGCCGACCCAGTGGCGTGGAGGGCTAAGGCATCTCTGGTTTACCTCCTGCCACACTGGCGACCTGTGTTGACTGTGCGAGTGGGCCGCCAGGGGTCAGCCAGGGAAGGAGAGGATTGAGTGTCCAGATGACCGCTCTCCTCTCCTGAGGAGGGGTTGGATGGTGTCCACTACTTAACTGGCCCCTGGTGGTGGCTGGGGGCTGGTGCAATGGACCCACAATGTAAGGGGCGGATGCAAGGCAGATGCCCGGCATGCCACATGTAGAAGCGCGCACTGTTCGGCCATTGGCATCATTGCATGCCTACTGTCCACACTCGGGGACAGACAGAAACAGGAAAAAGGAACACCAACCAGCGGGATGATGCCAACCTCCTCCAGGCACCTCACCCTGACAGCCGGCACCTTGTGAAGCAGAGGTGAGTCCAATGGGCGCTGGAGTGATGGGGCCAGTGGAAGGGGGCAGGTCGGGAGAGAAAGAAATCAACTAAAAAACATTTTTTTAAAAATAATCCCCTTCTTTGAGCACCACTAGATCATGCTCAAAATGATCTGTCCATTATTTTATTATAGGGATGGGGATTACAAGGCTGCTTCCAACATCACTCTGGGCAGACTGACCCCCCTCTGTAATTTTTTTCAGTAATTCTTTTCTAAATTTCCATCCCTGTACTGAAAACTGGACTCAGATGAAAAGCCTTACAAAGGGGGTGCTTTTAATTGAAAATGGAACAGTTGTCTGTAATTGTCCACCGTTGACTGTAGCTTAGATTCCTTATGTTAAAATCAGCTTCTCTCAGCCTGGCAGAGAGCCAGACTGTTTTAAACTAATTAATGTACAGAAGTGATTAAAAGTGACAATGTACATAACAGCAATCATTATGACAAGAATGGGGAGCATGAACAAACAAGCCACAATCTGTCTGCACAACACAGAAGGCTGAATTCTGCCTTCAACCCACGTGGTCATTTGTAATACCTAAAAATATGGGTTAGTTGGTTTGCTAAATAATAATTTGAAAATCTGGCTTGTATTGATAAGAACATATGGGAACTACTGTATAAACTGTAAAGTTTATTTTCATTGTGTTCTACAAACTAAATAATTAAGCTGCTGATTTCTAAAAAAATCAACATTCTGTACTTCTAATGCCCACAGTCGACCATGTATTGCATTAAAATAGCATCATATAATATTTCAGATTATATATGTAAATACTGGTGTTCTTTTTGAACTTGTAAGGAAAACTGGGTGAAAATAATTAGATCAGTAGGGGGAATCTAAACATGCAAACACATATGAAAATCCTCCATACAAGGGAAGTCATGATGAATGTTCTTGGAAGTAGCTATAAATACAATACATGGAACTGGAGGCAGAAGTTACACATTTTAATACAACAGACACATGAACTTGTCAGATAGTACTTGTGTAATGTAAATTGGATTATTTTTGGAAAATAAGACACTAATTCAGAAAATTATTAATTAATACAATTCAGAAAATTATTAATTAATAGGAGACCCAGGGAAATTGTCTTATATAAAGAATAAAAAATAACTAATCTTATTTTTTTCATGACTTTCCTTAAGAGCTGAAGTTTCTTTTAAGAAATGTTAATATCATATGGTAGAAATTAACATAGCTTTTGTGTCTAATGAAAAAGCATCAGGAAAAAGGAGCATTAATCTGTGACCTGACCTAGTCTCCATAGGTTGATGTTACCATAGCCTAGGAATGAAGTCTGCAAACCTATTTAAGAATAATAATTGTCACATTTGCATAATTAGATACACAGATACATAGACAACGATGGCAGAAGGAGACAGAGGGTCCATCAAGTCAGCCCATGAGATGATTGATAATTGATAATACAATGATAATTGTATGATATCATGGTGCAAAGAGTTTTTTTGGGATAGGACCGTGCCAGTGCAAAGGAAGACCTGTTGAGAGTTGCCTGAAGAATTCTGATCATCTTCTTTTGCTGCAAGCCTTGTGAACTTTCTACTACTGCTGCTTATGGACAAAAGATAAGGTCAGGATCCATGGCTTACCTTATGTTGTAGCACTGGTCAGTGCAGGACCCAATAATGGTGGATGCAATTGACAGTTTCTGTTCCTGTATTTATGAGCCTGCCTACAGTAGTTGAGGTGCCTATACTGCAAAAAAGATAACACTCAGGCCCCATTCTTTACCTCTTACCCTTGACATCATCACCTATTTGGCTCCTGCTCTCAGAATGAAGAGGGTACCTGGTGCAAGTGTCTTTTTCCACCTGAGAGTGCAATGCCCTTACTTGCATGCAACACTTTGGTACCTTGTATATTAGACAGCCAGGTCCCCTAGCCTTAAGTTAACATATACTATTTTATTTCACCACATCACAAAACATGCAACTTGTATTTTGCTTATTGTAGATTTATATTCGAAAAATCTATCCTAATGTCTCAGAACTGTAGTCCATCATGACACATGAAGCTAGGAGTAAGGACAAGCAGGATTCCCCAGGATGTACTGTAAGAAGCTATACAGGTACTTGCTCTTCTTGCTAGCTTATCTGTGGGATGTTATTTGGGTCCTCCTTATGGGGAATGACCTGTTGAAGAATGTTGGGAAGCCACTAGGAACTGACAAGTATGGCACAGGGAAACATGGACAGGAAGGAATAAAAGTCTTGTTTGGTGCATAATATCAAATTGCCATTTGATCCCCTCTGGAAATGAAGACTCAGCACACTTCTTGCTTGGATGCTCGCTGGCAACATTTTATTGAACACCATTAATATTTACACACTCAATTTCTTATAAAGTCACACATTTCATATTCCAGTCCAAAATTCACATTTTATAATCCAGTTCATTTCCTTTCATCTTTCCTTAATCTTCTACCTTGGTTCTCTTTTTCTGATCCTTGTCTTTGGGGTCCGGATGCCAGGTCCGACCCCCCACACCATCACCAGTACCTGGTACCAACTTACCAGGACCTCCTCCCTCCTCAGTCTGGACTGAAAATCTGAACCTAGTGCTACCTTTGTCCCTCCCCCTTTATGTCACGCCTGGGTTACACCTTTGCCCCAGCCCGTGTTTCCCTGCCCCTCCCAATTCTATCTGCCCACTTATTCCATCTCTTGATCCCCCCCTGCCCTTCCACTGACCCATCTCCAGCCAAACAATGGAAGATGGGGCTTCCCCCTTGCAGACTAGCCCCTTGGGCTCCTCCCCTCCCAACTACCCACTAGGTCTATCAAGGGCCTTAAGAAAAAGACATTCTGAACTCTGAGAGGTGGACCCTATCTGACCTGTAAACCTCAGTGGCCTCAAACAAAATGTCCCTGTGCCGTATATGCACCCCCCATTTCTATAACCAACCTGGCTACCTTTCTATTGAGCTGCTTCCTCCCCACCTCAACAGATCTGACGTCTCTGGCATGTCGCCACATCCTCCTGGAGGTGATCTTGGACCAGTTAATCACCACTCCTGGCCACCACCATTCTCCCTTTCTAAGTCTGCTGATATGGCCTGCAACAATGCACCCCATGGGGTTTCCATTAGATAATTACCCCCCAGCATGTCCGGCCTGCTCCATCGCACTCTCAGCTCTTCTAACAGTGGCATCAGCTGGGCCCATCTCATGCCATGGATCCCCTTCCAATGCATCTTTGTGTGCTCCAAATCCATCCTCAGCTGCGTCCCACCATGTCTGGTTGCTGCAAAAATTTTAAGCTCAATAAATTAAGGAATGCCCCACAATCCAAATATGCCTCTCTGTTCCTGCTGCCGGGTAAAAGAAAATCACCATTAACATCACCTTCTGACATACTTTTTGCAGCAACTGGACCTCCATCGCCCCATCTTCTTCACCTCCTATTTGACTCACCCCTTGCTGCAGCTTCTGATGCCACCCCTATCCTGAATGAATAAGGGGCAAATAGGTCTGGGTCTTCCCCCATAAACTTCAAAGCCTTTTTGACGACCCCACCCACTTGGAATCCCATCACCAGACTCTCATCGCCATGCTGGAACCAGGTTCCTTCCCCTGCCCCCGGGTTCTCCTGTATTCCCCCAACTCCCTAACTGCATAAACCTCACTGAGTGCCTGTCACCGCAGCACCACTTCTTCCTCCTTGCCGAGCTAGTCAGTTTTTGATCTAGACAGCTGGACTGCCACGGCGCCCTTGTCAAAACTGACATCACTCTCCCGCAATACCCCTTGTAGATTACATTTTCGCTGTGCCACCACCTCAGTTATCAGGAAAGCCCCTTTCGACCTGAGCATGAAGATGGGCAGAAATAAGCAGGTTTCATTGGCCAATGTAAAAACTTGTTGCATTGCTCCTAGAAGCTGCAACAACAGCTGCCCTGTGATGGATCACCGTTTGTCCATTTGCACCCCTTGGCCTTTCTGCCAACCCAATAGCATCAGAATCACAGCCCTCTGCTTCGTCGGGTCAGGCCATGCCCTGTCATTACATGTCCATTCAATCCCTGCCAACTGTACTTCCATGGTGGTGTGAGCCATCTCTTCCTCCCATCTCTTGACCATGTATTGTTTTACTTGGTCCTCTGTGGCTTGCATACCTCCCTCTTACCTCTCCTGTGCCTGAAACTCCTGAAAGGCCCCCACATCCTCTCATATGCCTTTTGTGCATTGACTGACCAGGCATTCTGATACACCATTGGACTCTCTCAAGCTAATCTCTCACAACTGGTCCAGAACCTTGGTTCTGTGTACTGCTGCTCGTGGGGCCAAGTCCCAGAACCTGTTTAACTGTAAACTGGAGAGAATGTCAACAGTTTCATTCTGGATACCATCGGAATGCTGAGCCTTAAAAGATAAGTTCAACTGTAGATCCAGTAATACAAGTTGTTGCATAACTCTACCCACCATCTCCATAAGCCCCCCCTTGCTTATTGATAACTTTCACAACCCCTTTGTTGTCACAACAGAACAGGATGCTCTTTCCCCTCATCCTGTCACCCAAACCTGTATCACTATGAAAATGGGAAATATCTCTTAAGAAAATAATGTCTTTCAGCAAGCCTGCCGAGCCCCATCCACTCAGCCAGGCCTCCGAGATCCATTCTCCTTTAAAGTATGATCACATTTCCAGGCCCCCCAAAGTGTCTGTGTATAACTCCATATCCGCATTATAAGCCCATTCCTTCTGCCAAAATGTGACCCCATTGTAATTCTCCAAAAAAGCTGCCCAAACCTGCAGATCCTCCCACATACCCTTTGTGATATCTACCCAATGACGTGGCAGCTTTGTCTTCCCTGTGGCCCATGCCAATCTCTGGTTAAATGCTCTGCCTGGGCTCATGGCCTTGCAGATGAAATTAAGGTGCCCCAGCAGCTGCTGTACCAATACCAGTGGCACCATCCTCCTACCCCTACCTGCTTCAACAAACCCCAAGGCAGGCCACCTTATCTCCCAGGAGGCAAAAACATTCCTGTACCGTATCCTCCTCAATACAAAGAAACTCTAGCTTGCGCACTGGGACTTCAGTCTTCCCCTCTACTAGTGGGATCCCTATTTTCCCCACACATTTCTTTAAAATCTGACAGCATCCCCTCTGTCTTGACCTTTCCACCCCAATGAGCAGAAAATCATCTAGGTAATGTGCTACCCGCCTGTGCCCATACCGCCACCAAAAAACCCACTGCACCCACGAACTGAAGGCTTCAAATGTAAACCACGCCACTGAACAACCCATGGGCATGGCCTTGTCAAAATAAATGCTCCCTCAAATTGAAATCCCAGCAGGTCCCAATCCTCGGGCCTGACTGGTAGCAACGCAAAAGCGGACTCAGTGTCCTCCTTTGCCAGCCACGCCCCCCCCAACTTCCCTGATCATCACCACTGCCTGGTACAAGGACATGTAGGACACTACTCGGAGCTCATCGGGAATCCCATCATTCACCAAAGCCCCCTCCGGATATGACAGGTGGTGAATAAGGCAAAACTCACCAGGCTGTTTCTTGGTACCACCCCAAGTGGAAATATATGGAAATCAGCACAGGGGGGTGCCTTGAAGGGGATCTCCACCCTGCCTGCCTGCCTGCACCTCTTTCTGGATTTTCTTCTTGACCATGTCCTCTTTCCCCTTCACTGACCCCAAGTTTCTTGCCTTCATTTGTTTCTGTATCCCCAAAACCTAAAGGGAAACCTTCCCTGAAACCCTGATGCAGCAAAGCCCCCCTCTCCTTGTCTGGGAAAAGCTACATCCAGGCCTCGACCACATCCTTGACTATAGGGGTTGCTGCTAGGGTGAAATCCCATTGCCCCTTTGCAGCTGGGCCTTCAGTTCCACCCATAGTTTGAATTGTAAACTCCCCTATTGTGTGTCCCCCTCTCCCTCTCCCATTGAAACTCCCCACACAGCCACCCTGAAAGGACTGCTCGTGTCCTTGTCCCCCTTGCTTGCCCCCCATCCCCCCCCCGCCCGGCAACCAGATGCTGGGTGCTGCCCTGAACATCTGGAATACACAGTGCCTGAACTCAAAGTTCGCTCACGTGCAGGATGCTCTGTTGTAACCCCAGCATATCTTGGCCGCTAGGGTAGGGGCACTCTTCTTACTTGGCTCTCCCCCAGTCTCCCCACTGGCCCTGGCAGGGTCTGTACACACAGTTCTGAGTGGGTACAGTCCCATCTTAAATCCCCTTTTGCTACCATCTGCTTTCAAAAGGCCTCATCATACTTAGGCCACCCATACCTGAGCTTAGCCTTGTAGGCATCCCAGATGATGGTCATGTATGTCGGGAGAGGAATCGCCAGCTCTGGCTGTTTCTCCAGTACCAGGGCACTGTAAATGAAAAACTCTGCCTGCCCCATGTCTATGTTCTTCCCCTTGTCCTACCATTGCTAATACTGTCATCTCTGACTTGTCCACTGACTTCTTCTGCTCATACTTTCTCGCTGTATCCTCGTCTACCAGCCCAAAAATGTCCACATACTCCCCTTGCAAATCTTTTCTTTAATGGAAGTGGGGACATGGTCTCCCAGAGTGAAACCCATCAGCCTATCATACAGTTTCTTCCCCCATTTCTTGTCCTCGCCTGCCCCAGTATCCTTGCCACTTCCCTTTTTTATTGCTTGAAGTGCCTTCTCCATTTTTTACAGACTCTTCTCCCCCATATCCCCAAGGAGCCCCTCTAAATATTCCTTCAAATCCCCTTCATTGGTTAGATCCATGTTTCCCTTACCCCCACCAGGGCTAGGCCCTGTTGATGCCAGTGCTGGTTGAGGCCGAGGAGCAGGTGACGGGCTCAGCGCAGCTCCACATGGCCTCTTACCCCTTTGCCCCAGCCTGTCTGCCCCTCCAGCTTCTTCCTCTTCCTAGATACCACCTCCACTTCTTCCCATTGCCATGCTGCCTTGATGAGGTTCGTCATCTTTTCCATCAGCTTAGACACCTCCTTCCTCAATTTGGTGCAGAAAACAAGGGTTCTCTTTGGTGCCATCTTCTTCCACTGCATAAAATGAAAGAAGGGGTGAATAGCTCGAACCAATCTTTGAGACAGCAAAACGAGGTTTTGCACTTGGCTGCTCCTATCCCGCCAGGTGACACGCAGGCAGCTGCCCTCCATGTGTCTCCATGAGATTCTGAGCCACACCAAAACATGTGGTATAGCACTGTATCTCCTGAATCACAATGGAATTGTTTGCAGTGTGGTCATAACTTAAAAGACATTGCTCGCCAGCCCAGACATAGGCCTTGTGTCCCTACCATCGCACTGGCTGGAAAATCACCTCAGCCCTGCAGCAAACCATCCCCTGTGTCCCCCCCCCATTTGTATGTCTGAGGACCCCCCCACTGTTATTTAAGCCATACACATGAGTGATCCTGAGATCAATCCCCTCAATTGCACCTTTAGGGACTCATACATATCCGAGTATCAGTGACCTCCACGGGGTTTTCCCCCCAATTACACAGCACACAATCTTCCAAGCCAACTCATCTGCCCAAGCTGCAGAAATTCACCTGCCTTCTGCAGCTGCCTTGGGCCCCAGGTCCCAACACGACCTTGGCCATACATCCCCTTCGCCTTGCAACCAGTTACATCTAGTGTCCCCTCCCGATTCATGTGTCCCTACCATTTGCAGCCTGCGCCTCCTTGCTCTTAACATAGGAGAGTTGGTGTCAACCAAGAAAACCTATTATAGCTTGCACCCCCAGCCCTCCCCGCTCCTTGTTGGTGTGCGCCACAGCCATCTTGTCCGCTGCAGCGCCATGCTGGTCAGTTCCACATGGCCTCCAACCCCAGTGGTTCCTTCACTACTGTCACTCCGGCGCATCCTCCACCAACCAAAACTCATGCACACAGCCCCACTAATCTCCCCACCACAATGGCTGTCAGCAATTCGAGTCGCTCCCTGGAAGAAATTTCCCCGAGCGCTTTCCCCTTTTCCAGCTTGTCTGGTTTTCTTTCCCTTTTTTTTTTTTTTGGAAAACCAGCTCAGAAAGGAACAGGCCAGCTGTGCCACCGTACTAGACCACCTGGCCACCAACTGAGGCCTGCCAGGCAGTGCCTGCTCAGCAAGAACCAGCGGCTCCCTCTCCCTGACCCGGTCCGCCTAAGCCTGCTTGCCTGTCATTTTTTTGACCAGAAAATGAAAACAGTCTGGATGAATTGTGAGGCCTCAAACAAACTGTTGCCATTGCTGCTGCAAAACCTGGGCACCATACCGGGAGAAATTTCACCAACCCCCCTTCCCCATGGCCAGGGGCTGTAGGCCCAACCATGTGGACACCTGCCCTGCTCCTCTGACCATTGCCAAAAGCTGGATTCCACCACTTGGCAAGGCCGAAAAACTGGGAACCCTAAACAGGAAAACTCCACAACCCTCCCGTGGCGCCAGGGTCCACAGGCCTGACCACATGATGCTTTAGCCCTCTCATCATCCAGCTGCAAGGCCCACCATGCAGCCCAAATGCACCACAAACTTCAAAATGCTCAATGGCTACAGACAGTCCTTAACCCTCTAAGGAAGCAAGCACCACCTGGACCGCAGTGGCCCCGGCCGGATGAGCCAAAACAAACCAGAAACCTCAATGTTCCCTGCAAAATAGTCGCAAAATCTTCCATGGCCCTCTAAGGCAGCGAACGCCACTCGGGCCGACATGGCCCCCTGCACCACGTGGCCCAGTGACCATGCTTGCCACAGGAAAACAGGCCACACTGGACTTGAAATACAAATAGCCAGTAGGATAAACCCTGTAACTAGTTCTCTAACAACCTCAGCTAACAAACCAATACAGTCACATATCCTTCTCTCTTTACTTTTAATTATATATTTCCTTTTCTTTTAAAAAAGTTTCAAATACTAGATAAACCAGCAACTAAAACAAAACTTTTGCTCTGAGATTACATAACAGAAGCAGCTTATACCTTACTACACAAACAACCACATGGCTCAGAGGCCTGCTCTGGCCTGCAAGCCTGTACCTTACCTAAAATGATGTTCAACTCCAACCTGTTGCTACAGCGAAGTACTAATAACTTGTCACAATCAAGTTCTTAGCAGAAGAGGGAGATCTGTGGGCTACCTCACCTTATAAACAAAGCAACAAACTATAAGGAGCTACTAAGCAAAATCTGGGGCTCTGGAAAATAATTTTGGAATGCCATAAAAGCAATTCCCCTAAGACATCTCCTGACCTACAAGTCACTGTGGATGGACCACTACAGGAACTTATTGAAATCGCCAATGAGCTCAATAACGCATTCACGGACCTTTCTGGCATACTCCCTGGAGACTACCAATGGACTTGATGGGTCACCAGCACCATAGTACCCCACAAACTCCCCCAAGGGATGATCTGTCACCCTTCTATTTCAGACGAGTCACCAAGTCCGAAACAATCAAGCACATTAACGGGGTCTTAGGCAAGACCAGGATGGGAGCGGATCGTGTCGACATGAAGCTTGTTGGTCTGCTTCTGAATGAACTTGCCAGTCCCTTAACCATGGTGTTTAATGCCTCTCTAAAATCAGGGGTGTTTCCAAATGCATGGAAGTCAGCCATTGTCACACCTGTTTTCAAAGCCGGGGACAAAACACTAACGTCCAACTACAGACCAATATCCACCCTACCCCCACTCTCTAAAGTACTAGAAAGAATGGTCTCAGAGCAGCTAACAGAGTATCTTGATAACTATAAACTACTCTGCCTGCAGCAACATGGCTTCCATAAAAAACATTCCATACTTACTGCCCTTGTTGACTACTCATCCCAGTTATATACTGCCTTACATAGTGGGCAGGCTGTGCGTTCCATTTTCATTGATCTTACAAAGGTCTTTGACTCTATGAACCATAATCTCCTCATGAGCTACCGTCAGTCAACAGGTCTATCCCCTGACTCAGTATTATGGTTTGGCAGCTACATCTCCAACAGATCACAGTGTGTCAAAATTGGAGATACTCTGTCAGCATCTAAGGGTGTGTCCCTTGTGGTTCCACAGGGTTCCATTCTCAGACCTCTCCTCTTCAGCCTTTTCATCAACCCAGCCCCATCTGTTTGCTCAGCACATACTGTACTGTATGCGGATGATGCAATTATATTGGTTGCTGGTAAAGACTACTACTGCATTACATCTGAACTCCAAAGCAGCTTCCTCCAGCTTGAATCCTAGTTCACACAAAACAAGCTACTTCTAAAGCAGAAAAAAAACTAAGCACCTGCTTTTCTCTACATCCCAAAGCAAAAAGAAATATCAACCCCTGCTCATACACAACCACAAAGGTGAGTTTCTAGACCAAGTAACAAATTTCAAGCACCTTGGCATCACCTTTGATGATACACTCACTTTCTCAAGACAAATAGAAAATAGACTCTGTAGTCAAGTCAGCAAATATAAAGGTTGGGGTCCTCTTCCAACACAGGCACTCGATGTCTCCTGATGCGCTTAAAGCGATTTACCAAGTTTGGATATATGAACACATATACTGCAAGGTGACTACATCGAGAACTGATTTGCAATGTATTTTGATAGATGCATAGCCTGTTTTAGCAAATAAAATCAGGTTTTCACCCTCACAAATCAGGAGGTGTCATTTTGTGTATTGGAGCCTGTATTTGGTGACCTTTGACACTCATTACCTTTGCAATGTCACCACAGGGAGATCTGTACTCTGCAATTAAAATTAGTTCTTGGTCACAGCAATTCTGTCTTGATAACAGAGCTCTTGGTCGCAGCATGCAGCACGACAATGGCAATGTCAAACAGTTCATTTTCAGGGTCCGATGATGAAAGCATTATGTTGTCCTGCACTAACAGTGATCTTTCGGACACTGACTTAGTGCCACAATTTGACAGCCGCTGCATGCATAGTAGATCCCCATAAGGATGACCCTATGACAGCAGCGAGAATGATGTGGACAGTAACTCAGGCAGTCACAGCAGTAGTTCAGGTCCATTTCAGTACAACAGCGAGAGCAGACTTAGCAACACGGACTGTTAATATTATATTTTACTACTTAGTGCTACGGATTGGTTCCTGTCATTGCTGTCATTTTACTGTGCAAAATCGAGGTATGGTGTGTGTGTTCTGTTACTCCCAGCATCAATCTGTCCACACAAAAGCTAGTGATAGTACCCTGGGTTTTTATATTTCTTTTTTTTTGGGGGGGTGCCTTCCCTATGCGAATGAGTTGTTGGCCACTCCAGCTTGACACTGAGAGCACGGCTCGATCTGGTGGCATATTGCTTGAGCAGGATAAATGGCTTACAAGTTGTCCAAATCCAATTTGTCCAAATTCCTCATCTGGTACTAGTTAGTAGTGACCTCCCGCCAATTGATTTATCAAGCACTCACTCTGATGGAGCACAGGGTGAAAATTACAAGCAGGCACCTTGTACCCCAACCACTCCAAACCCCCCAGCTGCACACATACACTTAGAAAAATGCTGCAGCAAAGAACTTTTATTATCTGTAAATTATTTATACTGTTTGGGTCTGTCTTTCCTAGTGCCAACTGGTCTACGCTATAGCTTTCTTCTCTTTGTATGTGTGTGTTTGGGGGTAGGGGGCCTGCTTGTACTTTCCCCTTTAGAGGTATCAGTGATTGAGTAACGTGTTGAAGTCACCTGTTTCCCTGTTTACGGCATGTTATACATTTAAAACTACAAATTATTGCACCAGCTTTGTGTTACCTCTAAGCGCTCAGGAACTATACAGACTGCAGCTGTCATTAGTGTCTGCATAAGCATCTTTAATACGATCCTGGCATTGGCGTATTGCTGCTACATGTGTGCCTCCAGGTGCATTATGAATTGAGCAAAAAGTACACAGTACAGTCGGTGATCGTCCCCCACCCCCAAGGTTAAAAATGACACTACCAAACCCTTCTCATGGAGAAAGAGACTGCATTTATGTTTAGATAGCCTAAGTACCATTTGATTGGTCCACTACAAAAAGGGACATATCCTTGCGGTAGGTACTCAAGTGTTAGACTGTATTTGAACCACCCTTCCTCACTTATGTCACCATACTTCATTACCACTTCGTCTGTGTCAAGCCGTTTGTGTTTTCCCATTTTTCCATTACAGTGGATCTCTGATGCACACGTAAAGTGCACAGCAAATACAACAGATGCTGCACTATACTGTCTCCCATGCCTCACCGATGTCATGGTGCATTGTGTAGACTCCCTGCATTCATTGCTGTGTAGCCCATATTTTGGTTCAGACATTATTCCCTAAGTATATCAAAGTGACTAGCACACTTTGCAATATAACACCATAGAAGCCGTACATTGGTACCACAGTGTCAGGAGAGGATGGCAACTGCAGTCTCTTCTTTTGCTGATACTCCGGAGCACATACAGTGATGCTATAATCCTAATTATAAATAAAGACTGTATGTTAAAATGTTAAAAAACTAAGTGTTTAATTTTGAGATACACTGTAAACTATGTAAAGTATAACTATGTACAGTATATAACTGATTTTATTGCATTCATTTATAAACTTAGCGAGGAACTGGCAAGCTGGAGAAACAATTCAGTGCACCATGTCCCTTTATTCATGCACACCTAAGCATACTTTGGTGATCAGTGTTATGGTGCTTGCAAGAGAACACTAAGTGAGCCCAAGAAAACACAGGAGCATAGGAAAAAATATAAACTGTCTATAATGATGGTGACAATCAGAAATGCAATAGCAAAGGCAGTTTACTGAAGCAATCACACTGGAAGCAGCACTTGACAAAAATACACAGTTTATTGCACTGTTCTCTTGGGATTGGATGTGCAGCTCAGTGCTTATACTCTTACTGCACATTACAATTCTGAACTGTTGAAAAAGTCATCCATTTAACACAGACCTCTATGTACCAATACTGAAAAGCTTACTGCAATTTATAGATCTGCTCAGTTCAAAAGTCGTCCTTTTGTGTCCCAATACGCTACAGATTACACCTTCACTCAATTAAAAAAATGTGTTTTTTATACAGACTTCTTGTTATAATTATGTACTTACAGCACTTATTAGAACTGTAACACTACTCAAGCGTCGTAGATTGTGATGTTCCTAGAACCGATGGACCTAGGACACAGAGCTTAGTTAGATGAGTAAAATTGAAAATCAGGAGAAATTACCACTTCTGCAATCCCAAAAGCAAGTATCCACCTCAGCTGCCAATATAACAAACAGTTTCAGTCATCAGTGCTGTAATTTTTGCCAGTTCAGTTTTGGATCTGCACTCACTGAGGCTGGGTCCAGGAAAGATGAATGAACAAGCAGTGAGAAAGATGCAGTGGGAACACCTTCCCTGTGCTGATGTCACTCATGCATGTGGATGCACTAGGGTTGTCACCTTTGGAAGAGGTAAAAACCGGATCCTAAGCTCCGCCCCAACCCCACCCCTTTTCATGACTCATCATGCACTGCTCCTCCTAGAAAGCCATTTGTTATATCAATAAAAAACAACACTTAGAGCAACAGTTTATCACAAATGTTAAGATACTGTAGTACACCTGTTAAAATTACTTTCACAGGTTCTTCCTGGTTTTTTACTTGTGTATTTATTTATTTATTGACATTGGTTTACCAGATAAACATACAGAGATACAATAAATCTCATGTACAGGTATGATCTGGGGGAGACAAGGGAAATACTGCAAATAGCATACAACAGTACACATGATATATAATAATACATAATAAAGAAATTATTTCCTATAGTGTACACTTTATATATATATATATATATATATAATATATATATATATAGATATAGATATATATAGATATATATATATATTTATGGCTCCATTTCTTTTTCATGTCCACAGCATTATTTCCAAGCCAAAGAACTGACTATAATTTTTTCTTGAGGAAAAAAAATAATTTAAAACATTTAAACTGCCTAAATTCTACTAGAGGTGAAAATGTTTACCAGTAAATGAAAGTGGAAGACAACTGGCTGCATTGCTGTTACAAAAGGTGGGGTAGCTTTGCTGCAGTGGAAAAGATTAGGTTAAGTAAGTGCTAATGGTGTTAATGGCCATACTTTACAACTCCCAGGTTGACTGCTTTCACACACAAAGGAATATATTGACACGAGAACTTGTTTTTAACTTGGACATGTAGCTGAAACAATGAATGAGATGACAACATCTGTTTCAAAAGTATGTGAGCACTCAAAATGGCTCAAAAACCTGACCAGCACAGAGCAAAACCAGATTACCTGATAGGGACCCTGAAAACCTGATCAAGGCAACCTTAGGATGCACTGCTCATGTGTGAACTTCAAACAAAGAAAAAAAAATGCAGAGACAACTGCTGCACAAAAATGTTAAAAAACTAAGCATCTGAATATATTTAATACTTAACTTCAGGGCAGCTGAGCTTTGCATCACTCAATGAAGGGAAGGTGATCTGCAAACATGACATCGGGGGAAGTTGGTAAGTCACTTTAAACTTGTTACTAGTAGTTCAGTACTGCCGTCCATCGACTATGGGCTGCCTATCTATGGGGCTGGCACAAAGACTGCCCTCAACAGGGTTAGTACACTCTTCAATAAGGCCTGCCGCCTAACACTGGGGGCCTCTCTCGACACCCACACCTGCTCGCTCTACACTGAAACTGGATGGCTCCCACTCCAGCTTAGAGTACAATACCAAACCTGTCTACTTCTAAAAAAAGTGCTTCTTGGGCTTACGTCCCCCTCTCTGGGCAGCCTCTTTAAACTGGCAGTGCCAACTAAATCTACAAGAAGTTCGTCCACCCACAGACTGGTGATCCCTTTCAAATGGATGAAACTTGCTCAGAATTCCATCATGTACAAAGGACCGAAATGGTACAATGAACTACCAGCTGATCTCACTGATACACCCAAGATTGGTACTTTCAGATCTGGGCTCAGATCCTTTCTGGACACATCCATAACCTGTACCTGCCTGCACTATTGAAAGTGCTCCTCAGCCTCCCTATTTTCCATCTACCCCACCCCTCCCCCGTCACCTCTACCCCCTTACTTATTTCCCCTGTACGCTTCACCCAGATGATGCCCTCTGTCAGCTGATCACCCCCCCTTTGACAAGGCCTAATTTATGCTGACCACCCTACCATCTTTGTCTTTTTGGTGGACCGACCATCCAGTGATCACTAAGACAGTGTATCACCCTCTTCTCTTTACCTAATCCTTTTTCTGGCACCACTGAAATAGGATGTATACAATTGCAATGTGCTTGTCTGTGTAAATTGATTCCTGCTTTTTCTGTATATTTTGTACTATCTGTAATGTTTTTGTCCACCACTGACTTAAAACCTTTGAAAATAAGTCCTTGACTCAAAAGTATTAATCGTAAACAGAAATAAATAAATAAATAAATAAATAACAAATAAATAAATAAACATCTTTAGGACCCCAATCAGGACCCCACTTGGCCCCTCCCCTCGGCCAGTCACCAACCTGGCTGTGCACCTGCATCATACAACACCACCTGTGTGACCTCAGTAATGATGTCACCAAGGCCCTCCCCCTTCCCCAGCTGCATCTCTCCCCCCCCCCAATCACCTAGTCATTTCCATCTGGGCCACCTGACAATTCAAGTTGCATTTTAGTGGCAACCCTATTTATCAAAGCCCTAAGTCATTTTCACACAGGGGGTGATGATCATATCCAGTGGTGTGCTCAAATGAGCTAGCTTCCAAAGCAGGGGAATAGTTAGCTCATGTAAGCTCTCCAGTACAGTCTTACTGAGTCTGGGACCAGCAGCATTAGAACATCATTACTTAAAGATTCATAACTCCTCTCTGCTGAGGAAACAGTGAAATACCTGCAAATTCAAATATGTTACTAGTTTGATTAGACAGAAATGTTGCAGTCTATTACTCTGCTAGTAGAGGAGGAGGTCCCTGGTGAGGATTCCTGACCTCTACCCTATTAATCAAACAAAATATATTTAAATTTGTGTATTTGTTTTTCTCTTAGATCCTTTTTTTGCTGGATCTGGCACAGCCAAATTCAGCATAGTCAACTACTGTATGAAACTATAAAATCTACAGGCTGCATTGTGCTAGTGGATTCAAGTCACTCTATGACCTCTGCATGAAAGAATCCTGCAAATGTTTCCCACATCGCTAGATCACCTACTCTACTGTTCCCCCCTGTCCATCTGGCCTCCCACCCTGCCTCTTTCTCCCTATTAAACTGTCTGCTTCTCTCACTCTTCCCTGTCTGTCTTCAGCCTGGCCAAGTTCTACCACCTCCCATGAAGTGTGCCGTTAACAATCCCCCCCCACCCCATCATTATCTTCCTAATCTCGTATCCCACAGTTGTCTGTCCTTATCTATGGCCAAGTTCCATCCCATTACCTGAAGGTTGACAGAAACAATTCCTTCTCCTTCAGCATCTCCCTAATCTGGTTCTACTCTAAACTGCCTTTCTCGCCCTTTTTAAGTAAACAGGCCGGCTGTTTCAACTGATAAGCCTATCTGCTGTAAGCTCCATATGTTCATCTTTGCTTGTACATATACTGATCCTTCACTTTTGTATAATATCAGTTATGTTCTACCTTGCTATTGTACTGTATATATTATATATTTCCCTCTATCTGTATAATATTGCACTATGTCTACTATGTTACTGTACAATGATTGTTCTCATAACTAGGTCCATCTTGCAAATGAGCCTTGCTCAATGGTGCCCGCCTGGATAAATAAAGATTTTGATTGATTGATTGATTGATTAATTGAGTCAAGGCTCTAAGTTTAGTACTCCTCTCCACAGCTTGGCAGCATTACCTGCTGTTCTTTTCTGCTTTTGTGACTTTTTATTCATGGAAGCAGTTGTCTCTTTTCCTGGTTCCCCTGCTGTTGGTCACCAGTGGAATCAAGCAGCTACTGAGAGGGGCAACTTTTCCTCTGGGAGTAAGTTGGTCAAGCCTATACTGGAGAGGCTAGTGGATCTAGGTAGCTTGCATTGCTCTGAAGTCAGGCCTGCCTCTATGGCCTGCATCGTGTCACCTACTGCTCCTACAGGGAGTTCATTAATGTTTGCTTAACCTGTATGTTGAATTGATTTCAATTATTATACTGTTGCCTGTCTGAAAGTTCTCTTGCTTCACAAAGAGAGATTGCCACTCCCTTCCCGCCATGTTGACCTAGAATAGCAGAAGGGTCTCTCTCCCCCCTGCATCTCCCCTGCAGGAGGCTGAGGGAATCTCTTCCCTCAGGGCAGTGCCAGGTCCCCTCCGGGAGGCTTGATACTCACCCAGCAGTAATGAATGGTGAAGACTGACAGGGGAAAGATATGAAAATTAAATACCTACATAATTCTTGATCTTCTCTTGTATCTTCACCATTCATTATTGATTCCCGTCCACCTTCCCTTTTGGGCCTCTGCTCCTGGGTGCCACTTCCACCCTGCCCGCCCTCCCCTCTTTGAAGCCAATTGGGGCACAGTCCCCTGGTGCCTCAAGGCCCTCTGTTTCCTTCTCTAAAAATGTCAGAGCACCCATCCTAGGAGGGTGGTGAGTAGGGTCTTTGCCCTGGCCTCTGAGGGAACTCCCTGAGATTCTCGGTGGGGTGCACTGTGGTGTTCTTCTTAACTTGGTACAGATTTTTCCAGTGCTTTCATCTTCTTGAAGTGGGGATTGCAGCAGTGCATTTCATGAGAGAACCCGTAGGGATTTTTCTCCCTCTTTCTCACTTCCCCTCTACCTTTAGAGGTCATTCTGGACAGAGTCCTCTCCTGTTTAAGGTCCCCCCTTGACTAAGCCACCAGGTGATGAACTGTAGAGGACCATGCTCCAGGACTTTCATCCCAAATGTGGGTGGGGGGGCTGACTCCACCATGCTTTGTATTCTCCAAGACTATTTCTGAGCTGGCAGTATGGCCTAGAGGTTAGAGTAACAAGCTGTGAATGAGCTTGGTACATCCAGCAGACCAGACCTTGGTTTGATTCTCACAACCTTCACTTGCATACTGTGTGACTCTGAGCTAGTCACTTAACCGCCCAGTGCTCCCAGGTTGCCCCTGAAAACAGGCACTTGTGCCTAGTGGGCCTTACCCGGTTACCAAAGACTAAAATAAAATTAAAAAATAAAAAATAAAGATGTTTCCTGCTGCTTTCAGGAAGAAGACACAAGCATAGAGAAGAGCAATACTATTACAATGTTGGTGAAATACAGGCATTAGGTAGCATAATGACTGGTACAAGTGACTAGAATATTGGGATACTCAACAACAGCACATTAGACTAGCACAAAACATAACATTAGGTTAGGTTGCACATAGCATAATAACATGACTAATGCTGAAGCCCCCATAGATGAATGTGCAGGACTGATGGTGGCTGAAGAGGTGGTTCAGGTCCCTGGTAAAAGGTATTGGGATGAACAGATAGAAGACATTAACTGTCAATGTCTTGATGACTGTGTTCTTTTTGAAAGTTATAGTTGAGGGGGGCTTTGTGGTTTTCAGTGAACTAAGGCCACAGGAGCATGACTAACATCTACAGTAGGTTATATGAACCTCTCTATAAATATTTTTGAATTATTGTGTGTCTGTACTTAGGTGTGATTGTTTATTAGTGTTAGATTCTAGGGGACAGATTTTCAAAGCTCGGTCACAAGCTGTGACAATGGCAGCTTGCGCCAAGTAATGCTGCGTCAGTGACCCTGTGCCAGATTCAGTATTGGCCAGGGTCCTAGCACCTATGTCCTGCAGTTTACGATATCAGTGGCAGTGTGGCAAACAGATGGTGCATCCACCAGGTGTGCTGCAAGCCACAGTGTGGTCGGGCGCAACTGCATCTTGTACATAGTGGCTTGCAACCCCCAGCCCTGATATGCCGGTACCACAAATGTATATGCCCATAATGTTATGTATGTGAAACTGAAGTTAATGACTAGTGAGTACAGTTGTTCCCCCCAACCCCCAGCCCAGAGGTGCCTGTACTATAAATGAATATGGCCATAATTTAATATATTAGAAAAGCAAGTCATAGACTACTTAGTAAAGTTCCTCCCCCGCCTGATACAGCCATACATGGCATTGCTGCATATGTTCAGTCCTGTTGGTCTAGTGGCACCCCATCCCCCCACTCCAGCAGGTAGTACCCACCACCCCTCCCCCATCCTGAACCCCCGATCCAGGGTCTGGCACAGCCCTCTGCACACCACCATGGCTGGCCACTGAATGAACTGTCAGAGGGCATACACACAGTACACGCTCTGACAGTTCATTCAGCAGTTGGCCATGGTCATGTGAAGAGGGCTGTGCGGTTCGGTGGATTGGGTTTAGTATGGGAGAGAGCAGGGTGGTGGGTACTATCTACCAGGGTGGGGGATGGGTGGCCAATAGACCACCAGGACTGAACATTTGCAGCTATTTCATGTACAGCCATATCGGGCTGGGGGGACTTTACTAAGTAGTCTGTGACTGACCACTGAAGCCTTTAAATCCGCCTTTAAGACCCATTTATTTAATTTAGCATTTTTTGACATTTGAAATTTCTGCTGCCTGCTTATTTGGTGATTTTATATATGATGTATTTTAGTGATTTTATATTTGTACAAGTGCTTTGATAATTATTTGAATTGCGCTTTCAAGAAATAAATTATTGCTTGATTGATTCACTTGCTTTTCTAATACATTACATTGCAGCCATATTCATTTACGATACAGGCATCTCGGGGCTGGGGGTTGGGGTGAACAATTGTACTCACTAGTCAATTACTTCAGTTTCACATATATAACATTACTGACATATTCATTTCCAGTACCATCATATTGGGGCTTGGGGGAGGCCAACACAATTGCAGCAAGCTTTACAACCTTCCCGGAGGAAGTCTAAGTACACTTAGACCAGCCCTTGACTGGTCTAACGGTAGTTAGATCTTTGTCCTCTGGAGGGTTTTCTGACTTCATAATTAGGGGATCTGGCACCTTACGTCTGCCACAAGCCCCTTAGCACAACACTGCATCCCATTTTGTGGCATGCGGCTGGTGCAAGCCCCCTTTGGTGCATGCAGCCTGCTCTTGACACAGGCTGCCTTCCTGAATAGCTCCTGGGGACATCTTTTGATGAAAGGTGCCAGTTTCATCAGAAATGTTTGACACAAGCACCTTGCATCTTTCCCAGAGCTTTGAAAATCCATTCCCAGAGTCCAGGATATCAAGTAGTTGCACTGCTTTTGCCTGCTTCTTCATTTTAACCCTTTTCAGCAATTTGACTGTAAGCAGCAGTGCAGCATAGATGAACATGGTGAACATGTGTTGTCTGTGTACTTTTTAGGGCTGCAGATGGTGGAGCTCTGCAGATCTCCTGCTATCAAAAAAGGAGATTTTTCCTACTGAAGAACATTTATGAACTGCTTCCCAGTCACCTCCGCATCTGTGAAACACTCCACACTGTCAATGCACTGTTCCCACAGCACTATTGTTATCCCGTCAGTTCCAATTTCTCACTACGATAATTGAAATTCAGTGCAAATTAAAGTAAATATTTATCTACCCATCAGTCTGCTTCTATCCCTGTTTATTCTACCCAAAATTAATTCTTCTCTCAATGTCTTAGTATTTTCCATTTAGCTTAAGACTATACAGCTCCAAACAAAACAAAGCCCCGATGATAGTGCAAGGTTGGTGCTCAAACACAGAAAGGGCAGCCAGCTTTTAATAGACACAACAAATCCAAAAAAGTGTAGCACACCAGACCTTGAAAACTCAATGAAAAAATCACTCAGAGGACCACCAAAGTAATTTTAAATCTTGAGTGCTTTAATGTGCTTGCAAGTCATCAAAATATAAGATTTAATCTTCTCAGCCCATATGACAGCTACTTTTTTTTTTAACCAGGAGAGACACACTAAGCTGAAGCATGTTTTCATGTGCAACATAGGAGCACAAGGAAGTTAAGTGACTTGCTCAGGGTCACACAGTATGCAAGTGGGTGCTGTGGGATTCAAACCCAGGTCTCCAGGTTTGCAGCTCAGAGCTTTAAACCACTGTGCTATACTGCCTTCTGGTACTTGCCCCAGTGCAGTGCAAGCAAGTTCTCACAATATATGATTTAATCTTTTCAGTTTGCATTACGGCTACTTGGCCTGATGCTTCAGCTAGAAGTGCTGGGGCAAGTAGACATCATGGGCTGAGAAGATTAAATCTTGTATTGTGATGACTTGATTGCACATTAAAGCACCTGGGATCTAAAATGACTTTGGCGGTCCTCCGAGTGATATTTTCATTGAGTTTTCAAGGTCCGGAGTGCTACTCTTTTTTGAATTCATTTGAGACTGTCACTATAGTCTGCTGGTGTTACGTCAACTAACCTGATGTAAGACAGAATGTACTTGAAATATATTTGTAACCTGATGGTAAGTCAAGACAGGAATGTGAATAAAATTAGCAGGAGTAATGAGGTTTATGGGATTCAGTGATGGTAGATGTGGAGGGCTGTGGGATAACTGATGGACTAGACACAGAACTTCCGGTTTAACACACAATCTCTGTGTGATGTTTATTTAAAACACAGGAGATAACCTTGAGCAATGGCATATCCCTTCTTCAATGTATCAGTTTGCAGCAACAGACTATGCATGTCCTTCCTCTGCACTTTGTCAGCACCTACTGATCTATCTCTTTAGTGAAAATCATTCCATTCCCTATGTTGGTGCTGTGTGTTTGGGTGATGGTGATCTCAAAAAAACAAACAAAAAAAAACAAGCTAAAGACAAAACATTCAGTGCAAAATCACTGAAGCAAGGGTTACCCCAAATGGGAATTAATAATAAAGCCAAGTTTCAAAGAAACACAGCATCACACATAACCCCATAATGCAAAGCATCATGGAATATATGTGCTAATCACCATGAAATTTTAGGCTGGTTCAGCTTAAAGCAGGAATGCATGGTGCCAAAGGGCCTCTCAAATAATCTGTAATTTACATACATTTTAAATAACACAATGGGGTTTTTCTGATATCTCTAATCCGGCAACTCAATTTTTACAATACAGTCTCCTAGTAACATTCTACCTCTATCAAAAACACCTTGTGCCATGGTATTTTCAACATTTACAAGTTTCATACACATAAGGCACATACATCAAGGTATTTTATGGCATAGTGCTATTGCATACTAAATCCAACAATGAGGAACACAGCCTATTGTTTTACATCAGCTCGGAAGTCACCACAATAGCCTCCCTGTATGAGGACCTGAGTGGGAAAAGGAAAATAAAAGAGGACACCATAGCATAGTCAAGAAAGGGGTTGGGGTGCCCATAGGTGGCCAACCTTATGGACTAGAAATTGTAAAGTATATATTAGGCTAAGAAATAGAAGAACTGTTGCAACAGATTTAAGAAAAGTTCAGTGCTCAAGAGTGGTAGGATCTCCTTGTCACAGTGGACAGAATACTCAGTGTGCTGAAATTTACAATCTTAATGAAGCTCAAGCAGGGACAAGTGAGTGCAGGTGATGGTCTGTCACTCAGAGAAACTGCTGCCCACCCACTCAGTGGGTTTCAAGAAGGGGAATCATGAAATGTTAAAAAATAATAAACCCAGGATCTTTCCTCTGTTGCTGTCACCAACAAAAAGTATCACATAATCCTCATTGCCATGTTGGTTAAAAAACTGGTCCTGAGGCACTTGAAGGATATGACTATTTCTTATAGTGAATGGTTACAAGAATTGTTGGCCAATCTTAGACAGGAAAGACAATTGCTAGCCTACATAATCAACCTCAGAAATTCCTTAAAATATGGGGTCCTCTCATTGTTCTGTACTCTCTCTTCAGAGGCCCTAAAGGTTTTTCACTTTCTGATAGATAACTCTATATTATGTAGCTGTGCTCTGTGTGAATGGGGGGTAGGGAGGGTGGGGGGAGAGTTGATCTAATTTCCTAATTATGTATTACTGTATTATCAATATGTATGTAACAGTAGATCTTCTCTCTGTAATTGTGTAAAATTGAATAAAACTTTGAATTGAAAAAAAAAATAATAAACCCTCATGTGAACAAATACATTTGATTGAGCTGATGTGCCCAGTGTTATTAACTTGTTACATTTACTGCTAATCATAGTAAAGGGGGTCTGCAAATAATACTATACCTGAATGGACATCAAAATGAATGGATATTACTTGTGCATTTGTACTACCCATACTGTATGGATAGTACAGAAGAGTGTAGAAAATTTGATTAAAATTAATGTAAACACTAGCTGTCAATTAAAAAAAAACGACACATGAGAGATCTAAAAAATAAGACTGCAGAATGCTTATTTTTTGACTCGCGCCAACAGGTTCTGTACTGAACTCAGTGCATAAAATAAATGTTCTCAGTACCACACATAAAGTAAAATTATATAATTATGCATACTTGTTCTGTCATAACAATTTCATAAAATCATTTAATACTAAATTATGTACCATTTGTAAGTGGATTGGAAAGAGTATTAGGTATGAAAATCGTGGGGCACATAGGGTGCCATTAAAAAAAAAATAAAAAAAAACACACAGAAACAAGTCTTTTTGTTCCCCATATTACAGATGAGGTATCTTTATTCATTTCACTATTACACAAATGATTTAATAGTGCATAAACCATATAACTCACTTTGCCTTAAAAGAAGAGGTTCTAGAGCAGCAACAGTGGGAGTGTTTGTCCTCCACAACTACTCTAAGTGCTGACCACTAGCTACTAACATGAAAATGCATGGTGAGAAGCTTATGAACAAACTAGTGATCATGGACTAGCAGAGGTGTATTATGGTACTCATTGCCTCTGGGAAAACTACCATAATGCAATCTGTTACAACATGGCAATCCTGGCAAGGGTATGCACAGATCAGAAGCACATTGAACCTGACTATAGAAAAAAGTAAGTAAATTACTGTAGGAAAATGAAAATAAGTGCATTATTCATTATTCATATATATACCAACCCTATTACCTGTCCTAATTCAACTTTAATTTCCTTGCACTGCTGCTTTAAATACATATTTTTATGGCTTCTCCACTCTGCTCCTTGTCACAGGACCCCGCAGCTGATCCTCCTTCTCAGCCCCCCCACAAATATAGCACTAACACTGGGGGTGCCCAGTCCCCCAGTGTCACTGTCCCTCTCTGTTGTTGTCACCCCTGAAACTGTTCCACCCTCCCCATCCTCCCTCTCAGCACCCCCTGACAAACATAACATTGACACTGGGGGTGCCCAATCCTCCAGTGTCAAGATATAAAAATAAAGAAAACCTTCCGTTTTATTTCTTTTTTTTCTTTCTTTAATAAACCCTGTAAAAAGAAACCATCCATTGATATCTGCTGTGGCTGTTACTGACCCCTCACCCAACCCTCCCACTCAGCACCCACCACCCCACACCCCCAAGCCCTTACTTACCCACCACAGGTCCAGCGCCATAATGTTCTGTGGACAACAGACATGTCTTCACTCTTCAAAGCGGGATGGTGAACTGAGGAAACAGGTATGTGGTTCAATGTATTTCAATGTGGTTTTGAACTTAGTGACATAACTTGGCCATTTTTGCATATTGTTGCCCCAAAGTCTCAACATGCCTTCTTTGGGACCCCACTTCATGAAGAATTGCACTGACATTAGGCAAATCTGTCCTGAAAGTCCTTGTGTGAAATCACATTTTGAGCAGGATTTGAACATTTTCTCTGTTCTTGTTCATGAGGCGGGGTCATAACTAAGAAGGCTATAATGAACATTTGGAGTAAACATATTAAAAAACAACAAAGTTATGAGCCTACATTGAATTTTGCGAACACAAGCTTATAACTTCAGTAATTTGCAATATTTTCCCCCCAGATTTACAGCATAGCCATTTCATTACAGCACATCATTAATGTACAGGTGTCATTTTTGAAATCCTGGCCAAACTGTGTTTTTACATCCCGAAAGATGATTTCATGGTCACTGAGCAAAATCAACTATTGGGTAAGAGTTCAACATTTTCTGTGCCCTTATTCATGAGGCGGGGTCATAAGAAGGTTATGTTGAAAATTTGGTGCACAGATATTAAAAAACAACAAAGTAATGAGCCTACCTTGAATTTTGTGAATACAGGCTCATAACTTTGGTAATTTTCAATATTTTTATCCCAAATTTTCAACATAGCCATTTCTTTACAGCATCTCACGTACGTGATAGCTGTCATGTATCACATGCAACTGCAGCCATCATGGCTTCTACCAGAGTTTGTTAATATTTTCTTTTGCAGCTATCAATTTCTTATTTGATTTTTTTTGGCATTTACTTCAGTAGATAAAACTAAATTAATGTATTGCAGTGGTTTTACCAGGAGCTGCAAACACTAGTTAAAAGGGTCATTCTGTGCACAAGAATTTAACCCATCATCAGATCTGAAGCACATCCATGAAATATCAGAGAAACATTCTGTATTTCAAATCCTCTTACAGGTCCTCTTTAGTGTCTTCATGAGCAACATTGCGAGGGGATTGAGGGTAAGATGTGTCTCTTTGTGGATTATATAAAAATCAGCAACAGGGTTGACAGGAAGGAGTGGAGGGAGTGCAAAGGGATCTGAAGAAACTAGAGGAATGATCCAGGAGGTGGCAGCTGGGTTTCAATACCAAAAAGGGCAAGGTTATACACGTTGGACTGCAGAATCCAGGGGCTATGTATAAGATGGGGGTAGTGGAGCTGATAGTCACCAACAAGAAAGAGACCTAAAGGTTATCATATTTGATGACCCCAAGGTAGATGGACAATGTGATAAAGCAGTGGGTAAGACTAGCAGGATGCCGGGGTGCATTGGGATTTCTAGTAGGATGATGGAGGTGGTGCTGCTGCAACTGTATTGCTCACTGGTGAGCTCTCACCTGGAGTACTGTGTCCAGTTTACTTTGAAAAAATTAGAGTGTTCAAAGCAAGCCAGTTGCTTGAATACTTCAACTAGGAATAATGGAATAGGACTCCGGTTCTATTTTGTTGGTTTTCAAAACTGGGGCCATGATTAAGAGGGATGGCCAGGAGCATTCATATTGTGCAGCTAGAGGTGAAACTCTTGGACCAGTGCAAGATGAACAAAAGCAAAAGCATTTGCCAAGAATGTTTTTGTTACTCAAGAACGAAAGTCGGAGGTTCGAAGATGATCAGATACCGTTCTGACCTTAAACGATGCTGATTAGTGATCCAGCAGCATTATTCCCATGACCCGCTGGGGATATTCTGGGAAATCAAAGTCTTTGGGTTTTGGGAGGAGTATGGTTGCATAGCTGAAACTTAAAGGGCATGGGGATTATATACAGACCTCTATATCAGGAAGAGGCAATGGACAAGGAAATGATAGGCATCCTTAGAATGGCAGAAAAAGGGAAGATATTGTTGATGGGGGACCTGAATATGCCAGATGTTAACTGGAGCAGCTTTGCTACAGCCACATCCAAGAGCAAGGTTATTCTTGATGCTCTACAGGGAGCATGCCTCAGACAGCTAGTGTTGGAACCCATTCAGGAGAGAGCAATCTTAGACCTGGTACTATCAAATGGGGATGGAGAAAGGATCTAAAATTTAGAAGTGGATAGTCATATGGGAACAAGCGACCACCAAACAGTATGGTTCACTATGAACGCAGTCATAGAATCAAGCCATACAAAAGCAAGAGTACTGGACTTTTGGAGGGCTGACTTTGGGAAAATGGGAGAGTGCCTCAGAAAAGAACTAGCAAACAGGCAAGAGAGAGGGGTGCAGGAACAATGGGGAAAAATCAAAACAGCCATCACAGAGACAACAAACCTTCGTGTGAAGCAAATCAACAAAACAAAATGAAGGGACAAAAAAACACTATGGTTCTCAAAAGAGGTGGCGGGGAAGGTTATGGAGAAAAAGGTAGCATTCAGGAAGTATAAGAAAACACAGAAGGAGCAAGACAGAGAACTGTACCAGTTAAAGCAGAAGGAATCGGGGAAGGCAGTCAGAATAGCAAAGGCCCAAACTGAGGAAAAGGTAGCCAAATCAGTTAAAAAGGGGGGATAAAACCTTTTGTAGGCACATTAGGGAGTGAAGAAAAACCAAGGGAGGGGTAGTGAGGCTTAATAAGGGAAGGGAGGTGGGCATGGGGTGACAGTGAAAAAGCAGGGATACTGAATGAATACTTCTGCTCAGTATTCACAAAAGAAGAGGAGGGGAAGGTACCTAAACCAAAGAATAGAAGCACTCTGGATCGGGGGGGGGTTGATACCAGTCCATTCACTGAAGAAAGCATTCTGAAAGAACTCTTAAAACTGAAGGTGGACAAAGCAATGGGGCCTGATGGGATTCACCCAAGAATTCTAAAAGAACTAAGGGTAGAACCAGTGACACCACTGACTGCACTTTTTAACAAATCATGGAAGGATGGTGTGGTACCTGAGGACTGGAGGAGGAAAGATGTGATTCCCCTTCATAAAAGTGGGAGCAAGACAGAAGCAGGAAACTACAGATCTGTTAGTTTGACCTCTGTGGTAGGAAAAATGATAGAATCACTTCTGAAGGAAAGAATTGTTGAGTTCCTAGAGGCCAGTGGGGTACAGGACCCAAGGCAACATGTATTCACAGTGAGAAGGTTGTGTCAGATGAATCTAATAGATTTCTTTGACTGGGTGACCAAAGTAGTAGACCAGGGAGGGGCTATGGACATGGCCTACCTAGACTTTAGCAAGGCATTTGACACAGTCCCACACAAAAGATTAATATACAAGTTAGCCAGCCTTGGAGTGGGTCCCAAGATGGTAGCCTGGGTTAAAACTTGGCTGGACAACAGGATTCAGAGGGTAATAGTAAATGGAGTCCACTCTGAAGAGAGGGGGGTTTACTAGCAGGGTACTGCAGGGTTCAGTACTGGGACCGGTCCTCTTTAATGTGTTTATAAGTGACATTGCTGAGGGACTGGAAGAAAAAGTATGTCTCTTTGCAGATGACACAAAGATCTGCAACAGGGTCAAGACAGAAGGTGGGGAGGAAAGGATGAGAAGGGACTTGGCAAGGTTGGAGGAATGGTCAAATGTATGGCCGCTTAGATTCAATGCAAAGAAGTGCAAAGTAATACACCTGGGAAACAAAAACCCAGGGGAAGAGTACACAATAGGGGGTGAGATACTAACAACAACAAAAATGGAAAGGGACCTGGGAGTAGTCATATCAGATGACCTAAAGGTGGGCAAGCAATGTGAGAAAGCAGTAAGGAGGGCTGGCGGGATACTGGGATGCATAGAGAGAGGCATCACCAGTAGAAAACAGGAAATTGTTATCCCTCTGTACAGATAGTTGGTGAGACCCCATCTGGAGTACTACGCGCAGTTCTGGAGACCCCATCTCCACAAGGACATAGACAGGATGGAGGCTGTCCAGAGGAGGGCAACTAAAATGGTGCAGGGTCTGAACCAGAAGACATATGAAGAGAGATTAAAGGAACTTAATACTCTCATGGAAAGGGGGGGACATGATAGACATTTTCAAGTACCTTAAGGGAATCAACAATGTCCAAGAGGGTAGCATCTTTCAGAAAAAGAGATGTGCAAGAACAAGGGAGCACAATTTGAAGATAGAGGGGGGTTGGCTCAGAGGTAATGTGAAGAAGTATTTTTTCACAGAGAGAGTTGTGGATACATGAAACAGCCTACCTGACAAGGAAGTGGAGTCAAGAATGCATGGGACAAACATAAGACATTTCTAGCGGAGGGTAGGAGGCAGTAGACTGTTGGTTAACTAGGATCTGCAGCTTATCCATTAGGTAGGGAAATGGGCAGACTAGGTGGGCCAAGCAGTCTTTATCTGCAGTCAAGTTCTATGTTTCTATGTTTCTATTGAGGCTGCACTTCCACAAGGATATTGTATGGGTGGAGATAGTACTGAGCAGGGCAACTAAAATGGTCAGGGGGTTGCACGAGAAGCCATACAAGGAAAGGCTGCAGGAACTCAACATGTACTCCCTGGAAAAGAGGACAGAGAGAAGGACATGACTGAAACCTGCAAGTACCTCACAGGAGTAGACAAGGTGCAAGTGTAGGGTCATTTCAGAGAAATGAAGACACTGGAATATGGGGCATGCAATGTAGCTAAGGGGGAAGTTTAGGAGAGATTTGTGAAAATACTTCTTCACAGAAAGGGTGGTGGATGACTGGCACAGCCTGCCAGAGGAGGTAGTGGGGGCAAAGACTGTGTGCATCTTCAAGCATGCATAGGATTGGCACAGGGGCATATTAGGTAGAGGAACAAGGTAGGGAGTGACACCTATGACCAACTAGGGTCAGTGGTGCTGAAATAGGCAAGGATAAGGGGCACACTGGATAGGCCTAAAAGTCCTTTTCAGCCAATAAAATCTGTGTTTCCATGTTTTGAAATAGCAGTGGAGATCTATTTGGTCACTGGCCCTACTGCCACAGTCCATGGACTGGAAGAGCACAACACTATATGCAGCATGTTGACCACAGTGAAAGAGGAACTCCCTGCAATGAAGCCAAAGCATGGTCATCCCATTCAGAGCCATATTCCTGCAGCTGCAGTCTGGACCAGGATAAGCAGATGAAAGAGAAGGTCAAAGGGATAATGCCAAAAATGACCATCTAAAATGAGAAAAGAAATCTAAAATGCATACATTTTTTCTTTAAAACAAGCAAAAGGATACGCTGCTTGGGCAAGATAATTATTTTAATAGGATGTTTAAAACAAGAAAATAATTCTAATTTTCAGATGTTGAGTATCTTATAGAACAAGACAATAGGTCTTAGAATAAGAATACTTTAATGTCTTGGCAAGATATTAAACTTATGTCTACACCAAAAGTGAGTGATGGTAAAATTTATTAAAAAAGGAGAAAACCAAAACTAAGTGAATATTACAAGCTGCTTAGAAAAAGTGAAAAAGGCTTTCCATTTGTAAAATACTAAAATGGGTTCATAAAAAATGAAAGCTTCTGAAACAGCTGTTTGTACTGTACATGACTGCTCAGTTCCATTCATTCCTATGGTGGCTGGAGAAGGTTGTAAGAGGAGTATCTGTGCTAGTTGCCATCCTCTGTGCCCCGATGTTCATAGGTTCACTTTGGGAGGGTTGGGTGCCAACTGGGTGTTGGATGATGGTGGTGGGGGTGTGGGGCTTGTCTTGGTTTGCAGAGGGGGAGGAGGAAGGCTGCAATGATGAATGGTGTTGCTGTGCAGTTATTGAGAGGGGCCACTGTGCCCATTCAGAGACTTTAGTGATGGTTTACTGTAACACAAGATATATAGATATATATATTAAACCTGACTTTTGCACCATGATAACTCTGCCCCCATTCTTTTTTTCTAATCATGTTTTATTAGAATTTCAGAACATATTTACAATAAGTAAATACAAACATCCAAAAATGAGCACCAAACCCACAAATTAGATTAAAATAAAATAAACAAACATTGAAAGTATTGATAAACATATCAAACCAGCAAAGAGGCCAGTGCCTTTCAGGTAGCTCTTCAATAGGGCCTAAAAGAACTCTAAATAAAAAACAAACAATAAAAATGTTCAATATCATCAGATATACAAATAGAGAAAGTTACACAAATTAAGTTTTTTTTTTTTGGGGGGGGGGACACTGGGCCAGCAACACCACAAACCAACTGTTTATGGTACAAAATCAGAATTAACCTCTAACTGATAATTTATCCAGGGTCTCCAACAATCAGTACAAATTGTTTCCCTATTGAGACACTTATAATGAAATTTCTCAGCTTCATATACAAAATTAATAACTTGATACCACCCTTCCACTGTATGTATCTTATCCTGCAACCAAAGCTTAGATAAAACCTGTAGAGAGTGATTTTACTATAATGTGTGTCTTTGCACAAATGTTAATAGTTGGCAGGGGACAGGCTACAAACCCCAAGTACAATCTGATAAAGCCAGTAAGTGGGTGCATGTGCAAATACACAGAAAGACAAGAGTATAAAAAATATGTATACACAACACAGTTACAATATAGTTACAATACAAAATAGTGGTTAAAAACAAAATTTATGTGTGCGAAATGGTGGACAAAACAAAACTTATATGCTGCATTTCCCCAAAATGATGTAGGCATTTCTTATAAATGCTATGTATCATATTTGTCATAGCTCTTACTTATCATAGTTACACAGTGATCTATCAGAATGTGACAGCAGCTTGTTAAGGAAAACAGTACATATATGGTTATAAAGTGTATTGCATTTCTTTGTAACTGTCTGCTAGGATATTAATAGAATTTGAACCGTATATCCTGTACTTGCTTAAGAGTAAGTATATCTTGTTAATGCTATAGTTTAAACTGCAATGCAATTTTTATGTTTTACGTATAATAGGAAAAAGGGCACAGTTAACAAAACCAGCTATGTATCTGTTAAGCCTACGTGCATGTATGTCAGTTGAGAATTTAAAAGCAAACTGTCATTAGTTATACAATGCTGCCATCTTGTGGGGATTGGCATTTATTACATTTATTCCATTTTTTTTGCATTCATTTCAGTCACCAAATTTATGTCATTTAACTCATGCTTGCTACAGGATATGCAGATGTAAATTCTCCAATTACAGAGCTAATATACCAACATTGCCTTGTTTAGAGACAGGATGCACGTCCTGTGTTTGTTCAATTATATAACTATAAAGTTATGTAAGTTCTGCCTAAAACAGAACGGCTTTTTATTTTTGTAACTGAAGCTACAACTTTTTGTACCACCTTAAATTTTGTATCCTGACCAAGTTAAGCTTCAGAAAATCTCCTCCATTCTCAGTGTGGCCTGTAAGTATATATCAAGGTGGTTTAATAGAGAGTATCGAGGAGGGAGCCAGCCCCTCCTCGGAGATCCCATTGGGGTCTCCCTGTTACAAAACCTTTTTCACACACAAACTCAGCAGTAATAAAAGGTGAACCTGATACCTTGAAAGATTAAGAGACTGAGAAGATATCTGGAGTAACACCAGCTTACTGGACAAAATCAATTTCCCAGAAAAAATTGCTTGCAGAACCCTCTCAATCACTTGCCAAAAGGGGATTAGCCTTAAACAGCCCCCGAAAATATGTAACTGATTCACCAGTGATTCCCCACAGTTCTGCCAGCATTAGGCATACTGTTGTCCCATATATTTAGATGCGTGCAGCGGTGTTGAAAAAAATCTTGTTCTACACTTTCATGAAAATTCTTTAATATAAAGAGAGACAGATAAATGATGACTTGGCAAACATGATTGTAACCATTTCTCCCAAGTACAAACCTCATCTAACTCCCACTTCCATCAAATAAAAATAGGTCTAGTTTTCTCCATTTTAGATGTGTGTATAACCATGTACCAATTACCTATTAAATGACAGGGCACCTCTGCTCTCTGGGCTGAAAGAATAAACTTGATCTCCTGGATTTTGAGCAACATAAGAAGGAAATGAATCTACAAGATAGTATGTAAGTAAGAACCCATTTGAAGAAACTTAAAGTGCTCTCTATACTCCAGCCCATCCTTAGCTTGAATTTCCCCAAAAGATAAATAGCACTTCGAGGTAAAGAGTTGAAAGTAACACTCCAACCCTAGATGTGACTACCCTCATAGAAACACCTCCCCCTTGTAGAACAGGGTGGCTTCATCCCAGACCATAGCTGTGGTAAGAAAACAATGTTGCTGGGAGAAGGGAGATTGATACTGATACTAGACCCACATAACTACTTTAGTATATTGAAAAAAATGTGATAATGGAGTCCGAGGAATAGAAAACACAAATAAGATTCAGTCAATACGGTGCAGGTCATTCAAAACAAATTCAATGTTCTTCAAATGCGCAAAGTAAGAGGAACTAACCCAAACACTGACAATATGCAAAAACACTGTTCTAGCACACCATTCTAAATTTGTGAGGCCAATACCTCCCTGGACTGGTGAAAGATTGAGAACCAAGGCATGAACCCTAGGTTGCACACCCCACCATATAAACTGGAGAAAAGATTTCTGCCATACTCTAATAAGGGCCTTTGAAGGGATAATGGGGAGGATTTGTAACAAAAATAAAAGTTTTGGTAGTACCACCATACAGATAACCTCTATCCATCTCAAAAAAGACAGAGGCATGGATGACCACAACTGAAAATCATGCTGTATCCCCTGAGTTAAGGGCTCAAAATTTAGAACATCTACATGATCAGGAGATTTTGTTAACATCACCCCCAAATACCTAATTGAGTTCCTGTTCCATCTTATCGGTAATATACTTCGAATCTCATCTAGGGGCTTGTATACTATGACTTCAGTTTTTAGTTTTATTTAAACAGAACCCAGCTAAGTATTCAGACTTATTGAGAATCTGCAGTACCTTCCTTAAAGAAGCAGTGGATTTGGTCAGAGTTAAAAGAATATCATCCGCTAACAATGTGATTTTATAGTCCCCCCCCCCCCGAGATATGCCCTCTATGGCCTTAGCCAGTTGAATATGTGAAGCCAAAAGCTTCACATACAAAGCAAATAATAGCGGGCATAAGGGGCAACCCTGACATGTTCTCTGGGCTAGTGGAAAAGAAGTCAATAAAGAACCATTTACACAAACATAAGCAGTGAGGTTAGAGTAAATTTGATGAAGCATTTCAATAAATGCAGACGGAAAGGCAAAAGCATCTAAGATTGACCAGTGATAAGGCCAATAAACCCTGTCAAAGGCCTTCTCTGCATCAAGGCTGGCCTGGATCAGTGTGAGTGAATGTTCACAAACATAATCCAATAGCAAAAACATCTGCCTGACATTGTCAAATACCCAACGACCACGAATGAATTCCATCTGATTCTGGTCAACCAATGACAGGAGAAGGCCCTCTAACCTACTGGCCATAATCAACATAAAAAACTTATAGTTAACATTTAACATAGAAACTGGCCTATAAGAATCCGGTCTGGTTGAGTCCTTAACTGGTTTTAATATGGCCGCAATAATCGCACTATTCCAGGAGGGTGGAGGAGATTCCCCCTAACTCTGCCCCCATTCAACCACTTTGCCCCAAATTTGGTAGGTGTGGAGTCTGGGCCATGTTCTGTTGATTCATAAAATGTTATGTCAATCTGTTTTTAAGAGGCAAAGTTACTGAGGTGCAAAATTGCTGAAGTCAACTAAATTAAGGCTTTTTTCCTTTGCTCACCTGTAACTCAAACTTTTTGTTAAAAAAAAAAAAAACTATACTAAAACTTACAGGTGCTGTAGCATCTGAACCAAAGTATGTGCTTTCTCAAGTGGAAAGTTTTTAACTTGTATGGTTTTTGAAATATAATTTTAGAATTGTTCCATTTTCTGAGCAAGAGCAGTTAAAAAAATTAATGTAAGGATAGCTGGAATTTTGCATTAGCAGTTTGATGATAGAACATGATTTCCTTCACACTGCTCTCATCAGCCACTGCTGAAGAAAGCAGTGTAAAAGAAATCACTTTAAATCACATTACAAATGGCTCTCACTATCTTTAAAACACCCCCTCCCTCCCAATCTCTTACGTAAAACAGCCGGTGGGATCCCAATCTCATCATTCGGTACACCGCCTCCTTCTAAAACCATGTCTTATAGTAGTTAAAATGGACAGAGGTTCCCAATCCCACTGGCTGGTACCCCTCTTCCGATCCAAATCTCATACTATTTAAAATGGCCAGCTGGTGCTCAATCCCACTGGTCAGTATCCACCCTCCCTCCCTCCTAACACTTCTTAAGTGCCCAAACCCGGGCACTGCTATTCCTCCCTTGGTGTTGAAAATTTTTATTGGTTTAAACAGCAAAACATACAACCAAAGAGAGGCATCTCAATAAACAATAACACACGTGGTGCACAGGTTCCCGTACAGGTATAAACGTCCAGAGTAAATCACAGTTATGGACGGCAGCCTGGTACAAAATCAGGTGTAGCTACAGACAGGAACTATTTAGGACCAACATCTCTACATATGCAATGAAGGGGAGTCTGAAACTGGTCTTGGTGTAAGTCCTTTAGAAACCAGTTGGGATGTTCTGGGACCCGGACACAGGTGTAGCAACCCACACAAACTATGTACAACTTGGTGCAACCATGGTAGGTGAAATGTGGGGTTATAGTGGAGAGTGTACCTTTACTGGGGGGGGTAGGATCTGGGACCTGGGGAAACCTGGGTACCTTATGTTCTGGATTCACAATACTTAGAGTTAAGGAAGGGTTGCCAGCACCTTGATAAACTGGTCATGGTTCCTGTGGCTAAGCTGGACATCCTCTCGTGAGTGGCTACCAGCCCTAATAAAAGCAAGAATTACTGAAAGGAGGGGCATTGAGTGGTGCACCATCTCATCAAAATGAGTCTCTTTGCCATAGCCCCCATCACCGTGGCCCATTTTGCCTCTTGGTCATGTTTAGGAGACCCTTCCGGCATACAGCCCAACAATAAGAGGGGGGCCTTGAAGTCAAGATTGGGGTATATCTGGTGACCCATGACACAGATCTTTACTGAAAAGGCCTGTATCTCCAGGCAAGACCACAAAATGTGATACAAGTGTGCTCCTTCCAGATCACATCTCCAGCACTTGTCCTCTGACAGAAGGCCCAATTTGTGTAGATGGGAGAGGGTGTGATTCCACCTCAACAGTGCTTTGTTCATTATCAATCTAGTCCCGCCATCATGGCAGGAGCGATGGATGATTCAGGACCAGCAGTTGGACCATTGTGCCTCCAAGATTTCCATGCCCAGTTCCTTTGACCATTGAGCTTTGGCCGATAGGGTTGGTTCCAGGAGAGCTTCTCTAAGAGCCTCATAGATCTTTCTAGCCCATCCTCCCTGGCACTTTAACCAAGATGAGGCTATAGAGATCCTTAGAGCAGTATTAGGGTGGGTTAATAGGAAAGACATGGATTTTATTGAATCACGAATCTGCAGATAGCATCAAAAATGGTTAGCCCGGAGCTGGTACCACTCTGTAAGAGCTTGGAAGGAGTCCAATACACGTACCTGGGATAAATAGGACTTGGGTCAGTCAGATACCACATGCCTCCCATCCCTTTCAGTGAAACATGGACTTGCCAACAGTCAGCGCCAGATTGTTCCACAGTGGAAAGATGTCTCATGGGGTGGGTGAGGCTCACAGAGTTTTATGAACCTGTGCCCAGTACCGCAAAGAGAGGACCACAGTTGGTGACAGTGCTCTTGTTGACAGTTTCTTAGAGTATAGTAGGGTAGCTGGTGTGGGGGATCCTACCACTGCGGCCTCCAGACTGATCCACTCTGGGGAGTTGGCAAGTGGGGGTTGGAACCACTGTGTGGTTTGTGCCATCGCAAAGGCCATATGGTAGCCTTGGAACCAGGGTAATCCCTATCCCCCTGTGCTCCAGTGTTGGCATAACTTCTGCCAGCTCAACTGAGAGGGGGAACCCTCCCACAGGAAGCAGCCCACTGTTTGGTCAACTTTGTGGAACCATTTCAGTGGAATGTGGATGGGTAGGTGAGCCAGTAGATACAGCAGCCAAGGGATCACCATTAGCTTCACTGCATCTATTTTGCCAGCCAAGAAGAGCAGCAGGGCTTTCCACTGTTCCAAGTCCACCTTTAACAAATTGATCAGGAGGAGAAATTGAGGTCGATTAGCCTAGGGAGGTCCTTGTACAAGGTCACCCTGAGATAAACAATTCCTCCTTCTGCCTATTTTAACCCCAGGGAGGTGAAACCTTGTTTAGGCAATAAGACATTTAGGGACAAGAGGTCTGTCTTAGACTGGTTAATCCATACACTGGAAATGCGTGTAAAGAGCAACAAAAGATCTAGTATAGATGTAATCGCCTGTGGGGTATACCCAGTTGTAATCAATAAATCATCAGAATACAGGAAAGTTTTAAAATGATGCTGTCCTACCGGAATACCAAGGATGGCCAAGTTCTCCCAAATTGCTATTGCTAGGTGTTCAATAGCCAGAACAAAAAAAAGGGGGAATAGGGGACATCCCTGTCTCGTTCCTTTGTAAAGTGGGAAATTAGGAGATTTAATGTGGATGGTGAGGACTGAGGCCGTCAGACAGTAGTATAGAAGGCTGATCCAAACACTGAATACTGGGCCAATCCCCATTTTCTTCAGTGTGGCCATCAGATAAGGCCATTCGATGGAGTCAAAGGCCTTCTCAAAGTCCACTGCCAGGGCTGCCATAGGTGAGGTGGTATTTTGGGCATGATGTACTAAGGATAACAGTGCTCTGTAATGGTCCAAACCCAATTGACCATTGATGATACCGGCCTGCAAAGGGTGAATGAGGCCTAGAAGGTGGCTTTCCAGGCACCCTGCCAGAACCTTGGCCAGGATCTTAGCATCTGCAGTAATAAGAGAGATGGGGTGATAACTTCCTGGGATGCTGGGGTCTTTGCCCTTCTTGGGTAACACTGTTATCACCACCTCCCTTAATGTGGGAGGGAGGGTGTGCTTTGTGAGTGTGTCCTGAATGACCCTCCGGAGGTAGCTTGTTACATTGGATCCCAACATCTTGTAGAAGTCAACGGGGAAGCCATCTCTACCTGATGCCTTGTGAGGGTTCATGGCTTTAATGGCCTGTGTGATCTCTCCCCCCGTTATGGGGGCTTCCATTGCACTGGCCATTTGGTGTGGAATCTGGGGGATGGGAAGTGATGATTAAAAGGCCTCAATTTTGGAAGGGTCCAGAGGACTCAAAGAGCTGTATAACCTCTCATAGAACTGTGCCATAATTTTGTTTATGCCCTCCTGTGAATTTATGGGTGCCCCAGATGGATCTCTCAAAGTCATGATGGTTCTGGCTACACTCTTGTTTTTCAGTCTGTAGGCTAGGAGCTTCCCTGACTTTTTGACACCTTCCCAGTACGAGTGAGGTGTGCACTGAGAAGTAATCAGGTGCTGTTCAACTGGGCTAATAGGCTTTGTGGGGGAGGTTCTGGGCCATGGGCTTTGTTGTGCATTTCAAGAGCCACCAATTACTTCTCCAAGGCTGACTGTTTGGCCTCTTTCACCTTCCTCCTCCTCTTGGTGGTGTAGGCTATAGTTCTGCCATGGATAGTGGCTCTGAATGCCTCACAGAGGGTGGAGTCTGAGACATCCTCTGAATCATTGATCTTCCAGTACTCCCAGGCTGCTTCCCCAACCCATTGTCTGAATTGTTGATCCTTTAATAACAAGGGATCTAGTTTCCATGAGGAGGTCCCATGCGATTCACTATGCAGACGCATGCACACCTCCAGGGGGACATGATCAGAGATCATGATGGGGTATGACTGTATCAAGGAGACTGCCTCACATCTGGTATGTGTGAGGAACCACATGTCCAGTCTACTCGAGGAGCCATGAACAGGAGAGATGTATGTGTAGTCTCTCGTCCCGGGCTGTTTGTTGTGCCAGATGTTCAGAAGGGAGTGCTCTGTAGTCAATTTGAACAATGCCTGCAGTGCCTGATGGTGGGGTTCAGTGTTCCCCTTACTTCTGCCCATGGAGGGGTCCATGGTGAGATTGAAGTTCCCCCCTACCAGGACGGGGACCTGGCAAGAGTTGAATTCCACTGTAAGTTGGTTCAGGTCGTGAAAAATCCCGGGATCATCCAGGTTGGGGTCATATATGTTTAGCAGGATTAGAGGGCCCGCAGGTGTAAACACCTCCATCACAATCCATCTGCAATTTCTGTCTCCTTTATAACGAGATACCTTCCATCCTAAGTCCTTATGGAGCAGCATAGAGACACCTCTTTCATTTGCGTTTGCTGCACTCTGAATCTCTTCTCCCACCCAACCCTGCTTGAGTTTCCTGGCCTCAATAGGGGATAGCTTGGTTTCCTGTAAGAATGTGATCCCAGGGCTCAATGTTCTCAGATGTTGTAGGACCTTTTTCCATTTGATCGGAGAACTGAACCCTCGCACAGACTAAGATATAAAACTTGTCTGCATCGGTAAGCCAAGAATACGTATGACAGATGGATAATGACCCACAGTGTCCCCATCCCCCTGTGAGATCTGATAGGTTCTTTGTAACAGCAAATAGACCCAAAAAACCCCTGCTCCCATAAGTTGTGGCACACTTATTACACACCCGGTTGTACATCAACTAACCATAAGTATCAGAGTAATAATAAACATAACCAGTTCTGGAGACCCAGTCTCCGCAAAGACATAGACAGGATGGAGGCAGTCCAGAGGAGGACAACTAAAATGGTGAAGGGTCTGCACCAGAAGACATATCAAGAGAGACTTATGCAGCTTAATATGTATAGCCCCGAGGAGAGGAGGAAGAGGGGGGACATGATAGAAACTTTCAAGTACCTCAAGGGAATCAACAAAGTCCAAGAGGGTAGCATCTTTCAGAAAAAGAGGTGTGCAAGAACAAGGGGGCACAATTTGAAGCTAGAGGGGAGACGGCACAGAGGTAATGTGAGGAAGTATTTTTCCACGGAGAGGGTTGTGGATGCATGGAACAGCCTTCCTGAGGATGTTGTGGAGTCAAAAACAGTGGTGGAATTCAAGAATGCATGGGACAGGCATAAGGCAATTCTATGAGGAGGAGGTAGAAAGAAGAAGGCTGTTGGTTAGCTAGGATCTGCAGCTTATCCATTAGGTAGGGAAATGGGCATACTGGTTGGGCCAAGCTTTCCTTATCTGCTGTTAAATTCTATGTTTCTATGTTTCTATAAGCTGAAGAATTCAGCTGTTCTGATATCAACCATTCGCCCCTCTCCCCACCTCTTCTCCCCTTCACTTGACCTAAACTGGCTATCTCAGAACATATCGGCCAACCAGTGACCCAGATGCCTGTGATCATTGCCAGGGGGACCCACAGGTCCAATGTTGGCTTCTTAACCATCCTTAGTTAACATCACCTCCACCCTATTGGTGGTGCCTCCTTTTCCTCCAGACAAGGAGGTCTGGACCCCACCTATTCCGGATGGTTCATGGGGGGGAGAGCCCTTTCACGGTGTTATTCTCTGAGTCAAGGTTGCCTGAGGGCTGTGTAATCCATGTTATAATTGCAGTTCCCAGGAAGGCTATCTTGGGACCACCCAGAGGGATCCCTGAATCTCCGCTTTACCTGTCCTGGTTTGCACCTGGCTCGGAACAAGGGGCTCCTTAACAGTTAGAACAATTTACCCCAGAAAACATTATCTCCTAGGATGAGCTGGGTGCCTTAAGGCCAGGCGGCAGCAAGGTGTTATGCTGTATGGGTACAGTCCCCCTTCTTCAATTTGAAGATCAGCAAGCCTGCTTAAGATCCAGTGCAGGGGAAGGGCTCTAATACCATACTACCAGGAGGGTGTAACAGTAGGGGAATGTAGTACCTACTCCCCTAGGGTAGCTGTGAGCAGTACTGGAAGCCAAAAGTATTAGCAGTAGCCCCCAATTAGGAGTAACAGTATCAGGAAAGACTGCTCTTGATTCTGCTATCGTACCCCACAGTACCCAGAAAGTGGCTGCAGAACTCATACCTTGTACGCCATACATGAGCTACCTTCTTGTGTCGAGTCGATGGGTAGTGCTCAGTATGAGGCTATATGACCATGTAAGGAAAGAGAGAAAGGAGGGGGAGGACAGCTCTGCAAACTTCTACAAGCTGAAACATACTGCCTACCCTATTATGCTGAATTCCTCCTGCCCCCCCTGCACTACACAGCAAGCCACACACTGTACATCAGCTGGGCACCATTGCCTGATCAGTGGTCAGACCCCTGAACCGCAGGCAACACAACATATAAACACAATCTGTAACCATTATGTCATATCTTGCACTTACTGAGATGCTGCTCTAGTTAAACAGCAATACTGAGGAGAGGGGCCTTAAAGGCCGCATTGGGTTGTGACCACTGTGACCAATCAGGAATTAATGTCACAGGTCCCATGCTGTCATGCAGTCTATCAACAGAGATCATAGGAACTTCTTAGTTCCCCGAACAAGGCCCACAATGTGCTCAAAGTCAGTATGACCGCTCAAGCCAGCCATACAGCTATCACTCCTCACCGGTGGATTGTTCAGTCATAGGGGTAATTGGGCTTGGGTCTGTCTGCCCGTTTTCCGGTTTGTTGGAAGTCACTGTTGCAGTGCCTGGCTGGGCTGCCTCTTGGCCCAGGACTTGGGTCTCTCCAGTGAAGATCTGGATGCCAGCGTGGTAAGGGACCTCACACCCTGAGCAACTGGACTCTGCAAGGATTTCTCCAGTAAGTCCCGGAGGGCTGAGAAGCAGTTTTCAGGATCTAGTGGGCCTTCTGATGTGGACAAGGCCTGGAAGTCCCCACTCTTGCTGCGGACTGATGCTTCCCTTCCTTGGGACACTACTGCCTGTTTCGTTGCCAGTTTCTAGGGGCCAGTAGCCAAGGATTTGTCTCCATCGGGTGGGGGATCTACAAGCTAGAACTCTGTTCCCTTGGCAGCTTCATGGGACTGTTGGCTTAGCCTGAATGCAATCCAGAGGCTGACCTTTCCAACTGTATTGTGGAGGAGAGGAGCCCAGTCTGTCACATTTGAGTTGAGGGGTCTGGGCAGCTACGAAGCTTTTGGCCACCTGGGGAGCATCGAAGGACCGGAATGAGCCCTGAGAGTTGATTTGAAGAATGGCTATGTACCTCAGTGCATACTCCAGCCCCAGTTCTGCACATGCCCTGCAAGTCAAAGTGAATGCCCGATGTCTCTCAGAGAGCTCCTGAGAGCAGTCAGCAAATATTTGTGTCTTGTGGCCTCTCCATGCCAATGTCTGTTGTTCCCTGGCTGATGCTATTATCTCCTCCCTGTCCCTGAAATGGAGAAAGAGGGTCATAATGGGTCTGGGGCAACCCCTGAGGGAGGTTTAGGTGATAAGGATTGGTCCACCAAATCTACCTCTATCAGGCCCCTCCAGGATCTAGCAAGCAGCCCCGGTAGCACCAGTTGCAGAAAGGTGATGGTCTGTGGCCCCTCACAGTCTTTGGGGAACCCCACAAACCAGAGATTGTTCCTGCAGCTGTGGAGCTCCAAGTCCTCCACCCACTGCCACAGGAGTTTGATTGTATCACCCTGTTCCCTTAATTTAATGTCCATGTTCTGGGTATGGTCCTCAGTCTCAGCTATCCGCTGTTCCACCACATTAGATTGATGGAAAAGTGAAAGTATATCTGAAGCGTTATGTTAGGCTGATGGTTCAAGATTATTGATTTTTGCCATAAGCTAAGTAAATATGTCTTTAATTTCGCATAGTTTTGTGTCGCTGGTGTAATGTGCTGCCGACTCCATCTTGGGGATGTAGCGGGTGGAGGGCCCCAATCTTATAGTTGAAGACAGCTCCTCAAGTAGCTCCAATTACTAGCCAGACCCTGCCTCCAAAAAATGATTGCCAGTTGTACTAAGTATTCCAATTTCACACCATGTCAAATGTTCAGGAGTCTGGGGGAATTATCATGACTTAATCAGGATTTAGAAGTCAGGTGGGTAGAGCTATAGTTTCAGGCAGCCATCTCTCTTGATGGCAAGCAATGCCCCCTGCTATTCCTCCCTTGTTTATATCTGTACATTGTAAATTGGTGGCAGGTTCAGCTCAATCCTGCTACTGGTGTTCCCCCCTCCCTCCTGATCCAGCTTTTTCTAAAGTATACTGGCAGCATGTGCTGATTGACACTACCAGTAATGTTCTTCCCCTTTTCCAAATGATTTGACAGTGTCATCATCCCCCATTAAATGTGCAACGCCGAGGTGCCCACCCCAGAGCCACCAGTGATCTCTTTTTTTTCATATTCTATTTATGCTCCTCCTCCTTGAGGACCGGCTTTCTCCTTCTATCACCCTCCCTTCCAGCCCTGTCACTCAACGTCCACCAGTTTGCTCACCTCCTGACTCAGAGGTGTCTAGCTAGCCAGGCGTGGAGCCTGTGGGGGACTGATATGCTTCTGTCAGTTGTTACTATTTTCCTTGGTTTTCTGCCCTCCCCATTGCTGGGGCACGACATGTCAGCCACGTACATGGAGGTGTACGCACACTTCAGAGTCCCTCAGCACCCTCCCTTCACAAGTGTCCCTGACCTGTTCTGCCCTCAGGCCTCCACCTCGGGGCAGTCATTTGGTGGGACATCCAGGTAACCCTCCCCGGGAGAGGAGAGCTATCTTCTGGGTGCTCAACCTTCTTTCTCCCTGGCTGACCCCCAGCAGCCCACTCGCACCGCGAACATGGGTTGACAGCATGGCAGGAGGTAAGGCATTGATGCCTCAGCCCTCCATGCCACTGGGCTGGCTGCCACCAGAAATCTCTAACACTGATGTGCTCAATCCTCTGTGTCAGTCCAGTCCTTCCCTGAAAAAAAAAGTCCTTCTTTTTTACCTGTAAAACACAAAAAGGTCCATTGATATAGCTTGCTCAATGTTTTTTTCACTCTCCCACCCACCCACCTAGTACCTACTATGCCACACATCCCAACCCACTTACCTATGTTTGGTCCAACACCGTAAATCCACTCTCACCCAGATAGGAGACATGTCTTGCTGCTTTGGATCCCAGCCACAAACTATGTGAAACAAGGTAAGTTTGATGAATGTATTTTCAATAAGTTTTGAACTTTTACTTATAACTTTGTCACTTTTAAATATTTTTGCACGAACTTTTCAACATGGCATTTTTGGTACCACACCTCATGAACAGAGTTGGGTAGAAACGTGTTATAAGTAACACGTTACTGTAGTTAGATTACATTGCACAGTAACGTGTAATTGTAACTGATTACTTATAGGAAAATGTAATGGGGTTGAGTTACTAATTACATTTTCCTACAAGTAATGGGTTAGATCCCATCTGGAGTACTGTGTGCAGTACTGGAGACCACACCTTCACAAGAACATTAACCAAATTGAGGCAATCCAGAGAAGGGCAACCAAAATGGTTCAGGGACTGCATCAGGAAAGATATGGGGACAGATTAACGGAGCTCAATATGTATACCCTAGAGCAAAGGAGGGAGAGAGATGATATGATTGAAACATTCAAACACCTTAAGGACATTAACAAGGTGAAAGAGTCTAACATGTTTCAATATAAGAAAAATAGCAGGACAAGAGGACACAGCATGAGATTAGAGGGATGATGATTAAGGGGTAATGTGACGAAGTTCTTTTTCACAGAAAGGGTGGTGGATGCATGGAACGGCCTACCTCAGGAAGTGGTGGATATGAATACAGTGCAGGGCTTCAAACAGGCATAGGATAAGCATGAAGGAGCAATACAGATGAGTATGAATAGATAGGCCAACATTGACAGAGCAAAGGCCGATGGCACATTCATAAAACAGAAAGAGAAATGGGCAGACTGGATGGGCCTTGCGGTCCTTATCTGCTGTCAACTTCTAGGTCCAGGTCAAGTGGGGACTCCCTTGACCTCAAGCTGCTGGCCCTCACCCTCGACAAGGTGCTCCTACCATTAACAAAAATCTTCAGTCTCTCCCTCTCTCTCAGCCAGTTCCCGGACAGATGGAAATCTGCCACTGTCACACCGGTCCACAAGAGCGAGGACAGGGCCCTCCTGGTGAACTATTGGCCCATCTCCATACTACCCCCACTCTCCAAGGCCATAGAGCATATAGTATCGGACCAGCTTACGGAATACCTTGATAATTATGATGTCCTGTGCGCTCAACAACACAGTTTTAGAAAAGGTCACAGTACCACCTCAGCCCTCCTCAAATTCACTGGTGCAAACCATAGTTCCCTGGACAATAGCCTTCTTACAGGGTCGGTCTTCATTGACCTGAGGAAGGCATTCGGTACAGTCCATCATCATCTACTACTCTCTCAGCTGCTAAATACTGGACTGTCCCCTGAATCTACATCCTGGTTTAAGAGCTACCTGAAAAACCACTCACAAAGAGTGAAAATAGCTGATGTTCTCTCTGATGCCAGACCAGTGCGCTCTGGAGAGCCACAAGGGTCCATCCTTGGGCCTCTTCTTTTCAGCGTCTTCCTAAACAATTTTCCACAATCCTGACCTGAGCAACTCCTCCTATACGCTGATGACGCTGTCATCCACTCCACCCACAACGACCCCCACCTTCTGCAAAGCAAACTACAGCATGGCTTTTCCTCGGTTGAAAACTGGTTCAGTAAACACAAACTGGTCCTCAGCTATAAAAAAGCAATGTCTATGCTTTTCTGCAGTTCACAAAACAAGCATTGGGACCACCCCCTCACAATTGCAAACTGCCTAGGTGCAATCCTAGAACAAGTGCAAACCTTCAAATACCTTGGAATCACTCTTGACAGTAATATATCCTTTGGGACTCACATTGACAATGTTGCCAAAGCAGCTAACACATGTATTGGCCTGCTTTACAGGCATAGGCAATGCCTAACTCCGGAAGCCAGTCCAGAGCTCGGTGATCTCAACTATTGACTATGGCCTCATCATCTATGGTTCCACTTCCACCACCACCTGCAGGCACATATCTATGGCTTTGAACAAAGCTTGCTGACTCGTCACTGGATCCCATCGTCTCACCCATACATGTGACCTATATGCAAAAACTGGGTGGCTTCAACTCTCAAGCCATATCAAGTATCTAACATGCATAATGGCTAAAAAAACATTGATGGGTTTTGCCCCCCCCCTCGCCCTGGAGTTCAAGCTCTGCTACAATCTGCACAGAATCCCTGCCCAGCCAAGGGCTCTGAATCTCAATTACTGCATATTCCAAGATGCTGGACCTCACAGGGACAAAGATCCTTTGCCTACAGAGCTCCCAACTGGCCAAATGGTCTCACCAGGGACATCTTCTCCCTATCTAAGCTAGGCCCATTCAAATCTAACCTCTGCCTATTCTTCTCAGCCTCTAGCACATGCAACTGTCTTCTGTCACCTGCTGTTCCCTTTTGGCACTTGTCCTTTTTCATCTACCCCCTACTGTCCCCCTCTACTTACTCCCCCCTCCTCTTACTTGCACTTTCCACTTGCACTTCCTGTGTGTTTTGATAATTGCCTCTGGCAGCATCTGCTTCTTGTGTCTCACCAAGTTCTCATTATCGATGTTATCCTTGTCTTGTGCATGCCCCAGTACCACCCAATCTGTATGTACTCATGTGATGATAAACAACTGTATCCTGTTATCTTGTAATAATTAATGTATTGCTTGTTTGTTTTCATCCTGATGTGGAACCTTTGTAAAAGAGCCTTGGCTCAAAGGTAACTGTAATCCTAGACTCTAATAAAAAAAAAAAAAAAAAAATACTCTGTGGCCAGGTTTTGAATGGGGCAAGGCAGGTTAAAATAACTACAGAATATTGCACTCAGAGATCATATTGCTATTAACCTGGTTCCAGAAGCAGTATTATTATTTTTGGTATTATTTTATTCATTTGGTAACCAGGTTGTCCTGTTGGTGTGGCAGGAGGAGTTCTGCAAAGTGGAAGTGGGTGAGGTAAGTGGGGTAGCCATAGCTAGGGTTGTACTGTGTTGATCACGGAGGAAATCAATAAAATAAACATAAATCTGTAGTTCCCCATGAAAATCTCCTCGAGTGACCTTAATGTTGTGATAAAGGGCTGAAAACGTGATTTATGGCAAGGTGGAAGTTAAAGAATTTGAATCCGTTGAGCACCCACCAAAGCCATGGCTGCGATTCTGCCAAATTGTGTTCATCACGGAGGAAATCAATAAAATAAATATAAATCTGTAGTCCCCCATAAAAATCCCCTTGAGTGACCTTGATGTTGTGATAAAGGGCTGAAAACGTGATGTATGGCAAGGTAGAAGTTAATGGATTTGAGTCCGTTGAGCACCCACCAAAGCCATGGCTGTGATTCTGCCAAATTAGAGTTGTTTGTTCTTTTGGGGGTACTATAAATGACAAAAGCTGACATCGGGGTGCCCAATCCCCATGTCGGCATGTCCACCCCCCCCCACTGATGTGGCACACTGGGAGCCCACCCCAGCGTCCGAGATAAATTTTTTTAACTTTCCGACACCGGGATGCACACTCCTGGTGTTAGATGCCCCAACCACTTTCATTGCTGATGGGGTGCCCAATCCCCCTGTCAGCATTGTGTCCCCCCAACTCATGGTGGCACACTGAGAGCCCACCCCAGTGTGCCCAAATGTTTTATTTTGTTTAAGTACTTGTACAATAAAGAAAATGGTCCCCTGATGTCTTTTATTATTTTTTGACTAAAAAAAGAAAATGGCCCCTCGTCGTCCCTGCTGCCACCCTTCCCCAAAATGACAGTGCCACTGTTCATGAGGGGAGGTTCCAAAATGCCCATGTTGAAATTTTGGTGCCAAATTTTCACAAAACGGCTGTGTTACGAGCGTGCATTATGCAGTTTCTACGCAGGCTTGTAACTTTGCCAATTTTCTTGCCCAAAATGTGTTTTCACACCTGTGGTGCAGAATGGCATGGTTGCTGTGTGAAATCAACTTTCAGGATGGATTAATAAAATCACAATGCCAGTGTTCATGAATGGTTGTCCCAAAAAGCACATGTTAAAAATTTGGCGGGAAAATTCCAAAAAATGACCATGTTACGAGCATGCATTGTGCAGTTTCTATGCACGCTCATAACTTCACCAGTTTTTAATATTTTCACTCCGGAAGGGATGGAAAGAATGAGGCTAGAACTGGGAAAGCTTGAAAAATGGTTGGAGGAGTCAAGTGGCAGCTGAGGTTCAATTCAAAGAAGTGCAAAATAATGCATGTGGGATGAGGGAACCATGGGGAGAGCTAAAGAATAAGAAGGAACTGCTGATGACCACCAAGGAGAAAGGGGACCTTGAGGGGGGTTATCATTTCAGATGACCTAAAGGTGTCTAAACAGAGTAAAAAAGCTGCTGGGAGGGCCAGTAGAATGTTGGGATGCATAGGCAGAGGTGCAGTATCACTAGCAAGAGGTGGGAAGAGATGATGCCACTGTATAAAACACTGGTGAGGCCTCATTTTGTGTACTGTGTGAAATTCTGGAGGCCGCACCTTTGTAAGAATATTGACAGGGTGGAAGCAGTCCAGAGAAGGGTGACTAAGATGGTACCGGGCTTGCACCAGAAAACATATGAGGAGAGATTAAAGGACCTCAATATGTATTCACTGGAGGAGAGAACAGAGCGGGGGACATGATAGAAACATTCAGATACCTTAAGGGCATTAACAAGGTGCAGTGGGGGAGACATCTTCCAGCACAGGAGGAGCAGAAGAATGATGGGGCATGATATGAAATTCAAATGTGGCAGGTTAAGGGAAAATGTGAGGAAATTTTTCTTCACAGAGAGGGTGGTGGACACATGGAATAGTCTGCCACAGTATGTGGTAAGAGCAAGCACAGTGGCTGGATTTTAATCTACCTGGGGCAGGCATAAGGGAACCCTCGAGGTGGGAAGGAGGAGTGAGAGGCCAATGGCAAGGTAGGGTCAAAGGCTACAAAATAATGTAGGGCTTATGGGTGGACTGGATGGGCCTGGCGGTGTCTGCAGGAGGCTAAAACAAATCTCGCCTACAGTCAATTTTGGGAAATATTTGGGGGGGGATGTTTTAGTGACGTAGCTGTTATGTGACAGCCACTTGTGGTTTTTTGTTGTTAGGTTCAAATTACAGACTCACTGTGTGGATAGCAACTGTAACTGTTTCTGCAAGTTCAAATTTAAATAAAAAAAAAACACATTCAACATTGATTACAACCAAAAGATATTATTGCATTAATAATGATAGACAGTACATTTGCAAATGCCCAACATGTCCAGGAAACTTGAGACCAGTATACCTTATGAATGAATACCATTCAGTACTTTAAACAATATGATATTATTACATTATGTCCATATATATTTTGGTTTAAATTATTATATGTTTTAACATCTGTTTAACAAACTGGTCTACAATGAGCAATCATGTTTTGCAAGATACTGAACTTCTGCACACCACAAAGGTATGTGCTTCTACTTGTGGCAACAATTGTGACTGCCACAACCACCCACCCTTTCTAAACAATTACCTAAATGTATATCATCACCATTCATTCCATAATTATTCTGCATGCAGTGCACATATGGTAGCATGTAGCTTGCTACATTCAGTAGATGTCAACTAATCAAATTAGAGCTTATGCATGTGTCTGAATGCATATTTATCAAATGTCTTTGTTACGCTTCTTGCTTGCAATGGCTTGACATCTTATGGTACATAATTATGTGAGTATTTCATTGACAATGTTATTTTGCAAACAAATGTGCTACTTATAATCATTACTTCTTTTTCCCAGCAAAAACAGTTATAGGTAGCTTATCAGGCGTTCTCACTTATTAAACATAATGTACAATAGGCAATGTTATAGTGTTTCTGAATAACCCATGATATATCATAATGTATGCTGTTTACCCTAATCAAGGGTACCTAATTTGTTGTATACGCCTCATGCATTCACTGTGATCTTAACACTGTCATGAACTTTCTATATGGTACCAGTTATAAGTAAGTTATTGAACATTATCACTCATTAATAATAATGTACAATATGTTACTGCCATAACCCTCTTCCACATCCATACCCACAACAGAAACTGTTACTGTGTTTCTGAATGACCCACAGTACAACAGACACTGTTTCCCCTCAGCAGAGGCAGTGAACTGGTTATACACTCTGCCTATATCCATTATGAACTTACCATTGTCATTCACCATCTATATGGTACCATTTTATCCCCTTTATTACCCCTTCACTAATCAGACTATCACAATATATAAGCAAATGATTAGCAATTTTTTTGTTTCTTTTCTCTTACAGAATGTCCAACTGGACAGCCAGGGTGGCATGCAGAACAGACAGCAACTCTCTGACAAGGTCACACTTCTGGGCGAGTTTGTAGCAGAACTTGAAGATACAATAGAGCACAGCTTCTGACTCACTCAGGAGGACAATGTCCATCTCATTAACAGTGTCAATACAGTGACCAGTGCTGTTAACAAGATGTGCGGTCTTCTCTGAGAGATACTGCAAGAGATGTAGTCACAACAACCTGAACAACCACAGATGCAGGAGCCACATGTGCTGATTCATCAGTTGGACCCGAGCATCATCTTCAGTTTACAGCAAGGACTCGTCATCGTGCCACAGGGACCAGTCCTTCAGGAACCACTGCCAGAACACATCTCTGGCAGCAAGAAGGACTACATTCTCTTGTTCCTCTCCTCATTACACCCTGGCATCTTCCACTTCCTGCAGCAACCAGTGAGGAACTCGCTCCATAATTGCCCTGAAGTACAATCAGCTGCTAACCTCTTATTCAGGACTTTGTACCAAAAAAATCTCCGGTTTATTTCAAAAGTATTTTGTTTATATTTTATATATATAAAAATATTATTTTTACATATGTATATACATAGTAATTTTTATTGAAAAAATCATATAAATATTTAACCAATTATTAACCAAATATCTGCAAACCAATCTTTAACATTGATGTCTTTTTACAAAACAGTAATTTTCAAATGCATATTTTGTTAAAGCAGCAGTGCTAAAAAAATCTGTCATGATCGAAAGTACAGCCCGCCATTTTTCTTCCTATTATTTTGAAACAGTACTGTCAACCACATTCTAATGGTATCACAACTACAACCCACAACTAAGTAGTTGTAATACCATAACAATTGTATGTGACAGCTCTGTTTCTAACATAGCACTAGTCTCATTATCCACATGTAATACAGTATGTAACTAATGCTCTCATAATTGTTGATATGCTGATGGTACTCATGAGGGGCACTACACTTACAGTTAGCCACGCACACCAATCACTTACATAGCAGCTTCAGAGTGTAGGGACCCAAACCATTCACTTGCTTAGCTTCTTGGAAGTACAGTGCACTACACATGCTGCACTTCTGAGTAGCCACACCTGGAATATTCTCTACTATTGTCTAACACTGGAATGGGTTTTTAGGACTGTACACATGTGAGCAGCTACACATGAAAGGAACAGTCCATCTGCATGCACAAGTGTAACACCCTAAATGACTTTCATTTACATGGCTACTCAGAAGTGTAGGACCCTACCTCATTCAGTTACATAGATGCTCAGAAGTCCAGTGCCCATAGGGCCCTGTACGTCTGAGAAGCTACATATGTAATATCCTGTACTACTGTGTAACACCAGAATATGTCCCGAAGACCCTACACATATGAGCAGCTACACACAAAGGGAGCAGTCTATCTGCCTATACAAGTGTAGCACCCTAAATGCAATTCACTTACATGGCTACTCATACGTGTAGGACCTTTACTATTCCTTTATGTAGCTGGTTGGAAGTGCAGCCACACCAGTGAAATCCTCTACTGTTGTGTAACACTGGAATTGGTCCTGAGACCTCTGTACTTATGAGAATGAAAGAAGCACTCCTGCCTGTACAAGTGTAGCACCCTAAGTGCCATTCAGTTTTGTGACTGCTTAGACGTGCATGACCATACACCACTCACTTCTGTAGCTGCTTGGAACTGTAGGGCCCCTCGCCATTCACTTCCCTAGTTGCTCAGAAGTACAGTGCATTATGGGCCCTGCACATCCAATCACCCACACATTAAATAACCTCTACTACTGTCTAACACTGTAACTGAGTCATCACAATGTGAAAAATCCACCCAAAATGTAACTTCTCACAGTGACATCAAAATGACATTTTGATACCTATTTAAATTTATCAAAACCCTTGCTCATGTAGAGGTTATATTCAAAACATGGGCCAAAAATGTTGAAAACCAATGAAGTCATGGGCAAAAGTATTTGCAAAATGAAAACTCCATTTATAGCTGGAACTGTAATATATTCAGTTCTCAAATAATGTGCAGCATGAAAATGGAGTGTACCAATCAAATGGTAACATTTTTGTGCCTCAAATAATTTGTGACATAAAAACTGAGTTTACCATTCGAACAGTAACATTTTCAAGCCTCACACAGTTTGCAACATGTAAACTGAGTTTACCATTCAAATGGAAAAAGGTTCAAGTCTCAGATTATTTGTGACAGGTAAACTGAATTTACAATTTGAATAGTAATATTTTAAAGTCTTAGGGCTCCATATTCAGAGCCAGTTGGCTGCACATGCACATGGGGGCGCCACTTGAAAAAATAGGGCAGTTCAGCTCTGGCACCATATTCAGATGGAGAGAGTGATCTGAACTGACCGCAGTATTCATCTGAATAACAGCCATGGTAGCAAGGTGCTCAGCAGGCAGTCACCATGCTTTGTGGCATGCCACCAGAGCTCTGTGTCAAAGACTGCCCAAGGGGTAAAGCGTGGCACACACTGGTTAATGACGTGGTCCCTATGGATGATAGCCCAAACATGCAGATGAGCCCATTGGGCATGCATGGCACTAAGGGGCCATTTGTATGGCCCATTATCATCTCATCTGCATGAGTGCACTGCAGCTGATTGCACCAGACCAGGTCCCCCCTAAACCCCAATCTTTCTCTATGTAAAAAACAAAAGCTGATTGGTGGTCTAGCGGTCCCTCCCTAGCCTCAATCCCCTCCCCAGTAGTTTTTGTTTAAATCATTGGTGGTCTAGCAGTCTCTCCCCAGCCCTGATCCCTGTCCATGTAAAAAAAAAATCATTTGTCTTCCAGTGGTCCCTCCTCAGCCCTGATACCCTGCTATATAACTAATAAATGAAGTCCTGGTGGTTTAGTGGTCCCTCCCCCTTCCCTGTTCTCCAATTACCATCCCAACTAAAAATACATTACCCTGGTAGTCTAGTGACCCCTATCCAGGCAGGTAGTGACCCATCACCCATCACCCAGATACTCAAGACTCTAGCAAATAAGCCTCCAACATCTAAGGTTTGCAAAATATTATTTCTTAATGCAAGGTCCTTAAACTTGTTAAAAATCTCCGAGCTTGAAGCCAATATTCACTTACTGGATATTTACATAATTTCAGTAACAGAGACATGGTGAGACCCAGATTCAACCTGGATGAAACACATACCGGGCTTTAAATTAAACCAAAAAGATAGATTTCACAAAAAAGGAGGTGGTGTATGTCTTTATATTAAAGACACAATTCATTCACATGAATGCCAGCATACTTCACCAATGGAAAGTATATAGGTAGCCATTCAGTTTCAGGGACACCCACAACTAATCTTGTGCACATGTTATCGCTCACCATCCTCTGATTCAGAATATACAAACACATTAATACAGGACATCAGCCACATGATGAATAAAGGCGATATTCTGATCCTGGGAGACTTTAACATGCCGTCCATAAATTGGTTTATTACTAACGGCACAACAGCTGCTGAAAAAACTTTTATTTCAACAATAAATGAATTAGGGATTGAGCAAATTTTTCAGGAACCCACTAGAGGATGCAATATATTGGACCTTGAGATTACCAATATTGAGGACAAAGTCTTAATCTTTCAATATCGGACCCACTAGGGAATAGTGACCACCATACTATTGTATTTGATCTACAGTATAAATCTAGCATAATAGCTAATAATGCTCAGGTGTATAACTACCACAAAGCCAACTCTGAGGCAATAAACAACAGCCTAAAAATTACCCCATGGGAAACAATTTTATCACCTTTAACCCTGGAAGACTCTTGGGTATTTGTTAAAAACAAGATAATAGACCTAGAAAAAGCTTATATTCCAGCCCGGATAAAATATAACAGTAAAGGTAAAATTCCTTTGTGGTTAAATAATGACATTCGTAGGAAAATCAAACAGAAGAAAAACTATTTACTTGTTTAAAAAAATGCACAACAGACACACAAGAACTCATACTGGGACAATACAGAACTGCCGTTAAAGAACTAAAAAGGACTATCAGGAAGGCAAAATGCAACCTCAAGTTCCAAATAGCCCATTCCAAAGATAATCACAAATCCCTATTTTCTTATCTCAATAGTAAAAAAGGCAGTAACAGACAAACTGGGCCATTGACCAATGGCACAAACATCATTACATCTGATAGAGAGACAGCCGACACATTTAACACCTATTTTGCATCAGTATTCTCAAATCATACAGTCATAATTAATACAAATACTACCATATCAAGTTCTACTGAAAATAACCACACCATAACTATTTCTGAAGTAGTTTCCTTGTTAAAAAATTTAAAACCAAATACTAGCTGTGGACCAGACTTAATTAATCCTAGATTTTTAGATGAAACAGCTGAAAATACTGCCACGCCACTTTCCATTATTTTTAATAAATCATTAGTGGAATGATCCATTCCATCTGATTGGATAACTGCTACAGTTGTGCCTATACTTAAAAAGGGTAACCGTTCCATAGTGAGTAATTACCGTCCTATCAGCCTTACTTCCATCCCATGTAAAGTAATGAAAAAAATTATTAAAGGCATATTAGAAGCAGAGATGCAAACTCTAGGCATTATCGACCACTCACAACATGGGTTCAAGCAAGGCTTTTCTTGCACTACCAATTTATTAGCCTTTTACAATACTGTCAACCAAGAACTAGGCAATAAGATCCCCATGGATGTCATCCTCCTGGATTATAGCAAAGCATTTGATAAGGTTACTCACAATATTCTCCTAGCTAAGCTATCAGACCTAGTTTTTTCTTGTAACATAATAAAATGGATCAATTGCTGGTTAACCAACAGGACCCAGCATGTTAGGATCAATGGTGCCTATTCCAATAATATGGGTGTGACCAGTGGTGTGCCGCAGGGATCAGTTCTGGGCCCAGTACTATTCAATATTTTCATTTCAGACATGCAGATTAGCTCCAGGAACATACTTTAAATTTGCAGACAATACAAAATTAGATGGTAGCGTGGATTCTGACTATAATATGGACTTGTTAGTAAATGACCTCTCAGTATTAGAGCATTGGGCACAGAAAAACAAAATGACATTCAATACAAACAAATGTTCTGTTCTGCACTTAGGTTACAATAATCCCAAGCAAGCTTATACACTATACAATATTATCATTAAATCTTCAATATGTAAAAGAGACTTGGGCGTCCTAATAGATGACAAATTATCCTCCTCCACCAATCAGTGTAATCATGTAGCTAAAACTGTTAATTCACTACTTAGGTGCATTAACTGTACATTTACATCTAAGACAGAGGAATGTATTATCCCATTGTTTAAAGCATACATCAGACCATATACAGATTATGGGTCACCAGTGTGGAGTCCATACATGGTCAGGGACATTCAATTGATTGAAAGAATTCAGAGAAAGGCAACAAAAATGGCCTACATTCACTGGAGTTTAGGCACTCCAGAGGTGATCTTCTGTTCTTATATAAAATTCTCAAATCACCCTCTCTGATGGACAAATGTGATATTGTTAAAACACAAAGAAAAATAGTACCTAGACATGTACAATCAACAACTAATGGTGTGTAAAGCAAAAACAAACAGGAGGCTTCATTTCTTCTCAGTAAGAATACCAAGGCTCTGGAACCAGCTACCACAAGAGCTAGTAGACTGTAATACCTTTGAATCCTTTAAAAAGGGTGTAGATCATTGGCTCTCCAAAAACTAAAACAAAGTGTAATTTCCCACAAATGTGGGGGACAATCAAGATAGGCTTCATAGCTTCCTTTTGTCCTCACTTACCTAGTAAACCTAGTAAACCTGAGCCGAGACAGTGACCGGCACAGCCCTTCTCATACCACCACAGCCAGCAGCCAACTGAACTGTCATGGAGTGCATACAGTATATAGTACACACTCACTGACAACCAGTGAGTGCATACTGTATATTGTAAGCACTCTGTGACAATTCAGTCGATGCACGGAGGTGGCGGTGTGAGGAGGGCTGTGCCAGTCACTTGCCTGGGTCAGGTTGGGGGGAGCTGGGTGATGGGTCACTACCTGCCAGGGTGGGGGGGTCATTAGACTACCAGGGTAATTTATTTTTGGAGGGGATGGTGATCAGAGAACAGGGAAGGGGAAGGGACTACTAGACTACCAGGACTTCATTTATTGCTTATATAGCAGTGGATCGGGGCTGAGGAGGGACCACTGGACCACCAAAGAGTTTGCTATTTTACATGGACAGGGATTGGGGCTTGGGAGGGACTGCAGGACCACAAATTATTTTTTTTTTTACCGTTAATTTCTTTTTTGCCTCCTAATCCTGGGCAGCGTTCCTTCTAACCTAGTCCCCCAGTCCCATCTCCAGCTCACAGCTTACCTCTGGCTTCCTCCATGGCTTGCCCCCCATGGAGAGATGGTGGGGATCCCTCAACTGACTGCTATGGATTTGGTGCCTGGGTTACTGCTTGTTCATGGGGTGGCACCTGCGGGGATCGGCTTTTCATCCAGTCGCACCCAGGACACACTTTTCCTCCTCCGACTTTTTCTCCCTCAGGAAATGAGGTGTGCAGTGGCACCCACAGAGGGAGTGCACATGTGTCTGCATGTGCTCCCTACAAGCGTCTGCCTCTTCTCCCCCCTATTTCTGGAGCATCAGTGTGCTGCCCCCCAGCTGCCTCTAGGGGCTAGTCAAACACTGACTGCTGGTGACCCCCTGTCCCCGGAGAAGGAGATCAGTCCATTGGATGCTCAATCCTTCTCCTCCCCTTCCCTGCTGACCCCAGTGGTCCATGCTCATTCCCAAACATGGGTCACCGGCGTGGCACACGGAAAGACATCTAGAGCCTCAGCCCTCAATGCCATTGGGCCAATGGACCACCAATTATTTAAACAAAAGCTATCAGGGAGGGAACTGGGACTAGGGAGGGATCGCTAGACCACCAATGAGTTTGTTGTTTTACATGGACAGAGATCAGGGCTGGGGACAGACTGTTGGACCACCAATGTTTTAAACAAAAACTACTGGGGTGGGGACTGAGGCTAGGGTGGGACAACTAGACCAGGGATTCAGGCAGGGAGGGGACTGCTGGACCACCAATGCTTACAACAAACAATACCAGGGAGGGGATTGGCACATGGTAGGGACCACTAGACCACCAGGGGTTTCTTATGATATTACTAGGATGGGGATAGGGGCCAGCATAGAAGTACAGGACCACCTGGTACTCAGCCCTTGGCAGTGCATTGAGGGTGTGGGGGGCACCCAAACCCTCTGTGCACTGTTAAAAGCTGGGGTTCAGAAGCATTAAACTGTGCTACACTTGCAGTTGTTTAGCACCTCTGAAATCTTTCCAGTATTGTGCTGCATTACTTTTGCATGGAGGCTCCCTCATTTGCATACGCACAGCACAATATTGTGTGCCACAGTGCTGTCGGTGGTGCGCTGCAGATAGGCGGCATTTGAATGTGGCCATACCCTGATGGCTGGAGCTATTAATGGTTAGCACAGCATAAAGCTGGTTTGTGCCACACTGACCTTTTGAAAATGGAGACATTAGATCATTGGTGACATGTAAATTGAGTTTAGTGTTTAAATGACAAAATTTTCAAGTCTCACATTACTTGCAACATGTAAAATTGAGTTTACCATTCAAATGGTAAAATGTTCAAGTCCCAAATAATGTGGGAAATGTAAACTGAGATTACCGTTTGAATGTTAACATTTTTAGTTCTCAGATACTTTGTGAAATGTAAACTGAGTTTACCATTTGGCAAAATTCTCAGCTCTCAAATACTTTGCAAAATGTAAACTAACTTTAACATTCAAATGGTAAATTTTCAGATCTCAGATTATTTGTAATATGTAAACTGAGTTTACCCTTTGAATGGTAACATTTTCAGTTCTCAAATATTTTGCAAATGTAAACTATGCTTACTGTTCAATTGGTAACATTTTCAAGCTGGATATTTATGATAAAAATTAGTGTGCAACACATAAAAATCACACTGCACAATGCATAAATAAGCAATTTTGATCCTCAGACTCAAACAAAACAAAATGCATTTCTAGTCCATTTGTCAAAAAAAAAAAAAACAGCACCAGAATATAGAGACACAGAAACATAGAACTTGACTGCAGATAAGAACCGCTTGGCCTACCTAGTCTGCCCACTTTCCCTATCTGTTTCATATACTACAGATCCTAAATGATCAGCAACTTACCCTCTCTTTCCTTTCGTTAGAGTTCCTTTATGTCTGTCCCATGCATTTTTGAATTCACCTACCGGTTTTGCCCTTACAACCTCTGCTGGAGGGCTGTACCATGGATCCACCACCCTTTCCATGAAAAAATACTTTCTCATGTTGCACCTAAGTCTGCTCCCCCCCCTCTATTTTCATATCATGGCCCCTTGTTCTTGAACATCTTTTTTTTTTTTAAATATGCTACCGTCTTGTACCTTATTTACACTTTTGAGGTATTTGAAAGTCTCTATCATATCTCCTCTCTCTCTTCCTCTCTCCCTTCTCCTCCTGGGAATACATATTGAGATCCTCCAGTCTCCCTTCATATGATTTCTGGTACAGCCCCTGCAGCATTTTTGTCGCCCTTCTCTGAATCCCTTCTACTCTGTAAATGTTCTTCCAGAGATGCAGCCTCCAGAACTGGACACAGTACTCTAGATGAGGTCTCACCAATGTTCTATACAGTGGCATTATCACCTCCTTCTTTCTGCTGGAGATACTTCTCCCTATGCACCCCAGCATTCCACTAGCTGTTCCCACAGCCTTCTCACATTGTTTGGTAGCCTTTATATCATCTGATATGATTACTCCCAGGTCCCTTTCCTGTTTGGTGACCATCAGTATCTCCCTTCCATCATGTATTCCTCCACCCATATTTCTGTGCCCCAAATGCATGATCTCAGACTCTTTGCATTGACTATTATCTGCTACATCCCTGATCACTCTTTAAGCTTGCGTAGGTCACTTCTTATCTTCTATACCTCTCCTGGAGTGTCAAACCTGTTACAGATCTTTGTGTCTTCTACAAAGAGACACACCTTCCCTTCCAGCCTCTCTGCAATGCCGCTTATGAAGACATTAAAGAGGACTTGTCCAAACAATGATCCCTGTGGGACCCTGCTGGTCACCTTCCCCTCTTCAGTTTGAACTCCATTCACCACCACCCTCTGTGTCCTATCACTCAGACAATTTTTGATCCAGTTTACCACCCTGGGATCCACTCCCAGACTGCCCAGCTTGGTTACTAACCTCCTACGTGGGATGGTGTCGAAGGCCTTGCTGAAATCCAAGAAGGCCATATCCACTGATCCTCCCTGATCCACCTCCCTAGTCACCCAGTCAAAGACATCTATCAGATTTGTTTGACAAGATCTTCACACTGTGAATCCATGCTGCCTTGGATTCCTTAGCTCCTTTGGATTTGAAATATATCACAAACCTTTCTTTTAGTAGTAATTCCATTAGTTTCATCACCACCAAGGTCAGGCTGACTGACCTGTAATTGCCAGCCTCCTACCTGCTCCCACTTTTGTGAAGAGGGAATACATTCACCCTCCTCCTGTTCTTTGCTACCACACCTATTTCCAGCAAACTGTTAAACAGGGCTGTCAGCAGTGCTGCTAGCACCTCCCTGAGTTCTCGTAATACTCTGGGATGTATACCGTCTGGACCCATTGCCTTGTCCACTTTTAGATTAGCAAGTTCCTTTAAAAGTCTCTCCTCCTTAAATGGACTGGTGTCTACCTCCATCTCAGTGGTGCTTCCATCACCTAACTTTGGTCCCTCCTCTTCCCCTTTTTCTGAGAATACTGAACGGAAATAATTGTTTAGGATTTCTGCTTTTTCTTGGTCCCCTCTGCACACTCCCCTCCTTCCCTTTTTAATCTCACAATCCTACCCTTAGTCTTTTTTCTTTCACTAACATATCTGAAAAAGTTCTAGTCCCGTTTTGTTATTGCCTGGGCTATTTATTTTCTTCTGTTTGTGCCTTTGTGTGCCTGACTGCTTTCCCTGCCTCCCTCTGCTTTTCCAGATACAGTTCCCTGTCTTCCTCCCCTGTGTTTCCTTGTACTTCCTAAATGTCATCCTTTTCACCCTTACCTTCTCGGCCACTTCCTTTGAAAACCATGGTGTTTTTTCTTTCTCTTTGTTTTGCTTACTTGCCTAATGCAATGGCTTGTTGCCTCCATTATGGCTCCCTTCAGATTCTCCCATTGTTTCTCCCCCACCTTTTCTCCTTCCCTGCCAGGAGAAAATATATTGCTTAACAGGTTCTGTTTAACAAGATTCAGGTATCGTTTTGTCTCAGCATATTCATTTTAATGAGTTTTCAATTAAAATAAACAAGATGGCATCCGTCATGATCTTTTTTATTCTCACAAAAGATAAATCACTAATTTTGTGAAAAGTTAACACGTGTGAAAGACAAATTGTTCTTTTATATGAGAAGGTAATCCTAAAACCTTACTGAGCATGCTCACTGAGCATTGCCAAGGCTATTAAGGTGCAAAAATATGGTTTAACATTAAACACCCTACTGAACCCTTGCTATACTGGCACTACCGCACCAGTATTTTATGTATACACTGTATATACTGTATATATATATATATATATATATATATATATACTGTAGAATACAAAAATGATGTGTTCGTTTTATTTAGTGGTCTGATCTTAGTGTGCACATTAGCAGTACATAAACTTCATGCATATCTAACCTCTGTCGACACAGTGAAGCAAGCCATCAGTTAAAACACAATGAATCATGTCACAACTTAATAACACTGCTAACTACTTCAATAACTCCAGTTGTAATTGCAAGTGTAAACAGCCGTCTGCACATGCTGACATCTCACAGGTACTTGTCACTGTAGTTGGCTTACAGTAATTGCTGCAGTTAGCACCGCTAGTATTAGCAGGTAGTAGGTCAGCGAGCATACCTGTTGTCTTCCTTGTGTGGTGTTGTGGTTGTACATTCTCTGTAGATGTCGCTGGAAGTAAAAAGAAATCTTTCTCTGACTGAGGACATCACACGTCCGCACTTTCAGAATGTGCTGGTGTCTCCATCAAAACTGCAGTCAGTGCGGTCAGAGAACTGCAGAGTGCTACTGGGGAAGTACGCTTAAGCCAGTTAAACTATTTGTTGCTTTACTGATTTTATTTCCCATATAGAGCCCTGACATTTGTTTATTTTGCTACAGGTAACCAGGAGTGAAATGGAATGAAACCACACACACCCAGTCCCGCAGATGTCTGAGTGGAATATGGACTTATGCATTACTGCTTAGTGTTTATTTTTGGGAGGGGGGGTTGAATTGGTTTGAATTGTCCTGACTAAGGCTTTGATTTGATTTTAAAAATGCTTTTAATAAAGACAGCTGTGCATATATTTGACTGTTTGTTTAGTTTAGCACTTCCTATTATATTGCGAACATAGCAACATTATTTTAACAGCTACAATATATTTTGGTGTTCTACAGTGTGTGTGTATATATACATACACACACACACATATATATATATATATATATATATACACACACACATATATATATATATATATATAATATATATAATATATATATATATGTAATGGGTGAGGGAAACCACTGATGCCGACTGCTCTCAAAATGTCCTGGCCAGTTCAGGGCACAGTTCCACCCCAGCTACAACTTGGAAGGAAACACATGTAATCAGACTACACCAATCACCCAGAGGTAGATTTTTGTATGATGCCTGCCAGAGGGTGTCAGGGGAAATTTTGGGGAAGGGGACCCAAGTTCAATTGCTACTAACTGAGAACACAAGGAGAGGCATGAAGCTGACTTGAATACAAAAACAATGTAAAAGTTTACTAAACATGCTAACATATTATTACAAGAAATTTATAAACTCTAAAACTCTAAACTCTAAGAAGTAAAAATATCTACACATTAATAAATAATTATAACGTACTATACTGCCAATCAGCTGTGAACACTCTCAGCCAGGCATCCTTGCATGTCTAAAAGGGGAAGGGAAAGAAGCAAGACGGGGAGCCAGCTTCCCAGGGCAGGGAGAGAACACAGAACAGAACACAGGCCAAGATTACTCTGAGGCTGGTGAATCTTCAGCTAAGGTCTCCCCTTTCAATATGCTAACAGGCATTAATCCATAGGATTTAGGCAAACAGTTACTTATTTACAGTTCCTGGTGCAACGGAGCCTTGTACTTGTTCTGCCCTTGCAATTCAGTCTAAACATTCACAGTTTCTGCCCCTTTAAATCCCGCACATGCCATTTTAAATTCTATCATGAGGGATTTACAGTTCTGTCTCTCTTAAATGTGGGTCTGATTTGCTGGCCTCTTTAACTGGTGGGCCTGTCGTTGCCCCTTTAAATCACTAGGGCCTGGAATTGCCCCTTTAACTTACTAGGGCCAGGCTGGAGCCTTTTTGTCAATCACTCTGGCTTGCCCCACCTTTGCTCCATCCCGGCAGCCACTACAGCCATTCCTTTACTCAACCCCGTGGGCGGTCTTTGACTGGGGCCTTGCCTGCCCCCATGGTTCCCTGGCTGATTGGAGCCTACTGCTGCCCCACCCCATGGATGGTCCATTGCTGGGGCCTTGCCCACACCCACAGTCTCTGCTGGTGCTCTGTAGTGCCAAAGCTTCTTTATTTAAAAAAACAAAAACAAATTCCTCCTTGATTGTAAGGTGGCCAGCACCTGGACCTGGTGCTGCCGCTACCACTCACCCTGCTGCCCATTTTCTTGCCTGGGCCTGGATTGCTGCTGAAGTCTCTGTGGGGCGGCCTGTACCCACCTCCTCCTACAGGCCTCCACTAACTGCTGAACTCCTGGTGTGCTGGTGGAAGGACAGCCTACTTCTGCTGCCTCCACCCCCCCTCCACAAACATCCTACTTCTGCTGAGGACTGAAGGGGATGGTCTGGACCTACTGCCCCTCCTGATGGAATTCTGTCACCACCACAGCACTGGACTAATGCTACTGACACCACCAGAGAGGGATCAATCATTTATAGATTGGCTGGGACATCGGGAGGGGACCCCAGGATATGAGAAAAGGCCCTTTCATTTGGACAAGGCCCCTGCCAGTCTAGCGCTCCCTCTCCATGATGCAACTTCTTTTTGTTCTCCCAATAGAATGAATGGCTGTTGCTGTTCAAATGGACTGAGGATTCCAGCTCAGAATCCTCATGAGCCCATCCCTGCCTGCTTGCCCTCGTGACCGGGCCCAGGAGATCAGGTGCCCAGCGTGAGGTAACTGGGGGGGGTTCTGTTGATGTGACTCAGGCAGGGAAAAGGAGCAGACAGATTTTTTTTCTAAATGCAGCCCAGCTGGGGCTTGTATTTGGGAGTGGGGTCCTACCATAACACTGGGGCACAGCATGGGGCACTTCTCTAACCCTGGGGCACTTCTGCTGGGGCACATCCCTACCTAACCAGCCCCAAGAACACCTGGATGCCCATTTTTGGAGGGCAAAAGGAATCTGGGGTACTACATACATATATATTACATACATATTATAGTTAGGGTTGGTGGGCAACTTTAATGTTAAACCCCAAAGTTAGCACTTTAATAACTTTGGAACCCTCTGTCTGATTTGCTTGACACTTTGCATGAGCAGTGTCCAACTACAAATCTCTGGATGTGGAAAGTTTCATTCTGGTTACATGTACAGTTGCTGAACTGTAGAGTGTCAAAAAGTGAAAAATACTCAACTTTTGCACATTTTTTCAGTTGGCTTAAAGGACTGAAGAAAGCATCTGAATGAATTCAAATGTGCATGTCTATGTGTGCTCTGGGTTAAACTGGTGCCTTTTAAAAATATGGTGAAATAATATTAATCCGTTCAAAAGTTATGTAAGTTTTTTATGTCCCATTTTAGCCTATGGGAAAATTTATATGTGAACTGCGAAAACATTCACGAAAACTTTCTCAAAAAAATTTTTTGTGTGCAAAAACATTTCATTATAAGGTGTAGGGGCAACATGAAAATGTTTTTGTTGTTGTGAAATCTCTTTTGTTTTAACGAAAACAATGCTCAAAAGCATCGCCCCATGTGTTGTTTTGTTTGTCACTTCGTTGTGCCAAGGTGGATTGTGCTTTTGGGCTGAAATTTGCAGGGTGGCAAGCCCTGATCCACAGCTGTGCTTTTTGGTGATTTGGTCCCAAACCATTCAACAAGCCCATAGTTATAGCATTCCAAAGTTGAGAAATTTCACATAGGATAACACTGTGGCACCTGTATCTCGAAAATGATTTGAAATACGGATTTTTTGCTACCCTCAGCTTAGTCCACTTTTAGGTGAACTAAGCCCATGTAGAGGTTTCAAAGTTATGATTACAACTACAGTGGAATATGTTTCATTGTTGCAACAGTTGCTGAGATATTGCCAAAAAAGTGGTACAAGGGTTCCTTTTCAGTACTATGGGGCTGCTGTATGGCTCTGTATTTATGTGTAAAGTAAGTGGGAGTGCAGGGCCCAGAGGCCCACATTCCCACATATGCATACCATTAGGAAAAAATGGGCAGTGTCAGGGAAGCACAGGGCCCAGAGGGTCCACACTCCCACAAACACATACTAGTTACCAGTTACATTCCACTTTCTCAAAATGAAGGGAAATTCATTGTAAAAACCTTTGTTAATACATCAGTTAGGATTGATAGCACAGTGACAACAGAATGGAAATTCCACATTAGGGTTACCACCCCTACCACCCCACCCCCACCCATCCGCCTTCCACACTACAACATGCATCAGGGTGTGCCAATGGGTTGTCAGGTCTAACTCTCACCCCATTCTTCTATACTGTAGCATGTTAGCTTGTTTACACATGGAAAATTGCAAAAAACTTGGATAATGCACAAGTTAGGATGAATACCATAGCAACAAAAGCAAGAAAATGAGGTGCTAGGGTTTCCAATCCTAACACCCCACCCCCAGGGTTCTCAGCCCTACCACTCCCATCCTTCTTTATCCTCCACACACCCACAGGCATTGGGGTGTGCCATGGGGTCATCAGGCCTAATTCTCACCACATTCCATGTGTAAACAAGCTTACATGCTACAGCACAGGAAAATGGGGTAAGTGTTAGGCCTGATGAAACCATGGCAAACCCTGATGCCTGTTGGTGTGTGGAGGGTGGGGGGATGGGGTAGTAGGGGTAGGAACCCTGGGGATGGGGCTTTAAGGTTGGAAGCCCTAATGCCTCATTTTCCTGCTTTTGTTGCTATGGTATTCACCCTTACTGATACATTAACAAAGGTTTTTGCAATGAATTTCCCTTCTTTTTCAGATAGTAAAATTGTATACTCATTTTACTGTATGAGTGCAGGGTACTTCGTATACTGCACTCTCATCCCTTCATCCAGGTAGTACAACAGTGTCCATATGTCACGTGGGAGTGCAGGGTCCTTCGTACACTGTGCTCCCATCCCTCCATCCAGACAGAACTGTTGTTGATATCGATATGTCACAGTGGGAGCGTAGGGTCTTTTGGACCCTGTGCTCCCATCCCTCCACAGACACACATATGTATCTAGCCATGGAAACACAGGGGTTTCTGGCCCCTGCACTTCCACACATTATTATGAGCAGGCATAGGGAAATTGCAACAAACAGTCATCACTGTGCCATCTTAAATAATTTTCACCCCAAATGTTCAACATAACCTTCTTAGCACTTCACCACATGTACGCAGTACAGCAAACTTTCACATCCCCGCCAAAATGTAGTTCCGCACAACTGTAACACCATTTTTGCACCACAGTTGCAAAAAAAACATTTTTAGTAGGATTTGAAAAATGACAGCTGTATTTTTTATAAGGTGGTGTGGGGAAATGGCAATGTTAAAAATCTGGAGGGAAAATATGAAAAATAGGCAAAGTTACGCGCGTGTGTAGAAACTGCACAATGCATGCTCGTAATGCAGACATTTTTTGAAAATTTTTTCACCAAATTTTCAACATCAGCATTTTGGGACCTCCCATCATGAACAATGCAACTGTGATTTTGATAATCCATCCCAAAAGTTGATTTTGCACAGCAATCGAGCCATTCTGTGCCACAGGTGCGAAAACATGTTCTGGGCAGGATGTGCAAAAAAACAGATGTACTGTTCATAAGGAGGTGTGAAAAATGGCAATGTTGAAAATCTGAAGTGAAAATATTACAAATTGGCGAAGTTAGGAGTGTACATAAAAACTGTGCAATGCATGCTCATAACAGTCATTTTGGGGAATATTTTCAGCAAATTTGCAACATGGGCTTTTTGGAACCCCACCTTATGAACAGTGGCACTGTCTTTTTGTGAATTGGTCCCAAAAGGTGATTCCATGCAGCAACCACGAAATCACCATTTGGGACTGAGAAACGAAATGACAGTGCTGGTGTTCATGAAGAGGGGTTCCAAGCACCCCATGTTGAAAATTTGGTGCAAGAATTCCTGAAATTGGCCAAGATATCAACATAAGTTGCATCCCACCAACACTGACTCCCATTATATGGCTTTCCTTGATTCCTCAGATAGCAGTTCGGCTTTGAAGAGTGCAGACGTGCCCCAAGTCCAGAAAAGATCACCGATCCCGACTTTCAGAGGGTAAGTATGGGTGGGGGTGCAGGAAGGTGGGTATGCAGTGGGAGGATGGGGATGGGAGGGGTGTGGAGATAACAAGGGACTGTTTTCTTTTTGCAAGGTTAAAAAAAGACTTTGGGGACAGTTTCTTCATTTACAGGAAAAGATATAAAAATAGAATTTGGGCACACTGGAGTGGGTTCCCAGTGTGCCACAGGATTTGAGGAGGCATACATGATGCCGACAGGAGTGATGAGCACCCTGTCATCAAGTAAGTAGGTTGGGGTGGAGTATCCAACACTGGGAGTGGGCATCCCAGTGTCAGCAAATAAAAAAAAATATCAATTTATCTGGGCACACTGGGGGTGGGCTCCCAGTGTGCCAAAACAGTGAAGAGGGATACACACTGACACAGGGATTGGGCACCCTGATGTTGGTGTGAGAAATAGGAATGGGGGGGGCATAATACTTCGATGCAGGATCCTGCATCAAAATTATTCCAAATTTCAATGCAGGATCTTGCATCACAGAAAAGAGGTTGGGGGACGGTTTTCTTTTTTTCACAGGGTTATAACAGTAGAGCACACTGGGGTGGGCTCCCAGTGTGCCAAATGATTGTGTGTGTGATAGATGGGTCTTCCTTGACTCTGCAGCCAGCAGCACGAGTTCTAGCTGTGGCTGCAGAAGTCAAAAAAATACCGCTCTTCTCATACAGAGAATGGCCTACAAGCCGTTCTCTGTATAAGCTGACACCCGACAAAAAAACTTCTGTGGTTCCAGCTTAAAACAAAAAAAAAATCAGAATACACCTATTTAGCTGTGTTCTGATGGATTTTTCTTGTTTTAAAACGTTCAGTACTTCAGCATCCTCGCAAAGCAGCGAACAAGATGGTAGACGCAACACAGCCCAATCAATTGAACATCTGTGAACTGTGCAAAAAATACCAGTCATCTTTGTGAAAAGAAGCTGGTATTTTTCACACAGAAGCTGATATTTTTCGCACAGTACTCCTGTTGTGCAAAATGAATCTGGTATTTTAGTATTGTGTGAAAAAAAAGGAAATTTTCATGCCTGACATATACATTTTCCCATAGGAAATAATGGGAAGATTTAAAATGCTTTAACTTTTGAATGGATTAATATGTTTTCACCAAACCTTCAAAAGGCACATCTGTGACCCAACGGCATTCTACCCTGAAAAGTTCAGACCACAATATAAAGCTGTTTCTGATATCCAGCTGTTGAAAGAAATGTCAGAAAACCCCGATTTTTTTTATCATAGAATATTTTATTGATGCTTGGTTTTAGTAGACATAGCATGACAGAAAATACACATCAAGCTCAGACAATGGTGTACATAAAAAAAGAAAGATTGTATCTTAATATTAGTACCATCTAGATTGCCAAAGCTGTTTCAAACTAGATGCATTCAAGAAAACAGAATATTCCAGTGAACCAACATAGTTACAACTGCACAAATAGATGCTTACACCTTCTATAAGAGAAAACTAAAGGGGGGATTTGCAGGTGGGGGAAGGAGTTTACAAAACTCAGAGTGTAGGTACGGGTCCCATTTAGAGTAATAGTGATATAAATTTCCCCCTTGCAAATAGGTTAACCATTCAAAGATGGGCAGTCTCGCAAGTGCTGCATGCCAAGTCTTCCATGAAGGCAAGATCATCCTGCACCAATGTAAAAGTAACAGGCGTTTAGCTTCCATAAGGGCTGGAAGGGTCCAATCTTGGAGAGGTTTAGGAAGATGCAATAATGAGGTAGTATCCCCTAATAATATTTTGGGGTCTTGGAGGGTCACAGATGTCTTAAGCACTTTAGTGAGGTCCAAGGCAACCATATTCCAAAAGCTTGCAAGGAGGGGGGACATGTACAGAGGATGTGCAGGAGATGGGCATTGGACTGTGAGCATCACCAACAATTGGTATGGTTAAGCAAACCACAGGCTTGTAGGGCTACTGGGGTATGATACTAAAGCAACAGAATTTTCAGTTGAAGAAAATTACTTTTTGTATCTCTATATAGACGGTGGGCATCTCTAAGGTAAAGGTCTCATTGTTTCTATGAGCTAGGGGATGCCAAAATTGCTTCCCAACATTGTTTACTTGTCAGAGTGGTAGGTAGTTGTGTATCTCTCCAGGTGGCATAGAAATGCCCCAGAAGACCTTTAGAGGTGGGGTGTTTGTGCAAAGTGTTCAACCAATGCCAGGGTGTCTCAAGGGGGGGTTATCAGGAAGAGGTTGTAATATGCTGTGAATCTGGAGATATCTCCAAAATTCTTTTTGTGGAAGGGAAAATTTAGTTTGAAGTTGTGCAAAGGACAGGATTTGCTGGATTTGCTGCGAGCATATATCTTGGACTATTTGTATTCCACATGCCTGCCATGAGGGCCAATAGAGTGTGGCTCCATCAATTTGAAATAGGTTGTTATGCCAGAAAGGGGTGTATCTAAGCGGGGGGAGACCACGTCTGTCTCAAAGTATACATTTTAAGTTTGAGAGTCTTCCATACTTTGATGGAATTGCCAGTTGTTGGGGGTAGGGAATTTGGCAAGGGGTGTTTAAACAGAAGGAGAGAGAAAAGAGAGACACCTCCTGCTAAATCTGATTCTAATTGTAGCCAGGCTAAAGTGCCCATTGAATCAGGTATAAACCATTTGGTCACATGCGCTGCCATACATGCAAGGTGGTAACCTAAGAACAAGTGGACATTTAAGCCTCCCCGCCACCAATGTGCTCTTAATTTTTGTTTGCTTCACCTAGGGGGTTTGTTATCCCATAAAAAGGCTGAAACTTGACATTCTATCAGAGTAACCAATTTAGGAAAGAGTGAGATGGGCAAATTGTTAAAGAGATAAAGGAGACGAGGAAACAACAACATAGGAATGGCTGCCACACGGCCTGGGGAAAAAGCTGCAGCTTATGCCATCTCTCAATTTCTGTTATGAGTTGTGTGAGTAGAGGGGAAAAGTTGACAGATTCCAATGCAGACCAGTTAGTAGGGAGATACATGCCCAGGTAAGTAAAGCCTTGCGCTGCCCATGTAAGGTTAATGCCTTGCAAACAGGCAATGGTACACCCTGAATTAAGGGGGGCTACTGTCATTTTCTTATGGTTGACCTGAAGGCCAGATAAGGTAGTGAATTCCCCTAACACTTTGAGAGCAGCAGGGACTGACTGGGTGGGGTTGGACAGGGTCAGTAGGAGATCATCCGCATATGCTACAGCCAGGTATGAATAATCTGTGATCCGTATACCTTGGATCTGAGGGGATGAGGTCAAGACCCTGATCAGTGGGTCTAAGGCTACTAAGAAGAGAAGGGGGGGAAGGGGCAATCCTGCCTTGTACCTCTATTAAGCAAGAAAGAAGGGGAGATATTGCTGTTAGTCAAAATACATGCTGTAGGGGAGCAAAATAACGTCTTGATCCATTTCCGGAATTGGCCCCCAAAACCATAAATGTTGAGTACCTCATGAAGATATGGCCATTCTAAAGAGTTGAATGCTTTTGAGAAATCTATGGCCATGGCTGCCATGGGGAGTGCTGACCTAGATGCAAACCATTTAAGATTAAGTAACAGCCTGGTGTTGTCAGTTCCGGATTTGCCTTGCATGAAACCTGCTTGTGCAGGGTGAATGATAGATGGGAGAATGGACTTCATTTGTGTGGCTAAATCTTTGGCTAAGATTTTGGTGTCAACTGGTAATAATGATATCAGTCTATAATTGGCACAGTTCAGAGGGTCGGGTGATTTTTTAGTTAGTAAGGTAACCAATGCATTACACATTGAGACTGGGAGAGATTTGGCAGCATGGGAATTTTGCAGGGCCAGTTTAAGGGGTTGCAGGATATCAGGTCACATAGCCTGATAAAGTTCTACGGACATTCCATCTGGTCCTGGCGCTTTCCCACAAGCCATATTAGATAGTGCAATGCAGAGCTCCTCACAGGTAAGGGGAGCCTCAAGGAAAGCTACTTGATCTGGGGTAAGAGTTGGTAAGGGTGCTTGTTGTATAAAGGAGGATAAACCCTGAGGGAGTAGACTACCTGTTTGTGGGCATCCGGGATTGGTATAGGGTTTCATAAAACTTTTTCATGACCTCATTAATGCTATGTAGGTTCGAAACAATAGTTCCCGATGAAGAACGGAGGGCCTGGATTCTGGTCGCAGCCCATTGTTGGCATAGTCGAAAGGCGAGGAGTTTGCCGGTTTTCTCACTACTATCCCAATATGCATGTTTGGACTGAAGCAGAAGACACTCTGCTTTCTGGTGGAGAATAAGATTAATCTGGTATTTTAGCCCTACAATTTGTCATTGCAAGGCATTATCCCCTTTAACTGGCAGAGCTCTTTTAAAATGTTTTTTCTAACCTTTGGAGGTCTGTTTGTAGCATAGCTAGTTGAGATCTATGGGTTTTATCTCGGGCCACTGAGAAGGAGATAATATGGCCTTGAATCACAGCTTTAAATGCTTCCCATGCTGTCGAATGGTCCACTCCACACTCAGAATTTAAGGCAAAATAATCTTTTGTTGCTTGATTAAGCATAGGGTGAAAGTTGGGGTCCCTAAAGAGAAGGGGATTACTCCACCATCGAACCTGGCGAGGAGGGCTGCTGGGGGAGTAGGAAATTTGAGTGGTAGCATGATCTGAAATAAGGATTGAACCAATCAACGAGCCTGTTACACCATGAGCAGCCATATCATAGGCTAGCTAGAAGTCTATGCGACTATGGGAACTATGGGGAGCAGAATAAAAAGTAGAATCTCGACCTGTGGTATTATCCCTGTGCCAAATATCGATAAGAGCCCATTCTTCCATCATATCTTGCAATGACTGCCTACCCTTGGGTGTAACATGAGGGGTGGGTTGGGATTTATCTAGAAAAATGTCATTGACCATATTAAAGTCCCCACCAAGTAGTATTGTAATAGGTGCTTCAGCAGGGTTTAACTCCATGAGAGCATGGCTGATTTCAGGGAAAAAATCTGTGTGATCCAGATTTGGGGTCTAGATATTATCCAATAGCATAGTGCTCCCCAGGGAGGAGATCTTGGCCAATACCCATCACCCCTGAGTATCTTTCCTAACACTTTCCAATTTCCAAGGGGAGGTGCACCGGAAGAGAATAGCAACCCCTTTGGTCTCATAAGCTGTGGAGCTGGCTACTGTTTCCCCAACCCAGGATTTCTTAAGCCACGAGATGGCAAGGGACAGAAGATGTGTTTCTTGCAGCAGTGCAACCTCGGCATGGAGAGAACGCAGATGTTGCAGTACTTTCGTGCACTTAATTGGGTGGTTCAGTCCTTTTACATTCCAGGACACCCAGCGGGCCGCACTTGGTACTGAAACATCTGCTGCAATAGTCCCAAGTCAGGAATGAGTAAATGTACTTACTGAGAGCCAGTGAGGGGGAGGAGATAGACTGACCCAGGGTGTTGTAGGACCACAGTACATGAACCAGAGTACCACAAGCAATCCAAAAACCCTGTAAGGAGAAGATGTAAGAGTTACCAGATCAACAGGTACATACTGTCAAGTATTCCAATTAAACTAGAGAAATATTGGAAAAAGAGAAACTTATTAATGTATAATAATGACCAATAAGTTCAATCAGTAGATCAACAAAAAATACTCTAAGAGTGTGAAGGTCAATGCAAAAGAGGACATGGAAGCTGCCCTACTGCTATGCTCAATCCAACACTCTAATTGGGGTATATGTGGTGGTTCAATCAAGGAGATCCTCCTGCTCCGAGAACCCTCCAAGGTTGGGCCTTTCAAGCTCGGGGAGAAGGGAGGGGGGAAGGGGGGGCCGGTAGGGTTAAGGATGGGCTCACCCACCTACCAGAATCAATCAGACACAATAATGAGGCAACAGGCCCTATAGAAGTCTTCGACCTTTTGCAACAAAAAGGCGGGGGCACCATATGGATAAGTACCATATCATAACATGAGGGACATGGGAGGAGGTGACATCCAACTGAAGAAGCAATGAAGATCTGTAGAAATAGTAATTCACCACAGACACTCAGTTGGATGGGGGGATAAGGTGTATTGGGAACCAGAGAGGAGGGCGAGGTGCCCCAGAGCTGGTCTGTAGAAGACATAAAACCAGAAAGAACATTCTGGTTTATGACCTACAAACAGTAATATATGGACCATCAAGGGACCAGTCCTTCGGCCTGCTCAGGGTTCACCTGAGCAAGGGCTTTAGAATTGAAAGTAGTGTTCGCTGCGGCAGCAGCATACGTAATTAATCCCGGTTTGACTGGAATAATTCCATCCAGCATTTCTACCAAGGAGGCATCAGAAAAGTCCGCCCAGTCCACTGGATGTGTGGTATCCATGTCTTGCAGATCGGCATCCCCCAACATCAAAACAGAAGCAGAGTCTTTCCTACTGATCTTTGAAGGAGGAGCTGCAGAACACTTGCTAGGTGAATTCTGGGGTCCACTTCTGGCACGTTGGCGAGATCTGGTGAAGGTACATGAATCTCACTGGGGCAGAGAGGCCATGGGAGCCAGTGAAGATTGTACTGGATTCATCGTAATCACTGAGCTGGATAACTTTGGTGAAGAAACCATTAGCAGCAGGGGACCACAGTGGGGTGGGACTGAATTGGCCAGTTCATTAGACAAAACAGTCCCCCGGGTCCCTGCTTGTGAAGAAGAGTTCCTATCAGGTGTATTAGCAGCCGATGGTTCCCATAGCTTCTTGGGAAATGTTGTAGAAAACTGTAGAGAGGGCCAAAACCTTGATAGTGCTCCAACTCCTTGGGGTGATCTACAGTCACTTCTCTCCCCTCCTTAGAAACCTGAAGCCTGGTAAGGTTCTTAAATTTGAACTTGAAGTTATTTTGGTATAAAAAATGTTTCAGTGGTCCAAAGGCTGTCCTATTTGTTGCGGTTTCCTGAGCGAAATCCTGGTAGATTGAAATCTGTGCCCCTTGCCAGTAAAGTGCCCCAACATCTCTAACTGTTTGATTAATCTGTTCTTTTGTAGAATAGCGTAGCAAGTAGGCCACTACTGGTCTCAGTGCACCAGCCAATTTGTTGGGCCACACTGATACAGGGTGAGCCCGCTCTACCGCTATTGGTCCCCTCCAATGGTCTCCTAACATAAGGGAAAGATTTTCATTAAGGAATTTTTCCATTGCCTGACCTTCAGCCCTTTCAGGCAGTCCTATAATTCCTAAATTATTGCATCTGCCTCTATTTTCCTGATCTGCAACCCTATCTAGAAGGGCAGCCAAATGTTCTTCTTGTAAGCGTAGGCATTGCTACATTTGTTTCTACTGAAGCTCACGTTTCCATCCTTTGCTCAGAGACATTCATGTGGTCTTGGAGGTGGTGGACCTCGGTAACTGTGCCTGTTAGAGTCAGATTGATATCTTCTACCCGCAAGAGGATGGTTTCCAACATTTTGGTTAGGTACTGGAGAGATTCCCCAACAGAGGACTGGTGTAGAGTCCCAGATTCTGCAGGGTCAGAAGGCTTAACATTTAGCACAGAGGATGGTGAATCAGCAGCTGCACAGGGTGAGGGTTGTTTGGTGCCCATCCTGTGTCCGTGTGTACCCATGGATTAGGCCGGGGATCAGTTGGTGGTCTGAGGTATCTGTAACTCATAGAGGCAGCCTGTGTGGCCTATAGGCCAAAGTCTGGATATGGAACAGGGCCGCAAACCTCAGAAAAACTTTCAGATTCCTCAAAAATAAAGGGGCCACCTGGTAGGTGAGATTGTGCCTGTGAGTTCAATTACATTTGAGGGAAAAAACTCCACAGGATCGCAGTGACCAAGCTTAGATAGTGCTCAGGCAGGAGAGAGAGCTCACTGATTAAGCTGCCATCATGTTGGTGGCTAAACCACGCCCCCAGAAAACCCCGATTTTTCTGTTTTTTCAACACTTTGTATCTCAGAAACCACTCAATGAATTCCCATGAAATTTGACGGATCAGGAGACTTACCCTAGGGATTATGCATGCCAAATTTCATGCAAATCTGTTGAATGGCTCCAAAGTTATTAAGCTTCAAAGATTGGACTTTAACATAGAAGTGCAGTTTCACCCTAACTATAGATAGATAGATAGATAGATAGTTAGATAGATAGATAGATAGATAGATAGATAGATAGATAGATAGATAGATAGATATAGCTCTCTCTCTCTCTCTCTCCCTCTATATATATATATATATATATATATATATATATATATATATATATAGATATATATTCTTTGCAAAACTTTGTTAATGCATCAGCTAAGGTGGATACCACAGAGACAAAAGCAGGAAATGAGGTGTTAGGGTTTCCAACCTAATGTCTCTCACCCAAGGGTCTCACCTCTACCACCACCCATTATCCCCCACCTCCACACACCAACAGGCATTGGGGTGTGCCATGGGGTCATAAGACCCAACTCTCACCCCATTCCATGTGTAAACATGCTTACATGCTACAGTATAGCACAATGGAGGAGAGTTAAGCCTTTATGACCCCCATGGCACACCCTGACGCCTGTTGGTGTGTGGTGGATGGGGGGTTGGGATGGGGTGGTATGGGTGGGAAACCTGCGGGTGGGGTGTTAGAGTTGGAAACCCTAATGCCTCATTTCCCTGTATTTGTCACTGTGGTATCCACCCTAACTGATGCATTAACAAAGTTTTTTGCCAAGAATTTCCCTTCTTTTTAGATAGTATAATTATATCCTCATTTTACCGTGGGAGCACGGGGTCCTATGGACTACACACTCCCATCTCTCCATTGAGACAGTACAACAGGGTCCATAAGTCATGGTGGTAGCGCAGGGTCAAAGGACCCTGCACTCCCATCCCTCCATCCAGATAGTACAACAGTGCCAACATCCACAGTGGGAGCACAAGGTCCTTTGCACCATGTGCTCCCATCCCTCCATTGAGATAGTCCATCAGTATCCATGTGTCATGGTGGGAGTGCAGTGTCCAAGAAGTACAGGGTCTGATCCCTCCATCAAGACAGTACAACAGTATCCATATGTTACAGTGGGAGCCAGGGTCCTTTTGACCCTGTGCTCGCATCCCTCCATCCAGATAGTACAACAGTGTGGAAAATGGGAAAACTGGCAAACTTATCAGCGTGCTTAGAAACTGTGCAATGCACGCTCGCAATGCGCTAATATTTGGGACTTTTTTTCACCAAATTTTCAACATTGGCATTACTGGACCTCCCCTCATGAACAGTGTAACTGTGATTTTGTTAATCCATCCCAAAAGTTGATTTTGCACAGTGACCACCCCATTATCTGCCACAGGCGTGAAATTTCATTCCAGACAGGATTTGCAAAATGACAGCTGTTCTGTTCATAAAGTGGTGTGAAAAAATGGCAATGTTGAACATCTGAAGTGAAAATATGAAAAACTGGTAAAGTTATGCCCATACGTAGAAAGTGCCCAACGCATGCTCATAACGCAGTAATGTTTTTACATTTTTTCACCAGATTTTCAACACGGGCTTTATGACCCCATGAACAGTGGCACTGTCATTTTGCTAATCCATCCCAAAAGTTGATTTCATGCAGCAACCATGCCATTCTGCACCACAGGTTCAAAAACGCATTTTGTGCAGGCTATGATATGAAAAATTACATCTGCACTGTTCATAGTGAGGTGTTAAGAAATGACAATTTTGAAAATCTGGAGTGAAAATATTAAAAATTGACGAAATTACGAGTGTGCCTACAAACTGCACAATGCACGCATGTAACACAGTTATTTTTGGGAATTTTTTCACCAAAATTGCAACTTGGGCTTTTTGGGACCCCACCTTATGAACAGTGGTACTGTCATTTTGAGAATCAGTCCCAAAAGGTGAATCCTCGCAGTAACCACAAAATCACCTTTTCGGGCCGAGAAACAAAATGACAGTGACAGTGTTCATGAGGAGGGGTCCCAGGAACCCCATGTTAATACTTTAGGGCCAAAATTCCTAAAATTGGCTGAGATATCAACCTAAGTAGAACCCTCCTGCCCCATTGAGTCCCATTATACGGCTTACCTAGAGTTCTTCAGTTTGCGGTTGGATTTTGAAGAGTGCATATGTGTCCCGGTTCAGAGAAGATTGCAGATCCCGACCTCCAGAGGGTAAGTAGGGGTGAAGGGGGGTGCTGGAAGGTGAGTGTGCAGAGGAAGGGTGGGGATGGGGAGGTGGAGTGGGGCAAGAACAAGGGACCGTTTTCTTTGTTACAGTGTTTTAAATATAAAAAAAACAGACTTTGGAGGATGGTTCTCTTCATTTACAGGCTTCACTGTTTAAAAAAAATAAATCTGGGCATACTGGGGTGGGCTTCAGTGTGCCACATGAGTTTGTGGGGGGCATACATGATGCTGACAGGGGGTTGGGTACCCACCACAGCAATGGAAGTGGGTTGGGGAAGATATCCAATGCAAGGAGTGGGCATCCCAGTGTCACATGAGTGTAGAGTGGGGGAATACATAATGCTGACAGGGGGATTGGGCACCCCCATTGGCAATGAAGCTAGTTTGGTGGGCATCCAATGCCAGGAGTGGGCATCCCAGTGTTGGCAAGTTTAAAATTGTTTTTATTTTTCTGGGCACATTGGAGTGGGCTCCCAAAGTGCCAGATGAGTTGGGAGGGTACCCACTGACACAGGGATTGGGCACCCTGATGTCAGTGCCAAAAATAGGAATGGGGAGGCAGGATCCTGCATCAAAATTATGCAAATTTTAGCCGGCCCGGTGGTGCTGAGGGCTGAGGCGCAGGACACCTTGCCTCATACCACACCGGCGACCCAGGTTTGGGAATGAGCATGGGCCACTGGGGGTCGGCCAGGGAGAAGAAGGATTGAGTGCCCAATGGCTGCTTTCCTTCTCCAAGGAGGGTTACTTGCATGCTCCTGCTGCAATACCTCCACCTAGGGGAGCCCAGGTGGAAGGTGCAGTAGGAGGGAGTAGCCGCACAGGGATAGGGCAGATGTCAGCATAGGGGCAGAGCAGAAGGCACGTCTCAGTGTGCTTCCATGCTCATTGCCCTCATTGCACGTCAACATCAGGGAACGAACAGAGGAAAATCACCCTCGTCCCTCCTAGGTAATGACTCCTCACTGTGCCCTCAGGTTCATTGGGCAGACTCCGCTGTACCTGTCCACATCGCAGCAAGCATGGTTCAGAAGGAGGTAAGTGAGGGGTGCCTCCTCACCCTACCCTGGGGATATCCGGGCACCTAGGTTAGTGGAAGGCACACTCTAGGAGCAGACCCAGACGAGGGAGGTAACACAGATTGAGGTAGTCTGAGAGAGTGGAGAGAAGAGGGCAGGAGGAGCATAAATACAGGGTTACAAAACAATTATGCAAATTTTGATGCAGGATTCTGCATTTAAAAAAAAACTTGTGAAAGTGAGATTTCCGCACGATTAAACTTGCAAAAGATTTGTGCAAATTTTACTTTTGTGCTAAACACTTAACTTTTCCCATAGGAAAAATGAGAAATTACAAACTTAAATAACTTTTGAACATATTAATATTTTTTCACCAAACCTTCAAATTGCACATCTGTGACCCAAGGGCTTTCTACCCTGAATATTTTAGCCCACAACATAAAGCCATTTCTGAGATCCAGGATGACAAAGAAATATCAAAAAATCCAGATGTTTCTGTTTTTTCTTACACTTTATACAGTATCTCAGAAACTACTTGATGGATTCCCACTAAATGTGGCATATCAAGAGACCTAAACATAGAGATTATGCATGCCAAATCTGCAAATCTGTTGAACGACTCCAAAGATATTAAGCTTCAAACTTTGAGCATTAACATAGAAGTGCAATGTCACCCTAACTATACTGGCATGACCTATCACATTAGAGCTGTGCAGAATAGAAAAATCCAGAATTTGCAGAATCCTGATGAAATGTCACAAAATTCAGTGAAATTTCACAGAATTTCTGTGGAATTTCATAGAATTTTTAAAATATAGTAATTTGGTTGTAACCCAGCAACCGTTCCAGCTAGAACTCTGAAATTTGGAATATACAGAATACACTTCCAGTCACTGGTCATACACATGCCAATCATCATGTAGTTTGGCAGGATTGTTTTAAAATTATAGGTGCCCAAATGTTGTCATTTTATTGTTTGTGCAAAATTGCATGAACATTTTTATCCGCACATACCTTAACTGTCTGTTGGATCAGGGATCTTAAATTTGGCATGCTTTCTTGATGATAGATTTTCTAACAATGTGCCAGATTTCATGACAATATGATGCATCGTCTCAAAATTACATGTGCTCAAACTCTGTCATTTTATTTTTTTTCAGGAAATTTCATGAAAAAATTTCATCTGCATGTAACTCAGGCACCTTTGGAGCTAGACATGTGTAAATTAGTACTGCTAACCTTTTTGTAATGTTTATAGAATTGTCTAAATATGGAGATAATTAGATAAGAAATTTTTAAATTAAAGGGGTTTAAAACTTTACTGTGTAAATATTTACAAAACTTTTTGAAAACTGTCAAAAATGTGGATGTTTGTAACTTCCCTGCTCTTGTATGCATAGAGTTAACATTTGACATGCATATCCATTGTCTGTGTATTCTGGTGTCTAACACAACTGGATACATTGGTTAAGCAGTTTTAATTTTGCAGAAGAAAACAAATGATTAGTAACATTTTCTCACATATTTATGATAGAATATTCTGTAGATGAAGCATCCAGAATTTTGTTTGTGGAATTTAACATTAACAATGCACATATCACTACTTCTTTTGACAAGCTGGGCTGAGCTTTTTGCAGTACTGCTGTTCTTCACTGGGTGACTCCCCCCCTTCTCTTTTGGCACAGCCAGATTGACTCAGTAGAACTACTGATCCCACTGATATCCTCTTGGTTCTTTACAGTGACAAACTCCCTTAAAACGTGAGTCACCTACTCCTTTTCCTATCAACCTACCCTGTTGGAATAGCCAGAATTCTTTCTTTCTACTGCCCAAGACATTGTCTTCCCCCACTACATCTTTTTGAATACCTCTGTGTCCTAGACTTGGATGTACACCAGGCTCCATGGATTATAAATTTACTGGATGTGATCCTTAAGTATCCTGCATTCAGGTTGGAATTGTTGACACTCTATGCTTTCTTGCTTCAAGTTGGGGGGTCTACCACTGTTGTGCTACCCAGCTCAGCTGTCCATTTCTTGGTGAAACTGTGCATCTAACTCCAGAATCTGGTGACCCCCTGTGATACTTGCCTTCCTTTAATTAGAACCCCCAGATAAAGCTGAGTGAAATTAGAAAATTCCTGTTTTATGAAATTTTTCATGAAATTCTGCAATTTTCACAAAGACTCATGGAATTTGACTTTAAGTACAGATGTTATTTTGCAATTTCTCACAGCAAGCAATTATAAAAATTGGTACACAGTCTTCTTGTAAGGTCTAAGAACATGCCAAATTGAACAGTACTGCATTTTCTAGTTTTAACATTTCAGGGGTTTATAAATTTGTAGTTTACATAATTGCAAATTTTAATTTTCAAATGTTGTGAAAGTTTGACTACTTTTAATTCATTCCCATTTAAAGTTGAAAATATGAGCTGTTTCAGAAATGACCATGTAGTATAGTAGTTTAAATGTTTCAACACTGGTTACATTTGGATATTAGTTTTAAAATTAGAGGGAACTAACTGAAATTTCAATTTTGGCAACATGTTTGACAGGCTATAATGCAGTCCCATTTTAAGCTAGAACTCTGAAGCTATGTGCGTATACAAATGTAGTGGATAACCTGTATACCTGGCAATTTTTATAATATTTCAATAAATACTATCAAAGTTATACTAAAATTACAGAAATCCAAATTTTGCCAAATTATTTGGATACCTGTAATGCTCCCATAAAAGCTTAACACTTAAAACATGGTGCATATATGCGTTCTATGTGCTTCTCTAAATCCTGATATTGTGGAGAAATTTGGATAGGAAATTTTAAAATCATCTCAAAATAACCGAAAATGTAATTTTGAGTAAATGTGTGGCCATCCATAATTCTGCCCCTTTCAAGCTACAACTCTGATATTTGGCACACTTTTGTAAGCTATGGGGTACTGCTCACTTTCCTAATAAGATGTTATTTGGACAATTGCATTTAAAACTAGAGAGAAATAACTGAAATTTAAAATGTTGCAAAATTCTGCTAATGTTTCACAAAAATTCCATGGAATCCAGCTGAATCAGAATGGTCATTCCATGGACATTCTTCATGTGGAATTTTATATTCTGCACAGTTCTAAGATATATATATATATATATATATATATATATATATATATATATATATATACAAAAGAACCCTGAGCAAATGCAATGGGGCATGGGTTATCCCAAAGGATATTGGCCATTCAGCCAAATTTTAAAGAAAACAAATTGCACATACCCCAATAATGCAAAGCATCATGGGAAGCATATGCAAATGCCCATAAATTAATTTGGACTGGCTCAACTTTAAGTTCTCTTCTCTCTCTACTTGGGGCTGCCCACGACCAAAACAGATTAGATCTTCTATAGGTTGACTCTCTCCCTGGGCTGTGATACAGATATGGCACACTAAGGAGTCCAAATGAGGATGAAACACGTGTCTGTGTCTGCTGTTCTCAGCCTTTGCTGATTGTTTATTTATTTATTTTTTTTATTTATTTAGTTTTTGTTGACCAGGTAAGTGCACTAGACAAATCCTGCCTATTTTCAGGCACTACCCGGGGGAGGGGGATACAGATGAATGCCAACTGACCTTGAACCAGATTAAGCTGCTGGTGGTATTTTTAGTGAATGAGGGAAATTTGGCCAGGACATCAGGGAAATTCCCCTACTCTTTTCGATAAGTGCCATGGGATCTTTAGCATCCACCTGAACTACCACCAATCCAGGCAGATGGGACCTCGGTTTAACGTCTCATCCGAAAGACGGCACCTCAGAAGTGCAGCACCCCTGTCATGCTGCACTACAGTGTCAGTACTGGGATATTAACCCAAGTGCCAGATGTGGGAACTGAACCCACAGCCCTCTGATCTCCCGGCCTCAGAGGCGAGTGTGCTACCTACTGAGCCACTGACACTGCTATTGCTACTGCGATTGTATTGTGAGGCTTTCTGGCACCATGCAATTTTGATTAAAGTTGAGCCAGTCCAAATTAATTCATGGGCATTTGGATATGCTTCCCATGATGCTTTGCATTACTGGGGTATATGCAATTTGTTTTCATATATATATATATTTATTACAAAAAACTATGTTAATGCATCAGTTAGGGTTGAAAGTAGGGAAATGAGATGTTAGGGCTGAGCCCCTAACCCCCCCACACTTTACCACCCCACCCCCCATCCTCCACACACCAACAGGCATCAGGGTGTGCCATGAGGATCATAGGCACAACTCTCACTCCATTCCATGTGTAAACAGACTGACATGGTACAGCATAGGTGAATGGAGAGATAGTTAGGCCTAAAGACCCCATGGCACACACCAATGCCTGTTGGTGTGTGGAGGATGGGAGGTGGGGTAGTATGGTGTTTGGGGAGTTAGAGACTCAACACTAACATTTTAATTTCCCTACTTTTGTTGCTTCAACCCTAACTGTAGCATTAACAAATTTTATTGCAATGAATTTCATTACTTTTTGAGAAAGTGTAATGTAACTGTTAACTAGGATGTGTTGGTGGAAGCACGGGCCCTCCAGGACCTGCACTCCCTTCAAGCTGCCAATTTTTTCATAATGATATGTGTCTGTGGGAGAACAGGCCCTCCGGTCCCTACAATCCCACTTACACATAACTATGAAACCATACAGCAGCCCTATAGGTCTTAAAAGGAACCCTTGTAACACTAATTTGCCAATATCTCAGTAACCACAGCAGCTATGAAAAAAAATTCCACTACAATTGTAATCATGACTTCAAAACCTCCATGTGAGATAAGTGAACTAAATCCATACCTCACATTGTTTCCATGGTACAAGCATCAAAAAGCACTGTGGGTGCCACAATGATATCCTATGGAAAAAATCTCAACTTTGTAATGGCATATCTATGGAACCGATAAAATGTTTTACATCTAAAAAGCATAATTCACTTCTCTGGGACACCTCCTTTACATCCTGGAAATTTCAAGTCAAAAGACCAAACTATTTAGTTACAGTAACTTGGTAACTTGGCAAATATAGACAAAGTAGGCCTAGGCCCATTTAATTGTTTCCCACTCCTAGTGGGCTTACCTATTAATGTATTTTCTACTATTTGTGAACAGGAATTTGTCTAACTCATTTTTAAATGAGTCAAATGATGTTGCTTCCACTACATTTTTTGGTAAGTAATTCCATATTAAGGGAGTTTGTATATTGTAAAAATTTAAATGCCTATTAAGTCTTGCTCTATAAAAATTTGTTAATCATGTGATCTTAACTTTAGAGTTTTAAAGTTCCATATTATATTACATTGAGACATTAATGTTTTATCCTCCAAAATACAATATAAAAATAGTAAATCTCCCCAATTTGTCTTATTTCCAACGGATACAAGTTGAGTTCTGATCATCTATCCGCATATTCCATATTCTGTAGACCTTTTATAGATTTTGTCAGACATTTTTGGACCTTTTCCACCCTAAATATATCCTTCTTTAAGTATGGACTCCATATAGGAGAACCATAATCAAGATGTGGGAGTACATAAGTCTTGTATAGTTTAAGTACACACTCTCTATTCCTTAATATAAAGGCTTTTTTAATAGAATAGATAATACTATTACATGTTCCTATTGTTTTTAAAATATGCGTATTTGAGGATAATCTGGAATTTATTCAAACGCCCAAATCCTTCTCACTATTGCTGTTTTTTGTTATCTTTTTATTTAGAAAATATGAATTTTTAGGGTTATTTTTTCCGAAATGGATTACCGCACATTTATTTTCATTAAATGTCATACCATTTTGTTCTCCCCAATCTTCTATTATACTTAAACTATTTCTTAACACTACATGATCACTTAATGTTGTAACTTCCCCCCCATTTTAGTGTCGTCAGCAAATTTAGTTATATGGGATTTGACTCCTTCACTCATATCACTGATATATAGTCCAAATAGTAGAGGGCCCAACACTGATCTCTGAGGGACTCTGCTGGTCACGCTCCCATCATCTGACAGAATAGTATTGATGCGCATCCTCTGTGTCCGGTCTGACAACCAACTCCCAATCCACCTTATAATATTTAGATCTAAGCCAAGTCTTATTAATTTATTTATTAATTTGTAATGGGGGACCGTGTCAAATGCTTTTCCTAAATCTAAAAAAATTACGTCCATTGGTTTACCACTATGCAGTTTGAGACTAATATAGTTATAAAAGGCTACTAAATTTGTATTACATGAAAGCCCTCTTCTAAAACCATGTTGTGTAATATCCTGTAGTTCTAATCTTACAATGTCTTTATCAATACTATTTTTAATTAATCTTTTCAATATCTTAGTGCACTGGCAACATTTTTAAAAAGTTTTTTCGAATGAGTAATGTGCCTGGTAATTGGTATGTGTTGGCAGGAGTGGGTGGGCCCAGCACTCCCACCAAGCTGCCTATTTGTGCATAACAATATGAATCTGTGGGAGCGTGGGCCCTTGCACATAATGACAGGACCATACAGTAGCCCTATTGGGCCTATAAGGAACCCTTGTAACACTAATTTACCAATATCTCTCTAACCGTACAAGCTATGAAAAAAATCCTACTGCAGTTGTAATCATGACTTCAAAATCTCTATGCATCCTTAGTCCACCTGGAGGAGGACTAATCTGAGGGTAGCTAAAAATCTGTATCTTGCATCGTTTCCGAGATACAGCCACTGACAGTCACTGTGGGTGCTGCAATGTTATCCTATGGGAAAAATTTCAACTTTGTGATGGCATATCTTTGTAACTGATTAACATTTTTACACCTAAATAACATAATTTACATCTCTGGGACATCCTCTTTATACCCTACAAATTTCAAGCCAAAACACCAAACTGTTTATGTACAGTGCAGTGGCAAAGTTTTTAAAATCCTAGTTTGCGAGCTGTCAAAATCCCCATTCACAAGGAATCCTTGGTTGTCAGGTTTTGGCCATCTGATCTGGAAGTTGTGAAAGGGAATTTTTTATCTCACATTTCCCCATTCATGAGAATGGTCATGAAATGACAATCAAGGATTTTGTCAGCTCATGAAAGAGGATCGGCTCGTGATCAGGGATTTTGACAGCTCACGAAAGGGGATTTTGTCAGCTCATGAAAGAGGTTTTAAAAAACCCAATCCCCTTTTGCGAGGTGACAAAATTCCCATTTGCAAGCCGATCCCCTTTTGTCAGCTGTCAAAATCCCTCTTCGCGAACTGATCCTTGTTTGTGAGATACTGAAGGTTCACATTTGTAATTGTTAACACTCTTTGGGCTTATAAGATCTTATAGCCCATCCATTTGCTGAAGTGCCAGGCGGTATTGGCACTTTATTCATAGGAACAGTCTTTTTGGTTTCTCTGTCTTAGCAAAATGTATTTAACAGTTGCTGTTATAAGTTACTATATTAGTAACACTTTATATTTTTGTTCTGAAGTATTTTGTATATGCTGTATAAGAGTTGGATTGTCTATTTTTACTGGATGTTTTATGTTTGTATTATGTCTGCAACATTAGTTTAAGGTTTATACAGGCCTGTCCTGTAAACTGGACAATAGTCCAAATGACATGAATTACCTGTATAAAAATAAACTTTTACCTACCTACTGCCATCTGGTCCCTAAGTTGCAATCAAGGATTTTGCTACCTTGTGAAAGGGGATCAGCTCGCGAACAGGGATTTTGTCACCTTGCGAATGAGGATCAGAAGTGAGTCGCAAATTTTAAAATCTAAAATGGTAATTTATTGGCCAAAATGAAGGAAACCAAAGGCATGGGTTTGTAGAGGGTGTCACCCTGAACAAAACCCATGCCTTATTTGTGGAAGTAGTCACCTATGGGGAAAGCTACAACATTTTGTTTGTGGGAAAAAATGAAAACCAAAATGGTGGCTTGCAAACGAAGAATTGTTCCTCACGAATATCCCCATTCATGAGCTGACAAAATCCTTGATTGCAATCACAATCCCCTTTCTCAAAACATACATATAAATATTGGAGTGAACTAAGCATGCTCAGAACCTGGAAATTCAAAATTAAATAACTTTGGAACAGAATAATATTTTTTTTATCAAGCCAGTGCTGGATTATTCTTTGGACCAAACCTCTTTACTTTATTTACTGGATTTTGTATGGGACAAAAGGAGGCCTAAGCCCATCGAGATTGTCCCCCTCAATAGTGGGTCATTATCAATTTTGCAAATTTAACCATATGTCAAGTTTTGTTTTAAAAGCAACAAAATTAGTTATATCCACTAATTTTTGTGGGAGTGAATTCCATTGTTTGGATGCCCTAATGCAGAAATATTTATCATGCTTATTGATAGTTGCCCATTCTACAGTAAGCTGTTTATTATGGCATCTGCCTACTGTATGCTTATTTGATAAGGCTAATCTGCATTGCTTCATTAGTATCGGTGATTTTAGTACCTTGTATGTAAAAAGAATATCCCCACTGTGTCTTCTTAAATGAAGTGGGTTCAGTCCAGTTTCTTTAAGACGTGTTTCATAGGTTTTATTTCTAAGATTTGGTATCATTTTAGTAAAACGTCTCTGGGTTTGTTCTAATCATTTTATATCTCCTTTTAAATATGGGTCCCAAAACGGGGATCCATAGTCTAAATGTGGTCTAATGTATGTTCTGTATAATGGGACTAAACACTGTTTGGATTTATTAAGAAATTATTTATTAATTTGTTTTAATAATATATTAGCTGTTCTTGCAACTTTATTGCAATGTGAGAAAGAAAATAATGTATTATTTAGCAAAATACCCAAGTCTCTTTCACAATCACAAGAGCATTATTTAGAAAGTAATTACTTTGAGGGTTTTTAACACCAAAGTGTAGGACCATACATTTATCTGTATTAAATGACATGAGATTCCTTTTTGCCCATGATTCGATAGTAATAAGATCTTGTTTTAACATGTATATATTATGTAATGAATCTACTCTACCACCAAGTTTGGTATCATTGGCAAATTTTGAAATATGATTAAATGAAGAGATATTAAAGTCACTGATAAAGATGTTAAAGAGTGTGGGTCCCAGGACAGAACCCTGGGGTATCCCAGTAGTAACTTGGCCCTGTTCAGACAGGATTCCATTTATTTTTACCATCTGAGTCCTGTTATATAACCAACTTGATACTCAATTTGTCAGATACTGAGAGAATCCAAGTTTATTAAGTTTCTCAATTAACAATGCATGAGAAACTTTGTCAAATGTTTTACTGTAATCCAAAAGGATTAGATCTGAAGAAATATGTTTATCCAAATAATTACTGATATTATTTTAAAACGATACCAGATTTGTTGTACAGGATAAACCTGGTTTAAAACCATGTTGTGATATATCCTCAATACCTAGCTGTTGCATTTCAAGTCTCTAATAATGATTTAACCAGTCGTTCCATAATTTTCCCTATAATAGATGTCAAACTAATGGGTCTGTAATTTTGGATACTAGATTTATTACCCTTCTTAAAAATAGGAATTACTATGGCTTGACACCAATCATCTGGTATATCATTTTCCATAAGAGACTTATTGAAGAGTAATGTAAGTGGTAAAACCAAGTAATCTGATGTTTCAACCAAGAATCTTGATTGGATAACATCAGGTCCTAGGCTAGTTGATTTTTTAATAAGTGTTAGTGCCTTCAGTATCTCTGAACATTCAGTGTTAAGTAAAATAGTTGCTTTATTAAACACTGGAGAAGTTAAATCTGATTTATTGAAAATAGAACAAAAATATTTATTAAATCAGTTTGCTGTTTCATAATTATCAGTGATAATGCTCCCATTTTCTACCAAGGGGCCAATGGTCTTAGTATGACTCTTTTTACTGTTAATGTATGAAAAGAAAGATTTTTGATTAGATTTATTATGGGCTAGTTTAAATTCAAATTTAAGTTTTGCTTGTTTAATTTATTTTTTTAATAAGGACACTGTTGTTTTATACTTTACTTATACTATGATTTCTTTTAAGTTTTTTAAAAGAACGTTCTTTTTTTTTAACCAGTCTGTGTATAGATTTAATAAACCAAATAGGGATTTTTCCTTTTTTATTATATTTTGATTTCATAGGAACATATTTATCTTCCAAAAATAAAATAATTTGTTTAAATTTCTTCCATGCACTATTGATTGATTTATTCTTAAATGTTTCTTCCCAATTAATTTAATTTAATTTAATTTAATATTTATCAAATTAAAATTAGCTTTATTATAGTCCTTGAGTTTTATATTTATGACAGGTTTAGTATTTTTTGCAATTAAATTAAATTAAAATGAATTATGATCACTGTTACCAATTGAAGCAGTGATATTTATATCAGAAAATATATTTTCCAAGTTTGTAATAATAAGATCAAGTATATTTGTTCCCCTTGTTCGCCTACATACCAATTGTTCAAGACCAGAGTCTATACATAATGTTGCTAATAATCTTTCCTGTAAATTTCTGGCTGTAAATGTTTCCCAATTGATACCTGGCATATTAAAATCACCTAGGATAAGAGTATCACCATTATTAACCATGTCTGAGATAGTTTTAATCATATCCGTTGTGTATGGGAGATCTGCAGAAGGTGGTCTGTAGCAAACTCCAATGGTTAATTTAGACAGGCTCTTCAATTGAATTGTCACCCAAAGATGTTCTAATTTATCAGAAACATTTATTTCATAAGATGGAAAATTGTTTCTTACATACAGACATACACCTCCACCTGATCTATTCTCTCTGTCTTTATAGAATAATTTGTCATTTGGAATACCTCTGGACCATTTCATGGAAGGGTCCCACCAAGTTTCAATAACCACAACAATGCCCAGGTCCTGAAGAATACATTTTACTTGTAATTCAGATATATTAATGTTATTTAAGGATCTTGTATTATAAGATAGTATTTTACAATATCCACCTTGATAATGATTACTATCAACTGTTAGATATTTGGGAACCTTCACAATCTCTCCCCTAGAATTTAGTTTAAATGATTATCAATCACAGAGGCCAAAGTTTTTCCTAGAATGGTACTTCCTCTCCTGCTGAGATGGAGCCCATCCCAACAGAAAATAGACTCCCTGTCATAAAACTTCTCCCAGTGTGGAATACGACGTATATTTTGTTTAAGGCACTATTTCCTCAGCCAATTGTTCATTTGTCTAATCTTATCTATTATATCCTCAGTGGTTCTTGGTACAGGAAGGATTTCCGAAAAACAAACCATACAACCTTTTTCTTCAAGTATATTGTTAAGTGCAACAAAATCTTCCATAAGTTGTGGAATATCAGTATGAATAATATTGTTAGTTCCCGCATGGATTACAACCAGCGGATTATGTCCTGATTCAGAAAGAATATTATTTAACATTTTAGTTATGTCAGACACTTTAGCCCCCCTGAAACTTGAGCATGTGTATTTATATTGTGTCATTTTTTTAATTTGTATGTATGTTTTGTCTAAACTGGCCGTTTGTGAAAATGGGCTTGTCCCACAGACTTACCAGTATAAAAATAAACAAATGAAATGAAATGTATGGTTTGCTTTATCTGGGTTACATATTGCCCTATCAAGATGTTTGATTATTGAATCTTCTAATATGAAAACCTGTCTAGTAGGAGCTAAAGGGGTGGTAGAATTGGTGGTGTCCATTGGAATAATTGTCTGATTGGTAGGAGGAGCCTGAGGTTTAGACAATTTGGGGGGAGAAAATTATAGATTAATTGTATGCAATATAACTGTATTTATTATTATATTATGTAAAGGGAGTTGCTGATCCAATGCTATGAGTATTGTTGACGAAGAACCATTATCATTGACCACTGGAGTGCAGTTATATTGCTCATTATCATTTGTAATTTTTTCTCCTATACCAGTATTTGTATCAAATTGGGTAGAAAGTGGAGCAAAGGGATTATATGTTGGAATAGAGAACTGTTGTGCTTTGCATCCTTTTTTGATGCCCTAGAGGAAGGAACTAAGGACCAGTCTGAATTATTTTCTAAATCATCTTCTCTCCCTCATTTTCTTATGGGTAACTGATCACTAGTCAAAACATTTGGAGTTCACATTTTTGATACACATTCAATCATAATAGAATCAGTTTGGGTAGAAATATTACTACTGGCTTTATTAAATGACCTTATTTGGAGGGACCATTTATCTTGCTCTTGGTAATGTCTTAACATGTCAGCCTGACTATTTTCTAAAACCAATAGCCTTACTCCAAATAAGGCTATTTCATCTTTCATATGGGCATTGTTGGTACATTTATCACATGTGTAAATATGTGTAGAGTAAGGAAGTTCTTGACTTAGCTGGGACATACTACAAGATGTACATTTAATACCAATATCCCCATCTAGAGTCATGATGGTTAAACTATCAATTTCTATCATTTTACTACTGTTTTCAGTTGAAATAGCAAGTTTATTATCCGTAGTGCTTGTGTTATAAGGTTATACTTTTTTATAGAATATAACAAACACACTGTGTATCATACAAGCAAACAACAGCCTATGCTATTTGTTAGTAGCTTATCACCTCAGCAGTCAACCTGCTAAAACATGGAAAGCCCACAATTAGTGTACTCACAAGTTTAGATGTTCAACCAATATCGCCAAACACACAAAACATGCACAGGACATGCGTGTCTTTGTGTGTGTCTTCGCGCACGCTGAACATGCTCGCCCTGCTCTGGCTCATCCTGCTCACCACAGGGCTTGAGTTACATAAGCTGCAGTGACCTGGAAGTGTATCCAGGATCACAGTATCGAGGGATAACAATATTCTGTTTAAAAAACAAATTAAAAACTGAAATCTCCCCACTATATAGTTACTATATAGTTATTTATTCAATTATTAGTTGTACTAGTGTGCCAAACACCAATATAGTGCCCCAGAGACTGAGTTGTAGTTTTCAGGGATCCCCTAGAACTACACTTCCTCTTCCTGATTCCTGGAGTTTAGCAGGGCTCCAAGAATAGGTGAAATAAATGTTTTAAAATTCACATAATCACACAAAAAGTTATATATAGTGCTAGTTAGCGCTTTCTAGTGCAGCAAATGCCACTGCACAGTCGGAGCACAGCTATATTTGTAATGCTCACCACAGGGCTTGAGTTAAATAAGCTGCAATGACACAGAAGTATATCCAGGGTCACAGTATCGAGGGATAACAATATTCTTTTAAAAAAACAAATTAAAAACTGAAATGTCCCCATTATACAATTATTTATTCAATTATTAGTTGTACTAGTGTGCCAAGCACCAATATAGTGCCCCAGAGACCAAGTTGTAGTTTTGAAGGATCCTCAAAAACTACACCTCTTCTACCTGCTTCCTGGAGTTTAGCAGGGCTCCAAGTATAGGTGAAATAAATATTTTAAAATTCACACACTCACACAAAAAGGTATATATAGTGCTAGTTAATGATTTCTGGAGCAGCAAACACCACTGCACAATCAGAGCACAGCTCTTTCTACCCTGAAAAGTTCAGATCAAAATATCATATGGTGTGGCTGCAGCGCGATGGGCAAAAATAAGCAAAAAAGTGCCAAAAAAGGCAAAAAACTCATTTTCAGTGCTTTGCTGCACAAAAAACACAAGTCCAATCAAAACACAACTTGACAAATCAAGGGATCTACCATATGAGAGCTTGTATTCCAAATTTCATACAGATCTGTTGAAGGGTTGCAAAGTTGTTAATTTGCAAAATTTGGGGTTTAACATTAAACTGCTTACTGAACCCTAACTACAGTATACTGGCGCGACAGCGCTAGTATAGTATATATATATATATATATATATATATATATCTATATATATATATATGCATTTCAAAAAACTTCTTTAATGCACCAGCTCAAGTTAAACTGACAAAACTAGGAACATGTGGTGTTCGGGTTTCCAACTCAACACACCATTACCACCCTGTGAGCAATAAAAGGAAAAAAAGTAACAGTTTTGGTTGTCTGAGTCTTGGCAAATCAGGGCTAGGGTCTTCCTTGATATTATCAACCCTAACCCTACCCCCATTCCATCAGCAAATAAGCTCAGGGGCCTAATATTTGAAAACCTGCAAAGTGCAGTGCAGACATTAGCACTGTCCCTTACAGTTGGCCGGGTGTCAAAAAATCCTATATTCAGTGTAGTAGCACTCCAGCACTATTTGACTGAATATGGGTTGCACCCATGCTAACTTTCCAATATTCAAATGGACCCATGCAAATAAGATAGTTGGGCATGCAAAGTGCTAAGGGGTCATTTACATGCTCATTATGGGCTCAGTTCCATGGAAAGCCCTATCAATTTACCGGGGCATTGCACCCAACTTGTCCGGTCCCAGAGAGGTATTCCTGGTGCTAGTGGTGCCCCCCCTGCCAATCACCAGCCCAATGTAAAGAAGAAACTTTCCCTTGAGTCCAGTGGTCCCCCCCCACTCCCTGGTGTCTAGTGGCCCCTCTGCAGATTACCTGCCCCATGTTAAAATACATCATTCCCAAGTGTCCAGTGGTCCAACCCTCCATCTGCACCCATTCCAGATGTGTTCATAAGTACTTCCTCATTTCTGGAGGTCCCTCCCCCACCTGATCTCCCACCTGACACACAGACAAAGTTTCCGTGGTATACAGTTCATCTCTGCCCCCCCATCCTGATCCCCTGTATATTAAAAATAAACCATTCTCTGGTGGTTTAGCAGTCCCCCCTCCCTCTCCACAATCTCTGCTTGCAATAAAATGTATGCTTCCCTGGTGGTCTAGTGGACCACCCTCCCTATCCCTGATCTGCCAGAACAATACAATATATATCTTTCCCTGTTGTCTAGTGGACCCCCCACCCCAGCAAGTAGTGCCCCACCACACCACTTCCGCATCCCTTCCCCAAGTGATTGACCAGCACAGCCCTCCACTCTCCACCATGGCTGGCCACTGACTTGAACTGTCAATGAGGGCATATTGTAACAGCTGATTGTACAGTACATGCTCATTGACAGCTCAGTCTGTGGCCAGCCATGGTGGAGAGCAGAGGGCTGTGCCAGTCACTGGGTTGGGGATGTATGCAGTGGGGTGGTGGCTCATTACTTGCTGTGGTGAAGAGTCCAGAAGGCAACATGAAATGATATAGATTGTATTATATGGGCACACTGGGGATAGGGAGGGGTGTCCACTAGACTACCAGGGAGGCATACATTGTTACCAGAAGACTGAGGGATAGGGGGACCTGATGACCACCAGGGAATGGTTTATCTTTAATATACAGGGGATCGAGATGGGGCAGGAGTACAATATACACCAGGGAAATGGTCTATGTGTGTTGAACTGGTGATCAGGTCAAGGAGGCACCACTTAACACCAGGGAATGATGTATTTTAGCAATGGGGCTTGTGATCATCGGGGGAGCAATGGCACCAGGGAATTATGTACTTTAACATGGGGACAGGAATCAGTGGGGAGGCCACTAGACACCCAGGAAAGTCTATTTTATACATCAGGCTGGTGATCAGAGGTGGGGAGGACCACTGGACACCAGATAAAGTTTATTATTTCCATTGGACCAGCAATCAGTGGTGGGGCCACTAGCACCAGGGAATGCTTTATTTTAACATCGATCCAGCGATCGGTGGGGGGGGCACTGCTAGATGCCTGGGACTACAGTTTTGGGTGTGACAGGTGACTGCACTTTCTCTACAGACTACTAGGGTTGTGCAGGAGTAAGTCAAAGTTTGGATCAGTGGTATGTGTGCCATGAAGGGATTCTATGTCAAAATCACAAAAATAAAACAGCGATTTCAATAATAGCGCTGATATAATAGCGAAATTAAAAATAATGATCAAAAGTATAGCAAATGCCAAAATGCCTCCATAACAATTATAGCATGCATTGCTTTTCATTCTCTTGGTCTGTTTTGCCTTTGCTTCCTGTTCCCCTTAGCAACTGGCTGTTGCCTGGTAACCAACCCATTGTCAACCTAGAGTCCTTGGCAATCTATTAGTTCTGATGCAGTCATGGTCCACATACCTTGCGTTGTTGGTTCTGGCATTGTTGGTCCTGGATTATACCAGTAGCTGATTTTACCTTGCGATGTCCATGCAGTTTGTGACCAGTCAGAAGGGTAAGCAGCTAATAGAAATAAAGCTGGAGCAGTTAATTTCATGTATTACCCCTGGCATAACAAAGAGAAAATACATAGACCAGAATGAAAGGATTGAGAAGATTGTGCGCCAGTATGGTGAGAGATCAATGTATGACTATTTGAAAGGTCTCACCTATAACTTCCAGTACAAAATTTAGCATCATGCCTGAGAAAAGGAAGGGCAGGAAATAAAGGATTAGCGGGTGAAGAAGAGATCAAGGATCGTGTATTCAATAAAGGATTTCTGCAACTGCCATTTTTTTTTTAATTCAGATTTTCACGATTTTGATGCTCTCTTTCACTTCTGCCTTAATTGCTGCTGATATCTTCACATGGTGCTATTTTAAAACTCACCATTAATGGCTAACGCCATTAAATGCCACTCGCTATTATTAGTTTAGTGATTCTTTATTCGCTATTCTTTCTTTGCTATTTTTTTACTCATGATTTTCACAGGATGCCCCGTGAAGGGGACTGTGCAAAATGGCCTTGCACAGCACACATACTCTGAATGTTGGACTGCACCAATATTCAGGTCCCCCCATTTCATTTGCATTGCCCTCACCCTCTGAATATTACCCTGGTGCAAACCTTGTGTGCCCATGCTAACCGGGCTTCTGAATATGGGAAATCCATGCAAAGCCTTGTCTGTGTTGGCAAACTGAGATTTGTGCCCAGGCAAACTTTTAAATATCGGGCCCCAGATGTGCAGACTGTAAGAGAATGGGGTGTGTGTTAGGGTTGATAACCCAAGGAAGACCACAGGCCTGATTTGCCAAGACTCAGGATAGCCAAAACATTAATGTTTTTTCATTTTGCAGCTTACAGGGTGGGGGTGGGGTGTTAGGGTTGGAAATGCACATTTCCCTAATTTTGTAAGTTTAGCCCAGACTGGCTCATTAATGTTTTCTGCAATCAATTTCCTTACTTTCTGAGATAGTAGAATCATATCATCATTCATGCAGGTCACTTTGGGACCCGCATGAACACATCCATGTCATAGACACAAGGACAGTCTCTTTTTATTCCCCAATTGTTTAACCAGGAGACACACACTAAGCTGAAAGCGTGTTTACAGGTGCAACCTGGGAGCACAGGGAAGTTAAGTGACTTGCTCAGGGTCACACAGTATGCAAGTGGGGGCTGTGGGATTCATACCCAGGTCTCCAGATTTGCAGCTAAGAGCCTTAAACCACTGTGCTATACTGCCTTCCCTGAGGCTCTTAATCTGGCCATCCATTGTTCAGTGATCTTGCTTATTGACTATGGACTAGTAATCTATGGTTCATCAATGACCACGTCCCACTTCTGTATCATAGTAGCATTAAACAAAGCATACCGCTTGGCTACCAGTACACTAAGGCAAACACACACTTCCAATTATATGAACAGGAAAACTGGCTCCAGTTTGATGGCAGACATGGGTACCAAACCTGTCTATTGGCCCAAAAGATTAGGCAATGCCTGGTTCCTGCTGGTGTTCAGAAGCTCCTCACATCCTGTGAACATAGCCACTGTACCAGAAGCACTGACAGTATGGTTTTCAAAGTTCCTCGCTGTTGCACCTCTCTAGGTCAGAGGGCTTTTGCTCACCATGCTCCTAGCTGGCTGAACTCTCTGCCTCAGGACATCTCCTCTGTAAATTTATTAGGCCCCTTTAAACAAATGCTTAGGAATCATCTTGTTTCAAAGGCCTGCTGTGACTGCTCTCTCTAACTCCGAATGGTTCTCAACAGCAGTTTTCCTACCTACTTTACCCTGGGGCGTCCATCTTATGACCCACTACCTAGCAAACTTCTGCCTGATTCCCTGTAGATAATATAAACTTGCTAGAAACTCCCTTGGAATCCTTCACCTTCTCCAACTTACCCCCCATCTTTTCCTCCACAGTCATGCTATTTCTCCTCCCCACCCACTCTCTCCTCACTACTTGACCCCTTACCATACTCTCCTAACTTCCCTCCCTACTTGACTGTCACTGTGACAATTTCTCAGATAGTCTCACTCCCCTGACCCTCTTTTGACAAAGCCCCTTGAGCTAAGGTATCTCTTTACCCTGCACACATACTTGTTCAGTCCCCTGACCCTCTATCGATGAGGCCCTGCACTGAAGTATCTCTCACACTGCACACATACCTCTTACTTTTCACCCTGTCCATTCCTTGACATATTGGTATATATTGTAAATTGCCTGCATTGTTGTTATTATCTCTATTGTTCTGTAGTTCTATAATGTATAGAATCGTATGTCTAGTCTTTGAATTACCTGTAAAACCAACTGTTGCCACTGTTATTGTTTTACCTGACGTAAAACTTATTGTAATGAGCTTGTTCTCAAAGGTGTTAATCCAAGATAACAACAGATAAATAAATAAATCACTGAAGTGCAGGGCCATCTGGGCCCAGCACTTCCATGCCTCCATTTATCCACATGTGTATGTACAGTAGATGTGAAAGTGCAGGGCCCTCTGGGTCCTATGCTTCCATTCCACCAGAAAAGCAATATATGTGCTTCCTTGTAATTTTTTTTTGTAGGAATGGAACATTTTCAGTTATTATTTCTTAGGGGCTTGGTGATGTAGTAGTCACTAAGACGTTTCTATTGATGTAATTGTCTTTTAACTCCAAAGATTGGCAGAGTTACAGCTTGTTAAAGCTGTAATGTTATCCTATAGGAAATGCATTTTTTTGTCTTTTATGCCTTTTTATATGTCCACTAAATGTTTTGGAGGTGTGTATTATTGTTGCAGCACTCATTAAAACTTTTATTTTGAGTTACAGATTGTACCTTAACTCCAAACATTGACAGAATTATGGCTTGTTAATGATGAAATATGTGAAAAAAAAGAAGTCCAAATTTGTTTGTCATATGATGGGATTTTTTTCATGAGGTAGTGTTGTTTATATGAAAAAAAATTGCTTCATACAAAAAAAGAATATGAAAAACCTAAGCTCACATCCTTTTTTTTGTGTGTGTGTGTGAAGAAATCTTTTTTGTGAAGTTGTGTTATTCATACAAAAAAAGATTCCTTCACATGAAAAAAGAATGTGAAAAAAAAAACAGTCTGAACTCTTTTTTTATGTGAAGGGGATATTTTTCTGTATGGCCATATTCTTTTTTTGTATCGCCATACAAAAAAAATTCAGGTAATGAAAAAATATTTTAAAACGTGTTAAAAATACATTTCTGGGTGATTTTTCCAAAAACTAACTGCAGAATCCACCTAATGGGGGCCCGAATAGCAATATACATAAGTTGGAATCTCAGCAGGATATCATTTGCATAGGTTTTTAGATGAATTAAAAAAAAACAGGAACAAGATGGCGGCCATACAAAAAAATATTTTTTTTCTGATGAAAAAATATTAACCCCATAAGAAATAGACTCTTTTTACATATGGGCCAAATTCTTTTTTTGTATGAAAAAGCAGTCTGAAAGACTGTACTGAGCATGCTAAGAACTGGAATTTCAAATCCTTATAACTCTGGAAAGGTTTAATATTTTTTCACCAAGCCAGTGAAAGGCACCACTCTCACCCAAGCCCTTTCTATCCTGAAAATTTCAGAGCAAAATTCCAAACCATCTGGGCGCTAGATGATGACAACCCCCCCCAAAAAACAGCAAAAACCCTGATTTTTGTTTCAATTTCTTTCACTATCCAGATCTCAGAATCCACAAATGTGACTGGAACCAAACTTTTTATGTAAAAGACATTGCCCCTTAGACTACACATGCAAAATTTCATGCAAATCTGATGAATGGTGATGAAACTATTAAAGAGCAAAGTTAGGGGTTTAACATGAAACAGCCTGCTCAACCCTAACTATAAAGGCACTACTGCACCACCATAATAATGTGCTCATAGCAAAAAAAAAAAAAAAAAAACAATGTTAATGTCAATGTCAATGCTTATTAGGGTTGCTACCATGCAAAACTCAAACCCCACAAAAGATGGAAATGACCCGGCAGGTTTGTCAACCCAGTTTCCACAGAATTCAGAAATGTGCTTTTTGGATTGCTATTCACAAATGTATATGTTGGCCCTGTCTGAGGTACCAGACTGTTGATGCATGACCCTGTACCTGTAGACTGGCTTTGTTTGTTAGTTTGTGTTTTACTTTGGTAACTGGGTAAAACCCTCGGGCATGAATGCCCATTTTCATGGGTGGCCAAGGGCATGAAACAAACAATAAAATACATGATAAACAATGCACAAATAACAAATATCAGAAACAATTACATTTATGAACATCCATAAGGTACTATTTTAACTTACATTTAAAAGTACTTTACGTGAGCACTTTACGATTGTTGGTGGATTGCTGGCCCAGTGGCACTGAAAGTTGAGGTGCTGGATGCCTTACCTCATGCCTCACTGGTGACCTGGGTTCAGGAATAGACTCTGGTCATTAGGGAGCTGGCTCAGGGTAGGAGAGGGTCAGAGCAGGACTGAGCAGCCAGAAGGCAGATCTCCTCTCCTCTCCTCTCCTGAGGGTGGTCGCTGCCCCTCCATAGTCCCACTGCAACCAGGTGGAGGCCCGGTGGTCAGTGTACATGGCATGGGTGACACGTAGGGGGTGGGTACCTCGAGATGTGGCATACGGATGCCTCCATGTGCATGCATGTGTCTGAGGTAGGAGGCTTGGTTACAGGGAGAAAAATGGTAAAACACTGCAAACTACATATAGAAAAAAAAGATTGTTGGTGGACAGAAGTTCCAAAGTTTAGTTGCCTGAATGCAAAGCAAGTGCTAACCTAAACAGGTCATTCTCAAAGGAAGCACCAATTTACTCATTTCACTTGAATGTACATTGTGTCATAAAGGTAGGGAAGGTTGGAGAGGTATGAGAGTTAGCTTAACAACCCTAATAGCATGTTTCCAAACTTTGTAGGCATTGTCTTGACAATCCTAACAGGCCATTTTCAACATTTGTAGGGTTGGAGTTTTATGAGGTAGCAACCATTGTAAGCATTAAAATGCTGTCATTTTTGCAAGAATTTTGTAACTTTTTTTTTTTTCCTCCCCTTCTTGCATCCACGCCAGCCTCTGCTTCTGGCAAGTGATGCCAACCCCACTTCCAAACTGTAGAGAATGACAGGCATTGGGGTCTGCCTTTTGGGTAATCGGCTGTAACGCTCATTCCATTGTACCTCACCCCACCCTGTAGACACTGACAAGTGGCATGGTGTGCTTTGGGGTCTTTGGGCGTTATACTTACCCCATTCCATAAGGAAGTACACTGAGGTGGGTGCAGTATAGGAGAATGGGGTGAACTTTGTGGCCGAACAGTGCAAGGCACACCATGATGCCTGTCACTGGCTGCAGAGTGGGGGTGGAATGGCATGAGCATTACAGCCAATGATCCCAAGTCACACCCCTGATGCCTGTCTGTCTCTACAGGGTGGGGTGCCACAGTTGGAAACCGTAACACCTTAGGCATCTGTTGGTATTTTCACTCCAAATTTTCAACATGGGCCCACCTCATGAAAAGCAGCACTATCAGTTTCTTAGCTGAAAGGTGGTTTTGCACAGTGGCTATGCCATTTGGCAACACAGGGATGAAATCACATTAGTATGTGGAAAATGACAACTGTATTGTTCATGAGAAGATATAACAAAATGGCAGCATTGAAAATCTGGAGTGAAAATATGAAAAACTGGTGAAGTTATGAGCATGCATAGAAACTGTGCAAGACACGTCCGTAACCCAGTTATTTTGGGGATTTTTTTAATCACATGTTTAACGTAGGCATTTTGGGACCTTCCCTCCTGAACAGTGGCACTGTGATTTTGTTAATTTGTCTGAAACGTTGATTTCGCTCAGTGACCATGCCATTGTGCACTACAGGGTGAAAACACATTTAGGGCAGGGTGTGAAAAATGACAGCTGTACTGTTCATAAGGAGGTATGAAAAAATGCCAGTGTTGAAAATGTGGCATGACAATATTGCAAATTTGCGAAGTTACAAGGGGGCATGGAAACTGCGCAATGCAAACTTGTAACACAATCATTTTGTGGAATTTCATCACCAGATTTTCAACATAGGCATTTTAGGAGTTCTTCTCATGAACAGTGTCACTGTCATTAGTCAAACTGTCCCAAAAACTGATTTCGCACAGCGACCATGCTATTCTGCGCTGGATGTGCGAAAACACATTTCAGCCAGGGTATGTAAAATGACAGCTGTACTGTTCATAGGGAGGTGTGGAAAAATTCAAATTTTGAAAATCTGGAGTGAAAATATTACAAATTCACGAAGTTATGAGTGTGTATGGAAACTGCACAATGCGCCATTGTTTGGAATTTTTTCCACCAAATTTGCAACATAGGCTTTTAGAGAGCCCCACTCATGAACAGTGGCACTGTCATTTTGTTAATTGGTCCCAAAAGGTGATTCCACGCAGTGACCGTGAAATTACCTTTCAGGACTGAATAACACCATGACACTGCCTGAATTCATGAGGAGGGGTCCCAATAACCCCATGTTGAAAAGTTGGTGCCAAAATTTCCCAAAATGGCTGACATATGCAACAAAGTTAGAAAAAACCCTATTTATGCCATTATACAGCTTACCAACATTTCTTCAGTTCGTGGTCAACTTTGAAGAGTGCGGACGTGTTCCCGGTCCACCGAAGATCGTCCCGCCAGACTCCAGAGGTAAGTATGGGGTGAGGGAGGATGTGGGGTGGCAGGGTGTGCAGAGGGTGGGTGCGGGTTGTGGGAAGGGGCAGGGAGACCTCAAGGGACCGTTTTCTTTTTTACAGGTTTACAAAAAAAAAAAAAACATTGTGGGACGGTTTTTATTTTTGCAGGTGATTTGGCACGCTGGGGTGGGCTTCCAGCATGCCACCTAAGTTTTTTCGGGCATGCTGTAGCTAGCAGGGGATTGGGCACCCCAGTCAGCACATGCCGAAGGGGGGATGACATGAGCCAAGGGGGACTGGGCACCCCCTTTGCACAGAACAAAAGAGGGGAAGGGGAGACATTATGCTGACAGGGAGTGGGCTCTCCCTTCAGCAAAACAAATGGAATGGGGGACAAACGCCGACAGGGATTGGGCCCCCTGTCAGCAAAGAAAAACTGTTGGGGGTGCATTATGCCGGGGATTAGGCACTCCTCGACATATTTTAAATGGGAGGGGTCATTATGCCAAAGGGTAGGCTTCCCATTGGCATTGTGACAGGAAGCGGCGGCAGTCAATGCCGCCATGTTGTATGCTCGTCAGGAGCCATGTTATTGTCATGCTGCATGAGAGCTTTGCTCTCATTGCAGTGGACCTTTTCTTAGATCTGGTGGCCACATTAGGGATTCGTGATGTCAGTGCCTGCTGCTGACTGATTGGGGAATGAGGGACACACCTACTGATGCATGCCCTGCATTCGCCCAACAGTGACCGTGCCTCCAAATCTGCTACTACTGCAAGATGTTGGTTGGCTGTGCAAGCGGAAGCCAACATAAAAAATGCTAAGCAGCATGTAAATTTTCAAAACCATCATACACCATGTAGGTTGTCAAAACCATTGTGCAGCATGAAGTTTTTTAAGGATACTTTATTGACTCATACATTCTTGGAAAATCATCATGCATGATGAAAACCATTGTGTACTGTAGCAAGACTTAACATTTGTTTAAAGTATTCATGCTGCATATAGATTTTAAATAAAACATTTTGTGAAGGATTCCTGAGCAAAATGTTATAAGGTAACTAATTAGCAATACATTTCTTTAAAAAAAAACACATTTTGATTTGTACTAACCCTTCCTGACAAACACTAAAGTGCCCCCTGTAGATTTTAAGTATTTAAACAGTTATCATACCTTAATGTTTTTCTTCATGTAGAACTTTAATAAAAATAAATGCTGTTGTTTTTAGCTACTTTTTGTTGGGGGGGGGGGAACCCTGGTATGCATGACCCATTACTTGTAATTAAAAAGGCATTAAAAAATTTTTAAGCAAAACCTCAAAAGGACTTATTCTTATATGGTATCTAATAAATCTGTAAGATTTATATGTCAGACCCTTTTTTTCTCAGTTCTTTGCCAAAATACATAAGTTCTCACCTAATTACTCAGTCATAAAATGATTACCTTCACAGACTTTTCCAGGTTAAAATACCCTAGGACTGGGATGGTGTATGCCAAAGTTTGCAGTCCGAGAGTCTAAAATGGCTGAGTTATAAGCCCTGGAAAATAAGAATTTATAGAGAAATCCTTATGCAACATTAATATGGAAGAGATACATTGCCTCTATAATATAGTACTGTAACAGGGATATGGGCAGTAGGGGGTAGCTCTGGACTGCCAATGATATCTCTATTACTACAACATGATAGAAACTTTTAAGTACCTCAAGGGCATAAACAAGGTACAGTTAGGAGATCTTTTCCAATGTAGAAAAGATACCAGAACAAGGGGGCACAATATGAAATTGGAGGGGGGAGATTAAGAGGTAACATACTAACATACTAATTGCCAGCAGATTAGGCCTTATGATCTACTGAGTCTGCTCATGCCTCAGATCCCTAGTTGGGTACAGAGGCTTCCCCCCATCATCTTTCTGTGACCCCTCTCTTCCATCCTGGCCCCTCTGGGCCAGGCCATCCCCTGTTTCTTCCCCTTTTTGTACCTGTCCCACACCCTCTTAATACCCTCCACCATAGACATCTGAACCAGCTCACCAGGCAGCCCATTCCAGGGTTCCACCACCCTTTCAGTAAAAAAATTCCTCCTCTTCCGCTCTCATCCTTCCACCTTCCAACTTCAAACCATGCCCTCTGGTGATACCTCCCTCCTTTAGCCTAAAGATCCCCTCCCTGTTTACCCTATTAATTCCCTTGAGGTACTTGAAGACCTCGATCATGTCCCCCCTGTCTCTTCTCTCCTCCAATGAAAACAGGTTGAGCTCCTCAAGTCTCTCGTCGTACATCAGATACCTTAGTCCTTGTATCATCTTGGTTGCCTTCCTCTGAACCCTCTCCAGGAGCTGTATGTCCCTCTTTAAGTGTGGTCTCCAATACTGCACACAGTACTCAAGGTGTGGTCTAACTAGTCCATTGTAGAGTGGCAGAATCACTTCCCTGCACCTTGAGGTGATCCCCCTTTTGATGTATCCCAACATCACATTTGCTTTGACAGCTTCCGTCCTGCACTGATCAGAGTTATTCATACTTGCATCCACCAGGACCCCTAGGTCTTTTTCCCCTGCCAAGACTTCCAGCACCTCCCCTCTTAGGGTGTACTCGTGCTTGGGATTCCCCCACCCAAAATACTTCACCTTGCACTCAGAGGAATTGAAATTTAATTTTCAGGTGTGAGCCCACCTAGCCAGGGTCTCCAGGTCCCCTTGCAGGGCCATCCACCCCTCCACCCCCTCAACCACTGCTCCCAACTTGGAGTCATCAGCGAAGAGACTCATTTCACACCCTATTCCCTCCCTGATATCAGATATGTATGCATTAAACAGGATCGGCCCCAGGACAGAGCCATATGGTACCCCACTACTGACCTCTCTAGGGTTCACTGACCACTGATCTCTGAGTGCCTCCAGCCAGCCAGTTTCCTATCCATCTGACCATCAGTGGCCCACACCCATCCCCGGCAGTTTCTCCACCAAGCCATTGTGGGGGACCAAGTCAAATACCTTGCTGAAGTCTAGGAATAGTACATCCACAGGTTTTCTCCTGTCCAGTTCTAAAGTTACCCATTTGTAGAACTCCACAAGGTTAGTTTGACATGATCTACCTGGCACAAACCCATGTTGCCGACAATCCAGGCCTCCTACCTCCTTCAAGAACACCCCCAAAAGTTCCTTCAGTATACTCTCCATTATTTTACCCACCATGGATGTCAAACTGACAGGTCGATAGTTACCTGGCACTTCCCTTGACCCACCTTAATGGATTGGCACCATGTGTTCCTCTCTCCAATCCTTAGGTACCCTCCCTGTCTCAAGCGACCTGTTGAAGAGCTCCACCGGGGGTGCAGCCAGTATGTCCACCAATCCCCATAGTAATCTCAGATGAATGCCATCCAGCCTGGAGATTTTTCTTTTTTCAGGGCCTTAAGGGCTTTTCCATACCCATTCAATGGGGATAGCATCATCCATCCCCCCCACCTTACTAGACTATTTATCCTGGTGCAACACCCCTGGGGTACTTCTCCCTCCCACCAGTTCCATTCCTGTGGCTCACGCATTCCCACCCCCTACCCCTTCTATCTCCATCCTATCCTGCTTTGTAAATATCCCATCCTCCTCCCTAGTGAACACTGAAGCAAAGTACTCATCTTACACCTCCGCCTGGTCCCTCACCTCCTCTACCCACCCACCATCTATTCTCAATCTGACAAGCTGGCCCTTCGTTTTTCTCCACCCCTCAATATACCTGAAAAATCTCTTTTCCCCTCCCCATATCCGCTGTGCTAGTCGCTGCTCTTTACTGGACTTTGCCACGCTCACCATCTGGGTGACTTTTCTGGATGCAAGATGGTATATTTCCTTTTCCCTTTCTTTCCCTCTCATTGTTTTGTATTTTCTTGTAGGCAGCCTTCTTATTTCTGACCATTTCTGACTTATTTCTGAACCTCATTGGACCACCAGCATAGTTTACATGACCTTTCTCCCTTACGCTTCACCATAGCACCAGTCCTAACTGCCTCTTGTAGTCCATGTTTAATGACCTTCCATCTCCCTTCAACATCTGTCATTGATGTAATCCCCTTCAAATGATCCTTGAGAATGTTTCCCATGCCCATAAAGTCTGCCCCTGTGAAATCCACAGCCAATGTCCTAGAGCACTCCCACTTCTCCATGTGTATTTGAAAACAGACAGTTTCGTGGTCACTCCCAGCCAGGGGATCCTCTACAACCAGGTCTCTTACCAGATCCCCATCCTCTAGAACCACATCCAGGGCATGCCCATCCCATGTAGGCTCCAACACATGCTGAGTGAAGAACACTTCCTGAAAGCTACCCAGCAGCTTCTGCTCCTTGGCCACCTTAGAGGACGTGGTTCTCCAATTTGTACCTGGCATATTAAGGTCCCCATCAACACCTCTCCCTACCCTTTTGGTCCACACTGGGCAATAATGTTATCCAGCAAACCATCCTTGAGAATATCCCCCACCCCAGGGGGCTATATACTACTCCCAGCTTAACCTTTCCTCCTGCAGGGGTTTGCAAGGTGACCCATAAGGCCTCAATGTTTCCCTCTGCCTCTTCTACCCTAGCAATTTCTATGCCATCTCTAATGAACATAGTCACTCCTCCCCCTCTGCCCTCCTTTCTATCCTTCCTAAGCATAGTGTACCCCCTCACATTTAGGTCCCATTCTTGGTTTGTGTTGGCCAATGTTTCCATGACCGCCACCACCCCTTCCCCGAATAGCATGGCTTGGAACTCTGGTAACTTATTTCCCAAGCTTCTGGCATTGACTAACACCACCCCCAACCCTTTTTTCTGTTCCCTTTTGCTATACCCTCTGGGTACCATATGCTTCCATCCTCCCTCTGCCCCTCCTGTATTGTCCTCCCCAGTCTATTGCACACCTCCCCCCCTTTGAGGCTGAAGGCTAGTCTCCTCAGTGAGAGGAAACACAAGGACGTTTTTCTATACAGAGAGGGTGGTGAACACTTGGAATAGTCTGCCACAAGAGGTGGCAGGGACAAGCACAGTGGAGGGGTTTAAAAACACCTGGGACAAGCACAGGGAAACCTTAGGTGGGAAGGGAGTGATAAAAAGCCATTGACCACTTAGGGTGAATGGATGCATACATGTATAGGGTCTACGGGTAGACTGAATGGGCCTAGCGGTCCTTATCTGCTAACAATTTCTATGTTTCTATGTTTCTTACAATATGGATTGCATGGGGGGGTACCACTGGACTGCCAAGGATAATTCAGTTACAACAATAAGAAGTGGGGCGGTAGTGGACTACCACTGGACTACCAGGATGTATATCTAAATACAATGGGAGTTGGAGTGGGAAGGGAGTACCACTGGTCTACCATAGATATATTTCTTAATACAATAGGGATCAGGGTGTGAAGGGGTACCACCAGACTGTCAGGGATATATTTCAAAATACAATGTGGATCAGGTAAGGGATGGGGCAGTGTTAATGTTCTGCACATACAAAGATATAGAGGCATTGTTCCAAGCTGCTAGTAGCCACAGCAGGCAAATGGCCCCTTAATACTTGGCATGCCTTGTGTGATCATTAGCATGCTGGCCTCTAATTATGGGGTCCAGGAATAAAGGCAATAACACATTTTGGAGGCACTGTACCACTGTGCTTGTGGGTGTCTACTGCTAGAAGGGGGCTGTGGTGCACTTTGATTTTGTGGATTGGCAGTATTGCCACAGCCTGATAATCATACATGCAAAGCATGCCAAACAGGGACATGCTGCCTGTAGAAATATGCCTCTCTAACTGCCACTGTAAAATAGTACATAGTGCTATGATTTTTGTGATGCACTCTTCTATTTCTGGATCTGGTGCCAAATAAATTTTAATCTAGCTGCCTCCTGGGGCAGTCTGCCTTACAGTTCTAGCATCATCTGAATAATGCTTCCTCAATTTGGTTTTAACAGACCATATTATTTGGTAAAGTCAGGTGTTATTGTTTTAACAATAACATAACTCTGAAAGAAGAAAGTTACAGTATTAAAACTATTTTTATTTCTTTTTATAAAAAAATTGATGAATAAAGATGACAGATTTGAGTACTTTGACAGATGTGAACCTCCCATATTTTTAACTGCATCTCATACGCTTTTGAAAATTTAAATGTTTTCATACTGTACATTGTATTATACTTCCATTAACATATGGGGAATATAAACAATTTATTATCCCAATGCGATTCTTTTTCATTTTTTATGAGCGTGCAAAGAAATGGAAGAGTTGTGATTAATCACTGAATCTGAATTTAACAGGCTTATTAATTCTGACCCTACAGTGCTGATTTCCTAACGATTGTACTGTAAATAATGGCAATGCCATTCTGGAAAATATATTACTGTATATTTCATTTGTTAAAAAGGAAATTTGATCTCACCCAGAAGGCTGGTAAACATTGAAATATGATCAAAGTACCAGGAATGTCCAATGGAGATTATATGTCACAAAAGCAGCATAATAAACTACTGTATGTAGATTTTTTATAATATGACTCTCTAATCATATCGTCTCTGTGGGATTCTTAAGCTCATAAATGAAATTAACATAAGTAAATAAATGTATTTATTTTTGTATGAAAAAAATATCTACTTTTTCATTTTATGCAGGGCAAATCAGCAATATGTCTTGTGCAGGTGCCTTAGACTGATATATTGAATCTGTTGCTAGAACTAGTCTACTGAACTTTTTCTAAATGTCTGTGGCATGAAAGACTAACACAATATTGTATACAGTATCCCTCCCCCTGTAATCCCCGAGACCTTCTATTTTTCTATATCCAAAAGGACAAAAATAATCCAAAACTAAGAAGGAATGACCTAAGAGTAAAGACTTTAGGACCTCAACATGTACTCAGCAAGGCTAGAAAGGAGAGGGGGAAATATGACAGAGACTGTAAATACATCCATGGTATAATAGGGTAGATTATACAGAATTGTTAATAATGAAAAATGGTTGAGCCACTAGGGGGCCACAGTCTCAGGCTTTCAGGGTTCAAGTTTGGGGGAGGCATAAAGAAGCATTTATTCATGGAGAGGGTGGTGGATAAATGGAAAAGACTGTCCAGCAATGTGGTTAATGCAAGGACCATAAATGGTTTCAAAACACAATGGGACCATTTCATGGGTGTCATTAGAAGGGGTGGTTGTTAATCATTAGCGAGTTGAAGAGCATTTTTGAGAACTAGAGTAAGGTAATGCCTTAGGGCAGGCTTAATAAACTTAAAATCTTTTTTCTGTTCTTACTGCCTACATTATGACATCTGGCAAACTGTCTCCTAGTTATATAAAAGTGTTGCTAGCAAAATGGGTTGGTGAAATCCTGCCTTCTGATTTGCTGAGGCAGGCTGCTACCCATAATTTTATCTCAGCATATATCTGTCTGAAAACAGTGCCAGTGCAAGCCTGCCCTATCACAATTGATACCTAAGTGTCACATCAGAATATTCATTTTCATTAGCTGCCATTTTTTTACAAAAAGAAATAACACTAATCTAGATGTTCAGTTTCATTTGGTTGTCATTGTTAGTTTTTACAAAATATTAACACCCAACTGATTGCTGTTCCAATTCTAATTTTACAAATTTTTCCTTGTTCCATCATTTATAATCATGCTGTGACTATCACCACCAAGACAAGTGAATGATTTAAAAAAAGACATTCCAGCAAGGTTACACAATACAAGCAAACTTCTCCATCTAGGTAACTCAATATGAGCGTGCCTGCCTCCTACATGCAACAGCCATCTTTAAGTGTAAAATCATTCTATATTACACCACACTGCCACTTATCATTAAAGGGACACTGTCAACCTGTTTTTCATCATATTATTTCTAGTTGAAACCCTACATTTTATGATTGCTTACCCTCTCTAAAATGCGTTGATGTTGCTGTTTGTTTTGTCTGTAGCCTTACGTAGTAGAACTGAAATGCATGGCAATGTATATTTATAAACAACCTTGTTTTTCTTTATAATCATGGTTTTGTTCTTACTGCATATGTCCTGAGCATTAGAAACACACACAGATAGTGCAGTCACTCATAAGACAGTAGCCTCCTAATTTCCCAATGCATCATGAGGGGCTAGAATGTTTTGTGGGTGTTCCCAAGTCCAGGAAAGATGCATCTGGAGTTGATCAAAGAATGTAAACAAACCTGTTTTGGTGTGATAACACCGGTATGTTGGGCAGTCTGTTTTTTACTTTTTTAAAGAAAATAAGAGTCAGAATCAAACTACCAGCTACATAAAAAAATCTTTACAGAATTTTGGGAATCATGAAAATATATTTGTTTAACTAGGGACACTTTGAGACCTAAGAGGGTTGACAGTGTGCCTTTAAAATGATAACTCTACAAATTAATTCGACAACCACTCTCAAAGAAGGAACATTAGCAGTGGAGAGAGGGGCATGAAACAAGTCAAACCGAGCAGCCCACCAATAATATTAATATTCAACAAACAACAACCCTTCTCTGCATAAGGTTACATCTGCACTGGCACACAGTGGTCACGGCCCACCAGTTGAAGGATTATTGATTTAAAGAAGCATTATATTTTACATTTTGTAGTTTTTATATACATATATATATATATATATATATATATATATGTATATAAACATAGAAGCATAGAAGTTGATGGCAGATAAGGACCGCAAGGCCCATTCAGTCTGCCCATTCCTTTTTCTACCTTATGAATGTGCCATAGGCCTTTGCTCTGTCAATGGTCTATCTATTCATACTCATTTGCATTGCTTATGCCTATCCCATGCCTGTTTGAAGCCCTGCACTGTATTCATATCCACCACTTTCTGAGGTAGGCCATTCCATGCATCCACTACCCTTTTTGTGAAAAATAACTTTCTCACATTACCCCTTAATCTGTCTCCCTCTAATCTCATGCTGTGTCCTCTTGTCCTGCTAGTTTTACGTTGCCTCGTGTGCCAGCCAACATATTGCGGTAGTATTAAATTTGGAGGCACGATCACTGTTGGGTGAATGCAAGGCACACATCAGTACATGTGTCCCTCATTCCCCAATAAGCCAGCAGCAAGTGCTGACATCATGAATCCCTAATGTGGCCACCAGATCTAAGGAAAGGTCCGCTTCAATGAGAGTGAAGCTCTCATGCAGTGGGACCATAACACGCCTCCCGACGTGCAGGAAACATGGCAGCTGTGACTGCCGCCGCCTGTCACAATGCCAATGGGAGAGCCCACTCCCCATTTGGCAGAACCCCCTTCCATTTAAAATGTATGCTGAAGGGGTGCCCAATCCCCCTCAGCATCATGCGTCCCCCCAACAGTTTTTCTTTGCTGACAGAGAGGTTTTAATCCCTGTTCATTTTGCCGATGGGGGAGCCCACTCCCCATTGGCATAATGTCACCTCCCCACCTTTGTTGTGTGCTGACAGGGGTGCCCAGTCCCCCGATGGCAACAGCACCCCCCAAAAAAACATATAGGTGACATGCTGGGAGCCCACCCCAGTGTGCCAAATCCCCTGAAACAGAAAAACTGTCCAACGATGTTTTTTTTTTTTTTTTTTTTTTAAACCTGTAAAAAAGAAACTGGTCCCTCGCGGTCTCCCTGCTCCATCCCACAACTCACGCCCACCCTCTGCGCACCCTACCTCCCCACACACCCCTCACCCCATACTTACCTCTGGAGCCTATCGCGATGATCTTTGGTGGACTGGGAACATGTCTGCACTCTTCAAAGCTGACCGTGAACTGGAGAAATGCCGGTAAGCTGTCTAATTTCATAAATAGGTTTTTTCAACTTTGATGCATATCTCAGCTATTTTTGGGAATTTTGGCACCAAATTTTCAACATGGGGTTAGTGGGACCCCTGCTCAAGAATTCAAGCACTGTCATGGCATAATGTGGTCCCAAAAGGTGATTTCGCAGTCACTGCATAGAATCACCTTTTGGGACTGATTAATTAAATGACAGTGCCACTGTTCATGAGGGCAGCTCTCAAAAGCCTATGTTGCAAATTTGGTGGAAAAAATAAAAAAAAATGGCTATTTTATGAGCGTGCATTGTGCAGTTTACATGCACGCTTGTAACTTCATAAATCTGTAATATTTTCACTCCATATTTTCAACATTGGAATTTTTCCACACCTCCTTATAAACAGTACAGCTGTCATTTTATGTATCCTGGCCAAAATGTGTTTTCGCACGTCCAGCGTAGAATTGCGTGGTTGCTGTGCAAAATCAGTTTTTGGGACAGTTTGAGGAAATTACGGTGACACTGTTCATGAGCAGAAGTCCTAAAATGGCTATATTCAAAATCTGGTGATGAAATTCCATAAAATGACTGTGTTACAAGTGTGCATTGCGCAGTTTTCATCCACCCTTGTAACTTCACAAATTTGCAATATTTTCATGCCACATTTTCAACATTGGCATTTTTTCACACCTCCTTATGAACAGTACAGCTGTCATTTTTTACATCCTGTCCTAAATGTGTTTTCACACCTGTTGCACACAATGGCGTGGTCACTGTGCAAAATCAATGTTTCGGACAAATTAACAAAATCACAATGCCACTGTTCATGAGGGGAGGTCCCAAAATGCCTATGTTAAAAATGTGGTTAAAAAATCCCCAAAATAATTGGGTTACAGATGTGTGTCACAGTTTCTATACATGCTCATGACTTCACCAGTTTTTCTTATTTTCACTTGATTTTCAATGTTGCCATTTTTTTAAATCTCTTCATGAACAATACAGTTGTCATTTTCCACATACTGCCCAACATGTGTTTTCATCTGTGTGTCATCAAATGGCACAGCCACTGTGCAAAACCACCTTTCAGCTAACAAACTGATAGTGCCGCTCTTCATGAGGTTGGCTCACAAAAAGCCCATGTTGAAAATTTGGACTGAAAATACCAACACACGCATACAGTGTTACGGTTTCCAACTGTAGCACCCTACCCTGTTGAGACTGACAGGCGTTAGGGGTGTGACCTGGGATCATAGGCTATAATGCTCACTGTCTTCCACCCCCACCCCTAACTGCAACCAGTGACAGCCATCGTGGTGTGCCTTACGGTGTTCGGCCACAAAGTTCACCTCATTCTCCTATACTGCACCCACATCAGCATATTTCCTTATGGAATGGGGTAAGTAAAATGCTCAAACACCCCAAAGCACACCACAAAACTTGTCAGTGTCTACAGGGTAGGGTGAGGTAAAATGGCATGAGTGTTATAGCTGACAACCCAAAGGCACACCCCAATGCCTGTCGGTCTCTGCAGGGTGGGGATGAGGTTGGCGTCACTTCAGTACTTCACTGCCATTCCTATTATGTGTCTCTAACTCCAGCACTACCAATACCAGTGCCAGTGAGACAACATTCGGCATTGACAAATGCTTGTTCTTATATTGAAACATGTTAGACTCTTTCACCTTGTTAATGCCCTTAAGGTCATATTAACTCTCTCCCTCCTTTGCTCTAGGGTATACATATTGAGCTCTGTTAATCTGTCCTCATATGTTTTCTGATGCAGTCCCTGCACCATTTTGGTTGCCCTTCTCTGGACTGCCTCAATTTGGTTAATGTCCTTGTGAAGGTGTGGCCTCCAGTACTGCACACAGTACTCCAGATGGGGCCTAACCAGTGTCTTGTAAAGAGAGATTATTACCTCCCTCTTCCAACTTGTGATACACCTACTGATACACCCCAACATCCCCCTAGCCTTACCTACTGCTTTAGTGGTCTGCTTGGATGATTTCAGGTCATCAGCGATAATGATGTCCAAGTCTCTTTCTTCCCTTGTGACTGCCAGCAACTCCCCTCCCAGCCCATAGGTGGCTTCAGGGTTTCTCCTCCCTATCTGCATGATCTTGAACTTCTTTGCATAAACCTCAGTTGTCACTCTTTTGGCCATTTTGCTAGTTTATCCAGGTCTCTTCTCATTCTGCCCACCCCATCTGGATCATCTACTCTGTTGCAGATCTTGGTGTCATCTGCAAACAGACAAACCTTACCTTCCAGTCCATCTGCAATGTCACTGATAAAGATATCGAAGAGGACTGGCCCCAGGACTGATCCCTGAGGTACCCCACTTGTGACTTGCATCTCTTCTGACTGTATACCATTTATCGCCACTCTCTGTTTTCTACCTGTCAACCAGTTTGCCACCCAGTTGACCAACTTCTGACCCACCCCGAGCCTACCCAGCTTATTAATCAATCTTCTACTCTATGTGGAACAGGATCAAAAGCTTTGCTGAAGTCAAGGTGGGCAACATCAACTGCTACCCCTTGGTTCACCACTCTGGTTACCCAGTCAATAAAATCTATGAGATTAGTTTGACAGGACCTTCCTTTTGTAAACCCATGCTGTCTTGGATCCTGTGCTCCTATGGATTCCAGGTGTTGCACTATCCTTTCCTTAAGGAGTGCCACCATAATCTTGCCCACTACTGAGGTAAGACTGACTGGTCTGTAGTTCCCTGCCTCCTTCTTGCTACCACTCTTGTGGAGCGGAATCACATGAACCCTTCTCCAGTCTTCTGGGACCTCTCCTGTGATCAGAGACTCACTAAACAGTTCTGATAATGGCTTTGCTAGTTCCACCCTTAGCTCCTTTAGTACCCTGGGATGTATGCCATCAGGGTCCATTGCTTTGTCCACCCTGAGCTTATTGAGTTCTTGTAGGATCCTTTCTTTTGTGATGGGACTAGTGCACACCTCCCTCCCCCCTGTGTCCATGATGCTGAGCTGTGGCTCCTGCCTTACCTTCTCTTCAGTAAATACTGAGCATAAGTATCTATTTAGGATATATGCTTTTATGTGGTCCTCCTCCTCACATGCCCCCTTGTCCCTTTTGATCTTAGCAATACCCCCTCTGGACTTTCTCCTTTCACTTATGTATCTATAGAAAGTCTTGTCACCTTTTTTTACTGTTTGTGCAAGTGTTTCCTTGGTTTGGGCCTTTGCCTGCCTTACTGCCTTCCCTGCTTCCCTTAGAGAAGTTTGGTATGCCCCCATCCTCATCCTGCTACATTCCCTTATATTTTCTGAAGGCCAGCCTTTTGGCTCTGACCTTTTCTGCTACTGTTCTTGAGAACTAAAGTGGTTTCCTTCTTCTCTTGCACTTCCTTTTCTCTCTAACACAATGGAATGTTGCTTCAAGTATTGCATCCTTAATGCTTGCCCATTTTCCTATACCCCCTCACCTGTATTTCTTTTTGCCAGGGCTAGCTTAACTCTGTTGGCCATCTTATCAAAGTCAGCTCCTCTGAAGTCCCATATTTTTGCCTTGGAATGGGATGATTTAGTTCTAGTGGTCAAGTTGAACCATACCTTGTGATTGTCACTGGCCCCCAGGTGGCCTACCTGGAGACCTGTGATCCTATCCCTGCTAGTTAGTACTAGATCTAGGATAGCTCTGTCTCTTGTGGGTTGTTGTACCAGTTGTTTGAGGCCCTCCCCCTGCAAGGAATCCATCATATGTCTAGTTCTGGCAGAGGTTCCTGCTGTTATTGACCAATCTGTATCTGGCATGTTGAAGTCTCCCATTATCAGAACCTCCCCTTTAGCTGTCATGTTTTGTATATCTTCTAACAGTGATGTGTCTATGTCCTCCCCCTGGCCTGGAGGCCTGTACACAACCCCAGTTTGTATGGCTGTCCCATTTCCTGTTTCCAAGGTGACTCACAGTTCTTCTGGCTCCTTATGTGTATTCTGAATTTCTGTAGCTTCGATATTTTCATTGACATAAAGGGCCACTCCACCCCCTCCTTTTTGCACCTATGTCTCTTCTGAACAGTACATTGCCAGGTACTGAAGTCTCGCAAGTGTGGTTACTGGTAAACCATGTCTTGCTAATGGCTACTATGTCCAGTTTAGCCTCTGTCATTATTGCCTGCAAGTCTGGGATCTTGTTTCCCAGACTGTGAGCATTTGTGTACATGACTTTCCATTGGCCAGATTTGGTGTGTTAGTTGTTGGGCAAGGTCTGCCATTTCCACTGTGCATTTTATGGGGAGCCAGACCTTTTTCCTTTCCTGGTGATGCAAATGAACTACAAACATACTGAACTCCTGTTTGACCACTAGCTGGGGGTTCTTCCCATTTGACGTATGGGGTGCTGCAGCTCTCCCCATTTGCTAGTTTAAATATTCTACAAAGATGTCAAACTTCTGCCCAATGCACTGACTTCCTCCTTAGTCAGATGCAGTCCAGCAGATTTAAAGAACTTTCACTCCCAAAACTGTTGCCAGTTCCCTACAAATTTGTGTCCTTTTTCCTGGCACAAGCCCTTGAGCCACATGTATAGCTCCCCTATCTCCTCTTCTCTGACCTTCCATCCATCTGCCCCCCTCTCCCAACCTGGCAGGATCTCAGAGAAGGAGATGCTGGATGAAATGAATGATAGTTTGTCACCCAGCCTTGTCAGATGTTCCTTGGTTTCCACAACCAACTGGCTGGCAAGATCATTAGTCCCTATGTGTATCAGGATGTCAATGTTGTCTCCTGCTTCCTGAACAATTTTAGCAATGTGGTCAGTGTCTTTCCATGCTGAAGTACCTGGGAGAAATCTGACCATTACCCCTGGCTGGAGACAGGTATCAACTCCCTGAATCATGGAGTCTCCTATGATAAGAAGTTTTTTGGATTTCCTTTTTGCTTTTTTTTTTGGTTTTGTTCCTGATTTGGGTGAGTTTTGTTGTGCTAGCTCCTGTGCTGCAATGTCCTGCTCTGCAGTATTCTCTGCCCCTTTCTTTGCTTTCAGAAATAGAGGCAGATACCTGTTTGTAGTTTTCATATGGTTTGTGGAGGTAATATGTTGGAGAGCACCGAGTGATGGGGCACCTGATTTGCCCCTCCTAACCACCTGCCAACCTCCTGGATCAACTACTCTTTGTGGTCAAGGTGCTTCTGTTGGATGTTGGGGAAATGGTGGGTGGTTCTTATACTATATTTCCTTTTGAATATGCATTTTGAGGCACACAGTCTATGCCCATGCTGCCTGGAGCTGTGCCCTTAGATCTCCAATGGCCTAGTATGTAGGACAGTGTCTTAAATCCTGTAAAACTGCCCTTCTGAAAAGTGTTCCACAGTACCTGCAGTTAATGATATCCATTCCAGATAAGTTGCTGGGTTTATAACCTGGTCAGAGTAATTAGACGGAAGAAAATGAAAGCAAAAGTTTGATTTTGTGCTTTTTTTTTATATAACTTGTTATACCAAGTTAAATTACTAGTGCCCCTGTAAATGAGGTCACTGTGTGAATACCCCTCTGATCTGCCTCTTCCAACTTTGGTACAGGAAATGTCACAACTGTGCTACCCTATAAAAGGAGTGTGGGGTGGTTGGGGATGTGGGTGAGTGGTTGGAACCTTCCCCTGCTGAAAAAGAAGAACCACGGATGAAAGAAACAAGGAAGTATGAGCAGAAACAATCAGCCAGCAACAAATGCAGTAGTCCTGAAAACTTATCCTAATGATAGATAAAGCTGTAAAATCTGTAAAGCACCACCTGTATTAATTTCACAGAAGATATACCTTGTAAGAAACACTTTGCTACAGAGAAAAATAAAGCAGTAACAGAAGATATACCTTGCAAAAGACAATTTAAATCAGAAGATTACAGCAGTAATCTGGAAGCACACACCTGTAGGCACACCCTGTAATAATGCAGCAGAAGGTATACCCAGCAACAGCAATTTGAATCAGAGAAAATAAAGCAATAAAATATTAGCAACAAACAGTAACATACATATATATATATATATATATATATATATATATATTTAAAAGCACAATGAGACACATCATGGTGGGCTTTAAGCTGAGATAAAAGCATTTTCAGGGGCAGGAGGTCCCTCCTCCTGCAGTGCTGGACCTCACTGCACCCCTATACATGAGTTTGTGTATGCTACTGCAAGATATTTTTGCATTGGCTAATGCCAGGACATATTGAATTCCTATTTACAATTTCCTGTCTCTTTAACCTTTTTTCTAAAGAAGTGTTGTTGCATTACCAAACTCTACAAATTTATAACAGAGAATAAGTTTAAGAAAATATTCTTCTGTAAGATTCCAAGCTAGCCAATCAAGTACCCTCTGGAGACAGCCCACCAGTGGAAGGATTACTGTTTTAAAGATCCTTAAATTTCATACTTTACATTTTTTCAGAGTTATTTATTTATTTATTTTAAACAACTTAACACAACACCCTCGCTAGAAGCACAGTCCAGGCCATGCCTGAAAATAGGCATTCTTATGCCTAGTGTACCCACCCAGTTATCAAAAGCAAATAAATAATAATTGTCCATAAAAGGAGATAAATGCATTTTTCTGGGTCTGGAACTCCCTCCTCCTGCAATGCTGAACCTCACTGCACCCCTGGACATGAGTTTATCTCAGACTAATGTGCTCTGACTCATATCTTATTGGTTGGTTTGCATAGTCCTTGAGTGGCCGAGAATTGAAGCTAAGTAGTTCTGGAACTCTGTGGATATTTGATGTGTGCGTGTGTGTGAATTTGTGTGTGTGAATTTGTGGATGTCTCTGTGGAACATTGTACATAATGTTACTGCAGGATATATTTTTGCATTAGCCAAGCCCAGGGTGTACTGTTTTCCTTTTTACAAGTTCCTATCTTTCTAATCTTTTTGCCGAACAAGTCTAGTTCCATTCCCGAAGTATGGAATTAATTTCTACAAGTTTATAATACAGAACAAGTTTTAAAAAAATATTCTTCTATAAAATTCCAAGGCATCCAGTTAATTATCCAAGAAAAGGTTTTGCAGGTCATTAGAATGATACAAATATGCAGTATTACATTATTTTTGTAAATTAAAATGCCACACTTGCAACTCATTGTCCAAGATTTAAAACAGAGAATGCTATACTGTATTTATGTTTTACAAATTATTTCAAAGTACTCCCTTTCCACATAGGGCTCCACTCCTCTTCTCAAGATTACCTGCCCATCTCTTTCCTCCCTGCCCTTTTGCTATCTCAGATCTCTCCCTTTCTCAGCTATGCTGTGTTCTTTACCCTTTCCAGCCTGCCTTCCATAAAACACACTCAACAGTCTTGTGCTTTTTGTGTCTCACTGACTCCATCCTGAAAGGGATGGAACAGGGGCTCTTCCCTTCTTATAGTGTTTTTGACCCCACAAAGACATTTGGCAGTGAATCCCATTTCACCAAACTGACAAACCCGTGGTGTGGGTTAATCTGACAAAGTAGTTAGATCTGCTCCTACCTTTGTAATCATCCCCAGTTTGTACAAGTAGGAGATTTCTTCCATTTTCCCATATCCTATAATAGTCTCCCCTAGGGCTGTATCCTGGGCTCCATCCTATTTTGCATTTTCCTATATGACCTCACTTCACTATGGCTCTCTCCACACATCTACATGTATGCAGATAACACTGTACATTTTGACATCAGAGCCATGATCTTGATTTGGAACTTGCTCTTACACTCAAATCTACAGTTGCTTACTGCTAAAAGTACAGTCACCCTGATCTGTAGCAAGAAGCACCTTGCCAGATACAACACTACCCCTGTCTTCAGAACTTGTTTTCTTTAGCCAAGTCCAAGACATACTGTATTCCAATTTACAACCACCTGCCTCTTCAGACATTTTGCTGAGCATGTCAAGTTGCAGATCCAAAGTATTGAATTAATTTCTACAAATTTATTATAGGGAAAAAAGTATAAAAAATAATATCCTTCTGCAAAAATCCCAAGCTACAGTATCTAGTCAATTTATCCTAATAAAGGTATTGACGGTCATTATGATACAAACATATTAAAATCATTGTTGTGAATTAAAATGCCACACCTGCAAATTATTGTGCAAGATAGATTTTACATTTAAAACAGAGAGTGCTATATTTATTTTTTTAATTAGTTTCAAAACCCTCCCTCCCTCTCCTCATAAAGGTTGACTGCTCTTCCTCAAGATTACCTGCCCATCTCTTTCCTCACTGCCCATGTGAAAGTACAGCAAAAACATGTCCTCCCTCAGATCACTCCTTTTCACAACTCTGTTCTGTTCTCTACTCTTTCCAGTCTGTCTTCTGTAATGCACACTCAGCAGTGTTGTCTTTTTTGTGGCTCAATGACTCCATCCTGAAGGAAATGAACCAGGGGCCATTCAATTCTCATAGCTTTGTTGACCTCACAAAGACCTTTAACAGTGTATACCATCCCTCTAACTTGATAAACCCATGGGGCATGTCAATGTGATCCAGAAGTTAGTTGGATCTGCATGTACCTTGTTTGATTGACCCCCAGTGTGTCTGATTAGATGCTTTCTCCCCCCTTTCCATTTCCCACAGGAGTCCCCAAGGGCTGTATTCTGGCTCCATCCTATTTTACATCTTACAAAATGACCTCCCTTCACTATGAATTTCTTTGCACATTTGCATGCATGCAGTCAACACTGTATCTTTTGACTACAGAGCCTCAACCTTCAGTTGGAACTTACTCTTCCACTCCTATATTCTATTGTTTATTATGAAAAATACAGTCTCCATGATCTTCTGTAGTAAGACCTACCTTGCCAGGTTTAGCACCACCCTTGTCTTCAGGATTCTTCTTGCATTAGCCAAGTCCAGGACAAACTGTATTCCTATTTGCAAGCTCCTATCTATTTAAACTTTCTTGACAAAAAGTCTAGTTGCCTTTCCAATGTATGGAATAAATTGCTACAAGTTTATAGTAGGGAAAAACAAATTAAAAAAGCCAAAAAAGAACCTCAGCACAAAAGCACTGAGACTAGGATTACCAGAAAGGGCACTGGCAATAAAGCTAGATTTCAAGAAAATGTAAAATTACACATATTCCCCACAATGCAAAGCAAGTATATGCAAATCACCATGAAGGAATGATGAAGCAGTCATTGCTTGGTCCCACTAGTTTAGGCCATGGTGGAGCTCAAAACTGGAAAGCAATGTACAGTAAAAGTCAAAGAACCTCTGCACAAAGTCACCGATGCAAGGGTTACCTGGAAAGCCAAGTTTCAAGGAGAAGTGAAATTAAGCATTGTGGGAAGTATATGCAAATCACCATGAAAGAGTTTAGGCCAGTGGTGCACAACTTTTTTTTGTGGAGGGCCAGACTGAAAACTTGTGTCAAGGCCAAGGGCCGCTAGCTGATGGTCACTGTAAAATGGCTCAAGGTGACAAATGTCCAGTAAGACATTATTAAATGTACACATAAAATAAATCAACACATATATCTGTCTGTCTGTCTGCCTGTCTGTCTGCCTATCTATCCATGTTACTAAAACTAAAACTAAAAACAAAATCAAATAAACAAAGGCTGCAAGGGGAAACTGCTAGGTCCTCAGGGACCACAGACAGCTGCTGTGGGGGCTGATTGTAGCCCCCGGGCCATATGTTGTGCATCACTGGTTTAGACTGATTCCATAAGCAAGAGTTTATGGTGCCAAATGGCCTCTCACATATTCTGCTTAAAACAAACCCCATCTAAACCCTTCATAGTAATTTGCATATACATATCAAAATACATTTTATTATGGGGATATGTGAAATGTTTAAAACAGAATATTCTTCTGCAAAATCCTAAACTAGACAATGCATTTATCCAAATATAGGTTTTTCAGATCATTAGAATGATACCAACATGCATTAAATTGTTATTGGGAATCAAAATGCCACCCTGCAAATCATTGTCCAACATGGGTTTTATATTTAAAGCAGAGAATGCATATGTATATATATATTAACTTTGGAGCCTTGGTCCCCAAGTTTCCTGAAGAAGACCTAAGGTCGAAATGTAGATTTTTAACTCTATTTTCTATTTTCAGTGTGCATTTAATATAATCATTTTGTTTTGCTATATATATGTGTATATATACAGGTTAAAATAAATTCTTGTGGTGGTGACTTATGATATTCAAATAGCTTTGAGAGTCACAAAAACTTAATGCCATTGCAGCTTGAATATGATATATATTTTTAGACTAATGTAAAGTATGATTAGTGTTTGTACCTGATTTTGAATTAATATTTTTTATATATTTCTAGAACTATTACTAGACATCCTAAGGAAAGGAAGAATAGTCCCTGAAACATAGGAAATAAATCTATATCTGGATGTTACTTGTAAAATAATAAAAAGATAGCGAATTATATACATTTTGGTGAGCGGACCAGTCATCCCAATCTCTCAGAGTATATGTTTTACAAATTATTTTCAAAGTCCTCTTTCTTCATATAGGGGTTGACCCCACTTGCCCAAGATTACCTCTCCATCTATTTCCTCCCTGCTTTTGCAAATGTGCAGGAAAAAATGCTGTCTCTCAGATTTTTCCTATGCTCAGGTCTGGTCTGTTTTCTACTCTTTCTAGTAAAGAGTAGTTTCTGTAAAGCACACTCAACAGTGTTGTCCCTTTTGGGGCTCACTGGCTCCATCTTGAATGGGAGGTACCAGAAACTGTTCACTTCTTGTAGCTTTGTTGATCTCACAAAGACCTTTAACACTTTATTCCATCCCCTCCAACTTGACAAACCCATGGGGTTGGCTCCATTTGACCAAGCAGTTAGCTGGATCTGATCCTACCTTTTTGATAAACCCAAGTTTGTACAACTATAGTAGGTGTTTTCTCCCACTTCCCATCTCCTTTAGGAATACTCAAGGGTTCTATCCTGGGCTCCATTTTATTTTCTATCTTTCTAAATGAGCCACTTCATGTTGAATCTCCTTGTAAATCCACATGTATGCAGATAACACTGTACATAATGACTATGGAGCCTCGGTCCCTGAGTTGGAACTTACTTTTCTGTGTGATACTGAAACAAATCAGTGGTAGTTCCACTCAAATCTACTATTGATTATTACTAACAAGACAGTCTCCATGATCTTTGGTAGAAAAAAGCAACTTGATGGGTTCCACAGCACCACTGTGTTCAGGACTCTTGTTGGCCCCCCAACATGAAGAAATTTACCATTTCAAGTACTTTGGGGTACGGCTGGATGGAAGCCTTGACATCTCCTTCCAATCTACTGCAAAGCCAATCCCTTGATACCTTGGTTTCACTGAACACTGACATTCTGTGGCTATGCTTAAGGTCCCAAGATCAAGCACTATTAGCAATTCCCAAATGCTGTACTACATTGGTTAACCTTGTCTTCTCAGAGTTTGTGCCTTAGCTCTGGAATGATCTTTCTTCTGATATGCATGATAACCTGAGTCGCCAACTGTTTAGAAACAATCTCCGAAAACATGTGCTTCAGTTGTACATCTGTTCATGTACCCAAAATGGAATATTGCACTAAAGGTATGGTTGTTTGATTATTGATTATTAACTTTCTATCTATTTCAGTGTGCTTTGTCTTTGTTATCATTTTTGTTTCTTCATTGATCAGCTTTTCACATTTACTGTCATTGTATTTAGATCATTTATTAAATTCAATGCATTTCCTGCATTGGTATTTCTGCTGTGGTTTGTTCTATATTTCTTACTGTCTACTGGAATTCTACTGTGTCTTGTGTTGCGTGGAATCTTCAAAGTCTGATGGAATGGAATTCCATAACATTTCAGAACATTCTGCCTAATTCCACAAAGTTCTATCAGTAGCAGAATTCTGACATTTCAAAAGCAAAATGGCTTCTGTGGATTACTAATCCACAATTTACATAAACTGCAGCTTCTTTTTCCAAAATCAGAGGGAAAGTATTCCATGATTTACATTACCCATAGAAACTTATTTTGCAGTTTACAGAGACATTTTTTTAAAACCCACAGAATTAAAAAAGTAATTCCAAGAAGAAGAATTGTAGAAGCAAAATTGCCATTCCGCAGGAATTCTGCCAATGGAATTCTGCATTCCGCACATCTCTAATAGTTTCTGTACCCATTTGACTGTATACTGTAGTCCTGATCTATTTATATTCTGATGTCTTGCTACCTATGTTAACCTTCCAGGTTGTGCCACAACATAGGCAATTACTTTGTCTTGTGCACTTACCTGACAAGGAAGAACTAAATAAATAAATATTGATGCTATTAATAAAAAGTTCCACCCCAAATACCACACACACTGGGAGAGTGTCCTTAAGATGATTCTCTTGGTGTTTCATTATGCAAATGTGTTGTGCATTGCTGCTCCTAAATCTACCTTGAGCAACCTGGAAACTGTCTTCAGCATCTTCTGTTGAAGAGCTTGCAACTGTCCAGCCTGCAGCCTCAAGTACTACCTTTACTCAGACTGTCTCTTATTTCTCAAAATTCCTAGTGCCAATTTTACTACATTTCAATACCCTCAAAATTCTATTTTTGCTCTCTTTACATAGAAACATAGAATTTGATGGCAGATAAGGACCACTAGGCCCAGCCAGTCTGCCCATTTCCCTACCTAATGGATAAGCTGCAGATCCTAATTAAGCAGCAGCCTACTTCTTTGTACCCCCAACCCCTAGAATTGCCTTATGACTGTTTCATGCATGCTTGAATTCAGCCACAGTTTTTGATGCCACAACCTCCTCCGGAAGGCTGTTCCATGCATCCACAACCCTCTCTGTGAAAAAATACTTCCTTACATTACCTCTGAGCTGCCCCCCATCTTCAAATTGTGCCCCCATGTTCTTGCACACCTCTTTTTTTGAAAGATGCTACCCTCTTGGACTTTGTTGATTCCCTTGAGGTACTTGAACATTTCTATCATGTCCCTCCTCTCCCTCCTTTCCTTGAGGCTATACATATTAAGCTCCTTTAGTCTCTCTTCATATGTCTTCTGGTGCAGACCCTGCACCATTTTAGTTGCCCTCCTCTGGACAGCTTCTATCTTGTCTATGTCCTTGCGAAGATTGGGTCTCCAGAACTGCACACAGTACTCCAGATGGGGTCTCACCAGCTGTCTGTACAGAGGGATAACAACTTCCTGTTTTCTATTGGTGATGCCTCTCCCTATGCATCCCAGTATCCCCCAGCCCTCCTTACTGCCCTCTCACATTGCTTGCCCACCTTTAAGTCATCTGATATGACTACCCCCAGGTCCCTTTCCATTTTTGTTGTTGTTAGTATCTCACCCCCCATTGTGTACTCTTCCCCTGGGTTTTTGTTTCCCAGGTGCATTACCTTGCACTTCTTAGCATTGAATCTAAGCTGTCATACATTTGACCATTCCTCTAACCTTGCCAAGTCCCTTCTCATCCTTTCCACCCCACCTTGTGCATCAACTCTGTTACAGATCTTTGAGTCATCTGCAAAGAGATACTTTTCCTTCCAGTCCCTCTGCAATGTAGCTTATAAAGACATTAAAGAGGACCAGTCTAATACTGAACCCTACGGTACCCACTAGTAACCCCCTTTCTTCAGAGTGGACTCCATTTACTATTACCCTCTGTGTCCTATTCTCCAGCCAATTCTTTACCCAGGCTATCATCTTGGGACCCACTCCCAGGCTGGCTAACTTGTATATTAATCTTTTGTGTGGGACTGAGTCAAATGCCTTGCTAAAGTCTAGGTAGGCCATGTCCACAGCCCCTCCCTGATCTACTACTTTGGTCACCCAGTCAAAGAAATCTATTAGATTCATCTGGCATGACCGTCCCACAGTGAATCCATGCTGCCTTGGGTCCTGTGCCCCTCTGGCCTCTAGGTACTCAACAATTCTCTCCTTCAGAAGTGATTCCATCATTTTCCTTATCACTGAGGTTAAACTAACAGGTCTGTAGTTTCCTGCTTCTGCCCTGCTCCCACTTTTGTGAAGGGGAAACACATCTGCCCTCCTCCAGTCCTCAGGTACCACCCCATCCTCTTATGATTTGTTAAAGAGGGTAGTCAGTGGTGTCACTAGTTCTACCCTTAATTCTTTTAGAATTCTGGAATGAATGCCATCAGGCTCCATTGCTTTGTCCACCTTCAGTTTTAGGAGTTCTTTCAGAACCCTTTCTTCTGTAAATGGGCTGGTATCAACTTCTGTATCCAGAGTGTTTCTTTTGTTTGTTTTAGGTACCTCCCCCTCTTCATTTGTAAATAATGAGCAAAAATATTTGTTTAGTATCTCTGCCTTTTCACCGACACCCTCTGCCCACTCCCTTCCCTTTATTAAGCCTCACTATCCCTCCCTCCCTTAGTCTTCCTTCGCTCTCTGAGGTACCTAAAAAAGGATTTATCCCCCTTCTTAACTAAGTTGGCTATCTTTTCCTTGGTTCACGCCTTTGCTGTTCTGACTGCCTTCCCAGCTTCCTTTTGCTTTAACTGATACAATTCTCTGTCCTGCTCCTTCTGTGATTCCTTGTACTTTCTGAATGCTTTATTTTTCTCTTGAATCTTCACTGCCACATCCTTTGAGAAACATAGTGGTTTCTTACGTCGTTTTGTTTTGCTTATTTGCTTCACACAAAGGCTTGTTACCTCTGCGATGGCAGTTTTTATTATTCCCCATTGTTCTTCCACCCCTTCTTCCTGCCCATTTTCTAGTGTTACCTCTCTTTCATCCTCACCTGTAACTTCTTCATCTCTCCCCAACTTATGTGACTCCTATTTCTTTGCTGTTCCACAGTTCAAAACCTCTACTGGACAATCTTCCTTCACCACCTGCTGTCCCATAATCTAGAACAACCTCCCTCTGGTCCCCATATATCCCCTCGTCCCTGTCCTTTAACTCATTCAGGCCTAGAGACGTCTGTAGGTGGCGTCTGAAAGCATAGCCACTCAGGACAATAACGCCTGTAGACGTACTTAACTGACTTTCACTCAGGCCTAGAAACGTCTGAGGAAGTCAGCAGTTTTTAACTAACTATTAAACAAACCAAAGTGCTTAGAACTGAATGCATAGCACCATTAGAAAGGTAATTTGGCTTAGAACAATTTTGCTGCAGATACTTTGTGTCTATCATGTATACTTTAGGAGTTATTCATATTTGTTTAAGGTATGGTGTGCATGGCTAACATTTGTCTCTCAAGCCTCACCTTAGCACATTGAATAAATCTGAAAAAACAGTTTTTTGGTATTTCAGCTACTATAAAATTAAAACTAAATGGATTACAATTGATTGCATAGCACCATTAGAAAGGTTATTTTGTGCTGAACAATTTTGCCACTGATACTTTGTGTCTACCACATATACTTTAGGAGTTATTTGCATTTGTTTAAGGTATGGTGTGCATGGCTGACATTTGTCTCTCATGCGTCACCTAAGCACCCTGAAAAAAATCAGAAAAAAATCAGTTGTTTGGTATTTCAGTTAGTATAAAATACAAACTAAATTGATTACAACTGATTGCATAGCACCATTGGAAAGGTAACATTGTGCTGAACAACTTTGCCACTCATACTTTGTGTGTAGCACTTATGGTTCAAGAGGTAGTCACATTTGTTTGTGGCATGCTGATTATGGCTCGATTTTGCTTAGAAAGGCCCAGGATGCAGTGCTAAGAGTGTACAGGGCACAAGTGGTAGAAGTCTCAAAGAGCTCTTGTGGTGTGAATGAGTTAAAGTCCTCCTTTTGTAACTTCTCCACTCATACTTGCTCCTGCAGCTAACCATCCTTCTGCCATCTCCATCTTCCTCAAACACCATTTCCACCTCCTCTTCATCTGCTACTGTCTACTTCTTTTACTCCTTATTGGTAGCTTGTCTACCTGGTGTTGCCCTTACATGCCAACACTCTTTCACCCTACTTTCTGGGATTGCCCTCACCCCCTAGAATTTACCCCTGCTACCCTGCCATGCAGCATAATTTTGTTCCTGTGACACTGTCCTTATCATAGTTTATGTTATCTGGGTTCATTGAACCTCTGCCACTGCTAGTTATTTTTAATTTATTCCCATTTACACTATACTGTATATGGAATTGCTGCTTTCTGTCTGTTTTTTATTGTATCTGTTTTTGTTTAATTTATTATTTGATTTTGAATGTTTGGTTTCCTGTACTCTGTTGCTGCAACCTTTTTTCCCTTTGCCATATTTGGAAATGAGCCTTGGTTCAGTGTAAAGTACTTGTTATTTACAAATTTGCAAATACATATAAAATCTGAATTTTGTCTCCCATGCATTTTTGAAACACAGTATTTTATCCAGTACTGAACAGAACAAGCATTTGTCAATGCTGAACGTTCGCTTGCAGGTATTTGCAGTGGTATTTGGCACTTGGACATGGCTTAAAAAAATCAGTGACAAAGAAGTACAAGCATTTGTCAATGCCGAATGTTGCTTGCTTCTATGTGCTGTTTAGGTATCTGGAAGTCATTGGAGTGCAAATATTGAAAAATCACGAACTTACGAGCGTGAGGAGGAACTGCCAATGCACGCTTGTAAAACAGTCATTTTTAGAATTTTTTACTAAATTTTCAACATAGCCATTTTAAGAGCTCTGCTCATGAACAGTGTCACTGTGATTTTCTTAATGTGTCCCATACATTGATTTTGCACACTGACTGCGCCATTGTGCACTACATGGGCAGAAACATGTTTTGGGCAGGATATGAAAAACAACAGCTGCACAGCTCATAAGGAGGTGTGGTAAAATGGAAATGTTGAAAATCTGGAGTGAAAATATTGAAAATTTGCAAACTTACGAGTGTGCGTAGGAACTGCGCAACGCACGCTTCTAAAACAGTCATTTTTAGGAATTTTTTCACCAAATTTTCAACATAGCCATTTTAAGACCTCTGCTAATGAACAGTGTCACTGTGATTTTCTTAATGTCCATACATTGATTTCGCACACCAACTGCGCCATTGTGCGCTACATAGGCAGAAACACATTTACGCAAGATGTGAAAAATGACAGCTGTACTGCTCATAAGAAGGTGTGGCAAAATGGCAATGTTGAAAATCTGGAGTGAAAATATTGAAAATTCGTGAACTTACGAGCCTGCGTAGGAACTGCGCATAGCACGCTCGTAAAACAGTCATTTTTTGGAATTTTTGCACCAAATTTTAAACATTGGGTTTTTGGGACCCTTTGTCATGAATGATTCACTGTCATGGCATTATTCAGGCCCGAAGGATGATTTCACGCAGTGACTGTGCAGTGACTGCGAAATCACCCTTCAGGCCTGAATAACGCCATGACAATGACATCATTCATGAGAAGGGGTCCCAAAAACCCCATGTTGAAAATTTGGTGCAAAAATTCCAAAAAATTCCTGAGATATGCAATAAAGTTGAAAAAAACCCTATCTAGCCCATTATACAGCTTACCGGCATTTCCTCAGTTCGCGGTCGGCTTTGAAGAGTGCAGACGTGTTCCCGGTCCACCGATGATCGTCGCGCCGAGCTCAGGAGGTAAGTATGGGATGGGGGTGTGGGGAGGCAGGGTGCGCAGTGAGTGGGTGCGGGTTGTGGGAGGGGGTCGGGGAGACTGCGTGGGACGGTTTTTAATTTACAGGGTTTTTTTTTTTTTACAATTGACGATGCGGGACGTTTGCCATGCTGGGGTGGGCTCCCAGCATGGCAGAAGATGGCTGGGGTGCCGTGGAGCTGATGAGGGATTGGGAACCCCGATCGGCAGACAATGCGGGACATTTGCCATGCTGGGGTGGGCTCCCAGCATGGCAGAAGATGGCTGGGGAGGCCGTGGAGCCAATGGGGGATTGGGCACCTCCGTCGGTAGACAACATGGGACATTTGCCACGCTGGGGTGGGCTCCCAGCATGGCAGAAGGAAGGCTGGGGGCCGTGAAGCCGACCGAGTTAGGCACCCCCGTTGGCAGGCGCGGGGCGTTTGCCACGCTGGGTGGGCTTCCGCCAGGCAGCAAAGATTTGGGGTGGGCGGTAGACGCTGGTGTTGTAGTGACAGCGTGGTTTTGAAGAGAAGACCACCGCTGTCATACACAGCACCACGTCCGATTGGTGCAGGACTGCCACGCCTGCTCAATGGAGCAGGGGATTGCAGGGGAGGGGCACACCTCCAAAGTGTCCCATTCTCCCAAGATGTTCCTTACACATGCGCACAAGCGAACATAAAAATGAAACCCCAAAATAAAATACTTGAGATAGGAAAATAGGATCTGCTTGAAATGGCAGAGTATTGATTTTAAAACATCCAGAATTCTAGAATAAACAACATTACAAATATCTTTCTGACTATATTTTGCATTGTGTGTTTTTACTATGACAACAGCTAACAGGAATTATATAAACAGAAGTGAACTGCACAAAATCTAGAATATATCTTTATAGAATAAATGAGGAACATTAGTAACACAAAGACTCTTGAATAGTAACAATAGAGGGCAGCAAAATGACTGCAAAATTAAAACTAATAATTGAGAGACTATAAGAAACATGAAGTGTGAAGTATTTATAATAGTACTCCATATACTGTGTTGTTAGCTTAAAGAGGTTCTATAGAGGAAACTTTAAAAACTAAACTACTGACACCACTGATTTATTTTTAAAGGAACTGTATTGTTGGAATTAGGTGCATCAACCCAATATTCCATCATGTGCCTAATTCTATTTTATGAGTTGTAGATGTAAAAAAATCACAAGAGCCTTGCATTGCAGCCATTTCATGATCATGCCCAGTGTCTCTATAGAGCTGTGAAATTAAAAATCAAATGACAGGTTTTTGCCAATATCTAAGCAGAGCACTATGTGAACAAGATATTTAGATTTTTCATCCAGTGCAGACTCATAATGATAAAACAAATGTCAATATCCAGTGACAGTACTGTTAGTTTTGCTGCTGGGTATGTGATTCAGTGTGACAGAGAATCAAGGAGTCTGCGATACCATAAGCTGAATGAAAGTGGATAATGCTGGGTATAGGTAACAACATCCTACCTTTTCAATGTCTATAGCTTCAAGAGAATAATGCAGCAGCTACATTACCAAGCATCAATGCCATACTTGAACTGTTAAGGACTGTTGAGGCTATTGGGAAAAAATAACCCTGACTACTTTACCTAAGGTCTTTTTTTGTTGGGAGTAAGGTGCAAAGAATGTTCCCGGTGGAGTACAATATATGGTTGCATAAAAATGGACTACTTTGAATTAGTCTGACATTGCCAGCTTTAATCATGTCACAAAATCTGTCAAGGTCTAACAGAATCAAGAAAGTAATTGAAGTCGAGTCTTTTCAGTCTTCTTGCTAACATGCATGTTATCTCTGCTTTAATAAATGACAATTTAATTGTACCTGCTCTAGTGTTAAGGGTCAAGCTCATATTTTATTCTTCTAAGCCTTGCATTCATTTTGAAAGCTTGTCAGCCACTTTCATTTATACATTGTTATACCTGTCTGCCTTCTTGAAATGAGATCTATTTTTATGCAAAACAGAGTTCTAATTGTTTTTTTTTTTTCAAATGTCTGCATGTTGGTCATGATACAAAGTTGTAGTTCACAGTATTATAAAGAAATTTCCTGCTTCTACCTCCAAAAAACAATGAATGTACAATCCCTTAACAGAATTCTAATTTGTAATTACATTTTCATTACTCTGTTTCATTAGTAGTGGACATATTCCTTGTTATGATTATAAATGTATATCTAAGCATTTTTCCCATGAAAGGACAATCAAAAGTACACTTTTCACAGATGCAGGGGAAAACACATTTTTCAACTATAAGGCACCCAATCAACTGGTGTAAAAAATAACACGCAGCTAACTTTCAGGATCTGATTCATTCCTATGAGTTAGAAAATACATATAAAAGTGTAACATGTAAATACAAATTACATAATCACACAGCATAATATTTTTCTTTATTCTTCACTAGGCCAGGCTGACATGATTTATAGGTAGTACAACCTGTATTAAAATAGATCATAAAGGAGAACTGCACTGATCCTGTAAAACAGTTTTCCCATAGGAGCTACTACATGTTTTTAATTCCACAAGTAATTTTCCTGTAGAAGCTGTATTTAAATACTAGTTAATAATCTGTTATTGTTCTATATTTCCAAATGTTTAGTAGACTCAGTGGGTGTTTATGAATTGTACATGTGTGGTAAAGGACATATTAGAATGGTATGATGTAGTTTATGTCCCTTCCAGTAACACAGATCTATAGGTGAATGCAGATGCATTGTGCTAACAGTGAAAGAGATGAACAAGGACTTAAACTTTATCATACAATTAAAAAATAGTCCTCGCCATCCTGTGTGTAAACCATAAACATACACTATGCTACCTATATGGCCCTTACCTGCTATTCAGTGGGACAGGGGGTGATACTCACCATGGTCCCTGCCCCCCAACCCCCAACCCCGGTGGTACTTAAACTGCACATGCACAAGTGTCCCTCGGGTGCTCATTTTTTTCTAATTGTAGTCACATGGCATCTGCTCCTTTCCTGCCTGCCCGTAGCTCTGTGGCCACATGGCTGCTCCCATTGCTATTGAATTATTTCCTTCTCCTCCTGTCTGTTGGCTCCTGCCTCATTCTGACTGGTGCTTCTTGTTCTGTCTGCTCTGTGTTTGCTGTGCCTGTTGTCTTGGTCTTCACTATCTCTCCTTGTTTCTGTCAGCTCCCTGTTCTCTTTCACCTTTTGTGACTATGATTCTAGTCACTTGCTGTCTGTCCCTTTATGCCCCTTTGGGCTTTATTCTTGTTGCTGCTTTTTCCCCCCTTTGTGCACTGGCTGCCTCCCAATGCTTCCCTGCTCCTCACTGGTATATCTAGCTGCTAGACTACTGTTACCAAAAGCCTGCTCCTTATTGGTCAGCCTACCTGGCTACAGATATAACTTTGTGTAGTTCTGCTCATTCCTGACTGCAGATTCTGCTGTTTTGTCATTTAAATTGTAATATGGTTGACTCAGGGCTTTGCCAGTTAGCTTTTGGCTTCCACTTTATCCTATCTTGAAGCACCAGTCTAAGTGTCCTCCTACTCTCATAGACCGGAGGTCCTTTGTGCTCCTGTTGCCGCCAAAGCCTGCTCCTGAAGAGTGGGCTCTCACTGACAGGAGTTTCTTTAGGCCATGCAGATGAACTTGGTGGCATGTCTTGGCCTTTTCCTCCCATTGCTAGGGCCCCTTTGGACATGCAGATCAACTCAGTGGCATTTTTTGGTCTTGTACACTTTGTATGGCTTCTGCTTCTTGAGGGGGCACCCTCTTTATGGGGGCCTCTTCAGTCATGCAGATTGACTCAGCAATTGCAATTGAAGAAATGTTCCCTGCATTTGCCTACATGTCACCTCATCTCTCTCTCTCTCTCTCTCTCTCTCTCTCTGTTCCCCTTCCCTTTTGTTTCTAATCAAGGATAGGCTTTTGCAGAGTTCAGGCTGAATAAACTCTGTTCAGATTATGCTACCCTCATCAAATTATACCTTGTAGGTGGGGTTCCTCTTTGAACTGTGAGAGTGCCCTTACGTCATGTCTGAATACCAGGCATCAGCACATGGTTTTATCCTGTTAGAGTGATAGAGTGAGAGTACTTCTCTACAGAAGTCCCCACCAAATTGGGCATCTAAATTACAGCATACAAGTCATCATTAATTCAAGCCCATGTTTGGAGGAATGTCAATATAGGCCTTGGTTCTCCATAGATTTCCTCCACCTGGGTTTTTTTCATTCTTCCTCTGTAAAGGTCATAATATAGTTATAGTTTCCACTGTGTTTGGAGAAAATTGATGGTGTCTTCCCTCTGTGTTTCATGGTCCATTTTACATTGGCTATGTTTGTCCTCTCTTTGGGAAGAAAGTGTTGCATCTATCAATGTTGTACTTATGGGCTTTATTCCTTAATCTGTGTTTGGTCTTGGGAACCTTGTGCCTGTGACACCATGTGGGGTAGAACCATTTCTTGAGGGTTTCTGCATCTTTATGGCACTCCTGCATGATGGTAGTCCCTGTAGCAGGGACAGAAAGTATAAGTTCAAACAACTTGCACAAACAGCCACTTTCTACTACCAACTACTGTACTCAGTCCTTATTCAGTCCTAACCATTCCTACATAAGAAGCCCAATGACCCTTTGAGTTGCAGGACCCTGCCCATGGTTCAATGAGGCAGCAGGTAACACTCGCCACCCCTCCCTTTCTTACTGGTACTTAGATCACGCATGCTCAAGCATTCCTTGGATGCAGTTTTTTTCATTGCCACCATCCTCCTCCCTTCTCTACCGGCAGCACCTTTCTCATGCATTTGGGATAGGCTTTCTTTCCTAAAGTGCTTTTATTCTTAGAGACCTTGTCCCTATGACACCTCAAGGGGTGGAACCCTTTCTTGAGGGTTATTGCATCTTTATGGCACACTGACAGGGTGCTGCTCCAGTTAGCAGGGATAGAGTGTAAACTAAAGTTCAAACAAGTTGCACTACTACTACCAACTACTCAGTCCTTGTTCAGTCCTAACCATTTCTACCTAAAGAGCCCTATGACCCTTTGAATAAGTATTTGAAAATCAGTTTTCATTGACAACACAGGCTTATACTATAGGCTAAAAGCAGTTCTACTTAAAGGGAGATTATTCCTTGCCCTGCGTTAAATGTACAGGTTCACACAAATGTTATTTGTTCTCTTTAAGACCTCCAAAGGGATCACATACAAAAGCAAACCAATTTGAATACTACCCTGTATTTGTACAAATAGGTCCAATAGTCTAGTGTCTTACTTACAGTACCTTCTTTATGGCACAGCATGGTTATTACCATTTAACTGTCACACCCACATATTGTATTACACAAAATGACAAGGGTGAGAGAATCAGAAAACCCTAAAAGTAGAATTTCTGAATGTGGAGAAAACCATATAGCAGTTAACCTTTAGTTGAAAATGGCTTACTGAAAATTCAGCTCCAGAAGGATCAGGAAGCAGTTAAGAAGTAACGTCTTTTTACCGTGTGTAGTATGTTCTCTTCGAATGTATAATGTTCTGTACTTATAGTCTGCCTCCTACTTGCTTATTGCCCATTTCCACTGCATAGTGACAACACCACAAAGTCTAAGTAACAGATAATTGAGTTGCATATTAGTCACTTCCATTTGGATTATGTTAAACAGAGCAAACTGAATTTCAGAATAATTGAAGTGCAATGTTCATCTTGGTTTGTACTCTAGTGTTCCTTCCAACTACGACTGGTTATTATCCTTTACTTTTATTCTTATGACCTCATTTGCAGCATGTAAAACTAAGGCTACATTTGCCACTGCACCACTGCTTTGTGCAAGACATCATTTAGCTTTCAGACAGAGCAATCGTGCCTTTGGGGCACTGGTGGATATTAATTATTAAGAATGTACACCCTTCAGCTTTCTAAATGTTTTCACCTTAACAATCATCCAATAATGAGTGAGGTGATAGCACATCCACTGTCATGACTCCTCAAGAGACTCCTGCCCACTAAATGCTCACAGCTGAATGTCAGCATTAAGAAAGGGAGTGGGGACTACAGAACATGCTGTGACCCTGTGGCATAATGCATGAACCAGAATGCATTGTGTTACTTTGCAGTTTATTCTGAGGTATGTATTACTGTATGTCCCAACAGTACTGCACACCTGTAGTCTCCCTCTTCTGATTGCAAATTCTGTGGGATGAGTAAGAATGGTCCAAGAAAAATTAAGATGGGTGCAGTGCACTGAGGAGGGAGAGCTTCAGCAGTGTGTAGGATCAGGAAGGCTTTTTAAAATGATAAGTAAAACATAACTTCAGATGCAATCAGATGCAAAATGGTCGTTGTCTAGGTACATTGAACAGACAGATCAGGCACCAAGCAAATGTGTGCCTGGCATGCCTGGCTGCTTGATGGCCCTGCTTTCTGATAGTAATTCAAAGAACCAGCTTTGGGTTGCTGTGTCAGAGTTTTCTGATACTCCCTATGCGACTGAGACTGAGAATCCAACTACCATGCACCCGTTGGCAGAAGTTTACAGGCTTCAGGGTGGTGTTCAGATACTTGTAACAGATGTCACTGCCACAATGGGTTAATATGGGCCAATTGTGAGAATCAGGCATGAATGTGAGGAAATGAGCATGCCAGCCATGTGGCTAGTTACAATGGAGGAGAATGTACTCATGGCAGTTGTAATCTGTGCCCAGTCTGGTCCTTCTATAGGTCCAGTGCCCTGAAAGGGGACAGCCAGTTCACAGGCAGCAGATGTGGGTGGGCATCTCAATAGCTGTGAATACAGCTAGCAGCTTTGCAGAAAGAATGCACAGGCTGCAGAATAAAAACAGAACACTGAAGACCTGCAAGGATTACTGGACATAAGCTACAGGTCTAGTGCAGACTAATGGTACACATTACCCATCCTGGACTGAAGCAAAGGATACATGCTGAGGCAGATAAGATTAGGCAGTATAGCGTAGTGGTTAAGGGCACTGAACTGCAAGCCTGGAGACCTGGATTTAAATCCCATCAGCCCCCACTTGCATACTGTGTGACCTTGAGCAAATCATTTAACTTCCTTGTGCTCCCAGGTCACACCTGGAAACAAGATCTGACTTAGTGTGCCTTTCCTGGTTAAATAATTTCCCCTTTCCCTTTCCCTTTCCTTAAGATCATTGGTGGAGGTCTGCTGTAGACTACCAGTACAGATTGCCATTTGCTGATGGAAGTGCAGAAGAAGGAACTGAAGAACTTGAAACCATCAGTTATTCAGACCTCACCTGGGATGACAGGACTAAAGACTAAAGAAGAAGCTAAAGACTATCCTGGTAGAAACTGTTGCTGGATTAAGCTGGTCTTGAACAAACTGAGAAGACAACCCCACTGCAGTTGACCATCAGATACATTTAAAATTTAGTGTATCACTCTCAGGTTGGGGTGGATGATGAAACAGCAGTTGTGGGGATTCTTTTTTCAATAAAACACATACAGTCACTGTGTAGTTAATCATCATCAAATACTAGACAGTCTTTAAACAGCACACAATTATTATGTAAACAGGCAGTCTAGACAGGGCACCAAATTAATAAGAAGCATTTACAAGGCAACAAACAAATAAGCAATCATTACAGGGCATCATACAAATAGGCAATCTTTTGATAGTATCACAGAGGCAAGGGTAGAAAGCTGCACTTACCCCTTGAAAGAACAGGCAAACACAATTTCTTCAATAAAGCTAATTTATTGCTTGAATTCCTTCATTCATGAACACTATAGTGGTAAATAAACAGAAAGTTATCGGGAACCTACCACTCCTTACATTTCACCCTTCATCAGAGGATTCTGATGAAGCCCCAGAAGGGGTGAAATGTAGCAGTGGTGGGTTCCCCATCACATTCTGTTTGTTTGCCACTACGGTGTTCATGACTGAAGGAATTCAAGCAATAAAGGAGCTTTATTGATGAAATTGTGTTTGCCTGCTCTTTGAAGGGGTCAGTGCTCCTTTCTACTCTTGCCTCTGCGATACTGAATGCTAAAAGGAAGCAATACCAACCTAGTGCACATCTACATCATTCCTGGAAAGTCTTTTGATAGTGTAAGTTGATGGTAGGTAACCTCTAAATTCAACATTTGTACTTTAAAATGTGGCAGTCTTCTGCAGGTGGGATAAAAAGGTACTGTCTCTTCAAGTGCTTGCTCTGCGGTCTGAATGGGATGCTGTGACCAATGAATGAATAATAATACCAATGAATGAATGTTAATATCAATAAATGAATATTCATCAGCTTCATTTACTAAATAAGATTATATAAAGCCACCACCTCTTGAATCAGCTCCTAAGAGAGCTTTTGTTACTCTTCCCTATTGATGGTTCTTCCACATTGCCATACCCACCCCACTATGTCTGCTCCCTAGTGGAGTTCTGCAAGATCTGCCCTATGAGTGGTTCTTGACTGGGGTGTGCCCTGCCTTTGTGTTCAGCTCCACTGTGGAGCAAGTCACTGCTCCACTGCCTGCAATTTGCTCCTGGGGGAACATCACATTTCCCCACCCTAACAGTGATCACTGTACAGTAGGTGGGCCTTGCTGTGCCTCAAACACATTACTACAGTGCTCTAGTCTGTGCTGTGTGCAGAGCTGTGCAAATACCTTTTTCTGAATATTCAGTATTCAGCAGCCAAATATTTGGGTATTCGGTATTTGTCTAGACCATGGAAAACACAATTTGAAAAAAACAGCCCCTTCTCCTCCTCAGCCCAAAACCCAGTAAAATTACATAGCCGTTGTCCCCCAACCTCTTTCAGCAGCCCAATGCCATCCTTCTTCCTCTCAAGCACTAACAATTATATTTATTTTATTAATTTTAACGAACAGTGTAAGTAAAAAAAAAAACCCCGATGAACAACCATCACAACCTGCCCACCTCCATGGCCGTCTGCCATCTTTCTTAACACTCGTTTGTGTCTAAAATCAAGTATTACAGTTATGTTACCTCCTCCCCACTCCCGGCAGCACCCTGATCTCACCAGTACCAGCACCCAATTCTCTTAATACAGAGAAGGCGACTGGCACAGATCCGCCCTCCTCCACTGCCAGCCGTCATCTTTCTTAGCACTAGTTTGTGTCTGAAAACAAGTGTTAGAGTTATGTCCTCCCCTGGCAGCACCCTGATCCGACCAGCACCAGCACCCAATTATCATAATACAGAGAAGATAACCGGCACAGACCCACCCTCCTCCATGGCCAGCCACATTCTCATCAATGAAAGTGCTGTCATGCTTACTCTCTCTGTACAGTAAAACCAACTGATCACATGATCAGTTGGTTTGACTACACAGAGAGAGCAAGCATGCGAGTGCTTCCATTCATGAGAATGTGGCTGCCCATGGAGGAGGGTGGGTCTGTGCCGGTTATCTTCTCTGTATTACGATAATTGGGTGCTGGTGCTGGTGGGGTCAGGGTTCTGCCAGGGGTGACAGGGAACATAACTGTAATACTTGTTTTTAGACACAAACAAGTCCTTAGAAAGACAGCAGCCACCTGTGGAAGTGGGCTTCTCCTGCCGGTCATCCATTAAGGGATTTTTTTTTATTTATACTGTTCATTCAAACTAATAAAAATAAATGTCATTGTTGGTGCTTGGGGGGAGGAGGGTTGCATTGGGCTGCTGAGAGAGGGTGTGGGAATGAGGTTTATATTTATTTTACTTTGTTTTGGGTTGGGAAGGAGGGTTTTCTATTTTTATTTATTATTTTTTTTTAATATTACAGCTAACCAGATATTGTTTCCTGAATATGAACAGTCCCCTATTCTTGAAAGGCTTCCAAATATTAGGAAGCCCTACTATTCTTGGTATTCAGAAAATAATATTCGGCCCCTGCACAGCCCTAGCTGTATGGTGTGGCATTATTAAAGAAAAAAAAAGTCCCATCCCTTTACAGCTGGCATCTTGCTGTGTTGGCACTACTCACTCACTGCCACTACCGTGCTGTGATGCTGGAAGGGATCACAGCTGCTAGACAGGTTGGAGGGAATGGCCTGTCACTGTTGCCACTCCTGATGGACATCAGTGCCATCTGGGTGCCACTGGAGAACAAAGAACTGTTGAACTACTGTCACACAACTGAAAAGGAAGAAGGAGAACAGTGTACATTCTGGACTGGCTCAGAAGACTGACAAAGAAAACCTGTCTGAAATCTTTCTTGAGGGTTCTAATTCTACCATGCTGAGCATTGCAAGCTACAAGACTCTGTCTTGAATCTTAAACAAATTCTATGTTCCTCCAGACAAACCAGCCATACACCACAGGTAAGTACAAGAAAGCTTTATTCTTTAATTATGTTATTCCTTCCAGTACTCCCTCTGTGAGAGCCCAGTGTTTTACCCATGCCAATCTTCTTCAGGGGAGAGGGGTTTCTGATCATTAAATATGAAATCTATATCAGTAAATATGTTTCAGTCAACTTATATATCACCCTTCAGTGCTTCACTAACTTATTTTACAACCTCATCTTCCTTGCCAAATGTTATACGTGTTATTTCCATTTTACATGGTTTCCCTGGTACAAACAATATCCCACTATCCCACTGTATAGTGTCATGCTTTTCAAATAACCAATTATTATTACATTTCCTTTCAGATTATCATATTTTTCTATGTACAGCATGAGATGACAGTCCACGCAGATCTAGTAGTGTTGTCTGTTATAGTTAGACTGCATTTGTTGTTCATATTTTTTACTTAACCAGGTATTTTAGGAAATACTTTTTTAGACCATAAACAAGTTTTATGTCATTCACATAATATGTTGTTACATTAAAAATATGACCAAAAAAGGCAGTCTAACTATGACAGATAGCACTAGTTCTGCATGAACTGTCACCTCATATTGTAGACGAATATGGTTATCTGAAAGGAAGTGTGATAATAATCAGTGGTTTGAAAAGCATGACTCTTCAATGGGATAATGGGATATTGTTTGTACCAGGGAATCCACCTAAAATGGGAACAAGGTATATAAAGTTTGGCATGGAAGAAGAGGTTGCATAACAAGTTAGTGAAGCACTGAAGGGTGATACAGCATTCTGGGTCCACAGGAGTCTACAAGTGCACTGTCATGCCCTGCATCCCTGGCTACTTTATTTTTGTGGGACCCCAAGACTCTGCTACTTTGGAGCACTACATAAGGACACTGTACCTTATTTTCAGGGTATGTACCACCTACCCACAGACATTGCATAACAGGCATATGGAAGAGGCTCCCACAGAATGAAACACATAGAAACATAAAATGTGTCAGCAGAAAAGGACCACCAGGCCCACCTAGTCTGCCCAGTATGCCTAGCAGGGCACTAGGACTTGGGTCTACCATCAAGCACTAAGCATTACTATGCCCACAATAAGACTTGGTGGTATGTAGGCATAAAAACACCAGTATGTCACACATTCACAAAAGGTACTAAGAGTATTACATGCTCTCTGTCCCACAGGTTCTATAGTGGAAACACGCAAGAGGTCCAGCACAGAATGACAACCACATAGAGGATGCCATGGTCATTGGTGACAAGATGATTCCTATCTTCCAAGAAGGACACCAGTGCATGTAAGCACAACCTAACATTGCACAGCACACACCCCTGCCCCTATCTGAAATGTCACAGAGCGTACAAGATGACAGCCTCATAGTGCACCCATCAGACATCTTGCACATGGGCATGTTACCAGAAACAACGTACACACAATCTTAGAACAGCATCACCCTGGAGGGCCCATATAGGGTCGTAGCTGCATGCACCTGGGAATAGCAGAAGGCAGGGGCTATAAATCATTCTCTTGGAAACATGACTGCTTTAACACTAGGGCTCTAGACAGCAAAGGACACCAACCTGAAAATGCACCACTTGTCCACAGAGAAGGGGACAACGTGCTTGGAGCTGGAAGACTTGTACACAGAACTGAATGAAGTATGAATGAAGCTTGGCTCGATATACAGGACTCAGGAAAGGAACCATTTCCCAATGTGAATGTATTGGACTGTCACTTGAGTGCCCTTGTACAGGAACAACCAGCAGTCTGGCTTCACAGGCTGCATTCTCTGAGACAAGAATGTATCATTGGTGTATCATTGCTGCAAGATGTGCCACATGCACAGACTGATACCACTGTAAGCCAGCTCCCTGAGAGTGATGACCAGCTCAGCCTGCTACTACCCTAGCCATGAAGATGCTCCATAAGTGACCTAAAAAGGAGTAGACACTTATTTCCATATACCATAAATAAAGCTACCTCAACTGACCATACCCATTACATCTGTACATGGTCTTGTTCCACATCTATATTCCCTGCAGCATCTCATTGATACACAAATAGAGAAGTACGGGAAATATTAGTTTGATAGGTGGCTTTATTACAGAAAACATACAGGTGGATCGGCCAACATGTGCACAAGCAGATTATGGGCTCAGATCCATTTCCTTTGAGAAGTAAGTCTTGATTAGCTACTGATGTTGTGCCTGATCATTGGCATACTGTTTCCAGCACTGCCATTACTGATAGAGATGGGGGGACAACTGGATATCACCCACACTGAGAATGGTACACATTCAGTGTGGTTCATCACCATAGTCTCTATCATGTAATCATAGTCTATTCTGCATAAATTGATGTACAACATGCATCAAACCACACAGATATGATACACCTATAGAGGCACCAAAATGAGTGTTATACCTGCCTTTTCTAGGCATTTTGAAACACATTTTCAACATGCAAAAAAAGTCTGTTTACTGATGCTCCTGCTGTGTGTGCCTCGCCCTGTGTAGCAAGGTTCAGTAAGGGTGTCTTGAGGTAGGGCCTTTTGGGGCACCAACTGTTGCCTGTATGGAGCAGGAAATACAAATACCACCATATAGCATGCACTGCATTTACAATGTACTTACTGATCAGTAATACCAGGCCCTGCATCAGGGCACACAGTGATGCAGACATATTAAAAGCTGAGTCAGCTGCAGTATGTGACCACAATGTGTGGTTCCTGGGTATTTTTCACATCCAGGTATGATGGCTACTGCAGAATCACTTATGACCTACATGTTCATGCTTTGAAATACCTTCCTTTTCCTGTGCACCACCTCATTATGAGATGGTGACACAAAGACCACATGGGTAGAGCTGAAAGGGGAACTGTGATGAACTAGTAAGTCACTTTCCCATAGAAGTTATTCATAATATATTGGATCCCATTCTGTATTTGTTCAGTCTTACTGATCTCTTTGTAAATTCAGTGGGTGTGCCCAATTTGCACAGTGGCAGTCTTTACCATTTTAGAACTGTATGATGTAGTTTATGTCCATTTGAGCCAAAGAGGAGTATAGTAGAACATAAATGCATGCAGTTCTAAAATGTTGCTGAGCACCACAGTGTAAATCAAAAACGCCAACTGAATTTTCTCAAGGGTAGTAAAGCCTGAACAGTCACAGAATGTGAATCAGTATTTGAAATCCATCTTTTACAGAACACAGAGATTGCAGGTTCAAGGCAGTACTCCTTTAAGGACCCCCACATCATTTAGGATTCCAGCCAAAGCATAGAATGCCTCCTGTTTGATCACAGGGCTGTACAACTTGTTAGCAAGTGAATTTATACAGGTGCTCAATGATACAGTGTGCTATATCATGACATGCCAATCAGTAACTCTCAGAAACTCCACTTAATAATTGTTAATCCCAATAACTTGGCACATTTTAAACAATAGAAAATCCTAGTGTAATAACTAGTTCAGACTAGGGAATCATGAATCATGATACTGTAATAGTGTCAGGATATCTTTAGCAATAATGGAACCTATCACTAAGTACTGCTGTAGTCTGAAATGTGGTGGAAGAATGCAACCATCACCAGCGGCAGGTACCAGGAGACCGATGCCTGACATCCCCCATGATTTGTTCAAAGAACTGTGTTGTAGTACATGTGGGCTGCCAGCACCCTGGTGCACATATCTAGTGCATGGCTCCAAAGATTCCTCGTCTGTATCAGTGGCACCAGAAAAGTGAACAGTTCCAACATTGTTACCCTATAAAATCAAAATCATCCTTGGTGCTGGAGTTTGAGTAAGTCAAGATCATGGTGAGATCTGTATACACAGGTCCATTATCATTATAATTTTTTCTCACCAACTCATACTCACAAAGGAGAACATTGATAACAAGGGGCCTTTCTATAGTTTAGGAAGATATACATTGATAACAAAGGGCCTTTATGTAGTTTAGCAAGATATACATTGATAACAAGGAACTTTGCTATTGCTTCAGCATATTTCATGGCTATGTGGTGCTGGGTGTATACTGCAGAGAGTTTGTTATGGCAGTTGCCTAGAGTGTTGCATGGCTTGTGTACAGGTATTCCCAGGGATTGCACAAGCCCATGGGATACCTGTGCACTGGTCCCTTAAGGAGATGGTACATTGGTGATTCAGAGTGTTACGCATGCTTGCATAGGAAGGGTCCACTGGCAACCCTAAACATACCAATCCACAAACACTCCTCAGTGTACTGAGTCTGAAAGATGCCATAGACTAGGCCACTACGTCATAAATGTCCATAAGACCCTGGAGAACATTCCTTCTCAAAACCATCACCTGAGAGGGATGAAGGTACTGGGCTTGGGATGGTGTGTACTGCCTGACTGTCAATTCCCCTGGGGTAAGTACTACACCACCAGGGCATTAACTGTTGGGGATTCAACATCACACTTGCTGACAGTGTAGGAGGGCCCAGAATTCATGTTTTTTTTTTGGTACCCAGCTAGAAGAGCACTACACAAATAATGCCAGTCTACATGGCACTAGTTCATGTAGCACTAGCATGGACAATGAGAGGGGATATACAGCACTTTCAAGAAGCTCTCCCCTGGTCACTGTCCATGGTGCTGGTATCCCACAAGGGCACCAGAATTCAGAAGACTGACTGAGCTGCTCCTGTGGCATGGAGGGCTGGGGCATTGAACAGCTTGGTCAGCAGTATTGAAGACAAGGGTTCTAATCCTGGTCTCCAGCCATTTTACACAGATTGGGACTTTGTTTTTTTTTACAAGGAGTCATGGAAACGATATTCCACAGCCCAAAAAATTTAACTTGCCCCATGAGATGCTCCCTCCCCAGGAGTGGGAATCCTTAAGTCTGGGGGGAGGATGCGGGGGGGGGGTAGAGCCCCCTGCACTAAGGGCTGCAGGTGGCACAGCCCCCCACAAAAGAAAAATCGGTACTGTTATTGCTGTACGCACCATGCTGACGCTATTGTTGTCAGCTCTGTTTAGACCCAGTGCTTTTTTTTGCCTGAGAGTGAAAACTAAGGAAATGTAGGGTGCAGCAGTGAGACAGTAGGTTTCAGTGAGGGTGAGGAGACAAGTGTGTCAGTGGGCAGTGGACAGTTTTGGGAGTCTGCCATTGTGTAAAAACCATGAGGAAAAGAACTGGATGAAAAAGGGATGCAGGGAAAAGAAATATATTGGGGAGTGGTTTCACCTTATCAGTTCCAAAAAGTATTCGTTCTGTGAGCAGTACTGGTGGAGAAGGAGTCAGGAAAGGGACTGGGATTTGTAGTGATGGGGCATTTGTAGCGGTGGGGCTATTATGCAAGAAGGACTGGAGCTAGAGTTGAGTGTGTAGTAGTATGGCCAAAGAAACGATGGTTCATTAGTTACCAGATGTCCACTGGTTCCATTCTACTGCAAGCAGCTTTCCCAGTTGTTATTAAGTTCATTTGGTGATGAAACCATGATGAGCAATCCATACGCACAGCCGTATCCCTCTCTTCCTCTTTCCAGTGCTTCCAGTTCTCCTAACTGGGATAGAAGAAATTCATTCAGGTTTGTAAAGGCAAGTCCACCCCCTTTCTGTCTCATATGAACAATATGAAAATAGCTGCTACTACAGCTACCTGTGCACATGACTTGCTGTGGACTATTGCCAATTCATCTTAAAGCATTATATGACACCACACCCAAATCACACATCAGCAGCAGTATTACCAAACCAAGCACTACTATTCAGCCATTGCATAAGGAGGGTAATGGTGTGTGTGGATACTGTATTGACACTACAGTTCTCTTGTCACCAGAGCACAAAGTACAATTGTTCATAGGAATACAGGCCAGGGCTGTGCCAAAGCAAGTTGTGCCAACCTCCCAGTAGTATAAAGGCAAGCCAGTAGCAGCATCACCAAAGCAGCTTATGGAGAGTGCCAGTAAGGAGAATATGGAGTGAAGCTGTCAGAGCAGGGGCATGAGAATGAGTAGGTAGTGGACAGGGCACCACATGGAAAGGAGGAGAAGAAAGAACAGTAGAAAGCACACAATTCATGTAATGAGGAGGGGCAGGGGAAAGCAGTATGAGAGGAGAAGTAGGAGGAAGCAGTAAAGGAGGAAGAACATGAGGGAACAAATGCAGAGTCAGAATGGCCCACAAGGATACCTGGAAATTTCCAGTTGGGCTGCCCTCAGTTTGTTACCTTACCACCCTCTAAACTCCTAATTTATTTGCATTATCATCTTTTTTCTCATTAAATGAGGTATTCAGAGCACTGTAGGTATATGTAAGATGCAAACATAGAGCTAGAGTTACAGATTTAAGAGGAATACTGACATGAGTATGTCACCCCGGGCCCTCCCCTTTTCATTTTCCAGGTGGGGCCCTGTATCCACTTTCCAGGTGGGCCCCCTATACCCCAGTCCAACCCTGAATAAATGTAGCAGTGGAGGATGAAGAATAGGAGGATATTGAAAGTCTAATGCCAGTTACACTACTGACTAATGGTGATGAGTGTGACAGTAGGGGTGAAAGCCATCTGCAGTGTGGGAGTATGTTTCAGATGACACCATAGATCCACTGAAAACATGCTGATGTCAATGTGGTAGAAGAATCAGTGAGGGTCAGTCTACTCAAACATTAGAACTCAGCATTCTGGTTGTTCATTTAAAATATAACATGGCATCATCCTAAAAGCCACATCTAGTTCCAAACCCCTCTCTGGTTAGATGGGTCAGCAGTAGCAGCAATGACAGTTGATCATGGGAAGTGGTGGTAGTAAACAATTTGTTCAAGTAGTACAGCTACCAGGGAAGCCACAATAGCCAACTGATGCATCCCCAGGTATTGGCACCACTTCAGAAGTACCACTCCAACCACCACCAGCCAGAACCAGTTCCAGTGAAAGCCCCACCAACTCTTCTTCTGACTTTGTTGTAACATAACAAACTACACTTCCTGAGTCATTGCATGCCCACACTAGACTTCTAAATTCTCACCTAAGTTATGTCCAAATGACACAATTCATTGGGGGAGATAATGGCCCTTAATCTTCAGCTATTCTCCATCATAGAAGATACCAAATGTCACCTCCTTTAAATACCTCAGGCTATGGTTAGATTGTCATCTTGACTTCTCTACTCATGTGGATGCCATCCACCAGAAGCTGCACCCCATTCTTATGGCACTGTACAGGAACAAAGCAAATATCCCATTTCCTGCCCATAGAGATTGTTATTAAGATGAGTCTAATTGTCTTCTATTACAGTGACATTGTATATGGCACTGCTCCCAAGTCAACCCTTGCCAGGCTGGATCCTGTTTTTCACTCCTTCTGCCATTTTGCCCCGGCTTGCCATTGCTGCCAAACAACATTCCACTACTTCCTGTATTCCTCCTTTTCCTTGCCCTCCCTTGACACCAGGTGACTGTTCATTCAACCACCTTCATCTCCATTTTGGTTGGGCTCTCTTGCCTCACCTTTCCTCCCTCCTCTCATCTCCTTCTCATCTCTCTCCTCTCCTCATCTCTCTCCTCCTCTCCTCCTCCTCTCCTCTCCTCTCCTCCTCCTCCCTCCCTCCTAATTCCACCCCTACTCCCTTTTCAGCTCTGTCACCCACTCTCTAACTCCCCACCCCCCATAAAATACTCTGCTGATCAAGCTGTTTTCTTCTTCTGCTTCCCCAAACTTTGGAGCACCCTACCCATTGCAATTTACAATGCTCCCTCTTCCCTATTAGTATAATTCCTTGCCTCTGACTTCACTACTCACTCCATCAGTCACTGCTGGCCATAGGTTAATCCCACTGCTCCTCCCTCCATACTATTCCCTCCCCCTACTGCCCCGGTGTATTAGTCCATTATTTTCCTTAACTTGTCCTCCATTGTACCTACAATCTTTCTTCCTATTCTGACTTTGCTGCTGGTTGCTCTTTGCTGAACTGTTCCTATTGATATGCTGCGTTTTGCACTGCTTGTACATTGTGCTTCCTCTTAGTTCTTTACTGCATACTTTTTACTTTTCATTATAATTGTTATTATGACATTACTGATGTAACTTATTACTGCACTTTCCACATCCCCTCACTCCATGACACTTCTGGAAATTAGCTATTTAGCTAGTATATATATCCTGATGAAACTCAATAAATAAATACTGTAACTCTGACAATGTGGTCAGTGTGCTATATCTATTATGTGTACAGTGGTCTGCTCTGCAAAATGTAATTGCACTTTCATGACCGTAACACCAGACCACTAGAGATTTTACTGTTGAACTAACCACCCCTAGCATTGTCATCCCCATGGTAAGTCTACTTGCATGCCACACATGGTGTTATTTATAATATTCTACACAAAGCCCACAAAGTAAGGCTTGTGATGGTAGCCATTAAAGCACTGGCAGAAGGGGTAAGAATGAAAGCAATGATGGTGGGGAGAAGGTGGTGACACAAGTAGTTCATCTGCATCATAGTAGCAGCAGCAGCAGCAACAATATGCAATACCCAATATAGAAGCATCAGAGGTTTTTCTGACACAACTTGCAGACAGGTTTGATAGCATTAGATTGGATACACAATTTGGCATGACAGCACTAGTGAGCCCCAGACACAAAGGTATGATCAGTTCCCCTGAACACATAGACTATATCAAATAAAAATTGCTCCATACACTTACAGTGGAGTGGTAAAGACAGCACGAAGGAAAAAAATATATGTGCATACACAACCTTCTGGTCATACTTGTCCTCTGTCTCATCTGCTGACTTCATATGGTGTCAGTGGCAGTTGTCAGCATGATATGGAACAAGACTTGGATTCTGATGATCCTGATACAACCAAAAATATCTGGGAGATTTTTGATATTGAATGCTGGCACTGCTCAGACATTTTGGAAGAAGACTTGGACCTTATACCAGAGTATGTTCATAATGCAGGCTTATCTAGCAGACCCACTGACTATTCAAAAATAGTGATTGAACCAAATTCAGGCAAGACAGATAAGTCTTTTGGCCTTCACTGGCTAAATGGTTTTCTATTTTCTTGGATGCAATCTAACATTGGTCAGTTTGGAAAGATATTTCAGTATTACTGGGGATATTGCCTCACCTGATCACAGTAGATTAGATCCTAAAAACTTTGAACTCAGCCCTTCTCAGACTCAGTTTCCCAGATATCAAATGTAACTATTCATTTGATCATTCAATATCCAACAAGTGATATCTACTACTAGTCCCACCTCTACAACTCATGGTGGCAAGTCTTCCTGAACTCTCACTGGCACTGGTTCCAATCCACCACTCCCAGAAGTAGTAGCACAACTGCTCCTTCTAAAGACATTACACAAATGTTCACTTTTTCTTCACCAGCAAACTCATTATGATCAGGTATGCCAATGAGAATATAGAGTTAATATTAATTAAAAAAGACCCATCACCCCACCAACCATGAGTGGGATGGCAACAGAATGAGTGATGTTACTGGATGCACATAGGTGCACACAGTTCTCCAATCTGACATCATGTAGTCAGTACTTTACTACAGCTTTGGCTACAAGCAGACAGTCCCTGTGTTCAAACTATGTTCAACTAAAGTAAAATATATATATATATATATATATATATATATATATATATATATATATATATATATATATATAATGAAACAAAAATAGAAAATATTCATCCATGGATGAAACATATTGAGAAGGGCAATACAGTGCCCTACAGTTAATATATTTTCATTTACTTTCATTTTCTGATGCATAAGTTGTTTTGTTTTAAGGGGGTATTATTATATAATTTGAAAATCAATGGGGCCAGAGAGAATATAGTTATTAGCAAGGAGAAAAAGCAGAGACTATAGTGGGGTGTATGCCTTGAGGTCAGCAATGAATAGTAGTTATTGTTAGTTCACACTGGGTCATGGTGATCTTAGTGGGTTCTGCAGATGCTGTCACATCCTCCAAAACAGTAATCCACAGCAGATGCATGTCAGCACTAGCTGCCACACATAAGCTACTGTAACTAGCAATCCAGTGCTGACCTCAAGGCTTTTTAACCCCTATTTGTAGTTTGCTTTACCCCATACCAGTGACTGCAATGTGCTGGGAGCTTTCAGCAAATTGTCAAAGTCAAACTAGATCTGTGGGGTCTTAACTTGAAGCTGAATCAAAGTAGCCATTGACCCACTTCTCTCACTCTTACTGCCCACTGTGAGATGTAACTATGTGGAACCTGGATACACACATGAAGGCATGAAACTGATACTGTTAATATAAGTGGTCATGCTACAGTATGCTGGTATATATGGGAGGATATACCTGTGATACCAGTCCACATCCCACATGTGAATGCCTGTTCATGTGCCACTACTGCAGTCTCTGGGAGTGCAATATGGATAGGCTGTCCCAACACTTCCCTCCCCTGCTTTTCACTTTCCCACTCAGTATGTCTGCACATAAAGATCCACTGTGGTTCAGGTCCTATGGGTTGAACCTAAATGAGGCTATCCCAGTGTAAAGATCTCAAATTAACATTTAATCAAGCTATGAGAACACACATTAGCTTGCTAAGATGATGTCCCAACTTTGGCAGCTCCCAAAGAAAGGTGTTGTGTAGACCTGAAAGCTTTTGTACCAGATTTTACATATTGTTCAAATAAAAGGTAATGCACCACCTGCTTTGTCAAGCTACACACAAGGCACTTAAATGCCTATTTTCAGACATGACCTGGAAGAGTACAATACAATAAAACAGTGGAAGCACGATAATGCAAAACAATGATAATACAATAATACAAGGCAGGGTAACATGATCATAGTTGACAAAACTGACAATTATAATAAAAAGCAGAGCACAATAATCACAAAATAAGCAACAAAAAGAAGAGCAGAATAATTAGCATTATTTAAATTATGAAGGAAAACCGTACTGCAAATTTTCATAAGAGACATATTACACAGAGTTCAAGCATCTTATGGAGAATTGTGAATGCACTGTATTTTCCTCATGTAGCAATTATTGCTAAGTTTAATTTAGTGTGAGGCTAGCCTGCTAGCAGCAGGTGATACTCAATTTTTTTCACTGTTCTGATCTTTGAAATACCATTTCCCCTCTGCACTAGGAACAGTGGCAGTTTCTCAAAGGCTACTTAACGGCATTATACATCTGACATTTCTTACCTCTGGGATGGAAAAGTTTTCAGGTTATTGTGAGGGTAAATTCAAACATAGGATCCTGAGAATGAAAGCATAGAAAAGCACTAATGTCATAACATCAATCCACTCAGGGCCCACCTCTTCATTAGGAATTCCCTTTGTGGTAAGACAGGCCCTCTGAAAGAATAGATTGACTTTATAGGGCAGCCTGGCAATAATTTTGATCTTATCTCCACTGCTGGGAAATCTGACATTTTTATATAGTATTTATGAAGGGTACATGATTTACGAAATATACTGCTTTTACAGCAAATGTAGAGATCAATAAATGGCTTCCCTCATATCATAGTTATAATTACTGGTGATGGAAAATCATAGGTGCAGTATAACTGCCTTGTTGTAAGGGAAGTGCTAATAAAATGAAAGTGCTGTGATATTTTATGATAGCAATCATTGCCATTTTAAACACATAGGAGTTTTATTTTTAATTTCCCCCATTTTCTCTATGCTCTCTGGTTTTAAAGTCAGTACTAATAGGGCCTGCAGTAGCTGTTGGAAATGGGCTATGAGCTTATTGCAATGCATTTCTTTCAAGAACAGCCATAGGTTCTGTCGTTTGTGTGTGCTCAAAGGGGAATAATTGAAAAGGATTCCTTTGATATTTTTCTTATTATTGAGGGCCATGCCCCAACACTCACCTCCCATTATGTCAAGAACCACCCTGGTACCGGGACTAGTCATTCATTGCAGTAGGTTTGTCTCCTAAACTAAAAGGGCCTACACTCCCTTTACAATAGAAAGTGGAGAACCTATTCAACTTTATATGGAAGGGGCTGACTGTAGATGGCAATATGACATCACTTGTAGGGCTGTGCATAGGCCTGATTTTTGGTGTTTGTATGTGTGCCATTTGCATTGGTGTACTGTATGTATTTTGAATATGTTCATGTTTTCTAAACTTTTATTTTTCAAGCTCGTTTTTATTGTTAATGATCTCAAAAGACCAAGGATTTGAGAGTTATTGATAAAATATAAATTTATGTTATGAGCCGTGGCAGACATAAGTGTTCACCAATCACCACCAGCATCAGTCAAGGTCTAATAGTAATACTTAATGTATTCAAACACAAGTATGACTATTAAAAAGCAGTATTTGCATTTGAAAAACTGCACTTTGTGTGTACATGCGCTTTATAGTTTCTTGTATTACACCACATTAGTTAAGAATTCCCAATGCAGCCTATATATATTAGTCCCTCCTGTTAATGTGAAATGGAGTATAGAGAAATGTATGCTAATTAAGCAGCTTTTACTTTAATACAGATTATATATACACTGTCCAATTGATGTTTCATGTCACAGACAGATGCTTTTTCAAAGGTTGCAGACATGCCTTTTTAAAGGTAAAAAAGCATATGTCTGTGACATGAAACATGAGTTTGCAATGTTTACTGCCTGTGTACTGCTTGTCCCATGGCTTACTGCCCTTTTAATCTCATAAAGACACTAGCTTTGCATGGTAGCTGGTCTTTATGCATGTAATCATTTTGTGGTGGTGCGTGGCAGATCTTTTTGTGTTATGCTGTGAGGTTTTTAGCAGGCCTTATCCCATCTCCAGTTTTCACCTCCAGATTGACAGGTATATCTGTGTGGCTTCAGCTCTTGTTGCCTCTGGAATGATCCCCAGTTGCTTTGGGATTGCCAGCATGCTAGGGAAGTCCTTGTGTGGTGGTACAGTTCCTGCCACCAGTGGCTTAGTTGGCAAAACCTGCTGCAAAGAAAGTAGCAAGTAGGCATTGATGTGCATGCTGGAGTTCTCTGGGGGGACTTCTAAACAGACCTTGCTGCACCTCTTGCACTCTCCTAAGCTGCTGATTGGCTGGTGCATCTTAGTAGTAGCATGAGGGTTCTGATGCAGCAGATCCTACTGCAAATAGTTGTATTGGCACCATCAGCTTTGAAGAAATGTGTGCAGTGGCTGAGGATGCTGAGGAACTTGTGGTGGGAATGAAAACTTTTAACAAGCTTTGTCCCATCTCCTTTACTCTTCTCAGTGCCCAATTTGCAGGAGTGTTTGAGTTTGAGTTGATTCTGCTTCTGCCTGTCGAGTAGTCTCAAATGGCATGCTGAATGTTGGTGGGTAATTGCATAATCTCAGTGCAGTGGTGTCTGCTCTGATAGATCCGTTGATGAGTCAGCTACAAATAAAAGAGGCAGAGGGTTTTGAGGTTGTATAGGTAATCTCTACTCAGGATATCTTACTTGGCTGTTTAACGCATGACATGGAGTAATGTAGGCTCTTTTTGGGCTTTACCTACCTTTTCATAGGTGGCTATGGGGTGTTGATAAGATGCTGCCATCATTCCTGCTTCCACTGTTACAATTATTGCAAGTGTTTTATTTATATCTGGGCCTTATTATAGTTTCTGATTGTCTTATCCTGTCTTGATATTGTACTTAAGGAATGTGGTTTTGCACCTATACTTTTGTACTGTCTGACTTTATCTCACAACCCAATTTGCTGTATTGTGTGAAGTTGTTGAAGCCTGTGCATTTCTGAGCAATGTATTATTGCTCATTTGTTTTATTAAAAGTTTATTAAAACATTTATATACAAAAAAAGGGGGTAGAGGGGACCAAGTGAGATGTGTAGATAACATTGTATAGTATGTATCCTCACTACTTCATTCTCCTTCAGGTTTAGCAAGGCCTTCAACTTGTACCACACAGGACACTGTTGAAGAAGCTGGAGGACTTAGGAGTAGAGGGGGTTTTAGGTAGGTGGGTAGGACGTTGGCTTAGGCGGGAAGTAATATAGCGTAGTGATGAACTGGGAAAAACTGAAAGACAGGGAGGTATCTAGCAAAGTGTTGTAGGGATCAGTCTTGGGTCCTGTCCTATTTAATATGTTCATAAGTGACATAGGGTAAAGTATCCAGGAAAAGTCTGGTCTGTGCTGACAAAATAAAGCTATATGGCAGTGTACACCATGATGAAGGGGTACAGGAGCCCCTCAAAAAACTTAGAGAAACTAGAGAAATGGCTTACATTCTGGTAGTTGAGATTCAGTGCCAAGAAGTGTCAGGTAATGCACTTAGCGGGATGTAATCCACACACAGAATATTGGATGGAGAGGTTTGACTGGCCACTTCAACAGAGGAAAATGATCTGGGTGTTATAATCAAGGACTCTGTCATGCAAAAGAGTTAATGCAACAAAGCATACAGCAAGGCATCGAAGGTGCTGGGGTGTATAGGGAGGGGTCTTGACAGTAGGAGAAGTGAGGTGAGTCTGCCACTGTACAGATCACTGGTGAAAGCTCACCTAGCATACTATGCCCAGTTGTAGAGTCCTCACCTGAGAGAACACATGGACAAAACAGAGTTGGTACAGTGAAGGATCACCAAGGTTATCCGGGGCACACAGGGCAGATCCTATGAGGATCAACTGGAGGCCCTAAATATCTACTCACTGGAGGCCAGGTGAGAGTGTGGGATGTTATTGAAACATATAAGTTTCCCATGTATATAAACAGGGTGAATAGTGAGAACCTATTTGTAAACAGGGAATCCCATTGTTAGGGCACTGTGATTAGCACACCACCATTAGGGCGTAAGGAATCTGGGTGCCTGGGACTTCTGGGTGTGGTTCACTTTGCTGCCTCCATCTTAGTATGCCAGGGGTGGAGGTGATTGCATTTCTTTTAAGGATGGGTGCAGGTGGCACAGCACCCCATAACAGGGAGTGCAATGGCAAACTCCCCTGCTTAACTCATTCACATCACAAGAGCTCTTTGAGACTGCCACCCCTTGTGTCCTGTATACTCTTAGCACTGCATCCTGGGCCTTTCTAAGCAAAATCAAGCCATAATCAGCATGCCACAAACAAATGCGTGAAACTCTTGACCCGTAAGTGCTACACACAAAGTACTAGTGGCAAAGTTGTTCAGCTCATAATTGCCTTTCCAGTGGTGCTATGCAATCAATTGTCATTAATTTGGTTTTAATTTTATACTAGCTGAAATACCAAACAACTGTGGTTTTTTTCCAGATTTTTTTCAAGGTGCTTAGGTGAGGCTTGAGAGACAAATGTCAACCATGCACACCATACCATAAACAAATGTGAATAATTCCTAAAGTATACGTGATAGACACAAAGTATCAGTAGCAAAGTTGTTCAGCACAAAATTACCTTTTTAACAGTGCTGTGCAATCAATTCTAAGCAATTCGGTGTGTTTAATATTTAGGTAAAAACTGCTGAGTTCCTCAGATGTTTCCAGGCCTGAGTGAAAGTCAGCTGAATGTGCCCATAGTCGTTATTGGCCTGGGTGGCTATGCTTTCAGACGCCACCTATAGGTGTATCTAGGCCTGAATGAGTTAAGCCCCACAGAAATCAGTGGTGCAGTCTGTGTCTGTGCAGCACTGCCTTGTGCCCTTAGTCCATGCGGCATAATGGTGGCACCCTAAAGGATGTCATTGTTCTTAACTGCACACTGTCATGGGTGAACCTGTAAACAGTGGGATGCAGTAGGAGCGGTAGCATGGAGGAGAGAGTTATTTTTGCTGTAGTCGGTGGTGAAGAAGGGGCTCAGCGGCTATATTGGCGGCAGAGGAGGATGCTGCCAAGGGACCCAGGGCCATAGCCAGCAATGAGGGAGCTAGGAGCTGTGGCCAGTCAACAGTGTGGGGGTAAAGAGGCTGACCCAGCTGGTCGTGATGGCGGTCCCTGATTAGCTGCATCTGTGGCCGAGGAAGATGGCCAGGTCAATTAGGGAAAAGGCTCCAGAATTTGAAGTGTGGGCCAGACTTTAAAAGCCAGCAAGCTGGCTGCACTTCCAAGGAGCGGTAGCATGGAGGAGATCCCACCCACTCCGGTCCCGACCTCTGTTAAATGCCAGTGGGGGCAGAAGCCTGCAACAAGGAGGTCACAGTGTTTGGCCAGGAAGGCTGTTTCAGCAACATTTTTGAGACATTTACATTGACTGGCCAGGAAGGCTGTTTCAGAACATTTTGGGGGGACATTCGCATTGACTTTCTCCAGGGGATCGGAGGTTGGCCCGGAGGTCTGACTGAAGATCCTCAAACAGGGCTGTGTCCATTTGAACTTCTGACTGGAAATATTTACAACAGTGTTGTTTTTACTTAAACTCTTGCCAATAGTGGATCTTTTTGGGGAGTAGGGAAGCTAGCCTGGCAGGCATGGTGGGGGGGCTCCCAAACGGATGTCAGCATGGCTGGAGCACTAAGGATGGGGCAGCCAACTTAGTGGGGAACTCAAAGTGGGGGGGGCAGGTTTGGGATATGGCCCCCAGATCACTAGGGCAGGCATCTTTAGGATGGTGGTGGGGTGTGTAGGGTGTGGGTCAGTCATAGTGCTAGCCCTGACTTGGAGGATAAGAGGGTGCATGGTGTGCTGACAGTTGGCACAACTTCAGGAGGAGGTCCAGTGGCTAAGATGGTCCTTGGGTAAGGCAGGGGTGTGGGGCAGTGGAGTGCAAGGAGGCTCTGCCATGGATGGAAGATGGGGAGAGGGCAGAGGGGGGTATTGGGGTAAAGTTGCAGTGGGTCCAGGTGTGGCACCCGGTCTGGGCAGAAGCTGCTGGGGTGCAGGGTCACGCAGTATGCAAGTGGCGATTCAAACCCAGGTCTCCAGATTTGTGGCTCAGTGCCCTTAACCACTACACTATATGATCTCCTAAAATACCCTGTAAACTCAGTATACATAAGTACATACAATAGCTTACTGTACTTCATGGTTTTCATCACAGAGTGCCATTGACAGTCAACTAAAATGCATATTCCAGTAAATCAGGATACTTCATGACCAAAGCTAATTGAAACATTTTTTCTGTATCTATCTCCACAAAAAGTGGCATTTACAAATATCAAGGGATTTGACCCAGTATATTACCCTTCAAAAGTTTGCTGGACAACAAAGCCTTTTTTTATAACAGAAAGTACTCTATGACCAACAACAACTACCTTTTGCAGTATTACATGATACAAATTGTAAATGAAAGTGAATAAGGCAGTGATTGTAAACATTAACAAGCATTTGTCAATGCTGAATGTTGGCTTGCTGGCATTGGCATTGTTAGTGCAGGAGTTAGAGATGCATAATAAGAATGGCAGTGAAGTATTGAACTAACGCTAATCCCCACCCCCCCTGCAGAGACTGAAAGGTGTTGGGGGTGTGCCTTTGGGTCGTCATCCATAACGCTTAAGCCATTCCATCTCACCCCACCCTGCGGACAGCAACAGGTGTTGCGGTGTGCCTTGTGGTCTTCGGCCCTTATGCTCACCACATTCCATAAGGAAATAAGCTGAGATGGGTGCAGTAGTTGAGAATGGGGTGAACATTAGGGCCAAGGACCCCAAGGCACACCTCAATGCCTGTCAATAGCTGCAGGGTTGGGGTGGAATGCTGTGAGCATTATGTCTGACAAACATAAGTCACACCCCCGACACCTGTCAGTCTCTACAGGGTGGGGTGTTACAGTTGGAAACCCTAACACCCCTGGTGTTTGTTGGTATTTTCAGTCCAAATTTTCAACATGTGCTTTTTGGGACCCCACCTCATGAACAGTGACACTATCATTTCATTACTCAGTCCCGAAAGGTGATTTCACACAGTGACTGTGCGATTCAGCGCCACAGGTGTGAAAACACATTTTGGACAGGATGTGAAAAATGACAGCTGTACTGTTCATGAGGAGGTGTGCAAAAAATGGCAATCTTGAAAATCTGGAGTGAAAATATGAAAAATTGGCAAAGTTACTAATGTGTGTTGAAACTGCGCAACACACGCTCATAACACAATCAGTTGTTGGAATGTTTTCACCAAATTTTCATCATGGGCATTTTGGGACCTCCCCTCATGAACAGTGGCACTGTGATTTTGTTACTCTATCCTGAAAGTTTATTTGCCAGGATGTTAACAATGGCAGCTGTACTGTTCATAAAGAGGTGTGAAAAAATGGCAATGTCGAACATCTGGAGTGAAAATATTAAAAACTGGCGAAGTTACGAGTGTGCATAGAAACTGCATAATACAAGCACATAACACAATAATTTTTTGGAATTTTTTTCACCAAATTTGCAACATGGTCTTTTTGGAACCCCACCTCATGAACAGTGGCACTGTCATTCCGTTAATCAGTCCAAAAAGGTGATTCTGCGCTGTGACCACAAAATCACCTTTTGAGACTGAGTAATGAAATGACAGTGATATGTTCATGAGGTGGGGTCCCAAGCACCCCATGTTAAAAATTTGGGGCCAAAATTCCTTAAAATGGCTGAGATATCAACATAAGTTGAAACTCCCATTGACAGTCATTGTACGCACTTACATTTGATTCTTCAGTTTCCCGGTCGGCTTTGAACGGTGCAGACGTGTTCTGCTCCACAGAAGATCTCTGCTCTCGACCTCTAGATGAAAGTATGGGGTAATGGTGGGTGCGGGGAGATGGGTGCTCGGTGTGAGGGTGGGGATGGGGGAGGGGTAGTGAGGAGACTATGAGGGACCATTTTCTTTTTTACAGATAAAAAAAATCAGGGGATGGTTTTCTTAATTTACAGGTTCAAAAAAAAAAACATTTGGGTACACTGGGGTGGGTTTTCAGTGTGCCATATGAGTTTTTTGGGGGGAGACACGATGCCAGTGGGGATTGGGCACCCCTGTTGGCAAAGACAGTGAGCTTGGGGGGGGCATCTGACACCGGGAGTTGGCATCTTGGTGTCAGAAAAATAAATATATAAAAAAATTATCTGGGCACATTGGGTGGGTTCCCAGTGTGCCACAATGTGGGGGGGGATACATGCCAACTCGGGGGTTGGGCACCCCGATGTCGGCTTTTCAGGGAGTGTGTGACAGGTGGCAGGAGCCGCCAAAGTGGAAAGGCACACAGGGGCTGATTTATTTATTGAAATGTTTCACCAGGAAAGGCACAGTGAACAAACAAGTTGCTCTTGTAGAGCAAGGCCTGGGGACAGAGTGCTCAGCATGTGGCAGGAGCCAACAAGGTTTCGAGGGAGGGCAGGGAGGTGCCACCGCAATGATGAAACTGTCCATGATTGCAGTGGCAGATTCATTTCAACTCCTCTCTTTGAAGCTTCTGTCATTGCCAGCATGCTCACTGATTGGCAGCTGAGGGACGCATCCCCTAAAGCATCTCCTGCATTCACCACAACACTGACACACCTCTGAAATGTACTACTACCACAAGATGTTGCTTGTGCATGCTTGCAAGCCAACATAAAAATGGACATATTATTAAATATCTCTTGATCGGGAAGCAGGGGGCTGCCAGCTGAAAAAAAAAAAAGAAAAAAGAAATATGAAAGCCCACTATACAGGGAGAAACATCCCATGACTCCAAGTCAAGAGCAATGCAACCCCAACTACCTTATTTAACTGCTAATAGTGACAGGCTAAGGAGTGAGAACCAAGTGTGCAGGATAACTGATGCCATTACTCATGGTTGTATCTACAAATTCTGGAGAACACCAAGAAATGACATGAGTGAAATAATAAAATGACACCTAGCAGGATCAAGATTGGTTAGTAATCAATTATTCAATTAAGTAATAAGACCTAAAACATGGAAGATAAAAATCACAAGTCGAACACAGCCTATGCTCGTAATGCAATGTATAAATTATTTTCAAAACCTATGAATATAAAAGAATATAAACTGAGTGGGGGAAAAGCATTGGTTTGCTGCAGAAGCACTCTACTCACAGTGTAGATTCCAGAATATGATTGTGTGATAGTGGACACTAAATAAAGAGGAGTGCTAATGTACAAATAAACCTAGAGTTTAGGATTGCGAGGTATTAAAATCAGACAAAATGCAACTGGAACCATAAACAGGTAACTCACAAAGAGGACATTGCTAGATAGTGCCAATTCCCAAATTGTTCCAGTGATAGCAACAACACTGGACGAGTAGTAATGTACTGTAAATTAACATTAACAGATGTTATTGGTATTCTTAGAAACTCATATTGCACTTAATGCTGTTAAATTTTGAATCTTAGTCTCCTTGGCCCACTAATTCATCTTAAAATCTTTGCAATTCTTCAGCTTCCATGTAGACTGCAGGCATTTTCCACACAAATGTCCAGCTATTGTACTGTAACAGGCACACATAAAAACTCAGGTGAACAGCTGGGCTTCAGGCTGCTTAGCTCAGTACTGCTCCCTCTTCACCACACTTCAGCCAGACTCACAAGTGCCTCTCACTCTTTGTTTTTTCTCGAACTTTTCAGAATGCAGAATTTGGCCAACTGAATTCTTGTGAAATGGCAACTGGACCTCTGAACACAATGAAAAAGCATGAATGTATTAAGCGAAGTACAAAGCTATTACAAGAGGATTTTTTTAAATGTTTGTGTCTGTGTATCATTACAAAACTAGCACTTTTGAATGTTTAAATGTGGTAGCACTGCACTTTAGTTATAATTTCATTAATTTCACTAATTATGTGAAGCAGAAAATATAAATGCTATACACCTGTCTTTAACAGTATAAATGTATGCTGTGCACCAGGGGGCACTATTCTTTTGACAAAGTCTAATTAGCAAAACATTACGATTGCTGGAGTCACTGCATTGGTGCTTTCTTCTAAGGACTGCAATAAATACTTGAAATGTATGTCTGCTTACTTTGACTTTTTCAACTTCAAGTGAAACATGGGGATATGAGTGCCACGACTTTGCTTGAAACATCTCAATAACTCCAAAAGGTGTGATAAGATCTTTGAATTGGGTCTCTCCCAGTTTATTACTAAAGCTACACACATTACAGTTATAAGACTGGCATAAGCACTCTTTTGTTCTGGGTAGTGGTCACTTACCCTGACTGTATTAAGTCTTCAGGGGCCCGATATTCAAATCTGGGCACAGCAGAGGGCAAACCTTTGCACTGCCCATTGCTTTTGCCCCAGTGTTCCATATGGCTATATTCAGTGGAATAGCTCATCAGAGCTATTTAATTGAATATAAGGCCATTGAGACCCAGCGCTAAGCCACCTACTGTAGTGCCAGGCAGACATGGCCCCTGAAATAGGGTGGCACAATGGCTTGCACCCATGCTAAATTCCCTATATTCAAAGAGACCTATGCAAATATGCCCACTGGACATGCAAGGCTGTAAGGGTCCAAGGGTCCGTTTGCATGCCCGTTATGGGCTCATTTGCATATGGAGTGAGGCTGTACTGCGAGGTGTTGCCCCATGATTGCAAGTTTCCTGAAAGCTATCCCTGGTGCTACTGGTATCCCCCCCCCAATCACCATTCCAACGTGAAAAAGTACATTTTCTCTGGTGCTAGTGGGTACCCCTCCAGCTGATCACCCATCCCCATGTACAGTATTAACATTCCCTGGTGGCTAGGGGTGCTTTCTCCAATGATAACTGTCCCCATGTACAGTATTTGAAGTTCCTGGTGGCTAGTGGTCCTCCCATGAATCACTGACCCAATACCTAATATAAAGCACTCCCTGGTGTCTAGTGGCCCATCTCCCACCCGACACTCACCTGGTGAATCACTGTAATAATCCCTGGTGTCCCATGGTGCCTTCCTCCACCTGACACCCACCCGATGTATCACTGTTATGTTCCCTGGGGTCCAGTGGTTCCCCCCATCCTGATCCCCTGTCAATAAAAGATGCACCATTCCCTGGTGGTCTAGTGGTCTCCTCTCCCTATCCCCAAGCTGCCCATAACATACAATAGATATTTTTCACTGATGTCTAGTGGACCCCCCCACCCTGGCAGGTAGTACCCCACCACCCCACTCCCCCCATCCCAACCCTGAGCCAGCGACTGGCACAGCCATCTGCTCACCACCATGGCCAGTCACCTACTGAGCTGTCAATGAGCACATACTGTACACAATACATGCTCATTGACAGCTGGCAGTGGTGGTAAGTGGAGGGCTGTGCTGGTCACCAGCATGGGGTCAGGATGGGGGGAGCAGGGTGGTGGGGCACTACTTGGCAGGGTTGGGGAAGGTGGGGTTAACTAGACACCAGAGAAAAATATCTATTGTATGTTATGAGCAGCTCAGGGATAAGGAGGGGAAGCGCTAGACCATCAGTAAATGGTGTATCTGTTATTGAAAAGGGAATCAGGATTGGAGGAACCATTGGATCTCAGGGATCATTACAGTGATACATCAGGTGGATGTCAGTTGGGGGAGGGACCACTGGACTGCATGGAACATTACAGTGATACATCGGGTGGGTGTCAGGTGGGAGGAGGAACCACTGGACCCCAGGGAACATTACAGTGGTACATCGGGTTGGTGTCAGATGGGAGGAGGGACCACTGGACACCAGGGACTGCTTTATATTAAGCACTGGGCCAGCAACTGGCATGGAGAAACACTAGCTAAAAGGGAATGTTTACACTGTACATGGCGAAAGCAATCAGTGGGGTGAACGACCACTAGCCACCAGGGAATTTTAATACTATACATGAGGATGGTGATAGGTGAGAGGACCACTGAACACCAGGGACTACTGTGTTTGGGGTTTGGGGGCCACTACACCTCTTCCACCAACCAATAGAGTTGCACAGGAGTAAGTCAAAGTTTCTATAGGCGGTATGTGCACCAAGCAAGGGGGCTAAGCAGAATGACCTTGGGCAGAGCACATACTCTGAATATTGGACTGTGCCAGTATTTAGGTCCATGCCACTTAATTTACATTCTGCCTCCTCTGAATCTTGCCAGGCACAAACCCTGTTTACTCACGCTAACCAGCCTTTTCAATATTGTGCATCTGCGAAAAACCCAGTTTAGCATGGGCAAACTTGGATTTGAGTCCAAGCAATCTTTTGAATTTCGGGACCCAGATGTTTTGCCCAATATTTTGAGTGACCACACCCCTGTCTATTGTATTTGGAGTGTTTGGAGACTGTGTCCTTCTCCAGTAGTTATTGAAACACAGATTAATGTTGGCTATGATTTGGTAGCATTTAAAAATCATAGCCTGAAATGCGACTGGTAATTTTTGAATGATATACCAGATGTCGGCTCAGCCTTTCACTTCTTTATCTCTGAATCCACCCGTATAATCTTCATGCAGTGATTCAAAAGAAGTATGTAAAGGTAATGATCAAAACTGGCTTATCACTGGATTGTACTTGCTAATGTCTTCAAGAAATACAGCCATGGAAGAATGTCAAGTTAATAAAGACCATAGGATTTTTACAGTATATAAAGAATTGCATAACCACTGCAAGTGTTTGGGAAGGAAGTGCAAGACTGATTTTTACAAGGGAAAAGAGATTATTTTTCTAATCCTGGTCAATCTTGGAAATTTAGTAAATCTTTATTAAATAAAATAATAACTGACATCTATTAGATTGCTTGATACTATTGAAGATCAGTTAGTTGATCCATTTGATATTTCAACTTGATTCAGTGATTATTTTGTAATATTGCAAGTTCTACATTAGTTGCTAATCTTACAGAGCTGGCATAAAAGGTAGCTGATGAATTTAAAACTAATCTGGATCCAGGTCTTATTACAAACCTGGTTTTCTATTTCAAAGGTCTCTCATATCAGGATACCTTGAACTATTTAAAATATATTGTATGAAAATGTCCTCTTCTGTTGGATTGGTATTGCTGTGTATTTTATCTTGAACTTCATGAATTGGTTTCTCCAGTCAGAGCCCTATTTAATTTATCTTTGTGCTCTAGGCAGGTTCCATGGGCTTGGAAGCATGTGACTGTGGTTCCCATATTTAACTCTGGGTATTGAACTGAAGTCTATAATTATTGTCCTATTATCTCTTTTGCCTTACTCATCTAAGGCTTTATAATGTGTACCTTTTGATCAGGTTTCTGAGATTCTGAAACATATAAAGCATTGGAATCTACACAGCACAGCTTTAGGGCTCATGTTAGGATCCAGACTGATTTGTTAGTCTTATCAAAATGTTTGCATGATGCTTTGGATTTTGAAAGTTTCAACCTTACTAAGGCTTTTGATTTGATGAATTCACACTTACCTGCTGTCCAAGTTCACAACACATGGTTTTACCTCCTGTGCTGTGAACTACTTTCAGGATTATTAGTTGGACAGGGGTCAATGTGCAAAAATTCATAATACAACTTCTGCTTTTGTGGGGATGGACTTTGGGGTATCCCAGGGTTCTAGCATGGGTCTCGTTTTGTTATGTCTCTAGCTTAATGATCTGGCAGTTGGCAATAATAATGTTGAAATAGTCCTTTATGCTGATTATATAGTTCTGTTCTCTAGTGGCTGTGATCAGATTGTAACCCAGAACAATATTTAGTTCGCCTTTGACTATTTTCAAAATTGGCTTATAAATAATCAGCTGATTCTTAATGTAAAGTAGACCAAAAGTTTTGTTTCTTTGGGCGTACAAAGGTTGCTTCTTTGTCACTAGAGATCAGAACTATTGATGGTCAGCTTGAGTCCATTAATGAATTTACATAGCTTGGTTTGATTTTGGATTCTTTGCTTTCTTGTGTCAATCATATTGACTACTTAGTTAAATCAGCTCACTGTAGTTTAGGACTACTGTATAAAATAAAATGCTTTTGTCCCCTGAAACACATAAATTGACTGCTACTGGTCTGATCATTTATTTGATTAGTTGCGCCCTTCCCATATACATTGTGGCTATAGCTTCTTCTCTGCTGAGGGTTTCCATGCTCCTCAATGGTGTGTGTCACTTTGTCTTTGATGATGGCAGGTTAGTACATCTCTGTTCACTGTATGAGTACCTTCAGTGGTTTCCCCTGGAAAAATTCATTTTATGTCTGAGTGTTCCCTTTATTTGAAAATTTTCTAGGGGGACAGCCTCCTTCCTGTCTTGCTGATCTCCTTTTCACCCCAAGATCTAGTCATGTAACATGTTCTTGTCAGTCTTTGTTCATTACACCATTCCAAAAACTAAATTTGATCAAATAGCTTTCTCTTATACCATGGCCAAAGCTTGGAATTTTATACTCCAGAATTTAGCTACTGTAGAGAGTGTTGCTAAATTTAAACATAATTATAAATAATATTTGTTAGCTTGCAGTGTGTGTAAATGTTTAGTATAGTTGCACTGCGTGGGATTTTCAGCCATCTGGATGAGGCACCTGCATCCTTGTTTGGGACATATGCTGCATCTACACAGACATGTCCTGATGCATGTACTCTATTCACATACATCCGGATATATTTGCAACATTACCCACAGTTTACTGAACTTGTGGCCATAGCTGTGATACTTGCATCTGTTTGCTGGATGGATCTGGAAAGTTAGATCAGCTTTGTTCTGGTCTAATTTGTCAGACAGAAGTCTGCAGTCATGTCCTAACAAGCATCTGTCAATGCCGAATGTTTGCTTGCTGGTATTAGCACTGGAAATGCAGGGGTTAGAGAGATGAAGAATAGGAATGGCAGTGAAGGATTGAACTTCACGCCAACCCCACCTCCTCCCTGCAGAGATGGACAAGTACTGGGGTATGCATTTAGGTCATCACCCATAACATTCATGCCATTTCACTTCACCCTATCCTGCAGACACCGACACATGTTGAGGTGTGCCTTGGGGTGTTTTGCTGTACAGTCACCCCATTTCATATGAACATACACTGAAATGGGTGCAATATAGGAGAACAGGGTGAACTGTGTGGCCGAAGAGTTCAAGGCACACCTCGATGCCTGTCACTGGCTGCAGGGTGGTGGGGGTGGAATGGAATGAGTATTACAGTCAGCAATCCAAAAGCACACCCCAGATGCCTGTCAGTCTGTACAGGGTGGAACGTTATGGTTAGACACCCTAATGCCCTGGGCGTTTGTTGGTATTTACACTACACATTTTCAACATGGCCTTTTTGCGACCCTACCTCATGAAAGCATTTGGGATCTCATCTCATGAACAGTGGCACTGTGATTTTGTTAATGTGTCCCAAACTTTGAGTTCCCACAGTGACCGTGTCATTCTGTGCCAGATGTACGAAAACACAGATTGGGCAGGATGTGAAGAATAACAGCTGTACCATTCATAGGGAGCTGTGAAGAGATAGCAATGTTGAAAATCTGTAGTGAAAATACTAAAAGTACTTGAACTTCCGGGGTTATGTGGAAACTGTGCAATGCAGTCATTTAGTGGAATTTTTTCATCAAATCAACATAGACATTTTGTGACCTTTGCTCATGAACAGTGTCACTATGATTTTCCTAATCTATCCTGAACATTGATTTCACACAGCTACCACGCTATACTGCACCAGATGTGTAAATGCATATTTCGGGCAGGATATGAAAAATGACAGCTGTACTGTTCATAAGGAGGTGTGGAAAAATGCCAATGCTGAAAATCTGGAGTGAAAATATTACAAATGCACGTAATTACAAGGGTGCATGGAAACTGCGCAATGTACACTCGTAACACAATCATTTCATGGACTTTTGTCACTAAATTTTCAACATAGGCATTTTAGCATCTCTGCTCATGAACAGTGTCACTGATTTGTTTTTAATCTGTCCTGAACACTGACTTCCCACAGCGACCACGCTATTCTACGCCAGAAGTGCGAAAACACAACTTAAGGCCAGGATGTGAAAAATGACAGCTGTACTGTTCATAAAGAGGTGTGGAAAAATGCCAATGTTGAAAATCTGGAGTGAAAATATTACAAATTCACAAAGTTATGAGCATGCATGAAAACTGCGCAACACATGCTCATAACACAGTCTTTTTATGGACTTATGTCACCAAATTTTCAACATAGGCATTTTAGGACCTCTGCTCATGAACAGTGTCGCTGTAATTTTCTTAATATGTCCTGAACACTGAATTCCCAGAGCGACCACGCTATTCTGCACTGGTAGTGCGAAACCACATTTTGGTCAGGATGTGAAAAATGACAGCTGTACTGTTCATAAGGAGGTGTGGAAAAATGCCAATGTTGAAAATCTGGAGTGAAAATATTACAAATTCATGAAGTTACGAGCATGCGTGAAAACTGAGCAATGCACGCTCATAAAACAGTCATTTTTGGGATTTTTTTCACCAGATTTGCATGATAGGCTTTTTGAGAGCTCACCTCATGAACACTGTCACTGTCATTTTGCTAATCGGTCTTGGAAGGTGATTCCGCGCAGTGACCACAAAATCACCTTTTGGGACTGAATAATGCCATGACAGTGCCTGAATGCATGAGGAGGGGTTCCAATAACCCCATGTTGAAAACTTGGTGCCGAAAGTCCCAAAAATGCCTGAGATATGCACCAAATTTGAAACAACCCTATTTATTGCATTATACAACTTACCAGCATTTCTTCAGTTCGCGGTCGGCTTTGAAGAGTGCAGACATGTTCCTGGTTCACCAAAGATCGTCGCACCAGGGTCTGGAGATAAGTATGGGGTGGGGGGATGTGGGGAGGTCAGTTGTGCAGTGGGTGAGTGCAGGTTGGGGGAGAGGATGGCGACCAGCGTGGGACCGTTTCCTTTGTGTCAGGGAGATAAAAAAAAAATAAAAAGGCATTGCGGGAAGGTTTCTTTTATCCAGGCTTGTTTCCAGCACACTGGTGTGAGCTCCCAGTGTGCCACCAGCCTTATTTGGGGTGAGAGTGCCAAGCCAATGGAGATTGAACGCCCCATCAGCAAAGGAAGCTGTTCGGGGGCATGTTGCTGAGGATTGGGCACCCCCTCGGCACACAGCAAATGTGGGAGGGGGTTACATCATGCCAACGGGGAGTGGACTCCCCCTTTGGCAAATTAACTGGGTCAGAGGCTGCCGATAGGGGGATTGACCACCCCATTCAGCTTTCATGGGGCCGAGAGGCGGCAGCAATCCGTCACCATGTTTACTTATTGTTAGACTTGGGAAGGTACCGCCCTGCAATGACGGGTCACTCCCTCATTGCAGCAGAATGGCTGATGCTGCAATGAAAAGGTGGCCCCTCATTGCAGCGGTGAAAACGTTTCTACTTGGTGGCACTTTTGGAGACCAGTGTCATCGGCACACTGTGCCTCCATTGGTCCACCAATGCCAAGCCCCCAAATGCAGCGCCTCTGTAGGCTGCCATAGTGCCGCACCTCCACAACCCGCTTCTCTCCTAAGCTGCCACATAATGTTTCTTGCACATGCATGCAAGCAAACATAAAAATGGATGCAAGTGTATGAAAATCTTGCCCTGTGTCTTTTTATTCTTATTTGTTTTGTTTTCTATATTGTGTCACTTATGATATTAGTACTTGTGACAGGAAATGGGACCAGAGTCAGTTATTCTTTTTAAATATTCATCTGTTACAGGTTCTGCTTGGGATGCACACAGGATGGCTGCCAGGTCACATGTATAAGCAGATAATGAGATCTGGTGACCTACTGTGGAGGTGTTGACATTCCCGTGGGAACCACTGACAGGATTAATAGGGAGGAGGCAATAAAGCAGTAATCCCAGTGGGGACTGTTTTCTGGAATATGTTCCCAAGGCAGACAATGAACCCTGATTAGAGATGTGTGAAATTAGCAAATTTCGTTACACAAAATATTTCGTAAAATTTGCCTGTATCGTGAAATTTTTTGTGGAAATGAAATTTGGAATTTTGCCTGTGTAAAGCAAAATGTGCCTGCAGAAGGGAAAATTTCACCTGTGGAAGGTCAAATTCTGCATTTCGCACTCAGGGAAATATTTCATGTAATGGTCAAATTTCGCAAAATATTTCACACAGTGAAATTGCCAATGTCATGGGAATTTTACTGGTGAAATATAATTTTGAAAAATCTCTAACCCTGGTGCATGTCGTAAAACCCTACAGATGGAGAGGAAGTGCTAAGAATGAGGTCACACACAGACACACACACACATGCACACATACACACACACACACACACACCACACACACACACTAACTCATGTGGGGTGGGGGACTGTGAGGAACTGTCACTCCAAGGGTGAGGTCACTCCCCACAGCCTGAAAGGTATAAATTGGAGAGATGGGGTCATCTCTGTCTCTCTGTGTCTCTCTCTCCATCTCTCTCTCTCTCTGACACTCAAGATCTAAAGAAAGGGGAGCCCTGCCACAGGAACTAACTTGGTCAGGAAGCACAGGAAAGTGTGTTCTGTAGCTAACACAGGTAAAGAATTTTAGGTGATGGAAGCTCAGAATTTTCTAACCATCAACGGTCTGTTTAACTCACTTTATTTTATATTCTTAGTAAACTTGTAAACCTTTTGTTTTACTGTAAATATATCCTGTTTGTAAATACCTGTAGTATTTTCTAGTAAAGAAACTTTTTTTGATAGACCCAGTGACTACCTGTTTATTGACAAGGTAATTTTTATTATTTCTTCTGGACTATGTTTGCAGTCCTTCTCCAAAGTGCACTTTACCAATAGTTATTGTGTTGACCTTCTAGACCTTAAGTGGGAGGGGAGGGCAAATTTCCTGATTTATGATAAAAATCAGGTGGTGGCAGAGAATTAGAAGTCCTAGACAGAAACTGCCCTATAAGCTAGGACGGCCCAAGGGGCAGTTTTTGTCACAGTACTAATTTTGTATTTTGTTTTTTTTTTCTATTTTTATTTCAGGTCTCCCTTAAAAAGGGACAATTTTTGTCCTTGCTTCTTACCCAGTTAACAAAATATAAAAATAAAATAACCTAAACTTAGTGGAGTAATAAAGTTACCTAGAATACAGCCTTAGACAGTAACAATATCTTCAGGAACAGTTCTATACATAAACAGCTCTATTGACACTAATAGTATAACATCAGACAAAAAATCAGGAAGAAGTGAAACAGATACTACGTAGGTTAAAACTCTGGCAAGGGATGGTGAAAAATGTATTATAGGCCTATGCTACATTCCCTCAGATGCTGTAGAAATAACTAATAATGCGTTAAGGGAGGAAATGAATTCAGCTTATGATTTGGGAAACATCCTACTTAGGGAGGACTTTAATTGGTGAGACATATTTTGATTGTTACAGAGCTGATGCCTATTTGTCTGCTTCTTGACCCACTATTTGTCCCTCTTTTAGTAAATTGTAGCTCTTTTGTCTCTGTGCTAATCTTAGTTTCATTACCACCCCTTTGCTGGGCTATAAATCCCTGTTCTGTCCCTTTCCAACAGGCGTCCTTGTAGCCCACTCAGCTACCTACCACACCTGTGGTTTACCTCCTGCATGCCTGGACACCACTCTGTGCCTCTCTCAGTGCCAAGGAGCCTGCTGCCACCAGCCCCCTGGAATCAAACATTCAGGTATGGCCTATACACAGCTCCAGCCCCACTGGCTGCTGCTCTTGCTGCCAAATGTTTGCTCACCCCTCCCCCTCCCTTGACACCCTTAAATACACTTAAGCTCCTCCATCCCCTACCCCATCCTGCCCCATTGGCTACCAGTACTAGTGCTCTGAGCTTAAAGCCTTCTGTCTCCCCACCCCCTTTGTTGATCTTTCCTCCTGTGCACACACTCTACCTACTCTTCACCATGCGCACCCTCTATTCCCTGTTCCCACTTCTACTTGCCCTCTCCTTTCTGTCTCCCCTCTTCTACTTCTCTGTTCCATGCCACCCCCCCACAAACCACTTAGTCACTACCTATCACTACCAGGGCATGCTCTACTGTGTGCCCTGACCTCCCCTTGGACCTCCATTTGCTACTAACTGGATGCTCCTAAATATCCCTGTGTTTGGCCTATGGGCCACAATATCTCCACTCTCACACAAAGCTTTGCACTGGGACCTTTGCCAGGAACCTTTTATTGGCTCATACAAACAACGGCGACACAAATTCTCACTCAAGGAACTACACTTATGCTCCATGAAGCTCCTGCTCCTCCTCCTGCTGATGCCGGGTAACGTCCATCCAAACCCTGGTCCAATCTGCTCCAATTATGTGAAACCTTCTGGGGCTCTCATCCTTGCAACCCTCAACATTTGCAGTTTACTACCTAAGCTTGTTGCTCTCCAAACCTTTGCAAGCCAATATAACCCTGACGTCCTTGCTGTTGTCAAACCCTGGCAGACACCCAAAGTCCCAGATCTGGCAATCGCCCTGCAAGGTTACAACATATTCAGGCTGGATCAAACCTCTAAAAGAGGCAGGGGTTGTGCCATCTATATTAAAGGCACCCTCATGGGTCACCCCATTGCAACTCTCCCACCTGACTCTACGGCTCAGATTCTACCTACCAAAATTCTCTTAGGGGCCAATAATAAAGCCCTGACAATTGTCTCAGTTTATATCCCTCCAAAAGGCCAAGTAAATGGCCTCAGTGATGTTCTCAACTTCATCAGTACCCCACCTCCTGGCTCAGGACTTATCCTGCTAGGTGATTTTAATATAAACTGGCTTGCCTCAAATGCAGGTGCACACAAGGATGCCATCACAGCAGCCAATATTACTCAGATGGTTGCCTTCCTCACAAGGACAAACTACAAAACAGGGACTAGTACTCTTCTGGACTGGGTCCTTGCCAGCCACCCTGCCCATCTCTCCCATACCACTATCCTCCCAGATTCACTCAGTGACCACTCCCCTGTCATCTGTGAATAGTCTAACATATTTTAAAAGCTCCACCAAAACTATCACCAGCAGAGTTCTCCCCATGAACAACTTATCCATCTTAAATACTACCTGAGTCTGCAAGACTGGCTACCCATTTACAAGGTGATGGATGTTAATGTGGCTCTTGACTACTTTATCACCACCTTCAATGTGGCCTGTGACTACTTTGCTCCATTCAAAAAATGCAAGGCCAAGGCTCTCTTTAACCCATGGCTCACTGCAGAGCTCCTTGCTCAGCTCAAATCAAGGGACCAACTTTGGCACTGGCAAAAGCTACTGGCAGGCAATCCAACATACAAAAATACAAACATGCCCAAAACAGCTGCACAAAATCTATCTAGCTAATGAAAAATACTTATTACAGGGATGTTCTCACCAATACCTGGGGAAATGGGAGAGCTTTCTGGGACAATATTAAAGAAGTAACAGGGAAGCAACCAAAAACCTCCCTGTCTATGCTAAACGTTGATGAGACCACTACTCTAGACCCTACGTTCATTGCCAATACCTTCAATGCCACCTTCACCGACCTCAGTTCCATTCTTCCTCCTGACTTTTTTGCAGCAAATGACTCTTCCTCAATCATAAACCCCATCACCCCTTCTAAACACCCTCCTTTCCACTTCAAAGAGGTCAAATTGAATGAAGCCCACAATTACATTACCAAAGCAATCTCCAAGTCCAGAACTAGTGGTGACTCCTTGGACTTTAAGCTGCTGTCTCTCACCCTTGAAGAGGTACTATGTCCATTAACCAGAATTCTTAACCTCTCCCTTAGCCACAGTCAGTTCCCTGACAAATGGAAATCTGCCACTGTTACCCCTGTCCATAAAAGTGGTGACAAGACCAATCATACAAACTATCGGCCAATCTCCATATTGCCCCCACTCTCTAAGGCCCTCAAGCATATAGTCGTGGATCAGCTCACTGACTACCTGGACAAATATAATATTCTGTGTGCACAGCAACATGGCTTCAAAAAAGGACACAGCACCACCTCTGCCCTCCTGGAGTTCACTGGAGCACTGCACAGCACTCTGGACAGTGGCCACCTAACTGGGGCAGTCTTTATCAACTTGATCAAGGTGTTTGATACTGTCCACCATCAGGTGCTAATAGACCAGCTGCTGAACGCTGGGCTCTCTCATGACTCTACAGTGTGGTTTAAAAGCTACCTTGAAAATCATATGCAAAGAGGAAAATTGCTGACGTACTCTCTGATACTCGACCAGTTCGCTCTGGTGTCCCCCAGGGATCCATATTGGGTCCACTTCTTTTTAGCTTTTTTCTAAATTCCTTTCCACAATCCTGCTCAGAATAAATCATCCTGTATGCTGACGATGCAGTTGTTCTTTCTTCACACAAAGAACCTACACCACTACAACTCGATCTACAACATGGTTTCACCTCTGTTGAGAATTGGTTTACTAATCATAAACTTGTCCTTAATCACAAAAAAAAACAAAGTCCATGCTTTTTTAGCAGCTCTCACAACCAGCACAGGCTACACCACCTGACTATCCCCACCAGCCAGGGGAATACCCTTAAAAAGGTCCAATCTTTCAAACACCTAGGGATTCTGCTTGACTTCAACCTATCCTATGTGGCCCACATTGACAGCATAGCAAAAGCTGCTAATACGCGACTAGGCTTATTGTTCAAGCACAGGCAACATCTCACCCCAGAAGCCTTGAAGATTGCTGTTCAGAGTTCCGTGATCTCCATCATTGATTACGGCCTAATCATTTATGGCTCAGCCATGGCAACTACCCTCAGACACATATCAACATCCCACAACAAGGCCTGTCAGCTTATCACTGGAGCCCACCATCTCACTCATACCTGTGATCTTTACACTCAGTCTGGATGGCTCCAACTCTCCAACCATATTAAGTATCTCACCTGCACCATGGCAAAAAAAATTATCCTGGGCCTCGCCCCTCCAGGGGTCCAAGCCCTACTACACCCTAGCACTAATCAGTGAAGCTCCAGGAGATCCAAATCACTGATCTTGCAAGTTCCCCACTGTCGTACTACCCAGGGTCAATGATCTTTCACCCACAGGGCTCCCTCATGGCTGAATGGACTCAGCACCACCATCTCCACTGCTCCCAAACTTGGCATGTTTAAAACCAGGCTATGACTCCATCTTACTGCCTCCAGCTCCTGTGATTGCCTCACCTAATCAGAAATACTTGCCACCACCAACAGCCTTGCCTTGCCACCCCTCATAGCACTTATCTCCTATTTACCTCTGCTCCCATGACCCCTCCCCTTCCCACCTCCCCCTCCCTACCCACCCCTCTCCAGCATTCTCCGGTGATGTCCGACAATGCCTCTGGCTGCTACTACTCCCATCTTGCCATCCCGTTCCTCCTCCATTGTTCTTTACCTCTCTCCTAGTTGATGCTGCTCTGGGCCATTCTATGTACTGAGCTCTCTAATGTGTTGCCTCTTCCCTTAATTAATACCTGTATAATGTACTGTTTACCTGCAATGTTGTTATTTCTGTTGTATTCTCTGTATTATACTTCAACTGATGTGGAACCTTTGTAAAAGAGCCTTGGCTGTAAGGTATTTGTAATCCTAGAACCAAATAAATAAAAAACAAACAAATATTTTGGTTAGTTATGTAGTGTACTGTAATTCCAAATCATCCAGGGACTTTATATATATGCTCACCCAATGTAATTTAGAACAACACATTAATAAGCTGACAAGGGGTTGTAATATCCTTGAGATTCTACTAGCTTCCACTCCAGTCATGGTCAAAACCAGTGACATAATAGAACCACTAGCTAATAGTGATCACTGCATGGTAACCTTTCTCATAGTGAGGTCTAAAGTGAAGGATGCAGACTGTACAGAGGTTTATTAATATCATAAAGCTAAAACTGAACAAAATCCTAACTGAACTAGAAAAATATAACTGGAAGGAAACTGGAAATTAGAAAATATAATAACAAAGATCATAGACAAAAATGGCTTACTGCTAGTGCTGTGTGGAATGCAGAATTTTGCCAGTGAAATTAGCATGGAATGACCATTCCGCCAAACAGAATTTCTACCAGAATTTTGCTGGTTCTTCTGCGGAATTCTGCCTGTTGTGATCCATAGAATGATATTCTGTGGAACAGCATTTTTCCTGTGAAAAATCATTCTACAACCATTTCTGCTGAAAATGTTTAGATCTGTGAAATTTTATGCTGTAGAAAAACTAATTCTGCATTTTTCTGCAATGGAATTACACCATTCTGTTTCCAGTGAAATTAGTCAGAATTTTGAAAAGTCCATGAAATCTCATTCTGCCCGGAATCTGAAAATTCCACACAGCACTACTTACAACAAAAATGATATAGTACATAATGTAAAAAAATAAATCATATGAAAACATAAGGGACTAGCACACAGAAATCCTGGACTGAGCATAAGGTTACATCACAGAAAACAGGAAACTGATTAAAAAAATGAAAAATGGAATAAAAATTAGTCACTAATGCAAATAAGTTTAATAACAAAAAACTGTATGGTTATATAAATTTAATAAAGAAAAATAACAACACAGTTGATCCCCTACAAATTATTAACTGCACTATCAGAAACTATCAAGAAGTGGCTGAAGACTTTAGCCGTTATTTTTGTTCTGCATTCACAAAAAAAAAAAAAAAAAATCAGGTCCCACTTGTACACTCAATAATGAAACTACTTTACTGCTCAATTCTCTCCCCAGTAATAACAAGGAAACAAATAGAGCAGAAGATACAATACATCATACCCCATTCTTGTCTTTGCCCTGGTTACATCTCTGGGAGTAAGTTAAAACTCATGGGACACCACATACTTGAACACCTGGAATTAATATTTAATCACTCTTTGCATGAAAACCAAATCCTTACAGAATGGAAATCTGCACATATTGTCCCTATATTTAAGCAGACTTAGATCAGAGCCACTATGGCTGCTAATACATAAGCTTGATATGGGATATAAAATTGATGTGTGTGGCATACATATGTGATGAACATTGTACATATCAATGTGCAGCAACATACCAAGCCTGTATTATGTTTTTAGAATAACAACTGCTTGCTGAGTTATATCACTGTTCTTGCATGGTTGTTTAGTACTAGAAATTACCAAAGATAAACCACTGCAGATGTTCAGATGCATTATTGTAGCAAGCAGTTTGAACTGTGTTGGTATAGAAGCACAAGTATATTTTAATGGCCAGAATGCAATGCAATACTGCAGCATACTGAAGTACAATTCCTGCAGTAAACAAAAGATCCAGAAAAAGACATGATTTGATGCCTTTTATTAGACCAGCATAGATGTTACAAAAGAAAACAGGTGCTTAAGTTGTCAGATTACACATAGTCCTTCATCAGAAGCTAATGCCAGTTGTTTCGGAAGAATACAGTCTATTAAAGAACAGATCATACATAAAAAGCAAACAAAAAAGTTGTAAAGAATCCCACTGACAAAAAACTTACATTTACTAAACAAGGCAATTTCAATGGCAGTTAATCCCTTTTGTCATGCAGAAACCTGAAACACTGTGTTGAGTTTTGTATGGCACCAGTGCATGCCCACCTAAGCCATACTCAGATATATCTCCAGCCCAAACACACAAAAATATCCTTCAGAAATGTTTGTAAGTTTATCATCTTAAACTGTAGCTTTATATATATATCAGTCACCACTTTGACAATACATGTTTAAAAGCAGACACATATTTATTTGTAGACTATTATAGGAGTACTAGCTTGTACCGCTAGTTTGTACCTCTTAGCACTGCTTGCCCCTTCCTGGGTTCACATGGATCACCACAAGGTATTCCCACCATGCTTTGTCGCATATCCTGACTGATCAAGTGATGTGGGGATCTACGAGATGACCACTCCACGTGTGATCGACCATGTATCCGAGACCCAGGCATGCACTCTTGTATTTGTTATGAAACTTGTGTGTTAGATTTGATGTAATGTTTCATTGCTGTTGATTTCATGTTACTCAGTGTATATTTGCTCTTTTCTGTAATGCAACCTGTACCTATTGTTTCAAACTTGTACTGTCTGCCACTGTATGGCCCGGGTCGCAACTGAAAATGGTCCTTTGGATCAGCTTGCCTACCCGGTCACCAAAAACATAAACAAATAAAAATGAATAAATATGCCAATACTGCAACTTTAGCATTTTTCAGAAGTCGGGAGTACTGGGGATAGTTCTGTTTGTAGCAAGTAGCTCAGCTCCAAGCTCCTTGGATACTGATCACATTTGTTATTTCTGTAAGCTAATTGGGTTTTCTGAAAATATTGTCACACCACCCTGTGGCTCCTGTTTTTATTTTTTCATCTGAGCAACAAATCACACTAATACCTCCAATTAATAACGCCTAAGTCAGAGAAGAGATAGAAATTGATTGTGTGCAATGCCTGTGCATTTAACGACGGTCTTTATATCTACAGTATGTTTCTTTATGTTTTGGCTCCTAAGTGTAAAGCAGCTCAATGAACAGCTTTTGATTCGGCATGGCCATGATGAGAGAAGAAAGGGCAGAAACTGAATTGTTTGGTAGTGAAACAAGATAGCAGTCATGTTGCTTGCAAAGAAAGGAATTTAACAGGTCACTATGCCCCTCATCCTCCCCTCCCCCCACCAGCAGACCACACTCTTTCTCTGTCAGTTGACAGGCTCCCAAAATAAACAGAAAGATACCTGTCTTGAAAAATAATGCATCCCATTCAGAAATGAAATTGCAGGACTCCTACAGACGGTCACTCCCCACTGATAAACTCCACTTCTACTCCACTTTTTTTCATCCTAATAAACTCCACTCCTACTGCACTTTTTTTATCCCAGTGACTTCCCAGACAGCTGTGCCATTTCAATTAACCGATCACAGCCCACACTAAGAGAACTGCAGAAATTACAAAGATAAGAAAGAAAAGCATGTTGCACCAATGCAGCTATATTGCACTGACTGCACTAATTTATCTTTGTCACAGTGATGTTGTTTTTTCTGATTGTAAACTACAGCTGATGTGCTGTTACACCAAAATAAGTTTTACATCTAAAACCCATGCTTTGTTTGCTTACAGTTTCAAATATTCTGCCAATCCACCCCTTCCCATACAATAAACCAATGGCTGTTCAGCTTCAAGCTGAAAGGGCTCATACAGTATTTAAAATTGTAAGCATAGACAAGGGTTTTAGATGTAAAACTTGTTTCAGTGGAATGGCACAGAAGAAGCAGTTTGCAATTAGAAACAGCAACATCACTGCAACAAAGACAGACAGCTAGATAGATAGATAGATAGATAGATAGATAGATAGATAGATAGACAGACAGACAGACAGATAGTTAGATAGATACTTTATTTATAAAGCGCCCATTTCCTGGGGGCTCAGATCGCTGTACAATAATAAAAACATTCATCTTAAGCATACACACTTTACCACATTTCAGAGCATAAACAGAATTAAAATACAGAATCACAACATTAATAAAAATAAATGGCCCTGAGATGAACGAGTCTTGGCCTTAGAACGGGCCTTTCCTCCACATTCAGACATAACAGCAATTGTAGTTTTTCAGTTTAAGATAAACTAGTACAGTTGGTACAATATAGCTGCAATGGGGTAACATACTTTTCTTTCTTATCTTTGTACTTTTCAGCAGATCTCTTAGTGTGGGCACAAGAGACAGTTTTCTTACACAAATGTTGCCTCTGAGGCAGCTCTGCCTTAGAGGCGGATGACTTAATCCCACTTTCCACTGTGTTTCATTGGTTAATACCTTCTGAAGGACAGTAACTGAAATTGCCCACCTCTTGCTGCTGATTGGTTACGCATGCTGCTGCCTCAGAGGCAGACTACTTAATCCCACCCTCTGCTGTGTCTCATTGGTTAACACCTTTCGAAGGACATTAACTCAGGTTGCTGCCTGTTGCTACTGATTGGTTATACATGCTGCTACCTCAGAGGCAGACCACATAATCCCACCCTCCACTATGTCTCATTGGCTGATACCTTCTGAAGACGGTAGCTGAGGTTGCTGCCCGTTACTGCTGATTCGTTATTCATGTGGTCTCTAAATGGCCATCCCACATGTTTTTTCTTGCTCTTACTGGGTGGTTCTCTGAGCCTGCCCCTGACTGGCTGACATACAGAAAATGCCTTTTTTTAAAACACTTTTTTTAATGAAAGTTGCCATGGAGGCAGATCTGCCTCCAGGCTAACCCTGCCTTTGAGGCAAGAATGGATAGGGCTGCCTCCCAGGCAGGGCTTTACCCACTATAGCTAAAGACCTGAGCTTCACTGCTGTGCCAGCTTGGTGGTGTAGTGGAAAGGTGTACAGCCTGATAAATGATAGATTGAGAGTCTAAAACCACACAGGGTCCCCTCAGTTCTCTTTTGTCAGAAGTTCACTTCAGTGGTGATCCATGGCAGCATGGTGTTGGAATAGTAAGTATGTAAGCAAAGGGACTTAGCTATGCTTCAGATGCAGTATTCGTTTAAGAAAAGTGTTGCAGATCTGCCTCCAATGCAAAACTTTAATGTTGCAATTATTCTCACAGCTACTGTAAGTCAATTTTCTTATATACTTACTATTCTAATACCATGCTGCCATGGATCACCACTCAAGTGAAATTCTGACAAAAGAGAACTATGGGGACATTGTGTGGATTCAGACTCTCATCCTCTTGTTTATCAGTCTGTAGACCTTTCCACTACACCACCAAGTTTGCACAGCAGTGAAGCTCAGGTCTTTAGCTATAGAGGGTAAAGCCCTGCCTGATAGGCAGCTCCATCCATTCCTGCCTCAAAGACAGGCTGCCTAGGAGGCAGATCTGCCTCCGAGACTACTTTCATTTCAAAAAATGTGTCTTTCAAAAAGGCACTTTCTGTATGCCAACCAAACAGGGGCAAGCTAGAATCACCCAGTCAGAGCAAGAAAAAAAATGTGGGAGGTCTTTTTAGAGACCAGATGAATAACCAGTCAGCAGCAACAGGCAGCAACCTCAGTTACTGCCTTCAGAAGGTATTAACGAATGAGACACAGCGAAGGGTGGGATTAAATGGTCTGCTTCTGAGGCAGTGGCATGTGTAACCAATCAGCAGCAAGAGGCCTGCACCATCAGTTACTGTCCTTCAGAAGGTATTAACCAATGTGACACAGCGGAGGGTGAGATTAAATCTTCTGCCTCCGAGGCAATATTTTTAAAGAAAAGTGTCTCTTGCTAATGTGGGCAGTAGCAGGTTAACTGAAATGGCAGTGCTGTCTGAGAAAATTGAGGGAAACAGCTCTTCCAGTTTTTTTTGTGCTATGTCCAATTGTCAGTTGTTAGGCACTCATAAGATGTAGACTAGAGCATTATGAAGAACCACACTGTCCTCACAGCACTGACACAGAGACAAAATGCTGTCTGTCTTGCTACACTAAAAATGCTAACCCCTTCTCTCACTCGAAGTCTAACTCTCTTAACTCTCTCCTGGTGTGAAAGTGACTGAATTGGCAGAGCAGCCACTGCATAGCTCTAAGTTGAGAGAGATAAGGAAAGTAGTCTCTGCCCCTTTAATTTTGAATGGCTTGCTCCAGACATAACTCTGGGATATGCAGCCGTGAAAAGGGATGACAGGATATTTAAATTGAAATTAACAACCATCAGAGCATGTAACTTGTAACATTTCCTAACATCATGCAGTAAAGGGGGGAAGGCACAACACAGTCCAAATACAGTAGCACTGAGGTCTGAGGAAAAATAAGGTAATTTGTCAGTAGATCTGCACTGATCATTTGGTTAACTTTTGGCACTATTCCCTTGCTTGTCACTTGCCTTGGGCTCTGACAAATGAGGTTCGGAGAAAATTGATCGAAACAGCTTTGTCAGTTCTTTTTGTTCTATGTCCGATTGTCAGTTATCAGTAGGCTTGCCAGGATTCGATATAAATTGGTATATATCAATAAACGTTGTCAGAGGTGCAAGTAGGAGAACCGATGGAAAAAAATAAACATGGATTTTTGCCAAATTCACAAAGCCAAAGAGTCACAAGCAACCCAATCTTTTTTTTCTAGTTTTTGTAATATTGTTGTCCCCTTAGTGATGGAATTTGGTGTGTGCTATGGCTGGCATATTTATTTATTTATTTAGATGGGAGAGGTGCCGACAGGTCCATGTGTTCTACAGGATTTAGTGTAGTGTTGTTGTTACGGTTGGTGGTTTCATGCAGCAGAGTGAAGGATGAGCGATACCCACAATGGGCATTAGGTAGTAGCAGTCAGCAGCGCATTCGGCAGCTCAATCTGTGTATGGAACATCCCTCTTGTTGTGAGCAAATAACTACCAGTGACGATGGGACAACTGCTGCGAGTCTGCAACTCAGATCGGGAGCTCAGTCTGTGGAGTAGGGTAACGAGCAACATCTGTTAGTCCACAAGGTAGAAGGAACTATGGCAGAGCATTCTAAGCCATTTTTGTATTCAACTTTAATGAAAAGGACTAGAAAGGTTGTTTTTGGAGACTAAAGCCCTCCATTTAACAGCATGATCAATGCTAATTTATTTTCATCAGGCAGCAGGTGTGCATCCAAGGGAAGCCAGGATTCAATTTTTATTTTTGTTAGTTTTCGAATGAAAATATCAGAGTTACTCATTTTTTGGTTTTAGTGAACTGACATCAGTAAAAATCTAAAAATGTTATTAAAAAGTCAAAATTGCATGCGTAGGTCACATACTACATTGAGAAAAATCTGGACAAAGGCTAAGAAATAAACCTCGATATTTTCGGTTGAAAAGTAAAAAAAATAAAAATAGAATCCTGGCAAGCATAGTTATCTGGCACTCACAAGATGTAGACTATAAAGAGCATTATGAAGAACTACACTGTCCACAGGGCTCTGACATGGAGATGGAATGCTGTGTCTCTCCCTACACTAAAAATGCTAACCCCTTCTTTCACTCTATGTCTAACTCTCCTAACTCGCCTGGTATGGAAGTGATTAAACTGGCAGAGCAGCCAAAGCACAGCTCCAGGTTGAGAGAGATAAGAAAAGCAGGCTCTGTCCCTTTATTTCGAATGGCTTGCTCCAGATGAAGCTCTGGGCTATGCAGCCATACAAACGGATGGCAGGATATTTAAGATCAGTACCGGAAACATTTTTTTAAAAAATGGACTGTGTATCTTGTCTCATTTTTCTCTTAAATTCTCAAAATGTCATATTTTATGCATACATTATACACGTAGAATCTGATCGATTTTGTTTCAGTTCACGTCCTATAAGTGACATACACTGACATCTTTCAAGGGGTGATGTCAATTGCTGATGCACATGGAGTACATGATCAGCTGTGTTTCCCGGCATTCTTGTTTTGTTTGTTTAATCCCACATGCTCTTAAGAAAGCCCCTCTCAAGTTTAAATAAAAAAAAAGTGAAAAGCAGTACAGGTCTTGCAGTGTCTTGGCTGCGTGAGTACACTTCTTAAAATACAGCTTCAGAGATCTGTTGTTTTACATTGATCCGCTTACCAGTTTGAATGCCCAGGAAAGTAATCATTGGTGTGTGTTTTCAAATAGCATCAGCCATCAGCACTGATGAAGTGATACGTCCCACACCATTATGAAGAAGATCACATAATGACAGCACTTCAATAACGTAATTTCAGACCACCTGCCTGTTGCTACACTCAGTTCTACCTTTCATCTACAAATTAACTACTAATTGACCAAAAAGAACTAACAAAGCTGTTTTCTTCCTCTCTCGGCATGTGGGTGAGACTGAGAACAGGCAAACATAGCCCATTCTGTGTGCTGGATACTATCTAGTAATTGACTAGCAAGCTTACACTGTGGCAATTAAACAGTTGAAATGAGTCTGACTCAATCTATGCTACTGTAGATGATTTAGTGCTGTAAATATCTTGACAATGCAGAGTTGCAACTGTTTAATTGACACAGTGTTAGCTTACTAATTAATTTGTAGATGAAAGGTATTATTGAATGTAATAATAGGCAGGCAGTCTGATATTACTTTACTTAAGTGCTGTCATTATACATTTGTTTCATAATGGAGCCAGACATCTCACTTCATTGGCGTTGATGGCAGATGCTATCTGAAATGAAAACACACACCGGTGGTCACCCTCCTTTTTTTTTTTTTTTTTTTTTAAATCACCTTTATTCAGTTTCAGTAGACCAGACAGACAAACAAACATACACATACCTGGCCAAGCCAGGGAACACAACCCAAAACTGGCTGTGCAAACTATGTACATCCCCTATGTACAAGCACACTAGAGAGCCGCCCCACATTGTGGTCAAGTTCCAGAATCAATAATGCCTTAATATAGTACGCTGACCAATGTTAGAGTACACCCTTCCTTCATTGACCCAATCTTCATATATATCCACTTGCAAGGGTATTTTATCCTACGGCCCCCAAAGGAGCCTGACTCCTGCAGAACGGCTTCCTAATGTGTCCCTTGGAGAGAGAGAGAGAGAGTCCCCAACCCCTTAAGCCCCTGCAGACCAAAACCAGTCCCCTTTTATCTTGGTAATGGACCCAGTATGACCCCAATTTTAACCATCTAGGAAATTATTAAAGTCCAAATATTACCAAGAATATTGGGGATAACAAAGGAAAAGCATAGTACAAGTAGGCACAAAGCAATATAGGCATTAAACACTCCAGCATATTTTCCTTTGTTAATCACTATCTGACAGACTGACCTGTGTTCCAGTGTTCGTAACTTGCTGGGAGTAAATCGCATCTAATATTGCCCATCTTTTAACGTATAGCTCTTGTCTCCCCTCAGAGAATAGGTGTCTCTTTATCTTGGCCAATACCCCCAAAAGCTCTCTCACCCATTGTTCATATGTACAAGCCTGATCGTCCTTCCAATGCTTTACTAAGAACGCCTTGACCACCGACACCATTAAAGAAAGGTGGAATTTGGGTGCGATCCCTATAATCTGAGAAAAGTCACCCAGAACACATATTTCTGGAGTTATAAAAGCTGTATAATCCAGCATTGGATCCATGCCCGTTTAATCTCCTCCATAAGGGTGAGATTTTGCTACATCCCACATTACATGCAACAGGTCACCCACCTCCTTCTGCACCTGAAACACAGGTCCGTCTGTCTCAGCCTCTGCCATATAGCTTTACAGGGTATAGTATATGTTGTACACCACAAAGATTTGCATATTTCTATATTTGGGAATCACATTGTATTTGGTGCTCTTCAAATAGTTTCCCACCTAAGATTTCTGGGGCCATCACCTTGTCCCAGTAAGGGATTAGTGTAGGAGTATTTGGGCCCAGAAAGTCCAAGAAAATTTTATAAACTTGTGAAAGTGGGTTAGCTTTCCGGAAGCTTCCATTAAACTCCCCATGAGAAAAAGTTATCTATGAGTCCCCATCCCTTCAAAACCCTGCTAACATTTGTTTAGCTGTAACCTTTGGAAAAAGGACAATCCTCGCATTGTAATGGCAGGACTATTTTATCTCCCTGCATCACGTCCTTCAATCTTAAGCCACACAAATGATTGGACCACCCGATGTCCAAGTACCGACCCCTATAACCAAATTAGGGTTACCCAATATGGGCTGGTCTCTGGACTCGTTTGATAGCACCTCTGTACCGGAGTGAGGAAGGACCACCAGGCCTCTCGTGTTTTCTGATTGGGTTCCATACCTCCTAAATAAACCTTTTCTAGGCTTAGCATATAGCATCGATTCGGGGTGAGGCCAGAGCTCAATAACAATTGCTTCTCGATTCGCAACCACGCAGGTATGTAATTTTCCCCCCTCATTGCTTTCCGCCCATTGAGCCATAAGGCCTAACTGACCTGCCACATAGTAAGCATGGAGGTCAGGTAACCTGATGCCCCCCTTCCCATATGGCGGGCGCAAGACATTATGCTTTATCCTGGTGGGTTTGTCATTCCATAGAAATCCTGAAATTAGCCTTCTGATTGTACTACACCAATTAGTAGAGATAATATATGGGGCTAAATATACCGGATATAGCAGTCTCGATAAAACATTCATCTTAATGAGGCCCAGACGCACCGTAAAGTTCAAAGGTAGCTTATTCCATCTTAGAATATCCCCCTTAACTGCAGATATGATCCCCCCCAGATTGGCATCGGCCCCGGACTCCTGGTTTGCTGTAATCCAAATGCCCAGATACTTCAATTTATCTGTATTCCATTGTACTCCCAGGGATGAAAAATCTGCCTTAAATACATGTGGTGTCAAGGGTAGGATTTGTGTCTTAGTAAGATTCAACTTATAGTTAGAGACCTTAGAAAAGCGGTCTATTAAATCTCTTACTCTCTCAAAGCTGGATACTCAGTCTTGTAAATGAAGGAGTATATCATCTGCGAAGACTGAGAATTTTAGCTCCATTTCCCCAATCCTGATCCCCTGGACCTTAACATCCCTATTGATAGATCTCAGAAGGGGTTCTAGATAAATGTTAAACAGTATCGGTGAAAGAGGACACCCTTGACGAGTCCCATTATTTAGTTGGAATTCCCTCGAGATATAACCATTACATAATATTCTAGCCGTTGGAGCGGCGTATAAATTCTTAATACCTCTAAGGAGACCCCCAGGGAACCCCATTTTCTCCATTGTAGCAAAGAAAGGGATGTGAGACCCGATCAAATGCTTTTCAGCCTCTAGAAATCAGGGCCAAGGTAGCTGAGGTCTGGGGCAAAATTTAGAGATATGATGGATTTTCCTAAGGCGTCTTGCCCCTCTCCCGACATAAAACCTACTTGTTCCTGACTGATTAAACTGGGAGCAATAGTCAAGATCCTATTTGCCAAGATTCTGGTGAAACTTAATATCTTGGTTTATTAAGGCTATAGGCCTATAGCTACCTAATGCGTCCCTGGGCTTGTCTGGCTTGGGTATTAAAGTAACATACGCCTGGTAGAGTGGAGAATGGTAAATTCCCTCCCTCATTATAGTGAGGAAAAACTCATAGAGTACAGGGAGTATAGTCTGAATATGGGTTTGGTAAAATTTAGCAGTAAGACCATCAGGCCCTGGTGATTTACCCAGAGGAAGAGACTGCACCACTTCATCAATTTCAGATGCTCTTATTGGAGCTTCTAGTTCCTTGGCTTGGGCAGGATCCAGAATTGGTAACTGGATTCCTTCTAGATAACAGTTGGCCTCCTTCTCCCCCACCAATTCTTTAGCTTGGTAGATTTCTGTGAAGTATGATGCAAAGGCCTCAGCCATTTCTTGTGGGTCTGTAACAAGCTTCCCTTCATACTGAACGGATATGATTGTCCTGCTTGCCTCCCACTCTTTAATTTTAGCCACTAAGAGATGCCCGGGGACGTCACCCTGCAATAGGAATTTGGCATTAATCTTATTTAGCCAGAACTCTGTTTTCCCGTAAACAATTTCTGACAGTTCCCTTCTCAAGCTTTTAAGTTCCGCATCTATTTCCCCCGAGGATCCTTCTAGCCGTGACAATGAATTTATCGCCCTGATCAAGAATTCCTCTTTGGCCCTTCTGAGCGACTTGTCCCTTGCAGCTAGAGCCCTAGCTGCCCCCGCATATAAAAACTTACAGGTAGGCCAAGCTAATCTTTTATCCCGCAGTGTGGGGAGCTGAAATCTAATGATCTCCTGTAAGGCCCCCCTCTAATTCATCCCTTCTCGTGGCCTCTGTCAAGAGCGAGTCATGAAGCCTCCATCTGTAAGGTCTAGGCGGTGTGGGTCTTGGTTCCCACTGCATCTGAATGAGAGAGTGATCTGAGAGGGTTCTACCCTCTGTCAGCACTTCTCTAATCTCTGCAAGTGCCTCTCTATTAACCAAAAAGAAGTCAATTCTAGAATGACTCTTGTGAGCTGCCGAATAAAATGTCATGTCGCTGCCCCTATTTGACAGAGTCTTGATTGGATCAGCCAATGCTGCTGTCTCTAAAAACCTAGCCAGGGCTAACTGGGCCTTGGTCTTCGGCCCGCTATGTGGAGGTATCCTGTCCTCCTGGTTATCAAAATAGATGTTCCAGTCACCTGCTAGGATAAGTGAGTGTGAAGGAAGGGTAGCTATATCCCCTTCTATTGAGGCAAAACATTTAGGATCAGGGGGAGTTGGCCCATATATGGATGCAACCGAGACTGCCCTATGAAGCAAAATGCCCAACAAATAGATCCCCCGACTATCTTGCCTAGTTAACACTTGAGCCACTTCATATGGGCAGGATTTCTTTATTAAGATCGCCACCCCCCCGGAGGCCCTGTCCTTTCCCACTCCGTATACCTGTCCCACCCATCACTTCCTGAGACCATCCAACTCATCAGTCAATAAATGTGTCTCTTGTAACGCTGCAATGTGTACCCCTCGTTGTTCAATATATCGCAGAATGACCATTCTTTTACGTCGACCCCTGAGCCCTTTCACATTGCAAGAGATTATTTTAAAACATGCCATCATTAAACATCAGAATTTTTTAAGTAGGCCCAAATATTGTGCCTCTCTAGGGTCTGCATTCTTATTGTTCCCATACTTGGACTCTCTCTCTTTCCACCCCTGTCCCCCCCCCCTTTGTACCCAGATCCTTAGATCGACCAGCTACCTGATGTTGAGTCATGGATGAACCCGTTCCCATGCCCCCCCCAGCCCCATCCTCTGACATCGAGCCCCGGGATCTGGCCCCTGGGTCCCCTAAAGTCCTGAACGTGAAGGCCCCATCTTCTCTGCAGTCCATCACCCCCTTATGTTTTCCATAAGTGAAAGAAAAAATAAACAAAAAGGAAAGTGAGGGAATCCCTCTCAAAGCTCTCCTTGATAAATTATATGTCGAGCCAGCACTGCTCCACTTTAAATTCCCTTGCCTCCCGGGGTGATATCCCTCCAATTACTAGTGTTACTTGGGTCCAGATTCCTTTGGCCACTTCCCCTCTCCATCCTTCCCCAAAGCTGACAAAGGCCCGCTTTATACCTAGCAGTGCCCACTAGCAGGCATAGCACTGGCTGTTTGACCCTTTTTGTAATAAAAATTCCCTCATCACCCCCCTCTAACAACTCCCTCCAATGTTCCAGGGTTGCGAGGATATTCTTGGGTCTAATAACACAAATAATAGGTTTAGTGATCCCCTTCCCCATGACCACTTAAATGTGCCAGAATCTTGTGGTCTGTCACCTCGTGACCCATCGAGGATCCTATAAACCCAGTCCTAGGCTAATCCCTTGAGCCTCCAAATTTTAACCTAAAACAATAGAGCCAACCGGCCATGAAAAGTTTAAACTCCCTTGCTCTTCTTCCATCACAGCCATCCGATAGGCCCGACCATCTTTTTGTCCGCAAGCAGTCATGTTGGGGGTTTAAATAAATTTGGGAGCTCAGCCTGTAGCCCCTCTAACGCGTCCTTCGCCGTGAGGAACCTCTTCTCTCCAGCCTGGAGCGCACACCACCAGGGTAGCAGGGATTTGAAGTCGGAATTTTATTCCTGCAAGATAAAGCTTCTTCTTAATGTCATACTAACATACTAACATACTAAAATGCCAGCAGAATAGGCCTAACGGTCTTTCGTGTCTGCTCGTTTGGTCAGCCCCCACCCTGGGTGCTGACCTTGCTGTCCCCCTCGCCTTCTCTGGTTTCTCCCTTCCCAGTTCCGGATATTCTAGCTGCATTGGATTTTGCTTCCTGAACCCTTCCCCTGTACCTGTCCCAACCCCTCTTGAACCCCTCCACTGTCTCTGCCTCAACCAGACCCCTAGGTAGTGCATTCCATGGCTCCACCACCCTCTCAGTGAAGTAGCACCTCCTCCTTTCTCCCCTGAATCTTCCCCCCTCCAGCTTCCACCCATGCCCTCTAGTGGCCCCTTCCTCCTTCCTTCGAAGCACCCTGACTGTTCCTCCCCTATTTACCCTCTTCATGTACCTGAAGACCTCTATCATGTCCCCCCGGTCCCTTCTCTCTTCCAATGTGTACATATTTAGCTCTTGAGCCTCTCTTCATAGGTCCTGTCCCCAAGCCCCAAATCATTTTGGTTGCCCTCCTCTGGACCCTCTCCAGGAGGTTAATGTCCCTCTTTAAGTGTGGCCTCCAAAACTGCACATGAGTACTCAGGTGTGGCCTCACCAAGCAGTTATACAGAGGGAGTATCACTTCCCTCCTTCTGGAGGTGATCCCCCAGCGATGCATCCCAGCATCCTGTTGGCCTCTGCTGCTGCCCTCCTACAAGTCTCCGAGTTGTTCATCTTGACATCACCACCACCCCCAGGTCCCTCTCAGCCATTGAGACTTGTAGTATTCCCCAGGGTGTACACTTGGCCTGGGTTTCTGGCCCCCAGGTGGAGTACCTTGCATTTCCCTGCATTGAACCTCAGCTTCCACTTTCTAGACCATCTTTCCAGGCCTCAGGTCCCCCTGCAGGACCACCCTCCCTCCTCCCCATCCACCACCACCCCCAGTTTCAAGTCATCTGCAAAGAGACTCATCTCACTCTGATTCCTGTCCTTATGTCAGATCGTGGCGTTGAACAGAAGGGGCCCAGGACTGATCCCTGTGGGACCCCACTAATGACCCTCCTTGGGGATGAGACTATCCCACCAACTCGACCCTCTGGGTCTGGTCCTGGAGCCAATGCCTATCCATCTGATCATCTGGTTTCCCACCCCATTTCTCATAGCTTATCCAACAGGCCCACGTGAGAACAGAGTCAAATGCCTTGCTGAAGTCTAGAAAGAGGACATCCACTGGTCTACCAGGTCCAAGGCACTTGTCACCCAGTCATAGAACTCCACCAGGTTTGTCTGACACGGTTTCCCAGGATGAATCCATGCTGTCTATCATCCAGGCACCCTGACTTATCCAGGTCCCCCCCAGCCTCTCCTTGACAATGCCCTCCATCACCTTGCCCACCACCGATGTCTGGCTGACAGGCCTGTAGTTCTCTGCCAGCTCCCTTGATTCCCCCCTTGTGGATAGGGACTATATGCGCCACCTTCCAGTCTTGGGGCACCCACCCTGTCCTCAGAGAGATGGTGAAAAGCTCTGCCAGAGGTTTCACCAGGACATCTGCAAGTTCCTTCAGCACTCTAGGATGTAATTTATCCGGCCCCGGTGCTTTCTCCGTCTTAAGGGGCTGAGGGGCTTCCTCACTCTCTCTGCTGTGATTTCCACTTCTGGTACCTCTTCCTCCTGTAGCCCTCCCCCACCTGCCAGTGATGCCCCCCTCTCCCCAGACCTGCCCGATCGGTGAGGTCCCCCCTCCCTCATTATCTCTGTCTCCTCCCATGTATGATGCAGCATCCCATTTTCCTGGTGAAAACTGAGGTGAAGTACTCATTTAGTACCTCAGCCTGCTCCCTGGGTCTTGTGCCCATCTCTCCTGATTTAATCCTGCTAATCTGCCACTTCACCTTCGTCTTTCCCCAATGTATCTAAGAACCCCTTTTCCCTCTCCTAATTTCCCTGGCCAGGTTCTGCTCCTTCCTTGCCTGGCGCCCTCACCACTCTAGTGGCCCTTCTACCATCAGCTTACTCCCCCGATCCCTTTCACTCCTTGAGCACTTGAATTTCTTATAGGCTGCTTTCTTTCGCACCACCTCCTGGACCTCCTGGTCCACCAACAGAGTTTTGGGCCCTACGCATTTCGTCTTACTCTTGCACAGGTGCTGGTAGCATCCTGCACCCCTCTCTGATGATTTCCCACCTACTATCAGCGTCCATGTCTGACCCAATCCCATCAAATGCTCTTAGGATCCTTCCATTTCCTTAAAATCCACCCCTGAAGTCGGTTACTACCGTCTTTGCACAGCCTTCTACCCCTCCTAGGTCCAGGCAGAACCAGACCGTGGCATGGTCACTCCCTGCCAATGGGTCCCTTACCTCCAGGCCCCCAATCTGGTCACTGTCTGCCAGGACCACATCCAGTACCCGTGCCTCCCTGGTCGGTTCCCTCACCTGCTGAGTTAGGAACGTCTTGAAAGACATCCAACAACCTCTGTTCCCTGGTCACAGAGGATGTCATAGTCTCCCAGTCTGTTCCTGGCATGTTTAAGTCCCCTAACACCACCACCTTTCCTCTGTCCAGTCTGCAGTGTCTCCTAACATCTGCCACCAGACTGTCCTCCAGCTCCTCCGCCAGGGCAGGGGGTCTATACACCACTCCTATTTTTACTCTCTTGCCCTCCCTTGTTATCAAGGTGACCCAAATTGACTCCACTGTTCCCTCCGCCTCCTCTACTCCCCCTATGCCAATGCCATTTTTGACTATCATTGCTACCCCTCTTCCCCTTCCCTCCCCCCTGTCCTTCCTGAACATAGTGTAACCCTCCAGGTTCAGGTCCCAGTTATGTCTTGCAGTGGCCCAAGTCTCAGTGACCGCTGCCACATCCACTGCTCCCTCAGTTAACATCGCCTGGAGCTCAGGCATTTTATTGCCCAAGCTCCTGGCATTTAACTGGACTACCTTCCACCCTTTCCTATAGTTCCATTCCCTGCTCGTGTTCCCATGGGAGTTCTGTTTTCTCCTGGTCTGCACTTTGCCAGTTGGCCTTTTCCTGCAATCCTCTCCGGTCCCCAGGGGTGGAGACAGAGTCCCTCCTTTATCGGCACCCCTTGACAGCCTTTTCTCCCATCCACCCCCCCCTTCACAAGTTTAAACCCACTTTTCTGAATGAACTCCTCTATTTTCAACTTAAGGATTCCCTCCTCCAAATTGAGATGTAGTCTATCTCTAGCATACAGCTCCTTATCCTCCCAGATCTCCCCAATCCCCATCAACCCATACCCTCTGGCCTCACACCACTCCCTGAGCCACTGGTTTATCTCCTAATTTTCCTTTTGTGTTCCCCACTAGCCCTTGGCACTGGCAGGATTTCTGAGAAGGAAACTGTGCATCCTATGTATGACAGACCCTGGCGAGCTCCTAGAATCTTGCCTGTATCTCTAGCTCGCTATTTCCCTCAATGTCATTTGTACCCAGGTGGACCAGTATGTCTGGGAACCCCCACAGTCCTTGCCAGCTGATATACCTCGTGCTTAGCCCTGTGCACCGTTGGTCAGGGAAGCATCTTGTTCTAACTGGCCAGGCTTCTCCTCCTATCCCATTTGATACCCTGATCATAGAATCCCAGGGAGCACTCTGACCACTCCTTTTCCTCCTTCCCTCCTTCCATGTCCCTCATCCTTTCTACCGGCCCCTCCACCCAGCTGGCTCCTTGTTCCTCCCCTATCTGGGTGCCACATGCCACCCCTCCTTATTTACCATAGGCCACCCCTCCCCTCAATCCTATACTCTCCTCATCCTGGTATCCTTCTGTACCTTGCTAATTCCCCCTCACTGCTCACAACTGGTCCTTCTCCACCATCTGCTAAACTAGCCTGACTCATCCTCCCTTCCTTCCTGTCTCCATTTAGTTCCTTCTTGCTCGTCGTGCTCCCTGGCCTAAACCCTCAGCTCCTTTACTGAATCCTCCTTGTCTTCTGGTCCTTCTCCTTTACCTTTCCTCCCAACTGGTCCTTCTCCTTCGCTTTCCTCCCTCTTCCCCTGCCCTCCTGCTCTGATTCCTACTCCCCCATTCTCCTGCATTCCAGGTCCCCCTGTTCTTCCTGCTATCTGGCCCTGCCTCCTGCCTCCCACTCCCACCCTTTCGTCTCTAACCACCTCTGTCGTGACTACATCACCCCCTCATCCTTGAGCAGAAGAAGAGAATTGAGGCGGTTACTGAGTATAAGGTCTGATCCACCTCCCCGCCTTGCTTCCTTCTGTCCAGCCCTGGCCATCTGCCTACTTCCCTGAGAATGTTGTCCCTCCGTCCCCCCTTTGAGGGTCCCCAGTTACCTGCCTGCTTCCTTGGTAGTGTCCTTTTGGACCCCTCTGCCAGGGTCCCTATGTGACCCTGAGTATTCTCCTGCACTCCTTTTCCTATCCCCCACCCCAGTGCTTGGTGCAACCCTGTGGGAGATTTCCAGCCCTTCCCCAACCATACCACCCCCTTCCCCAGCTTTCTCCTCATCCCCAACCTCCTCCCTAAGCTGTGCTAGCTGGTAGCATACTGGGCAACACCAAACTTCCAAGCCCAGTCCAGTATCATGGCTGCTCCACACCCTGTGCACCCACCACCCTCCCAAAGATGCCGCCCTAATGATGTGTGGTTCCATCCCCTTCCAAATAGGTTTCCTTGGGTGAGCCACCAGGTTCCCCTAGTCCAAGATACCCCTACTGCCTAATCAGGTCACCCACTAATCTTAGAGACAGTCCAACTGTACACCAGTCACTCTGTTACTAGGTGCAGTACAACACATTAAACTTATAAGGGAAATGAACAACTCCCTAAGCTCCTCTCTCCCAGCCTTTAAATCCAACCCCCAGTGGCTAGAACTACATGAGCTGCACCAGCAGCCTTTTCCTCAATTGCAGGCAGGTGTTCCCCTATAAATTTGCAGACTTCTGGGGAGGGAGGGGGGGAGGGGCGGGTCTTGGGCAGACACCTGACAAGAGAGAGTGTATTAGCCCTATGTCTCCCCTCCAAGCCCTGCAGCTAAAGAACCAGGCCCAAGCAAATCCCACCAAATAGGTTTCAAATCAGAAGAAATAGGCCTCTACCAGCGCAGCCTGTTACACAGTGAAACATCCACAAAAAGAGCCCCACTTACAGCCATCAAATCAGTTTACAAACATCTAGCATCCCAAAAACAATACCCTGCTAGCCCCTTAGAAGTAAGAAAGAAAAGAACTAACCTACCAAGTAAAATCCACAATCACTGGCGTTTGATCTTGAAAAAACCATAAAGAAGCACCATTCCATTGCAGAGACTTCTTTTGTCTGGCAGCAAGCAGCACATGGGACTTTTCTTTGTAATTAAGGAATCGCATAATTATCACTCGGGGCCTCGCCCCCGGCGGTGGCATCTCCCGCAGTGCCCGATGAGCTCTTTCCAGATTATAACCTTCCCCGAATGGTGTAGGGCCTAGCAACTTTAACAGGAGCTCTTGCATAAAAGAAACACAATAGACCTTCAGTCCTCTCTGGTAGCCCGCCAGAATCAAGTTATTTCTGCAGTTTTTGATTCCTGATCCTCCACCCTCTCCTCCAGTTTCTTCAGCTTTTCCGAATTGTCCCCACCTCCTGATCGAGCACAGAAACCTTCCTCTCCTGCAGAAGTCCAGGCTCAACATTGCCCATTCTTTGTGCAGGGAATATAGCTGCGGTTTTACCTCGGCAAAATCGATCACCGGCCCTTGCAATAGTGCTTTAATTTCCCGAATGTCCTCTGCATTTGAGCCCAAGTCCCTTCCTTCCCTGGTTCCTCGTCCTGCTCAGGTATAGTAGGCGACTGGGACTAGGCCTCTTAGTGGCTGGGCTACCGCCCCACCAGGAGTTCTGAAGTTAAAACTGTCTTCCAGAAACAGCCTAACAAGCGCAATGCGCCCCTAGTATTTGTTAACTCGCCGCTCTTCAAAACTTCGTGGCCCTATGATAGTTGGCAAGGAAATGCACCCACGCCATCTCTGGAGCTCTTGACGGCTATTTTAAATTATTTATTGCCAGTCCCGTAGTAAATAAACTTAAAATTTATGCTGCGGGGCCTCAGAGACGCTCGGGAAACGTCTCTTCCGAATCAGCTCATCACGTGACTCCCGTCACCGGTGGTCACCCTCCTGCGAGTTCACACTGGTTAGCAGATCAGTATAAAACAGCAGGTCTCTGAAGCTGTATTTTAAAAAGTGTACACATGCAACCAAGAGACTGCAAGACCTCAGACCTGTACTACAGTTACACTCTAAGGCCCTGTCCACACTGACTCAGTAAAAACGTTATAGATGAGCTGTAACATTTTAGCAAAGAGATAATATGGTTCACATCTACACTTGCCACGATAATTTGCCATGTTTACTAATCGTGCTCAAACCCTGATGTCAGTAGGGTTTAAACACGGTCACGGTAATGTTTTAATACTGAAACGGTATAACATACATTTGTGGATGGGCGTCCGAATCTGTGCTTTCCGTGTTGTACCTCTTTGGCCCCATAGTACTGTGTGGCCCTCATAAGAACGTACATGTGCACTGTATCACAGCAACAGGGAAACCAGGAAGTGGAGTGCTGAACCGGCACAGAGAGTAGGTTGCCCCCCCCCAATCCAGCCATGCAGTACTGACAACGGGTCATCATACCCTATACCCCACAGACATGAGAGAGACTTGTCCTGCAGCCAGATTCTCCATCCCCACTCCCAGTCTCCACAGACAGCATGATCTAGCAAGCGCAACCATGCTAACCCAGCCCAGTGCACAGAGACAGCGAGAGTGCCACCACGAGCATGATGACCGTGTACCGCACGATTTTCCTGTTTTTTTTAGCAGATTGTGTGGACGGGAGAAATGAGCATGCCACTGATTCAACAGCTACATGCGGACACGTTAAAATGGTATGTGCTAAAGCGATCTTAAAACCGTTACAGTCTTTACTGGGTCAGTGTGGGCAGGGCCTAAGCTTCAAAGGACATACAACTAATTTGAAGCTCGGAGTTTAACTGCAGTAGCTCAATTAGCACCTTTTTTTCCTCAGGTCTGAAAAACAATAGTCTCCCTCCAACTGAGAGCCACAGCTGGTGCCAACACAATTTGCAAATTGCACCCCCCCCCGGGTCATGGCCCTGCCACTATCCCTCCTTATCCTCACAAAATGAGGACCAATACTGTAAAAAATGCACAGCTGTGTTGTTCAAGGGAGTGGAATGCAACACAGCTGTGTTGTTATGAGGGAGTGGAATTCAGGAGCTGAGGTGAGTGTGGGAGAAAAATTCTGATGGCCCTGAGTGAAAGTATATATATATATATATATATATATATATATATATATATATTAGTGCCACAAGGGAAGGGGGAGGGGGAGAAGACTGTTTAGTGAATGCAGAAAATGTGGACAGATTTTTTTTGACTCCACTCCCTTGGAACAACACAGCTGTGCTCCATTAGGAATTCTGGTCAGACCCAATAGCAATGCAAAGAAAGAAAAAAAAATAGTGTGTTGGGAGGAGTTGGGGGAGAAGCAGGAAGAACATTGTAATGAATGGAAGCAGGCAGAGAGATTTTCAGAATCCACTCCCTCATAACAACAAAACTGTGCTGTGTTAGGAATTCTGGTCACAGACCCCTTCTGATAGCAACATGTCTGCATGACCCCACCCAGGCAGCCATAAAAAGGGAAAAATATCAGGCGGCTCCAATTACAGACCAATAGCTTAACATCCATAACTGGCAGAATAATGGAAAGTATTATTAATGACAATTTAACATAATATATTTTCATTTCATTTTCATTTTTAATTTTTATACATGTAAGCCAATGGGCGTAAATGCCCGTTTTCATTAGCAACAAGTTTGGCATATAATAATAAAATGCAATTAATTACAGAACAAGTACAGGCAAAGGCAATACAATCAATTAATATTAAAACATTGACAGGTCATTTTTGTACATGGATGCTCATTAAGTAAACCTTTAAAACTGAAATGGTGTTTGCATTCCCAATCTCAACTGGGAGGGAGCTGTAATATAATGGAGCCTTATATAAGAAAGATCTCTGGATGATTTTTTAAAACAGGGAACTATGTATTACTTGAATGGGGCTAATCTGGTGTCACATGACTATGCATTAATCTTAAATAAGTATGAAAATGTTGAGTATAACCAGAAAATCTGTGTGCATTAGTGTAACCACACTAGCCTTAAATCTATCATCCAGTGACATACAGCCAGCAGCAGAATATAAATCACAGTGGTGGGTACATCTTGGCAAATTGGTTATGAACCAGCATATACTATTATATTTCACTCTCAACTTAGAAATGACAGTTTCATTGGCTGCATAATAAACAATAAGTACATAGTCCACCACACAGAATAGGAAATACTTGCTAGTAGTCTCTTTGTCTTTGGAGTCAGACATTTCTTAATCCTAAAGAGAGCACCCAGCCTCAGATGGACATTTTTAATTACTGATTCTATATTTATTTATTTGTACATCAGTTTACAAACCTTTGAGCCAGAGGCTCATTTTCAAAGGTACCTCATCACAAAGAGGACAAATAGAGTACAACAATTTTGTTACATCATTGTGGATTACAACAATTGGTAATATACGCTGTCATGTCTTAGTTGCAATTTTAAAGTTACAGGATTAGCAGAGCACAGGTTGATACAGATATTTAGTACTTCATAGACAAACAGTGGTATGAGCTTACACGCAGAGGGGTGCAGAGACAGGAGGAGGTGATAATTGATAGGGCAATGGGAAGTGGTTGGTAGTAGGTTGGGTGCAGCCACTCAGGAAGCTTTGTCAGAGCATTGAGCAAGAACAACTTAATAACAGTCACAGCTACGCATATTAAATAGGTGATTTCAAAGGGAGGTTTTGAAACTGGAGATCATGGGGGCATCAGAGATAGAGGTGGGGAGTGTGTTGTACCAGGATGGGGCTCTGTAGCAATAGGCTCTTTGACCGTGTGTGGTCCTTGCCCTGGGGACTAACAGTGTGGTTTTGCAGGAGGTTCGTGTTTGCACTAGGGGTTTTGCTTGGTGGATGGAGGCTGTCAACCCTGGTGGGGATAGTCCAAGGAGAGTTTTTTTTGTTATGAGGCAGGTTTGATATCTGAGACGTTTGTCTAGGTCTAGCAGCATAGCCTTTACATATAGTTGGCAGGTATGTGTTAACCTGGGGGCCCCTATAATTAGCCTACAGGCCTTATTTAGTGTGAGGCAGATTTTGTTGAGGGCGGTCTAGTCTGCAGCACCATAAACTGGTAATCCATAATCCACAAGGGACAGTATAGATGATGTGACCGCGAGTCGGAGGGCGTCAGGGGGCAGACAATTTTTGTAGCAGTATAGGATACCTAGCCGAGTATTGGAAGCTGAGGCTAGGGCAGTGATGTGGTCATGGAAGGTGAGAGCAGGGTCAAAGGAGATCCCAAGGTACTTATACGAGTAGACTTGCTCGAGTGGAAACTTGGTGCTAGAGAGGACATGGAGTAGGAAATTGCTGGCTTTGTTTTGGGGGTGTTCAAAAGTCACATCCTCATCAATATTGATGCCGAGGTACTTGAAACATTCCACTCATTTGACTGGGCCACCATTAAGATCATATATCACTTTTTCTGAATGTCTAGCCATCCTTGGTCCTGAAAAGATCATACATGTGTTTGTTTTGTTTTTGTTTTGTTTTGTATTGAGAACCATCTTTTTGTTTATTAACCATGTCAGAGATCAGTTAAATTCTGTTTGGCCTAATTTATAGCTTTGTTTACATCTGCATTAGTGTTAATTATTACTGCATTGTCTGCATACAAGATTACCTCTGAATACTTATAGAAGGTTGGTATAGAATTTAAGAATGATGAGACAGATTCTTTAAGAGGCACAATTAACATGCAAACTACATGTAAATTGCATGTCCCCGTGCTCAGCTGTGGACAGGCACAAGGTATGCAGATTCATGACTGTGAAGCACCTGCACGGCACCTGTCCATGGCCCAGCCCCCTGGCATGCATGTGCATGGGGTGGATCGACAGACATGGTCAGACATCCAATGGGATGCTTGGCTCCGGTCTGCTTGTGGATCCTCTGCACCAGCACGGCACGTTGGATGCAGGGAAGTGCAGTGGGGCTGTACACATTAACCTTGGGTGAGCATTCGGGTGGCCACCTACAGCCTTCACAGTGGTCCAGGAGGGCTGGGGTGGCTTGATTGAGGTGTCATATGGTGTTCAATGATGCTGGTGGCATACTGATGGAGGGGCGAGCAGTGACTACAGCTGCCCCGGATCATGTAGCCTGCACCCCCCCCTTGCCCAGTACTCCACGCTTCCATGAATATTGCAGAGCATGGGAACACCCCCTGCATCACTCCCCAGACCACCCGCACAGAGAGCTCCCCAGCCTGGCAGGGGATTTGGTGGATGACAGCCCTGCTTCCCTTTGGTGAATTGGGTGCTGGGGGCACGGTAACTGCACAGTGTCTACATGCCACAGATATGTGGCATGTAGGCACTATGCCCCTTGGAGAATAGGCCCCAATGTATATAGAAGGGGACCCAAAATGAATCTCTGCAGTACTCCACATTGAATAGGTAAGGGATCAGAGGTATAACCCGAAACAGACGTAACTTGAAATCTTTCAGTAAGGTAGTTTGAAAACCATTTAGTAGGTCTGTTGAGAAATGTCAATCTATAAGTGTATCAACCAGCAGAGAATGATCTACCTAATCGAAAGCCTTGGTCAGGTCAACAAAAACTCCAGCAGCAAAGTGACCTTTATCTATGGCTGCACTGTATATTGCTTGTTAACTGTACCAAGGCTGTTCTGGTACTGTGTTGAGCCCCAAACCCATTCTGGCCTCTGATATTATTTTATTCTCCTCCAAAACAAATTGTGACCTGGTTGAAAATTATTATTTCAAATATTTTAGACAGGAAAGTAAATAAAGAAATAGGCTGATAGTTGGCTACTTTATCCCTGTTGCCACATATATGAAGGAAAACAGAATAAGAGATAATACTAACTTGGGATCATCCAAGGAAGACATGTGTCACAAATCTACTCAGTTCTTAGGAGAACATAAGCAGAGAATAAAGAGAATGTCAACAGATGTAATAATTCTACATTTCAGTAAGATGTTTGACAAGGTACCACATTGGGTTACAATGAAGAAATTGAAATCCTTCAATTTCCCTACATCTTTAGTTGACTGGATAACAACATGGCTAAAGGACTGAACACAGCAAGTTACTATAAATGGTACCTTGTAATGAGCAGGATATGTGACCAATGGTACTCCACAGGTTTCAGTTCTAGGATCAACTTTATTTCATGTATTCATAGCCAACATGAATAATGATATTGAATCTTGATGTGAATATATGCAGATGACATCAACCTGGGCAAGGCAAGGCAAATTTTATTTTTATGGTACCCAATCCCAGAGGCTCTGGGTGCCTTATAGTAGGCCAAATAAAGTTACAAAAAAATAAAAAATAAAACAGACTTATCATAACAACATTAAAACAGGAATCAGGAATAAAATGCTTCAGCAAATAAATAATAGTTGGGGTAGATCATATAACATCATCAGGAAAGGAGAGGTGAAACAAGTGAGCCTTAAGCCCTAGATTAAACTATTTGAGATGTTTTTTTAAAACACTATGGAAATTAATATAATGCAATCAGATTTAGATAAAATAGGAAGCTGGGTACAACAATGGGAGATGGAATTCAATCATTAGTGTGCAGTACTACATATGGGCCCTTGAAATAACAATATATGCCATTTTTTCACACCTCTTTAAGAACAGTACAGCTGCCATTTTTCACATCCAGCCCAAAATGTGTTTTTGCATGTGTGGCGCACAATGGCACGGTCGCTGTGGGAAATTAACTTTTGGGACAGATTAACCAAATCACAGAACAACTGTTCATGAGCTGAGGTCCCAAAATGCCTATGTTGAAAATCTGGTTAAAAAAATCTTAAAAATAATTCCATTACGGGTGTGCATTGCATAGCTTCTATGCATGCTCATGACTTCACTAATTTTTCATATTTTCACTCCAGATTTTCAACATTGCCATTTTATTTACACCTCCTCATGAACAGTACAGCTGCCATTTTTCACATCCTGACTGAAATGTGTTTTCGCACTTGTGGCACCAAATGGCGCAGCTGCTGTGCAAAATCACCTTTCAGTCAATGAACTGACAGTGCCACTGTTCATGAGGTGGGGTCACGAGAAGCCCATGTTGAAAATTTGGAGTGAAAATACCAACACACACCTGGGGCATTAGGGTAGCCAACCATAATGCCCCACCCTGTAGAGACTTACAAGCGTCAGAGGTGTGACTTGGGATCGTTGGCTGTAATGTTCACGCCATTCCACCCCCACCCCCCCAGCCAGTGACAGGCATCAAGGTGTGTCTTGGAGTCTTCAGCTCCAAAGTTCACCCCATTCTCCTATACTGCACCCATCTTAGCATATTTCCTTATGGAATGGGATGAATGTAAGCCCAGAAGACCCCAAGGCACACCGTGACACTAGTCGGTGTCTGCAGGGTAGGGTGAGGTGAAATAGCATGAGTGTTATGGCCAAAAACCCAAAGGCACACCCCAATGCCTGTCAGATTCTGCAGTCTGGGGGTGGGGTTGGTGCCGGATCAATACTTCACTGCTATTCCTATTGTGCATCTCTCTAACTCCTGCACTACCAGTGCCAATGCCAGCAAGACAACATTCAGCATTGACAAATGCTTGTTTTATTTTATTTCCATGGAGTTACTTGTAACTAGGACATAGGCATCTCCCTCCCTTTGCTGCACTGAATTAGAATAATAGGATACATTAGGATCCAGTACGGAGAGAATGACAGGTGCAGACCTCCACACACCTCCTCAGCCAGTCACTGAATGATTGTGAGTGCAGAATCTTTGAACTGAGCATGCACATGCTCTCATTCTTTCAGATAGCAGAAAGCCAAAGCGGTATGAGGAGAGCTGCAACAGTCACTGTCTCCAGGTTAGCTTTTAATGTGTCCTTTTTACAGCTGCAGTCGGTGGAGTCTGCAGACGTATTGCATGTACAAAAGTAGTGATGTCATGTTTTCTGTCCATGGAACTGACTGAAGGTGTAAATAGTCTCTTCCACCTTACCCTCCTCCAAGCAATGTTTTCTGTCCTCAAATAAATACACTTTCATGTTAGTCAATGGTTGCAGGGTACTATTTTCTTTCTTAAATGGGTGGTACAAGAACTGGAACCTGAGTAGTGGGAGGCAGCATTAGGTTTTTTTGGGGAGCAAGATCCACCCCACCTCCACCCGAGAAGCTCCTAAAGATGCTCCCCAAACTTTTTTCTGATTCATGTGGGAAGGGCAAGAAATAGCTCTATCATGCTGTAACAAGATAGACTAGTTTGGGACCTGTATCAACCAACAGAACAAGCCTGTGCAGTGGAGAACACAAGATACTTAATGCCTTTATTAAGGACTAGGAGAACAGAAGTTATTTAATGCCTTCAAATTGATTTAAAAATCCTTTGGAACAAATGATTATTAGAACCACCTGGGGCCTCAGAAGGAGACCTAGACACACATTCTAATTTACAGTAAGAGCCACATGTTTTTCTTAAACATTTGATCTATGTATAGTTTATATATAATTTGTCTTTAGTAGTTTCAAAACTTTGAAAGCATTGGTGTTAGTAATGCATTTAGAAATGCATTTTTAATTGTCTTTACATTTAAACATACAGTTTCATGTCAGGGCACATTTTTTGGGGAGGGCTCAAATTATTTTAATCATGGGCTCAGTACTTGGTGAACACAGATTTTGATGATAAAGTGTGTTTTTTCTTCTAAGTTTGAGAAGTATTAGAAAACACTGAACAAGAAAACAATTGGTGATTTTAAAAGCTATTCTAATCAGAGCTGACATTAAAAAAATCTTAACTATTTTTTATTTTATTTTATCATGGACACTAGAAACAGGATGTCAGCATTTGCTCCATGAAACCTGTTTTTCAGGTTTTTTTATTGCATCTAGTCCAAGGCAATCTTCCCAGAATGCAGTTTGTCAGGGTACATATTTGGGGGGAGGGGGTTGAAATTGTTTTAATCATGAAGCATTGGTGTTAGTAATGCATTTAGAAATACAATTGTTAATTGTCTTTACAGTTAAACATGCAGTTTCATGTTAGGGCACATTTTTGGGTGGAGGGGTTCAAATTATTTTAATCATGGGCACAGTATTTGGTAAGCACAGACTTTGATGATAAAGTATATTTTTTCTTTCAAGTTTGAGACGTATGTATTATATACAAGCGTAACCGTGTTGTAAATGGTACTGGGGTATGAATAATGGTTAAGTAGGCAGGTAGGTTAAGGATGCAGTATAACACAGTGGTTTAAGGCTCTGAGCTACAAACCTGGAGACCTGGGTTTGACTCGCACAGCCCCCACTTGCATACTGTGTGACCCTGCGCAAATCACTTAACTTCCTTGTGCTCCCAGGTCGCACCTGTAAACAAGCTTTCAGCTTAGTGTGTCTCTCCTGGTAAAAAAAATCTGATCAGAGCTGACATTAAAAAAATCTTAACTATTTTTTATTTTATTTTATCATGGACACTAGAAGCAGGATGTCCGCATTTGCTCCATGAAACCTGTTTTTCAGGTTTTTTTTTATTGCATCTAGTCCAAGGCAATCTTCCCAGAATGCAGTTTGTCAGGGCACATATTTGGGGGCAGGGGGTTGAAATTGTTTTAATCATGAAGCATTGGTGTTAGTAATGCATTTAGAAATACAATTGTTAATTGTCTTTACAGTTAAACATGCAGTTTCATGTTAGGGCACATTTTTGGGTGGAGGGGTTCAAATTATTTTAATCATGGGCACAGTATTTAGTAAACACAGACTTTGATGATAAAGTGTATTTTTTCTTTCAAGTTTGAGAAGTATGTATTATATATAAGTGTAACAGTGTTGTAAATGGGATTGGGGAATTGATGATGGTTAAGTAGGCAGGTAGGTTAAGGATGCAGTATGATACAGTGGTTTAAGGCTCTGAGCTATAAACCTAGAGACCTGGGTTTGACTCCCACAGCCCCCACTTGCATACTGTGTGACACTGCGCAAATCACTTAACTGCCTTGTGCTCCCAGGTCATATCTGTAATCAAGCTTTCAGCTTAGTGTGTCTCTCCTGGTAAAAAAAGAAAGTGCCTAGAATTATTTTTTAATATAGTTGAATTTATATGTGGCAAGTAGGTAGGGTATGGTGTTTTGAATGTGGCAATAGGATTTAGCATGTGCAGTGCTTTAAAATAAATTCACAACAGCAGCTGTTTTTGTCCAGTGAGCATAAATGGCAACAGTTATTTCAGCTACACATTTGATTCCATATTACAGTGGTTCACTGCACTACACACATAGTGTATCACACTTTTTCAAATAATGAAACAAATATTCTCCAAACTAAATAACTCACATATACATATTTTATACTTTATTAAAAAGATACTCCACATTTGTGTGGGGGCTGTGGGATCCAAACTTCGATCTCCAGATTTGCAGTGAAGAGCCTTAAACCACTGTGCTATACTGCCTCCCTAGTTATGCCAATCATCTGTTTTATGGTTCATGATGTTGGTGTAGTAAACATACCAACATACAACAAGCATTTGTCAATGCTGAATGTTGATTGCATTGGTCTGTTGATCTTGCTCAGTGGCCCTGTGTCACTTGCTCATTCTGTTTCTCCAGGTGCTGCAGGCTGCACCTTTGTACTGGGCTCCTGGCTGCATTGACACATTTTTTCTGCTCACAAAGAAATCTTCAGCTGTCCTGACAGAGCTGTGTTGAGGTGGGTCACTTGCCCTCTCTCAGTCGCTTATTCTGTTTCTGCTGGCACTGCAGGCTGCCCTTTTGTACTGGCTTCCTGCCTCAGTTGGCGGCTTTTTCTGCCCACAAATAAATGTGCAGCAGTCCTGACACAGGTCCATTGAGCTACCTCACTCCCCCTCTCTCGCTCATTCCGTTTCTGCCAGCGCTGCAGGCTGGCCTTTTGTACAGGGCTCCTGCCTGCGTTTCCGCCTTTTTCTGCATACAAAGCAATCCGCAGCAGTCACAATAGAGGTCTGTTGAGCTCGCTTACTCTGCCTCTCTCACTCGCTCATTGTGTTTGTCCCAGTGCTGCAGGCTGCCCTTTTGTACTGGACTTCTGCCTGCGTTGACACCTTTTTCTGGCCACAAAGAAATCTGCAGCTATCCTGACACAGCTCCTTTGAGGTCGCTCTCTCCGCCTGTCTCACTCTCTCATTCTGTTTCTCCTGGTGTTGCAGGCTGTTCTTTTGTACTGGGCTTCTGCCTGCATTGGCAGGTTTTGCTGCCCACAAAGAAATCTGCAGCTTTCCCAACAAAGCTTCATTGAGGTGGATCACCACCCCCGTCACTCGTTAATTCTGTTTCTGCTGGTGCTGCAGGCTGCCCTTTTGTACTGGGCTCCTGCCTGTGTTGGTGGCTTTTTCTATCCACAAAGAAATCTGCAGCAGTCCTGACACAGGTCCGTTGAGGTAGTTCACTCCCCCTCTCTCACTCGCTCATTCCGTTTCTGCCGGCACTGCAGGCTGACCTTTTGTACTGGCTCCCTCCTGTGTTGCCGCCTTTTTCTGCCCACAAAGAAATCCATAGCAGTCACGACAGAGCTTCATTGAGCTTGTTCACTGCCCCTCTCTCACACTTGCTCTTTGTGTTTCTCCTGGTGCTGCAGGCTGCCCTTTTGTACTGGGCTTCTGCCTGCATTGGCACCTTTTTCTGCCCACAAAGAAATCCGCAGCTGTCCCGACAGAGCTCTGTTGAGGTCGCTTACTCCACCTGTCTCACTCGCTCATTCTGTTTCTCCTGGCGCTGCAGGCTGACATTTTGTACTGGGTCCCTGCGTGCATTGCTGCCTTTTTCTGCCCACAAAGAAATCTGCAGCAGTCATGATAGAGCTCCATTAAGCTCGCTCACTCACTCACCCTCTCTCACTTTTTTCATTCTGTTTCTCCCGCTGCTGCAGGCTGTCATTTTGTACTGGGCCCCTTCGTGCATTGCTGCCTTTTTCTGCCCACAAAGAAATCTGCAGCAGTCCTAACAGAGCTCCGTTGAGCTCACTCACTCCCCCTTTCTCACTCGCTCATTCTGTGTCTCCCACCGCTGCAGGCTGCCCTTTTGTACTGGGTTCCTGCCTGCGTTGGCAGCTTTGTCTGCCCACAAAGAGATCTGCAACAGTCCCGGCACAGCTCCATTGAGGTTGCTCACTTGCCATCTGTCACTCTCTCATTCCATTTCTGTGGGGGCTGCAGGCTGGCCTTTTGTACTGGGCTCCTGCCTGCATTGTCGCCTTTTCCTGCCCACAAAGAAATCCACAGCAGTGACGATAGACATCCGTTGAGCTCGCTCACGCCCCTTCTGTTACTCGCTCATTGTGTTTGTCCTGGCGCTGCAGGCTGCCCTTTTGTACTGGACTTCTGCCTGTGTTGGCACCTTTTTCTGGGCAGAAAGAAATCTGCAGCTATCCCGACACAGCTCCGTTGAGGTCACTCTCTCCACCTGTCTCACTCTCTCATTCTGTTTCTCCTGGTGTTGCAGGCTGCTCTTTTGTACTGGGCTTCTGCCTGCATTGGCAGGTTTTGCTGCCCACAACAAAATCTGCAGCTGTCCTGACATATCTCCATTGAGGTGGATCACCCCTCCTCTGTCACTTGCTAATTCTGTTTCTGCTGGTGCTGCAGGCTGCCCTTTTGTACTGGGCTTCTGTCTCTGTTGGTGGCTTTTTCTGTCCACAAAGAAATCTGCAGCAGTCCTGACACAGGTCCATTGAGGTAGCTCACTCCCACTCTGTCACTCGCTCATTCTGTTTCTCCCGGCGCTGCAGGCTGTCCTTTTGTACTGACCTCCTGGCTGCATTGGCACCTTTTTCTGCCCACAAAGAAATCCATAGCAGCCATAATAGAGCTCCATTGAGCTTGCTTACTGACCCTCTCTCACTCGCTTTTTGTGTTTCTCCTGGCGCTGTAGGCTGCCCTTTTGTACTGGGCTTCAGCCTGTGTTGGCACCTTTTTCTGCCCACAAAGAAATCTGCAGCTGTCCCAACAGAGCTCTGTTGAGGTCCACCTGTCTCACTCGCTCATTCTGTTTCTCCTGGCACTGTAGGCTGACATTTTGTACTGGGCCCCTGCGTGCATTGCTGCCTTTTTCTGCCCACAAAGAAATCTGCAGCAGTCCTGACACAGGTCCATTGAGGTAGCTCACTCCCTCCCTCACTCGCTCATTCTGTTTCTACCGGCGCTGCAGGCTGGCCATTTGTACTGGGCTCCTGCCTGCGTTGCCACCTTTCTCTGCCCACAAAGAAATCCATAGCAGCCATAATAGAGCTCGATTGCCTTAACACTGCCTTCTCTGACCTAAGCTCGGTCCTCCCCAGCAACTTCTTTGACCCAATCCCCACCTCTCTCCCTCCAGTCCTGCATCGCCACCATTCTATCTGAGCACCCTATCCCCCCAAGAAGCCAGGCCACACCTGCTAAAAGCCTTAAGCAGCAATAACCCCAGCAGTGACCCCCTCGACTCCAGGATCCTCCGTATGGTCTTGGACAAAATCCTAGTCCTCTGACTGACCTTCTAAACTGGTCTCTATACCTGGGTCAGTTCCCAAGTGCTTGGAAAACTGCTGAAATCACACCCATACATAAGAGTGGGGACCAGTCCACCCCCAATAATTACCAGCCGATCTCCATCCTTCCCCCACCTCTAAAGCCCTTGAAAAAGTGGTGTTGATCCAGCTCTCTGAATACCTAACCGTACAACATTATGTGCCCAGAGCAGCATGGTTTCCACCCAGGACACAGTACAACCTCGGCTCTCCTGGAATTCTCCCAACACCTGCATGCTGCTCTTGACTCTGGCAGCCTTGCAGGAGCAGTGTTCATTGACCTCTCCAAGGCCTTCAACACTGTCTGTTATCCCCTTCTGCTCGACTCTCTCCACCAACTTTTCTTCTCTGGCGGTCCCATTTCCTGGTTCTCTAGCTACCTCTCTGCTAGATCCCAGCATGTCAAGATCAGCGGCTCCCTCTCCAGCACTCTCCCCATTTGCTCTGGGGGTCTCTCAGGGCTCCATCCTTGGTCCAATACTTTTTAGTCTCTACCTCAACACCCTCCCCAGCTCATGTACCAGTAAAATGCTCCTCTATGCCAATGATGCAGTCCTCATTGCCTCACAACCCAATCCCACCTCCCTCCAATTATCCCTCCAGCAAGATTACAACCAAGCCGAAAGGTGGTTCGTGACACAGAAGACTGGTCATTAACCTAAATAAAAATCAAATCAATGCTCTTCTTCCACCACCAAAATAAAGCTAAAAATACCCCATTCTTGATTATCTCCAGCACTCTGCACCTGCTAGAACAAGTGACTACATACAAGTACCTAGGCATCACGTTTGATTCTGCCCTCTTCTTCCACATCCACATGAATTCCCTGTCAGCTGTCATTAACTCTTGGACTGGCCTGCTATACCAGCACAGGGACTGCCTGCCTCAGGTTGCTCTTAGGCTGGCCATCACCTCCTCTGTCTTGTCCCTCGTGGACTATGGCTTGCTCATCTATGCCACAGCTGACAACACTGCCCTCTCCAAAATTCAACTCTCCATCAATAAGGCCTGTTGGCTCTTGACCGGTGCCCCCAGCTGCACTTACACCTGCCTTCTCTGTACTACCACCAATCTGCTCAACTTTGAGGAGCGACTGCTCTACCGGACCTGCCTTCTCGCTAAGAAATCACTGCTAGGACTCTTCCCCCCAAGGGTCTCCACCTCCCTACAGCAGTCATCATCGTCCATCACCACCCATAGCTCTCTTAAGGCCATTTTCAAGGTACCCAGAACCAAGACCTCTCTTGCACATAAATCCTTCCTCTACCAAGCCCCCACCTGGTTCAACTCCCTCCCTAGCTGCATCTCCAACTTGTCAAAAATTGGCTCCTTCAAAATAGCCCTTCGGAACCATATCTTAAATACCCAATGTTGTAGGTGCAACTAACCCCTGTTGTAATCTGTGGTGCCCACCCACCTTTCCCCCTGGCTTGACAATGTCCACTGGACAGCTTCTCCCTTCCCCAGACCCACTCACTTCCCTACTAGGTCCAAACAGGGATGTAACCCACTGTGTTCTCTGAGGTCCTACTATATCCATGAGTGTAACTCACAATTTTGTAACACTATGCAACCTAAGTAACATACAAACTACTACATTATGTAACCTAAGTGTATCTATGTTAAATGTTCCTTTTACTGCACCAGTAATGTTATCCTCTGTTTTAATCTGCACTGTAATAACTGTCTTGATGTCTGCCCCTCCTGCGATGAGGTGCCTTTGTAAATGAGTTTCTGACTCAAAGGTTGTAAACCTGATTTGTAATGAATAAATAAAAATAGAATACAATGTGAAGTAAATATTGATATTTCAAAACTAGGCATGGGAGTCAAGTCCCTTAGAGCAGGGGCAGAAAGGAGAAAGAAAAGGAGACTAGAAAACTAGTGTAGCAGGGGAAGAGAAGGGGAGGAGGGGAAATAGGTAAAGAAGGAGAGACAAACATTCGTCCCTCTGGGATGCAAACCCCACAAGGGCCAAACATGGCAGGGTGTACACACAGTCTGTGTACTGGATTCCAGGTCTGCATGGAGAGAGATAGGGTAGTAAGGGAGTTGCAAACCTTTGTCCCTCTGGGATGCAAACCCAACAAAGGCCAGACATGGCTGGATGCACACCCAGTCCATGCTTTGGTTTGCAAGCCTGCCATGAATAGATAAGAGTGGAGTTGGGGGAGTAGAAGAAAGAAACAGTTAGGAGGGAGAAAGTGGAAAGGGCTATGATTAAGAGGGTTTACACCACAGGGATCAGTGAGGACAAGGAGATGAAGGAGAGCCTGTCTATGGCATGGGTGAGGCTAAGGTGCTGCACACCATGGGATTCAATCAGTGGCTGAAAAACTGGTGCAGAGTTCAGGGATTTGGCTTCATTGGGGACTGGGGTCCACCTGGAAGGATGCAGGCCTATACTGGTGTGATGGTCTGCATCTGTCCAGGAGGGGAACCAGGATCCTTGGTGATAGGTTTAAATACTTCATTGGCAAGCATTTAAACTAGCCAAAGGGGGAGGCACTGGAGAGGAGCAGGGAAATCCTAGCCCCCCCAAAAAAATCAGGGTGCTAAGTGAGGTAGACACCAACATAGAGATGTCAATAGGGAGAAGTGCAGGGTTAATGGAGAAAGTGACAAACACAATAAGGACAGGGATGGGGCAAAAAGGGGTAAAAATGAGTAAGGCCATCAAGAAATGGAGGGTAATGAGTACCAATGCCCGTAGTCTGGGTAACAAGCTCCCCGAACTGGTGGCCTTGATGGAAGAGGGATGCCTAGATATCATAGAAGTCACAGAAACATGGTACACAGAGAACCATGATTGGGATGTTAACATACCAGGGTACACAACCACACAACCTACAGGAGAGATAAGGAGTGGAGAAAAGGGGGCTAAGTAGCTTTTTATGTAAGGGAAGGAATAAAAGCAACTGAACAAAAGAGTAAACAGGGAGGAGAGGAGGCACTGTGAATCACCTTAGAGACTGGAAATGGCACCACATTCTGCACAGGGGTTGTATACAGACCCTCATGTCAGGGGGAGAGAATGGACAAGGATATGATAGAAGGCATTCTTTGGATGGCAGAGAAAGGGGAGATACTGTTGATGGGGGATCTTAATATGCCAGATGTTAACTGGAGCACCTTTGCTGCAGCCACATCCAAAAGCAGGGCCATTCTCAATGCCCTTCAGGTGGCATGCCTCAGACAGCTAGTTTTAGAACCTACTCATGAGAGAGCAATCTTAGACCTCATACTCTCAAATGGGGACAGTGAGAGGATCTCAGATCTAGAAGTGGGTAGCCATTTGGGAACAAGTGACCACCAAACAGGGTGGTTCACAATAAACTCAGCTACAGAGTCAAGCTATACAAAAATGAGGGTTCTGGACTTCAGGAGGGCTGACTTTGGCAAGATGGAAGAGTGCCTTAGAAAAGCTCTAGGAAACAGGCTATAAGGAGGGGTGCAGCAACAATGGGGAAATATCAAAACTGCCATCACAGAGGCAACAAGCCTTTGTGTGAAGCAAATAAACAAACTGAAATGAAAGAAAAAGTCACTATGGTTCTCAAAAGAGGTGGTAGTGAAGGTTAGGGAAAAAAAGATAGCATTTAGGAAGTATAAGGAAACACAGAAGAAGCAGGATAGAGAACTGTACCAGTTAAGGCAGAAGGAAGCAGGGAGGGTAGTCAGAATAGCAAAGGCCCAAACTGAGGAAAAGATAGCCAACTTGGTTAAGAAGGGGGAAAAAACCTTTTATAGGTATATCAGGGAGTGTAGAAAGACAATGGGAGGGATAGTGAGGCTGAATAGAATGGACAGTGGGTGGGCAAAGAGGGACAGTGAAAAAACAGGGATGCTGAATGAATACTTCTGTTCAGTATTCACAAAAGAGGAGGTGAGGGAGGTGCCTAATCCAATTAACAGAAGCACTCTGGATAGAGGGTTGATCCCAGTCCTTTCACAGAAGAAAGGGTTCTGAAAGAACTGCTAAAACTGAAGGCGGACAAAGCAATGGGGCCAGATGGAATTCACCCCAGAATTCTAAAGGAATTAAGCAGAGAACTAGTGACACCACTGACTACCCTTTTTAACAAATCATGGGAGGATGGTGTGGTACCTGAGGACTGAAGGAAGGCAGATGTGATTCCCCTTCACAAAAGTGGGACCAAGACAGATGCAAGAAATACAGACCTGTCAGTTTGACCTCTGTGGTAGGGAAAGTGATGGAATCACTTCTGAAGGAAAGAATTGTTGAGTACCTAGAGGGCAGTGGGGCACAGGATGCAAGGCAACATGGATTCACAGTGGTTCAGATGAATCTAATTGATTTCTTTGACTGGGTGACCAAAGTAGTAGACAAGGGAGGGACTGTGGACATGGCCTACCTAGACTTTAGCAAGGCATTTGACACAGTCCCACACAATAGATTAATAGTCAAATTAACCAGCCTGGGAGTGGGTCCCAGGGTGGTAGCCTGGGTAAAACACTGGCTGAACAACAGGACACAGAAGGTTATTGTAAATGGAGTCCACTCTGAAGAAAGAGGGGTTACTAGTGAGGTACCACAGGGTTCAGTACTGGGTCCAGTCCTTTTCAATGTCTTCATAAGTGACATTGCAGAGGGACTGGAAGGAAAAGTATGCCTCTTTGCAGATGACACAAAGATCTGCAACAGGGTTGATGCACAAGGAGGTGTGGAAAGGATGAGAAGGGACTTGGCAAGGTTGGAGGAATGGTCAGAATTATGGCAGCTTGGATTCAATGCAAAGAAGTGCAAAATAATGCACCTGGGAAACAAAAACCCAGGGGAAGATTACACAATGGGTAGGGGAAGGTAGTAACAACAACAAAAATGGAAAGGGACCTGGGGGTAATCATATCAGATGACCTTAAGGTTGGCAAGCAATGTGAGAAGCGGTACAGAAGGCTGGGGGAACACTGGGATGTATAGGGAGAGGCATCACCAGAAGAAAACAGGAAGTTGTTATCCCCCTGTATAGACAGTTAGTGAGACCCCATCTGGAGTACTGCGTCCAGTTCTAGGGACCCCATCTCTGCAAGGACATAGACAGGATGGAGGCAGTTCAGAGGAGGGCAACTAAAATGGTGCAGGGTCTGCAAGAGAAGCCATACAAGGAGAGACTAAAGGAGCTTAATATGTATACCCTTGAGGAAAGGAGGGAGAGGGGGGACATGATAGAAACATTTAAGTACCTCAGTGGAATCAACAAAGTCCAAGAGGGTAGCATCTTTCAGAAAAAGAGATGTGCGAGAACAAGGGGACACAATTTGAAGATAGAGGAGGGATGGCTCAGGGCAATGAGGAAGTATTTTTCACAGAGAGGGTGGTGGACACATGGAATAGCCTTCCTGAGGAGGTTGTGGGGTCTCAGAACTGTGGGGGATTCAAGAATGCATGGGACAGATATAAGGCAATTTTGGGGGGGTAGGAAGAAATCGGCTGTTGGTTAAATAGGATCTGCAGCTTATCCTCTAGGTAGGGAAATGGGTAGACTAGATGGGCCAAGCGGTCCTTATCTGCCATCAAGGTCTATGTTTCTATGTCTATGTTTCTATGAGAGAGAGCATATAGGAAGATTGGGAGCAACAGCATTGGAGGAGAGAGTGCAAGATTAGGATCCTTTATTTGCTATTTAGTCAATTAAGTTCTTGTTATGATTTTCAAACTGGTGGTGAAAACTGGAGGAGTTTAGATCCAGCAAAGTAGCAAACGTCACCTTCATGAAGGTCTGACAAAGTGCCATAAACTGGGCAATTCACAAGAAAACTCTTACAAAGTAATGAAGTGCCCTTCACTAGCAATGTATTGGATGATATCATCTGTAGAGTCTACTGTCAAACTCAATGGAGTCTGCAGGCTAAAACCTGAAAAAAAGTGATCCCCCCATCTTGTAGTGTGGTGATATTAGAAAAATGTCACCCTCCTCAACTCACTTAGAATCCCTATTCCCATCTCTCTCTGTCCCAGAATCCCACTAATTTTCATTCAAGTACAAACCCTTTCCACTAGCTTTGTTGCCAAATAAACCACACTCCTCCCCCTGTGGTCTCAGTAGTATAACAAGCATTTGTCAATGCCAAGTGTTGCTTGCTGTCATTAGTAGTGGAAGTGCAGTAGTCAGATGCAGTATAGGAATGGCAGTGAAGTATTGAACTGATGCCAACTCCACCCCTACCCAGCAGAGGTGAACAGGCATTGGGGTGTGCCTTTGGGTCGTCGCCCATAATGGTCTCAACATTTCACCTCACCCTACCTTGCAGACACAAGTGTCGAGGTGTGCTTTGAAGTGTTCAGGCTTTACACTCACCTCATTCCATAAGGAAATTCACTGAAATGGGTGCAGTATAGGAGAATGTGGTGAACTTTGGGGCCAAACGGTCCAAGACGCACCTCAATGCCTGCCACTGGCTGCAGAGTGGGGGTAAAATGGCATAAGCAATTCTGTTGACAATCCCAAGTCACACCTCTGCACCTGTCAGTCCCTACAGGGTAGGGCGTTATGGTTGAAAACCCTAACACCCTGGACGTTTCTTTGTATTTTTACTCCAAGTTTTCAACATGGGCTTTTTGTGATCCCACCACATGAACAGTGACACTATCAGTTCATTAGCCGAACGGTGATTTTGCACAGCGACTGCGCTATTTGGCGCCACAGGTGTGAAAACACTTTTCTAACAGGATGTGAAAAATGACAGCTGTATTGTTCATGAGGAGGTGTAAAAAATGACAATATTGAAAATCTGGAATGAAAATATAAAAAAATGGCGAAGTCACGATTGTGTGTAGAAACTGCGCAACGCACACTCGTAATGTAATTAGTTTTGGGATTTTTTACAGCAGATTTTCAACATAGGAATTTTGGGACCTCTGCTCATGAACAGTGTCACTGTGATTTTCTTAATCTATCCTGAACATTGATTTCCCACAGCGACCGTGCTATTCTGTGCTGGAAGTGCGAAAACACATTTCATTCAGGGTGTGAAAAATGACAGCTGTACTGTTCATGAGGAGGTGTGGAAAAATGCCAATGTTGAAAATCTGGACTGAAACGATTATGAATTCATGAACTTACGAGGGCGTGTGGAAATTGAACAATGCACGCTAGTAACACAGTCATTTTATGGACTTTTGTCACCACATTTTCAACATAGCCAGTTTAAGACCTCTGCTCAGGAAAGTGTCACTGTGATTTTCATAATCTATCCCAAACATTGTTTTCGCACACTGACCACGCCACTGTGCGCTACATGAACGAAAACACATTTTGGGTGAAATGTGAAAAATGGCAGTTGTACTGTTCATAAGGAGGTGTGGTAAAATGGCAATGCTGAAAATCTGGAGTGAAAATATTAAAAATGCTCAAAGTTATGAGCGTGTGTAGGAACTGCACAATGCATGCTCATAAAACAGTCATTTTGGGGAATTTTTTCAACAAATTTTCAACATAGGGTTTTTGGGGGCCTACCTCCATGAACAGTGTCACTGTGATATTCTTAATCTGTCCTGAACATTGATTTCACACGTCGACCGTGCCATTGTGCGCTACATGTACGAAAACACATGTCAGGTGAGTTGTGAAAAATGACAGCTGTACTGTTCAAAAGAAGATGTGGTAAAATGGCAATGTTGAAAATCTGGAGTGAAAATATTAAAAATGCTCGAAGTTACAAGTGTGCGTAGGAACTGTGCAACACACGCTAGTAAACAGTCACTTTTGGGAATATTTTCACCAAATTTTCAACATAGAGTTTTTGGGGGACTACCTCATGAACTGTGAAACTGTCATTTTGGTAATCGGTCCTGAAAGGTGGTTCCATGCAGTAACCGCAAAATCACCTTTGGGGACCAAATAACAAAATGTCAGTGATTGAGTTCATAAGGTGGGAGTCCCAAGAACCCCATGTTGAAAATTTGGTGAAAAAATTCCCATAAATGGCCAAGATATGCACCAAAGTTGAAAAAAAAACCATTTATGCCATTATACAGCTTACCAGCATTTCTTCAGTTTGCAGTCAGCTTTGAAGAGTTCAGACGGGTTTCCGGTCCACCGAAGATCATCGTGCTGGGCTCTGGAGGTACATATGAGGTGAGGGGGTTGTGGGGAGGTGGGGTACAAAGAGGGTGGGCGTGGACCGGTGGAGGAACCACCGGAATCAACGAGGGACCATTTTCTAATTTACAATCATATTTAAAAAAAAACTTGTGGGAAGGTTTTCTTTTTTGCAGGGTCATATTTAATTTTAGCATGCTGGGGTGGGCTCCCAGTGTGCCACCTGAATGTTTTGGGGGGGCTGTAGCCAACGGGGGATTGGGCACCCCATCTGCACATACTGAGTGCTGGGTGGGGGACAAGTGCCGAGGGGGATTGGGCACCCCCCTCAGCACACAAGAAATTTTTTGGGGGAGCATTATGCTGATGGGGATTTGGCTCCCCGTTTGGCAAAATTACCAGGAAGGGTGCATGCTGACAAGCGGATTGGGCACCTCTGTCGGCACATATAAGTGCAGGGGGGGGCAAGAGCAGAGGGGGATTGGGCAGTCCACTCGGCACACAACAAATTTGGGAGGGGGGACATTATGCTGACAGGGAATGGGCTCCCCCGTTGGCAAATTGAACTGGAAGGGGGCATGCCGACAAGGGGATTGGGCACCCCATCCACTTTTTTTTTTATTGAAATGTTTCACCAGGAAGACACAATGAACAGCGGGTGGTGACTTTCCATCGGCTTCCTGGGGACTGTGTGAGGCTGATGGAGAAGCCGTCGCCATGGGAATACAACACAATGGAGCTGTGTAATTGGCTGCTGCAGTCAGGGATGCCCCACAGCACAAACAGCTGTTTGCATAGTGACGTGGCACTCCCTGATTGCAGCGGCTCAGTTCCTTTGATCTAGTGGCCTGCTCATTAACTGCCGGTGATCGACTGCATGCTCCTCTATTGGCTGAGGCAGAGACCAGCCCCTGAATGGGCTGCTGCCATTCAGTACAACACTGCCGCGCCTCCACAACCTGCTTGTGAAAGAAACCTGACGCAATGTGTTTCTTGCACATGCATGCAAGCAACACAAAAATGACCTCCTCCCCCAACCCACTTAGCACATCCACTCACATTGTCCTCCCCTCTTGGGCGTGTTGACTTAGAAGAACAAGCATTTGTCAATGCTGAATGTTTGCTTGCTGGTATTGGCATTGGTAGTGCAGAAGTTAGAGAGATGTGTAATAGGAATGGCAGTGAAGCATTAAACTAATGCCAACCCCCAACCCCACCCTGCAGAGACTGACAGGAGTTTGGGGGTGTGCCTTTGGGTCATCGACCATAACGCTCACGCCATTCCACCTCACTCCACCCTGCAGACCCCGACAGGTGTTGCGGTGTGCCTTGGGGTCTGTGACCCTTACGCCCACCCCATTCCTAAGAAAATAAGCTGAGATGGATGCAGTAGAGAAGAATGGGGTGAACATTAGGGCCAAGAACCCAAAGGCACACCTCAAATGGCGTGAGCATTATGGCCGACAACCCCAAGTCACACCCCCGATGCCTGTCAGTCTCTACAGGGTGGGGCATTACAGTTGGAAACCCTAACACCCCAAGCGTTTGTTGGTATTTTTGCTCCAAATTTTCAACATGGACTTTTTGGGACCCCACCTCATGAACAGTGACACTATCACTTCGTTACTCAGTCCTGAAAGTTGATTTCACACAGCGACTGCGCCATTCGGTGCCACAGGTGCGAAAACATATTTTGGGCAGGATGTGAAAATTGACAGCTGTACTGTTCATGAGGAGGTGTGAAAAAATGGCAATGTTGAAAATCTGGAGCGAAAATATGAAAAATTGGTGAAGTTATGAGCATGCGTAGAAACTGTGTAATGCAATCATTGTTGGGAATTTTTTCACCAAATTTTCAGCATGGGAATTTTGGGATCTCCCCTCATCAACAGTGCTACTCTGATTTTGTTAATTGGTCCCAAAAGTTAATTTCCCACAGCAACTGTGCCATTCTGGGCAATAGGGGCGAAAACACATTTTGGTCAGGATGTGAAAAATGACAGCTGTACTGTTCAAAAGGAGGTATGAAAAAATGGCAATGTTGAAAATCTGGAGTGAAAATATTAAAAATTGGTGAAGGTATGAACGTGCATAGGAACTGTGCAATGCATGCTCATAATGCAGTCATTTTTGGGAATTTTTTCACCAAATTTGAAACATTGTTATTTCTGGGACCCCACTGTCATTTTGTTAATCAGTCCCAAAAGGTGATTCCACGCAGCAACCGCAAAATCACCTTTTGGGACCGAGTAACCAAATGACAGTGACAGTGTTCATGAGGTGGGGTAATAAGAACCTCATGGTGAAAATTTGGGCCAAAATTCCTAAAAATGGCTGAGACATCAACCTTAGTTGAACCCCCCTCATCAACTCCCATTATACAGCTTACTGTCATTTCTTCAGTTTGCCAGTCGGCTTTGAAGAGTGCAGACATGTACCGGTCCATAGAACATTGCTGTTCCTGACATCCGGAGGTAAGTATGGAGTAAAGGGGGTGTGGGGAGGTGGATCAGCAGAGGGAGGATGGGGTGGGGGAGGGGGAACGGGGAATGGGGAGATGACGAGGGATGGTTTTCTGTTTTACAGGGTGAAAAAAAAGACTTTGGGGATGATTTTCTTTATTTTACAGGTTACCAAAAATATTTAGGCACACTGGGGTGGGCTTCCAGTGTGCCACAATAGTGTGTGTGTGTGTGGGGGGCATGCCGACATGGGGATTGGGCACCCCGATGTCAGCACTTGAAATATTTGGTTGGGTGATGGGGGTCATCTGACACTGGAAGTGGGTATCCCAGTGTTGGAAACAGAAATAAAACATTATTTTGGCACACTGGGGTGGGCTCCCAGTAGGTCACATTAATGGGGGGAGGGGAGATACATGCCGATACGAGGATTGGGCACCCCGATTTCAGCATTCCAGGGAGTGTGTGGCAGGCAGCAGGAGCCACCAATGTGGAAAGCCATGCCGCAGCTCATTTATTTATTTATTGAAATGGTTCACCAGGAAAGGCATACCAAATAAACAAGGTGCTCAGTGGCAGGAGCCGACAAAAGAACTGTAACTCCATCCATGCACATTATTGTGCACTGTTATGCATGTGACCAGAGTCTTGTCAACTGCTGCCAACAGAGAGAAGGTATGTCTGTGTGCCTGGTTGTGAGGGAGGGGCTAGGTCCCACTGCAATGAGGAAACTGTCCTTCATTGCAGTGGCAGATTTCTTTCAAGTGCAGTCCTCTCTCTCAAACTGCTGTCATAGACAGCTTGCCGAGTCATTGGTGCCTGAGGGACGAGCCCCATAAAGCGTCAACTCATAACCATCCCTGATTGGTGCAGCACTTTTCTTTCAAGTGAAGACCACTTCTCTCAAACTGCTGTCATGGACAGCTCACCGATTCATTGGTGCCTGAGGGACGAACCACATAAAGCGTCAACTGCATTGAGCAGAAACTCATACACCTCCAAAATGTCGTTCCAAGATGTTTCTTGTGAATGCACACATGCAAACATAAAAATGTGACAATTTTTCCAGGTGGCGCATGCTGTGGGAAGTTTGAATAAGATCAGGTGGACAAGTACAGAGTGGAATATCTGTATGCCCACCGTGATCATCATGGGGTAGTCCAGGATGTTGTTTATGAGAGAGCAAAAATCACTCTATCTGCACAGCCCCCTGAAAAAGACTAAAAATTGGATGATATGGAATAAAAGTCTTATACAACATCTTCCCTGCTTATCAGGCAGGCAGCTCAGTTAGCACACATAGCACCATACCAGAAAGCACTTTGGAACACGGTTTTCGCACCGACAGAAAGAGCAAATGATGGTTTCACACAGGACTTGACTGCCACAGCAAGATTAGCCTTGGATGCCACAAAATATCATTTCCTCACTGAAGTGGACACTACTGACATTGCTGCCAGAGTTGTCTCTCATGCAGTGTCCTTAAGAAGGTTTTCCAGGCTGAGGACTACCATCCTTTCCCATGATACTCTAAAGAAGGCCATGCATTTCTCCTTTGAGGAGATTCATTATTTGGTGACAAACGAGAGGCCTAGATGAAAACAGTGGATGAATACAAAACCACTTTCAAAAGTAACAGTGTGAGGAACAATGCCTTTACGTCCTACAGGTCATATAGAAGGGGAGGCAGAGGCAGAGGTTACTTGCCAAGAGCCTGTGTCTCTTATGTCCCCTATGGGTACCAATCACAAAGAGGGGAGTTTGGGCTTCCAGCCTTCCATGCATTATGCTGGAGCTCTAGTGCCTAAGCTCCAGCCAAAACAAAACCCCTGACAAATTTGCCCAGGTCAAACAACCACTGCCGGTGGGAAGAAGACTGATACTCTACTTCCAGGAATGGGTAAAAATTACCACAGACAAGTGGGTACTGGAAATAGTGCACCAGGGGTTGTGTCTGCGGTTCAAACACTATCCAAACCTGCAGAAACACAGATGCTTTCTAGCTCATTCTCCCACAGAAAAAAGTCTGCTAGAACTGGAAGTGAAAAAAAAGAAAAAAAGACTGTTAATAGCAAAAGCTATAGAAAAAGTCCCTGCCTCCCAGTGGGCAGGGCCTTTTCCCAAGTTGCTGACCCACAAGGAAAATGGAGAGTGGCAACCCATTTCGGACCTCAGGCTTCTGAATAAGCATTTGAAAAAAGAGAAATTCAAGATGGTCACACTAAGGACAGCAATACCATCTTTGCAGATGGTCACTGTCTGCAATCTCAGGATCGGGAAGACACCTGTTTTCACAACCCAGTCAGATGTGTTATAGAAAATACCTCAGAGTCAAGCTGGGGAACTGCCAATACAAGTTCAGAGCTCTCCCATTTGGTATTACCTCAGCTCCAAGGATTTTCACAAAATGCTTGACTGTGGTGGCAGCACATCTAAGAAAACAGGGCATGGTGGTTTTCCCGTACCAGGACGACTGACTAGTTTCATGGAAAACAGAACAAGAGGCAAGGAGCTCAGTTCAGTTGGTAAAAAGCACCTTGGAGAACCTGGGATTCTTGATAAACCTGCAGAAGTCCCAGGTACCGCCTGTTCAATTTCTGGACTTCATAGGAGCAGAGCTAAATACCCTGAAGGGGAAAGCTTTCCTCCCACAGACCAGAGTTACAGCTTTGATATCAACACCTAAGTCTTCACAGCAGGTCAGCAAAGATCTGCAGAGACTTTTTACAGTTACTAGGGCACATGGTCACATCCACAGCTGTGGTTCCATGGGCCAGGTTCCAAATGAAAGATACCCAGTACCACTTAAAGGACAACTGGTCCCAAAGATGGAATCCACATTCAAAGCTAGTGCCAGTGACAAAAGCACTAGTGGAATCATTAGTGGTGGAAGGAAGAAAGTAATCTCAGACAAGACATTCTCTTTCTTGAGCAATCAGTATTCTTACTACGGATGCCTCATTCCTGGGGTGGGGTGCCCACCTGCAGGGTCTCACAATGAGCAGTACATGGAGCCCACAAGAGTCACTAGAACACATGAACCTCCTGGGGTGCAGAGCAGTACTATTAAGCAATGCAGTCTTTCACCTCCCAGCCTAAAGGGTGAGACTGTCCAAATCAGGACAGACAGCACAACAATATTCTACATAAACAAGCAGGTCCTTAAAACTGGGCACAGAGGCAATGATAATCTGGGACCTAGCATATTCCTTAGAGGCAAACTTATCTGCAGTGCATCTGCCAGGCAAAGACAATGTTCTGACATATTCCCTACACAGAATCACCCAGGGAAATTATGAATGGACCATAAACCAGCAGGTTTTGGCCACATTGTTCAGAAGTGTGGGACTCCCTATATAGACCTGTTTGCTTCTTGGAAGAACTACCAGATTGCACAGATTTGTTGCAGACCACCAGCCAGAGGAACATCCCAGAGGACCCAGTGGCACTGAACTAGTCAGGGAAGTTCCTGTATGCCTTCCCACCATTTTCACTCATTCAGAAAGTACTTCTGAAACTCAGGAGGGAACTTGAAACAATGATCATGATGGCTTCAGACAGGCCTGGTACTCAATGCTCCTGGTCCTGTCTGACAAGAATCCAATCAGCCTACCACTCAGTCACAATCTGTTGACTTTGTCCCAGGGCAAGATGACATTTCCAAACACCAGGACTCTACACCTGAGGATAGAATTTTGAGGACTGACTCTCTCAGGAGAAATCATGAAGTTGCTTAAGGTTTCAAGAAAACCTATTATCAGGAAAGTTCATTTCTCTAAAAGAAAGGGGGTTTCTTACTGGTGTGCCCCCAGAAAAATAAAACCAACACAGGCAGGGTTTCCAATTGTAACCCCCCTACAAATGGGAGTTCCTAAAATGCCTTCCTAGGGCTTGCCTGAATGCCCACTGCCAGGTTGGCGTTCTGTGTCCTAATAGATTTGCAAAGTGCCTGTGCGTGAGTGCCTTGTTTGGATCAATCGGTACCTTTGGGGACTCTAAAATGGAGACTGTCCCCAGAGGCTTTATGGGAGTGAATTTCTGTAGGAATTGTAGTTTTCACTCTCTGGTGCCTAAATGGACCTGGAGGGGGAGCCCTTGCTGTGACAGACAGATGGATCGAAGAATCGAACCTTATGGATCACTGAAAAAGTCCTAGCTGCCTGCAGCAGTGAGTCAGTGTGGAGTTGGAGTTGAAAGAGTGAACAGCTCGAGACATTCGAGCAGCTGCTTCTGCATAGTAGTGCAGGGAATAGGCGGGAAGGCTGTTTCTGGCCTGCCTGCCACCATCTTCTCAAGTGAAGAAGTCTGTTAAAAATTTTGGACTTTATCCGAAGCTGCTGTAACTGAGATCGGAATCCTGAATTGTGACTAAGTGAATTTCACCTGGTGTGGACCAAAGATTTGCCTCAGTGCGATCGGCCTATCAGGACTTGAGACTACCGCAGAGCTTATGGTTTGCACAGAGACACTGTCTATTGCAACCGGACTGTCATCCGAATTGTGGTAGTTACTTGCCTTTACTATAAGTGTGCTGAGTGCGGAGTGTGGGTCGGGATTTGGTTCCCTGCCTTGCTAATTGTGTCATGCTAGCTGCAGGCTGCATCCAGCAAATTTACCGGACAGTATCTGACTTGTTCACCTTGTCTGGGCCTTGCCATCATGGCCTAGACTGCCGCTCACACCACAGAGTGACATCCAACGAGAGACCCGCCTGGGTATTTGGCTCCCTGCTCAACAGGAACAAACACCACGGTGCATAGTGTGGGCCCTGCTTCTCCTGGTCATCCAGCTCTTCATCCTGAGGTCTCCATTTCACCCATCCTGCATCCAGACTTGGGTAGCATGAGTAAATACCATGATAGCTCCCTGCAACAAAGCTCAAATCACAGTGTTCCATCTGATTTAATTGTTAATCAATTCGGACTGAGCCATCCAGCTCCGGATTACAAATTAACAGTTAAAGTGCATGGTGTGTTTTCTTTCCATCCAAAGGGCAACAACAACAGCTGCAATGCCGGCCTACTCTGGGCAATGCTTCAGGCTAGCCAACTAGGTATGTGACTGTGTTAGAGGGACTCTTGAGTGCATGCCTCATAACCTCAATATATCAGAGCAAACCTTAATCACTTAATTGCTGCCCCTCCCTTGTTCATGTCCCCCAAATAAATCAGATCTCAATCTTTTTGCATTTAAACTGGTTATGGTGTACTGCTGTTCAAAAAGTACTGTGTCATTGCTGCTTTGCTATTACAGGCCTTGCCTTCTAGAGGGTCTCCAGGGCATTCCAGCTAATCCAACCCTGGTGGTAAGTGTAATACAAGTGGGGATTTACAGTGCATTATAGTGTGTATCGGGATTGTGTTATCTCAGAAAGGTTTTGGCCACTAGAGGGGAAAGAGGGGGGTATCAGTGTCCCGGAGGGCTGTACCCAGAGCAGTCACACTGTCATCAACCCTGTCCTCCGGGTGGAAGCACCCTGTCCAAGAGCTCAGGCCCCTCAACCTGCAGTTAGTCATGCAGGCAGGGGTAGTATCCCTTGGGATAGCGCCACCTAGGGGTTACACAATAATTCTTCAATACCTAGTACACCTACAGTCTTTAAGCCTATGGTCTTCAACTTAAAAGGTACACTTAGCAGCAGTACGGCCTTCAACTTAAAAGGTACACTTAGCAGCAGTATCAACATACATATCAGCTGACAAGGAAGGTCTTTGGCCTCACAACCCATTTTCAAAAGGTTTTTAAAGGCCTAATCCATGTATACCCACGAGTGAGGGATGCTATCCCACCCTGGGACCTCAATATATGCCTTGCCCAGCTTATGGAGGATCCCTTGAGCCTATGGAAACTGCTGACCTGAAGTATATCACACGGAAAACAATATTTCTGGTTGCAATGACCTCTGCTGGAAGGGTAAGTGATATGCAAGCCCTCAGCACAGAGCCAAATTACATAATCCATACAGAGATAAGGTAGTTCTTAGAACCAACAGAAAATTCCTTCTTAAGGGGGTATCTGAATTCCGCCTGAATCAGTTAGTGACCCTCCCAGTACTCTACATAAAGCATTTCAGTTCACGTGAGAAAAGTTGCATAGCCTAGACTGAAAGCGAGACCTTCTATCTACATGGACTGGACAAAAGATATCAGGTCCCACAGTACCCAGCTTTTCACCACCTATGGTGAGGTTGGCAAAGGCAGACCAGCTGCAAAGAGCTCTATCACTGGATAGCCTCTTGCATTCAGTTCTGCTAAGAAAAGCTAGAACACCACCACCAAAAGGCTTACAGGCACATTCCACAAGGGCTGCCTCTGTGGCATCCTCAAGGGGCATCCCATTGTTAGACATTTGCAAAGCAGCTACCTGGAAAACAGCACACGCCTTCACAAAGCACTATTGTTTGGACATATAGTCCAGAAGGGATGCCAGCTTTGGAAGTGCTGTCTTGCAGAACCTTTCTTTCCTAATTAGGTTCTGGACTCAGCCTCTCAAGGTACTGCTACTAAGTCCGAATAAAGTCTAAACACTGAGTTATTCCTGGGATTAGAAGAAAAAAATTACCATGGTAATGTTGTTTCTTTTTAAGGGATCACTTCCTATGTTTAAACTCCCAAACCCTGCCTCCCCTTCTAGAAACTGAAACAGGCTCACACAAAAATTAGTTCCTTTATTCAGTGAGGTTGATTAAGCAATAGACCACGACAGGGTGTGGCAGACTCGTGGCCAAACCAGGTCAGCCGTGGGTAAATCCCAGCATAACCCACACCCTGGAGTAATTTATTGTGATTATACAATGCCAAAAATACAGGAGAGAAAGCCATTTTTTGACAGGTTTAATGATTTTTTTTAAATTCATTGTTACGTTACAAAATATAGTTCCTCGTTGCTAAGGGGAGTAATGAATCTCCCCCCCTCCCAAAAACAACTGAGATATTTGGTTACAGGAATTTTATTTTTATTGGTTTTTATGAAGGCGAGGCACACAAGGAAAACAAAAACTAATAACAAAACACATCACTTTACTTCCTGAGCCCGACTATCTATGGGCAACAAAGCAGTCACATAGAGCACAGCAGTATTATGCAGAAAGTCCCCAAAAATTATCTTGACTGCCTCCAGCTTCAATAGTCACTCCCTGCAGCCTTCCTAGTGGTCCTGCTTTCTTCCACCCCCAGTATAGAACTCCCACCTTGTAAACAATGACTGCCTACCTTCAGTCTTCCTGTTTCTGTTTGAATCGACATCCAAAATTGCCGACAATACTGTTCCTCAGCCTGTAACACCAGTGAAGCAAATCCTCAGCTGTGCCTCCTTTCACACTCAGCAACCATTGCTCACCTGTTCACCCTCACCTAGTACACACTAACTCACAGGTAAACTTGTTGCCCATAGATAGTAGGGTTCAGGAAGTAAAGTGATGCACTTTGTTGTTTTTTTCTCATGTGTCTCACCTTCCTTGAATGTTGCAGAGGGGCAGATATGACAGGGTTTCAAGCAGGAATGGCCAGTACTCTGTGGAGTGGTGTGATCATCAGTCATCCTGTTTGCCAGTCCTGGGTTTCTGGGAGCGGAGGGTGAAGACAGTGGAGGCATGGAGCAAGGGATTCCCAAGTACAGACTGTATGCTTAAAAAAAAATGAAGTGACGAGATAGTGTTTTTTTGATCAGCAGGCATTACCTGGGGAAGCGGGGAGTCAATATGGATTTTTGGGTGTCACTGTTCATTGCCGTCATAGCCAGCCCTGACTTTGCTGTAGTTGGAATGATTTCAGGGGAGTTCCTGATATGGCTCGCAGGCGAATGGCACCTTTTCCCATTGGTAAATCGCAGGATTTACCATAGGAGACATGGTGCTAGTCAGCCAATGGGAATGCAGGATTCTGAAGCCCCATTGTATAATTAAGCAATATACCATGACAGGGAGTGGGTGTATTGGTGGATTTACCACGCCTGGTGTGGTTCGGTCACGAGGCGCAAGTCTGCTTCAAATATCTTTGGTGCTCTAAAAATTCTATAAAAATGTTTTCTAAATATTTTTTTAGCAGCCTTTTAGCTAGTTTCAATAGCTGTTGCACCACTCTGACTTGAAAACAGGTCTGAGCAATGGCCAGAGTAAAGATGCAGAGTTTGAACCTACATTCCAAATTCTAAAATTTGCATAGGTTCTACATTGGTGGTGCCACTCTTGGCCAAGATGACTACATAAAGTATAAACATGGTGAGTGATCCCTTAAGAAGAAATAACATTACTACAGTGATTTTGTTCTTCTGGGCCTTCTATCTGCTGAAACACCTACCCTTCTCTAGATGTAAGGCGCACTGCAGGAGGCAAAATCCTGAAACCCTTGGAAAGGAGAGCAGTTCTCAGAGGCTCGATCCTTGCTAGTATAAGTATAGACCAGCTGATCATAAGTGAGGCAACAAAGCACACCATGGGCTGTGGGGAGGTGGGCCTTTAGAAAGAGGCCATTCCTTACCCTGTGTGCAATACCTGCAATACCCAGTTTAGAATTAACTGCCTAGCACACTGACAGAACGTGAGGTGAGAAATCTAGTGACTGGTTTAAATGACTTCTAGCGGGCCAGCCCGGTGGTGCTGAGGGTTGAGGCGCTGGACACCACACCTTGCACCACACTGGTTACCCAGGTTTGGGAATGGACTCGGGGTGTTGGGGGTCGACAGGGGAGAGGGTGGATTGAGCATCCCAGGACTGCTCTCCTCCCTCTGGGGTGGGTAAGGGAAGCACGTCACGCTAGAGCAGCCCCTGATGATAACTGGGGGCAGCACAGTTGCGGTGCAAAGTAGGGGAGGAGTATGGCAAGACGTCAGCTTACGCGCAACACGTCATTGCACTGCCAGCTCCTAGGGGAACAAAAATGACTGGAGTCACAAGCCTATTAAGCTTATTCACAGGCCCACACCGCACCAGGAACTCTGACCATCAGGTTCTCACCATCCCTTGCTGCAGAACCTCCCAAGGGCAGAGGTCATATGCCTACCGGGCACCACTTTGGCTCAATAACCTCAGCACTGACCATAACCCCACACAGAGAGTGGGGCTTTTCAAGGCCAAGCTAAGACAACACCTACTGAAGAAAAGCTCTTGTGACTGTACTTTCTAATTACTCCACACACACACCCACTTCTGACCCCAGTCTTATTCACCTTTCAGGTTATTACCGTCTCCTTGCTACTCCTACTTTGTCCTTCTACCCTGAATTGTCCCCATTTTTGCCCTGCAATACCTTGCACTCCCCTCTCCCACCACCCCCTAAATAGTCATCATACCCCCCCCCCACTCAGTGCCCCTACTCTCCTTTCTGGATAGCTGCTTACTGTCTTTTTATCTGACAATGCCACCTAGGCTGCTACTGTTACCTGAATTATCCTAGTGTTAAAACCATCTCTGTTTCCAATTTACAATGTATTTTTGTCTATGTTTACTCACCTAGCTAGATACTCCTAAACCCACAATGTATGTATACCCACCCATTAAGACGTGGAACCTTTGTAAAAGAGCGGTCTCCCGCTCAAAGGTCTTGTAATCCAAGATTAAATAAATAAATTTAAAAAAAAAATAGAGGAAAATGACTGGGCGCGACTGAGGCAGCTTGATGGCTGCACTTCCGCTGACCAGGAGGAAACATAGAAACATAGAATTTGATGGCAGATAAGGACCGCTTGGCCCACCTAGTCTGCTCATTTCCCTACCTAATGGATAAGCTGCAGATCCTAGTTAATTAACAGCCTACTTCCTCCTACCCCCACTAGAATTGCCTTATGTATGTCCCATGCATTCTTGAATTCACCCACTGTTTTTGATTCCATGAACTCTTCAGGAAGGCTGTTCCATGCATTTACAACCCTCTCTGTGAAGAAATACTTCCTCACATTACCTCTGAGCCGTTCCTCCTCTATCTTCAAATTGTGCCCCCTTGTTCTTGCACATCTCTTTTTCTGAAAGATGCTACCCTCTTGGACTTTGTTGATTCCTTTGAGGTACTTGAAAGCTTCTATCATGTCCCCTCCCTCCCTCCTTTCCTCGAGGCTATACATATTGAGCTCCTTTAGTCTTTCTTCATGTGTCTTCTGGTGCAGACCCTGCACCATTTTGGTTGCCCTCCTCTGGACAGACTCCACCCTATCTATGTCTTTGCGGAGATGGGGTCTCCAGAACTGCACGCAATACTCCAGATGTGGTCTCACCAATTGTCTGTACAGAGGGATAACAACTTCCTGTTTTCTACTGGTGATGCCTCTTCCTATGAATCCCAGTATCCCCCAGCCCTCCTTACTGTCTTCTCACATTGCTTGCCCGCTTTTAGGTCATCTGATATAACTACCCCCCGGTCCCATTCCATTTTTGTTGTTGTCAGTATTGCACCCCCATTGTGTACTCTTCCCTGGGTTTTTGTTTCCCAGGTGCATTACTTTGCACTTCTTTGCATTGAATCTAAGCTGCCATACATTTGACCATTCCTCCAACCTTGTCAAGTCCCTTCTCATCCTTTCCACCCCACCTTGTGTATCAACCCTGTTGCAGATCTTGTATTGTCTGCAAAGAGATATACTTTTCCTTCCAGTCCCTCTGCAATGTCACTTGTAAAGACATTGAAAAGGACCAGCCTCAGTACTGAACCCTGCGGTACCCCACTAATAACCCCCCTTTCTTCACTGTGGACTCCATTTACTATTACCCTCTGTGTCCTGTTGTCCAGCCAATGTTTTACCCAGGCTACCACCCTGGGATCCACTTCCAGGCTGGCTAATTTGTTTATTAAGGTAACCCATGAGGTGGGCGCGTGAGGAAGGGCACTTTCCATTACGGCGACTCCTTCCTGGTGCAATCCCTCATGGCGATGGGGAGGGTTGGGTGACCAGATGAGGCTGTGGGTAAATTGGGTGACAGGATGTCACTATGCATACATGCCCGGGGGTGGGAGTGAGCACGGCGAGCATGGGCTGGGAGGGGGTGGAGAGGCTGTAGGGGGTGGCTGGCCGAGCTGCGTCATGGCGTTGGGGGTTGGAGAGTGGATGCGGTGGGAGAGGTACTGAGTTCAGGTCTGGGTGCTGGTGCAATTTTATTGCACCTGGCCTGAACTCTTTTTTTTTCCTGCTTTCACCCCCCCCGATATGCACCCCCCCGGAGTTGAGAATCCTTAAATAGAGGGGTGCAGGGGGCGATGCCTTTTTTACAGAAAGCAGTAAAATAGTGTCCTGGCACCATTGTCCTTAGGCACCAGGGTTGTCAAAGTGCCGAAAATGTTTCTGGCACTCTGACTGAGTGATAACGGTAATCACCTTTAGGTGTTTGCCGTTATCACATAAACCCATTTATTAATCTTTTGTGCGGGACTGTGTCAAATGCCTTGCTAAAGTCTAGGTAGGCTATGTCCACAGCCTCTCCCTGGTCTACTACTTTGGTCACCCAGTCAAAGAAATCAATTAGATTCATCTGACATGACCTTCCTGTTGTAAATCCATGCTGCCTTGGGTCCTGTGCCCCACTCGCATCTAGGTACTCAACAATTCTTTCCTTGAGAAGTGATTCCATCATTTTCCCTACCACTGAGATCAAACTGACAGGTCTGTAGTTTCCTGCCTCTGTCTTGCTCCCACTTTTGTGAAGGGAAATCACATCTGCCTTCTCCAGTTCTCAGGTACCACACCATCCTCCCATGATTTGTTAAAAAGGGTAGTCAGTGGCATTACTAGTTCTCCCCTTAGTTTTTTTAGAATTCTGGGGTGAATCACATCAGGCCCCATTGCTTTATCCACCTTCAGTTTTAGGAGTTCTTTCAGAACCCTATCTTCTGTGAAAGGACTGATATCAACCACCCTGTACAGATCGCTTCTATTGACTGGATTAGGTGCCTCCCCCTCCTCTTACTTTGTAAGTGTACAGGAATAGACTCTGAAATACCCGCCATCTCTACCCTCCAGCAAGCACTAGGTAGACTTCAGGTCCCCCCTCCCTCTGTCCCTTCTCATGACTTTCCTCAGCAATCAGTTTGCATCTTGCTCCTTAGGCACCCACCATCCCACCTTCCCCCCCTCCCCAACTCCCAGTCGCATGAGTTTCCCTAACAGTCACTACTAATGCATGCTGCCTGATCATGCCCCCTTGTACCCCACCATTTACTCTAGCACATCTTCTCCACTCAGCCTCCCCTCATCCCCTATTTCTCCCCATACCTTAGCACTCTTCTTCCCTCACCTCCACTGCAGTACCTACCTCTCTCGTACCTCCTTTCTTCACCCCACTGCAAGCTATCTCTGTCACTCTGAACTACTGACAAGGCACGTTTCTGGCTGCTTATTTCCCCACACACCCTCATTAAGTGTATTTCTTGTTATTTTAACTTGTACCTATGTTTTGGGTTATTCTGTAAGTTGTGAATCCAAGCTGTATTGTTCATTTTGATGTACCTTTGCTTTCTCCTATTGTACTTTGTTTTGCAATCTATGACATGGAACCTTTATAAAGGAGCTTGCACTCAGAGGTCTTTTCTGAATCACTAAATAAATAAAAAATAAATAAATGAAAACATTATGCCATCAGTTATACCCCTAGACTAGAGAGGTGGGCTTACATATGTTTGCCATAGCAATTGCTTCAAGCATCAAAAGTTTAAATTCAATCTGTTGTAATCTATTGTCAGTTTCTGATCTTGTTTTTTCTGGTCAAATTCAGAACTGGTTATTTTCAACACACATTGTGTCAAAGTGGTACAATCCATTAAATATTCTGGTTTTTGTCCATGTTAATGTTTATTTCAAATATATTCTAAAATGTAAAATTTAATGCACTGAAGGATTTTACTTCAACTTTGATAGGAGGTCAATGACCAAAGGCATATTTGTAGCAGAGATTGGAGGAGACACTGATGCCTTTGAAGTGGTGGTGGAGGCTGAATCATATGAGGATTTACCATTCAACCGCCACTGTGGCCAAGCTCACCGAGCCATGGATTGTTTCAGATGGGTTCTGACTTTCAAATCAGAATTCATCCTTGCTTCCACCAGGGACTGGGGCATTCATTTCATACTGAGTAGCCTGCACTGGCCTGATCTGGGTCTTAATGGGCCCCTACACATGATAAGAGAGACTTCTACTAGGTGCTGGCAGTAGGGCACGAGACTGCACCGGGGGTGAGTAGCAGTTCCACAAGGCTAACTGCTGTCTGAATGGTGCCCAATGCTGAGACATCAACTGTAGAGAGAGAGCTTTCTCTAGGATGCCAGACCAAATGGGCTAGGCATCCGGAGCCCCCAGGGTCAACCATGCTGAATCACAGTGCAATTTTTGAGCAGGGAAGGGAATCTTTGCAACTCATCTAATAAAAATAAATAAATAAATAAGTAAACTAAAGCAGCAGATAGGGAGTGACCAGGTGGTTGCTATGCACAGGCCTAACACTCAGGCCATGTGGATACTAGACCACATCAGGTGAAGTACTCCGCTGGAACTCAGGGGCGTCTTTTGTGCAACTCAGCTGCCTCTACTCGGTTGATCCAGTCCAATAACAAAATCAAAACTGTTTCTTGTTTTTTTTTGTTGTTGTTGGGAATGGTTTGTTTTTGTGGTCTAAAGGTGGGTAGAGGTGGACAGGGGCGATGCCTGTTGTTCCTTACCACCTCACAGTTACTATGATGAAGATTAAAATAATCCTCACACAGTAACTGCAGTAGTAACATGGGTAAAATGCCTCTCTCAGATTCTGTTTACCCATATACAGTACAATAATTCTAAGAAGTCTGTCCTGATTAGGTCAGGTACAGTTGCATGCAGTGACGTTTTTAGCAAGGCATGCAATGGGTGCTCAGGACAACACTAAAACGCCATGGGTCTGGAGCTGCCTAGGCCCCCAGAAAATGTGTAGAATTTGGTGTACTCTGGTACATTTTGGGGGTAATTTGAAACATAATTTGCTATGCAGAAACCCCATTCCCCATGCTTAATAAGTTGCACTTTAGCCCCCTCCAATGAGTTCGCACAGCCCAGCAGAGATGCAACATCTTGTTATCAATGGCATCCTGATTTTTTATGTTACTAGGGTATAATAAGTAATAATAAGCTTTTAACATGTTTGTGATTAATGTGTGTAACATGGCTTTGTTTCCATGTGTGATAGGTGTGTTCTTCATAAATACCTCCTTGGGTTGCCCAGTGTGTCACTACTGGGCTGCTAAGTTGTCAAGAGGTGACAACCCTTGCCTCAAAGATTCAGAAAGAATGAGGGGGGGGGCTGTGTCTTTACTCCTTGATGAACTGGAGGCTAATATCCTAAATGTAGTAGCACAGTGTCTCCACCCAAAGAATTAAAATGGGCTTCATTAGAAGTATGGCACCTCCTCCTGATATTCAGTACCAACCCAGCCCCACACTTCAGAACATCTCCCATGAGTATACAACAATGCATTTCCACACATCCTGCTAATGACAACTATGGACACCAAACATACAAACAACAATATGCAGTTATTAACCAAAACCCTACAGGAGCAAATAGTGCTTAGCACACCAGTTAGGAAGCACAGTGATGTTATTGTGATTAACCCAACCAATCTGGTAATATGGGCCTGTCTGTACTGTCAGCCTACCTGTGACACCCCACAGCCCCACACTGTTCCCTATGGGTATCAGTCTGTGTCTTTCTCCTACTATAGTGCTATCTGGGTGCCCAGGGTTGAAATTTGACAGGCCAGTGTCTGTGCTGCCTAGGATCTTGCACTGATGCACGTACATAAATAGGCAGTTGAACCCCCCCTCTCTGGTGAATATATACAGCTAAGGAAAAAGTCGCAGATCTCTTCACTACTAAAATAATTTAGGCAATAAATCTGACATTAACCATTTCCTTAACCATAAGTACCAACCTGGGCTACAGATATTTTGATATGTATTTGTAATTTGCATCAAATAGATGGCACGGTGTTCCCCTTACATCCAAGATCCTGTTTTTTTGTTGGGGGGATGACACTGAACTCTGCCTCTCATTCACTCCTGATAGAGAACTGCTCAAAATATGTTTATATCAATGTATCTGAATTATCTCCAACTGGTTGAGCCCAAGCAATACCAAGGTGTCAGAGGAAGCACAACCAAGTCTCGCATGGAGGACTTTAATTGGAGGTTAGGGGGCATGGCCAAAAACCCAGGATTGCTCTTAATGCCAGTTTAACCCTGGAATCCCAGTTTTCCTCTGCAGTCAAAGGCTGCTTTTGTTATCTGTGGAATACTGCCAGGTTGCACTCTCACCTGGGTTCAAACAACATGAGAATGCTAGTACACACATTGGTCACATGCATCTTCAGCTGGACTACTGAAATGCATTACATCAAGTGAAACAGATTGCTGCCTACAGTGGGTGCAGGGTACAGTATTGTGCGTACTGACCTCTGCTCATAGGCCAAACTACTTTACTCCTGTGCTCTGTAAATTGCACTGTTTGCTTGTTAGCTATTACAGTGCTTTCAAAAGTTCTGGTAACATTTATAGGGGAACTGTCAACACTTAGAGCACCACACCCAAGTGTGAGGCTGGTCCCAGTTTGCACTTTGTGTGCAAAAAGATTTTTTTACTGTTTACTGCAGTATAGTACAGTGCATCTCACTGTTTCTGTTGATCTATAAACTGACATTTTCCTGAAACTACAAATCTCAGACTTCCCTACTGCTGACATCAGAGAGCGGCCGCAGCAGTGAGAGATTAAATAGCCTGCAGTGCATGTTAAGAGATTTGATAAATCCAGTCAGATGTTTGCCAGGCCTACTGTTCTCCCAGGGCTAAGTACAGTCCTCTGTATTTGAACTAGGCCCAGGGTTACAGCAGGACCAGCAATATTTGTAATTACAGAAAATGTCAGCTTGCAAGTCAACAGAGACAGTGTAATACAATGTATTATACAGTCATATAAACAGTAAGCTTAAAAAATGTTTTTGCACACAAAGTACAAACTGTGAACAGTCTCACAATTAAGCAGCAGTGCATGATAGCCATGACCATTTTGATGTATACTTTTTTTATTTTGTTTTAGAGTACCCCATCTCCTGACTTACAGTACCTGATACCAACTTTTCCACATCTCGAGTCTGCTTTAGTGCTTTTTTCACATTTGAAGTTATAAAAGGAGCCTTTTTTTAGTATAACTCACTATTCTCAGCTGTTTCTGTACATGTGTTGTCCCAGAAGGTTATTATAGTTGCAAGAAAAGTGACGTTAAACAACAGAGAATATTGATGAAAACCTTCATCAAGCCATATTAAAAGGAACATTACTTTTATTATTTCAACTAAAAAAAAGAGTGGTAAAGCCAGTTCAAAATTGTTGCACAGAGGGTGTCATACAAGTCTGAAGTGAAGGGGCTATCTAAAACAGGATAAAAAAGTTTAGGTCAAAATTTTGCAGTGCTGCTTTAACAAAGAAGCTTTTTTTCCAGTGGTGTCCTGTATATGATCCAATAGTTAATTTGTTCCCATAGAGGCCATATGGTGTCGAAACCATCCATTGCTGGATCTGACCCAAACTGGCCACCGGGAGCAAATGAGTTCACATAAATTGAAATCAAATTACTATTAAATAAATCATGTACTACTGCCAATAAAAATATCCCACAATGTAAGTTACGAAGGATAACATTATGAACAGAGGACAAATTAATGTTTAAACTTAATCAATCTAGTTGACCCCATCAGCCAAACTGTAAGGCATTGCCTTCTCTGCATTTTAGTGGCCCCTTTTAAGTCTGGTCACAGTTGCTGTGATACACCTGTGGAACTCAGTGCCCATCATTTAGCTCTACCTTTGCCTATTTTTAGGAAAAAGCTGAAAACCTATTGGCTTGTGCAAGCATTTATTGAGAGCTGATTGTGAATAGTTTCTGTTTTAAATCAGTATTTATTTTGTTTCCCAGGTCTGCCACTTTGCCCTGTGTGTGTTGTTATGTTGATTAATTGTATGAGGTGCTCTGGGCTTTTGGAAAAATGCAGTACAGTATAATTTAAATAAAGTCCAACCAGCTAATATGAGCTCCTCATACCACTGCAGTTTGTGCAAGTAAACTGAGCTTTGAAACATCAAGCCCAAAAGCCTTTACAAGGAAACGTGTTTACTCCTCCTCCTTAGGTTGTGCAGGTACTGGGGTTAGAATGCTTTAAAGAATAACTACCCAGAACAGTGCAGTCTCAATCGTCATGGCTTAACCATTCTAGTAACTACAAATCAGTTGAAGTGCCTTAGTGTGATTCCTTCAGCTGCATGACTGCAGTTTACCTTATTCAATGCTTGCTGAGAAACAGAAACCATCTCACTATGGCAATGTACGTGAATTTAATATGGATGGCTTCTGTTTCTCAGCAGACATTGAGTAAGGTAAACTGCAGCAATGCAGTTGAAGAAATCGCACTTCAGATGATTTGTAGCTTTTAGAAAGTTTAAACCATGCCGGCTGAGACTGTACCGTTCCACATCTGGATATTTATTTTTCAAAGCATTCCAATCCCCATACCTGCACAACCTAAGGAGGGACCCGGGGGAGGAACACTACTCTCAGTAAAGCAAAGAGCAACAGTCAACAGAAAAAAAATTTGTATCTAAGTTTTTCGACTGGTTTTTAACCCTACGATTTTGAATTTACTGATACTGATTCGGGCTACTAAAGCGAATAGCCCTGTAAGGTTTAACAACTGGGAACCTCACAGGGCTATTCATGCAAATAGCCTGAATCAGTATGCAGTAGAATTCCAAACATGACTAGGGTTAAAAAGAAGCCAGTCAGGAAAAAAAATTGCGACCACAAACCTTTTCTGTTGACTGTTACTCTTTGCCACGTGCTTTACTGAAAATAGTGTTCTGTGGTGTTCTTGGCCTCCTTTTAACCTTTACAGTATATTCCACCATAGTGGTTGCTTCTGTTGCCTTGCATCCCTGCTGCCCACACTGGCCCCTCTCACCTCTTTGTAGTGTCTTGTCTTCTGAGTATGTGCATCTCCTCTATTGGCCATCTATCAGGTTTCCCTTGACAACTGGTGCTCTCCTCTGATTCTTCCAAAACTAGTTCATGGCACTGCTGCCTGTGGCCACCACACAGCCGGAACTGACACTTTTGAAAATAACTACCCTAGCCCTGCTGCCTTTCCAATCATGCCACTCTTTCAGCTGGGTCCACAGAATGGCAGGCACTTTCAAGCTCTTCTGCCTCTGGTTGTACTGCCAGATGTTACCTCTCCTCTGCTCTGTTGCTGGTTCCCCCCTTCCCCCAATTCAGTTCCTAGGTTGCATGCCTTGTATGAAACACGGGGCTGCTTCAAAAAGGCAACCAATATTTTCACATTGTCCACCTATTTCACATATAAAAAAGAGCTTGCAGACACCTTGCAAAGTTTTTGCTGGTTTACAACTCTCCTTTGGGCTGTCATGTCCCAGTTTCTGTGGCAGCGGATGGAAGAGGGAGTCAGCTAAGAGGGGCAGTTGGTTGACGGTGGGGCAAGTGCTGGGGAATGGCTGAAATCATTCCTTTTTGTGTGAAAAGAAAAACCCTGGGATAGAGAGAGAGTGATTATACAAGACTAGGACAGGGGTCGGCTGCAACAATCAGGGACTGCCCGCCATCACACAGTCAGCTTCTCCTCTGCACCATTGAGACCCAAAGAAGAGGTGGATGGCAGATGCTGCAATGATGAGGCATTTCCTGATTGCTGCGGCCAAATTGTTTCAAGTTGGTGGCATGGTTGCTCAACTAGTGTCAGCAGCAGTGTCCCACCGCATTCATTCCAGAAGGCCAAGCCCAGAAATGCAGTGGTGGCATTAGCCGCCACAGTGCCACACCTCCACAACCCGCTTCTCTCCTAAGCTGCCACATAAAGTTTTTTGCCCATGCGAGCAAGCAAACATAAAAAGAATACATTAAAAGTGAATTTGGAGCCGGTGACTGTTGCAGCCCTCCTCACACCACTTTGACTGTCTACTGTCTGAATGAATGAGAGCATGAGTATGCTCAGTTCAAATATTCTGTACTTGAATTCGTCCAGTGACTGGTTGAGGAGGTGTGTGGAGGTCTGCACTTGTCTTTGTCTCTGGACTGGATCCTAATGTATCCTATTCTTCTAATTCAGTGCACCAAGGAAGAGTGGAGGGGGAAAGCGGGATGGTAATTGGGTGGGTTCACTCTGAAGCCAAAAAAACAAAATTGTCTGGCACTCACCATACTATATATAAGACATTAAGCAAGGACACTCACATGGAAACTTCACTGGCTCAAACAGATTCCTTTTTGAAGTGCAGGGTAAGGATGCTTGGAATCGATGAAATACATTATACTTGCATTTGTTAGATTACTGAAACATTAGATTCCGAGCCCAATTCTGTTTTAATGCTAGTCAAGTTATCAGATTCAGAGACGGAAACAGAATGTTTGATTCAGCATCCAATTACTCATAAGACCTCCCCCTCACACTATACTTACTGTAAACAGGAACCCTGCCAGTGAGAAGGACCACTCCCCACTTCCTCTACATTTTCATTTCCTATGTGTCTACATGAAGGGGGATGCTTCTGCTGGAAACAAAAGCATGGGGTTCCCTCCATTTGGACCTGGTGAAGTGGCATTGTTAGCAGTAGAAGCTAAACGGGGGGGGGGCAAGCAGAACAGCAGCTGGTGATCGAATGCTAGAAGTAGCATACAAAGCAAAGTCCCTATTGGTGTCAAACACAAAAATTAATCAACTTGAAAACAGATATTTTTCAAGACAGCTTCTTTATTCAGAAACAAACAAAACAGGACAAATGTGGTCACAAGGACAAAACTCCCCCAGTGTTTTCCGAGCTCTGTTACTTCTTCAAGAGGTGCTGTGCTAGTGCCAGTTATACTGATAGAGGAGACACTGAGGGGCTGTTTCTGGTGATTTTTCCAGAAAGTCTACTCCAGTCCATATTGATGAGTGATTATTATTAAGTCCATTAGTCCAATTCCAAAAAAGGGGACCCCTCCCAAAACCACCACTGAGTGCCCCCACCACCAAGTTGCCATTTGTCCCCTACCCTTCTAAGCAGCTACTGCCAGCATCTGCCTGCTGAACTGATCTACCTCCCAATGCCATCTTGAGAACTGATTCCAAAAAATGTAATAAACATATATTTGAAAACCAAATCCCAGCCTGGCCATCACAATCCTCTTGAGTCCTCCTTACCCCTTCCTGAATGACATGGGAAAATTAGTGCAGAGGTGAGAAGAAGGCAAGCCTACACACAAAAAAAAAACCCTGGGTGCTTTGTCCACTATTCCAGATGCTGTATTAAGTAAGACACCTAATAATCCAGGGTTTTCTGCAGGTGGACCACCTCCTGACCACTTCACCTCCCCTGTAATTTTCCCAGGTCACTCAGGTGAGGGTCAATACTTAGGAGGACTGTGATAGGCAGGCTATGGTTCATTTTTTGGGGGGCCAGTATCAGATGGAAGCTAGATCAGTCGGGGAAGCAGAGCCTGGCTAAAGTGTCTGGCTAGTGGGGCTAAAGGGCAACTTGGTGACTGGTGCCAAGTTGCCGGTGGGTGCATTTGGTAGTGGGTTGGGTTGGTGAGTGTGATCTCTTCTGTGAGCTTTTGAGCTTAATAAGAATGGGTTAACTTTTTGGAAAAGATGCTGGAGCCAGACTCTAAGTGCTTCCTCAACCACTGTCACCAGTGCTAGCACAATAGCACTCACAGGTCCAGCAGCACTAGAGGGACAGCTAGCCCAGGGTTTCCAGCAGCAGCAGTCACCTTAAGGTACAAAGGTATACATGATATTAAAGGGTGGGGGAAGGGGGAGGGCATCACAAGCAGAGTCTCACACAGTGTATGCGGAACGGAGGAGGTTTTACAAGTAGTCAGATGAGGAATGATTCTGAAATCTGAATACATTACACTGCAGTTTGGATTTCAGATTTTCAGTCATGAATTCCAAACATCTGAAATCCTAAAATCAGAACAGAATCTGAAGATTCCAGTTTTAGTATTTGAAAGCTAAACATCTATAGCAGAAAGTATTGTGAAAAATAGTATGACCCAAACACAAACACTCAACTCAGCAAAGCACTATACACTTAAAACATTAAGTCCAAATTCAGGAACATAAAAAGGCAGCGATGGGGACAATGCAGAGAAATGGGGGGTAAAACCCAGGTAAGTGAGGGTAAAGGATTGACGAAGTGAATGAATAGGAAAAGTGAAAAGGTTGTAGGAAAGTCAAGGGGCACTTCAGGAAAAAACATAGTCAGGAATGGGAAGGGACAGCAAGGCAGTGGGCAGGGTACAAGGATGGTGTGGAGACACATGTGCACCAGTAAGAGGAGTCTTGGAAACAAAAATTCCAGACCCAGATATCACTGTGATGGAGGCTGACATTGATTAAATGGTTGTTACAGAGACGTGGTGCACTGAGCACCATGATGGGGACATGGCCATTTCAGGCTACTGTATGTTCAGGAGACCCACAGCAGGGAGGAGGGGTTGTTTTATATGTGAGGGAGAGAATCAAAGCCAGGAGGTACCAGGACACCAGGAGGAAAAGAAAAGGCTGGACGTGTTGTAAGTCATTAAGAAAACAGTCTCTGGGGCCTCTGTCTGTTCTGAGGTACTGTACAGGCCTCCAGGACAGGGAAAAGAGTTGGATAAGGTACTTGGAGAAACCATCATCAAAATGGCAAGTAAGGAGGAGGTGCTACTAGGTGACTTCAATCTGCAAGACATGGTGTGGAGCTTTCCAATGGCAGTTTCTGCAAGGAGGTAGAGTCATCCTGGACTCCCCACAAGGGGCTTTTCTCAGGCAGCTAGTCACATAACCCTCTAGGGATATTGCAGTGCTGGACCTGATGCTTACAAATGGACAGCATTGCAGACATCACAATGGGCAGTACCATGAGTAGCAGTGATCAATGTACAGTGTGGTTTAACATTAAGACAGGAACATAGGCTAATCAAATGAGGATGAGGGTCCTGGACATTAGGTGGGTGGATTTAAAGAAATGGGGGACTCCCTCAGAAACTGCCTCAAGGAGGGGGATTGCCAGGAAGGAGTTGAGGCAAAGTGGGCAAAAACAAGGGAGGGTATAGCTAAAATAATTAACTTCCACGTGAAGGAAGTGAGTAAAAGCAGAAAGAAAAAGAGACTGTTGTGGTTTTCTAAGAATGTGGCCAAGGTGGTGAAGGAAAAAAGGGTGGCATTCAGGAGGTATAAGGAAACAGAGGGAGGATGATGGGGAAGTATACCTAGTAAAGCAGAAGGATGCAGGCAATGTGGTGAGGGAAGCAAAGGCACAGGCAGAGGAAAGAATCTCCAAAGAGGTCAATAAAGGGGAATAAGACTTTCTTCAGATACATAAGTGAGAAGAGGAAAGCAAGAAGAAGGATAGTGAGGATTAGAAGGGCAGAAGGCTGAGATGGTGCAGAAGAGAACCAAGAAAAAGCAGACATCCTGAACAGATACTTCTGCTCAGTCTTCATAATTGAGAGGGGGCAGGCCACCAGGGAACAGCAGAAACAGGGGAGAAGGAAAGCTGAGCTTTTTGTCTTCTACATTTGCTTGAAAGGACAGAGCAAGGAGAAACATTAAGGCTTCTTTTGGCTAAGCAGAGTTACTGTTTTGTTACCATTTTATTTTGTGCTTACAGGTTTTGCAGTTTGATCTCTCTTTCTCACATTGAAGAAGCTGATTGTTTTTCTTCCACAGCTCTTCCGTGGGATTAGGTGTGTAAATGGGGTCTGGAGCTGACAAAGGCTTAGTACCTTCTAACAAAAGGAAGATTTAGAAGGTCAAGTTAGTTGGTGTGTTGAGGTGGAAGACTAAAGTTTGCTGAAGAAAGCACCTAGCTTTACTTGAGCTTTTTGTCTTCTAGGTTTGCATGAAAGGACAGAGCAAGGAGAAACATTAAGGCTTCTTTTGGCTAAGCAGAGTTACTGTTTTGTTACTATTTTGTTTTGTGCTTACAGGTTTTGCAGTTTGATCTCTCTTTCTCACATTGAAGGAGCTGATTGTTTTTATTTCACTTCTCTTCCAGAGGATTAGGCCCACCCCATACTCCCTGGGCTAGTCCACCTTTATAGGCATAAACCTGGGATACTGATTTCAACTTCCTGCTTCAAGACAAGGTGGTAGAGCTTACAACTACACATAGAACCACAAATTAGACACCTTCAGAACTGCACTCTTGCATTAAGGCAGAGTAAAAAGGGGGGACAAGAGGAAATCAACAATAGTCATGTTGGGAGTGGTGTAATGCAGTGGCTGTGTGGTGGCAGTCTTCAGGGAGATGTTTTGTAGACTGTGGTGCTGCCCCATCTGCAGGCACAGCTCTGGGTTGAGGAAGGAGATTGCTTATTTCCAGGCTGAGTTGGCTAGGATTTGGGAGGCTTCCTCCCCTGCCCAAGGACCACCGAATCCACACCTGCTGCCTCAAAGAATGCCAGGAATGAAGGGCAGTTGGATAAAGGTGGGCTCAGGAAGGGTGAGGGAGGTGAGGCAGAGGTGCATCCAACCTGAGGTTCCAATCCACAACTCCTATGCTCTTCTGACAGGGCAGGATTGTCTCGTTGCGCCACCCACAGTGGTGGACAAGGTGAATGCTGGGATCCTCCACAGTGAAGACCCCCAAGGGAATGACACAGGACCACAGAGTAGAAGGAAGCAACTCTTAGTGGGAGACTCTGTTATTAGGAGGATAGTTCTGGGGCCAGAAACAGGAAGGTCAGATGCCTACCCAGCACCACCATTTGGAGGGAACAGAAGTAAAAACAAAGGATTGCTGTGGAAGCAAGGCAGGAGAGCAAGCTAGATGTCATTACCCACCTGGGGACAAATGGCCTTGCTAGGGATGAAGTGAGGGCATTGCAGAGGGAGTTCATAGAGTTGCGGTGGGTCTTAGACAGGTAGCACACATGGTAACTTTCTCAGAAGTGCTACCTGTTTATGGCATGGGGAAAGCCAGGGTACTCCATACCAGGGGATTCAATGAATGACTGAAGAGTTGGTGAAGAGCTGAGGGATTTGGCTTCATTAGAGACTGGGGGACCACCTGGAGAGATATGGGCTTGTACAGGAGGGACAGCCTGCATCCATCGGGGGGGGGACTGAGATCCTTAGTAAGAGATTTAAATGTTTCATTGGCAAACATTTAAACTAGCCAAGGGGGGTGCGGAATTAAGCAACAAAGAATCAACTGCCCCCCCATCACAGGTAAAGGTAGACAAACAGACAGATACTAGAGCCGAGAAAGGAACATTTAGACTAGCCAAGGGGGATGGCAGAATGAATCAGGGAAAAAACAACTGCCCCCCTCACAGAGAAAGGCAGACAAACAGGCTGATATTACAGCCATGGAAGCAACAAAATGAAACACAAAGGGAGGTAATAGTGGGGGAGGCATGGAGAAAAGACATAGAAATCAGGATGGGGCGGAGCTGGTACAGGCGGGGGCATAAAAACATGGAAAGCCATGTGTACAAATGTCCGAAGTCTGGGAAACAAGATCCCAGACCTAGCGGCCTTGATGGTGGAGGAAGACCTAGACATTGTCGCATTCGCTGAAACATGGTACACAGGAAACCATGACTGGGGTGTTATCAAATCAATCAATCAATCAATCAATCATTTATTTATAAAAAACGCAATTCCAATTAAGATCAAAGTGCTTGTACAGTAGAAACAGATTATAAATAATAAAAGATAAGTAAAACACACATATTAGTCTAATAAATGCTGAATATAGCTCAAACTACTCAAAATCTGAAAAAGCTAGGCTAAATAAATAGACTTTTAGGATGGATTTAAAACTCTCGACAGTCAGGCACTCCCTTACTCGATGAGGTAGAGAGTTCTACAGGGTAGGGGCTGCAAATGCAAAACAATGAGTGCCAGAGGTCTTAAGCCTAACCCTGGGAACCTCTAGCAATCCCTCATTGTAGGAACGGAGGGATCAGATGGGGCATTAAGGGCAAAGAGTACACAATCTTCAGAAGAGACAGGAGGTAAAAGGGGAGAGGGGTGGCTATTCACATCAGAGAGGGGATCAAGACAATGGAGTTAGGGGAAGACAGGAAGAGGAAGAGACACCTTGGGTCCATTTAGAGATGGAAATGGCACCACCATCTGCACTGGAGTTGTCTAGAGATCTCCAGCATAGGGGGAAGAAATAGACAGGGTATTAATGGAAATCATACACAAAATGGCAGAGAAAGAGGAGGTGTTGCTGGTGGGGGGCCTTTGTTAACTGGAACACATATGCAGCAGCCACTAGAAGGAGCAGAGACATGTTGGATGCCCTGGAAGGAGCATGCCTCAGACAGTTGGTGAAGGAGCCCAGATGGAAGGGAACAGTACTATACCTGGTTCTCACAAATGGTGACAGAACAATGAATCTATTAGTGGGCAGTCATCTAGGGTCCAGCTATCACCATTCAGTGTGGTTTAAGGAGAAGACAAGGGTAGAGTCAAGCCACTCAAATGTAAAGGTCCTGGACTTCAAGAGGGCAGACTTTGTAAAAATTGGGGAATACCTCTGGAGAATCCTGGTGAAGGGGAAGAGAGAGAGTGGAGTGGAGGAACAGTGGGAGAAACTTAAAGGAGCCATAGCAGAGACAACAGGCCTCTGTGTAAAGCTCGTAAACAAAGCAAAAGAAAGAAAAAACACGATGGTTTTCAAAAATGTGGCAGGGAAGGTTAGGGGGAAAAAAAAGTACGAGGAAACACAGAAGGAGTGAGACAGGGAAATGTACCAGGCAAAGCAGAAGGAAGTGGAGAAGGCAGTCAGGTACGCAAAGGCACAAACTGAAGAAAGGATAGCAAAATCAGTAAAAGAAGGTGACAAAACCTTCTTCAGATATATCAGGGAAAGGAAAAAGACCAATGGAAGGATTGTGAGGTTGAATAAAGGGGGGCGGGGAGTGTGCAGAGGGGGACCAAGATAAAGCAGAAATTCTAAATGAATACTTCTGATCAGTATTTACAAGGGAAGGGACTAAAATTAGGGGGTAGAAACACACACGTGTGGGGGAGGTGGACACCAGTCCATTCACAGAGGAGAGAGTCTTAAAGGAAATCATGAAACTAAAAGTGGATAAGGCAATGGGAATAGATGGGATGCATCCCAGAATACTGAAAGAACTCAGGGAGGTACTAGGGGCACAACTGACAACCCTATTTAACAAATCACTAGAGGAGGTTGTGGTACCAAAGGACTGAAGGAAGGCGAATATGGTACCACTACACAAACATGGGAGCTAGGTAGAGGCTGGAAATTACAGGTCGGTCAGCTTTACCTCAGTGGTGGGGAAAATCATAGAATCCATGTTAAAGGAAAGGATTGTGGCATACCTGGAGGTTAGTGGGGCACAAGACCTAAAGCAACATGGATTCACAGCAGGGAGATCTTGTCAACCAAATCCAATAGATTTCTTTCACTGGGTAACCAGGGTGGTAGATCAGGGAGGGGTGGTGGACATGGCCTACCTAGATTTTAGCAAGGCAACTGACACTGTCCAACTCAGGAGGCTAGTAAACAAGTTGTGCAGTCTGGGAGTAGGTCCCAAAGTGGTACAGTACACTGGGTCTGAAATTGGGTGAGCAACAGGACACAGAGGGTGGTGGTAAATGAAGTTCAATCCCAGGAGTTAGGGTGACAAGTGGGGTGCAACAGGGATCAGTTCTGGGGCCTGTCCTCTTCAATGTCTTCATTAGTGCCATTGTGGAGGGGCTGGAAGGGAAGCCTCTTTGCATATGACACTAAGATCTGCAATAGGGTAGACACTCCAGATGGGGGAAAAAATGAGAGGAGACCTAAGCAAATTGGAGGAGTGGTCAAGAGTGAGGCAGCTTAAATTCAATACAAAAAAGTGCAAAGTCATGCACTTTGGCCACAGGAATCCTGGAGATGAATACAAAATTTGGACTTGATACTAGCAACAACAAAACTGGAAAGGGACCTGGGGATAAACATAATGGATGACCTGAAGGTGGCCAAGCAAAGTGAAAAGGCAGTGTGGAGGGCTGGAAAGATGCTGTAGTGCATACAGAGGGGCATCACCTGTAGAAAACAGGAGGTGATGATGCCACTATACAGCCTATTAGTCAGGCCACATCTGGAATACTATGTTCAATTCTGGAGATCACATCTCCAGAAGGACATTGATAGAATGGAGGCAGTCCAGAAAAGGGCAACAGAAATGGTGAAAAGAATGCACCAGAAAACATATGAGGAAAGACTGAAAGACCTCAATATGTATACACTGGAGGAAAGGAGGGAGAGGGGGGATATGACAGAGACATTCAAGTACCTCAGGGGAATCAACAAAGTCCAGGAGGGCAGCATCTTTCAAAAAAAAAAAGATGAGCAAGAACAAGAGGTCACAATATGAGGCTGGAGGGGGACTCAGGGGTAATGTGAGGAAGTATTTTTTCACAGAAACAGTGGTTGATTCATGGAACAGCCTCTGGGCAGAGGTTGTAGAGGCAAAAATGATTGGTTAGTTCAAAAATGCATGGGACAGATGGAAGGCAACACTAGTGATAGGAAAGAGAGGGCAAGCTGCTGATCATTTAGGATCTGGAGTTTAAGTAGGTAGGAAAATGGGCAGACTAGGTGGGCCAATCGGTCTTTGTCTGCAATCAAAATCTATGTTTCTATGTGGACTAAAGTCCATTTTCAGAAGAAAAATTCCAGAAGGAATTTGCAGCCCTGAAGGTGGACAAAGATATGGGAGCAGACAGGATAAATCCATGTGTTCTAAAGGAACTCAATGAGGTGCTAGGTGCTCCACAGACAGCCTTGTTCAACAGCTTACTGTAGGTGTGGTTCCAGAGGACTGGAGAAGAGCTTACATTGTCTTTCTATGTAAGAGTAGCGGTAGGATGGGATGTTAGTAACTATAGACCACTTAGTCTTACTTCGGTGGTGGCTAAATTAATAGAAACTCTGCTAAAAAAAGATTAGTAGAGTGTCTTGAATCCAGTGAGTTACAAGAACACAGACAATATGGATTCATGGTGGGGAGGTTAGGTCATGCCAAACAAATCTGATAAATTTCTTTGACTGCGTGACCAGGAATATAGATCAGGGGAAGGCAGTAGACATGACCTATCTGGATTTCAGGAAAGCCTTTAACACTGTGCCACACAGGAAGCAGATAAAGAAATTGTGCATCCTGAGGGTTGGGTCCAAAGCGATGAATTGTGTTAGAAACTGGTTAACAGATAGAAGACAGAGGGTGGGGGTAAATGGCTTTCATTCAAATGATGAAGGAGTGACCAGCAGGGTGCCGCAGGGCTTTGCACCAGGACCAGTCTCTTCAACGTCTTCATAAGTGACATTGCAGAGGAACTGGTAGGAAAGTTATGTATTTTTACAGATGATACCAAATCTGCAATAGCGTGGACACTCAGAAGGGAGTGGAGAGAATGAGCAGAGATCTAGGGAAACTTGAGGAGTGATCTAAGGCATGGCAGTTGGGGTTCAATGCCAAAACGTTCAAAATCATGCACCTAGGGCATGGGAACTCAGGCACAGAGTATAAGATTGGTGGGAAGTACTGACAGTCACAAAGCAGAAAACTGGAGTTAAAGTTATCATATCAGATGATCTCAGGGTGGTAGGGCAGTGTGAAAAAGCAGTGGATGGGGCTAGTGAGATGCTGGGGTACATAGGGAAGGGTATACCAAGTAGGAGGAGGGAGGTGGTGTTGCCACTGTAACATTTGCTGGTGAGACCCCACCTGGAGTACTGTGTAGAGCAGATGTAGTCCATTGACACAAAAGTGGGGGTAGGGAGGAGGCTGGAAACTATAGATGAATCAGCCTGATCTCGGTGGTGGGGAAATAATGGAATCACTGTTAAAAGAGAGAATTGTGGAACATCTTGAATCCAGTGGACACAGGATCCAAGGCAACATGGATTCACAGTGGGAAGGTCATGTCAAACAAATCAGATAGATTTCTTTGACTGGGTGACCAGGGAAGTGGATCGGGGGGGGGGGAGTGGTGGATGTGGCCCACCTGGACTTCAGCAAGGGTTTTAACACTGTTCCACATACTGTAAGAGGTTGCTAAACAAGCTAGGCATCCTGGGAATGAGTCCCAAGGTGGTAAACTGGGTTAAAAATCAGTTGAGGGATAGAACACAGAGGGTGGTGGTAAATGGAGCTCAATCCAAGGAAGGGAGGGTGATCAGTGGGGTGCCACAAGGATCAGTTCTGTGGACAGTTCTATTTAATGTCCTTATAAGTGACATTGCAAAGGGGCTAGAAGGATTGATATGCCTCTTTGCAGATGACACTAAGATCTGAAACAGGGTAGACACTCCGGGAAGGGGTGGAAAAAGTGAGAAGGGACCTAGGTAAACTAGAGGAATGGTCAAGAGTGTGGCAGCTAAGATTCAATGCAAAGAAGTGCAAAATCATGCATTTGGGGCACAGGAACCCAGGGGAGACTTACATGATGAGGATGGGGAGATACTGGCAGTCACCAAACAATAAATGAATCTGGGGGTAATTATATCAGATGAGCTAAAGGTGGCCAAACAATGAGCCAAAGCTGTAGGAGAGCCAGTGGGGTATTGAGGTGCATAGGGGGAGGTATCACCAGCAGAAGAAAGGAGGTGATGATGTCACTGTAAAAATCATTGGTGAGACCCCATGTGGAGTACTGTGTCCAGTTCTGGAGGCTGCATCTCCATAAGGACATAGACAGGGTAGAGGCAGTTCAGAGAAGGGCAACAAAAATGGTGCTGGGTCTGCACCAAAAGTCATATGAAGAGAGACTGGAGGACCTCAATATGTATACTCTGGAGGAGAAGAGAGAGAGAGAGAGAGAGAGAGAGAGAAGAGAGGATATCAAGGGCATAAATAAGGTACAGGAGAGTAGCATCTTTCAGAAAAAGAGATGTTCTAGGACAAGGCTGGAAGGGGGTAGACCAAGGGGTAACTTGAGGAAATATTTCTTCACAGAAAGGGTGATGGATACATGGAACAGCCTCCCAGTGGACGTGGTGGGGGTAATTTGGTAGGGGAATTCAAAAACGCATGGTATAGGCATGGGGGACCCTAGCACTAGGAAAGAGAAAAAAGCCAGAGATCAAGGAGGGTCTGTGTTTTCTGCAGCAGGAAGGGAAAATGGGCAGACTGGGCAGGCCTAGCAGTCCTTATCTGCTGTCAGTTTCTGTGTTTCTATGTTTCTCCAGTAGCACTTTGCTTAAAGGAGTACTACAGTCAGAATTTGCAAAAACATGTTGTGCAGAGTGTTTTGATAAGTGTGTGTAGTCTTAGTTTGTCCTTCCCTTTGTCTGCTGTTAGGAGTTTTTTCTAAATTAGCCTTCCAATTTTGTGGTAGTTTTATGGCCCCTGAGGATCTCTATTTTAGCATGGTTTATTGTTCTTCTTGTTCCTACAATGTCTTTTGTCCCATATGACAGTGATGTAGCCAGGACCATGGATTCAGAAAGCACTGGTTTAGAGTTAATTCTACAATATCAGAGCTATGATAATAAGTAACTTTCCTTACGCAGTGAACACTAATAGCTACATTTACAGTTTAGCAAATACTTGAGGGCTAATTGAGGGGGTTATTCTGTAAGACATCAACTAGAGTCTTTACTAATTATAGCATTGATGCTCTGGGGTAATTTGTGTGTATTTCATGGCTGTGTGTAGTTTGATGAAAAGTTTAAAAAGCAGAACATTTACTCCTGCTGGCTAGACTAGACCTGAGTGGCACACACATAGAAAACAAAAATATTGAATTAGAGCTATTTAGTGGAGGCCAGAACATCAGGCTCCTACCTCTAGTACTTGCTGAATCAATGATTCTGGACACATCACTTTCACGTGGGACAGGCGGCATTGTAGGAAAAAGAAGAGCAAAAAACCATGCCAAAATGGAGACCCCCCTTGGGCCATAAAACTACCATATAATTAGCTGGCTAATCTAAAAACAATTGAATGAATTGCAAAGAAAGGGAAGGACACACCAGGACTACACACACAAAACAAAACACTCTGCACAATACGGCCCAGATATTCAAACTGCGCTAGGCTGTGGCGCAAGCCTGGGCGCAGCTCAACTTTGTTGCGCAGGGGTGTGGCCTGGGCAATATTCAACGGAGCTGCGCTATGGCACAGCCAGCTTTGAATCAATGCACCTAGCCCACCCACTGTGCATGGCGCAGTAGCGCGGCGCCAGCGTAAGTGGCCAGAGGGAGCATGAGATGCGCCAGCTATGCCATTGTGCCAAGCATAGGACCTGCGATATTCAAAAGGGGACATGCAAATGGGGCCACAATTTATGCAAGGCTCACATGGGGTCATTTGCATGTCATTATGGCCCCATTTGCATGCCATTAGCATGCAGGTGCGCTGATCCCCGACGACTTGTGCCTTGCGCCCTGCCAGGCAGCAGCCGTCGGGGACCGACGCCCCCTGCAGCCTGATTGCAGACAGTTGTCTAAAAGAATAATCCCCCATCCTATATCCCTGGTGGTCTAGTGGACCGCTATGTGCCCGATCACAGGCATCAGTATTATAACCCCCCAACGTCCAATATCCCTGGTGGTCCAGTGGACCGCACTCTGCCCGATCGCGGGCATCAGTATTATAACCCCCCTATGTCCAATATCCCTGGTGGTCCAATGGACCTCACTCTGTCCGATCGTAGGCATCTGTCAAACATATAAAATGGCCTATTACCCTGGTGGTCTAGTGTACCCCCCTCCACACCCGCCCACTGAGCCCCACAGTCCCGCCTCCCCTGGTCAGCCGGTGGATGGCAGCACTCACCCACCTGCTACTCAGCAGCTCATCTGAAGCTCGGTAGGGCTGCACGCCCATTGTTCACAGCATCAGCTATGGTGGTGTAGCCCATACTGCATTACATAGTCCAGATATGTGAATGAATCATTCACATATCTAGAATGTGTAGTACGGTATGTTGCATGCCCATTGGCTCATGCTGTGAACCAATGGGTGTGCAGCCCTACCGAGCTGTCAGTCGGTGGGGCAGGGCGGCAGGCAGGTGGGTGCTGCCGCCGCCGCTGACCGGGGAGCGGGGCGTGGGGCCCAGTGGGCGGGTGGGGAGGGGGTGCACTAGACCACCAGGGTAATAGGCCATTTTATATGTTTGACAGATGCCCGCACTGGTCAGAGTGCTGTCCACTGACCACCAGGATATTGGACGGGGGATTATAATACTGATGCTCGCGATCGGCAGAGGCGGTCCACTGACCACCAGGGATATTGGACGGGGTTATAATTTGATGCCCATGATCGGGCACATAGCGTCCACTGACTATCAGGATATAGGACGGGGATTATTCTTTAGACAAATGCCCACGATCAGGCACATAGTGGTCCACTGGACCACCAGGGATATTGAAGGGGGTTTATGTACACAGATGCCCATTATGGGGCATGGGGGTGCCTCAGCTGCGGCTGGAACTGGGTGGCCACCCACAGGTGGCAGCTGCCGTGCTGTGCCCTGCAGTGTGGCAGCTCACCTGTGGGTGGCCATCATTTGTTCCTTTTTGGGGGCTTAACTTTGTGGGCCGCGCGAAGAGATGGCGATGCATGACTCTGCACATCCCGGCACATCCCGGCCAGCAGGTTATGCATGGGAATACCCTCTCACCTGTGCCTGCATACATTACTGATGCGCTTCTGGTGCATCGGGATTTGTGCGGCGCACTTTTCCCTTTTGAATATCACGCCGGGGCACGTCAGTGGGTTGTGCATGGTGCAACACTGTTGTGCCATGCGCAACCCTTTTGAATATCTGGGCCTATATGTTTTGTAATTGTTGACTGCACTACTCCTTTAAACTGGCCTTTTTAACAGGCAATGAAATTTGGGTTACAAAATGAATTGTAACTTTTAAACAAAGTAACTTAGAGATCTGATTCTTGGCATGAGGCTAATTGGGGATATGCTGGTCCAAATTCTGAATTTGCTGAAGACAAGCAGTCAGAGCAGATACAATATATGGGACAGTGATCCTGTTTTTATGCAACTTTCCTTAGTGATTAAGAAAATGGAGGAAGAATAGCAGAAGATGTTATGAAATATAAACTGAATTGTGTCTAAAACTTATATTTTTCAAAGTTTATTGATGGAGTCAGGGGCTTTTTAAAAGGGAACTAAAGTCAAAATTGACAAAAACTATGTTGTGCAGAGCATTTTGATTTGTAGGTGTAGTCCTGATGTGCCCTTCCCTTTGTTTGCTGTTAAGATTTTTTTCTTAATTTGCCCACTACTTTTATGACCCCTGGGGATCTCCATGTTTGATTTTTTTATGGCTCTTCTCTTTCCTACAGTGCCTCCTGTTCCATGTGACAGTGATGCATCCAGGACCATTCATACAACAAGAGCTTTTTTTTGTCAAGTTTACAATAAATCTGTGATTTTAAGTAACTCTCCTTGTCCTGGGAGCTCTAATGAAGGCTGCATTTGCAGATGACAAACACCAGAAGGATAATTCAGTGGGCTTTTCTGTAAAGGAAACAGCTAGTCTTCATTAACTATAGCATTGGTGACCCAGGGTGATCTGTGTGCTTTTTTATGATTGTCTTTAATAAAATAAAAACTTTAAAAACAAAACATTCACTTCTGCCGGCAAGACCTAGACACACCTAGGAAAAAGAAAGTCTGGGTTGGAAAGAGTTATTTTGTTGAAGCCAGAATATCAGGATCCTAACAAGAGAGTGCTGCTGCCGCATTTATTACTTTCAGAACCAATAATCCTAGGCACATCACTGACACATGGACAGGAGGTGTAGGAAAACGAAGAGTCATTAACAATTCAAACATGGAAATACCTAGGGGTCACAAAACCAACAGGAAAAAAATAAGAAACTCCTTACAGCAAACAAAGGGAAGGACACAGTAGGAGTACACCTACAAATCAAAACACTGCACAACATTTTGTTTTTGTAAATTTTGACTTTAGTTCCCCTTTAAGGCCTGCACTGTTTGCCAAAATTCCACTCTAGGGGCCAAATACACAAAGCCTTGGGAATGACTCAAGGTGCTTGCATCAAAGAGAAATGATGCAAGAGGCTCCCTGTGATGTACCTTACATCATTCTCAATTCAAGAATGCCACCTGTGCATGGAGGGGACCACCTGTACCAGAGTCACTTGCGCCATGCATGCACCAACCTCCACCTGCTCCACAGCAGTAGGGGGCTTGTGGCAGACACAAGCCACAGTATGCCTTAAGATAGGATTCATTAATTCACCCCACAGGGTGCACAGTCCATGGCTGATCTAACTGCCTGTGTGCCACACCTGGAGCTGTGGTTGGGTGGGAGAGAACCTGTGCTCTCTGTTGCCACCACCCACCCACCCATGGTATCCTGAGCCCCCGCAGCACCCAGAGACGTTTGTGGAGCAGTGCCCTCAGGGTCCTCCCTATGGTGCCAGGTATGCAGCAGCCACCGCCCTGACATTGACTGTACTGTAATGATAGCAGCCATGCACTTTCCCCATCTGGGGTCTGTTACCACCCTCCTCCTCCTCCTCCCATCCTGACCCAACCTGCCCTCTATGTTCTTCGTTCCAGCCCCCATAATCTTGCCAGCCTCCATGGTGCCCGGCCAGTAATTCTCCATTATTGGCCACCAATGCAGCCTAACCATCATGCAGCTTGTAGCAAACCCCTCCCAAGCACAATGTGTTTGGCATATGGAAGCCTGTGTGGCAAACTGCTGGACTTTGGCACTGGGACCCCTGCCATTCTTGAATTAGGTGCAGGGTCCCTGGTGCACCGCTGATTGACACAGGCTGCTGTTTTTTACAGCTTGCATCGATCTAAGGGCATCTTTGTGAATTGGGCCCCAGGTATCATAAAAAATAGTATAAAAGAAACAAGCCCTCTTTGCATAACAAATGGATGTGGTAGGTCCAGCAATAAACAAAATCTTAGGCTTTTTGTTTAGTCTTAACCAGCCTATGCATTAAGCAAAACAGGAAAAGCTTAAGGGTTTCTATTCAAATCTGGCCCTCCATGCACACAACCATACTGTGCTTTTTCGTGCAACTAAGATGAGAGGAAATGTTATTCAAATACATGTGTACAGGTGATTGGCACGGCACCCCATCATTTGTTCAAGCAGACTCATTCAGCTAGTTCAAGTGTTCTCACCCCCCAGTTTTGCATGTGTAAGTTGGGAGGGGGGCTATTTGAATATAAGCAGCTTATTCATTGACTGTAGCAGTTAATAAGCCATGTAATGAGTACTGTTGGCATTAGTCTACTTTTCTAAAGTATACCAGGACTAATAATTGTTTTTTGCATCTTTCACCATCAAAAGGAATGTCTAAAATCCATCCCATTGAAAACTAGGCCTAGACATCTCCTATACCCACCACTCTCCTCATTATTGGTTTGTCATTTTTATTTTTAATTCACTCATCTCTTTAATTTTTGTTCATACTTTCCCTGAAGGAATAGTGGGCATGCAATGCTGTGGATGTGCTGAGGGCACTTCTTCCACCCTGTGTTTATAGCCCCACACTGGATGCAAGAGTGCTATGGATCTGCCATGCCTGTACCAGCTTATGAGGTCCACAGCCATTGTTTCTGTGGTAGGGAGCTACCGAGCCAGATTCCTGCTATGCAACATGGATGACCAAGCCAAAGCCTTTTGAATATGAGAAGTGAACAGTTGCCCATTTTCTGATGCAAAAATGTTCAAGTTACATCTGCAAATTAGGAGTAAATGTTCTTAGTAGCAGGTTTTAAAACTGTAATGTTGTAAATGATACCTGCATAAGGAGCATCTGTTCCTAATAGATTTGGCCCACAGCAGTTTCTTCAGTGCTTCTATAAGTGAAAATTTTGTAGCAAATCTGTATGAAACATATGGCTGTCTCTTTTCATGGTGTGGTATCACAGGTGTATTTTTTCTGCCATACACGCTAAACATCTCGTAAAACAAATGGCTCGTCTAATAGTCAAGGTCACGGTCGTGTTCCCCAGCCAGAAGGGAGGTATCAATCATATCCTTAATATAGGGATCTAGCACGGTGGCTAGGATATGCTGAAGAATACTATTCTGAAGTCTCTAGCTGCATGTTGTATCTAGACTGTGTAGTTAGACTATACAGAAGAAGGCAATGCCATAGAAAAAAATGTTATCTGTTTTTCAAAGTATCCATCTGGTGTGTGCTGTATGTGAGAGGGGACAACAAACACTAAGCGAAGGCACACAGCTGCATGATGCAGGTGTAGTAGGCAATGGAGAGGAATAGTGGAAAACGAGAGGTTTATATAAGGGAGAGAATGGAGTTTGGTTATATACAATACCTTTCAGAAACCTGCTTTGCTTATGAACACATACATCAGGCATTTGGGCTGCACAGGGCGTTTAAGTGAGATTGAGGGAGGTTACATGAAGTTCAGTATGGTTAAGAGGAGAGGAATAGAAGCGGGGTTCAGCACAATAAAGCCAAGACTTATATTTAAAATATCTGTGAGCTCTAAATATGTTATATCAGAGGTATGTCAGTAATTGTTTCCAAAGTCTAATTTTAATATAGTATTCTATATGTAACTGTAAGATGTGAGTGCATAGTTTGTTTTTATGTTGATTGCACGCATGCGCAAGAAACATGTTGTGGCAACTTTCTCCAGAAGCAGGTTGTGGAGGCGCGGCACTGTTGTGGCCAATGCCCCCACAGCCTTTAAAGGTTTGGCCTGTTTCCCCCAATGCCGTGGCATGCTGCTGCTGACACTAGTTCAGCCAGCGTGACACAACCTTGTAAAAATGTAGCCACTGCAATCCAGGGCCACCTCGTCATTGCAGCGTCAGCCATCCGTTGCAATGAGGGAGCGACCCGTCATTGCAGGGTGGAACCTTGAAACACTGATATTGTTTGTGAACATGGCAGCATCTTGCCCCCGTGTTCACAAACAATAATAACCTCAACTGCCGGTGTCAATCCCCTGGCAGCATGTCTCCCACCATGTTTGTTTACGATGGGGCCCCAATCCCGGTCGGCTTCAGTGGCCCAAGGTTTATGTTGCCGACGGGGGAGCCCACTCCCCATTGGCATTGTGTAACCCCCCTGCTTTTCTTGTCTGCTGATGGGGTGCCCAATCCCCATCGGCATAATGTCACCCCCTCTTTTGTTGTATGCTGACGGGGTGCCCAATCCCCGTCGGCATAATGTAAACCCCTCTCTTTTGATGTGTGCCGATGGGGGTGCCCAATCCCCCATCGGCTGCAGCTGCCCCCCCCAAAAAAGACTCGGTTGACACAGTGGAAGCCCACCCCAGCATGCCACATGCCCCTGTAAAATCAAAAACTGTTCTGCGATGTCTCTTTTTTTAACCTGTAAAAATGGAAACGGTCCCTCGGCGGTCTCCCTGCCTCCCTCCCACAACCCGCGCCCAACCACTGTGCAACCCTGCCTCCCCACACCCTCCTCACCCAATATCTACTTCTGGAGTCTGGTGCGACAATCTTCGGTGGACCGGGAACACGTCTGTACTCTTCAAAGCCGACCGCGAACTGAGGAAATGCCGGTAAGCTGTATAATGGAATAAACTGGGTTTTTTCAACTTTGATGTATATCTCAGGCATTTTTTGGAATTTTGGCACCAAATTTTCAATGTGGGGTTTTTGGGACCCCTCCTCATGAATTCTGGCACTGTCATTGCGTTATTCAGCCCCAAAAGGTGATTTTGCGATCACTGCACGGAATCCCCTTTCGGAACTGATTAACCAAATGACAGTGCTAGTGTTCATGAGGTGGGCTCTCAAAAAGCCTATTCTGCAGATCTGGTGGGAAAGATCCAAAAATTGACTGTTTTACGAGCGTGCATTGCGCAGTTGCTATTTGCAATATTTTCATGCCAAATTTTCAGCATTGCCATTTTTTCATACCTCCTTGTGAACAGTATAGCTTTCATTTTCCACATCCTGGCCAAAATGTGTTTTCACACTTCTGGCGCAGAATAGCGCATTGGTGTGGGAAATCAGTGTTCAGGACAGATTAAGAAAATGACAGTGACACTGTTCATGAGCATATGTCCTAAAATGCCTATGTTGAAAATTTGGTGACGATACTCCATAAAATGACTGTGTTACGCGCGTGCATTGCACAGTTTGCACGCATGCTCTTAACTTCACAAATTAATATTTTCACTCCAGATTTTCAACATTGCCATTCTTCTGCACATCCTTATGAACAGTACAGCTGTCATTTTTCACATCCTGGCCAAAATGTGTTTTTGCAGTTCCGGCACAGAATAGCGTGGTTGCTATGGGAAATCCATGTTTGGAACCCATTATGAAAATGACAGTGACACCATTCATTAGTAGAGGTCCTAAAATGCCTATGTTGAAAATCTGGTGACGAAAGTCCATAAAATGAGTGTGTTACGAATGTGCATTGCGCAGTTTCCACACACGCTCGTACCTTCGCAACTTTGCAATATTTTCACTCCAGATTTTCAGCATTGCCATTTTGCCACACCTCCTTATGAACAGTGCAGCTGTCATTTTTCACACCCTGGCCAAAAAGTGTTTTCACTCTTCCGGCACACAATAGCAGTCGCTGTCGGAAATCAGTGTTTGGGACATATTAAGAAAATCACTCTGACACTGTTCATGAGCAGAGGTCCTAAAATGCCTATGTTGAAAATTTTGTGATAAAACTCCATAAAATGACTGTGTTAGGAGCATGTGTTGTGCAGGTTCCACGCACCCTTGTAAGTTTGCAAATTAGTACTATTTTCATGCCAGATTTTCAACACTGGCATTTGTTCACAGCTCCTTATGAACAGTACAGCCCGTCATTTTTCACATCCTGGCCGAAATGTGTTTCCGCACTTCCGGCACAGAATACCGCAGTCGCTGTCGGAAATCAGTGTTTGGGACAGATTAGGACTGAGCGACTGGGGGAGGGAGTGACCAAGCTCAACTGAGCTCTGTCGGGACTGCTGTGGATTTCTTTGTGGGCAGGAAAAGGCAACAACGCAGGCAGTTGCTCAGTACAAAAGGGCAGCCTGCAGCACCGGGAGACACAGAACGAGCGAGTGAGGGAGGGGGAGTGAGTGAGCTCAACGGAGCTCTGTTGGGACTGCTGCAGATTTATTTGTGGGTAGGAAAAGGCAGCAGTGCATGCAGGGGGCTGAATACAAAAGTGCAGCCTGCAGCGGTGGGAAAAACAGAACAAGCAAGCGAGAGAGGAGGAGTGAGAGAGCTCAACGGAGCTGTATCGTGACTGCTGCAGATTTCTTTGTAGGCAGAAAATGGTGGCAACGCAGGCAGGAGCCCAGTACAGAAGGGCAGCCTGCAGCGCCAGCAGAAACGGAACAAGTGAGTGAGACAGGGGGAGTGAGGCCAGTGGAGCTCTGTTGGGACTGCTGCAGATTTCTCTGTGGGCAGAAAAAGATGCAGAGGCAGGACCCCAGTACAAAAGGGCAGCCTGCAGAGCCAGGAGAAACAGAATGAGCGAGTGAGACAGGGGGAGTGAGCGACCACAATGGAGCTCTGTCGGGACAGCTGCAGATTTCTTTGTGGGCAGGAAAGGTGCCAATGCAGGCAGGAGCCCAGTACAAAAGAGCAGCCTGCAGCACCGGGAGAAACAGAATGAGCGAGTGAGAGGGGGGAGTGAGTGAGCTCAACGGAGGTGTATCATGACTGCTGCAGATATCTTTGTTGGCAGGAAAAGGCAGCAATGCAGGCAGGAGCCCAGTACAAAAGGCCAGCCTGCAGCTCCAGCAGAAATGGAATGAGCGAGTGAGAGAGGGGGAGTGAGCGAGCTCAACAGAGTTGTGTTGGGACTGCTGCAGATTTCTTTGTGGTTAGAAAAAGCTGCCAATGCAGGCAGGAACCCAGTACAAAAGGACAGCCTGCAGCAGTGGGAGACACAGAATGAGCAAGTGAGGGAGAGGGAGTGAGTGAGTGAGCTCAGTGGAGCTCTGTTGGGACTGCTGCAGATTTCTTCATGGGCAGAAAAAGGCAGCAATACATGCAGGGGCCCAGTACAAAAGGGCAGACAGCAGTGGCGGAAGAAACAGAACAAATGAGTGAGAGAGGGGGAGTGGGTGAACAAGCTAAATGGAGCTCTATCGTGACTGCTGCAGATTTCTTTGTGGTCAGAAAAGGGTTGCAACGCAGGCAGGAGCCCAGTACAAAAGGGCAGCCTGCAGCGCCGGCAGAAACGGAATGAGCGAGTGAGATGGGGGAGTGATTGAGGCCAATGGAGCTCTGTCGGAACTGCTGCAGATTTCTTTGTGGGCAGAAAAAAATGCCAACAGATGCAGAAGCCCAGTACAAAAGGGCAGCCTGCAGCACTAGGAGAAACAGAATGACCGAGTGAGAGAGGGGGAGTGAGCGAGCTCAACGGACCTGTATCAGTACTGCTGCAGATTTCTTTGTGGGCAGAAAAAGGCGCCAACAGAGGTGGCAGCCCAGTACAAAAGGGCAGCCTGCAGCGGCAGCAGAAACAGAATGAGCGAGTGATAGAGAGGGAGTGACCCACCTCAACAGAGCTCTGTCGGGACAGCTGCAGATTTCTTTGTGGGCAGAAAAACGTGCCAACGCAGGCAGGAGCCCAGTACAAAAGAGCAGCCTGCAGCACCGGAAGAAACAGTATGAGTGAGTGACACAGGGGCAGTAAGCGAGCTCAATGGACCAACGCAATCAACATTCGGCATTGACAAATGCTTGTTTATTTTTACGCTTGCTGTGAGTTATGCTTGTGACAATTTTGCCTCAAGTTGCTTATGAAACTTGGTATTTCACCCTCAGTGTCCTTCTTCCATAACAACCAATAGGTAAATATGTAATACGATAATAGAAAGATGGTCTGATGTATGGCAGCTGAGTTCAATTGGAAGAAGTGTAAAGTCATGTACACTGGCTGCACAAACTCGAGAGCGGAATATAGATTGGTAAGGAGTGAATGTTAATGGTGACTGAGGAGGAGAATGATTTGGGCATAGCTACTGTATAACCTGCAGCTGTAAGCAGTTTCTCCAATGCAAAAAGGTAGCAGCCAAGGCAAACAGGATGATTTGTTGCATAGCTACAGGTTCACAAGAGAAAGAAGGAGGTAATCCTGCCACTATATAGAACCATGGTGTGGCTGAACCTGGAGTACTCTGTGCTGTATTAGTGTCCATACTTGAAAATGACATAAATTATCTCTGGATGGTACAAATAACGATCACAACAATGATTCAGTGATAACAGGACAATGTTTATGAGTACAGGCTAAAGAGTCTTAGTAGGAATTTGCTGCAGGATAGAAGGGAGAGGGGGGACATGACTGGAACCTTCAAGCACCTTCAAGGTATGAATAAGGCGTATATTGGGAACCTATTTACATTGAGCGAAAATAGGAACACAAAGGGATGCAGTTACAAACTGATGGAGGGGAGGTTCGAAAAGGAGGTCAGGAAATAGTTCTTTACAGAACAGGTGGTGTCGAAGTGGAACAAACTGCCAGCAGAGGTCATCAACCAGAAGAGTCAGTGGATTCAACAGGGGTGGTAGGACAAAACTAAAGGGAGGGTTAGAATCAACAGGGAGGGAGTGGGACCCACTTTAAATAATTATACAGGGGGCCTGTAGTGGGCAGACTAGATGGACTGTATGAACTTCTTCTGCAAGCAGTTTCCTATGTTCATATATGATAACTAGGATAAACATTCCATTTACAGAATTATCTTGCTGAACGTAGATAGTTCTAAGTTCTAAAACCATGAAACAATTACTTCAGTATATAACTACATATAGTATTTCTCTAGGAATATACAAATGGTATAGCTAGTATAGGAAACAGTTACTTGGTTGTAGTATACCAGTTCAGTGAATCTCAGTGATGCAGTGACAAACCCAATAAGGAGAATTGCGGAAAATATAATTAACTGTAAAATTATTAAGAGCTGGCCTAGTGCAGCAGCAGTAGCGCTACTGCCTACCGTGCCGGTGACAGTGAGTGATCTTTGGTTGGGGGGCCAGCCAGGGAACAGATGATTGAGCAGGGAGCAGGGAGCAGGTGATTGAGCAACCAATGGACTGCTGTCCCCTCTCCCAGGGAGGGAGGATGTCCATTTCTGCCAAATGACTGCCATCAGATGGAAGCCTGATGGTAGTGCTGGGCTGGAGTGGCAAGAAGGGTGGGAGCTGTGAGACTCTGCAGTGTTCATATGCCTCCAAATGCGAACGCTGGTGTGCATGCTCCAACATGGGATTTAGGGAGAACACTTATGGAAAATGGTGGCGAGGCAGGCGTACATGACATTGTGCATGCTGATCCCCCGCCCGTTCCACCAGCAGGAACCTTCCATCCATGATGCTGGATTTGTGTATCAGTGTGTGGGAGGGGGGTGGCCCTGGTCTTCCTCCTGACCCTGCCATGGGGTGAAATCTGTGGTGGTTACCCAAGCCAAGCAGGTAAGCCTGGGAGGCGAGAGCTGGAGGAGGTCAGCAGATACAGGGCTGAAGGGAGCCTTGCCTGCCTCAATCAGGAGACATAAAATGTTAAATGAAAAAAAAAGCAAAAATATTAAACTTATCAGGGTAGTAACATACAATAATAACACCGTAAATACACTGTGATGACAGAAATGATTTTTGGTCCATCTTGTTAACCCTGTTTCACCAGAATTAAACAGAGGTCAATTGAAAAAAGTCACATATGTGGCTCTCCTGTCCTGTTGTATGGCAGTGACTATGCTCATTTTTTATTAAGGACACATGGCTGTGCTTAACAGACAGAATGTTATACCTACTCATTCTCTGTAACTGTTAATGCCATTCTGTCTGAAACCCTTGAGTCTTTCTTTGAAAGCTAGAATAGTACTGGCGTCCACAACCTCACTGGTTAGGCTACCCCACAGATTAACCACCTGTGAGAAATAAGGCTTTCTTATGCTTCCTGTTATTCTTCCCCCTCCCACAGTTTGATGACATGCCTTCTAGCTTTACTTGCACTTGCCAGTTCAAACATGTTTGTATGCTCCACCTGGTCTATCCCCTTTCCTATTGGGAAAACCATGATCAAGTCCCCTCCCAACATTTTCTTTTCTATGTTAAATACTGTAGTTTATACTATATCCAATCTCTCCTCATATTGCTTCTCATGCACTCTAAACCACTAGTCAGCTGGCTCTTAAACTTCCTTTTTTTTCTAAACTTTTTATTTTTGGATGTTTTAATAATAATGCTTACAAGAAAATATGCATTGCAAAACTTCTACATACAGATCAACAACGTTTGTCTAATCTATACATATTCTTAACATAAAGATATGGCTAGACCAAATCAAGAAGAGGAGGTCCTTTCTGAACCATTTTAACCTCTTATATTGTCCTTTATGTACTGCAGTATCTAGTACTGGACACAGTGCTCCAGTTATGGTCGAGCCAATTGCACGGGGACTGTCACTCTTGACATGCTGTTTACTTCCCTACTGTTGCATCCTAGCTTAGTATTTCTAGCTTGACTGCAGAACCACACTGCCTGTTTGGTTTCAACTGCTATGAACAATCGTCTTTTGGATTCAAGATTTCCTCAGTCATGCTGTTCACTGTAGCACCCAACAGGGTTCTTATGTAACCCAGATTTCTCACCCATAGGTGTAGTACCTTACACTTCCCCAAATTAAAAGTCTCCATTTCTTAGTCCATGCCCCTAATGTGTGCAGGCTCCCTTGTAGTTAATACCCCTCCTTTGCTAAGTCCCCTCTTCCTGCTAATTTCGTTCTATTAGCAAACTTTACCAGCCAGCTGCTAACACTCTCCTCCAGGTCATCACTAAATATGCTCAACAGTAATGGATCCAGCATTGACCTCTGGGGTACTCGACTCACCACATCCCTCTACTTTGAATGGTGGTCATCCACCACCACTCTGCTTCCTGTCTACCAATTTGTTATTCACCTTCTGTACTCTTTGTGGAGTCCATATTGTGCTACTTTCTCCATGAGTTTTCCCTGCAATACAGTCCCAGATGCCTTGCTAAAGTCCATATTGGCTACATCCATCACCCAGACCCTATCAACCCCCTTAGTTACTTCCTGGAAGAAAGAAAACAGGTTGGTTTGGCAAGATCTACCTTTTCATACTGGGTTTCATACTGGGTATAGAGTGAAAGATGACATTTATTGCCCATACTATCGCTCCCCACATCAGTGGGTCCACCATGTCCCATTATCAGTTAACCAGTAATCTATTTTTATTTTAAACTCCTCTATATTTCTGCTATCCACAACATCCACTGGAATTATATTCCACAATCTTTCTGTTCTATTCACAAAGGAATAATATTCACTGTTGTCTTGCTGCTGCCAATTTGATTTGCTTCTTGTGATCTGTTAGCCCTACAGGCTTCTCACTCACAACAATATTCATTTCCTCAGTCAATTCCTGATCTGCCATCATCTTGTACAACATCAAAAGGTCACCCCTAACCCTTCTGTGCTCTAGGAAGAATAAACTAGTTTCATTCAACCTATCCTTATAACTTAATTTGCTCAAAGAACATATGTTTTTTGTAAATCTCCTTTGTACCTTGTCTAGTTTCCTGATGTCACCCTGTTTATATGAACTCCACAACTGGGATCCATAGTCCAGGTGGATTCTAACATATAATATACATAGGGGCAACCTACAATTCAATGATTTATTTATGAAGCATCGGTTAATATTTTTGATCATGAAGTTTGCTCTTGCTATCATATGAGTTCTGTGTTTGTTAAAATTCAGTTTGTTATCCACAAAAGTTTCACAATCTTTCTCATCAGAAACCGTCTCCAATGTTGCCCTACTTAACTCATATGTCTGTGAGATATTGTTCTTCCCCAAGTGCATGCTAACACATTTCTGCATGCTACATGGCATTCCATTTCTAACTGCCCAGTCATCAATTAATTTTAAATCTCTTGCCATATTTCGCTGCTTTTCCACTGTACTGAGTGGTCCACCCAGTTTAATGTCATCTGCAAATTTTATGATAGCGCACTTAATATTAGCCTGTAGATCACTGATAAAAATTGAAAACAGAGCTGGCCCAAGCACCGACCCCTGTGGCACTCCTCTCATAACCTTAATAGGTTCAGAACATTCTCCTACCACTCTAACTCTCTGGTGTCTATCACATAACCAGTTATTCATCCAGTTTATGATCCTGCTGTCTAACAACTAAATAAGCCATTTTTTTTCAATCAGAGTACAATGTGGGACTTTATCAAAGGCTTTTTGAAAGTCCAGAAAGATGACATCCATAGGGATATTTTCACTAAGTGATTTTTTTAATTTTCATAGAAACATAGGTGGTTAGTTGTACAATCTCTGTTCTTCTTAAACCCATGTTGTTTCTTACCTGCCAGGCCAATAATTGACATATTTTCCTCCAACTTCATTTTTAAGAAACTCTCAGCTATCTTACAAATAACAGAGGTCAGGCTGATTGGTCTATAATTTGATGTTTCCATCCTGTCCCCCTTTTTAAATAAGGGTACCACCAAAGCTTGTCTCCAATCACGGGGTATCTCCCCTGTTGCAAATTAGTTATTCAAGATCTTAGCCAATGGTAAGGCTATATGCTCACCCAACTCTTTAATTACTCTGGGGCAAAGCTGGTCTGGGCCCACTGATTTATTTGTTTTTAGGTTATTTATACATTTCTTCACTAGTGACAAGGTGACATTAAGTTCTAGTTTTTCACAGACACTTTCCATTACAGCATGTTTCACTCTAGCCTTGTTTAAAAAAAAGTCACAAAGTAGCTATTGAAGGATTTGGCCATATCAGTAGGGTTGGTTATTTCTTTTCCATTAACCCTAAGTGAACCTGTCTGATTATTGTTCCCTTTTAGGCTATTGACACATGAAAAGAAACTCTTATTATGGCTGCAGTAGGCAGAGCCTGCAGATGTTTTGCAAGTACAAAAGGAGTGATGTCATGTTTCCTGTCCATGGAACTGGCTGAAGGTGTAAATAGTCTCCTCTGCCTTACCCTCCTCCAAGAAATGTTTTCGCCCTCAAATAAATATGCTTTTATGTTAGTAAGTGGTTGCAGGGTACTATTTTCTTTCTTAAATGGGTGGTACAAGAACTGGAACCTGAGTAGTGGGAGGCAACATTAGGTTTTTTGGGGAGTAAGACCCACCCCAACCTCCACCTGAGAAGCTCCTAAAGATCCACCCCACCTTTTTTTTGATTCATGTGGGAGGGGCATGAAGTGGATCTATCATGTTGGGACAACTGATTATCAGAGCTGCCTGGGGAAGTAATTAAGGAGTGCAGGAAACTGCATCTAGGCCTACCCTCAAAACACACACACAAATAAGCTCCTAATGATCCACCCCCACCATTTTTTGATTTATGTGGGAGGGGCATGAGGTGGATCTATCATGTTGGAACAAGACACACTAGTTTGGGACCTGGACCAAGCAACAGAACAAGTCTGTGGAGTGATCGAGTTGTGGAGTCCCTGCATTTTATTCAGGACTGAGAGAACTGAAGATAGTTAATGCCTTCAAATTAACTTAAAAACTCTTGGAACAAATGATTATCAAAGCCACCTGAAGCCTCAGAAGGAAACAGTAATTAAGGAGTGCCTGAAACTACAGCTCCCAATGAAAACAATACATACAGCATTCTGATTCAAGTTGAAAGAGCCACAGGTTTTTCTTAAACATTTATATACTAAAAACATAAAGTTCAGCTTTTGGGATTAACAATGTGTGTTTACCATATTCAATATATATACATATATATGTGTATGTATGTGTGTGTGTATATATATATATATATATATATATTTTTAATAGTTTCAAAACTTTGAAAGCATTGGTGTTAGTAATGCATTTAGAAATACATGTTTTAATTGTCTTTAAAGTTAAACATGCAGTTTCATGTGAGTGCACTTTTTGGGAGGAGGGGGTTCACATTATTTTAATCATTGGTACAGTACTTGGTAAATACAGTCCTTTGATGATAAAGTGTATTTTTTCCTTTACGTTTGAGAAGTACGTAGTTATATATAAGTGTAGCAGTGTTGTAAATGGGACCGGGGAATGAATAATGGTTAAGTGCCTAGAATACATGTTTTAATATAATTGAGTTTATATGTGGCAAGTAGGTAGAGGATAGTGTTTTGAATGTGGCAGTAGGACAGATTTGTTAGGATAAATATATGCTGTCCTGCAAATAAGAAAAAATTGTAAGGGATACATTTTGTAAAACAGTGATATATATCATAGGGTTTTCTTTCATGTATTGTTGGAAGAAATGACTATGGCTCATTTTGTATTATCAGTAAAAGGAGAGAAGAAAACACTGAAGAAGAAAACAATTGATTTTAAAAGCTATTCTGATCAGAGCTGACATTAAAAAAAATCTCAACTGTATTTTGTATTTTATTTTATCAGGGACACTAGAAACATGATGTTAACACATCAGTGAGCACTGATGCCATTTATCTGTGTTAGGGAAGTTGTGGATGGAGTTGTCTTGCACGTGTTAAAATATACCAGATGCAATTAACAACTACTTGTAGAAGCAAAAGGCTGGGTGTTTTTTTTTTTCTAATTTCTTTTCACTGATATTATAAGCTGAGCCAGGAAAAAAGTAAAACTAAACAGATCAGAGCTGACATTAAAAATGTGATGTTCTTAAGGTCTGTCGTATGCCCTATGCTTTCATTTTCAGATGTTCATCAAGTCTAAAAAAAATATTTTTTGGTATAAAATATGTTTCTCTTTCTGATTTCTTAAGTAGTTATGTAGGTTTGAACACATTTCAGCTGGTGCTAAAAATTTAAAAATCAAGTACATTCCTCCTGCCTGTCAGATAATAGGGACACTGATAAAAGGGGTGATCTTTTTTGTATTTTATTAAACTCTGATTTAAATTATTTTAATCATGGGCACAGTACTTGGTAAAGACAGTTCTTTGATGATAAAGTGTATTTTTTCTTTTAAGTTTGAGAAGTATGTATTACATGTAAATGTAGCAGTGTTGTAAATGGGACTGGGGAATGAATAATGGTTAAGTGCCTTCAATTTATTTTAATATAATTGAATTTATATGTGGCAAGTAGGTAGGGGATAGTGTTTTAAATGTGCAGTAGGACAGATTTGTTAGGAGAAATATATATGCTGTCTTGCAAATAAGAAAAAAATGTAAGGGATACATTTTGCAGAACAGTGATATATATGTATATCTTAGGGTTTTCTTTCATGTATTGTTGGAAGACATAGCTATGGCTCATTTTGTACTATCAGTAACAGGAGAGAAGAAAACATTGAACAAGAAAACAATTGGTGATTTTAAAAGCTATTTTGATCAGAGCTGACATTAAAAAAAATCTCAACTGTATTTTGTATTTTATTTTATCAGGGACACTAGAAACAGGATGTTAACACATTAGTGAGCACTGATGCCATTTGTCTGCATTAGGGAAGTTGTGGATGGAGTTGTCTTGCACATGTTAAAATATACCAGCTGCAATTAACAACTACTTGTAGAAACAAAAGTCTGAGTGTTTTTTTCCCTAATTTTTTTTCACTGATATTATAAACTGAGCCAGGAAAGAAGTAAGACTGAACAGATCAGAGCTGACATTAAAAAATTGATGTTCCTAAGGTCTGTTGATGCACTATACTTTCATTTTCATGGGAGGGGCATGAGATGGATCTATCATGTTGGAACAATTGACTATCAGAGCTGCCTGGGGAAGTAATTAAGGAGTGCCTGAAACTGCATCTAGGCATATTCCCCCCCCCCACACACACACAAGCTCCTAAAGATCCACCCACACCTTTTGTTTGATTCATATGGGAGGGGCATAAGGTGGATCTATCATGTTGGAACAACTGACTATCAGAGCTGCCTAGGGAAGTAATTAAGGAGTGCCTGAAATTGCATCTAGGTATACACCCCCCCACCCCAAACACGAACAGACATAGACATCATGATTTTTTTTTTAACTCTAAGTGTGTCAATATTTGGCTTTTACAGTATGGGCAAGTTGGGCATAAACATAAAATAGAAAAATAGCAGGTGCCTTTTCCTTTGTCAGATCCATGAACACAGAAGGTCTCAAATTCTGCATGGCAAGTTCATTATATGGATGTTTTCCATGCAAAAGAGAAATTTTGTTAATGTCATTCTGTAGCATCATTTGTAGCCAGTAAACCATTATTACATAGGTACTATAAACAACAAATTTTAATTCAGAAATCCAGTCTTAATAAATTCATTTTTTTAGCAGTTCTGTAAGATTTATGTCTCGCTGATGTAAGAGTGCATAGCATAGAAATTAAAGGGTTTTTGTAATTGATTGTTGTTTGCATGAGAAGTGGGCATAACAGTGGCATGCAAGAGTGAAGTCTAAATTGTTAATTTGGCCAGTAAGGATGGATGTATTAGTCAAAGCTTGAGGTAGCAAAATAAAGCAAGAAAAATAATATATTGTGTTTTTTTTTCTTTCAATTGTTTAACCAGGAGTGGCACACTAAGCTGAAAGCTTATTTACAGAGGCAACCTGTGAGCACATGGAAGTTAAGCGACTTGCTCAGGGTCACCCAGTATGTAAGTGGGGGCTGTGGTATTCAAACCCAAATCTCCAGATTTGCAGTTAAGAGCCTTAAACCACTGTGCTATACTGCCTCCCTAGTTACGGCAGTCATCTGTTTTATGGTTCACTATGTTGGTGTAGTAAGCATACCAACATACAAAAATGCCAGCAGAATAGGCCTAGTGGAATTTCGTGTCTGTTCGTTTGATCAGTTCACACCCTGGGAGCTGACCTTGCTGCCCCCCCACCCTCTTGGGCTTCTCCGTTCCCAGTCCAGGGTATTCCCACTTCATTGGACTTTGCTTCCACAACCCTTTCCCTGTACAAGTCCCCCCTCTTGAACCCCTCCACAGTCTCTGTCTCCACCATCCCCCAAGGCAGCGCATTCCATGGTTCTACCACCCTCTCAGTGAAGTAGCACCTCCTCCTTTCTCCCCTGAGTCTCCCCCTCCAGCTTCCACCCATGCCCTCTAGTTGCCCACTCCTTCCTTCAGAGCACCATGACTGTGCCTCCCCTATTTACCCCTTCATGTACTTGAAGACCTCAATCATGAATCATGTCCCCCCTTCCCTCCTCTCTTCCAATGCATACATATTTAGCTCTTTGAGCCTCTCCCCATAGGTCCTTTCCCCCAAGCCCCAGACCATTTTGGTTGCCTTCCTCTGGACCCACTCCAGGAGTTCAATGTCCCTCTTTAAGTGTGGCCTCCAAAACTACACGCAGTACTCAAGGTGCGGCCTCACCAAGCAGTTATACAGAGGGAGTATCACTTCCCTCCTTCTGGAGTGATCCCCCTAGTGATGCATTCCAGCATCATGTTGGCCTTGGCCACTGCCCCCTACAAGTCTCCGTGTTGTTAATCTTGACATCCACCACCACCCCCCAGGTCCCTCTCAGCCATACAGCCATAGCAGCAGTACATTGCATAGCAGATATAAAATGTCAATAAGCAGGTCATGCAACAGATGCACTGAGCAGTTACTGAAGCAAGAAATGTACAGCTGGCATTTTCTACATTCTCTTCAAAATGTGTTTTTGCACCTGTGGTGCCAAATGGCACAGTCGCTGTGCAAAATATCATTTTGGCTAATTAACTGATAGTGTCACTGTTCATGTGGTGGGATAAAAAAAAGCACATGCTGAAAACTTGGAGTGAAAATACCAAGAAACACCCAGGGCATTAGGGTTTCTGACCATAACACCCTGCACTGTAGGGACTGACAGGCACCAGTGGTGTGACTTGGGATTGTCAACAGTAATGCTCATGCCATTCCACCCCCATCCCCACCCTGCAGCCAGTGACATTTATTAAGGTGTGCCTTTGACTCTTCAGCCCTGAAGTTCACTCCATTCTCTTATACTGTACCCATTTCAGCATATTTCCTTATGGAATGGGGTGAGTGTAAAGTTTGAAAACCCCAAGGTACATCTCGACTCTTGTCTATGTCTGCAGGATAGGGTGAGGTGAAATGGTGTGAGCGTTAAGGGCAATGACCCAAAGGCATACCCCAAAGCCTGTCCATGTCTGCGGGGTGGGGGTGGGGTTGGCATCACTTCAATACTTTACTGCCATTCCTATTCTGCCTGTCTGTCTGTGTGTCTCTCTTGCTATCTCACTAAAAAGGCACACCTCAATAAATATTGACGATATAAGTGACATTGCAGAGGGACTGGAAGGAAAAGTATGCCTCTTTGCAGATGACATAAAGATCTGCAACATGGTTGATACATAAGGAGGCATAGAAAGGATGATAAGGGACTTGGCAAGGTTGGAGGATTGGTCAGAAGTATGGCAGCTTGGATTCAATGCAAAGAAGTGCAAAATAATGCATCTGGGAAATGAAAACCCAGTTGAAGATTACACAATGGGGGGAGGTAGATCTAGGGGTAATCATATCAGATGGCCTTAAGGTTGGCAAGCAATGTGAGAAGGCTTTAGGGAGGGCTGGGGGGATACTGGGATGTATAGGGAGAGGCATCACCAGCAGAAAACAGGACGTTGTTATCCCCCTGTACAGACAGTTGGTGAGACCCCATCTGGAGTACTGCATCCAGTTCTGGAGACCCCATCTCTGCAAGGACATAGACAGGATGGAGGCAGTTCAGAGGAGGGCAACTACAATGGTGCAGGGCCTGCAAGAGGAGCCGTGCGAGGAGATACTAAAGGAGCTTAATATGTATACCCTTGAGGAAAGGAGGGAGAGGGGGGACATGATAGAAACATTTAAGTACCTCAGTGGAATCAACAAAGTCCAAGAGGGTAGCATCTTTCAGAAAAAGAGATGTGCGAGAACAAGGGGACACAATTTGAAGATAGAGGCGGGACGGCTCAGGGGCAGTGTGAGGAAGTATTTTTTTCACAGAGAGGGTGGTGGACGCATGGAAAAGCCTTCCTGAGGAGGTTGTGGGGTCTAAAACTATGGTAGAATTCAAGAATGCATGGGACGGACATAAGGCAATTTTTGTGGGGAGTAGGAAGAAATAGGCTGTTGGTTAAATAGGATCTGCAGCTTATCCTCTAGGTAGGGAAATGGGCAGACTAAGTGGGCCAAGCAGTTCTTATCTGCTGTCAAAGTCTATGTTTCTATGTATCTATATGTCTATGTAATTATCTATCTTTCTATTAATTGAATGTATTGCTATTTTTACATATTTCTAAAACAAACCTGCATATCACATTTGCCTGCACTCTGAGCATATACTTATGAAACTGTGCATATTTATACTCCACTTCTGTGAAGACCTCATACTTTTCTAATATTCCCTTTATCACAAGCATAACTACCTTGCCCTTATCAAAAATGACCCCCTCTGAAAGTTAATATCACATTTTCTCTAACAGTCCATCATCATTACACCTGGCTTCCTGACATCAACACATTACTTAAATATAACTTATATCACCTCATGGACAAAAACTCTGTTTCTCTGAAAAAAAAAAAGCTATATAAATAATTCCAAGGCTTAACTTATGCCAGCCATTACTTTTTCATGTACTGCCACCTTCTGTATCATCATGGGGATTTGCATATGTTTCCCTTGATGCTTTGCATTATTGGGATATGTGCAATTGTGTTTTCTTTAAAATTTGGCTGCCTGACCAATATCATCCGGGATAACACATACATCAGTGGCATTTGCTCTGGGGTTCTTTTGTAAGCTTCCTATTCCTTCCATTAAATGTACACCTCCATATATTTTCCTAATAATGTGTATGCCTTCCTTTGAACGAAACTAAAACAAATCTTACTACTTATAAATCATTGTGTTGTTTCTCCATACCTCCCTTACAATTCCACAAAACTTCACTAACTTCATTATGCAGCTGTGGTGGATCTGACCGGAATTTGTTATTGTTGTGAGGTGCTCTAAGCCATTGGAAAGGGTGCCATATTAATAAAATTTACCTTGCCTTGCCTAATTGTTAATAACTCCCATGGTCTTCCATCCATCACTGATTCTCAAGTGATATTGGGTCCTTTGTTAGCAAAACAGGAGCTGTGTATTTATATAGATAATTGAAACCTTAATAAAAAAAGCACTATTGGACTGGAGTTATTTAGCGTGGTATCTCCCCTTGCCAAAAAGATTTTGACAAGAAAACACAAACATTTGAAACGTGTCATCCAAGGTTGAAGAAATGTTTAATAAATTTAACAGAGAAGTTATGAGTACCACTATAGATACATCCATATACTGTACAATAAATATCCAACATGTTTATCAAAAGACATGGTAAATGCTCTGGGCGATGGTTACATGGTGTACATTTTAAAGGACAACTAAACTGGCTAATGAAATGAAATGAAGAAGGCAAAATCAGACAATGTAGGGCTGTAGACTAAGCCATTACCTGTGAAATAATGTCCTTTGTTTTATCCATAAATTCATTTTACCAGCATTTTGGCAAGTTTAAGAAATGTAAACAAAGCTCAGAGTTTTTCAAAGTCCATGCTCCTGGCTGCAGCCTATGATGGCTGCAACATGCTTACATGATGATGTCATCAGAGCCACAGTGCTCTGGAGCAATCATAGGATCTCTATAGGGACCTCTTAAATACTGTATATTACTTTTAACTGCCTCAGACTGCATATGTGGGTAAAATCCTTTACTGTTCATGTGTGAAGATGGTAGCACAGACTGTCACTGCAGAACATACCTGATCTCCAGCTATTCTCTCCTTGCTTTTGACTAGTATTCCTTTGTGCCTGTTCCATGCATGCTTGAAGCCCACAACTGTTTTCGCTCCCACCACCTCTGCTGGTAGACTGTTCCAGGTTTCTACCACTCATTCAGTGAAGTATTTCCTCACATCCCTCCTAAACCTCTGCCATTCTTGCTTCAGTGCATGCCGTCTTGTCCTGGAGCACATTCTCCTCTAGTATAACAGTAGAAGTATCTATTTCTGAGCTGCCCAGTCCTGTAGGCTCTGGGTGCCTTACATAACAAGAAGCTACAGATAATAACAGCAGCAGATAATACACTAGATTTTAGAAATATAAAGAAATGATTAGAGTATAGTAGGATAAGCACTTATAAACAAATAGTGCATTAACCCTTGTTTAAAGTTCTCAACTGAGGGGGCCTCCCAGAGCTCCCATGGCAGCAGATCCCAGAAACCTAGAGCAGTTACAGCAAAGGCACAATTCCCAGACAACATTAAACATGATCTGGGACCTTCAAGGGGCCCACATCTGAAGAACAGAGAGGGTGGTCAGAAGCATATTGACAATGAAGCGCATTGAAAGAGACGCTAGTGAAGCCCCTCCTGAAGAAACTATCACTCGACCCTGACATCTTGGTGAATTATCAACATATCTGGTGATCAGTGTCAGTGGCTCAACAGGCAGCACACTCACCTCTGAGGCTGGGAGATCAGAAGACTGTGGGTTTTATCCCCGCACCAGGCACTTGGTTAAATCCCTATACTGATACTGTAGTGCAGCATGGGGGGGTGCTGCATTCCTGAGGTGCTGTCTTTCAGATAAGACATTAAACCGAGGTCCCATCTGCCTGTTCTGCTGATAGTTCAGGTGGATGTTAAAGATCCCATGGCACTTCTCGAAAAGAGTGTCAGAATTTTTTATTTTAGAAACAAAATGAATAAAATTCTATACATCGATAAATACTGGTTACAACATGTTGTTCCAGAAAGAAAAAAATGTGCATCAATAATACATAAAGAAAGGGAAAAAAGGAAGAGAATCAAATTAAATACATAATAATCACAATAATAATAAAATAAAGTACATGATATTGCCACCTCATTGCCTAGTATTCTGGAACCATACAAAATGCCTCCACCAACTAATAGCCTTAACAATATTCTTTTTGCATTCCTCATTAAACTGTTATTAAATTCTGTTTAATCTGTAGTAAGACCTGCAGTGGGATAAATTCTTGCTGTTGAAAAAGAAGGGCACATCTTGCCTACCACAGATAATATTTACAAAAAGCAAAGAAAATTCTGAGTTTACTCGGATGGTATTTGCTCATGGAAGCAGGGTATATCCCAAGTACCAATATTTCACATGTAATATGCAAGGTTGTATCTATGCCCCATGATTTTTATGTTAGTAACCAAAATTCTGTTGCAAAGGGGCATTCCAAATAAAAATGAGTTTGGGATTCTACTTCCCCGAAGCATGTGGGCCTTGGACACATACGTTCTTGCACTATTTTATATTTGTGGTTTCTTTTGACTCCTAGTCTGTCATGGCAAGATAACCATACCACATCCCAGACTTTTTGTAGTAACCTTTTACCTGTAAGCTGGGAGAAAACAGTGGAAACTTTGGAATCATAGCTGATTAGAACCTGCAGAATCTGATAGAAGATAGTATTTAAAATAAAGGCATAAAAGGATTTCCTAGAATTACTTAGTAATGACTGAGGGGTCACATGCCATAATTAAGCAATAAACAACGAGAGGGTGTGGGTTATGGGGGGATTTACCATGGCTGGTGAGGATTTGACCAGTTGGCCTGCAGCCTTGTGGCCAAACCACACAAGCCATGGTAAATTCCCCCATAACCCACACCCCCGAGAGGTTTATTGCGATTTTACAATGGTCCCTTTTATTTCTGGTGTCCAAAAGTTAAAAATAAATATATTTGTTTTGACACTTTTAGTATTTTTTATGGAATGTATTGTTACACCAGGAAAAATAGTTTCCTGTTGCTGGGTAGAATAGTTAGGACCCCTCCTCAGCACACACACACACACACACACACACACACCTGCACACATACATACAGACAGAACTGAGACAGGCATATGTTTGTGACAGTGCTGCTTCAGTGTTATTTTCAATTTTTGCTATTAATCAGAGAGTATAGCATACATAAGTGGATGGGAGAAGAACAGGCAGTCCGTTAGCTCCATTCATTACCTATGAGAGCAGATAGGGGAGGCCACAGTTACTTGAAAAGGTTAAAGCAGTAGTATATTTTTTATGTCCCACAGGCGGTTATCATGAAAACTTAAATTCCTGTTTTTGTACTCTTACCTTGTGTGTTTTGTTTTCCCCTTGTTTAACCACCGAATGTTCATGAACCCTCGTGAGGTCTGCCATTTCACTTTTCTGAGCCGAGAGGATCAAAAAACAAAAAGTGGATGAAAGCGGATTGGAACAGCTAGGTAATCAGGAAGTAAAGTGAGGAATTTTAAAAATTCCACAAAATGTAACGGATCCTGCTGCTGTAAGTGAACAGCAGTCAGGGAGTTGTAGTAGTCGATTTTGTAGGAGAACAGGCTTTTCAAAATGTTACAGGGTCATCTGGAGGACAGAGATATTCGTCCCTCTTTCTATATGGACAAACACATTGATCCATTGCTGTAATGTTGACTGGGGTGAAAGGTAAAGGACTCGAGGTCAGGCAGAGTGGAGGGTCAGTTTAGAAGGCAGCCAATGGGAGCTGCTGTGTGTAGTCATGAGAGAGTGAGTAGAAACAGCAGCCATGCCAAGCAGTGTGTAGTGGGAGAGAGAGAGAGAGAGAACTTGAAAGCCCGGTTTGACTTTGGCCGCCATTTTGTTTCACAGGTAAATTATTTTTTTGCATACTGAGCTGCACTACATGTTCTTTTACACATCCCACCATCCCCAAAAAAGTCTTGTGGGGTTTAAATTGACTTTGAGTACCAGTGGGTGTAGGAATTCAGTACTGTTCTAAAGGCATTTTTTGTTTACCGAGTACTGCAATATGGTAGCATGGATGTTTTGAATTTCGGGGTTGTACTAATTTTTTTTCTGTGCTCACTGAAGATGTGGCTGACTGGCACTTTTTCCCATTGTTATATTGTAGGATTTACCACTGGTAAAATGTACCAGCTAGCCAATCAAATTAAACAATTCTCGGACCCCATTATATAATTTCAGTTTCACACACCATGCAAGAAAATAAGGTGGAAGTTGAAACCTCTTCAAATTCTGAGGTAGAACATGGGGAGGAAATAACCATTCTTGAAAAGGTTGTTCTAGAATAAAACTCAAATACTTATACCCTTCCTGAATGGGTTGTGACAACAGTGGAAGACAATTAAGGTTAAAAAAAAAAACAAGATATAGAAAAGTAGTAAAGGATTAACCATCCGTACTCCACCTAGAGGGTAGTCATGATAGGTATGTCCTCTTTTGATGGGGCTGAGTCTGCTACTCCAGAGGTCCTGGAAGAAGATATTCATTAATCTAGTCTCCATATTAAGGGGTATAGGGAAGATACAGTATAAGCGAAGTGTAAAAATAAGGGAACAATTAAAGTGTATAACAGGGAGACCCTTTTCTTTTTAGCAATGGTCTTATTCCTCCACATTGAGATCATCTGTTCTGCTCTCTGAAGAGCCTGAGACCAGTTCAGAGCTGCATCATCGGAGCTCCCAAATTAGATACCCAGGATTTTAATAGATTGAGATGATATCTGTATATTTGCAAAACTTTCTGGGCCTTCTATTAGTGGCTGAGGAGGTAGCACTAATGCCTGATTCTTATTGTAATTCAACTTAGATCCTGATGCATTTTCAAATTCCATTATTTCTTGTTTAAAAAGACTTTTTTTATTTAGCTCTGGTGTAGTGCAAATGCAGAGGTTATCTGCATACACACTAATATTTGGGGCAAAGGAACCATTAGGGAGGGGAATTGATGGAATTACAGGGTTTCTAGAGATTCCCCTAACCAAGGGATCTATCTGAAATACAAACAATAGTGGGCTGAGTGGGCAACCCTGTTGAACCCCTTTTTTTTCCCAAAAGGGCACACCTTGGATACCATTAACATAAGGGATAATCATGGCTGATCTGTACAGTAGAGAATTCCATCTTATAAAACGATTTGGGATATGGTATACCTGCAAAATGTTAAATAGGTAGTTATGATCCACATGATCGAAAGTCTTTTCTTGGTCTAAGGCCAAGATCAATTGTTTTATTTTAGGATCAGAAACAGAAGTCATCAAGCCTTTTAGATACATCAGATTTGTAAACATCGATCTGCCCTCTATTGCACAGGATTGTGCATCACTTATAACTAGGGCTGTGCGAATACCATTTTTTGAATATTTGGCCAAATATTCGGTATTCGAAGCCCATGCATCCGAATATTCGACCGAATATTCGGTATTCAGCCACTTTTCTTAATTTACTAAAAAAAAGCTAAGAGCCCCCTCCACCCTCCTCCTCTAGCCACATCTAGCAAGAATAAAGACCCTCCTTCCCCACCTTCAGATAGCACCCAACCCCTCCTCCCCAATGACCACTTCCATAGTTGTAATTTAAAAAAAAGAAACATCTGAGAAAATTCAATCCCACCTGCCTCATGGCTGGCCTCCAAGTTTCAATACTGTGCCCCCTACACACACACACATATACCACCCCAGTAGCCAGTAGCAGCAGCTCTCACCTCCACCTGCACCTGCACCTAAAGATAAATTTTAAAAAAGGCAGCTGGCATAGCCCGCCCTCTTCTTCAGTCGGCTGCCTTCTTGTGAATGAACTCAATCGCTTGCTTGCGCTTATATAGTAGAAACAGCTGATGATCATGTGATCAGCTTGTTCTGCTATAAAAGTGCAAACAAATTACTGAATTCATTCACAGAAGGCAACCAACCCGGAGGAGGCGAGGCTGCAACTGCCCTCTTCTTTTTCTTTAGAAGCGTGGAGGGTGTAGGTGGAGGCAGGGGCTGCTGTTGCATAACTACTGGGAGAGTGTGTGTGTGTGTCACAGTATTGAAACTTGGCGCAAGCCATGGAGGTGGTATCAAGGTGTCTCAATCTAATTGAATGTTCTGCATGTTTTCTTTTGTTTTATTACAACTTGAAAGTGGTCGGGGAGGAGGAGGGGTTTGATGCTATCTGAGGGTGGGGAAGGGATCTCTCTATTCTGCTGGATCTGGGCTGGGGGAGTGTGTGGGGGGCTCTTAGCTTTTTAGAAGTGCTTCCCGGATACCGGCCGAATAGTGCACTATTCATTATTCGGAATCCGAATAACGAATAGCTCATTATTCATGGTATTCAGGAAATTATATTCATTACTGACACAGCCCTACTAATAACCAGTTTAGCTACCTTGGAGAGGCGAACTAACAATATTAATGCTAGCATTTTATAGTCCACATTAAGAAGACTAATTGGTTTCCAACTGGTGAAATCCCTTTGTTCACCTTTTTTATACAATAAGATTACCAATGCTTGAGAATTAACTTCAAGAAAGGTTTCTGAAGATAAAATCTAAGAGGATACATCAGCCAAGATTGGAGCAAAATAATGTGCATATTTAATATATAATTTAGCTCACTCGCTGACTTTTTCTTTAATTTCCCAAAGACTGCAGTAACTTCAGCCGGGATGACTGGGGAGGTTAAATCTAAAATGTACATCTGATCTATGTAGGGGATATTTAAATTCCTTAAATATCCAAGATTACCAATTGTCGAGGAGGGAGCCCCAAATATTTCCTGAATATAAGTCTGTGAGACTTTTTGGATTTTATTGTGATCCGAGTGCTGCAGTTGGTTACATGGGTTAAGAACCGTGACAATTCTAGTATGATTTATTCTATTCTGGCAACTCATAAATGTCCAAAGAGGGCCTTGAGCCTTGGGTGCCAAATTGTGCTTCAAGTTTCAGTGATTCAGTTTGATTATATTGGTACTGAAACATTTCTGCCTTAAGTTCCTGTATTTCACTGGTTAAATCTAATTTAAATTCAGAAGCACTTGAAATTGTTTTATATAGTTTATCACTTAATTTTAAGTATTGCAAATAGGTGGATGTTGCATTTTTAACAGAATGTCTAATAAAAAAAAAAGCCTTTAACTCAATTTTAGTATCAATCCACCAATCTGTGAGTGACTCAAAGGCCTCTATCACAGAAAACCTTGCTGACAATACATTTGCTAAGTTTTCCTACATATCTGGGTAAGATAACAGAGAGTTGTTTAACATCCATCTTGAAGTAAATTTGTTTGGGGGGAGAGAGAAGGGCAAATGGGTCCCAGGGTGCAATGTAATGAAACCGCTAAGTTGTCTGAAGTTTCACAGGGAGTAACCTGATCTTGTTTACCATGTAAGGATTTGGAGATAAATATGTAATCTACACATGTTGCCAGTGGGCCCTTTGAGAAAGTTTTAGCACCCTTAGAGTGAACTGAAACATATCTGTCCACAAGCCCTGCTGTCTTTATAACATCATTCAGATGATTTGAATCACCAAATAACTTAGTGGTCCACCCACCTTTGTCCATTAATGATAAGGGATAATTAAAATCTCCACCCCAAATAATATGTTTTCTCATGTGCAGATAAGGTTGGATTAAAGAAAAAAGTGCAGAACGGGACGCTGTGATCTGGGGGGCATAAACATTAAGGCCCAGATATTCAGACTGCGCCAGGAAGTGGTGCAAGCCTGGGCGTTGCGCAACTGGGCTGTGCCAGGGCCAGAACCTGGTGATATTCAATGGTGATGCACCACGGCGCAGCACTGTTGAATATGGCAAGGTTGGCTCACGAACTGCACATGGTGCAGTGACACTGCGCCAGTGCAAGCCACAGATAAGGAGCACGGGGATGCACCAGTGCAAGTGCAGTTGCGCTAGGTGCATCACCCACAATATTCAGCAGGGGCATGCAAATGAGGCCATAAGATATGCAAGGCACAAATGGGGCCATTTGCAAGTCATTATGGCCCAATTTTCATGCATTGCACTGGGTAGCCTGACGACTTGTGCCTGGTGCCCTTCACAGCATGACGTGTGCAGTGGGGATCCTGGGGCATCCCTCGCCCGGAGCCGCAATCGCTGAAATGTATACCAAACAAGGCCTGATAGCCTAGTGGCCCCCCCAAGTCCCTGAAGCCCTGAATATTGTACTGACAGATCATCCCTGGTGTCCAAGTTTTCCCCCCTCCCACCTGAGTCCCTGAGTAACATCAAATGACAGTCCCTGGTGGTCTAGTGGAACCCCCCGCCCCTAGCCATGATCATGGTAATCCTCATTAAGTAAAAGCCCTGGTGATCAGTGGCATTCCCCACCCTACCACACCACACCGAACCCCTTGCCCACCACTCCCCATGTCATCGGTGGCGGCTGCAACTTTCTACCGCATATACTCCCCAGCCGCCCACGAATGACAGGTACAATATATGGGCTGTAAGCCCATTGGTCTCAGTGTGGACTAATAGGCTTGCAGGGCATACTCTACTAGATAGTCCCACATATGTGAATGAAGTCATTCACATAATTGGAACTGTCTAATACAGTATGCACTGCAAGCCTATTGGTCCACACTGGGGACCAATGGGCTTACAGTCCATACTGTATCTGTCATTCAGCAGGTGGCCAGGCGGTATGTGGGCGGGTTGCAGCCACCCACCGATGACATGGGGGGGAGCATGGTGGGCAAGGAGTTCGGTGTGGGTGGTAGGGGTGGGGGTGGCACTGGATCACTAGGGCTTTTCCTTACAGAGGAGTAATATGATTGTGGCTAGGGGGGGGTTCCACTAGACCACCAGGGACGGTCATCTGATGTTACTCGGGGACTCGGATGAGAGGGGGGACCACTTGGCCACCAGGGATGGACTGTCTTTACAATATTTGGGGAGTCAGGGAGGAGGGGGCCACTGGACTACCAGGGCTTGTTTGGTATACATTGCCACAGTTGTGACTATGGGGGGGGGTCCGCTTGACCACCAGGGTGTGTGTGAGTGCTTGCTAATGGTGTTCTGGGTGGGTGGGTGGCCACCCACAGCTGGGCTTCTGTGTTGCACCCTGCAATACTGCAGCCCACCTGTGAGTGGTCAGGAGTTGTGCTATCTTTTCTGGAGCTCAACTTTGAGCCCCCATGCGGCTCAATGCAGGGTTGTGCCAGCATATACGCCGCACATCCTGGGCTGAATATCGGGATGTGCGGCGCATATCCATGGGCATGCCCCTGCATCTGCACCGCATACATTAGCATTGCACCCTGGCACATTGAGATTTGCACTGTGCCAGGCAGCCTTCTCAATATCCTGCCATGGTGCAATGCAGGGTTGCACTGGTGCAACACTGTTGCGCCAGGCACAACCCCTTTGAATATTCCAGCCTAAGTAACCTAAATGATTCTGTATCTCTGCTTAGATCTAATAAAAGAGCCCTTCCAGGACTAATATTGACCACCCTCTGTACTGTGAACTGGTAACCTTTTATTAATATTCCAACTCCATCACGTGTCCTGACTGTGAGACCAAAAAGATGGTCCTAACGACCAAAGCTTTTTTGAGTGTGAGACTTGGTATGTTGTTTTTACCCTTGTATCTTGAATAAAGATAAAGCCATTTGCAAAGTCCTTCAACAACTGAAGAGTTGTGAGTCTCTTCTTGTATGCCTTAATACTGCATACACTGAGGGTTAGGAAAGAAAGGTGCTGTTCATCCCTCATTCAGATGCTAAGTTGGGTGAGATTGTGACCCTTTCTGGTAGGACTTCCAAGATTTCTTTTTAACAGTGTCTGGCAGAGAGTCTGAAGAGAGGTCTAATTTAGAACATATGGTGGATGAGTTGGAATCACCCCCTTCATCCTCTGTGTCATCCCACTGTCTTCTTTTTTCTAAGGCTTGGTAACTATTTCTGGTTACTACCCTGTTCTTCTGGGTGGGGGGGGTTGGACAGCTTTCCCTTTTTTCTTTTTAGCCTCCACCGTTGTGAACAGTGCCTGCTGTGGGGGAGGTGGAGAGCATACCTACTGCATCACAGACCTCAGAGGATAGGTTATGAATGGGAGGGGGATAATCCAGGTTATTAGCCTCACTGGTGAAGGAGGCTGCTAAATCCATCACAGAAGCACCTACCTCAGCTGGAGGGGAGAAAGAGAAATATTTTCAGTCTCTCACTCTCTAGGGGCTGTTTGGAGTTTTCCTGCTTCTGAAGGGCTTGTACCTGGCATTTTTCGATCAACTAAACAGAGTCTTGCTGGGCCCTGTCTAATCAATTCCTGTCAGCCCAAGGGCAGTTCCTGCATGTGTGACCCCCTTTGTCACACAAGTTACACTTAAGAGGGTTGGAACACCCTAGACTGACATGACCATATTGAAAACACAAGTTACATCTTGTTTTTTCACATACTGAACTAAGGTGAGTATGTGCCCCACATTTGTGGCAAGTTCTGGACTGCCCTTGGTAGAAACATAGGCCCCTGTCTCTACCAGTATAAAAACTTCCTGGAAGATGAACAATACCTGAGTCCAGTTGTTTAAGTTGGACTTTTGCTTTCCAGTTCCCCATCCATATCAGATCGTCATCTATGGTTGGGGCTTCTAGAACTGTGCACCTTTGTTGTAACCAATATTGTACATCAGTTATGTTCACGCATTCATTCTAAACAAAAGGGTCATAACTTTAACAGAAGGTTTGGTGAGAGGAATTGGGGGAAAAAAGTTTACCAAAGTGGGAAATTTTGGACCTGTGGATACTTGGCCCAAAACCTGTCTAAGGTGTGACTAGTCTTAAAACACACATCATAAATGATCTCCCCTTTAACATGAATTACAGCAAACAGTTCCAAGGGCATAATCCCCATGTGGCCTTTTAACATTGAGTGTAATACAGTTTTTCTGTCTGGTGCATTTATCAGATCGCCATTAAACTTCAACCTAACCGCATTTCTTCTCTGGGTTGGTTCACCTCTGTTCTTAAATAAATCAGCCATAAAGAATTTTTTTGGTTGGTCAGCAGTAGTATTCTCTACAGTTTAATTCCCACCTTCAGTCTGACCCAAGTCCAAGTCCTGAGCTTCGTTCTGTTGAGATAAATCACCCGTATGCTGACCATGTTCCCATGCAACCTGGGAGTGCAGATCAGAAGAGCCGGCCAGCTGTGCGGGTTCCAAAACATTCGTGACAAGACCTGCAGTTTTGTTGGGTACCTTTGGTGAGCACTCCTTAATGATTTGGGCAGTACTAACCAGGCCTGTGGAGACTCAGGAGTTTGAATGAGGGTCCCATTTCCAGCCAGCCACTCACAATGCGGCATCCAGGGACCAGGCCTTGGGTTGTCAATTGTATCTAGGCATCTTCCTTTTCTTAGACTAAGTACCTTCCCTGAAGTCAAGTTTATTGGGGTTTTGAGCATCCTGCTCATCTTCATAGGCAACCTGGGTAAATAAAACTGGTATAGAAGATTGACTGGTGCTCGTAGTTGCAGCCACGTCAGTGTCTTCTTGCAACAGTTTAAGTAGAAATTCCTTATTCGATTTTATTGCATTTCGTAACAAAGTTTCTTGATAAGCTTCTTGCTGTACCTGGACTCCAGATGTTGCAGCCTGTTCAGTCTGGTTAATATCCATCAGTATCTTCTGGGGTGGAACATCAGAATCCATGATGACTGTACTTGGTCCTTGAACTCCTTCCACTGCTCCCCAGACATGTCCATAGCTTCATGCTGCTTACTGGTTTCAAGTAGATCCATACTTTCCTTAGTAGTTATCATGTCATCCATTGTACTAGCTTCAGTATCACCTTCTCCTACCAACCATCCAGCCACCATCAAACTGGGCTAATCCATCCTGCCTACAGGGAGTGACAGCACCCCTGCAGGCAGAATAAGGGAATTTCCCTGGTGTCCTGGCCAAATTTCCCCCTTTCACTAAAAGTATCACCAAGAGCTTAATCTTGTTCAAGGTCAGTTGGTATTCATCAGTATCCCCATCCCCCGGGTCGTGCCTGAAAATAGGCAGAATTTGTCTAGTGCACTTACTTCGGTCAACAAAAACAAAACAAATAAATATCTCCAACCTCCCATTCCTGGGGAAGGTTATTGAGGAAGTGGTGACTATATAGCTTGAGGCACACCTTACGGCCTTTGACATCTATGAGCCATTCCAATCTGGGATTAGGTCGAGGCATAGAACTAGACAGCATTGATCAGGGTGCAAAATGATCTCCTCAGGGCAAGAGATAGAGGAGACCATTCAATTCTTGTTCTCCTTGATCTCTCCTCAGTGTTTGACACTGTGGACCATGTAGTGCTGCTGGGCTACCTTTGGAGCTCTGTAGACTCACTGGTACTGTCATCAACTGATTTGAGTCTTTTCTCATGGGCAGGATGCAATGGGTAGTGATGGGGAATTTCTGCTCCTGCTTGAAGCCCCTGACTTATGGAATTCCTCAGGGTTCGATCTTATTGCCTGTGTTGTTCATGGTGTACATGCTTCCCCTGGGTGAGATCATTAGATGTTACAGCTTGGGTTTTCATTGCTATGCTGATGATACCTAGGTGTATAGAGTGAAGCCCACCAGGATGAAGCCCCACTCTTCAGAATTCTGCAGTGGAGTTACTGCAGCAAACAATGCAATTTCAATGGGAGTTAATCCCTTTTGTCATGCAGGAAACCTCTGACACTGCATTTCATCCTGGTGGGCTTCACTGTATGTCTTTTGCTTCCAGGATGTGCAGCACCATGGAGGTGCTTAATAAATGCCTGGCTGAGATCCAAGACTGGATGTCTCCAAACAGGCTGACACTCAACCCCAACAAGACAGAGGTGCTGGTGATCATGCCTGGTTGATGGAGTGATGAGGTCACTGCAACAGGGTTGTTTCTGGGCTACACTCCATTTGCAATTTCCTCTAAGGTGAAAAATCTGGGCATCATCCTTGCTGACAGGTTGACACCTGAGGTACAGGTGTCATCTGTCAACTGGAGTGGTTGTTACCACTTAAGGAATGTCACCTGGATTAAAGTCTTATTTCCACCTGGTGACCTGCCCTCATTGGTACATGCCTTTGTTATGTCAAGGCTTAACTACTGTAATGCTCTTTACTTTGGGGTCAGTGGAGGGAGTCTTTGTCAACTACAGCTGGTGCTGTAAGCAGTGGCCAGGTTACTGATGGGCCTTTCCAGGTCCTGTTATGTGATCCCACTCCTGCATGAGCTGCATTGACTGCCTGTCTGATGGAGGATCACCTTCAAGGTGGGCTTGCTAACCTATAAGGCCCTATACAGCTAGGGCCCTGGCTACCTGACTGACCACCTGACCCCTGCCCACCCTGTGCACTCCCGCCGCTCCTCCATTGACAGCCTCTTAGCAGTTTCAAGAGCCAGGTTAAAAATCTTGGGAGATCATGCATTTGAGATAGCTGGCCCAGCCATTCGGAACTCACTTCCAAGTTCCTTGAGGGAGGCCAGTCAGTGGAAGCTTTTAAGCAGGGTCTGAAGGCACATCTTTTTAGAGAAGCATTTGGAATGCAGCCGTAGTTTGTTTTACCAAATTATTTTTATTACTATTTATGAATTTATTGGACCTATTTTGTTAATTGTTGTACATTTTTCACACCTCTTTCTTCATAAAGTGCCCGGAGCCTCAGGGATTAGGCGCTCAAGAAATAAATGTTTACTCACTTACTTACTTTTAAGTATTCAGGAACCAGACTGTGTAGGGCTTTGTATGTTAACAAACCTATCTTGAAGGAGATGTGCCACCTCACAGGCTGCCAGTGGAATGTTCACAGAGCCGGAAAGATATGCTTGGAGCAAGGAGCTCTGGTGATCAGTCTGGCTATGGCATCCTGCACCAGCTGCAAGCAGTGCATCAAACCTCCAGATAAGCCAAGATAAAGAGCATTATAATAGTCCAGCCTAAATGTCATGAAGGATGCACCAGAGCTAAGATAGGGCTTGATCTGTGCAATGTCCCTGAGATAAAAGAAACCACTACGGACCACAGCAGACACTTGATATTCCATAGATAGCTTGTGATCCATAATGATGCTCAGGTTCTTCATCCTATCTCTGGCTATAAACTGAGTAGGAACACGATGTAAACTAGCCACCATTCCACTCAAGCCAGTCACCCCTCTGATACCCGAGTCCACCAGTAGAGTCCACCAGTAGCACTTCAGTCTTGTCTGGGTTCAACCTGAGCCAGCTGGAGGTCATCCAGTCATTGATCCCAGATAGACAGTCATTAAGTATGCCCACTCCATTTTTACCACCGGGGCAAATGATAGGCATAGCCGAGTATCTGCATAACAGTGAAACTGCAGACTGTACCTCTGTATCGCTTCTCCCAGTGGCAGCATGTACACAGCAATTAACACTGGAGACAAAATCAATCCTTGAGAGACTCCACAGGTTGGAACAGCTGGTTGAGGGAGAAAATTCCCCCATGCAACCCACTGCACCCTATTGGAAAGGAAGGACTTGAACCACCTCAGCACAACCCCCATCAAGCCCCACCAAGTCCCTCAGATAATCTGTTAAAATCTCATGGTCTATGGTGTCCAATGTTCATGAGAGGTCAAGGAGAACCAAGATGAAACATTCCCCTCTATCTCTAGCCAGAAGGAGATCATTCTGCACCCTGAAAAGTGCAGTCATAGTGCTGTGATGACCTCTGAAACCGGATTGAAATGGCTTATAGATACAGAAAGCTTCCAAGGGGAGCTCCAGCTGCATCACCACCACTATCTGAATAACCTTTTCCAAAAAGGGAAGGTTAGGGATAGGTCTGTAATTAGCCAAGATATCTGGGTCCAGAGTAGGTTTCTTGAGAAGGGGTCTCATGACAGCACTTTTCAAGGCTGTTGGAAACACATCCTTCTCAAGTGAACTCTGGGCAATCTCAGGAATCACTGGACCAATAGACTCCGGGCAGTTCAACAGAAGCTGGGTTGATCCAGGAGCCATCAAAAGAAGGTGGGACACAGCTGCATGATCACCCAGAGAATCCTATCAGTTGACACAGGCTGAAATTCATCCCAGGCAGACTGAGAGCCTACATTAGTCACAGACTGTGCCAAGCTGGGACATGATAACCCACTTGAAGAGTCCAAGCAATAAATAGAAGATACCCTATCAAGGAAAAATTGTCCAAACTCCTCCAATTGCTACCATGTCAATACTCCTCCAGACTGTAAGCAGAGAGGATGTAACAGCCTGTGTTCTCAGTGCAGCAGATTTGAGCTGACCTATTGACCTATGCGGCAATCACACGTATTGGTAACTCCGCCTTTTTCAGACTGATTACCCCCGATACTCCTTATAGTGAGCTGTCAAGGTTTGTCTATCCTCCAATGAACCTACTCACCACCAAGAATATACCAATCTCTGCCCTTTTGTCTTCAACCTTCTGAGCTCACTATTAAACTGGGGAAGCTCTGTTGGGTGACTTTAAGAATACATGAAAAGGTGTGAAAGAGTCAAGAGTTGTGATTGCCATGTTATGAGCTTTACCTAGTAAAGCTGAGGGAAACAGCAAGGCAGTGGGGGGAGCAAAAGAATTTCCAAAGGAGTCACTAAGGGGGATAGGACTTTCTTCAGATACATAAGTGAAAAGAAGAAAGCAAGGGGAGAGATAGTGAGAATTAGAAGGATGGAGGGGTGGAAGGCCTGAACATAGGAGGATCAAGAAAAATCAGACATCCTGAACTGGTATTGTACTTCTGCTCAGTCTTTACAGTGGATGGAGGGGGTTGATTACCAGGAAGTAGCAAGAATGGGGGGAGGTGGACATAAGTCCATTTTTAGAGGAAAGAGTTCAGAAGGGACTTGCAGCTCTGAAGATGGACAAAGCTATGGGACCAGAGGGTCTACGCCCAAAGGTTCTAAAGGAATTCAGAGAGGTGCTAGCATCCCTACTGACATACTTGTTTAACAACCAACATGAAACAAGCATGGTTCCAGTAAAACAGAAAAGAGCTGACATGGTCCTCTACATAAGATCAGCAGCAGGGAGGCGTTTACCAGCTATAAGCAACCCAGTCTTACTTCAGTGGTAGTGAAATTAATGGAAATCCTGCTACAGGAAAAACTGGTAGAGTATCTTGAATCCAATGGGCTGCAAGACCACATGCAACATGGATTCTTGTGATGGGAGAAGATCATGCCAAATGAATCTCATGGATTTCTTTGACTGGGTGACTAGGAAAAGAGATCAAGGGAGTGCAATGGACATGGTCTGTCTGAATTTTAGAAAGACTTTTGTCACTGAGCTGCACAGAAAGCTGATAAAGAAACTGAGCAGCCTGGGAGTGGGATTCAAAGTGGTAAATTGGATTAGAAACTGGTTAACGGATAGGAGACAGATTGGTGGAACTACACAGCACTACCTCGAATGATGGAGTGACCAGTGTGGTAACACAGGGCTCAGTACTGGGACTTGTCCTCTTCAATGTCTTCATAAGTGACATTGCTGAGGAACTAGAAGAGAAGGTGTGTCTTTTTGCTGATGATATCAAACTCTGTAATGGGGTTAACACTCAGACGGGAGAGGGGGAGAATGCACAGGGATCTGAGGAAAGTCAAAAAGTGGTCTAAATTATGGCAGTTGGAGTTCAATGCCAAAAGTGTGAAAATCATTTATTTAAAAATTGGTGACCAGAAAGGCACACTGAGCTAAGGCTTATTTCCAGGTGTGACCCAGGAGAAGGAAGGCACAGAGTCATAATGTTGCATACTGGGCTGGCAGTATAGCCTAGAGGTTAGAGGAATGAGGTGTGAACAAGCTTGATACATCCAGCAGACCAGACCTGAGTTTGATTCTCACAGCCTTCACTTGCATACTGTGTGACTCTGGGCAAGGCACTTAACCACCCAGTGCTCCCAGGTAGCCCCTGAAAACAGGCACTTGTGCCTAGTGGGCCTTACTCGGTTACCAAAGACTAAAATAAAATAAATAACAATATACCACGCTGCCAATATAGTGCAATATATTGCAGATAGCATAATTCTTGTTTTTGAGGGGGGCTCTGCCCCACACCGTCTGAACCCCCCTAACTTAATTATCTAACTCGGGGGGGTCAATAAATATTGAACAAAGTGCAAAAAATTCAAATTTCATGCATCTGGGACTGAGAATTGAAACCCATCCCAAATGCACTGCCTGCCTCCCTTGCTGCTGGTGGCTCTTCCCATCTAGCCACAGCAGCTGCCTGGCAGACCCCTGTCCCAGCAAGATTCTTATCCTGCACTGGGAAGAGTGAGAGGGTGCACTACCATGCATACATCATTTCGCAGTTTTGCATCTTCTCGCTGTTACCTACTGCACTGTTCCTACTTCATAGTCATATTGTGCACTGTAGAGCATGCAACATATTGACCTGGTAGAGGAAGAAAATACTTAGCATGGGCACAGCACACAGTTAAATACAATTACATAGCACTGACATAGTTCAAAGTAGCAGTACAGTGGAATACAGTACATGATTAAAACAGAAGTAGGTACAATAAGAGCAAACAGCAGAAATCAGGAAATTCATCCACACCTACACCTGGGTAAGAGGTAAATGTAGCGGGGAAGTCTGGTAGAGGGAAAACAGGAGCAGGGAGGAGGGAAGGAGTTTCAGCTGGTACCTGAAGGAAAAAGGGAGGTAGTGAAATGATGGGAGGACTGGAGTAGGTTCCAAAGTGAAGGGAGATAACAGAAAAAGGCTGCTTGTCCCGCAGAGAAGCAGGGATGAGGAATGGCAAAAGTGCAAGAATCCCTGGAAAGGATGAAGCAGGAGGCAAATGGAATAGAGGAGAAGAGTGAGGCAAGGTAAGAAGGAAAGGATCAAAACCAGTATTTGGATATGAATGAGGCACAGTGGTTCTGGTGATGCGAAGGTGGAGAAAGAATGGATAAGGAGTAGTAGAGTGAGCAGTGGTGGGCACGAGAAGGGGAGTTGGTAGAAAAATGACAGAAGGCATTGCAGAGGGTGTCCAGTCTGGCCAGGGAGTGGTACTATAGACCACATTAGCATAGTCAAAGACTGGGAGAACCATTTTGTTGACAGGGTTACCGTGTACCTGTGGAGACATACGCATTCTTTATTGTGGTACAAGGCACCAAATTTAGGGCAGAGATTGATGTGGATGGCATCTATGTGGGCAGAGAAGTCAAGTTTGCTGTCTAGCCAGACACTGAGCTATTTGAGTGAATGAACCTCACAAGAGAGGTGCCATCCAAGGTGGAGAAGATAGTCAGAGTTGGGAGGCTGGTGAATTTTTGACTGATTCCAAAGGCCATGGGCACAGCTTGTTTTGTGTTGGCCCAGAGTTGGTTAGACTGAAAGCAATATAGGACATTGTAGCAGTCTTGCTGGAGCAGAATTTCTATGGCTGTAGTTGAGGGATCAGAGGTGTAAAAGACTGTGTCATCTGCATACATGTACATATGCGAGTTGGCACCAGCTGTGAGGAGGTCATTAAAGAAGATGGAAAACAGGATGGGTCCCAGGATGGAGCCCTATGATACCATGGCCTGGATGGAAACTGGAGGTGACAGGGTACTATCAACCTGTAATGACTGCAGGTGGCCAGAGAGGTAAGAATGGAACCAGTCTGTAGCAGAACCTGAGAGACCAGCAGAACCCAGCTTATCCAGGAGGAGAGGGTGGGACACTGAATCAAAGGCCTTGGCAAGATCAATGAAAATGGCAACTGGGATGCACCCTGATCCATCCCTGAGAAGATAGAATCATTACACAGAGTAGGGAGAAGATGGTGGAGTGATGTTTCTGGAAGCCAGACTGGAACAGGGAGAGGAAATCAGTGGAGGACAGAAAATCAGACAGTCTAGTGTAGACAAGCTTTGCAGTTTATCAAGGGACAGGAGGAGGGAGACTGGACGGACATTACTCGGTGGAAGGGTCCTCCCCCTTATGGAACTGAAGATTTTGGGCCAACTTCCAGGACTGAGGGACAGCACTGAGGGAGGTGGAGTAGGTGAGTCATTGGATGTGCCATGGTAGGTGCAGATATTTGAAGTAGTTTAGGATCCAGTCCATGAGGACTGGATTTGTGTAGGTCAAGAGAGTAAAAGGTAGCAAGGGTTGCCTGAGAAGTGACAGGGGGAAGAAGAAACCAGTGAAAGGGAGATGAGGAGGAGTGGAGGAGGCTGGAGGGTGAGTGGAAAAGACAGCACAAGTGGCAAAGAACTCATTGAAATGAGCAGCAACAGAGGAGGGACTGGGCACTGGAAAACCACATAAAAGAAGGAAGTCTTTTTTTTTTTTTTGAAATTTAAGTTTATTGATTTTACAAACAAACAAAACCTTAAAACATACCAGATAGATAATTCACAGAAAATACATGGTAAAACCAAACACCCCCCCAGAAAGGAAAAAACCAAAACAAGTCCCCCCTCCACCCACCTTCCACAAACAGACCCTCCCCAAATCCAACCCATCCCTCCACCCACCCATCCACCCGCCACTCCCCAACCATAACCCCATCCCCCACTCCCTCCCCACCCAAACTAAGTGTGCCAGACAATCATTGTATCCAAACTGGATATTTAAAGATAATAGCCATTCAAGAAAATGCTTCACCCCAAAAACAGGAGATGCAGCTGACAGTATATAACAAAACATGAGTTATCCTTGCAGGCGCCAGGGAAGAGGCCAAGAACTCATAGGTGCAAGTATAGTGCCTGTAATTTACCCCATTTTTTCTGAAACAGGTCCATGCAGCAGCGTAAGCTAGCTACCAAATTTTCAGTGTTAAGATAAGCAGAGAGCTCAACCAACCACTCAGCATAGGTCAGTGCCAATTGATGGTCCAATGTCAGAGACCAGTCTCTACCGCAATGGACACCAAAGCCATGTGATACGGCGTTCCACACTATCTATGTTAGCGTAGTCACCCAGAACACAGATCTCGGGTGAAAAACCTGAGAGACCTAGCAAGGGGTCTAGATTATCCTGAATAGAGGACCACAAGGGGCAACTTTGCAGAACCAAAAATATGCAGAGAGTCCCTTCACCCTGCATACATCTGGACAAAGGAGATGGGCAGCCTTTTAACTGGAAGAGCTTTTTAGGGGTATAGTACATGTTATTCACAATATAGTATTGAGTAAGCTGAAATCTGTCCTGGGTGTGATATTTATGAAGGTCCTTCCAGATACGGGACCAATTCAGGGTGGATTCAGGAAGCAGAGAAGACCAGATACTAGAGCCCCCAATAGATTCTGGAAACTTGTAGTTTAAAAGAAAGGAATATATTAATGAGATGGAATGCGGCTTGGAAGCAAGAGTTATTATTTGAGAAAGAAAGGGTAAACCACCCGGCTGACTAAAGGAGTGCCAAATTTCTCAGCAAATGAGATGTCTCAACTGATAAACTTTGAAAACCTTAGTATTAGGAATGGCGATTTGACAAGTATATCCACTGAGGAGAGGAGGGATCCTTGGTCGAGAAATGTTCCAAGTTGGTTTCTTTAATTTGTGGAAGCCATTCGGGAGTGATCACAGAATTATCCAACTTAATATTGGGATTAAGCACAACCCGCTGACCTAGATCCCGTATGGGAAAATATTCACAAAGCATGAAACATTGAGAAAGTTTAAAGGGATACAAGAATAAATGCGATCAGCGATCCATTTTGAAAGTATTGAGGGGTATAGAAATTGCATAGGGATCCATCCTAACCTCCGAAAGGATCGACTTTTCAATTTGGAGCCAAACGGGCAAGAAAGATCGAGTTGACGGAGAGCCATCTCCCTAACCTAGCCAGGTGGGCACGCCCAGTGATAGAGCAAAGGTTGGGGAGCCGAAGGTCCATCTTATCCTTAGGGAGGGATAGTTTAAGAAATGACCACTGCATCCTTTCCCTCGCCAGATGAAATTTGAAAACATCACATGGAATTGCTGGAAGTAAGAAACAGGCAACCAGAGGTTTAGCAAATTGAGAGGGTAAAAGATACAGGGAAGAACATTCATTTTAATAATATTTATCCGACCCCAAAGAGAAATGGGAAGGGTGGACCATCGCAGCAGATCCTGCTGGATGAGGCTTTTAAGATCATCTAGATTGAACTTCTTAAGAAGGGAAGGCTCTGTCGAGAAATGAATCCCTAGGTATTTAATCGATCTTGGGGACCATCTCATACCAAAATTGGCAAGGTCCTGCTTATACATATGAGCATTTAGTGGAAAATTTCGATTTAGAAATATTCAGTCTATATTGAGAAAGGGCACCGTATTGTCTGATAACATCTAATGCAGATCTTAGGGAATCAGCAGGGCATTCAACATGCAGGAGTATATCGTCTGCATAAGCAGAGAGAACTAGCTCCTGTGGGTATACTGAACAACCTTTGATGAGTGCAGAAGATTTAAGCTTAATAAGAAGGGGTTCCAAATATAAATTAAATAAAAAGGTGAAGAGGGCAGCCTGCCTAGTACGGTATGTAGCCGAACAGTGAGGTAAAAACTCCATTACAGTATATTTTGGCTGAGGAACACTATAGAAAATCTGAACCCACTTTAGGAAAGATATCGAAACCCATCCGCTCATCACTGCCCAAAGAAAAGGCCAATCCACTCGGTCAAAGGCCTTCTCTGCATCTAAGAAACTAAGGCCATAGGACGGTGAGATGTCCGAGCGTACTGAGAGATATGAGAAAGAGTTCTTAGATGGTCTGATGGGAATCTGGAGTGCACAAAGCCGATCTGTTCTGGACTAAGTAAACAAGTCCAGACCTTCTTGACCCTTTCAGCCAAAACTTTAGAGAGGATTTTCATATCATAGTTTTGAAGGGATATGGGTCGATAGCTCACTGGGTCGGTAGGGGTTTTACCAGGTTTGGGAATTAAAATAATGGTGGCTTGAGAGCGTAGAATCTATGACACAGGAAGAAAAAGATATTCATAGAGTTTAAGAAGTATAGGAGCAAGATCTTTGGAAAAGACCTTATAAAATTGGCAGGAAACCATCTGGGCCGGTGCCTTATCCAAGTCATAGAAGCAATGACCTTCTATCTCACCCAGAGAAAGAGGAGCAGTTAAGATTTCTTTGTGAGGTGGCAGAAGCTGAGGGATGTTAATGTCAGCTAAATACGCTGTAATGTCTGAGAGGGGCAGGAGATGAGACAGGCTATATAAATCCTTATAGTAATTCTCAAAAACTGCACAATTCCTCTGGGGGAGGTTTCTATGGAGCCGGTGGGTGTTTGCAAAGTTGGGATTATCCTGGAACCTTCCAATGCCTGGAGACGCAAAGCTAAAAGCCTTCCGGCCTTTTCCCCTTGGTCAATGTACTTAGCTTGGGTTCTAACAAGACAGTACTCGGCATTCTCTTTTAGAAGGTCCGTATATTCATTTTTAGCTGCCAAAAGAGCCTCTAAGGATGATAACGGAGAATCCGGAGAGTAAGCAGCTTCTAGTTCTTTGATTCTATTCATTAAGGAGAATGCTCACATTTGCCGGGCTTTCTTCCTTGCAGAAGCTAACTTAATTAACTCACCCCGGAGATAGCACTTTAAGGAACACCAGATAAAGTCAAATCTCGGGGTAGAGTCAAGATTATCTGCAAGGAAGAGAGAAATCAAAGATCTTATTTGCGACACCGTGTGAGGATCCTTAAGCAACTGGGTATTAAGTCTCCAGGTAGTATCCTGGTGGAATTCGGGATCCGGAGAAACTTTAATCCAAACTATTGCATGATCCGAGAGTATAATCGGCTCAATACCAGACTGAAGAAGACTCGGAAGGAGAGTTTTACTAAGCAGGACATAATCTATTCTCGACCACGACCCATGGGGTTGGGAAAAAAACGAGAAAGCCCGGAGCGAGGGGTTAAGAAGTCTCCAGGGATCACATAACCCTAGCATCTGCAGGAAGTCATGCAGAGCCCTTTGGGCGGGTGTAAGAGGCTGACTATCTTGAGGGTCCCTATCCAGAAGGTATGAAGGTGAGATATTCCAGTCCCCCCCCAGAATAAGTTGCGAGGGAAGGATAGCACTGATTTTATCAGCTAAACTCATGAAAAAGTCAGGACAACCCCCAACGGGCCCATAAATTGAACCTAGAACTACGGTGTTCCCATTAAGGGTGCCCTTAACCAAAACAAATCTCCCATCCGGATCCACCACTGCCAGGTCTCTCAAGAACAGGACGTGCTTTTTAATGAGTATAGCTACCTCTTTACTAAAATTAGATCCGCCTGCCACATAGATCTGTGAAAAGTCTTCTTGAGATAGCCACTTAACCTCTGCACAGTTTAAGTGGGTTTCCTGAAGGAATAGTATGTCTATTTGTAGCAAAGTACAATGATTGAAGACTTGAGTTCTTTTGACCCGCTCCTGAGCCCAAACATTCCATGATGCTATTTTAATAGCACCTGTAGCCATTTAAATACAATGTGAAAAGGAAGCAACAACAGAGACATCCAGAAATGAAACAGAGATAAAGGCACACTTGAAACCAAAATCCCATGTCCCCACAGCCTGCCAAAGAGAGCCCAATAAAGGTAGCAACAACCTGAAAGAAATAACCACAATTAGAGGTGCAATCATAAAGATATGAACTTTGGCAGGCACCCCTCCCCCAAAGTACCTCCCTAAACCCAACTAAATAACTATGTACAACATGGTCCCAGAGCTGGCAACACAAGAGTCAACATGAAAAGACCAAAATTCTGGAGACCACATCCCCAACGCAATCCAGAACATCTCACCATGCAGGGTCAGTTAAGGAAAATTGACTGAAAACCATCCAACTGGAAAATAAATCATTTCTAGACCACCCGAGAAACCCAGCAGAAAACCTGCTGATGAGGCTGGATTGGCAAACCCCCTTCCATAGGCTCACGACTCAGCTACCTCAGAAGCCGGGCCCGAAATGCCCCCCACCAAACCAACCGCCAAATCTGCAGAAAAAAAAACAACATTATAGCGATTGACAACCGGCAGTAGAAGCCATCTCCTATCCCTTTGAAAAAAAAAAAAAGAAAAAGGAAAAAACACCCAAACGCGGGGTTTTACTACTCACCCCCTAAAGTAAGGGACAAAGGGCAAACCAAGACAGGCTGGGTAAGCCTTAGGGTAGGAGAATTATCTTTCACCGGATCAGTATGTTTCCAGGGGGCGCCATATAGTGACAGGACCAGAACTGGGTCCTGCACTTAAACCGGCACTTGGAAACCCCACCCTGAATATAAAGTCTGGAGAGGGACCGAAGGACCCGCTGTCGTGGCCTAGTTCGACCCCTGCTCAGCCGATCAGGATCTCGCCCACAGCAAAAACCCGGAAGCCGGCCAGAGCAGGTAAGAACACCAGAATTCAGCCAGAGAGAAGGGTAGCAAGGGGGCCAGGGCGCGTATCAAGGGAAACCAGCATATACATATAAAAAAAAAAAAAACGAAAAGGGTAATAAGAAACTTTTGAGACTGATTCCAATCAAAGCTCCCAGAGACATAGTGTCCACTGTCCATTTCAGCCATTTGTCTTAAATAGATCAGGAAGTCTAGTGGCAAGGTCTTTGAGGGCCATCTCTGGAGAGTCAAAACTGTAGGTGGCACTGCCCACTGAGATTTTAAGGGTGGCTGGATACACCATTCTGAGCGGAATGGATGCTGCATCAGCTTCTGGACTATTGGATGAAATGCAGCCCTTTTCATTCTCATTTCTTTAGGAAGGTCCTGGGCAATTCGCAACTAGCTGACCCCATGTAATCGCCTGTAGCTCTCGGGATTTGTTAAACACGTGCTGCCTCTCAATGTAACTCAAGAATTTAATGATGATAGGTCATGGGGGAGCCGGACGGTGGCCGAGGCCTCAGCGACCTATGTGCCCTCTCGAGGTGGTAGCTTAGGTTAATCGGAGAGGGACCAACTACTTTAGTGAAGAACCGCTGCAGAAAAGCCATCAAATCTGGCCCCTCTTCCAACTCCAGCAGGCCCAAAACGAGAAGGTTGTTCCTCCGGTTACACCCCTCCAGGTCTTCAGCTTTCAGCTGGAGTTTCCGCACCTGCTGGGTCAGCCCGGACATCTCTGCTTCAGCTTTTGCCTTCCACTGCTCCAGAAAGAAAATTCTGGCCTCTGAATCCGACACCCTCATGGCGAGAGAAGAGAGGTCTCCCCGTAGCGACTTTAAGTTGGCTGTAATATCCTGGAGGAAATTTTTTATTGGGGCCAACTCCTGCATAAATTTGTCCTCTGTGAGGGGACCCAACTGCTGGGACCTGTCTCCGGTCTTCTCCAACCCCATACCCACCTGGTTCCGTGGCTTCTTAGCTGATTTTTCGGGGATCGCAGGCGGCTTATGCTTAGTTGCGGCCTGCATCTTATCCACATCCATCTCCTTGCCGAAACAAGAGGGTTAGCAGGAAAACCACCCGAGGGCCACAAATCGGAATGTGGGCGATCCAATAATATCGATCTGGCTACACTACTGGTCCGGGGAACGCAGATTATGGCAGTTAGGGCAGTTGGAGGGGAGAGCTCTAAGCCCCTGCTGCCATTCAGCAAGCTGCCATCACGTGACCTCCAGGAAGTCTAAAAATCATGCACCTAGGACATAGGAATGCAGGTGCTGTGTATAGGTTGAGGGGAGGTACTGACAGTCACTAAATTGGAAAGCAGCCTTAGGGTTATTATATCTGATGACCTCAATGTGGCAGGTAGTGTGACAAAGTAGAAGGCGGGGCAAGTGGGATACTGGGGGTCATATTGAGGGGTATCTCCAACAGAAGTAGAAAGGTGGCATTGCCACTGTATTGCTTGCTGGGATACTCCACATGGAGTACTGTGTACAGTTTTGGAGGCCACACCTCAGAAGAGAAAAAGACAGGGTGGAAGTAGTCCAGAGAAGGGCAAATAAAATGGTGCAGGGTTGCACAAGAAGCACTACAAGGAGAGATTGAGGGATCTCAATAGGTAGTGGCAGAAGAGGAGACATCAGGCACTCAAGGAGAGAACCAATGCTATCCAAAAGGAAATATCTACAGGAGTTGGACTTCTGCTTAAATCATTTACTGTTGAAAGCACAGAACTGTAAGCACTTGTAGATAGCTACCTACAGCCTCAATACACCCCAGCGCTTCGACCACAGTCTTCATTAGGGGGCTGGGCTAGTCAGACTGTTCTGCCACATTTCTACAATGAACCTGTAGCACAGTGCAACCCAATTGTGCACTCTGTTTACTAATACAAAGCTGCAAAATCAATGGTTCTGTGAGGCTCTAAAAGAGAGACACATCATTACACGAACTGAATGCTGAAAAACTTTTAATATTAAATGTGCAAATAAATGTGTGATGAACATGTGAAATATGTACATTTAAAAATGGTGATAAGGTTCAAAAACAAATCAGTACATTGTCAGAGCATAATTGTAGCCAAACCACCAAAAATAGAACAACTCATTAAAGCATATGGTTGGAGGGTTTGGCTACAGGAAGATAAACTGTGGAAACTAACTCACATTTATATACCAGCAAAAGGCAAATGTTAAACAACACCCACTCAGACTCTAAAATTGAACTAGTATTGCAGGAATTATTTCAAAGAAGACTGTGCATAAGTTGGGGTAAGTGGAAACTGTGTGAATTAGAGTAAAGATAGACTGGCATCTTGGAGGAGCTGCAATCTCCCCTGGGAAAAATCCAACAGAAAGTCTGAGACAAGGGATCTGCTTGTCCATAACTGCCTGGGTAGAGGCTGAAAGTGAGAATGAGAGAAAAAATTATATTAATAGTATGAAGTCCCAAAATATAAAAATCTTATACATAACATACTGTCAAAGATTTCACACACTATTAACAAGGTGCATATTCAAAGCTGTGCAGACAGATTCGTAAGACAGGCTTAAATCCAGTTCAAGATTCAGTATTATACAAACAGATTCATAAGAGGGGCTTTAAATCCCATTCATGATTTAACTCTTGCAGCTGCATGGACCCAAGGGAGAAAATCCAGTAGCTCTCTTTTTGTAAGAGCTTGGTAAGCCTGTCTCCCCCATGAGGACCCTTCCCTACACTTTCTAGGCCCTTAAACAGAACCCCATCAGGATTGTTTTGATATTTTTCAGCAAAACATCTGCCTAAAGGGGTGTCTGGATATCCTGCCCTTATGCTGGAGATACATTCCTGGATATTTTGACACAAGGGTCTGATAGTGTAGCTAACATATACAAGCATTTGTCAATGCCAAACGTTTGGTGCACTGGAAGATGTCCGCCCCTGCACCTTGTGTATGGCCTTGAGGTACTTGAATGTATGCATCATGTTCCCCTGCTCCCTCCTGTCCTCCAATGAGTACATATTGAGGTCCTTTACTCTGTCCTGATATGTTCTGTTTTTGCAAGCCATGTACCACCTTGTTTGCCTTTCTCTGGACTGGCTCCACCCTGTCAATGTCTGTGCATAGTTGCAGCCTCCAGAACAGCACAGTTGTGCACTCACTAGTGCATTATGCAATGGCATCGCTACCTCACACCTTTTGCTAGTGATGCCTTTGCCTATGCACCCAAGCATGCCACTGGGCCTTCTTGCAACATTTTTGCATTATTTTGGCACCTTAAGGTCATGAGAACTGATAAGTCCTATGTCCTTTTCTTCCATGGTGATCATCAGCACCTCACCCCCATCCAGTAACTCTCCCAGGTTTCCCTCTTCCCAGGTGAGTATTTGCACTGCTTTGCATTGAACCTCAGTTTGCTCTCTTCAGACCATTTTTCAAGCCTCTCCATGTATCTGTTCATTTTCTCCATCCCTTCTGGAGTATTCAGTCTGTTACAGATGTTGGTGTCACCTGCAGACAAGTAGACAAACCTTTCCTTCTAGCCCTTCCGCTATGTCTATAATGAAGATATTGAATAGGACTGGTCCCAGGACTGATCCCTGCGGTACCCCTCTGGTCATCACCCTCTCCCCAGATTGGATCCTAATATCACCTCCTGTCCATCAGTCACTGATAGGTGTCACGGTGTGCCTAGGGGTCTTCGGCCCTTACACTCACCTCATTCCATAAGGAAATAAGTGGAGATGGGTGCACTTTAGGAGAATGGGGTGAATGTTAGGGCCAAAGACCCCAAGGCATACCTCAATGCCTGTCACTGGTTGCTGGGTGAGGGTGGAATGGCATAAGAATTATGGCCAACATCTCCAAGTCACACCCCCGACACCTATCAGTCTCTACAAGGTGGGAGGGGCGTTACAGTTGGAAACCCTAATGCCCTGGTCATTTGTTGGTATTTTCACTCCAGATTTTCAACATGGGCTTTTATGAACCCCATCTCATGAACAATAGCACTATCATTGTGTTACTCAATCCTGAAAGGTGATTTCATGCTGCAACTGCACTATTCAGCACCACAGGTGCAAAAACACATTTTGGGCAGGATGTGAAAAATAACAGCTGTACTGTTCTTGAGGAGGTGTGAAAAAATTGCAATGCTGAAAATCTGAAGTGACAATATGAAAAACTGGCAAAGTTATAGTATGATTAGAAACTGTGCAATGAACAGCTGTGATGCAGTCATTTTTTGGAATTTTTTCACCAAATTTTTACATGGGCTTTTTGGGACCCCACCTCATGAACAATGGCACTGTTGTTTCATTAATCAGTTCTTAAAAGTTATTCTGCGCAGTGACTGTGAAATCACCTTTTGGGACCAAGAAACAAAATGACAGGGTCATTGTTCATAAGGTGGGTTCCCAAGAACCCCCTCATGAACATCTGAGGCCACAATTCCTAAAATTGGCTGAGATACCACCCTAAGTTAAACCCCACCCACTGACTCCCATTATAAGGCTTACTGTGATTTCTCAGTTTGTCGGTCGCCTTTGAAGAGTGCAGACATGTTCCCGGTCCAGAGAAGATGACAGCGCCGGACCTCCAGAGGTAAGTATGGGGTGAAGGGGGTGTGGGGAGGTGAAGTACACAGAGGTGGGAGAGGATGGGGGAAGGGGGCCTGGGGAGATGACAATGGATGTTTTTCCTTTTTACAGGGAAAACAATATAAAGACATAAAAGGACAATTTTCTTCATTTTACAGGGCAAAGAAAATTAATATAGGCACACTTGGGTGGGCTTCCAGTGTGCCACAAAAGTGAGGGTGGGACAGGCATACCGACATGGGGATTGGGCACCCTGATGTCGGCACTGAACAGGTTTGTTGGGGGGAGGGGTGCATCTGACACTGGGAGTGGCACCCCAGTGTCAGATACATATTTCAATATTTTGGCACACTGGGGTGGGATCCCAGTGTGCCACAATAGTGGGGGTGGGGGTGGTAGAAACATGCTGACATGGGGATTGGGCACCTTGATGTTGGCAAAATATCTATTCGGGCTTGGGGGGTTGGGAGAGACATCCGGCACCAGAAGTGGCATCCCAGTGTCAGAAACATAACATAAAAATTAATTATTTTGGCACACTGGGGCGGGCTTCCAGTGTACTACATTAATATGAGGGATACATGCCAACATGAAGATTGGGCATCCTGTGTCAGCTGTAAGAAAAAGCCACCTGGCTGCTCATGTTGAGGGGGGCAGAAGCCAGCACCAGGAGAGGCAGCACCATATCCACAGTTGAAGCTTTGGGGGGAGTTCAGAGGAGTGGGAACAGAGACAGAGAATACAGGAACAACTGCTTCCATGCACATTAGTGTGCACTCTAATGTGTGTGGCAGGAGTTTGGGCCACAAATGAAGTGCTCCCATTGTAGCTGTTAATTTGTTTCAAGTCCGTGGCATGGCACATCAGCAGAGCTGAACTGCTGTCATGACCAGAGCGTCTGGTGACTGCTGTACACTGCCACATCTCGTGCAGATGCAGCAGCTGTAATTGGTGTGGCAGTGACGACCTTTCATTTCCATTACTGTCCCAAAGCATTTGGTGTACATGTGCATCAAAGCATAAAAGGGGCAGCTACACCAAATGCACAGATAACAAAACTGTTGCTACAGTTGATGAAGCTCTTGACCTGTGCTTCTTTTTGTATCTTTCAGCTGGAACCTGTTGCCTTGCAAGTAGTGTGTGCAGATGACACACTGGTCACATCTGTGCATGTCCTTGGGGAAGGGTTAATCAATTCCTAATAGTGGATGTAGGGTTACTTGAGCTGAACTGGTTGTATCACTAACTTATCATATCGTTCTCTGCCGTGGAGAAAGCTATGCGTGGTGTCTCAGTGAGTTCCTTGGCAATTATGATATCATTCAAATGAATGTCAGTATTTTTTTATGATGCCCCCAATTTGCCCTAATACTTGGGTAAATTTTGTAACCAAGCAGATAGCTTATTTGGTGTCAGATTTTCTGTTTTTCAGAACTAGTGAAGTGTTCCTGTCTTGATTCCTAACTTTTGCTAAAGTTTCCTATAAGAACGTATCACTGTATCCCTTGCAAGGAATCTGGTAGTCAGTTCCTTGGACTGAGCTACAGATTCCTCCTCATTAGAGCAATTTCTGTGGATCCATAAGTACTGCCCATAGGGAATAGCATTAATGAGGGAACAATGGTGGGCACTGTCTGCCTCACCAGGCTAGTTGTTGCTGTTGGCTTTCTATACCCCTTAGTGTGAACTTTCATGGTGTCTTCCACTTCTAACGTGTGGTCAGGGATACCCTAAAAGAGATGAGAGTGAGAGATGACATGATAGAGACATACACGTGCCACACAGGGGTGAACAGGATACAGGAGTGGAGTGGAATATCTTTTCAATGAGAAGGAGCAGTAGGACCAGAGGGCATGCAAAGAAGCTTAGAGTGGGGAGTTTAAAAGAGATATGAGGAAATATTTCTTCACTAAAAGTGAGGTAGACACCTGGAACAGACTGCCAGCAGAAGTAGTGGAGGCAAAAACAGTGGGAGGCTTCAAGAATGCAAGGGATAGACTTGGTGGGTATTTGAAAACATAGAAATGTAGAAACATAGAATTTGACTGCAGATAAGGACTGCTTGGCCCACCTAGTCTGCCCATTTTCCTACCTAATGGATAAGCTGCAGATCCTAGTTAACCAACAGCCCAACTAGGATCTGCAGCTTATTCACATACAAACAAGCAGGGAGAAGGGAGGGTCACCAGAGACAAGTTAATGTCTGTGGAGACAGATTAGGCAGGGAACATCACAACACACTGAGGTGGTCCTATTCTGCCAAGAAATTCCATGTTTCTGTGTACAGTAGATAGGGAGTTTGCTACAACTACTAAATTACCAAAAAAACAACAAAATTAGGAACTCACCACCTCCATGTTCATAAAAGATGCCACTGATTCAGGTTCCAGGTATAAAAGTGTAGAAGTGCTGGGTTTGTTTATCGAGTGCAAAACACAGACAGACCTAAACCCAATATAAATACTAAATTACACTAACATGCAGTTAGGCTCTCATTAATAGCAGTGAATCACTACAATTGCTGTGTAACACAGTAACACTGTTGTACACTTACGCACTCCTTTATTACAATGTTAACCTACCCCAGATAGGAAATCTTAAGGATTCCAATCCTTACACTACCTGCTCTAGGACTTTCCTGTGGAACTGCGAACTCACATGTGGAATCCCTGCAGACATCACTGAGGGAGACACCCACTCCTACAATGTGCTACTCACAAGATGGGTTGCGAACATGATGCAAACATGATGGGATGCTAGACAGGGATTGCTTGTAATCTCACAGACTGCTTCCTGGGTGCCTCTGATTGGCTGCTTCTCCACTTGTGGTCTCTGACATTCATTCACAAGGCTCCCAAGATGGTGCCTCTTGCTCTTCTTTCTAAAAGTACCTCAGAAATTCAAATAAAATGTTTAAACTAGCTCAGGACAGTGTGACTCACTCACTAACAGCCCCTCCTGGCTGGCATTTGCCTGCTACTCTGCATCGACCAGAAGAGTCTGTCTTTTCTAGTCTTGCAGTCTCTCAATACCTCTCTATACTCCTTTTTGCCTGGAAACAACCCATCTCTTTCAAACAATTGTAGGCCTTTTGTTCAGGATTAATCACCTTAGGTCTCTGTGAAGCCATGAAGATCACTTCTCAGCCTTTTCCTCCTTATTGCTAACAGGGATGCAATCTACTGTGGCTGCTTCAAGCAATTTCTTCAACAAACTCTGCATGTGCTTCGCATAACCGGCCTATTGCAGCTGCCTCAGACCCTTGATCATTAGATCATTCATACCAGCAAAGTTTGCCTTTAAGAACTTTTCAGTCTTGGTAGCTGAGGTCATTAGCCTTTCTTGTCACTAGGGAGAAAGCTACCCATTTGTGGTAACTAACATACACTTGTTCCTTGGTGTTTATACTGTAAATGGTTCCAGTCTTACTGGTGAGAACAAGGTCAAAGCGGCTACAAACAGTCCCTTGTTGAACATGCTATTCTAGGAAGCAGTCTTTGTACATTGACAAGAACTCATTCTCAGCCCTGTCATTAACTTCTCAAGATGCCAGTTTATGCTCAGGAGATTAAAGTCTCACAAGATAACAACTGTACCCCTTTGGCTGCTCTCTTAATTTCCCTGACTAACTGAGCTTCTCACTCCACTGAGTTGTTTGGGGGCTTGTAGCACACATCTAGGGAGTCTTTCATGCTCCTCTTACACATAATTTGACCCAAAATAGGCTCTGGGGACCTTTTTCCCTTTAATGTCTTCCCTGTCCTGTACAGTGAGTGCAGTGTAATCCTCTTATAATGGACACGTTTGTGCAAGCAGTTTTTGTCCATTATAAGGGTTGTCTGCTATGTTCTAGAGTCTTAAAATATGAAGCCTCTTCCACCACAGCTAACACACAAGAGTTAAAATGAGAACATGCCCCCTCCTCTTCCAACCAAACCTATGGGGAACTGCTATTTGCAGTTGATTGGGAACTGAACAGTAAACAAGACTGGAAAGGTTTGCTGTACAGTACCTGTGTTTATTAAGATCATGGGCTGAGCAGTAAATGTGGTTGGTAAGAGTTTTCTGTACAGAACTGGTGCTGACTGGGGGATCACGATCAGGAGGGTATAGAAATTATTCCCTGGAGTAAGATGTCAGGTAACTGGCATCAAGTGAGGTGAGTGATGTCTTCATAGTGCCAGACAAACCAGCTGAATAATCAGGTGACAATCAGAAGGCAGTTTTCAGCATGTAACAGGGGTATTGAGGAGCTCACAGTGTCCACTATACAGGAGTTGCAGAATATGGTATAACTGGTATTTTTACCATTACTGGCATTGCTTTTGGCTTTTGACAAGGCAGATCTGTCCATTATAAGCAAGTGTCCGCTATAAGTGTATCCGTTATAAGTGGGTTCCATTGACCTCTTTTACAAAAAATGCCACCCACTTCTTTCTTTTCAGGCCTGTTCCTTTAGAACAGTCTATATCCTTCTGTCTTGGTGTTTCAGTAATTCCCCCAGGTATCTGTGAGTTGCCACTAAGTTCTTTCCTTTGATGTTTACTGAGACTTCACAGTTATCATTTCACTAGGTGGGTTTCTCTATTTTGGTCCCCACGCAAGTGAGAACAGCTGCCCCTATATGCTTCCTCTGTTCCTCAGCAATCTCCTCTAATGGTGCTTCACAATCTTGTAGTCCCTCCTTGGATTGTTCACTTGTATGTTTCTCTTTTAGATGACTATTGTCTTCTGCCTTTTATCTGCATTACTCTTCTGGTAAGCCAAAAAACAATGCTGTAATTTCAAAATGATGGAAAATAGAAGTATTGTGAACAAGTGTTTTTGTTGCTTATTTCCTGCTATTGATGCATTAGCTGAAGTGTCACTTGTAGATTTACTGATCTGATGATAGCCTATTTTCTTTGCCATTTGTCATTTGATGTTTAAAAGTGAGAAACCAGTCTAGTGGTTCTGGTGTCACTTTAATCTTCCATTTTGAGAAGGACTGTTCTGTTTCTGCAAACTGTCACAGGCATGTCTGGAACAGAAAACATGCTGTTACAGGATCTGGGAAACTTGCACTGAAATTTAATAACAACTACAGCTTTAATACAGCTTTGGCAGTAGATTCACACTTCAGCTTGTCAAGCAATGTGAAGTCAAAGGTGATGACTTGGTTCACTAAAGCTGCTGATATATAGCATTTGAACATGATAACGAGCACCTTAGTTTTCTTTGCAAGATTGGTGTCATCGATTTTAGCCATGTTGAGTATGAGTAAGAAATCAAGCCAGCATGCAATTTCCCATTTGTCTGAAATCAGGACTTAACCAAAGTAAGAACACATCAATAATGGTAAAGCAAACTGTCACTCAAAAGTAAATCTGAGTCATTGTGTGCATAGTGTGTTTCTCATTTGCATATTAATCAAAGAGACAGTCTTTTTATTATGTTTAATGCCTTTAAAATTGACATTAACAACCCTTGTTTGGGCAGGCTCTGTAACCTGGTTTCCATGGGTGTCAACAATTTTATGTATTCAAGTTCTTTCACCTTTAGGAATAAAGAAATAAGTTCTGGTTTTATTTAGCAACTGTAATACAAACTGCATCCTAATACACTTTAGAATCCAGGAGAAGGAGGGGAAAGCTTTGCCATTTCAGGTGCACATGGATATTCTATAAACACACAGAAAGGAAGGAGGAGAGTCAGAGAGAGATTATTGACAGCTTAAGCACTAGGAAGGTAATTGATTGCTTAGGGTTACAAAGTTAACAAGTGGCAGTTGTAGGATTCACAAATGGGACTCCCAGTTCACGATCTATGTTCAGTGGGCCAAATTGTCTCTTATGTTGTTGCAAAATTTTTATTTGAAGAAGAACCTGTGTTTAGTAACTATAAAGAAGACATCTTGCATTATGTGTACAGAATATTTTTAGCCAACTATTCATTTTGTGATCTATCTTTCTTTGTCTCTCACACTTCCTCCACAATCTTCGTTACCTGACAGATTTTTAAAGATCCTTTGGCAGAGTGGGACTTACCATAATTATTTATGCACATATATCTTCAAATGTGTTGAGCTCTTCATGTTGCTTGGATTCAGTGCCATACTTAGCCTATATTAATTTGTAAATACCTGGATTTAATCAAAATGGGTAGATGTTGTACATATCAGAAATCATGGATCTCTGCTGAATGTATTTGACACATCTCAAAATCAGTGCTTGAAAAGGCAAGCAAAAGAGATAGAAACCAATATTCTGAGAAGAGATGTGCAACAGATCAGGGAACATGATTAGAAAGTGTATCAATTAGAATAGTTTCACTATGCACCTCAGTCATATCTGAATAATATCTCCCTGTGCTGCTCAATCAGTTATAAGGCATTTTTGTTTTCCAGAGATGCAAACTGAGTCAGTGTGGTGCACAGAGACCATGTTGCTGTTAACGTCAGAGCTAGTCACAATCACTTAACAGATTGGCAAGGCATCCCTCATTTAATGGTAAGCTATTACAGTTTGACAGCACTGACAGTGGTGCAGGCAGAGTGACCATGTCAATTTTTAACTCCCGGAACAGGGTCCCCAACTCTATGAATCAAAAACTGCTTAATTGACATGGTCAGGGCCTGTATCACAATCACTCCTGAAAACTGATTGACCATCCTTATGGGGAGGTACAGATACTGTAGGTTTATTGGTCAGTCTGTCTAGACTCTATAGCATCATAAATGGTTGAAGTCAGATGACAGTGTGCTATATCCGACTATGGAAGGCAGCATGTTGGGGTTGAGGAGGCAGGGCAGACTGTCTAGCTGAGATTTGACTACATGTCCCTTGAAATTGTGGATAAGGACTCAGAAGAGGGCTCACTTGCTACAAATGTTACTTTGGAGCCTGGGGCAGGTTAGGGAGGGCTATAAAAGAACATGTTGTCAGCTGTGCCATGCCAAGAACTGAAACATCTAATTTCCATCTGGGAGCTTGTATGCTACCAGAATTAAATACTTTCTAGAAAGTCTTTGCTCTACAACACTCAGACTGGGGCACAGCATATAACTGAAGCTGAAGTTTTTCAAAAGGGACAACATTTTATTATAATGCATCACATAACAATAATTTCTTGTGCAGTTAGAGAGAAGTTGTGGAAACCATGGAATAATGTTTTATGTTTCTTCATTGGTGTTTGCTGCTTCATGGATGAAGGCTTAGAGTGGTTGTAGCCAAATGACCTGGTGCTACAATGCCAACTAACTTTGTCAGGGACCTGCCATGCCAAGAGCCTAACATTTCCTAATCAGTCTGTGAGTGGGGAAAATGGGGCGATGGTGTCAAGCTAGAGATGACTAAGCATGAGGATGGGGTGACAACAAAACTAGTCTTGGTCACCTGGGATGGTGAAAAGTTTTGGTTTTTCACTTTTTGGTTGTCCTTTTCTTTGTTTTGAACTGAATAACAAAAGACAAATACTGAGTATCTGGGGTTCCAGAGTACTATTCCAATGAGGCTCCCACCCCTAATCTTTGTATGGCTGACCCTTTCTTTACAGATAAGGTAGTTTTGCACATTGTATATGTTTTGATCAGACAAATTTAGTGGTACAACTTCCTGTTTATCAGTGCCTACAGGTACTGAATTTCACATAATACTGACTTGTGCAGCTGCCTGGATGGCAGAAGCTGAACATGATGGACCTGTGGTATCTTTTTTCCTAGCATGTCCTACCTCCTATACAGTATTCCTATCTAAAGGGTCATTCATGTAATTTAAATTGCTACTTCAGTAGGTGTGTGTGAGTAATAAAGGTTCCGTGTCAAAAGCGGTGACTAAGAATGATGACTGCTGAAAACAGTAAAGGATTATGCCAAATGACAAATTCAGCAATGTCTTTGTTTGCTGAGGCTTTGCTCCCTGCACCACCAATGAGAGGCTATGCCCCACACTGTCTAACTAAATATACCAACTCCAGGGGGGCTAACCTCGGGGAAGGGGTACGGACATTTCACTGAATTTATAATTCGGCATTATCAGTCACTTTTTTTAGCAGTTGTCTTCACGGGCTACTGGTAATAAATATTAATTCTACCATGAAGAGTTGGCCATTTTTAATTTGGAATTGAATAATGGATATCAAGTCCTAGTCAGAGTATATAGCACTCAGTTTTCACCCATAAAAACTAAAGTATTTTTTAAAAAGCATTTCTCCCTCCTGTAGGTGACAGAGCCTATGCCCTCCCCCACACTTAGTCACCTTCTACATTTAACCACCTTCCTGAATTTCTTAGACAGTATTTATAAATAATATCTGATGCTCTTTCAGCATCCTCCCAACACTGTCTTAACCAGACCCCCCTCGCAACAACCTGACTCTCTTTACCCTGTACTCTATGGGCCAAATGAACAGATGCATTAGCATTCATCCCTACTCTAATTTATGATGGAGGCAATAGCTAAACAGTTTTCTGGAAGCTCAGTTGATCCTCACTCTCCAAAGTGTAGGCTCTTTCATAGATTCTGAGGCGGGGAGGAATCACTCTCCCTAATGTCATTGAGTGATGCAGTGTAGACTGCAACAGAAGACTGGATCAGTGCTCACTGATGTATGTGCTAATCTGGTCCTCTAGTTTATTCTACCCCTCGACTCACACTGTGTCAATAGGCAGTCCACTCTACCACCAGAACTATGGAAAATTTGGTTCTGTGGGGAGGGGGAACCATCTGAGCTGTCAGGAATATAGTATTTACTCCTTCTTGGTTCATGATGAGGGTAGCTATTTGTTGCACTCATTCTGAAGTAAGAAGGAGTCAAGACTAAATCATCTGGGCCATTGGACCATAAGGTACAGGGCCATAGGACTTGGTTAGGAAGCCCCACTCCCTAACCAAATCCCATGGCTCTGTACTGTAGGGACCAGATGATTCAGCCTTTACTCCTTGCTTTGAGAGTTACAATGGTGCTGGGTAGTTGCTCCTGGCAGGACAACATTTATGTAATATGCTCAAGGGACCTTAAACAGGGTAAAGACCTTTGGTCAGCAAGAAAGTACTCTGGTTTCTGTGGATTCTAAATGACCTTTGTTGCCCTCCCATCCAGGATTGCAGAATTGTTAGTTTGAACTTCACCCATAATCTCCTCAGTTTTAATTTTTTTTTATTGTTATTTTATTAAACTCTAGGATTACAAATACCTTTGAGCAGGAACTGCTCATTTACAAAGGTTCCATGTCAAAGGATGTAGGAAACATACATACAAGGTCAACAATGGTTACAGTCTTAAAAACACAAAGATGTCTATGCCTTTATTATACAGCCCAAAATGGAGAAACAACATAAGCCAACTTCAGACAAGTTTCAGGGTGAACAGTATATAGTTAGTATAGGGTAGGGAAGTCAGGAAAAAGTAGGCAGGCTTAAGGGCTATTGTCAGCAGGTAGATGTGGGTGGCAAAGTGCAAGGTGGATGGTCTGGAGGGCCCCATATCTGAAAGTGCCATTAGAGAGGGAGGGTGGGTGAGGCAGTGTGGTGTGGGGGAGTAAGGGGTAAGAGTGGGGAAACTGGTGCCAAAAAGTGGAGCTCTAAGGGGTTACAGGTAACCTTCAACTAGGGTAAATGAGGAGGCAGGTACTTAGGAGAGGCAGTCACATTGAGTGGTAGAGGCGAGGAATAGTCTGAGTTGCCTTTTAAAGGGACCAGCGTTGCAGTTGTGTTTCTTTGTTAAGGGTATTGTACCACTGAGGAGCTTTGTGCATGAATGACCTTTGACCCATTGTGGTCTGGCATCTGGGGACCTGGAAAGTTTGATATAGAGCACTGCATGTAAGCTGGGTACTGCTGTTGGCAGTAAGGAGCTTTGCCACTCCTGATGACATGAGCCCGAGAAGAACTTTTTTTGGTTAACAAGCAGGTCTGGTTTTGTATTCTACTAAGAAGTGGTAGGCATCAGGCTTGAGTGTACAGGTCACAGGTGTGTGTTAGGCGGGCAGCACCATTAAAGCATACAGACCTTGTTTAGTGTCACGATATCCTCCAGAGGGCAGTAGGGAAGCAGAGCCATAGATGACTAGACTGTAGTCGGCGATGGAAGTGATGGAGCTGTAGATGGGCAGTTTAAGGGCATCAGTGGTCATGCAATGTTTGTGCTTGCGGAGCAGGCTGATCCGTATGTTGGCGGCATTAGCTACATTGCCAATGTGCTTCTATGTAAGAAAGGAACTGTCCAAGGTGATGCCGAGATATTTAAACTCAGGAACATGTTCAAGTGAAGTCCCCATGTGGTTCTTGATGGTGAGGGACAGAGGTTTATATTTGCATTACAGAATGTCATAACTTAGTTTTGCTGTAGTTCAGGACAAGTTTATGTGAGCTAAACCACTCTTCAACATGCCTGAAATCACACTGCAACTGACTCTGAAGTTGTTTAGAGTCTTGGTTGCTAGTAAACAGTACTGCATCATCCACATAAAGTAATGTTCTCTGTTGGCAGATGCTAGGGAGACTGTTCAAGAAGAGAAAAGAGTTATGTCCCAGTATAGACCCCTGTGTGACACCTGAGATGACTGGTTTTTCATCAGAGGAGATGCCAGCAATCCTAACACATTGGACCCTTCCTCTGAGGTAGCTAGCAGATCAGGGCAGTGCATCCTTGGAAAGCCTGAGAGTGGTCAGTTGCCTGAGTAGGAGTGAGTGGTTAACAGTATCAAAGGCCTTTATCAGGTCAATGAATACTGCCCCCCACAGATTCCTTGGTCCAGGGTGTCATGGATGAATCCAGTAAATTCCAACAGTGCCATGGTGGTACTATGCCTTTTTGGAAGCCATGCTGTTCTGGGCATGGATTTCTGTTTGTCCAACAACTCAACAAGCTGGTTCGAGACTATTCGTTCCAGAGCTTTAGATAAGGGGAGGGTGGAGATGGGCCTGTAATTGGTGTGCAGTGACTTGTCTCCACTTTTGTGCACGAGTGTGATAGCGCCTGTTTCCAGAGTGATGAGAATTGACCCAATCATAGGGAAAGGTTGAAGATCTTTGTCAGGGGTTCAAGGATTTCATCTAGGACTAGTGCAAGCCACTTCAGGTCGAGTAAGTCACCACTGTAGCCAGTTTTGCGAATGGCCTTGCATATATAGGTTCTGGCTAAGTGCACTGGGATCTCTTTGAAAAAGAACTGTGGAGCTGTGTGTACTTGGGACACAGTGTTAAAGGGGCAATTGGTGGTGGGGGCATTGAAAAAATCAGGTGGTAGGACACTGCCAAGGTTGGAGAATGCGTTGTTGAACATATTGGAGATGGTACCTAAGTCTAGCTTAGGTGTTCCGCTTCCATCAATGTTGAGCATGGTGGGTGGTGCCTTAGTATCCTTGCCTGTGAGGTCCTTCAAGTTATTCCAAAATGTTTTCCCATCACCCCAGGAGCTGGAGAATACCTCCCTAAAATATTTGCTTTTAGCCTTCCGTATAGCTCGAGTACATCCATTTCTTGCAGATTTGTATATTTGAATGTCCCCTTGTGCTGATGTGGCTCGAACACAGTGCCAGTTTCAAGTGGTTAGATGAGGTAAATGTGTCTCTTATAAAAGTGCTATGGAAAAACATCTGATTTAGCTCCTATAAAGGCATTGCCCTTTTTGGTGGGTTACTCAATCCATATATGATCACTGCACTTTTCACCATTAGGTTACTCAACCCATATGTTGTCATTTTAAAATCAGTCACACACACACACACGCATGCATGCATGCTATATTCTTTCAAGTAAACGCATTAATGCCAATTAGGGTAACAATGCCACAAAAGTATAGAAATGTGATGTTAGGGTTCCAACTCAATATCCCTCACTCCCCAAGCAGCAAAATGAAAAAAACATTTGGGTTTTGGGTCTGCCGAGTCTTGGTGAAGCAGTAGTAGGGTCTTCCTTGGGGGCTGTCAGCCCTAATACCCACCCCATTCCATGAGCAAATAATGTCACACATGATCTCCTTTCTTCACGCAGGATCCATGGGGAAGGGGGAGCATTAGAGTTGACAGCCCTCAAGGAAGACCCCACCACTGATTTGCCAAGACTCCAGAGACCCAAAACCCTAGGTTTTTTTTTGTTTTGCTGCTTGGGGGATGGGGGGTGTTAGGGCTGGAAACCCCAATGCCACATTTCCTTACTTTTCTGGTGTTAAGTTACCCTAGCTGGTGCATTAATGCATTTTTTTGCAAATAATTTCCTTACTTTTTGAGATATTATAATCATATCCTCACTTCCCTGTGGGAGCGGAGGGCCATCTATGCCCTGCACTCCCATCCCTTCATAGTTGTTTCTGACCTTAAATAAGTGCAATACAATATTTTTCAGAGTCGGACTGCAACAAGTGTAATACAGTTTGTGATGGGATGCATCCTTTTTTGACAATATATGTATATAAAGGTGTCAGCATTACTAATCCATAAAGCCAAATGAGCATGGTAACTGGAGTGGTATCTGGTGGGGGCGGGGGAACTGAAACCTCAAACAGTTTCTAAAGACACGTTCTCATTAGAGATGAGCAACAGCACACACTAGCATTCAGAGAAGAAAAAAACAGCCTCTACATGACTGAAGACTAGAACATGTATTTATGTGCAGTATTTAGAAAACACTGCTGAGAGCCTACAGAGGTCAAAAACTGAAGCAGACTACAAGTTGGATTAAACTGTTGTCCTTTCCAACTGGTTTCTGCCCCCATGAGCCTTCTTTTCCTAATCACCAGGGCCATATTAAGGCATAGGCAACATAGGCATGTGCCTTGGGACCCTGCCTGCCAGAGGGCCTACAGCACTCCCCAACATATATTTACTATACCATGTTACCATAGTTAGGGTTGAGGAGCCATTTCTATGTTAAACCCCAAAACTTTGCACCTTAATAACTTTGCAACCATTTGACAGATTTGGCTGAAATTTGGAATACATGATCAAGAACCATAGGCCTTGGCATCTGCCAGGTTTTGTACCAGTCTGATACACAGCTGCGGAGTTATTAAGCGGGATTTGCGCACGCGTTTACGCTTTTTCTGGAATTCTATGGTCGCTGCGAGCAGGTCACACGTGTTTGAGCGACCAGCCCAAAATCTTCAGGAAGCGGCCTGGGGTCCCTGATGTGCCTTTTGAAGATTTGGTGAAAAATATTAAACAGTTCAAAAGTTATTCAAAAACAATTTCCCATTATAAGTCAATAGGAAAAGTTAACAAAAAGTTCAACACTTTCGCAAATGCATTTTTACTTTCGCAAATGGGCCTGTTACTTTCACAAATCAGCCATTTTGTTTTCAGTTGGTGATTAGAAAAATGCTTGGCATTTAAATTTGGGACCCTCTAGCATCCTAATTATTTTTGTATTCACCTAGTCGGACCCTGAGGATGCTAGCCATGTCTTTATTTTGGGGTAAAACACCCCAGAAATATATTTTCAGATTTCTGGAAAAAGTACTTTCATAAAAGTACTTTCGTGTGCACTGAAGTGTTGCAAATGTTTGCGAAGCTTTCGAAATTGCAACAGTAATTTTCTAGTCTGTGGGAAAATGACAGCAATTCTTTGGTACTGCACTGCAAAAGAACGGTTGGGAGTTTTGGGCTGAAATTTGGAAGGAACGCAGCCGACATCTCACAGATGTGCCTTTCAGTGTTGTATTGAAAAAATATTACACGGCAGCAAAGTTACGTCACTCCAAAGTTGACAGTTTTTCCCATAGGATAACATTACGGTGCCCGATGCATTACAGGAATCATTTGGCACCCTGCTGCAAAATAACGGTTTGGTCTTTTTTCCTGAAATTTGGAGGGAAGACAGCCAATAGCCTACAGATGTGCCTTTCAGTAGTTTGGTGAAAAAATATTACAGGGAGGCAAGTTATGGCACTCTAAACTTCTTTTTTTCCATAGGATAACATTACGGCGTTAAGCTGCGCATTTTCAGGGGCCGATATCTCGAGCGGTGTGAGATCGGACTTTCGTTGGAAAAATACTAAGTACAAAACTAGCCAGAACAGTCATAAATCATACAACTTTTAAATTTTTTTTCTACATCGTACGGTTCCTGAGATATAACCTATTTAGTATTCCAAGTCCTCATTTTCTGCTCCGATACCCATTATTATGCATACATTCTTTGTACTCACTGTCTTTCTCTATTCAGCTTTTGGGGAAAACCAGCCTGTGCGCTTACATTACTGTTACCATTGCCCTTTCCGCTTGCGGTTCCATGCCCGTTTCACTTACCGTTGACATCTCACACCACGTGCGCGTCATCGCTGCCGGTTTCATTTGCGCTTGCGTTTCTGTTATTTTTTGCCATTTGTGTCTACCGTACTATTTCTCTTTCTGTTTCACTTTGCGTCACCATGCCCATTGACATTTACGTTTGCAGGCACCATGTTACTATGTGACAAGACATCACGTGGCACACCGCTCGTCTCACGCCACTGTGTTCACATTATTTCTGTTCTCATTTCGCGCTTATGCCATTTTGTGCACCACTGTTAGCACTTCTGTTTGCGTTGCTGTTCCTGTTACTATGCCATAAGACATCATGTGGTGGGAGTGAAGGGCCCTTTGGGCCCTGCGCTCATTGCTGCATGTCGAGCGCGGGGTTCTATGCAAAGTTATCTTTATGCTGCATTTGCGCTTATGCTTCTCTGTTATTTTGCCATTTGTGTCACAGTACTGTTTCTCTTTCTGTTTCACTTTGTGTCACCATGCCCATTGACATTTCTGTTTGCAGGCACCATGTTACTATGTGACAATACATCACGTGGCAGACTGTTTCCGTCTATGCCACCATGTGCATTGCCCTTTCTGTTGTCATTTGCCCTTGCGTTACCATGTGCGCCACTGTTAGTGCTTCTGTTTGCGTTGCTCTTCCTGTTACTATGCCACAAGACATCATGTGGTGGGAGGCGCCGCATGACATTCACTATTTCTCATTATCATTCTCAAAAGAAGGAAATTAGAGGCAAAAACTCTGTTTAATGCATTAGTTAGGGTTGTTCCACAGTGACAAAGTGAGGAATTCGCTGTTAGGTTGAAAACCCTAACTCAGTCACCCCAGCACCACACACACACAGACACACACACACACACATGCAAGTATGGGGAGGTCCAAGTCAACACAACCGATGACAGACATCCAGCAGCAGGTGACAGAAATAACAAACAATTGTCTAAATGTACTACGAGACATCCCCACCCACCTGACCAGGTACTGCATGCTCAGTGGAGATCAACAGCAAAACTGAGGCCATATGCACCAAGCGTACACATCTCTGATTGCAGCTGCACGCAGCGTACCACACTAGTAGTTGCATGGCCTCACCTACTGATGCCCCACACCACACCACAACTGGTACTGTGCCGTTAGTCAATATAAATGCTGAAGGTGCATGATGACAGTTGTAGAAAGGTTTTAACACTAGTGAGTATACATTAATTAAGAGAAGTACATAAATTAACTACAAGACACTAGCATGCTCAAGATAAAAGTAGTGTTACAGTTAGTATGTGATTTACATAGTAGTACATTTACTGCAACGGTTTACTCAAGATAGAGGGCTGATGTAAGCGTATGGAAAAGCATTGCCTGTTCAAGCTGTAAAATTCGTACTGCCAGTATCAGATGCATTCTTACTGATGAAGGTGTACTGCTGAGGTACATAGTAGACCTTCAGTGTGTTTCAATACTAAAGATGCAGTAAGTATTCTTTGTAAGAAACAGTGTAATTGCATGGATCAGGCCAAGCAATTTCTAAATATCATAGCACTACTGAGCCAACAATGACGTACCTGTACCGGAGATGTATATAGGATAGATTTTCCTGTAGGCACTTACTGAGTATGTTGTACCTGATAAAGACAATCTCATTGCATCTGTGATGACTAACTTATTCAAATAGTAATACATTTACTATTGTTGCAATGAGTGATCTATGCCACTTATGGACACACTGTAATTTTTTAACAGTTGTTTCATACTCAGGCTGTATGCCTAGTGTTTGGGTTTGCCACACTTCTGTCACTGATGCTATCAAAGTGATAACTATGTTAATTGTGGTACAACAGGAATCAAGTAGGTATGGTGTAGATATAAACAGAATGTCTTTTAGTATTGATTTAACTCACAATGGGGTAAGTGTACTAGGACAGCAGGGGTTATTCTCTATCACTGACTCTGTCAGTTATAATCACACTAAGGTTTCAATGACTGTAATGATCAAGTTACACTGTTCATCTTCATGAGTTCATATTCATAGCCATTCTCCAGTAACTAGACAGTGTATGGTGTAACTGGGTGGGACACTGTGTTGCAAAGCTGCTGCAGTGCCTAGCAGAGGAGAGTATCTACTCATAAAGACAATTAAGCAATAAGGCATGACCAACAGTTATGTTAAATGGTCTGTTAATCACCCTGTAGGGGTTTAATGTTGAATGAGGCATAGCCGAGTGCCACATGTCGCTAGACAGTGATAAACTGACCATTAACATAATACCTGGGAGTGGCTTATTGCTATCATAATAAAACTGTTTTTTAAACAACATTAAACCATGTTCATCATATGGTTAGGCTCTACATGTATGTTAATAAAAACTAAACATAAGGCTGTTACAATGTTTACAGTCAATTAGAAAGCTGCATTTCTCAAACCCTTGTTATAATCAGAGATATTATACCTGTACAACTCCTTGGTTTTGCTGAACTCTATTGCTCAGGTGGCCCACCACATGTGGTGTGGTCTGGTGTGGGGCATCGGTAGGTAAGGCCATGCAACTACTAAGTGTGGTGCGTTGTGTGCAGCTGCAATCAGGGGTGTGTACGTTTGGTGTACATGGCCTCAGTTTTGCTGTTGATCTCCACTGAGCATGCAGTACCTGGTCAGGTGGGTGGGGATGTCTCATAGTACATTTAGACAATTGTTTGTTATTTCTGTCATCTGCTGCTGGATGTCTGTCATTGGTTGTGTTGACTTGGTCCTCCCCATACTTGCATATGTGTGTGTGTGTGTCTGTGTGTGTGGTGCTGGGGGGGTGAATTCGGAGTTAGGGTTTTCAACCCTAACAGCGAATTTCCTCACTTTTGTCGCTATGGAACAACCCTAACTAATGCATTAAATGGAGTTTTTTGCCTCTATATATATATATATATATATATACAGTATATATATATATCATTTTCTTCTACCTGAGATGCACTGTTTGTAAATGACTCAACTACTAGGTAACCTGAGCAAGGCAGAGACTGAACTGTGACATGATTCTCACCTAAATGAGCTGGCAGTATAGCCTAGTGGTTAGAGTAACGAGCTTGGTACATGCAGCAGACCAGATCTGGGTTTGATTTTCACAACCTCCACTTGTATACTGTGTGACTCTGAGCAAAAGTCACTTAACCACCCAGTGCTCCCAGGTTACCCCTGAAAACAGGCACTTGTGCCTAGTGGGCCTTATCCAGTTACCAAAGACTAAAATAAAAAAAATTAAAAATGATGAGGTGTTAAGTGTAGCTGATTGCTTCAGAGGCTCTAGGCCAGGCTAACCTGTAAGGTGAGAACATCCCCATTTCCTTTGCTTTGTCTCTCCTCACTTAGAATCTCCACTTATCAAATTGTACTCTTAAATATAAAAGATTAACAGTGCAATTCAATATATTTATATATTTTATATTTAAAGAGCCCCAGAGAGCATTAGGAAAACTTTAAAAAGCAAGATTTATATTCAGCTCCATCACATTTTCTTTATTACTTCATATATATTTAAGTACTTAATTCTCAGTGTTCTTTATGACTGAAAACAGTTGCATGAAAACACGATCCTTATCCAGTAAGTAGTTCATGTTTCAAGTTTATTGCAGGAATAACTTCATTGGGCAGGATCATCCACAAAGAGGTCCTGAGGGCATATACCAGGAACAGATACAAATAAGAGGCAGGCAAAACACATACAGTACTAGCACATCAATAAAATGGGGTAAATAATGTTCAATTAATACATGGCAATATTTACAGAGCAAAACTTTGAGAATGCATTACAGAATATAGAAACTGTCAGACTAGGGAATTATACAGTATTTACCTGACTGCTTCTCTACATATAGCATCACAATCCCGATTTATGATAACACACATATCTTCACAGTAACATATTTTAATGTGACAATTATGATGTCAGGTGTAGATAGGCAGCCAGAGCTAAAAAGGGCAGAGATACTGTATTCTTAAAATACCGTTAATAATAAAATTCAAAATATAAGCTACATCTATGCCCAAATGTTACATTTTTCAAAGTTGTCATAACTGTGTGAAGAACTCTTTAATCTCACTCCTAAAATCATGAGATCCACAATGCAGTTTAATTGTAATGTTCAATTGTACTTTTTTTTTTTTTATTCCCTCACCACTCATTTTGAAGTTCTGGTGCTGATGTAGTTGTTTTCAAGGTGAACCACTAAGTATCATTCCAGAGTCTCATCAATAAATCTTGCCATTATTTGATCCCGCTTGTTATCAATAACACAAATGTACGATCCTGAAATTATTTTTTCCAACAGTCACTCACTTACAACATAATCTCTATAATTCATCATGACTCATTTAGTAAACCACCAGTTTAACTCCTATGCCACTCAGGACCTATGCTGTTTCAGTGATGGGCCCTAACTGATAAAACTCCTAAATCCTGGTTCATATTACCTGACAGGAAAAATAGTTTATTCAATTTTTAATTTATTTAGTTTTTGTTGACCGGGTAAGTGCACTAGACAAATTCTGCCTATTTTTAGGCAAACCCGGGGAGGGGGATACAGATGCATGCCAACTGTCCTTGGACCAGATTAAGCTGTAGGTGGTATTTTTAGTGAATGGGGGGGGGGGAGATTTGGTCAGGGCAGTGGGGAATTTCCTCGACTCGTTTCGAGAAGTGCCATTGGATCTTTAACATCCATCTGAACTACCACCAGAGTAGACAGATGGGACCTTGGTTTATTGTCTCATCTGAAAGATGGCATCTCAGGAGTGCAACATCCCTCTTATGCTGCACTACAGTGTCAGTATTGGGATTTAACCCAAGTGCCTGGTGTGGAGATAGAACCCACAGTCTTCTGCTCTCCCAGCCTCAGAGGTGATATTTACTCACACTGCAAGTTCACGTGCTTCTGTTGGGGGTCAGAAGTGCAAATCAAGACATTTCATACCCAAAACAATATTTGTACCAGGCAAATTAGAAAATTATTTTCTCTGAATAATCAAAACTAAGACCAATATTTTTTCATACTGATATTATTAGTTCAATTTATGTTTAAGCATTTTAGTTAGGTTTTTAGTTATTATGTCACTTTTTGAGCAGTAAAAATATGTTTAAAAATTTCAATATCTGATAGCCATTGACCAAAGAATGTGGTCAGTGAAAGAGCACTGGTGCGGAGGGGGCCACAGATTTCTCCTGGGCCTTGGGCCCCAGGTTGCAGTAATCTAGCCCTGCTAATCTCTTGCTGTGAAGCACCACCACATATAGAACACTTCATGAAAAAAAACTGGGGACCTTAAATGAGAGCAATAAAACAGTTTCCGTTCAAGAAAATCAGCAATAATGGGAGCAAGATTTGCATCAGAATACATCCCAAGACAGTGTGGCTAGATAGATTGATATTTTATTTATAAAAGCACCCATTTCAGGGACTCCTGCCGCTGTACAGTAAAACAAACAGCAATATATATATATATATATATATTATATATACAAACATATTAAATGCCAGCAGATTAGGCCTTACAGTCTATCGAGTCTGCTCAAACCTCAGATCCCTAGTTGGGTACCGAGGCCCTCCCCCCCCTTGTGTTCCAGAAACCCATACTAACATACTAATTGCCAGCAATTATATATCTCTATATCTATACAACTATTCAGCTGGGAGTGGATTTAAAATTCATCTATCTATCCCTTTAAAATAACAATCAATAAAAGCTTGCTGGAACAAATACATTTTTAATACCTTTTCAAGGCTTCTGAAGGATTCTCCTTTGCCTACCTTGCATGCTCCCACTTCTCATCCGGCTATAGCAAAAATGGAATATTTAGATACTCTGTGTATATGCTTAACTAATTCTCCTCTGTATCTCGCCTGTATTCTTTGTCTAATGTTATGTTATATCCATGCCTGCAAACTTTATGTAACTGATGACTGTTTCTCGCTGTCCTAATGTTGTTGTAACCACTGTACTTTACAATGTGAATTTGTATCCACCCATGCATTTCCTGTACTGCTACCATTGTGGCCCGGGTCATGACTGAAAATGGTCCACTGGATCAGTGCACTTACCTGGTTACCAAAAACATAAATAAATAAATAAGCAGGAAAGGAGTTCCACAGGGTAGGTGCCACTTCCGAGAATGCCCTGTCCCCAGAATGCTGCAACCTAACCCTGGGAACTCCAAGGAGGGCTCCCCCAGCAGAACGGAGTGTCCGGGGCAGATGGTAGGGGACAAGGAGATCTTGTAGATAGACAGGTCCCCTTTCATGTAAGGTCTTGCAGGTCAGGAGCCCTACCTTGAAGACAATTCTCCACCTGACCAGCAGACAGTGCAGTCCACAGAGGACTGGGGTGATAGTCTCACACTGTCTCACCCCAGTCATCAGTCTTGTCACCACGTTCTGCACTAACTGTAGCCTGTGGAGGTTGCCTCCAGATAACCCTAGGTACAGGGCATTACAGTAGTCCAGTCTGGAAGTGACAAAAGCATGCACCAGCATGGCCAGGTCCTCAGGTGAGATCAGAGCTCGGATTCGGGCGATATTCAGGAGATGATAAAATCCACTCCTGATAATGGCCGACACCTGAGCATCAAGCATCAGACCGTCATCCAGGATCACACCCAAATCCTTCAACTGTCTAGATGAGGCAAGGGAAACACCCCTTAACACTAGGCCAGGGGGTAACCCCTCACCCCCCTGCCCTAATGACCTGGATCCACTACCAGTACCTCTGTCTTGTCTGGGTTAAATTTAAGCCAGTTTTGAGTCATCCATGAGTGGATCTCATCGAGGCAGTTGTTAAATACAGAGCCAACACCTGGGTATCGGGTGCACAGGACAAGTGCAGCTGGATATCATCTGCATAACAGTGAAAACCCAGCCCCAGCCTCCTGATAATGTCCCCTAATGGTAGCATGTACACCGTGAACAGCAAGGGCGACAAGACCAAACCTTGCAGAACCCCACAGCACAGAAGGTTTGGGCTAGATGAGGCTAACCCCATCATCACCCTTTGCACTCTGCTTATCAGATATGACCTGAACCAGTTGATGACATTACTGAACAGGCCACACCAGAACCACAGGCAGTCAAGTAGCACCTCATGGTCCATGGTGTCAAATGCCACAGAGAGGTCCAGGAGGCCCAAGATGGTACAGTCTCTCTCCTGTCCCCCGCCATTAGGAGATCAATAAGAACCCTCACCAGGGCAGTCTCTGTACTATGCCCTACATAGAATGCAGACTTGAAAGGCTCATAGGTGGAGGAAGAAGCAAGATGTCCCTCAAGCTGTATGGACTCCACCTTCTCAATAACCTTCTCTAAAAATGGGAGGTTTAAGACCAGCCTGCAGTTGCTGAGGCAGTCCAGGTCCAAAGAGGGTTTCTTCAAAATGGGTCTAACCAAGGCTTCTTTCAAGGCCAGTAGAAGACCCCACTCCTCAAAGAACTCCAGATGACCCCAGCAACCACAGGTCCAATCAGGTCCAAACATTCAGCCAAAAGTCGGGTAGGACCTGGGTCCAGATCACATTGGGTTGGCCACAGCTTCAAGATTATTTATGCCACCTCCTCAACCCCAACAAGCTCAAACTCATCCCAGACAGGAGAGTGTTTGAACATGTTTCAGGCCAGACCTGCATCCCCTCTGAGAGGTACTTGAGAGACATCATCCCTGATAGGGCATACCTTGTCAGGGAAGAACACAGACAGCTCCTTGCACCAGTGCTAGAACCTTCTCCCTTGACACAGAGATAAGCAGGATGCAAAAGCCTGTCTACCATGCAGAAGAGCTGAGCTGGACTGTTCCTCACTGAAGCAATCTCTAGACAAATATTCTGTCTTCTTATGGAGATTGCCCTGATAGTCAACATAATGCGACTTCAGGGCCAATTTGTCCTCCAGCAGGCCAGATCTCCTCCAGTACCTTTCTAACCTCTGCCCCATAATCTTTAAACCCAAGAGATCCTCATCATACTAAGGAGGTCTCCAGTAAGCAGACAAGGGGTGAACATGAATGGGTGCAATAGAATCGAAGGCAGCAACAGCCCTATTATAGGCTGCCTGCTTTCTCCGCTATAGCTGCACAAGCTGCCCCAACATCTGATAGGTCCAGCATCACCAATATTCCCATAGAAGAAACTCCTCTTAATGGGTGATACCAGACCATCTCCACAGGGGCGGATCATCTAGGCGGTGCCCTAAGTATGAACCTTACGGTGCTCTGATCAACACTGAGGTCACACATCTAACCCTAAAGAAAATCAAATCCAGTGTCTTGCCACTGAGTGCATAGCTGTTGCTACAGTCTGTGACAGGCCAAGGGCCCCCATGCTCCCCAGAAGATCATTCCCAAAACTCAAGAGCCCACCGTCGACCCAAGCATTGAAGTCCCCCAGAATCAACCACCTGGGAGACTCCAACACCAGGCCAGTGATGAGTTCCTCGATCTCTCGTAAGAGGTCCCCATCTTCACCAGGGGGCTGCTAGAGCAGAAGGACCCTGAAACCTGTACCCACACCACCTTGGGTGGCCACATACTTGAAAGATCACATATGACCTACAGGTAGCACTGTGAGGTTCAGGCCAGATTTAAAACAAGTGCCCCCCCTCGCTCCTGTGATCCTCCCTCAGGTTGTGTATAATAGAGTACCCAGCTAGCACTACCACCTCCAAAATGGGGGGCAGCATTTTCATCCAGTCAGGTCTCCGTGATACAAGCCTGGTTGACTGAGGATTTTAAGTCCACCATTATGGCAGTCCTGTTCCTCATCAATCTAGCATTGTATAACACAACCCGAGTAGGATGATGTGGCGCAGCCGGACCAGCCAGCTGCCCACAATCCATTGCGGAGCCCTTGGGTATGGGAACTAAGCATGGCAACCCCCTCTCAAGTTCCCATTTCACCCCAAGGTGTCTCCTTGGTCTCACCACCCAAATTCCAGACACCCCAGGAGCCACGTGGGTGCCACCACCCCAGACCCCCCCTCTGAGCTATTCCCAAGGCTCTACGCCTCCAGTAGGCCTCAGCTGGGAGTGTTAGAAGCTCAAAAGGATGGAGGCCATGGAGGTAGTCCCCTGAGTAGCACTAGAGCACAAGCTTGGGAACCAGAAGACATAGGTTCAAATCCCAGCATAGGCACTCAGTGACTGAGTGGACCTTGAATAAGTCAATTAATCTCTAGTGCTACCATTCTCTGAGTCATAAAATGGGGCAGAAGCAGGACCATACTATAAAGTAGATCTTGCTTTGCAGTTGGGCAAAATAAAATAAGATAAATAATTAAGCTAAACTATTTGACAGAATATTTATATAATACATATAAGGCATGTGCTTTAAAACAGAAGTATTAGCTTTTATGAAATAATGCATGAATCTAATAATTCATTTATGCTTAATGTGGTTCAAAATTGGCATTCATCTGTATCCCCCTTCCCTGGGTAGTGCCTGAAAATAGGCAGGATTTGTCTAGTGCACTTACCTGGTCAACAAAAACTAAATAAATATATAAATAAATAAAATAAAATTTATTTATTTAGTTGTATCTTTTGCCAGAAAATGTGGCCAATAAAGGCACACTGAACTATAAGTGGCTTTATTCCAAGTGCATCCTGGGGAAATTAGAACAGTTGGACAATATACAAAATAATAGTTCTGTCAAAAAACTATATACTGTACAAAATGCTGTCAGTATCCAAGAATGCAAACTTGAAAATTCAAACATGATTGATAAAAAAAGAACAGTACAGTAGAAAGCATATGTCATACACATTGTACAAGATGGGACTGGAATAACAAGCAGAAAGCATAAGAGGCCACCAATATCAAGACAAGAAAACTTAAAGTAAAAAATTGTTGTGATAAATAAGTATAAACCACTTTTTCTAAAAATTTAAAAAAAGAGTACTGTTCACTGTCTACCACAGGAAGCGCTGAATGATAATGCATTAGCCTTTCTGTAGGTGGAGAACTCAGAGTATATCATTTCTCTAGTGAGTTGGGTTAGTTAGGTACCTGGTGGGCAGCTGGTCTAAAGAGCTGCTTGGCCGCTGCATCCCAGATGGCTGGGACGGTAATCACTCAGGTCTCATCCTGCACCTCAAATGGGACCTCTGGCAATGTATTAATGGTTTTCAGTGCATGATCCTTCATATAGCAGAGACATTATGTAAACACCTTCACGGTAGGCACAGTATGGCAGTTCTGGGCTTCTAGGGTTGTAGACAGTTCTCTGCTTATAGGAGTAACCAGTGAACATGGTGACCATTATTGAGCGACTGCAAAAAGGGTGACTCAATCACGGTGCCTGTGTTCTGGGCTACCTGGCAGGGTAGCAACGGGATATGGGGTAGATGACTACAGCAACAGGATGTATGTGTATATATACCTTCACGGTGGGGGGGAGAGACCATGCCGCATGATGGGTGGAATGGGAGGGAGGATATGTGGGGTGTAGTGCAGTGGTCAGCTGCTGAGCTGGCCATGTGGTGTGGTGGATAAGGTGGCTAGCTGGGGTTGGGAGAGTGCAGGGTTTGGTTCTGGGGCAGGCTTCCGTTTTGCATTGGGCTGTTTTTTGTTTTTTTTTAATAAGTTTTACACCCCCTTGGCGTTGAGAATCCTTAAGTAGTGGGGTACGGAGGGTGAACCCCCCTCACAGGGGTTGCTCTCCTGCATATCATAGAATCCTGTCACTGATTTTGTGGTCACCATGAGTGTACACTGCTGTAGTTTATTTTTGGTGATGTACACTCTCCCAAATGGCGATCGCCATTCAGCGATTGCCTTTCTGACATAGAACCACTTATAGGCAATAAAACCCAACTCTGAGCAGAGGATGAATACTGAGAATATGGCAGTGTGTGGAGAGGTACACAGAAGAAAGTGACATAACATACTAGATTATAAATATGCTTTTTTTCTCTTTTTCTTTTCTTTTTGGTGGCTGGGGACACCAAGACATCTGCCCCTATCTCACCGAATCTCACCCTCCCAGCACAACTTCCATGGCCACTGACCACTAACCACCCTGGCTTGCTCTCACAAGGCAGGGCCACTGAGACACCCCCTGTGGAAACTCATCCAGATTACTGACAGTATCACTGTCACCAGCAGGGCTCCCTGGGTTTGCCCCCCCCCGGTTGGGGCCACAGGGATGAGCCGACTGGTGAAACACTCCTCTTGGTTAGGACTGGGAGGCATGGGGGGAGATAGTGGGACTGGGAGCAGGCATCATGGTAGGATCCCCAACCATTTTGAGATGCTGCTCCCCGGGAGTGGGCTATGCAATAATGTACTATGCCTGCCCTGCCCCCCCATAATTGATGGCGCTGGCCACAGAGGAAACCCCATCCTCTGCCAGGTGTCTGTAGAGCACTGGTCACTCTTCCCCCTCCCTTGGAGAAGGAGAGCCATCCAGAGGATACTCAGTCCTTCTCCCCTAGGTGGGCCATCCAACTCTCGAGTCCATCCCTGAACCCTGGATTTCGGTGCCGCAAGAGGATGCCTTGCCATTGTGCAGGCAGGCTGGCTGTAAAGGTGCTTTTTTAATTGTTCAAACTACAACATTTGTTGTGCTTCCCGCATTTCAACAGACAGCTTCATAGCCAATCTACAAGAGGTTTCCTTTTTTGTCTAGTAGGGCACAGGTTGGGATTTTGACGGATTGGGGACTGCTGCGGGATGCCCAGTACACTTCCCAGATTTTACTGCCCTTCACACAGAAGTGGTAGCCAATGAAGGTGGTTCCAAAATCTATGGCAATGCCCAGTGGGCTGTCCTTAACTGGTCGGGGCCTGATGTGTAGGTGATATGCTTTCATCAGCTCCTGACCAATACTGGCCATGATTTCACTGGATCAGGCAGTCTGGCAGCATGGATTGTGATGATCAGATAGGCATTGTACTGGATCAAGCAATCCAGGCAGTCATACTAACATACTAACATACTAAAATGCCAGCAGAATAGGCCTAAGGGTCTCTCTGAGTCTGCTTGATTTTCAGCACCGCACTGAGGGCCGATTTTGGAGTCCCCACTCCCCTTGGGTTATACTGTCCCCAGTCCCAGATGTTCCACCTGTATTGTACCTGGTCAGATTACCCTCCCCTGTACCTGTCCCATCCCTCTTAAACTCGTCCACAGTCTCCATCTCTACCAGCTCCCTGGGTAGTGCATTCCATGGCTGTACCACCCTTTCAGCGAAAAAACATCTCCTCCTCTCCCCTCTGAGCCTGCTGCTTCCAGCTTACACCCATGACCTCTTGTTGCCCCACCCTCCTTCCTTTGGAGCATCCTGACTGGGCCTCCTTTATTGATCCCTTTCATGTACATAAAGAACTCTATCGTGTCCTCCTGTCCCTCCTCTTCTCCAGGGTGTACATGTCGAGCTCTTTGATCCTCTCCACATAGGTCCTCTCCCCCTGGCCCCAGATCATTTTGGTTGCCCACCTTTGGACCCTCTGTAGGAGTGTAATGTCCCCCTTTAAATGTGGTCTCCAAAATTGTACACAATACTCGAGGTGTGGTCTAACCAAGCAGTTGTACAGTGGCAGGATCACTTCCGCCTTTCTGGAGGTAATCCCCCTGGCAATGCATCCCAGCATCCTATTTGCCCTTGCTGCTGCCCTTCTACAGGTCTCCAAGTTGTTCATTTTGACATCTACCACTACCCCCAGGTCCCTCTTACCCTCCGTGACCTGAATCATGTCTTCTCCCAGGGTATACCCCATGCCTGGATTTCTGACTCCCAGTCAGACTGAGGTTGATCTGCACTGCAATTGGAGCTGGACCAGATACAGATATCTAGTCAGGGTCGAGCTGATCCTGTAACACTATGCCTGAGAAAGCAGGTCAATCCACTTTGGGTAGATGAGAGCTGTACTGGGATGGCTTATTAAGGTTTGACACAATATTTGCCAGGCTGTGACTGATGGTCTGGTTCTACTTAATATGAGCAGGGCTGTGACTGACAATCAGTTCTGACCTGACATGAGCTGGTTGGGACTGACGGTCATGTCTGACCCAATATGACCAGGGCCAATTTTTATTAGAGCTCAGTGCATGCAGGATGTTCATCTCCCTCCTCCTTTGACAGTATCAGGTGTCACCCAATTTTATGTATTTGTCACAAATCTTTGTCCACCACCATCATAAGGAAACACTATTATACCCATGCCAGGGGACCGAGACATTTAATAGAGGAAGTGGGAGCCGGCCAATCTGCAGTGTTCATGCATAACCATGAGATGCCAAATAGATCCTTCTTCAAGAAGCTGAAGGAATCTGCATATGAACATATGAAATTGTCAGTAGAAACAGGCCTCCCAGTCTATCAAGTCTGCTCAAGTGTGCAGTTAGCACCTCATCTTGAAGCTGCCCCTCCTGCCCCCATCTTCCCAGTATCCCTTCCCCTGTTGCAACCCCTCTTGAAGCTGCCCACCATCTTACAGGACACTATCTCTTCTGGTAAGGTGTTCCATTTTTTCCACCACTCTTTCAGTGAAAAAATGTCTCCTCATCTTCCTCCTGAATCTTCCCCCTCCAATCACAGTTCATGCCCTCTCATGTCCCTTCCCCTTCTCATCTGGAAAATCCCTTCTGTGTTAGTCTTGTTTATCCCCCTCAGATACTTAAAGCTCTCAATCATACCCCCCGTTCCTCCTCTCCTACATCAACCAAGTTCCTTTACAGGATCCACAGGTTGTGTACAGAGCTCAGTCAGGTTAACATTTCAAGCCTAACATTTAACCTCAGCACTGGCCTTTAAAATGCAGATCAAATGGCCATCATGCATGGAACAGATTTTTTAAGAATCACAAATTTAAGAAAAGTGTGTACAGTATGTTTAGTATTTAGGATTGTTTCTATCCAAGTAGTTTAAATGTTTAACAGTTTGTATGCCCAGAAATACAAATGGTGCCTGCCACCAGCTCCAGAACCTATTTTGGCATTAGTGGAGGAATTCAGGCTTACATAATATTGTATAAATAAATATTTACAGATATACTGCATATGCATAATCAAATTTATTGATTTTAAACTGAAAAACAAGCCATCATTTACTAATCTTATTAGACTTTTTCATATTTTTCAAAACAGCTGGCATTTCTTTCAAAAATAGCTATCTTCCCATCAGCCATCAATGATACTAGAATAAATAATATCATGTTTTAAGCCATAATGTTTTCATAAAGTTAGTCACTGTGGAAGAGGCTTCTTGGAGGGTAGGTGGGCACTAGACACCAAGGAAATGGTGGCACTCTGCTTTCACTGTAGCCCGCAGCACAAACTCCAGCTGTGGCTGCAGAAGTCCAGAAAGTCCCGTTGTTCTCATATAGAAAGCATGGGCCCATGGCTCCTCTCACAAAGCGGGGCACCAGAGATTTTTGGTCCTCAGAAAAAGGTATTTCTGACAACTTTTTAAAAAAACAAAAAACAGAATCTAGCTAATCTGTTCCTGTTTACCTAGGTTCAGGTGTTTAAAAAAATTGCATAATTTGTATCTATTATATATGTAAACAGTAAAAACAGAATAGCAGCCATCTTGACTGTTTTTTTCCACCACGACAAGAGCATCATACAAATAACCACTCACTATATGTTGTTTTACCTTTTGTGATTGTTTTTTTTTTTACTATTCACAAAAAAATCTTTATAAATATTATAACTTAAAATGAGACTTGCCAAAGGCACACCCTTAGCATTGGTCCCTTCTACTCTGAAAATTTCATGAAAAAATTCCCTGATCTAGGCTGTAGATGAGAGAAAAAAAATCCCTCTGTTAAGTATAGGACAAAGTGTTTTTCTGTTTTAACAGAAGAGACACATTAAGCTGTAGCACAAAGAAGTTAAATGACTTATTTAGGGCCACACAGTATGCAAGTGGGGGCTGTGGGATTCAAACCCAAGTCTCCAGATTTGCAGCTCAGAGCCTTAAACCACTGTGCTATACTGCCTCCTTTTTGATAGTCTGTGTCTCAAAACAGCACAAGGCACCATCAAAAACATTTCCACATCTTGAGATTCTGGCAGCCTGATCATGCATGCTGAATTTTGGACTATTTCATCAAAGAATGCCAAACTTATTAAGGTACAAAAACAGGGTTTAACATTAAACAGGCTACTTAACCTAACTATAGGGGTGCTACCGTGCTCCATAATAAAGTCCATTAACGTACCAGTTAGGATTCAACCTAATGCAACAAACACATGGAAATTTGTTGTTGGGGTTTCCAACCAAACTCCCCACTCCCAAGCAGCAAAGGAAAAACATTAGGGTTTTGGGTCTCATGACCTATCTGAAGCACAAGGTACAGTTCAAAGTCAGTGCCTCATAGTGATACACTCTTCAAAGACTGAGCATCATGTGTTGCCACATGTTTCCAACAAAATCTGTTGTAGCCGTCTTCATGTCTGACCTTGTTTGTTCAGGAGAGGGGGTGAGCATTAGGGTTGACAACCCCAAGGAAGTCTCCCCCACTGATTCACCCAGACTTTTGCATTAAGTTGAACCTTAACCATTGCATTAAGGCAGTTTTTTGCAAACAAAAATGTCTTTCTTTTTGAGATAGTGAATGTGTATCCTTATTCATACTGGTCCCAAAGGAACTTGCATGAACAGATGCAGATGCACAGAACTCTCTGGGCCTTGTGCTAAGGGAATACTCTGGGTGGAGTGCGTGGGGTATGGGGAGGTCAGATTGTATATTGTAAATATAAATCTGATGTGTGATCGCCACTCTGTATGTAAGTACTTAATTACTTGCTGACACTGCCTTGCAACCACATGATTATTATTGTATACTGTTTTAGCATACTAGTGATCCTGTAAACTGTGACTTTATTGCTTCTGTAATTGTTTATGCTTTGTAACTGCGACTTTATTGCTTCTGTAGTTGTTTATGTTTTTTAGCCCACTTCCCCTATTTCCCCAGGTCACACCTGGAAATGAGCCTTGACTCAGCGTGCTTTTTCCAGTTACCAAATGTTTAAATAAATAAATAAATAACTATGGAACTGCAGGACCCTGCTTGCCCTGCACTTCTGCGCAGTGACAGATGTCAAAATTACCAAAGTTGTATGTGCATTGAAAATGTCACTATACCTTCATGTCTTTGTTGGTTTTTAATATTTTGCCCAAAAATTCCAACATAGCCTTCTTATGAGCCCACCTCACAGAGCTGGTAGGTGAAAATTTTCAAATGCGGTGAAAGTGTAATTTCCTGCTACAAGTGCAGAAACATGTTTTGATCATGATCTGAAATATGACAGCTGTCACGTTCATGAGGTGGTGTAAAAAATGGCCATGTTGACAATCTGGGGCCAAAATACTGAAAATTATCAAAATTCTGAAGGTGCATTGAAAATTTTAACATACAATTATAACTTTGTTTTATTTTTTATATTTTATCCTAAATTTTTAACATAGCATTCTTTTTACCCTATCTCATGAACAAGATGGAGAAAATGTTCATATCCTGCCCAAAAGGTGATTTTGCATAGTGGCTACAAATTCACCTCTCAGTGTGCATTTGAATAATTTCACTGCCCATGTTCATGATGTGAGATCCCAAAAAGCCATGTTAAAATTTGGTGGAAAATAAAAAAAATTGACAAAGTTATGAGTAAGCGTTCAAACCACATTGAAGTACACTAAACCAAACATACCTTATTTATTCATATTGCAGTCGCTGGTTCTTGCAGCAAAACTGTTTTCAATCTGAGAGTGAATCTATGTTGTGGGACATGTTCAGGTGACTAAGGGTATGTGGGGGGGCAGGTGCTGAGTGGGGGATCAGGGTGGAGTGCATGGAGGTCTGGGGAGGTCAGATTGCTGATGGTCCATTTTCTTTTTTACAGGCTAAACTTAAAAAAAGTTTAATGAGGGATGGTTTTCCTTGTTTTAGTGGGACCCAAGCCAACACTGGTGATTAAGCACCCAGTGTCAGAATGATCTTCGGTGGCACTGGGGGTGGGCCCACCAGTGCCACCAGGTATATTATGGAAAGGAGGATGTGCAACCCAGAGAGGAAGGGGCAAAAGAAGCAGAACCAAGGTGGGCACCCTGGACAACTTATATATTTTTTAAATATGGAATAAAAGCTAAAAACATTGTGGGGGCATGTAGCCTGGAGGGAGGGGGAAGAAAGAAGAAGTATCAGGGGTGGGCACCAGCTTCTCTTAAAAAATGTATTATACAGGTGTGGTAGCACCTGTATTTTAGGGTTAAGTAAGCACTTTAATGTTAAACCCCAGTGTTTGCACCTTAATAACTTTGCCCCCATTCAACTGATTTATATAAAATTTTGAAGCACATAGATGGTGCCAGGATCTCAGGATCCTGAAAATTGTGTGGCAGTCAGTGCACTAGGGACAAAGTTACAGTGGGACAAACCCCCCAAAAGTCACCAAAATAAGACCTTTTTTGGCTAAACTATAACTAAAAACTAGAAGGATCTGAAATGAGGAACTGGCAGGTTTGTTATAGTTTAACCAAAGGTGTGTGCTTTTGTTTTTATTTCCCAGAGTTAAGTAGTTTTAAAATTATTTAAGAATAAACATTCCATTTGTGAGCATATGCAGGTTTAACTGTCAACATTCTAAAGATAACTGAATTTTTGAAACATTAAGTCATGCTGTCTTATTACATGCAGTAGATGCTGTCATTTATCAGCTGGGAGCGGCCAGCTCCCTGTCAGCATGTGCCCTGCTGCTGTTTGCATTCAGCAGGGATTTGGCTATATGTCAGTGTCTAGCCCATCTCCTGTCGTATGTGCTATGCATCACTTTGTTTATGTTTTCCAGCAACAACCACCATTTGCCACTTTAGCAGCTTTATTTATTTTTTTGAACTGGACACCGGGGTGCCTAATACATGGTGCCAGTTAATTATTATTAAGATAGTCTGACCCGGGCTGCCCACCCCAGTGTTGGTTATTTCTCCCTCCCCACTGTATGGTTCCTCCCCACAAACCTGTTATGTGAAGTTGCTGACACTAGGGTGCCCAATCCCCAGTGTCTGTGTACACAACCTCTCCCCTCAGTCCAGCTGTCTGGGACACCGGATTGCCCATCCCAGTGCCCCCATGTATCATGCCAACACTGGGGTGCCCAATCCTGTGACATATTTGTTGTTGTTGTTGTTAAAACCTGAAATAAAGAAAATGGTCCCTAGCTATCTGATGCCATTCAAACTCCCCATCCTGACCCTCCTACTCAGCACCCATCACCCCACCCCCTTACCCTACACTTATCCTGGTGGCCCTGCCTTGTTCAGGCAGGGTCACCCAGCACACTGGTGAGGTACTATCCCCATTATAGTTGACCTCTGCTGCCCCCTCCCACAACATCCCTCCCTCCCTCAACACCCCTCTTTTGCATCACTATATATAAATAACTCTCATTGTCTGTAACCTGTGTCCTACCACTAGGGCTGTCCACTACCCTGCACAGGTAGGGATAATAGGACACTGTTGAATTTCAACTCCCCTACCCCCCTTGGATACCCCCATCTACAATACCTCTCTCTTATCACCATGCCACACTCTAGCCACACTCTACCGCTCCTCACCTCCTAACCCCTTTCCAGTTAACATAGCCTAACACCGCCTACTCTACACTCAGTTAAGCACTTATTACCTACCCTGTACCCTCTTATATGTACTTTAGTTCACCCTGTCATGTCTGTTTGCCTCGCAAATCGGTTCTGCCTGCATCTCTGTAAATTTCCTTTCCTTCTTCCATTCTGCCCTCTGCAATTTTCATTCCCTCCTTCCATTCTTCCTCTCTTTACTCCAATCACTGTAAGTCTTGAATATCTATGTTACACTAATGGCTACCAATTACTATTGTGTCACCTTACCATCTAGTGCTACATACTGCTGCCAAGCTGTTATACGTACTCCGGTGTTATCAGCTGTCACCAACTGTTGTCAAATTGCTTTATGTGTCTTCATATCTACTATAGTTAACTGTTGCATTGTTAGCCAATGCGATCCACCTGTAATCCCTCCTGCTCTCATTGTATGCAAGTAAGCTAATTGTATTCCAACATTGTAACATTTCTCTGTATTCTATACCATTGTTCCCTACCCCCCAGGTTGCACCAGGAGATGAGCAACTTGTTGCTCAGCATGCCTTCCTGGTGAAACATTTCAATAAATAAATAAATAAAATTATCCAGATAAGGTCCAGCACCGTAATCCTCTCCAGACTGGAGACACATCTTTTCTCTCCTACACCAGACTGGGAACTGAAAACTGGTAAGTGCCATATAATGTATTTCAATATGTTTTGAACTTATCTACATAACTTGGGCCATTTTCCATATTTGTTCACCAGATTTTCAACATGGACTTTTTGGAACCCTCCCTCATGAACACTGATGGTGAAATTATGTTAATCTGCCCTGGGAGGTGATTTCAAAGAGGCTGTGTAAAATCAACTTTATGGCCGGGTTTACAGAATTTTTGCTGCCATTGTTCAAGAGGTGGTGTCCCAAAAAGGCCATGTTGAAATTTAGGCAAAAAATATGGAAAAACGACCAGGTTATGAGCTTGAACTGAAATATGTATACACACAACCATAACTTTGTAAATGTAAGGATGGCTAGGTGAGCCCTACTAATAAGAGTATCTACCTGTGATAATCAGATAGTGCAATGAGCAGCAATGTTTAAAGAGTTTCGACTAGGTGCCAGAAAGACAAAACATTCATTGTAATACCGTCAACTGACTTAGCAAAGGAGAAAATGAAAATGTTGCCATTAAGCAACAGTTATCAAAACCTAACCCAGCTGCAGGAGGCGGAGCAACACCCTGCAAAAACATCAAACTATATATACATTCAGGTAGTAGAATACTAGCTAATCTGATTGACATTGACACAGGTTTGGAGGCCACAAGTTCAAGCCATAAATGTACAAAAAAACCTAAAATCCTGGTATTCTTACCTAATTTGGTGACCTGAAGCTTGGAATTAGGGCTTGTGCTTGTAGTCTCTGTGATGCACATAAAGGAACTAGGCTCAGATATCCAAAATGGGAGACTAGGGGATCAGGTTTTGAAATATCTTTTCACATGAGCATCTTTAGCCTATCAGGAGGACATAACCCATTTGGTAATGGTCGGGGATGTTATAAGATGAATCAATATGCAATTGGAATTTATAGGTTTGACATTTCTACATAGTCACTGTAAGTGAACTGCTGTCTTTTCTTCTTGGTAAACACATTTGGGCCTATAGATCATTGCCTCCAATTTGGATTCACTGAAGCAGCATCTAGTTACCATGTTGTACTTGTGTAACTCAAAATGACAGAATGAAGGTTCAGGTTTAGAGTTGACATGTTTTACTGAATGTCTAGTAATGATGGAAACTAGTACTTTGCAGTCACTGAGGTACTTATGCAATATACAGTGCCTTCAGAAAGTATTCACCCCCCTTGGATTTTGTCACATTTTGTTGTGTTACTACCAGAATTTTTAATGCATTGAAATTATTTTTCCCCTTGATTCACACAGCATACTCAACAATTTAAAGGGGCAAAAATATTTATATTGTGTAACAAAATTTATGAAACATTAAAAACTGAAATATCTTGTTTACTTAAGTATTCACCCCCCTGAGTCAATACTTTGTAGAAGTGCCTTTGGCAGCAATTACAGCTTTGAGTCTTCTTGGGTATGTCTGTATCAGCTTTGCACATCTGGATTTGGGGATTTTCGCCCATTCTTACTTGCAGATTTGCTCAAGCTCTGTCAAGTTGGATGGGGAGCGTAGGTGAACCACAATCTTTAAGTCTTTCCGCAGATGCTCAATGGATTCAAGTCTGGGCTTTGGCTGGGCCACTCAAGAACATTCACCTTCTTGTTCTGAAGCCACTCCAGTGTTGCTTTGGCTGTATGCTTGGGGCGTTGTCCTGTTGGAACGTAAATCTTCGCCAGTCCAAGGTCTATTGCAGACTGATGCAGGTTCTCCTCAAGAATGTTCCTGTATTTGGCTCCATTCATTGTTCCTCTATCCTGACAAGTGCCCCAGTTCTTGCCACTGAAAAGCATCCCCATAACATGATGGTGTTACATGGGTGATGAGCTGTGTTCGTTTGCGCCAGGCATAGCGTTTTGCATTCAGGCCAAAGAGTTCAATTTTTGTTTCTTCAGACCAGATATTTTTGCCACATGGTCTCAGAGTCTGCCACGTGCCTTCTTGAAAACTCCAGGCATGCTATTATGTGGCTTTTCTCAGGAGTGGCTCCGCTCAGCCACTCTCCCAAAGAGGCTTCTGTGAAGTGCTGCAGAGATTGTTGTCCTCTGGACAGGTTCTCCCATCTCAGCCATGGAACTCTGTAGTTCTGTCAGGGTGGTCATTAGGTTCTTGGTCACTTCCTGACCAAGGTCCTACTGCCAGTTGCTCAGCTTGGGAAGATGGCCTGCTCTAGGAAGAGTCTGGGTGGTTCCATAATCTTTCCATTTCCTAATGATGGACTTGACTGTGCTCCTGGGAACTTTCAACACCCTAGAAATGTTTTTATACCCCTTCCCAGATCTATGCCTCCTCACAATTCTATCACGGAGTTCTACGGACAGCTCCTTGGTCTTCATGGTAGAGTTTCTGCTCTGATATGCACTGTCAACAGTGGGACCTTATATAGACAGGTGTATTTCTTCTGAAATCATGTCAACCATTTGAACAGACCACAGGTGGACTCCATTCAAGTTTTAGAGTGATCTCACAAGGAAATTGGATGCACCTGAGCTCAATTTGTAGTGTCATAGCAAAGGGGGTGAATGCTTATCAGATCAAGACATTTCAGGTTTTTATTTTAAATTACATGTACAAAAAATTCCAGAAGTTTTGTTCCACTTTGACATTATAGAGTAATTTGTGTAGATACGTGACAAAAAAATCCCATATAAATGTATTTTAATTTGAGTTTGCAACATCACAAAATGTGACAAAATCCAAGTGGGGCGAATACTTTCTGAAGGCACTGTATGTTTGACCTTAGAAGGTAGTATAGCACTGTGGTTTAGGGAACTGAGCTGTAAACCTTGAGGCCTGGGTTTGACTCCAGCCCCCACTTGCATACTGTGTGATTCTGAGCAAGCCACTTAACTTCCTTGTGCTTCCAGGTCACGCCTGAAATAATCTTTTGGCTTAGTGCATCTTTCCTGGTTAAACAATTTCTGCTTCCTCTTCCTTTCCCTTTCAAACTTTCTGTCCTCTTAGCAAATGTTTGTGTTGTTTAGCCTTCTTTTCAATTTGAGTAGCCCAGGGCTAGTAGATGTTGGCTTGCAATATTTTTTTAACTACATCTCAGTGGGACTATAGATCAAATATAAATTCCTTTAAAGAATTAAACCCACCTCCTTGTTTAAAGATATAGGTTCATAAACATATGGCCATGCACTAGCCATGGTAGTCAAGGACCAGTATTACATCATGTCAATTTTTGATTTAGATGTTGTTAGGGAATTTATGAACTGTGGTGTCCTGGATTATTTATACATAATAACACATAAGTAAGACTAACAATACATAGTTATGAATTTTCATGTATCTCTAATATGATTTGCATTTTCTCTCTATTTTCCAGATATGGTATGCTTTGGGTCAGCACGAGAATCCAGAAATCAGTGGTCAGTCTGTTTTAGCCACTTTTTGTCTAAATATAATCAGAGGTCATTGCAGATAGATTTAAATTTTTCTTCATGATATATTGCACTTATTTTCGGAAAGCAGCACGCAGTCTGTTTGTACATATTTTTTGTTTGTTTGTTAGTTATTTAACTAGGACTAGTGCATTAAGCTGAAAGCTTCTTTACAGGTGCAACCTGGGAGCACAGGGAAGTTAAGTGACTTGCTTAGGGTCACACAGTATACAAGTGGAAGCTGTGGGGTTCAAACCCAGGTCTGGTCTGCTGGATGTCACCAGATTAGCAGCTCAGAGCCTTAAACCACTGCTATACTGCCTCACATTTGTAAATAATAAAGGCATGTTTTGAAAAGGTTTTTAAAATTAAGAAATTTAACTTATTCACTACAGCACTGTGTCACTTTTTTGATGTTTTAACCTTTGGTCTTAACCATCATTGGGTCTTTGATGACATAATAGAAATGAGACCATTAAACAACTTGTAGGCTTAGAAATATCAGTCTTTGAAAAAGGATTCACATCCAAAATGTGGCAGGCAGTCTTTTTAAACTGTTTTTTTGGCACTTGCAATTAAAGTAACACCTTCAGCATGAATATTTGGAGCAACGTTTTTCTTCAGCTCTGTGGGTAGTGAGTGCTCAACTTTTGTGTTTTCTACTTCTTCTATTGGGGAATATTTTAATTATATTAAATTAGGATGCCAAAGAAGAAAGTAGAATAAGAATTAAATTGATGTCTTGAATACTGTGCATAATTTGAAACTGAATTAATAGGAGAATAAATGAAGGCAGAGTTTTAACGAGACTATGCAACTCATTACATTCCTGTAGCATGATGACTAACCTCAAAGGTGTCACAGAGTTGTAGTCATATGACTAAAGGGCCCTTGTGTCAGACAGAGGTCCCACTCAGACAAGCAAAGAGGCCCAGTTCTCATGGAAATAGAGGAAATGGAGCCCCATAAGGACTGAAGATGCTGCCACAGTAAAGATGCCATACCTCATACCTGTGAGAAGCTTTAAATTTAGGTGGGTGTCACAGACTTGCATTCATATAACTGCAGTCATATAATCAATGGCACCCCCAGGTCTGAGTGGCCCAACCCTGATCAACAACTGAGACACGAGGTCTCACTAAAGGAAAGGAAGTAGCTAAAACCAGGCATTGCCATGGGCAGGTGAAGTGGAGTGGAAAATCAAAGGGTCAAGCAGTATAAAACAAGATGCCAAATGGTTCCTGGATTTGATGCATGAAGTAAATTACAGAGTTGCAGTTATATGACTAAAGGGATCCAGCAGAAAATACCCTACCCCTGAAATGTTGTACTTGGACTAAAGGGACAAGGTGGCTACAACTTAGGTTATAGGGAAACCTGGGCTAGCTCTAATGATGACAGCACCAACTAGAAATATGACTACTGTTATGCCCTATAAGGTAGGCCATGATTCTATGCCTGGTTCAAACTAGACCCTAAACTAACCCAGGAAGAGTGGTAGATGCACTGTAAGTGAAAGAAGCACTGAGGAAAGGAAGAAATTGTGTGTTGCAGTATGAAATGATAGATGGGTGAATGTACTGACCCTTGAGGGGCAAGTATAAGGCTGAATGCCCTGACATGGAGGATATACAGTATGTGTTATGTGAAGTGATGGAATGTATGTTGGGTCATTTTTTTATGTGAATGAATAGACTTAAAATGGCTGATGCAGGTGCAGCCATTGTATCACCTTTGAAAACAAGACTGTCATAGAGGCATATTTCAGGAAGCATAGGCAAGCCAGGAGAAGCTATAAAATTTGCAAGTAGCATTTCATTATTATCAATAACAATAAAATAAAATTGTGCAGGATATCTCAATACAGGCAGTTCAAACAAAGTTCATCTGAGAGCCTCTTTAAAATCTCCAGTGCTCTCTGTCACTAAACAAAACATTGCTCTCATTTTATAAGTTGTTTTCCTCTGGCATTTAAATTCTTCATCTTGTTCTTGTAAATTACCACACCTGTGTTCTACAAAATGTATTAAGACTTTATCCATTTCTTTCCTATGAGCAGCCCGAAGAGTACATTAGTCTTCTTAAAAGGTGCAACCAATGAAGTCATCTTGTCCCAATGCTGATTTCCTGCTGATAATTCCAGAAACAAGTACAGTAGAAGCCGCTTAAAGAGGACACCTCCGTGGATGCCCTATTGACCCCTTTAAGCAGCCATCCCATTTATCAGAAGCAGCCTTTTTTTCCATTGCAACCAGAAAAAAACTTTGCTCATGACACACACACACACACACACACACACACACACACGTTACAGTAACAAACAAAACAGAGAAAACAAACAAAACATCAAGAAGTACTGGATACAAGTACTTTTATGATTACAGCTCCTTTTGTAAAAGTGTATTTGGTTTGGTTCTTTATTTAATTGGTGAAAGCAACACACTGAACTTTAATTAAAATCACTTAGCTTCTCGCCTAGCTTCAGCCATTTCTTTGGTGAAATCAGCAGCGATTTCTTCCCTTGTTCCACTGCCAAAAAAGTCAGTAATTCTGGTCTGCTTGCAGGAGAACACAATCTGTTTTAAAATGAATCCCTCCAGCTCAAATACACTCTCTAGGTGTTCATGGTTGTTGCTGTGAATACACCAGTCTGTCAGGGCAGTGGCATGTTCCCTTGCTTCCGCACTGCTGATTTACTGTGGCACAGGGTTATAGTCAGCATCCTCAGTGACTGGCTGTTCTCTGCTGTTCTCTGCTATGGATGCACAGATGTCAGGAACTGTCAGCTCACCATCAGTCTCCTCACTCCTGTCAACATCCCATAAAATCCTCAAATTTGGATTTGGACAAGTTGGTGGGGCATTCCACATACTCGGGGGGGGGGGTCAACGGAGCTGGCAGTGTTAGTGTCATTGGTAAGGTCAGTGCCATCAGCCCCTTGATAAAACCCTGCTTTGTGGAAGCAGTTCACCAGTGTTGCTTATTTGACAGTGGCCCACACCTTAGCCAACATCAGAATGGAATCAAAGTGGGTTAGTGTGTTGGCAATTTCATTCTACAAGGGTTGAACCACTGTTAATTAGCCCTACAACTCTTGTGAAAACAGGAGCTATTTTCTAGCCTTCTCTTCTAAAATTGGTCTGGCCAGACAAGCACCTTTGTGGACTGCATGGTTAAACCATGTCAGCAGCCCATTCTCCACCATTGTGTTTTCCCCTCTCTTTTGCTTGCGATTGGGGTTGCTGTTAGGCTGCATTCAGCAAGCAGTTGACTTTGTTTAAACTTATTCTGCCCACCTGGCTCTTAGATATGGATAACTCCTTAGCAACTTCTGAGAGAGAGAGAGGAGTTGGGCAGCTGTAAAGCCTCAATAACTTTTATTTTCTCACTCAGTAGGAGGGTGGATCTTTTGTTGTTGTTTGTAAATGCCATCTTGCAAACCAAACACACTCCAGAGAGATGCTAAGCAGGTAGGAATGTGAAACAACTTAAATGAAGGGCACTTAACAAGCACGTAAAGAGGCATGATGACATTTCCATCACCTTTTCCTACACCTGTGACTAAATAATCATCCCAATTAAGAAACAGGACTGTCTCAATTAAACAGAAGCTGGTCCCATTGAATAACATTAGCCAAAATCAGTGCCCAGAGTTGCCCCAATTAAGCGGACATCCCCTTTAACTGTATCCTTTAAGTGGCTTCTACTGAATATGGAGGTCAAAATGCACCTCAAGGCTAACCCCTTCTGTTTCAGATAAACTCAAATAGCTGTCTGTAATCATTTCAACAATATACAGTAACTGTACACATTCGTAATCCAAGGGATCTCACTTTCACATAAAGATGCACATGTATTTTTTTAACTACAGATGAGCAGAGGGAAAAAGAAGGAAATCAAACAACAAGTGAAGGAAGGGAGAAAACAGGAAGAAATTGTGGGACTGTCAGAGTGGCCAGTTTCTAGGTGGCACAAGGAAAACTTGATTGCACAATCAGACAGGCAAATTATAGACAAGTGACAGAATAGGAGAAGACAGAATAGATCCTGGCTTTTAACTCTCTCTGTTTCGTCATCAATTGGATAGGGTCTTAATCCAACTCTGGCACAAAGACCCATACATAGAAAAGCAGTACCTGAACCCTTGGGGCAAAACCCATTTAAACTCTTGAGGGTGCCCAAGCAATAACACAATGGCCTGAGGTGGACTGGTATAACTGAAATGAAGGTAATGACTGAATGACTGATTGTATAAACAAGCTGTTACACAAACAACATACTGTAGGTGATGAGTCCCTAGGACAGTATCAGAAAGACTGACTTGAAGAACTGTGTCCAGTTGAAAGGAGGGAATAAAGCCCCCAAAAGGCATAAAGGGTGAAGTGTGGCCACAACACTCCAAGGACAAAAACAACAGCTGTGGTGGGAGGGCAAGAGGTGGATGCCAGGAGATTATGTCCATCCACAGGGTAGCATGGGCAGGCAGAGAAAGCAAAATTATAGAGGATGGCAAAGGCAGACAGAGCTGAGGAGGAGATTGAGGCTGTAAGAGCTAGGGTGCTGTCAGAAGTCACGGAGGTAATACAGGTGCCTGAGGCTAGAAAGACAGCAGGTCACTCCATATAACAGTCAGATGTCAGAGAGCAGAGTAAGAAGCACATGGCCACAGTCACGGCAGCAACAGTCATCAGAGAAAGCCAGGCAGCAGGATGCAACATGCAGCAGGAACAGGTGCCAAGAACAGAATACAGAGCAGCTGGTAGAAGCAGATTCCATGTCATTCACAATAGGGAAGGATGCAGCACAATGAGCGCAGTAAAGCTAAGCAGAATACACTGGAAACAGAGGAGCAGGCTGCTGTATGGAAATCTGGAAGTGCAGACATGACCACAACAGGAAAAAAAAGGTGAAGCAGCAGGGCCTGGAGGCAAGCAGTGACCATGAACAGCCAGTGCAGAGTGGATCATACAGGAGGAGATGAGGCAACCCAGGAGACTGGGCAGGGCCAAGCTCCTGAGGCAGGTAGGTGATCCCAGTGGGAACTGAAGGAAGGAAGCTGCAGCTATGGCAAAAGGCAGAAGCAAATAAAATGAGCATCCAGAGGATACTTGAAGATATGCATTAAATAGTCGATTGCTGCCCACCGATCCCTAACACATTCTTATGAATGTCTTTTTAGTGTCAGCTTTGACTACTGGCGGAGCCCACCTATAATGACTGCCTTGGATTGTAGGTCTGCTCCTTCAGATTTAGCATCCTTACACATCCAGCACAGCACTAACCTTTATGACTCTCTTGTAAGCACAGTTTTATCAGTAAAAATCTCTGCTAGCCCCTGGTATTCTTTTTGTGGAGTTGGGTGTCAATAGTATTACAGGAAAACCTTTCATTTCAAGGTCAGGCCTATATAGTAGTACCCATTGAAGGGAAGCAGGACAGCAGTGGTGGGACTGTGAGACCGAGTGGGAGTCTTATCAGTTTGTGCAACGATCCTCAAGGAGATGACTGAAGTAAAAAACTCCATCTCTCCCTTAGAGAAAAAGAAAAACAACAGGGCAGTAAGTCTCTCTTTCATTTGGTAGACTGGCAAGGAGTCAATAAAGACAGGATAAGCACAACGCTCCAGAAAAAAAAATCAAGCTGTTTTGGGACAAGGTGGATGAATAAGAGTAAAGGGGCCAGCACAAAACCATTTAGATGATCAGCTTTTCTGATGATTCAATAAACAAAACAAATATTCCCCTTCTGCAGGGAGAGCTGCAAAACTCATTGGATACAGAGGTTCACCACCGGAGATAATGAGAGGTCCACCACTGGAGAGTGAGTGGGTGCACAGAACCCTTAGGCCCAAGCCCAAGGCAGGGAGGCATCCATGGACAACATTGGTATATTTTCTACACTATGGTATTAAACAGCGGCTGCTTAGTTCACCACAGGAGAATGGGGTGATGCCGTGGAATGGACACAAGATATCTCTACATCATGTATTTCTCTAAAGATATCTTGAACAAACAGATGGTGTTTACCCTGGAGCAAAAATCACTTCAGATGTTGGGAGTAAGATATAGTATGGGATTTCCTGCAGTTTTCATACTGTCATGTGTTGTACATAGCTTCACATTTGTCAGATTTTGTACATAGAACATGGGCAGTCTGAACCAACTCATAGGAACCTTCCTGACCCTGACAGTCTTTGTCCTCCATAAAAGCAGATCCTCCTGAGCTGGTAAGGCCTAGCAGATGGTGTTTCGACCGATATTCACTAACCCCATCCACCAGCTGTGCCCCTCTTGATCGATGGCAGCAGTGCCATTCCAGAGCATGCAAGAAGAAAGATACAGCAACAGTGATGAGGCCTAGAACCATAAAGGGAGCTGAGCTAACACTGGAGCTGAAGTAGGGGGTCCTAAGCACCAACATGCAGCTCAAGATCGTCAGCCAGAGGCAAGAACATTTCCTAACAATGGAAAGATAGGAGGATGAAACAACTTTTTTATTCAGATGACCTGGCACTGATGGCAGCATTGACTAGTTCCTCTATGAATGCTCAAACTGGGGTGGAGATTGTTTGGTGTATCAAGGTTATACACTAACATGCTTGATGGGAAAATAGACATGGGGCCTTTGCTGCCTTGGTCCCTCCAAAGCTGATGATGGTGGCTATACCAGCATAGCCATGGACACATTGGGACTGCATCTTGTTGCTAAGGTAGACCTTCTCATCTTAGATGTTTCATTTTCTCTGTGTCCCTTCCCAGGGCTAACCTCAGGTACAGTGATCTGGTTGAGTTCATTGGTTGGAGCATGGTGAAGAAGCGTAAGTGTTAGGAATATCCCGCCCCCTCCCTTTCTACTTCTTGGGATACCTATGACAGTTACCTCCTGCTACCAAAATACCCTGGTCTTACATCTGTCTACAACTTTTTCCTTAACTAGTTGGACTGATTTATGCTTAGTAAGGGTGACAGGGGTTGTTGCTTAGACTAACCTATTTGTGATACTTGTATTCCCTAACTGCTGCATTCCCTCATTTTCATCAGTGTGCCTCAGAGCAAACTAAAAAGTGCAAGTTTGCACCTGTTTCCTTTCCTGACCAGGTCATACATATGTAGTGCTCTAGACTAGTTCTTCACTGGACAGTATTGTTAGGACCTGAACAAAACTCAGCAGTTGAATTTGCAGCACCTTAAGCCTGCGATTTAGAGGTAAACTTCCTTGGGGACTGCTAGGATTTTCTTACAGATTTTATGGACTAAAGAAGCTAATAAATTGGGGCAGTGAACTGCTCTTAGTTATAGTAGCCCCCTTCCTCCACTGAAGGCCACAATATCTGGCCCTGTCACTCAGGATTGCTACCCTCTAATCAGACTTCCTGGTTACATTGCCTCTGTTATTGTTTAATGTGTTTGTTCAGTTGTATATTGTATGAATAGGTGTTTTACTGTATACACACTGTTACTGAAGTAGCATCTACAGTTTCTCCAGTGGGCATCATTTACTATAGGTCTCAGTGTTAGGCTGCATTTGTGGAGAGCAGCAGACCCTCAGGGGTAGCGAGTAAGTCTGAATGCCACTTCTATGAGTGGTTTACTATTACTGCGGTGACTGAGTACTGTTGCTTTCTAAGCAAGTATAACAATGGCTTATGACACTGTTATTTGTTCCTGATACTCACTTACCATCCTAGGCCTGTTTTGCACTGGGACCAGAAACCCCACATTCCACACTGAGATTCCAAGCCTTCATGATACCCCAAAAGGATAGCATTCCCTGTAGGGAAATAGAGTGAAAATGTCCTCAAATTCATTGCATAAGCATTAGGACTACTCCCTGTGAAACAAACATCACTGACAAGTACCCTAACAGAATAACATACAGTATTAAGTTGCACAAGCACCATTCTCTCCCTATACATAGTTTCCTGTTGACCCTGTGGATTTAAAGTGCTTTGATGAGGAGTACTGTCCTTTTGTAAATTATACTCCAAGAGAATTATCACCCTTGGAATTGAGTGCATACATTCTCAAGCAAAAACCACTAACTACCTTGTACTTATGGTGCTCAGAGTCGATGCATCCCAGGGCAGCTATTTGAAACAAGCACAGAGAACACAGAAGGAACACACTCAGATCCAACAGTGCAGGCTGCTAAAAGCAACAACATGACACATATAAAGCAATTTGTATGCAAGTTCAATCCATTTATTGAATGCTGCAAAAAAAAAAAAGCACCAGAGCATCTGCAACAATAGAACACATAAGGTACTGTACTTGCAGAAGTGCCACTAAGAACAGGAGGTGACTGCTCCAGCACTTTGCTCAATTGAGCTTCATCAGAAGAACTTGCATGGTTGCTATCCATCGTCTCTAGATCTTATGTACTAAGTTGTTGTTTTGCTTTCAAAATCCTAAAATGCCAAACTCCAAAGTCCCTGCATGATCTGTTATGCTCCTCTACCCACCAACACTTATGGGTAGAAATCTACTGACAATTATTTACTTTAAGTGCCAAGGGTATTAATTGATATGGTCTGAAAAGCCTTCTGTTATGCTGCACCCAAATTCCAGAACCAACTATCAATGAATATTGGGACCCTGAGGCATCAATGGACATCAGAGAGTCACCTGCAGTTACTACATGCATTTTAAAACAGATTTTGCAAAACACTTGTTATAAACCATATTATCTATCTGTAACTAAACATACATATGATTGTAATCAATTCACGTTATGTATTATAACCAATAGTGGGTTCGATCTTCAAACAGCCCTAAGATCGCCACAGGTTGTGGCAATCCAGGGCTATGGCACACCCTGGGTGCATCAGGAACTATGCACCCAGTTCTGCAAAATCAGGGGTCCCTGTGCCAAAAACCCAGGTGTTGCCACAACCACAGGGCTGCAACAAATACTGGGCACACCTGCAGTGTTTGACAGAGGGAGCCATCATCCAACCTGCACAAGCAGACGGGACCCCTAGAGACAGGTATGAGGGTGAATATCTGGCTGGAAGGTGGTGAATGGGGGCAACTGGGGCACCAAGGGTGCCTTAAGTTAAGAGGAGTTCACTGCGGCAGGTATAGGGAGCAGAAGAGGCACCTGGCATATGGATACATCCTATGGCACCTCTGCAAGGTGCCACCTCTGCTCCCTATGACTGCCACAGTGCCCCCCTCATGCCCTATGACACCCTTCATTCCCCAGTAGTCCCCATTCACCACCTTCCTGATCCCCTAGCTCACCCCTTGCCCTGCCAGTGTCTGGTGCAGGGCCCTTAGACCTCCTCCTGGCTGGTCTAACTTTAACCCCCTGTTGTGGCCACAGCAGGGCTTACAGAATACCACATAAGGGGATGTTGCTGCCCTGGCATGGCGCAAGCGCCCTTGTGACCCAGTGCAGGGGTGCACTTACTGCAAGGGTGGTGCGGGGGGTGGCTTTGCCATGGGTGACCTATTTCGTCACAAACAACCTTTGAAAATCAGAATCGCTACATGCTATGACGCAAGGTGCCACTTGTGTCATACACCTTTGGCGCAGGCATCTTGCATCACAGAATTTCTTTTGAAAATAGTGCCCAGTATGTTTCTTCAGCATTGTACATTATGACCAGGATATTAGAAGGGCATTAGCAATCACTAAACCAGCTGGAGTCTTCCTAGCACCATGTCGCACCTCCAAAGCAGGGAAGGATCACAAAATGCCGTATTGGATGGCATGGTTAGTGAGTTACTAACCTGTTAGCGGTAAAGCAACTGATAGTGTCTTGCATATAGGTGCACCAGCATGCCAGAAGGTTTGGAGAGGTGATAAATAGCTGTTAGTGACATGGTATTTACCCCCTCCCCAAACCAGATCTTGTGGGCTGTGGACCCTAACCATGCCCCCCCGAAACACCTCACCAGTATTAATTTACAAATGCTCTGGTGGCTAGTGGTCCCCTCATCCCCCTGAACATTCCACTGGTAGTGTAGCAAAACTGCCCTGGTGCGTAATGGTCCATCTTGCCCCTCAGACATCCCACTATTATTAATTCAGACCAGCCTTGGTGCTTTGTGGACCCCCCAATTGTTCGACTCCTCCCTGCCCACCCACCTGCTCATTCCCACCTCTGCAACCACAACCCAGCCCCTCACTTACAATAGTGAACCCCCCAATGGCAAACAGAACATACCCTCCATTAACCTCTGCTGCTGGTCACTGAATGACAGTTCAAGATTATGCTGCCTACTTAGCAACAGCTGTTACAGTAGGCAGCACAATTGTGAACTGTCAGTTGACAGCAGGTCATGGAGCTGAGTGGAGGGTGTGTGCCCGTCACCATTGGGAGGAGTTGCGATACTGTAGGTAGGGGCCAGGGTGGTGGCAGTGGGATTGAGTGGGCAGGCAGGGTGAGGGGATCTGAATTTCAGGAGGAGGGATCCCACTAGGCACAAGGGCATTTCTGTTACAATACTGTCAAGGTGTTCAGGGATCAGGAGCACTAGCCACCAGCACATTTCTGCTACAATACTGGCAGAGTGTTTGAGGTACTGATAGGGGACACTGGACACCAAGGAAATGTAAGCTATTTTCAGGCGGTATTTGGGTGGTGACAGGATGGGCACTAGACCTCAAGAATCAGCTTCTCTGACAGATGCTGAAGGAGGAGTCACAAAATCTGTTTGCTCCAGGCCTGTAATGTGGCTCTAATGAGATGCAAATAGCACCGTAGCACCTTGTTATTGCTATGGGATCATTTGAATCTTACAGGATCAATGTGGCAGATTGTACCAGAGGAGCAATTACCATTAGTGGGCCCTAAAAAACTTCTACAAATCGCTAAGTTCAGCCAAAATAAAAGACACCTGTAACTGTCATTAAGTCTCTTCCTTCCACATGTGTGCCATATTTATCCACTGGTAAGGTATAATTGATTTGTCATATTAACTGCTTTCCCTTCCCCTTCTACTCCTGGCTTTATCTTTGCTTATGCTCCACTGCTACTCTATCAAATCACTCCTCCCCCCCTTTTCAGTTGTAGACTGTTGTTTGTTCTAGCTGCCAAAATACTATATATGTATTGCACACACCAGTCATCATGTTTCATTTATCAGTATGCAACCTGTAAGTTGCTTCCCTGTCTCATATCAATGTTTACCACCTGCGGTCACCCTATGTGGTACCCTTGTATGTATATCCAACCTGTATCATGTAACGTGCATTTCATGTATATACTGTTATTACCTATCTGTGTTTGTACTTTAAGTGTTTATGTCACAGGACCTCCTTGTGAATGAGCTTGCTCAATGGAGTTTTCCTGCAATAAACTTGAAACTTGAAAAACTTGAAACTAAAAGTCTGATTATGATCACAATCCTCTTAGCACTCTATTGTCCATATATCTCCTGCTACCAGTAGGGGCTTGGATTTGCAATTGCAAACTGCTTATTGTCTGGCTGGAATACTATAACATGCCCTTACCATTGTAAAGTGACCTAGCATGTTTCAGTATATCACTGGTTTGCTCCAGACAGTAATTTACTGATAAAGCAAATATTTAGTTTGCCCTAATCTGGACCTATGAATATCCTGCCCAGTGTGGACTGTGTGGGTTGAGGTTGAAAATAGGCTTTTGTCTAGGACTACTAACCAATTACTAAAATTAAGTAATTGTAACCCATCACCCAGTATGCCCCTGGAAATGAACTCATACACATAAATGTGCATTTTCTGGTCAAAATATACACATAAGGAAATAAATTTATTGGGACGACTAAAGAGATTTTTTCTGTAACATGAATATATTTCAATTAAAAAAATGTAAACTGTGAAACATTGCATTTTGAAGTATAGCGTAGTGTTACATGTAATCCCACTCATGGTCTAAATAAATCATATTTCTGAGATATAGCCAAGCTGCTAGAGTGCAGATGTCCTCACAGTCACTTATCCACTGTTTGAACTTTAGTTTTTTTAACCTCCTGTTGGTCTATCCAGCTTTCAAATTGGATAGAAGCAGGACATCATTTTAAATGAGATATTTAATCTCACCTGCATGATCCTGGGTAAATAAAGTGTAAAAAATATAGGTTTCTCGGATGCAAATTGACCTCGGTTTTCATATGGAGTTTTGAAAAGAAATAATTGTTCACCTAACAAATATGTCCAATGATTTGAAAAAGTGTTTTCTCCAGAGATTTGTCTTCTCTTTGTTAATTGTCTACTAAGGTCAAGGTCCTTAAAACTCCCACAGAATATTGAGCAACCTCAGTGCATCTCACACTCCACACAAACAAGAGTGGCAGCAATTAGCTGACTTGTAAGCCTCTTCCATGTACTATAGTCAAGGTCCACAAGGGTAAACACCAACAAAAGATAGAACAGCCTCTAGAACATTATGTGTATTTCAAATAGCAGCATTGATAACCTGAGCTGTCAGATTTATTAAAAAAAAAATTAAAAAAAGAAGAAGATAAAATCCCAGCAGCACTTCTGCAAACACTGACTACAGTCATTGCCTTCAGCCTTTTGAATACAAAGCTGCTTAGAGACTTATGGGAAAGAAGAAGGTGAATCTAATTATGGTTTCTGAATATTTTTGTGGGTTGCTCACCACTGTGCAAACCCAAAAGCAATTTTCTAAAGATAGCTGGCAGGATATTTAAGGGGACCCCTAAAGCATGCATCCATTTACATTATGGTTTTAGTGCCATTGTTCTACATGGTGAAAACTGTTTAACCTCCTAATCTATGGTCTAACACTGTGTTACAGGTAGAAATGGGTGAAGTGGCCACAATTCACTCTGCAAAGTGATTCGCGGAGTGAAGGCGAATTTGCAGAGTGCCTAGCAACACGAAGCTGAGTACTTCTCGTTATAATGGGTAATGCGAAGTCCATTGAAAACAATGACTTCGCATTACTCCTCCTTCCCAAACCACTACTCCACCAATTCTTAAGGCAAAGTACATTGAAAGCAATGTACTTTACCTCGCTTTGCCTTGTTTTTAAGCTCCAAAGGCGAAGTTTGCAGTGATTCATGGGATTTCAGTCACATGGGCTCTAGATTGTTCCGCACAGCCTCAGTTCGGGTAGAGTGTGTAGGAAGCTGTAGGAGACAGTCTGCTCTGAGAGCTCTGCAATTCAAACCTTCTAAAAGTTGTTAACTTTAGTTCATCGATTGTAGAAACCCTCCTGTGCTCATATCATCGGCGTTTATTGTTTGTGTGTGGATTTTGGATGTTATGTACAACATTCAATCTGTGTACTGAGAGATAGTGGAAGTGTGCTTTGGGGGAAGGGTGTATCTGTGGTGTAGGTAAAGTAACTTGGAGAAAAAGACAGTTATTTCTGTTTTGGTGATATTTTTCATATAACTGTGTTAATGTACACACAGTAATATTTTCAATAATTCTTGCCATTTTTTTGCTGAATGTTGTGGTGCATCAGTGCATAATTTTAGTTTGTTTAAAATATGTGGTTATATTACTGAAGTTTTCAATTTGCTATGCATTACTTAGGTGAGTGTGAGTATGTGTGTGATGCGTGCCATCAAATCAGACACCTTTTATTGTGCCACACAGTTATTTCAGCAATGTGAACCTGCTATCCACTGCTGCTGTGTGATTTTGTACTTCTTTGTATTTTTACTGGTACTAGTAATAGTGACTATTACTTCAGCAGTGCAGTTTGCAGTACTACCCCCCCATGACCCGCCACAACCGGCAAAGGTATTCTTTTCCATATTTAAATTTCTGATGATGGTGAGCACTGGTTAGGTGCCATGCCTTTGTATTGTAATCCTGTTTTGTAGTGTTTCTCCAGGTTTCACCACCCACCATTGTACTCATTGATCGTGTTTTAAGTCGGGAGTTTTTTAAGATACAGCTCATCAGGGAAGTACAGCCGTAGGCATTAGCATTCCCAGTACAGTTTCATATTAACTCACACCATCGACACGAATCATGTTCTTCATTATCACGGTCACAAATGTAGTCACAAATCACGATTCACGATCACGTCCACGAAACACAGCATTAATTTTTTCTAGTTACTAGGCTGTATTGTAAGCCTGTTTTGTATTATCTCTCAGACTCACCACCCCACCATTGTACTCATTGATATGTGTTTTTAATTCAGGGAGTTTTAAGCTACAGCTCATTGGGGAAGTACAGCCATAGGCATTCATGTTCCCAATACAGTTTCATATTGGTTATCTCTCACACCATCAACAACGAATCACATTCTTCATTATCACAGTCACAAATGCAGTCACAAATCACGATTCATGATCGCATCACGAATCACAACATTAATTTTTTTTTTTTAGTTACTTGGATGTATTGTAAGCCTGTTTTGTAGTATCTCTCCAGACTTTACCACCCCACCATTGTACTCATTAATACGTGTTTTTAAGTCGGGGAGTTTTGTGCTGCAGCTCATTGGGGAAGTACATCCATAGGCATTTGCATTCCTTCCTGTACAGCATGTGAGTTACAGCACTATAAGTAGTGGTGGGCGAAGTGGCCTCAATTCGCTCCACGAAGTGATTCACAGAGTAATGTGGAACCCGCGGAGTACTCCACAATGTGAAGCAGAGTACTTCACTTCATAACAAGGAACGCAAAGTCCATTGAAACCAATGACTTTGCATTATTCCGCCTTCCCCAAACCACTTCTCCACCAATTTTAAGGTGAAGTACATTTGAAATCAATGTAATTTGCCTCACTTCACCTTGTAATTGAGCTCCAAATGAAATTCTTCAGTGATTCATGGGATTGCAGGTCACATGGGCTCTAGATTGTTCTGCACAGCCTCAGATCTGACCTGGGTAGTGAGTGTGTAGTGGTAGCTAGAGACAGTTTGTTCTCAGAGCTCTGATTCAGAACCTCTAAAAGCTGTTTAAAATGCCTTTTTGAGTCATTTATTTTCCTCAAAATTTACTAGGAAACCCTTCTGTGCTCATATCATCAAGTGATTATTGTTGTGTGTGGATTTTGAATGTTAATTTAGAACAGCCAGTCTGTGTACTGTGAAGTGTGCTTTGTGGGAGGGGCATATTTGTGGTGTAGGTACATTAACCGGAAGAAAAAGGCAGTCATTTCTGGTTTGGTTATATTTTTCTTGTATAACTGTATTAATGTGCACACAGTAATATTTTCAATAATTCTTGAAATTTTTTTTGCTGATTGTTGTGGTGCATTAGTGTATAATTTGTCAGTTTAAAACATTTGGTTATATTACTAAAGATTTTCAATTTGCTACGCATTACTTATAGTATGTGTGTGAGTGTGTGTGCGATGTGTGCCATTAAATCAGACACCTTTTATTGTGCCATAAAGTAATTGCAGCAGTGTGAACCTGCTATCCACCACACGTTCATGAATTTTTTATTCTGCTTTGTGGTATCTTTACTGGTAGTGGATTGTTACTGCCGTGCGCTAATCCCCCAACTGGCAAGATGTATTCCTTTCCAGATTTGGATTTGTGACTTGTGTGCAATACTTAGGTATTGTTGTGCCTTTTCATATGCATCCCTTGACTGCACAGCGCAATCTTAATCTGGATGTGAATTTGCAGTGCACCATTAATTCTGGGAGACTGCATTTCTTGTTATGCTCTCATTTCACTTCGTCAGCATTGGGACATTTTCTGGACACAAGACAGTAGCATTTCATCAGCACTGGGGAATTTTCTGGAGTCTGGACACAAAACAGTAGCATTTTGGGGATACACATTAATTCTGGTGACTCTGTGACCACTGCATGGCTGAGTGCGCATTAATTCTGGGAGACTTTGCATTTCTTGTTATGCTCTCATTTCACTTCATCAGCACTGGGAGTTTTCTGGACACAAGACAGTAGCACTTTAGGGATGCACATTAATTCTGGTGTCTGTGTGAGTGGGGTGCTGCCAATATTGTTGTCGCCTGCCTTACTTCACGTTTAAAGTGGAATGACAACATGAAGTAATAATGACAAGTGAAGTGAGCATTTCCTATGAGCACTTCTGCATAGCTAAGTACTCAACGCAAAGTGGCCACTTCGCATGCACTTCAGGTGGATTTTAAATTTGCTGCATCACTAGTTACAGGGCAGCAAGTTGTGCATAACAAATGTGTCATTTTATTACCGTAAAGCAGGTAACCTGCCGTGTAACATAATCACAGTCAGAATTTGCCAGTAGTACAGGTAACGTGTATCAATATGTTTGAAAATAGAAATCAAACTTGTTGTCACATTTCATTTAATACAGGCACAGCCCAAATTGGGAGTTGTGCCTCTGTCAATGGTTTAAAATCTATCCCATCATTGTTAGCAATTACTGTATTGACATCTCAAACTCTGTAAGTAATAACTTTACAAATAACTGTACATGTTATACTAGGAGAATCTTAATGCACAATCATGCTTAGTTATTGGAGTTACAAGCTATTAAACAGAAGGTGAACTGGACAATGAAGCATCTGTACAATCACACCAAACAATTAGACTTGAAAGAAATGCAATAGCAAAATACAATTACTTAGTTAAGCATGTTAATACACGTTAAATATAGTACAAAAGGTACATCAAAAAAGTGCAGGCATATATTTTGATATACATTATATATTGTACTCAGTGTACATTAAAACAAGTACAGATGCCTCCGTAGTGGCACGGAGGGTTGTTGAGGCATTACATGCCTTACCTTCTGCCATGCCGGTGACCCCTGTTTGGAATGAGCATGGGGGCACAATTTGAAGATAGAAGGGGGGCGGCTCAGAGGTAATTTAAGGAAGTATTTTTTCACAGAGAGGGTTGTGGATGTATGGAACAGGCTTCCAGAGGAGGTTGTGGAGTCAAAAACAGTGGTGGAATTCAAGCATGCATGGGACAGTCATAAGGCAATTCTAGGGGGTGGGGGTAGGAAGAAGTAGGCTGCTGGTTAACTAGGATCTGCAGCTTATCCATCAGGTAGGGAAATGGGCAGACTGGGTGGGCCAAGCGGTCCTTATCTGCCATCAAATTCTATGTTTCTATGTTTCCAGAGGTAAGCAGGGTGAGAGAGGATTAAGCATTCCAGGGATTGCTTTCATCTCCTGACAGGGTGGCCAAACTGTCTCCACCCATGACTGCCACTGGGTGGATGCTCAGTGGTAGGGCAGCCATGAGAAGCTTCTATTGAGGGGGATGCTGCAGCAGAAGATGGGTGCACCTCCATGCACATGTTCTGGTGCTGCAGCATGGGGAAAGGTAAAGATAAGTGGAAAATCTAGGGGCCTGGTCTTCATGAAGCCCTACCCATGTCTTATCAGTCTGCCCCGCTGCTGTAGTCCCAGAGTGAATCCGATATGTCTGCTGAAGGGAAGGACAGCCCTCCCCACTCCCACCCCACCATGGATGGGAATCCATGGAGGAAGGAGTTCTGGAGCATGAGAGAGAGGTATAGGATGACTGCTGAGTACGGGGACATGAATGATAGCCACCCAAGTCTGCTATGGGAGGATAAAATCTTATGTGAAAAAAAGTACAGGTAGACAATGAAATCATGTAGTTATGTAACTTGTTTTAAAATCATTGTAGCCTCCACCATCATTTTGGCACTACCTTAAGTGTCTCCCAGGGCTCCACCAATGCCTGCTGTCAGGCAGATGTCTCACAGAGATAGTAAATCCATGGTTGCTTGTTAAAGCCTGTTAATTTGTGTGAGAGTGCTATGATGTGTCTCCACGCCTGTCCCTTTAAGACATTAGCCAGTGTGTGTATACAGTCAATTGTCTGGGCTGGGTCCGAGTGCTTTCTGGGCTCTTAACTGGCCAGACACTGCTTTAATTTGCTTCACTCTGTGGTCGATAATAAAGCAGAGGGAGCTCTGACTAAAACTGTAAATATTTACTTCTAACATGTTGTTATGTTTAAATTAGAGTGCTCATTTTAATCTGCCTTCTTGCAGCTTATCATCTGAATGGGAGCTGCCATGTTAGGTCCAGGACTTCCAGGGTTTCAATTGAAACTCAGGGGACCTCAGGTGGTCCTGATTGTAGTGCCTCATGGGAAAAGCTGTAGTTCTTGTAGTTTTACAGGTTGGTGCCTAAACTGACAAATAGGAGCTGCAGAACTGTGATTGACAGCTCCCCTAGCCAACCAGAATCCAGGAAAACTGGATGAGTTAAAGAACTGTTAGAAGAAAGTGGGCAGTTGCTGTTAGAGCTGAGAGAGTGAGCTGCTCGAGCCATCGTGAAGCAGCTCCAGGAAAGGAGCTGAGGAGAATTGGCAGGGAAAGGCCTGACTTGCCCCCCTATTACTGTTTACAACATTGGACTGCTTGATAGCAGTAATCAGACTAATCTGAACTAATCTTAAATTGTAGCAGTTAGCCTCAAGACTTTGAGAAGCACAGCTTGAAATATTGGACCTAGAGGAGCTCCTGTGAAGTGTTCCGCCCAAGATTTGTGTGAGATACCGCCTATTTGTTAATTGAGAGGTTTGCTCATTGAATCAACTGCAATTGTGAACTGACCTGAAACTGAACTGAGAGGCAGGGAAATAAATGTTTTCTTTAAATGTGCCGAATGTTTATTGTGGGTCAAGGCTTACTGTCCAGGACCCTGATAGCCAGAAGGGAGCCCACTTTGTCAATGACTGAACTGTCTGCCAGCTGGAGGTTTTCACCAGCAAATGAACTGAACTTTGCCAGAACTGTTCAGCCAGCCTTGGGCTTATGCCAAACTTGGCCCAAGCCGACTATCCTTGTATCAGTTACTGTTTTGTCGGTGACAGACCAGCTTGGAGATCCAGCCCCTGCACAGCAAATAATTGAAGGTTGCGGCCACCTGGAGGGAAAGGCTGTGAAGTGGAGAAGAGTCATGCAGACCCAGTTTCCCAATGCTCTTCAGTGTTCTGCTGTAGGTCTTCACACTGCCAGGCAAATTCCTATCAACTGGTGTTGTGAGTAAACTCAGGGTAGCTCCCTGCAACTTTTCTTTAAATCATTTTGTGGTAACATCTGATTGCTCTAGTGTTTTACAGGGGTACAAAGGACTGGGCCAACTGGCTAAGGATACAAATAACCAAGGTCATTGTTATTGCATGTTTAACTGCTTTCTTTCCACCAAGGGCCCCACCAACAGCTGCAATGCCGGCAAACCCCAGGCACTGATTCTTGCCAGTTAGCATAGCATTCTGGGTACCAAGTTATTGTCAGACTGTTTTACTGTGGGACTAAAGTACAAGCATGCAGAGTAACCTGAATTAAATCAATAACGTAATCATTCTTGTAGGTTCACACCCCACCCTTGTTCATGTCCCCTTAAATAAACTGACTTGCTGTTTCACTTTTAAACTGGCTTATGAGCATATTCTTAATCAGTTTAGCATCACTGAAAGCTATTACAATATTAAAGTGCATGCTTGCATTGTTAAGACTGTCTTTACAGTGGGTTCCAGGGGATTTTCTGAGTACCAGACCCTGGTGGTAAGTGCAAGGGGTATGTGTATATTGTTAATGTTTAATGCCAACTGTTTGTTAATTGCTGTAAAGAGTTATTCCCCGTTACAAGGCTCATGGTCACTAGGTGGGTTTGTGGGTGGTTATAGCTTCCCAGAGGGCTATACCAGGTTAGGTAGATACCCCACATATATTACTCTGGGTGGAGGCACCAAAATATTGAACTCAGGCCCCTCAACCTGTTGTCAGAAATACAGGCAGGGGTAGTAACACTAGAGATAATTCCACCTAGGGTTACACAGTTAATAGACAATCAAGAAAGAGATTTCCTGGGAGATTAACAACTTTGGCCCAAAGTAAGGAAATGATCATTTGTCTGTTTTGTTCCCTTTTTTCTTTAAAATAAAAAGAACTCCTTGTAATGAAATGACAGAGTACACATAATGATTTGGTACAAGAAGCATAATTTGGCAAACATAAGAACAATTCAAAGCACTGTTTAATATATGCTTTTCTGGGGTTAGAATATACAAGCTCACAAAAAGATCACAATGATGTTTATTTAAAGGTGTGAGAAAAGAAACATATAGTAGTCATTGTAATATGACATGTGTTCAATGAGACAGCCAGGGAATTAAAGTATATCATCATAATCTACCATGGGAATTAAAAATTGCTTCGCTATTATCACCTGTACTTCACCGGTTAATGCAGATTAATTCCCATATTGAAATCCCAGTTTTTTATTCAATATTTGAATTGCTGATTTCATATGAAATTGCATTTTCATTCAAATGGAACACTAAATACCTAAAATAACTTACCTTATAAATGCTTCTTCCACTAGCTCCAACTCTAGACAGGCCAGTCTCAACTTAGGCCAACCTCGCAGTGTCAAAATCATCAGATTTGTTTGGATTCATTCATTTCCATCTTCTGTAATACAAACCAGTTTGGAAATATATCAAAGCATTGTTGTAGATGAAGCTGTAGGCACTACAGAGGGTCCCAAGTCAGAAATGACAGTGTTGTCTGTATACATGATAGTACTGATTTATTTAAGTCTGGCAAGTCAGTTATGACAACAGAAAAAAGAAGGGTCCTAGAACTGAACCTTGAGGTACTCCAGGCTTAATCAGACTGAATTCCGATATGGTATTCCTTATTTTAACTCTGTCATTGCAGGTTCAAATAAGCACTAAACCACTGAAGTATGTAACCTACTATCCCAAAACCAGACAACTTGCAAAGCAATACTTTGTGATCTACCACATAAAAGACTTTGGTTAGATCGATGGAAATTGAGCCTATAAAATTACCATTTTCAAAGGCATCAAAATGTTACTTGTCAATCGAGCAAGATTGTGGTAGTACTATAGTAAGTTCTGAATCCTTGCTGTTGTTTGTAGAGATGAGGTGAAACTAAACTTTAGAGGTGATCGTGGTACAAAGTTATAAACTTTGGGCTATGCTTAGGAGGGTGACGTTCCTGACTTCACCTCAATTTTGTGTGGCAAAATTTGTTTTCTTTTTAAACATAACCTATTTCTAAATATGTATATCACCCTGTCCAATGTGACATACTGTTCCCACCACCTCTCAGACCTTTTAAGCAAAACACCCCAAAATCCACCACCCTGTAGTTTTTTTTTAAAAGAAACATTTTGTGTAGTTTTCAACAGTGAAGTGCTTCTCCGCTTGGCTAAAACAGCATGTAATGATACTTCATTATCCAAATGTTCACCAGCAAAGTTCCAGCTTCTCATTATTACAATGTTCTAAAAGATGCAAATGTAGACATTCTCAAGCGCAAAGAACTTCACAAAGTCATGGGGAAAGGTCATATATTAAACTTTATACATCTTTAGTCGGGATAACAGGCCATTTTTGTCCAGGTAATCTTTCAATTATTATACACAAGCCTTTTATGTTATTACTACAGTATGCTAAATTGAGCATTATGAAACCTCAGTAGACCTTTCTTGGTGCAAAATTGCAAAAATAAATGAATAACAAAATACTTGTGAAGACATGAGAGCTTTATTTTTCTCTGTATCGTAACTTTATTTCAATTGTAATAAAAATGTAAACTCTGTAGTGTTGCATGGCATAGCATTGTGTAGTCATATCAAAGTGTAATCACACTCATAGTCAAAACAAATCATCTTGCTGGGAGATAGCCTAGCCACTAGAGTGCAGAATTTCTCAGTGCTACTTATCCAATGTCTCATATTATGTCAACCTCCTTTTACTTTGGCCTGCCCCCCACCTTTAACAAGCATTTGTCAATGCCGAATGTTGCTTGCTTGTATGTGCTGTTTAGGTATTTGAAGTGACAGTTTCATGCCTTCCTCCCAAGACAGCCACTGTGTCTTTGCATTCAGTATTCACAGAAAAGTGGGAGGGCAAGGCACAACAATACAGCAGTTGCCAAGGGGTGAAGAGGTGGACAATAGTCCATTCAAAGGCAAAAGAGTCCTGCAGGAGCTCACTAAATTGAAGGTTGACAAAGCGATGGAACCAGATGGCATACACCCAAGGATATTAACAGAACTGCGAAGGGAGATAGCAGTACCTCTGGCAGCCATGTTCACTGAGTCATTCAACATGAGTGAATTGGAGGAGGGCACATGTGGTCCTCTACACAAGTCCAGCAGCAGGAGGAGGCAGGGAACAATAGGCTATTCAACCTCACCTCAGTAGTGGGAAGATCATGGAGACATTGCTTAAAGAAAGGATAGTGGGGCATCTAGATGCCATCGGAACCAGGCCATAGACAACATGGATTCACAGTGGGGACATCATGTCATATAAATCTGGTTGATTTATTTGACTGGGTGACAAAGGAAATGAATCAGGGTGGAGCAGTGGACAACGCTTACCTTGATTTCAGCAAAGCCTTTGACACCATCTCATATAGGAGGCTGATAAACTAGCTGGGTAGGCTGGACATGGGGAAAGGGTGGTAAACTGGGTTCAAAACTGGCTAACAGACAGGAGGCAGAGAGTGGTGGTAATGGCATGCAGTCTAGGGAGAGGGCGACCAGTGGGGTGCTGCAGGGGATCGGTCCTGGGGCCAGTTCTGTTCAATGTCTTCATTAGTAATATTGCAGAACATCTGAAGGAATTTTTCACCAAATTTTCAACATAGCCATTTTAAGACCTCTGCTCATGAACAGTGTCACTGTGATTTTCTTAATTCGTCCATTACATTGATTTTGCACCGACTAAGCCATTCCTGCTTCTTAGAAACACATTTTAGGTGAGATGTGAAAAATGACAGCTGTACTACTCATAAGAGGTGTGGTAAAATGGCAATGTTGAAAATCTGGAGAAAAATATTGAAATTCGTGAACTTATGAGCCTGCGTAGGAACTGCACAACACACGCTCGTAAAACAGTCATTTTTTGGAATTTTGGCACCAAATTTTCAACATGGGGTTTTGGGACCCCTTCTCATGAATGATTTCACTGTCATGGTGTTATTCAGGCCCAAAGGGTGATTTCACAGTCACTGCACAGTCACTGCACAAATCACCTTCGGGCCCGGGCCAATGCCATGACAGTGACATCGATCATGAGAAGGGGTCCTAAAACCCCATGTTGCAATTTGGTGCAAAAATTCCCAAAAATGCCTGAGATATGCAACAAGCTGAACCCCCATCTAGCCCATTATACAGCTTACGGCATTTCCTCATTTCATGATCGGCTTTGAAGAGTGCAGGCGTGTTCCCGGTCCACCGAAGATCGTCGCGTCAGAGTCCGGAGGTAAGTATGGGGTGAGGGGTGTGAGGCTGGGTGCACAGTGGTGGGTGTGGAGTTGTGGGGAGGGTGGGAGGCGCGCCCGCAGGACAGTTTTTGTTTTACAGGGTTTTTAAAAAAAGACGTTGTGGGACGTTTGCCACGCTAGGGTGGGCTCCCAGCGTGGCACAAGGATGTTGGGGGTGCTCAGCTGAGGGGATTAGGCACCCCGTCGTCATAGTATTTGTTACCCACGCTGGGGTGGGCTCCCAGCGTAGCACCTACTGGGGGGCGCATCTCAGCCGACGAGTTGGGCACCCCGTCGGCTATGCAGTGCGTAGGGGGCGCATGCCTCGGTGGGGGGGAGCTGCGTGAGCAGCCTCTTATCGCTGCTCACTGAAGCATAGCTCCCCCTTTCAACTGTATGCCACTGCATTTTGGAGCGTGTCATAGACAGCTCCAAAATGCATTGGCTTACAGGGGCCGCACCTGCCAGCACACTGACTGAATTGGAGGAGGAGGTGACACACCTCCGAAATCTCCGATGATGGCACTATGTTTCTTGCACATGCGTGCAAGCAACATAAAAATGGCTGATTCAGGATCCCTTCATAAATGAGATATACAATCTCATCTGAGTTGTCCTGGGTAAATTAAATGCAAAACAATAAATAAAAAACCATGATTCCAGAAGGCTGTAGTCTTAATATGAGAGTTTTGAAAAAAGATAATTGTTCACCTAACACGTGTCTAATGATTCACAGGGGCTTTTCTCCAGAGTTCTAGCTTCCCTTTTTTAATTGTCTACAAAGGTCAAGGTCTGAAAGCCCACCAAATCAAAGAGAAACCTCAGTGTATCTCACACTCTGTACAAACAAGAGTGCCAGTAATTGCCTGACTTGTAAGCCACTTCAATGTATTATAGTCAAGGTTCATAGGGTAAACCCCAACAAAAGATAGAACAACCTGTAGTGCTGTGTATTATGTTTATTTCATCACTTACATTGATTAGCAGTAGTTAACAGATTTATGAAAAACATTTCCCAAAAACCAGAGGAAATCCCAGAAACACCTCTGCATTACTGCAGCCATTATCTTGAGCCAATTAAATGCAAAGCTGCTTCAAAGCATATGGGAAAGGGAGGGTGTGTAGCAATTCATTAATTATGGTTTCTGAATATTCTTGTAGGTTGCTCTCCACTGTGCAAAACCAATTGCAGTTTTATTAATTACTATATTTATGTCTCAAAACCTATGAAGCAATAACTTTATAAATCACAGTGTTCTTTTTGTTAAGTGAGCTTTCATGAACAAAGGTCACTCAGTTATGGGTATGTTAATTTGAACTTCAGGAAACCTTTATGATATAAAGTATTTGCCAAAAAGGGAAAACATAAAAACATAAATAATGATGGCAGAAAAAGACCACTGGTCCATCCAGTCTACCCATAAACCATAACAAACCCAGGATCTATTATCCATGCAGGGTTCTAACCCACATTATCCACGCCATGCTCCTCACTCTACTGCTATCAGGCTGCACAACTACTAAGCCCTTCCATATGTCCCAGCCATATTTGAAACCATTGATAGTTTTGGCGCCCACCACATCAGATGGCATATTGTTCCATGGCATCCCTACCCTTTCAGTAAATGAAACTTTCTCATGTCCCTCTTGAATCTACCTCCCTATCAATTTCCACTCCTGCCCATGTGTTCTTGATCTACTTCTTATGCTAAATAGTTCCTTGCAGTTTACTTTGTTCATTCCTTTCAGGAACTTGAAGATCTCTATCATATCTCCCCTCTTTCGTCTGACCTCCAGCTAGTACATGTTCAGTGCCTTGAGTTGATCCTCATAAGATCTGCCCTGCAGGCCCTGAATCATTTTATTCACCCTACATTGCCTTGTCTCCAACCTGTCCTTATCTTTTCTTAAGTGAGGACTCCAGAACTGGGCACAGTACTCCATGTGGGGTTCACCTGTGATCTATTGAGAGGTAGCAATGCCTCCTTCCTTCTGCTGTCAATACCCCTTCCTGTACATCCCAGCATCCTGTTTGCCTTACCATAGGCCTTGTTACACTGGTTTGATTATTTCAGGCGTCACTGATGATGACTCCTAGGACTCTTTTCTTAGTGGTCATGAACAGCTTTAACTCCCCCCCCATCCAGTTCTTTGCCCTCGGGTTCTTGTTCCCTATGTGCATCACCTTGCATTTTTTGGCATTGTACTTCAACTACCAAACCTTTGGTCACCTCTATAGCTTTTGCAAGTCTCTCTGCATCTCCCTAACCCACTCCTTACTGTCTACCATGCCACACTGCTTAGTGTCATCTGCAAAGAGACACATCTTTCCCCCAATTCCTTCTCCTGTGATGCAAATGAACACATTGAAAAGGACTGGACCCAGGACCCATTCTTGTCTAGAGATGTTGCAAAGTTTTTTTTTCCATATGTAATGTTTACCTCATCACCACAGAACTTGACATGGGCTATAACCCATCCCTCGGAGGGGTACATCTACATCCTCCAGCCTTTGTGATCGCCCCGTCCATCAAACCCAGAATTCCCCCATGGATTCCCCCTCCATGGCATGGCCAGAACAAGGAGTGCTGGTGTGCTCCCCCCCAAGAATGTACAAACCTAGAACTGGGGGCAGACTTACTTGAGCAATTGGGCCATCACGGTTCCTTCCAGGTCCTGGATTTTTCCACCATTTCTCTCCCACACCCACATCCATGCAATAGGCAGGGAGGCTGTCTCCACCTCCATGGAGGCAGCCAATCACCTAGGATGTGGGCCAGCCCCTCTATGTGGCTGCGCACCTGTGCTGACCCCCAGCCACTGCTGGGTGTCAGTCGACAGCACACAGTACAACTCCCCCTCCCCCAAGGAAGGAGAGCAGTCCTCCAGATGCTCAATCCTTCCTTCCCCGGCTGATCCCTGAACAATCCGAGTCCACTACTGAACCTGGGTCACTGGCATGGGGCAAGGTATGGCGACAAGCACCTCAACCCTCAAATCACCATTGATGTTAAGCCAAAGTTGCCAAATTGGACTTTGTGGATAATTTCACAAAGTTTTTCTATTTAATAGGAAATTTGCCATTGGTAACTTCACCTGGCAACTTCACCTAAAACTTTTCCTCAGGGTACACCAAGTCTAATTTAGGTCAAAATGAAGCTAATGATACACAAAGTGTCAAGGTCAGCAGTCCACTGTCCCCTCCACTCCACAGTCTGAATGTGTGTTTATTGTACATTACAGCAAGCAATGACAGTTCAGTTGGCACCGGCCTCGGAGGTGAGAGGAGGGCTGTGCCAGAGCCGGTTCTGTCACAGGATGAGGGTGAGCTGGGTGGTGGGCACTAACTGCTGGGTGGGAGGGCAGGAGCCACTTGATCACCAGGGAAAAGGGGTCTGCAATAACATTACAACTGCGATCAGGAATTGGGGAGGGGAGTCATTGATAGACTAATAGGCAATATCGGGGGCATATTACTGTCTCAACAAGGGCAGATCGATGATTAGGAAGGAGGACTACTAGACCACCAGGTTAGGTGCAGTAATGCCTATTGTGATATCAGGTGCTATTGTAGAGGGGGACCACTAGACCACCAGGATGGGGTGAAGTAATTAATAATATAATAACAGGTGCTATTGGGGAAGGAGGATGCACACCAACCAGAGATGGGGGATGATTTATTGTATTACACTGGGCTCACATTGGGGATTGGGAGGGGGGTGCCTACCACAGCACATTGCTACAAACAGGCAGTTCATCCAGAGGTGAAATTTCTAAGTACTCTTAGACCAGCCCTGTCTGGTCTAAGGGTTCATAGGTTCATAAGTATATACAAGTTTGAGGGCAAACCCAACAAGAAACTTGTCGCCATTATATATTAATGGTGGAAATTAAAAATGTTCTCTCCCATAAAATGATTCAACCTATATTTGAACTGTTCCATAGAATTACTGGCTATAACAATAGGAGGAAGAACGTTCCAGATGGGCAGTAATCTTTGGGTAAAGAAATTATTCTGCTTTGTTGTTTTATTAGTGCTATTATGGAGTTCAAAGGAGTGGGACCTAGTGTTGACAGTTGATACTTGTTTTTCTAAACAAATAGTTTCAAATAGAGCTGGGTCTTGAAATGCTTTAAAGGCCAGACATAAGTCTCCCTTACGTGCCCTATACTCAAGTGAGTACAAGTTCAGGTTTTTAACCTATCAGAACATGTATTATTTTCTTGGTTCTTTATTTTCCTATTGATCTTCCTCTGTATTGTCTCTATATCTGATTTGCCACCAATGGTGGTTGGTGTGCAAAATGGGGCACAGAATTCAATAAGCAATCTAACCAAACTTGTGTAAAGTGGAACAATGACCTCTGCTTCTCTGCTCTTGACATGCTTTAAAATACAATTTATTATACCGTGACACTTTTTTGTTACTTTATTATTATGGGTGTTAAATTTCAAGTTATTTGTTATATTAATACCAAGGTCATGTTCAACTGTAACTTCTTTTAGTTGGAGTCCATCAAGGGTATAACTAGCCATGACATTGTTTTTGCCAAAGTGCATCACCTTGCACTTTGCAATGTTAAATCTCACTTTCTCTTCAGCAGCCCACTTGGATTATGAATTAAGATTATTCTGAAATGATTGAATAGATTGTGAATCATTGACTACAAAATCCAGTTTACTGTCGTCAGCGTATTTTTTAATCCATACGCTGTTAGTGGTTTGCATACTTGCAATCATTATATTAAAAAATCAGGGTCCCAAAATTGAACCCTGAGGGACTCCTCTTGTAACTGCACCTCAGTTTGAAAAATTACCTCTGATATTGACCCTTTGTGCTCTATTTAATAACCATGAGTATATCCAATTTATTATGTTCTGATTAAGTCTAATGCTTATTAAGTGGTCTATTAATATTTTATGAGATGCAGTATCAAAAGCTTTCTCATAATCCAAATAAATTACATCAACTGGAAAACCTACGTCAAGTGCCTTACTTACTGGCTCAAAGAAACTGATTAAGTTACTCTGACATGTTCTTCCTGAGGTAAAGCCATGTTGTGAAATATCCTCTAAGCTATTACTTTGTAAGCGTATTAATATTATATTTTGTACTAGGCGTTCCATCACTTCCCTATATGTATGACATCAGACTTATAGGTCTGTAGTTGGCAACATTCTGCTTGGAGCCACCTTTATGTATAGGTGTGATTGTGGCCATTTTCAATTTGATATTACAGTTCCTCATTTATAGAAATGTTGAATTATAAGGTAAGTATACCTATCAGTTCTTCAGATAGATTTTTTATAAAGCATGGCGGTATGTTGTCAGGACCTGTCAATGAGTTAGATCTAATATTATTTATAGTAGCTTTAACTTCAGATGTTGTGAAATGTATGAAATCAGCTGTACCACTTATTAGATTTTGATTTGTTAGTTCTTTTTTGTTTAAAGACACTTAAAAAGTATGTGTTTAATTTTTCAGCTATTTGTTGTTCATTAGTAACTGGTTGTCGGTCAATAATTAAAGGACCCACACCAGTGGGTTTCCTTTAATGAGCCTATGTAATTGTAGAATTGATTTTATTGTCCTTTATGATGTTCACTAATTTGTGTTCTAACCCTTGTTTAGCAGTTCTGATAAGTTGTTTAGTTTTATTAGCTTTGGTTTAGAATTTTTAATTAATGTCTGTAGGTTTCTTCTTATACTTATTAAATTAATTTATTTTTTATTTATTTATGAATTATCAGAAGACTTTTGAGCGTGAGCTCTTTTACAAAGGTTCCACGTCAGGGTGGACAAATAATACAAAACACCAATACAGTAGTTACAGATTTCAGAACAAATACAGTTGTTACAGGATTTAGCACAAATACAGTAGTTACAGATTTCAGAACAAACACAGTTATTACTGGGTTCAACATATTAGACAGTTAATGAGTAGTAGTATATGAGACTTATTGGCAAGCAGTGGAAACAAATCTATCATAAGAGCAATTTGGTTATGTCTTAGAAGATTGTAGGGGTGGCTCAGTCCTAGAAACCTAGAGAGGTCTATTGATGGACTCGGGTTGAAAAGGTGGGAAGGGGGTTGGGGGGCTGTACGCAGAGTCTGAAAGGAAGATTAGTAGCTTACTAGTGCTCCTGGCTAGGCTAGGATGAGGGCAAGTTTTCTCGGTGTCAGTGTTGGGTTTACCGGTGGGTGTGGGTTAGTCTTTCAGGTTTGGCCTGAGGAACATATGCATTGTGAGCTAGACTGTAGGTGCTGTTTTTTTAAAGGCCTGTTACTTAGAATTTCTCCCCACCTGGGTGATTTCTGATAATTGCATTTAAGGGGCTGTGGCAGCTTGTGCCTGCTACATGCCTCCTAGTGCCTTGTTGCAGCCCATTTCTGGGTGCAGGGGTGGCACAAGCCCTGTTTGGGGCAGGCAGCCTGTGGTTGACACTGGCTGCCTTGAGACTGGCTCCTGGTGCACCTTTGGGCACATGGGACACTAGCCATTCTTTGTTGTGCTAGCTCCTGTGCCCTTCCGGAGCTTTGAGAATCAGGCCCTCAATGTTTTACTACTTAATGAGACTTTTATATATAGATTGTCCCTTAACTCCAAAGATTGATGAAGCTACAGCATATTAAAGTTCCAGTGTTATCCTATGAGAAGTTTCATTTTTCATTTTATGTTTTTATATGTCTATTTTCAATTGGTACTTCTTACGGACTTAGTCTTGTACTACAGATACTTACCACAGGTCTTTTCTTGTGTGGTCCTTGCCACTTGTGTGGTCTTTTTTAACCAGTGTGGTCACTTGCAATCAATGCAATAACTGTGTCTGCTGTGGCAAGCAGAGCACCTACATGGGTAGTGGGGGCCAGAGGACCCATCTCATGGCAGATGACTGGGTGGAGTGAGAAAAAAGGCAAAAGGAAGTAGCAAATGGGGGAGGTGGCCCATTCATGCCAGCAGCTGGTGGGCATAAAATTCCATTTCACAGTGGGGTGGCAGACATGCCCTGTGGAAGCGGGCAGGCATCACATGTACAAGCTCCTCTTAAACTAGCATCGCTAGCAACACCCACACCACCCTCAGGTTTTAAAAAAAAATTTTTACACAATACATGACGGGGATTTCAGCGACAAAGGGGACACATGCAAGATGCAACAAATCAGATATTTATTACAACGTTACTATGTACCTGAAAAAAATTAACTTCTGTCAAAAATAAAATCAAGACACTCAAACTGCAGTGACACAAATAATTCAGTAAAACACACCTAACTCTTCTAGAGAACTAACACAGAAAACTACAGAAACCAGAACAAAAAACACACAAAACACTGACTACAACAGTGCTGGCTGCTAAGACAGAAATGGCTGCCTAGCCAGCCTATTTCTTGCTGTAAGTTGCAGCAGCTGTGTTCCCCTTCCCCACAGCACTGCCTCACTACACAGAATACAGAAAACACAACTACAACTTAAAACTAACTAAATCACAACAAACACCAGAAATAATTGGTCATCTAGAGGCATAAGGCACAGTAGACACATCATGGAGTGATTTGTTGGAAAAAAATGCAAGTTTTAAACACTTGCTAAAGCATTTTAGGTACAATGATACACAACACACTTAACACCAGCTGTCCCTTCCTCACATTGCTGTCTCCCTTCCCAGCAGTTCCTCACACATACATCTGTGTCTCCTGCTGTACCCAGACCCTCTAGTTTTTCTCAATAACCATCTGTAAGGCACCGAGTTGAAAGCCTTGCTAAAATCAAAGTACAGTAAATCCACAGTATGGCCCTTATCTATTACCCTCATTACCCAGTCAAAGAATACCATCAGGTTGGTCTGATAAGACATTCTTGCCGTGAACCCATGCTATTTGCCATCTTGGAGTCCATTGCTCTCCAGCTAGTTTATGAGCTCATGTTTGAGTACTGTCTCTATAAGTTTACCCACAATAGAGGCAACATGAACACGTCTGTAGCTACCCAGTTGTTCCTTACACCATCCACATTTATGTAGCAGAACTACATCTGCTAACATCCAGTCTATTAGAACTACCGCTGTCTGAATTGAGCTATTGACTAGCCCTACCAAGTGTTCAGTTACTTACATTGCCAATTCCTTGAGCACCCTCAGATTCATCCTATCTGGCCCTGGGGCCTTGCCTATCTTAAAGGCTGCTAGTGCTTTCTAAATTATTTCATTGGTAAATACTTGCTGTTTCAATTCTGGGATCCCCACTACAGCTGCCTTAATGCTACTGTGTGGCAGAGGCTCTCTGTCTTCCCTCGTGACTACAGACCAAAATTAGTTATTAAGAAAGGCTGCATTCTGCCCATCCCCCTCAGTTAACCTACCTCCCTCCCTCTGTTAGCCTAACAATTCCTCCTCCACTTTCTTTCTTTTTTCCCTAATATATCTAAAGAACTGCTTTTCCCCACACTTGACTCCCTCCACAATATGCAGCTGTATGCCTGCCTTTGCTTTTCTGACTGCCCTTTTGGTTTCCCTTGTTCTCATTTGGTACTCTCTCCATTCTTCCTTCCCTTGTTTTCCCTTGAACCTGGTGAAGGCCTTCTTTTTGGCTCTCATTGCTTCCCTGACCTTTCCAGAGAACCACATTAGTCTCTTGTACCTTTTTATTTTGATTACTGTTCTCATAAAAGACTTTGTTTCCTTGAAAATGGCCTCCATGATTGCCCCATCTTTTCTCCACATTCCTGATGCTGTCCACTCTGAATAACTTGTCCTAGACCCACTCCTTTATCTAGCTAAAGTCTGCCCATCTGAAATTTAGGACTTTAGCCTTTTATGCGGGCTTACTTGACCCAAGGGCCAGGTCAAACCATATAGAGTTATGGTCGCTGGAACCTAGTGGCTCCCTTACCATCAAACCTCCTTCCACTTCCGAGTAGGTGTGCATCACATTGAGAATAGCAGCCTGCCTAGTGGGTTCTTTAACTAGCTGCACCAGCAGTCAGTCTTGCAATATATCAGTAGGGGCTGACTTCTGGAGCACCTGGCTGCTGGAATGAATAAATCAATATCTGGTACACTAAGATCTCCCACCACCACCTCCCCCTCTGCCAACCCCCTTTCTAGTTCTGCCACTAGCTCCTTATCTCTCTCTCTCCCTCCTGTCCTTGAGGGTCTGTACATCACCCCCATTCCTATTTTCTTGTCTGGGGATGCCATAAGCTAAACCCACAGTGATTCTGTTTTCCCATTATCTCCCCTGATATTTAACCAAAATGCAAAAAATCCGCCCCAGAGTAGGACTGGTGTGCTACCGACAAATGCTGAAACAGGAAGGCAACAATGTGAGAGCACTACCACTACCAAGACCAAAAAGTCAGTGACAAATCACATTGCAGAACATCAAATTTATTTACACAATCTACCATGACAAGTATGAGTATATGGTGGGATTTACCATGCCTGGTGAGGTTTGGTCACAAGGCACAGCCGAGTGACCAAATCCATATCAGAAGTTGAATGTACTGGAATGGTACATCATATAGCAATTATACAATGTTCCCCTTCTTTTTTTTCTATTTTTATAATGGGATAAAACTTTTTTTATATATATTTTAAGTAATTTTTCTTGAAGTTGTTAGTCTGTGAGAAAAAATAGTCAAGGGTTGCAGGGGTTGGTGTCTTGGGTTGCTAGAGCTTCTATTTACTGTGCATGTGCAGGACTGTTTTGGTGTTCTTTGAGTGCTTTTTTGGGGGCTGGGAAATCTAAAACACTGTGGCCCATGTCACTAGTTCACTCTGTCCTGACTCCTACCGGCTCCATTTATGTTGTAGGAGCCGGGATAGTGTTGTCCATTTGTCCCATTATCGATTTGAATTAAGGAGCATTGGCTCCATTTATGGTGCACCCATGGTGCCATGGTGTGTGTGAGCCATTTTCCCCTGCCATCTTGTGTTTCTGGGCCAGGAAAAATAAGTTAACAATTTTTTTTGTTTGCCTTTTTCTGGCATCTGCCACATTCCTCATGGAAGAGGGACCGATGTGAAAGCTGGCCGCAGATTTCAAGTGTGGAACGGCGGCACTGAGTAAAGTGGAACAGGCTGCAAGATGGAGATGTTGTGAAGTAGTGAGGGAGCTGGCGACCTGTTGAGGTGGAAGTTACTTTAAAAAAAACCAGTCAGTAAGAGTTAGGCAAGTGTTGTGTGAGGATTTCTTTTTTTTTTCCAAGTTTTTTCAACAGGGCTGACAGCCGCTGTTTAGCTGAAATGCAATGTAGTGTTTTTTGGGGGGGTTTTTTGAGCTGGCTCACCATCTGTCACCGTCTTTGCTACTCCAGGGTTGGCGATGGTCGGAGTGATTTGAGGAATAGTTTCTTATGCAGCAGATTAGCGACTGCCACCTTTATGTGTTGGTATACTGGAGGATTTACAATGATGGAAAGGTGCCAGCCAGCCAATAAGAAAGCAGCATTTACTGTATATTAATTTGCCCATTGTATAATAAAATATATACCACTGTAAACCATTCCATAAGACAAGTCTACAGAATTACAGGATTTTGTAATTGATATTAGATACTGCAACATGGTCTTACTATAAGCAGTAAAGTAACATCCTGCTATTGTATTTTTGATTTCGGTATTTGTCATGTTTATATTTACTAACTTGGTGTCGGGTTCACAATGCTGTCATGATATTTAAAAGTTTATACCCTCTCCCATGTGGAGTGAAATGGGGGGAGGTTAAAAATTGTTTTCTTACCTGTAAATAAAATATTTATTAGCAATAAAGTGAAGTAAAAAACAAAAAGTAATAATGAAAATATGACATGAGTTATTCACCTTCTGTGATGCTGATAAGGAATTGTATTTCACAGTGTATTTAGGTAGGGACGCTCTGTCCCTTTAACCAAATTTTCAGTGTCTACTAAGATGTATCAGCCCCTTTAAGCTCTAAGTTTAAAACGTTACACCTAGTGGCAGTTACCACTCCCTGAGGATGCTTTTCAGCTAAACCAGTTGGAGGTGTGGGCTGCTTCTTTGCTCCTGGTTAAGGGTCTGTACACTTGTGTTATGGCATGTTTACAATGGTACATATTTTAATAAATCTGATGTTCTGCAACTTGATTTGTTCTCACTGACTTTTGCCCTTGGTAGTGGTAGCTATGACTTTGTTGCCTTCCCTCTCCCCTGATGTTTCCATCCTCCACTGTTTTTTTGTGCTGTGACATACAGGGCTAAGCCTCCTCCTTTACCTTTCCCTCTGTCCTGTCTAAACATGGTGTAGCCTGGAACTGTCAGGTCCCAGTTGTTATTAGCTATGGCCCAAGTTTCTGTGATGGCTGCTCAATCCATCTCAATGTCCGCCACCATTGCCTGGAGCACACCAATTTTATTTCCCAGACTCCTGGCACTAAGGTGAACCCTTTTTCATCTTTCCTGATCCCCTCTTGCTTTTTTCTATTACTTCTCCCTTTTTATTCCCCAGTCTCCTGAATGTTCTATTTTTCATGCTGAATGAAGGCTTTATCAGCACTTCCTCATTGCATCTTCCCCTAACCTAATTTAAACTTCAACTTTACTGTTCCCCACCTTGCTTCTACTAGTCCCATGTTCAGGGAGAGCCCTATCTAGGTTCCTCAGCCGCTGTCCTTTCTCAGTGGTTCCCATAGCCTTTGTCTTTCCCACAGTCAGTTTAATTGTCCAATGCAAATGTCACACTTCTGATCCAGAGCACTGGTGCCCTCTCTTGTCAAGTGAAGGCCATCACCCTTGAAGTGCTTCCTGTCCCTTAAGCCCCACCAGTCCCCCACAAAGTGGTGCCCGTCCTCTTGACACCATCTCTTCAACCACCTATGAAACTCCTCACTCTTCCTTCCTTACCTGTTGTACCCATTCCCTTATTCCACAGAGGGATGACCTACAAAAGGCCAGGAAGCTGAGTGCACCTTCAGTCTGTCACCCAGTCTCTTAAAGATCTGCTTCACTACCTCCACAGGCTGGTTCACCAGGTCATTGGTATCCAAGTGTACCAGTATCCCCAGATCCCACTCCCCTTCTCCACCACTCCCTAGCCTATCTCTATCCCCGATGGCTGATGCACTAGGAAGGTATCTTGACCATTTCTCTCTTCCCGGCCCACCACCCTCTCATCTCTATTACTTGACAATGTTAAAACTGAAACTTTGAGCTTGCTTTCAGAATCTGGGACCTGTACTTGAAGCATAGTTCATGTACTAGTTCATCAAAGCGTGACTTCTGAGATTATGCAATTTTCAAAACTGATGTGTGCCTCTTATTCAGCAAACATCAGCTGTGGACTATAGGTTGTTTAGATGACTGCAATGGGAAATTATAGCAGCTCAAGTAATATTGAGTTCATCGTTTCCTTACATTGCTATACCTCTATGAGGAGCAAGGTTGTTTGGGGTTTTATTTAAAAGTAATTGGTAATTGATTAAATAAAATATATTTTTTTTAAAACAAAAACAGAAAAAAGCCTTATGTTCATATCTATGTATCCATTACCTACTGCATCAAGTAGGCTCACCTACCCCGCTCACCCCTCAAATATATCACCTGTCATGCATTCAAATGCACATCCCCAATCTCCTTCTTTCTGACCTCCACTCTGCTGACTGGACCCCTGTCCTTTCAGCCACAAATGTTGACACTGCTCTCCAACATTTCTACACCATCCTGACTTCTATCTGGGACTATCATGCTCCCCTCTGTACATCTCAGATAAGGTGGCACCATCTCCCTGGATTACACCTTCAATCATTTCCTTTGTAAAGGTAGAGACTGTGCCTGGTTCTGCCACAAAGTCTATAGCTCCTCCTCTAGCCTTGAGAATACCTCACCCTCAGGAACAAGTGCACCAAACAATAAGCTAAGCCAAATTTAACCACTTCAAATCCCAACTGTCCCATAACTTAACCCATCCTCTTTCTGGTCAACCATCAAATCCCTCCTCAACCCTCCCCCATACCACCTCCCTATCCTCACCAAAACAATGCCCAAATCTCCAACCCTTCATTAGTGGCATCCATTTTCAACAAATACTTCACATCCTGCACACTCCCTGACTTGCTCTCCCCCTACTCCCCACCCCTTTCTGTTGGTTTTGACTCCCCCATCTCCTCCTCAGAAGTCTAACACACCTTAACCTCCTTAAACACTACCAAATCAAGTCCTGATGGCCTCCACCCCTTACTCCTGCACCTCTCTGCCCTGGCCATCTCTTATCCTGTCACACATATCCTCAATCTCTCCCTAACCACCAACTTGGTTCCCACACCATGGAAACACACTGAAGTAATCACCCTCCCTAAAGATGGTGATCACTCCCTTCTGAGCAACTACCATCCCATCTCTCTCCTGCCCTCACTCACCAAACTCCAAGAATCCCTGATCCTTTCAAGGTTTTCTGATTTCTTCTCCTCCTCAAACTTCATCTCTGACTACCAATCTGGCTTCCACAGAAACCACTCCACTATATCCTCTGTGTCTCTAACACTATCCTTTCTGCCATGGACCGTGGGCACTTCACTGCATCAATATTTATCGACCTAGCTAAGGCCTTCAACTCCATCTCCCACCCACTACTCCTACAAAAGCTACACTGAGCTGGGATGTCCTCCTACCCTGTTGAGTGGTTTAGCTCCCTACCTCTGTGGTAGGACACAGTCCGTCTCATTGGGCAACTCCATCTTGCCTCCCTTCCCATCCTCTCTGGAGTCCCCAAGGATCCATTCTTGGTTCAATTCTTTTTCATTATTTGTTAATGATCTTCCAAATGTCTGCCAACACTCTAGTATCCATCTCTATGCAGACAATACATCCTCTACACAACTGGTTCCACCCTCGACTCTGTCAACCCTACCCTTCAATATGACTTCAACCACATCCTCCACTGGTTCAGATCAACAAGCCTAAAAGTAAACACCAAAGACAATCAATCTCTATGGCTTTTGGGACCTCCCATAAGCTAGCTAAACCTATATCTCCTCCCTCCTTCTCCACCTTAGATGGTTCCACCTTTGCTCTGTATTCTCCTATAAATACCTTGGGCTTTGGCTTGATCAGCACCTCAACTACTCCATCCATGTTGACTCTATGTGTACAAAACTCTGCCCCAAACTCAGAGCACTATATCAGAACAAAGACTCCAACTCCCCTCATCTGTGCCATGTTCTGCTCTCCAAAACCATCCTCCCTTTGTTCAACTACAGGCAATATTATCTATGCCTCTGTCCCTAATTCCAGCCTCTCCTGGCTTGATACTCTCCTCCACTCTTTCTGCCACTTCACACCAACTCCCTACTTTTGGATTCACCATTGTCCCTTCTCTCCTCCTTAAACCTCTACTTCCTTCTCCACAGAAGGTACACCCATTCCTTAACCTTTACTGCCAAGTACTGCTTTGATCTCTTCTCCCTGTACCTTGCCTCCTCCCTCATCCTTGTCCCACTACCATCCTACTCCTGTGTTTCTATCACTCCTGCCCCCTCTCCATCCCTTATAACTGGTCCTCATGAGGCCTCTCCACCTTCTTATCCCACCTCTCCCACCTCTGGAACCAGTTACCCCCAACGCTTCATGATGCTCCCTCATTCTCAGCACTCAAGCAGCTGATAAAACTCAATCCTCCACCTTCCCGCACCTGCTTCCCATCCCCTGCCCCATCATGCCTTCTCTCCTTAACCCCTCCCCCAGTTCCTCCTACCTCCACCTCAAGCTGACCCTTTCCTATACAGTCCAGCTGCATTGTACATATTGTGTAATTTGTATAGACTAACTAAGATTATATCCTTTTTTTTATTTAGGTCTTGGATTAACACCTTTGAGTGGATGCTTGTTAAATAGGTTCCATGTCAGTTGACAAAAAACAGTAAGGTACAAACAGATGAGTCATTATACATAGATGGTACAGATAATTACAAATACAGTAGCGCAATAGGATTGAGACAGCTGAGGCATTGTACAATGTATGCCAGCATCAGTAATTAGAATCACACTACTAAGTTGGACACATAGGGAGTAGCAGTTGGATATGACAGAGAGGAGAGGTCAAGGGGAGAGGGGAGTGGGAGAGGGGTGGCATGACATGGGGGTGATGTAGTAGAGGTGCCCAAGGGGGGGAGGCAGGGTGAGGATTAGGGAAGTGTTGAGTTTGGGCTGCATCAACTGAGGACAGTTGGCAGAGGAGGTTAAGTGCTGGCAGGTGATTACTGATATGGGAGGGGACCTAGTGAAGCAAACACAGTTGCCAGTTGTAACAAAGTGCTGGTGAAATTTACATTTGAAAGAACCACTTGTTGCAGCAACGGTGATGTCCAGTGGCAGAGAGTTGATCCAGAGGGGGCCTCAGTGGGAGAACGCATCCTGCGCCATGGCAGTGCGGCATATGGGAACATTGAAGACTTGACTGTTAGAACTTTTGGTTTGATGAGTACTCATATGTGGGGTTAGTAGGTTCTGGATCTCTGCTGGTAGAAAATTTAGAGAGACATTTTGATGAGGAGGCAAGTTTGGTATCTAATTCTGCCATTCAGTTGGAGCCAGCCTGCCTGGGTATAAAGATCACAAGTATGCGTGCGTCTTGCAGCACCTGTGAGTAGACAGCAAGCTTTGTTTAAAGCAAGAGAGATGCGGTGGAAGGCCATGTTAGTTGCTGACCCATATATAGCCAGACCACAGTCAATAAGGGAGACAACTGAACTGTGGATGGCCAGGTTCAGTGCTTCGTGTGTAAGACTGTGTTTGTGATGACATAGTATCCCAATTCTTGTATTGATTGCCCTTGTAGTATTATCTATATGTTGGGCATAGGACAGGGTGGAGTCAATTGTGATGCCCAGGTACTTGAAGTGCTGAATGAGTTCAAGTGAGGCCCTGCTGTCATTTGTGATTGTGAGGAGGAAGGCCTTGTGTTTGCTTAGGGAGCTGGAGTACAACATGGTTTTAGTTTTCTTATAGTTCATAATGAGTCTGTGCTTCTTGAATCATTTTTCAGCAGATGCAAACCATTTTTGAAGATCTGCATCTAGAAGCTCAGGGTGAGGGTTGCTAGAGAATAGAACTGTGTCATCAGTGTAAAGGAGCATCCGACCAGGACAGGAGACTGGGAGTTTATTTAGGAATAAACTGAAGAGTAATGGTCCCAGAACTGACTCTTGCAGGACACCAGAATGGACAGGTCTGTTATCAGAGAAGACATCCCCAATCCTAACCTGCTGCGAGTGGTTATGTAGGTAGCTGTTGAACCATGTCATGGTTTCTGATGAGAGCCCGATGTCTGTTAGCTGTTCGAGGAGGAGCACATGGTGCACCATACCAAATGCCTTGGATAAGTCAATAAATGCTGCTCCTACAAGGTGGCCTTCATCTAGAGCATGCTGCATGTAACCAGTGAATTCCAGTAAAGCAGTGTTGGTACTGTGTCCACTCCAGAACCCATGCTGTTCAGGACATTGGAGTTGGTGAAGGTTCAGATATTCGACAAGCTGGTTCACCACAATCCACTCAAGAGCTTTAGAGAGTGGAGGGAGTATGGAGATCAGCCTGTACTTATTATGCAAAGTCCTGTCCCCACTTTTGTGCACTGGGTTTACACTCACAGATTTCCATTGTTGGGGGAATTAGGAGTGGCAGAGGGACAAGTTAATCATTTTAGTCTGTGGGACAAGAATTTTCCCCAGGGTCAGGTTAACAAATTGGATGGTACAGGGTATCCCCGCTATGTCTAGATTTCCCGAATACCTTTTCCAGAAATTTTCTGGCTTCCGCTTAAGAGACTTCCTTGAAAGAAAACAACGGGTGGTTAGGAGGTAGTGCTGGTTTCCCATGGAGTTCATTAGGGGTGATAGAATTGAAGTAATCTGCCAGAAGCACACAACTTAGGTCTGTGAATGCATTGTTCAGAGAGTTAGCTATGAGAAGAGGTCCAAAGATGGTATGCCTTCAATATTGAGCATTGTTAGGGCAGTTTTGGGGTCCTACCAGTGATGTTGTTAAGGTTGGCCCAGAAGAATTTGTGTTGTTCCACAAGCTGGGAGGCCTTCTTTATAGTATGTGCTTTTAGCAAGCAGAATAGATTTTGTGCACTAATTTCTGGCCTTTTAAAGCATTGGTTGTTAGAGGGGTGCCACCTGACACACGCCTTTGCCATAGGTGATCTCTTGTGTTGAGTTGTTCTATGAGGTTCGGTATAATCCAGGGGTTGCAAGATCCTTTGATTTTCCTTATCATTACTGGTGCATGCTTATCACAGACATCATTGAATCTGAATATGAAGGGGTCTAGTGCTATATCCACACCACTTGCTTCATACAGGTCCATCCAGTCTAAGTGTTGCAGGTCTGCTATTAGCTGTGCTGGATGCTCCTTTAAAGAGGACCTGATTAGTTATATTTCTGGAAGGGGTTTACAGTAATTTTTGGACCATGAGCACTTAACAGGGGAGTGGTCACTCAATGAGTCAGGAAGGACAGTAGTATTGGTGATATGTGCAGGTCAGTTGGAGAGCATCCAATCAAGCAGAGTGCTGGTCCCAGTTTTATAGCTGACTCCGGTTGGTGTCTCGATCATTTGGGAGAAATGGATGGCTGGATGGCTGATAAGGCATCCTTGACCGAGGCAGCTGCAGGAGACAGTCAGTTGATGTTAAAGTCCTCTAGCATTACAATTTCAGTATTTAGGCTCAGGGTACTGATACAGTCCATTAGGTCACAGGTTCCAGCCATGGTCAGTTTAGGTGAGATGTAGGGAGAGAGACAGAGAGATGGAGAGTAGTGTAATCACCCTGCTGTGTGCACCCAGCAGCAGTTTGATGGCCAGCACTTGCAAATTGTCACTACAACTGGGGAGGGGTAGGATATGCCCCTGAAGAGAGCCCTCCATGTAAATGGCACACTCACCTCCTTTTTTTGTAATGTGGTTCTATCGGAAGAAAGTATAGCCAGGTAGTATAATAGCAACATCCAGTATCTTGGGAGAAAGCCATGATTCCACTATGGAGAGAATGTCTGTATTTTGTCGAGTAACCCACACCTTGGTCCAGCAGACCAGACCTGGGTTTGAATCCCACAGTTTCCACTTGCATACTGTGTGACCCTGAGCCAGTCACTTAACTTCCCTGTGCTCTCAGGTTGTGCCTGTAAAAAAGCTTTCAGCTTAGTGTGCCTCACCTGGTTAAATAACTAAAACAAACAAAAAAAAAACCCTTCAGGTTGTCCATCTTGGGAAGTAGACTGCAGATATTTATTGAGGTTAGTGTAAATCTGGCTGGTCTTTGTGGCACTGTGTTCATGTTATGAAGTGAGCCAGGGTTAGGATGAACATTGCCTGACAGTAGGAGTAGTAGTATCAGCAGATGGACTAGATGGTCCAATAAAAGTTTATTATTTTGTGCCCACTTTCTTTTACTGGGTGTGTGTACTTTCTTGGTACCTAGGTGGGCAACATATCCAGGAAAGAGTGGTACCATTAGGCAGGCAATACTGTGACCAGATCCTGTGAGGCCCATTCTGGATGTTGCCAATAACGGTAGCAACACAATAAGGGGAGGTGATGGTAACATACATGTTAAGCATGACCCATAGGTGGTTAGGTTGAGCAGTTGTGGGGGAGTATTACAATGGGGTCACAATAGGAAATCAGAGTGAGAAAAATGATGCCCTGGAAGGTCCCAATGGTCATAGGGAACATTGTATTGCACACAGTTAATTGAGGCAGTATGTTCAGTAAGAAGTTGTGACCTGTGAGTAAGACTTAATTCCACCTTTTTAGGGTTGGTTTCAAAGCTCCTGGTTCTAATAAACATTGTTGGAGGTCCAGAGATATGGGAAAAATGAGACTGAACTCCATGGTAGAGGGCACAGGTTATTGGACTCCCCCTAGTGGCAGAGACATATATGTTGCCAGTGAAGAAACAGACACTTAGTAATATCACGAGTGGTCATGTGACCACTGAACAGTATATAAGAAAGTGTCCAGATAGGGTGGGAAGGAGGGGAATGGGTGAGAGGCCGGCACGCAGCACCAGTGGGAACAAGTAGAAGATCAGAGGAAGTCCTTCTATGGGAAGAGCTGAATCAGGGCTTCCCCTAGGAGCTTGCAGTAGAAGTGGAGTGCAACTGCACTGCAGGAGTGCCCAGATGGGCTTGCTGGAGCTATGGAGTCCTGGTTTGGGGTGTTGAGTCAAGGCTTCCCCGTGGTGCTTGTGGTCGGCGGCGGGAGCAGAAGCAAGCCATTTCACAGGATAGCCCTTACCTGGCTTATAGAATCTGGGGAGGGAAGGGAGAAAAGAGTTAAGTAGGGATTAGATGAGAAGGGGTGGGAAGCAGCTGGGTGGGGACTGATGGCAGACAGCCAGCAGGGCCTGGGTTGAAGAACAATAGAGGAATTAGGCAAAGAGGTGGGAGGTCAGAAATTCAAGTGCAGGGATGAGTTAAGGAAGGGATGGATTTCAGTCAGTACCACTTTCTCCTGTGCTGAGGCCTATCAGTTTGGAAAGGGACAGTGAGAGGAAAGTATTAGGAAGGAGCAAGAGAGAGAAATCAAGACAACAGAAACAGTTTGCAATTTAAACAAAGCACAGAGCGTGCTACCATGAGGCGAATAATTTTAAATTAGTGACTTGCTGTTGAAACCAGTTTTAATACAGTTTGTGTAAGTCTTACATTTCTGGCTGTTTTGACTATCAAAATTCAAATGTTAAGTCAGGGAACAAGCATCATCATAGCATACTTAATAATTTCATTTGGTATTTGAAAAGATCCTGTATTGTAACAGTGTTGTTTCTACTGTCACCAGTTGCCCTGTATGATTAATTATGTTTATTCCTGTTTTTATCCTCCTGTACCCTACTCCCCTGGGTCACACCTAGAAAAAAGCCCCAGCTCATTGTGGTTTCCCTGGTTACCAACTTTACATAAATAAATAATTCAGAAGCATGCTAATGCTGCTTTTATACAGTTGAAATAATTAGCTAGACATTCACAAATGCAAGAAAAGTTAATTTGGTTTGGCTACCCATATGAGCTTCAGAACTCTGTGTAGGAATGATGTAACATAAACAGAATTTAAAATAATTTTGATTGCATAATGCGTTAGCATTGTCACCTACATGTTAATCATAAATTCTGTTTGCTCCTATTATGAAAGAAAGAGACAGATGGATATAGTAGTGTACTTTTATTCATGACTGTGTAAAATGACAAATTATACGGTGGAGTATATTCTCTAAGGTATCAAAACAGTATGGTGAAGAAAATGAAAATAATGGAAATGAGTACACTGTCTCACACAGGTTACACAATGTGGATTGCAATATGTGTAGGTCCAACAAGGAACTCTTTAAGGAAATGCTTTGAAAACCATCAAACATCCTGTCTCAGAAAAAGTGGACACTACCATTTCTGAGTATGTCAACCAATTAAGCTCATTTCTAACTTGTTAACATCTGTGTAACTGCCATTTAGAACTTTGGAGACTAAAATATATTTTTCAGTGTGAGGCATTTTGGATTGCTCAGCTTCCAGCACATTTGGTGTTTTATTTTTGGCAGGAAGGACACACTAAGCCAAGGCTTGCTCCCGGGTACATCCTGAGAGCACAGGAAGTTATGTGATACTCTGGCCACACACTATGCAACTAACGGCTGTGGGATTGAAATCCAATTCTCAAAGTTTGCAACTCACTGCTTTTAACCACTATGCTATACTGTCTTCCTTTATCATTGATATGAGCTAACTGGACTAAAAAGAAGACTTGGTTTTCTTTTGAATCTTCTTATAAAACCCTGTTTCCTTAATTCAGTGGTGTTTTCCCATATTGCCTTTATTTAAGTTTTCTCCTTTTATCGCCTTCCCTCTTTTGTTCTCTCTGTCTCTCTGTCTCTCTCTCTCTCTGTGCTGCTTATATCATATCTATCTTATTCGTTCACAACTGTGACTCTGTATCCCTTCTGGGGACCAAATTTAGGACTTTTGTTTTAAACAACAGCTGTTTGTTCCTTTCCCTTTCTATTTGAAGTTTCCCTGTTTAAGTAAGCAGTAAGTAATGATGGGGTGTGCATTACACACTGCTAACACAAGGTCACAGGACCATAGCAACTTGCACACCCTTGGCAGCAATTGTTTTTATCTGTGCATCAGAAAGCTCTGTTGTGATGGTAACAACCAATCAGGATGCCGGATTTTCTCTTCCCATTTTATAAATTCAATATATTCTGTCTTCCCCATGCCCGAAGATGGGATGCTCTTTTCAGATCAAAACATACTGATTTCTAGTCTATTTATGTTCTGTAGCAATCCTACTGTGTTGATTCTTTAAAGAATAAAATCTACCGTAGAAGTTCTGCAGTAAGCATCCATTTGGATCCAGTAGGCAATAGTGTGTATGTGGTAGAGAAACAGACACAGAAAACACACACTAATTACAAAGTGTACTGACAGACTTCCTATGGAATTGCCATTGTGCTTCCAAAATGGTTCTTAGAATATTTTGAAAAATAAAGCAAAATTCCACCAATAAGAAGAATTTGCATTTCTATAGTGCTTTTCATACACATTAAATCCCAAAGTACTTTACAGAAATAACAAACTGAAGCAAGTCACTGTAAAGTGTAACAACAACTATATGACATATAACCATCCACACAGCCTAAGATAATTGCCACAAATGGTTTTACAAAAGGGAGCGTTGTTCAGAGCACCAGAGAAAATCCTCTTATGAAAAGTGCATTGGGTTCTTTTACTTCTGCCTAGAGACCGCCAGGATGGTATCAGAGATGGACAGAAGGACCTCAGTTTAAATCTCATCTAAAGGATGGAACTCACCCAACAGTGCAGCATCCCCCCTGTACTGCCCTGAGGGGGTCAGCAATTACGGTATGAGCCCAAGTCCCAGCTAAGAAAATTATGGGACATTTAACATCAGCTGCAGTATTTCTTTTATTGGGGGCAACTGTTAAGTGCTTAATACATTTCCTAACAGTTGCTTCTGATTTTATGGTACTATAGGCAATCAAGAATGACATGATATAGGTCTTCAGTATTTGTTGAATAGCAAGGACATATTTTTGTTCATAAAAACATCAAGTATATGTTTGAATCTAATTTCAAGATGTCTACAAGGATTAACATTAAGTCTATTTGATGTGATAGCCTTGGGTATTGTTGTTATATCAGTGATTAGAAAGAAATATTGTTCCAGACTGCTTTGCTTTTTCCTTAAAATAGGAAGGAAAGTGCTGAATCTAGTGGCACTGATTATTACCACATTGGCTTGTGCTGTTATAGTATATCACTGAATTTTGGTTTCATTAGAGAAAAATAACTACAAGGAATAATAACTTTCTCCAGCACCCAGTGCAACAGGTTATTAATGCCTATCATGCCCCCCCCCAAGTTTGATTGACAAAAAAATGTCATAAAAATACAAACATGAAACACCTTTTTTCAATAAGTACACTTTTCCATTAAATACACAAATAGAGATTTCAGTATTTGTATTTTGCACTTCTTACATGTTTAGTTAAATAATCTGACACTGATGTGTTACTAGACTCTTGACTTGAGAGGACCAGAAGATGTACAAAAAACTTTCTACAAGAAGGTTATAGGAAACTAGAGGAGTTCATTCTCTTTTGTTAATTCAGGAAATGTTCCAGAATGTAAACAGGAGACCTCTGAGTTTGGGTCTGTTTACCTACATCCCTGTTTGGTGTACTGATGCCTGTCTTCCTATATCCAAATGGATTAAACATCAAATTATGATCATAAAGAGAGTTTCATTTCTCTAGCTTCCTTTATGTGTTTATCATATAAAGAAAAGACATGAAAATGCAATTTCTATACATCATGCCAGTTAGCATATGGGCTCCCGATCACCTCCCACTCTGTTAGAACTTAAAGTACTGTTGTAGTTGTGATTTATTTTTAATATAGGTTTATTTTATTAATAATCCTTGGATAAATCAAATATATTTTAAGTTATCCAAGGACTAGGAGTCTAAATTAATTTAATATTCCCTCTTTTTATTTAGGTTCTGTGAAAATTGTTTATTTTGTATTCATTTTAACCCTTCTAGGAGCTTACAGATTGACTCATGACAGAGTGAATATAAACATTTGCAAAATGATTTAATTTGTTTGTATCTGGTGAATTCTGAAAATATAACTTTTGGTGGGAGGGGCAATATAAATGCATAGTGTTTTGTTATGTTGTTATATGATGCAAAAATAAACTTATTTTTCAAATTTATTTTTTCTTGCCAACATATGTATGGGTATCTGTATTGTTTCATGTTTAACATTCTAATCCAATAATTAACAGTTCTCCATTAGTGCGACTGGTGTCAATAGCTCAGCAGGTAGCACACTTGCCTCTGAGGCTGGGAGATCAGTAGGCTGTGGGTTCTATCCTCACAACAGGCACTTGGGTTAATATCCCAATACTGACACTGTAGTGCAGCAAGAGGGGGTTGCTGCACTCCCGAGGTGCCATCCTTTGGATGAGATGTTAAACCAAGGTCCCATCTGCCTGTTCAGGTGGACGTTAAGATCCCGTGGCACTTCTTGAAAAGAGCAGGGGACTTTCCCTGGTGCAATGGCCAAATTCCTCCATTCACGAAAAATACCACCAACAGCTTAATCTGGTGCAAGGTCAGTTGGCATTCATCTGTATCCCCTTCCCTGGGTCGTGCCTGAAAATAGGCAGGATTTGTCCAGTGCACTTACCCAGTCAACAAAAACTAAATAAATAAATTTCACAGTATCCAGCATATATTGTCCAAATTCATTTTTTATGGCTACTCAGGACACTCTTGAAGACAGACCCAACACGTATTTACACTATTTCGACATGATAGTCTGAGTAGGTGTAACTGATTTGTACCCAAAGTCCACAATTCTGAGATGTATACAGTCGATGAATTTTGCTGTTGCAAGCGTTGATAGGAGCTTGAATGGCATTTGCACTATAGTTTATATTAAATATAACAAGGGCTTTGGTACTTTGGACTAACTTCATTTTGGTAATCATAATAATGTAACAGTCGTAGAATGACTTTTCTACAAGAAAATGTAATACTGGGTACCTTAGCTGTTAGGAGATCACCTAGGAGGAGCTTCAAAGCAGGGATTTTCCAGGAGGAAGGGTAGTCCCTGAATTAGAAACAGAGAAAATATGAGCATAATGGCCACTATTCACAAACGCCTACATGCCATACAAAGGCAGCATGTAAGCATTCCATGACTGAATGCCATGTGGCAGTGCCCTGTGCACCCCACAACATTCACTTGACAGACATGTTAGTGCTCGCATAATGGATCTTGGCCAGCTGTGGGGTGCCGCACCAGGGAGGGATGGGGCTGTGCCAGGGGTGCTCTGCACTGAACTCATTCAGTATGGCACTGCATGCCATTCTGGGCTGCAGCCACTACACAGGAGGGACACAGATGTAGCCAGTTCACCCTTTCCCAGTGCCAACACTTGTCATGGTAAAGCAATGCCAGCCACTTCTCAATGCCACTGCAGCCCCATGGACCAGAGGGGAACTGGTAGTGACCTCCTGGCACATATCTGGTGTCCTTGCCAGGACACAATTGCTGGTCCATAAAATCCCTGCACCATATGGGGCTGGGCTTCACTAGCAGACCAGGTCTGGGCATCCCATTGGCTGCCCACCTATGTCCACTGATCTGCCCCCACACAGTAGCACTCCTGAGGGAGGGTCCGTGAATGACAGCCATGCAGTGGCCAGCATATGTATTGATAATCTATGAAGATTGCCTGTCATCCTATGTCACTGGTAATTATGTGTGCAGTAGGGTTTCATGTGATAACAGTGAGTACTTTTACTTACCAACAACTAAGAGTGGGCAGCAAAACCAGCCCCCATCGAAAGGGTACCTAATATTAGAGCAGCTGTCGCTAATAGTGATGGCTGCTCACTCCACAATAAAAATACTCAAATATGTATTTTTATGGGGGGCCAGTGTCCCACACACACCCTTTGAGGGGAAAGCCTCCCATACCCTCCCAAAATAAAGATTCTAACTCCAGGAAGTGGACATAGAAAAATTAGCAACTCCCCCAGGAAGCAAAATAGCTTCTTGTACCAGGATCTGAACCCAGCACCTCAGGCTCAAGCCACTACACCACTTGGCCAGCTCGACAAGGTTTGCCCAAATTAATCTATTTATATCCTCTCTCGTGAATGTAGCACGTATCCCTCAGTGCTACACTTGCAATGATCATTCAGCGCTCTTTTTGTCCTCTCGCTCCACAGGTGAGTGGAATTATTGAGTTGCTCATATTGAACTGCTTAATAATACTCACCCATGTAGGGTGTTACCGTGCAGCAGTGGTAGCCAAGGGCTGGTGAATAGGTTGCCCTGGCTAGTTAGAGTAGCCTTGGTGATCCAGTGCTTATAGGAGCCAGCCTGGGTCAAAATCAGCAACATTTTATTTTTTTCTTACTAAAATAAGCAGTGTCCTGTTTGAAAACATTGTGCCAGACTGCTGCTAGTATGAAATTACAGAGCAGCAATTGCATGGCACCAAAGCGACAGGAGCAAGCAAATGAAGGGGAGAGGGAAAGCCGAGTCACAGCTCTGGAGCTTAGCACTAGCATACTAGTGGGGAATCCCCATGCAACAGCCACGGAGTGCTTGGGTAAAACTATGACTTCAATCACAGAGTAGACTAAAGCCTGCTGAAGTGTAACTCATTTGAGAGGGGGACGCAGTACTGTGTGTACCTCTCACTGGCATGAGACCAATGTTTTCTTATTTAATTAAATAATTGCTCTGCGTTCACGTGCCAGGAAACTAAACTTAGGGACTAACTACTATTAAAATATATTAACAAAATAAAAGGGGCATACTTTATGAAACGGGCATGGGCTCCAACACACAAAGTACAATCCAGGTGTCATATCAAGTGGCACGGAAGGCTGCTTTGCAATAAGGCAACAGTATGAAATCACTCAAAGAAAATACACATTATAATAGACCATTTCAATAAATAAATGCTACAAGGGGCTGGCTTAGAGTCCAAGATATATAAGCCTGTATAATTTTCATTACTGAACCTTGTAAATTTTAAAACAGCTGTTTGAAGCATGCTAGTGCAGACAGAATGAATCTCATAACTCAGATTGCAGTAAAATGTGCCATTTATTTTCTAAAATATACTACCAAGACATTTGCACCAAACTTGGAAGTCTTGTAGAGTAAGATGTGCTTTACTGAAGCAAATGTATTTATTCAAATAAAAGTTCAGGAAAGAGGGGACACTAACCTGGAAAGGTGGAGTGACTATATCTTAAGATCCATGCTGCAGGGAGGCAGGGTAGAGGAGCATTCAGGAGAGGGTGTTTGCTCTGGGGCAGGAGGTGTTGCAGACACCCATGGGATAGTTCCAGGGAGGAGTTTAAACAGAAAAATGAAGATTTACTGTGAACTGTCTGGGCTACAGATGTATGCAAATAAGTCATTTAAAAGGGAAATTGCTTATTTTTGTGATAATTTAGTGTGGAAGGTCACTTATCAAGCTGCATTTTTTCAGAAATTCATGCCTTCCAGTGCACTCCAATTTCGACAATGTCCTCTGGACAGCTCACTCACCCCCCCCCGCCCACTGGCCTCCATTGTTCCACTCCCCTACTAGACATCTGTCTTACATGCTGCACCTGCAGTTACCAGTATGCTCTATGTTGTAGCTGGGCCCTAGGGCAGTTTTCCTTAATTGCTCCAACATTGCAAGTCATGTTTTCTCTACCTATGTTGTAATTGTATAGCAGGGGTATACTTTTCCCTAATTTGATTCATATGTAACCTATGTAAGTAGACTGTACATAATCTATGTAACACTGTCTGTCTGTATCTGGAACTTTGTATTACTGTTTTGTCCTCTCTGTGATGAAGTGCCCTGTAAACCAGTCTCTGACTCAAAGGTTGTAAATCTGATTTGTACAAATAAATTAAGAAAGTGGGAAACTTTAAGCCTTAGCGACTCCAAATTCTCATAACCCTATTTCTTAGGAGGCACGCACTGCAGAAAGCCAGAAAAGGAAGTTTTCATTTGAAAACAAATGTGAGCAGGCTTAAACTTTAATTTACATTGATTTATTTAGGCTAAATTTCATGTATGTATTACACTGAAATCCAGGCAGAAAGAGTCGAGTAGCCTCGTGATCTTCAGGAAGGTAGCTGAGATTCAAAATTAAGATTTTCTTGAGGCTTATGCTTCTGCTGCAGAATTCAAGCTGGAATCAATTTGATTGGTGCGGACGGTTAGAACAGGGTTTTGTCCACTCAGTGACCAGAAGTTTGTGAAATTGAATGTTGAAAAGGTATAAAAGGAGCTGCACAGCCCATTTTCAGATAGTTCAAGCAGGAGAATGACCTGAAGGGACCAGACCTGTCAAGAAGGTGTCCAGCCTACTAAGGTCTGCAAGTTTTATAGGGCCTGGGGTACTAGCCTAAATTAAGTGAATAGACTATAGGGATTGCCTGCATCCCAGTGTTAAGGATAGTAGGGCAGTAGCGAGCAGGGACAATGTAGATTAGCCTGCTGCTTTAAGTACCTGTTTTCACAAGTGTCTTCAGCTTCTTCTGACCAGAGTGCAACTGCTGCAAGCCACCAGTTCATCTCCGAGGACTGTCTACACCAGATCTACAGCTGACTACAGAAGGTCCAGGACACCCTTTCTTCAGTCATAAGGGAAATGGTCCAGTAACATTTATTTTCATCTTTGGACTCATTCAAGAGGGACACTTGTTTATATTCTGAATTCTGGAATCCTTCTTATTTCAAGGACTACAGTCCAGACTATTGAAGGACTGAAATTTAAAGACTGTGGAGGGAAAAAGAGTACTGCAAATGCTACTGAGTACATGTAATGTAATGCAAAGCTACTGGTAATGTGAATGTGTAGAGTTTACATTACTAAGGTGTTTAAGAAATTAAAAGTTAAAGTTACAGTTTATATACCATGGAAAGGTATCTGATAGCATGGAGTTAGTGGGTTGACAAGTGAGTAAAGGTATAGTGGCCACTGCATGCCTTTAAGGCTAAGTAATGTGTATGTGCAGCAACTGAAGTCTGAGGCATGGCCTAGTGCTGAGTTAAAATTTAAGTATCTGATAGTGAGGGGTTAGTGGACTGACTGAAGTGGATAAAGGCCTAGTAGCCAATGCATGACCTTAAGGCTAAGTCATTTTTGAATGTACAGCAACTGAGACCCAAGGTGTGGCTTAGTGTTATAAAGAGTTTTAAGGTAACTGGAGGGTTGGTGGGTGATATATTAGCCTGCAGTCTCCAGGGGTTTGGGGGTTCTAACCTGTGGAAATATAAAATATTATTACTAAAGTTATTTGATAAATGCCATGTTTGTGCAAAGAGAATGTGTTGCTATTGCTAAAAGTTATTGCTTGCTTTCATACTAACTGAACTTATAACTTGGCAAATCAGTTCAGTAAAGCTTACCTTAAATTTCACTTTGAAATTGAGTCAAAGTCTTGATTTGAAGTTGTCCGAGTCTCGCATTCCTGTGGTCTCCTGCGTAAATCCAGTGCACTCTCTCTCTCTGTCTCTGTCTCTGTCTCTCTCTCTCTCTCTCTCTCTCTCTCTCCAACACAGATCCCACAGCTGCTTGACTGGGGAGGTAATCTTAAAGGTTCCTGTGTGTACTCAACTTGATGGTTGTGGGTAGGAAGACAGCCAATGAACCTACTGGTGGTGCAATCCTGATTACTTTCTATGTAGGTGCTGCAACTGCCTGGTGTTACATAGGTCCTGGTGGTGTAATAAATCCCCGAACTTGTGTGTGTTATAATATGATCATCCACTTGAGCTTATCACTTATTGTAATACCTAAATAAGTCTAATTACAGTATGTACAATTTCAATTTCATATCTTTTAATTTCCATGCATATTTGCATTTTCTATGAAGCTTTGAAAAATCAAACCCATACACCGTAGCAGCAACTCCCTTCACTTTTATATATATATAAGAAAGCACACATCTAATGCAATAGAAGACTATCCTCCATATAGGTATAAAATATAACTAACAAAACACAGTATTAGGGTAAACATATTAGAAGCCTTATATACATGTACTGATAATAAAACACAAACCTAGGGAGGATATAAGTAGAGAGCAGAAGGGTTACAATCAATAGGGTATTATAGGATCAGAAATAGCAACCATGTACGAAATACATGCTAGGGCAGGCTATGGCAAGACATTCAGTAAATTGCAAAAAGTGATAAATGTGGTAATATGAACAATGTTCAGTAATGGAGAGGTGAAGATAAGAGAAAAATGTGCAATGAGAGAAAGAAAGAGAAAAAGCAAGGAATAAGGGAAGGAGAGAGGAGGAAAACAGGGAAGAAGGGAAAAAGAGGAGAAATTCAGCACAAAAGTTTCGAGAAACCTAATCTAAGAGCAAAATAAGAAGGAGGGCTAAATATCCTAAGAATTAGGGTCTAGAAGAACTAGGTCCGATGTACTTGAAGTAATCCTGCCAACATCTGTCATATACAGTGAGTTGGTTATGAGTAACATGAGATAATCAGTCTAGGGAGGCATACTGAGAGAGGTTTTGAAGAACATCAGAAAGAGAAGGCACCAGAGTTGATTTCCATTTCATAAGAATCAGACGTTTGACCAGAAGAGAAAGTATGTTTAGCCATCTAAAATGTGCATGTGAGAGGAGAGAGCTATTGGGGATAAGGATGCCTAGAAGGAATAGCTTGGGGTCAAAAGGTAGTTTTTGTCCTGTTACTCTGGAGGCAAGTAAACAGACTTTATGCCAGATCTTATTAATGGGAGCACAGGACCACAAGATATGAAGTAGATCCCCATTGGCCAAATTGCAGCTCCAGCAATTATTATTATTTAATAGGCCCATTCGTTGAAGCACAGAGGGGGGTTCTATACCAAAGATGTGGGATTTTAGTTTGTATTAAAGAACTATGGGCATCTTTAAAGGTATTACGTGCAATATGCCAACAATTACTCCATTGTGCATCTGAAATATTGTATTTAAGAAGAGTACTTCATTTATTTTTGGCCTGTATAGACTGATCATGTAGATTATCAATAATGTCTTTGTAAATAGAGCTATATAATTTTACTGATAAATTGGTCCAGTGCGAGATGTATGGGTTTAGAAGAGTATGCCTATACACTAAACTAGAGCGAGAGAGTTATAAGCTGCCCGAATTTGTAAAAACTTCCGGAAGTCCTGTTTAGGAAGTTTCCATGTGACCTGCAAGTCTGAGAATGATCTAAGAGTGAGTGAATTCTGGTCCAAGATATCTCCGAGAAAGGAAATGCCGTTGTTCCTCCTTCTACGACAGAAAATTGGGTGAACTTCTAGAGTGAGCAGTGGATCGCCCCATAAGGGGGCATAAAACCAGGGTGTTGGACTGGATTTCAGAAATTTGTGGTTTAGTTTCCAATAAAGAACAGAGGATGATATAGTCGGGTGAGATTTTAGTTTAGAGGAAATGGGATTAAAAATGAAGGAAGTGGGAACTCCTCCCGGGCACAATGAGGATTCCAATGCAACCCATAGTGGTGAGTGAGGGGAGGTTTTCTGAAACCATTTAATGGATTGGGCCATTCGGAAAGCCCAGAGGTAGCCTTTGAACCAGGGGAGTCCGAATCCTCCTTTTTTCCAATGTGATCGAAGTTTGTTGGGTTAAATCTCAGTGGTTTCCATCCCTGAAAAGTTACCTTAATTAATTTTAGCAAAAAGGAGGATGGTAAGACTAAAGGCATATTGTCAAAGAGGTAAAAATCTTTGGAGAAATTGACATCTTAATGGCTGCAATTATCCCCATGAAAGAGAGATTAAGAAGCTTCCATCTGTCCAGAATTGTTTTGATGTTATCAAATAAGGGGTTAAAGTTAATATCCCATATCTTCCCTAAGTTACTAGTAATTTTGATTCCTAGATATGTTATACCCTGTGATGACCAGCAGAATCCAAGAGGTATGTTCATAAAGGCTTTACAGTGGTCGTTAAGGGGCATAGTTTGTGATTTGCCATAATTCAAAGCAAGGACAGAAATTTTAGTAAAATTATTAAGCAAATCAACCAACAGGGGCCCAGCCTCATTCAGGTTTTCGAGTGAGATTAAGAGATCATCAGCGCAGGAGAGAGAAACATATCTTGAATTGCTTACAGGTATGCCCATAATGCCAGAAGATTGACGTAAACAAGCAGTCAGGGGTTCCGTGGCTAAAATAAACAGGAAAGGTGACAGGGGACAGCCTTGTCTAGTTCCCCTTGCTAGATGAAAGTAAGAGGAAAGGGTGGAATGAGTAAGTACTTTAGCAACAGGGGAGTTATATAATAGCTTGATCCAGGAGTGAAAGGTATGAGAAAGACCGAAATAAGATAAAACTTGATGAAGGTAGTCCCAGTTTAAGGAATCAAAGGCCTTCTCAAAATCAATAGCTATGGCTGCAGCTGGTGTCTTGAGGGAGTTGGCTTTGTGAATTAAATTAAATAAGGAATGTAGGTGATCAGAACCAGATCTATGTTTAATAAAACCAGCTTGCGAACAATGAGTTAGCTTGGGAATCAAGGATTCAAGTCGAGAAGTTAGTAGTTTAGCAAATATCTTCCCATCCGTGTTTAATAAAGAGATGGGCCTGTAACTTGCGGGGTGAGTAGGGTCTTTTTCTTTCTTAGGGATTAGGGTTATGATTGCTTCGGTGCAAGATGGGGGAAGCTTGCCAGTACTGGAAGCTTCTTGATAAACATTAAGAAGAAGGGGACATAAGGTGTCGGAAAACATTTTATAGAAATCGACAGGGAATCCATCACCCCCAGGGGGATTTGCCAGATTTCAAGGAAAACAAAGCTTTCTGGATTTCCTGAAGCAAGAAGGGTTCATCTAAAGAATTTGTTTAAAGAGTAGAAAGATGAGGAAGATGTAACGATTTAAGGAACTGTTGAATTTGTAAAGTAGATGGAGGATTTGTGTTAGAGTATAGTTTTTGATAAAAGGTTTTCATGATACAGTTTATAGAGGGGTTGTCAGAGTGACTCGTACCCTGTTCATCTTTTAGGCTTAGGATATGTCGTTCCAATTGTTGTACTTTGAGCTGGTAAGAGAGGAGTTTCCCATTTTTATCGCCGTGTTCCCAAAACTTATATTGAAGTTTAAACAAGGCCAGTTCGGTTTTACGAGAAATTAATTTGTTAATTTTAACTCTAAGTTGAAGAATTTCAAGATGAAGTTGAGAATCAGGACAGTGCTTATTAGAAGAAAAGTAAAAATCCTCTTTAGCCTTAAGAGATTTTTCCAAGTCAGCCAGCTGTTGCTCCCCTACTCTTTTCCTTTGTGCAGCATAACTGATAATTTTCTCTCGAATCGTAGCTTTAAGAGCTTCCCATACAGAGGACATAGAAGATTCAGTTGGGGTATTGTGAAAGAGGAAGTCCTGAATTTGTGCTTTGATCATGGGTAAGAAATTGGGATCCTTAAGAAGGAGAGGGTCCAGCCACCAGTAAGAAGATTTAGGTGCTAATGGGCCCCACAAAAGTTGCAATTTGACAGGGGAATGGTCCGAGAATATGATGGGAAAGATGGATGAATCAATAGTTTTTTCCATTATAACAGGAGAGGCTAACCAGTAGTCAATTCTACTGTATGTCTTATGTAGAGAGGAGTAAAAAGTAAATTCTCGATCACAGGGGTGAAGGAGGCGCCATACATCAGCTAATCCAACATCTTGCATTAGTAATGAGAGGGCTTTAATACTTCTAGGGTGAGCCTCTGTAGTGGGGCTACTTCTGTCAATGCCGGCTTCTAAAGCTAAGTTAAGATCCCCTCCAAGAGTAACTGGTGTATTATCAGTGTTAAAGGATAGAATCTGTTGAGCTAAATTATGAAAAAACTCCGGGGAATCAGAGTTGGGTGCATTGACATTAACAAGCAGAAGAGGACCAGAGTTGGTATTCAGCTTGACCATCACCCATCTGCCATCAGTATAGGAAACGGAATTTACAAGGGACCATCTGAGACTCTTATGAATAAGACTAGCAACTCCTCTTTTTTTTGAGTTATAGGATGATTCGTAGATCTGAGAGGCCCAATCTTTTTAAAGTCTATGAACATCCTCTGCTAATAATTTTGTTTCTTGAAGGAAAGCAGTTTGTGTTTTATGTTTTTTGAGATGTGAAAGAATTTGCTTCCGCTTACAAGGAGAATTAAATCCCTTCACATTCCATGTATATAAAAGTATGTAAATCATATCATTAGTGTTAAAGAAAGGGAATAATCACTGGAGTGTGAAGGGACAAATAAATGAGGCAGAGGAAGATTACAATACAATATAGAGAGCTTACATATATGCAGAGAGTGGTAGGAACATTCAAGCCAAAAAAGTGAGATATATGATACATGAGTGGCACAGATATCTTATTAAAGTTAGAATAGAGATGGGGAAGGAGAAAAGTCATTAAGAACAACAACAATACTAGTAAGCTAAATAAAGAAAACGTTTATGGGTGTGAGGAGATATGAGTCAGACAACTGGCTAAGAGACTCTCTCACCACACTCTGAGACGTCAATGTAGGGAGGAGACTAGAAGGACCGGTTATAAATATCGGCCCAAACCTAAGTCTGATCACAGTAATATAATAAAGTAAGTATTCCTGATGAGCTAAACTGAAAGGAAATAATACCAAGAAAGGCAGGGATTGTAATAACCTCAGCTTAATTCAAGCTAACAGGACAAGGTATAAGGATAAAGCTAAACACCATAACTTATTTATAAACATTAGTAGTAATAGTACAAGATATACCAACTCAAAAAAACAGTAAATTAAAGAACCATATATGAGATGCCAGTACAGCCTAGACATAAAACAAGGAATTCAGGGAGCCAGGTGGAATACAAATTAACAAATATAAAAGGAAAAGTAGATCATTACCACATTAGAGTGACTCTGAGTATACTTTGCAGTGTAACAGAATAAGTACATAATAAATACAATATTGAGGGGGAAAGAAGAAAGGGGAGGTCAATTTAAGCCCTTATGCCCTGAGCCAAATGCAAATTGGGATTATGTGGAGAGGTATAGGCTTCGGTGATAACTGTAGACAGAAGAGTTAGTCATAGTAAAGATCATCTCTGACTACTTGAAAATTGCCTAAATAGGTGTTATATAGGGTGACTAGGTCTAGAAGACTAGGCCCAGTGAGCCCCAAAACAGGAGGGACCACACAGCAGTGGATTTCTATAATATCTGTAGGCTTCAAGTAAAATAAGGAGCATAAGAAAGATGTAGATTGACAATCCTTTGCAACAGTACACCAAACATAGCCTACCTCTTTGAGTGCTAATGATAGTTCCAGATTGTAAACAGGAGGTAGTAAGAATAATGGAGCGTAGGGAAGGAGATAGATTAAATGTAGTTGCCAATAATACTTAAGAACCTGTCATCAGGAGAGGGAAGGGGTAAGTTGCCTTGTAATATATAATAATTCACATATGAAAAAGAAAAGGCAATAATCATGATGCATACCCATTGAAGATATAGAACTGAACAACCAAAAGACTATAAACCTGATGCACTGCTAAATTGGAGAGTAAAAGGCTAGATACCGACAGCCTGTTTAATGAGGTAATGTATAAGATCTAACACTAAAATAATGGGTTGGAAAGCATTGCTGATATACCAAAGTTCCCTTGAAGTCCTTTAAGCTGCTCGTTTAAACACTGCAACAAAAAGTAAATTGATTGTGCCGCGATGTACAGCCTTTGCTTTCTGCACCCGCTGGGAACGAAAGCAACCAGGTGGCATAGACTGTAGAGCGGGCGGCTAGGCAGAAAAAGTGTACTGGCACTCCCTTTAAGTATCCCAGAAGCAAAACCTACCAAGATATAGCAACTGTGACCATATTACTGACCATATAAGCTCATGACACCTTAGATTTATTAGTAGGATTATGACTATTGATGTTCTTGCATTTGGTCTTTGCCTTACGTTTCTTTTTGGGTGGCTCTAAAGATTTGAGGGGGGAACTTGCAACAACTTCTGCCCATGAAGTATCAGCAGAAATATATCCCTGAGGCACAGGGCCCAAATTAGAGGATGTTAGTCTGAAATTTGCTGGGAAAGATTCTCCTGCGAGGACATGTCATCCTCAAGAGTGCAAACTTATTGCTCGGGGAATAGATGGATTGATTTGAAGGTGAGAGGCTGCAGCTTGAGGTGTTTGGGGTGAAACTTCCCTAGAACAGCATGAAAATCTTGAAGAATAATGCCCCGACAGAAGCTTCTCTTGTAGCCGTGTTGATTACCTTGGGGTCAAATCAGTTGCAGTGTTGCTGCTTGGGGCTGCGAGTTCTGCAACACTTTCCCCACGTTCCTGCACCTCGTCGCCCACCCTCCATGCAGATACCAAAGCTGTGTTCCAGTTGCCAATTGCTGCTGAACCTCCCAGGGTAAGATTACAGAGAGAGACCTCCAGATAGTTGGCTGAGGCATCAAGGGTTTCAAAATCCTTGAAGGAAGAGCCCGAGAAAAGGCGTAGTGTTGCAGGGTAACGTAGAGCAACTTTAATGCTTCTTTGGTGGAGGATTTGTTTAAGTGGATTGTAGGCCTTCCTTCTGATGGTTAAATCTTTTGAAAAGTCTCCGTAGATGGAAATATTAAACTCTTGCCACTGAAGTTTCCCCATTTCTCTGGCTCGTTTCAGTATTAATTCTGTATGGGAATAGTTCAAGAAGTGAGCAATGATGGGCCTTGGTCACTGGTCTGATGTTGGTCTGGGACCCAGAGTGCAGTGAGACCGCTCAATGATTAACGTTAGGTCAGGAGGCAGTTTAAGCATTGCAGGCAGCACATGCAATAAAAGCGCAGTAGTGTTTCCTAATTCTACACCTTCAAGGAAGCCAAAAAATCGTAAATTGTTGCGACAGTTACAATTTTCAATATTGTCAATTTTGGCTTGTAGGGATTTAATAGTTCGCTCTTGATTGCTGACAGTAGCCTGGAGGTCATGAATAGTAGTGGTGTTACAGGCTGTTGCTTTCTAATTAATTGCAATTTTCTGGCTAAAAGTTTCAAGAGTAGTCGCATTCTGTTAGGTGGAGGTTTTTAGATCATTAATCTCAGCCATCAGTTTAGAAATCATTACTTCCACTGTAACAAGTGAGCTTTGCTGTGCTTGGAGATCTGCCATAATGCTGAAGGATGAGGCCTAGTATGCGGCAGTACAGTGTAGAATAATTGAATATAAGTAGATGATGTATCAAAAATGACTTACAAACTGTGTCAGACAGTAAGATTACAGGGTGGTCACAGGAGTTGCTACCAGAGAAAGGTCTGGTGAAGGCTGGATGAGGTTAGATTGCAGTCATTCCTGCAGAGATTCTGAACTACGCTGCCATCTTCTGCCTGGTCATGCCACGCCCCCCAACTCCCTTCTCTTGCTACTGGTCCCCTGCCCTATAATCCACAACATCCTATTTGCCTTACACACCAGTAGTGTTGTACAAAGTTGAAATATTTTGCACCGTGAAATGTTTCACAAATTTCGTGCATTTCAAGAAATATTTTGAGGGGCGAAATGTTGCCTGCTAAGCGAGGGAAATTTTGCCCATGAACTAGCAAAATTCACCACTCATGGGTGGGTGAAATTTCACAAGTGAATAAAGACTAGAGCAATTCTCTGGTGTCCTGTGGTCCCCCCCCACCACCCGCCACTCACCGGCCTAAATTAGAGATTAAATTTCTATTAAATCTCTCTCCCTGGTGTCTAGTGGTTCCCCCCAGCTGATCAATGGCTGAATTGAATAAGCCACCCCCAACACATAGTTAGCTCATTATTATTAATGAGATCACCAGGACTCCCAAGCCCCAATCCAAAAAAAAAAATTTAAATCCCCAAATTAGAGATTAAATCTCTATTAAATCTCTCTCCTGTGTCTAGTGGCCCCCAACCAATCACCGCACAAACTGAATAAAGTCACCCCTCCCACAGTTAGTTCATTATTATTAATGAGATCCCAGACCCTAAGCACCAATCCCAAAAATATTAAATCCCCAAATTAGAATTAAATCTCTCTCCCTGGTGTCTCAGTGGTCCCTCCCGGCAGATCACCAACACAAATTGAATAAAGCCCCCCCACACACACAGCTCATTATTTATGAGATCATGGACCACTGAGTCCCAATCCCCCCAAAAAATTAAATCCCCAGGTACTCCCTGGTGTCTAGAGTACCCCCATCCACCAATCCTGTCATCAGATAGGACCCACCCACTCCTCCCCAATACCCTGATTGTGCCACCAGCACAGCCTTCCACTTACCTCCATGGCCAGCAGCCAATGACAGGGTGGGGGGGATCCACTAGACAGCAGGGAGTAATGGGTTTTTTTTTGGATTGGGGCTTGGGGGTCTGGATCTCATTAAAAATAATGAGCTAACTGTCTGTGTGGGGGGTGGCTTTATTCAATTCATGCTGGTAATCGGCCAGGGGGGACCACTTGACCAAAAATGTTTCTGCAATTTCACAAAACATTTCACCACAATTTCACCGGTGAAATTTTATTTATTTATTTATTTAACAAATTGGAAAGATGTTTGAGCCAAGGGCTCTTTTACAGAGGTTCTGTGTCAAGTCACAAGAACAGCAAATTACAATGGTTTCAGTAAGTAATACAACATGAGGAAAATAATTACATAAACAAAAGAACAATACGGCAAGATAAATATTGTGTCAAATGCAGCCAGTGGCCTTGTCTGAAGAGGGGTGAAAGGGATTACAAGGAGAGAAGTACAGGGGGTGACTTGGGGGGTGGAAGGAGTAAAATAAGAGCAAGGAGGAAGATTCCACAATGAAGCTTAAGCAGGAAAGACCCACAGGGGGCAGGGGGATAGAGGGAGAGAACAAGGTGAGGAAACAGAGGAGGAAGGGGGAAGTGGGAGTGGAGGTGGGATGAGGTAGGATGAAAAAGAGGGTAGGAATGGGAAAGGGACAAGAGAGGAAGTGCTGTGAGTGGAATAGTGCAGCAACAAGATAGGGCTATACAGGGGCAAATGGTAAAAGAGGGAGGTCCCAGTGCATTTAGCAGTCAGCAGAGATTAGGTATAGCAGTCACAAGATGCTATGAAAACTAGGAACTGACATAGCTTCCACTTAAATGGTCGAAGGTTGCAGTTGTTGCAATCTCAGGAGGAAGGGAATTAAATAAATTAGCAGCTTTGACTGCAATGGATTGCTGTCAGAGCAAGGTTCGACAGCGAGGGACAGTAAAAGTTTGGCTTACAGAACTTTGTGCCCTACGAGTGCCCCGGAAGGCACTGAAAAGCTGAAGGAACCTGGTGGTAGGAGCTCCAGAGATAAGTATGGGGGTGGGGAAGCAGGGTGCACAGTGGATGGGGTGAGGGTGGTGGGTAGGGAGACATATGAGGGACCGTTTTCTGTTTACAAGTACTAAAAAACAACATCGTGGATGGTTTTCTTTTTACAGGAGGATTCTTTTTTTGGGGGGGTACAGTAGCTGACAGGGGATTGGGTACCCCATTGGCACAGAAGAAGGGGGGGGACATCATGCTGACGGGGAGTGGGCTCCCCTGTCAGCACATACTTTGAAGGGCAGGGTAACCCTACTGGGGGATTGGGCACCCCCGAAGTTGGCAGTTAAGCAGCCACTGTGCTGCCATGTTACTAGCTGGAGAGCACGTAGGAAGGGTCCGCTGTGTGTGACTAGCTTTGCTCGCATTGCAGCAGACCTTTCCTTAGATGTGCTCGCCACATTAGTATGCATGGTGTGGTGCTGGCATGCAGGCTGATTGGGGAATGAGGGACACACCTAGTGGTGCGTGCCCTGCATTTTCCCCACAGCGACCACGCCTCCAAATCTGCACTACTCAAGATGTTGACTTTGCAAGCATGCCAACATAAAAAGTGTACATATCTTATCATATATAGAGCTCACACTAGGGAGAATAGAAGGGTTTCCCACCCTTGAGGGTCCAAGCATTCAAATAGTTCATAGAAGATTATTGAGGAAACAAGTATTAATAAACCACCACCAGATATACTGTATCAGATCTGCTTATTTTTCTGGCCTTAATTTTAGGGTTTATAAATCTTGGGATTTCAGACTCTTAATAATTAGAGTTATGAGTTTCCTGAAGGAAAACTACATCAGACTGATTGTTATACTCTAACAACACCCATCAGTAACATTTCCTCTCAAATCCTCTATGTGCTAGGAGTCAATATTCAGTTTTTTTTTAATCTTGTCATTACTCTTGGTAAACTGTCAGGGCTCTTGTTCCAAATAGACAGATCCATTATTATGTTTTCTTGCACACATGTGCAAGAAACATAGTGCCATCATCAGAGTTTTCCAGAGGTGTGTCAGCCTCTTCCAATTCAGTTAGTGTGTTTGCAGGCATGGTTGCAGTTTGCCAATCACTGCTCCAGCTGTCTATGACAGCTGAAAATGCAGTGGCATACAGTTGAAAGGGAGAGCTCCACTTCAGTGAGCAGAGCTCTCCCCCAACACACACGCATGCATATTGCGTGCTGATGCGCTCCCCCCCACGCACATACTGTATAGCCGACGGGGGTGCCCAATGACCCATCAGCTCCACGCCACCCCCCCAAAAAAAGCTTTCCTGGTGTCACGCTGGGAGCCCACCCTAGTGTGGCACACATCTGTATGGCCGACGGGGGTGCCCAATCCCCCGTCAACTCCAACCCCCCCAAACAGCCTTACAGCTGCCACGCTGGGAGCCCACCCCAGCATAGCACAAGCCCGAATGGCCAATGGGGGTGCCCAATTCCCCGTCGGCTCCACCCCCCAAACAGCCTTACAGCTGCCACGCTGGGAGCCCCCCCCAGCATGGCACAAACCCATATAGCCACTGGGGGTGCCCAATCCCCCGTCAGCTCCAGCTCTCCCAAACAGCCTTTCCAGCTGCCACGCTGGGAGCCCATCCCAGCATGGCAAACGTCCCACGTCGTCTTAGTAATCAAAAAAAAACCTGTAAATTAAAAAACAGTCCCTTGCAGTCTCCTGCCCCACCCGCACTCCACCCACTGCGACTCCTGCCTCCCTCACACCACCCCACCCCATACTTACCTCTGAGTCCGCGTGATGATCTTCGTGGACTGGGAACACGTCTGCACTCTTCAAAGCCAACCGCGAACTGAAGAAATGCCGTAAGCTGTATAATGTAATAGATAGGGTTTTTCAACTTTGCTGCATATCTCAGGCATTTTTTGAATATTTGCACAAATTTTCAACATGGGTTTTGGGACCCTTCTCATGAATGCTGTCACAGTTATGGCATTACTCTGGCCTGAAGGGTGATTTTGCAGCAACTGCATGAAATCACCTTTACGGAATGATTAATGAACTAACACTGCCAGTGTTCATAAGGTGGGATCTCAAAAAGCCTATTTTAAAAATTTGGTGGAAAAATTCCTAAAAATGACTGTTTTACGAGCGTGCGTTGCGCAGTTCCTACACACGCTCGTAAGTTCACGAATTTTCAATATTTTCACTCCAGATTTTCAACATTGCCATTTTACTGCACCTTCTTATGAGCAGTATAGCTGTCATTTTTCACATCTCACCCAAAATGTGTTTCCGTCCATTTAGCGCACAATGGCGCAGTCGGTGTGCGAAATCAATGTACGGGACACATTAAGAAAATCACAGTGACACTGTTCATGAGCAGAGGTCTTAAAATGGCTATGTTGAAAATCTGGTGAAAAAAAAGTCCTAAAAATGACTGTTTTACGAGAGTGCGTTGCACAGTTCCTACGCACGCTCATAAGTTTGCGAAATTTCAATATTTGCACACCAGATTTTCAACAGTGCCATTTTACCGCACTTCCTTATGAGCAGTACAGCTACCATTTTTCACATCTCGCCCAAAATGTGTTTCCGCAGATGTAGCGCACAGTGGTACAGTCGGTGTGTGAAAACAATGTTTGGGACAGATTAAGAAAATCACAGTGACACTGGTCATGAGCAGAGGTCTTAAAATTGCTATGTTGAAAATTTGGTGACAAAACTCCATAAAATGATTGTGTTATGAGTGAGCATTGCACAGTTTCCATGCACCCTCGTAAGTACATGAATTTGTAATATTTTCAGTCCAGATTTTCACCAGTGGCATTTTTCCACACCTCCTTATGTACAGTACAGCTGTCATTTTCCACAACATGGCTGAAATGTGTTTTCACACTTTCAGCACAGAAATGCGTGGTCGCTGTGGGAAATCATTGTTCGAGACAGATAAAGAAAATCACAGTGACACTGTTCATGATCGGAGGTCCCAAAATGCCTGTGTTAACAATCTGCTGTAAAAATCCAAAACTGAGTTACATTAAAGTTGTCGTTACGGTTTCTACTGCAGCCATTGACTTCACCAGTTTTTAAGATTTTCACAGCAGATTTTCAACATTGCCATTTTTTACACCTCCCATGAACAGTACCGCTGTCATTTTTCACATCCTGTTCGGAATGTGTTTTTGCACCTGTGGTGCCAATGCTATAGTCGCTGTGCAAAAGCAGTTTTCAGCTAACAAACTTATATTGCCACTGTTCATGTGGTGGGGGGTCACAAAAAAAACATGTTGAAAATTTGGAGTGAAAATACCAACGAATGCCTGAGGCGTTAGGGTTTCTGACCATAACGCCCCACCCGGATAAGAATGACAGGAATCAGGGGTGTGACTTGGGATTCTTGCCTGTCATGCTCATACCATTCCACCCCCACCCACACCCTGCAGCCAGTGAGAGGCATCAAGGTGTGCCTCGGACCCTTCGGGCCCAAACTTCACCCCATTCTCCTATACCGCACTCATCTCACTGTATTTCCTGATGGAATGGGGTGCATATAAGGGCCAAAGACCCCAAGACAAACTGTGACACTTGTCAGTGTCTGCAGGGTAGGGTGTGGTGAAATGGAGTGGTCGTTATGCCTGATGACCCAAAGGCACACCCCAATGCCTGTCACTCTCTGCAGGGTGGTGGTGGGGTTGGCTTCAGTTCAATACTTTCGCTGCCATTCCTATTATGCAGCTCTGTAACTTCTACATTACCAATGCCAATGCCAGCAAGCAAACATTCGGCATTGACAAATGCTTGTTTCCTTAATATCCCTCTAAGGGAGTTTCTCCATCTAGTCCACTAAGTGCACTTTCTGGTATTATGTGGTTATTTACTCTAACATCTCTGTGCTTTCACCCATGGATCCATTGCTCCTCAGACACACACGCTTCTTTTCATGTATTACTTTTTTTGGTGACATAAAAGCTATAGTCTGTTGTAGTTTACATTTTATCTTATTTTCCTCACAATTTTCCTTACTGTCTTCTTGTTTAATACAGTTGAGATTATGGTTTTATTTAATAGAATCTTGAGTCAATGAGCACATGGCTTTTCCAAAAATTAGATTTTTAATAACACCATTATAGTTAGAAGGACAACACATAGCCATGCTTCATGGGATTTAATTGATATGTACAGCATACACTAATACAATATCATGCCATCTTATTTTATCTTTCAGTAAACCTTTCAGCACTTTTGTAAACCATGGTTTTAAGATATGTTCCACTTTCTGCATTCGGTTTCATTATTAAACATAGATTGTCAAAAGATAATCATATGTTTTCTTATGCTGTTAGGGATATAAACCCTTTGTTCTTTGGAAATCTCATTTTTGACTTTTGAAATGGAAGCTGAATTATTGCCTTTCAATATTATTTTAATTTTTCATATTTCATTTCTTGCTTAGATATATCCTGTCCCATATCACAACAACTCACTGAATGGAAATACAGTGCAGTCAAAAAACATGCAGTAAAAACAGTGAAAGTCAAAACATGCAGTCATACACTGAAGAAAAAAAAATGTAAGTTACAACTTTTACTTGAGCGGTGGTCCATGGGGCATGGTGCTGTAGTAGTAAATCACATTGGAAAAAAAAATTTTCTGCAGTTTTTTGAATGCACATTTTTGACTTTCGCTGTTTTCACCTTGCAGTTTTTACCATGCTGTATTAGCTTTCAGCAACTTGTCATGGAACCGTCCTGACCTCCTCTATTTTTCACTATTTGTTCCACCAGAACCTCTCTTTCTCTGGTTTCCTTTTGTGCAGTTTTGATTATATTCACCATGAACAGCTTTTACTTATTGGTTGTAATTTGGATTCCCATCCCTTTTCATGATCTGTTTCATCATCTTTTGTTTTGCTTACAAGTGCCATTAAATTAACAGTATATGCATTCCTCACTAGGTTTTCATGACAGATGATGTTAGAATCCAAATCATCACCTATACTGTAGCTAATAAGGACTATATCAGTAAACGATTCTCTTCATTAACTATAAACCATTTACCCATATCTTGTCTTTAATTTTGTGTCATATATATCATGATAGCTTTAATTTCATTTAATAAGTTATGCTTGATGCCTGTAACTTAATCTTTTAGAATGCTGTCACCATCATATTAACCATATTAGAAATGTCACAATGTCCTGAGCAATTTTTACTTATTTTATGGTCTGTATTTCAATTATGTATAACGTTGCCCTCATGCCAAAAGATAAAAAAATCTTTAGAGCTCCATGGCACCTGTAAGTTAAAGCAGCAGTACTTGTTAACAAAAAATTCAATAATTTGTTTGCCAGTTAGAACAAAGGAAAACATCAATATATCTGATTTTCTTTTTGCTTTATTTCATTCCGAGGCAAGACAGAGTATTTTGACATTCTTAAAAGTTATTAGTGCTGCGAGGTCCACTATCATAGATGTAAGCAGATCAGTGTGGTATTGTGCTGTTGGTCATGAGACATATCTGTCAACATCCTGACATATTTGCATTATAAATACTGTGGGTACTGTTAGTGTGTGATCTCTGAGGAAACGATTTTGAAAATTGATGGGGTGCTGCCATATTTATTGTAGATCCATAAGAATTACAAAAGTTGTATTTAAGCATAGTCTTAAAAATAGATGATTGAATTTGAAGTACCCGAATGAAGACTCTATGATTATGCAGCATACATTATTGCTAAAAAAAGGTAGGATGATAGTTTTTTGCTGGCTAACTAGTACTGCAGCTATAAGCATTTTTATATATGGTGTTAAAAAGGCATCATAGTCCTCTACATAATGGCCTTCTTAATTTCCCACTGTTTGGTTAACTACCAAACCTTCAATTGAAAAAAAACTACATTTGTTTAATATTCAACTTGCGCCTCATATAGGGACTCATGCTTTCCAGGAATCAGTTGAACTTTCTGTGAACTAGCATTACCATGCATCTATTTGTCCCACATGTGACTTATTCCTATATTTGTTGAATCTTTTATTATTGATTCAATTTTCCTATGTTTTTCCACTATGGAATGTTCATGTAACTCTAAAGATCTTATGCATAGTGACACTGTTAAAAGACCTTACACGAGCAGAACTGAATCCTCTACCTCCCTAATCACATATTCTTGTTTTAATAAAGATGTTTGAGGTCTTTTAATAGCTTGAAAGGCAACATTTTTATTTTTGCCTCAAGGAAGCTTAATTATTCACAGTAAATATTAAGGACTCCAAAGAATCAAATCTAAATATACGTTCTTAAAACTTGTATGAAGTATACCCCCAAAAATAAATAAGCAGACAATTTTCAAATACCAATAAGAAATGACAATGATTTCACTTTATTGTTCAGAACAAAATGCAGGCAATTTTATTATGTTGGAGTTAGTGTAAAAGAGCCATTTATAAGACAACAATAGAGATATTTCACATTGTCACTCAGACAGAAAAATATCAGTACAATAACTTCATTCCATAATATTTATTGATTTAAGTTCTCCTATAATATTTATTTATTTCCAGAGTTTAACCAAGAAAACATACTGAGCTAAACAGCTTGTTGTCAGATGGGTCCTGGTGGGAAGAAGATTGGAAGAGTGCAATCAGTTACATTAGTAGTGCTGCAATTATAATAACAATCAATAAGAATAATAAAAGTAAACGGTAGGAAATTAAAAGTACAGTGACCAAGTAATGCAAAACATTGCATTTCAAAAGCAACAGATCAGCAAAGTGCAACTGGCAGAAAAATGAGGGAAGTAATGGAGATAGGGAGTACAACAGGTACAAGCCCAATGAGGATAGCAGACTAAAGAATTAGGCAGAAGGGGAGGAGGTAATATGGGAAGGAGCAGTGAGACTAGTCTAGGATAAGCGGCAACTGCAGGAGTGAGTTGTACATCCATTGAGGATGGATATTAGTGACAGGAAAGAGACATTGTAAGTAGCAATGAGGAGGATGCACAAAAGTTTGGAGAAGTGGAAGAAGAAAGCAGAATAACTAGCCAAAGATTTTACAGAGGGAGGGTGAGGTAAGAGGTTTCAGAGCTGCAGAGGGAGTAGGAGGTGGCAGGAGGGAAGGAGGAGGAGAAGAGGGAGGGAGGGAGGAAAGGTAGTGGGAAGGGAGCCAAGCTAGAATTTGGAGACAAAGGTACAGTAGTAAAATGAGTGAGGTGCCTGGCATCAAGGGATGGCAAGAAGAGGGAGAAATACAGGGAACAGTGGTGGATTCTGGAGAGGTAATTCAGGGCAAGGTGGCAGAAGTAGTGAACAAGGGGATCCAGACTGGTAAGGCAGACTTAGGAGCAGCACTATATTCAATGTCACCATAATTTAAAATGGATTGAATATTTTTTGTGACAATCTCTCTTTGGGAAGGAAGCAGAATACTTGGTTTGTTCCTGTAAAGTTTCCCAAGTTTAGGGTGCAGCTTCTGGTGGATACCCTTCATGTGAGTAGAGAAGTCAAGATGACAATCCAACCACACTCTGAGGTATTTAAAGGAGAAGTCATCCTCGATCACTACACCATCAAAGGTCTGGAAGGAAGGAGGAGGAGAGCTTGGAAGTATCTGCCTAGTGCCGAAGGTCCTAGAGACAATTTTATGGTTTTGACAGCTGATTTGCCAAACCAGTGCTGAATGTTGTTGAAACCCAGTTGGATTCAGGTTGTGAGGTATGAGGAAAAGGAACCAGAGATGTAGAGAAAAGTATTGTCTGCATACGTGTGAACTGACATAGAGGACCAGGTGAAGGAAAGGTGGTTTAGGAAAATGGAGTATAGGACTGGGTAAAGGATGGATCCTTGGGGACACCAGAGCAGATAGGGAGAGGAGTGTAGATGGCATCACCAAGATGGACAGATTGGGTTCCATCATCAAGGTGTGAGCTAAACCACTCAACAGAGGAGGATAGGCTAGACACATTTTGCTTATCTAGGAGGACAGGGTGATCAACAGTGAAATGGGCAAATTGACAAAGATTGCTGAGGTGACCAACCCCTGGTCCATGCCAAAAAAGGATGGAATCCATGAGCCTAAGGAGGGTGGTAGTAGAGAAGTGGTATTTCCTGAAATCAGAATGGTAATTAATGAAGAAGAAGGAGTTGCTAAGGAAAGGGGAAAATTTGGAAAGTATCAGGTGTGATGGGTAGAGGGAGACCGGGGTGGTTGTTGGCAGGAAAGGGAGGGGTCATCCACTTTGGGAAGGGGACTGACAGTAACCTGCTTCCACAAATCAGGGACTGAGACAAGTGACAAGGAGTGACTTAGGAGTTGGGTGATAGAAAGGGTAATTTCTGGGGTGGAGAGAGGCAAGAATCTGGGGTCAAGGCCAATGGGGCTCCCTACTTGATGTGGGTTTAGATCAAGCAGGACCTTAAGGGTAAAATAGAGAGTGGTAGGAGAGAAGGAGATGGGAAGGTCTTGGGGCACAGGAGTGTGCTCAGGCTACAGTGGAGAGGGTGTGGGGGGGAGTGTAGGAAAGAGGTAGAGAGCACAGGTGGAGAAAAAGGAGTTAAAAGATGAGGCAAGTGCTGCAGAATCAGAGATGAGGGAGTCACCCATCTTGAGGATGGTGGAGAGGAGTGGGAAGGCAGGTAGAATAATGAGTGAATTGCCTTTCAGAACTTTGAGGAGTGGTTAAGGTTATTTTGGAGAATTAATGCAACATAATCATCCTTTGCAAGCCTATTAGCTCTGGTAAAGGTGTTATGAAGTGAGTTATGTTTAGCAAGGTCAGTTATGGAGCCAGTAGACTTGTGGGTCTGCCAGGCAAGGTCATGTGTACAATGTATAATAAAATGATCTCACCAGAATTAATCAATGTTGCTTCTCTTATTTAACTCTTACTTATTTACTTACAAACATCAATGCTGCCTACCCAGCTTTCATTGCAGATTTCAGTTCTAGTCTTTAACAAAGCAGCAGACAGACTAAGGCAAATGTAGATCAATTAGACAAACTCAATGCCCCTCCCAGCCTTCCTCTGGTAGTCACTCTTCAAGGCAGTTGAGCAGCCCGACTTATCACATGGATAACTTTTCTTTCTGTCATGCAACTTTTTACAGGATTATTTTCTTCATATATAATGGCCTCCATTGAAACCACCTACAGACAAGGGGAAAGGGAAATGTGCTTTGAACAAAAAGGACAATAACAGGTATAGTAATATGTTACCTAAATTAGATGCAATTTTATACCTGTGATAAAATTGATGTAGATCTAGTTAAGATTAACTACTCTAGCAAGTTAGAGTCGGTCCATGTCAAAATAGCGATCGAGGAAAGGTGACCGTGATAACGCACTGAACCCAAATCGCGACCACTATTGAAAATGTTGTTTTCTGCAGGGTATCTAACCCCACACCCCTGCAAAGGCTTGCCTCACACCCCCTTTACTGTATTCCTACTCCAGTGGACACAAAACCGAGGGATGGAGGGAACTGGGATCACTAAAAGTGTTGGCACTGTGGTTCAGTCACCGCTATGTCACCGCCATTCCCCAGTTGTTATCTTCACTGGATACCATTGCAGTCTTATTCCTAAGCTGTTATTCTCAAAGTATTGCTTATTATTAAAGATTGGACTCCATGGCCTGGATATTGAAATGCGCCAAGGTCCATACAAGTCGGTGCAGCGCTAATCTAATGCACCATGGTGCAACCGGAGCCATATTCTGAGGCTGCGATGCTGAACAGTACCAGCGCAATGTGGCTGAATATGGCAGAGTTGCACCATGGTACAAACAGAGTTGTGCCATGGGGCAAACAGAGTTGTGCCATGGCGCAGAGGTGAGCCATGGTGTAAACAGAGATGCTTCAGTGCAACCATGGCAGCAAAGCAGCACAACAACAGAGGGGGTCAGGGCACAAAGAACAGACCCAGGGACAGAGCCATGGAAGCACACTGACAGGCCACAGGAGGCCTCCACCAGCAGGGCACAGCAGGGCATACACAGGCACCTAGACACTGGACAACAGAACAGAACAGTGGCATGGATAGCAGGTGACAGGAGGCAGGAGGCACCAATGGCCAATGGAGGCCACCAAGGGGCCCCCAGCAGGCTGCTGGCAGTACCCCCATGAGACCATAGCAGACCACACCCAGGACCATGCAGCCAAGCACACACACCACACAGGCACACAGGAAGCCCACACAGTGGGCACTGAACAGGCAGGTTGCAGGCAGCATGGCAGACCACATGGGACAGGCCGCACAACACCAAGCAGAGGACCCCAATGCAGTGTGCGGACAGTACCCGACCAATGACCATGGCCATGTGCCACCACCACTCACACACCCACCACACACCCCTGACTGCTGCCCCATGGGCACCCCAATGCACAGCCACCAACCCAGGGGATGGACACCACTACGGTGGAACACACCACAGAACACAGCAGGGAACCACAGAAGCACAACAAGTGCCCCCTGTCACACACAGAACATGGACAGACACTGGGCCACTGCAGCATGGCTCCTCACGCCACCTGCAAATCAGACACAGACACAGGCAGGTATGTCAGAAAATATTTATGTAAAACAACTATTTACAAGAATAACAGGGACTGGGAAAGGGTAGGTACAGCAAGGGAAGGGGAAGGAACAGGGACTGTACAGTGGAAGGGGGACTGTGGTGGAAGGTGCAACAGGGAAACAGGGAAAACAGCCAAAACACTAGCAACGGCCCCATCTGGCCACCCTAACAAGCCTTCACTCCTCCTCTGCCACCATCATCAGACACATGGCAACCATGATCTCCAGAATGCTTGATATGACCAGCAAGGTCTGCTGCATGAGACAGCTGAGCATCCATCTTTGCGGTCTTCACACTGGACTCTGGACACCTATAGCAAAGGACACGACAGGTGATCAGGGCAATGGCCCAAGGAACCATGCCCACCCACAGTGCACAATGGGCAGTGGGACCACACACCCCTGGACGGCCCAGGAAGGACACCCGCAGGGGGGTGGGACAATGCCAGCCAGCAACATGGTGCACCACAACATTGCACAGAGGTGGTCTCCACCTCACAATGTCCACATGACTGTGCAGTGACAGTTACATGGAACACTGCTCCGGCTGCACCACAGCAACATTGGTGGCATCTGGGCACATGCCCACCCCACCAACAGCTGGCACATGTGTTCAATGGTCGTGCCACAGTGGCATGCACTACACACAGTGCGACACACACAGCTGCCATGGCACATGGCACAGGTGTCCATGCCCGCACCCACACCCCACCACCACCCCCTGCAGCCCTGACCCACCTGCAGTCCTCCGGCCATGGGAATGGAAAGAAGACACATCAGTAACCGACCACAGCAGCTTCCCCCCAGCCCTCTGTGCACAGGGTGTGCCCCTGCCCAACATGTTCTGCATGCCAGTACAGCTGCATCGCAACACAAGTGGCAGCTTTCAATGCCACTCCATGACATGTACGATGACAGTGCACCCCACTGCATGGCATGCCAGGCAGTAAATTCAACACCACAGTACAGCACCAGGGCAGACATGCGACATGGATGACTTACCTGGCTGTGGCACTGCACCATGCCTGGCACGTGCCTGAAGCCTCCGTAGAAGGTCAGGGTCCCTACGCATAAGGTCACTGTACTGGTGCCTACACTGTTTCACAGTCCTGTGCACCCTGGTCCTCTGCTCCAGACTGGCAGAGATATCCTACCACACCCTGCCCCTGGCCTGCTGCAAGGGCACCTGGCCAAACAGCTGTGGGCTGTCGGGATCCACACAGGCTACCAGATTGGCCAGCCCCACATCTGTCCAGTTATGGGTGTGACATCCCCTACCCTGTGCCATTGCACCTGGATCTGGTTCAGCGGTGAAAATGGTAGGACCAGGCACATGTGTCTGCCACAGGTGCCAGATGCATGATGGTGGGAGACTGCACAATGCCCGCCCATCATGCAGAGCTGGAAATGTGCAGTGTGCATGGCTAAGCAGGTCATGGAGGTCTGACCCAGGGATCAGAGGTCACCCACCTTTGCGCGGTGAGCATGTGCCGATAAGGCATTTCTACCCCATACTGGCGATCATGCACGTAGCTGGCCATGCACAACATGCGCAATGCCACTGCATCATGTGTCATGCATGGTGCACAACTGACACCATGACAGCATGATGCGACGGCACTGCAGACCCATGCACCGCGGCATGCATGCGACTGCACCACGGCTTGCTCCGTGCAATCCCATTGCACAGCGCAATTTCTTGATATTCAGATGCTGCATGCAAATGAGCTCATCAGTCAATGAGTGGCACAGTGGGGTACATTAGCATGTCATTACTGTTGCACACAACTTCATTTGCATGCTTTGCTCCTCATAAGCACCACAGAACAGCACAGGCCATGTACTGGTATTGCAACCTTGATAGGTAAGTGGTGGATGCTGTAGCAGCACACTGGGAGCAGACAGCACTGCTGGGTGGGACAGACCAGGAGATGCTGTCACCGACACACTGTGCTGTCCATGTCCACAGGAAGCAACATGTCGGCACAAGAAGAGGGCAAGGGAGCGGGGGTCTGCGATGGGGCACAGGCCCAACTTCATGAAGGGTGAGACAGATGCCCTGTTTGAGGCCTACCTCAACAGGGAGGCCCTGTTGAGTGGTGCCATGGGCACACCACAGGCCAGGGCTGGTGCATGGGAGCAGGTGGCATCCTATGTGAATCAGCACAGCAGCCACCAGTGGTCAGCACAGGAGTGTTGCAAGAAGGTCGGGACTGACAGGCGGAGCATAAAGGAGAAGATGGCAGCCATCAGAGCATTCCATAATGCCACTGGAGGAGGGCCAGCAGATGCACACACACTGATGCAAACAGAGGAGTTGGTGGCAGCCACCATGCACCACACCACTGTGGATGGTGTGTCTGGAGGCTTCCAGAAGGGTGGCAGCCCATCACTGCATGGTATGTATGTCAGACACGCACAGCTGGTGGCCCGTGAGGTGTGTATACAGGCATGCTGGTGTGCATGCAGCCTTTCTGCATGTAATGTGCACATGTCGCACTCCATGCACATGCCATGCTGCAGGACACATGCAAAGGCAGTGTACAGGGGACACATGTGGGTACTGCATCACTAACACAGCATCCTTCTATTGCAGCAGCAGCACATCCATGCAGAGGATGGGGAACTGGCAGCAGCAGTGGCACCCATGGATGCTGGTACGGCCCTGAAGGATGAACCATCTACATCCACCAGCATTCAGGGGCCTGACAGGCTGCAGCTCAGCACCAAGGTGCCTGTGGATATCCTAGACCTAGGGTCGGACGAGGCTCTGGATGTGATCTTGCAGGATGCCAGCCTTGGTGTCCTGTGTGCAGAGACACAAATTGTGGTGGGGTCTTACTCCAATGATGACTACACACACCTTCTGGACAGCATGGGTGACATTGTGGGTGTGTTGCCCCTGCTGGCATTACAGTCAGGTAGCACACACAGCACAATGCCAGTGGTGGCACAGCTGCCTGCCACCACTGTGGGTGCAATGGTGTGCATTGCCATGGATGTGCCCTGTGGTGGTGGTGCTGCAGCCATGCAGGTGCAGGGTGGTGTACAGTGGCCGGAAAGGTGATGGCAGCAGGCTGCAGGTGCCACAGGGCAGCTGGCCACAGGGCCTGCCACTGGTATGCCTGCTGTTTCCATTCCCCCTGCAGACCCCACTGTGCAGTTTCCACTGGAGGGGGGCTGTACAGCGTGGCAGGTCACCCTCAGAGGAATGGCATCCCACCCAGGAGCACCAGGATGCTGACCGTCTGGCAGAGCACACCTGGCTTCTGTGGGCATTTGTTCAGCAACAGTTGCTGCTCACCACTGGGGTGCATGCACTGCGTGAGGAGGTGCGCCAGTTAGTGGAGCAGCAGAAAAGGGGCAGTGCGCAGATCCTGGAGGGGAAGCAATGCATGCAGGAGGCCATGACTGCATCCTTGGATTGTATTGCCAGTGCAATTGTGAATGGATTTACATTGCTGGCTGCTACAGGGCATGGCCATGCACAGGAGACCCCCCCCCCTGCAGTGTGCTGTCCACTCCATGGACCCGGCATCAGGTGACCCCAACACAGACGATGCTGGGCTGTGATGTAGGCATCCCAGACATGCCCAGGGCTGGCCTGTTTGGGTGCCTGCACACCCCCGTGAGGACACAGTCGTGGTCCAATGCTTCCATCCTGGGGGGCCTTTGCACCCCAGCTGATGTGCAGTCTGTGGCTGCTGATCGGCCCCAAAGTGGCTGTCCCCATGGCTGTGGTGGCCATGGTACTGTGCAGTAGCCCTGATCTGTGGGCTGCCCTGACCACAGTCTGCAGCTGCTGCCTTGTGCACACATGGGTTGTGTGTGTGTGTGCCTTACCACTGGTGGCGCTGAATATGTGTACAATGCATCTGATCCATGCCACATTCCAACGCCTGGGTGGGTGGGTGCATATGTGTGTGTGTGTGTGTTGCTGTGTGTGATTGTGTGCCACTGACTCCCCTACCCCTGCATCATGCCTCTGTGTGTGCAAGCCCCTCACCATGCATGTCCCTGCATGTGAGCTGTACCTGTCTGTGTGGCCCATGCATGTGTAGCACACCATCTACCTGTGTTCTCCAAAATGTTCCTGTGCAACAGTGTCATGGTGGCGTCATGCCTGTTGCAGCAGTCGGGGGTCCCTCTGCCCAGGGGATGGCTGTCTGCCACCCTCCAGCCCATTGTCACCATTGTTCCCACTACTGTTGCCCTCATCAGCCTCGACAACTATCCCACAGTCAATGGCCCTGTTGTGCAGTATGCAGCAGGCCAGGAATAGGCCACAGGCTTTCAAGGGGCTGTACTGCAGGACACCGCCTGACCTGTCTAGGCAATGGAAATGTGTCTTCAGCATGCCAAAGATGCGCTTGATGACATTGCACATGCTGGCGTCTGCCTCGTTGTACCGCTTCTCTGCTGGGGCGATGGGCATCGGTAGGGGGTGAGTAGCCAGGGCCTCAGTGGTTATGCACTGTCACCTGTGTGGAGAATGACATGGTTAGCCCTCTACTATGTTGTACTGCACCACTTGCCTGTCCCTAGCACCCACAGGACCATGCACACCCTGCCCACCCCCATCCCCAGGTCTGCTCTGCCCATCACACCTTGCCCATACCATACTCACCCACTAGGTGGCCTGTGGGGATGTTCCCATGTTCAAATATGTGACACAGTGCTGAGCTGTGCCAGATGAATGAATCATGTCCACTCCCAGGGTGTGTGGCACAGACATTGGTGATGTGCTCCATGGCATCGCACACCACCTGGCAGTTGATGCTCAGGCTCCCCTTCCTGTTGATATAAGCCATTCCCTCAGGGCCAGGTGGCATGCAGATACCCACATGGGTGCACTCAATGGTCCCTATCATATCAGGCATGCATGCCACACTGTGGAAGTCCTGCATAATTGCTGTACGCTCTGCCTGTGTGCTGGGGGAATGGATGAATTCTGAAGCATGTGGCAGCAGAGCATTGAGGAACTGTGTGAGGAGGTGGGACATGGCTGACTGGGTGATGTCCATGGTGTCCCCTGTTGGTCATTGGAAGGTGCCCGTGGTGAGCAGGCACATGACGGTGGTCACCTTAGTCTCCATGGATATGGCGTGGCTCTGTCTGGTGGGTGTCTGCATCTCCTCACTGCACAGCTCACACAGCTGCCTCAGAATGGCCCTGTTCAGGCAGTACTGGCCCACAATCCCACTGTCACTATAGTTCTCAAAGGTGATGCGGGCACGGTACCACCTGTGTCAGGCATACCGCTGATGGGCCCTTTGTCAGGCACATAGCTGTTCCTCCTGCCTCCTCACACCCCTCATTATCACCAATCAGCCTTTATCAATAAAGGATCTAAACATAATGTTACCAATTATAGACCTATTAGTCTAACCTCTGTCCTGAGTAAAATCATGGAGGGTATAATTAAAAATTATATAGAGACTATTATACCCCCAGACCAAACACAGCATGGATTTGTCAAATCCGTTCCTGTATGACTAACCTGCTAGAATTTTATGGTGGAGTTAGCTTGGCTTTGGATGGGGGTGAAGCTGTGGATGTGGTTCTACTGGACTTTTCAAAGGCCTTTGACAAGGTTCCGCATGGTGAACTTATTGATTCCCTAATAGGAATGGGACTCGATAGGATTATAACTAGATGGATTGAGCCCTGGCTGTTTGAGAGGACTCAGAGAGTTTGTATAAAGGGCCATTATTCAGAATATGAACCAGTGACTAGCGGGGTCCCACAGGGCTCTGTGTTGGGACCTTGTCTTTTTAATCTCTATATCTCTTCACTATCATTTTCTTCTAATGTCTGGTTAACAAAATTTGCTGATGATACTCGCATAGGTCACAAAATTAATAATCATGAGGATGTAAGTACCTTGCAAAGTGCATTAAATGAACTTGAAAACTGGGCATTAACAAAAAAACTTGTGTTCAATACTGAGAAATGTGTTGTAATGCACTTTGGGAAGGACAACCCATTAGCTACTTATTTTATGGGTAACAAAGTTCTTAAGGCTGTTGAAGATGAGCAAGATCTGGGAATTAGGTTAAAAATGATCTAAAATTTGGCTTACATTGTCAACAAATTATTAAAAAGCGGGGGGTATTCTCCACTGTATTAAAAGCATATTGTAAATACAAGCACCAGGGTTCTTCTCCCATTGTATTCCTCGTTGGTTAGGCCTCATGTTGAGTATTGTGCTCAGTTTTGGTCACCTGGCGACAGGGGTTCCATAAAGGCCCTAGAACGCATTCAGAGAAGGGCGACTAAAGGAATCAGCGAAGTTCAGGGACTGGATTACGAAGATAGACTTACAAAACTTGGTCTCTATAGTCTTGAATATCACAGACTTAGAGGGGACTTGTGTCTGGTGTATAGAGCTCTACACAATAGTACTTTATGGGAATCTTTGGGATTGAAATTTAGAGAAGTAGCATATGAAACTAGGGCTCACCCACTACAATTATTCGTAGAACACTGCAGAACTAAATTGAGAAGTTCTTGGTTCTCTGTTAGAGTGTCTAAGATTTGGAATGCGTTGCCATTATCTGTGGTGACTAGTGAAACTATGTATTTATTTAAAACCCGAGTAGATAATTTTCTAAGAGATAAATCAAGTAAGGGTTATGACTAACTTAAGTGGTGACATTATGGAGCATTATGGATACTGGTCTTCTTGGCTCTGATCTACCTATGATGCCTATGATACCTATGATACCTATGATACCTATGATACCTATGATACCTCCATCAGGAAGGGCGCACTCTCCATCTCTCCTGCTGTCCACTGTCCCCCTGGGTGGTTGGCTGCTGGCTGTGTGCCACCCTGGTCCATTGGTTGTGTGTGTGTGCGTGTGTGTGTGTGTGTGTGTGTGTGTGTGTCTCTCTCTCTCTCTCTCTCTCTCCCACACCACTTCTCTGTCCCTCTTCCTCTGTGTCTGGTCTTGTGTCTGTCTGTCTGTCTCTCTCTATCTCTCCCTTGCACTCTCACTCTTGGCACAACTGCTGTCTGTGTGTTTGCACTCTGTTTTTATAGGAACAAGTCTGGTCAGCGCAACTTCGATTTACTCTACACTTGCGCCATGGTTTCACGTTGAATATGCCATTGCACTGGATATTCATGGGAACGCCCCCTGCACTTGTGCTGCATACATTATAGTTGCACATTAGCACAATGGTGCAACTCAGTTTCCTATGCGCAACTTCTCTGAATTTCCGGGCCCATATCTTTATTTATCTTTATCTTTATCTCTATCTCTATCTTGAATTATTGTAAGATAAATTATAAAATTTCTGTCATTACACACTGTAGCCACCAGCACCGATGCTGAATATGGTAATAGCTTGCTGTACACTAATAAAACTTTGAGCTGACCTAGCAAAAACTAGTAGAAGTTAAATTGGCCAAAATAGTTAACATGAATAAAACTATTAACAGAGCTAAAGCACCTAAACAACACATTTAAAATATGTTGCAAATAACTCTTTCCATGGACCATATCATCACACTATACTAAATTAGCAAAGAACACTTAAAAATAAGAAAAATAATGTATAGCTTATGCAGAATAGGGTAATATCTAAGTCAAAAAATAGAACATCTATGTCCTGACTGAACTGAAGGCTTAGTTTAGTTTACTAGGCAACTATAGTCCAGCTTTCAAACCATCTGAATATAGAGGTGAACATATAAGACCTTTACTAACAAACAACAGTGCTCCACGAAAGCAGATTAGGTGCAGATCAATTGTGTTGATTCTGTGATCAGAGGAATGCAGTCTGCTGTGACCATTGTTAAGCAGTGAAGCTTCTGTCTGGAACATTGACCTGTTCAGAACATATATCATATGGAGGGCAGGCTTAGAATCCCATTAGACACTCAAATGGATGTAGGTGGTCTACTGCACTGAAACAAAACAGAAAGGACACACCCATAGCTCCCAAAAATGAAGACAAAGGTACAAGGAAATTTTGAAAGAGTTGTAAGCAACTCATGTCTATTCATGAATATGTGAATGTTATTTAATCTAATACCTTCCCAAATGAATGAAATACTAAAACTGAAATAACTGAAATACTTCTGAACATTCTAAGTAACCAAAATAAAAGTCATAAAAATGTAACTCCCCATTCAAGTGCCTACTTGATGGAGTGTTCTGCACCAATTGGGTGCGATGGAGATGGAACAAATCTGATTTAAAGGGCTGCCCCACAGACAGCCATTGCACCAGTCCAGCATGAGTGGAGCAGCTGGATTGGAGGGACTGAGTCAGCTCAGACAGGCAGGACTGGGCAGTTCATGCTGCTGGACTAATTCATACTGTTTGCATGTACAGTGTAACCACACACACAGAAAAATCTCACTTACTGCTGGACATACAAAATATTTACTTAGGCTATAATTAAGCAATTACAGTGGCTTTGATTGTGCCTTCATTTAGCATCTGCTTCTTCTTATGTAGGAAAACAATTGTGGTTCTTACATAGTTATGCCGCTTGCAGATTTTGCTATTAGGTTACTTAATTGTTTTTGGCCTTAAATGAAACTAACTAGATTACAATAAAAGTTATGTAGGCTGGAACCATTTTTAGTAAATACCCTTTACAGTTGTAGAATTGAGACCCTTTTCAAAGCAATAATCTGCTGCTTGCAGTTTTGTTGGATTGGCATTTAGTGGGGTCTCATCTTTTTATCTGTAAAATAACTAGCTTGATACAATATTGTGGATATGGAACTTTAGTTACTTTCATTTAACTTGATTATTGGTTAATTATTGGTTAATCCGAGATCAGAAATAAATAACTTGATTATTGTTTCTTCTTTACCATCTTTTACTTTAAAATGGTTCAGATAGGAATTCTTTATAGATTTTCTTTGTGTTAGCATGATGATCTATGTAGATGTACTATTTCAGAACATTTCCCTTATGCAGAGAGGGCCATTATCAACATGGGGACTATGCACAAGTTATTCTGAACAGAAATGGGTTGGACTGGCTAGGAGTACTGAGAAAAGGAGGTAACTGGTCTGGTTGTTACATCTGGACAGTCGACCTCTCAATTAATGCTTATAATCTTCCCTATTTAAGGTAGCATTGTAAGGTGACACCGAAAATAACCTGAGTGCAAAGAAAATACATTTGAGAAGCAGTTTGACATTTGAAATTGGAACAGAATAAATGATGTAAAGTTAGTTCACATAAATGTTTGCAGCCTGTTACCCAAAAACAGGAGCTAGATGCTTGACTCTGTATATATATATATGCAACTGATATCTTAGCTATTATTAAATCATGGTTGACAGAAGGATAATAGATAATTGGATTACGATTGATGAAAATAACTCTTTTAGATAGGACTGTAACAATAAAGAAGGGATTTGATTTTCTATGTAAAAGATACAATCAAGGTAACACAACCAAGCTTAACTATAGAATGTTCTGGTTGTAAAAGTCTGTTCTTTGAGCTTGTTGTGGATAATACTGAAAAAAATGAAAGTGTGATATATTTAATATCCACAGTTAAAGTTGTGGGCCTGCAGGAACTGGTTGCTTCTTTGCAAAGAAATCATCTTGCTAGGTGATATGAATTTCAACTGGATTGGTCCTGAACATGTACAGTATAAAAATGTCATGCAAAAGGCAAATTTGGAACAATCCTATGTAATACAGTTAGAAGAAATAACTGTACTGGAACACAGACACGGATAGATAGGATTTTGGTTAACAACAAAAAAATCTGGTCAGAGCCAATAAGGCTGCAAAATGATTGTAGTGATGGTGGTAAGAGGTGCGTAGAGAAGATGCAGTAGTGGAATGAAGGATGAATCAGTTAAGGGTTGTTGTGGTTTATTGAATTTATATTGCATCTTGTGGAGATCCTTATAATGGGATCCTTAGTACATGGAAATGTTCTGTAATTATAAATGTCCAGATTTCAAAGCAGGATCATAAATTCATACAAATGCCCATAATACTGCACTGACAGCAGCAGTGACTGAGAGCCACTGTAGCTAAAGCATGTAAGAAGTATCATTTCCATTTGGTGGACAACATCAGTAATGGTACCCTTGGTTTATGATGTAAGTACTACCATTATTAAGAGGGACTGCAGTCAACATTTCTTGGATCAATAAATTCAGAATTTGCATCAACATAGCCCCTCAGCATCATGCCAAAATGAGATCTCTGAGTTACTTTGTTTAAAGTTACAAGTCATTTTACAACCTAAAATCACTGCCTCTTTGAAAAAATCCAGTTTCAGTGAAGAGCTGCAGCTGATGTCATCTCCAGATCTCACAGTTTAGTTCTCCTGCAAGCAAGCTTATAGAACCTGTTTCTCCAAAGTTTTAAACATCATGTGCAATGGTTTCCACAAGTAAAACAGGCAGCATAATTCAATAAACATTGCTTAAAAATGATATGTGTTTCAGCATTTGTAACAGAGCTGACAAATCGTTGTTTTGTTGGTGCCTTTTGTTGTGGTCTTTTTTCCAGGGTTGCTGGATGCTGGGTCATAGCATACTGTTGTGAGGTTTGCAAATGGAATAGTTTCCATGTCATAATAATGAAAATATTTCATCGACTTACACTACGTGACTACATTTCGCTGAAACCACACATGATGATCAGCACACCACAGCAAACATGAAGACAGCAATGGCAGAACATTTTGAAACAGGTGGACAATTTACAGTTATATGTTTAATGTGGGGGCTATGCCCTGCCCCTTTGTGGAAGACCTCACCCTATCTATATATATCAACTCCGGGGGTGGACACTGGGTGACAGTGGAATACACAGGAGGAGCTACAGTTTGCAGGGGATATCAATGCTGGGGGCAACAAAGCTGCAGAAAATGGAGGACACAGTCAAAAAACAATAAAATTCTAATAGCCACAACAGCTCACCCCAAACATTATCTACAGGTAGTCCCGAACCTGGGTCAATGAACATTGCAGGCAGTGACTCAATCAACCATGCCAGGTGGACAGCTTGGCAGCAGCATCAGAACTTCCTCCATTTAGCCCACATGACCCTACTCTCCCCAGTCATTTGCCCTTGCTATTATGTCCTTCCACAGTCACTATTCACTACCGTTGCTATTCCCCCATGGCAGCTATTTCTGTGAGCGTTGCAAACTGAGTCACTCAAATGTGAGTAACTCAGTTTGCTTCACCCATATCATGATATACTGACTGAATAACTTTCTGATGTGGTGAAAGCTGAGATCATTCACACCTATAATTCAATTGAGGTGTTTCTCAGGGTGGCACTTTAAATCAATTGTGCATCTCCTTTTCAATGGGGTGGGAGAGGTAATGCTATTTTGAAACCTTATTAGGAGTTTCTAATTTAGCCAGCCCAATGTTTTCTCCCTGTCAGGCTGTTACTTGGCCTATATTCAGGCTCATATATGTTGTACTCTAAGGCCCTGTCCAGACTAATAATGAGCTGTAGAAACATTTTTTAAAACGTTTTCATTCAATCCGTTTCTATACATCCACATTGAAGAGATGAATCAGTTTTGAAACCCTTACCGAGCATCTGCATTGGTGTATGTAATCCATTTTCGGGTACTGTTTTCAAAAATGTTATAGTCTTCTGGAGGCGACCCCCAGCCAACCATATCCCACCAATCAGTGCTGCACTACACGCTGCAATGCACGGTCCCATAAGGCATTGCAGTGTCTCCATGTAAACAGACTACTGACATGGAAGTGCCTGATTTAAACACTGCTGTTTTGCTGTGCCTGAATCGCTGGTTCATGAAGCAGCAGCTAGTGATGAGGGAGAGACAACATTGTCGGGTAGTTTTGAACAGATGCTGCATGTACTTCCTGGTAGGCACCATGCGCATATGCCACAATACTGCAATATGCTCTGGGAAGGTAAAGCAGTGCATTGTGGATCATTGGAGGACACATTTCAGAGAACCACTTCGTTCACCCATCCTCACTACTCATCCGACTAAAGAAACATCAGGTAATGTTTCAGTAACCGTGATAAAGACCTGCTCTTTGGTGGTTTAAAAATGGTTTAGAGAATGCTTTTAAAATATTACAGGTCTGACGCGAATTGCTTTTAGATAGTTGCAACGCTACAGGACACCAGTAACGCTACTAAAGCATTAGTCTGGACAGGCCTGAATTGAAATGATCATTTGCGACGTGGAACCTTTGTAAAAGAGTGGTCTCCTGCTCAAAAGTATTGTATTCCAAGATTGAATAAATAAATAATAAAAAAAATAATAAATTTCAGCAGGGCTAACACTTACACCTCTACTAGGAAGTAACACATATAAGGAACCTATTAAAACTTGTTGTAAAGCAGACACGACAAACAGCAATGAAGTTACTAACATTACAATGCTAGCAGCAGTACAACTTACTAACAGTCCCAGTAAAGTAGCACTCAAATGGTCTCAGCAGCCTGGAGGCATGCTGACTCAGCATCCAGCAATCCTGGAGAAATGGACCACACCAAAAAGGCATTAGAAAGACTAATTTGTCAACTTTGGTACAAAATCTGAAATACACATAATTTTTATAGCAATGTTTTTTGAATGGTGCTGCCTGTTTTACTTTTGAAAACTTTTGCATGTGATCTTTAAAACTTTGGAGAAACAGGTCCTATAAGCTTGCTGACAGGAAAATTAGACTGTGAGTTAAAGAGATAACATCAGCAGCAGCTCTTCACTGAAACTGGCTTTTTTGAACAGGTAGTGAAATCAGGGTTACAAAATAGCTCAGAACTTTAAAATGAAGTAATGTAGAAATCTAATTTTTGGTGTTAGAGTTACTAGTGATATGCTTATTCTAATTCTGCAATGTAGCACTTTTGGCCAGAATCCCTCTTTATTACATACTGCAATTATTTTAAACTGTAATTTCAGTTAAGTGTAGTGCAGCACAGTGATAGAGGGGAAAAACAAAGATACTGTAGTAGCTGCAGGGGAGGGCAGAGGGATATAATCATACTCAGAGTAATACATATTGATATTATTTACCTGGTATCATGGACATTTGCACAAATTGTGCATCCTGCTGTACATTTTGGTCATTTGTTATACTTACTGGATATTTGCTTGCATTTAGGACTTGTAAGCTATTATTATGGACATTTCCATGAATTTAGGATCCTGCTTTGAAATGTGGATATTTATAATTGTGATACATTTGCATATCTTTACAGTTCTGTTTTGAACATGGAGACATTTATGGGCTTTCTGATCAAATATGACTTTTTGGGACAATAATTTATCAGCATTTTACTATAGGTTCTTTTTATACTACTTGCTACTAATTATGTCATTGTACTATCCTGCTCATTAACCTGCCCTAATATGTATCTGTGTATCCTTCATCTTGTGGAGACCCTTATAATAGGATCCTAAATACATGGAAATGACCTGCAATTAATGTCCAGATTTCAATGCAAGATCCTAAAATCATGCAAATGTCTATAATAATGCACTGCACTGCAGCAGTGACTGAGACATCACTGTGGCTAAGTCATGTAAGAAGTAATGCTTCCATTTGGTGGACAACTTTATAATGCTTTGCCGTGGTTTATGATGTAAGCACTCACTCCAATGAAATATTCCTTTCATGTTGGTTAGTTCCTGCATTCGAACACTCCACAGTCACCATACTATAAGGCTGCCGATGAATTCTCTCATTATAGCTGACATTATCTCACAGCTATTTCCCTTTGCTGTGGATCTGGTACATGCTAAAATATTACATGTGCTGTTGATACTGAAAAGTCAAAGAGTGATCCCCTCTGCTTTACTAAAAATTCAGTAATCAGAAACAAGTTGAGTGGAAGTCTTGCATTTTTTCACAGCAATATTTTCCTAACTCCTTTTGTGTGTAAGTGTTGTGTGCCTCCTCTGGTTGCCAGCCGTCCTATTTCTTTCCAAATCTGGTTTGTAAATAAAAGATTACAACCCCCAGAAGTTATCATTGTGTTTCTCCTCCATTTTCCCATCAAAGTTGCTGGAAGATGACATCATCAGAGCAACGAAGATAGCGGTGTTACACAAAATGCAGTTTCACCAGTAAACAGCTGCCAATAAGAATCTCACAGACATAATTTCTGTAAATATGTACATTTGCATAATTTGCAATTATGTTCCTTTGATGTACAGTATTGCTGTATGTGAGTATTATTTGTGTAATGCTGTTAATTACTATTTAATTGTTTCCTATTGTACTGTACTGCATACCCTCCCCCAGGACACATCTGGAAACAAGCTGCTTGTGTGTCACTGCAAACCCTGGAAAGAGCATACAATGGCTGTTTTACAATGTAAAATTGTGAGTGCAGTTATTCTGCAGTTATCCTTGCGTCATGCTTGCGTGATAGGCCTCTGGTATATGCCCACCTTGGATACATGAACACACTTGGCTTTGCCTCATGCCTCAATGCATAACCAGGAAAATGCATACCATGGCTTGTTCAGTATGTACAAATGAGATTGCACTTATTCTACAAACTTGAGTCTCATTTTGCGTGATCAGCCTCTGATATACGCTAAGCTGTGTTAATGAACACTTGCCTCTGCCCTGTGCCTCAGTGTCTACCCAGATAACTGCATACCTTTGCTTGATAACTATGTTCAATTGTGAGTGTAGTTGTTCTGAAAAATCTTCTGTCACTCTGTGATCGGCTTCTGATGTACATCCACCTAGGTTACAAAAATATATTTGTCTCTCTCATGCCTCACTGCATACCCTGGTGAGTTCATACCATGGCTACATCACAATGTAAAATTGGTTCTACAGTTATTCTGTAACTCTTTTGTCACTTTTCTGTGATTGGTGTCAACTATATGCTAACCTAGGGTACCTGAATACACAAGGCTCTGCCTCATGCCTTAGTGCATATGCAGAAAAGCACTTACCATGGTTCCATCACTATATACAAATGTGACTGCAATTATTTTGCAAACCATGTCTCACTTTTTGTGATTCGCCTCTAATATACTAACACCTAGATTACATGAGCACACTTGGCTCTACCTCATGCCTCAGTGCATACCCAGAAAATTGTATGCAATGGCTCTATCACTCTGCACAAATGTGACTGCACTTACTGTGCAAAACTGTGTATCTCTCTTTGTGTGATCAGACTCTGACATACACTACCTTGTGTTCATTGAATACTCTAGCCTCTACCTTGTGCCTCAATGTCTACCAAAGTACCTTTTCTCTATAAAAGTGTACAATTGTCTGCAGTTCTTGTGAAAACATTCTCTTTCTTTCTGTCATTGGCCTCTTATATATGCCCACCTGGGTTACATGAACTCACTTGGCTCTGCCTTGTGACTCACTGGATACACTGGTAAGTGCATGCCATGGCTCCATTACAGTGTACAATTTGCTATATACTCACCTCAGTTACATGAAGACACTTGGCTCTACCTCATGCCTCAGTCCATACCCAAAAGCTCATACCATGAACCACGCCATCTTGGTTTTCCTTGATCTCTCATCAGTGTTTGATACTGTGGACCATGGGGTTCTGCTCGATTGCCTGAGGTTCATCTGTGGCGTGTCTGGTACAGTCCTCAGGTGGTTTACATCTTTCCTCACTGGAAGAACTCAGAGGGTGGTGTCCAGGATTTATTCCTCGGACCCAATCCCTCTGTCTTGTGGGATTCCTCAAGGATTGGTGTTGTCCCCCATGTTGTTCGTAGTATATATGCTGCCCCTTGGAGACATTGTAAGGAGGTACAGGCTGAGGTTTCACTGCTACGCTGATGATACCCAGCTATACCTTTCTTTTGGCCCCAACCAGTATGGAGCTCTCTCAATCTTTAATCAATCAATCAATCAATCAATCAAACTTTATTTAACCAGGCAAAATCATCCTTGAGGAAGTTCATTTGCAAGATGGTCCTGGACAAGTAGGACATATACAACTACAGCAAGTTATCAGATAAGCAGTGTACATACAATGAGCAAATAAAAGACAGTTACAGAGTATCAAATAACATCAGGGCTGGGGAGTACATATACTGAACACTATCCGGGTTGATAATGGACTGCATATAAAAAGGATTCCCTAATGACCTGGGATTTTTCAACCAAAAGTCACAATGTTACAATAGCAGACTCCTGAAAGCGTGAGGGCCCAGGAGGGAGGACAGCCTGAGAGTTTTTTGCATGACATTCCAAAGGGTGGACAGAGAAAAGATGAAAGCCGCTGAGCCATGTCATGTCCTTATTTTGGGTACTTTAAGTGAGACAAGAGACAAACTCCTTAGGCCATACGTTCCCTTAGTACACTGAAACAGAGTAGAAATATAGGCTGGTAGTTTATCGGTTAGGGCCCAGTATGTCCACATGAGGGCATTTGTTTACCTCCTCAAAGTGAGGAAGGGCCAGTCTAGTGCCTGATAGAGCAGGCAGTGGTGGGTACATAATGGCATGTTTAGGAAAAATCTCAGCGTGCGATGGTAGAGGGTGTCAGGTTTACATAACTCCTGAATAGGACAGTGACTATAGAGAAAGTCAACATAATCAAGCAGTGGTAGAAAAGTTGTTTGGACAAGTCATTTCCTTGCTTCAAGTGTAAGGAGGTGCCTTATCCGATAAAATATGCCTAGGCGTTTCCTTAACTTTTTAGATAGTTCATTAAGATGAGCCAAGAAGTTGAGCCTGTTATCCAGTCAAACACCCAGGTACTTGAATTTTTCTACTAGTTCCAATGCTTCTCCAAGCAAGGTATAAATCTGGAGGCTCGAAGATGGTCCTGTGTAGTGGGCAGCACAAGGTGAAATAATCATAGCTTTGGTTGTTTGGGCATTAAGCAGAAGCTTGAGCTTTATTAGGTTGCATTCAAGGATGTCAAAGTCTAACTGAAGTTCCTTGTGGGCTACGTCTAGGGAGGTGTTAGTAGTATAGAGCACGGTATCATCAGTGAATAGATGAAGCGTTACTTGTAGTATACAGGAGTCTATATGGTTTATATAAATAGCAAAGAGAATAGGCCCAAGATGGTGTGTTGTGGCACACCACGCAGAGCCTTTAGCTGAGACAGTTCCTCTTGATCTTTAATTTGTTGCATTCGGTTGGTGAGATAACAATCAAACCACTTTAAGGCAGTGTTGTTAACCCGATGTTGCTCAAGGCGTTAAGTAGAATACGATGATCCACTGTATCAAGGCCTTGCTAAGATCTAAAGAGGGCATAGATGTATTGCTTAGTATCCAGGGTGGTTTGCCATTCATTGGACACTTTGGCAAGGCTGATACAGTACTGTGCTTGGGCCTAAATCCGATTGGGTGGGGTTTAGGATGTTTTCTGTGTCAAGGAACTCTCTGAGTTGAGAGTTAATAATTGTTTCCAGGGTCATTGATAGGATTGGGAGAAGGGAAATTGGGTGGTAGTTGTTCAAGTCAGTTGGGTCACAACACTTAAAAAGAAGAATAATGTGCAGTATTTTCCAAAGTGGTGGCAACTCTCCATGAGTCAAGGAACTATTAAAAAGGTGGACGATTGGAGCAGTCAGGTGATAGCAGCCAAGTTTCAAGAAGAATGGTTCTAAGAGGTCAGCACCAGCAAACTTTTTAGTGTCCAAGGCTAGCAGGAGGTCCTCCACCTGTTTAAAAGTTACTGGATGAAAGCTAAAGGAGGAGCACCGGATAGCTGTGGTGACAGGGCTGGGGCCGTCATTATCATCACTGCAGACTCTCACTTTACTGGTGGGTGAAGCATCAAATGCAAGGCCTGTGGTGGCAAAGTGGCTATTTAGCTTTCTAGGATGTCCACCCTGTCCGTGTAGGAAACGTCTCCTACCATAATCTTGGCACGCAAAGATGAGGCTGATGAGTGACCTACTACCTCTCTAAGAACTTTCCAGAATTTAGTGGAACAACTTTTATTTTCTTCCAGAGCGGACTGGAAATAACGTGATTTTTCTGTTCTAACAAGTTTGGTGCAGGCGTTTCTGGCAACCGGAAAGGCCAGCCAGTCAGAATCCAATTTTGTTTTCCTTACCCTTTTCCACAGTACATCCCTAACCCTCAGAGCTTTCTTTAGGGTGGGTGTAAACCAATCGGGTGACCTTTTCCTAGATTTGATTTTTCTAAGTAGAGCATGTTTATCACTTACCTTCAGTGCCAGGTTTTGGAAGATATTATAGGCTTTTGAGGCAGAGGGTGCCAGGTAAAAATCCTGCCAGTTAATATTCCCTATGTCTTCCAGGAAGGCAGGTTGGCAAAAGTGTTTTAGACTTTGTTTTGGTTTAAAAGTGGAGGTAGGAGGCTGGTAAGGAGAGCTTCTAATACAGGCAGTAGCACAGTGGTCACTCAGGTCACTGTAGAAACCCCCTATGTGAGAGATATTGTGTGGCTTGTTAACCAGCATAAGATACAGTAATGAGCTATGGTCAGGGTATTTCTTATTAGTATGGGTATTCTCTGGGGTAATCTGGGTTAGACCACGCTCATCACAGAACTCCTTAAATTTGTTGGAGAGGCATCATTCCAATTGAGATTAAAGTCCCCCATTATTATGCATTCTGAGTTTGTTTTTCCAACAGGAGTGAAGCTGACCCAGTATGCCAAACCCACAGAAGGTGGCCTATAACAAGCAGATATTAAGAGGGCCACTCAGAAGATAAGGTAAATTTCACAGCTAGGCAATCAAATTCCTTCAGTATAGAGGTGCAAACAATATCAGAGACAGAGAGATTCATTTTGGTATAGATGCAACTCCACCGCCCCTTGTAGGCCTGTCGCACCTGAATAAAGTATAACCATGGATATTAACAGTTTTGTTGGGAATGTTGTTTGTGAGCCATGTTTCTGAAAACATAGCGATATCTGGAGTCACATGTAGTACCCCGGCTTGGACCATGTCAAGTTTATTAGGCAAGCTACGGATATTCATATGTAGAAAGCTGAGACCTTTCAACAGAAGGAGGTCCAAGGGTGCATCTATAAGAAGGGGTGGACCAGGTTTAATTCCAAACTCCCTGAGCAGAGTAGAAAAAGAACTAATAGTTTCCTAAGACACCTTATAATCATTTTTAATGCAAGTTTATTTCGATGCTTAGTGTGTAGTTTTCACGGTTTGCATTGCTGGGAGTAGCATACAATGAGAGAGAACAGGCATGGATCGCCACTCTAGCTGGGAGGAAGAATGATAAGTGGGTATGGATGGAAGACCTGGGCTGAAGGGGAGATACAGTGAGTGTATGGAGGTCAGTACCTTTGGAGAAGGACAGATAGTGAGCTAACACCATTCCATGCAGCTGTTGGTACTTGGGCATGTCTTGCAGGACTATATTTTCCATGTTTAACAATGAGGTCATAAGGGAGGAGAATGATACAGCTGAGAATAAGAATAGTTGTCAGTGGAGCCACTAGATTAGAGGTGAACCAGCAGGCAGGGAGGGCGGGCATGCGGTGCCAGTCAAGTACAGGGAGGAGTATCTCTTTAAGAGGGGCAGCTTATAACCTACACCAATGGGCAAAGGGAAGGAGGGGTTTATTCCCACAAAGGAGTATTTAATTAAGGTTGGAGGAGGGGGCTGGTGGGGGGGGCAGAAAATTCAGAGTCTTAACAGAAATCCCAGCAGAAGCTTACATCAGGCTTAAAATTCGTAAGCAGAAGCTGGCGGCAAGTTTTGAAGTTAAAAAGTGCCAATTTCAAAAATTACAGTGCCAAACAACATATAGTATAGCTTGAGTCAGTCACAGGTGCCCAGTAAGCCCCAATGCAATCAAGGGAATTAGCTAGGCAGTCAATAGAGTCCTGAGTACAGCATTGTGTGTCCAATAGAAGAAGTGATTTTCAAGCCAAAATGGGACCATGGCTCGGAGATTCGTACCTTTGCTGCTGGAGGAAAGCTGACAGAGGGAGAAGGTACAGCCAGCCATGACAGTCTTGGGCTGCAGTGTACGGGAGCCCTCTGTGGCTGTTCCTGTGCTGCTGGAGGAAATCTGGCAGAGGCAGAGGGCACGGCCAACCTGGAGAGTCTTGGGCCAAGGTATACAGGAGCCTCTGTGGCTGTTCCTGCTGCTGGAGGAAAGCTGGCAGAGGGAGAAGGCACAGCCCTGATTAATAACTGCCTGGTGAAAAGCCAGGAGTGGATGGGCACAACCTGGTTGAAGTTGAACTCAGGAAAGACTGAAGTGCTGGTCATGGACCCAGGACACTGGATAGGGGGGTCGTGGGTAGGTTCACCCTTGGGATTATTCCTTGGGGGTTTGCCACTCCTGGCCTCTGAACAGGTGTGTAACCTTGGGGGGGGTAATCTTTGATGAGAGGCTGACCCTGCATTCACAGGTGTCAGCCATCATCAAGACCTCTTTTTACCATCTGAGGAATATCACCAGGATTAGGCAGCTTGTTCCATCTGGCGACCTTCCTACGCTGGTTCACACCATTGTGTCCTCCCACTTGGATTATTGCAACTCCCTGTATCCAGGGCTTTCTGGGGTAGAAATCTGCCATTTGCAGCTAGTGCAGAATGTAGCAGCTCAGCTCCTGACAGGAACCTCTCTGTTCTGTCATATTTCTCCAGTGCTGCGTGGTCTGCACTGGCTGCCAGTACAATGGTGGATCACCTTTAAAGTCATTCTTTTGACTTATAAAGCCCTACATGGAGAGGGCTCTGACTACCTGAAAGAGCTTCTGGTTCCCCACTGCCCTGGGTGATCCTCCGCTCAGCTGGTGAGTGGTTGCTAGAATTCAAGAGTGTATTTGAAATCTTCTGGGGCCCGCATTTATGCATCGGCCCTTCTCTCTGGAATTCTCTGCCCGCCAGTTACGTGAGTGCACAACTGTGGAGAGATTTAAACAAGCCCTAAAACTCATATTTGGCACCAAGCATTTGGTGACTGAGTGGTTGTTTTGATTTAATTTTATAAGTTTGTACAGATGATTGTGTATTAATCAAGCTGGTGTAATTGGTGCAATATATTGTTTGTTTTAAACTTGTGTCTTTTAGTTTTGGAAAGGCGCCATAAAAATAAAGTTTTATTATTATTATTATTTTATTATGATTCCATTACTATGTACAAATGTGACTGTACTTATTTTGCAAACCTTGTCTCACTTTCTGTGAATGGTCTCAGATATACTGTCACCTAGGTTGCATGAACACATTTGGTTCTGCCTCGTGCCTCAGTGCATACCCAGAAAAATGCATACCATGGCTCCATCACTATGTACAAATGTGACTGCACTTATTCTGAAAACCTTGTCTCACTTTGTGTAATCGGCTCTGTATATACATTACACTGTGTAAATGAACACACTGGACCTTCCTAGTGCCTCAGTGTCTAACCAGGTAACTGTATACTATTGCTTAATCACTATGCATGATTGTGAGCGGACTTTTTCTGAAAATCTTACGTCACTTTGTGTGATCTGCTTCTGATATGTGATCACCTGGGTTATGTAAACACACTTTGCTCTGCCTTGTGTCCTGCTGCATATCCTTGTAAGCACATACCATGGCTCCATCACCACATACATTTGTGAGTGGAGTTATTCTGCAAACCTAGTTACTTGGTGTGATTAGCGTCTGATAAACACTCACCTTGGTTGCATGAACACACTGGGCTCTGCACTGTGCCTCAGTGTCCTCCAGGTTTCTGCATACCTTTGCTCGATCACTGTGTACAATTCTGAGTGTAATTATTCTGCAAACCTTGTGTCACTTTTGAGTGATCGACCTCATATATGCTCACCTTTGTTACATTAATGCACTTACCTTTGCCTCATTGCATATCCTAGTAAGCGCATCATATGGCTTGATCCATGTGCAACAGCGTATACCCAGGTACCGTATTTCTCCATTTTTAAGCCTTGGCTTCTATTTTTTTTTGTTTGTTTGTTTGTTTTTGGCCGTGGCTTCTATACAGAGATGGCTTCTAAACGGGGGCAACTTTAATTATACACACCCTGAATGCCACCCTCATTCTATGCTCTCTTCCATAATTTCCCAGCAGTGAGCAGTGAATTCTTCTGCATTCCATGACAATTCGGGTAGGTATCATAATGGGGAGAAAAGCACAGAGATCATTACAGTCTACCATATAGTGCCTGCACATGATTTCACTGTTTTGCTTGCTGCCCCCTTTCCAAGCTGCTGCTACAAATCAGGGGTAGCTTTTATTAATAATTTTTTTCTATGCAGCTTTTATTCGCGGGCAGCTTCTAAATGGGGGCGGCTTCAAAATGGTGAAATACAGTATGTGCATAACACAGCAACACTACACTATGCTAGTCTTCGATTACACACATCTTTCCATTGAAAGACACAAACATTACTTACTGCAATGTAACAAAAGTTACACATTCTTTCTAAAGTTCAGCTCTACCCACATCAGTAGCTCCAGTTCTGATTTATCTACAAGAATGTGATGCAGATGCCAGGCCAGCCTGACACATTTTTAAGTTTCTCAGAAATCATGACAACAAGTTAGGGGAATCAGGAGAGTGGAGATTTTCCCAGCCAGAAAGTGCTAGCAGGGCTTTTATTTTGTCACAGGCTTCTATTCTGCATATGCATACTAGTTACTATTCACTGGGCATCCCTGTGTAGAGATAGACCTTTGTTGGAAATCTCCAACTCCCCCATGAAGAACACACACAAACACAAACACACACACACACACACACACACACACACACACACACACACACACACACATGATCACAATGACAGAAATACTTTGCAGCCTTATACTTTGTTAGGAAGTGATTGAGTGCTAGTATCCAGGGATCAATCTAAAACAAATTAAATACCTGTGCCATATATTATTATACACTCCATCAAGCCCAGCAGTGATGAACATTACATACATATTCTGTAGGTTACAGTCATTGATTTCAGAAATACATGTACTTTTATCCAAACCATCTGCCTCCATTCCGTGAAAATATTAAGCATTATTTGTAAAATGCTGGGAACAGATCAGTCCTGAAAGGTTAAACCCAACAGACAGCACATACAGCAGTAATTCATTGTACACTGCCACAATCACAACAAACACAGACACACATAATTGGGAAAGAAATATGATTTTAATCTCTGATGGAGCAATGAAGTCTCATTATAAACTCTGTACACTACAAACACACACACACACACACACACACACACACACACACACTTGGGAGAGAAATGTAATTCAAATCTCTGTTGGAGCAATGCAATGTAATTACAAACTCAATTTTGAGCAATGGGGCATTGTTTAGATAAAAATGTGTAGCATGAAGGTTACAATGTCCTTTAAGACTAAAGACAGCAGAGCAGAATTTCTCCAGTGACACTTGCCTGTGCTGTTTACACTGAGTGTATCTATTGATAGTAATATGAGCTGGCATGAGTATGATGCATGTTGAAAGGAACTACCCCCCCCAACAGTGTAGTGCTTTCAGATAGCAGAGGGATCATACATCAACTCCAAAATTGCACTTTGGTGGGAGTTTGAAATGCCCTTTTTCCCAAGTGATAGCAAGGTGTCTGCAGGGCTACACCCCTGCAGCTGTAAAAAGGGTTTACTGTAGTTAGAACAATGCCAGATTCTAACAGTGACACGTGTAAGTTGCTTTTGGAGTAAAAAAAGACCTAAAGGCCAGGCAAGAGTTACTACAATTACAAGAGTTGTGGAGGCAAACCTTGGCAGGATTAAGGAGGAACTAATATTAATTAATTGGGGAGCACTGGATATATTCAAAACTATAAATGATGCCCAAAATGAATTTTTGGAAATCTGCAATACTTTGGTGTAATTATACACATGCAGCATTAATAAAAAAAAAAGAGTATGAAATGCTAACAATAACTGGCTAAACAGGGAAGTTGTTCAACTCATGAAAATGTAGGAACTAGCCTGGTAAAAATACAAAGACACACAAAATTCTGCACACTGAAATTATTGCAGAGAGCTGTAGAATAAGTGTGAAAGTTTAATAAAAAAGTGAAGGTGAACTACTACAAGGAAGAACAATCAGCACATTTGAGTAATAAACTCTTTTGGAAAAGGATTGAACAACCTTTTAAATCTTAAACAGAAAACAGAAATACAAGCAATTAAACTTAGTGATAATGAATATACTGTGAGCATAGACATTGCAAATTTCTTAAATGAGACCTTTATTAGTTTAGAAAGTTATGTAACTGACTTGCCAAGAACTGATAACAAGGAGATTGATGTTGTATTAGACAGGCCAAATTGTTATTTAGAAGAGTGTATTACTGCATAAAGTAAGTATATTTTTGACTGGTCTTCATACATCTAAAGGACCTTCATATGACAATGTTGAGGTAAAATGTCTTAAAGTTGTGGTCAGGAAGTTATAAATGCAACTGTCAAAAATGTTTAGCTTATCACTGAGCCTCTAACAGGTACCCGACTTATGGAAGATAGCTTTCTTTGTTCCCATACATAAAGGGGGTTCAGTTGACTTGGTAGGGAACTACAGAGCAATATTGCTTTTGTCACTTTTAGGAGTAAGCCAGGTGAGATTACTACATGCAGTTAACAGAATACTTGGAAACAGTGACCCAACATAGATTTGAGAGGGTCTGTAGTACCATGACTGCCTTGGTCAAGTTCACAAATGTCCTGCACCTAAATAAGGAGAGGGGCCAATACACATGTAACCCCCAGAGGGAGCTACCCTTAGGGCTACTACCCCTGCCTGCCTCCACTGAGCTACCCTGATTCAGTACTCACGACTCCAACAAATACCGATTCCATCACCACCAGCAGGGCTGAGCCTGAATTTCACCAGCCTCCTCACACATTTATATGGCAAACAACAGAGGGGTACCATACCAGGCAGCTGCTTCTAGGCCCCACATGAACTTGCAGCAGACTCGGGCAATAAACAGCAGCTTCAACGTCACAGGTGGACCGAGCGTGATTCAGCAGATTCTCCAGTCCTCTCAGGTTGAGCCTGGTAGGTACCTGGGCTGGCATCAGCCTCCTCCGATTGCATGCTGGTGGATTTTGTCCGACTCACTCGAAGGTCAAAAAACAGCCGCCTCAGGCCTTCCCGCACTTCCCGCGCGAACACTCACACAGCGCAGGAGCCTTGAGCTCCCTTCTCCTTCCTAGCCACAATGCATCTGTCCCCAGCAGCATGGGGCACTCCTTCCAGTTCCGGTGCTACCAGACTTGATTGGCTGGCGTCACCTGCCAGTCATTCACTCCTGCTCTCAGTGGTGCGAAAAAGCGCCATAGCCCATAATACCTTTCTCAAAGGGCAAGCAGTTCCCCATTGGTCAGCCAGCTCAAAAGAGTCCCGAGGTACTGATTGGTCCAATTTGGCAGCTCTGGACCAAAATGGAGGGGATAATCAACACAGTCTCTGGCTGCAAAGGAAGCAGGTTAGAACCACTTACATTATCATCACTATTCAAAAGGATTACTGGCAAGTAATTACCTCTTTTAACAGGGCTCCCTCTGCACCAGTAGCAAGGGCAGAATGGAGCGCTTACTCAGCAGCCCAAGCAGGACTCGGGCATACAACCACACAGCCCCCATCCCAGTTCAACCAATTATGACTGCAACAGGCAGCCCTTAAAGGGACAGTATACGGGAGGCCTTAAAGCGCACGGCTACCGATTTGAAACGGCTTAAACGCCGAACACCAGCCAGGCATGGAGCATTTAAATGAGCTCCGGGGAAGCTTTTAGGAACCCCCATTTGTAGGGGGGTTACACCCTTCCTTGCCTGAAAAGAACTTGGCGTCCGTGTCAAGTATCACACTTTGCATCACATACATGAAATTATTCACAGTGTACTATGGTTTATACAACGTTACACACACATAACCTTTTGTTCCCCTGTTAATTCAGGTCATTAGTTCCTGCTCATGACCCCGGGACTGGGGGGATCCCTCCCTTCCAGTTACTGGCGGGTTACCTAAAGCAGGAGCACCACATTCAAGGGTAATACCAACAAACTAGAGTTATCCCCAAAGGCTAACTTAGGCAGGAGCTGAGGACATACACCCCTTTGTGGACCACATTTAAGGGCAGGTCCACCGGCTGACCCAGAGACTCATAACTCAACTTTATGACAGGCCGTACTTCTCAGCTGGAGCATCTAGGGGTCTCGGGAAACCCTGAAACAGGCTCTGATTCCAATTCAGCCTCATTAACATTAGTAACGGGCATCTCCACAGGTGAAAAGGGCCCAGTGCTCATAGTACTATTGGGGGCCTGACCCTCTACCCAGGACCCATCCCACCGGGCTCAGCTGAGAGCTGTTTAGATACTAGAGAGGAACCATCAGGGCATTCAAAATAGTCTTCCAGTTCTGGCATATCACTGGTTTGTTCCCCCACCTCACTCTCTTCTTCTGAAAAGTCAGATAATTCAGCCAGGCCAGACAGTTCAGCCAGGCTCAAGGACCCCACCCCTCGGGCTTTGCTGCTACCCAGCTCATCCTCTGGAGGCATTGGTTCCGGAGACAAAGTATGGGGCTCAAACAGTCCAGAAGGCCCAACCTCATCTCCAGAGTTAACAAGGGGATTGACCCGAAACAACTGACTCAGTCTGTAAGAGGGATAGTATTCAGTATCATCTTCATTGTCTTCCAACACCGACTGTTGATCATCTCTTTCTGCAGGATTTTGACAAGGCCCTCTTGGTTGGCTTGCTGAAGAATCAACGGGTCTGGTTCTTTCCCTGACAGCAGATCTAGTCACAGGCCAGAAGGGAGGCATTTGGAGGTTCAGCTTCTATCAGGATTTGCCCAATTGGCAGCAGATGATTTCCGTGTATAGTTTTCACATCTTTGGAATTGTTTTCGGGTCGTACTTTATATACAGGCAAATTGGCTAGTTGTCCCACAACAATGTGAGGGAGGTGATGCCATCGGTCAGCAATTTTATGTTTTCCATGCAGTCCCAGTTTTCTCAGTAACACTCTATCCCCTTCTCTTAGTTCCAATGTCTTCACTTTCTTGTCATACCTCTCCTTATTGACCAAGTTTCATTTAGCAGCCATGGTCTGGACCAGCTGATAAGCATGGTTTAACTGGGCTTTCAGCTTCTGTATGTATTGTAGATGATTTTCTGCTTGCACCCCATCAGGGGAAACTCCAAAACACACATCCATGGGCAATCTAGCCTCTCTCCCAAACATCAGTCTGTATGAGGAAAATCCCGTGGCATCACTTTTGCTGCAGTTATAAGCGTGGGCCAGTGTGCTAATCTGCTAGCTCCATCTCGGTTTGTCTTTGGGTTGCAGTGTGCCCAACATTTCAAGCAATGTGCGGTTAAACCTTTCAGGCTGGGGATCTCCCTGAGGATGGTAGGGGGTGGTTCTGGATTTTCACACCCCCACAAAGACAGCATCTCTTTAATCAAATGGCTTTTGAAGTCCCTTCCCTGGTCAGAAAGGATCTACTGAGGGGCCCCATAGTGGACAAAAAAGTTTTCAACAAGTATCTTAGCCACCGTGGTTGCTTTCTGATCCTTAATAGGGAAAGCCTGTGCATACCTGGTAAAATGATCAGTGACCACCAATATGTTACTGATATTTTTTAGATCTGGTTCTAGACTCAAAATCAATGCAAACCAGTTCCATAGGGGCACTAGTGGTAATGTTGACCATGGGAGCAGCTCTTTGGGGTAAGGACTTCCTTTGCAAACAACGGCTACAGGTCTTGACATATTGCTCTACATCCACACTCATCTTTGGCCAGTAAAATCGAGCCTGCACTAGATCAAGTGTTCGGTCTATGCCAAGATGCCCCATCTGATTATGGAAGGACCTTAAGACCAGTTCCCTAAATTCTGAGGGCAGCACCAGCTGTTGTTTGACTGCCCGGTCCTCCTTATTCACAGTCGCTCTGTATAGTAGTTAGTTAATCAGCCTTAATTTGGGCCCTTCTTTGTATAACAAGGCAGTTCTCAAGTTGGTGGAGCCAAACTTGGACACGTCCTGCCCGACCTGCAAAGCTTCCACTACTGGTTTTAGCATAGAGTCGGGATTGAGCCCGTTGAAGACTAGTGTCATCAAACTGGGGTAGTGAGTTGGTGTCAGTGCAGAAAAATGACAATAAGAAGCAGGTATGCAGGTCTCGGATGGCCCCAAGCAATCCACTAAGCAGTCCACAGCATCAGGAGACACCTGTTCCTCCTTGTCAAATTTCTGGCACAAGGCCCTTATGTCAGGCTCCGACAACCTGACCCAATCGGATGGTGGCATAGGTCTATAGGTCTCTGAGAGAGGGCATCTGCATCAATATGGTTTAAGCCTGCCCTGTACTCAACAGCATAATCGTAGGTGGCCAAGGCAGAGAGCCACCTATGGGCAGTGGCATCCAACTTGGCTGAGGTCTGCACATAAGTCAAAGAATTGTTATCAGTCTTCACCAATATCTTGGCACTGTACAAATAGTCATGAAACTGATCAACAATGGCCCACTTCAGAGCCAGGAACTCTAGCTTATGCACGGGATAGTTTTTTTCTGAAGGGGCCAGACTTCGGCTTGCAAAGGACACCGGTCTCAGACGATTCGAGTGCTCCTGATATAACACAGCCCCAATCCTGTAGACTGGCATCCAAATGGAGAATGTATGGCTTGGCCAGGTCAGCACAGGCCAATATTGGGGCATGGGTAAGTTGATATAAGATGTCATAAAAAGCTTTTTCACACTCCACAGTCCAACGATCCCCAAACACATCATTCATCCGGTACTTCTTCTCCATTGCAGAGCACACAACCGTCTTATACTTTTTGTGCGTAGGAGGGTACCCCTGAGTGAGGTTGAGGAGAGGGCGAATCACTCGAGAATAATGCTTAACAAATCACCTATAATATCCACAAAACCCCAGAAACCATTGCAACTCTTTCAGGTTCTTGGGCTGGGGCCAAGTAGTCAAAGCCTCTACCTTGCTAGGGTCAGTCTCTATGCCCTCAGTGGACACTATGTGGCCCACATATTTCACAGAAGTTTGTAAGAATTGACACTTGTCGATAGACAGCTTGAGGCTGAAATCCTCCAACCGATCCAAAACCTTGAATAATCGTTGCTTGTGTTCTTCTAACGAGCAGCCAAACACTATGACATCATCTAAATAGACCAGACACTCGAGCAAATTCATGTCCCCCATGGCCCACTCCATCAGGCACTGAAAGGTGGCTGGGGCACCCGAAATCCCTTGAGGCATCCGAATGAACTCATAAAAACCTAGGGGGCAAATAATGTAGTCTTCTCTCGGTCCTCTGGGGCCATCAGGATCTGGTAGTACCCACTGCGGAGGTCCAACACAGAGAACCACTTACTGCCATTTAAACAATCCAGGGCGTCCTGTATGCGTGGCATGGTATACTGGTCTGGGATGATCCGTCGATTCAAAGTGCGATAGTCTACACAGATCCGAACCGCCCCATTCTTTTTCCTTACCACTACAATGGGGGAGGCATAGGGGCTCCTGGACTCTTGTATCACACCAGCAGCCAACATCTCTTGCAGATGCTGCCTCACATCATCTATGTTAGCCAGGGCCAAGCGCCGGGATCTCTCTTGGAAAGGCCTTTCGTCATGCAACCGAATGTGATGCTCAGCCCGTTGCACACATCCCATTCTTTTAGGGAGAAAACCTGGTCCCTCTTGGCAAGCCTCTCACTGATCCTCCTTTTCCATTCAGCTGGCAATGGGGAGTCACCGAAATCAAACAAGTCAGGAGTAACTCTGTCACCTGTCTCGGAACCCTTGCTATTTGGCAGTACTGCAGTATCTGCACAATGGACACTTGCCAGGATGCACCCTCTTCTTATTCGAATCTCTTTGTCGGACACATTATGCACTTGAACCATCACCCTCTTAACATAAGCATGAGCTCTAGCTGGCAAGATACTGGGTTTTACCAACAGTCCCTCAGGTAATCTTCCCTTCCCAGGTGCATCCAACATCAACAACTTATTCTTAACATCTGTTTTTAGTTGTACCTCTCCATGCAGGACACATTGGGTATTTAGGGCAAGTGTCACTGGGGCCAGATCCTTTTTCCACACCACACCCACCGGGCCTTTAGGTTCCTCCTGACTAACCTTCTTCTGAGTTGCAACTGCCTTTTGGATCACAGCGGGTATCCTTAGTGCTCACCCGGTCTTGAAGGCTTGCTTTTCTGCGCATAACTGGGCCAATCATCTGAACATATGAGCATTTGTTCCAATCAGCAGGTACCCCATCATATAATCCGGTAGGGGGGCAAACTAAAGCTAAGGTTTCCACCTGTTCATCCACCCCAGTCACAGAAACAGAGAAAGACAACCAGACTCGGATATACCCCAAACACGGATAAGCTTTGTCTCTCAATCCCCACATGAAAGCATTCAAAGGTTGTAGGGGCACCTCAGGTAAGTGTGTTTGATACCAGTCCCGAAACATGATGGTTACCTGAGAGCCACTGTCTAACACAGCTCGAGTGGGAATCCCATTCACTTGCACTGGGGTCTCCATTGAGGGCCCGACCATATCAGACCACTCCGGGGGCACAATAGTTGGTTGAGCACGGGCCTGGGTCACAAAGCTTTTTCTGGGGGGTCGAGGGTGGGCCCTGCGATGCCAAGTAATCAGCCTACTGTTGACTTTCCTTAAATTCTCCGGCATCTGGCACTCAGGCTGAAAATGCCCATCCTCCCCACAATGGTAACAGAACTTGGGGTCGCGGGGATCTCTATTGGGTGGTAAACACCTTATCTGTTGGGGACCCTGAGGGGGATGATGTGGCTCCCCTGGACCAAGGTTCTGGTTTCTGGATGACTCAGGCCCCCCAGACTTAATAGGGTACATGGTAGATTGCTTCAAGTCTCTCACCAGTTCCCGTAAATTTCTAACCTCGGCCCTCAACTCACTCTCTAAGTGTGGGTCGGAAGAAATAGTTGCATTCCCACATCACCTGGAAAATCTGGGGATCCATCAGGCCTCCCTGACAGGCTGGTCTCTTCGGGGGTGCTAGGCTCAGGTGTCCCACTAAGGTTCACCACCCCCACATAGGGTTCCCACCCGTCTTCATCAGTCTCCACCTCTCTATTTCCCTCATCAACTGACAATATTCAGGCGGGTAGCCCGCTGATCATGCAACTTAAGTTTTAACAGTATTACACTAGAGAATCTAGCAGACTTCAAAACATGTTCCAACCTGACCTGATTCAGGGCCGTGGCAGGGATTCCCCCCTTTCTATAGGCCTTCTGCAAAGCCCTCTCCACCCTAGTGACAAAGGCTGATAGCTTCTTATTTCTCCTCTGCTTAGCAGACCTGAATATCCATAATAAATCTTTCCCAGTCTTGGTACTCCCAAACACCCCCTCTAAAGCACAGATGTACTCTGAGGTAGTGGCTTCCGGGTTGGTAGCCTGCAAAAACCTAATGGCTTCTAAGGCAGGGCCCCACAGGCTCTCCATCAATCTCTTCCTTTTCTCCCCCTCAGAGCATTGCCACTCCTGAACTAAAGGGGTGGCATAGTCCATCCAAGCTTCCAGGTCATCCTCCCTGGTAGGCACTGGCACCGTGCCAGAGAAAAGTTTCAGCTTACAGTAGGAATCAAGCTGTATAGGAGGGACTTCTAGGGGCAGTGGAGCTAAAACAGAACTCTTGGGGGGACACGGGGAGGTACCTGGGGAACCCTGAGGGTAGCATCACTAGACAAATCCAATGCTTGTAGCAGTTCCTGGGTAGTTCTCCCCTCTACAGCCAACAATTTAAGCAGTTTATCTTTAAAACTATTCATCTGGGGGGACCCCACCCCGGAGTGACTGACCCACTTCGGATATGAATTAGCCTCCATCCCTGTGAGGCACCCTCCGGGTAAATCACTGGAGGTACATTCTCAGGATCGATGGCCACATTGCACAGGAGTAGCACCTGCAATGTTTGATCGAGCAGGTCAGCCATACACCCTTTTACCTCCACTTTGCCTAAGCATTTAACTCGCTCTGCTGTGGAAATGATGTCAGCAGTTGGGGTCCCCAGAGGCACTTCTAACAGTAACACAATTCTTTGGGAGTCAAGCTCTTCAGCTTCACCCCACCCCATTAGTTTGTGCACCATGGTCTTAATAGGACCCAACTTAATTTTAGCAAACATGTCCCCCTCTTGTTTTTCCATCTCTCATGTACTTCCTCACTTGGCCACTAGGGGACGCTGATCCCATTGGTGCCTCCAATTTGTAACCCCCAAGGGGAGCTACCCTTAGGGCTACTACCCCTGCCTGCCTCCACTGAGACAGGGTGAGGGGCCCAGATCCGTTGACGGGTGCCTCCACCCAGAGGTCGGGATTAATACTGTCAAGGTTGCCTCAGTCACAGCCCTCTGGGTTACTGTAACACCTCTTTCGTCCCACTAGTGGCTCACACGGGGTACCAACAATGCTTCTCCACAGTACACCTACCCTCCCGGCTAGTATCTCTCAGCTCACTCTGGGGACCCCCTGTAAAGTAAGGTACAGTTATATCACAGTCACTATGCAGCAGTTTACCAGTAATGCACACAGTAGCCAGGGTGCAGTGCAGAACAACAAATCTAATTTATTCAAGGGAGGCAAATAACAAGGGCAGGGGGAGATCAAGGTGATTGGCTTATCACTATACCTTTCTATCTAGGGCTCTGTGCACAGGCCTAAACCTAATATTTGCTGTCCCTGGGTACCCAAGCCCTAACAGCTAGTCCATCGTGGCAGCTGGTTGGGGCCCTGACACCAATAGCCTTTGCAGTCCTGAGAAGATCAGGACGAGAAGAAAGTTTGATTAAAACAATCAGCAGTATAATGAAGCAACTCAAGGCCACTGTCTGCAAACTTGGCAGGGAGCTACCCTGATTCAGTACTCATGACTCCAACAAATACCGATTCCATCACCACCAGCAGGGCTGAGCCTGAATTTCACCAGCCTCCTCACACATTTATATGGAAAACAACAGAGGTGTACCACACCAGGCAGCTGCTTCTAGGCCCCACACGAACTTGCAGCAGACTCGGGCAATAAATGGCAGCTTCAACATCACAGGTGGACCGAGCATGATTCAACAGATTCTACAGTCCTCTTAGGTTGAGCCTGGTAGGTAGCTGGGCTGACACCAGCTTCTCCGACCGCTGCGCTTGGCCGGATTTTGTCTGACTCACTCGAGAGGGCAAAAAGCGGTGGCCTCAGGCCTTCATACGCTTCCCGCGTGAACACTCACACAGCGCAGGAGCCTTGAGCTCCCTTCTCCTTCCTAGCCACAATGCATCTGCCCCCAGCAGCATGGGGCACTCCTTCCAGTTCGGTCGCTACCCAACTTGATTGGCTGGTGTCACCTGCCACTCATTCACTCCTGCTGTCAGTGGTGCAAAAAAGCGCCATAGCCATAATACCTTTCTCAAAGGACAAGCAGTTCCCCATTGGTCAGCTGGTTCAAGAGAGTCCGAGGTACTGATTGGTCCAATTCGGTAGCTCTGGACCAAATAGGAGGGATAATCAACACAGTCTGTGGCTGCAAAGGAAGCAGGTTAGAACAACTCACATTATCATCACTATTCAAAGGATTACTTGCAAGTAATTACCTCTTTTAACAGGGCTCTCTCTGCACCAGTAGTGAGGGCAGAATGGAGAGCTTACTCAGCCAGGCGGGACTCGGGCATACAACCACAGCCCCCAGTTCAACCAATTATGACTGCAACAGGCAGCCTTAAAGGAACAGTATACGGAGGCCTTAAAAGTGCTCACCCGGCTACCGATTTGAAAGCGGCTTAGCGCTGAACACCAGCCAGGCATGGAGCATTTAAATGAGCTCCGGGGAAGCTTTTAGGAACCCCCATTTGTAGGGGGGTTACACACATGTGTGGTGTTTGTGGACCTGAAGAAGACAATCAGTTTGGTTGCTCACTCCCTCCTCTAGATAAGGCTGGCATGACTGGGTTTTGGTCAATGTGTGATAAAATGGATTTCAAAATATTTAATAAGTCAAATGCAACCAGTAAAAGTGAATGGGGTCTTATCAACTTCAGACACAGAATCTTTTGGTGTTCCTCAGCTATCCATATTTGGAGCCCTTTTATTCTCATTATTCATAGATAATGTGCCAAATGTCTGCAATGATTTAAAACTCATTCTTTCCACAGATGATGCAGTCATCTCTTTGGCAGAAAAGGACATTAGGAAGTGAAATAAAACATTAGAATTAGAATATGGCAGGATGGCAACTTGGCTGAAGATAGCAGCTTAATACTTAACACAAAGAAGACAAAGGAGCTATTTAGTTAAACTCAAAGGATAGAGTGATAAAATTGAAATTCAGGATTTGAGAGACAGAGATGATAGGTTAGAAATATTGGTTGAGTTCAAGTATCTGAAGATTACCTGCACTGCCACCTCTCATACAGTACAATTATCATATGCAACAGTTTATTTCTCAATTGCACAAAACACATGTGGCTTTGTATGCGATCAAATATTTACTTAAGAGTGACACGGTAGTGTAATTCCCAAAGTTGCCCCTCCATGGCTTATGAAGTGTTATCTTGGGTGATGTCAAATAAAATAATATCCAAGCAAACAACACTGAATAAATCCATTTGAAGGTTCACCCTTAGGACAAAAATTAGGAGCATCACTGTGACGTGTATAAACAGTTGAAGTGGTGATAGTGATAAGCTATCTGTGGGAAGCATGGTGTGTGATTTGCTTAAAACAGGGAGGGAGTGATCGGCCAATTTGTGATATAATAAAATTTCAAAGTAGTGTAACCCCCTTGTTATCCAGGGTTACTAGAATCCCAGTCAGACCTAGTGGTAGGCAGGGAAGGCAGCTTCTGAAACTCCAGTTAAATGGGTTTCACACTGTCTCACTCTGTTCTCTCAGCTGAAACTGAGGATGACATCACCAATAGAACTATCATGGCTGCATGAGCCACATTGGAATCTGCAGCAAGGGAGTTAATAGAACGTTAGGAGGTTTTGAAGTCAGTCTTCAGTTGAGTGTGAGTCAGTGAGGTGTGAAGTTGGGAGCTTGCTGGTAAAGCAGCTCAGTGAAGCTCTAGGAGCCTCAGCCTGACAGAGGCTACTTTTAAGTAAAGGTTGTGTGTCTCCACCTTAAAGAGAGACACAGAAGATAATTAAGTGGTGGAGACCATTGTTTTCAGGTCTCAGTGCCCCTCCCTCAGGGATGGGGGAAGGAAAGGTTCCTACAGATTCCTGGGGCAACCCCTAATTCTGCTTGTGAAGAAAAAGCTGCCTGTTTGTTCCAGAGTTTATTTGGGAGAACAAGAAAATTTGTGGAGTCGCCTGTGGGGCACCTGCAACGTGAGGGTGAGTGTCTGCTCTTGCTAAAAGGGCCTGTGTTTTCACCCTGGGACTTGTGTGACAATGTGGGGATTGAACTACTAAATATTGAGAAGCCTAGAGTAATGGGCTAAGCAAAGTAAAGTAGGTTCAAGTCCAGAGCTTGTTGGGATGCAAATGATATGTAGAGGAGATGTGACAGGCGTCTACCCAGAATCTACATTTGAAAGTTTTCAATAAAGGTAATTTTCAGTTTCCAGAGAAATGGCTGGGTATGGGCTGTGGAGCTGGAGGTGGGTGGCCCCCATCTTTAGTGACCAGGTCCACCTCTCGGATTTCTTCTGTGGATTCTACTTTACCTCAGGCACTTGGCCAGTGATGAGGGAAGTACCCAGACATGGAATTGTAAGGAAAATTCTCTCTAGGAGTTGAAGACTCTAGTGTGGTTTGGGGAGCCACAACAGGATAATTGGTTCATTCCTCAAATGGACCATGGATCAAGTGGCCGGCAGGGGAGCCAGGCCAGTGGGGAAAACCCAAGTAGAGTACAAGTCGGGCTGTGTACCCAAAGCTGCGTGCAAGTCCAGGCTGTGTGCCGGGTGGGTTTAGAGCCTGAGGGCTGGAAATAGCGATAAAGTGTTCTGTAGTCTCTAATCTGCATTACCAGGAAATGTAGCCCCACGGGGGTCCGTCTATGCTTTGTTTGTTCAACTTGGATGTGAATAAAAGCCACACTGAAGAATCCTATTCCTGGTTCTCTACATTACAGTTATTGCTTCCTGTGTTCAGATTTACTTGGGTGCCCCTGTGCAGAAGTAGCCAAACCTAGGTCCCTTGTGCTGAGTAACCTCATCCCCAGACAGTCCCACAGGTACTGCTGTCAGCTTCAACAGCATGCCACCTGTTGTTTTGGCAAAAGGCAGGGGTGAGGGGTTACAGTAGTGATAACAGACTACAGTCAACTGCCCAAACAGCAACTTATCCTATTTTCAAAACCTCCATGGTTCAAAATCATTCATCTTTTGCAACTAAAGTGTGGAACAACATGCAACTTAGGTTGGACAGTCCAGATGTGTATATCAGTTTAAAACACTCTATAAACAACACTTGCATGATGGGAAAGGGTGTCATTGTTTTAATCATGCTTAATTTCATACTGTATATAATACTCATGTTAGCTTAACACAATCTGTGAACAACAATTGCATTCTATTTAAGGATGATCTTGCATGATGCTTAACTTATGCTGTAAATAATTGACAAAGCCATGATTCTATTTTATTTTAGTTTATGTTTGTCTATAATATAATGTTGTTCTTAACCACGGATACAGTATTTCTTTCTATTGTGTTTTCTTGTCTGGGTCATGTCTGCAAAAAGGTTATGTGGCACAATGCATTTTACTCATTTATCAAACTTTAAATAAATAACTAATATTAAAACTTGCACTGTACAGGGCTGAATTGCAGAACCAGAACAAGTAAGCTAGCTACAATGGCACCACCTGATATATTTGCAAAAATCTTCTATGAATTAATCTAATTATACAACCTTTTTCCAACTCTATTTATTCTTCTTTCTTGTGGTGGAGACGTGACTTGTCCCCTTGTCTGCCCTGTATGTGGACCCCCAACACTTCCCCTGACCTGGCCTCTGACATAGCTACAGGGATGGGGAGGACTGTTACTCTCCCAATGAAGGGGACCCTCAAATGGGAACAAGGGAGACTGAGATCACCCTTGAGCCCCTTGGCTGACTTAAGCTGGCCTTTGTTCAGGTCAGAGAGTGAGGAGTCCATTAAGGGCTTTCATTGTGCACACTTGAGGGAGTTTTCTACTTGTGGCCCTGGAGGAGTGGATGTGCAATGACGTCAGCACATGATGGGCACGCTCCCATGCCTGCCCTGGGATGTCCTCCTTCACCTCCACCCAGACCTCAGTGATCCCTGGCTGCAATGCCCCAAGTCTCCACCAGGAGTTGCTGATTGCTGGGGATCCACATCCCCCACCCTCTCCAGGAGAGGAGGGCAGTCCTCTAGACTATCAATTCTCTCCTTCCTCGCCCAACCCCTGATGATCCAACCCTGGTCATCGCTGTTGTGCGAGTTAAGGCATCCAGCGCCTCAGCCCTCAGGATTATTGGGCCAGCCTGATTATACAACCTAAGAATCAAAAGAATTATCTGCTTATTTACCCTCTATATGAAGTGCCCTACAATAATTAGATGGGCACTGGAAAGATAGCAGGTACAAACAAATATGTATATTTGGCACAAATGCAGCAGTTGTTTGATCGCATTACACCAGAGAACATTAATAAATATTTTAGTACTGGACAGTTAGAGAATAAAGCAGTGAGAAGCAATATAATTGTGAATCAGCAAATGAGGGGATATGTGACCTGTTAAGTCAGCAACTAGGCAAAGACAGCATATCAGAATATAAACTGTCCCTTGTTTCTTTCACTATTTTTTCCTGTTTTCCCACTCTTCACTCCTTTAGAAAAGAAACCTTCTCTGATTTCTGGCTTTTTCTTAGGATATGAAATCTATGGCATTCCTGTCATAATTCAAAATTTTTCTTATTGTGAATCAAAACTGCTGAGTGAACACAACATCATAGAAATATAAACTCTGATAAAAGTCTACTTAACTCACAGATACTGCCTCTGATCAGTAGGTGGTCATTGTTATCAGCTGGTATGAGAGGTAATGGATGTTTAATTAAATGGCTGTAGGACATGATTTATAGTAAATGACTAAATTGATTACATACTGTATTTCTATACATTGAAAAAATAAATTAGAGGCGAGCCAACAGCCGAGCCAGCAGCAGCAATTGTCTGATGCTCCCTAGATTAATTTAAATTATTTTATAAAAAGCATCATTTGGCCATTGGAATTACTATCAACTGCCAGAGACTGATAATAGAAGTGAAACTGCATCGGAGTAATTATCTTAAAATCTAAAAATGGGCCGTCTGAAGTCAACAAAGCAGGACTTTTTCTTCCACGTTCCTCCACCGCTAAGCCACCTGAAGAAACACCAGGCCATACTCCATTTCATATGCCACCCACATGAGAAGGAAGGCATTTGATGGTGTAAAATTGCCTCCGTGAGCAGACATTTCTTTTCCTTGGCTTTCCGGCACAACTTTGCTTATCGTTGACCAACACCAATACCACTTTACTGACTTGAAAGAAGCAAGTGCTTGCATCAAATGCATAGCAGCTAAATGGCAGTGAGAGGAACACTCCTTGGAGGAAGAGAAGTCTGATGTAGACTGACTGTGGCCAGAACTAACAATTCTCTGGTAAAATATCTGGCTTGCATTTTGTAGTCGTGGTGACTTTCTTCTTATTACAGTTGTACCACAGTTCTCTCTCTTTATAGTTTCATAAGAAAGACAGTTTTGAACTACTTAGGCTGAAGGAACTTTACAGAGACTGAATAACACATAGAAAATGTATGCTTTTCAGTTATCACTACTTCATTAAGCAACACTGTTTACTTTGCTGTATTTAAATTTGATGATAATCTTAATAAGTTTAAACAACAGTGTGCTGTTTGCTGTAGAGAATATGGTAGGGAGGAGGTGTATTTTGCTTCACTACTCAATGCAGTTATCCAGGAGAGCCCTGATAGATTGGATTTATCCCAGTCTGGTGCCTTCCATATGTCTAACAATGGTACAAGCTGGTCTTGATGTAGAGTTTGTTTTTCCTAAAGCACCAACTGTATTTCTTGTTTTAATATGTTGCTTTTCTAGAGGGCTAATTTATCCTGGACACTGCAGGCAGCACCATATATCCCCAACATGTTTAAATGGGTACTCTGGAATGGAGATCTCTTTAATATACTATAGTTATTATTGTACACAACAGACCTTAAAGGTCGGTTTATAAATGCTGTTTTTAAGATTTTCAAGAATACATTTAAGGCATTGGCGGCATCATAACTCCTGAGCTGAAAATATAGATTATTGATTAGAACCTGTTGAAGTTACCCTCAGTGCTGTACCAACCAAATTGATAGTCATAATCCTTTGTAATGTATTTCTGAAACTATGTGATATATACCTGCTTAGAAAGTATGTACTTGGTATGTATATGTACTAAATGCTATAAATAAAAGTTAAAAAAAAATTGGTTTGCTTTTTAAAATTAGTACATTTAGTTTGATAGCCAAGAAATAGCTTTTGATATACTGTAGTTTTGCATATAGATATGCTGGATGACGAACTTCTCATTCTACTCAATATCTTCCAGACAATATCACTGTCTGGGTAAGTTTATCACCACCATTAAAAACAATAAACTGCATAGTTTTTTTTAGTATTGGGGCTTGACATGCAGTGTGGTCTTGGGACCTCAAACTATATGCTGAGCTTTGGCATTCATTTTTTTAAATTGAATAAACTTTATTAAGAATTTATGAACACAATAGAACAATACAAAAGACATTAACACTAAGCACAATACCTGAGAAAACAACACACAATGAACAAGAACAAACAAAACTCACTTACCAATAACCCCCCACCTCCCCCATTCCGAATAGGAAAAGCATGACTAATTTATTTTTAAATCTAGGGAGCAGTAAGTGGTTTAAGTATGAACAGGAAGACTAGCTAACACAGAAGATTATCTGAATAACTAAACAACTCAGACTAACATGAGAGAAAGGGCCCGCATGACACCGTGTATTAACCCAGCAAAGCAGACCAAGCTGAGAAAAAAGAAATATCCTATTCACCATGCAATAAAACTAAAGTATATAATGCTTCCCATATGTCTTTAAATGTGGTCAAGCAGTCTGCCATGCTAGAAAGCATGTTATCCATGTGTAAAGCAAACAACATTTCTTTATACCTTTCCAAATAAGTAGGAACATCCGGATCACACCAGTGATGTAATATAATTCTCTTAGCATAAGCTGAGATAAAAGCCATATGGTTGCATTGCTAACCAATTAAATCATCTTTATAAATCTTTAAAAGGCAGATGTCATGGGGAAAATCCTTGCTCCAGCCCTAAAAATGGATCAAGGTGTCTGTGAATGGTATTCAAAAGGAGTAAGTTTCTCACATTCCCACACAATATGTAACAATGTGCCAGTTGTTTTACCACAACTTGTATATAGATCAGATAATGCCTTGCCTATTTTAAATAATTTGACCAGGGTGTAATAAAGATTATGTAACAAATGGAACTGCATGTAATGATACCTGCCCATTTAAGGTACTTATATATATATATTGTGTCAAATATGATACCAGTTTGCTGAGTCACCAGATGTAGAAGCAACACAGTCTCAATAATCCACTTTTCTCTCCTCTTTAGTGGGGTGAAGGTCATAGAATTATGTATCAAACAAAATAAATAACATGAGGGGAGATTGTTCTGGATGCTAAAGCAAATACGTTCTGACCATAAACATTGAACCAGGGCCTTGAACCAAAGTGATGCTGTAATGAGCGGGAAAGTTGCAAGTGTTTAAAACAGTCCTTATTGGAGGACTGGGTGACACAGTGAAAATCCAAGAATTTTAATGATACTCTGTTATTAGTAAGTAGCTTGATGGATTTAATTTCCGGGTATGACCAAAGGCTGACAAAATAGGCTGTCCGCTATTTTAACTTTAAATTACCCAGAAGAGGTTGCAACATCTTTCATGGGGTCCAAACAAAGTCATTAACATAGTTGTTTATGAGCATGCACTGATACAGCTAAGGGAGTAGCATGAAGATTGTAAGGGAGGTTATTGGGAGATACATTTACTGTACAGTAGTAAAGCAGTAATATTAAGTTTCAACTTACTACAGGGCTACTGCTCAATGTCTAACCACTGTGGTTTGTTTGCTGATAAGGTGTCATCTCTAGAGTCATGACTCCATGGAAATAGCGAGTGCTATGTATTGCTAAATAACATAAATACAAATTAGGAAGACCACAACTTCCTGTGGGGATATGTTTTTTTTTTAGAAATATAGACTACGCTTCTGAAAGTTGCAGTAGCTCAAATCCCTGAAAAAATTCCTCAAATTGCAAAGTGTGACCTGTTGGGTCAGAGGTGTATAGGGATGGGTAGTAGGCCTGAAACTGAGCCACAGTATCCCAAGGTATAGTAACCTGCTGGCCTGAGGTTAACTGAATGGAGGGGATAATTCTATCAGCCACCTGTGTCCTTAAAGGCAATGCAAGAAATGTACCCACCCTCTCCCCCGATTGAAAAATTTGATTTTGGTTCTAATAAGAAGCTGTTCTGCCTGCTCCTGCAGAAGACCATTGTAATGAACCCTTAAGGATTCAAGACGCTTTTAAATACCGTTAAGGGAGGAGGGTGAAAGGTGATGCTCCATCTCTCAAATTTGTTGGAGAATGTGAGACACTTTCAGTGTTCTTAGTTTTTATTCATTTAGGTGCAATGCAGATTAATTCCCCTCTTAAACCACATTTAAGAGCACCCCACAGAAGATCTAGATGGGGCATAGAGGGATAGTTGATCTTTAGAAAAGTTTTAATAAAACTTATAATATGCTCCATAATCTCTGGGGATTTTAGTAATTGATTGTTCAGACACCAAGATTTATCCTCTGCACTGCCCAGAGAGAAGCATTATTGAGTAATAATGGTTATAATCTGATAGAACCATAGCACCATAATAACACATCAGAATTCCAGAAAGGTGCTCCGACCCCAATAAAAAGTAATCTCTTTGAGAAAATGAGTTGTGGGGCAATAAGTGAAAGGAGTACTCCTGTTGAGAGGGATTCAGTACCTGCCATGTGTCCACAAAGCCCGTGGTGTCCATGAATTCATGTAATGCTCACTGCGCTGGAGACCAAACCTTGCCTATTCACCCTGGACCTATCTAACTCACTACACACGACCAAATCCCAATTGCCTGTCAGGAGAATAGGGAGGGACACCCAGGAAGTTAAAGTGTTCATTAAAGAAATGAAGAAGCTGGGGTCATCAACTGTGGGACCATATATAAATCCCAAGATGACCCCCTATGTCCAAACAGAGTCCTAAGCAGTATATACCTCCCTTTAGGATCAGATACTTCCTGCAAGAGATGGAAGGGGACTCTCCATGCCACCAGGGTAGTCACCCCCCACTTGCAGTTATCTGTCCCAGCCCCAAAAATGTGTCTCACCCATGCTCTGCAGAGTGACAAACATTGAGCAGTGGGTAAGTGGATCTCTTGTAGCATGGCAACATGTGCCTGCAAACTCTTTAGGTGAAGTAAGAGCTTAGAAAGCTTTACTGGAGATTGAGCACCATTAACATTTCATAAACAGAACCAATATATTTGGGACATTTTTAGCAACTGCCACATCAATAAGTCAGTAGCATTCTACCCATAAAAATCTAATAAAGCAAGCTCCCAACAAAAATGTCCGCTCCCGAATAAAAAACCCACCCCTTCCTCCCACCTGTATTTACTCCCCACAACCCAGCCAGCAACCCCTCTAAACAAAAAAAAAACACATAAAAAAAACCCTTCCCCACTCCCTCCTGCCTCTCCCTGATCTGACACATAAGTTTTATTGTTTTTTATTCAAGTTTTATTGCAGGAAATACTCCGTTGAGCAAGCTCATTCACAAGGAGGTCCTGAGGCACATACACATACAGTTAGCAATTACATAGACAGGAGATATAAAATGTAGAACAACAAAGAAAAAAAATGTATAATACAAGAGGTATACACAATAGAAGTCCTTATGCTATACATGCAGTACATTCCAGCTTTAACCTTGCCCTAAATTATGCAACACATTTCAGCTTACTAAGTAGAGGGCCAGTTGATACCTAGGAAGTTGACTTGGCGTTGGGGGCCTAGTAGCACCTACATATGTCTTTTAATTTAGAGATAGCTAGTGTTTTGTAGGAGTTAATTGATACAATGCTGGTTAGCTTTAGCATGGCTTGTAGTTGGTTCCAAATGTTTGGGAGGGCGTATGAGACAGCTCTTTGGCCAGCTGTGGTACGTGTCCCGGGAACATCTAGTAGGATAAGGTCGGATTTCCTTAGGGAGTAGGCGCTATGTGAAGTGTATATGAGCGACATTAAATAGACACGCAGTTTGTGGAGTAGTAATTTGAGGGTCCAAATGCCAGCATGCAGGAGGCATCTGGTGGCAAGAGAGGTCCACCCAACTGCTGCATAAAGATCACAGTGGTGGGTCCTGTACGCAGAGTTAGTAATGAAGCAAAGAGCATGGTGGTAGAGTACATCCAGTTTAGATAGGCTCAAGGTTGGAGAGGAGATAAAGATAATGTCTTCGTAGTCAAGCAAGGGAAGGAATGTTGCTTGGACAAGTCTTTATTGGTCATGAAAGAAAGAGAGTCCTATTTCTAAAGAAGAAACCCATTGTGCTTTAAGCCTCTTTGATAGATCCTCGATGTGGTTGTTGAAGGAAAGCTTGTTGTCTATCCACATACCTAGATATTTAAATTTAGATGCGACTTCCGAAGTACATAAAGGCCATGCTCCCCATGTATACTCTGGTGCGCAATGCACTACACTGAGTAAACACAGCCACCATGACTCCCACCCTCCAGGACCTGTGTCAGGATAAATGGTTATCCCATAAGCACCCGAGGTTAATAAAGAGATCTTACGGAGACCTCTAGAAAACAATGGAGGCAGGCCAAGACAAGATATACAGTCACATCCTGATATGTGTGTGTAACAACCAATAAGCAAAAAGCCCATCTGGAACCTCAATATATATCTGCTTAAAGCATATCCTGAAAAAAGATACAACTTAAATAAAAATTGTGTTATATAGCACATCATGGATGTTCAATTAAACAAAAACTCTTTTGTGCCCTCTTCCAAACTCCTCCTCCTCCTTCACACTCCCACAATGACACCTAGTAGAGACTTATCATTACCTAACAAGACAGCAATCAGGATTCTTCAGAACAAGCATGTTGCATCATGAAATCATATGCTTACATTTCAATCCATTATAGTATGCAGAAAGCAATATCAAAATATTTAGCCATTACAACCTAGTTCACAAGACAGCCATCTAGGAAGAAATTAACTATTGAATGCCTGTATTTGCCGCTATTCTTACTCTTGAGATTTCAGGATAGTGTCAAATACAACAGACTTTGACAAAGGAGTGCTTTTCTTGTTTCCTTAAATAGAGCATTTTTGTAATAAGAGTGGATTGCTTTAGGTTCAGCAGGTTCTATCATATCTTGCTCACTATTTCATACATCCTTATTTTCTCTAACATGTACTGTACAGCTCATGTATTCTTTAAGCTTTAGTTACCAGTGGGATTTTTTTAATTTATTTTCATTTAAACATTTGGCGACTGGGAAAGGCACATTGAGCCAAGGCTAGTTTCAAGGTGCAACCCGAGGGAGTGGGAACAAGGGATAAAATACATTTTCATAATACACAGTATACAAAATAATACATAATTACATAGTTTGGTGATAAGTAGAAATCAGGCACTCGCGTAGGAGGCTTAGCAGTACAAATAGAAATATAGATTACAAGGTGCCACACACATAATATCATGAAACAGTGCAGCACACTAGGCAAACTTAGATATATAGGATACATGTAGGGTATGGGGGAAGAGAGGAATAAACAGAGAGAAGATAAGTGCAAGTGCAATGTCTAAATTGGTCTACCAAAGTCTTCTCCCTCAGGTACATGAGAAAGATCACTTTTGTTATTGTAGGATATAGATTAACTCAATTTTCCCTATTATAGAATTTGATGCCTTGTTGGCAGTTACAAGTGAAATAACATCTCTGTGAAATTCTCCTGTCTTTTTATTTAATTTGGAGACAATTTCCTACATTCTGAAAAGATCAATTCCATCTCCATTTACTCATTTCTTCTCCATTTCCACATTTAGAGTTGAACAGATGGGGAAGTAGTCTGAAATTTCAGTATCTCCAATGTACAAGTTAATAGCTCTATGAAAATGTGCCTCCACCAGTAACAAATAATGTATTTCAGTGTATGGGTTGTACAGATTTGAATATAAGACACAAACCTTTTCTTTCCAATATTTGGCTACCCATATAGTACATGTTTAAGGTCAATATCTCAAAAGAATTGTTTAAAATTTAAATATTTATATTGAATTATTCTTCATTTCCACTACTGTTATCTATATGCACACTCCCTTGATGTTTAAATAACATTCTGATTGCAAACAGTAGTCATGGTTTCTCAGCATGCATTATTTATGATCCTAAAATAATAAAACACTTTTTAATATTTAGATATCCTCCACATATTCATCTGGGTACCAGAAGTGCCCCATACATATTTTACATTTATGATTTACTTGAAAAGATAGTCAACATTTAACATATAGGGACCTAACACAAGTTTTGCACCTGAAAAGTGCATAAACTGACAGCAATATGTAGACAAATAACTAATTGGTATGACTCTAGCTTGTTCCACTTAAAACACAAGAGAATATTACAGCACTAAAATTTCTGAATTCATGGGCATACATCTACAGAATATAATTTATTGTAATCTACTGCTTCTATGGTTACACACTGGACTAATTGTTTTAGAACTCCACAAGGGGCTTTATTGATTTTCTACCTATCCAAGTGAAGGTCTATTCCAGCTTTCTGTGCATTTCCATTTACTACTTTGCCTTTTGTAAAGAGTGTCTCTAATTCCTTAAACCAGACTGTGAAAAGCAAATAGATGTAGCAACCAACTGCTCAAACAAGGTTTTGCTATTATTTCTAGATCTTTTTTCCTTCAGAGTGCATTAATATTTATCCAATTAGTGAATATGTGAAACCAAAATGAGCACAGATTCATTCATTAGAAGAAAAATTAGCATTTATATAATGCTTTTCATACACACTGTGTCCCAAAGTGCTTTACAAGCAATGCTAGTCTGGTAGTGAAGTGACTGAATGTGTAGTGGTGTCCATATTGCACATCAGCATCAACACAGCCTGGACAATTGCATGAGCCAGTTTTATGGGAAGGGAAAGACTGGCCAAGACACCAAGAATGTTCCCTACTCTTTGCAAAGATTTCCTTGGGTTCTTTTACCTCCACCTGGACACTCACCAGGGCAGCACCAGGATGGGTAGAAGGGACCTTGGTTTAATGCCTCATCTGAAGGATAGCACATCCCAACAGTACAGCACCCCCCCCCCCAATACTGCACTTGGGTGCCAGCATTTTAGGTACAAGTCCATTCCTGGTGTGGGACAAGAACCCATGACCTTCTGGTCCAGGGGTGGATGTACTACCAAATGAGCCACACTGGCATTTAGAGCCATATATTACAAAATACTATATTACCACTCCATTAAACCAGGCTTAATTTTAATTTTATCAGAGTATGCAAAACAATCAAGATGAAGATATGGTGTTACTGTATCTGATGAATTCCTCATGTAGAAAGTTGAGTGCCAGTTAGGGGGAGGGTTTAATCCTCAGCTAGTTCAAGTTAGTGCTTTCATCCAAATTTTTATCACAAATGTGTAGAAACAGCCAGTACTGCATTATTAAGTCCTTACCAAATATGGGTTTGAAAAATAGTGTTTCTGATTGGTGTGAAAAATTTACTTACAGAAATAAAACACTTCACATTTGTAGAAAAACATTTACTGCTGTCACATTTCATATTCTAAATTATCTACCTTATAAACAATTAGGAATACTTTTATTATTATGTTTCTCAGTGGATGTGTCTTGTTGTTTAATTTGACTAAGGATCTGAGACACATACTGTAACTTTAGACTATTTTCAAAAGCTACTTTACTCAACTGACATCACCAGAACTAAAATTCTAGTTGTCCGCAAATGATTTACCTTATAGATTATCTGTAGTTGTAGTAAAAACCTTTATACAAATGTTGCAAATTTACATATAAATAAAAATAAGAATGTAACACATACAGTAATTAACCACAATAAATACAAGACAATATGGTATGAATAAATTAGGAAAGCAGTTATGCTCATGTAGCAATTCAGTATTTAAAGCCTACTTGAAACCTAAAAGAGTTGGTTTGCTTTGCATTTCTAGGACTTGTTAATTCTTAATCTTTAGACATAGAGCTTGACATAATTTGTCCACAGTGGAAAGGTCAACAACCTAATAAACAAGAGACCATGGGCTAGATTTTCAAATGATTTGAGACCTAAATCCCATGCCCCAGCCCCAGCTACAAGACATAATCTCTGCACCTGTGAAGTTTGGTAGTACTGGCTGGCGCAGCTGTGGGGGATGTTACACCTGGTCCCACCAGGCATAACTATTTCCCCACAGCTGTGCTAAAAAAATGTCCAGAAGCTGCCATAATCATACATTTCTTTTGTATGGTTACAAACCTTCACAGTATCATACACACTTGCATACATAGTTTTAAAAAAGCGGTGGGAATCTCCCATACAAGCAGAATAACTTAATACAAAACTAGCTTGACTAATACTTTGATGTGCAAACTTTGGCCTGTAACAATATGTCAACAAGGTAACAATAGATAAATACAGTCATAAAAATGCATCATCTCTATGTCAAAGTAACTGCCCCTTTGTACTATTTTAATTTGAGTCCTAACTTTTTTAATGGCAGAAAAGTAATTTGCTAATCTATTTACTGTCCAGCTATCTTCTGTGTGAAGCAGAGTGTAAGTAAGTTCTAATTTATCAATACTATACAGATTATTTAAAAAGGGGCCCAACCAAAACACTCGCTGTCTGTCATACCATTTACAGACCCATAAAACATGTAAAAGATCTTCCTTGTCCCCGCTCCCACAATCACATTCTTCTGATAAGATACCTGGTTTCTTATATCTGTTAACCAAAACTTTACTGGGAAACTACTCAAACTTATATCTTATGAAATTGGTTCATACTTGGGGATTAACTAACATGCCCAAATACTTTTTATATCCATGTTTGTAGTTATTAGCAACAGACCATTTTGAGTACCGTGTTTCCCTAATTTACTTTAAATCACTTATGTTCCACAAATTGCTTAATTTTTTACTTACATGTGCTTAATATTTTGTTTATCTGAACACCCTGTTCCACTGATTTTTTTAGGTGAATTTATTTATATTTCTTTAAAATAATGGAAATTGTATTCAGCCAATAACCAGTATTGTAATCTAATTCTTGCCAGTACTCTTTCTCAAGCAGACATTTCTTAGCAATTACATTATCATTGTGATTAGTGATCCTAATCCAGTAATTAACTTTCTTTATCTCAAGGGCTGCATTAATATTAATTATTCCCAACTCTGATCTAATATAAGATGCAGGGCAAGAATGCCCCAGCCTAACAGTATGTCTTAATGATTTATATAAAGGAATCATCAGCTTATTAGTCATACTAGATTCCCATATTTCACAACCATATAACAGTTGGGCTTCAATCTTAGTTTTTATTACTCTTAGTAAAGGCCATATAGACATACCCCCATATTTACAATTAAACTTATACAGCCCGGCCAAAGTCCTTCTCATCTTTTCTTTTATCAATTCTACATGATAGGACCACTTGCAATTTTGTTGAATCACTACACCTAGATATGCATAGCTCGACACAACTTCAACTTTATCTAATCCTATATACCAAGTACCACTATTTTTCTTGTTTCCCTTAATCATAACTTTGGTTTTACTCATATTCATTTTAAATTTTAATTTTTCCAATTCTTCACTTAAATAATTCAATTTCTTTTGTAAACCAAATTCAATTAAAGATAGAATAAGAATATCATCGGCATAAGCCAGAAGGGGAAAAGGGAAATCCTTAACTTTTGGAGAATCATAATCTATTTCAGCACTCTGTTTCAACATATTATCCAGATATAATGTAAACAATGTAAACAACAGAGCGGCAAGGACACAGCCCTGTCTTACACCACAATTACATTCCAAAACACTAGAAAACTGTCCCCTAGGGTCAAGCCTAATTTTGACCAAGGTATTAGCATATAACTGTGAAATTATATCCACTACATTAGTTCTATACCTCTAGCTAGTAAAATCCACCATAAAAGATCTCTCGAAACACTATGAACGTCAGTGCTATAATCTATAAAGCCAATATAGATTTTTTGCGCCCTCAGTTTTACATATTTTTCCTTCAAATGATTTAGGACAAAAATATTATCCAAAGTGGATAGGCCTTGCCTGAACCCTATTTGATATGAGGTAATGCCCCTCATTTTCTCAACCTCCTGTTGGAGCCATTTCAGTATTATTTTAGAAAAGACTTTAAGGTTAACGTCTAAAAAGCTTATAGGCCTATACATCTTTGGGTCATTTAATGGTCCTTTTTTATGAAATGGGACAATATTGGCTCTCTGCCATGATTTGGGATAACTGTTCATAAATATACATTTATTATAAAATACTGTCAAATGTCGGCACCATAATAGAGTTTCTGTTAAAAATACTTCGGCTGGTACCCCATCATTCCCTGCTGCCTTCTGCCTTTTTAGTGTATATATATACTGACATACTAACATACTATTTGCCAGCAGATTAGGCCTTACGGTCTATCGAGTCTGCTCGAACTTTAGATCCTTAGTTGGGTGCCGAGACCCTCCCATCCCTTGTGCTCCAGAAACCCGTATCATCCATACCCACCCCCCTGGGACAGGACATCATCTGATACATCCACTTTCTGTGTCTGTCCCATCTCTCTTGAAGCCCTCCACTGTGGATCTCTGAACTAGCTCACCAGGCAGTGCATTCCAAGGGTCCACCACCCTCTCAGTGAAAACCTCCTCCTCTTTTCCCCCTTACCCTTCCACCTTCCAACTTCAAACCATGCCCTCTGGTGATACTTCCCTGCTTTAGTCTAAAGATCCCCTCCATGTTTACCCTATTTATTCCCTTGAGGTACTTGAAGACCTCAATCATGTCCCCCCTGTCTCTCCTCTCCTCCAGTGAAAACAGGCAGAGCTCCTTAAGTCTGTCCTCATACGTCAAATCCCCTAGCCCTCGTATCATCTTTGTTGCCCTCCTCTGTACCCTCTCTAGGAGCTGTATGTCCCTCTTTAAGTGTGGTCTCAGTACTGTACACAGTACTCAAGGTGTGGTCTAACCAGTCCATTGTACAGCGGCAGAATCACTTCCTTGCTCCTAGAGGTGATCCCCTTTACGATGCATCCCAACATCCTGTTTGCCTTGCTAGCCACTCTCCTGCACTGCTCAGAGTTATTCATACATGCATCCACCATGACCCCTAGGTCTTTTTACCCTATTGAGGCCTCCAGCGCCTCCCCTCCCAGGGTGTACCTGTGTTTAGGGTTTCCCGACCAAGATGCAACACCTTGCACTTGGTGATATTGAAATTTAATTTCCATGTGTGAGCCCAGCTTTCCAGGGTGTCCAGGTCCCCTTGCAGGGCCAACCTCCCCTCTTCTCCCTCAACTACTGCTCCCATCTTGGAGTCATCAGCGAAGAGACTCATTTCACACCCTATACTCTCCCTGATGTCCGATATGTATGCATTAAACAGGATCGGACCCAGGACTGAGCCCTGCAGTACCCCACTACCAACCTCTCTAGGGTTCGAGAGCTCCCCACAGACCACTAGTCTCTGAGTGCATCCAGCTAGCCAGTTTTCAATCCATCTGACCATCAAAGGGCCTACTCCTAACCCCATCAGTTTCTCCACCAGACCATTGTGGGGGACAGAGTCAAACGCCTTGCTGAAGTCCAAGAATAATACATCCACAGGCTTACCCCTGTCCAGTTCTGATGTTACTCATTCATAGAACTCCACAAGGTTGGTTTGACATGATCTACCTGGCACAAACCCATGTTGCCGACTATCCAGACCTCCACCTCCTCCAAGTACACCCCAATCATTCCTTTAGTATACTCTCTCATTAATTTTCCCACCACCAAGGTCAAACTGATGGGTCTATAGTTACCTGGTACCTATAGCTAGATAAGTCTCATCCAATGCTATAGGCTGCAAATTATTAAAAAAAAGTTTGGCTTTTGAGAAATCTCCACCACAAGATCAAAATAAATCCCCTTAAAATGAGCTACCCATGTCTCCTCTGAAATAAATGTATCAATATTTGTCTTGAACTGGTTATAACCCTTAGACACAAAAGACCAAAATGCTTTATTATCCTTTTCTTGCACTATCTCTAACATTTGCTCCCAGTTAGCTTCATAAAATCCCTTTTTCTTAGTTATAATAAGTTCCTTGTAAGCCCTTTTTTTCATTCAATAATTTAAGATTAGCCTGTTTTCTATCTTTATTATACATTTAGCTAAATTTCCTAACCTCTGATTCAACATTTTTACAGTCATAATCAAACCAAGTATCTTTAGGCAGGTTCCTATCTATTTTTGTTGAGACCTCCAAAGCTATTTTAATTTCAGTAAGGGGAGCATTCAACTCACTATGGATGCATTAAAATTCGTAGTTACTGATAATATCATAAGATTGAGCTATCACTGAGCTTCGGATTATTGGAATTATAGCATTATGAAAATTCTGTCTCCATATTATCCTTCTGGTAGCTCTAATTTCTGTAAACTGAAGTGGATCTTCAACCTGCCTAGTAACCAAGCCCAATTGGGCTTCCATTACAATAGAATAGTAATCACTTTCAGCCCTTATTAACACCTCACTCTTTATTCAGCAACTCAGTTGACCTGTCCAAAAGGCAAAGTCAATCACAGAGGCACCGTGAGGGGAAACATAAGTAAAATTACCCTCTTTATCTCCTTCCAATCTTCCATTTTTAGGATACATACTATTTTCTTTAAAGAGCCGCTGATGCCAAAAGTGTTATATTGCAGAATCCAAATAAGCAGACCCCCAATAAATCTCATACCAAAAACTATATTTCCACATTACTTCATTTTAAAGATGTTAGCCATTTTGTAACCTTGATTTCACTACCTGTAATGAAAAAAGCCTGTTTTAGTGAAGAGCTGCCGATGATGTCATCTAGGGAACTCACAATCTACTATTCCTTGTCAGCAAATATATAGGACCTGTTTCTCCAAAGTTGTAAAGATCATGTGCAAATGTTTTCACATGTAAAACAGGCAGCATCATGCAAAAAATTTGCTATAAAACTATATGAGTGTCAGGTTTTGTAACAAAGTTAATTTCACAGAAGAATGATGCTTTGGAGTGGGTTAATGTGCTTGTAACATGGCAAGTGCAGAAACAGAGTTATGCTTTATAAGACATTATAACATGACATCCAATATTACCAAGTGCAATAAAACATGGATATAGCGTAATCATCTCCATTTTTCTGCTATGCTTGCTGTTTGGGATTTGGCTGCTGTGCATTATGGGAAATGTATATATTGAACTGCATGTTGTATAGTGTCAGTACAACAATGATGAACAGTCATACAATTACTGATTACATGCAGATGTGATCAACATTTCAGAATATGTGTTCATTTTGGCGGACTTACTTTTGTGAACTGTAGAATCATCTGTTATTGTGCTGTGTTTGCTGTTTGGGATTTGGCAGCTGTGCATTATGGGAAATGCATATATTTAACTGCATTTTGTATATTGTGGGTGCAATGGTGAACAATCATTCAAGTACTGATTACATGCAGATGTAATCATTTCAGAATATGTGTTCATTTTGGCTGACTTACTTTTGTGAACTGTGGAATCATCTCAGTTGTTCTACTGTGATTGCTGTTTGGGATTTGGCTGCTATGCATTATGAGAAATGCATATATTAAAGTGCACAGCAGATTTCAGCGCTGGTAGTCATTTCTGCAATTCCCTTGGCAGGCCAACAAATAGCTGTGAAACAATGCTAGCAGCACAGAACTGTTCTACAGCCGTATTTAGATCGATTTCCAAATGTACTGAACTGAGTCACTGGAGAGAAAACTTTCATATACAAAGTAAAAATAAAAGTCCATATAGTTTACTGACTGGTGCTGTCTGTTTTGCCTGTGAAAACCATTGCATAGGATACCTACAACTTTGGAGAAACAGGTCCTAATAAGGTTGCTGACAGGAAATACTAGACTGGGGTCCCTAGATGACATCAGCAGTAGCTCTTCACTGAAACAGGCTTTTTTTGAACAGGTAGTGAAATCAGGGTTACAAAATGGCTAATAACTTTAAAATGAAGTAACACAGACATCTAGTTTTTAGTATGGGGCTTACAGGGGGTAAGCTTATTCCAATTCTGTAATGTAGCTCTTTTGGCCAGATGGTGTCAGTTGCTCTTTAAGTATTTCTAATACACATTTTCCACTTTTGTTAACAACTTCATTTCTAGGCTGCCTACAAGATAATACATCTACATGGTTATAAGTGAAAAAAGAGTGATCTAAAAGACCATCATATAGACCAATTCGGGCATTTAAGTCACCCACCAAAAGTACCTCAGCTTGCAGGAATATTTGTTGCACCTCTTTTAATCTGTTGGATAATTCCTGCCATATACCCCCTGAGAAGTAACCTGAGTTCTCCGGTGGTACATAACAGTTCATTACTATTCTTTCCATTGTTCCACATTTAAGTAAAGTAATCACATAATTTTTTGCACTTTTCCAAACTACTACCTTAAAAAAACACCAGTTTTAACCAGTGTAATAATCTAGCCCCAATGGGTTTGAATCCAAGCAACAGCCCATCATTAGCAAGATCCCATGCTACACTAATCAATAATTACAGGCTGACTGCAATTCTTCTGGTTCTTCAAGTTCTTAATAAAATACTGGAAAAGATAGTTGCCTCACAATTAAATGAGTACCTAGCCAGGTATAACCTATTGTATCTGACACAGCATGGGTTCCATAAAGGATGTAGAACCACCACTGCCCTCTTGTCTCTCACCACACATATTGACAATACCATTGATAGGGGTGCATTTACTAGGGCTGTTTTCATTGATCTTACTAAGGCCTTCCATTTATTTGACCACCATCTATTGTGTAGCAAGTTAGGCAATCTTGCCCTACCTTGGTCCAGCAATTACCTGGATGGTAGGTTTCAGTGAGTGAGGTTTGAAACCTCCTTCTTGTCCCCTTACCTTACCCAGGGAGGAGTTCCACAAGGATCCATCCTTTGGCCTATCATTTCTTCTTTTCACATAAATGACATAAACCTGTCCTTGCCCATTGCACCCCATCCTGTATGCAGATGATCTAGTGCTACACCTTAGCTGTGGTAGCATGACTGAGGTCAATAAAAGGATGTCCACTGACCTACAGATAGTGCACCAATGGCTCATAGCAAACAAACTGCTTTTAAATGCAGCATAATCCCAGGCAGTGCTGTTTGGCTCAACATCCAAACTTAAAAGCTGTCAGACCCCCTTAACTGTTGTAGGCTGTGGTGGAACTCATCTGGTTTCAGTGTCCTCATTCAAGTACCTATGCTTAACACTAGACCCATCCATGAACTTCTCACTGCATGTCATGGGCACATGTAAATCAGTTAACTTCAAACTGGGGATGCTGTACAAGGTCAAGCATCATCTCACCACTCTGCCTGCTTAGCCATAGCCCATAGAGTCCTACTTCCTAAACTTACCTATCAGGTGTCTGTATTCTATGCTTCAGCCAAGTCTACCTTGTAAAAGTGTGATGTAACATATAAACAAATATGTTGCTTTGCCATGTTATTATACCACCATACCCTTTACTGTACATTATGCTCTAGACTGGGATATCGTCTACCTGTAGCTATGTGATCTAACCTTAGGTGGGGTAATTTTTAACATATTGCACAATCAGTTCTCATTATCTCTCACAAGGTTTCTTGAGCCCCCTCCATTCTGCCAATCCACTGAAGTCCTTTAATCTAGTCATGCTAACCACACCTAGAACTAGAATGAGACTGTGGGATGTTGCTTTCCCTTTGTTGCTCTGCATTTATAGAATTCCATACCACCTGATCTTCATCAGCTTCATACTGTGTCCACCTTCAAAAAGAAATAACACAGCCATCTTCTCATGTTATCAGTATGCCCCTGTGCCTAACTCATTATGTTAGGTTCTGGTTACATGTACTGTAATTCCAAGACTTACCTGTATGCTCCCAATTTATGCCTGCTTGCCTGCACTACATAGGGTTTGTATGTTAGTGCCTTGCTACTGTAGCTGAGTTATTCATGTTGTGTATTCTGGTCATATGTTTACCATGAACTGTAACTGTCATGTATTGTGTGTATATATTCTGCTTATTCTCATCAATTTGTATTTACCTTTTGTATTGTACTTACTCCTTGTGGTCTTTAATCTGATGTAACCTTCCAGGTCATGTCGGAAAGTAGGCATTTATTTGTATAGGGACTTTACCTGATTAACAAAAACTAAATAAATCAAATACATACATAATACATAATACCTAGTTTTCTATTTTCAGAATTTCAGTTAAGTAATGATCAATGGCACCATACAGTTAGAATAGTAAATATACTGTATAGAAAAAGGGACTCAAATGTGGAAAAGAAAAAGTGTATCAGTACAGTGGTTCTTCTGAGGCGTGCCTCTCTTGAGGGCAAGACTGCCTATAGGGCAGATGTGCCTCAGAAGCAACATTCCTTGCAGAACTGTCTCCCTTGCTGGTTAGTGCTGTTTAAATACTGGTTAAAATAGAAGCTGGCAGTATAGGCTAGAGGTTAGAGTAATTAGCTGTGAATGAGCTTGGTACATCCAGCAGACCTGGGTTTGAGTCCTACAACATTCACTTGCATACTGTGTGTAGTATATACATGGATATGTACTGTAGTATATATAGGGATATATACTGTATATGGCAGGAAGTCTAAAGAATGCTATTAGGGTTGTAGTGTATGCATATGGATATTTGTAGTCCTAAGATACAAGTTTCTGCCATGCTCAGTGTATTTTTCTTTGTGCATGTGCACTGCCGTATGTCCACTATCTCTAAGAAGAATAGAGATGGCCACTGAACATACATGCTGTAATTAAGTCCCTCAGTGAGGGCACCAAGATTTACTACATTGGCAATGCAGGATAAAAGCAATATGGCTCAGATGAGTGCAAGGATTGTTACGTGAGCTAATGCGTGTTTTTTTAAGGCATGTTTTTTTAACTGCTGTAAAATCCCACCTCACCCATTTTGTTTGTTGGACTACTTGTCTTTCCCCACCAGTCAGGCTAATGTAAGCACTATAAATCTGTCAGCTGCAATCTCTTGCTTAAACTACAAAATCTATATTAGCAAGAGTAAAAAAGCAATTTGCAACTCCAGTTAGTGTGAACTGTCTGTTTAACTTGTTGAGTTTGAAGAGACACCTATTACAGAGTGGGACAGAGTCTTTTCTTTCTGGTATGTGAAACCTACCAGCAACAGACATAAATTATGTCAACACCAACATCAGCTTAAATTCCTGATCACACCAGTAAATGTAGCTCAGCCGCAGTCTCTTGTGGCATAATAGAGAATTGCAGTACACACTGAAAAGCCTTTGAAAATAAGATACAAGACTTTGTTATGGTAGACACTGAAGCTCCAAAACAACCTGCTAAAAACATAACTTTTTTTTGGTCCATTTTTTGTCCATTTTCTTATTAGCAAGTTATACTGTACTGCCACTAGAGGGATATAATCTTTATAAGTGACATTGCAGAGGGCCTGGAAGGAAAAGTATGCCTCTTTGCAACCTCCTCAGGAAGGCTGTTTCATGCATCCACTACCCCCTTTGTGAAAAAATACTTCCTCACATTGCCCAATGAACCACCCCCCCCATCTTTAAATTGTGTCCCCTTGTTCTTGCATGTCTCTTTTTCTGAAAGATGCTACCCTCTTGGACTTTGTTGATTCCACCGAGGTACTTAAAGTTTCTATCATGTCCCCCTTTCCTCAAGGGTATACATATTAAGCTCCTTTAGTCTCTCCTCGCACGGCTTCTCTTGCAGACCCTGTACCATTTTAGTTGCCCTCCTCTGGACTGCCTCTATCCTGTCTATGTCCTTGCGGAGATGGGGTCTCCAGAACAGCACACAGTACTCCAGATGGGGTCTCACCAGCTGTCTGTACAGAGGGATAACAACTTCCTGTTTTCTACTGGTGATGCCTCTCCCTATGCATCCCAGTATCCCCCCAGCCCTCCTTACTGCTTTCTCACATTGCTTGTCCACCTTTAGGTCATCTGATATAACTACCCTCAGGTCCCTTTCCATTTTTGTTGTCAGTATCTCACCCCCCATTGTGTACTTTTTCCCTGGGTTTTTGTTTCCCAGGTGCATTAATTTGCACTTCTTTGCATTGAATCTAAGCTGACATATATTTCACCATTCCTCCAACCTTGCCAAGTCCCTTCTCATCCTTTCCACCCCACCTTGGGTACTTCCTCCTTTATAACACTCCCCACCCTCCCATTCCCTTAGATCAACTGACTCCCGCACCCTGGTTGTCCCCCACAGATCCACCCAAATTGGCCAATCCAGTTACTCTCACCACCCCCCAAAAATCTGGATTCTCTCCCCTCAAATCCGGCACTCATCATCCACTTACTCCATCATCTCTATCCTCAATAATTGACCTTTCATCTAACTGCTCCTGCCATGTCCCTCCTAATTCCCTCCTCTAAGCCCTGTACAAAACCTATCCCTCTACCCTCACTTTCAATTGTCCTGTGCATGCCCACCCCCAAATCTCTAGCCCTCCTCCCCTTCCCCAAATTGGTCCCCCTTACTGGCCTCCCTTGATCTCTCACAGAATGTAAAGAACCCTGAATGCTCTCCATGGGTCCCTCTCCGAACCTCCAAGGGGCTTGTATCTCTCATCTACTCCCTTCCTCCACCATCCTAAAGGGGTCTGTCTAAGACACTGCCTTATCCCCTTCTCTCTTGTCCCCTTGCAGGGTTTTTCACATACTGAGGGGGTCTCCAGGGGCATGACTCTTCCCCTTCCTCCCAACCTCACCCATCCCTCCCCTTTCCCCCCTTTTCTTTCACATAAGCACTTGTTTACTTATTAACTCAGCACTTACTATTGTCCACTCTTTCTAAATGTTATGCTCAATACTGTTGTAACACTGTTTTGTAACACCTGCCTTACAACTGTATGTTAATGTTTCATCTTGTACCTTGAATGTTTAATGTTGCATTCCTATTGTACCCTTTTCCCACAGGTCACACTAGGAGATGAGTGACTTGTTACTCAGTGTGCCTTCCTGATGAAACATTTCAATAAATGAATAAATAAATAAATAACTACAATTGACAGAGTACCAACATTTAATGAATAAAAAAAACTTTTATTCTTAATTAAAATGCTTAAAATGCTAGTTAAAGGCCAATAAAGTTCCCAATGCAAAAAAAGACAAAGTTCTTCCTAGCAGTTTTGGGACCTACAGTGTACCAACTTCTCAAAAATTTAACCGTGTCTGCCAAAGTGATAAACATGCCATATGCCCATTTCACAAAAATGCTTTCACTACATTTCAATCCCAAACCAATTCTCCTTGCAAAATGCTTCAAACGTTATCATTAAAATCAAAAAAGGAGGAAGCTGTAGCCAATTACATCATTGCTTTAAAGCGTCTGGCAAGCACTTGTGACTTTGGCCAGTTTCTGGAGACTGCCCTCTTGGATTGTTTGTCTGCAGTCTGCAAGGGAAAGCTTATCAAAAATGCCTGTTGTCAAAAAAGGACATAATCTTCAAAATAGCCTGTAAAAGGGCCCTTGCTGTGGAGCTCACTCAAAAGGATACCAGGAAACTAGTTGGGCATTCTAAACCCCCCAAAAGTTGATTCACAAGGTCACCCATACTCCAGGACCCATGGGACATTCCACAGCATAAAGTGGTCCTTCATCTGTTTATCAGCAGCCCCAAACATTTTAAAAGTCAACACCACAGAGCACTTCTGCAAAGTCAAAACCATTTTACAGATGTAAAGGTAACCATCAGCACATGTTGATTTCAACACAAAAAATACCATGTTTGTCGAAAAAGTGGGTCACATGTTAAAGGTGTGCAAAAGTATACCACAAACTGCTACTGCATGGTATGTCACAAATAGCACTGCAACCACTAAAACAAAAAAGAAGGCACTGAGCTAGTTGATGATTTATGCAACATAGGCATTAGCAGCAAAAATTCACCTCAAAATGGAGCTAGCAAAATTCCCAGTTAGCATGCAGCTTCACACCCCTGTGCTAGGGGAAATTGAAGTACCAGTCACCTGTACAGGAAGAACATGGACCTTGCCTCTAGTGGTGGTACAAGGAGAAAGACCTGCATTACTAGGCAGAGACTGGCTCACACAGATCAAATTAAACTGAGAAATGATCTTCAGCTTAAATACTGTGACCAAAGCACCTCAAGATGCACTAAAAAAAAATATTGAACAAATATGGTCTTGTTTTCCAGGATGGTTACGGCATGATCCACAATTTCAAGGCAAAGATCTGAGTACAACCGGGAGCTGCTCCAGTTTTCTGCAAGCCTCGACCAGTACCTTACACTTTAAGTGAAGCAGTAGAGAAGGAACTGAACCATCTCAGAAGCCATGGTATCATCTTATGAGTAGAGAGGAGCGACTGAGCTGCCCATATCATTTTGGTACCAAAATGAGAGAAAGCAGTGAGGTTGCATGGTGACTACAAGGTAACAGTGAATCGTCGTATACTGCAAAATCCATACCCATTACTCAATGCAGATGACTTGCTTGCCGCACCCTCAAGCAGCAAGTTCTTTAGCAAGTTGGACTTATCTTTTGCATACCAGCAGTTGGAACTGGAACCAAAGTTGGAAATGTATCTAACCATCAACACCCACAAGGGACTTTACCAGTATCATTGCTTGGCATATGGAGTTTCCACAGTGCCAGCAATTTCCCAGAACACAATGGAATAGATACTGCATGGACTGGACCATGTAGTATGCTTTATGAATGATATCTTGGTAACAGCATTTACAGTGGAAGAGCATCTGACAATCCTTGAATGATTCTGGCCAGAGTGTAGTGGTATGGACTCAGGGAATAACTAGTCAAATGCCAACTTCTGCAAAATTCTGTTGAGTACCTAGGTTACTAGATCAATGCCCAAGGCATATGCCCAACAGAGAGCTAGGTGGATGCTATAGTCAAGGCACCTGCACCAAAAAATGGGACAGAGTTAAGATCATTTTTAGGACTCTAAAACTACTATGGACTGTCCCTAGCCCAATTGTCCACATTGTTGCAACCACTCCATGACTTGCTGCAGAAAGAAGCTCAATGGAACTGGTCACCACTGTGTGAGGAAGCATTCCAGGCTTGCAAGAAATGTCTTCTAAGCAGCAAATGTTTAGCGCACTATAACCCAGCCAAATATCTGAGGCTAGCATGCGATACATCACCATGTGGAGTGGGGGCCATCATCTCTCATGTGGTACCTTCTGGGGAGGAATACCCAATCACTTTTCCTTCCAGGACCGTGTCTCCAAGTGAAAGAAACTATGCTCAGATCGAGAAACAAGTTCAGAGCATAATATTCGGTGTCAAGAAGTTGCATAAGTACTTGTACCAACAGAAATATACTTTGCTAACAGATCACAAGCCACTACTGGCAATTCTGGGGCCAAAGGCCACAATATCAACTCTGGCAGCACTCAGCATGCAGCAATGGGCCTGATTTTGATGGCTTATGGCTATAGCATCAAATAAAGATGTTCTCACAATCATGCAAATGCAGATGCATTATCGAGACTGCCATGCAAAGATACTACAGAGAAGGAAGACGATGGGGCAGTATTCCATCTTTCATGTCTTGAGGAATTACCCATTGCTTCACAGGATGTCACAGCAAAGACACGGTGAGATACTGTCCTCTCTAAAGTCCTAGATTTCATCCTAAATGGTTGGTCCAACTTTATGAGTGACCCAACTCTTCAACCTTTCTTAGACAAATAGGACCAGTTGTCCACAGAGCAAGGCTGTGTTCTGTGGAGAGCTATAATTCATTTCTGTTTTACATGTGTGTTTTTTTAAGTATGATAGTTTTCTCCATTAAAAGAATAGCGCTTCTCTTAAAGGAGGCGGCCACTTAATAGGGACACTTTGCTTCCACAGTGCTGTCCCTATTAAGTGGCTTCATCTGTACCTCCACAGTTCTGCAAGAGATTACTTTCTGACTTACATGACTGTCATCCTGAAATCTCTCTAATAAAGATATAGACCAGAGGATACCTCTGGTTGCCAGAAGTTGACCAAGATATCCAACATATTTTCAATCAATGTGTGCCATGTGCAGCTGTCTGCAACCAACCATCAACCACACCCCTGCATCCATGGTCCTGGGCTACCACACCATGGGAGTGCATCCATGTTGACTATGCCAAAATGGACAAACAGCATTTCCTAGTAGTAACTGATGTCCACTCCAAATAGCTGGAAGTGTTGCCCACTCAGGTCACGACTACTGAAAAGACTGTAAACCTACTGAGACAACTTGTTGCCTTTTATGGCCTAACATGGGAGTCAGTGTCAGACAATGGTCCCCAGTTTTCCTCCCATGATTCCAAACTGTAATTAAAGAAAAATGGCATCTGACTCCACCTTACCATCCAGCATCCAGTGGTGCAGCCAAAAGAGCTGTACAGACATTCAAAAAAGCTTAAAATAAACCAGATTCACAGCACGTACCTACAGCTCAGAGGCTGGCTAACTTCCTGTTCACTTATAAAAACACTTTTCACACAGTCACAGAGCGAAAACCTGCTAAACTGTTTTTCAAACGTCAGCCTCTTACTCATTTGTCATTACTCAAGCTGGACTTGGCCAACACTGTCACAAAGCAGCAACTACAACAGCAAAAGGGTCATAACAAGTCAACCATGCCAGTACACATTTTGCATTCTAAAAAAGGTGATGATTCAAAACTGTAGACATCCCAAGATTTCTTAAATTCCTGTGGTGATAATTAAAACACATGGACCTTTAACTTATGCAGTTCACGTGGGACATTGACTTGTTCATGTGCATGTAAATCAGCTGCTGCATTCCAAGGACAGCAACACAAAGGACTTTGCTCCTGCCCGTAAAGCTCCACCTGGGCTGATGCCAAATAATAACAAAACACCTATTTCACCAGCAGCAGTTGTTCCAGCCCATAGATATCCCATCAAGCACCAAAGACCACCATAAAAACTTGACCTTTAAAGTCATGTACTAGACCTGTACCTCTGCGCAACTAAATTCTTACTTGCACTGTTACTTAGTAATATGTTCTACCCAAGCGGCAAAATAATCCCCTAAACTTTTTTTCTTGGTACAAACAGTTTACTTTGACCCAAAAGTTAAAAAATTTTACTGTTAAAGTATTTTTTTTTTCTAGTTAAAAGTTTTTATTTTCAATATTAACTCAATTCACAGGCACTTACACATAGATATTGATAAGCTGCACAGGAGGCAATCAGCCTGTTCAAGTCATTTGTAAGGACCATACATCAGTTATCCTGGAAAAAAGTATAATAAGGAACTGGAGTCTACCCTGGGAGTGATCTCAACCTCTCAGGCTTCCAACAACTGCCTTATTACAAGAAAGGATAAAGGAGCATGACCCGAAACTCTAGCAGTAACACACTTCTATTCTACCTAAGTACACTGGATCCTATATAAAGTGATAAAACATATCTGTACCTTGGTCCTGAGGAGAAGTCTGTCAAATATCAACACAGTTTGCGGAGCCTTGGATGGTCTGGTGAGCAATCTTCACATTAATAGGTTCCTTAAGGGCTGCCTGTGCTATAGAAGAGATTTGTAGGTTAAGAGGGGAAGGGAGGAGTAAAAGCAAAAGCGAGGAAAAAGGGGGGGCAAAAGAGCACACGAAGCATCATGAAAGAAAAACTAGTAATGTGCTGTTATATCCAATATTTTAGTTATCTTCAGGATAAAAAAACATTTCAACCTGTCATACGAGTCATATATATCTGTCTAGTCTAGTCACATAGGTAGACCTGTGGAGGTAGGTATAATCGAGGTGGGTGACCTAGGGGGAGTTGGACATTTATCCAGTCCCTGCTCTTGGTTGCAGAAGAGTAATAAAAGGGGCCCAAAAGTCCAGATATCTCATGGGGGGTATTGTCAATAACATGAGACATCCTGGCCATGGAGGCTTGAGAGGACAGGGCTGCAAGGAGTTCTGGAGCAGAAGGAACCTCCATCATTCTCCACTTAGAAAGGATTAGGCATTTGGCTAGCATACTAAGAATAGCTATCCAGTATTGTTCCTTTCGGGGAGGGGTTTAGAGGTCCTCGTATATGCCCAGCAAAAGCACCAGTGGGGATAATGCAAGGGGGTTTTGAAGGATCTGGGAGCCCAGGATGGAAATCTGTTGCCAGAGGGGCTTAATCAAAGTGCAGTCCCAGAGGATGTGTAATAAGTCTTCTTTTTGTACTAGACTTCTCCAGCATCAGTCATCAGAGGGTGGTGGTGAATGATGTTTTCTCTGATTGGGCTGGGGTCACAAGTGGGGTTCCCCAGGGGTCAGTCTTGGGTCCAGTTTTATTTAATATCTACATTTCTTCACTAAAAATAGATTTACCAAACATTTGGTTGTCTAAATTTGCAGATGACTGCAGATTGGGAACAGTGGTTAACACATTCGAAAATAATACCGCACTGCAGGTTGCACTGAATCATATCTTCTCCTGGACAAAACACAATAAACTAGAATTAAATATTAGTAAATGCAAAGTAATGCACTTGGGTACAAAAAACAGACATTATAATTATACCTTAAAAATAACCCCTAACTGTAACAACTTGTGAAAGAGATTTAGGAGTGACTATAAGCCCCAGTTTTAAATTCAATACTCATTGCAGAGACCAGGTGAAAAAAGCCAACCAGATGCTGAACTGCATCATTAGACACATATCCAGCAGAACCAGGGAAGTGTTACTCCCCCTGTATGTAGCATTAGTTAGGCCCCACTTGGAGTATTGTATACAAATATGGTTGCCATGTAGGAAGGAGGACATTAAAAAGGTTGAAGCAGTCCAACGTAGATTTATAGGGCTCATTGCAGGTCTAAATCAGACACCCTGAAGGAGGGAGTATAGCGCAGTGGTCTAAGGCTCTGCGCTGCAAATCTGGTAATATCCAGCAGACCAAACCTGGGTTTGAATCCCATAGCTTCCACTTGCATACTGTATGACCCTGAGCAAGTCACTTAACCTTCTTGTGCTCCCAGGTCACTCCTGTAAAAAAGCTTTCAGCTTAGTGTGCAATACCTGGTTAAACAACTAAATAAATAAAAAACCTTATGAACAAAGCCTGAGAATATTCAACCTATACACATTGCAATACAGGAGGAAAAAGGGGAAGACCTGTGTATGCTCTACAGGGCAATTGGGATAATACCCTTATGGCAGAAATTGGTTTAAAGTTGAAACAGGACAGAATTAGTGGTAGGAGACATTCAAAGCAACTCCAACTAGATATATGGAATACATTGTCTAGGAAACACTGGTGCAGTCAAAGGGTAATTACACTATGGAACAATCTTTCAGCAGAGGTAATTGCTAACAAAGATATAAACATCTTTAAAACCAGACTGGATGATGAGATGAGTACTGAAATAAAATTTGGGAGATAGTTATTTTCATTTTGGCAATCACAAAGGCCGAAAGTCTATTAAAGCTTGACTGATCTACGAAATCTATGAAATCTATGAAATCAGGCATCAGCTTTGTCTTATATAGAACCAAAGGGGTTCTATACCAAGAGTGCATGATATTATTTTTGGTAAGAACACTACGGGTGTCCAGGTAGGCTTTATGTGCCAGTTTCCAACCTCTGGCCCACATCTTGCCTATTATATGGAGGCCAAGGGCCTTTTCCCACCTATTTTTGGAGGCCTGAGATTGAGAGGGAATTTGAGCACTAAGGGCCAAGTAAATTGCACTGGAGTGGCCCCTAGGTAAGGAGAGCCAGGTGAGGAGAGGAGACTTTGTATTTAACACCTGAGATTGTAGATTGATATGTGTTTTTACTGCACTCCGAATCTGAAGAAATCTCCAGTGATCTGTGGCCAGGAGACCGAAACGGTCCCATAGGGCTTCAAAGGAGTCCACAATCAGAGTGTTCAGGATGCACAGATCAGCTAGTGTTTTTAGGCATACTTTGTTCCAAGATGCCTAGACTACTGAATGTGAGCCAATCCTGATATTGGATTTCCCCAAAGAGGGATATGTCTTAAAGGGGTGGTGTTCTCCTTAATTTCCCTTGTTTTTTTTTCAGTATTTTAAGGATGCAGTAATTGTGAGGTGACGTGTCAGGGTCTTGGGGGGAGGATTATATAAGAGAACAGATAGTCTATGTACTCCTCTGGTAGCCAACTCCATATCACACCACTGCGGCATATCTTTACCTCCACTGTCCAACCATTTCAAGGTTTGTGTCGCCTGAAGAGCCTATTTGTACCCCTCATACCATGGGAGGTTCCATCCCCCCTCTTTTCAGTGCACCCTAAGTTTGTCCCTGGAGTATCTTGGTTTCTTCCCCTCCCAGATAAAATGACCTAGTAAACTGTCTATTTTGTTATACCGGGGGGGGGAAGACATATAGGGATATGGGAAATGATATACAGGATTTTAGGAGTTGTGAGCATTTTAATAGCAACAATCTTCCCTGCTAGGGTAAGTCTGAGGGGTATCCATCTTTCCAGCTCCAGAAGGATGTTGGCTAAAAGTGGTTTAAGATTAGCATCTCATATATTAGATAACTCTGGGGTAATCTGGATCCCTAGGTATGTGATACCCTCGGGAGTCCATCTTAAGTTGTGGGAGAATGACATTCTAGGAGAACAGTGACCATTTAGAGGGAGGACTTCTGTTTTACTTTGGTTTAGATGGAGTCCCAAATACTTAGAAAATCGGGATAAAATATGTAAAATGTGGGAAATTGAACTTTTGAGGTCTGCAAGGGTGATTTAAAGGTCATCTGCATACAGAAGAGTTTACAGTGTGCCTGATTGATGATCAACCCCTTGGCCTCGGGCGCCTGTCGGAGTGCTGCTGCCAGTGGTTACACTGCAAGGATGAATAGCACGAGAGATAGGGGGCAGCCCTGCCTGGTTTCCCTACCCAGGTGAAGGGGGGGGGGATAAGTGCATTAGTGAGGACTCTGGCCATAGGTAGGTGGTAGATAGCATTCACCCAGGCTTGGAAGCCAGGGCCAAAACCCATGTTGTTGAGTGCCATGCGGACAAAATCTCATTCCAGGGAGTCAAAGGCTTTTTCAAAGTCTATGGCCAGTGCAGCATCAGGAGAGGGAAGTGATTTGGCCTGCTGCATCAGATTAAAAGGAGACTAGGTGGTCTGAGCTATATCTACCTTTGACAAGACTGACCTGAGAAGGGTGAATAAGTTAGGGAAGAAGGGGATTCAGTCTGGCAGCTAGGAGTTTAGCCAAAACCTTGCTGTCAGTATTTAGCAACGAGATGGGTCTATAACTGGAAGCCTTAAGGGGGTCTCTATTTTTCTTGGGGAGAACCGTAATAGTAGCTTCCCTAAAGGATGGGGGGAGAGAGCCAGAGCTAAGTACACCTGTATATACCTGGCATAACAGAAGAGAAATTTCTGCCTGTAGTAACTGCCAGATTTCCAATGGGTATCCATCCTCTCCAGGGGCTTTTCCCACTTTAAGAGATGTAATAGTGGCAGCCACTTCCGAGGGTGTAATAGGGGCATCCAGGGTGGCGGCCCTTTGGGCTGAGAGTTAAGGCAGATTTAGGCTCTGCAAAAGGAGGGCACCTGCCTGGTTCAGGGGTCTGGATGGTGTGTGAAGTTTGGCATAGACTTCGGCCATTATTTCATTAACTTTCCCCGGATTAGTGTGAGGCTGACCCATGGAGTCTGCAAGACCACTATGTAGCATTCAACCTGTTGTTTTCTCAGGCGGTATGCCAGTATTTCCCTCCTTTTTCCCCAGCTTCCTAGTATTTATGTTTTAGCCTAAGAGTGGCTATCTCAGCTTTACAGGCAACTAGTTTGTTTATCTGGAGCCAAAGGCCAGTAACTTCGAGCTCCAAGGAGGAGTGTTGACCCAGAGAGGGTGTGGCTTTTAACATAGTCTCCGCTTCTTTAAGGGCAGCTTCCAGATCTGCTAGGAGCTGTTCTCTTTTTTTATGCCTGTTATGTGCATAACCCTTGACTACACCCCAGAGGGTGGCTTTAAGGGCCTCCCAGGTATTGCCAGCTGTGGTGTCACCAGTAGGGTTTTCCTTTAAAAACAAGGCAACTTCCTTCTTGAGCCAGGGCTCGAAATCTGAGTTCCTCAGAAGGAGGGGTCTAGTCTTCAAGTAGTGGAGTGTGGTGGGGGGAGGCTCCCTAGAGAAGGTAATCTGAACTGGAGCATGATCCGACATAATAATTGGGTGAATGCGAATGTCCACCACTTCCTTCATGATATCAGGGGAGGTTAGCCAAAAGTCTAAACGGCTGAAGGACTTATGCACAGGGGAGTAGCATGAGTAATCCCGGTCTCTGGGGTGAAAGATCCTCCAGACATCTGATAGGGCCATGTCTCGCATGAGGAAAAGGCCACAGCCCCTCTAGAGTGGGGTTCCACATGCAATAGACTTCTGCCCACAAGAGGATCCAACGTAAGGTTGAAATCCCCGCCTAAAATCACTGGGATGGTGTTGGTAGTCAGATCACCTAGATTATTAGCCAATGCAAGAAACAGCTCTAGGGAGTCCTGATTTGAGCTATAAACACTGCCCAGCATAGGGGGCCCTCTGGGGTATCCACATGAGCTAGCACCCATCTACCCTCTTTGTCTCTTGCAATTTGCTGCACTACATAATGCAGTTTCTTGTGGATTAAAATAGCTACTCTCTGTTTCTTTGAGCTAGCTGAAGCATGTATTACCTGGCCCACCCAGGCCGTTTTCAGCCTGTCAGGGTCTAACTGAGCCAGCTTTGTCTATTGTAGAAATGCCAGGTCTGCCCCTAGTCTCCTTAAATGTGTACGCACCTGCCTTCTTTTCATAGGTGTGTTCAGTCCCCGGATATTCTAAGTAAAGGCATTAACATCACCCATCTGGACTATAGGGCTCAATAAGTGCTAGGTAAAATGGTGCTATCACATTCAGAGTCCGTGGGGGGGTGGGGCTCGAGGACCCAAACAAATCCAGGACATCCTGAGCCAGAGGGGAGTATGGAGTTGGCTGGCTACCCTTATCCCGTAAAGAGATGAGATTAAGACCACAAAATGTAGAACAGGTTAATAACATTCTGTAGGCAAGTTTGCAATAACAGGTTACCTGTATGAGCATTAGGGCAATACAACTAAAACTATTTACATTAACCTCGTGGCTACTAAGTTTGGCTACTCCTGGCATATACCAGTCTCAGCCAAAGCTGGTGATCTACCACAGGGACCTGGGGATAGAGGGGCAAGGGGAGTAGGGGAGTAGCGGAAAAAGGAGGCATTCTTACCCCTCTGAGTGAGGGCGAATTCAGATTTCCTTGTGGCTTAGATGGGTTGTGCTGGCACTGGGAGGCCACTGGGAAGATGTTGGGGGGGAGGCACAGGGCCATTGAACAGGGCCCCTTGCAAGGAATATGCACTGTACCACCAGAGGGATTACTGGGGGAGCACCTTTACTGCAGTGGGACTACATCTTCATGGTGGCTAACAAGGAAATGAAGTACTGACTGATGAATTAGCAAGGCCATCATACATAGAAGTACAAATTCCCTTCGATGTTAGTTCGGGACATGCCACCCTCAGCTCCACTTTATATTGAAATTAGGGTGCTTTGTGTTTTTAAGCAACCTAGTGAGGGATAGCAACCTGTAGTGATACACAAGACTTTGGTGCCAACCTAAGGCCTAACTAACTGCGCCATAGCTTCCCTGCAAAGCAATCTTGCATTCCCCTCCTCCAACTCCCCGAAACCTTTCCCCCAGTACCAAGCCACATTCAAACATTTCAGCAAACATGAAAGTGTAGTGGGTGCTGATGCTCAGTTACTTATCTGAGTCTCAACGCCGGGTCCTGTCAATGGCTGATCCACCAAGTTGAGGGCTGCCAGCCACTGTCTTCGGATGCTGTTCTGTGGTCTCTAGTAGCTAATTAGGCCTAGTGTCCTTCTGTGAGGGACATCGATCCAGCCCGGGGGCTTGCTGTTTACTGGGAGAACTTATTCGTTCTGCCCATGAGCTGGTGGAAGAGTTCCAGGTGGAAAGCTCTCAGTTGGCCACAGCATCTGGAATTCTTCGGATGGTTGTTGCTGTTCTGGAATCAGCAGTCGAAGGAGGCTGAAATGGTTCCACGTAGCAAAGTCCTGAAAGGAGGCCAAATCTTCAGTGTCCATCAGCCGGCATACAAGGCTAGAGCTGCTAGGTCTTGTGGAAGGATGGTCGTGCCAGCCATGGCATCTGGAGGTTTGGAGCTTCCGATTCCCTTTATTTGGCCACTCCCAATTGTCACCAGGAGTAGCGGCCCAGGCTGTGTCATCCATTGGCTTAGCGGGGATCTCATGTCCAAGGCTGGGGATGTCTGAGAGGGTGGACGAGGATGAGGCATATGTTCCTAAAATGCCTCAGGCCAGTTACAGGCTAGGAAGTCCATCAAGGCCTCCAGTGTGGCAAAAGAACAGGGACCCGTTATGTTTCACCTGCACTGTCGCCAGGCACAGCAGGGAGAAAGTGAGACCTTTATGGTGCATTATGCGCCTGGCATCAGAATAGGCCCATCTTTGGTCAGAAAGTTCTTTTGAATAATCAGGATATATATTTATTTGGCATGTTTTCCATATGAGGACCTTCAGTGCTCTGGTTTTTGCCAGAATGTGCTGTTTATCTCTAAAGTCAAGTAGGTGAGCTATGATGTGCCTCAGACTTTCAGTTCCCTGAAGCATTGGGGCTAGCATGAGGTGAGCCACATGTACTGGCTGATCCAGATCCAGCTGTAGGATTTTTGTTAGGGCCTGTTGTAGGAACTGCTCTGCTGATCATCCTTCCCCTTTCTCTGGGAAGCCGAGGAACCGGAGGTTATTCCATCTCCCCCGATTTTCCAGATCATCTAGTGTCTGAGATAGCCTGGAAATCATAGCCTGCTGATCCCGAAGCATTGCTGTGTGATCCTGCAGTGTGGACTCAGTGGCTATAATTTGGGCTTCATTGTGAAATGATCTAACTTCCATACCCTGGAGGACTTGGGCTGAGTGATTGGTGGCCAGAGTAACATGTGCCATTTGTGCTAGTAAGTGGATGAACATCTACTCAATGGAAGCGGGATCCCATGCTGCTGGAGGCTTAGGCTGTGCCATGTCCCCTTGTGGTGTAGGCCCACCTGCACAGATGGGGAAATGTGGAGTGTATCTTGATGAAACTGCTGATTCAAACAACATGAAGTCTTGCTATATTATGACTATTGCAGTTTGTCCCAGCCTTAGAACTGCTCCGGAGGTGAAAGAGTTAACTTCCATGCAGAGCATGGAGCTTAGAGCGCGAGCTCGGTTCAGAAGCTCTGTTAGGCTGGTTTCAAACTGAAACCGTCAGATTCTTTATCTACCACCTGAACAGTCGCCCGGAGATTCCTCCTGTTGCTCGTTCATTTCTTCGGTTTAAAGCGCTATTTCTCTGTTTAATTTAACCGCGATTTCATTATTTTAACCGCAAAACCGATCGGTTCAGGCTCTGTCTATGGTAATCGTAAGTAATAGATAGGGTTTTTTCTGTGTGGAACTTGTAAAGTATTATCGGTTCGGTTGAACCGATCGAGTTGTATTAAAATATAACTTTAAAGGTTCCCGGTTCTTATCGGTTCTAAAAAAAACGGATTTCATTACGTTTTTTTCCACGACCCGTGACACGGTTTGGAACCGATAAGGGTGTCTTGCCTGGCACTGCCATTAAAAGGGCAAGTTTGTTGGTTAGGCTGGCATCATGTCTGAGAAACCCAAAAGAAAAACCGGGCCCACTGGGTTTCAACACTGTAGTGTCTGTGGGGAAGCCTTTGCCAAGGCTGACCCACACACTACATGTGTCTATTGTCTGGGGTTTGACCACCTCAATTCAGACTGCCAGATTTGTAAAAATTTCCCCTGCAGCCACCCTGGACAAGAGAGTGGGCAGGCTCAGGGAACGAGAGGCCAAAAAGTCCACTGACCCGGATGGCCAGCCCGGTTCGGTGCCAACGAACTGGAGGGAGTGCCCTCTGACCAGGCGAGACTTCTCGGGCAACGGTGTGCTGGCTCTGAGGAGCCAGTTCCAGCAAAGAAATCTAAAAATCAGCAGGTTTGGAGTCCAAAATTCCTTCTCCAACTGCTGCAGAGATAGCCAGGGCAATACAGATTGTCCAGTCCCTGTCCCTGGTTCCCTCCGAACCGCCACTGTCTGGCAAAAGGTCGGTTCGGTCGGTTCCAGTGGTTCAGGATTATGATATAGAAGAGTTCTATGAACCAGAGGAGGGGGATGAGGATTATGATCAGTGTGAATGTGACTTTGAAAGTCTGGATGTGCCCATTGAACCGGACATCTCCCCAGACAGACCTTCAGGTGAGTCTCCCCTAGGCTTTCTGAGTCCCCTTCTCATTTTGTTTTTAAAAGTTGCTGAGACCCTCCAGCTTCCCTTAGAGGAGGCTTTGGATGAGCAAGAGGAGCCTGACTATGTGGAGATGATGGATATCCCAGAGTCCAGGAGGTTGTCCATCCCTTTACATAAATATTTTAGAAAACAAACAATAAAAATTTTAAAAGCTCCTAATTCTGTGCCTCCTGTGGATAAAAAGATGGACAGGAGGTACACTTTGTCAGGTCCTGATACAGATTTTCTTTCACAGCAATGCAGTCATGTTGGGTAGTTCAGGCTGCAGCCTGTGATAAAGCTAATATTCCACTGGCTTCACATCCTCCTGACAAGGATTCCAGGTAGATTGATGCCATGGCCAAAAACAATACATGGCAGCATCCTTGGGACTCAGACAAGCTAACTATATGGCATATGTTGCAAGATACCAGAAATCTAGATGGGATACTGTCATGGCCTTAGCCAAACAGGTCCCTGGCCAGCTCGCAAAGGAGCTGGAGCAGGTGGCTCTTGATGGTATTGAGGCATCTAGGTGCAATTCCATGCTGCAGTGGATTCTAACGATGTATCCTCTAGAGTCATGACTACATCTGTGGCTTTCGGAGATTGGCCTGGCTCAGGTGTACTACTTTGTCACAGGATACCCAGTCTAAGGCTATGGATTTTCCTGTGGTGGGAAATTCTCTGTTTGGGGAGCAGACAGAGAATTATATGAAGAAAATGGATGAATATAGAACCACTTACAGGAGTGCACAAGCCAAGGAACGGCAAGCCACTCCTCAGAGGCAGCCCTCCAGGGGTAGGGGTAGGCCTTTTCACAGGCCTTTTTACCAGACTCAGGCCTCCTCCTCTTCAGCCTATGTACAGAGGGGGTTCTTCAGAGGGAGAGGCAGACGGGGTTCGAGCAGGCCTGCTCCCACCCCTCAGCCTAAAGCCCCTGCCAAACAGGCACCCTGATGGGATGCCCAGGGTCAGCTCTCCACTACCTGTAGGGGGCAGGTTGGCTCACTTTGTCCAGGACTGGCAGTCTTTAACTTCAGACAGGTGGGTCCTGGAAGTAGTGAGCCAAGGTCTGGTTCTCAGCTTGAAGAAATTTCCAAAGATGAGAGCCAGATCTTTTCCACCTACAAACCCTTTAGAGACTCTTGCTTTGGAAACAGAAGTCTCAACCCTCCTGGCTCTCAGAGCTGTAGAAAAGGTTTCTCCCCTTCACCAGGACAAGGGTCTGTACTCCAGGTACTTCCTTACCCCAAAAAAGACAGGAGAGTGGTGGCCTATCCTGGATCTAAGATATCTAAACAAGCACCTTTTAAAGCCAAAGTTCAAAATGGTGACACTGGGAATGATTTTACCCTCCCTAAGGCCAGGGGACTGGCTAGCCTCCCTGGACCTCAAAGATGCCTACTTCCATGTTCTTATCAGAAGCTCCCATCGAAAGTACCTCAGATTCGAACTGCTCTCAGGCCATTATCAGTTCAGAGCAATGCCCTTCGGCCTCACTTCTGCCCCAAGGGTGTTCACAAAATGTCTGGCAGTAGCAGTCGCTCACCTAAGAAGGCAAAAGATTTCCATTTTTCCCTACCTGGACAACTGGCTCATTGTGGGTCAGTCTCCAGACCAGGTCAAATCACACCTGCTAGTTACCCAGCAGCTGCTTCCTCTCTGGGATTTCTTCTCAATCTTCCAAAGTCAGTTTTGGAACCTGTCCAGGTACTCACCTTTATAGGCGCAGAACTGGACACAAAGCAGGCCAGAGCCTTCCTTCCCTTGGAAAGGGTAAGGACCTTAGTGGCCCTGGCCGCCTCCTTCACTCTGCAGGTCTCTCGACCAGCAAGGCATTTTCTGCAGCTCCTAGGGCACATGGCTGCCTCCACAGCTGTGGTGCAAGGCAGAGATTTCAGATGAGGGACATTCAGTTCCATTTGAGAGCTTTCTGGTCTCAAGAGAGATCCTCTATCCAAGTTAATCCCAGTGACTCGAACTCTGATCCAGGCCCTTCAGTGGTGGCAGGATCAGAGCAATCTGAGACAGGGGGTGCCTTTCATCCCTCTGTCCCATTCCTTGACCCTTACTACAGATGCATCCCTCTTGGGATGGGGAGCTCACATGGGCGACCTCTCCACCCAGGGATTATGGTCCCCTCAGGAATCTGTTGGAACTCAGAGCTGTTTTTCTAGCACTTCAGGTTTTCTTTGCATCTGTTCAGAACAAGGTGGTACAGGTCAGAACAGACAACACCACTACAATGTGGTACATCAACAAACAAGGGGGCACTCGGTCTTCGGCCTTGTGCACCGAGGCGATGAAGTTGTGGTCTCTGGCTTACTCCCTGAACACTTCCCTCATAGCAGTTCACCTCCCAGGCAAGGACAATGTCCTGGCAGATGCCCTCAGCAGGATTTCCCAGGGCCATCACGAATGGTCACTGGATCCTCTAGTACTGGGGATAGTGTTTGCCAGATGGGGCACTCCTCAGATAGATCTTTCGCAGCCCCAGACAATCATCAACTTCCACTGTTTTGTTGCAGGCCCCAGTGTTGGGCTCCAGTTCCCCTGGATGCCTTTCTCCTCGATTGGGAAGGGAAGTTTCTTTATGCCTTCCCCTTCCCTCTCCTGTTCAAAGTACTAGTCAAAATCAGGTCTCAGCCCTGCAAAATGATCCTGATTGCTCCAGACTGGGCCAGGCAGCCCTGGTACCCACTCCTTCTGTCCTTAGCAGTCCATCTTCCCCTGTGTCTCCCCAGGAACCACAATCTGTTAACCTGTGCTCAGGGGAGAGTTTGGTATCCGAATCTCAAATCCCTCAACCTCAAGGCTTGGCTTTTGAGCAGTTAGAGTTTGCTGATTTGCAACTTTCTCAAAGTATTCTCGAAATCCTGAAGGCTGCTAGGAAGCCTTCCACCAGGGCTACCTATAACTCCAAGTGGAAAAGGTTTTCCATATGGTGTTCTGGTAAGCATGTTTTCCCAGAATCTGCTGATCTACCCACTGTATTGGACTACATGGTCCATCTTAATTCTTTGGGACTGAGACCAGCCACCCTGAAAGTGCACTTGGCTGTCTCTGCCTTCATTTCAGCAGGAAGCCTTCTCTTTCTGCTCATCCTGTATTTTCCAAGTTTTTTAAGGATTGCTTCACCAATCCTCCATTCAGGGACCCTGCCCGCTTGGGATCTTAATGTATGCATTGCTCAGCTAATGCAACCCCCCTTTGAGCCTCTGTCTTTGGCAGAGCTTAAGTATTTGACTTGGAAAACTGTATTTCTGGTAGCCATCACTTCTGCCAGGTGTATAAGTGAGTTACAGGCTTTATCAGTAGAAACTGACTTTATTTCCTATCACAGGGATAAAGTAGTCCTCAGGACTAACAGGAAGTTTTGCCTAAGGTGGTTTCAGATTTCCACCTTAACCAATCTATTTCACTTCCAGTGTTCTTCACTGACCATTCCTCCTCTGGTGAGAGGAGGCTGCACAACAGATGTTAAGAGGGCCTAAGTTACTACATAGAGTGTACCAAGGGTCACAGGTTTGACTCCCTCAACCGTTTCTCACTTATGGTGAGGTTGGGAAAGGGAGACCTGCCACTAAGAGATCCATTGCCAGGTGGATCGTTTCTTGTATCAATTTTGCTATCAAAAGCTGGGTAAGGTTCCCCTTCAGGCCTGAGGGCTCACTCTACCAGAGGTACAGCTGCATCTCTAGCTGCTGCTAGAGACATCCCTATCTTGGAGATATGTCAGGCAGCTACTTGGAAGACAGTACACACTTTCACCAAGCATTACTCCTGGATATTCAGGCCAGGAGGGATGCTCGGTTTGGCACAACCATGCTTCAGAGCCTATTCCTAAGTAGGTTCTGTCCCTCCTCCATGGAGGTACTGCTGTGTAGTCTGCAATAGTCATAATATAGCAAGACTTCATGTTGTTTGAAGAAAAATTACTCACCTTAGTAATGTTGTTTTCTAATGGAGTCTTGCTATATTATGACCTGCCCCAGCCTGCCCCTCTCAGAACTCCTACTTTGGGTATGGGGGGGTAGTCCTCTGTTGGCATTTATTGATGCCTCCTTCATGTTTGGGTGTTGTGTTTATTTAGTTATTTTATCTTAGTTTTCTGGTCCACTGACTTGAGTCTTTGTGTTGGGACCATGAAAATGTGTTAATATATTAGTGGCCAGTTGGCTAGTGTAGGTTACAGCTTCCACACAGAACCTTAGTGAGTTTTTGCTCGTAAAGATCTGACTGGTTTCGGTTTGAAAACCAGCCTAACAGACTTCTGAACCGAGCTCGCTCTAAGCTCCATGCTCTGCATGGAAGTTAACTCTTTCACCTCCGGAGCAGTTCTAAGGCTGGGACAAACTGCAATAGTCATAATATAGCAAGACTCCATTAGAAGAAACAACATTACTAAGGTGAGTAATTTTTTCTTTTCTGTAAGATTTTTAGTTCTCCTTCCTCCAGGTGAATGGGCGCACAACTCCATTGCTATTTGCTGCACAAAAGTAAAATATTTTTTTAGATTATGCAGGATTTAGCCCTCTCAGAGGTAGACCTCGGTCCTTAAGCTGTCATCTACAACTGCGCCCCTACTGACCTCTGTTAAAATATTTTAGACATGTTTCTGTCTAAAAAAAGTGTACTATATACATGGCTATGTATGGTAGTATATACATGGATGTATACATGGCAGGAAATCTAAAGAACACCATTAGGGTTATAATTCATGCGTATGGGTATTTTTAGTCCTAAGATATAAGTTCCTGTCATGCCCAGTGTGTTTTTCTGAGTGTATGTGCACTGATGCGTTCACTGTCTCTGAGAAGAATAAAGATGGCCACTGAACATACGTGTTGTAACTGGTCTCTCTGAGAGGGCACCAAGATTTACTACACCGTGAGAATCTCAGCAAGTCATTTATCCTACACAGTGCTTCTGAGTTGACAATGAAAACAGGGCTTGTGCCTAGTGGGCCTTACTTGGTTATCAGAGAATAAAAACAAAGACACTACTGTATATTATAGATTCTTCAATGGATGACAGCAATAATACAGGACACATGAGACAGGATTGTCAAAGTTCAAGGAGAGATTTGTTTTTAATTCAGTCAATTTAAAATTTGAGATGCATTGCAAACCATGACTGAATGTAAATATGGCCCAAACTGCCATGGGTTTAGGTGCTCTGTCAAAATCAATGGTTTTGTGTGATTTGGGCTACCGGGTTGGCAAGGACTCTATAGATTAATTCTCACTGGTAATAAAAATAAATCTGTCCATTTGAAAACTAGGCATCACAAACCTCCAGTTGGAAATGAAAAGTCCTTTGGAATGCTGCAGAACAAGAGTTAAAAGAATTAAAGAGGGGAGACTGTGACAGAGACATATGGAGACAAAGACAGCCAAACAAACAAATACTATGATACAACAAGACAGAGACAAACAGAGATAGACAAAATCAGAGAAGTAACAAGAAATAGCATGCCATACTGTGATGTATAAGGACATTATCTGATAGAATGTTATGAGATGCCATCAGCAGTAGTGGTAATATTTTTATTCAAACACAGATAAGGTATTGTATTTCCTGTTGAGCCTAAGCTCCTTTACAAGGGATAGCATTGTGCTTATGCTCAGGAAACAACATCATGAATAAGAACAGCTAGTAAGGGTTCATCAGCGGGGGTCATCATGATAAACAAACTTAATGACACTTGTTGACAATAACTACTAAGAAAGAGAAGATATATACTGTGCAGTATGCATATACAGTACTTCACATCAGTGGTTATTATCTAAATTAGGATGTCATAGGTGGTACAGTTATCAAATAGACAGCTGGCTCAAAAATAGGAAACAACGAGCAGCTGTGAATAGTACTTTTACCACCAGAACAAGTGTTCTTTTACAGTAACCCAAGGGATTGTCCAAGCAGGTCTCTTGCTAATAATTTATATAAATGATTTGAACTTGACAATGTTTTGCTGATAATACCAGTACTAAACATATGCATAACAAGCATTTGTCAATACCGAATGTTCGCTTGAAGGTATTTGCAGTGGTGTTTGGCACGTATGGTGCTTTACCCTAATGCCCTGTGTGATTGCTGGTATTTGCACAATAACATTTCAGCATGACCTTTTTGTTACCCCATTGTGCGCTACATAGGTGCAAACACGTTTTGGGCAGGATGTGAAAAATGACAGCTGTACTGCTCATAAGGAGGTGTGGTAAAATGGCAATGTTGAAAATCTGGAGTGGAAATATTGAAAATTCGCAAACCTATGAGTGTGCATGGGAACTGTGCAACGCACTCTCGTAAAACAGTCAGTGTTAGGAATTTTTTCACCAAATTTTCAACATTGGCATTTTAAAACCTCTGCTAATGAACAGTGTCACTGTGATTTTCTTACTGTGTCCCATACATTGATTTCGCACACCGACTGCGCCATTGTGCACTACATTGGGCGGAAACACGTTTTGGGCAAGATGTGAAAAATGACAACTGCACTGCTCATAAGGAGGTGTGGTAAAATGGCAATGTTGAAAATGTGGAGTGAAAATATTGAAAATTCACAAACTTACGAGAGTGCATAGGAACAGCACAATGAACACTCATAAAACAGTCATTTTTAGGAATTTTGTCCCCAAATTTTCAACACAGCCATTTTAAGACCTCTGCTCATGAACAGTGTCACTGTGATTTCCTTAATGTGTCCCATACATTGAGTTCGCACACCGACTGCGTCATTGTGCGCTACATGGGCGGAAACATGTTTTGGGCAGGATGTGAAAAATGACAGCTGTACTGCTCATGAGGAGGTGTGGTAAAATGGCAATGTTGAAAATCTGGAGTGCAAATATTGAAAATTCGCAAATGTATGAGCGTGCGTAGGAACTGCACAATGCACACTTGTCAAACAGTCATTTTAGGAAATTTTTCACCAAATTTTCAACATAGCCATTTTAAGACTTCTGCTCATGAACAGTATCACTGTGATTTTCTTAATGTGTCCCATACATTGATTTGCACACCGACTGAGCCATTGTGAGCTACATGGGCAGAAACACATTTTGGGCAGGATGTGAAAAATGACAGCAGTACTGCTCATAAGGAGGTGTGGTAAAATGGAAATGTTGAAAATCTGGAGTGAAAATATTGAAACTTTGCGAACTTACGAGCCTGCGTAGGAACTGCACAACGCATGCTTGTAAAACAGCCCTTTTTGAATTTTTGCACCAAATTTTCAACATGGGATTTTTGGGACCCCTTCTCATGAATGATGTCACTGTCATGGTGTTATTCAGGCCCGAAGGGTGATTTCGCACAGTGACTGCGCGGTAACTGTGAAATCACCCTTTGGGCCCGAATAACACCATGACAGTGACTATCATTCATGAGAAGGGTCCCAAAACCCCATGTTGGAAAATTTGTGCAAAATTCAAAAAATGCCTGAGATATGCACTAAAGTTGAACTTCCCATCTAGCCCATTATTTATTTATTTTTTTTTTTATTTAGTTGTTTAACCAGGTATACATTATACAGCTTACCGGCATTTCCTCAGATCATGGTCGGCTTTGAAGAGTGCAGAGCGTGTTCCTGGTCCACTGAAGATCGTCGTTCCAAGCTCCAGAGGTAAGTATGGGGTGAGGGGGGTGTGGGGATGCAGGGTGCGCAGTGGGTGGGTGTGGGTTGTGGGAGGGGATGGGGAGACTGCGTGGGACCATTTTACTTTACAGGTTTTTTGTTTTAATTGACGATGTGGGACATTTGCCACACTGGGTGGGCTCCCAGTGTGGCACAAAGGAATGGCTGTGGGGGCCGAGGGCTGATGGGGATTGGGCACCCCGTTGGCAAACAGGGATGTTTGCCATGCTGGGGAGCAGGCTCCCAGCATGGCAGAAGATGGCTTGGGGGGGCGTGGAGCCAACAGGGATTGGGCACCTGTCGGCAAACAACACCAGGCGTTTGCCACGCTGGGTGGAGCTCCCAACATGGCAGCAGGATTTGGGAGGCGGCAGTGATGGTGCTCTGTATGACAGCAGTGGTTTTCTTTGAAGCGAAGACCACCGCTGTCATACACTACCTCCGCACCCATTGGCACAGGACCACCACGCCTGCTCAACTGAGCAATGGATTTAACGGGAGAGGCACACCTCCAAAGTGTGCTACTCTCCCAAAACGTTCCTTGCACATGTGCGCAAGTGAACGTAATAATGAGGAAGCAGATTGAGAGGGATTTGAACTTTATAGGTTACTGGTCGAACAAATGCAAGATGCACTTTATTGTTTACAAATGTAAAAACATGTGGTCAAGAACTAGAAATGAGAATGATCACTAAATAGATTAATCAAACAGTCCTTTGACCAGGAACAATACAGTTGAAGCAAATAACACATCCAGATCTTTCCTGAACTTTCTGTGTTAGCTCTAGAGAAATGTCCTGCTCGTCTGACTGCCTGCCTGCCTGCCTGCAGAACCACCGTAGATGCCTCAGAGAGATTTTGCAAGAAAATTCTTGAATCATAGCCCAAAGCATTGTAGTCATGAACAAAGCTAACAAATGTTTAGGTTGGATAGAACACAGAATGTGTAATAAAGGTAGTATATAATACATTGATTAGATCTGTTCTGTACTATGTACAGTACTAGTCACTGTATCATTCAAAATATAATCTTACCCTATTAAGGGGACAACATAAGAACACTAAGATCATATCTGATGTCAAAAATCTAAGTTATGGGGTCACCTGGTGGTGTATTGCCAATTGTGCTTGCTTGCAATTCAAGGAAGCTCAGATTTGTTTCTCAGTCCTAGGCCCAATTAGGTTGGTGGGAGATAGCAAGAGGGTTTCTAAGGAAGGTGAGGCTTCTCCTAAGGAAGGGGCACTAAGCATCTCAGTACCCTGGTTGCCTAGGGAAGGGGAAACAAACAGCAAGTTTACATCTTGCAACTACATTAATATATGAAATCTGGAAGGGATGGTTTGAAATTTGCTGTGTAGGTAATAGACAGCTGGCCCCTATTCTGAATAATGTTAGCAGTCCTTTCAGCTTTAAATGATAACAGGCCCTGCACACTATAAGCATGTTTCCCATAATATCTAGGATCACTATCTGGAGGGGAAAGGGACTAGAGATTAAATTATTTATTTAAAAATTGGTGACTGAAAGAGGCACACTGAGTCAAAACTTATTTCCAGGTATGATCAAGGGGAGGTAGTTATAAAGAGGAGGAAACAAGTACAAGTAATACAGCTACACAATAATAACAAAATACACTAAATAAAATACAGTACATACAATGAATAAAGTGCTGGTAATTCTGCAACAAATACTTGGTGGAGAGAATATAGCATATGACAAATGTGCAAAGTAAATGCTGTATGTAAGAGGACATCTTCATGCAAATCAACAGTATGAAACTATGTTTATGTGCACAACTTATGTGAACTTAATTTGCACTAAATGAATGGAGTAATGTTAGCTATTGGGTACCTAACTGAATAAAAAAAAATATTTTTTTCATTTGCGTATGTCATAACTAGTGGTGGGCAAAATCCCCAAACTTAGCTAAGCAGAGTATTTTGAGTATAAATGCAGAATTTGTGTAGCACTCCGCATTGTGAAGCATATTACTTAGCCTTACTTATTGGATGCGAACTCCCATTGGTAGCAACAGACTTTGTGATAACTTCACTTTTTTTATGACTTCCCCCTTATTTTTAAAGCAAAGTGCCATTGATTTGAATGACTTTGTGTTAACTTCACCTTGTTAATGCTCTCTAAGGTGAATTTTGCATTGATTCATGGGATGGCAGGTCACATGGGCTGTATATCATCTTGCACAGCCTCAGTTCAGCATAGTGTGTGTAGTAGAAAGCTGGAGACAGTTTGATCTCAGAACTCTATGATTCAAACACTCTAAAAACCTATAAAAATGCTGTTTTGCCACAAAATCTTGTGTCAAAATGTATTACATCAATTGCAGGAAACCCTTGTGTGTTGATATCATCGAGTGTTTATTGATTTTGTCTGCATATTGAATGTTAATTTAGTCCATTCAGTCTCTGTGCTGATAGACGCTGTAGAAGTGTGCTTTGGGGGAGGGGCGTATCTGTGGTGAAGAGAGATTCACAGTAAGAAAGGCAGTCTTTATAAGTGTTGTTGGGTAGCTAGTGTGTTAGTATTTGTGTGTTCATGTACACATGGAAGCATCAAGTTTGGTCGACAGTAAATCTGTCTACCACGCACACAGCGATGGCACAATACCGATGCAGCTATTGTGCCGCCCAAGCCTCCAGTGTTTTCTGTGGGGGCTGTGCCCCCACACACCCTCATGTGGGGGGCTCTTCCCCCTGCACCCCTCGGACTTTAGGATTCTCAACTCCAGGTGGGAGTTGGTCCCAGAGGGGCAGGACACTGGGGAAAGTGAAACACGAAGCGGACCATTACAGCGACTGTTGCTGTAGTGGCATTTTCTGCGCTTTCACCATCAGGGTGTCGGTGGGGGGCACCCGTACGCACAGTAATATTTAAAGAAACTTTTGATAATTTTTTGCTGTTTGCTGTTGTGCAATGGATTTTTTCAGTTGGTTTAAAATATTTAATGATAGTCTACTGAACCGTTAAATTTTCTGCACATTACCTGTAGTGTGTGTGTGTGTGTGTGTGTGTGTATGTGTGTGTGTGTGTGTTCCATCAAGTCAGATACAATTTATTGTGCCACACTGTAATCACAGCACTCTGAGTCTCTTATCTGTCTGCAATATTTTTCACTGCTTCGTTCTATCGTGGACTGGTACTGCAGAGCCCTCCCCCACGAAAAAGGTATAATTTTTCCATTTTATGATTTGTGTGACCACTGGTTAAGGTGTTGTTGTGCCTGTGTGCTGCATCTCTTGAGTGTGCAATCTCCATCTGTCTGTGCATCTGCATCTGTTTGGGGCCCAATCTCCATCAGTGAGTACAGTTGTTGTTTTTTTCAGCTTCTCATACAGCCCAATGTTCAGAAATTTAAATTTGTTATTAATTTTGTGTGTAATCCCAAAAAAAGCCTGCAAAGAGACGTGCATGCAAAGATGTTTCTGGCAATGGCACTGCTGCCAGTGGCAAGAGTGGTCGAGGTCATGGGCATGGTAGTATGCAGCATAAGGGTATAGTTGATGGCAGTAAAGGGATTTCTCCGAGTATGTTTTTCACAGTGCAATCAGTTGCTTCAATGATGGTTGGAGATGTTGTTGTCTCCGTCTCCACTGGTGGTGGTAGTGAAGTTGCTGATGGCATGATTATTGCCCCAAGTTCAACCTGTGACAAGTTAACAGGTTGTCAAAATATTGTGGACTCTAAAGATGTGAGTCAGACTGTAGTTGATGTCACACTCCCGTACCCATCCCCACAGGGCACAGGGTCATAATGTCGCAAGACATTATGCCTCATGGCAAAATTGCGCTGCTAATGCAGCATGATTTCTGCCATGAGGCATAAATCTTCTTTCTGTGGGGATCTGCCCCCCACAACCCCCATTACAGGGGGCTGTGGATCTGAACCCCCACTAAAGATTCTCAACTCGGGAGGGGTCAACTCGGGAGTGCACAAAAGTGTAAAAAATTAAAAATTCTGGGACCGGGAATCAAACTTGGTCCCAGACACAGCGTCTTTGTTCTTGCTGTTGTGGCTCAGTCCTGTGAGCCACGTCAGCTGCACAGCAAAACCCACTCCTAGCAGAGGTCATATCCTCTGTCTGGGAAGGCACTACCAGTGCAACACCGCGTCCAGCAGTATACGCGGTATTGCACCATTAGCAGTTACAGCCTACGCTGTAGCAGTTTAGCCATAATGTTGTACACTATTAAGCATGCAACATTATGACCCGGTAGGTCCCCACAGTAGTTGAATCTGATTCTAATCCTGACAATGACTCACTGTCACAATGTAATGTTTCTGTTGCTGTTGAAGTTATTCCTGGGCCATCCAATGATTCAAATGTTGAAGAAAAAATAGTGGAAGATCATAATGAGACTATAGTTAGAACATGTTCTTAACAGGACAACATCCAAACTGAAATTGTGGATGTGGATAATGATTCAATGGCCTACGCAGCCAGGGTTCCACTATGCCGTGGCGACAAGAAATATGTCAACCATAGGCACAGCGACAGCACAACACCACCAACTGGTGCTGTACTGTCGCTGGGGGAACAAGGTTTTCTGTGGGGGTCTTCACCCCCACACCCTCATGTGGGGAGCTCTGCCCCACAGCCCCTGCACTAAAGATTTCTAACTCCAGGCGGAGTTAGTTTGGGGAGCGGGGCAAACACCCCCATGGCAGCAGTGTCTGAATACCTGGAGACCATCACAGTGAACTGCTGAAAATGTCACTGTGATGGTCTTAATGATATTTGCATCACTGTGCCATCAGTATACCCACAGCCAATATGATGTAATACTTGTGCAACTGTGTTACTTGGTTGTGGCCATTCACACTCTCTATTCCAGAGGAATTACCACCCTCTAGGGGTACCAAAGTCAAAGAATCCTTAAAGAGGGTTCCACCCCTAGTGGTGCCATGAGATGATTCCCTTTGCTAAAGGTACCTTATAAAGGATCCCCAAAAAGAAAAGTAGTATGAAAGCACATTAGCAATCAGAAGCTGTGAGGCATAGTAGTAGATCAGGCACCAGGCAACTCAATAATGTAATGAGATGCGCAGGTTAGCAATGGCATGAGTACGATGGGTTGTGCTGGAGATTGAGGGGGCCTCCTAAAGAGAGATGGAATGTCAAGTAGGGACACCATCCACCTCCATCCAACAGCGGAACCTAGCTAAAGAAACTAGGGAATACTAACTACAGCTAACTAATGTTTATGGCCTGAGGCATGGAAAAAAGAAAAAAAAACCTTTGAGGAGGAAATCTCCGGGGAGCCAAGGCCTAGGTCACTTTCCCTACAGGCTTGGGATGTTTTGTTTAGTGCCAGCTCTGCTGCTGAAATTTAGAAACCCAATTCAGGAGGGGTGGAAAACATTCCAATTTGGAGGAAAGCTCTCACTTTATCCCTCTAATGGGAATGCCGTGGAAGGTTGCAAGAGTGCTCTGCAACATTGGGGACAACCAAGGAGAGGAGGAGAGCAATCTCTGCTGAGACACTCACCTGGCCTACCCACCCTAAAACAAACCAGGTGAACCAGAGGCAGTCGTAGGGAGAATGTGGTGAAGGTGCCTTGCTAGTGGAATCCTAGAACCAAAGACGATCACAGTAGCCACCCTTCACAGTGGCTAGTCTTAAATTCTACACCAGAAGCTGCCATCAAGCCTTGAACGGCCAAAGCCAGGCACGGAGTGAGGACATTCCCAGCTATGGGCCAGGTGAGAAGGACCTCACCCCAAGTTAGGCACACTCAGGATGCGGACTCCATAGGTGCAGAGAGAGATAGATCATCGGCTGCAGGGGCCCTGCTCCATGGAATGGTTATGGCTGGCATGCCCCAGAAAATGATTGAGGAGGAGCTGAATGAAATGTTGAGTGCTGAGACTCTCACATAGGTCAGACATGGTAGTAGCAAGCATTGAGCAAATGAACTGCATATGCAATGAGTGGACCTGCACGTAGGTCAGTAAGCAGAGTAAGCAAATGGTCAGACCTGCATGGAGATGGAAGAAGCAGCAAATATGAATAGTGGGGCAAGCCAGCCAAGCCATCAAGGAAGCCAATGAAGGTGACAATTTTAGTAGTGAAGCAGGATTCAAACATGAGTTAGCATGCCACACAGGGTCATGGCTCCTTAACAACACCTCCAATTCCCCACCATAGGAAAAACAAGAAGTGATGGTAAAGCTCTGTGACCCACATGCAGATATAAAACTAGTTTACAACATCAGCAGTAGCTTAGCTGACCTCCACAGTATAATAGTAGTGTGCAAACATACTAAAGCAGCCTCATTATTGAGTAATTATGAGTTACAGGTGTAGCAATTTGAATGAACATAGACTGTAGGGAGGCAATGCTCTGAAAGCAGAAAATTGGCTAGGCAGTGCAGTGAAAACAGCAGCAGTGACATACGTGGTATGAGTTCAGGAAGCAGGATTGAGCTGCATGGGCTAGGGTTCAGAGTGAGCCTGAACCAGGTGAAAACAGTTAAGGTGCATAGCATGGAGAGCAGCAGCAATGAAGCAGCTTGAGCTGAAACACACAGATGATGATTGCAGTTGCAGTGTCAGTAAATGGGAGCAAGTAGCATGAGCTCTGGATTAGCACAATACAAGGAATTTAAAAAAGACGCCCCTCAAAAGGAAGAAAAACAAAAAGACGCACAAACACAGAAGAACGGGGAACAAGCAACACAAAGAAGCACACAGCAGAGGCAAACAATACCAACCAAATGTAGGAGAACAGACAGCAGAAGGCCAGCAGAAGCAAGCAGAGCCAAAACACAGCAAGGCAGGGGGCAGGCCCCAGCAGGCTGCAAAGGACAGACTGAAAGAGCTGCCAGCTGCAAAGAAAAAGTGCTTGAAAGAGACACTCAGAGTCACTGCTTATGTAGCACAGGAAGAGGAAGTGGCTGGTTGCTTGTCCACTGAACCACAGGCATAGCCTTCCAATTATGATGATGTCAGCGATCCTAATTGGGAACTGGAGAAAAAGAAATTAACGGTGGCTGTGTGCAAACAGTCTGCTAGTAAATTAACCTGTCCTCAAAGTTGTGATGTAGCTGTGCCTGTTGATGATGATGACCAAATAATAGTCATAGATTATGATGGTCAGGTAGAGTCCAAGTCTGCCCAAGAACAGAATTTATACAGTACACCCCCCTTTCAGTGTCTTAAAAAACGGAGTCCAATATGCAGCATCGTGTATATGTGAAAAGTAGGGCTTCAACATCCCTCGTTTGGGATTTTTTTGTACAAGATGCAAGTGATGAAACAGTGGCAATCTGCCAGCTTTGCCAAGCACATGTGAGGTGTGGTAAAAAGGTTAGCCATCTGGGCACCGGGGCCAGCATACACATCTGAAGAGCAGGCACATGGCACTGTGAACTTGGCACCAGAGGGGAGCTAATGCCATAGTGGGGCATTCATCCTCATTCACCTTATTGAGCATTATTGAGCATCCCCTTTCTTGAGTTGAAGTAGCCCAAGTAGCCATGCCTGTAGTAGTGGTGAAATTACTCATGAGGATTACTACAAGCATGAGGAGGAGGAGGATTTTGAATTGTCAAGTAGTGGTCAGAGTAGTAGTGGCGGTGGTTCATGCGGTATTTCTAATCCAAACTCAACCCCTGTGCTTAAAACAGGGAAAATAACATAATTTTTTGACTTGTCCCCTGTGCACCCCTCAGCATCACACAACAAAAGCACCACACCCATGGCAGTTCACAGAGCAGAGACATTTTGTATGCCACATGCAAAACAGGTAACGATGTAGCCCACCTTGCATAGTCTTTTTGCCTGGAACACGAAATACCCACCAAAGCATGCAGTGTCACTTGAAATGATTACTGCTGATGTGGAAATGCTGGCAATTAACTTTTTACCCTTCTGCTTTGTGGAGAATTCAGGATTCTGGTGTTCTGCGGCATGTGCCTTTCCCAAATGGAAAGTCCCGTCCAGGACCTACTTTTCCACACTTGCTGTCCCTGAGTTATACCAGACTGTGACAGAGTCTGTAAGACATGCCCTTCAACATTCCTTCTCACCATGCATTCACTTAAGTATGGATATGTGGACAAGTGGCCAAACTGCGGGTAGTTCCTATTTGTGTATTACTGCACATTGTGCGCAAGTGTCGGGGGTTGTCTGTGCTGGCGGTATTGGAAAGCAGTGTAATAAGGCAGACATGTCATGGTAGCAACATTCAGGGAATTAGACAGCATGTGACACTTGCAATGCACTGTGTTGCAGGGTTCCACACAAGTGAAATCATGCTAGACTTGCTACTGACTGAAACTGAGGAGTGGCTGAACCCCTGTCTCTCAAAGCTGGCTTTATAGCTAGTGACAATGGATCAAACATCATTAAATGTATCAGCAATGGTGGCTTTGTGAGGGTCCCATGCATGGCTCACTGTTTAAATCTTGTGGTACATGAGTTTCTGCAGCACCTTGACATCAAGAAAATGCTGACAGTTGCATGCTACATCTGTGCACACTTTGCAAGCACTGGAAAGGCCTGTGACAAGCTTTGGCAGCTGCAGATTCAAAACAGCCTCTCTCATCACCACCTCAAGCTGGAAGTTGTCACACACTGGAACTCAACACTTTACATGGCAGAGTGGTTGTATGAACAGTACAAAGCCATCTTAGAATACTTAGTAATGCACACTAGCCGTGACAGTTCAGGGGCATCAATGTCTATGACAATTGAACATTGGCGCCTCATGGACTTAGTGATATCAATTTTGAGGCCATTTGAACATGCAGCACAGGCAGTGAGAGGTGACACTGCATCCGTTAATCAAGCCATTCCACTGCTACGAGTGCTGAAAGAGACTGTGTTGAATCTGCATTCTAGCCTTGATGTGTCCGGAGACAGGTCAAGCAGTGCATTACTTAAACACATGCTAACAATATTCAGCCACAATCGCCATATTGCCACAATTCATCAAAGTGCAGAATTTGTAATAGCAACAATGCTGGCCCCATGATACAAATGTGGCATTGCATCCTTACTGGAGGGAGGGCATGATCAGGTTCAAAACCTGACTGGACAGCTTGTGCGATTGGTTCATGGGGCACAGAAGTCACATACAAATTTTGGCAAACCGCATCAAAACAGAGTGAAGGTCACTGTGGATTAAGCTGATCCAGTAAGGTGGCTTCAGGACAAGGGAGGGTGTCAGCAAAACAGATTGCCATTAACCCACTTTGGGGTGCCTTGTCTCAAGTAGGAATCTGTAACCTCAATGAAGCCTGTGAACCAGTGGATGACTCATCATCAGGACTGCATGCAACACAGAGAATGGTTAATGCCTATTTGGCAGAAAACATGCATCTGGCAGTACTTAACAATCCTCTGCTGTACTGGAGTAGTGAGGTCTATGAATGGCCTGAGCTGACTGCAGTAGCACTGAAGTACCTCACTGGCCCACCCTCCAGTATAAGTGTGGAGAGGGCATTCAGTTCTGTGGGGGCAACTGTGCGTGACCATCGTTCTAACCTCTCACCCTCAACATTTATAGAAATGAATTAAGGTCACATACTAAGTCGAACTACCACATCTGTGTTTGTACTCCGTCACAATGATTGTTGTGCTGATGATGTGGGTGAAGCAGACCATCCTGGTGGCAGTGTCAAATGGTCTGCCATTGAGGTTGATGATTCAGTCATGGAAAAGAATTCCTGAGTGGGCACAATTCCGACCTTGATGACTGTGAGAGCAGCTTCCCCTTTGATCAGGAGGATGAGGATGATGGTGCTGGTACTGTGTAATAGGTTTAAAGTCTGTCACATTTCTGCAATGTTACCTTTTTTTTCTTTTATAAAAGAAAAACAGTGTCCTTGACTCTCATTCCATATGACAGATCTGCACAAATAATGACCCATAATTGTATTTTACCTTCCCATTTGCAGATTTTCAAATTACAGTTAACAGAATGTGCACTACTGTTGTTAGCAAACACAGTCAGCAGCAGCATAAACAAACCTGCCATCCTTGACTCCTTCTACAACCATTTTGCCACTGCTGGGTTAGCTTTCAGTTCCTTTCCAGCTATTACATTACACTCACAACTTTGTCTTGAAGCCTCTGACTCCCCTTAACTAACCCATCCTTATCTCTCCAACCCATATCCCTAAAGGAAGTGGAGGACCTTTTGCTCCAGCTGGATGATAGAAAAAGCCCAGGTGCTGACCACATTGACCCTTACTTTCTGAAGGTAGGCTACTGTGCTCTAGCAGTGCCCATTACACATTTGTTCAATTTATCTATCTCCCAAGGTGACCTTCCTATCATCTGGAAAACTGCACACATTATTGCTGTTTTTAAGAATGAAGATCCCAGTGACCTGAATAACTATAGACCCATCTCTCTCTCCCCCTCCTCCCAGTCCTGTATAAATTGCTCGAAAAAATCATTAATTCCCAGCTAAGGAACTACCTGGAATTGTAAAACCTACTAAACCCACTCCAGTCAGGCTTCAGGGCTCAATGTAGCACAATCTCTGCCCTAGCCAAGGTTAACAATGACTGGCAGGGCATGCTGGATAACAACAATTTTGTTGGTGCTATCTTTCTGGACCTCAGTAAGGCTTTCAACACTGTTGACCACTCCTTACTTCTTTCATCCCTCCGGCATATTGGTCTGGATGCTCTCTCACTTAGTTGGTTCAACAATTACCTAGCAGGCCTCTTCCAGCAAGTTAAAGCTGACAGTGAGGTCTCACCCCTTAAACCCCTGATCGGGGTGTACCACAAGACTCCATCTTGCACCCCCTACTTTTCACAATCTATATTAACAGAATTAATGCCACTATTGCCACTATTAACAAGGCTCAAAAACATCTTGTTGTGGAAGACACAGTGCTCTATACCAGTGGGCCTTCCCTTGATACAGTACTTTCAACTCTCCAGGGCAAATTCAATCTGCTGCAACTCCAGCTCCTAAAACAGAAATTGCTCCTGAATGTGAAGAAAACTAAAGCCATATTCTTCTCTCCCCTGTCCAACTCTCCATACCTGCTCTCCCTTGGATCTCTCTCCCCCTGATTTCCACCATCCTGGGTGAACAGTTGGAGTATGTGTCTAAATTCAAATGTCTGGGAGTATGGATTGACAGTGCTCTTTCATTCCATGGACACATTGAAGAGCTGATGAAGAAACTCCACCAGAGACTAGGACTCTTCTATAGGATAAAAAACCTTTTACCTAGGGAGCCCAAAACGCGGCTAGTCCAAACAACCTTTCTCCCTCTATTAGACTATGCTGACTTTCTTTACAGTCAAGGCACAGCTGGTACTCTCACCAAACTCGACACAACCTACCACAGAGCCTTAAGGTTCTTACACAAGACACTAGTGAGGCCCCACCTGGAGTACAGTGTACAGTTCTGGAGACCATACCTACGTAAGGACATAGACAGGGTAGAGAAGGTTCAGAGGAGGGCAACAAAGATGGTGCATGGATTGCATCACAAGTCCTATGAAGACAGGTTGAAGGAACTGAACATGTACTCCCTGGAGGAGAGGAGGGAGAGAGGATATGATAGAGACATACAAGTATCTTACAGGGAGGAACAGGGTGCAGGAAAACACTATTTTTAAGCGAAAAAGATGTTCCAGGACTAGAGGGCATGGGATAAAGTTGGAGGGAGGACGATTCAGAGGAAACATGAGAAAGAATTTCTTCACAGAACGGGTGGTGGACAAGTGGAACACCCTGCCAGAGGAAGTGGTGGGGGCTGAAACAATCACGGGATTTAAGAATGCATGGGATAGACATAAAGGAATTCTGGAGGTATGGGGTAAGGGGCAACAGACTTCTAGAAAAACATAAACTGAACATACAAGCTCAAATGGGCAGACTGGGTGGGCCATAGGCCCTTATCTGCCGACACTGTCTATGTATCTATGTATCTATGTATCTTAATGGAGCTCCCCTACTCCACCCACCACTGTCTCCTGTACACTGCTGTGAGCTGGCCTTCCCTTACTCTTAGATAACAGAGAAATTCGGTATTCTGGACCTACAAAGCCATTACGAGTAAACTGCCTAATTATATTGCAGCCTGTTTACTGTTAAGCACCCCAAGTAATTTTGCTCAGAGAAGTGCCTCTTACATTATGCTGAAAGTATCCAAGGTTAGATCCCGTTTCGGCCAATGACCCGACAGAGCTAGACTCCCTTCCATATGCCCCGACCTGGTTACAGCTAGAGCTGAAGCAAACTACTTCTGCAGGTCTTTTCCCTGAGGCACTCTTGCACATTATCTCTAAAGAGCTCCCTAGCACTCTTAGGAATTCCCCCATAGCATCATCAGTAAGGGTACATGCCAGCTGTGCTCCTTTTTAAGATATGATCATTGGAGGGACACTGCCCAGCCTATTTTGGGGAACCCTAACCTCAAGATTGGAGGGCGGATCATCTCCGGATCTTGGCTTCCTCAGTTGCAGGGTGTGCATATTAGTCGAATTCTTAGCAGGGGTGCTTATAGCACAACAGTGGATATTCGCAACAGTTTCTCGATCCCGAAGAAATGCTTGTTTAAGGTCTACCAGCTGAGGCACCTACTCTTTAAAAAGAAGGAATTTTATACTCAGGAAGAGACAACGGTGAGTTTTCTCCAATCTCTGGCAATATTCACTGGGTCACCCCATGCTATTTCCCATATTTATGACTCTTGGTGGACAGAGCCTTTGAGGGGTTGGATGGGAAGCCCAGGTATTGGTGTGCCCGTTCCCCTCCATGGCTAATGTTTGGTCTAAGATATTGAGTGATACCTACATTTGTGTATCTCAGGTTAGACTGAGATTAACCTAGTTCCAGATCTTGAATAACATGTACTGGACTCCAGCCAGATTATTCAAGGTGGGGAAAATACCCTCCAATGAGTGTACCAGATGCCGCCAAGAGGAAGGAACTCTGTCATATATTTTCTGGGAAAGCCCTCCTGTCAAATCCCTTTGGAATATGATAAGGGCAAAAGCGGACCCTTTGCTGGGTGCAGATGATTGTTTCATGGCTGAGATATGTCTGGTCGGTCAATTTTCTAATATCCCAGTTAAACAACGCCAGTATCATATGGCGTTGAGTTCCCTATCCCTCAAAAAACTGATTTTGCGCCACTGGCTTGATGAACTCGCTCCCACATACTCTGAATGGCTGCAGGAGCTACTCTTTAATTTGAGGGCAGAACAACTCAAAGCCAGTATGCGGGGAACTCTAAGAGTGTACAAGAGAGTTTGGGGAAATCTGCACACTCTATATCTGTTACAGACCAGAGTCCAAATCTCTTCAGCCTCTTAAGGGCACAATACCACTGAATAGGAGAGGGCGCAAGATTTGGAGCTTTCTCTGAGGCTAGTTGTGAAAAGTCTGAGGTCACCTTGGGGTTTGGAATCCAGAGCTGGGGAGGTACTTTTGAGGGAGGGGGGCTGGAGGGGAAGGGGGGGATGGAAGAAGTGGGGGTAGACAAGGAATCTCAGTTTTACTTCTGTATCTTGAAATTCACATTGTACCATGGTTTCTTGTCTACTGTATGAGGGTACTTAAACTCAATAAAATTCTAATTAAAAAAAAAAAAGATCCCGCTTCTGCAGGACATCAATGAGCCATGTACTTCCCCAGCTGTGGAACAAGCTGCAAAAAACCATAAAAATAAGTCTCCCCATTAGTCTAGCTTCATTCAAAGCCTTAATCATGCACCATTCCAAGGAATCCTGTGACTGCTTCCCTTACCCCTAGGACTGCAACCACTTAGGCTACCCTGCTCCTGCTCCATCCCTGAAGGGCCCAACTCCCTGTCCATGCCCTGGCCCCTACTCTCCTGGGTCCACTATTGCCGCTCATCCCCTTTCTAAAACAAAAAAATTAATAAATAACATCACATCTGTGAAGTCTGTAACCTGTATATATCTGTTACTGTACTATTTTGCTCTGCTATGTTTGTAACCTGTACATACCTGTTGCTGCATTACTATGCTTTGCATATTTTGACTTGTGTAATTTGTATCTCTGTGTTAGCCTGTACTTATCTGTTACTAAGTACTTTGCTCCGTCTTTTGTGTCAATGCCTTATCTGTTAATTCATCCTGTACACCTGTATTGTCTACCCCAGGTCCACCTTGAAAATGCGCTTGCTCAACAGTGTCCGCCTGGTTAAATAAAGATTTTGATTGATTGATTGATTGATTGATTGATTTTGTAGACACTTAAATCATGCTTATTAAATGACAGATATCCTCCTCTTGAGTACTCAAATACTGTAACACACCATATCCAGCAGCCTGTCTTGATGAGAGTGAGAGGCAGAGAATGTGTACCTGTGCCCATGCCAAGTGAATGATCTCGCAGCCAGCCACATCCACCCATCCTGATGAAAGTGAGAGACAGGGAATGTGTACCTGTGCCCATGCCCCAAAGAAACCTGCAGGCTCAGCCAGCCATAGCCACCATGCTTTATATTATCATTATTTTACAGTGAGTATGTACAAATTCGTTATACTATGGTTTTTCCAAGAAATGAATGCCTGCTTCCTTAACCATTTTATAGAAGACTTTGTCACCAAATACCAGCAAGTGAATTTTTTTTCACAGGTTTGGAGTAGTGTAGTACCACAGAACAGCCACCTAAAGGATATAATTTTCAGGTAAGTATCAATCGTATTTCATCTTTTCTTTTTTATGTTTCATTTTTCAGAGCAGGTGTAAAGCATACAATGGAGGTGAGATACAGGCCAGATAATATATTTTTCATGCACATCTCATCTGTCACTGGCTTACTTCAGCATGACATGGTTATACTAAGTTTTATCCTGGTCATCATAACACGTCATGTAATGTAACTTAATTTAATAGAGTATGCCAGTGCATGTCACATGCACTAAACTTGTTAGTTGGTCTTGTAGTGGCTTACTAATAGCTCGGTATTTTAAGCTGGATATGACAGGAACAGACACACTTGTAACACAATGTTTTAGTGCAATGAAGTCTGAATAATTTCTTATTCGTCTTTTTACAGGTAACATTAAAGTTCTATGCGCTTTATTTTATTTCTATTTATTTTTAAGAGATCAGAATTACAAACCTTTGAGTCAGAGACTCCTTTGCAAAGGCTCCATGTCATGGAAGTACAGAACAAGAGAAATGGACAATACAATGAAAGGTATTATAAATGAATGCGGAGGGTAAAACAACCCAGAGTCAAGTATGATACAAAGGTAACGAGCAATACATTGAAATGTATTTCATCTGAATGCGGAGGGTAAAACAACCCAGAATCAAGCATGGTACAAAGGTTTCAAGCAAATTAAGCTATTGTTTACATTCAAATTTCAAGGATGATACAAGGTTTCCTAAGCGAATAAAACAGATACTTAAGATAAAAGCACAATACATCATAAGAATCAATCAGAGTAGAGCAAGAAGAGAGAAGGGAGGGGGGCAGAAGGCACAGAGGTTTGGCTTGGCACACCGGTAAAAGAGGGGTGACTTAGCGAGTGAACAGCTCAGGGGCAGTCACAGGTATTGGCGTTGAGTAGTCACTCTCTGAGTTTGAATTTGAAACGACCAAGGTTCTGGACAGGTGAGGTATCAGGGGGCAGAGCATTTAGCAAGCGTGGAGCCCTATAGTGGAAGGCACATTGCCCCAAGGACATTCTGCAGAATGGCACAAGCAAAGTGGCTTTGTCTGAGCCTCTAGTATTCCTTGTGGATGGTGCATGTTGAATGAGGTTAAGGAGCCCGGTGGGGGGATTGACTGTTGACAATCTTCCTGGCAAGGAGGCAGGTGTGGTATTTCAACCGGCCCTCAAAGTTGAGCCAGTTGGAGAGCCAATAAAGGTTACAGGTGTGAGTCATCCTATCGCACCCTGTGACAAGACAACAGGCCCTATTCAGGATGACCTTAATTCTGCAAAGTGCAGTATTGTCAGCCGCTCCATAGAAGATGATCCCATAATCCAGTAGGGAAAGGACAGACGAGGTAACTGCTAGATGGAGGACTGCAGGAGGCATACACCATTTGTTCCTGTAAAGTAGACCAATTCTGGCATTTGCGGGAGAGCTAAGACAATGGATATGTTCATGATAGTTTAGTGAGGAGTGAAGGGTAACACCCAGATATTTAAAGGAAGTCACTTGTTTTAACTGTGAGTTTTGACAGTTAAGTATGCACAGTGGGATGCCCTTGTATTTGTTTTGATGATGAGTGAAGATCATAGACTTTGTTTTTTTGTAATTTAACACCAGTTTATTAGCAAAGAACCAAAGACTCTGGAGGGCAAGCTGAAGGGGGGTTCACAGTGACTGTAGAAGATAACTGCGTTGTTCGCGTATAGAAGCATTTGGCCAGAACATGCTTTTGGGAGAGAATTTAGAAAGAGGCCAAAGAGAAGTGGCCCTAGTATGGATCCCTGGTGGACACCAGAGTGAAATGGCAGACTATCAGATAGAGTGGAGTTTAATTTGACACGCTGTGATCTACTACTTAGGTAGCTCTTGAACCAGGAGATGGGTTCGGAAGCAAGGCCCAGAGTGAGGAGCGACTCTAGTAGGAGAGGTGATTGACAGTGTCAAATGCCTTAGTCAGGTCTATGTACACAGACCAGACTAGGTGTCCATGGTCTAGGGCTTTGTGTAGGAAGGTGGTGTATTTCAGCATTGCCATTGATGTGCTGTACCCCTTCCTGAATCCATGCTGTTCTTTGCAAAGGAGGTTATATTTAGTCAGGTAGTCAGTGAGCTGGTCTGAGACAATTTTCTCCAGGGCCTTGGAGAGGAGGAGAAGAATGGAGATGGGGCAGTAGTTATTTGGAGAGGTACAGTCCCCTTCTTTGAGGATAGGCGTGATGACACCCACTTTCCATTGGGAGGAACTGGCCAAAACAGAGAGAGAGATTAAGAATTTTTGTCAGAGGGACAAGGGCTATATCCAGAGCCAAGTGAAGGAGTTTTAGGTCTAAAGTGTCCCCTCTATGCCAGGACTTACCCAGGACTCTAGATAAGTAAGGTATGGCCTCTAAGGGGGAAATAGTCCTGAATCTGAAGAGCGAGGTATCAGTAGGGGGTGGGGAGAGGAGGCGACTTGGTGAGGGGGGTCAAATAAATTAGATGGGAGGATGCTGCTAAGGTCTGAGAAGGAGGAGTTTAAGATGTTAGCTATGGCCATAGGGTCCTGTGAGGTGGTACCATTAATGTCAAGTTGCGATGGTGGAGGGGACGCTGTTTTTCCATTAAGTACTTTAATGTTTTCCCAAAACTCACACCCAGAACCCCAGGAGGAAGAGAGGGCTTCCTGAAAATGAGTTTCCTTCCCTTTGTGAATATCCCAGGTACATTTATTCCTGGCAGCTCTATACCGTTGCCTGTCAGTGGGATGGCCAGATTTGAGGGCCTTATGCCACAAGTTATCATGTAGGCACATAAGGTCAAGAAGGGCCGGTGTTATCCAGGGGGTATTTGGGCCTTTGACTGCCAGTTTAGTAAAAGGGGTGAAGCGATCACAGGTGGCATTGAAACAAGTGATGAAGTGGGAGAGGGCTCTGTCAACTGACCGAGCGGCATAAATAGGTGACCAATCACCTTGTAAGAGGAAGTCCTTGAAGTGATCTAGGGATCCCTTCTTTAGACGACACTTATAAATGAGTTTGGGGGCTTGATGACCTTGTTGGACCAACTGCAGATTATGCAGGAGTGGTCACTTAGAGTGTCTGGGAGGACAGCAACCCTCGAGAATCTGTCTGGGTGGGTTGTGAGGATTAGATCCAGGAGAGTGGATGATCCAGATTTCGGGTTTAGACGAGTTGGGGAAGAGATGACTTGGGTGAGATTCATGGCTGTGAAGATGTCCTTGAAGGGTGTAATCTTGGGGGAAAGCCAGTTTATGTCAAAGTCACCTAATGCTATGACTTCCGATGAGTTAGGCAGCTGGGAAATGCTATTGGCAATTGAATGGAAAGCCATCTTCTGATTCCGGGGCAGGATGTAAACTGACTTGATATGGAGGGATTTCCCTTGGGGGCCAAAGGCTAATTTAAAGGTCAGGGTCTGCGCCCCATGTGTGGGAGGTAGGATAGGGACTACATGCCCTTGCAAGGTGTCCCATACATAGATGGAGCGGCCGCCACCTCTCTTTGCTAACCTATCCATCCTGTATATGGAGTAGCCATTGATAGCCACTGTGGTATCAGGGGTATTTGGGGATAACCAGGTTTCTACCACAACCAGAACATTAGGCTGATGAAGGACCATCCAACCTTGGAGGAAATCATATTTCTTTAGCAGGTTGCAGATATTGATAGAGGCTATCAATAGTCCACGGACACATGACACAGGTTGGGACGAGTGAGGAAATTGGTCCAGGGTTGGGGTGTCCATTTCCTGAGAGGAGCAGCAAAAGGAGGGCATGCCTAAGGAGGGCAGATTTAAGTAGCTTAGTTTTCAGAGTGGGGTGACAGGTGCAGGAGTAGGGCTTAGATCCCACCACTGGTATCCGGAGCTGGCATACATGTAGACACAAAAGAAAAGATAGGTTGTGGTAGCAGGGATGAGAGCAGGTAGGTAACAAACTAGGCTGTAAATCACAGTGAGGTAAGGCACTGCCAGTAGTACCAGATAGAACAGAGAGGAAGACAGTAGCTGAAGAACAGGTAGCAGCTAATAGAGAGTGTGGGATGGGGGATGGAACAAAGAGTAGAAAGAGACAACCAGTGATGAGAATTTGCTTTACTAGACCCATTGAAGAGTGAGGCCAGATGAAGAGGGGGGCTAGGTAAAAAACTGCAAGCTATAAGGAGAGTGCGTGAGTAGGGATTATAAGAGCAATAACCAAGAGGTCAGAAGTAGGTCAGCCCAGATAGTGCAGCGGTAGGGCTACTAACTATAGTGTGGAAGGTCCAAGGTTCAAAACCCAGCCAGCGATAGAGAGATGAGGACACCAGGAAAGGGCTATATAAGAGGGAGAAAGATTGAGAATACATGGGAGAATGGGAAAGAAGGGGTTAGTAGGAGAAGAGACTGGGCATGAAAACAGGCAAAATAGTGAGCTCTGGACTAACCTCCTATTGGTCAGATGATATACCCTACAGATGGAAATGTAGGAATAACCTGCTCCACAGGGTTATGTGACCTTGTGATGACAATAAAACCGGGGATGGCTGGGAAACAGAAGTTGATGCAAGACAACAATCCAGTACAACAGAGTGCTGCAAGTTGCCTTTTCTAGTCTCTGTACATTTGAATGTTGGCTCCAGTGTCAGGCTGTTCTCCTCTGCTTGTGTGAGCTAAAATGGAGTGGATTACTGAAAGAGGCCGGCAGCTGTGTGCTGCCATCAGTGTTTCCTTCAAATCAGAACACGTGCAACTTATATGAATCTGGAGGATACACATAAAACCTGCAAAGAAGACAAAACCATTGAAACTTGTTTTCAAATGATGCCCAAAAAAAAACTTTACCCTTCGTGGCTTGACACTAGTTTTCGTGAGAACAAAAGTCAGCAGCAAATTGAAATGTGCACAACAAAAGTAGGACTCGATAACCTGTGAGACAAAATAAAAATAGATTTACATATATGTGTATATATATATATATCTATATATATATATATATATATATCTAAAGTTAATGAACATGAAATGTACAGTAACTTACCAATGGCGGTATGAATCCATGACATAGGGCAGAAATTTTCAGTCAGCACAGAAGATGGTCCTCCAGAACATCTCTGTATGGTTCACCCAGTGGTCATCTTTGGCTATCATCATTCGGCAGCATACTGTGCATCAGCTCAGCCAGTAGCAGCAGCAGGAAACAGAAGTATGATAGCAGCAGCAGGCACCGGAGTTGTGGCTGTTAGTGCATGCTCTAATCAGTGCGTCCTGAAATAAGTGTGACTTTTCAGCACATTTTTTCATGTGATTATTCTTCATCTGGGGTCGGGCCTTTTCATGACAGTTTAACAGCAGCCATTTTAGTTGGTACACTTATGCAAAGTTGTGGCTGTTAGTGCACGGTCTAATCAGTGCGTCCTGAAGTAAGTGTGACTTTTCAGTACATTTTCTCATGTGATTATTCTTCATCTGGGGTCAGGACAATAATAGTGCATGCCGAATGATGTAGCAAGATGACAGTATAAGCATGCTATACTCACATATCATAGTAATTTTTTTTTCTGGTGAAGGGGAGTAAATGTGTTGTGTGATGAAAGGGTATTTTGATTGTGGTTGTTGTGGGTATTCTAAGAAAACAGAACACAGTTAATAGTAACCAAAATCTTATATTACATGACAACTACCACAGCAGTGCAATAATCAGTTGAAAATGTGTACCTGTACTTTTCTATGCACTTTTCGATTGCTAGTATTTATCTGCTGACTTGTCTATATGATACCCTTATTTTCACAATTTACATCTGCTGGACTATGTTTTTTCCCCTATGACATAATAAACAGTGCTCCTTTTAATCTTGCTTGCTGCAGGTTTTCATCAGTATTCACACCATTTTTGGTACATCTATCATTTCAAATCCTTTCTGTTGGGACTACAACAAAGTATCATGCAATCCAGTAGGACATGGTACACCACCGTTACATTACGGAGCAGTAGGTGTACAAACACAGCAAGGTAAACTGATCAAAACAATGGTTCAAAACAAGATTAAAAGGGGTACTACTGTTCTTTTATATCTGAAAAAAGGTAATGGTACCATACAAACAAGTCAGTAAATAAGGGACAGTTGAAAATAGAATAAAACTGTATAGATCAAAATTGTTCAAGAGCAGGTACGTATTGTCAGGTGGTTATTAACCAGCACCCCTCAAACATACTGTATACGATAGCTGACTTGCTCCAGTGTCGAGGGTATTAATAATACCATGCGGTCCTGTCCAGTAACAAAGTTAGAGCACCCTGAATGTGTACCCACAGAAAAACACAGCAGTGTCCAAACCCAGCTGACAAAACCCCCAGGCAGGCACACCAATGTTAATTTGGGGACGTCAGCAAATTAAATGAGACTTTGAGAGTATGCACTCCACTGACTTGTATGGGCATGATTTTTCTAGAGTGTCTCATAGCACTTAGTGTTGCAATTTACAGAAATAAAATTGATCGCAGGAGTGGAGTAACAGACAGTCTTACTACAATAGTCGCCTTCGGTTTTCTAAATTGCAGCTAAAAATAACACTAACAGCTAAAGAAAGATAGAGCCCATACAGGTCAGGTGAGTGTACACTCACCATTCATTTTCTAACATTACAGAATTAACATGCCTGCATGGTGGCATGTCAGCAAGTTCTGGAAATGCCTCTGTTTTTCTGTGTGTGCACATTCGGTGTGCTAGAACTGTTTGACTGGAAGAGAAAGACCAGTCAGTATGGCTCTCAGTCACTGTCCATAGCTTAAAGATCCACAATCATTGCAGCAGTATAAATTCCACATAACATTATTTAACCACCTTGGCCTTGACACAGAGTGAGTAATGCACAACAAGGTTCAGATTGCTATGTGAGGAGGGGCACCTCCATCTGTGTGCTGGTAAAATAAACCTTTGGGAAATGTATTCTACTGCAGTTGCTGTGGATTATTAAACTTTGGATAGAGAACTGAGAGCCGTACTGACTGTTCATACTTCAATAGATGGGACCACAAAGTATATTATTAATACCATCAACACTGGTCAAAGTCATCTATCATATATGTTTGCAGGGGGCTGGGTACCTGACAGTGCACACCTGCTCTTTGACAGATTATTGCACTGATGCTTTAACACAAACAACATGACAGGAAGAAAACACTACTGCCAAAAAAATAAAAAATCCTGTTTCTAAACAGAGATTATTAACTAGGATTAGGAATATAAAGAAGGGAAGGACATCAATTTTTATGTTACTTTCTTTAAACTGGTTTCAGGGGGTGTTTTTAAAAAATTTTGGGAAACAAGGTTAGGACTGAAAAAGAGACAGAACACAAAATGAAAATTATACAGCAAACAAAAACTCTAAGGTTCTAGGTTGTGGTGAGACAGGAGCAGTTGCAGCATGGACATAATCTGCAACTGGTGACCCTCCATATGCTCCAACCACTCCTCAAGGTTCTCCACCCTGTTGGTAAGGTGGTCTACCACACTCCACGTAACACCCAAATCAGCCTGGGTAGCAGGCGTTGTTGCAGGGTTTCCTCCAGAGTCATCACGTGCAGGTGCAGGTTGTGGAGCAGATACTTGCTGGCCCTTCTACGCTTTGCACCCCATGCAGGCGGAGACCGTGCTGCTACCTGCTGCCCAGCAGGCGCATTCCCTCCACGTTCTGCTGCCTTGAACTCCCACTCCACACTGTGGTGGTTAGCGAAGTGTGTGCGCTGCCCACCTGTCCCCAGATACCCCTGGGCCACAATCCACAAACACTTTGTATATCTTACACTTTACAACACTGGAGTCACCAGGCAGAGAAGTGAATAACTCCCACACAACAGAGTTGAGGGGAGACCGGGCACAGGAGGGGGGCCCAGGTGTTATGGTTATGGCCTGCTGCTGGTGCATGATTGGGGGTGCAATCTGCTGTTGCTGTGGCTCCTGTATGACTTCTGACACCTGCTGCTGCTGATCCACAGAGGCGATGGCAAGCAGTGCGTGGGTAGTGGTAGGTGCTTGCTTCGTACCTGTGCCTCCTCTTTCAGGGAGGGGAACACTACTAACAGCACTAAATACAGTGCTGAGACTGATATGTTGGATGCCACCCCACATATGTGGCCCCACAAGCTGTCTTCTGCATGCCCCAGAGGAATCAAAACTACCTCTCTCCATTTTACACACACAAAAAAAAATCACTATTAAGATCAACTACTGATACAAAAATAAAAAGAAGTAAACTAAGGAATCAGGACGTGGAATAAGGAATCAAAATCGAGAGGGGCACAACTAAAAGTAACAAATAGGCAACTAAACTACCAAAAAAGCTCAAAATCTGAGGGAATATTCAAGATTTAACTCTCTCTCTCTCTCTCGCTCTCTCTGCTACAGACAAAAGCTCCTTCACCAAGTCTAGGCAAGGCAAAAGTGAAACTATTTTACTGTCTTTCCTGGCTTCAGCATGTGACCTGCAGACTGTGAGTCTGTGACTCGTCATCTGTGGGCTGTTTCATTATCACTCATTTTGCCTTTGTGTAAAAATAAGGCAAAGTCAATGTGACGTTGATCACTATGATGAGGACTTCACATAGCCATAAATGAATGCAAAGTGGCCACTTCGCCTGCACTTCACTAAGGCATTGAAACTTTGCTGCATCTCTAAGTCATAACCCATGCATATGTTATCTTGTTGAGAGCCTAACCTTACTAATCCGCTGTTGATTACTCTCTCTTTAATAGCTAAGCAACAAACTATTTCTCAAATGGCAAAAACTCATTTGCCACTATCTTGTTTTCTCACATCTGTGTTGTTAATACTATTTTCTTATGTGATCAAAAAAATTGTATTTTCCAAAAATATAACATTTCTATATTTCCCAATGTCTTTTTATGGGTGTTCTGTTTTTTGCCTAGTATAGACCTGCCTAATATCTAACATAAATCTGTTTTCCTCCTTTGCCAGTCAAAGCAACATTGCTTCCATTAACCTCTTATCCCCCAAACCAAAGCAACCAAACCTGCCTACAGATGCAAAACTCTCAACTAGTTTCAGTACACATTTAATACTGTAAGACACCCATGTTTTTCAACTATAAAACACTGAATTTGCTTCAGGCCAACAAATCCTCCCCTGTCACCTTCTGCCCCACCAAGCTGCAAGAGAAAAATTAAAACTTGTCCATTCTAAATTCCTTGACTTCCATTCACCCTCCAGCTTCCTCTCTCTCTTCCAGTCTGTCTTTCAGAAGCACCATTCCACCCTCTCCTCTCTGCTGCATATTATTGATTCTGTCTTCTCCAGTATGGATCAGGGGCACATTATAGCTGCAATATTGATCAATCTGGTTAAATACTTTGACTCTATGTCCTATCCATTCCTTCTGGACAAGCTGAGCTCTACTGGCCTCTCAGTTCCTGCTGTTGCTTAGTTCCATTGCCTCCTCATGGGTTGACAGTAATCAGTACAGGTAGGAGACATCCTGTCACCTCTCTTTCCACTCCAGGCTGGGGTCCCACAAGGCTCCATCCTGGGTCCCATTCTTTTCTCCATTTTCCTAAATGACCCACCTCTCTCTGCCAACTCACATATCCACATGCATGCATATGACTCAGTCACCTTTACCTCTGGTCAAACAATCATAGCTGTGGAAGATTTGCTTCAGCGGAACTTCAACAACATTCTGCACTGGTTCTAAACCAACCAGCTCAGAGTCAACACCAGAGAAAACAGTGCCCATGACCTTTGGAACCAGCAGGAATTGGTCAAACTCACTGCCTCCTCTGCTTTCACCACTCTGGATGGCATGCCTCTGAAAGCAGTTCAGTCCTTCAAATACCTTGGAGTGTTGCTAGACAGCAAGCTTAACTTCCAGCCCACATTGATGTCATCCATGCAAAACTCAGTCTCAAGCCTGATGCCCTGTACCACAGCATAGACTGCTTATCTCCACATGTCCAGAAGGAGCTTGATATCAAAATGGTGCTCCCTGTTTTTGGCTATGCAGATGTGGTCTATGGCACTGACACTGTCCCTTCCACTTCCCTCTCCAGCCTGAACACCCTCTACAACTCCTTCTACCACTTTGCTACAAACTCTTTCATTTGTACCTACCACTACTCCCTATATTCATCCCTTTCCATCCTCCCTCTGTCCACACATCACTAGGTTCACTGTACCTCCTTCATATCTAAATATGAGTTTGGGTCACTTCCTCTTACCTCTCCTCTTCCAACTCCCCCTGCTTCCTGTTCCCTCCATTCAAGGGACCATCACATTTCTTCCACCCCTCACCCCCGCTCCTCTACTAGGCAGTCTGTCTTCTCCTAGTGACTTCCCTCACTTTGGAACCAACTCCCATCCTCCCTTGACCCTATGTGTTCCTGTTGCCCTTCCTCCTCACCTCCCCAACTGATCCTTGACCATCCTGTTAAGGTAGCCAGCTGGGTCCCTGCTCCTGCCCTTGGTTTCACTTCCTCACTACCTCCATTTTCTTCTCCCATTATGAGGTCAGGCAATACTCGCCCTTCAGGTCATTCACCTGTTTTCAATATTGTTCTTGTTCACCATGTATTGCTGTTACCACACCATTTGCACTTGTTGATATTTCTTATTAAACTGTAACTGACTCTCTGTACATACAATTAATTGTTTTATTTGTTCCAGTTTGTACAAACTTTTATTGAACTTTGTTTAGACTTATTTTTATTATGTATTCTGCTGCTGTTCTCACACTGTTCCCTTCCACCAGGTCATACCTGAAAATGAGCCTTGACTCAGTGTGCCTCTCCCGATTACCAACTTTCAGATAAATAAAATAATTTAATTTAAGGCTCATCAGCTGAAAAGAATCCGGTACCCAACTCCAGCCAGCATAATTTTATCACAATCATAAAACATTACTTTCCCTTTAACTAAATCACTAAAAGAGTTGTGCGATAATATTTTTAAAGACCATATTGTGTTCCTTGTCTACTTTCAAAAATTTTTAAGGTTTCTTGCACTGAAAAGAACAGACAACTACTGGGATCTTCCGGTAGCCTGTGACATGGGTGTCAGGGATTGGGCGCCTACAATAATGGCGACCCAATCCCTGGCGCATGTCATCGGGGCTAGGGTAGGGTAGGGCAGCTGGATTGGGGGGATGGTGAATATAGTGACAGGATGCCGCTATACATACGTGTTGGGGGGAGTGAGCATGCCCAGTGAGGGGCAGGAGGGATTGTGAGGGGTGGTGCCGTGGTGGGTTGGTGAGCTGGCCCCATGGCATGGTGGGTGGATAGGCGGCATTAGTGGGCATGGTGCTGGGTTCAAGCCTGGGCGCTGGTGCATTTTTGTTGCTCCCGGCCAGAGTTTTTTTTTAAATGGTTTCACCCCGGCATGCACAGCCCTGGGTTGAGAATCCTTAAGTGGGGGGGTGCTGGGTGCAAAGCCACCAGCGGGGGTGTGTTAGGGACACAGCCTTCCACATAAACTATTAAAAAAGCAAGTCCCCAGTGCAATTTTGCTGTGTGCCGGGGAGTCAGAGTGCTAAAGTTAACTTTTGGCACTCTGACTCTGTGATAACGGCGATCACCTTTAGGCTTTCGCCATTATCACATAAACCCGATCTTGCTACTGCTTATAGACAGACAAGTACAAGCTCTTAATCTAACCATTTTTTTAACTTTAAAAAAGCCCATAAACCACACATCAATGTTTATTTTTAATTTGATACTTTATTCAATATAGTGCTCTACTGTAAATCAAGCTACACAATAATTTATTTTCCCCTTATAACAAAAATATTTCTTGAACTAAAAAAGCATTTGCTAAAAGTGACCTTTTCAGTGCCTGCCTTACATTAGAGAAGTGCATGTGTGTGTGTGTGTGTGTGTGTGTGTGTGTGTCGGGTATGCCATTTGCACAGTGAATGCACAACAATGAAATCCCTCACAGTGACAATCTCGACAGGTTACGAGATTGTCTGTGTGAGGACCTGGAAGTAAAATTTACCCTTGCAGTCTTTGGCCCCCTCCCTTTGAAACAATTCTGACTCGGAGTTAGATATTTTAAGAAGTGGGGTGTGGGGGGCACAGACCCCCTCATGGGGTGTTTGGGGATGCAGCTTCTCGATAGAAAACACACAATATGCCTGTCGACATTGGGGGATCTTGCCATGCCAAACTTAGGCAATACTGTTGCCATTTTGGCATGGTAGAACAGTGTGTTGGAGGGGGTGGCAATAAGCATACATTGCATTTTACTAATAACACAGCACACAATCTATAACATAGGACAAACAAAAAAGTACATGAGTTACACAAAATCAATTATAATTAAGTGGTAATAATTAAACATGCAATAGTATGACTGGAAACATGCAATTTATTTCCGTTTGTGAGGGGGCAGCATTTCTAGAACTTAATTGTATCTTTGTCACTCATGAGTTATGGCCACAGCCCCATTCATAGAAATAAATTGTTTATTTTCAGTCAGGCCATTCCATATCCCATTCATGAAACGTTGACATGGTACAGTAGCATTACTATAGTTAGGGTTAAGTAGGTGCTTCTATAGTATGTTAATCCCTGATTTTGGCCATTCAAGGTTCAGCCATCCTTGAACCAAGAAACTTTAAAAACTGGCATGCTGGAATGCTTACTCTGTGGGATTTGATATTATAGCCTTGCTGTTCTGGTGAATTTAGATTCTGCCCTTGCTGAGTGTGAGGATGGGAAAAATATGGGAAAATATCCACTGTCAAATTTGTTTTTGTGCTTATCTGTTGATAACAAGCATTTGTCATTGCTGAGTATTTGCTTGCATGCTGTTGTACTGGGTCCTGCTTTTGCACCTATAGTTATGTAAGATAGACCAGACGAGATGCAATACATTATTTGCAATAGGGTCCTGATTATAGGCAGTTTTATACTGCATTTACCCAGGACAGTACAGGTGGGCCGCTATATCTCATTTTAAGTGGGGGGTTCAGCTTTTATCATGTATTTTCCCAGGACAGATCATCTTAGATGCAACAACTCATTTCCAGTGGGGGTTCTACTGTAGGCTTCTGTTTTCACACAGTTTTGCAATATATTTACCCAGGATAACCCAGCTGAGATGCAATATCTCATTTTCAATGGTGTCCTGCTTGGACACATTTTCATACTGTATTTGTCCAGAACAGCACAGCTCAGATGCCATCCTGTTTTCTGTAGGATCCCGCTTTTTCCAGTTTTACACCATATTTACCCAGGATGGCACAGCCAAGATGCAAAATCCTGTTTTCAATGCACCCTGCTTTTACCCATTTTATAATGTATTTACACAGGATAGCCTAGCTGAAATTCAAGTTAAATTTTCTGAGGGGTCCAGCTTTTATAATGTGCTTTTCCTAGAATACAGCAGCATGGGCATACAGTTCAGCAGGGGCTCTGCTATGCTGGGGTCCTGCATTTACCCATTTTACTATATATTTACCCAGTATAGACCAGACGAGATGCAGTATCTCATTTTCAGTGGTGTCCTACCTTTACACATTTTTACATTGTATTTACTCAGGACAGACCAGCTGACAAGCAATATGTTATTTTCAGGGGGCTATCACATTTTTACCCCAAATTTCCAGTAGACTTTTTATGACCTGATGTTATGATCAAGACAGGTGGAATTTTTTAAATCCCATCAAAAAGGTGATTTTGCAGTGCGACTGCGAAAACATGCTTCAGTGAGGATTTGAAAAATGATGCCTGTCACGGTCATAATTAGAGGGTAACTTACAAGAGATATATTGAACATTAGGCCAAAATCTGCAAAAATAAAGTTATGAATAAATGATTGAACAATTCAAAGTTTCTTTTATAACTTTTTTTTTCACATTTTAACCCAAAATTTTCAACATAGTCCTTTATGACCTCATGTTATGATCAAGATAGCTGGATTTTTTAAACCATATCTAAAAGGTGGTTTCACAGAGGGACTGCAAAAACATTTTTCAAATATGATTTGAAAAATGACATCTGTCATGTTCATCAGGTGGGGTAATAAAAGGGCTATCTGTACATCTGGGGCCAAAATTTGCAAAAATCACAAAGTTATGAGGAAATGTTCAAAAAATACAACTTTTGCTCATAACTCTGTTGTTTTTTAACATTTTGAGCCAACATTTTCAATATTTCTTTTTATGACCCTACCTTGCAATCACAGCAGGTAGAATTTTTTTGAATCTTGTTCAAAATGTGAAATTGCAGAGCTAATGCAAAAACACATTTAGGAGGACATTTGAAAATTGACACCTGTCATATTCAGGAGTTGGGGTAACAAGAGGGCTATGTTGAAAATTGGGGGCCAAAATCCACACCCATCAGAATGAGTAAACATTAAAAATAAAAATTCAACATTTCTTCATAACTTCATTGTTTTACTACATTTTGCTCCAAATTTTCAACAGTCTTTTTATGACCCCTCCTTCCAAACATGGCAAGCGTCATTTACTTAAATTCTGGCTGAAATGTAATTTTGTACCACAAGTAGGAAAACACATTTTGGCCAAGATTTGAAAAACAACACCAGTCATGTGAGATGCTGTAAAAAAATGATGATGTTGAAAATTTGTGGTCAAAATATTGAAAATGACCAATGATAGGAAAGTGTGTTGAAAAATGTCAACATAACTTCATAAATGTCTGCTTTATAATATTATGACCCCACAAATTTTCAACATAGTCTTCTTATGATCCTACCTCATGAAGGCGGTAGGTGATCATTTTCAAATCCTGCTTGAAAGGTGATTTCATAGAGCAATTGCAAAATCACCTTTCATTTCAGATTTGAAAAAAAAAAGATCTATCTTGTTCATGGGGTGGGGTCCCAAAAAGGCTATGTTGAAAATTTTGGGGACAATATACTGAAAAATGACCAAGTTATGAGTACAAGTTCAAAACACATTGAAATACATTGACACACTTACCTGATTTTGTCAGTTCCTGGTTAGACTCTGAAAAGTGAAGATGTATCTCCAGTCCAGAAAGGATGATGGAATTGGACCCCTGTAGGTAGGTAAGTAAGGGGGGTGGAGGGTGGTGAGTCCTAAGTGGGAGAGGTATGAGGTGGGTTGAGGATAACGGTGGCAGCAGTGGCAACAGATAGTGATAGACCATTTTCTTTTTACAGGGTTTTAAAAAAGTAAAAAAAGCAGAAGGATGGTTTTCTTTATTTCAGATACTGACAATGAGGATTGGTCATATGAGTGTCAGTTTTATCTTTAAGGGGCAAGGGTAGTGATGGGGATGTGGGAGGGATACTTGGCAGAGGGTGGGATATTGAAACGTGGCACAGGAAGCAATCTGGAGATGGGGATACTTGTCAGAGGGTAGGATACTGAAATGGACCACTGGAAGCAATGGAGAGGTAGAAGGGATACTTGTCAGAAGGTCAGATTGTTTTTACACTGGGGAGGAAGGCAGCCGCAGGCTGATCTCGATGCCACTCAGCTGGCAGCTGTGTGGCATTATGCAGATGAAAGGATAGAGTCTCTCTGGATTGGAGTGGCTCCTTCCTTTCAACTGCAAGAAGTTCCCACCCAATTAGCCAGGGAACAGTGCCATGATGGGCCAAGCTGATCATTGGGCGGTCACTGTTAAGCCCACTGCAGCCTGAGCTGCACTGAACCCAACACGGACGCACCTTTAAAATACCATTCTTGTAACAAGATGTTAGCTTGCACATGTGCAGCAAGAAAGCATAAAAAAAAATTGCAAGACTTCACCTCTTCAGCTGCTTAGTTGACCACTCTTATAGATGTCTTGGCAAACACCAGAATAGACAATGAGACTGTGTTTTAAAACAGCATTTAACTAAACCTTTTTTGACTTCTGCATCTAGTATAGAATCCAGTTATGAAGCACCCCATGACAGCCATCTTGAGGAAAACATTTTTTCCTGTTTTAATGTACTTCACTGGTTGCCTATTAGACAATATGTCAAGGTTACTTTAAGATGATGTAGATAGTATATAAGGCCTTAAACTGACTGAGATTTATTTACATCTCTGACCTGGTGTGATTTATCCTTTCCAGCCCCGACATACTGTATATTCAAATAAGGAGCCACTTGTTTACTTTCCAGATCAGCAACATACAAGGGTAGATTTGTTTTTCTGTGGCAGTTCCAATGCTTTGGGATCACACACTATTACATGTACAATAAGGCTTACTCTGTCTCAGGATACTTTTAAAATAACCTTCAAATGTATCTCTTGCAGAAGGCATTTAAAAGTTAAATGTGTTGCATAACACATAGAGAACGGTTCAGTTTTAACATCCGGCATTGTAATGTGTGTTGTTTTATTGCACTGTAAGGTGTCCTGAGTGACAGTGTCATAAAGGCACTGAATAAACAAAAATCATCTATCCATCTAAATCTTTGATTTTCTGCTCATTAAAAAATGTGGCCACACACTTTAAATCCTGCACCAAATGCCCTTTAACCTGGCATGTGGCCATATGTTTAAATGTACTGGAAATTAGTTTTCTTTGGAATTAGAAATTAAATGTGTGCAGCTTGAAGAACAAATATTCATATGCCCAACTGTGAATCATTAGAAGGTTGTATCACATCACTGCTGCTTTACATGAGCACAGTTGGCTTGCTGGACAAGGGACTGAAATGTTGGCACTATAATTAAACATACATGTAATAAAACACATTATAAAATGGCATGGATAAATCCTGGAAGCTGACTGGCTGAAGCAGACTTTGCCCCGTGATGATATCTCACAATATCATCATGGTCCAAAACTGATTACCAAGATCAGCCATTTACTAACACTTTAGGGCCATTTTATATATAAGATAAAGTATGGGGTGCTGTGTGTTATGAGAATTTACACACTCCTGAGTTGTTGGATAGCACATAAACCCCGAGGGCGAAGCCCGAGGGGTTTATTAGCTATCAAACAACAAAGGAGTAAATTCAAGTAAAACACACTGCACTCCATATTTTGTTATTTATAATTGAAGGGTGACGTTTTTTTCTTTTAGAGGTTTAGTTTAAACTGGGTCCCCAATTGGCAGCACCGAAGAGCTGCATCTCGCCCGTATGGCTGTCGGCCATGTAAGGCCCTCAGGCTGTCCCTCGCATCGCCAACTTCCATTTTATTTCCTCCCACTGCGAGAATACCTCCCGCCTCCTGACCCGCTGAAGAAGCAGCCTGAGGTTTTTGTGGTCAGTAATGCGTGAAGAGAAACGGAGCGTTTTAAGCTCGAGCTGTGTTTGTTCAGTGTCTTGAGCACATTCATGTATGGGAAGAGGCGGCGTAAATGCCGTAACACCTACTCCAGGTGTTACGGTGATACTAATACCCTGAATTTTTACATTGAAAAAACAGAAGCCATTAATTATAATCGCAATAATACACTCCAGGGTGTGGTATATCATGGGATGTCATCACTTCTCAGATGCATGAGACACTCAGCCTCCGGCCTCGTGCCTCACAATGCACCTGAGGCGTGACGATATCTCATGATATACCACACCCTGTCATGTATTATTGCTTAATTGCAAGCCATTAACTGAATTCCAGGACATGACAGGCTAAGAGAGGAGAAGCAATAAACTCCAGTGGATAAGGTACAAGTCTGCAATCCTGGATCCCTGCCTTCAAATCCCACTCAGTCACTAGAAGACTGCGATTTTAATGATTACCAATAGTGCTTAGCTCAGAGGCAACCACAAAATGCAGCACTAGGAGCCTTAGCTCTTATGGTATCCGGAGGGCTAATGTTCACATTTTTGCACCCAAGATTTGGGGAAGGGAAGGGATTGTATTTGGGCTCCATAGATTGGCTACCCAATCCCTATCACCTCCCAGAGTTTTGTTCTACATCCTTACGCAGATGTCTTTTGACATCCCAGCTGGGAAAGCATTAGAGAGTGGCTACAGAAGTCAATCTGAGTATTTTTTATATTTTTGAGGGCTGCTTGTTAAAAATTTAAACCACCTCTCAAATAACAAAGTTCTTGTTAATTAAGCATTTGCTTTGGTTTTTAACAAACAGCCCTGTAAAATGTAAACCAAAATCTGAAAACTGCCCCCATATGCCTTTATGGTGCATGCACTGGCAACTGAAACATCACAAGACATCTGGGCATGGGGGAAGAGCCTGCACCAAGGAAGTAGAAAGGATCAGACAGCTGTCTCTACTGAGACACAAAACAATCCCATATATTCAAAAACTCTTGGCAGAAAAAGTATTGGCTTCAGGATAACTTAAGAGGTAAAGTTCTTTCTGCTACATTTTCATTTATAGAGAACATGGTACTCTTTAAAGTGACTTGATGGACCCCCTTAGGTCTTATAATGTCTATAGATTAAAAAAAGTCATGACTGGCCACATTCTGTAGACTGATTATGTAGCTGGTACAGTAGTTTGATTTTTATTCCTATTTTAAGTGAAAAACAGACTGCCCACAGTGCTGGTGTTACCTCATAAAAACGTGTTTGTTTACAGTCCTTGATCTACCCCCACTGCATCATTCCTGGATCTGGGAATACCACCAACATAGTCTGGTGACTCATAATGTAGTGAGAGGAGAGATCATTGTATAATGAGTGGCTGCACTATTTAGGGGTGTTCCTAATATTTAAGAAGTATGCAATAAGAGCAGATCAAGGACTTGAAACAAAACAAGGTTGGGTATACTTACCCCATTAGCATGCATTTTAGGTCAACTAAGAAAGGAAGTCGATAAAACAGCTAGCAACGTTAATGAATTTTAGAGAAGGTAAGTACACATAAAAAGTGGGGTTTCAACTAGAAATAATATGATGTGAAGAGTTGACAGTATCCTTTTAAGGAATTCCATTATCCTTCATGTGCTTTAGTTCACCAGTAAAACTAGCCATACACAGTACCTCAGTGAAAATGAGATGCTTCATCTTAGTAGAGCTATCTTGCAAAGAGATGGGACACCTTGTTCAGGAAGCCTCTGAGCCGCTCAAAGCAAGTTTGTTTATATGTTTTGAAAAAAGTTGAGCTACTGACATTCTGATATACTGATTGCCAGCAAATTAGGCCTTACGGTCTATCAAGTCTGCTTGAACCTCAGATCCCTAGTTGGGTACCAAGGCCTTCCCCCTCTTGTGTTCCAGAAACCCCTATCATCCATCCCAGCCCCCCTGGGCCAGGCCATCCCCTGATTTTTCCCCTTTCTGTATCTGTCCTAACCCCTCTTGAAGTCCTCCACTGTAGAAGTCTGAACCAGCTCACCAGGCAGCGTATTCCAAGGTTCCACCACCCTCTCAGTGTAAAGCTTCCTCCTCTTTTCCCCCCTCATCCTTCCACCTTCCAACTTCAAACCATGCCCTCTACTGATACCTCCCTCCTTTAGTCTAAAGATCCCCTCGTGTTTACCTTATTTATTCCATTGAGGTACTTGAAGACCTCAATAATGTCCCCCCTGTCTCTCCTCCAATGAAAACAGGCTGCGCTTCTCAAGTCTCTCCTCGTATGTCAAATCCCCTAGTCCTCGTATCATCTTGGTAGCCCTAATCTGAACCCTCTCCAGGAGCTGTATGTCCCTCTTCAAGTGCAGTATCCCGTACTGCACACAGTGCTCAAGGTGTGGTCTAACCAGACCATCGTACAGCGGCAGAATCACTTCCCTGCTCATTGATGTGATCCCCCTTGTGATGCATTTCAACATCCTGTCTGCTTTGACAGCTGCTTTCCTGCACTGCTCAGAGTTATTCATACTTGCATCACTATGACCCCTAGGTCTTTTCCCCTGCTGAGACCTCCAGCATCTCCCCTCCCAAGGTGTACTCATGTTTGAGGTTCCCCCACCCAAGATGTAACACCTTGCACTTGGAGGAATTGAAATTTAATTTCCAGGTGTGAGCCCACCTAACCAGGGTCCCCAGGTTGCCTTGCAGGGCCAACCTCCCTTCTTCCCCCTCAACTACTGCTCCCAACTTGGAGTTGTCAGTGAAGAGACTCATTTTACATCCTGTTCCCTCCCTGATATCAGATATGTATGCATTAAACAGGATTGGCCCCAGGACGAGCTTTGTGGTACCCCACTACTGAGCCCTCTAGGGTTCAAGAGTTCCCCACCGACCATTACTCTCTGAGTGCATCCAGTCAGCCAGTTTCCTATCCATCTGACCATCAATGGCCCACACCCAACCCCATCAGTTTCTCCACCAAGCCATCGAGGGGGGCCAAGTTAAATGCTTGCTGAGGTCTAAGAATAGTACATCCACAGGCTTTCCCCATCCAGTTCCGATGTTACCTATTCGTAGAACTCCATAAGGTTAGTTTGATATGATCTGCCTGACACAAACCCATGTTGCCAACTATCCAGACCTCCCACCTCCTCCAAGAACACCCCCAAGCGTTCCTTCAGTATACACTCCAATAATTTACCCACCACCGATGTCAAACTGATGGGTCTATAGTTACCTGGCACTTGGTTTGACCCCACTTTATGGATTGGCACTACATGTGACTCTGCAATCCCTAGGTACCCTCCCTGTCTCAAGCGACCTGTTGAAGAGCTCCACCAGAGGGTGCAGCCAGTACATCCACCAATTCCCATAGTACTCTCGGATGAATGCCATCCGGCCCAGGAGGTTTATCCTTCTTTAGGGCCTTAAGGACTTGTCATACCCATTCAGTGGGGAAAGTATAATCCGCCCCCCCCACCTTACTGGCCATTTTATCCTTATCCTGATGTGAAACCCTTGGGGTACCTCTCCCTTCCTCCTGTTCCATTCCTGTTGCTCCCCCGATCCCACACACTACCCCTTCTAGCCCCATCATGTCCTGCTTTATAAATATCCGATCCCCCTCCCTAGTGAACACAGAGGCAAAGTAATCATTTAATACCTCTGCCTGGTACCTCACCTCTTCCACCCACCCTCCTTCTGTTCTCAATCTGCTGAGCTGGCCCATGGTTTTTCTTTGCTCCCCAATGTACCTGAAGAACCCCTTTTTCCCTCCCCATATCCCCTGTTCCAGCCACTGCTCTTTGCCCCCCTCACCATCCGGGTGACTTTTCTAGATGCAAGACGGTATGTTTCCATTTCCCTTTCCCCTCTCGTTGTTTTGCATTTCTTGCAGGCAGCCTTCTTTTCCCTGACCACTTTCTGAACCTCACTGGACCATCAGCATGGTTTATGTGACCTTGCTCCCTTATGCTTCACCTTAGCACAGGTCCTGACTGCATCATGAAGTCCCTGTTTAATAGCCTCCCATCTCTTTTCCACATCTGCCTTTGATGTAATCCCCTTCAAGTGATCCTTGAGAATGTTTCCCATGCCCATAAAATCTGCCCTCCTGAAATCCACAAACGGTGTTCTAGAGCTTCCCCCCTCCCCCCATGTCTAGTTGAAACCAGACTGTATCATGGTCTCTCCCTGCCAAGGGATCCTCTACAACCAGGTCCCTTACCAGATCCCCATCCACCAGAACCATATTCAGGACATGCCCATCTCTTGTGGGCTCCATCACATGCTGAGTTAAGAACACATCCTGAAAGCTGTCCAGCAGCCTCTGCTCCTTGGCCACCTTAGAGGACATGGTTCCCCAATTTGTACCTGGCATATTAAGGTCCCCCATCAACACCACTCCCTTCCCTTTTGGTTCGCACTGGGCAATAATGTTGTCCAGCAAACCATCATCCAGAACATCCCCATCCCAGGGGAACTATATACTACTCCCAGCTTGACCTTACCTCCTGCAGGGGTTCGCAAGGTGACCCATAAGGCCTCCATGCTTCCCTCTGCCTCTTCTACCCTAGCAATTTATATGCCATCTCTAATGAACATAGCCACTCCACCCCCTCTGCCCTCTTTTCTATCTTTCCTAAGCATAGTGTACCCCCTCACATTTAGGTCCCAATCATGGTTTGTGTTGGCCCACGTTTCCGTGATTGCCACCACATCCACCCCAAACAGCATGGCCTGGAACTCTGGCAACTTGTTTCCCAAGCTCCTGGCATTAACTAACACCATCCCCTACCCTTGTCCCTGATACCCTTTGTTGAACCCTTCCCGATTATCATATACTTCCATCCTCTCTCTGTCCCTCCTGAATCATCCTCCTTCACTCTGTTTCCCCCTCTCCACTTGGGTTTGAAGACTAATCCCCTCATCTAGAGGTGAGGACTTCTGGTGAGCCCTTTCCTTATCCCCCCTCACAAGTTTAAACCCCGCCTTTCCTGAATATAGTCTGCCACCCCCTGTTTGAGACTTCCTTCCCTATCGAGGTTAGATGAAGCCTGTCCTTGGCATATAGTCCCTCATCCTCCCAAACTCCCCCCCCAGTTCCCTAACACCCGACCCCCTTTCTACACCCCACTTCCTGAGCCAGTCATTAACCTCTATGATCTTCATTTTGTTCTCCACAGAGGCCTTTGGTACTGGCAATATTTCCGAAAAGTAAATGTTGCATCCATTATCCTGACAGACTCTGGCAAGTTCTCGGAACCTTGCTTGGATTTCAAAAACGCTATTTCCCTCTATATCGTTAGTCCCCAAATGCACCAGGAAATCCAGTTTCCCTCCACAATTCCTAACCAGTTCATACACCATGAACTTTGCCCTGTGCACCGTCAGCCCAGAGATACTCACTACCTTAACCTGACTATGGCATCCCCCCGGCAATCCCAATGAATACCCCTAATCATTGAGTCTCCCAGTAACAGAACCTTAACACCCCCATCGTCATTATGGTTACTTCCATTTTGAGCTCTCAACCCTCCCCCCTTATCCGTGATCTCATTTCCATGGGAGTCTTCCTGCCTTCTTATGAGAGACCCACTTGTCACCCTCTCCTTCCCGCCTCCCTTATTATGCACACTTACCTCGAACCCCCCCGAATGGGTTTCTCCTTTAATCCTCTCTTATCTGAGCCATTAATCCTGGCCCTGATCATTTCCCTGTCCCCCACCCGTATCCTCCCCTTGTAATAGTGCCCCTACTTCAGTGGCCCCTGTGGGTTCCTTCACGAGCCCCATTCTTGAGTACTGTCCCTTCTCCTGAAGGGGTCCCTCCCTCACCTCATTTTCCATATTGTCTCCAGTTGTGCTTTCCTCTCCCATGCCTGCCTTATGTTGCATCTCCCCCATCTGCTTAACATTTAAGTTTCCTCTTCTCCCTCTGGAACTATTTCTATCCTTTCCATTCCTGGTCCATGATGCCCTCTGGGTATCTGACTCCCTCCTCCCGGCCTCTGTATCAATTCCCTCATTTCCACCAACCCCTTCCTCCCCTTTTAGGTTGCTTAGTAGCTCAAATTTATTTTAACACTCTATGCTAGCCTCCATCAAGTGACCTGTGTTTCCTCCAACTGCCCTTCTAAGCTGCTCCATTTCCTCCCCTCCTACCCTGTCCTTCTTTGGAGCTCCCTTCCCACTGTCTGCTCTTCTAGGCTTCCCCATATCAGCCCCTCTTGACCCGACCCCCTCCACTCTCTTTTTAATTGGAACATTTACCCCATAAGTTTTCTCCATGGCTTCAACATCCTTATCTAAAGGTCCACTTTCCCTAATATCCCCCCTCCTGCTTGCTAAAATGTAGCCTCCTCTAATTGCTGAGTGTTGCCCTAGCCTCACCTCTACCCCACCTGTCTGCCGCCCATAACCACACCCCTTATCCTTTGATGCACCCCCCAACTCCTCCAGCTTTCTCCTTAACCAATATACTTCACTCCTGATCAGAACAGGCCTATAGAGTGGACAGCCTCCCTCTCTAAAGGCCCAGTTGAGAATTATTGCCACCCCACAGCCTGTGCAGCCTACAACCCTTCCGAAGATGTCTGTCATGGAGGATTGAGGCCACCCTGTTTTTCCCTATCTAGTCAAAATGGGACCATCCACCTTTTCTTGGTCCCTTTCCCCTGGAATACTAACCCTCCCCCCATCCAAGTGTCCGTAGTGGGGTGTACTAGATCAGTCCTATTCACTTCTAACAAATTTAGTGCCCCCCCATTCAATAATCAGATGCAGATGACTTCAGACATAGGAAAGCAGCCCTGCTCTAAATAGACACTTAACCTCTAACTGATCATACAGAATAGATAATGCTAACATTGAAGTAGATAACAGCTCAGCTAGATTTCATTAGTTTATCATACCATGTGATCATCACCAATCGTCACCTTTATAACCCTACTAGGACACACCTCCTCAGCCCGTTTAATAGAGGTTGGGGCCAAGGAGGGTTGGCAGGACAAATAAGCTCCTCTACAGTTCAGTCTAAAGTCCAGAAGTGGCTGGGCCTGCCCTTATATGCCCAGCCGCAAAAAAGTAAATTTGAAATTCATACCTGGCCTTTCTTATAGGCCCCCTGGCACTGATGCTTCTGCTCCTCCTGGTTGCCGATTGCAACTGTGAAATACAAGTCCTTCTCCCTCGCCGATGCAGTCACCTACCTGGCTCAACTGCTGAGCCAGTCCTCCCACGGTCGAATGTGGCCGAAATTAGCAGCTTCACTGCTCCCCTCAGCAACTCCTGACATGGTCGCTAGCTCCATGGACCAGTATAGTTCAGTCTCAAGTCCAGAAGCAGCTGGGTCTGCCCTTATATGCCCAACCACAAGAAAGGAAATTTGAAATTCGCACCTGGCCTTTCTGATAGGCCCCCGGCTTTGACGCTTCTGCTCCTCCTGGTGGACGATTGTGACCATGAAATACAAGTCCCTTCTCCCCTGCCGATACGGTCACCTACCTGGCCCAACTGCTGATGCAGTCCTTCCACTGCTAAATGTGGCCAAAATTAACAGCTTCCCCGCTTCCCTTAGCAACTGCCGATGCGGCCACTAGCGCCACAGACCACTACAGTTCAGTCTTCTGGACTAAACCAAAATTAGCTTGGGTGGTTTGATTTAAAAACTGAGCTAAATCCATCAAAATCTGTGATAAGAAAGTCCTTAAATACAAGCACTAGCTTTTTCTAGTCCTGAATGGCCACCAAAAAGAAGTCCAGGGTCACATCCTCTACCCCACATCACAAATTTGCACCTGCCAGGACCCACCTGGCTTGTACAACAGTAACCCTGGCTAGTGCTATAATCAACTGATGGTAGTCTACCCAATTTATCTTCCAGCAAAGAGAGGTCCACACGCTCTGTACTATATAGTGTCTTACTTAATAAGGGAAAAATCGAGGTGAGAGGAAAGCTATAGCCTAACCTTGGAGCTAAAGGCAAGCTCCATACTACATCATTAGCAGGGTTTGTTTAAAAAGGAAAAAAAACTAAAGTCAGTTTGGATACATGAACCATTTCCAATCTTTTTGATCTCTGTTTGGAATTGAAAAAAATCCTCAATCAGGAACAGTTCTCCCACATCTAACCTGTGGTAAAAAATTTGTAATCCCACAAAAAGAAGGCATAATTGTTTAACCAGGAAAGGCATACTAAACCAGAGCTTATTTCCAGGTGCAACCTGGGAGCACTAGGAAGTTAAATGACTTGTTTAGAGTCATATACTATGCAAATAGAAGCTGTGGGATTCAAACCCACATTTGGTCTGCAGAATATCATCAGATTTACAGTTTAGAGCCTTAGACCACTGCACTATACTGTCTCTAGGCAAGGATAATGGGATAGGCTATTAGTATAACTTCTGCCTGTCATTTGACAGACAGTAAGTCCATAGTTCAGAAAAGTCTGTCAAACAGCATGTGGTTTAATTTATTTAAATTTTGGTAACCGGGAAAGGTACACTGAGTAGGAGCTCATTTCCAGGTGCGACCCGGGGAGGGGGGAGTGGAGAGAATGCAGCAAGAATACAGAGGTTACTACATAGCAATAGGTACAATAAAATACAGGATGTTTTCCAAATATATACAATTAAGTACAAATGTAATGTAGTTAATAGAAACATATAACCAAAACAAGTGTGATGGGAAAAATGGTCACATAATTTGTAAGGCCAGTAACACCTGGTCATATACAGTACCACAAACCAGCATAATGATAGAATAGTACAAGCTGTCTGACCCCCCCACGCCCCACAACACATACATATTATGATGACAAGAAGAAGAAAAAGAAACAGTGAAATGGGAAATGGTAACAAAAGGATAGAATGTGAAAAACTGAAATTCCTGAATGTGCTGTTAGGGTCAGAGTTTCAAATGTTTTGTGTAAATTAATGACTTGGTGTATTGCTACTTTAAAAGGCAATGTGAAGAAAAAAAAATTAACAAAGCCTTTCTCTATTTGTGAGGGACATGATAAACCCTCACAATGTAGTAGATTATGAGAAATTAGCAAGGGCGTTGTGACAAAAATGTGAAATATGTCCTTGCTAAGTGGATAAGCTATTCACCAATGTGAAAACCTTAGCAAGCTAGAATTGTCTTTAATGGTTATTGGAAACATTCTGCAAGCACAAAAGAAACAGACACTGTTTTGACACCCCCTCCCCCATCAGAAAGGCAACCATTGGTTTTCAAAAATAAGTCTTTTGAATGAAACTAGTTAAAGAGCTACTGTCGTATCAAAGAAAACTTTAAAAAACACAATAATTAAGTACAATTCTGCCTGCATTCCATTTATATTTTATATATTTCTCCTCCCCATAATTTATTACTAATGAAATGAGCATGAATATATGTCTGTTGTTCCTTAGAGTTCATTTTGAGTTCATTTGCCTCTATATTTGCCTTTTGATACACAAGGAGGCATGGAAAGGATGAAAAGGGACTTGGCAAGGTTGGAGGAATGGTCAGAAGTATGGCAGCTAGGATTCAATGCAAAGAAGTGCAAATAATGCACCTGGGAAACAAGAACCCAGGGAAGAATACACAAAGGGTGGGGAGGTAGTAACAACAACAAAAAGGAAAGGGACCTGGGGGTAATCATATCAGATGATCTTAAGGTTTGCAAGCAATGTGAGAGGCAGTAGGGAGGGGGGGTATAGTGGTATGCATAGGAGAGGCATCAGCAGCAGAAAACAGGAAGTTGTTATCCCTCTGTACAGACAGTTGGTGAGACCCCATGTGGAGTACTGTGTCCAGTTCTGGAGACCCCATCTCCATAAGGACATAGACAGGATAGAGGTAGTCCAGGAGGGCACCAAAATGGTGCAGGGTCTGCAAGAGAAGCCGTATGAGGAGAGACTAAAGGAGCTTAATATGTATACCCTGAGGAAAGAAGGAGAGGGGACATGATAGAAACTTTTAAGTACCTCAGTGGAATCAACAAATCCGAGAGGCAGCATCTTCCAGAAAAGAGACGTACAAGAACAAGGGACACAATTTAAAGATAGAAGGAGGGCGGTTCAGGGCAATGTGAAGTATTATTTCACAGAGAGGTAGTGGATGCATGGAACAGCCTTCCTGAGGATGTTGTGGGGTCTAAAACTGTGGGAGAATTCAAGAATGCATGGGACAGACATAAAGGCGATTCTTGTGGGGGGTAGGAAGAAATAGGCTGTTGGTTAACTAGGATCTGTGTCCTATCCTGTAGGTAGGGAAATGGGCAGACTAGATGGGCCAAGTGGTCCTTATCTGCCGTCAAAGTCTATGTTTCTATGTTTCTATAGCTTACTCCCTACTTCAAGTCATAATCCTCTGTTGTAACATCACAATCTGTTGCCATGGGAGTAACTGTGAGGTCACAAGCAGTGCTCTATGACTTCAGGTAGGGAGAACGCAGCAGGAATAGATTAACTCTTCGGGAGCAAAGCTCTGGTTTTCATGTAAATTACCTTACTACTAAATAATGTGGAGGAGGAATACAGAACTATTGGGAACTACAAGCTGGACAGTGCCTAAATGTTATGTTTTGTTAAAATTCTCCTGAACGTGTCATCAGCTCTTTAAATGGGCCTGATTCATATGTACTACACTGTTGAAGGGGACAGTAAATTTGTGCTAATTGGCAGCTGTTTGTAAAGTTCTTATTCTCAAAAATGATATGCATTCCCCTAAATTATCTAGATTTAACTGCACCTGAGTTAAAGGTGATTTGAAAAACTATATTCTGGGCATCATTCTGTTACAGTTCTCCTCAGGGAACCAGTAGTTTGGATTTTTTACTGTGTCATGGTTTGTGTACAGAATGCTAATTATGAACTATTGACCAATTAGAAACTTGCTTAGAGGTCTGTGCACAAACTGTGACAGATAAAACTCCAGATCACAGGTTCTACTAGGAGAACAGTGACAGTGCTGCCCATAAAAACAAAACAGTGCAAAATACAGTTTTTCATATCACTTTTTATTCAGGTACACTTATGTAAGTATTTTTATTTAGTTGTTTAACCAGGTATAGCACACTAAGCTAAAAGCTTTTTTACAGAAGCTACCTGGGAGCACAAGGAGGTAAAGTGACTTGGTCAGGGTCACACAGTATGCAAGCAAAAGCTGTGGGATTTAAACCCAGGTCTGGTCTGCTGGATGTCACCAGATTTGTAGTTCAGAGCCTTAGACCACTGTGCTATACTGTCTCCAACTATAGTTTAGTGGAATGCATATAATTTCTAAGACATAATGGAAATGTGAAAGGAAAAGTATGACCTACTGGGACTTGAACCCATGCCGTATCGAACCACTACTCTAACCACTAAGCTATGGGCTGACAAGGTTAGCACTAGGCCTCTGGGCTTTCCCTTGAGGCACATTTATTCCTTTCTATGTGTTGCAAAATCTGCAACTAAGCACGAGTCAGTGAGACAACCAGATAACTTTCTCAGTACAGTAAAGCCACAGTGAGGCAATTTTAAATCATGATGCAAATGTGAAAGGAAACGTGTGACCCACTGGGACTTGAACCCAGGCCTCTGGCATGTTGTACTATTCAAGGAATAAGAACTTTATAAATAGCTGCCAATTAAAAATTATTTCCTGTCCTCTTTAAGATTCTCAGGCTATTTTGTGGGGGCAAGATTTTTCTTAAATGGCATTTCTGTTTCATTCAGTGTTCTAGTAAATTGTTAAGTTCCTGAGATTGGATATATCCCCAAAGGTGTAGACAGGAAGTTGAACTTTGGATGACATCTACAGGCACAACCTGCCCTATCCTTACACAGCATGTAACTTTCAATCACTTGGAACTCTGCCAGACAATTCTCAACTACCTTCAAAATTATGGCTGTTTGAACCCACACACACTTAAGTGTTGGGTTTCTGCTCTAGAAAAAGTAATAGGGTTCTAATCTTCTTTATAGCACAAACACTTTTGTGTATCAGACTGGAGAGAAAGAAGAGAGACAGCTCCAGAGAAGAGAAAAAACATACAAGCTTATGAAAATACAAAAGGCCAGAAGAAGGCCCAAAGGCCTATCAAGTCTGCTCAATGCAGAGGTCATGCTCATATGCTATATGTTGCCCTTCCTCTCCCCATTCACCCTTCTGTTTCCCTTGAATCTGTCTCACTCTCTTTTAAATCCCCAACTGAACTCTGACTTGCTACCCCTTCTGGCAATGCTTTGCACCCTGCCTCACTTTCAGTGAAGAATTGCCTTGTGGCCTTCTTCCTGTACCCCCACATGTTAATTTATAGTGGTGTTTTTGTTCTTAATTCTGCAAAAATGATCCCCTATGTGGGCAATGTTAATGCCTTTAAGATATTTGAAGGTTTCAGTCATATGTCCTTCTCACTTCTCTCCAGCGAGCACATGTTCAGGTTCACCAGCCTGTCTTCATACAGGCTCCTGTTTGTCTCTGAATCATCTTTGTAGCCCTCCTGTGCACCACCTCCATCTGTTATTTTTTGTCTTTCTTAAGGTAAGGGCTCCAGTACTGCATACAGTACTCCTGATGCAGATGCATCATGGACCTGTGTAGGGACAGAACAATCACTTTCCTCTTGGTGGTAAACCCCTTTGATATGCAACCCGGCATCCTGTTCACCTTCCCTGCCACCTTTTTGCATTTTGATGAAGGCTTCAGGTTACTTCTAATTGTTATGCACATGTCCTTCTCATCCTCTGAGTCTGTGACCGTCAGTCCTCAATTCAATACTGGACCCTGAGGTTCTTTCTCAATATGTGCATAACCTTGCACTTGTTAGCACTGAATCCCAGTTGCCAGATTCTGGACCACCTCTTCAACTTTGCTAGATCCTTTCTCAGATCCCTTATGCCCTCCTTGGTGTCCACCTCCCACAGAGCATGGTATTGTCCATAAAAGTCATATCTGCTCTTTGCTGTTTCCAGTGTCATTAGTGAACACATTGAACAGTTCTGGACCAAGCACTGATCCATGTGGAACCCCACAATAACTTCTCTCATCCTAGAGTGCTTCCCCCCAACCACCACCCTTTGCATTCTACCCCTAGCCAGTCTGCCACCTATCTAGTTAGTTTCTCTCCTGTCCCCATGTCTGCCAGTGTTTTGATCAACCTATAGTGGAGGACTGAGTCAAAGGCCTTGCTGAAGTCTAGGTACAGCATAAATTGCACACAAACAGAGCTCCTCAATTGGAGCCATGGTGCAGGCGGTGACAGGATACACACAGGAACACACAACCATGAACCACATTCTGCACTGAGACTATGATCAGTCAGTAATTCACCATGACAACAAGACTGGTATGCTGTGCTTTCATAATTTATTCATTGTAAAAACAGCAAACAGCACAGGAACAACTTAGGCGTAGCTGAAAAGCCCCAATATTTCCCACCTGCTTGCTTTCTCAAGAAGCTTCCTGTTATAGAATGATCACTGAATACGTTGGGAGAATGGGGCAGGAACCCAGTTGCTTTACTGGGCCTTAAAGCTACTGACCTCTATTAAAAAGGTAATCAAAGGAGTTTGTCTCAGTGCTACAAGTGATACAATATTTTGAAGTGGTTAGAGGAAAACTCTATGTTACATTAAATATGATAGTGAAATCTTCGTTGCATGGTAAAATAAGGTATAACTGAGCCATCTTAGAATACTGGCCAGCATTTCATGGCCACAAGGGCTACTTCTTCAGGAACCACAGTGGTCCTGTTTTGAAAAACAAGAAAACAATTTTACTTTCATAATATTTCAGCATGAACCATACTAAATAGAATCACTAGCTGCAAAAGTTCAAAATGTAAATACTTTCTATACAAACATAAAAACATTCTTAAATATTTAATTATTTCATCATCTGATGTATCTGACTAGTTCTCAGGTCCAAGATCCTTAGCTCAGCCCCTAGTTCCACAATTCAAACCATGTGTGCCATTCAGTGAAAAACAAGCTATATGTCAAAAAGAGCAGTGATACTGTGCCTATTGAAATCCAAACTTACAACATGAACTACGTTTTCATGGCTAAACTACCATGCTAAGGTATAAAAAATTAATTACACATAATTCCACAGTATGCCAGACAAACTTATTAGAAACATTTTGCTTGTAGAGTCATCATACCAACCCAGTGGTTACACATCTTAGATTTCCTGAAAGAAGTCATTGCATTATATTTATCTCCATAAAAATTAACAATTCAGTGAACTATAATAAATAACATAATCTCACATCAGCATAAATAAAATAGGAATACCTGTATTATTTTATTGATTAATTGATTGATTGATTGGTTGATTTAAAATTTGGTAACCAGAAAAGGTACACGAAGCTGATGCTCATTTCCAGGTGCAATCTGGGAAAGGGGGAGATGGAGCAAAACATCAGTAGACAATAGCAAAACAACATTTGAACTAACAGACAAGTAATCTGTTGCAATAATAGAATAAACAGAGAGAATTTACATGTACAGTACAACAGTTAAACAAAGTGCAGTGAACATTAGCAGTGCTTACAATCATGACCAAAATGCGTATGGGTTAAAATCATGATTTCAAGAGTAACTGGAAGAAGGGTAGCAAGAGCAAGTGGGGAGGTTTTGAAGTTTCAGCAGGCATGTAAAGGAGTTAAGATGGGGAGAGATGGAGGGAGGAGTGGAGTTTGTTCCAGAGAGATGGAAGCCTGTAGGAGAATGCAGATTGTCCAGCAGAGGAGAATGGGTAAGGAATGGCAAAAGTGCAATGGTCCCTACAGTGGAGGGAGTGGGAGGCGGGGGGGTAGGATTTGGGATAGAAGTGAGGAGAAGTAAGAGGTGAGGGTGTTGAACCAATATTTGGAGATGAATGTAGTACAATCAGCCTGTCAGCGAGATGGCAGAAAGAAGATGGAAAGGGAGGAGTAAAGCAAGCAATGATGTGTATATGGTGGAGATTTAAATGCAAAATGGCAGAAGAAGTTGAGGAGGATGTCTAGTTTGGCAAGAGAAGTGGAGGGGCAGAGCCATAGACTGTGTCCACATAGTCAAAGACAGTGAGCTCCATTTTGGTGATCAGCTCCTTGCAGACATGCAGATATAGGCAGTCATTGTAACAATAGAGGGCACCAAGCTTGGGATGGAGCTTGGCATGGATGGCATCAATGTAGGCTGAGATGTCAAGCTTACTGTAAAGCCACACCACCAGGTACTTAAAGGACTGAAAGACTCAAGTGGGGTGCCATCCAGAGTGGTGAGGACTTGGAAGACAATGAGTCTGGCTAGTTTATGACTGGTACTAAAGGTCATGAAGACTGTCTTTTTAGTGTTAACTCTAAGATGGTTAGAATGAAACAATGGAGGATATTGTTGAAGTCCCACTAGAGCAGGTTTTCTGAAGTTGAAGAAGTACCAGAGGTGAAGACGACTGTATCATCTGCATATAAATGTACAGTATATGTGAGTTGACACAGGCATAGAGGAGGTCATTGAGAAAGATTGAAAAAAGGAGGTGTCCAAGGATGGAGCCCTGTGGAACCCCAGACTGGATAGGAAGAGGAGCTGACAGGGAACCCAAACCTGTACCCGTTGTAGATGGCCAGTTAAGTAAGAGTTGAACCAAGCAACAGTGGGGGCAGAGAGGCCAGCATTTCTCAGCTTGTCCAGGAGAAGCAGGTGGGACACAAGGTCGAAGGCTTTGGTCAGATCTACAAAAATTGCAGCAGTAATGAGCCCCTGGTTCATCCTGGAGAAGATGGCATCAGTAACATGCAGCAGGGAGGAGATTTTACTTATTTAAGTCTTTGGTAACTGGGTAAGGCACACTAGGCACAAGTGCCTTTTTTCAGGGGCGACCAGGGAGCACTGGATGGTTAAGTGACTTGCTCAGAATCACACAGTATGCAAGTGGAGGTTGTGAGAATCAAACCCAGGTCTGCTGGATGTAGCAAACTCATTCACAGCTCATTACTCTAACATCTAGGCTATACTGCCAGCCCACCAGATTCCTGACGTCAGACTGGAAAGGTGATAGGCAGTTAGTAGATGAGAAGTAATCAAAGAGTCTGTCATGGACCAGTTTCTTTTGCAGTTTAGATAGGCAGAGGAGGAGGGAGATGGGACAATAGTTACCAGAAGATGAGTTACCCCCTTTGTGAAGTGGAATCAGGGAACATTGCACAGAGTAAAGAAAAGGTTAAGCAGGTGATTAAGGGTACCTGCAATAGCAGGAGTTGAGAGGAATAGTAACCTGGGGTCGAGACCATCAGGACTGGATTTTGATGGGTTGAGTAAAGAAAAGACAAATAGGGTTTCCTATATGGTGACATGGGGAAGTGGTAACCTGGAGGTGTATGGGGAGGGGAGGAGTAGAGGGAGGGAGGTTATCAGTGGAGGAGAACAAAAGGACATAGGTTGTGAAGAACTTGTTTATGATTGCCACAACAGAGGTATGGTCAGACACAGTTGAAACATTTTCCATGAGAATGGCGTGGCAGGGGCTGACTGGGTGGGGGGTCAAAAAGGGAGTGTATAACCTTCAAAAATGTAAATGGGGAATTTAGGTTTGACCAGACATTGACTTTGAAATACTATGATTTAGCTGGCTGGACAGCCTTAGTGCAATTGTTCCATAGAGCCCTGTAGAAGATGTGGTCGGGGAGGAGTGGGATAATTTGTAAGGGGCCCAAGCATGTTCCCTGGACTTACACAAGTCTTTGATACGAGAGGGAATCCAAGGATGGTGGATGTTTTTACTCAGAGTTTCCTGAGGGGGATGTGCCTGTCTCAGACAGTGGAAAAATTAGAACAAAAAAGAGCAAGGACAACATTGATATCTGAGGCAGTGAGGATCTCAGACCAGCTGATAGCAGTAAGGTTGCTCAGCAGGTCAAAATTTAGCAACCAGAGAGACCTAGCCCAAATATATTTAGATAGCGAGTGGGGGGGGTTCTGATGCAGAAGGTCCTATAGTGGTTGCTAAAGCCATCTGGCAAAATACCAGCAGCCACAAAGTGGTGGGGGTTGGAGGTTAGAACCCAGCCCAATAAGGAAAGCTTAATATTAAAACATGGGCTTGCTAAGCTGCACCTGCCCTTTTTTCCATTGTGCTGCATGGAATTTTCTGTGCAAAAATTACACAAAAGGGATATCTACTTAGCACATTTGCATGCTCTTTTCTAAAATAAATAAAAAAATAGAAGCCTAGCAATTTCTCTCTTCTGTTGTAATGTTTATGTCTGTCTTAACTGAGGTCAGAGTACACTGTTATATTGTAATGCCAACGTAGGACAAAACACGTGTCTGTGTCTTCTGTGTGCTCTCTTTGCAGATTGTGAGAGAGGCCCTTTGGCACCATGCATTCCTCCTTAAAGCTGAACCAGCCTAAAATTTCATGGTAATTTGCATATAAATCTCATGATGCTTTGCATTATGGGGGTATGTGTGATTTTGTATTTCTCTGAAGCTTGGCAGCTTGGCGTTATGGCCAGTTCCCTTTGGGGTAACCCTTGCCTCAGAGATTATTTGTATTTTTTTTTTGGAGCTCACCATGACCCAAACCAGTAAGACCAACTTAGGGGCTGGGGTGTCATACTAACGAAGCACACTTCTGATGAGTCCTGGGTAGGATGAAACACATGTCTGTGTCTTCTGTTTGTACCTTTTGCAGATTGTGCGAGAGACCCTTTGGCATCATGCATTCCTCCTTAATGCTGAACCAACCTAAAATCTGGTGGCAATTTGCATATGCATCTCATGATGCTTTGCATTATTGAGGTATGTGTGATTTTGTAATACTGCCACTGTCCATATTGTCCTTCAATTTAGTACATATCAAACATGTAAATCTGAAAAGAAAAAAATGCACATATTAATATAAACCTAATATCTCTACTGATCAGATTGCTGAAAGAGAAACAAATGTAACTGCAGACACTTTTCTGTCACATGTAAATATGCTGCACATAATAATGCTGAACTAAGTTCTCATCTATCCAGGTTCTTTATAGGGAATAAAATAACATTAGTGCACTACATCTCTGGCCACATTAAATCAGTGTGATATCCTGGTGGAACTTATAACCAATTCAAAACTGTGGTAGGACTATTCATAACTTAAGGAAGGGCACCAACTCAGTTTCAGCATTTAGGCCATTTCCAACAGTGGCCTTCAACTCAAAGATACAGTGGCCCTCTCCCGGGTAATAACTCCATTATGTCACCACCACCACTGGGATTGACAGAAATAATTGGAAGGCATTAGTTGCCAACCTCAGAAGCCTAGTAAAGAAAAAGAGGAATTAGAACTTGTTTGGTTAAAGAAGGGGTGCATTTGTACATTTCTGCTGGTGATATTTGCTTTGCAAGACCATTCCACTGGCACAGTTTCTGCTGGAATTTCACTGGTTCTTCTGTGGAGTTCTGCCTGCTGTGATCCATGGAATAATATTCCATGGAACAGCATTTTTTCATGGAAGAAGATTCCACAACCATTTCCACAGAAAATATTGAGATCTATGGAATAATACTCCACAGAACAGCATTTTTTCCAAGGAAAATCATTCCACAATCATTGTCTGCCACAGGATTCTACCATTCCATTTCTAGTGTAATTCAGTTGAATTTCTGTGGAATTTTGAAAATTCTGCAAAGGTTCATTCAGCTGGAATTTAAAAATTCCACGCAGCACTACACTGTAACTGAAATGTAGTGGAAATATAATGTTGGTTGAGAGAAGAGAGATTCAGGGTTATGCACTTTTTAGTACAAACAGGAAAGACAAAAGAGGAAGGGGAGTGGCAATTTATGTATCTAATATAACAACACAAAGAATCACACTGGAAAACGAGGATGTAAGTGACCTTGAACATGTCTGGCTTAAACTAATTGATAGAACTGGTAAAACATTATCCTGGGTTTAATGTACAGACCACCTACACAGGAAACAGATTTAAATAAAAAAAAATTATCAACCTTGTCAATAAGTTAAGGCCTGAATATAAATTCAGATGCTCGGCACACACAGCAAAACTTTAGAGCCAAATACCCTCCTCTGGCACCCGCCCTGCAACAAAGTTCGTGGTTGGATTTTTGGAGCAAGTCCTGAATATAGAATCCTTCAATTTTTGTGGATTATGTGCTCCAGCCTTGTTACTATATGTGGTCAGAAAATTGCAATGCAGATCTGCATTGCATGCCACTAGGTTAGGGAAAAGAAGTTTCTGCATATTGGTACGCACTGCTCTTTCATATGCCTTCTCAATAGTCACATGAGAGTATCCACTCTCCTGAAACCTTTTACTGAGAGTGACAGAACTTTTCTCAAAAGGCCTGATTGGAAGAACAATTCCCCCTACAAAATAGGGTACTAAATGAGAAAAAGACTGAGGTAGAAAGGTCAGTGAGGGATGCTGCAAAAGAAGGTAAAACCATCAAAAAATGGAGAGCAATGAGTACCAATGCTTGTAGTCTGAAACAAGCTCCTGAATTAGTGGCCTTGATGGAGGAGGAACATCTGGATATCGTGGCAGTCACAGAAACATGGTACACACAAAACCATGACTGGGACATAAACATACCAGGATACACTATCTACAGGAGGGACAGGGAGGTAAGAGGAGGAGGAGTAGCTCTTTACATAAGGGAAGGAATCAAAGCAACAGAACGAAGGAAAACAGAGGAGGTGAGCTCTGTGGGTAAGTTGGAGACCAGCAATGGCACGACAATCCGCACAGGGTTGTATACAGACCCCCTTCTCAGGGAGAAATGGACAAGAAATGATAGATAGAATACTTAGAATGGCAGAAAAGGGAGATATTGCTGATGGGTGATCTGAATATGCCAGATGTTAACTGAAGAGCAGTCCAGCAGCCACTTCAAAGAGTGAGGTTGTTCTAGATGCCCTACAGGGGGCATGCCTTAGACAACTAGTATTGGAGCCCACTCAGAGTGCAATCTTAGACCTGGTTCTCTCAAATGGAGATGAAGAGAGGATCACAGATGTAGAAGTGGGTAGCCATCTGGGAACCAGTGACCATCGAACAGTATGGTTCACAATAAACACAGCAATAGAGTCAAGCCATACAAAGGCAAAAGTACTGGACTTTAGGAGGGCTGACTTTGCCAAAATGGGTGAGTGCCTAAGGAATGCACTAGCAAATGGGCAGGAAAAGAGGGTAGAAGAACAATGGGGAATAATAAAACTGCCATCACAGAGGTAACAAGCTTGTGTGAAGCAAAAAACAAACAAACAATGTAAGAAACCACTGTGGTTCTCAAAGGAAGTGGCAGTGAAGATTCAAGAGAAAAGAAAGCATTCAGGAAGTACAAGGAATCACAGAAGGAGCAGGACAGAGAACTGTATCAGTTAAAGCAAAGGATGCTGGGAAGGCAGTTAGAACAGCAAAGGCCCAAACCGGAGAAAAGATAGCCAACTCAGTTAAGAAAGGGATAAACCTTTATAGGTACATCACGGAGCGAAGGAAGACCAAGGAGGGTTAGTGAGGCTTAATAAAGGGGAGGGAGGGTGGACAGAGGGTGACTGTGAAAAGGCAGAGATACTAAACAAATATTTTGCTCAGTAGTTACAAAGGAAGAGGAGGAGGTACCTAAAACAAACAGCAGAAACACTCTGAAACAGAAGTTGATACCAGCCCATTTACAGAAGAAAGGGTTCTGAAAGAACTCTTAAAACTGGAAGGTGGACAAGCAATGGGGCCTGATGGGATTCATCCCAGAATTCCAAAAGAACTAAGGGTAGAACTAGTGACACCACTAACTACCCTCTTTAACAAATCATGGGAGGATGGGGTGGTACCTGAGGACTGGAGGAGGGCAGATGTGATTCCCCTTCACAAAAGTGGGAGCAAGGCAGAAGCAGGAAACTACAGACCTGTTAGTTTAACCTCAGTGGTGGGAAAAATGATGGAATCACTTCTGAAGGAAAGAATTGTTGAGTATCTAGAGGCCAGAGGGGCACATGACCCAAGGCAGCATGGATTCACAGCGGAAGGTCATGCCAGACAAATCTGATAGATTTCTTTGACTGGGTGACCAAAGTAGTAGATCAGGGAGGGGCTGTGGACATGGCCTACCTAGACTTTAGCAAGGCATTTGACACAGTCCCACAAAAGATTAATATACAAGTTAGCCAGCCTGGGAGTGGGTCCCAAGATGATAGCCTGGGTAAAGAATTGGCTGGAGAATAGGACACAGAGAGTAATAGTAAATGGAGTCCACTGAAGAAATGGGGTTACTAGTGGGTACCAGAGGGTTCAGTATTAGACTGGTCCTCTTCAATGTCTTTATAAGGACATTGCAGAGGGACTGGAAGAGAGTATGTCTCTTTGCAGATGACACAAAGATCTGCAGCAGAGTTGATGGACAAGGTGGGGTGGAAAGGATGAGAAGGACTTGGCAAGGTTAGAGGAATGGTCAAATGTATGGCAGCTTAGATTCAATGCTAAGAAGTGCAGGGTAATGCACCTGGGAAACAAAACCCAGGGAAGAGTACACAATGGGGTGAGATACTAACAACAACAAAAATGGAAAGGGACCTGGGGGTAGCTGTATCAGATGACATAAAGTTGGGCAAGCAATGGGAGAGGGCAGCAAGGAGGGATGGGATACTGGGATGCATAGGGAGAGGCATCACCAGTAGAAAACAGGAAGTTATTATCCTCTGTACAGACAGTTGGTGAGACCCCATCTGAGTACTGCGTGCAGTTCTGGAGACCCACCTCCACAAAGACATAGACAGGATGGAAGCTGTCCAGAGGAGGGCAAAATGGTGCAGAGGGTCTGCACTGGAAGACATAAGGAAGAGAGACTTAAGGAGCTAAATATGTATAGCCTAGAGGAAAGGAGGGAGGGGGACATGATAGAAACTTTCAAGTATCTCAAGGAATCAACAAAGTCCAAGAGGGTAGCATCTTTCAAAAAAAGTGTGGAAGACCAGGGCACAATTTGAGATAGAAGGGGGCGCTCAGAGGTAACTTTGCTAAGCATTTTCACAGAGAGGATTGTGGATGCATGGAATGGCCTTCCGGAGGAGGTTGTGGAGTCAAAAACAGTGGTGGAATTCAAGCATGCATGGGACAGTCATAAGGCAGTTCTAGCGGGTGGGGTAGGAAGAAGTAGGCTGCTAATTAACTCGGATCTGCTGCAGCTTATCCATTAGGTAGGAAAATGGGCAGACTGGGTGGGCCAAGTGGTCCTTATCTGCCATCAAAATCTATGTTTCTATGTTTCTCCTCAGCCTCAAATACTGACAGGGATGTTCTTGATGTTTTGGTGAGGGTGACACAAACTGGCAAGGAGGAGTGAATTCCAACCTGTGGGTTTTCAAAATAGAGTGGCATCCACCCCCTCTTGTGCATTTTTAGTTATTATCAGATCTGAAAATGAGATACACTCTTTGCTAAATTTTACATCAAATTTCAAGTTGGAATTATTACATTCTAAAAACTCCATGAAGAGACCCAACTCCACCGATCCACGCCACACCATCAGTACCGCATCAACAAAATGTTGCCATAGAGAAATTACAGAGAGGATTTTAATGCACTTCAAAGGGGCATAAGGACAGCTGGCTTTTTGCCTCATGCTTTACTACACTCCTGGGGCGTGCATTAAAATCCATAGTGCACACTGCATCATGGTTTACTGCTTACATAACCTTCACTAGGGTATCATACCAATTTAATATGGCTGGAGATGTATGGACCAATATTGTTTTATTCCCTATAAGCAACTTGGATAGAAGGTGATTTAGTTTAGCATTGTTGCAATATGTGCATTGAGTGCATGTGACTGAATAGAATATGCACTTACATTTGTTTCTTTTTCAGCAATATGATCAGTAGATAAATTAGCGTTATGTTAATATGTGTATTTTTTTCCTTTCAGATTTACGTATGGATATTTACCAAATCAAAGGAAAATATGGATAGTTTTAGTATTGTTTTAGTAATCTGTATGTTTTTGCACTATAAGAGCACTGTTGCACTTGTGATTGACGTTGTTGCTTTTCACTTTAAAACTGCACTGTAAATTTAAGTAGACAAGGGGTGACATTTGTTTACTTGACAAAGCACAGCTGCACAAAATGCTGGGGGCCTTTATGGTGGCCAGATCTATTGGCTTTCGGGTGCTGCTATAAAATAACTTTAACTGCATCTTCAGTACCTGTTTGGTGTGTGAGTGTAGGTATTTCCTGTCTGCATCTATACTTCTAAATTTGTCAGGTTCAATGTGAAAAGTTTCTGAAGGCAGACCCTGACAGGTAGGCAGTAGTCACAGGTGTAGATCTCATCATTTCAGTGCATACTATCTGAGCTGCTGAGGCCATGACATCATCATATCTCCCTATCAGCCTACAAAATGGAGGCCTCCAGTGCATTCCCTCCTAACTACTGTCTCTGACATAACAATTGTTTCACCCGAAGCACTAAAAGCAATCTTTGAAATAATTAACTAAAAGTTCCCAATGCGGTATGCTGAGGCTCCTTCACTAACTAGTGAACTCCAATGGAGACAGTCATCTTAAGCAGAAGTTGACCACGTTTTAATATAGTCAAGGTACATGTTCTGGCAGTACAGCCCATCACATGCAATAATTGCCATGCTTATTGCTTTACAGTAAAACAAAGTTAGTGCATGTTTTCTAAAAATAGTTTTACAGAAGCATGAGTGGCTCAAACATTACATTCTCTGATCATTGTAGCAGGCTTCTGTCGTATGATCGAAGTACATCATAAAAACAAGCATTTGTCAATGCCAAATGTTGTCGCGCTGGCATAGGCTTTAGTAGCGCAGTGCGGGAACACATTTTGGGCAGGATGTGAAAAATGACAGCTGTACTGTTCATAAGCAGGTGTAAAAAATGGCAGTGGTGAAAATGTGGGTATAAATAACCCCCTTGTTACCCGGGGTTACTAGAATCCCAATAAGACCTAGTGGTAGGTAGGTAGGGAAGGCAGCTTCTGAAACTCCAGTTAAATGGGTTTCACACTGTCTCACTCTGTTCTCAGTCTCAGCTGAGACAGGGATGACATCACCAATAGAACTATCGCAGCTGCATGAGCCACATTGGAATCTGCAGCAAAGGGAGTTGGTTAGAACGTTGGGAGTTTTGGAGTCAGGCTTCAGTTCAGTCTTCAGTGAGTGGAGTGAGAAGTTGGGAGCTTGCTGGTAAAGCAGCTCAGTGAAAGTTCTTGGAGCCTCAGCCCTCACAGAGTGCTACTTTTAAGTAGAAGGGTGTGTGTCTCCACCTTAAAAGAGACAAAAAGATTACTGAAGTGGTGGAGACCCAGCATGTCGTGGTCTCAATGCCCCCTCCTTCGGGGGCAGGAAAAATCCCTGCAGATTCCTGGGGCAAACCCCTAGTTCTGCTTGTGGAGGAAAAGCTGCCTGTGTGTTGCAGAATTTATTTGGGAGAAAAGAAGATTTGTGAGTCTCCAGTGGGGCACCTGCAACGTGAGGGTGAGTGTCTGCTCTTGCTAAAAGTGCCTATGTTTTTCACCCTGGGACTTGTGTGACAATGTGGGGATTGAACTACTAAATATTGGGAAGCCTAGAGTAATGGGCTAAGCAAAGTAAAAGTAGGTTCAAGTTCCAGAGTTTGTTGGGATGCAAATAATATGTAGAGGTAATGTGACAGACGCTCACCCTTAATCTACATTTGAAAGTTCAGTAAAGGAATTGTTCAGTTTCCAGAGATATGGCCGGGTATGGGCTGTGGGAGCTGGAGGTGGGTGCCCCCCCCATCTTTAGTGACCAGGTCCACCTCTACAGATTTCTTCTGTGGATTTCTACTTTGCCTCAGGCACTTGGCCAGTGATGAGGGAAGTACCCAGACGTGGGATTGTAAGGAAAATTCTCTCTAGGAGTCGCAGATGCTAATGTGTTTTGGGGAGCCACGACAGGATAATTGGATCATTCCTCCAATGGTCCATGAATGGGATAATTGGTTCATTCTTCCAATGGACCGTGAACAGGATAATTGGTTCATTCTTCCAATGGACCGCGGATCAAGTGGCCGGTGGGGGAGCCGGGCCAGTGGGGAAAACCCAAGTGTGTACAAGTCGGGCTGTGTACCCAAAGCTGCGTTGAAGTCCGGGCTATGTGCCTGGTGGGTTTAGAGCCTGAGGGCTGGAAACAGTGATAAAGTGTTCTGTTGTCTCTAATCTGCATTACCAGGAAATGTAGCCCCATGGGGGGTCCGTCTATGCTTTGTTTGTTCAGCTTGGATGTGAATAAAAGCCACACTTAAGAATCCCATTTCTGGTTCTGGACATTACAGTTATTGCTTCCTGTGTTCGGATTTACTTGGGTGCCCCTGTTCAGAGTAGCCAAACCTAGGTCCCCTGTGCCGAGTAACTTCATCCTCCCCGAACCCAGTCCCCACCAGGTACTGCTGTCAGCTTCAACAGCATGCCACCTGTCATTTTGGCAAAAGGCAGGGGTGAGGGGTTACAAAAATGGAGGCACTGCTTTGGATTTTGTTCTGGGAGGAAGGTGCTTGGGCAAGGGGGCTAGCGTTTTGGCTATCTGGCAGTGGGTAGCCCAAAAAGCTGAAGCAATTTCCCTAGTGTGTTGCTGTGTGCTGTGGATCTTGTGCTGCTGTTTAAAATTGCCAACTGTTTACCAAGCAGCAGTAAAAAAAGAGTGTGCCCTTGTCCTGCATCAAATTGTTTATAGCGTTTTTGCCTGCTTTAAAAATGAACTGTGATAAATAAAAGTGTGGAAGACTAGGGGTAGCAACAGGAAAATTGTGCCCTGGACGTTGCAAATGCTTTTAAAATGAACTGTGGTAAAGAAAAGTGTGGAAGACTAGGGGTAGCAACAGGAAAATTGTGCCCTGGACATTTGAAATGCTTTTAAAATGAACTGTGGTAAAGAAAAGTGTGGAAGACTAGGGGTAGCAACAGGAAAATTGTGCCCTGGACGTTGGAAATGCTTTCTGAATTAATTGAGAGACTGCAGTGTAAATGGCTATGTTAAATGACTAAAATGGGCTCCCGCCATGGAGTTAGTTGGTGAAGAAAAAAAAGTTGCATTCTGCAGTTTAAATTTGCCTGCTCGACGATTGCCATGAGGAGAAGAGCCCTCACATGGAAGAAGAGGCTCATTTGCATGGCATCGTGTGATTGGTCAGGCTGCAATCAGTCCCGCCCCTCAGCCAGCTCTACAGAGACTGCCCCAGCATTTGAGAGGGAGTGTGAGTGGAGTGCGTGTACTGGCTAGTGGAGGAGCATTGTGGAGTGTTAAAATCGCTGTAAACATTTTAAAAATAGACTATCTAGTTTAAAATCGGGCTCAACCCGCTAATTGATCGTCAGAACTGCAAGTTTGGTGGTCGAGAAGACGATCGGTAGGACTGCACGCCAGTTTCTGTTCTGAGGCCTCCAAGAACTGGCTGCAGGCCGTTTTTCCCAATCGCAGCAAACTGCTATTGATAACAGTAAGTAACAACCTAAAAAACTGCTCAAACAGTGATTTGCTGCCCTATGCCATATAAATGTGTGTGCAGCAGTGTAGTCGCTTTGCCAGTAATGACTGAGTCAAGTCCTGACAGCAAGTGCAAGTCTGTTAAGGCATTTAATATGTGCATAGTAATGAATCCAGCCTCAGTTTAAAGTCTGAAGCCAGAGAGAGACTGTGGGTTGAAGCCAAAGTGCAGCACTAGTAATACAGGCAATCCTGTGCTAAAAACCTGAAGCTTTAAGGGACTGTAAATCAAATAAATGTTTCCAGCAAGTAAAAAGTCAGTGGAAAATCCTGTAAATGTGTTTAAAGCAAGAACAGAGCAAGTTGTGCAGTTTGAGCAAAAGTTATCAGTAGTTTGTGTAAATCGGGTGCGCAGTGGCTTGACCCAGATTCTGAATGTTGATGCACAGGAGTGCTGCCGCCGCCATTACAGGGTGGGGTAGTAGTAAACACAGCAGAGGAGCCATTTACAGCTAAAGAGTGTGTTCAATAAAGTTGGCACTTAAGTTACAGTGAACTTTTGTTTGTTTTTCTGCAGTTATGGCCTCAGGACCAGCTCGTTACCTGGATCATGCCCGGGTTGCAGTAACAGCAGCATTGAATAGACTGAGGGATATTGAAAAGTTGTGCTATGGAGGGCAACTACCTCCTCATGTGGCAGTTCCTGGTTAACCAGTGCATGTATGTCAAATGCTTGAGAGCTGGAAGGGACGTCTTCATGATTCCTCACTGTGCTGGATGTCTAGAAAGATATGGCTTGTATAAAGCACCTCAAATTCAGTTGGCTCCCACATGGACAAAGGTTCAGGAATCTGCAGTTGGCAGCACACAGCACCAGGCAGAGCCTGGGGAGGAAGGCCCCTCGTGGAAGTGTGGCACAAAGCTAGAGGGTGCAGAGTTAGAGACAGAACCAGAAGCTGAAGTTTGGATGCTGATCCCAGAAGGAAAGTTTGGATAAAGCATCAATAGACCCTGGGGGTCCCTGGCCCAAGTCTCTTGAGCGAACACGAGATGCGGAGGCCTTTGGAGTGGGGAGCTGTCGACCTCCTCGCCTAGTGATGAGTGGATAGTCCAGGAGTGAGAACGACTGCTCACTCCTGAGCTCAGATCCTCAGTGAAGAGGAAGATGAGGAGAACCCATGTGGCCTTGTGAAAAGGAATGGGACACAGCCTCAAGATCTTGCCTCGGAGGAATGCATGGAAGAAAGTGGTGATGCCACTGCCCTGGCTTCGCAAGAGGAAGAAGTCAGGGATCCGTTTTTCATTTCTTTAAGAATGCGAAGCTGGCAGAACCAGGACTGGCCACCCCTAAGCCAGGCCAGTGGTCTTAGATTGACCAAAGCAAGTAAAGAGGAGAGACTGGTTCGTAGAAAGGCAAATGAGATCTATGGTATGACCTTTCCTGCCTTTCCTCGGAATGTCTGGGAGGAGATTGAGAACTGCAGGAAATCCTGGATCTGGGACGAAGCAATGAAAAGTGTGCATCCTGGGGCCAACAAGCATGTAAAGAATAGACTATTCCATGAAAAGTATACCCAGTGGAAGAGAGGCAGGACACTGTTTATAGACAGAGTGAGAGTGGTGGACGGAGAGGGATGTGAAATCTCCCACTGTGTGAATTATGTGCACCCAGATGGGGTAATAATTCAAGCTCCTGACCCCCGGTACTATTGGCCTCAGTGCAAGGACCTCCCAGCAAATGTGCCTGTGCCTACAAAATGGAGAGCCGAGCAGTGGTAGTCAATACTGCCACACCAGACTGTGAAGTGCCTTATTGATCCGCCAGTAGGACATCCAGAACTCAGGTGCCCCCATTCATCAGTCTACAGTGTACTGGCCTTCCAGAAACCATCGACTGGCCCACCAGATGATTTCAGATCCAGAGAGGACACCAACCCAGCTGTATCCTGTTCATTGCCTGGTAATCGGATGACGCCGGACCAGCTGTTTTCTTTTGTTCCTGTTCTAAGGTTCCATCTCCAGAGATGACATCAACCCAGCAGTTCCCAGATGTGCCTCCTGTGGTTCCCGGAAGATGTCCGCCAGCTGTATCGGAAGAAATGCTGCCAGGGAGAGTCTTCGCCAGAGGCAGGTCAGTCCCAAAATTTCCATCTCTACAAGTGGTTGGTAAGTCCAATCTTTCTATCTTTATGACATTGCAGTACACACCCTACACTAGCAGACTTCAAAATGTGTGAACTGTCCACAAAGACTCTCCCCTTCGGGGCTTTGGCCTGTTAGAACTGTGCTTCACTGGACTCCGGCCCAGGAGAGACTCTTTATTGGACTAGCCTTCGGGCATTGTGGTCACTAGTTGGGACTTTTAGGGCACTCCATCCTCCCAAAATGTGTATTGTAAATAATGTTGTTATTTTCTAATGTAAATACTGTTTTTCTACCTTTTTCTAAAAAAAAGAAAAAAATCTTCTTGGGATTCTTCAGTGTTTTGATGGTAGGGGTTTAGGTAGACTGTGTATGCAGATTAGGAGAGTGTGTGTTGTCTTTCTTTTTCTTACAGGTGTTCCTGGGAAGACAGAAGAGAAGACAAGAAGAGGAGGAGGGGCTCATCAGAGTTCCTCATCAGTGCTTTAGTGTGTAGAAATTTAAAGTACTGTGGTGTTATTGTTGTTATTACTGTATTAACCCTTTCCTTCCACAGGTGTGCTTGTGGGGGTAGGGAAAAGACAGTAAAATGGTATAAGATTTGGTATTTTAATGGTGTGTGGTTGCAGGTTGCCCAAGGGGGGAGGTCACCGTGTTGTTTTTGTTTTGGGGGTATTAGGTTAAAAGCAGATAGGTTTTCCTTAGAGGGTTAGGGGGGGATAGACAGGCTGTGGTCCTGAATGGCCATAGGGACCGCAGTGCTCATCTATCAGGGCTATGCTCTGGATAGTTCTACCAGAGCCACTGGGTGTCCATAGTAAGTGGATAGTGTAGAGGCTGATACGTCAGCTAAAGGCCTCTAGGCCCTTAGTGTTGCCTGCCTGCGCTTGCACATGGTAGGAGGGGGACTGATCACCCCCCTCAGTAGGTAGTACATAGGGTAGGGTGGCCTAAGGCCGGGTAAATAATAACTGTGGACAGTCATTTTCCTAGTCAAGGGCTAGTGTAACCCCCTTGTTACCCGAGGTTACTAGAATCCCAGTAAGACCTAGTGGTAGGCAGGAAAGGCAGCTTGTGAAACTCCAGTTAAATGGGTTTCACACTGTCTCACTCTGTTCTCAGTCCCAGCTGAGACTCAGGGATGACATCACCAATAGAACTATTGCAGCTGCATGAGCCACATTGGAATCTGCAGCAAAGGGAGTTGGTTAGAACGTTGGGAGTTTTGGAGTCAGGCTTCAGTTCAGTCTTCAGTGAGTGGAGTGAGAAGTTGGGAGCTTGCTGGTAAAGCAGCTCAGTGAAGGCTCTAGGAGCTTCAGCCCTTACAGAGTGCTACTTTTAAGTAGAAGGGTGTGTGTCTCCACCTTAAAGAGAGAGACAAAAGATTACTGAAGTGGTGGAGACCGCTGTTTTCGGGTCTCAGTGCCCCCTTCCTTCGGGGGGGGGGCAGGAAAGGATTCCCTGCAGATTCCTGGGGCAACCCCCTAGTTCTGCTTGTGGAGGAAAAGATGCCTGTGTGTTCCAGAATTTATTTAGGAGAAAAGAAGATATGTGAGTTGCCTGTGGGGCACCTGCAACGTGAGGGTGAGTGTTTGCTCTTGCTAAAAGGGCCTATGTTTTTCACCCTGGGACTTGTGTGACAATGTGGGATTGAACTACTAAATATTGGGAAGCCTAGAGTAATGGGCTAAGCAAAGTAAAAGTAGGTTCAAGTCCAGAGCTTGTTGGGATGCAAATAATATGTAGAGGTAATGTGACAGACGTCTACCCTTAATCTGAATTTGAAAGTTCAGTAAAGGAATTGTTCAGTTTCCAGAGAAATGGCCAGGTATGGGCTGTGGGAGCTGGAGGTGGGTGCCCCCCCCCCATCTTTAGTGACCAGGTCCACCTCTATGGATTTCTTCTGTGGATTTCTACTTTGTCTCAGGCACTTGGCCAGTGATGAGGGAAGTACCCAGACATGGGATTGTAAGGAAAATTCTCTCTAGGATTCGCAGACTCTAGTGTGTTTTGGGGAGCCACGACAGGATAATTGGTTCATTTCTCCAATGGACCATGAATGGGATAATTGGTTCATTCTTCCAATGGACCATGAATCAAGTGGCCGGCCGGGGAGCCGGGCCAGTGGGGAAAACCCAAGTGTGTACAAGTCGGGCTGTGTACCCAAAGCTGCGTGCAAGTCCGGGCTGTGTGCCTGGTGGGTTTAGAGCCTGAGGGCTGGAAACAGTGATAAAGTGTTCTGTTGTTCTAATCTGCATTACCAGGAAATGTAGCCCCATGGGGGTCCGTCTATGCTTTGTTTGTTCAGCTTGGATGTGAATAAAAGCCACACTGAAGAATCCCATTCCTGGTTCTGGACATTACAGTTATTGCTTCCTGTGTTTGGATTTACTTGGGTGCCCCTGTTCAGAGTAGCCAAACTTAAGTCCCCTGTACTGAGTAACCTCATCCTCCCTGAACCCAGTCCCCACCAGGTACTGTTTTCAGCTTCAACAGCATGCCACCTGTTGTTTTGGCAAAAAGGCAGGGGTGAGGGGGTTACATAAATATTGCAAATTTGAGAAGTTACAAGGGTGCTTGGGAAATGCGCAACGCACGCTTGTATCATAGTCATGTAATGGACTTTCGGCACCAAATTTTCAACATAGGCATTTTAGCACCTCTGCTCATGTACAGTGTCAATGTCATTTCCTCAAACTGTCCCAAAAAGTGCTTCTGGACAGTGACAGCACTATTCTGCGTCGGACATGCGAAAACACATTTCAGGCAGGATTTGTAAAATGATGGCCGTGCTGTTCATCAAGAGGTGTGGAAAAATGCCAATGGTGAAAATCCAGAGTGAAAATATTACAAAAGCACATTACGAACATGCATACAAACTGTGCAATGAATGCTCATAACACAGTCATTTTATGGAGTATCATCACCAAATTTTCAACATAGGCATTTCTGGACCTCTGCTCATGAACAGTGTTGCTGTCATTTTTGTAATCTGTCCCAAATACTGATTTCCCACAGCGACCACGCTATTGTGCGCCGGAAGTGTGGAAACACATTTCGGCCAGGATGTGAAATATGACAGCTGTACTGTTCACGAGGAGGTATAGAAAAATGACAATGTTGAAAATCTGGTGTGAAAATATTGTGAATTTGCGAAGTTACAAGTGTGTGTAGCAACTGCACAACGCACGCTCGTAAAACAGCCATTTTTTGGATTTCTTCCACCAGATTTGTAACATAGGCTTTTTGAGAGCCCACCTCATGAACACTGCCACTGTCTTTGCATTACTCGGTCCCGAAAGGTGACTGCAAAATCACCTTTCAGGACCGATTAACATCATAACAGTGACAAATTCATGAGGAGGGGTCCCAAAAACCCCCATGTTCAATATTTGGTGCAAAAATTCCAAAAAATGCCCGAGATATGCATCAAAGTTGAAAAAACCCTATTCATTCCATTATACAGCTTACCGGCATTTCCTCAGTTTGCAGTCAGCTTTGAAGAGTGCAGACGTGTTCCCGGTCCACCGAAGATCATTGTGCCATCTCCGGAGGTAAGTATGGGGTGAGGGGTGGGTGTGGGGAGGCAGGGTGCGCAGTGGGTGGGTGCGGGTGGTAGTGAGACTACGAGGGACCATTTTCCGTTTACAGGTGTTTAAAAATTAAAACACCGCAGACAGTTTTCTTTTTTTACAGGTGTTTTTTTTTGGAGGGGTATAGTAGCTGACAGGGGACTGGGTACCCCCATTGGCACATAGGGAGTGGGGGACAGATGCCGAAGGGATTGGGCACCCCCGTCAGCAAACAATGAAAGTGGGCAGGGCGCATGAGCTGAGGAGGATTGGGCACCCCCTCGGCAACCAAAAAAGGAGAGTGGGGACACATTATGCCGATGGGGAGTGGGCTCCCCCGTCGACACATACAAGAGGGGCAGGGTAAGCGACTGAGGGATTGGACACCCCCGAAGTCGGCAGTTTAATGACCATTGTGTCACCATGTTTGATGTTGGGGAAGCATGTAGAAAGGTCTGCTGCGTGTGACGAGCTTTGCTCGCATTGCAGTGGACCTTTCCTTACATGTGCTCGCCCGAGTGGTGTGGCACTGGCATGCGGGCTGATTGGGGAACGAGGGACGCACCTACTGATGCGTGCCCTGCATTCGCCCAACAGCGACCGGCCTCCAAATCTCCACTACCGCAAGATGTTGGCTGCGCAAGCACGCCAACATAAAAATGATTAGTCAGTTCTATTGCTTTGTAATTTGTGAATGATACGCCGTCCCTTTCTAGTTACTCGGCTAATACTCTATGCTGCCTCCTACTGGTCAGACACACAATTATGAATATAATATAGGATATAGCATGCTCTGGATTCAAAATATAATCAGGCAGCAATGTGAAATAGATCATACATGATACGGCTAAGTGGGTGAGGTTCTGTTCTACCATATATCTGTTAGCCAAGCATGCAGCTACTCAAGGAACACAATTCTAATTAAAGTCTTGCCTCTGGCTAGCTCAAAACCTTGACCTGGAGACATAAAGGCATGAACATGCAGAACATAAAAAGAAAGATTTAAGGGACCTGCTCAGCCAGCACATTGTCACCTATGTTTTACCAGGTTCATTATCTGAACAAAAATACAGCACATCATACCTTGAGAGACAGCTTGTCATGCTACAAATACCAAGGTAGCTGTGAAGTTCAACCTGTGCCACAAGCTCAGAATTAAGGGTTATTTTTCAAGTTTTTACTCTGAAGATGGCTTCTTAATAAAAAATGAATTTTCCATCAGCTCCTGTCATCTGCTGATGAGAACAGGACTATTCATTTTATACTCAGGATTGCAGGTGAAGGCTACTTAGATTGAAATATGTCTTTCCTCCAGCAATAGCACATCCTGATTCTTTGTTTTGACAAATGAGTGCCTTTTTCATCTTAATAAAGCCAAGTTGAAGGAATTACATTTTCTCTCTTTTTGATGGTACATAGTGTAGTTGTGATCAGAGTTTTGCTTTGTTTCTCTCTGCAGTATCTGTCTTCCTCTGTCACATTTCAGAATGTGTTTAGTTAGCTTTTATCAATGCTCTAAAATAAAGCATTAGTTGACACCAAACATATTTAGTTGCATGCTGTTACAAGGCAGATAAACAGTATCTTGAGGCTACAAGCAGACATCTCTTAACCCCCAGTAGCTGTTTTCTTGTGGGGTTTGGGATTTCCAGGGCTAAGAGGTATAGTGCACCCATATAGAGAGCTGGCTGTGTGGGCTGTGGAGAAAGGAGTACTGAGTGGCAATTACCTTCACCAAACTCTGAATACTCCTTTTAGTATTCATTTTGTCTTTATCAATAGTACTGAAATATTATTTATTTTGTCATTTTAGAATATTATTCACTAGTACTAATGCAGTCTGTCCACAAGTCAAAATATTTAAATGAGCTAGATAGTTGCAGACTAACTTACTGATAAGTCAGTATTCATTTATTATTAAGCTAGTCTTTATACAGATTAGGGCACTACATTCAGAAGACCAAATCAGTCTGACCTGACCTGAAGAAGAGAGTATAATCTTTCGAAAGTTAGTCTCACAAATAATTTTATTAGACCAATAAAAAGTGACCCCTGCAACATTTATACAATTACATGGGTGTGGTGTGCATATATTGTGGAACACATGTAAACAACGGAGAGAAAGAAGTAAGTTCCTCAGCTGGGACTTGAACCCAGGCCGTCCGGGCCCCCTAAGTTCAAGTCCAAGCAGAGGCACTTACTTCTTTCTCTCCATTATATCACTTGCAACATATTTGTATTTTCTTCTTCCAAATTTTTAATGGGGCAGGGACAGGAGAATGGGGAGGGGGGTCACTGGGCACAAGGGACTGATTTCTTTTCATGGGGCCAGGTACTAGAGGATAGGGGACCTCTGGACTCCAGGGAATGTTTTATTTCAATGGGGCAGGGAATCAGAGGAGGGGTGGTGCCACTAAACACCAGGAAATGGGTACTCCTGTATTGGGATGGGTGATCACAATGGGTGGGGACAGTCACAGAGGCACAAACCTGCCACTGCCTCCCATGTGAATTACCTCATAATGGGCATGCATATGGCTCACTAGTGCTCTGCACACCCAATGGGCTCATTTGCATGATGCCAGCTGAATATCATGCCAGGGGCTCACGGTGCTATTGGGTCTAGGTGAGCTGTACCCTGGTCTTCCAAGATCCATGTCTGAGCAGTACTGTTCAACTTAGCACTGCACTGACATGCCCCTATACTCAGTCAGATAGTGACAGTGTGGTATCCCACTGAATATAGCATCCACGGAGTCATGGGAAAGGGCAAGCACAGCGTAAACCTTTGTGCTCTGTTTCTGCATGTTTTCCAATATCATGCTCCAGGACTTACAGTATGTAGATGTTCCATATCTCAGTAAGAGTAACTTCCTTACTTTCTCAGACCTAAATTCTAATTAAATTCACTTTGTTCAAGAATGAGACTGTCTTGCTGTCTATAAGTGTGAAGGCTACCGATTTCGTCTCTCTATTGGAAATGTCCTTCATGCAAGGACTACATTGTTTTTACAAAGTTTCTCATTAAAAAAATGTTTATGCAGCACACACAAAATGGAGGAAAGATACAAAATGGAAGACTCTTAAAAGTCATACTGGTTTGCAGTCTGTATGTGAAATTCACAATATATGGCACCAACATGTAACAGAATGTTTATCTGTGTGAAGTAGTCTGCATGCATGTGCATGTATCTCTTATTTGTCACAGTGTATGCACGTTGTGTGTATGTGTGTGTGCATGTGCGTGGGTGTACGAATGTGTATAAGCATGCATTTGTGTTTGCAGTTGTGTATACATGCCTGTTTGCTTGTTTGTTTGCATCTATTTCTAGTGGTGTGTGTACCTTTTTGTCTGTGCATCTGTACAGATGTGAGGATCTTTATGCATGTGCATGTGTGCTTGTATTTTTTTTTTTCAAACTTTATTATCCCGGGATATACCCTCTGTGATATACTATCTCATTTTCAGAGGTGACCTGTTCTTACACATTTTTATAGCTTGACTGGTTCAGCCATTTGTGTGGATTTGGTGGGTTGTATATGTGTATTGCTTTGTGAGTGCATCTGTGTGTATTAGCAACTGAAAGCTTCTGTTTGTGATTGTATGTGTAGTAGGGTGTGCGTCCATACAGTGGTGTGAATGTCAACCACCATACAGCTGTTTAACTCACTGGATCATCAAAACTGAATAGTAATTTAATAAAGGCACCAATGGGAGCTGATGGGTCTAAAGCCTTAACTCCACCTTCTCTTTCTTCTCCATCTACTTCTCCTTGCCAGTTTTGCTTTCCTTTGATTACAGTGGTGTGTAATTTCATATTTCTTTTCATCTAGTCATGTTGCACTATTGCACTGATGCCCTGAGTGATGACTGTGACTGGCAGTGTAGCCTAGATGTTAGAGTAACGAGCTGTAAATGAGCTTGATACATCCACCAGACCTGAGTTTGATTCCCACAACCTCCACTTGCATACTGTTTGACTCTGAGCAAATCACCCATGCTCCCGGATCACCCCTGAAAACAGGCTCAGTTACCAAAGAAGAAATACAAAACAAATAAATGACTATACTAAATGATTAAAAACACATCATTTGGGGGGCATGGTTTAGAGCCCAACCAAGCTTAGTCCCGGACAGTTTGTTTTTGGCTGCCCCCCCCACCCCATTTTTGTGAGTTTTATTTTCCTGCTAGATTGATGTATTTCATTACCAACACAGTTTTGGTTTGTTATTTTGGTTGAGCCATCCAGCAGTGTGTCAGGTTAGTACTCTGAGAAACTCCTTCTCTGACTGTGGCCTATTTTGTTGCTTGGCATGGGGGACCCTGTTGTACTTTTGGACTGTGAGCTGTTGTAGCCCTTCTCCAGTCGGGATCCCTCTCTGGAATATATTGCTTTGCTGCTAGAGAATTTGATGGCTGACGTGGCTGCCATCAAACTCAGTACGGCTACCACCACCTCAGATTTTGTAGCCCTTAAGGATCAATTGAATGTTGCAGAGCAATGTTTAGTGGCTATGGATGACATGCATTTTGTATCCTGCAATACCTGGAGGATCATGAGTGGCACCTGCAACAGTTGTAGGGGAGAAATGAGATTTTAGACAATAGTCGCCGCAACAACCTTCACCTGCTTGCTGTCCCTGAGGGCTCTGAAGACTCTAACCTTACTTTCTGTCTCATCTATTGCCCCAGCTCTAGCCTCCTGCCTGGAGCAGTACCCTAGAGATTGATAGATCCTTTCATATAGGGGCTCTACCAGCTGACAGGAGCCAGAAGCCAAGGCTTTGCAGCAGTGTACTGTGCAGGGTTCTGAAAAGAATTTGATGACTTTCGATGATGAAGCCCCTCTGAAAGTCTCCTCCTCCCAGACTGCTTCACTGGATCACCGGACACTGTTGGAGGCTCCTCCGTGATGGGACTGTTTACTGTCATGGACCTATTTCTTTCATGGACAATCTGGTTTAGAGCTCTAGTGTGATCTTTTCTTTGCATGTAGATTATCATGGTTCTGCTACCCTTTCTGCTGTAAGGGATTGCACTTTTCCAGTTATGCCCCATGGCTTTCTGGGGTGTCTGGCTTGCTCTAGACTGACGGTATCTGGTTTAAGGTAACCACTTTCTATGGTGCATTTTTGCCCTGCACAGCTGTGTATCTTGTTTTTTTTTAACCCCACTCTACTACCTCCCTCCCTTTTCCTTTTGTGCTTCTTCTCCCTTTCTGTTCTGTCCATTCTCTCCTTCTCCTTTTTGACTTTATTTATTTTTTGGTTTGCCCGCGTTCTCATTTCTGTCACGCTTTTTATGTCTATGAGGGGCTTGGGTCATCCATGGATGGGCAGACCATTGCTAGCTTTCACTCTGACCTGGCTCGGGTGGCTTAGGCGGCTGTTGAGCTACAGCACTACACCCCCATTTGGTGCCCCTGTTTGAAGGGCATGGAGGTGTGGATACCTCCTTCTAGCAGATATCAAAGGTGACCATCTTTATTGTTGTTAGTGTATTACTACTCTGTTTATTAGCTAGTTGTGCAAATTGTGTTTAATGGTTTCTTATTGGTTACTCATTGAATCCTTCTTGTTTCTCTTATACATATAGATGTTGCACTTTTAGCCAGTCATTTTTGTTAATTTTGTCTTTTGCGACATCTGTGGTTTCATTGAATTTATCTAGCTATTTCATAGTTCATGTTACTTTTAGGACTTTTTTTTACTTGTTGCTCTAGGGGCTATTCTTTGTTGCTTTATATCTTGTACATTAATATTTGGGCTATTTTGTGTTGTCTGCTAGGAAGCCTTTTTTGGTGATTGATCTACCCTTTCCCCTTTAGTCCCAATTTCAGTTTGGTTCTTGTGATTCCCTAGAGCATGACTTCTGCAGGGTCTAGCTCGCTGATGCGTGTGCTCTCCTGGAATGTGAAAGGTCTCAATCACCTTGTTAAATTGACAAAAGTTTTACAATATCTGAAATCATTGAGGGTGTATGTTGTGCTTCTCCCAGGAGATGCACCTCACAGCGTGAACGCCTAATGGATGCAAAAAGGCTGGTTGGGTAAACTGGCCCATAGCTTTGTTTCTAGTAAATCTAGAGGCACTATTGTTCTGCTTCATTGTGCCTTACCCTGGCAAATTGTACAGACTGCTGTGGATGTCAACTGTATGTGGGTCATTGCTAAGGTTCCCCACTCAGGTGGTTACCTGTTGTGTGTGTCTGTCTGTGCTCCCACATCTGAAAATCCAGACTTTTTTTTACCAAGTGTCAAGCTTTGGCAGATATTTAGGCCAACTCTCATTTTCCTTTGTTGATTGGTGAGGATCTTAATCTTGCCCTAGATCCTTTTTTGGATAAGTCCAAATCCTTTTCTGACTCCCATTCCAAATCAAGAGCTGTGGTACTGGACATTATGGCTGAATGGTCCCTGGTGGACATATAGTGGCTTGCCTACCCAACGGATCATGACTTCTCCTTTTATTCTAATGTGCATGACTCCTTAGTCATTTAGACTATTGGCTGGTCAGCGACATGCTTACCCCTCATATTGTTGATTCATCAAATTACCATATTATAATTTCAGACCATGTCCCAGTAGCTTTCTGTTTTCACCTGCCTGATTCTGTCCTCTCTTCTACCAGATAGAGGAGTAACCCTACATTGCTGTAGGACCCTACAGTATTTTCTGAGACTGGATTTGAAAAGAAGCCCAATTTTACTTTGAGGTTAATACTACCAAGGATGTCAGGCCAAGTGTCATTTGGGAGGCCTTTAAGGCTTTTCTGAGAGGCTGCATCATCGCTTACTCTTCCCATAATTGAATGGAGCATGACACAGAGATGTCTAAGTTGTTGACCCAATCCCTAACCCAATTAGAACAATGTTCTAAGCAAAATTAAGCACCTGATCCCTTCACTGCAGGCACACATTTTGGGCATCAGATATAACCTTAATACTCTTCTCTCCAGCAAGGTCAAATGGCAGCTAATTTGCATGGGCTACTGCTTTTCGGAGTTGAGAGAGAAGAGCGGTAGGCTTCTGCCATTTTGATTGCATCAGCAACAGGGGACATCTCGGATCATTGCTCTCCATAAACTGTATAGATCCATTGCCACCTTCTCCCAAGATGTAAATGGTACTATGACGCAGTTTTACCAACAGCTTTGTTCTTCTAATATGCCTGCTTCCACCCTCATGGATCTCCACTCTTTTCTGGGGACTATGCTCATTCCATTGCTCTCTCCTCAGTCACGGGAAGGTTAGACATGCCTCTCACAGAGGCTAAGCTCTGCTCTGCCCTGTTGACCCTTGTCAAAAATAAAGCTCCCGGGTGGGAAGATATTATTACTGACCTTTACCAACTTATGCATCATTATTCCCCCTCTCTTGGCTGCCATCCAAGATGTACACTGCAATGGGCAGCTCCGCCCATTCTCCTGCAGGCAGTAATAACTCTTCTTCCTAAAGTGTCACATGACCCACTAGATTACTATCTCCCAAAATCACTTTTCTCTATGGATGCAAAAATATTGGCAAAAGCCTTATCTACTCATTTGGAAAAAGTGCTCCCCACCCTGATCCACTTCTTCCAGGTGGGCTTTTGAAAAGGCAAATCGAACAGATAATCTGTGCACATTCCTTAATTTGAAGTTTTACACCAAATCTACCCCCATCCCTATGGCTGCCCTCGCAGTAGAATTTCAGAAAGCCTTTGATTCCGTCCACTGGGGGTATATGCATAATGTTTTGGAACTTTGCAGCTTTGGCCCCTATTTTTGCTCCTGGATCTCGTGTCACAATCCATCTGTGGTTATCTTATCGAACATTGTTATCTCTTCCCTGTTCCTTTTGCAGTGGGGCGCCTATCAGGGCTGCCCTTTATTCCCGCTTTTGTTTTTATTGGCATTGGATCCCCTCTCCTGTAAGCTACTACCAACTCCAGAGATTCAGGGTATTCATGTTGGCCATGTCACATCCCTTATCCATTCTTAATCAGACAATTTGTTGCTTACTTTGGAATCCCATTCACAGTCTCTCCCCATGGCTCTTGTCATTTTCCACCAATTTGCTGCTCTTTCTGGTCTGGCTGTCAATATGTCCAAAACAATTTCAGTCCCTTTGAATTCTCTCTGTGATAGCTTCTCCTGTTTGGAGCTTCAGGTCAAATGGTCCGGCGATGTGTTTAAATACCTGGGTATCAAAATCACATCTCGGTGGGAGGATCTTATTTCCTCAAACTATACCCCTATGCTTTCAGTTTTGCAGCACGAGATGCACCATTGGCTTAAATTGCAGCTGTCTTTGGTCATCAGAATCACAGTTTTCTGGATGTTTGCCCTCCCCAAACTAGCATATATGTTTTGTAATCTGCCGCTTGCAATTCCTCCTGCTAACTTTCATACTCTTGACCGTATTGTTAGTCAGTTTCTTTGGGAAGACAAAGCCCCTCATGTTAGTAAAATTAAACTTCGGGCCCCTAGACTAAGTGTAGCTGCGGCCTTCCCTGATTTGAGGGCTATACATTGGCCTATAGCATGTCTCAGGCATATTACTGGTTTAGACCTCTGTCATTGAAGGTTCCTGGCTGGGTTCACTTAGAGGTGGTGATGATGTACGTGCCTTGTCTTAGCTTACTTTTGGGGCATAATACATGGCAGAAATTTTCAGCTCAACTCATCACTAGTGTGACTCTTCTCACTTAAGATACATATATGTTTCTTACTGCAGTATCTTTGATGGCTAGGTTCTCCCCCAGGACCCTGACTTACCTTTGGGACAATCCATATATTCTTATAGGAGGCAAATCCATTGAATTGTCTGCCTGGGCCAACAGGCACATCCATCCAATTGTGGATATCTCTACTCCCCATGCTGATGATCTTCTCTTGTTTCAGCAACTACAGGATAAGTATGCCCTACCTAGGTATGATTTTGGTAGTATTTGCATCTCCAGGCTGCTATTCGTGACTACTAAAATAAACTCATTCCTTGAAGGCTAAATGGTTACTTCTCCAGTCGTGAAAATTCCCTTCTCTTCCATTAATACCCCAATGACATTCCGTTCTTTCACGTCTTGCTTTTTTTGGCAAGTTGATCCTAATTACTTCAGTTAAGCATGATGCCTTTTATAAGAAATGGAACCTTTTCCTCCATTGACATCTCTGTGTAGTTCCTTCCCCTCAACTTAATAATCCTACTATTGTTTAGGTTTAGGCCTCCTAGTGGATTGTTTTATATTATTTCTTTGTTGCAACTATATCATAGTTATCATAGATTTATACGAGCATTTTAGGCAGTAATGCCCTTTAACTGCTCACCCTTTACTCAAAGGGTATATCCCACTATAGAATGTCTGATGCAGTATTTATCCAGTTTAATCTTGAAATGTTCCATATTTATGCATCCTATGAGTTTTAGTGGTAGGCTGTTCCAGAAGGACACCACTCTCTGCAAAAAGCACATTGCCCCCATATTGGTGTGGTTTAGTTTACCATTCAGTTGTAGTCCATGCCCTCTTATGTCTCTATTCCTCTGTGGACTGTGGTATAGTCCTCAGTTTGTTTAGATCATTCCTCACTGGCAGGATGCAGAGAGTAGTGTCAGGGATTTAGTTCTCGGCACCTCTCCCCTTGTCATGTGGGGTTCTGCAGGGCTCCATCCTGTCCCCCATGTTGTTCGCAGTCTATATTGCTGCTGTTGGGAGACATTATAAGGTGCTATAGGCTGCGTTTTCATTGCTATGCAGATGATACTCAGCTCTACATGTCTTTGTGCCTGAGCAAGGCGGGGCAGTCTTGGTCTTTAACAACTGCCTCTCTGGTATTCAGGGTTGGATGAATGCCAATTGGCTGAGGCTGAACCCTGACAAGACTGAGGTGTTGGTGGTAGAGACAGGTTGCAAAGGCATGGGGTTGCAAGCGGGTCAGCCTTCTGGGCTTTGACTCAGAGGTGACCAGCTGCTTACCTAATATCAAGTGCAAAATATGGGCATTGTGTTTGACAGTGGCCTGACATTAAAATCTCAGGTGTCGGCAGTTGTAAAGACCTCATTTTACCATCTGAGGAACATTTCTCGGATCAAGCACCTGATTCCCCCTGGCAATTTGCCAACTGTGGTTCATGCCTTTGTAGCCTCATGCCTTGATTACTGCAACAGCCTATACCTTGGGCTGGGCTACTAGGGGTTGATTTCTGCTGATTGCATCTAGTGCAGAATACGGTGGCCAGGTTGTTGACTGATTCATTAAGATCTTGCCATATCACTCCTGTGCTCTGCTGTCTGCACTGGCTGCTGGTACATTGGCAGATCACCTTCAAGGTCGGGTTACTTGCCAATAAGTCCCTGCATGGACAGGGACCTGGCTACTTGCAAGATCTTCTGCGCCCCTACTGCCCACTCCGCTCTGCCGATGAGGGATTGCTAGAGGTTCCCAGGGTCCGGTTAAAGACTTCTGTGGTGTGCACTTTTGCTTTTGTGGCCCTGACCATGTGGCATGCTCTACCTCATCAGATTAGAGAGTGACAGACTGCAGATTGTTTAAAGATTGAACTGAAAGCATACTTATTCAACCAGGCATTTTCTAATGAGAGCTAAGCCTAGATTTTCTGCTTTGTGGTTTTATACTTACTATGCTTATACTGTGTTTTTAATTATTGATGTTATATGAATTTTAACTTATATTAGGATGTAAAGTGCTTTCATCTACTGGAATTGTACTGATAATTAAAACCTTGATTGACTGATTGATCTATTGGCCTCTCTCATTTCGAACCACAGGCAATCCAACAACTTTCCGTCTCCATCGTTAAATGCTTTGAAAACCAGGCACATAGCACCTCTTTATCTCCAATATTCCAGGGTATACAAGCCAAGACTGTTCAACCTTTCCTCATATTGTTGGCCTCATAGATTTCCCACCATCCTTGTTGCCCTATGCTGCACTCCTTCCATTAATTTAATCTCAGTCTTGGTGCCGTCCCGTCGGTGCAGCAGTTGGATTTCCACTTGCGACGCTTGGTGATACGAGTTTGGAAATGACCTGGATCAGAGGCTCCACCGGGAAGATGATTGAGCATCCTATGGACTGCTCTCCTTCTCGGAGGGGATGGTGTGGGTGTCGCCAGACGGGGACCTCTGGCAGAGGCCAGAGGTTCCACAAGCAGTTGGCGTGAGCAAGGACCAAGGGACGGCTGGATGCCGCATCATTGCACATTCCCACACCCCTGCAAAATGGGGAAAACTCACCCACCTGTCACCTCTATGAAGCACGCACTGCCACAATCGGCTCCCCAGGCTTGACTCCTGCCCTATCCCGACGCTTGTGGTACCTCGGCTAGGTGCTATGACCGCCCTGAGGGCAATCCAGGGAGTCATGGGAGAGTGGCTAATGTGGGGGAGCTGCAGCCATGGGAGTTCATGACCAGGGCAGATGCTTGACGGTATGAGGGGCACATAAAGAATAAATTAAAATAAATAAATAATTTAATCTCAGTCTTTTTATATGGTGCCCAAAACTGGACACAATTTTTCAAATGCACCCTAACCAGCAAACCGTTCAAAGGCATGAGCACCTCTTGTCTGTGCTTGTAGTATGCCTCCATATGCATGCTAATATACTGTTTGTCTTCTTTGTGACTGAGTGACATTATTTTCTAGAGGCATGGACATTTTAAAACATTTAATTTTTGGTACCTAGAGTGCGTCCTCCACTGTAAATGCCACATATCTGTATGTTATCTGCAGCAAATATTTTGGTTTTCTTTGTTCTATGTGTGCTGTTTTGTTCTTAGTTGGATACGTTATGCAGGGTTGATGTTTCTTTTTTGTCTATTTGCATTTTCCCCATTGCACATTATCTTTACCGGTTTGTATATAGTTGGCTGTTTGGTGGTTTTTCTTATACATATAATTCTCTCTCTGTTACATGTTTATTGGTTAAAACTTTAATACAATTTTTTTTTATGTTAAAGAAACACACACCCATTAAACAATCAACAGTGATGGCTTTGTCCATGCTTGCCAGTTCATGTCTGACTGGGGTTGGCCCATTAGACAAGAAGGAACATGACACTAAGCACCAGTGTACTCTCTCTTTCACCTGTTGTATTTTATCTAATTTTTGCTCCTGTTGGATACCATTTGTACCTTTCTGTCTCTGTGTTAACTGTTGACACATACTCTATACTAGCTGACTTTTCCCTTTATTTCCCCAGGTCTGACCAAAGATGACTCCTGTACTTTCAATTTATCTATCCTGTTATATTTCTCTCCTTAAAGAATAAGAGATCCTTTGTGACACTTTATTTTTGTTTTATAGGTACAGCCAGTCTTCATGGTCCCTACCCAGGGCTCACCTCTATTAAATAAGAGCTACCTCTACTTAGCACCCATTCTACAGTAGGTGGGGAAATGAAGCAGCATGGCTGCATCCTATCCAGTTGATTGCAATGTCTCTTTCTGGCCCAAATCATACATTTTTCACACAACCACTGGAAATAGCTGTCACACAGTGGCTAAACTGCTGTGGAAGGATTTTAACCTGTGTCTACTGCTTCTCAAGCTTATTCTCTATCCAAAACACCACACAACTCTGTTGGGATATGCGTGTGACACTGTGTGTGCTCTTCTTTTTCTCTGTGGTTGCACAGCTGTAAACCTTGACACAGAGTTTTGAATCTCATTAGTGCCACTTACTCACTTAGTGACCTTGCAAGGGGCGAGCATAGTAGGAGAGAGGCAGTTTGACCTAGTGGTTACAGCACAGAGCTGCAAACCTAGATAACCAGGTTTTAATCCTACTACTGTCACACTTCTTCACTCGGGGAGGGGCAATAGACATAGGCCAGAAGTTTCATATGGTGGCTAGATTGCTGTGCTGTGAAACTGGAGAAGCAGGTTTGAATCCATTTTGCTTACTTAATTAAACACTATGACTTCGTCAACACAGTAAAATATCATCTGTGTCCTCTCCTGTCCCCCACTTCATTTCTTCTCTTTTCCTGTATTACCACTGGCAAACCAAGCCCATTGACTGTAGCCAACTCTAGTTTAATTGGGACACCTGCACTATGCCCAGCTGGCCCCAAAGCAGGTCTCAACATTCCTGCATGCAGAGGTTGTGAGACAATGCTGCAGGCTTTATAGACCAAGCAGACCTTATAAATCAACAGTCTCTCCAAGGAATGTCCAAAGTAAGTCTATCACTGTAGGCAGGATAACAGTGTCACTGTCTGCCCAAACTTTATGTATCCTCCCTCCTTTACCTGCTTTACTACAGTATATGAGCAAGCGTGGAGTGCTTCCATTAATAAGAAAGCAGCCGGCCAGGGAGGAGGGTGAGTTGTGTCTGTCACCTTCACTGTGCCTGGGGGGGGCTTCTATTTAGGAAATTTAGGTGCAGGTGGGATGGTGGGAGCTAGGTAATTCTGCCAAGCTGAGGGGTAGGTGGAGTTTTACTAACTTAAAAACACTACTGGAGAGGGTTGCCAGCCATGGAGGAGGGCAGCCTGTACCTGTTAACCATCGTGGGAGTTCATTTTTTAAAACCTTAAATTAAAACCTTAAAAAAAATAAGTAAATATCTAATTTTCAGTGGGCTCCCACATTTTGACCCCAAATTTCCAACAGTATTTTCATTACCTGAAGTTATGATCAAGACAGGTGGAATTTTTAATATCCCATCCAAAAGGCAATTTTGCAGTGTGACTGTGAAAACAAGTTTTGGAGCAGATTTGAGAAATTACACCTGTCATGTCCTTGATGTAGGGTAACATATGGGATACGTTGAACATTAGGGGTCAAAATCTGCAAAAATAAAGTTATGAGTAAACATTGGAACAATTCAGTGCTTCTTCAAAACTTACTTGTTTTTTTTCACATTTTAACCCCAAATTTTCAACATAGTCTTTTTATGACCACTCCTTCTGAACATGGCAAGTATCATTTATACAATAGTGGCCAAAATGTTATTTCACGCCACAAGTGTGAAAACACATTTTAGTCAAGATTTGAAATATGACAGCTGTCATGTTCATGAAGTGGCATGGAAAAATGACTACATTGAAATTTTGGGGTCATAATATTGAAAATTACCAAAGTTATGAGTGTGTATTGAGAAATTTCAACATATGCTGATACTTTTGTTGTTATTTAATATTTTTACCCATTTTTTTCAGCATAGACCTTTATGACCCTTCTGCATGAACAAGGGCAGAGAAAATTTTCAAATCCTGCTTGAAAGGTGATTTTGCGCCACAAGTGTGAAAATACATTTTGGCCAGGATTTGAGCAATGACAGCTGTCATGTTGATGAGGAGGTGTGAAAAAAAATGACTAAGTTGAAAATTTGGGGTCAAAATGTTAAAAATTATCTGTTATGAGCATGCATTGAACATTTTCAACATACTTGCATAATTGTGTTATTTTTAAATAATTTTGCCCCAGATTTTCAACATAGCCTTCTTATGACCTTAACTCATACAAACATACATGCAAATATATGAAGAAGCCAGCAGAATTAGGCCTTTTGGTATATCTAGTCTGCTCATGGTGCAGGGTTCTTAGCTTAGGCTGTTGTCCCTGCTTCCCCATCCCCTACAATTCCATCTCTTTCCTCCCACCCTTCCATGACCTTTATCTTCCCCCATATAGCTATCCTAGCTTCTCTTGAAGCTGCCCACCATCCTTGATTGAATCACCTCTTCTGGCAACGTGTTCCATTTGCTCACCACCCTTTCTGTGAAGAAGTATCTTCTAACCTCCCACTTAAATATTCCCCCTCCAACATTAGGCTGTACCCTCTCGTAATTTTGCTGCAGCTTAGCCTGAACAGACCCTCCCTGTTCATCATATTAATCCCGTTCATGTACTTGAAGGTTTCAATCATGTCTCCCCTCTCCCTCCTGCCCTCCAGGGAGTACATGTTTAGTGCCCTCAGTCTCTCTTCATATGATTTACTCTGCTGCCCTGCAATCATCTTTGTCCTCCTCTGGATCATCTCCATCAGGTTGATGTCCTTTTTAAGGTGAGGGCTCCAGAACTGTACCACATACTCGAGATGTGGTCTCACCAGTAACCTGAACAAGGGTAATATCACCTCCAGTTGCCTACTGCTGTTCCCATGGCTATGCACCCCAACATCCTGTTTGCCCTTGCCACTGCCTCCTTGCACTGTGTAGAATGCTTCAGGTCAGTAGTTATCATCACTTCCAGGTCCTTCTCCTCCTCTGAGGAAGATACCTGGACCCCTCCCTGGTAGTACTCTGTCCTGGGGGTTTTGGCTCCAGTGTGCATAACCTTACACTGCTTGGCATTGAAGCTCAGTTGCCAGATCCAAGACAACTTTTCAAATCTTCTTAGGTCCTCTTTAAGGTCCCGTATCCCCTCAGCTGAGCCCACACTCCCACGGAGCTTGGTGTCATCCACGAGCAGACTCATTTTTCCCTTGATGCCATCTCCAATATCATTAATGAAAATGTTGAATAGCACTGGCCCTAGCACCGAGCCCTGCAGGATGCCACTTGTGACTACCCTGGTGCTAGACAACTCTCCCCCCACATCACCTTTTGAGTCCTCAATCTAACCATTTTCCCTCCTAATCTGAGGTCTGCCAACTTCCTGATCAGCCTCCTGTGGGGTACAGAGTCAAAGGCCTTGCTAAAATCTAGGTAGAGGATGTCTACTGCTTGGCTCATGTCCACTATTTTGGTTACCCAGTCAAAGACATTAATCTGATTTGTTTGACAGGATCTGCCTCCCATAAATCCATGCTGCTTTACATCCTAGAGACCATGTCCTCTAGATGCTGTATCGGATCAATTGGTCAGTGTCAGTGGCTCAGTAGCTAGCACACTCGCCTCTTAGGCCAGGAGATTAGAGGGCTGTGGGTTCAGTTCCCACATTTGGCACTTGGGTTAATATCCCAGTACTGACACTGTAATGCAGCATGAGAGGGGTGCTGCACTTCTGAGTTGCCGCTCGGGTGAGACGTTAAACCTAGGTCCCATCTGCCTGGACTGGTGGTAGTTCAGGTGGATGTTAAAGATCCCATGACACTTATCAAAGAGTAGGAAATTTCCCGGTGTCCTGGCCAAATTTCCCTCATTCACTAAAAATACCACCAACAGCTTAATCTGGTTCAAGGTCAGCTGGCATTTATCTGTATCCCACTCCCCCCCGGGTCGTGCCTGAAAATAGGCAGGATTTGTCTAGTGTACTTACTCGGTCAACGAAAACTAAATAAAATAAATAAAATTGTTCCTTCTGTATGGTCTGTATAAGTTTACACACTATTGAATTGAGACTGGCTGGTCTGTAGTTCCTGGGGTCATCCCTTGAACCACTTTTATGGAGAGGCACCACATGTGCCGTTCTCCAGTCCTGTGGTACTATGCCCAACTCCAGTAAACAACTGAAAAGGTCCACAAGTGGCTCCTTATGCTCCCCCACCAGTTCCCTAAGCATCCTATGGTGCACTCAGTCCAGGCCTGGTGATTTGTCTATCCTCAAGGCTAGCAACCTTTTCTTCAGTCTTCCCCCTTCTATTACCCCATCTGTCCTCCACCCCTCTTCTGGTTCCCTTTCCCCGTGTTGGCACTGGTCAGTCTTTCTCCGTGGTGAATACAGAGCAGAAGTAGTCTTTCATTAGCTCCACCTTTTCCTTATTTTTCTCCACCCACCTATCTCTTTGACTAAGTTTAACTACCCCATCTTTCTTGTCCCTTTACTCACTTATGTAGCAGAAGAAAGCCTTCTCCTCCTTTTTAATACCCAGTTCCTTCTGCACCTTGGTTCTCTGAACCATCCTTCCAGCGTCCCTCATCAGCCCTAGATATTTTTCCGTTCCTTCCTCTCTCTTGGTCTTCTTGAATTTCCTATAGGACAGCCTATTAGTCCTCATTGCCTGGGCTGCCTCTGAGATGTACCAGCTGGGTGTTTTAAACATATAAATATAGAAGTCGACAGCAGATAAGGACTGCAAGGCCCATCCAGTCTGCCAATTTTTCTACCTTATGAATGTGCCATAGGCCTTTACTCTGTCAATGGCCTAGTTATTCATACTTATCTGTATTGCTCCCTTATGCCTATCCCATGCTTGTCTGAAGCCCTTCACTATGGTAGGCTGTTCTATACATCCATTACCCTTTCTGTGAAAAAGAACTTCCTCATATTACCCCTTAATCGGCCTCCTTCTAATCTCATGATGTGTTCTCTTGTCCTGCTATTTTTCTTATATTGAAACATGTTAGACTCTTTCACCTTGTTAATGCCCTTAAGATATTTAAATGTTTCGATCATATCACCTCTCTCCCTCCTTTGCTCTAGGGTATGCATATTGAGCTCCGTTAATCTGTCCTCATATGTTTTCTGATGTAGTCCCTGCACCATTTGGGTTCCCTCTTTAGACTGCTCCATTTGTTAATGTCTCAGTAGGCACCCAGTACTACATGCAGTACTCTAGATGGGGCCTAACCAATATCTTGTAAAGAGTGATTATTACCTCCCTCTTACGACTTGAGATACCCCTACTAATACACCCCAACATCCCTCTCACCTTACCTACTGCTTTAGTGGTCTGCTTGGATGATATCAGGTCATCTGTAATGACAATGCCCAAGTCTCGTTCTTCCCTTGTGATTGCCAGCAATTCCCCTCCCAAACTATGGGTAGCCTCAGGGTTTCTCTTCTCTACGTGCATTTGCGTTAAACCTCAGTTGCCACTCTTCAGTCCATTTTGCCAGTTTTCCCAGATCTCTTCTCATTCTGCCCACCCCATCTGGATCATCTACTGCGTTGCAGATCTTGGTGTCATCTGCAAACAGGCAAACCTTACCCTCCAGTCCATCTGCAGTGTCACTGATGAAGATATTGAAGAGGACTGGCCCCAGGACTGATCCCTGAGGTACCCCACTCATGACTTGCTTCTCTTCTGACTGTATACCATTTACCACAGCTTCTGTTTTCTGCCCACTAACCAGTTTGCAACCCAGTTGTCCAACTTCTGACCCACCCTGAGCCTACCCAGCTTATTAATCAATCTTCTATGTGGCACAGTATCGAAAGCTTTGCTGATGTCAAGGTAGGTGACATCAACTGCACCCCCTTGGTCCACCACTCTGGTTACACAGTCAAAGAAATCTATGAAATTAGTTAGACAGGACCTTCCTTTTGTAAACCAATGCTGTTTTGGATCCTGTGCTCCTATGGATTCCAGGTGTTACACTATCCTTTCCTTGAGGAGTGTCTCCACAATCTTGCCCACTGTTGATGTAAGGCTGACTGATCTGTAGTTCCCTGCCTCCTCCCTGCTGCCACTCTTGTGGAGCGGGATCACATGAGCCCTTGTCCAGTCTTCTGGGACCTCTCCTGTACTCAAAGACTCACTAAACAGTTCTACTAATGGCTCTGCTAGTTCCACCCTTAGCTCCTTTAGTACCCTGGGATGTATACCATCAGGTTCCATTGCCTTGTCCACCCTGAGCTTAGCAAGCTCTTGTAGGACCCTTTCTTTTGTGATGAGACTTGTGCACACCTCCCACCCCCTGTGTCCATGGTGCTGAGCTGTGGGCCCTGTCCTACCTTCTCCTCAGTAAATACTGAGCAGAAGTATCTACTTAGGATAGATGCTTTTCCTTGGTCCTCCTCCATGAACTCCCCTTATCCCCCTTTGATCTTAGCAATACGCCCTCTAGACTTTCGCCTTTCACTAATGTATCTATAGAAAGTCTTGTCACCCTTATTTTACTATTCGTGCTAGTGTTTCCTCAGTTTGGGCCTTTGCCTGCCTTATTGCCTTCCCTGCTTCCCTTAGGGAAATTTGGTATGCCTCCCTATCTTCATCCCGCTGCATTCCCTTACATTTCCTGAAGGCCAACCTTTTGGCTCTGATCTTTTCTGCTTCTGTTTTTGAGAACCAAAGTGGTTTCCTCCTTCTTTTGCTCTTGCTTTTCTTCCTAACACAATGGGATGTTGTTTCAAGTATTGCATTCTTAACACTTGCCCACTTTGCCTATACCCCTTCACCTGTATTTCTTCTTGCCAGGGCTAGCTTAACTCTGTTGGCCATCTTGTCAAAGTCAGCTCCTCTGAAGTCCCATATTTTTGCCTTGGAATGGGATGATTTAGTTCTAGTGGCCAAATCAAATCATACAGTACCATGTGATGGTTACTGGCCCCCAGGTGACCTTCTACCTGGAGATTTGTGATAATTTCCCCATTAGTCAGCACTAGATACAGGATAGCCCTATCTCTTGTGGGTTGCTGTACCAATTGTTTGAGACCCTCCTCCTCCTGCAGGTAATCCACTATGTGCATAGTTCTGGTGGCTGTTCCTGCTGGTATTGACAAATCTGTATCTGGCATGCTGAAGTCTCCCATTATCAGAACCTCCCCTTTCGATGTCATGCTTTGTATATCTTCTAACAGTAATGTGCGTATGTCCTCCCTCTGGTCTGGAGGCCTGTAGGCAACCCCAGTTTGCATGGCTATCCCATTTCCTGTTTCCTTGGTGACCCAGAGTTCTTCTGGTTCTTTATGTGTATTCTGAATTTCTGTAGCTTTGATATTTTAATTGACATAAGGGCCCCTTCCCCCCTTTTTCACCTTGGTCTCTTCTGAACAATACATAGCCTGGTACTGAAGTCTCCCAACTGTGGTTACTGGTGAACCATGTCTCGCTAATGGTTATTATGTCCAGTTTAGCCTCTATCATTGTTGCCTCCAGGTCTGGGATCTTGTTTCCCAGACTTCAGGCATTTGTGTACATGATTTGCCATTGGCCAGATTTGGGTGTGTTAGTTGTGGGGAGAGGTCCAGCTTTTCCCCTGCACATCATATGGGGAGCTGGACCTTTTTCCTTACCTAGTGATGCAAATGAACGACAAACATGCTGAACTTCTGTTTGATCACTAGCTGAGTGGGAAGGGGTGCTCTTCCCATTTGATTTATTAGGTGCTGCACTCCTCTCCCCATTTGCTAGTTTAAATATTCTGCAAAGACACCAAACTTCTGCACCAATGCACTGCCTCCCTCCTTAGTCAGATGCAGTCCATCAAATTTAAAGAACTTTCACTCCCAAAATTGTTGCCAGTTACCTACAAATTTGTATTCTTTTTCCTGGAACCAGCTCTTGAGACACATGTTTAGCCCCTCTATCTCCTCTTCTCTGACCTTCAGCCCATCTGCCCCCCTATCCCAGACCAGCAGGATCTCAGAAAAGGATATCCTAGATGAACTGGAGAACAGTTCGTCTCCTATCCTGGTCAGGTGTTCCTTTGTCTCCACAACTGACCAGTTGGTGAGATTGTTAGTCTCTATGTGTACAAGGATGTCAATGTTTTCTCTTGCTTTCTGCACAATTTTAGCAATGTGGTCAGTATCTCTCCATGCTGATGTACCTAGGAGCCATCTGACCATTACCTCTGGCCGAAGGTAGGTATCAGCTACCTGAATCATGGAGTCTCCTATGATAAGAAATGTATTGGATTTCCTTTTTGCCTTTTTTGTTTTGGTCCCTATTATGGGTGAGTTTTGTAGCACTAGCTGCTGTGCTGCAGAATCCTGTTCTGTAGTGCCCTTTGACCCTTTTTTTGATTTTGGAGATAGAGGAAGATACCTGTTTGCAGTTTTTGTATGGTTTGGGGAGGTAATATGCTGGTGAGCACTGAGTGATGGGGCACCCAATTTGCCCCTCCAAACTACCTGCCAACCTCCCAGACCAACTACCCTCTGTGGTCAAGGTGCTTCAGTTGGATGTTGGGGAAATGGTAGGCAGTTCTTGTAATACATTTTCTCCTGAATATGTGATTTGAGGTGTGCAATCTCTGCCCATGATCGCCAGAGCTGAGCCCTTAGATCTCCTATGGTCCAACATGTAGGACAGCATCCTAAATCCTTCATAACTGCCCTTCTGAAAAGTGTCCTGCAGTACTTGCAGTTAATAATATCCAATCCAGTTGAGTTTCCAAGTTTAAAACCTGGTCCAAGTAATTAGAAGGAAAATGAAAGCAGAAGTTTATTTTTTGTATGTATTTCTTTTGTTTGTTTGTTTTGTTTATTTTTGTATACCTTTGCATAACAAGTTAAATTAATTGTGCCCCATCAAGTGAAATCACTGTGTGGATACCCCTACAATCCTCCCCTTACTGTTTTGCTACAGGAAATGTCACGACTGTGCTACTCTATGAAAGGAGTGTAGCATGGGATGGTTGGGGATGGGGTGGTGGGCCCTTCACCTGCCAAAAAGAATAGCTACAGATGAAAGAAACAAGGATGTAACAGCAGAAACAATCAACCAACAACAAATGCAGATGCTATCCCTCAGTCTGTATCTCGAATGTGCTCTTGTAATTAGTCCTGAAAGCTTAGCCTAATGATAAATAAAACTGTAATACCTGTACGCACAAAAAGTAACAAAGCCTGTAAGCACCACCTGTAACAATTTAAAAAAAGATATACCCTGCAAAAAACACTTTGCTACAGAGAAAAATAAAGCAGTAATCTGTAAGCACAAAAAGTAACAAAACCTGTAAGCACGACCTGCAGAACAATTTAGCAGAAGATATACCTTGCAGAAAACACTTTGAATCAGACAAAAAAAAACCCCAGAAAATCTGTAAGCACAAAAAGTAACAACCTGTAAGTGCAACAATTTAACAGAAAATATACCTTGTAAAAAAACATTGAAACAGAGAAAAATAAAGCAGTAATCTGTAAGCATAGCACAGTATCAACCTGCAAGCACACCCTATAACTATTTAGCAGAACTTATACCCTGCAAAAAAAAAATTCAATCAGAGAAAAAATAAAGCAGTAAACTGTAACACCTGTAGGCACAACACAGTAATAAAAACCTGTAGGCACAGCCTTGAACAATTCCACAGAAAATATACACTGCAAAGAAACAATTTGAATCAGAGAAGATAAAGCAGTAATCTGTAAGCACAAAACAGTAACAAACCTGTAGGCACACACTGTAACAATGTAGCAGAAAGTATACCCTACAAAAGCAGTTTGCATCAGAGAACAATAAAGCAGTAATATGTAAGCAAAAAACAGTAACAAAACCTGTAAGCACAAAAGAAACACACAGTAAATCGACCTAGCCAAAAGAAGCCTTAATTCTTTTCCTTTCTCTCCTCTCATAATGTTGTTCCTTGCTCTGTCCTTACAAGCAAACCTAGAAGAAAAGAGCTCAGGTGAAGCTAATTGCCTTTGCCAGCAAACATAGTCTTCCATCTCAAAAACACCTTGATTCTAGCACACTCCTCCATTGCAGCCCTTAAACCTTCCTTAATAAGAGCTCATTTTTGGTCCACCTCCATTGTCACTGTAATTTCTGCTAGGTGCCTTTATAGTACTTCTCTTATTCTCTTAAAATCTGCCCTCCTGAAGTCCAGGAATTTGGTCTTAGTGGAGGTACTTTCCCTGCCCATGTCCAGACGGAACCACACTGAGCGTTGATCACTTCCAACCAGCAAGTCCCTAACTGTTATGTCCTGTATGTGCTCTCCATTCATGAGCATCAAGTTAAAGATTGCCTCTTCCCAGGTGAGTTTAGTGACACCCTGAGTCAGAAACCCATTCTGAATCACTTCTAGAATTTTTGGACTCCTGGCATATGTCGTAGTTGGTATACTCCAGCACTCATGAACAAGGGCGAAGAAAATTTTCAAATCCTGCCCAAAAGGTGATTGTGTGCAGTGACCATGAAATCACCTTTTGGGATAGATTTGTATAAATCCACCACACTTGCTCATGAAGTTGAAAATTAGGGGAAAAATGTTTAAAAATTACCAAATTATAAGGACAAGTTCAAAACCTATTGCAATACATTGAACTGCATAGCTGATTTCCTCAGTTCCAGGTCTAGTGTTGAAGAGTGAAGACATGTCTCCAGTCCAGAGGGGATTATGGCATTGGACCACTGGTAGGTAGGTAAGTAAGGGGTGGTGAGTGCTGAGTGAAAAGCTTGGGTGGGGAGAGGATAACAGTGGTGGTGGTGGGTCGGTGATGGTAACGGACATTGATTGGCAGTTTTCCTTTTTACAGGGTGTATAAAAATTAAAAATGACCACAAGGGATGGTTTTCTTTATTTCAGGTGCCAACGCTAAGGAATGGACACCTCAGTGTTGGTGTTATGTTTTGCAGTAAAAGGGTGGACTCTCCAGTATCACACAGTGAAAATGGGCAGGGTGGGGATTTACTAGCCAGTACCAGTTACTGGGCACCCCAGTGCTGGAAAATTAAGAAGAAAGGTGTGGTAGGGACTGTTTTGACACAAGTGGTGGAGAACCACAGCAGGCTGGTCATTATGCTGATTAGCTCTGCATGTTAAGTGGTGTTATGCAGATCAAAGGAAAGAGCTGCCTGTGATTCAGGTGTCACTCTTCTTTAAACTACACAATGGTTCGGCCCAGCAAGGCCAGAAGAGTGTCACGAACAGTCTGGCTGATGATTGATCTGACACTGTCGTGCTCTTTGCAGACTTCCCTGCATTGGACCAAAAGTTACACACCTCTTAGAATCCACTATCATACCAGTATGTTCATTTTGCACAAACACAAGGGCAAAAATTAAAAATGTAGTCTCCTAATACATGTTATGCCCACTAATGATGCTAACCCTCCTCTCTCACCAACTATATCTTCTGATCAAGGTGAGACAGCTATATAACCCCCCCCCCACACCACATACAAGGTAAAGTGAGAAACAGATAGCCTAACTTTAGGTCTGAGGAAGTCTGTAGGTGAATCCATGGAAGCACATGTCTGGGTCTGACGATCAGTCTTTGGTAGAAACTGGGTCTCCTGCAGTCCTCCCAAGGATTGTCAAACCTGCCCTTCATCAAGCTGTTATTTACACGTTACTTATATTAATTGATATAATCTTCACAAATAGTTATCAGTGTTTAGAGTGTATAAAAACACAACAGAATATAAGATAACACTCAATATTGTTGTGAGAATTTCCTATGGATTTTATTACCAGGTTCGTAATGTTTTGCGGATTTACTATGTGAATGTTTTTTTATTGATACTGTTGTCAATTGTGCATGACGAGTTATCACCACTTTGAAATAATGGGGCATGACTGCAGAGAAAGTGTAGCAGCTCCTACAATAAACCTGCTTCCATGGGCAAACATTACCCCCTGTATACACTATGGCCATAACAACTGGCTGTGTTTTATTAATCAGTTCTAGATGACTTGGTATATGCATACTGCACCTCATGCACATTTCATACACAAGCTATTAAAATGATTATGCCCCCTAACATAGTGGAAAGGTAGACTATGCTACAAATGTTACATCCTGGAATGTTCATGGGCTATAATCCCCAACAAAAAAGAAACAAGTCCTTACCCACTTCAAATGTACACATTGAAACATTTCACTGTTGCAGAAAACTCACCTCCTTTGCTGAAATGCAAAAACTACAGAGTGAATAGGTAGGACATGTGCTCGGCAATTCCTCTTCATCAAAAACATGGGTGATGGGTCCTCCTAGCCAGGATCAATATTAACTTCCAGAATGTAGTAATAGAGAACTTATATGGAACAAATGAAGATTCACCCTCTTTCCTACCCGAAGTGGTACAAGCATTAACCAAACTTATAGAACCTGGTGACAGAACAGTCTTGGCTAGGGACTTTATTGAGTTCTAGAAACCATTATTAGATGCACACAAAACAGCTCAGATGGCCCTCAGCAGGGCTAGACAGGCACATCATAGGAAGTTGCACTAATAGATCCCTGGGCAGCCTTACATTCCACAGGGAGGGATTTTACTTTCCACACTGAGCAGACTTTTTTTAGTGCAGGCCTCACAGATCTGTAATGTCATAAAGGCAGAGATCTGACCCATTATGATTTCTGACCATGCCCGTGCCTCCCTTACACTAGCGGTAAACCCCTCTGACAGGCCCTCACCCAGATGGTGGTTCACTACATTCCTATTTCAGGGCCACAATTTCCTGCCATGGTTAGGAAAATAAATAGAAACATTCTTCTTGACTAATGATACTGCAAATACCAAAGCAATTCTATGGGTTGCTTGAAAGTGTATTTGCAAGGCAGAATCATTAGCTTTTCATCCCACCCTAAAAGCAATGTCTCCAACAGCTAACGGACCTAGAGAAGCAGCTTAAGGAGATGGAGAAACAAAACAATGTCTTAGCTGACCTGCTCTCTTCCCAACCAAATGGAAATTCATGCAGTTCAGATGCAAAATCAATTCCCTCACATACACAACAGCCTAGAGAGCAGTACTATACATGGCAAAATGGCAAATATGTACTGAGGGTGTGGGGAAAAAGCAGGGAAACTCCTGGATTACTATATTATGAGACAACAAGCACAAAAACACATAGCAAGTGTTAAAATGCTTACCAGTTCTATAGTTACCAAAGGTGATGCAATCAGAGAGTGTTCCATGACTTCTCTGAAGCTCTCCATACTTCACAGCAGACTGCTGCCTCCACCATCAATAACTTCATTTCTAGGCCTGACCAAACTCTCCACTCTTCCAGAGACACAAACTACCCAGCTTGAGGCTCCCATAACATTGTAGGAGGTAAAACAGCTATGAAAACTCTCTCAAAAGGGAAAACACCTGGTCCTGATGGCCTGTAAGCTGAATTTTACCAGTCCTTCTTGGAACCCCTGGGAAATCAGCTGCTGGACACTTTCAATGTGGCTTATACCTGGTGAGAATTCCTCCTTCGATGTCAGAAACACTAAGTACAATCCTCCCAAAGCCAGGTAAAGATCCTCATCCAGTATCCAATTACCACCAATTTCCCTGCTTAATACGAATGCCAAGGCACTAGCCAAGGTGCTAGCGCTCATGCTTCAGAATTACATCCCCCATATCATAGATACACACCAAACAGGATTTGTAAAAGGCTAAATGACAAGGAAAGACCTAAGAGCAATCATGTCCACTATCAGGTCCATCTTTAAACAAAATCACCCATCAGTTCTTATGAGCATAGATACAGAGAATGCATTTAATTAGGTAGAATGGGCCCACTTGCATCAGGTGATGATATACCAATGCAATGGGGATATGCAAAGCCTTATCTATCTATCTATCTATCTATCTATCTATCTATCTATCTATCTATCTATCTATCTATCTATCTACCGTGGCATCCCCCAGGATGAAACCCACGTTTAAAGCACTCTGCATTATGCTGCAGCAGACCTACAGTACTAAATAAAGCAATATAATTTCAATGGCAATTAGTCCCCTCTGTCATGCAGGAAACTGTGGCATTCACTTCATCCTGGCAGTGTCACATTTTCCTAAATGACAAAAGGGACTAATTGGTATTGAAATTACATTGCTTTATTCAGTAGGCCAGCTGCAGCATTCCACAGAGTGCTGCAAAATGCTGCATAATTGGGTTTCATCCTGGGGACGCCACTGTATGTATGTATCTATCTATCTATCTATCTATCTATCTACCTATTTAAAAGTTTAACTAGGAAATACATACTGAGCTGAAAACAGCTCTTTTTTTCCAGATGTGTCCTGGGGGAGAGGGGAGAAGGAGATAGCTAAACAATAAAAATATTAAAACTTAGCAAAGTCAAATACAATAATATAGTATTACAAGCAGAATCATAATTATTATAGGCAAACTAGTAAATGAAGGCAATCAGAAAATAAAACACTCTAATATGTAGAGAAAGGATCATAGAGGGACAAAAAGAAAAGGGCAAAACTAAAGAAGGGAGAAAAAGAGGAAGGGTCATAGGCAGTTGTAGGTAGGATGACAAAAGTCATAAAGAGGAGAGTTTAGGGAGGAAGGAGAAGAGGCAGAGCGAATAGAAAAGGGAAGGGAGGACCAAAGTTTAGAAAAGCTGTAAGAAAAAGCAAATTAGTAGATTTTCTAGAAGGAAGAGTGAGAGAATGGAAAGTTTTGTTGTGGTGAGGTTAGGAGGAAGAAGGAGGAGGAGGGAGTAAAAGAGATCCGAGATAAGAGGGAAGGGTGCCAAACCAGAATCTGGATAAAAAAGAGGCACAGTGGTAAAGGCACCTAGTATCAAGAGAGGGGAGAGAAAAGGCTAGGTAAAGAGAGCTGTGGTGAGTATGTGAGGCACAATCTAGAGCAAAACAACAAACTCTAGCCAGAGCCGATACAGCTGTGATGAGCTGCCAAATGGCCAAAGGTACACGTGTCCATTGAAAATATTGAATGCCCGGGTATAACCTGGCCATTTTTTGAAGGTGTTGCACCAAATTTTCAACATGGTCTTTTTGGGACCCCACCTCATAAACAGTGCCAGTGTCATTTTGTTCACTTGTCCTGAAAGGTGATTTCGCAGAGCGACCGCACCATTCTGTGCAACAGGTGTGAAAACACGTTTTGGGCAGGATGCAAAAAATAATAGCTGCACTGTTAATATGGAGGTGTGCAAAAATGGCAATGTTGAAAATCTGAAGTGAAAATATAAAAAAATGGCGAAGTTAGGAGCGTGTGTAGAAACTGTGCAATGCACTCTCATAACGCAGTCATTTTTTGGAATTTTTTCACCAAATTTGCAACATGGGCTTTTTGGGACCCCACCTCATGAACAGTTGCAGTGTTGTTTCATTAAGCTGCCCCAAAAGTGATTCAGTGCAGTGACCGCTAAATCACCTTTTGGGACCAAGTAACAAAATGACAGTGGCAGTGTTCATGAGGTGGGGTCCCAATAACCCCATGTTGAAAATTTGGGGCCAAAATTCCAAACAAATAGCTGATTTATCAACCTAAGTTGAAACTCCCATTGACTGCCATTATACAGCACTTACCTTTGATTCTTCAGTTCCTGGTTCTACTTTGAAGAGTGCAGACGTGTCCCGGTCCAGAGAGGATGACAGCGCTGACCTCCAGAGGCAAGTATGGGGTAGAGGGGAGTACAGGGAAGTGGGTGCTCAGTGGGAGGGTGGGGATGGGAAGAGGGACTGGGGCGATGGACGAGGTTTGTTTTCTTTTACAGGAAAAAAGTCTAAGGACGTTTTCTTTATTTACTGGTAAAAAAGGATACATTTGGGCACACTGGGGTGGGCTCCCAGTGTGCCACATGAGTTGGGGAAGGGATGCCGACATAAGGATTGGGCATCGTGTAAGTTTTTGACCATTGTATTAATTTTGTCATCATTGTCTACCTCAGAGCTGATTTTTGTGTCATCGTCAAATTTGATGGTGTTATTCTGGACCAAGTTATGCAGGTCACTAATAAAAATGCTAAAGAATGTAAATACTAACACAGAGCCCTGTGGGACAGGTTCAATGTGATATGAGTAAATGCAAAATAACGATCGTCATATCAATGAGAGCTCATCACCGAAAACAGCAACGGCGATATGCACTACAGCAGTACCATAAAACAACAATGGACCAGAACACACTCCACAGGCAACTGCAAGAAATTTACACCCTTTTTTATGCAGGGGGCATTGCCCCCACACAACCCTCTTACTAATTATAATCAGCTCTGAGGGGGAGCCTGACACTGGACTACAGAGAATCTTCAGGAGGGAGCTATTTGGGAAGGGGGAGCAACCTGTGAATGGGGGACCACCAGGAGGGTGGGGGAACTGGAAGTGGAAAATAAAAAAAAAAACAGTGCACACACAAAAAAATAAACCAGAGCTCCTATCCAGGTTAGAACCTGGGTCTTCCACCACCAGAGGCATATGCTGCATCCACCAGACCAAACAGCCTGCTGGGAACTATCAAGCCAAACTACCTACTATATCTTTCATCATTGTAGATCCCTCCTACCGTTGCTCTCTCTTCTCTTTCGCCATTGTTGGCCTGATTCCGTCGCTGTTCCCACTGTTGCTATAGTTTCCCACTCACTCTATTCACAGGCAGTCAAACTGAGTCATTCAAATTGAGTTGCTCAATTTCAGTCACCCATATCACTGGATACCGTGGGACTCCACTAGTAATGTCAATCTCCCTAGATAGTGTGTCAGAAACTTTAACTTGTTGGGGTGCGTGGCCTGGACCTGACAAAGATGGCAGCATAACTCTTTTTCTCTGTCCCAGCCTGGCGATGAATTGTATGGAATCCGATGAAATACCAGACTGAAATGTCTCACTGACAACTGGAAACACCTTCCCTACCTCTGTCGCTGCTAGCTGTATGATTTTGCTGAGGGTGGCCTCAATCCTTAATGCCAGATGTAATGTGCATATTTCAGGGCCGCTATGCTGTAACAGGCTGCAGAGGCTCGAGTGCGGGTGTATGAGTTCTGATACGGCCTCCTCTACCAGTGTATTGGCGCCTGATTAAATAAATAACAGACCGCGACCACCGGATAGCTATTAATATAGAGGGGAAGTTTGGGAGTTTTCTTGCAAGCAGCCAAATAGCGTCCACTTTACACCAGGAAACACGAATTGGCAGAGTGATGGAAGCACTGGGGGACACAGCATCACGGCCTCATGCCCAAATCAGCCACTCGCCTCAACTAGGAGAAGCCCTCTCTAATATAACAAAAATGTTTGAGGATCTTCTCACTAGAGTGGACTCCATTAGCGCTTCCCTAGCAGGAAATGTTGCCAATGTACGTAGGCTAGAGGATCAGCACAATCTACTAGAACAGAGAATGGAAGACTTGGAGAGACAGCATATCTCCTTACTGCAAAGGTTTAGAGATCATGAGGCCAAACTGTCCAGGCTGTGGTACAGAGCAGAGGACCAAGAAAATAGAAAGAAGGAATAATATTAGAATCTCAGGGGTCCCAGAAGGGGCTGAAGGCCCTAACATGGAGAAATTCTTAAATGAGTGGCTACAGCAACTATTAGGGGAAAGGTGGAGAGAGCCTCTGGGAGTGGAAAGGGCGCATTGGGTGTTTGGCAGGCCAGACAGTACAAGGTGCCTGAGAACTATAATCGCATACTTTTTAATATTCTCGGTTAAGGATAAACTACTGCGGGTCGCAAGAGACCTAGGGGAGATTACCTGGAAGGGCAACATTATTTCACTTTACAAGGACTTTACCCAGGAGGTGGCCACTAAATGGAGAGAATACACCCCCCTGAAAAAGCTCCTAACAGCCAACTCCTATCAGTACAGATTTAAGAGGCTCACAGCACTATACCTCTCAAAGGATGGGAAATCCTTCCTTGCTGAGTTGCCCAGAGAGGCTGAGGCCTGGGTCAAAAACCAATGGCCTGGTCTCCTGCCACAAACTACATCTTCCAGATGCCTCTGGACTCCAAAAGAGCAAGTACACCAGGGAACAATGAAAGGAGGGAGGTGTTCACCAGGGGACAATAATTCTAGGTGGACTGGTCTGAGCACAATGAGTCCCTCTTTCCTGCACCTACATTGCCTTTGCATCTTAAGAATAGGAGACACCTCCATGTGAACCCCCTACTACCTGCAGTTGAGGGTGCAAGCAGAGAACCTGGAAGGTATAAACAGCAGGACAGTGTGAAAACCTCCACCCCAGGCCGGCAACGTCAGCGGTCGAGAAGCCCCAAGCAACTGGTGACAGGCAACTCCCTGACCTACCTCCCTGCCAAACTCCTGAGAGCTGAACTGCCCTTGTCAAAAAGGGCTGAAAGCACACTCTCTCCCGAGGGTGACCTGGAGGAACCTATGGATAACATTGTCCCCATTGATTGGGCTGCCACAGTAGAGGACAGTGAAGAGCAACTGGCTGCTGCTGCTGCTGGTCTTCTAAAGCCAGGAACCAAATCTTTCGCAGAGGTGCTGATGACTACCCCAGACCTACTAGAACTGAGAAGCCCTAGAAGGAAAATTGCACCACGAATGAAGAAAACAGATGCTATAGCTTGTTATAGCTTTTGTCTCGGTGCTCCTGAGCTGAAACACTTCTGAGGATGACTTAACTCCTCTCCTTGTTGGCGGATGTTTTTCTTCCCCCTGAGCAAGCCAGGGTGGCATGCAAAGCAGGTTACCCCCTGCTGTTGAGCCCTCCCCCTTGCCCCCCCATCCTGTACTCTCCCCCTTTTTTTCTCAGAAATCTGATATCAGCTTGCTTAACATCTGCATCTAATGCAATTGTGCCTAGCCATGCCTTGGCCCTTCTTCATTCCTCATTCCTTTTTTTGTGGGCCACATTCTAGCCTCAATACATCTCATAAAAGATGTTCCCAATAGGTATGTTCTCGGTTAAGATAGGAAACCTGGGGTCATTTAAGAGAACTGAAAACCTCGCAGCAAATATTGACACCCATATTCCCCATATTAAGCTTTGGTTACCGTCAGATACACATTCAAAGGCAAAATTAAGCAGTTTACAGAGGCCCCCCCCCTTTTCTCCCCTTCCCATCTCCCTTCCAGTTGTCACAAACCTGTAAATGTGCCCAATTGGCAATTGGCTGGTAGGTTTTTCCTGGCCTCTCCCAACCAAGCTCTTTTTTATGCAGGACCCAAGAGGCCGGGTTGGGACAGATCACCCATGTTAGGTGTGAGCTCTCCCCTTAACTATTTGGTGTTTGAAGCAGTGCAGCGTGGAGCACTTGACGTCTCCTATCACACGCCCACCTCAGCATCAATAACTTGTAACTGTTTAATGCTTATTACACATAGAGCAATAGCTCTCCTGTTGGATTGTTATATTGTTGTTAAATTTTGTTATCGCAGTATATAAATTTCTCTTCTTCTTCTTTCTTCCTGACCAGGCTCCTGATAAGTGGAGACTCCAACTGCTGCTACTATCTAGCCTCACCTAGTATACCCGATTCATTCTCAGGGACTCGAGGTTGGTGCGCTTGTATCTAACTCAACAACCAGGTGAACCCTGTTCCCTTGAACCATTGGCTACTTGACCTTCTTTCATCTCCTTCTGGGTGAGTACCACCTTCTTTCTCCAGTTAACCATGAAGCAACTGATGATGGCCACTACACCCCTAGCAACCCAGGGATGGAGGTGTGTGTCTTCTGGAATGTAAAGGGACTAAACCACCCAGCTAAGTGAACCAAAGTCCTGCAATTCCTGAATACTATGGGCACTGATGTGGCCCTTCTCCAGGAGACGTACCTCACCACCCATACTGTGCAGTGGCTTAAAAAACTCTAGGTAGGGTCAGTGGTTGCCAGTTGTGCCAGCACCAAATCTGGGGGGGGGTAATGATTTTACTCTGGAAATTGGGCAATTGAGGACAAACACATGGACTCCCAAGGGAGGTGGGTGGCAGTCAGACTCTCTTACCTGGGAGGTAAAGCAACTGTGGCCAATGTTTATGGGCATAACATGGACTCTGGGGAGGCGTATCCTGATCTGAGTCAAGCCTTCACAGAGCTAATGGATGGCCCATTGGACTTACCAATATTGTTAGGAGGGGATCACAACCTTGTCTTGGATACCTTCATGGATAAATCCCTTCCCACCCTGCAAACACACCCCAAAGTACTAATGACCCTAACTGATCTAATGACAGAATGGAGCCTTTCTGATCCCTGGAGAAGGAGCAATCCACAAGGCCATGACTACTCCTCCTACTCAGTGGTACATTGTACTCACAGTAGGCTGGATTTTTGGCTTACCAATCATGTAGCTGCACCAGGGATCACAGATGCTTCAATTGGTAACATTACAATCTCCAACCATGCCCCAGTATTGGTCTTGTTTTCTCCACCGGGCAAGAGCACCCCCTCCACAAGGTGGAGATGTAATCCTTCACTATTACAGTATCCTTCCTTTTCTACCTACATAAAGGAAGAAACCTGACTGTACTTCTCCCTCAATGCCCCCTGCAGAGACTTGAGCTTCCACAGTGTGGGAAGCTTTCAAAGCAGTTGTTAGGGGGAGAATTGTCTCCTTCTTAGCAGCTAAACATAAAGTCCAGGCAGAAACTATACGCTCTCTACAAGCTGAACTTGTGACTTTGGAAAAACAATTTAAAGTCTCTGCCCAAAATCCACTTCATTCGCCCCTACTAGCTACCATTACAGGCCTAAAATAACAGATCAACACTCTGTTAAATAAAAAAGCAGAATTGCAGTTAATCCATGCTAAACATAAGTCATGGGAAGGTGGAGAAAAAGGATGCAAATTGCTTGCCTACTGTCTTCGCAAGCAACAGGCCACATCCAGGATACTTGCCCTGAAAAATAAACAGGGTAAAATTGTTTCGGCACCCAAGGCCATCAATGAGGTGATGCAGATCTTTTACCAAGAGCTCTATCAAACCCAGAACACACTCTCAGGCACAGAGCTCTCCACATGACTGTCTGAAATATGTGAGGGGGTCTCTCTTCCCAAAATTTCACAAGAGCAATGTCATGCTCTTGGTGCCCCAGTCACTCCCAAAGAATTGCAAATTGCCCTGTCACAAATGGCAAAAGGTAAAGCTCCGGGGTCAAACGGAATGACTGTAGAACTTTACCAACTCCTTACAGCTGAAATCATCCTTCCCCTTTTACAAGCCCTACAAGAAATCATGGAGGGCAGAGTTCAAGAGGGTTTGAAAGCACTGAGGGTGAACAAGGCACCAGGCCCAGATGGCATCCACCCCAGGGTACTGAAGGAGCTGGCAGAGGTCCTTGCAGGACCTTTGGCAGACCTATTTAATGCCTCACTACATTCAGGGTGTGTACCTCAGGACTGGAGGATGGCTAGTGTGGTGCCCCTCCACAAGAGTGGCCCCAAGGATGAACCGGGAAACTATAGACCAGTGAGCCTCACATCCATCGTGGGTAAGCTAATGGAGACTATCCTGAAGGAGAGGCTGGTGGCCCTCTTAGAGGCCAAAGGACTACAGGACAGCAGACAGCATGGCTTCATCGTGGCTGATCCTGCCAAACCAACCTGGTCGGGTTCTATGACTGGGTAACTAGAGCAACTGGACAGGGACATGCAGTGGATGTCCTGTATCTGGACTTCAGTAAGGCATTTGACTCAGTGCCATGGAAGACTGGGAAGGAAGTTAGTAGGCACAGGGGCAGGTGCAATGCTGGTGAGATGGGTAGGAAACTGGCTGCAGGAAGGCAGCAGAGGTGGTGGTGGGTGGGGAGCTCTCACACCCAAGGGCAGTGGAGCGGTGTCCCACAGGGCTCGGTGTTGGGACCAGTGTTGTTTGGGATATTATGCAGACATATCATGGGACATCAAGAGCAAGATCAGTCTGTTTGCTGATGATACCAAGGTTGGCGCGGTGGTGGATGACCTAGGGGATGGCAGGGGTTGCAGGATGATCTGGCAAAGCTTGAAACCTGGTCAGACACCTGGCAACTGGGCTTTAATGCCAAAAAGTGCAAGGTGATGCATTTTGGGATGAAGAACCCAAGGAGGACTTACCAGCTAGGGGGAGTGCAGCTAGCCCAGACAGAGGAGGAGAAGGATCTTGGTGTGCTCATCACAGGGTCAATGAACAACTCGGCACAGTGTAGGAAGGCAGCTGCAAAGGCCAACAAAATGCTGGGTTGTATTGCAAGGGGTATATCCTCGAGGAGGGAGGAGGTGATTCTGCCACTGTATAGGTCATTAGTTAGACCACACCTGGAGTACTGCGTACAGTTCTGGCATCCGTATCTGAAGAGGGACATTAAGTTACTGGAGGGAGTGCAGTGCAGGGCGACAAAGATGATCAAGGGTCTGGGGGACTTATCATATGAGAGGAGGTTGAAGGAGTTGAACATGTACTCACTGGAGGAGAGGAGAGACAGGGGGACATGATTGAAACCTTTAAATACATGAAAGGAATAAACAAGACAGGTACAGAGGGGCTGTTCAAAGTAAGGGGGGGAGGGCCACCAGGGGCCATGATATGAGACTGGAGCGAGGAAGGTTCAGGAGGGAGATGAGGAGACACTTTTTTACAGAGAGGGTGGTGGCTGGGTGGAATGCATTACCTGCAGAAGTGGTATGCAGTAGAACAGTGGACTGCTTCAAACGAGGATGGGACAGGACAAGGGGGAGGGTTAATGAAGGGGAAGGATGGAAGGGAGGGGCAGCTGCAGAATAAGGGGTGCTAGCTGCACATTCGAGCAAACTTGATAGACCTCTAGGCCTTTATCTGCTGGCAAATTTTGTATGTTCGTATGTTCGTAAGAAGCCCAGGATACCACAGCTCTTCCCCCTACCGTGCGGGAAGCATTAATAACCCTAATTCACAAGAAATCTTCAGACACATTACACTGTGCCAACTTCCGGCCTATCTCTTTGCTTTCAGTAGATACCAAGCTGCTAGCCAAAGTTATGGTGAACAGGCTAACTCAAGTCCTGCCCACCCTAATACACTCCTCACAATCCGGTTTTTCAAAAGGGAAGTCGGGAGTGGATAACTTACTCGTAGTCCTTAATCTGAAATGGCTGGCACTACACTCTAAAATCCAAATGGCTGACTTGGCTATAGACTTTGCTAAGGTATTTGACTCACTAGAATGGAATTACCTCTACAAAGTTTTAAAACTGTATGGGTTTGGGTCCCATTTTTGGTCCTTGGTTGCTACATTGTACCACCTGCCAACAGCTAGAATTGTTACCAACCGGGACATTCCCCCCCTTTCTGCTGCAAAGGGGTACTAAGCAGGGCTGCCCCCTCATCCCCTCTCCTTTTTATTATAGCCTTGGATCCCCTAATTAGAAAACTCCTGGACACCCCCGGTATTACCGGGATTCCGGTTAGGGAGAAATCCTTCCTGCTTAACGCCTATGCGGACAACATGTTACTCACATTGTCCAGCCCAGAGCTGTCTATACCTATCATACTACCCTTACTACTGGAATTTGCCTCCCTATCTGGCCTATCAATCAATCAAAGGAAAACAATCCTTTCTCCGCTGAATACAAGATGTGGCAGAAACTGCCTCATAGGTACCGATATCACCTGGGCCCTACAAGGTTTTTCTTATCTTGGGAATTTTATCCCCTCAACTTGGCAACACTTGGAAAAGGCCAACTTCTCCCCTGTCCAGGCAACCCTAGTGGCAGAAGACTAGAGGTGAAGAAAACTGCAATTAACACTTAAAGGCAAGATATAGGCTATCCGTATGTTTCTATTCTCCAGAGTTTCATACCTTCTAAACAATCTCCCAATTCCTCTCTCTCAGAAGCCCTTTAATGCCTTAGATAAACTTATCTCATCCTTTTTATGAGAGGGAAAGCTGCACGTTGGGGTCGCTCAAAATTAACGGCCCACTGGACCAAGGGCGGACTGGGACTCCCCTGGTTCACAGGATACCATTTTAGCTTTCCACATGGCCCAAGTGGTTACTTGATTCGCCACCCGCACTGCCCCCCCAATGGGCACTCCTTGAAGCTGCCTTTGCATCAGATAACTAATTCTTTTCCCTATTATCTAACAAGAAACCTCCCAAGGGACAGCTTTCCCCTATTATGCTTGAAACCTGCAGGTCATGGCGTCAAGCAATGGCACTTACTGGGGTCCCAAATACGGGCTACCTTCTCCCAATTTCATACGGCCCCCCTATGGAATAACAAATTTATCATGATAGACCATAAACCTTTCAATTGGCCCCACTGGGTATCTTAAGGGCATCTATGTGGTGGGAGACCTTCTCCTCCCAAACAGCAAAATACTATTGTCTTTTGAACAGGTCCGAGACACCTTTGGGCTAAAAGTACAAGACTTCTGGAGATATCTCCAGATTCAGAGTGAACTTGCCCCCTCTTCTAGCTGCCCCTACTCCCACAGACAAGTGGAACTGTCTGACCATCCTCCACCAACCTAGAAAAGGTCAAGGACTGGTGAGCTTCTTTTGTAAAATTATCAGAGACTCACAGCCAGATACCACCTCTGCATGTCAAATAGCCTCTGAAGCAGAATTTAGACACTCCGTCTCCCCACAACAATGGTCCAACTGCCTAAGTTTGTACATACTGCATATGAAGATGCCAGAAGTCAGCTGTTGCACTTAAAAATCCTCCTTAGATGGTATAAGACACCTGCAGTGCTTCATAAGCTCAAAATATTGAAGCATGATAACTGCTGGAGATGTCAATCCTCACCAGCCCACCTGCTCCACATTTTGTAGACATGCCCAGTCCTCCAGGGGTTTTGGACTCAGGTTCTGGATGACTGCTTAAAGATTATTCACAAGGTACTTTCACACTGCCAGTTTCCCCTGTTGTTGGGGGATGTTTCTATCTTGAATCCCCTGCCTGCCCCAACCAAGGTATGGATCCTAGCAGTTATAATGGAAGCGAAAAGGGCCATCCTAATAAAGTGGAGACAACCCTCTGCCCCGCAATCATGCAGTGGTGAGCTGTTATGGCTCGGATGGCTATATTCAAGAGGCTTACAATGGTAGGGAAAGGTAATCTCCCCAAATACCACAAGAAATGGGACGCATATTTGCATTCACATATTTGCACTGTCTCTCCCCCCTCCTCACAAGACCCTCCGGTAATGTGACCAGAGGTTTTCCTCCCCATCCTCCTACCTGTCCTACTTTTCCCAGAAGGAAGGGAAAGAAGCCCTCTACTCACTCAGTGCTATCCTCCCATGATGCCTATTCAATATTTCTGTATACACCTTCCTGTTGCTCACCCCTTTCTCATAGATACCCACATTGGGATAGGTACATCAGTTTGTATTCTGGATTTAAAGATGTTCCATCACCCTAAGCTCAGAAGGATAGCAAATGATTATGCTAAAATCTATCAGCTAGAAAATAGCTAGTACAAGACTAATATTTGCATACTGACATGTGTTAGATCCACTAGATACTTAGGTTTCTAAGAGTGAAGGATATCGGGTATTTCATCTCTACCTTCTCTTTCTTTTTATCTAGTATCCGGCATGTTATATGGTTGTATGTTCTCCATATGATGCCCTGTGCTATTGTACTTATATATTAATATTGATGTGTGCCTGATCCTCAGTTGCCATTATTGTGGCAGGTTGTATCTGAAGAACTCAATAAAATCTTACATGATAAAAAAAAGAAACTTTAACTTGCTGGGTCCTACCCAGAAGACATTCTTCTATCCACCTGATAATATAAGTGTTAAATCCCAGATTGACCATTTTGTCTATATATTTGGCATGATGAACTGTATTGAATGCCTTCCAAAAATCTAGGAAGACCACATCCACATGTACACCCCATCCAGACAACAGCTAATATTCTCATAAAATTATATTAAGTTTGTTGTACACGATCAACCAGCTACAAATCCATGCAGTGTTGAACCCCTTAGTCCTTTATCTAGTATTTCTCTGCCTAATCTGTTTTTTAACAGCTTCTCCATCACTTTGCAGACTACTGATGTTAAGCTGATGGGTCATAACTTACCAGTTGTAGTTCCGCTAACCTTTTTATGTATAGGGACTACCATAGTGTTTTTCCAGTCGCTTGGCATAATACTTAAGTTATAAGATTTATTGAATAATATAGTAAGGGGTAAAGTCAATTGATTAACTGTTTCTTTAATGAATTTTGAATTTAGGTTATCAGGCCCTGATGATGAATTATTTTTTAATGCTTGTATAGCCTTGTTGATCTCATCAGGTGAAAAATACTGACAATTTAATGTAGTATTAGGAATTCTAACCATTACTTGGTCCTTTGCTGAAAATAAGGAACCAAAATACCTGTTGAACACATTGGCAACCTCCTTTGTTCCTTTAATTCTGCCCCATTTTTAATCACTGGTCCTAAACTACTGTCCTTTTTACAGCTGTAATTGATATATGCGAAAAATAATTTTTGATTATCTTTCGTAGTAGAGAGCTTAAATTCATACTTTCTCCTTTCAATCATAATTAGTTATTTTGTTTTTGATTTTCTGTTCAGCTTTATATGCAGTCTTAGCGTGGTCATTATTGGTCTTCTTATAGTTTCTAAAGACTTCTTCCTTTCTTTTTTTCTGTTGCCTGCTTTTTTCTGTTAACCAATCTTGCCTCTATTATTATGGATTTGCTTAAGCGGAATATGTAACTTGTCTAGTTCTTTAATGATAGATTTTAGTTGTTCCTAGTGCATCTGCTGTTTGTACAACCCAGGACTTAGTGGCTTTGGACCAGCAGGTTAGCAACGTGGAGCAAAAAAGATCATACACCCTGAAGCACAAGAAGAAGCTGCCAAAGGTTGCCTATGAGAGCAGGACAGAGCACTTCACTATTTGCTCTTGAAAGTGGTTGATTTAGAGAACAGAGCAAGACAGAATAACTTCCACCTAGTGGCCTACCAGAGGGGGCTGAAGGAACTGAGATGATACTGTTCCTGCAAAAGCTGATCCTGGCTCTCCTGAATGCTCCAAACTACCTACCACAGGAGATAGAGAGAGCTCGCCAATCATTAGCCCCCTGATCTCACCAGGGTGAGCACCGCAGATCTATTCTTCTCAAGTTGCTCAGGTATCTTATTAAGGAGAACATTCTAATGCTGGTGAAAGAGTGAGACTCCCTGATCTGGGAGGGCCACCAAGTATCCTTCTACTAGGATTTTTCTCCACACCTTTCTGCTAGGCAGAGGGTATATGGTAAAATTAAATGGCAGTTTAAGCATCTTGGGGCCAAAATATTGTTGTGCTACCCTGCCCTCCTGCTAACCACTATCAATGGGGATACATACCAATTTGAGACTCCTGCAGCTGTGGAAGAGCTTATATCCCCACACTGGCCAAACTACAATTTCCTGGCATCATCCTTCAATACCACAGCCTGCTGATCTGGCCCAGTGGAGGTGGATACTACCCATCCTTAAGAACCCTTCTCTCACATGGCTCCCACCCTGAACTCAGAGGATGACTCTCAGTGGGTACAGAAATAATATGGCAGGGGGCACAAATGCCAGAAGGCAGAAGTCCAGAAACATGTAGGGTAGCATGTTAGCTAGGCCATTATCAAGCACTCCAGCTCTACAACTGTGAATCCAACATGTTGGTTTCTGGAGGAGACACCGTTGTCCACGGCCAACAGGTTTGATCCTCTCTCCCAGACTGCAGCTTCTGTCAGTGAAGTTGGGCTAACACCTACCACCTTTGCCGAACCAATTAAGAACCCACCCTCCACCTCCATGGTGACTTTTTGGGTAGATTAAAGATAAAATTATTTGAGGAGAGCCAGGATTGGATGCATTGAAAGAAAGATGATAATTGATCACTGAGGTTAGAAACAGACCTGGAGGCAGTGAAAAGGATCAAGTCATTGGCATACATTATGGTCTGGAAGTGAGTACAAGGGGATGGCATATCATCAATAAAAAGGGAAAAGAGCAAGGGGCCAAGTATAAAACCTTGGGGGATGCTGCAGGAGATGACAGCAGGGGAAAAGAGGACTTTACAGAAGGAGACAGATTGCATGTGACTGTCAAGATAGCTGTTAAACCACGATAAGGTGGATCCAGATCCACCTAGCACTTGGAGTTTCTTTAAAAGCAGAGGGCAATTAACCAAATCAGACACTTTGGTGAGGTCAATGAATGCAGCCCTAGTAAGGAGTCCACTGTCCATGTTAGTCTTAACTTTGCTAGTGAACCGAGTAAGTGCTCTAGTGGTATTATATCCAGGCCTAAATCTGTGTTGGACAGGTGCTTGAATATTGAACAACTGGAGATGTGTAGAAACCTGGCCATGGATTAATTTCTCAAGTATTTGCTATGAGTTGGTAGAATGGTGATGGGTCTATAGTTAGATAAGATCTTAGGGTCAACTTGTTTGAACACAGAAATAGTCCTGGCAGTTTCCAAACCTGTGGAACAGTGGAGGTGGAGATGGATAGGTTAAAGGATCTAATAATTGGTGCTGCAAGTATAGAGGCTGCCAGGATCCTTGGTTCGATGCCATCATGTCCTGCACTACCATGGATAGGAATAGTTCTAGGCAATTTCAAGACTTCCTGATGGGAGATGTTGCAAGCATCAGTGGAGGGTGGACATCAGTAGTAACTGGATTAGATGTCTGAGAGTCTTGGGATACAGAGGGAGACATCATGGGAAGCTTGGTGAAGAGGGAGTTAAAGGCATTGGCTATAGTTGAAGGGTTATTACAGTTGATATCATTAAGTATAATTTCCCTCAGAGCCTGTGACGTCTTGCTCCCTAAGATCTCATTAATTTGAGACCAATATCTCCTAGGGTCAGACATAGTGGAGCGGAGGAGTTCATGGTAGTGGTTGCTTTTTGCAAAATGAATCTCCTTCTTACAGGTATTCCACAGTAAGCAATAATTCTCATAGTAGGATGGAAGAGGGAGGATTTCCATTTTGACCATAGCTTGTCCCTCAGTTTCAGCAGTTGTAAATGGGGTCGCTTAAGCCACTTTGTGATATTACCCCTTACCCTCTGCATGGAGAGCGGAATGTGTCTCTTCTGTAGAGAGAGAGTAAGGTGTTATTAAAGTATCTGGCAGCACAGTTGATATCATTGGTGACAAAAATAGAGGACCAGTCAACTAGATGCAGGTCATAAAAAAAAGCAACAGGATCAATAAGAGCAAAGTTTGAGAAGGTTAACACTTTGGGTGGATAAGAAGGGAGGGAGAGATGGAGGGAGGGAGGTATCCCACACACAGTAAAAGGGACAGTAGTCACTGATAGAGTCTGCAAGGACACCAGCTAAGGGAAATCAGTCCTTCCTGTTGGTAGGTACCCAGTCTATAAGAGTGCCACTAGTACCATTGGGAGAGGTCCTTGTTGGGGACTGTATGAGTTGAGCTAGGTTTGCCCTGCTGATGGTTGATGCAAGGTGAGTGCTGCTAGGACCAAGCCAGCCTAGGTTTAAGTCCCCTAGACAGCTGACTTCATTTTTTGAGGTCACAGTTGGTATTAGGTCAACGAGTTCCTCGAGACCAAGTTTGCTGTCTCTTGGGGATAAGCAGACATTAAAAATGTGAAGTTTCTTTGAAGCGCCCAGGAGTAAGAGAGAATGTAGGATTCACAATTGTTTAGTTGTTGTATTGGCAAAAGGATCATGTTTAAGTGGTATCTGTGGTACAGGGCATGTGGTACAGGGCAAGACCACCCCCACTTTTGAATGTGGGACAGTCGACCCAAAGCAAATTGTACCCTTGAATTGTACATAAAGAGTTGGAACAGAGGGCTTCAGCCAGGTTTCTGATACAGCTAGAATATCAAGGTTATTAACTAGTACCCAAGCTTTCAGCTCAGAAAGATTAGCAGTTAGACTCCGGATGTTGAGGTGAGCAAAGATTATACCAGACAACAGGGGTAGCAGATGAGGGAATATGGGGGAGATTGTTAATAGCCATCGGACCAGGGTTGGACTCAATATCACCAGATAGGGTTAAGGATAGAGGTATGATCCATGTTGCAATGAATGTAAATGAACAAGATGTGTGCCCAGGGTAGGCGAGCTTCATGCATAGTAAGAACTTAATAAGTAATCCAATAAGTTTGTTACTGAGGACCAAGAGGGGTACAGCAGCTTATGCTTTATGTACTAACATATTAGAGCAGGCAAAGTTATTTAGGGATGCAGCAGAGTAGGTAGAGGTGGTCCCAAGGATTTGTTCCAGTGAGTCTAGGGTCAATAAAGTGAGAAAAAGGAGGAGACAAAAACTAAGTAAATGCATTCTTAGTTCAAGAACAGAAAAATTTGGGGGAGGAAGTTTAATGAGTGCAATCAGAAGTAAAAAGCACAAGACCAACAGGGGAGCCAAAAATACAACTACCCAGCTGATGGAATATAAGAGAGAGCAGCAAGTTTGAGACCTCTAGTGGTCATAAAATATAACCTGCTGATGAGAAAGTGAAGAGATAGATTTTATTTTTAGCATGTCATCAACAACACACGTGGTACAACTGACCTATAAATTCAATACCAGCTAAGAGTGGGAGGGTATTGGGGGTGAGTGGGAAGCAGCCATGCAGTGGCTGCAGGGAAAGCTTTGATCCCAAGTTAGGAACTGAAAATCCCAGAATTACAACTCCAGAATCCCACAGCCCGAGACCAGTTCCATTTGTTAAACTTAATCAAGAATGCTTAGAAGCACAATTTTAAAACTTCTAATAATCAAACTTTTGGAGCTATAGAGCACAATTAAAACTTCATGGAGCTCCTGAGACTCAGTTTTGAATTCTGTCTGCCAGAAAGCTGCTCCGTAGCACCAATTGGAACAAGTAGGATTGGATCACTCACTAAAAAATATGTGGTGCTCCAGAGCTTGAAATTTTTTATTTTGTTGGCCGTTTGCAGTTGGGCTCCACCAGAACACTAGTAGCAGTGGAAATGCTCCAGGGCACACAGCCAGGAGGCTGTGACAAAGTTAAATCCAGAATTACTGGGGCACACAGCCACAAGGCTGAGACAAAATCAAAATCATGAAATTAGTATCTTAGTCAGCCAAATTGTGGTAGCGTGGGCTCAGTGCAAATCATCAATTAATTTGGATGCCTGGACTAGGATGAAAATATGAATCTCTAGTTAACTGGGACCTCTGAGCTCTCGCAAAAAGGCAGGTTAATAAAGGATAACCTGGCTAGCTAAAATCTCAATCCAGGTGGCTAAGGGGCCAAGTATAGAAAAGGTGCCATAATTCAAAACCAAACAAAGGCACTGGGGCGCATTGAGGAAAACGTTGACTCCACTTGTGCATACCTTCAGTGTCTCAATGGGGAGCAGCTCTGAGAGCTCCATGCCCTGCTGTGGCCAGGGGCTAGAAAGAAAGAAAATGGGAGGGCAGAAGGTTAAAACCAGTCAAGGAAGGAGTCAAAAAAGGGTTGTTTTAATAGGAAGACAGAGAGAGAAATTGGGAGGTGTTAGCATAGGACAGAGATAGTTAGGGCTGTAGAGCAGAGTTATAGTAACAGAAAATGCAGGGTTAATTACAATCAAATAACAATCAAGCAAAATTCAAGTAAAAATAATTACAATGCACAGAATGGCAGGTAAATGCATTAGTAAACACCTTGTGAACAAATAAAAATAGGTAATGAGCAAAATACAGGCAACAGATTGCGTTAAGAGGCTTTGAACCTGAGTTAGGAAGTGGAAAGCCCAAAATTACAACTCCAGAAACCCATAGCCCAAGAACAGCTCAGTTTGCTAAAATTAATCAGGAATGCTTAGAAGCACAATTTTAAAACTTCTAATAATCAAACTTTTGGAGCGCCAGGGCACAAATAAAACTTCTTGGAGCTCCTGAGCTCCAGTTTTAGATTCTGTCTGCCAGGAAGTTGCTCTGTAGCACCAGTTAGAACAGGTGAGGTTGGAGCACTCACTAAAAAATATGTGGAGTTGGAGAGCTCGAATTATGTTATGTTGTTGGCCGTTTGCAGTTGGGCTCCACCACAGCATGAGTAGCAGTGGAAATGCTCCGGGGCAAACAGACAGGAGGTGGCAACAAAATTAAATCCTGAATTATTGGGGCACACAGCCACAAGGCTGAGACAAAATCAAAATCATGAAATTCAAATCTTAGATGAATTATGGTAGCATGGGCTCAATGCATATCATCAATTAATTTGGATGCATGGAATAGGATGAAAATCTAAATCACTAGTTAACTGGGACCTCTGAGCACTCACAAAAAAGCAGGTTAATTAAGCAATAAGGCATGACACGGTGTGTGTTATTGTGTAATAACGTCACTCCTGTGGTGGGTTGAAGCATGAGATGAAGCCGAGTGCTTCCACCACCCCAGGAGTGACGTGATTACACAATAACACACATCCCTGGAGTGCCTTATTGCTATTATACAATGGCTCCTTTGTTGAAAAATTAAAATAAAATGAGAATAATATATTTCAAATGTTTTTTCCCCACAGTTTTCCTTAGGGTAGGTATACATACATATATATATAAAATAGTGCACAGTGTCCCTTTTGTCCAGCTGGTGGAGCTGCTGCTACATGTTTACCCAGTATCTTGGTTTGGTCTCTCTTTGCCTGTTTGTGTCAGCCTGCCACTGTTTTCATTTGTTGCTGCCTGCCTTTTTGCTCCACCAGGTAGACAGGTAAATTGGCTTTGATTTGTAGACGCTGTTTAACTTTTGAAATATGGCACTGCTCACTTAGCTTACGCAGTTTGTATGCAGCGAGTCTGAACGGGAGCCTGACCGAGTGGGAGGAGTAAAAGCCATGTGCTGTTTCTTTGAAATTATTGTTTTTTGTTGAGTAGGTTGTATGACTTAAGGCTTTTAAAGTAAAGCTTCAAATGGTGAGTAAGATAACGATTTCTGAGCAACCGCGATTTGTAGCGTAAACTGACAGCCACGCGCTGTCTTTGAAGAACCGCTCGCTCGCTCACTCGCTCCTTTCCTTACAGAAGCTCTGTGTCTCAAAAGAAAACAAGTAGTGCTTAAAATAGTGTTAAGTGTTAAAACAGAAGGAGGAATAGGAGGACCAAGGGATGGAGTGTGTGTGTGTGTGTGTGGGGGGATGACGATCACTAGATGGTGTGCTTCACTTTCGATGGATTGAGGAGGGAGTAGTTCTTAAATGGTAATGCAGTCTTTTTTGTGCCTGCCCTAGATACAGTGATGTTATTGTCTAATATCATCAATGTGTCTTGGGGTCAGCAACCAATCAGGTTGCTAGTAATTTTCTTGCCACTGTGTAATAAAGGATAACATGGCTAGCTAAGATCTCAGTCCAGGAAGCTGAGGAGCCGAGTTTAGAAAAGGTGCCAAAATTCAAAACCAAATAAAGGCAGCGGGGCGCATCGAGGAAAACATTGACTCCACTGATGTCCAGTTGCATACTTTCAGTGTCTTGATGGGGAGCAGCTCTGAGGGCACCTAGCCCTGCTGTGGCCAGGGGCTTCAGTGTCTCTATGGGGAGCAGCTCCGAGGGCACCAAGACCTGCTGTGGCCGGGGGCTTCAGTGTCTCTGAACCTGGATCTTTGCAAGAGATCTGAAAAAACATATCCCAAGCCCACTACAGTGTTCTGATCCTAGTGACAAAAATGACTGACCCATCAACCACCCAGCTGATGCCTTTTGCATTTTCTGTACTGTATGAAGTCTTGTGTCCTACAAAAAGAAAATATCATATGGAATGTGTGTTAACATAGAAAAAGTAGAAGTTCTCTTAATATCAGATTTTATGCTATTAATGTTTAGGCTGGCAAGACATAGTTCAGGGGACATTAAGAAATAATTATTTTTTTGCCAGTTTCTTTTTTGACCTAGTAGTCATTTTATTACTGGCAAGACTGACTTCAGAAGTAGCAAGTAATGCAAAGTTTGGTGTCTCACTTTGTGACGACTGAACGGACACATCTGAGTCCTCATCGTCTGTTACCTGGCTCCAGTCCTGGAGGATATCAAACTTGTTCTGCAAGTGAAGCCATTCAGAAACTGCACTCTTAGTTGCATGGGGACCTGGTGTCTTTCTCCCCTTAGGCACCTGCTGAAAAAGATCAGTGTCTAATGGTATTACTGGTGGTGGTGGTGGGGGGGGGCAGCATATCCAGGCTCACAATTTCCATGAAGATTGTTGGCTATGCAGAAACTATAGTCCATGTAGGCTCAGTACTAACTGGAGTTGTTATTGTTTCAGAAGAATAAGAGGTGATAGCTTCCTGGACATCTAGTGGGGGGCATGTAGCCAGTTCTCTTTATATACAGTGGGGTTTGAGGGCCTGATTAATGTAATAGTCCTGCTCAGTGTTGTCTGTGGAATTGTGAGCTGCACATGGGCAAGATTTAAAAGAATGATCTTTGTCCCCACAAAGGTTATACTTAGGTGGAACAGTGCATTGATTTCCTGAGTGTCCCAGTTCCCCACATTGGGCGCATTTCATCTGGTCGCAATCTGAGTTTTGATGGGATACAGAACCACAATGGTAGCAGGACATGGGTTGACTGGGGTAAAATAATATACCCTGTCCCTCTCCAAATAAAAGCAGTTCAGTAAGTGTTGAATGCCTTGCTCATTTTGTTTTAGCTGTGTCTGAAATTTCCACGCAACCCCATCCAGAAATCACTATCGTGTATGATAGCATTGGGTATTCCATATATTGTACAGTGTTTCTCCAGCCAATAAATAATATCATTGACGTTCACACCCTTATTTCTGAGCAAAACAGTTATGGTTTTGAAAGTGGGCTTGGTGATGGGAATTGCTATTAAAGACCGCCACAAGGGAGTGTCTTTGACCAATTAATAAGCGTTCCACAATTTGTCCAGCAAAGTAGTGATCCTAAGGCTGATTTCAAAATCATAGTCAGCTGAAGCATGGATGAAAGTGTTCACATCAGCTGGCATAAAATGTAGAGAATCTTTACTCAACACTTTGCCTACATAGTTTCTATCTGGGACTTGATCTAGGTCCCTCTGTATTGTGTGTGAACCACAAATCACCGTTTGGTAACTTCTGCAGGCTGTTTAAATAGGCTTGCATAGCTTGTCTGTTTAGGTTGAGCTGCATTATCATTTGTCATATTATTACTTAAAGTAATTTCCATTTCATCCTCTGGAACAGAATTAGTAGCATGAGTGGGTAGTACAGTACCTGTTGATGTTTGTAGTGCTTCAGTCGTTGCTGAACTAATTTGTTCTGTGCAGTCTGTGTTGGCGTTTGACACAGGCAAGATTGCCTGCTCCACAGGGAGATCCTGCACAGCTGTAGCAGCTGTCTGGCTGGTGCTACGAGCATCTGTCAATTCTGGTCTGGCCGTGATGTTCTGTACATTCTTCCTATGTGTTTTGCTCACTCCTGGAAATGTCAAATCAGGGTCTGGAATCCACTGTCCATTTACAAAAAGCCAACCTGCATTTTTCAGTGCCGATTCTGGAGTCTATTAAAGAACCACAGTCTCTGACGGATGGGTGGAAGAAATATTCATACCACCTGTAGAGTCAATGCCATCCAGATCCTCCATCTGAGAATCTTCTGTTGTGAGAAATAATTTATTACCTGGTATTACTGTAGGGCTTGTCGAAAGCCTTTTCTGTTTCTTTTCCTCTTTGAGTTATGCTAGGCATATTCTTGTTCAATCTCCGTCATCATTTGTAAAAGATGATTTTTCGTCTCTTCCAATTCTTACTGTAAATGTTATTTATCCTCATCTGGTTCTATTCCATCTTCTGGTTCTTTAACCTTTTGAAACTCCAAACCTGGTGCCTGCTTTTGTTGGGCTTTACACAGTTGGTTATGTCTGTGACCCACAGGCAAGGTCACTCTTTGGACCTAGTGTTCCTACTGGGGATGAAGGTCTCCAACATGGTGGTGAACCAATCAGGTGGTCTTATTACTACACTATAGGGTTCAATTTCATCGCTCCTTCCAACAGACCTGCCTCTTCGGAGATGGGCCAGTACCACCTATTATGGGGTTTGACCCCTGATGGTCTTATGGCAGTTCTGGACCTTTCTGGTAGTTTGATGGTAAGGGCATATCCAGGGGAGCTGTTACTGGCCTATAATAAGGCAGTGATGGATGTCCTGGATTCCATAGCTCCTTCTTCCCATGTTCGCCCAGTCATCCTTCTGTCTAGGTCCCCTTGGTTTGATGGAACTTTGAGGGAGTTGAGGAGAGTGAGGAGAAGTTTTGAATGATTATGGTAGAAATCCGGTCTGACTGATGACAAGCTTAGGTTGATATCCCATTACAAGGACTAGCAATCAGCTGTCTCCCAGTAGAAGGCAGAGTTCCTGTCTGGGGAGACTGCGACTGTGAGAACTCAACCAGCTCAGCTCTTCTGTACTGTGGACAGGCTATGCAATCCAGTCTGTCTCCAGAATGGAGGAACCTTCACACAGAATAAGTGTGAGGAGTTTGCTAGATTTTTTGTAGATAAGTTTGGCACCATCAGATCAGCAATCTGTGAAGCTCATTCTAACAGGCAGTGCAATTGATTGGTGAGAGGTTACAGGCACCCCCATTTGTCTGGTCTGACTTTGACCAGCTGATTATCATGGGTGCCATGAAGATCATCCAAGGTTTGTGACCGACACACTGTAGTTTAGACCCAGGTCCAGCGTGCCTTCTGGTGGGGTGCATGGAGGTTATCGGACCTATCCTGGCTGAGATAGTTTGGGCTCATTGGAGATGGGGGTGTTTCCAGACACCCGGAAGGAGGCAGCGGTATGCCCTCTTTTGAAGAAATCTACTCTTGACCCTGACTGTCTCACTAACTACAGGCCTGTCTCTAGCCTGCCTTTTGTGGGCAAGGTCATTGAGAAGGCAATTGCATTGCAACTGGATGATCATCTTACCAACCATGATATCTATGATCCTTTCCAGTCTGATTTCAGGAACAGGCAAAGTACCGAGACAGTGCTGGTTTGGGTACTTAATGAATTCCTAATAGCAAGAGATCGGAGGAGCCCGTTCAATCTTGGTCCTCCTTGATCTCTCTGTGGCATTTGACACCATGGACCATGGTGTGTTATTGGACCTCCTGTGGCTGGTCTCTCTGGAACAGTCATCAGATGGTTTCATTCTTTCCTCATGAGCAGGATTCAGAGAGTGGAGTCAGGGATTTTTTCCTCGGCCCCTCTCCCCCTGTCCTGTGACATGTCGCAGGGCTCTGTGCTTTACCTATGTTGTTTGCGGTGTACATGCTGCCATTAGGAGGCATTATAAGGCAGTACAGACTGAGTTTTCACTGCTATGCAGATGATGCTCAGATGCACATGTCCTTTGTACCTGAGAAGGGCGATGCTATCTCGATCTTTAACAACTGCTTCTCTGAAATTCAGGATTGGATGAGTGCCAACTGGTTATGGTTGAATCTGGATAAAACTGAACCATTGGTTGTGGACCCGGGTCATCGGCTAGAGGGGTTGTCTGCTGGTCAGCCATCTGGGTTATGGATGGGGGGCAGCCAACTGATGACCTCTGATCAGGTGTGAAATCTGGGCATTATGCTTGATGCCTGGCTGACACTTAATTCTAAGGTGTTGGCCATCAGCGAGATCTCTTTTTATCACCTGAGGGATATTGCCGGGATAAAAAACCTGGTTCCGCTTGACAATCTTTCAACATTAGTCCACGCCTTTGTGACTACCTGCCTAGATGACTGCAAAGTCCTATACCTAGAGCTATCCAGGGCTGGACCTTCGACGCTTGTAGCTGGTGCAGAATTTGAGTGCTAGGTTGTTGACTGGCTTACCTAGATCTTGCCATGTCATACCTGTGCTCTGTGGACAGCACTGACTGCCAGTTTGGTTGGGTTATTGACCTATAAGGCCCTACATGGACAGGAACCACGGTATTTGCAAGATCTCCTTTGCCCTTACTGCCCCCTCCACCAATGAGGGATTGCTAGAGGTTCCCAGAGTCTGATTAAAAACTTTAGGAACTAGATAATTTGTTTTTGTGGCTCCAACCCTGTGGAACTCCCTACCTCATTGGATTAGAGAGAGCTCGACCACTGAGGCTTTTAAATCTGCCTTAAAAATGTATTTATTCAGTCTGGCATTTTTTTGAAATTTGGCTGCCTGTGTTTAATTGTACCAGAACTGTTTTATAGTTTTCTATATGTTTTTTAGAGTTTTATGCACAATGCTAGGATCTTGATTGAAATAGCGTTTCACAAATAAAGATGGCTTGCTTGCTTTCCATGTTCTGGTGTCTGCAGTTCCTCTTCCAACAGAGCTCCTTCACCTCTAATGACCTGGGCCATACTGGACACCTCTATCTCGCCAGCAGGCGGTATAGCGCCCCCTGCTAAAGAGTAGGGGAATTTCCACGGTGTCCTGGCCAAATTCCCCCCGTTCACAAAAATACCACCAATAGCTTATCTGGTTCTGTAAGTCATTTTACATCTGTACAAATATTCCCCTTTCCTTGCCCCTGGGTTGCACCTAGAAACAAGATGCAGTTCAGTGTGCCTCTCCCGGTCACAAACTTTAAAATAAATAAAAATCTATTCATTAAATTGTATTGCTTTATGTAAAAAATCAATAAAATTGTTTAAAAAAAAGTCAGTATGAGTGGAGAGGTAAGCAGTAAAAATCAGCACCTCAGAGCAGAGTATAGGTCTCATAGATCATTGTGTTTGATGATCAGTGAGGAAGCAGGGAATGAAGTGAATGTGCATCTGCTACTATGAGCACTGGAGAGCCCAAAGAAGATGAAGGAAAGGAAGAAATGCAAGGATTTTGGTTTAATATGGTACCTTTCAAACACACTGTACACAACACACATTTACAGTCCGTGAAAGGTTTACAGCACCTATCACGTGCACATCAAAAGGTTAAGGAAAGGTCAGGGAATGGGTACAGATAAAGAAAGTGATAGTGAGATACAGGGAGTGAATGAAAAAGAGAGAGAGATAAAGATGGGTGGGGGGAGCTAGACTGAGACAGACAGAGCACATACAGGAAGGTAACTGGCTTGCTCAGGGTTCATAAGTAAATGGTGGCTATGGGATTCAAACCATAGTTTACTGCATCCCCAGGTTCACAGCTACGCACTCTAACCATAAGTGTCCACTACCTCCAGGTTTGTGTCTGTGTGAGGAGATGGATTCTCACTGAATTGAGCTTAACAGACTGTCATTAAAATTGTATTCTCTGGTAAGGGGCTTGGATGGGGGTACCTTGCTACATTTGGAGGGGGAGATTTGAGCTGGTCTTCTCTTTTGGGTCAGGAAGTGGGACTGAACTTATGGCTTTGGCCTTCATCAGTGTACTAGCCCTGCTGGCAGCCCTATAATTATATTTTTGGTAGAGTCTAACTGATTCCACGTTAAAGGAAATTGACTTTTTTGTTCTGATTCCACTTTAAAGGAAATTGACTTATGTGTTACAAGGGTACAAAGAAATAACTATGTCAAACTTCTTTTCATCTGATTTCTAAGTATTTCTAACCCAAACCACAAACAGGCCACCTATCACTAGTACCTGACTGTGTTTTGAATTACAGCCCTAACCACTACAAGAGGTGTTTCCTATCAGAGCTCCTGGTCTCTGGGGCCTACACTCTGAGATGGCCTTCTGCTGTGTGATGCTGTGAATGTGTTGTATCTAATTGAGCGTAACCAGACTCCTACTGGCTAGGCTAGAGGAAACTGCTCCTTTAGACTGCTATTACAATTCAATGAGTCCATGCTTATCAGCCCTGTTGGACTGCATTAGAATGCAGCCAGAGGTAAGAATATAATTTTAAATACATTTCATATGTTATTGAGATGATGAACAATAACTGGCAGCATAGAAAAGTGTCTGAACATCTTTATTGTATAAAGTATATTTCAATACCACATATAGAGTAGTTACAAAACAATGGGGAAATCTATATTCAAATCATAATGACATAATTATGATCTTGCTAATGAATTTAAAAAAGAACCCAAATGTTTATGCAGATTGTCTTCTCTCATCATTATGCTTAATATTTAATTATCATAATTTCAAGCCTTGTATTTCATAATGTATTTTAAGTATTTGATCTTTGCTTTTTCTTTATATGATGGTACGGAAAATGTTGCACAGTATTAGCCCCTGACAGATAACAGAAAGAGAAACTGGCATTGTAAAGAGAAACAAATAAAGTGACCTTATAGGGAACTGAACCCAGGGCTCTGGACTTTTGAGTACCATGTTAGTAACTGTACCAAGTTCAACTTTTCAAGCCAGACGGCTAGCATCAACTAATAACACTCACCTGCTTTCTTATAATGCAAATTTTGCAGCAGGGGCCAATTTAGATGAAAATAAATATCCGGCATTTATTTTGTAGTGCTAAGCAGCTGAAACAGGAATTGTGGTTAAGTAGGCAATAATGTACCTTGAGAGAGAAACTACAGATCAGGATCCTCACAATAGCCTGTCAGCCTGATAGTTCAGCTGGTAGAGCAGAGCAACAATATTCTAGAGGCCCATGTTCAATACCTTGTTAGGTTACAATCTGGTTTGGTTACAATATTTTTTTCCCTTTGCAAATTGTATTTCAGTTGCTTAACAATGGCTGGCACTGAACCACCAATTCCTCACCATATGAATTGTTCATAAATATAAAATTTCTAGCTTTTAAAGAAAGAAACTTCAGGAAACTTACTGTATGTTCACTATTTTACCTAGTAGTTCAGCTAGTAGAGCACTTGGATGGTACTATGGGGATCTAGGTTAACTTCCCAGTTAGGTCAAATTATCTATTTCTCAGTATAATTTGTGTTCTAATTCCTTAGCACAGCCTAATGCTGCACCAATTATTTTATGCAATCTAAACTGTTTCAGGCTGTAGGATTTGTGGTTTGAGAAGAAAAGTGACGATGGCAATATCAGACGAGACATTAGGGATGGATGCCTTTTGCACTTGTCACTTTCCTTAGGTTTCTTACTTGCCTTATTGTGTTTCTGGGACCAAGTTGCAAGATAAATGGCCACTTTCACCACATTGCAAACTTGATCTAGACACTCATTAGCCCGGCACCTGGAAGCCTGAGATGAAGAGCCTGGCCTTGAAAATCCCGACAGTGGGATTTTGCCCACGGCACAGTTTTTTCCATGTTTCATTCAGAGGCTTTGCCCCCCACCCTCCTTAATTATGATTGCTGACTCTGCTGTGGGCAAAATCCCACCATTGGGATTTTTGTGGTCAGGATATTTGTCTCAGGCTTCTGGGTGTTGGTCCAATCAGTGCTGGGATCTTGTCATGATACTTTTCTGGTACTTGGTCTGCTTCCATTATGACACTGTTTGCCTTACAGTATGTGGTTATAGATAGGTGTTGAATAGTACCTATCTTCTACCTAAATGATGTAACAGCCTGGGGAGAGGGTTACACTAATGCATCCTAATGTAAGACTGAGAACTTCTTATGTAGAAAGAACATTTCAAAAAGTTCATGTTATATTTTTTGTTGCATTTCTTGAAGATCTGTTCTAGATTTTTAGACTTCAAATTTACTCATGCCAATATGTTTCAGTACAGATAGACACGCAGGTCAAACAAGACCAGTACTTACAGATATACATTTTTTTCCAATAAAAACAAAGGTATTCATCATATAATCATAATACAGCTGAATAAAGAAGCAGCAGATTTAATTTTGCATTATAACTAGAATAACATATGGCTTATCGCTCTGTTACAGATCTGTAACTCCATAAAAGAATTCCAATGACATCATATACCTCAAGAGGGAAGCTCAAGAGGTTTATGATGTAAATGAATTGCCGAGATGGAGTTACTCGCTCAGTGACAGACATAGAGCCATCTGCTGTGTTTTGTAATACATGCACCTGGGAAACAAAAACCCAGGGGAAGAGTACACAATGGGAGGTGAGATACTAATGACAACAAAAATGGAAAGGGACCTGGGGGTAGTCATATCAGATGACCTAAAGGTGGGCAAGCAATGTGAGAGGGCAGCAATGAGGGCTGGGGGGATATTGGGATGCATAGGGAGAGGCATCACCAGTAGAAAACAGGAAGTTATTATCCCTCTGTACAGACAGCTGGTCAGACCCCATCTGGAGCACTGTGTGCAGTTCTGAGACCAGTCTCGCAAAGACATAGACAGGATGGAAGCTGTCCAGAAGAGGCAACTAAAATGGTGCAGGGTCTGCACTGGAAGACATATGAAGAGAGGCTAAGGACCTTAATATATATAGCCTCGAGGAAAGGAGGGAGAGGGGGACATGATAGAAACTTTCAAGTACCTCAAGGAATCAACAAAGTCCAAGAGGTAGCATCTTTCAAAAAGTGTGCAAGAACAAGGGCATAATTTGAAGATGGGGGTGCGGCTCAGAGGTAATTTAAGGAAGTATATTTTCAGGGGATTGTGGATGCATGGAACAGCCTTCGGAGGAAAGTCGGAGTCAAAACAGTGGTGGAATTCAAGCATGCATGGGACAGTCATAAGGCAATTCTAGGGGATGGGGGTTGGAAGAAGTAGGCTGCTGGTTAACTAGGATCTGCAGCTTATCCAGTAGGCAGGGAAATGGACAGACTGGGTGGGCCAAGTGGTCCTTATCTGCCATCAAATTCTATGTTTCTATGGCTCCTTATCTATTTAATCTGAGATCATGACCCCCCCAAAAAAACTATATGAGACCCGATAACTCATTCATGTCCACCCCATACAAGCCCTACTATGAGGTCGACTGCATTTTTTACTCACTGGCAATTGCTTTCCTCACTCCCCCCCCCCCAATATGAGCCCAGTCACCAGACTGACTACACTTGTACTTTCCAGCCATGGCCCGCTCAGCTCACTCACATCAAGCACAGCCCAGACACAAACTGTAGTCTTACATCATCAGTTTCTTTATGAAAAGATACCCACCATGACAACTCTCTGTGCAGCTCCTGTCGCAGATTAACAAAGCAGTCTGAAGTAATGACAGCAGCACTTAGTAAAACATTTTAAATCACAGTACTGCCAATCTGTTGTCAGATTGATGGTGTTATGATTTCCTGATTTCAGAATGATATTATGCATTTTTTAGGCTGCCGCTTTCCAATGTAAAATAAGTGAAACCATGTTTTTTTAATTGTAAAATAAACATGTTTTAGAACCAAGAATAATATCTGTGAGTCTCATTTGTGTCATGCATCCTTCATGAGAAAGAGAACAACCAGCAGAGTTCAAAGTGACTGCCCCAACATTTCATGCACTGTTCATATTAGGTGCCAACTGTACAAAATAAGAATGCCAAGTTTGCTGGAGATCTACAGTAAGAACCTCTGCTGCCTCAAAAGAGGGTCTGTTGTGATTCTATAGTCTCAGTTTCTTTCACATTTTGGAGTCACATGCCCATCTTAGGTAGAATCTGTGTTAACCAATAATAGTAATACACTTTGCAGCTACTAGATGTAACACCTGTCTTAACAAAGTAATTATAATAATTTTATTTGTACAGTGCCTTTCTATTTCCAAGGCACCTTACAGCTTAAAACAATTTAAAACAAACATTAAAATCCAAAATCTTAAACATAAATAAAAAATCATATTCAGAATTCAGTTCAGTTTTCTACAAAGGCCTTTTGCCAAAGAAAAGTTTTTAATCCTCTCTTAAATTCCTCCATGGAGGTGCACTCCCATAACCGACGGGATAGAGAATTCAAAAGGGTGGGCGCAACATAAGAAAAAGCTCTACAGCCAGATGATTTAAGGTTCACCCTTGGAATCTCTAGCAACCCCTTGTCGGCCAAGTGGAGTGATCAGCCAGGGGAGTAGGGAACCAGAAGTTCTTTCAGATAGGCCAAACCCTGACTGTGAAGGGCTTTGAAAGTCAGTGAGCCGACTTTAAAGGTGGTCTGCCACTGTATAGGTAGCCAGTGCAGTTCGCACAACACTGGGGTAATATGACATGATCTACTACAGTCTGTGAAAACTTGGGCTGCTGCATTCTGCACCGGCTGCAGGTGGTGAATTTCAACCCCTGAAAGCCCAAAGTAAAGGAACTTGCAATAGTCCAAGCATAAGGACACAAAAGCGTGGACCAATGTTGGAAGGTTGTCAGACAGAACCAGATGACAAACTCTGGCAATGTTCCTAAGATGGTAAAAGGAGGTCTTGACAACAGCCAACACCTGTGACTGCAGTGTCAGTCTATCATCAAAGACCACCCCCAGGTTACGCTTCTTTTTAGAGGTCTAGAGAGAAACGCCACCAAGAAAAATTCCTGAAGGCGCACCAACACCCGACCCCTCCATCTGTTGACCTGGGTCCACAACCAATACCTCTGTCTTTTCTGAGTTCAACTTCAGCCAGCTAGAATCCATCCACTCCTGGATTTCTTTCAGACAGTTGTTAAAGACTGAGAGAACTCCATCCTGGTCAGGTGCAAAAGACAGGTATAGCTGGGTATCATCTGCATAACAGTGAAACCTCAGCCCATACCTTCTTACAGTATCTCCAAGGTGTAGCATATGCACCGCGAATAGCATGGGAGACAGCACTGATTGAGGCACCCCACACAACAAAGCCATTGGGCCCAGAGAAAAGACCCTGACACAACTCTTTGTGATCTCCCTGTGAAGAATCAGGTGAACCATCAAAGGATGGTTCCCGATATTCCACATATATGCCTCAGGTGTGCTATCAACACCATGTGTTAAAAGCTGAGAAGAGATCTAGGAGAACCAAGATGGAACATCTCTTCTGATCTCTCGCCCTCAGGAGATCATTGAGCACCCGAACCAGCGCTGTCTTGGTGCTATGTCTTTTACAAAAACTGGACTGAAGGGGTTCATAGATGTCATGGATGGTTAAATGTTCCTCCAGTTGAGCTGCCACTACTTTCTCAATCACCTTCCCAACAAATGGAAGGTTAGAGATAGGTCTGTAGTTAGAGAAACAGTCTGGGTCAAGAGTAGCTTTCTTCAAGAGTGGTGTCACCACCACCTCTTTTAGGGAGCTGGGAATCTCGTCTGTCTCCAAGGAGCACCAGACTATTCGCACAAGTACTGGACTGATGATATCACTGCAGCCCAAAATTAGGAAGTCGGTCCAGCATCCAAACTACAGTCTCTAGGGTACACACTCTGAATAATCCTCATGACATCCATGAAGTCTGGTTGACTGAAGGAATGCCAAGAAAACTGAGGTATAGTGAGCTTGCACTGTCCAACCACAACCCCACTAGAGGATGCTGGTTGCAAATCCACCTTGATGTTGGCCACCTTATTTGCAAAAAATTGAGCACGCTCCTCACACTCTAATTGCGAAAAAGCTTTCTGAACTTGCTGACAGGTTGGGTTGCAAAGTCTGTCTACAGTTTGAAAAAGCTGAGATTGTCAGTTCCGAGCAACCGCAATCTCCCTGGACAGGAATTCTGCCTTCTTACAAGTGATTGAAGATTGACAGACTAAATAATGGTTCATCAATCTGAGGTGGTTGGCATCAAGGGCAGACTTATGCCAGCAATGCTCTAACCTTTGCCCCTGTCTCTGCATCTCTCTCAATGTCCCATCAAACCAGGGGGACTTGGGGTGAAGGAGGAAGGGATGCACATGGACTGGAGCAATAGAATCCAGAGCCACCATAACAACCAAATTATAAGCTGATACGAGGGTCTCTGGATCACTGCTTGCCAACGTGGGAGATGATAGGTCAAGCACTGCGACAAGGCCTTGGGAGTTTATATCCTATAAAGGGCAGTATCTAACCATCTCCACAGGGGTAGGCCTTCTAAAGGGGATGTAAAAACTAAACCTCACGGTATAGTGATCTGACCAAGCGACTGGTTCCACCCCCACTACAGAGGTTTCGATCCCTAGCAAGAAGATTAAGTCCACGGAGTGTCCAAGTTTATATGTAGCAGTGGAAACCACCTGTGTAAGGCCCAGAGATGTCATTAACTGGAGGAAGTGCTGACCAAATTGCGAGAGTTTGTTGCCGACCCAGGCACTGAAATCACCCAGAACCATCAATCTGGGTGATTCAAATGCCATGCCGATGATGAAGTCTGCCACTTCCTGAAGGAACTGCTTCCCATCCCTGGGTGGATGGTAGATGAGAATGATTTCTAACACCTACACCTGCTACCATTGTACACTTAAAGGACTCAACCTCCTCAACTACTACACTCATGAGGCCCAGTTCTGTCTTAAAACAGAAAGCAACCCCCCATGATCCAATATCAGGCAGTGTAATACTGTTGAGTGGTTTAACAAAGTGAGAAATTCCTGCACTAGGTCATAATGCATGCAGAGGATGATAAGGAATGTCCCATAGAGACACATGAGCACATTGCCAAAATTGGGACAACACTGGAAATCCCTGGAATATATGATGATACAAGCCCCCCCCCCCGTGTCTCCAACAGGCATCTGTAAGTGTTATTACAAAATGTTTTGTGTGTGGAAGTTCTAATGAAGTGAACCAACAATGTCCAGTTGAATTCTCTCCAGACAGAAAATTCCAACCTTTTTCCAATTGTATTTCCCAATCCCCGTGTGGTATTGGGATGCCCAATTCCATCTCCCAGGCATGTTTTGTGTAGTCTACTAAATGTAGCTCCAGTTTCACAAGGGTCTTCTACATTTCTGCTGCTTATCTTATCTTGAACACCAGTATAATGAACCAATGCATATACTGGTGAAGTTCTTTTGGGGGCCTTGTTACTCTAGTTAGATTACCTCTTTCCGAGAACAGGTGCCTAATATGTCAAAACCTAAAGTTCAATATTTTTGGTGAATACAGTAGTGCTTGTGTATACATATAAGGTTTGAACTTTGAACTTTCTCTACTCTGACCCTTGGCAGGTAAGCCATGTAGTGAGTAGGGAATATATAAGGCCCAGCACTAAGGATGAGCAGAGTGCCGGAGGAGGAAAGGAAGGATGGTGGGTGTTTCACAACGTGCTAAGTGGGTATTTGCTGAGGGAGGCTGGCTTTTATTTGAAATGTGGAAGGAGCTATTCCCCCACATTGAACCTCGGGCTTTAGTCCTCCCATTCAGTGTTTTGGTGAATAGAGTAATGTTTGTGCATACATGTAAGGTTTGAACTTTATACTTTCTCTATTCCCTCCCTTGGTACAGTAGGTAAGCCAGGTAGCAAATAGGAAATAGAAGACCCAGCACCAAGTGTGAGCAGAGTGCCGGATGAGGAGAAAGAGGAGGCAAGGGAGGATGGTGGATATTTAGCAATGCACTAAGCAGAGAACTGCCATCGGAGGATGGCCTTTATTTGAGATGTGGAAGGAGCTATTCCCCCACATTGAACCTCGGGCTTAAGCCTTCCCATTCAATGTTTTGGAGAATAGAGTAGTGTTTGTGTATACATAAAAGATTTGAACTTTAGCCTTTCTTTATTCTGAGCCTTGGTAAGTAAGCTGGGTAACGAGTAGGGAATAAAAGACCCAAACAGATTACCTCCTCCAACTCACGGAAAGTATGACCAGTAGCACGCAAGAGAAGAAAAACCCCCCAGGTGGAGGAAACCTCTGAGGACCCATAGCCACTGATCTGCCAGTCCTCAGGGAAATAAAAGGAGATGTTGCTAGATGCTTAGAATTAGTTTTTAATTTTAGCGTAGGGTCTAATGTTCATAGTGATGATGTTCCATCTTCTGAGTCTATTGAATGGTGAGTTCGGGAGGGTCAATTCTTGAGGATGAAGAGACAGATGCAGTCCAAAGGAATATCCAAATCCTGAATATGAATTAAGTCCGGCTGTTAAAAGGGGTTTAACAAGATATAGGATTTATTAGTGATATTAGTTGATATTTGGTGAAGTTTTTTTTTGGTTTTTTAGTTGTTTAACCAGGAGTAGCACACTAAGCTGAAAGCTTTTTTACAGGTGTGACATGGGAGCACAGGTAAGTTAAGTGACTTGCTCAGGGTCACACAGTATGCAAGTGGAAGCTGTGGGATTCAAACCCAGATCTGGTCTGTTGGATGTTACTGACTCAATGTGAACATGGGGAGAATGAGTCTGTTTAGATGAGCCACCAGACTCCAAATTATTGAACATACAATAGTAAAACACGGGATAACAATGAACATTAAACAATTGTTAATGGTAAAATGACTGATGAAGTACATTAGATAGGGATAGTGCCTTAACAAACAGGCAAAGTCAGAGCAGTGGCAGTAATAACATGAAAGAGTGGGAGGGAGGAGGAGGGAGGGAGGGAGAGAGGTTCAACAGAGGAGTGGGAAAATGGAGGTGTTCAGCTTGTGGGAACCACAGGTTAGGGGTCACCCACATCAATACCAGGGAGTAATCAGAGGGCCCATATGGCACTAATTTCAGTATGTGCTTAAAAAGTCATATTGAGACACTGGTTAGACTCAGCCACTCCTAGCTATTTAGAATGGTTCAAGGAAATCATGTTCTTCCTACAAGCCGAGTATACCATAGCTGGACTTTCAAAGTGTACGGGTAAATATAAACAAAGATGGGAACCACTTTATGCCCTTCTGTTAATTAATTAGATGCTGGCTATTAATAACCAATTTTTCTGAAAGGCCCTTTTATTCTTATCTTTTTTTTTTTCTTCTCCCCTTGTTTTTATTTTTATATAATTCACTCTTATCCTTTTTTTTTTGAGGCAACCATAACCATAACAAATAATAATCGGTGGCAGACTAAGGTGGGTGGGGAGGAGTGGGGGGGGGGGAGAAAGGAGCAAACAAACAATCCTATTTAATTAATTCTTCTTTATATTACAACTGTTTCTTTTTTGTTTTGTTTTTTAAGTTAGGTTTTGATTTCTTCTTTCATTAGAAATGTATTCTCTGTATTCAATTGATAATTTCCATCTATGTTCAGACTGGATTTCTGTTATACTGTTTGTTTGCAAAAACATAATAACGTACAGTATACTAAATGAAAAAGAAAAGGTTAGAGGTCACCTTGTCAGGAAAGGGTGGGGGAGTGGACATTGAGGTGTTCAGCTTGTGGGAACCATGGGTTAGTGGTCACCTTGTCAGTAAAGGGTGGGGGAATGGAAGGATAGGGGGTAGTGAGAAAGGTAGGGGCCTGGATCCCTGGGGAGAAAGGGGTGTGTGTGTGGGACTGGGTTAAGTTTGGGGCATGGAAGGGGTTGGTTGAGGAGGGTAGGAGTGGGAAGTAGCAGATTGGGTGATTGCTAAGTGTGCATAGTTGGGGTAGTCATAATTTTTAAACAGGTGGGTATTATCCTGTTTAACCTGCTTATTGCTACTACCTCTCCCTTTAAGCATCTTTGTGTCAAGTTGTCACATGTATGATGTAACGCTACTGTAAATTTATGTATGTAACTAATGAGCTCCGTGATGTATTCTATTGCCTTAGCCAATGAATGTTTAATCAACTGTATAGTCCTACCAATGTGTGTAATTTATGGTTGTAACTAATATGGGCCGCTCCCGGAAAAGGGACCTTCAGTCTCAGTGAGCTTACCCGATTATCAAAATCGAAATAAATAAATAAATAAATAAATTATAATTTTGTACCTTTTCCCCCAACTTTAGAATTAACTGTTGCATCCTATCCTGAAGGACTTCTTGCTTCGGGTTCAGAATACTTTGGGCCCGATGGCATTATGTGGATCATGGGCTTGTCCCTTCATATCGGGCAACCTTTGGTGGAGATATGTAGCACTACCCTTTGTGGAGCAGGATTATGGTTTGAAGTGGGATCCTGCATCACACTGCCTGCTGCTGATATTTCTTCTCTGTGATCCCTGTACAAGCTGTTGTCCTCTGCACCTTTTGGACTACTGTATTGCCTATGGTTGCCCTGGTCTGTTCTGGAGCTTTGCAGCTGGTTGGCTCAGGGTCAATCGCCATTTATTTAATCAGCAAGAAGGCAGTGGTTTTTCCTCTCCTCATTGCTGGACAGATTGTGGAGAAGGGAAGCATGACTAGCGTCTCATTTTCTGCATTGTAGGATGATTCTGGATTGATTCATGAAAAGCCTCCTTTCTTTAGGCACAAACTGCCCTTTATGCTCAGGATGTTCTTTCAGAGGCTCATCTTCATTTGGTTATGGGGATTAGGGCTATCAGACTATACTTTGGGAGATTTCCCTCTTTCTTGAACCTATGGTTAAGACTTACTTGCTCTTTTGTTTGGGGCCTTTTAGTTGCATTATCTAGTTGGGCATCTAAGGGTCATAAGCTAGCCTGTTGTGTCGAACAGGCTGGGAGTTTATGTTTGGGATTTTAGGTTTAATGATTCTTTAGACAGAGTGAGTTCACATTCCTCCTAGTGGTTTATTAAAGGGTTTCTGGCTCCGGGGATTACACTCAAGATAGCAGTCTCACTGGGCTTGGCAATTTGTTGTTATGTTTCCATGGAACATAAAGAATCAGGAATGGGGTAGGGGTAAGTGAGCTACTATATAAGCTGCTGTGTGCTCATGGACATCATGCACCAGATTTTTGGGGGGGTAGGCCACACACTTGGAGTAGAGGAATGGTGGGTATGATTTCTGGGACATGTTTTTTTATTTCTATTTTATGAGTTTTGGGGTAGGTTTAAATTGCCATATGATGCTGAGATTTACTGGCTGGTTATGAATTAGTGATGTTGCTCTTTTCTTCATAGAAACACACTTTTCGATAATTATAGGTGGGGACTGGGGTTTTCTTGGATGGGTGGAAAAGGCTTGATTCTTGTTTTTCTTGGGGGGTTGGGGTTTTGTGGGGCTTATTATTTTATATTAGGTGGAGGGATGGGGTGTTATCACACTGCTATTTGTTATGTTTTCATGTTCTAGCATTGTTAATAAAGGGATGAATTGGGGAGCAGGGTGGGGGATGGGGCAGCAGAGTCAACTTTTATTGGAAGGTTGTTGATGCGCTTTGAGATGCAGACACCATTATCTAATTTTTTGATGAGCAGTGATAATGGCTAGTTCTTTAGTATATGCTTCATGGAATATCAAAGGAACTCGGTCCCAGGTCAAGCGTTACCAAATTCTTAACCACTTGACTCAGTTACAATGCAGTATAGGCTTCTTACAGGAAACCCACCTACTTTCTGAGGAAGATAATTTACTCCGTTGGCAGTCAGTAGGTCAGATTTTTGCAGCAGGGAATAGCAAGGCTAGCAAGGGCATGGCTATTCTAATTAACAGGAGTATTAGCTTCCAATGGAATCAGAGTCTCTTCAGTCCCCAAGGGAAATACATCTTTGTTAGAGGGGTATTGGACCAAGTGGAAGTTGTCCTAGCCAGTGTCTGTGTCCCCAATTCAGATTCTCCTTTTTCATGGAGCTGGCTTCACTTCTTGCTCCATTCATTTTGATCCCTTTGGTTGTTGGTGAAGATTGGAACATCTCTTTCACCCAGGACTTGGATAAGACTGGCAGGCCCCTGGCTGGCCTGTCTCCCTCTCAGCATTCCCTCCAAGACATGATTGATTCTTTAGGACTATGCAAACCCTGGCTGGTGCTCCATCCCCAAGACAGGGAATATACCTTCTATTTCCTGTTCACAGTTCATCTTCTCAAATTTATTATATTTTGATTAATCAAACAGGATTGGATGGAGTGCTGGATGGTGGGATTGCCCAGGGTCCTGTCAGACAATCCCTTGGTGTGGTTGAGGCTTTCCTTGATTCCCAACATCCAGAAGGACACCTCATGGACATTGAACAACCAGCTTCTCAAGGATAAGTACGTTATCACCATAGTTAAGGAACAAATTGAGGTTTTCACCTCCCAAAATGCTGGCTCCATAGAGAGTGGGGATTTAGAGTGGTGCACCTTTAAGTGCTTCCATAGGGGGGAGTTTATTCAATTGGCATCTAAGAAGAAGAAAATTCACATGAGAGAAGCCACAGCTCTTTTATAGCATATTACTGATATAGAAAATTCTATATCCCGTGAGACTTCAGAAAAGGTCCATAAGGAATTGACACTCCTCCGTGACACATATGCTGATCTTATGTGGGAGAAAGCAGAGTATACTATTCTTAAAACACAGTCTAAATATATAGGTAAAGGAGAGAAGGCAGGCCATTTGTTGGCTCTGTGTCTTTGAAAACAGGAAGCATCCCATTTGATTTCATCGATTAAATCAGTGGATGGCACTATTAAAACTCAACCCAGAGATATTGTAAGGGAATTTGAAGGCTATTATAAAGATCTCTGTGGGCCCTTGGATAGTCCACAGCTAATTCAAAAACTGAAGATGACTTGGCCAGTATTTCCCTTCCATCATTAACTGCAGATCAGCAGGCTTACTTGATTAAACTCCTGTCCCCCTCAAAAATTACATCAGCTATTGACAACTTAGTTTTTGACAATGTGCCTGGACCAGATGGTTTCACATCTAATTTTTATAAATTGCTCGCTAAAGAGCTGGTACCCTTGTTACATCATTTCATTCTTTATTTATATGAGTTTGATGCCTCAGATCCCACTCTTCTTGAGGCCTTGAATGTTCTACTCCTTAAACTTGGAAAAGCACCCAATAATGTCACAAGCTATTGGCCTACAGTATATCCTTATTAAACTATGACATCAAAATTCTTACAAAGATCCTGACCTCAAGGATCAATGCAGTCTGGGTGGGGCTCATTAGTCCCAAGAAGGTGGGATTTATGCCTTCTCGCTCCTCGGTAGACCATCTGTACAAAATTAGTCATATCTTCTCCATGTCCCGGTATTCTGCCATTCCCATGGTCTTAGTGTCCCTGGACATGAAGAAAGCTTTTGACAGAGTTAATTGGAATTTCTTGTTCCTTACCCTAGAGAAATTTGTTTTCCCTCCCACCTTTCTCCACTGGGTTAAGGTCATATATTCCTATCTGAGTGCCAGAATCTATTGCAATGGGTCCCCCCCACAACTTTGCATTGTATTCTGTCACCCTTCAGTGATGCCCCCTATCCCCTCTGTTATTTAATCTATACCTGGAACCTCAGATTCGAAGCTTAAGTCTAGTTCAGGACTAACTGGAGTGGAGGTTGGTTACAAGAATCTTCAGATTTCAGTGTATGCAGATGATATTCTGTTACATGTTACTTATCCTCAGATTGCCATTCCAGTTGCACTGGAGGTTATTAAAGAGTTCAGCTGCCTTTAGATAAATCTGAAGTCATGCCCCTCAATTCAGTTGCCCTCAAATTAGATATCTTGTCCCTTGGGTTGTTCTGGGCTCCCTGACAGATTAAATATTTAGGAATCTATCTTACGAGGAGTATGACCCTTCTTAGGAAGCTCAACTTAGATGACTTGATAACTACCCTGCAACAAGATCTCAAGAGATGGAAGACCATTCTTTTAACCTTATGGGGGAGGACTAACATTGTAAAAATGAATCTTCCCAAAATGTTCTATTCCATTAACATGCTTAATCTTTGGGATCCCTTTTTGTGGTTTCAGCGAATTCACAGCCTACTCTCAGATTTCATTTGCTCTAGTAAACTCCTGAGGAAATCCTATAAAAAGCTGGCAGCATTTAAACAGTGTGGAGGACTCAGACTTCCATATTTTATGGTTTAATACTTTACTAGCCATGCTAGTAAGTATTTTAGGTGGCTTTGTCCAGCCCCAAATGATCGGGTTTCTGGTTATTTCCCTATCTGGTTGGAGTTGAAACAGGAATTGATTTGTTATGTGAGTCTTTCAATCTCATCAATGTTCTTTATTTCCCCAAAAGTACTCCCTGAAGGTCTCAGAGACTCTGTTATTGCCACATTGTGTTCACTCCAGTTTTGCTTACTGATGAAATATAAGTTCACTAAAGATGTTATGCAACCTATTCTAAGAAATCCTAACTTCAAAACTAGGGGAAAGTTTGTGACTGAAGCTTGGTTACCACAGTTGGCTACTACCATGGTTTGCGACTTACTCCAACAAGGGGCTCTATGTTTCTCTAAAGATATCCTGGAATTTTACCCACTAGGTAATACAGCCATCTTCAAGATATTTCAGTTGCACCACACCCTGATGCAGTGGTTTGGGTCTTTTCTGTGGGAGATTAACCAGTCTGAGTTCCTACAACTGGTTAAAGATATCATACAGGGGAAGAGTACACAATGGGGGGTGAGAGACTAACAACAACAAAAATGGAAAGGGATCTGGGGGTAGTCATATCAGATGACCTAAAGGTGGGCAAGCAATGTGAGAAGGCAGCAAGGAGGGCTGGGGGGATACTGGGATGCATAGGGAGAGGCATCACCAGCAGAAAACAGGAAGTTATTATCCCTCTGTACAGACAGCTGGTGAGACCCCATCTGAGTACTGTGTGCAGTTCTGGAGACCCAATCTCCAAGTAAAGACATAGACAGGATGGAAGCTGTCCAGAGGAGGGCACTAAAATGGTGCAGGGTCTGCACCGGAGGACATATGAAGAGAGACTTAAGGAGCTTAATATGTATAGCCTCGAGGAAAGGAGGGAGAGGGGGACATGATAGAAACTTTCAAGTACCTCAAGGAATCAACAAAGTCCAAGAGGGTAGCATCTTTCAAAAAAAGAGGTGTGCAAGAACAAGAAGGCACAATTTGAAGATAGAGGGGGCAGCTCAGAGGTAATTTAAGATATTTTTTCACAGAGAGGGTTGTGGATGCATGGAATGGCCTTCTGGAGGAGGTTGTGGAGTCAAAATCAGTGGTGGAATTCAAGCATGCATGGGATAGTCATAAGGCAATTCTGGGGGGTTGGGGTAGAAAGAAGTAGGCTGCTGGTTAACTAGGATCTGCAGCTTATCCAGTAGGTAGGGAAATGGGCAGACTGGGTGGGCCAAGCGGTCCTTATCTGCCGGCAAATTCTATGTTTCTATGTTCTATACTAAAGTGCATGCAGTTGCTAATTTATATTCCCTTTTGTTTTCTAAGTTATTCCTGGAGTTAGATGGGAATTCTCCCTATTGAGATAAACATCTTCCTTTTAGCTCTTTTCACTGGCAGACAGTCAGGGAGGATCTTTACATTTATGTCTCCCAAGACAAACTGTGGCTCACTCAGTTTAATATATTGAATAATTTGTATTTTACCCCCCCCACACACATACACACACATAAAACTCACTAAAATGGGCAAGCTACTCTTTGCACAAGGTGTGGTTAGGCTATGATACTTTAATACATATTTCTGGAATTGCCCTAAAGTGGCCTCTTATGGAGCCTGATTGAATCTAAAGCAGATCCTCTTCTACTGTAGGTATTAATGGCCTTTTCATACCAGAGATACTGTATGTATAATTGGCAATTACAGTTTGGTGTCGGTAAAGGAAAGAAGGAATTATATGGCCTTAATCTCGCTCTCTGTTAAAAAAGTGGTTTCATGTCATTGGCTTGATCAGGTTTCTATTTCATATCAGGAATGATTGCAGAGCTCCTGTTTAATCTTCAAGTAGAGTGTATGATTGTGAGTCTTCATAATAGACCTACATTATTAGATAAGAGCTGGAGCAAATTACATAGTTTGTAAATTTTTTAAGTTTTTCTGTAACCCTTCAATCTGTTGTTTCTATAAGTGGAATTGTTTCTCTTGAGTTGTGTGCCATATGTCCCTTTTGGATAGGTTCACTGGTTGGATTGTTATCTCTTCACAATGTCATGTTATTTTGATTACTGCTGGGTTTATAGGGCTAAACTCTGTCTGGTTGCTCCACCGGAGTGGGGTAGAAGGGTGGGGTGGGAGGTAGAAGTGGGGAATTATTATTTGTTGTATTTTGTTATTATGTCATGTTCTATTCTTGTTATCTTTCTAATAAAGTTTATTGAATTTCAAATAAAAGGTGTGTTCATAAGACCATTAAATAGATGGCTTGCAAAATGTATTGTAATGAAGAGGTGTAAATAACTTCTTGAAGTATGGTGGTATTACGAGGCCATGGAGCTGTTACTTGGTATATCCCAGGAGGGAAAGAAGTTCACAAGTCTAGTGAAAGATAATAGTCATAAAAAAGATTTGACTAGAGCTTGGATTCTGTGGAAGAACAGAGTAGTGAATGTGGAGGATCCCCAAGCCACTAGGGTGGCAAGAAGGAAGTTGCCTGACATCACGGCAGGCCAGCCAACATCGACTACCTCCAGCGAGGAGATAAGGAGCAAAACCAGGTTACGGTCTGGCCAGCAAAGAAGACCTTGAAGACTGGAGAGGCAAGGGTTTGCAGGATGATGGAGGAGGATGGCCAGAAGAATCAGAACTGGAATGCTGTGAGCATGACTGGTGAATGGGATGACAATTGAAGAGGACTGGGCAGAAGCAGGAGCAGCAGCAAAGAGGATGCAGGTAGCAGTTGCAGACATTCAAAATAGAGGCTGGAAACTGAGGCGCAAAGCTGGGCCATAAAGTCATAGAGTGCTGACATGGGGGAAGGATCTGAGGGAGGAATCAGCTGATGGGGACCAAGAGTCAGGGCTGGCAGAGAGTGAGAGGCAAGGAAAAGGCCATAGAACTCTAACATGGAAGCTGCAGCCAAACAGTGTAAGCCTCTAATGTGCAGATTGACAGCGTAGCAAGGAATAGTCCAGTCTTTGATAGAATAGGTCAATGTCGAAGTCCGCTTACTGGAGGATGGAGCTCAACTAGAAATCCTTTGAGGTTTAGCAGAAGCATCTTCATAAGGTGCAGGTAAGGGATCAGATTTATTTATTTAGTTTCTTTGATCGGGTAAATGCACTAGACAAATTCTGCTTATTTTCAGGCATGACCTGAGGGAAGGGGATACAGATGACTGCTAACTGATCTTGAACCAGATTAAGCTGTTGGTGGTATTTTTAGTGAATGGGGGAAATTTGGCCAGGGCACTGGGGAAATTCTCCTACTCACAGGTAGGGGAACCTCTGACATCCTGGTCCTTGGGCAAGATGGTGGAGCTCATGGACTGAGGAGGAGGTGGAATGGTGAAGTCTACAGAAACAGAGGGGATCGCCTTCCCATCTGCTCCTTTACTCCTAGAGGCAGTAGTGGATGAGAAAAATATGAGCATGGAAATTGCAAAGCAGGTACCTCTGCCTGCATGTCAAGATTGGTTGGATTTTAAAGGAAATGACAGAGGTGGCTCCTCTAAGCAAAGAGCCATGGGTGATCCTAGAATCATGCCTACAATGCCAGCACAGGAGGTGCTGAGTGAGGATTTACAAACAGAATCATGATTTCGGACAAGGAGTGATTATCTGCAGGTGCTGTTGGCTGAGGAGGAGCACCGAGAAAATGAAGGGAAAATGGGCAACCTGGTGAGTGACTTTTCCAGACTGGAGCTCAAGCTATGCAGGGACAATCTCACTGTCATGCAGAGTCCCATGGATGGAGCAGCATGCGAAGTGGTATTGGATGAAATTTCAATGATACAGTAGGGTATGAAGGACAGCAGAGTACGGGAGGAGTCTGTTACAAAGGACAAGGGAAGTAAAACTTTTAATCATGATAACTCTCATATTGATGATGTTCAAAATGTGGGGCTTGCAGGAAAGGATGAAGGGGCAGTCATAGAAGGCTTGAGCTCTGGCAGATCGAGCTCTCAGGAACTTCTTAAGGTTGAAGTATGCAGTGCCAAAACGGGACAGCTGGGACTTCACCTTGATATCAGGGTAGAACTACAGTACCTAATTATGATGGAAATGTGTTAGTTATGGGTAGGACCATGGCTGAAGCTTTAAGCTCTGCTGGTTGAGTGAAGCAGGCCCCTGACCAACCTTGGGGGTCTCCTGCAAGAACAGAGGAGAATCAGAGGGATCCTTTAGAACTTCCGCCCTCCTTAGAACTGGTGAACACTCCAGTGTTATTTCCTATGGCACACAAGAGTCCTTTGATTTTCCCCACTAGTAACAATAAGGCTAGGCAAGGAATATCCCCTGCTAAACACATGGTTTTACTTGATATCACAGTTTTGGGAGATGGGAATGTGCAGTCTGGCTCTGTCTCTGGGGTTCAACGTTCAAACAGGGAGAACGCTAGGGAGCCTGACCCTAGCGGACTACCCTCTTCTAGTAAAATGTATACAGGTTTGTTTCATGCACCTCTAGAACAAGCTAGGAGAAGAAACGCAGTTTGTATTAAATATAAGGGTGGCCTAGAGACCTAACTGGGCAGGATTTATGTAGGGCACACCCTTTTGAAAGATAGCCTAGGATTTTCTGCACAAGAGATTTATGCCTTGATTCACACATCTGGTGACCCTAATTTTGACACTAGTTTCAAGACTGCAACCGGTCTTGAACTGTTCTGGGAATGGTATCGGGGGTTTGCAGATCTCCAGAATGGAAGATTTTTTCAGTTATCCCACTAATGAAACCTGCTTACCGTACAATAACGGTGCTATTTAAAAATGAAGGGGTGGCAATCTCAGATATTCCTTTTTGGTTCTGAGCAAAATGCACTGTGCTAGGACTACCAGATCCGATTATTGATTCAGAGGACATATGGACAGGGGGGTGGTGGATCCAAGTGCGGCTACAGCAGGAGAAAGGACTGATTCAGCACCTACCCAGTTGCTTTTATTTGGGGAGTGACCAAGGATTTATATTTTACTCGGGTCAACCGAGGTCATGCTTTCATTGTGGTGCCCACACCCACTTGAGTAGTGCCTGCGATAAAATGAAATGTTCATTATGTGGTGGGATTGGACATGTGGAAATTACATGTCAGACCCCTGTGGTTTTTAACTTGTGGGAGGACACCAGTCACACCTTTAAGGACTGCCCATGGACATCTCACAATGTGGAAGGAGAGGAGTCGGATGAAGAAGACAATGTTATTGTGAGACAGAACAGAGGTACAGTGAGTTCAGCTCTTCAACAACAGTCCTTCCCTCACTGTCCCCCACCATTGTGCCATTCTGTATCAATAGTCAGTTCATCTAGGGCTCAGGCAGAAGCTCAACCCCCTGCCCAAGTCAGGCATGCTTCAGCAACTATGGCGTCCTCAGAGGGAGACACCCTGGTAGAAATGGTAGGACCACTACTGTCACAAGTCGATGGATGGAGATATTGAGGGTAGACAAACTGTTCTGCCAGGGACATCCAAAGATCAGACTCCTGCCATGCTGCCACCACAAACAGAGGAGTGGGAACAACAAAAAACCAGTAGGAAGATGCATAGTGCCTCACAAAAACTTGATCAATGATCCACTGCACAGATTGCTGATGGGCTTCCTAAAAAAAATGTATTTATTCCATTGGCAAAGAGGAAACAGTGGGAGGAGGATGGGGAGGACTCTGATATATCCTCCATAATTTCCTCTCAAGCAGAAAATATGACGGACTCTAATGTCTCGACACAAGAACCAATAGGGGGATAAGGAAAAAAGAAGTAAAAAAAACTATTACTAAATCCCCAAGAGCAGAAGGTCCTGAGGATGGTGTTGATTCAATCACATGACAATGGAGATTCATCTTATGCTGGGCTCCATTAATGTAAATAGCATCAAGAACCAAAAACGGAGACAAACCACTTTTTCTATTCTTGCAAATTATCAGATGGACATTTGTTTACTTCAAGACATTAGGTTACACACATTGTGAGAAACCCACTGTGCATCTAAAGAGTGGTTTTGAGGGTCTTCATTTTGGTCTTTGGGGGAAGAGGTGTGCTCTGGGGTTGGGTTTCTTATTTTAAATCCAGACCTCAGAGTCACACATCTAATTGATCTGGTGGGTGGAAGGGTGTGTATTTTGGATGCAAGACTAGGGACCCAGGAGTTTAGATTAATTAATATTTATAATTACCAAACTGAATACCAAAGGGTAGATTTGATGAAGAAAGTACAGCATTATTTTTACATGGCTAGGTCTGTGTTTTTTTTTTTGGGAATTTAAACTATATCATATCATTGTCAGATAAAACTGGTAGAACTCAAAAAATGTACACAGACTCTAATTTTTTGAACAGAATGTATAAACAGGCTTGGCTTAAAGATTGTGCGGTCACTAGGGGCCAGGTACCAGATCATACTTTCTTAAGGGCCATTTGTCTACATGGATTGACTTTTTATTTGCCTTCCAGTGGGTCCCAGTTCTTGATTTTTAGTCTACCCTGTAGAAACTTTAGATCATAGATTAATTAGGGTTAAGGTGGGGAAGCCAAAGAACAAACCTGGATCCAGCCCGGTTAGGAGGTTGAATGTAGCTGCCTTGGAGGAAGCCGAGATATGGCCAGCCATTCAGGCTGAACTGGATGCCAGGTTTTCAGTGTTTGAGTTATATGAGAACTCGCTCTTTTGGTGGCAAGACACCAAACGTGACATTAAAGCCCTATATAGCTCTTTGGCAAAAAAAGCAGCAAACAATAAATACTTAAATTATCTTAAACTAGGGGATAGTCTCCAGATGTTATTATTCCATTCAGTTGAGACTAGTGAAATTCTGATGGAGGAGATTCAACTGATTAAAGCTGAGATGTGTAAATTCCAGTATGACAGAGCACAATCATTATTAATCAAGTAGAAATTTGGTATGCAGGGAAGGGATAGAATGTCAACCTGTATGATAGTTGTGCACAAAGGGTGGAATCCAAATTTATGACTGAACTCAAGACAGATTCAGGGGTAGTTGTGTACATGGGAAATGATATAATGAACACAGTTCAGGACTTTGTGGAGGCCTCCTTTAGTGGCCAGCCATCTGACCCTGACGGGCTTGCTGAATTTCTCCACCAGTTGGAGATACCGGGGTTATTAGAAATGGATAAAAACATTTTGATATCCCCTATATCAAAAAAAGAGGTGGAAGATGTGGTAGCCAGCTTACAGAACGGGTCTTCGCTTGGTCCAGATGGGTTACAGTTACTGGGGGAATTTTATAAAAAAAAAAACTTAGACATGTTAAATGAGTTCATGTTGGTCATCTTTAATGATGTCCTGGCTGGCAGAAGTCCATTCCCTGTAGCATTGGCAGATAGCCTCTTGATTTTCCTTCATAAAAAATGGGGATAGAGTGGATTTGCATAACTGGAGGCCTATAAGCCTGATAAACGTGGATTGGAAGATATTGTGTAAAATTCTATGCAAAAGACTGGCCAAAGTAGCCCAGGAGGTGATCTCCACTGGACAAGCCTGTGGTATTCCCCACTGTAATACGGGGGACTTGGTTAGAACCATACGAGAAGTCTTTGATGGCCCAGAGATTGTGGGCTACCTGATTTCATTGGACCATGCCAGGGCCTTTGATGGGGTTCCACATGAGTATTTGTTTTGGGTTTTGGTTTGTTATGGTATACCAGATGTATTTGTGAATTGGATTAAGATACTCTACAAAGAGGCTTCTTTGCAGCTCCTGGTTAGTGGTGATATTGGGAAGCTTGTGAGGATTCAGTGGGGTGTATATCAGGGATGTCCTTTAAGCCCCCTTTTCTACATCTCCTCTCTGGACCCTCTTTTAAGGAAATTGAATAGGGATGTTGGGATCTTGCCTATCAAGGGTCCATGAGAGGTGGTATTTCTGGTGACCTTGGCCTACGAAGAAGACACCAATATTTTGGTTGTGGATGAGGTTTCTGGGGGGGGGGGCTGTGGGGGTTGTAGAGTCCTTTTCTAGAATTTCAGGTTCCAACATCAATAAACAGAAGAGTAAGGTGGTTGGAATACATATTTGAGGGAAAGAACTACAGGAACGGGGTGTATACCTGTGGTGGAGTCACCGATTAAAGTTTTAGGAATCTGGTTGGAGTCTGGGGATGCGGCATGTGTAAATTGGGAGATAGCCCTAGGCCAAGCAGAGGAGAAAGTGGTCAGATGGAAGAGTTATCCTATGACCAAAAAGAAGTGGGTCTATATGTATAAGACTTTTATTAAACCTATCTTTTTAAATGTTAGTCAAATTTATCCTTTACCGGCTAAGTTGGAAGTCAAAATGTATAGTGTTGGATTTCAGTTAATTTGGGGTAGTCGGTTGAATCCCATAAAGTGGAACAGTACATATTGGCCTGTTATGAAGGGGGGGGGCTTAATATGTTGAACCCAGTTTTGCTTTTTTTTTCTCTATGTTTATTTATGCCAGTTTGGTTCCTTTATTGACTAACAAGGAGTTGGTTTGGGTTCCATCATTACTGGACAGATGCACACATTTCTGGCAGAGATGGGAGACCCAACAATAGGGGAAATTCCGAGCAGTCCTGATGGGTATGTCAGGCTATTTATTGGAGACATGTAAGAAATTAAAAGAATGGCATATTTCCACTACAGAGATTTTGCATGGTAGGAAGGTTGTATACCAAAGGTTATTACAATCTGTGTGTTTTACAGCACCTTGTCTTGCTGTCCCAGACAGGGTGGTTGTATCAGAAGTGGTTGCACAATTAACAGAACCAAGGTGGGACTCTCTCTCTGGTTGAGTTGTCATTCTAGACTGAATGTTCAGGGCAATCATTTTCATAAAAGTATTTGAAGAGATCTTGTTTAAGAGAGGGTTGTGGAGTGGATGTAGAATCTGAAGAACACCTTTTTTTACTTGTGCATATATCACAAGTTTGTGGAATGTATTGGCTACTGCATGGGGCATTCCACACTTGCAAGATATGACATACAATACACTAGTGTTTGGTCAATTTGGGAGGAATGAGTGGAAAGGTTTTCATATGGGAACTGTAAGAGTTGTAATGGCCATTATAAAGTGGGTGGTATGGCAAACAAGGTGTCAATGTGTGTTACAGCAGAAACAGTTATCATTATTAAGGCTGAAAATTAAAATCGAGCAAGAAATTGGATTAGTATATAAGAAAGAATGTGGTACTTTACCTAGATCAATGTGTCAAAAGTGGTGGAGGGGTTGGCTGGGTGCTCCTTTTTTTCATGAGATAGGATAAGTGTTAGAATAGTGGAAGGGCTATGTGAGGATAAGAGTACGAGAGGGGGTGGTGAGACCCAAAGTATGTAGGATGGTTACTTTCAAAATAGAGTAACAAATGTTTGTATGAGTTAGCTTGCTGGGTACCTGCATAGGAAAGGTATGTGGGTTAAAGTAATATGGGTTGGGGTAACGGTGGGGATGGGCATGTTATCATTGGGTGTATTAACAGATAAAAGTCTGGCATATGATATTAGTCAAGACTGGTGGTTTTTCACTAGGGGATGGGGATAGTCCGGGTAAGGTTATTTTTATGTGGTGGTTCTGGCGCTCATCTGCACTGTCTGTTTACATGTTTTTGTAATGTACTTATGTGAATTATAATGTAGTTTTGTCCAATAAAAAATTCCCCATCTCTTTTGGAGAAGTGCCATGGGATCTTTAACATCCACCTGAACTACCACCAGAACAGGCAGATGGGACCTCGGTTTAACATCTCGTCCAAAAAACGGCACCTCAGGAGTGCAGCATCCCCCTCATGCTGCACTACAGTATCAGTATTGGGATCTTAACCCAAGTGTCTGGTGTGGGGATGGAAGGTAATGCCATGGTATGGTGAAACAGAATGATGGAAAACTGAAATGGGCCCCAGGATGTAGATCTGGGGAAAACTAGGAGGAAGATCCAGGTACAAAGGTGCTACAGAGTTGAGTATGAGGTTCCAACCTCTGGAGATGGCAAACTTGAATAGCTGATAGGAATGGGTGCTGTGGTGACAGGATATGATTTTCCCACCCCTGAAGGAGATGACGAATTTAAATCGTTGATAGTCAACCAATGGTTCAAGACAAGGGTAGCATTAAGAGAAAAGCTGTAGAAAGGCTCGGGGTCCCATTCCCTAAGGTGTGCAAGTCATCATATATCCAGCAGGAAGCAAGGAGGAATGCGGGTAGAAACAAGTCCAGGAGGAAGGCTGCAGGGGAACAGGAGCATCTGGAGGACCAATGATGGAGTAGTCAGCAGGATGGAACTGAAGTGCCTGGAGACTGGAGGAGGCTGAGTTGGAAGGCAAGCCACAGGAGACAATGCATAGGAGCACTGGATGACCATTGGAAGGCATGCAGCAATGAAGTCTGGAGTCGGATGAACATGGTGAAATTCAAGACCAAACAAGTTGGCAAGGTCCAAATCCAGAACTTGAGGAGGCCAAAGGTGAGGACAAGTACAGAAATCTCAGGCTCGAAGAGAACCAAGCAAAGGAGGCAGGAGGAGAAGGGCCACCATGAGTCCAAGACAGTCCATATTACCACAGGGTAAATGGAGGTCAAGGCCTGGAATGGGTTGGAGGATAAAAATAAGAAGGCTCGAGAAACTTGAAAGGACATGCAGCAGAGGCAAGTCCCAGGTACAGGTGCTTGAAAGCTGATGAGAACAGGGTTCCATTCTTGAAGGAAAGTGGTGCACTCAGAATGCTGGCAATGAATTCATGTGGATGAAGCAGAAGATTGGAGACTGAAGGGGTACAGTGGTCCCACTCCTGAAGGGAAGTGGTGAACCCAAATTGCTGGTCTAGGATGCAGGTAGTAGATATGATGGAGTACAGAGGTCCCATTCCAGAAGGGAAGTGGTGAACTCAAAGTGCTGGTTAAGAATGTCTTTGAATGAGTCAGGAGATTGGAGGCTAATGGGGTAGAGTGGTCCCAGTCCCAAAGGGAGGCAGCAGCCAGATAGGAGGTAGAGGATGCAGTAGTATGAGGTAGTAGATGAAGGACACGGGCTCCCATCCCTGGAGGTCAGGACGAGCTAACCTTCACTTGATGCCACATTGGGCAGAGTTAGGGATGGAGACGTGGGTAGTTGGTATGGTATAGAGTTGGTTGAGATTAAGGTAGAGGAAACATGCTTCCATGCCCAGTAGACAGGGCTAGTCCTCCTGCACGCGAGACCTCAAAAAGCAGAATTAGGGACAGAGGATGTTGGGATGCTGGTATGACTGGTAGGTGTTGGTAGCAAATCCAGCTAGCTGACATGGTAGATGGATTGAAACAGACTCCCATCCCCAGGAGAAAATGCAAGCCTACCCATGCTCAATGCCTCAAAAGGCAGAGTTAGGGACAGAGACCAGATGACTGCTGATTAGAGATGGGCCGAACAAAAATGTTGCAGGCAAAATTCCTTCAAAATTGGCAGTTTTGCCGGGAAAAACATTTTGTGAAATTCAAGCATTCTGCAAACTTTTTCGCAGGTGTGAAATTGCGGAACTTTGCCAACAAAATGTTGTATTTCACCAAAAATGGCAGAATTTCACTGGCAAAATTATTGTTCAGCCATCTCTAAGGGGCTACCATTCAGCATGAAAAAGTAATGGAAACATAAAGGACTGCAGTGGCTTGAGTCACATTCCTAGCACCAAATCATCTTTTCTGGTTATGCCAACAGATTGCCATTCTGAAGAAAAAAACTGAAAAGGATACAGAACTAAATGCAGAAATTAATTTTTATTTTTACAAATAACCATCAAATATTTAATAATATCTGTTGTAACCTTTTATATAAACTGAACATGTTTTTTACAACCCTGATTATAAGTATGGGATATAACTGATTTCCTCATTTAAACCAAATGTGAATGCTGTGTTTAATGTAACAATCCTTGGTCTCCTTTTGCAGAAGAATGCGCAGCCTTTTCCTTCCTCTGGGATGCCTTGGTATATGGTCCAAAGCCACATATCTCAAACAATCTGGCTTTGAATTGTGACATACTAAGACGTGTGCTCCTAAGGCATTATTTTGATTGGCATTAACAACTGGTCTTAGGTGCTCTTGGATACATGTTTTAATGGGTTAAATAGTTCTCCTGACATGAGCAGCTTTGCAGGAGTACCAACAAATGTAAACTACAAAAGCAGTTCTACACATGGTAAACTGTTTAATTTCATATGTTGGTTACACTGGATGTATTTAGAACCTGGATTTGCATGTGTTACACTTCCCACATTTAAAAAAAAATGTTTTTCAATACCCATTCAGGTCCCTCTTTTGGTTTCTCCATGGTAACAAAATTACTTTTTTTCTCTGTCTCTGTCTCTGTCCAGTACTACTCCTCTTACTGAACATTACTCTGGGTTTAGGGGCTATTAATTTTTTCCAAAGCAGGATCAATAAGAAGTACTGGCCAGAGTTTGTATATGATTCCCCTTATGTGCCCCACTATAGAGTGAAACTCAGTTACAAATATAACAACAGGAGGTTCAGATTCTGGATTTTCAATTCTTGATTTGCTGTATTTTCTACTTTTATGAACTAGAAAAGTTGTTCTTGATTTAATCTTAAGACTTTTCTTGAAGGGCTTCCTCAAGAACTGTCTGGCTATAGTCTCTCTCTAAAAATCTGTTTCTTATGCCCTGACCTCAGAATACTCTGAAAATACATAGATACATAGATACATAGACAGTGTCGGCAGATAAGGGCCTATGGCCCACCCAGTCTGCCCATTTGAGCTTGTAAGTTCAGTTTATGTTTTCCTAGAAGTCTGTTATATAATATATTGATATTAGAGCAATTGCATCTCAGGTGCCGCATTTTGCTATAGGGAAATGAGGAAATGAGGCATCCCCTTTGAGTGCTCTCGGCATGGAAAACAGAATTTGCTGCAGTTTCTCTCCTGAAAACTCAGTTTGCAGTTTCTCACCAAGAGTGCCTGTATAATGAAGATCAAGAAATGTTATTGTGTTTCTATTGGTCTCATGAATGAACTGGAGATTAAAATTGTTACAATTAACATATTCCAAGAATACACTAACAGTATTAACTTCCCCAGTCCATACAATAATGTAGTTGTTAATAAATCTGTACCATATTAAAATATGGTCCAGAAATGTATTGTTGGTTTCACTGTAGATACATTTTTCCTCCCAGTACCCCTTAAATAAGTTAGCATACTGCCATTGGACTACCAATAACAGGGCTTAATCTTATAATATAATAACGAGGATGGTTCTGGGTGGTCAGGGAGATGGTGGTAGGGCGCCAGCAATCAGAGTGTCAGTGGGAGGTCACCCTCAGGCACAGTGCCTGTCCACACAGCTGCAGGGGACCGGGGGGCAACAACCAACATGGTACAGTGGGGCACTGACACACACTGCACACCCGCAGATCCATCCAATGAAAGCCTACAGGGTACAGGAGGTGCATGGTGTGGAACCGGGCAGGCGTGGACCGCTACTGCTGCTTGCCTGACTGACCAACCAGGACATGTTCCAGTGTAGCAAACTATAGGAGCTCCACCCATGTCCTGTAGGCATGTCCTTTGAGCCCTCACTATTGCTGGACCTGGCATAGTGGTACTGTGCAGGTCATATTTGCACTGTTCTGCCCCGCATCCTGCTGTGGCCTGCGGCACTCCTGTGTGAGACTGCCCTCAAAAGGTAGGGAGCAGAGGGACCAAATTGAGCAGTGTGGTACTGCTTGGTTTGCAAGATCCTGTTGTTGTCCTACCGGTGGGGTTTACAACATTTACAAGGGCCTGACCTACCCTCTTCCTTCTGGGACCTATTCCAATCTTGGCTCATACTGCAGTCATGTCCAGCAGTGACCTGATGGGCCATTACTGTTACTGGCACTCCAAGGGTTTGGTGTTTGACTACAGCTGCAGTGCGTGCATCACTCCTTGCAGCCACACTGTGTAACATAGTATGGGCACTGGGTCCTGGATACTGCGGCGGTGCAGGTATAGGTGACCAGCCCTGCCTTGACTGTAGTACCATGGGCACAGCATGCCGAAGGAAGGATTGGAGTCCAATATGATGTAGCACATCCAGCACTGCAGGACGGCGGTGTTGTCCAGTACTCAGAGTGCAGGGCGCAGCATGGCGCTCCACCCACAGGCTACGTGTAGTACTCCAGAGTGCAGGGGGCCCTGTTGCACAGGTGCCCTGCTTGTGGGGGTGCCCTTGTTGACAGCACACTCTTGTCAGTGCTGTGATTAATGGCACCCTACCGTCGGCACCCTGACCACCTGGAACCAATGAGAGTGACATCTTGGGGATCAAGTAGGAGTCTGCTGTATTACCCCCGAGGGGTTAATTAGAAATATAGAATTTGATGGCAGATAAGGACTGCTTGGCCCATCCAGTCTGCCTATTTCCCTACCTAATGGATAAGCTGCAGATCCTAGTTAACCAACAGCCTACTTTCTCCTACACCCACCACCTAGAATTGCCTTATGTCTGTCCCTGTTGTCCCATGCATTCTTGAATTCCCCCACTGTTTTTGACTCCACAACCTCCTCAGGAAAGCCATTCCATGCATCCACAATCCTCTCCATGAAAAAATATTTCTTCACATTACCTCTGAGCTGTCTCCCATCTATCTTCAAATTGTGCCCCCTTGTTCTTGCACACCTCTTTTTCTGAAAGATGCTACCCTCTTGGACTTTGTTTATTCCCTTGAGGTACTTGAAAGTTTCTATCATGTCCCCCCCCTCCCTCCTTTCCTTGAGGTTATACATATTAAGCTCCTTAAGTGTCTCTTCACATGTCTTCTGGTGCAGACTCTGCACCATTTTAGTTGCCCTCCTCTGTACTGCCTCCATCCTGTCTATGTCTTTGCGGAGATTGGGTCTCCGGAACTGCAGGCAGTAGTCCAGATGGGGTCTCACCAGCTGTCTGTAAAGAGGGATAACAACTTCCTGTTTTCTACTGGTGATGCCTCTCCCTATCCATCCCAGTAACCCCCAGCCCTCCTTACTACCCTCTCACATTGCTTGCCCACCTTTAGGTCATCTGATATGACTACCCCAGGTCACTTTCCATTTTTGTTGTTGTTAGTATCTCACTCCCCATTGTGTACTCTTCCCCTGGGTTTTTGTTTCCCAGGTGCATTACTTTGCACTTCTTGGCATTGAATCTAAGCTGCCATACATTTGACCATTCCTCCAGCCTTGCCAAGTCCCTTCTCATCCTTTCCACCCCACCTTGTGTATCAACCCCATTGCAGATCTTTGTGTCATCTGAAAAGAGACATACTTTTCCTTCCAGTCCCTCTGCAATGTCACTTATAAAGACATTGAAGAGGACCAGTCCTAGTACTGTACCCTGCGGTACCCAGCTAGTAACCCCCCTTTCTTCAGAGTGGACTCCATTTACTAATACCCTCTGTGTCCTGTTCTCCAGCCAGGTTTCTACCCAATTATTGATGCACATCAGGGATCTGGGTGGGGGCCACTATACTACCCCCGAGGGGCAGGGTTTTACTTTAATTATAGGGGCACATCATGAATCAGTCCTGGGAGCCACTATACTACCCCCAAGGGGCTGATTTTGAATTTATAAAGGCACATCGGGGATTGGTCCTGGAGGCCACTATACTACCCCCAAGGCGCTTATTTTAAATTTAATTATAGGGGCACATCAGGGATCAGTCCTGGAGGCCACTATACTACCCCTGAGGGGCAGATTTTTAATTTAATTATAGGCAACATTGGGGATCAGGTCAGGGGACCGGGGCACATTGGAAACAGGTAACTCTCCCAGGGAAGACATTTCCAAGTACCCTGAGACCAGCCCTGGCTGGTCTCAGAGTACTTAGAATTTTGGGTGAAATTCCACCATTTTTTGTCAGAATTTTGCATTTCGTTCCAGCCAAAGATTTTGCAAAATGCGTGAATTCCGTGAAATTTTTTGCAGAGCGAAATATGTCAGTTTTGCCCATCTGTACTACTAGTATGGGCTGGGGAAGGAAAGGCAGCCAACTGCTACATATTAAAAGTAAGCAACAGAAAGGAGAAGGACAAAGGGAATGTAATCAGGGAACAGGAGAAGGATGATCACAGTGGAGAACATAAAATGAATGAAACAAATGGATAACATGAAATGTACATTAGCAAACAATACAGGAAAGACATGGGAAGGAGCACTGTATTAGAGAGGGATGGAGAAAACCACCACTTGGGATATGGAGGGAAGGTAGGAGCATGCAGGAGCCCAATCAGCAAGGCGGAGGAGGCACAGGTGATTATGAGTGCTGGAAGGGTGGAAGGGTACGAAGTAGTAGAAGTACAATGGAGTAAATTCAGAAACAATAGGCTTAGCAGGGTATGCACTGCATATGAATGCTGAGACCAGGAAATGGTTCAAACGGTGGTGAAAAGCATGAGTAGCATCAGTGGCAGACAAAGTACTAGGGAAGGTTGTTTGCAATAAATGATTGAGTGCAATAATTACTGTGAAAATTCAGGCACCAGATGAGAGGAAATGTGGTGCAGAGCTGGTGGGATAGAAAGGAGCAGCAATGGAGATGGAGTGCCAAGGCGAAGAGCAAAAAACCCAAAAGAAAATACGAGGGAGCAAGGGACAAGGCTAAGCATGAGGGATGGAGGGGGAAGGGAACTGGAAGACAACAAGGAGGAGAGGGATTTTTTTTTCTCATGTTTGAGGAAATGAAATAGCCAGAGATAGTGTATGAGTTGGAAATGAGGACAGGCAAGTTGGACTTGCAGGTGGGGGAGGACGGAACATGTGGGATCAAGAGTCTAACTGAGGGAATGGGTTGATAAGGGAAAGGCTAGCACTCCAGAATCAAGCAGAGACACTATACTGATGAAAAAAATAGGACTGGAGTTGAACATCTTATATTAGGCTTGGTGTAGTGAAATAGTAGATGCTGCAGGGCTTCAGCAAGTATGCATACCATATGCCAGGTAGAAATTTGAGGGTTGAAAAGCATCCACTGGTGACTGCCAACAATAGGGCATGAGGTATGTTGTAAACCAGTGCTGTAACAGGGCTGATTACTGAAAGTAGCAAAAGAATGTGAAGCTCAGAATGACCAGGACACCAGGTAAGCAATGGCACTTGTAGGGCTTAAATCCAGGAGGCAAACATGGAAAAATAAAGGAAATGAGTGAATGCCGACAGAGAGTAAATGGTATTGCTTATGAAGGAGTAGAAGATCAGGGGCTGGCACTGGAAGCGAATTGCTACAGGATGATGTCAGGCCTTGGAAGCACTGGCACAGGGATGGAACAGTGACTGCAGGGAAATGGAGAAGCCCAAAAGACACAATCATGGACAGAAGCAGGAGGAGAGACCCAGAGGTGAAGGGGTAGGGTTAGGAGAACAATGCAGCCAAGGCAGGAGTGGGGAGGAGAACAAAGGAGGGAGAGGCAATGAAACATAGGAAGGGGTCTAGTTTGCGGGGTGGGGGGGGGGTCAGGGGACAGTAACAAGGAAAACAAACCAGAGGGAACAGACAAAGAGACACAAGCAATGGTGAGACAAGGGAAAGGGGAGAGAACAGAAGAAGTACAGAAAAGCCAAGGAGGCTCAGCCCACAAACCACACAAGGAGACCAGAGTGCAGCATTTCACAACGCACTAAGCGGGAACTGCTGAAGGAGGCTGGCTTTTATTTGGGATGTGGGAGGAGCTATTCCCCCATATTGAACCTCAGGCATTAGCCCTCCCAAAATCCTGATTCCTTGGTTGGTAAGCATCCTTAAGAAATGAAAAAGGCAAACATCTTTAATTCCTAGTACATTGTGAAAAGTGTACTAGTCCCTGGCACTCCCAGTTTACTGTAGTCTTTTTCCAGATTAGGCAGGGTAAAGCCTTTGTGGTATCTAATTCATGTTTATTTATTAGCTTTTGATTACCAGGTAAGTGCATTAGGCAATAGCCCTGCCTGTGTTAAAAGCCCTTATCCAAAAGTTATTTTAGTGAGTCTCCTAAGCTTAATTAGAATAGTAACCTTGTGCTTGTCCAAGGTTTAAAGAGGAGCCATCTCATCTAAGATGTAATGACTGTGTATTGGAGATCCCAAAATGGATAGAATGGAAATATTGCCTCCTATATTGAGTACCAGCCTAAGCACACTTTCCTTTTTCACTCACATACAGAGGTATGCTGCCTGTGCAGCTACATAGTACAAATGAAAATTAGACATCCCTAGGACAACTTGTGCTCCCAGGTCGCTCCTGTAAAAAAGCTTTCAGCTTAGTGTGCTATACCTGGTTAAACAACTAAATAAAAAAAAAAAAAAATACTTTATCCTTACTAACATAAGGACCTTCTCCATGACCCTAGACCTTTTCCAGGCCCATACGAACTTTAGAACATCTGTCTAAAAGAAATTCCAGAATTGAGTGGGCACTGGAATGAGGAGATTCAGGAAATAAAACAGGATGCTGGGAAGAATATTCATTTTTGTATACCACCTGGCAGGGTAAAAGGTAATAATGTCCATCTGTACAGCTTATCCACATGTAGTGTGAGCATCTTAGCTCATTTGTAACCCTGGTATAGCTGCTGTTTTATATTGTTTTCTATTGTTTTTCAGTACTTGTACTTGCTCTTATTGCAGTTCTGATGAGTGTAATTGCCTGTATGCCTACCCCTGTTCCCCTCTCCCCCTGGTTGCACCTGGAAACAAGCCTCAGCTCAGTGTGCCTTTCCCAGTTATCAAACTTTTCAATAAAAAAAATCTGATCAGATCTGCTCACAGTGCTGAGTACAAATTTTTATAATTATTATGGAATCATTTCATCATGTCTGCAGATATCCATACTCCCAGTCACCTAAATGTGTACTTTCTGGCCTCTGCAAATGGGAAGCAGATTTTGAATTGTGGGGAGGGTGCACCACTGGGTATCATTGCCTTTGATTTCTGATAATTGATTCTATAGCCCTCAAACTTGCCAAAAGACATCACAGTTTCTGTAAGATATGGACTCTAGTACCCTAGATTCTCTTGATATAGCTGAACTCCATCAGCTGCTGGAGAATCTTAAACCAAAGAATTCTACATGATTGGGACAGGGTCAGATGGAACCAAAACAAAAGGAACTGGTGAGGGGTTGAATTGGCAGAGTAAGTGCTTAACGCTCAGATAGCATTCACCACCCTTTGGCTATGTAGTAAAATGACCTTTTTTAGTTGCTAAGATAATCCAAATATTTGTACTTTCCAGATCATCCTGTCGCTACTATTGGGATACATAGCAGAGCGGATTGCTTGATTGGATAATTATTGTCCAACTGGAATATTTAATATCCAGCCTAATTTTTTTTTTGTTTTTGTTTTAATAGATTTACTGTGGAGCAGGTACTGTAGATTGCCTGAATTGTTACTATCTGACCAGAAGAAAGCTACAGTATGCTACGTGCCTATAATTTTAATAAGGAAGTACATAAGGAGGGTACATGATGGAAAGTGGCACTATATAAACTGAGTAGACATTCCACTCTGTGAACATCTCTACTCAGAGTAGGAGCAGATTGAGGCAGCTGAACTAGAGTAGTGCTGAACTAGAGCCAAAGGAAATGGGAAAAGGTGACTGTTTGTGGGAGACAGGTATAGCAAATTTTTTTATAGTAGTCCATTGGGCTGAAACCAGCACAGAAGTTTAAACTTTTCTTCTTAGATCCAATGCCTATTGCAGGATTTATAAAACTTAGCCCAGGCACTAGGGGGTGTTTGTGCAAACTGTGGTTTATGCCAAATTTGTGGGTGGGGTCTACATTCAGATACCTCAACAGCATGTGCAAAACCCATAAGTGCCCAAGCACCAGGTTACTCAACCTTTATATCCTGGTCATGATCTAAATTTGTCAGCACCAGATCAAGCATTGCCCCCTCCCCAGTGGATTCTGTGATGGTTTGTGTCAGGAATCTACTTTGCAGCACATCTAGGATCACCTGACTGAGGTCGTGGCTGGTACCCTCCAATCCATCTTGGGTAGGTTAAAGTCTTCCAGTATTACCATCTCCCCCTTCCCTGCAGCAGTCTTTATTTGTGAGTTCAATTCTCTGTGTCTTTCCTCCTTCTGGTTTTGGGGTCTGTAAACCACCCCCAACCTCACCTTCTTCCTCATAAATGACAGTAATTAAATCCACATTGCTTCCACCCTCCCCTTCTCTGACTTTTACCTCGTACAATTTATACCCTCTCTGATGTAAACCACCATCCCTTCCCCTTTTCCTACCACCGTATAATTTAAACCCAGGGACTGAGAGGTCCTAGTCATGCTTAGCTGTGGCCCATGTCTCTGTGACCACCAAGGTTTTCACCTACCTGTACGCTAACAATGCCTATCTAACTTCAGACCTAATCTGGTATTTTTCTCATGAAAAGACAAGATCTCAAGAAAAAAAAGAACATTATTTTACAACAAACACAAACAGTAAAGAATTTAGATAGGATGCTACATAAGATGACTGCAAAAACAAAATCGCTTTAAGCTGGAAACAAGAATAAAGTCAGAAAATTCATTTTTTTTTATTCAGAAAACACCAAAGTGATATGTTGAATTTGGCAGAGAAAAACATCCAATGGCTGGAAAGAATTTAGTGTGAGGCAAAGGAGAGGTATAGGTGTACGAAGCACATTATAAATTTAGAAGAGTCCCAGGTTCTTGCAAATGGAACATAAATCAATGCAGCTAGAAATATATTTTATTTGAAAATCATACTGTTTATAAAAAGTGAATTTTGCTTAGTCATGTGCAAAATACAAAGGACTAATGGCTTGAAAATAAAATCCCACAAGTATGTGCAAACTCATGACTTTTAAATCTACAGCACATCAAGAGGAAGGGGGTATCCCCCCCAACCTATATATCTGCATGGCAGTAGCCCTTTCAAAGCTGGGGGTCTATGATTTTCTGAAACATTTCCATTTTACATACACACACACACACACACACACACACACACACGCACAGGCACAGGCACAGGCACAGGCACATGCACATGCGCACACATAGACACACACACACACAAATTGAAGGTTTGCAGTCAAAAGAGGCACTGTCTCATAAATTGTGTACTGCTCCTTTAATTTAAGCTAAAAGCAAAAGACGTACATGCTAAGAGAGAAAAAGAGATGGGCATTAAAAGTAAATTAAATAGACTACCTTTGAAAAGGAAAGGCCTGACAAGTCTGCCCTTGTGCATCCTTCTGTAGCTATGAACCTGTAGATGGGTATGCATGAGAAATAGTGAATAAGAAATGGAAGTCTAAAAATGGAAATAAAATCCTTGTATCTATGGGGACCAAGGTAAATCCAGCAGTCTACAGCGCTTGAGAAAGTTCTGGGAACTCAATGTGTCTGCCAGAGGATCTCAAATGAATTATTTAAAGGCTGCAAGTTCTGGGACCACTTGCAGAGAATTCCTAATGAAACTTGTCACACAGGTAGTATACAGGAAGACCCCATGCACCTGAGAGCTAGGGGGAGCTCCCATGAGGCAAGATCTTTTTTCTTCATCAAGCAAAAACAGTTGGCAGTCTAATTCTGTATTGGGAGTGATGATTCCCAAGGGAATAGAAGGAGCCATTAGTGTGAGTCAAGTTCTTACAACCAAGAGGTTTAAGGAATGTACTACTGAAAGATTTCCATTTAAATAAAGAGTTCTATATTTATCCACTGAAGCAACAGCATCAGTAATTGACTGTGTGCTATTCACTTAATTTCCAAGACAGGGGATGGTTAAAAAATAACCTAACTATTAAGAAAACTCCAGATAATGATAGCTGTTAGATTATACATGATTAGGATCTAAGAGCTAGGATAACGACTCATTTGTAGGGAAAATTAAGAGTCAATCAGATGGAAAGACAAGGTTATTATTGTAGCTTTTAAGTCACTGGGTAAAACAAATTCCTCTATTGTTTACACAGTGGTGTGAATTATCAAAGCAACTGTGTCTTACCTATAGAAATCATATACAATGCATTTTATAAAAGGAAGAAAAAGCTTAAATGTTTACCTAGAAGGAACAATTTCATTTTCTTTCCATTTTTTTTCAAACTGAAGAGCAAGATAAGATAGATAGCCCTTTTTCATAAGTAACCAGCTGCACATAATTAAACAAGGTACAAAACCAAAAAAAATCAGTACAAATACAAAGTACACAGCATACATAGGAAAAGTTGTATGTGCAATTAGAATAATCACAGTGTGCATTGTCTTTCAATACTGATGTAAGTAGACTAACCATATGCTTTATTTTGGTCTCTTTTCTCGGATGGTACTGTAGTTTGCACTGTCAATGGTTTTGTGTTATGTACTGTTGTATTTTTATTTACTTTTATAATAAAAATTATTAACTGAAAAAAATTGCAGAGCTTAGAGATGAAGGTTGGAATGTGACTTCCATCATTGAGGAGGGAGGGTAAGAGGTTCTGTGAGTCAATAGCCCTGTAAGACAAAGTCATCTGTCCAGCAACAGTTTTCCAAAAGAGAAACATGGATGAAAATTTGGACTGGGAATGTGTCCCCAGTGAGTTGGAAAAGTATTGGAATAGTTACAGATGAGGGGACTTTCCTGATTGCCACTTATGCAGGAGCATCGCTAACAAATGGTTTAAACAAACCTCAAGGTGTGGGTAGGAGTAAGTCGTATACAGATGGCAGTGGTGTGTGCAATATGGTATGCCAGTAAGGAAATGACAAACACTACTATATACAGATTGTACCTCAGAGAAGACCCTGGTGGGAGCAGCAGCATACACAATAGAAACATAATCAATTATATGGAACAGTAGGCTATTGGCAAGCAATCTCTTAATATCCAGAACTATGAACCTTTAAACTCAGTAAAGATAACAAATTCACTGATGCACTGCTTTTACCATATTATTGCCATGGGTGTTGAAGCAAAGAGAGCTGTCCAAGTACAGACCTAGGCAATTAAACTCTGAGACCTGCTCCCACTCTGTACAATCCAAATAATGCAACTGGAAGGAGGAACGGACTGATATTTTATGAGCCCCATGTAAATCATGGATTTCACTGTTTTGGTGTTGAGGACCATTCTGTTCTTTAAGAACCAAACCTGGAGTAGATCAAAGTCTCACTCTATAGTGTTCTTGAAGGTTGCCAAGCCTGTACCCATACTGAAGATGACTGCATTGTCAGCATAAAGAATGGTTTTGGTTGAGGGACAGGCACTTGGAAGTGAATTAAAAAACATTGAGAAAAGTAGGAGCTCAAGAATAGATTCCTGGGGGACCCCACAACTGAACTTGATGATAGTTGGAAAAAGAATTGTCAATTGCGATCCTGTGGACCCTGTCGGATATATAATTTGGTACTAATTGGTGATATCGGGGGAAAATTGAGAGAGGATAGAGTCTGAATTAGCAGTTCATGGTCTATAAGGTCAAATGTTTTGGTGAGGTCTATGAATACCAAAGTTGCAAAATTACCTGAGTCTAACTCTTGATGAACAAAGTCTTTGAGGAAGCACCAAGGGAGTTCAACAGTGAAAATGCCGACCTCCACCACAGTGACAACACAATACCGATGTTGGTATTGTGCCACCCATGCAGGGAATGTTTTCTGTGGTGGGCTGTGCCCCCTGCACTCCCCAGACTTTAGAATTCTCAACTCCAGGTCGGAGTTGGTCTGGGGGGGCGGTGGAACACTGGCGGAAAGTGAAGCCCCAAAAAAATACCATTACGGTCAATGTCTCCGTAATGGTCTTTTTTTGTGTTTCGTCATCGGGGTGTCGTCCAGAAGGCGTGCACCAAGTCTTTGAACCACACCAAGGCAGTCTCTGTGTTATGCTAGGGGCAGAAACCATGTTGGGCCCTGGACAACAGATCATTTTGCAGGATAAATTCAGAAGTCTGGCTGAAAACTATTCTTTCAAAAACTCTTGATGGGGAAGAAGAAGGGAGATTCAATGGTACTGTAAATGGAGGTGAGATGTTTTGGACCAGACTTGTGTATGTGACTAAGTACAGCCACCTTCCACACTTCTGGGTATGCACCAGTGCATTTAGAAATGTTAAACATTTTAGAGATGGGATAAGCCAGTGACTCACTGGCTAATTTGATTACATGATAGTACCATCAGTACTATGCACAGTTTTGGGACTGGAACAGCTCAGGTGTTTGGCCACTTGACAGGTGGTTAGGTATTTGAAGTAGAAATTATGAAAGGTGCAGCCAGATGAATTTCTGAGTAATTACTGGGGGGGCTGAAGAGAACTTTCTATACTTACAAACATCACTGAAGAAGTCATTAAACAGAGTGGCAATAGCCTTTGAGTTACAAGTCACACCTACTTATCCTTCAATGGCCCATGATTGTTCAGCCTTAGACCTACCAATTAAGTTATTAATATTGTGCCACAATTTTTGCAGTCCTCTTGATTAGAAGTCAGGACATGTTTTATGTAATTGATTTTAGCTTTACACGATGCTGACTTTCAGTTATAGTGAAGGGATGTATATTCCTGATATCTGTGAATAGTCTAAGAAGTTTACTGGAGACCTAGTTGTGTTTGATTCTATGTATTCTGTGTCATTTCATGGGACAGAGGTGATCACATACAGTATACTAATGACATTTCGGCAAAAACTCTTGTAGGCTGTGTCTACACCTACAATATTTTCTAGGAAAGACTAATCACTGGAATAAATTGCAGAGATAAATCATCAGGCCATCTGGAATTATAGATACATAGATGTCGTCAGATAAGGGTCTTGTGGCCCATCCAGTCTGCCCTATCCCTCTTTCTAATGCTTAAGGTACCCTAGATGCTACAAGTCCCCGGCCCTTTCATCCTAGCTTGAAAATTCCCATGTGCCTATCCCGTGCATTCTTAAATCCCTGAACCATGGCCACCCCCACCACTTCCTGGGGGAGACTGTTCCATCTCTCCTCCACCCTTTCAGTGAAGCAGAATTTCCTCAAGTTCCCTGTAAGCTTTCCCCCTTTAAATCTCATACTGTGCCCCTTGTTCTGCTATTTCCCTTCATGTGAAAGATGCTCCCCTCTGGTACCCTGTTGATCCCCTTTAGATATTTGAAGGTCTCTATTATGTCCCCCCTCTCTCTCCTCTCCTCCAGGGAGTACATATTGAGAACTCTGAGTCTCTCCTCATACAACTTATGCTGCATTTCCAACACCATTTCTGTTGCCGGCCTCTGTGCTGTCCCCATCCTGTATATGTCTTTTTGGAGATGGGGACTACAGAACTAAACATAGTACTCTAGATGAGGCCTTACTAGGGAGTTGTACAATGGTTCTACCACTTCCCTCCATCTTCTTGTTATACCCCTCTTTATGCACCCTAGTATTCTGTTAGCCTTTTCAACTGCTTTATTGCAGTGTTTAGGCACTTTGAGGTTGTCTTCTATGACTACCCCTAGATCCTTTCCTCTGTGGTGGCCTCTAGTATTACCCCATCTAGTTCATACTCAGCCCTAGGATTCCCTTTCCCTAGATGCATAATCTTGCACTTTTTTGCATTGAAACCCAACTGCCATTCCTTGGACCGGTTTTCAAGCCTCTTCAGCTCCCACCTCATTTTTTATGTACCTTCCTGTGTATCTGCCCTGCTATATAGCTTTGTATCATCCGTGAACAAGCTTGATGAATACAGGTTGGGCCCTAGGGAGTGTGGTGGACAACTCAAAGAACAGTGGACTATGGTCACTAATTGAGTCTGGGAGTGCACCACATTTGCAGACATTTGAGGGGTTGGACACTGCAATCCACTGTAGAATGGTTTCTTAACCTGATTTACAGTATAGTTAACCCTGGTGGGGTCACTAATAATTTTATGAAGGCCAAGGTATAGAAAAGATCTTTGGTGTTGTCTGCCTGACTAGCACACCAACTCTTATTAATGTCTCCAATGCAGGAGACATTCTCTGTTCTCTGCTTTTCATTAGGCCAAAGTCAGAGACTGCAGTCAGATCCTTAGCAGCATGGCTTGGAGGGATGTAAATAGTCCTAACTGTAAGGATTTTGTCCCACTTAAAGAAGAAGATGTTAAATGAGAGGAAATCAAAAGGGACACTGGTTTCTGGGGCAGGAGACTCAGTGACCCTTAGGTGGCTAGCAGAGCTGTGAGAAATTAACCTTCCGCTGGTAGAATTTTGGTGTAAGTTGGAATTTCACTTTCTCTAAATTTCAGAATGCACTTTGGCAACTTTTTTGGAAATTCCAACTTAGAAAGGTGGAATGAATGGAAGAATTGTGTATTAATGTATTAAAATGCGGAAAGAAATTCAGTAGAACTGATCACTGTTGGTGGTCAGGTCTGCAGAATTTCTTTCTGCAAATTAATACATTAATCTGCAATTCATACATTCATTCCACAGTTCAGTGAGTCACTGAACTGTAGAATGAATGTATGAATTGTGGATTAATGTATTAAACTGCAGGAAGAAATTCCATAGAACTGATCACTGAACAGTGGAATAATGAAATTTATAAAAGGGAAAAAAAAAATCCTGAAACCTGATTGGCTGAAACTTCTTTCAGTCATGTCCTTATCAGGAAAAAAACATTCAATGGGCACTATTTGTGCTAACCAAATGGCAGCACATGATAAAATCAATGTGTGCCACCACTGTTCTGCTGCATCTCCTCAGCTCCGATGTGACAGAACCACAACAGCAACACTGGGACAGCGATTGCATGGTACTATAAATCTCTGCACTTCTGTGAACACTTCATAATTTTTCCATCTCACAATCAATGAGAAGCACTGTTAAATAAAAGCAGACTGCTGACTTCAACAGTGCAGCAGATGAGGGCAGCAACTTATCTCCATTCTCTACTACATTTCTCTGCTTCTCTTATCCACAGTGGCCCCCAACTCCACCAACCATCACCTCAGTGTGACCCACTGTCCATAAAACTACACAGCTGGTCCACATGGTCACTGAAGATGCACTCCAAATCCTCTTTCCTTCCTATTGAATTATGCACTGATTTGCCAAAATGCACTGTAAGGGAAAGATGACCACAAGTACAGTGGCTGAAGAGAGACATGCTTGCTCCCCATATTACCACTGTAGTCAGTTTAAAAAACACAAAATCTCAACCTCTGCACAAAAAAAACATACAGTGTGTCTATGTGAGTGAGAGAGGGGGGACCTAAGCTGAGCAGTATGTGTGGTTGGAGGGGGGGGCTGTAGTGTCAACCAACCTAAATGCACTGTACTGCACAGGACAGTACATAGAGGAACTACTTTATTCTTCTAAGTAAAACAAAACTTTTTTTTTTCCTCATTTCTTTTCCATTTTGATGGTGTTTTGTTTTTCTTTTTTTTAATTTTTAATTTCTACTTGGGGGGGCAAGTGTAATAAGACACTCCCAAGTTGTAGGTTATGGCCTGATAAGACTACTTTCCAGATGCTAAAGGCACTCGGTGCAAGCACCTCATGCCTCATAATGCACCTGGGGCATGCTCTTATCTGGCCATAATCACACACCTCATCATGTCTTATTGCTTGTATATTGTGGATTAATGTATTAAACTGCGGAATGGAATTCCTCAGAACTGTTATTCCGCAGTTCATGTGTATTATTCCATTATTCAACCAGAAAGTTTCACAGAACAGGGTGAAAAGTCACCAAACACATCTGGAAGATTCTGATTTTCACCAAAGTCAGAAATTCAGAAAATTTCATGAAAGTTCCGTGAAAGTGGAATTTGCAGCTTCCGCACAGCTCTAGTGTCTAGAGATGTAGAATAGGCAATCTCACCCCTTCCGTTCAGCCTGTCTCTTCTAAAAATGAAGTAGTCATCCAACTTTAATTCATCATCTTCGATTTTGTTTGAGTTAGGTTTCACATTAAGCAATGGCATCAAAACTAATCTCTTTAACCCACACTTTGAACTGATCTTTGCTATAATGCTCTGAATGTTTAGATGCACCAATCTCAGAGTAGATTGATGAGAGTGGCTCTGCTGGTGAACTGGGGCCAGGGTGAGGTGGACAGATCCAAACATGAGAAGCAGGAGGAAGAAATTGCTTGGGTCTGTGTTGGCTCTGTGTCCTTTTATTGGGGGGTCTAGGGAAAGCAATGACCATGAAACAAGTTGTGTAAGTGTTGACCAGTTTAAAACAAATGTCCCAGTCCTCTAAACACATACTGAACAACATCAGGTGGGAGAGATTTGGAGTGAATGAAGAGAAGCCTGCCTCCCTTATAGATTGATGGCCTACAGGTTGGGTAGTGATAGTACCCCCTACCCAGAGAGGATATACTTGGGACTGGACTTAAGTCACTCAGTGGAGTCTGAGGTACCAAACAGTTGTTGATGCTAACTAGGGCATTGGAAAAAACAATGGAGCAGAGTTGAGGAGGTAACCATTTTCTCTAACTAGAGTGCCCCAACCACAGGCAATGTGGAGGTGACTGGAGAGCTAAGATACCTCTGAACACAGCACTTCACATGGAAGTTGGGTGAATGGGTTTAACACTGAATCACCCGCTGTTATATGCTTTGACAACAGATAGTGGGTGTCACCAGTACAAAAAGCCTTCTTACAGTGGCAGGGTAAAAGGCATTAAATGACACTGTTGTAGGACTGTAGCCTAAGTTATATACCTACCGGGTCATAATGTTGTACGTTTAATAGTGTACAACATTATGGCTAAACAATCTAGCCAGTGTGCTGTGTAGTGAATGGTGCAATAACGCGTGACATTGCTGTATGTGGTATTGCACCATCTATTTTCCCAGGCAGAGGATAAGACCTCTGCTGGGACTGGGTTCTGCCAAGCAGCTGCTGTGGCTCACTGGACTGAGCCACAGCAGCAGGAACCCAGGCACTGCATCTGGGAAAGGTTTGATTCCCAGTCCCAGAAACTTAAACTTTTTTAAAACATTGTGCACTCCCCAAGTTAACCCCCCCCGGAGTTGAGAATCTTTAGTGGGGGGTGGGGTACAGCCCCCCCATAATGGGTGTGTGCGGGACAGAGCCTCCCCACAAAAAAAAAAAGATGTCTCATGGCAGAAATAGCACTGTATTGGCAGTGTGATTTTGTCATGTGGCATAATGTTTTGTGACATTATGACCCTATGCCGTTACAAATAGCAGTAGATTAAAAACGAGAGTTAGCATCTACCAGATGGGAAGTAGTCATAGATCTTACCTAATATTACTATAAAACAGACTCTTAAAGTAACGGTACCTAGACACATATGCTTGTGGCAGCCCAGAAAGAGGGCAGCAGCAGGGAACAGGTAACAGCAATGAATACACAATTACTAGACCTGGAATTGTAACAGTTGCTCTGGGTTTGTGCCGGTATAGTAGGAGCAGTTCTTATGTTATTCAGGCATGTAGGGACTGTTTGTTCACTGAGGTGTCCAGATCTATCAGAACTGGGTAGTGGCTAATTCTCTCCCAGAGCATTTGTGTGAAGCAACTAGCTGTAGGGTTGAAATATAATACTACAGTACCCAATATTGGTTGCTAGCTGCAGCTGGAAAATAGTTAATTGTGTGAGATCACTAAAGGCAACATCCTTTCTTTTTAATATACTGAAATCCCCGGTCAACCTACCTAAATCTTTTTAATCTTTAGTCCTCTGATGATCAACCATCTGATGGAATACTGTTCACCTAGCCCTTTGCTGTAACATATGCAGCATCCCTTTCCAGGACCCTGCAGAAATTCCCCCTGTATGTATTAGGACCAATTTTCGGTAAGCCGATCTGGACCTTGTGTACCTTTAGGGACGTCTCAAGTTCATTGGAGGGGGCGGGGGTGACTGGGTGCTAGACTAGACCCCCACTGACATGGGTGCCATTTAGAAACTTTAAAAATGACTGATGCAGGCATTGTCTTGACTTAAATTTTTGACACCAGCTTAATCTGGTTAAAGGTCAGTAGGCATTCATCTGTATCCCCCTCCCCCGGGTCGTGCCTGAAAATAGGCAGGATTTGTCTAGTGCACTTTCCCGGTCAACAAAAACTAAATAAATAAATAAATAAAAATTTTCTTACTGCTGTTCCTTCCAACCCATCCCTCCTATATGTAAGTAAGTATGTAAGTGAGTGAGTACAAATTTATTTGTTAAGCACTCTTTCCCTGTGGCTCAGGGCACTGTACAGGACACAGAACAGTACATACAAAACAACATTCATAAATCATGTAACACTGTAGAGACTCACATCAAATAATAAAATCTTGAGCAGCATTAAGCAAGAGCTAATCAATAGGTGGTATCAGGGAAGTTACGTACTAAATACCAAATGCCTTCCTGAACAGATGTGCCTTCAGGCCCCACTTAAAATCCTCCAACAAGGGAGCCTCCCTCAAAGATCTTGGCAGCAAATTCCACAGGGCTGGTCCAGCCACCTCAAAAGAATGGTCTCCCGATGTTTTATGCTGAGCGCTGGGAATGTCTAAGAGGCCCTTGGAGGAGGAGTGGAGAGAGCACTGGCTACGGTGAGGAGGCAGGAGGTTACTCAGGTATCCAGAGCCCCGTCCTGATAAGGCTTTATAGGTGAGAAGATCATCCTTGAATGTGATTCCCCACCTCACCGGCAGCCAATGCAGATCATGCAGGACCCGGGTCACGTGACAGTACCTCAAAAGTTCTGTCAGTAACCTGACCCCAGGGTTCTGCACTAGCTGCGGGCAATGCAGGACCCCTCCACTAACTGAAAGGCAAAGGGCATTACAATAATCAAATCTGGAGGTCACAAAAGCATGCACTTGTGAGGGCAAGTCATCAGGTAGAATTAAAGCTTTAATCCGGGTGATATTCCTGAGATGGTAAAAGCCACTCCGGATAACAGATGACACCTGAGCCTCAAATGTCAATCTATCATCCAGAGTGACCCCCATATCTTTTACCTTAGCAGAGGTAGTAAGTATGGAGGAGCCCAGTATCACACCCATCACTGCACCAACCACCTCCACACCCTACCGATGACCAGGCTCAGTCACTAGCACCTCCATCTTGTCAGAATTGAGCCTCAGCTAGCCAGAGGACATCCAGTTCTGGAATTCAGCCAGACATGTATTTAGCACTGCCACAGCATCATACGTCCCGGGTGCAAATGACATATACAGCTGTCTGTCATCTGCGTAGCAGTGAAATCCCATGCTGTAATGTCTACTGATCTCTATTAAGGTAAGCATGTATACTGCCAACAACATGTGTAAGAGGATCGAGCCCTTAAGAACTCCACAAGGTAGTGGCTTTGGGAGTAAGAAGAAACTCCCCATCCCTATTCTCTGTATCCTACCTATGAGAAAGGACTCAAACCAGCTGATGACCATACCAGTGAGTCCACAGAGCACCCTTAGGTGATCTAACAACACACCATGGTCCACAGTGTCAAAAGTTGAAGAAAGAGATCGAGGAGAACAAGAACTAACCATTCCCCTCTTTCTCTAGGCCTGTTGAGGTCATTATGCACCCAGGCCAATGCAGTTTCAGTACTATGTTTACACTTAAATCCTGACTGGAGAGGGTCATAAATGTCAAAGGTTGCGAGATGTGCCTCGAGCTGCAGAATCACTATTTTCTCAATAACCTTGCCCAGAAAGGGAAGGTTAGAGACTGGTCTATAATTAATCAAGGAGTCCAGATCGAGAGATGGTTTCTTCAGAAGGAGCTTCACCAGTATCTCTTTCAAGGTACTGGGGAATAACCCCTCTGAGAGTGAACACAGGACAACCTCAGTGAACACTGGGCCTATGGACCCCACACATCCCACAAGAGACGGGTTGTGCCTGGGTCCAGTTCACAGTAAGTGGGCTGTAACTTTAAAATTACCTCACAAATATCTTCATCCCCCTGCCTAATCTCACTCCAGACAAGTGGAGTACTTCTAGAGACAACCAACTCACTACTGCAGGGCTGTAATTCCCCCATTGAGGAAATCCCGGATCCGATACAGGACACTCTGTCCGAGATGAACATAGCAAATCTTTTGCACTTGGCAGCTGAAACTGCTAATTTCAGCTGCAGACAGCTAGGATGGAGTAACCTGTTTATAGTCCAAAGGAGCAGAGCTGGTCTCCTCTTCACTGAAGCAATCTCCCAGGACAGGAATACTGCCTTCTTATGGGAGACTGCTCTTTGATACTTGCCATAGTCATTTCTTAAAGCCAGTCTGTGCTCCACTGATCCAGACATCTGCCGGCAATGCTCCAACTTCTGACCCCGATCTTTGTTTCCCTCAGCGCCCTATTGGACCATGAGGATCTCAAGCAAGAAGACTTGGGTTTTATATGAGCTGGTGCAACAGAGTTGAATGCTGAGGTAACATCCCTATTATAGGCTGTCACTGCCTCACCCATATCTGCTCCACAAGTAACACTCACTTCTGAGAGGTCCATTAGAGACAGCAGTCTTTCTGGGGGCAACCCCATTAAAGGAAGATAACAGACCATCTCCACAGGGGAAGAACTATCAAGGGGGGCCCCAAATGAGAACCCTACTGTGCAATGATCCAACCTAATTACCTGATCAATCTTGAGATTGTTCATCTCAAGCCCCACTGAGAATACTAAGGCCTAGGCATGCCAGTATTTGTGGGTCACAGTAACAACAAATTGTTCGAGGCCCAGTGAGTTCATCCTATGGAGGAAGTCTTGCCGATATTGCGATAATTCACCATTTATCCAAGCACTGAAATCACCCAGGATCAACCACCTGGACAGCTCCAACACTCTCTCAGTGACAAAGCCTGCGACCATCTGCAGAAATTCCCCCACATGTCCTGGAGGCTGGTACACCAGAAAGATTCTATAACCTGTACCTGGACCCCTTCATATGGCCATACATTCAAACAATAAGACATGGCTCAATGGATGCCAGAGAAGTTCAGGTCAGATCTAAAACAGATGGCCACACCCCCACTCCTGCATTCCCTCCTCCAGCAGTTCACCATAGAGAATCTGGCTAAGATAGATGCCTTCAATACAGGGCCAGCATCATCTCCCAGCCAGGTATCTTTTTTTTTTTTTTTTTATTAAGTTGCTTATTTCCTCCTCCTGGGTCTGGCAGGTGGCTATGGCCCTCCCTTGGAGGGACTTATTCTCTCATTCCCGGCTTCCTGCACCTGACCCTCCCAGCAGGTTCCCCCATGGGTTGCACCCCACGGCAGTGCTGAGGGTGAAGGGTGTCAACTCCCCCCTAGAAGCCAACATCTAGACTGGGGGTCGGCACGGGTGCTCAGAGAAATCATGGAGCCTGACAGCTACACTTTTTCATGCTTTCACCCCTCCCCATTGCCACAGCTGCTCAAGCGCATGTGGAGGCATGCGCATGCAGTGATCAGCAGCACCCTCCCTGCTCAAGCCACTCCCTGACTGCAATACCCTTGAGCCTCCACGCGGGGGTAGCTCTGCAGTGGGAGTGATTGGGTCCCCACCCGAGAATGGACAGCAGCCTGACAGCCACTCAATCTAGGTCCTGGCCTCCGCCCCTGCTGAACCCCTAATGACCCAGGCTCATTCCTGAACCCGGGTCACCAGTTCGACACGAGGTGTGGCATCCAGTGCCTCAACCCTCAGTGCCACTGGGCTGGCCCTCCCAGCCAGGTCTCTGTAATGTGCAAAGCAAGCCAGATCGACTGAGGAAACCAAGTCCGCTATAATTGCAGTCTTGTTCTTGATCTAGCTCACATTGCAAAGAACTGCCTGAAGGGGACTGGCAGAGGTTGATGGCCTATTGGATACCTGTCCACTCAGTCTGGTGGGAGCCCTGGGTATGGAAATCAAACATGCCTGGCCTCCCTCTCAGTCCCATTTCACCCCGAGGTCCCTCCTGGTCCTCAACACCCCAATACAGTTCTCTCCATCAGCAATCCTCGCACCTCGCTGTCTACCATCCCACTTCCTCCTAATACTAACTTCCCCTACAGTGCCTAAGTGCTGTCAATGGCAAAGGGAGATCAGTAAAGGTACAGAGTTCCAGAAGCTGGGATGCAGAGTAGCTGAGCCTCTGGGGCCCAAAACCTAAGCACATCTTCACTGGCCAATTGTCTGCTCACTTCCTAGAGGTAATATTATCTATAATGACACTCAGTAAAAACCACACCACCTTGATTTCCCAGCCTAAAACCTTAAAACACACAATAACACACACACTCACTCTAAACAATAAATTACTACACAGACAGACCAATCATTCAGCCACTAACTATAACCCTCCAACAACCCACCCAACTCCCTATCCTTAATTTATTTATTTTATTTATTTATTTCAATCTAGGATTATAATACCTTTGAGCCGAGGCTCTTTTACAAAGGTTCCACGTCAGTGTGTGCAACAGTCATCATTTTTAGTTACAAACATAACATCACTGACTTACAGACATGTAATAACCAGTACAAAGACTTGAGCTATGAGCAAGACAAGGGGAGATGGGGGGGTCGATGGGGGAGAAGTGAGGGTGAGATCTAGGGGGGTAGGAGGCAGGGGGGTAAGGGAGTACTGGAGGTGGTGGGGGCAGGGCAGGGGCAGGAGTGGAGATACAGGGGGGGAGTTAAAATTAAAACCCCAATCACATTTATCAAAAAAGTCTAGGTCTGCAAAGTTGTGCCAGCCAGTGGGGAAACATTTTATAAAACAAGTTACAGTTTCAGTTGAGTCCAGACTTTCTATACCAGTTTGTCAAAAGCAAGTTTCAATTAGGTAGACAGTCAATGTCCCTGGCAGCACTCTCACTGCAGCTGAGGGGTTACCCAGCCAGCGAGGATTAGGAGGAATAACCTCAAGAAGAAAACAAGGCTGTCCCACCGGCACAGTGGTAGTGCTACCACTCACGACACTGGTGACCCAGGTTCGGGAACGTTCCCAGGGAGTCAGAGGGCAGGCCGTGAAGAGGAGGCTTGAGCATCAATGGACTGCTTGCTTTCTCCAGGGAGCAAGGGGCTGTATGAGGCTTGGCATTTAACTGGCATCTGGTGGAGGCTGGCAGCAGAGCAACATGTCAAGCCATACTGTGGGAGGAGGCATGACGGACATCAGCGTTGCGCCTTGACATCATGGTGCATGTCACGCACCCCCAGAAAAGTGGAAAATGTGCTTCAGCTCTGCCGGATGATGGCCGATCCTCCCACTATGCCAGGTCCCTGGGGCACACTTCCTCTTTCTCCTGTGTACCTGCCCCGGGGGCACCGTACAAGAATTCTACATTCCCCATCCCCCCAGGGAGGGGCTCTTCCAGTAGGATTAATTCCAGACACCCTAGGTGCATGGTGCATTGGACCATGACCGATGGGGTGAGGCAGTGGAGATGAGACTGCAGGCATTGGGAGATATGCAGGCTTGAAGGAATGGTGGAGCTGGTGCTGGTGGGAGCAAGCAAAAAAAAAAAAAGAAAACAAAATGCTCTCACCACCTGTTCACTTGTATTAATGATAGAGAGCCTGAAATCCAGTCTGGGCTTTCTATTCAATCAACAGGAGAAACAGAGTAGCAAATGCAGCATAATGGTCACTCCTTCCAGGAGCACACGAGCTTGTCCACATCCTGCAGCTGCAGGTACCCCAGAAACCCATAGGCTTTGTCCAATGTCTGTAACACACTGCTTATGCCCCATTCCTCCTTCAAGCTTAACAGCCTTTGGACTGGTTCAATACTGGCCCCACTTCCAAACTAGTCCTGTTTCTCGGCTCTTGGTTCATGTCCCAACCACTCCAACCCATTAAGGATCTCCTTCCACGCCATCAGATATTTGCCATGTGTGACCGTGGTATGTATCTTTCAGCCATACTTTTAAAATTGGCTAAGGTTTGCTGGCCCAGTGATGCTAAGGAGCTGGCCCAGTGGCACTGAGGGCTGAGTTGATGGACGCCTTCCCTTGTACCGTGCTGGTGACCTGGGTTCGGGAATGACCTCAGGTCATTGCGGAGCTGGTGGGGGGGGAGAGAGAGGGAGTGGGATTGAGCAGCTGAAAGGCAGTTTTCCTTGCCTGGGGTGGTTATCTGCCCCCCCCCCCATAGTTCCACTTCCATCAGGTGGAGGTAGGATGGGAAGCATAGATGGGAGGGGCAGTGACGATTTCCGGGGGGGGGGCAGAAAGGACCAAGCCGGTACCCAGTGTGTGTAAGCACCTCCACACACATGCAAGAGCGTGTTTGCTGGGGTCCTGGGGTCTGGGGAGCAAAAAGTGAAAAAAACACAAAAACTACTAATGAAAAAAGTAATTGGCTAAAGTTTTGCTGGTTCAAAACCCCAGTGAATGGCACACATGCACATGTGGTACCTGTATGTTGCTCTGACCTCAAGAGGGCAGGGAGCAGGATGTCATGTGATCCCCCATATTATACAGTAATGTGTGACCCCTCGTTCCCATGAAGGAAGCACTTGTGCATTGTGAAGGTAGACACCCCTCTCCAAGTCTGAAAGAACTACCTTTGTGGAATATTGGGATTACAGTCTAAAGCCAGGTCTCCTAAATAGTAACACAATGCACTATCCCCAGCACCACAGAGGCAGGTCCCTAATAGGAATATCTTGCAGTTGTAAGGCCGACTAAGACACTGCAGCAGCAATATAAATAAGACTGCTGAGTCACTGTCATTTTTGTGAAATTGTTAGGTACCACAGACTGAGTCTAGCAACACATCACTAGCTTTGATCTGCAAAGTCATTTCTAAAAGGAAGAATGTACCCTTGAATTTAAACGGTTGCTAGCCAAAAAGTACAGAGTATGGTGGAACCTCTGAAAATTTGGGTGTGCCCTAATATATAGTATGTACTGCACCAGCAAAGCAATTCTTAAGCTAAATAAGTATTTAGACATGACTGGCTGTGTATTGTCATGTAATAAGAGAACACCCCAGCTGCATAGTGAGGCACAAGACATCTGCAGCAAGTGTCTTTAGCACCTGAGAAGTGCTCTTATCACAGAGCAACACAAACACGGAGTGTCTTATTGCATGTATAAAATGGGTTAGTCAAATGAAAATAATTAAAATTGAAAAAATACAACTCCCCCAGATCTAAATTCTGTGCACAATCTAATTTCCTTCCTTACACTGAGTCAATTAGGCTTTCACCCCAGCACTCTACCTCTGCCTCCCTAAGAAGCACTACCGACCACATATACTCCAACTTAAATAAAGGCCTCTGCATAGGGGTAATATTTATAGACCTAGCAAATGCCTTTGACACTGAGGACCACCCTCTGCTTCTGCACAAACGAGCAGACTCTGGTTTCTCCCTAACAAGTCGCAACAACTAAACAGCTCCACTGCTACAGTGTGCCAGGTATAAATTATCAGCAAGATGAAACAAACACTGGCGCAATTCTACTGCATACTAAAAGCTTTATTATACAAAAAACTAAAAACATACTGCCACAGCATCAGGTCATTGCAAATACCCTGACTGGTTTCATAGTTAATGCATCATCAGGGGGATCCCCAACAGCCTTGACTTTGTTCCAGTCCCACCTGTCCAATCGCATGGCAATCCATTAAGCTAGGCCTGACCCCCCCCCACCCTAGCAGGAAAAAATAGCAGGACAAGAGAACACAGCATGAGATTAGAGGGAGGCCGATTAAGGGGTAATGTGAGGAAGTTCTTTTTCAAAGAAAGGGCGGTGGATGCATGGAATGGCCTACCTCAGGAAGTGGTGGCTATGAATACAGCGCAGGGCTTCAAACAGGCATGGGATAGGCATAAGGGAGCAATACAGATGAGTATGAATAAATAGGCCACTGACAGCAAAGGACGATGGCACATTTATAAGGTAGAAAAAGAAATGGGCAGACTGGATGGGCCTTGCGGTCCTTATCTGCTGTCAACTTCTATGTTTCTATGTTTCTACCTGTCTCCCTACGGGCACTCCAAGATTCAGTCCTAGGATCCCTGCTCTTCACAACCTTTGTTAATGATCTCCCTTGTCCATATCAGCCATAAGTATACACATGTATGCAGACAACAACATAATCTACTCATCAGGTATATCTGCCCCCTCAATTTAGGAATCCCTCCAATGGGACTTCATGGCAATCCAAAAATAGTTCCTTGACAATTGCCTGGTCATGAACCAAAAGAAGACAGTGTCCATGCTGTTTGGCACCCAGAAATGGATCACCCCCCCGACCATATATATCCTGGACAAGGCTTGCCTAGACTCAGTCACCAATTACAAGTACCTCGGCTTCCACCTGGACCAATACCTGGATTACTCCAAGCATATCTCCCAGGTTGTAACCAAGTCTTTCACTAAGCCTGGTGCTCTTTACAGAGTAAAGAGCTTCTCCAACTACAAACAAGGAAACAATCTATCCTTCTCCTTCTAGACTATGGGGGCGTAGTATATTCAGGAGCTAACTCCACCTCCCTCAACAAAATTGCCACCCTGTTCAACACACTGTGCCAATTTGCACTGGGTTGCCCCCCTCCCAATGTACACATCACATCGGGAAGCCATCGGGGGTAGAGGGAGCTGCAGCCTGAATTGGGCTCCCTCCCCCAGCAATGGAGAGACTGTAGTGCTTTAATTTAAAAAACAAAAACAAAAGAAGGATCGGGAGCCTGGGTCATGGCAGGAGGTGGTCGAGCGAGCAGCCCCCCGACCCACGGAGATACTCAAATTTCGGGACCTGATTTGCTGGCTAGGGGCGAGTGAGGCAGCAATCTGTGCGATCTTCCCCTAGCCGAAAATGGAGAAAAAGGCACCACATTTAAATTGGAAGTGCTGGCTCCCTACAATAAGGGCAGCCAGACACTGATTGCGCCAGTCCACATTTGGAAGCCATCTGGGGTAGAGGGAGTTGTAGCCTGAATTGGGTTCCAACCCCCAGCAACGGAGAGACTGTAGTGCCTGGGGAGGAATTGCCCTTCCTCCCACACTGCACCACCTCTTTTAGTTAAATAGGCTCCTGGAACAGCTAAGTCCCCCCCCCAATCAAATACAGTATCAAACGGAGGTTGTTGATTTAAAGGGGAAGTGACTCTGCTGATGCACAAAAGATCATGGTTCACGGCTAGATCATCAAATTTGAAGAGTAGGAGCCCATAGTCTGAGTCACTAACACCAAAAGGTGGAGAGAAAGTGGTCTTTTCTTATCCCCACTTTAGTGCACCTGATTATTTCTCTGGTGCTCAAGCACTGACTGAATCCCTCCTATAGTACTCTGTATAATCGGTGCCAGCACACAAGCAGTATTCACTGCTGCAGACATGTTTTTTCACTCCAAGGTCAGGAGAGCTGCTCAGTCGAGCAAGGTCTCATAACGGAAGGTCTAGGAGGGATTACCCAAGGCTAGAAACGGCTGTCCCTCACCAGAATACTAGTGGGGATAGGAAGGTTCACAAAAATGGGAGGAGCAGGGATTCTTCTGGGAACCCGGTATATTCTAGCAATTGTAATAACTGACCAAAGTGGTATAGGGCAGGTCAGGCCTAAAAAAGGAGGCTATAAAACAGACAGAGGGCACTTCACCCCAGGGTGCCACCACCCTGTTTCAGAATAAGTTCAACAACCATATACCTACTGGAAAAAAGGGGCCTTTCATTGCACACCGCACAATACATCCAAACATATAAGATAAAAAAAAGAAACCTTCCCTCTAATGTCCTGGGTAAAGTCCTAATAACTCTCCTGGGCCTCCTGCTCCTATTGTGGGGTGACATAGAGCCCAACCCCAGTCCCCCAGTGACTAGCATCCCAAACTTGACACCCACAACCCCCGAGTGGGTCAATGCCTGGGGGTCGAGGATGGCCCATATGAACATTAACAGCCTTAGGTCCAAGATGCATGAACTTGAGGCCTGGTCCAGTCTTTACTCCCCAGACATAATCAGCATCTCAGAAACATGGCTGAAGCCAAACATACTTCCGCATGAAGTGGAACTCCAAGGACTCAATACCTTCAGAAAAGATAGGAAGGGGAAGAAGTGCAGGGGGTCCTCATCTATGTCAGGTCCCACCTCAACACCACAGTGGTTACTACCCCTGAGCTAGAAGTGGCAGGGTGTGAAGTCATATTTGTAAAACTTCTTCTGGGGGGAATTACACCTCTCATTGTCGGTTGCCCCTACAGTATGCCAAAGAAAGCAACTGTAGCCCTAACAACTCTCACAGATGCTGTACTTGCTCTACCAAACTGCGAAAAAATTATATTGGGGGATTTTAACCTAAACTGGGGTGAAAAGCTACCAGGTGAAGTAACAAACAGCCTAGAGGGAGCTAATCTAACATAGCTGATAAGAGAGCCTACACGCCTTAACCAAAAGACAGGGAACCATACCACCCTAGACTGGGTATTAGTGTCCAACCCGGGCAGGGCTAAAATAGTTGGGACCTGCACAGACTCACTTAGTGATCACACCCCAGTCTTTCTGGTCTGGAGGAACAACTTTCCCAAGCAACCCCCCAAGAACCTTCTGGACAAGAAACTACTCGAAGCTAAATACAGGCTCCTTCCTCCGATCCTTATCAGAAATAGACTGGTCACAGGCCCTTGAAACTCCCAGTTTAGATGAAGCCCTCGAATTCTTTAACAAACACTTTCTGTCAGTAGCCAATAAACACTCACCCCTAAGAAAGATCAGGGTCAAAGGTCAGGATGCAAGGTGGCTCAGTCCTGACCTTAAGAAGAGGATGAAGGAAAGAGACAAAGCCTGGGGGAATTACAAACACTCTAACCTGCAACACAACTGGGTGAAATACTGGGAAGCCAGAAACAGTTGCAAAAGAGAACTCAAAAAAGTAAAAAAGATCTACCTGCATGGGCTGCAAACCAAGAACCTCTCAGATCCAAAGAAGTTCTGGGGACACATTAATTTGCTACTAAAGGGTAATAACAGCAAGGAGAGAGGGGTAATAAAAGCAAACGGGACACCTCTTTCCTCTTCACAGGCCATGGCAAATGCATTCAACAATTTTTTCTTGGATCTACAGAGGTACAGAAGCAACTCTACTGGCCAAGGCCAGGAAAGCCAAACAAACCCAGGGACCCCCCACCCCCCCGGGCCCTGAATTTCAACTGAAGCTGGTTTCAGCTGGGGAAGTCCTAAAATTGCTTAGGAGCCTGAAACAAGATGGAGCTACAGGGCACGACAATCTTGAGCCCAAGCTGCTGAAAATAGGAGCCACAGCCTTAGCAGGACCTGTAACTCAGCTAATTAACAGGTCCCTGACCGAAGGGAAAATCCCTGCCCTATGGAAGGTTGCCCTAGTTACCCCAATCCTGAAAAACCTGCTGCACGAAGAAGTGGAAGATTTCAGACCCATCTCTATTTTATGCACCTTAAGCAAGGTGTTGGAAAAGGTAGTCTATCAATAGGTCAGCAACTATCTGGAACTGCATAATCTTCAAACGGATCAACAACACGGCTTTAGAAAAAGACACGGGACTGACACAGCCTTGCTAACTTTCACCACAGACATATACGAAGCACTAGACCAGAACAAGATGGTAGGGGCAGTCTTCATTGACCTAACCAAGGCCTTTGACCTCGTCAAACACCAGCTATTACTAGAAAGTCTCAGGGGTCTAGGTATGGACAAGCAAGCTCTAAAATGGTTCACAAACTGCCTTCATGGTAGGTCACAAATGGTTTGGTGGAAGGGTGCAAAATCAGGTATGAGACCGGTACCTGTTGGAGTCCCACAGGGATCAATCTTGGGCCCATTACTCTTCTCCATGTACATCAACAACTTACCCCAGCACTGTGGAGGGGTGAAAGTCACGTTATACACTGATGATGCAGTGCTGTTCAGAATGGGGAAGGACACTGGGTCCCTAAATCTGGAGTAGCAGCAGGACCTCGATACCCTTGAAGCCTGGTGCCAGGAGCATCGGCTGGTTCTAAACAGTAAGAAAACTAAAGCAATGCTCTTTGGCTGAAAAAAACTTGGCCCTGACAGATCGACCCTCCTATCCCTCATCACCCTAAATGGGATGGTGATAGAGGTAGTGGACAACTTCAAGTACCTGGGGGATATACCTGGACCAGGAGGTCTCCTTCAGGAAGCACATCAACCACCTGACAAAGGCGATGAACCAAAATCTGGGCCTCCTTTATAGGCTAAACCCCTTTTTGAACAAGGAAACCAGGAAAGCGATCGGCAATGGGGCAATACTACCCACTCTTTTCCATGGAGCGACCATGCTCCAAACACTGAAAACAACAGAAAAACAGCACCTAGGGGCACTGTACCACAGGGTTGTCTGATTCACAGCTGGTGCAAAACGGATGGAGCATCACTGTAAGGTGCTCCAGGCCATCGACTGGCCATCCCTTGAAGCCAGATTAGCTTATCCTACCTTATGCTTGGCTTTTAAACTATAGCAAACTGGGGCTCCCCCCAAGTCTACAGGACCTGGTAGCCCCCAAAACAAATAGAAGAGAGCTTAGGTCTACCAACCGGAAGTTACTCGAAATACCCAGAGCCAGGTCATCTCTCAGTCTCTGCTCTGCCAGAACAGCCCTACCCAAACTTTGGAACAATCTACCAAGAGAAATACAGAACTGTACCTCTCCTGGGGGCTTCAGAAAGGCACTAAAAACACACCTAGGCACTGGGGCAATGTGCTGCTACCTCAAATAAGGCCACCTTAAAGTCTTTCTCCCCAGAAAGGGGAGATGGTAGGAACAGTTTCCACAGGCTATAGATGGGAGGGGGTGCAAAGTATAACAAAATACTACTGCATGGGCACTTAGTTAAGCTGTTTCTGTTGATCTGTCTGTTTCTAACTAAATGTTCAGTTGCTATTTTAGACTCTATGTACAATGTAGAATATGCTGAATTGATGGTCTGTTGTACTATGTAATTGTCTTGCTCCTCTGTTTGCATCAAAGCATTTTTTCATCTCCCTTAGGTACATGCCTCTGAAAAAGGGACTGTCAAAGTCTCAGTGGGCCCACCCGGTTACCAAAATTTACTTAATAATAATAATACTATGTTCAATGAGTTAGGCTGGGTCTTCCCTCATGTGAGACAAATGATGCACATCACTCTCATGGGAGTAAACTACTTGTCTGGCAAAATACACAAACACCTATCTGATCTGTTCTCTCCCTCAGCTAGCCATGCCTTCTCGGTCAGATCTGAGGCAAGCTGCCGTCTCCAAGACCCTCGATGCAAATGCAGTTTCAGCCTAGCCTCCATTAGCTACAGGCTCTCCAACATCTGGAACAATCTACCCTCCAGAGTCATGGTCCCCCTCCCAAAATCATGCAAGGCTCTGATCAAGACCTACTTCAATACCCTGTTGACCTGCCCATGCTGCCAGGTTTGCTCCCCATGCCTGGGGCTCTACTTATTTCTTGGTCTTCAGCCGCATGCTCAACAGCCCGAGGCATGACCATATCCAAGCGTGACACACATCCTGCCGTGCATTATTGTTTAATTACAGAAAGCTGCAATATTCTTCATGACTGATTTGCTGAACATAATCTGTTACTAAATAAAAATGAAACAAATGTGATATTAATTGGTATTGCCAAAGATGTACAAAACATATAGGATAGTGTATCGGTAACCATACACTGCAAGGCTATTCTTCCACCAACTGGATACAATGTCAACTAATGACCTTGAGAGTGAAGCTCAAGAGGTCTCCAAGTCAGCATTGTATGTACAAGGTGAAAGAATAGCTGAGTAGTGTATTGGTAACCATACACTGTTCTATATAGTGTATGGTGACTGAAAAAAAGAAAAAAAAAACACGCACTTTTTCATATTTTTAATCAGTTCTACCAATGCCCTCGATTCACTACTGCTGCTGCCCAGCACACACGCGTGCTACTCTCACACAGCAGGGGATGAATCACAACATCTGCCTGCTGTAGTCCCTTGTATTATGACGTCCTCACTAACACAGAACAAAAAGTCATTCTGCATTAGTGAGGACGTCACTTCTGAAGTAGAATGACTTTCTGCAGTGTATGGATTTCCATACACAACTGCATTCCACCATACACTATAAATAACTCAGCTATCTATAATCAGTCAAAATAATACTTCACTGGAAATGATGCAAACCATTAAATATCTGGGTGTAATGCTAGATCCCAGCCTGGCAATGGAAGCACATGTAATCCTCTTGTTGGAAACAGTAGAGTAAATCAAAAATTGGGGTACTTTTACAGATACGAAAGCTTTGATGATGGATGCAAGGATGCTGATAATGAAGAAGGCCTTTCTTTCCTATGTTAGAATATGTCAGTCTAATTCTGAACAATGTTTTAGACCAACTTTTTAACAGATACAATACTTACATTAACAATATCTGTCTTTTTACCCCACAGTCCCCCTACAACCCTAGCACTGCACTCTGTAGTATAATTTTTATATTTTCTCTTCTTCCAACAGAATTTTGTACAATCAATACACATTTGCCTTTAAAACATATAAGCCAAATCAGCCACCAGAAATGGCATGTACCCTAACACCATATCAGAATAATCCCCACTTGAGGTCATCTTTCTGTAAGAAATTACCACTCAGCAAGATAAAAATAGGTCAGCAGGCATTTACACTCTATGCTATCCAATATGGAGTTATGACTAAGATGGTGTGGTGAATGCGAACAGTTAGTTATGGAATATTACTTCATCAGTCCATCACAGAGTCTATATTTGGCATCTTTCTTGAGGCCATAAGCTCACAGTTTTATCTGTATGCTAAAAATGAAGTGGGAATCAAAAAATATGACAATATTAAAAGCTGCAGAAAAGCTGAATGGGCATGGAAAGGTCTGAAGCAGCACATATTTGATCTTCAAAAACTGATTACCAACAACACACACACACACACATATAAAATAGACAGCATCTGCATTATAGATAAAATTGTGAGCTTACAGCCTCAAGGGGGGAGACAGTTATAGATATTGTGGTGCCCTGATGAAGTGATGATCTGTCAAGACATGTCGGCATCTACCACATCATCATAAAGATAACTTCCTTTAAATAAATATTCAGACAACTTGTATTGCTGTTGTAAGTCATTACTTTACTTTGGCTAGGATACTGTATGTTTTGGGTGTATGGAGGAGTGTCCCCTTGCTTTTAATTTCTATCCAAAGAAGCAAGACCACACTGGAACTTCTGCCAATTTTTACCATATGCACTAAATGGCTTAACTTGCCAAGTGGCATCAATAGGTGGTACAGTGTTGCTTGATTTTCTAAGAAATGTTTGTGTAACCTCAAATCCAGCTTTACCTGTACTTGTTAAAAACAAGTAAAATTGAGAGTTCATTCTTGTGAAATATTCTGTGTGTCTGTATTTTATGTCCAGGCATTACAGAAAATAGATCACTTGATAGAGTCTACTGCTTACTGATATTAATCAAATCAAATGAACATAAAATATAAATATTTACTAAATAGTCATGTTATGTATTGTATGTAGACCTTGTTGGCCTGCACAATCACCAAGATTAAGAAGGTCCATTGCATAGCTCCTTAGAAACACAGAATTTATGTTTACTTAAGTTACTGTTGACTTGTGGGATTTGCAAAATACCATTGTTGCTGGTTCTGGTAGGACAGATATGGATGCTGCTAGACATTTTGAACTTGAAAGGATGGGGTAGATTGTTCCATTTTAAAAGCCCAGAAGGGGGGATTTGGCCCCTATATTCTGGTGAAACCTATATGTCAAATTAATGAATTTACCATACACCATTTTAAGAATGAGCCAATGCCAAAGCATTCAGTGAACATGCCAAAATCCAACATTTTGGACACCAGCAAACCCAAGTACAAAGGAATTTGGTTTCCCTTTGGCACTTTGATGTTATGATGTAGAACTTTTTACACACACTGAGCATGCTTAAGTCATTGGAAAGCAATATTACCTCAAGGAGCCAATCACAATTAAATCAGCTTGAGAACTTCTTATGCTGCATACATCTCAGTGTCATTTCCTCGGGAAACAGCTGGCTCTTGAAAGGAACTCCTTTTAGATAAAAAAGAGGCAATGTTGATCAAACAACTTTTAAAATCATCTGAGAGCATTCATAGTATTCCAGGTAGCTAATTTACTACATTAAACTGTAGTTTCTGGCAGGCTGACTAGTATAATTATGCTGCAGAGGACAGGAGAAAGTGCATAGTGTGAGCCCGTGCTGGCAGCTAAAGGCCCTACCTGCAGCAGGAGCAGGGCAGTGCAGAGTGCATTTAGTAAACTAGGAAAAGGTGAAGTGGGGAATTCTGAAAGGCCTTTTTAACAAATATGTTTTTTTATCAAGTGCTGGTTGTGTAGAGGGAGTAGAACCCCATATTTTCATTTTATTTTTCCCCTTACTGTTGGAACAAGGCAGACTGAATTCAAAATAGTAGGAAAAGTGCAGGTGGGATTCTGAAGCATTTATTTGACAAACCATTTGTACTGACTACTGGTGGCTCAGCAGGGCACATAAATCCATCTTTTTAATTAGTGTTGTGTGGAATGTGGAATTTTGCTGGTGGAATTAGTACAGAATAACCATTTTGCCAACGGAATTTCCACTGGAATTTCACTGGTTCTTCTGTGGAATTCCAACTACTGTGATCCATGAAATACTATTCTGTTGTTATGGAAAAACTCACTCTACATTTTTTTCTGCTGTGGAATTCTGCCATTCCATTTCCGGTGAAGTTCAGCAGAATTTCAGTGGAATTTCAAAAATTGTGCAAAATATTGTTCTGCCAGAAGTTGAAAATTCTGCACAGCATTCCTTTTTAATTTTTGTGTGTGTGAGCCTCTCAGCCTGTCAGTGAGTGAAAAGTAAAGTAGACTGCTATGTGAGACACAAGGTTAGAAGGTCTCTTAGTGGGATTATATGTACATGTTTTGTTAGTGGGGGTGGGTGAGCCTTTTAGAATCACTCTTTCCTATCACTTTGCAAGTCATACAGCACCGCAGTTTGTTCTTTGATGAGAGAAGTGAGCACTGGTGTGGTGGTGCATCTCTTAAATGATTGAATTCCAAAATAGCTGAAAAGAGAGCACTCACCACTTGCAAAACAAGAACTTAGGCAGAAACGTCTTAGTTCAGTAAACATTTTGTTTATTGCATAGACATTTCCATGGATTGCTCACATACAAGAAGGTCACAAGTGCCTCCGCACCACACTGCAGTTTGCCCATGCACAGGGCATCTGTGTCACGTGGGCATCTAAGGATATTCAATGACTATTGTGAGCCGTCATTGTTAGCTTCTGGTGGCAGCTGCATCATGTCATCATTTGGCATGTATGTGATATCAATGCATGTAGAAAACAGGCCTCCCTGATGAAGCCCAGAAGCCTCCGGGTGAAATATCAGGTGTGAAATTATGTGTTTTGCCATAGATGAAATTAAATGAATTTTGACTTGGGAGTATATGCACCTTATTGCACTGTTGCACGCTTGAAATAAATCAAGCATAAAAGCAGCATGAGATTCTTTTCTCTAGCTAGGGTCTTCTTGCCACCACTTAACATTGGGTGTGGTCTTTTTTCTGCTTTTTGTCTTGTTACGTACTCACATCAGCACAAGCTGGGCTTCCAGGTGTGACCCACCCACTTTCAGCAGGACTTTGTTCATGTAGAAAACATGAAGAGAAGAAGAAGAGGAGAGGAGACAAGAGATGCAGTTTTCAGTAAAGGGGCAGATAAATGTTTCACTATGCCAATTCCACTGAGTATAAGTTCTGGAAGCAGAGGTGGTGGAGACTGGAGGTTGTTATGGGGAACAGGGACTGGAAGCCATGGTCATGTGGCTGTGAGGATAAGGGCAGCTGGGTGCATAAAACTATCATCAAAGTCAAAGAAACAGTGGTCCATTAGTTCCTAGAAATGTACTGTTTCCATTCCCATTGCACTGTAAGCAGCCTTACTTGACAGTCATCAAGTGCATTTGATAATGAAACCATCCTGAGTAATCCAGACCAGAAGAATTCCAGTTTCTGCCTCTTCTGTCTTCAAGTGCTTCTAATTCCTCTACTCAGGATAGAAGTTATCCATCTGAAAATGTAAATTCTAATTCCTAAAAAAATCTTGCATTCACTGCTCAGTCCTTTAAAGTCCCTCCCCTTCCCCCATCATGTCACTAGTGGCTTCAGAAAACTGCATGAGTGAAGGGAATCATGCAGTAAGCAGAATCTTGAGTTCAGTTTCATTTTTTTACCACATAAATAATAATGCTAATAATTAAATCAGCATAATAAAAACATGATGTTACATATAATTTTATATTATAGTATATTTGATTATTTTATTATGTATCTTATATTATATAATAGATCAGATTTATTATCTTTTCATATATCATACTGTATTACAGTTCATCATATTGTATGTTATCATGAATACATTACATCAGATTATATTATCTGATCATTTATCAGATATGTTTCCCAGCCCAATGCCATCTAAAAGCCGGTCATTCCACAATGGTTGGAAAAAAAATCATTCCCAAATTGCCACGCCAGTGCCCAATTCCTCTCCAGAACTACCTTCATCTCACATAGGTGGATCATGACTGAAGTGAGCTAGAGTTAGGGTGGAGAGTAGTTGAGGGTATTCTGTATTTTGGGGTTTGTTTGTTTATAGGGGTTGGAGGGTAAAGGACAGGACTTTTTTGAAGGGTTAAACAGTTTTTGAATTGACAACTGTGTGTCAGGTAGCCAGTGGTGGTCCCCATATTTCCTGTTCCCTGGAACAGCTTCATCAACACCATCCTTCCTGCAATCTTCCAATCCCTACAGTGGCATTATGCCACTGTGGAGAGGCAGGGATAGCAAGAAATGGGGGTCTCTGATGCAGATTTGTGCTTAGGTGTGGAGAGGGGAGAGGATGAGAGTAGATACAGAATAGGGAGATTCCCCAAGTTGAAATGGAACCAGGTGAGTTAGTTGCCTTGCCTGGTTCCTATTCCAAAAACAGCTGATTTGTCATCAGAGAGGGTAGTCACTGGGCCCACCTGGGTGGTCCTTCCCTTTTAAGCAATTGTTTGTAATGCCAGGTCCATTATAAATAAGACCTTGGTAGTGGTGTATTTATTGTGGATTCCTCAGTTGTTCTGGTGGGCAATACTAAGAGCTGGTTGGGAGATTACTCTAGTCCTGCATTGGAGACAGCTGTCCCACTCAGGTACACAGTGGTGTACTGCCTGAGATGGGAGCAAATGGGGGAGGAGAGTAATCTGACCATCTCTATTAGATCTAGTTTCAGACTTGCAGGATACCCAGTGGGACAGATCAGATCACTTGAATGTGTGGCAGTTGAGGCTGATGCAGATGTGGGAGCAGGAATCTCCTCATATACTGGCCTCCAGGGTATGAAAGTGGTTTCCTTCAGGAATTTGGGGAGTTTGTGGGCAACCTAACATTGGAACACCCTAGGTGGTCGGTGCTGGGGATTTTAATGTCTGGGTTAAGGATGACTTCCTTGTGCCTGGACCACATTTCCTCAAACAGATGAATATGTTGGGCTTAACACAAGTAGTTACTGCATCGCTGTGACTCACCAGACTGGCCATGCTTTGGATCTAGTTTTCTCAGTTCAGATAGACATATTTACCATTGGGATTGATCTGATTACAAGATCATGCTGTGAGTTTTCTTATTAAAGCCCCTCTGAACAAAAGAGTATCCTCTGGTGTAGTTAGTTCTGTACTGACCTCTATGTAATCTGGAGCTCTCTAGGCTCTTGTCAGTATTGAGCTGCTAGAGCATGCTACAGATGTGTACAGAGGCAGTGGAGGCTGTGGAGGAGGCTTATAATATGGCCATCATGGTGGCACCTGCTTCCTTGCTCCAGTACATGCCCATCTGAAAGTCTTCTGTCAGAGCTCCCTCTGGTTTGGTGAGGAACTCAGATGCTTGAAGGCCAAAGGGCAGAGGTGTTACACCTGGGTTATTCCCCCTATCATTCCACATACACCTCACATACACCTCACACTGTATTCCTGATCTATTGTACTGTAATACTGCTATTTTACACTAACATATAGATATAGGAACTCATCATATAAACATGAGTGCCAGGAATGTGCTTTGCTGCTAATATTTGGTAATGTTTACATCCTTTCATGGGATTAGAACATGCATGACTAGTATACCTCACTATAATGCATTATGTTTGTCTTTTACATATATTCCATATATAATCTACCTAATCACTGATAAGATGACTCTGAGGGGATCATCAGTGATTATTGTTTACTTATATTCTCATATAATTATATGTAGTGTGTGTTTTACACTCAGGCAGATATGTCAAGTGTAATAGTGCCCTGTCAGCACTTCTCTTTGTCTCATTAGAGGGAAATCCTTTGTTATATCTTATATTATACATAAGCAAGAAATGTCACATGTAATAGAGCCCAGTCAGCATTTCTTTTGTCCAAGCTATAATGCTAATGGAAGCATATTCTGTCTCATATGATACTCATTAGTAATTCTGTCTCCTTTGTACCAATTCATCTGTGTCAATATAAAGACTTATTTTGTATGGTTCTGTCCAATTATGTATAAAAACTTTAAATTAAAAAAAAAAGTAATTCTGTCTCCTAAGTCATTATCCAATAAATAATGTTTCTCATATCCATAACTACGTTGTAATCTCTGTTGCTATACTGTTATCTGTAGTATTTAGCCTTCTGATATCCTAGTTTTACACACAGAGAGAACAAGATCGCAGAGAGAATGAGATCTTGCAGAGCCTGAGATCTTTAGCAATTCTGGAGACTATATACATTCTTCAGGAGAGTGGTGAGAAATCCATCTCTCTTGTGATTTTTTTTGTCACATGCTTGGTGTAAGTAGTCTAATAAACATTTATTAGTACTCTTTCTTGTTTACAAATGTTTCTTGGTAGACTCCAAAGACATAAGAATCTGTATTATTAGTATTAGTATTATTTACCCTACACACCAAGAGTGTTTAGGCAACATAAAATGGCAACTGGGCAGTGTGTCTCAATGTTTGCCAGGGATACATTTTAATTTCCTCTGTAAATTAAAACACTGGATGAGAAATCCTCAGTAACAAGACACTGTGAGTGTCTTCTGTTTAACTTTTCGATCTGTTGTGTGTACCACAGTACAGACAAAACAATCTCTTGGCAGAATATTCAATCTCTGTGTAATCAGTTGTTTTATTTTTTTGGTTTTTCCTCTTCTTTCTCTGTGGGAACACACAGCTGGAAAGGGAACTGAACAGACAGATAGATTGCATTCATTTGTAGGTTCAAATCCTAATGAGTATATACTCATCTAGGAGTCCACTTACGTCAAAGGCTGTTTGTGTCCTTTCATAAACTTTGGTAGCAAACAAAGTTTTTGATCCACAGACAGCTAAGGGTTTCTTATCTTAAAAGACATGTCTAAAAATATCAGTACTGAGTTGAGGCTGGATGCCTTAACATACCAAACTGCCTATGGTGGTTGGTGTGATTTTGCTGAAGTAGCAAAATCCGTTGGTAGCCCTCTAAGGGATATCTTTGTCCATTATGGGGAATTGAAAAATGGTACCAAAAGAGTTGATCCTGAAGGATTATTAATTGCAACATTGTTTAAATATTATGATGCTGTTCTATATAAACCATCTGTTTTGGAATATGAATATGTTGCTTGCAAAATGGAGAATGCTGCCTGCAAGCAGGAAATTAGTCTGAAAAAGGCTTCTCATAAAGAAAGGATAGATGGACTTCAGTCTCAGCTGCAGTCTCTCTGTCAAGAAAATGAGTTTCTCTTTAATGAGAGAAGCAGCTAAGACCTGCATGCCTTAAGAGATAAAGCTGAAAAGGCAAAACTTAGAAAAAAAGTTTTTCAAACAAATAGTGTTCTGGTTAATAACACTGATTCCTTACATTCTGAAAACAAGGAACTTAGGGATAAAATGTCTGAAGTAATTACTGAAAGAGTTAACGTGCTGGTATTTCAACACCAGACCTTGACTGAACAGTGTGATTCAGCATGTTTTCAGTACAACACACTTGAAATGAATGCTTTGAATATAAACTGTGACACAGCTTCTGTTGATAACAGGCATGTTTTATAAGATGAGAATGTCTTGCAATCTGAAAATAAGGCATTTTACAGTGTGCTAACTCCTGTATCTGAGCAGTTAGAATGTAGGAGTAAAAAGTCAGATATGACGAACTTGTGCCATCAGCTGGAAGTATTGGTAGGGCATACTAACTTAATGTGCAAAGACTTTGCCTTGTCTCATGTTGAAGAATTTGATTTTGAGCACTCACAGTATGCTGTGGGGTAGACTAGAACAAAGGCTAGCCACTTGTTTTTCTGTGATTCACAAAATGGAGAATTGTTAGAGTCTCAAAATAGTGGACACACATGTCCTCAGGTTGCATTCCCATACCATGTAAAAGATGGCCGCTCACGGTCATGTGATGATGGTCATAATGCAGTAACCCAAGATGCCCATGAGGTAATCCAAAATGGCCTACCACCACATCATGGAGGTTGGATTATGCAGTCACAGGGACCTGTGATTGCTGCCATAACCAAGCAAAACATACCAGAGGTTTTTGGCATGATTAATAATGTTATCAGTAAGACTAGTGTTTCTGAGGGACAGAAGATTCTCATTACAAATGATGTTGACATACTTTTGAATGAGGCTGGTACTCAATCTGTCATGAAGTCAGTGTCTGATGCTGTGGAAGAACCAACTTCTGCTAGAAATGTTTACTGTACTAGAGTGTCCTTGGTTAAGGAACACATTGCAGTTAATTACATGAAATGTTGTGATTCTTCCCTATGCAATTTAACATCAACTTTCTCTGAGAAGAATGACTGTACTGCTTTTCCTATGCAGTGCATGAATACCTCAAGCTGTGACATTAAAAACAATGTTGCTACCATCCAGCAACATTCTGGTGGGGAAACCCACTTTACATTTGATGGGGAAGGGGACAACCCTGATTCTGAAAGCCCTGTGGCTGTGATATTTTCAGCATCACAGGCCATGTTGGGGGAGGAGGGTTACAGGTTTGATTCCTGAACCTGAGCTGACAACTGTTTCAGTACTACTTTCTCCACCCCTGATGGCTCCTGAACCACAATCCTTAGCTGGAGAACTATGTGCAACTTGCACACCACCTTTCTCCACTGTGCAGGCACCCCTGATAGTTACAGCACTGCCTGCACATGATGCAGAACCCCCTACATCAGTGACACATGGATCATCCCATACTGTGGCTGCAATAGCAGGCACAAGCCAGGAATAGTCTGGGGTATTCCCAGCACATGCAATAGCAGACACAAGTCAGAAACAGTCTGGATTATTCCCAACACAAACTATAGCAGGCACTTCAGCTAAGAAGGTACAAGGTATCCTAATACTGATATCATTGTCTTTTCTTTTGGAATCACTGACCATGGTCCTAGCATTGGTTAATTCTAACACAATTTTAGGGTATATTGAAACTGCTACATCAGATATAGCAATCTCAGCAGTTTTAGCCCAAACATACAATGGACACATCAAACCCATTGCTTATGCATCCCAGATGCTTGCCTCAGTGGAGCTATAATACAACCTTTGTTAAAGGAATCTTTTGGCTACATACTGGGCAGTGAGATGTTTTATGTACATCATTGGATATGCACCCATTGTGCTGCATTCCAATCATTTGCCAACTAACTTTTTGTTGTCAGACAGAGTAAAAGATGTCTCTGTAACCAATGCCAGACTTACACACTGGTCTCTCATTTTACAGGTTTATGACATCACTGTTCTTTCTATCAGAACTTCATCCTTGTTGGCCTATGGCCTACAATTTACAGGAGAGACCCATGATTGTTCACTCCAACCCCCTAACCTACCTGTCCCAGGGTCATTTCTGACAGAACCTCAGAAAGTGTTAAATAACACCACTGTGTGTCATGTTTTGACTGATGACTCAGCCACACATACCAACGAGGGTCAGATAGCAGGGTTTGGAATTCTTATTGTACATACTAGTGATGACAGAGTGTGCATGGCTAGTAATTACGTCATTGTATATGTACGATTCACAGGCAATGTTAAAACATGCTGGCAAATAATATGAAAAGCAGGAAGGCGAGGAGTATCCTAATTACCACACATATTTGTAGATGGTTTAGAGAGCTGGGAAAGTCCTTGAGAAAGAAACAGCTTGTGTTAAGAAATTAATAAAAAGATTGTTCCTTACGTAAAATGATACCAGCACTCCATGAGAGGGTTAAGTGTTGCAGTCTGACAAAATGGCCTTGATTTAAAAGACTGCAGATACTATATTTTTATTACAGTTTCTAAGTGGGTCTGTTTCTCTCTAAACTGAATTTCTTTGGAAGAAAAAAAACTCCCAAAACTATCATAGTACCGCTGTGAAATACAAAGACTTGTTTGTGTACAACTCTAACCTAACCAGTTTAAATCCATAAGAATGACTCTCATTTGAGGGCAGTGTATAGGTTCCTTAATAAAGTAACTGGGAATAACTTCCAGAAATAAGCCCTTATATACCAATTGTATTGTATTATAAGAAAGTGAAAATGACATTCACCTATCCAGTGATGGCCTACTCATTTGGAACATCACTGCTGTAACACTCATGAAAAGTTAAGGGTAATTCCTGAACACCTGAAGGTAGATTTTATCTATTGTACCAAGTGCATGACACTCCAACTGGTGGACACCAGGGAGTCAATAAAACACTAGACAGACTGAAATCCTCTGTCTTGTGGCCACACATGAGAAGTGATGTCAAACACTACATTAGTAACTGTTTAATCTGTGCACAGAAAAATCCTATACCAGCTAGGGAAAAATGCATTGTTACCCCGAAGGCAATAAGGCCCTTGGAACAACATCCAGATAGACTGCAAATGTCTTGGTAAACCAGCTATTTACCAGGTGGGGGTTACCCCTAAAGGTAAATTCTGATTACAGGGAGCCAGCATTATAGCCAAATAATGCAGAAAACTCTGGATTTGTTATGGGTAAAACAAAAGTTTCATATTCCTTACCATCCACAGTCATCAGGACAGGTGGAATGGGCTAACAGGCAGATCAAAGTTATGTTATCCAAACTTGTTCAGAAAACAAACCCCAAAGGACTGGAATCCATTTTTGCCTTTGTTCCTTATGGAAATGAGAGGGACACCTTCTGCAGGTACACAGCATACCCCATTTTTGAAATCATCGGTCCATGAGACTCCCAGAACATTTACTTCTGGACCTGTGTACTGCCACTGCTGATGGAGCATCAGTAGATAAATATGCTAAATATCTCAAACGACATCCAAAAGGTACACTTGTTTGCTACACAATGTATGGGCAAGGCCCAACAACAAGCCCTATCTGACTGTAAACAAATGCATTTCAGCAGTCTACCAAGTTAGACTGCCTCACAATAACAGTCATTGATAAATGGCTACATGCCAATCAAATGAACCTGTTTAAAGGAGATTAAACTACTTTTCCATACCCCAATGGGCGGAATAGTACTAAATTTCCTATACATTTTTTTCTTTTCTCTTTCCTTTTAGGTTCCAGAGAGAGAGAGAGAGAGAGAGATGCTTGTTCTTATGCTTAGTATTTTTTTTAGAAGTATGGACCTTTGTACAAGCCCAAACTGTGCATCTTATTGCAGATAAGAACCAGTGACCTAATTCTAAACAGATTGTTGAGGCAGAGTACCTCACAAGCCCACATGATTGAATTGCATCCTGTGGATTTCACACTAAAGTCCTAAGAGACATGTTCATCATCCAAAAGGGTAGTGAGGCCCTACTGAATATTATGATCATTGCTTTGGATCAATTCTAGCAGCTAGACTTGATCTGGACTCCTCTTTACATTTTATTGATAATCAGAAATTTTGCATCCAAATTTATATGGCAATAAAAGCCATTAGACTTTAAGGTTTTTACCCAATGATGCCTCATAATTTGTGACACCTAATACTGAGTGCCCAATATAGAACCCTGGCCCACCCAATGGTCTAACAGCCACTTCTCAACCAGGTACCCTAGTTAATAATGTGCAACTTATCCACAACCCAGTGATTTTAAATCTCACCTTTTAAACTTGAAATGATTTGCTTTATGTTTCACAACAAACTTTTCCCACTTTTTTCTTTTAAATAATGATGTGATTGGAAACCCTGGCAGCATACCAGGTACTCAATGATGACCCCCTATACAGGGGCTCATAGCACGCATGCACCACATACACACACTTAGGATTTTCACATCCTTACCACTAGTGATACATTTAATGGCCCTGATTCAAGAAAAGTTACACCTGGTATAACAGCGGTTGTGCCAAGTAGAATGGCGCAAGTAGCAACTTACGCCAGCAGTCGCGACTTGTCTATTCTACAAAGTGGCCTGCGACATGTCGCAGGCTGCTTCCACTGAACAGCAGTTATGCCAGCAGTTGTGCCATAAACCCACTGTGACATGGCACTAGGGGGTTTACGGCAGCAGTTGCACCCCATTCCAGAAGGCCAGCAACAAAGACCCCAATGTCAGGATTCTACAAGAACCCCTGGAGGAGAACTGGCATTGTAAGTTACCACCTGCATTTAGCAGGTGTAACTTACGTACGTCCTCTAAAGGGTTCTGTAGAACCCGGTACATGTGCCCCCCCATACCCAGACCTCCCCCATTGTTGCCCCAATGGGCACTGCACAAACAGTTCTAGACTCAGGGCCACAATCCCATCCCATCCCCATACTGTACACACACCCGTACAGCAAGTACCCTGCAGGACTGCCCACACTAACTGCCCCCAAATCCCTGTCTGTGTAATGCCCTGCGGGGTTTCCTACACCCCCAGAACCCCAATCCCCTGATGTAACATACCTAACTATCTTGATGCGCTATCTCAGTTTTACTTATTTTTAATATCCATACAGGCAACTTAAGTTTGTCCCTTCAGTTTCTTCCCAATAGGACAGATACACACCTGATACATATTGGTAATTAACGATATTGTTTTGATATTGAAAAAACCCCATTGTGAAGTTTTATTCCAAATGTTTATAGTAATACAAGCTTTACTAACATTTTCCCTTATAATTACATTTTGCTGTTTAAGAAAAACCCTGAAACACCACTGTGACCAGTTAAAATTTCCTCTATCAGGATCGTGCCTCGGACCTGTAGATGAATGGTGCCTAACCATCATCTTTTTGTGGTGTTGCCATTAGGGCAACAAAGAGGGGACTGTTATGCCTGGGTTATGCCCCCTATTGTCCCACACATTTCTCACGCTGTATTCCTGGTCTATTGTACTGTAATACTGCTGTTTTGCACTAACATATAGATATAGGCACCCATCATATAAACATGAGTGCCAGGAATGTGCTTTGCTGCTAATATTTGGTAATGTTTACATCCTTTCATAGGATTAGAACATGCATGACTATTATACCTCACTATAATGCATTATGCTTGTCTTTTACATGTATTCCATATATAATATACCTAATCATTGATAAGATGACTCTGAGGGATCATCAGTGATTATTGTATACTTATATGCTCATATAATTATATGTAGTGTGTGTTTTACACTCTGGCAGATATGCCACGTGTAATAGAGCCCTGTCAGCACTTCTCTTTGCCTCATTAGAGAGAAATCCTTTGTTATGTCTTATATTATACATAAGCAATAAATACATACCACATGTAATAAAGCCCAGTCAGCATTTCTTTTGTCCAAGCTATAATGCTAATGGATGCATATACTCTCATATGATACTCATTAGTAATTCTGTCTCCTAAGTCATTATCCAACACATAATGTTTCTCATATCCGTAACTATGTTGTAATCTCTGTTGCTATACTGTTATCCATAGTATTTAGCCTTCTGATATCCTAGTTGTACACACAGAGAGAATGAGATCGCAGAGAGAATGAGATCTTGCAGAGCCTGAGATCTTTAACAATTCTGGAGATTATGTACATTCTTCAGGAGAGTGGTGAGAAACCCATCTCCCTTGTGATTTTCTTTGTCACATGCTTAGCATAAGTAGTCTAATAAACATTTATTAGTACTCTTGCTTGCGTATGAATGTTTCTTGGCAGACTCCAAAGACATAAGAATCTGTATTATTAGTATTATTATTATTTACCCTACACACTAAGAGTGTTTAGGCAACAGAGGTTGGAGCATTCTTGGTAGAGATCAAGATTATGGGAGGATAAACTAACCCTGAGAGCCTATTAGAAGGCCTATCTGGGAGGTAATCACTCAGAAAAAGGCAGAGTTCCTGTCAGGGGTGATAAGTGCAGGAAGAAAGAGACCAGCTCAGCTCTTCTATACTGTGGGCAGGCTACTACATCTTAACTATCTAAATTCCGGGTGAGTGTTGAGACTTGGGAGTTGTGAGGAATTTTGTCAGGTTTCCCTTGATAGGGTATCCTCCATTCAGTCATTGGTCTCACCAAGTGGGCTGTCATGGCCCAGCATGGCCAAGTCTATGACAAGCAAAGGCCTTCTGTCAGTCTGATGGAAGTTTTAACCAACACTGTTTAGAGAGATTCTCCAGATACTGTCTGGGTTGCATCCCACTTTCTGTACAATGGATGCTGGACCTATTCTGCTGTTGGTGGACTTCCTGGAGTCCTTGGGTCTAGTAACTGCAAAGACAGTTTGGTGTTCCCTTATCTAGGGTGCTTTCCTGCAGCTTTGAAATGGGTGGTGGTGAAGACCCTCCTTGAGAAGCCATCTCTGGACTCGGATATCTTATTCAACTACAGACCTGTCTTGAACCATCGCTTTTTAGAGACAGTGATTGAGAAGGTAGTGATGATACAACTGGAGGCTTAACTGGAAGATTTTTCTATCTATGAGCCATTTGAGCCATTCCAGTCAGGGTTTAGGGAGCATCACAGTTCTCTGACAGCACTTGTCAAAGTGAATAATAATCTACAGGCTAGAGTGAGAGGTGAATGACTAAAACAGGATTGACTGGATGGACTAATGGTCTCTTTCTGCCAACATTTTCTAAGTTTCTATGGAATGTTTCATTCTGGTTCTCTAGGACCTCTTGTCAGCTTTCTACACCACATATGTTAGGATTTTAGCATCTTAGCTGAGGGACTTGGCATGGCTTAGACACCATATTAAGGTGGTTCAGTCCTTTCTTTCTGGCAGGGTGTAGCAGGTTGTATGGGGAACTTCTTCTTCTTCACACTCAGCTACTTTACCAAGCTTCAATCTTGTCATCCATGCTGTTTGTGGTGTATATGCTGCAACTGGGGAAGTCATTTGATATTATAGTCTGTAGTTTCATTGCCATACTGGTAATACTCAGTTAGAGCTGTCATTTGGCCCTAGGTAGACTGATGTTGTAGGTGTGCTGAACAGATATCTACCTGAAATCAGGTGCCCTCCAGCTGGCTTTAGCTGAATCTATACAAGACAGAAGTGCTACAGTAAGAGTGGATGCGGGTGCTGAAAGTGTGGCAGGTTCAGGAGGGATGGTGTTGGGTTTAAAGCTGGGCACCACTCCTCTCATTGCCAGAAACAGGGTGAAAAGTCTGGTTGTCATCATGGACCATAAGCTGACACTAGAATATCAGGGACCCAATATTCATATATGTGCAAAGCCAACACAAACATTTGCACTGTGCCTTGTGACTGACCTGGTGCCTGAAGATACTATATTCAGTCTTCTGGTTCCATGTCATAATGGCGGTTGCGGACAGGCGATCGCCATTAGGGTGAGCGTACATCGACGAAAATCAACTTTAGTGATGTACACTACCAGCACAAAGCAAAAGGGTGCTGGAGACTTACTTTTTTCATTTATGAGGGGGCTGCACCCCCCACACCTTCCTATATAAGGATTCTCCACTCTAGAGGGTGCATATTGGGGGGGTGGGTGCCAAAACAAAAAAAAAATCATTGGATGGTGCACAAAAAAGCAACCTTGCCTAGGACCGAACCTGGTACCCTCTGAATCCTAGCCTGTCACCCATCCACTACGCTACACCACCAGCTTGGCAGCCGACCACTGCACTACACCCCACAAACCCTCCCTCCTCTTCCGCCCGTCGCACAGCATACTCACTTCCCCCCACATCGTGTACATATAGTGACATCATGTTACTATATTCATGGATCTCCACATCCGGTCACCCTCCCTGCCCGGTAACTCTGTGCACAGGTGGCATGATTGAGTCACCCTTTTTGAAAGCACTCAGTCGTGGTTGCCATTGTCACAGGCTACCAGTCAGGTTGTGCACCGGCACTATTCAAATGAATATAGGGCCATGTCGGCCCAGCACAAAACAACTTATCACTGTTTCAATAGGGCTCCTGAAGTACACTGCCAGAATGGATAGCACCACAGTGCTATTTCCAGTATTCAAAGAGACCCATGCAAACTAGCCAATTGGGCGCTAAGGGACAATTTGCATGCCCATTACGGGCTCATTTGCATAGGTAGCAAGGAGGTATGCACAGCATCACTCCACTGATTGCTTGGTTTCCGACATGTACACATTTCTGGTGCTAGTAGGGGTGGGCAAAAGTTGTGAATTCTGTTTTCGGGGAACATCTGTGAAATTTAGGAAATTTCACAGAAATTGCAGAACTTTTGCCATTGGCAAAACTGAGATTTCTCATGGATTTTCACTGAGTTCTGCAGATGTTTCTTGTGAACTGTGGAAAAATGCATAGAAACTGTGGAATTTAGTCTATCCACAGTTTAATGAACTGCCAGCGAATGAGCGCCCACTTGTACAACTGTGCGGTCATTCACTGACAATTAAGTGGGCCACTGGTAGTGGAGAAGAGAGGAGTGCTGCACTGGTAGACCATTCAGGGCAAAGTGGGGAGAGGACTAGGGTGGTGGCAGATGAACTGTCAGGGTGGTGGTTGGGGGGACCAATAGACAGCAAGGAATTGGGATTATTTTTTTATAAGGGATCTGGGATGAGGAGGTCTACTAGACACCAAGGAATACTGGGAATAGAGGGGGATGAGTTGGCAGACTGCCGGCTGCTTTTTTGTGGATTAAGAAATCCAGGCTAGGGAAGGGGAGTCCACTAGAAATCAGGGAAATAAAATGTTTTAGGGGCCATGATCGGTGGGTGGGGGTCCGCTAGAAACCATGAGGGTCCAAGGAAGGGATTGAAGGTATTTACTGGGACCCCTGATCAGTGGGGGGTGGATTAATGAATTAAACTGCAGTTAAAAAAGCCTCAGAAATTATCACTAGCAGTGATCCTTTCTCCGGATTTTTTCCGCAGTTTAATAAATTAATCTGCAGTTTTTTTTATTTTTTTTTTGCAGTTTTAAGGCGGAATTTCCGTGAAAGTTCCAAAAATGATTTCTGTACTTTTACGTAATGAAAGTCGCACTTTCACTGAAATTCTCCTGGGCAGAAATGTTTTTTCGCACATTCCTAGGTGCTAGTGCACCCCCCCACACTGATTGCTGGCTCATTCTTAACATAAAGTTTATCCCTGGTGCATTTCCCCCCACCCCAGCTGATCGCTGGTCTGTTCTTAATATAAATATTATCCCTGGAGCTAGTGGTCACTCCTGCTGATACCCTGCCTGTTCTGAAATATAAAACCATCCTTGGTGCTAGTTATAACCCCCCCTCCCTATGATTGCCAGCCTCGGCTAAAATGAACTGAGTTCTGGTGCTAGTGGAAACTCCCCTCCCTCTGATTGCCAGCCCCAGTTAAAATAAGCTTGTATCTGGTGCACATGGTACCCCCCATTGCAATTTCCAGCCTCAGCAGAAAACAACTGTCCCTGGTGCTAGTGGTAACCCCCCCCCTTCCAATTGCCAACCCCAGCTGAAATAAAATTATCCCTAGGGCTAGTGGTAACCCCACACACACACACACACACTGATTGCCAGCCTGGAAGTAAAACAAAAAAAATCCCTGGTGTCCAGTGGTCCACCCCCAGCACTGGGCATACGCCCCAACTCACCTTTGCAATATCCACAGTGCCACGGGAGCATATGGTGACTGGTACAGGCTTGCTCACACCTCCTTAGCCAACTGCCATATGTACACACAGAAAGCACTCCTCTTATTTATAGGACAGGGTGACTCACCCGGTCCTGTAAATAAAAGGCACGCTCCCTGTCTGTACATATGGTGGCCAGCCAAACAGGTGTGAGGAGGGCTAAGCCAGTCACCACATGTTTCTGCGGCACCATGGATATTGCAAAGGTGAATGGGGGGGTATGCCCACTGCTACGGGAGGGGCAATCTACTGGATGCCAGGGAGTTTTTTTTTTGTTTTATTTCCAGGCTGGCAATAGAAAGAGAGAGGTTAACACTAGCACCAGGGACAATTTTATTTCAGCCAGGGCTGGAAATCGGAGGGAGAGGGTTACCACTAACACCAGGGAAAGTTGTTTTCCATGGGGGTTGGCAATTGGAGGGAGAGGGGTTACCACTGGCACCAGGAATAAGTTTACTTCAGCTGGTGCTGGCAATTGGAGGGAGGGGGATTATCACTAGCACCAGGGATACGTTTATTTCAGCCAAGGTTGGCAATTAGATGGAAGGGGGTTACCACTAGCACAAAGGATACTTTTATATTATAGAACAGGCCATTGATCATCAGGGAGGGAAGCACTAGCACCAGGGAAAATATTTATTTTAAGAACAGGCCATTGATTGTTGGAGTAAGGGACCACTAGCACCAAGGATAATATTTACTCTAAGAATTTTATTTATTTATTTATTGTAATCTCGGATAGAATACCTTTGAGCGATAGCTCGTTACATAGTTTCCATGTCAGAAGATAGGACATTCAGGGTTACAATTACAGATTACAAAGAATACAATGCATGTGTCAGTAGGCCTAGATACATGTAATTACAATAGAAAAAGAATTTGGCAGAATGACACCTGTTGAACCTAAGAAAAACACTGATGGAGATTGCGATAGTACTTGGCACAAACAAGACAGGTAAATAACAGAGTAAAAAACAGGGTACAGTGTTCACATATCGGAGGCATTGTACAATGTATGCCTGAGTCAGGTGATGGTTAGTTTACTACAGTAAGACTGGCATAAGGGGGAGTAGGGAGGGAAGGAGGAGGAAAGGAGGAAAATGTGATGGGGGAGTAGCATGAGAAGGGGGGCAAGGGAGAGAGAGAGAGAGAGACGGGGAGCTTGAAAGGGAGGGAGTCAGGTAATAGCTTACAACAGTAAGACTGGCATAAGGGGGAGTAGGGAGGGAAGGAGGAGGAAAGCAGGAAAATGTAATTGGGGAGTAGCATGAGAAGGGGGGATGACAGAAAGAGAGGGGAGCTCAAAAAGGAGGGAGGGGAAGGGGAATTAGATAACCATAAACTATTACGTACTGATGACGCAGTTGGGGTAGGTGGGAGGGAGGGTGGCAGCATGGGTAGAAATGTGGCCCGGACTTGTGAAAGGGAATCAGTTAGGGGTAGCAATCGCAGGTAGCCTCAGCTATCAGATGCTGTCGCAGCAGGTACTTGCAGTTATCCAGCATAGTTGCATTGGATATATCAGGGTGCAGTGAACTGATCCAGTATGGGGCTCTGTAGGCAAACGCTTGTTGTCTAAGTGCAGTTCGGCATTGTGGAGTTCTGAAGATCTGATTACTGGAGCTTCTGGTAGTGCGGTGGATTATTGATGGATTTAGGAGGGCTTGAACACCAGGTGGCATCACGTAAAGACTGATTTTTTTTTAGCAATTAGGCAAGTTTAGTATTTAAGCCTGCTGTCGAATTGTAACCAGTTAGCCTGGGAAAACAAGTCACATGTGTGGGTTTGTCGCTTGGCACCGGTGAGAAGCCGGCAGGCTTTGTTTAATGCTGTTTTGATGGATTGGTGGTCAGCAGAGAGGTGCCAGGGACCACAGGGGTGGTTGTGCTCCCCCACCGTCCAACCGGCTTGGTGGCTGTTTTACTTTCGGCAGCCACGAGGGTTGCCTAGAGTTAAGTTATGAGTTTGGCAGTATTTTTGCTGTACTAAAGGACCATGCTAAATCCTTTTGCATAGTGCAATGCCACTGAATATGGGGTAGTGGACATATTCATGGCCACGCCCATCCCCTTGATCGCATGCACACATTATGTTTTGTGTGGGCGATAACCCTCTCTGCCCATGCAACAAGCACTTTCTAATATGGGGCTGTACCAGGCAAAGATCTATTAGTGCCCACGCAAACCTTTGAATATCGGGACCCAGGTGTCAGTGTTAGTCCAGGGTGGATTTTTCCATCTAAGCAATCTTGTCCAGGTTAAGCACTATCTGAATCTTCAGGACCTAAAGACACTGGTGCACACCTTTGTAACATCTAGACTGGACTATTGTAATGCTCTTTACCTCAGGCTATCTGGAGATGTGATGTGCCACGTGCAGCTGGTAAAGAACATCACAGCAAGACTGGTTGCTGGAGATTCTTGTTTAGAGTATATCACTCCCTTACTTTGGATGTTGCATTGGCTACCTGTGAGGTGGTGTATCTTCTGCAAGATAGACTTGTTTACACACAAAATTCTACAGAATCTGGGTCCTGGCTACCTGAAACAACTCCTCTGTTCATGTGCTCCTGACTGCCCTCTGTGTGCTTCAGACCTGGGCATCCTGAGGGACCCCAGATCAAAGCTAAAGCTATCTGAGGACTGGGCATTTTCTGTAGCAGTGGCCATTTTATGGAACCAGTTGCCTCATAGTCTCAGGGAGGCCCCCCTCATTGAAGCATTTAAATGGGAATTGGAATACCATCTCTTTCCATTGGCATATTTTTAATTAATACCGTAGGTTTTTTGACACTATGCCATCTGCATTATTTATTATTATTTTATATTTACTTGAAATTGTTAGGGGGGACTGGGGGGGGCAGCTGCAGTAAAGTAAACTGCAAGCTGCACACTTGGGCAGACCTTTAGGCCTTTTCTGCCAGTGTTTTTGTATGTTCGTATATTATATGATGCTATTAGTACTTCTGTGCTGTTGATTGTATTTGGTTGTATGGGACCCAGTGCTGGAGGGACTGAGTGTCAAATAAATAAATTACTTCTACTGCACCACCACCACCAGTCTACAATACCTAAAAAATCAAATGAATCCTCTGCAGTGTAGGAGTAATTTGCAAATGGCACTCCAAATCTACTGAAATCACATTTTCTCAGTATATAAATAATGTCTAATTTAATAATAATACAATTATTTTTTGGGTGGCCCACCACCGAGCCCCATCAGGCACATGTTTTACCCCGGCACACACCCCGAGATTCCCAACTCTCCAAATACCCCCTGGCTTACTACCTAGGGGCGGGTCTGCCAGGATAGACCAGTGGACTTTTAGTCAGTGACCCAGTAGTGGGAGGCCAGTCAGCGGGTCCAGCATGAGGCATCTTCCGTTGGGACCATATTTTGTAATGCTGTGCTCCTCAGGAGGCAGGATGTGCAATGATGTCCATGGGATGAACCGAACATCAGTCTTGCCTCCCACTGATCCAGGCACCAGTAATGGCAGATCCCCCCACCTCTGCCAGGGGCCCGTATTATGCTGGACCCCCCCAGAGAAGGAGAGCCATCTCTTGCATGCTCAGTCTTTCTACCCCTGGCCGCATCCTTGACTCCTGAGTCTGTTCCTGAACTCAGGATGTCAACATCGCAAGTGGACGCCTTGATGCTGCACCTGCAGGCTGGCCTAGCTTAGCATCCAAGGACAAAAAAGAAACACAAGAAAAGACAGCCTCTCTTTTACAAAAAAATTAGGACATTGAAGAACGCTCTTAGTCTGGCTTCTGCAGAAGCCTGTAGGGATGAACTACAGGTACTACGGGATCATTATGTAGACCTTCTGAGAGAAAAAGGGGAATATGCCATTTATAAAACTAAAACAAAATACATTGATCAAGGAGAAAAAGCCAGTAAACTAATGGCATCCAGACCAAGAAAACAAGATGCATCTAGATTTATTTCTCCCATAAGATCTGCAGCTGACCAATCCCTTAAGATTGCCCTTAAAAATACCCTCAGGGATGTGGCCAATGAGTTTTATGTTTACTTTGAAACTTTATATGGCCCACTCCCTGCAACACCTTCACCGCAATTGATTTCCATCAATTCAGATATGATTCAATTCCCCATCTTACCTGAAGCACACCAATTTGAGCTTACCACATCAATCACAACTGAGGAAGTAAGAAGGACCATCAAATTATTGACATTAGATAAAGCACCAGGGCCAGATGGCTTCATCACTAATTTTTATAAGACCTATGTAGTAGAACTTGCCCCTATTCTTACGATGGTCTTTATAGTTATGCTTGAGAATGGTATATTGGACCCAACTCTGGCTAAGGCTCTGATGGTTTTATTGCTGAAACCCAGCAAAAATCCTAAACATGTAGCTAATTACCTTCCCATATCCATTATGAACCAATATTTAAAGATCTTGTTTAAAACGCTAGCTTTAAGAATTAATATAGTTTAGGGTTCTTTAATAAATCCTGAGCAAGCTGGCTTTACGTCCATTAGGTCCTCTACAGACCACCTCCACAAACTGTCTCACATTTTCTTGGTGTCTGGGAATTCAGACCATCTGGTGGCACTGGTATCCCTAGCTAATGAGAAAGCATTCAGCAGGGTCTCTTGGCCATTTTTGTTGGGAGTTCTAGAGCATTTGGGATTCCCTGCACAATTTATTGACTGGATTGGTGCATTCCATGCTTGTCCCAGTGCTAAAATGCACTGTAATGGAGTTTTTCCCCAGTGTTTACACTTCATAGCTGAATGTGACAAGGTTGCCCCTTGTTTCCAATTTTTTTTAATCCTTATATGGAACCATTAATCCTTAAAATAAAAACTGATCCTCTTATCACTGGATTACCTATAGGATCTACCCATTATCAGCTGTCATTCTATGCAGATGATATTTGATTGCAAGTGACTCAACCTCTGACCTCAATTCCTGCTGCCCTAGATACTATTAAAATTTATGGAGACCTCTCGAATTATAAATCTGCACATCAGAGCAGAAAGAAAACTGGCACATCCTATGACATACCCCACGAGACCATGAATGCAAAATTTCATTCAAATCTGTTGAACATTTGTGAAGTCCAAAAACAGGGGTTTAACATTAAACTGCCTACTCAACCATAAATATATTGGCATTACTGTGCCACTATGATATATATATATATATATATATATATATACACATACATATATATTATGGTAGAGTACCCCATTTAAGCTTAAATGGTTAAACTCTGCACCTTAATAACTTTGCCACCATTCAACAGATTTGCCTGAAATTTGGCAGGCATGGGGCATAACCATAGATCTTGGGATCTGCCAACTGTTGTACCAGTCTGATATACGGCTGCATAGTTATTAAGCAACATTCCGGGGTGCATTTAAGATTTTTTGCGCATTCTTTGCTCATGCCTACTGGTAGCGCGGTTTACGTGACTGCTCTGAAAACTTCAGGGAACATGCAGCTGGGGCCACGATGTGCCTTTTGAAGATTTAGTGAAAAAATATTGAACGGCTCAAAAGTTATTCAAAAAACAAGTTTCCCATTATAGTCAATGGGGAAAGTTAACAAAGAGTTTGACAGTGTCACAAATGCAGTTTTTAGTGTTGCATATGACCCTAGTAGTGCCGCAAATCCGGCATTTTGTTTTCACTCACTGATCACAGAAATGCTTGGCATTTAAAATTGGGACCATCTAGGGACATAATTCTTTTTGTGTTTACCTAGTCGAGCCCTGAGGATGCTAGCCATGTCTTTATTTTGGGGTTAAACACCCCAGAAATATGTTTTTCAAATTTTTGGGAAAAGTAGTGTCGCAAAGTAGTGTCACACTTGCGACACTGTTGCATATTTTTGTGAAAGGTGTCGCAAATCACGACACTACTTTGCAACATTATGGCCAAAATGACAGGAATTGTTTGCCACCCTGCTGCAAAAGAACGGTTTGGTCTTTTGGGCTGAAATTTGGAAGGAAGAAAGCCAAAATCCCACAGATGTGCCTTTTGGTGGTTTGGTGAAAAAATATTACAGGGCGGCAAAGTTATGGCACTTTGAACTTCACATTTTTTCCAATAGGATAACATTATGGCGTCCGCCGTGCCTTTCGGGGCCCGTATCTCGGAAACGGTGCCAGATACGGACTTTTTGTCAGAAATATGCTTAGCCCACCTAGTGGGGCCTAAGTACAAAACTAGCAAGGAAAGTCATAATTCATACAAAATTTTTACTTTTTTTCTATGTCGTACGGTTCCTGAGATATAAACAATTTAGTATTCCAACTCCTCATTTTCTGCTCCGAGCCCCATTATTATACGTACATTCTTTGTACTCACTGTGTTTCACTATGCAGCTGTTGGGGAAAACCAGGGTGTGCGCTTATGTTACTTTTACCCTTACCATTTCCGCTTGCATTTCCGAACCAGTTTGCGTTACTATTCCCGTGTACGCCACCGTGTGCATTACCCTTTGCATTTTCATTTGTGCTTGCATTTGCATTACTGTTACCATTTGTGTTTCCACTTCTGTTTGTGTTTGTGTTTACATTTGCGTCACTGTGCACATTTTCATTTGTGTTTGCGGCCACCCTTCCATTTGCGTTTCCATTTGTCTTTCGTTTGGCATAATCATTGCTGTTGTTGTTACTATTTGTGTTTCCAATTGTGTTACCATCACCGTGCACATTACACTTTGCATTTCCGCACACGCTTGCATTCGAGTTTCCGTTTCTGTTTCCTTTGGTGTTATTATTGCTGTTACCGTTACCATTTGTGTTTACAATTGCGGTACCATGCACGTTACGGTTTGCATTTCTGTAAGCACTTGCGTTTGCATTTCTCTTTGCTTTGGCATTATTTTTGCTCCTACCATTATCATTTGCATTTGCAATTGTGGTACTGTGACCGTGCACATTATGCTTTGCATTTCCATATGCACTTGCATTTGCGTTTGTGTTTCTGTTTCCTTTTGCATTATTGTTGCTATTACAGTTACCATTTGCATTTACAATAGCAGTACCGTGACCGTGCACAATACCAGTTGCGTTTCTATATAAGCTTCCATCTCCGTTTGCGTCACTGTTCGCTTTGGAATCAATTTCCGCTTGTGTTTCTATTAATGTTTCCTTTACCATTTACTTTTGCGTCACCATGTGCATAACCATTTGCACTTGTGTTTGTGTAGCAGTTACTGTTGCTATGTCACACAAAATCACATGGTGGGAGCGCGGTGCCTGAAAGGCCCGTGCTCCCACCACCACATTCCATTCACTATTTATAGTCCTCATTCTCAAAAATATGGGAAATTCATGGCAAAAAAATCCATTTAATGCATCAGTTAGGGTTTTTTCACAGTGACAAAAGCAAGAAAATTCAGTGTTAGGGTTGAAAGCCCCTCTTGCACCACCCCAGCCTGCCAACCAGCATCAGGGTGGTGCGTTAGTCATCTGTCCTAACTCTCACCCCATTCTTCTATACCTCAGCTTGTTTTACACATGTGATGGGGTGAGATTTAGGGCTGATGACCTCAACGCACACCGATGCTGGCTTGGGTGAAGTGACTGGGTGGTGCAGTAGCTTTCAACTCAACACAGAATTTCCTCACTTTTGTTACTGTGGAACAACCCTAACTGATGTATTAAATGGATTTTTTTATGAATATATATATATATATATATATATATATATATATATATATATATTTATATATATATATATATATATATATATATGTATATATATATATATATATATGTATTGCCGAAAACTTTATTAATGCAGTAGTTAAGATTAAAGTGACAAAAGTAATCAAATGTGATGTTAGGTTTTCCAACCTTAACACCCCCACCATACAGGCAGCAACAGGTGTGGGGTGTGCCTTGGGGTTGCCAGCCATAATGCTCACCACATTCCATGGGTAAGTAAGCTGAAATGAGTACAGTGTATGAGAATGGGGTGAGCATTAGGACTGACAACCTCAAGGCACACCCCATGCCTGTTGCTGCCTGCAGAGTAAGGGTGAGGGTGAGGTGTTAGGATTGGAAACTCTAATGCCACATTTCCCTGCTTTTGTCATTTTAACCCTAACTAATGCATCAACAAAGTTTCTTTGCAATGAATTTCCTTACTTTTTGAGATAGTACTTTTTCTGTAATTAGTTTTTATAAATGCATAAGTGTCTTTCTGTAATTAGTTACTATAAAAAAACCTTTTAACCATATTCAGTAGAGGTTGTGGGATTTGAACCCAGGTCTCTAGGATCATACTCCAGAGCATTAGGCACTACACTATACTGCCTCCTTTGATATCACTGTGCCAACATTGTGTTATCCTTAGTCAAGACAGATCCAAACTGAAACAGCCAGCAATACTTTCTTGTTTCTCTGTATTGCCAAAAGTCTTCTTTGTTTAAACTTTGCATATTTCCAGGGCCCCATGTTTTCTATGATTCTGTTGTTGCAGCAGTGGCTGCAGAAATCAGGGCTGACTGCAGAAATCAGTGCTTGCCGCAGAAATCAGGAAAACCAGTCACAGAGCCACAGCAATGCTAGCTATGCTATGTGATCACACAAGGCAAGGGCATAGCTATTGATATGTTAAGTATGCCATGGCATACATGCTCATTAGAAGGGTCAGCAAACTGATGCCATCCACTACAAAGCCAAAAAGCTAGTGGAGAATGGCATCTTGACTCGTGCTGGCTCTTGTTACATAACTCCTTCCAGTCAGTATTGTGGGGGCTGACGCAATAGTAGCAGAGCCTGATTAGGTCCACAGCAGTTGTGATTTGCTGCTGTGTAGGAGTGGGTTGCTCAGCCATGTTAATGTTTCCTTGTGAGGCTGCTCATGGTGCATGCTGAATCCTTGGAAGATGAATTTAGAAGGAAGAACTAGAAGGCAAGCTATAGTCAAGAAGTGGGAAGATTCAGTGGTGCCCATGGAGGTAGAATCGATCTTGGTGTGGTGACAGGTATCGGAGGAGGAGGAGCTGATTGCAGAAACATAGTGCTGGCAGCTGACTGAGCAGATGACTTGGACCCCACTGGTGGACATCTATCACAGTTTTGATTTGTGGGCCGCAGTTCTTTACCTGCAAGTGTAAGAGTTATTTCTTGACAGATCTGAATCTGCAGCCTAAGTGGTGGCATCAAGCTCAAATCTTAAGGAGGGTCAAGTTGCCCTGCTGCACAAGAGTTAGGGACCAGGGTATACTAGAACTGGAGCAAGCAGGTAAGGAAAAAAATCAGAATTGAGAGTCTGATTGCTGCTATACATAAGTGAAATGAGGGTCACTGCCTGAAGAACACCACAACCCCCTGAGTTGAGACGAGAAGAGAACATGCTAACCAAAGTTACTCCAGCTTAATAAGAATGACTAGCTTGCATTTTTTTAGTGTGTCCCCCAAAAGAAAAATCAGGAGTCAACAAATCCTACAGACACTGCAAGTTACACTCTCCTTCACTGTTACAGGAAGACAACCCCCCCCCCACACACACACAGATTTGTACACTGCACTAAGCAGGTTTGTTGCAAGGCAGTTAGGTTATTCCTAGTTTTAAAAAAATAATAATTTAAAAGAACATTGATCAAAATCAGAAAAAAAATGGCTTTCAGGTTGGAGTCTCTCTATATCTGCTAACTACAAGTATAAACCAGAAGAAATCCACGCAGGTTTTGCCTCCTGTGTAATTTTAGCTGAGTGTGCATGTCCTCCTCTGATTATAACCTAGAAGAACAGCAAAGGCCACCAATTTCCAGAAGTAGAACAGATGAGCTTCAAATTTGGGGTGGGAGGGAAAATTCATTAAAGTGAACACTGATGCCCATGGCTGTGCCAGGTTTGGGTTATTGCTGTTTAATACTTGTGATAAGAAGACTACATATTGTTAAATGGCCTGCTGTTCCACTTTCAGTGTAGCAGAGTGGTTGCATGAAGGCAGTCAAAGGATTAACTAAGACTTAATCATTTTGAAGGTATACTGTTTACCCACAATTTATCTGCCGCAGAATGGCAGCGGAATCAGCAGTTGTTCTGCCACAGAAAGTATGAGGTCCTGCCACAGAATATAGGTCCACTTTGCCGCAGTAAACACGTGGCCCTGATTATGGGTAACCACCTTCCAAGAATTGCAGACTTGTTGAGACCTCTCCATTGCAGAATATTGGAAGTCCCTTCAAACTCAGAAGCACAGTGCAATCATTTATTCACTCCAGTCCACAGAATAACAAACCAAATCCACTACTCAGATGCCTGTCCCTTCCAAAAGGTTAGGCCAGTAAAATATACTCAGCCATTTGGGACACTATACCTACTCAATCACAAGAATCCAAAATCAAATGGGAGGCAGCTTTAAACATTACTATCTCCCAACAACAATGGGGTGACTGCTGGAAGTTTGGGCATTATGCCTTTCCAAATGCTAGGAGTAGGCTGATTCAGAACAAAATCCTCCAATCCTGGTATAGAACCCCGGCATAACTCCATGCTGCAAAGCTTCTCAATACAGATAAATGCTGGAGATGCCAGACACACAACGGTGACCTATACCACCCACTATGGGCTTGCCCCACAGTTCAACCCTTCTGGCAGCAGGTTTGTCACCTGGGTACCAAAATCCTATGGAAACTGATACCACTGTCTGCCCCCCTGATGTTACCTAGTCTGAAGTTTGAAACATCCCACCTTTTTTTTTAATTTATTTTTTGTTGACCGGGTAAGTGCACTAGACAAGTCCTGCGTAATTTCAGGCACGACCTGGGGGAAGGGGATACAGATGAATTCCAACTGACCTTGAGCCAGATTAAGCTGTTGGTGGTATTTTTCGTGAATTTTTAGTGAATATTGCATATTGCACCTTAATGCATATGAGCACAAATGGCTCCCCTTATTGTGTATGCAGGCCAGAGGACTTATCCTGTGTAGGTGGCACACAGTGGAAGTCCCCACTGCAAGTGAGCTATTAAACATTTTAACACAACTAGCCATGTTAGACCACCTAACACACTTGGCTGCACATGACCTTCCAGCTCACTATCGCTGCTGGAGCCCCTTTGCAACATAACTCAAGCCAAGAGCAGGCATAGGGTTAATTTACCCTATTACTGTACCTTTACCCTCTTCCTTACAAATGGGATGGATCTAAGTACCTCTGACAATTAACCTCAGTTCCACACCATATCTCTGTAATGTATATACTAATATTGAATGTTCTTTTTTTTTATCTTTTTGTCTCCCCTTTTTTCTTTGTTGGTGTTTATTATTTTCTTTTTCAGGGTTCTATGTTCCTTATACTTACAACAAAGCTAGAGCCCTACTTCATGAAGTGTCAACTGTTTTAGATGGCATGCTAAGTAGTTTTTGAGAGGTTATACTATCTTCTTCATAAATGTATACCTGTAACCGGTATGTATTAACATGTACTTTCATGTATCCTGCTATCTGCTTGTAAAAGAAAAATTTACAATAAAAAGGTTAACTGCAAAAAAAAAAAAAACTATTTACCTGTACTAATCAAACAATTAAATGTATATACTTACACAAATTAAAATATATACTTACACCAATAAAACAATTAAATATGGGATATACAATGGTGAGCTGTCAGATAAATGATTTATCTACACAAGTGCTGTTTGACCTCGGGTAACTTCACGAGTGGTGTAAGCCATGAGTAAGGTGTCCGAGGTCAAACAGTACAAGTGTAGATAAATCATTTATCTGACAGCTCATCATTGTATATTTCATTTATGCAATAGGGATGCTTCTTATCAGTGTGGGAACATTTGGTTTTGACTGCTTATCTTCTTTTTTTTAAATGATAATTTTTGGGACTTTCGGTTAACTTTCCTGGTGTATGTCCGCCTAGTGGGGTGGTTGCTATTAAATGAAACACCACTCATTTTGTAGAGAACTTCTTGCTGAACAAATGTCATGGTGACAGTATCATGCTACATTTTTTGTTTTAAAGTTATTCGCATTTGTTTGATGAAAAAGTGAAACAAAAATTTAATTTTAGGCTGTTTTTTGCTAATTATAAAAAAAACTAAAAGGTATTTATTAATGAAACGCCACTCATTTTGTAGATATTTTCATGCTGAACATTTTTTGTGCACATAGTACCATGCTGCCATTTTTAGTTTTAAAGTGATTCACATTTGTTTGTCGGAAAAGTGAAACGAAAATTTAATTTTATGCTGTTTTTTGCTAATTATGAAAAAACTAAAAGGTATCTATGAATGAAACACCATTCATTTTGTAGATATTTTTGTGCTGAACATTTTTCGTGCTCACAGTACCATGTTATCATTTTTCATTTTAAAGTTATTTATATTTGTTTGTCTGAAAAGTGAAAAGAAAATAGGATTTTTTGCTGCTTTTTGCTAATTATAAAAAAAACTAAAAGGTATCTATAAATGAAACATCACTCATTTTGTAGATATTTTTGTCCTGAACATTTTTCGTGCTCACAGTACTATGCTATCATTTTTCGTTTTAAAGTTATTCACATTTGTTTGTCAAAAAAGTGAACAAAAAAGCTTTGATTGACAGTTTGCATTTATCCCAGATATGTGGGATAAATCTAGGGTGGTTAGATTTATCCCACATATGTGGAAATAAATGGATTTATTCAATGGCTTTTGGTCTCACACATATTGCATAAATGTATATACCTACACTAATAAAATGTTTATACCTACATGACATTAAACCTTATGAGACAATACTAGACAATACAATACTGCATCCTAGGGTGATCCAGAAGCTTAGGGAGGAACTGGCAGCACTGCTAGTGAGGTTGTTCAATTTGTCCCTGGACACAGGATGGGTACCGGAGGATTAGAAGAAGGCAGACATGGTGCCACTTTACCTAAGTGGCAGTAGGGAGGAAGCGGGCAATTACCACCTGGTCAGCCTCATATTGGTGGTGAGTAAGGTGATGGAGGTGATTTTGAAGGAAAGGGTAGTTGGCTACCTGGAAGTTAGCAGGCTGCAGGACATCCATCAGCATGGCTTCACATGGGGGCGGTCATGTCAGATGAACCTGATTGAGTTCTTTGATTGGGTGATGAGGGTGGTTGACCGGGGGGACAGTGGACGTGGCCTAGCTGGACTTTGGGAAGGCTTTCAACACTGTGCTCCACAGAAGACTGGTTCATAAACTGGGGAGTTTTGGAGTGGGACAAAAAATAACAAGGTGGGTTGGGAAGTGGCTGATGGGCAGATGCCAGAGGGTGGTGGTAAATGGGGTGCATTCTGGGGAAGTAGTGGTGACAAGTGGGATACCTCAGGGGTCGGTGCTGGGGCCCATCCTGTTTAATATCTACATCAGCGACATAGTGGATGGGTTCCATGGGATGGTCTGCCTTTTTGCAGATGATATGAAAATCTGCAATAGGATAGACACCCCAGGTTGCGTGGAGGTTATGAGGGAGGATCTGAAGTTGCTGGAAGTGTGGTCAGAAGCATGGCAGTTAAAATTCAACACACAAAAAAAGAAATGCACAGTAATGTACATGGGAAGGAAGAACCCACAAGCAAAGTACACACTGGGGGAGGGAGGATGTGAAAGCAGTGAAGTAAGAGAAGGATCAAAGCATCATAATCACAGATGATCTTAAAGTGGGAACCCAATGCAGCAAGGTGGTGACCAAACCAAATAGAATGTTGGCGTGTATAGGAAGAGGAATAACTAGCAGAAGGCAAGAGGTCCTGATGCCACTCTATAAGTCCATGGCAAGACCACACCTGGAGTATGGGGTTCAGTTCTGGAGACCTCACCTACGCAAAGACATAGATGGCATAGAGAGTTCTGAGAAGGGCAGCTAAGATGGTGTGTGGGTTGGTGGAAAGCCATATGAAGACAGGGTGAGGGTGCTGGATTTATACCCGCTTGAGATCTGAAGGGAGAGGGGGGACATAATAGAGATGTTTAAGTATGTGAAAGGGATTAATAAAGTGGGAAGAGCTTATTCACAGGGAAGGTAGGCACAAAAATTAGAGGGCTTGGATTGAGGATGGAGGGAGGTATAATGGAAACACTAGTGGACTTTTCTTCACAGAGAGGGTGGTGGAGCCCTAGAACAATTTGCCGGAGGAGGTAGTAGGGGCCAGAACAGTGAGGGGATTCAAGCGGGAATGGGACAGACACAAGGGGTTGTCTAGGGAAAGGGGAGGGGAACACAGGGTGGGGGTGCAAGTAAGGGATGGGGAATTAGGCAGACTCAATGGGCCAGGATGGTCTTTTTCTGCCATCAAATATCTATGAATCTACGAATCTATACTAAAAACACAATTAACACATTATTAGGGGGCCTGTCAAACCAATTAACAAGCTGTAAAAGAACCAGGAAAAAAGACACTTACACAAAACCCTCCCAAACCCAGAAATACTCCAAACCCCTACCTGCACTCATTACACACTATTCCCTCCTTGCTGCAAGAGGCCTTCAGGTGCATAACTTGATCGCAAATGCAATCTCCATTAACCATCCTAATTTGTTATATTCAATAGATAATGGGTAAGGGTGGAGCACTCAGAAATATATATATATATATATATTTTTATTTATTTTACCAGGAGAAAGCTTATTTACAGTTAAGTGACTTTCTCAGGATCACACTGATGATTATACTCATCTTGAGGGCTAATAAGGGCAATAAACTCAATTGCCCTTTGGTCTTATGACCTTTTAACCTAAATTAGCCCCCTTGCAATGGGTATACATCCTTGTATGCCAACCTTACCTATTATTTATACTATATATCTCAATGTGTGTATATGTGTGTGTGTGTGTGTGTGTGTGTGTATATATATATATTGCAAAAAACTGCATTAATGCATCAGTTAGGGTTGAAGTGACAAAAGTGTAAATGAGGCATTAGGGCTGAGCCCTAACCCCCACCCTACCACCCCACCCCCATCCTCCACACTAACAGGCATCGGGTGTGTCATGGTTGTAGGGCCCAACTCTCACCCCATTCCATGTGTAAACAGGCTGACATGTACAGTATGGACAATGGGGTGAGAGTTAAGCCTAATGACCCCATGGCACACTCCAATGCCTATTGGTGGGTGGAGGATGGGGGGGTGGAGTGGTAGGGTTGGGGTCTGGGGCTCAACCCTCATGCCTTATTTCCATACTTTTGTCTCTTCAACCTTAACTGATGCATTAACAACATTTTTTACAATTTATTTCCTCACTATTTGAAATAGTATAATGGTATATTTATTTTACTGTGGGAGAGCAGGGTCTGAATCCTCCATCCAGATAGTACAACAGTATCCATATGTCACAGAGGAAGCACATGACCCTTCAGACTCTACACTCCCATCCCTCCATTGAGATAGTACAACAGTTATCCATATGTCACAGGGACCCTGCACTCTCATCCCTCCATCCAGATAGTACAACAGTATCCACATGTCATGGTGGGAGATTGAGATAGTGCAACAGTATCCATATATGACAGTGGGAGCGTGGATCATGCACTCCTATCTCTCCATAGATGCACATATGTATGTAGCTGTGAAAACACAGGGGTCTCTGGCCCCTGTGCATCCACACATTAAGTTACGAACAGGTGTAGTGAAATTGCAACAAATAGTCATAACTGTGCCATCTTAAATAATTTTCAACTCAAATGTTCGACATAAACTTCTTATCACCTCACCGCATATACCCAGTACAGAAAACTTTCAAATGCTTCTCAAAATGTAATTCTGTGCAATTGTAATGCCTTTTTGGGCCACAGGTGTGCAAAAATATTTTGGCAGGATTTTAAAAATTACAGCTATACTACTCATGAGGTGGTGTGAAAAAGTTGTAATGTTGAAAATCTGGATTGAAAACATGAAAAATTGGTGAAGTTACAAGCTTACATTGAAACTGCTCAATGCACACTTGTAATGTGGTCATTTGTTGAAATGTTTTCACCTAATTTTCAACATGGGCTTTTTAAGACTTCCCCTCATGAACAGTGGCACTGTGATGTTATTAATCCATCCCAAAAGTTGATTTTGCACAGTGACCACGCCATTCTGCACCACAGGTGTGAAAACACATTTCAAGCAGGATGTGAAAAATGACAGCTGTACTGTTCATAAGGAGATGCGAAAAAATGGCTATGTTGAAAATCTGAACTGAAAATATTAAAAATTGAAAAGTTATGAGTGTGCATAGAAACTGCTCATCATGCGCACGTAAAGCATGTATTTTTTGAATTCTTTTCACCAATTTGCAATACGGAGTTTAGATCTCACACCTCATGAACAGTGGCACTGTCATTTCATTAATCAGTCCTGAAAGGTGATTCTGCACAGCAACCATGAAATCACCTTTCAGGACAGAGAAATGAAATGACAGTAACAGTGTTCATGAAGTGGGGTCCCAATAACCCCAGGTTAAAATTTGGGGCCAGAATTCCCAAAAGTGGCTGTGATATCAACCTAAGTTGAACCCCCACTGATTGCCATTATACAGCACTTACCTTTGATTCTTCGCTTTGTGGTTCGGCTTTGAAGAGTGCAGACATGACCCAGTCCAGAGAAGATCACTGCTTCTGACCTCAGGATGTAAGTTTGGGTAAGGGGGGGGTGCGGGGTGGTGGGTGTGCAGAGGGAAGGTGGGAATGGGGGAGGGTGGACTGGGGAGACAATGAGGGACCGTTTTCTTTTTTGCAGATTAAAAAAAAAAGACATCGCGGGACAGTTTTCTTTACTAACAGGTTTTTGAAAATATAAATACATAGTTGGGCACACTGGGGTGGGCTCTCAGTGTGCCATATTAGTTTGGGGGTGGATACATCCCGACACAGGGATTGGGCACCCCGTGTTGGCAATTGAAGGTTATCGGCTTTGGGGGGGGATCATCTGACACCGGGACTGGGCATCCTGGTGTCAGAAGTTTTAAAATTTAAAATACATATATATTTGGCACACTGGGGTGGGCTCCAAGTGTGCCATATTAGTGTGGAGGGGTGGGGGAGATACATGCCGACACGAGGATTGGGCACTCCGATGTTGGCATTTTTTTCAAGAATAAACTGGGGCCATTCTTTTGCACCATTGTGGATCCCCGCTCATGAGGTGGGATAAGGACCAGATTGCCCTATCTGACCATCTGGTCCTTATCTCACGAATGGAGATTTTGACACCTCACGAACGGGGATTGGCTGATGAATGGGGATTTTGACACACCATGTACAGGGATTTTGTTTGTATAATCCCCCCTTGTGAAGTGTCAGAATCCTCGTTCATCAGCCGAATCCCCATTCATGAGGTGTCACAATCCCCCATTAGTCAGCCGATCCCCATCGGTGAGATAGGGCTGTCTGGTCCCTATTTCACAAACTGGGATTTTGACAGCTCATGAATGGGGATCAGCTGATGAACAGGGATTTTATCACCTCAAGAACAACGATCAGTAGGGAGTGACAATCAAAGATTTTTTTTAATTCAAAATGGCCGTTTTAGACAAAAACAAATAAAACCAAAGGCATGGGTTTGTACAGGTTGTCTCCCTGAACAAAATCCATGCTAGTAATACCGCACAAGACACCCATGGGAGAAGTTAGAATGTTTTATTTGTGGGTGAAACTGAAAACAAGATGGTGGCTCATGAAAGGGGATTGTTTTCCTCTCGAACGGGGATTTAATAAATTCCCATTTGTGAGGTGACAAAATCCTTGATCGTGAGCCCAGTCCCTTTTTGCAAAACATATATATAAATCTAAGACTGAACTGAGCAAGCTCAGAACTGAAAAATTAAAAATTAAACAACTTTTGAATGGATTAATATTTTTTGAACAAATGAATGTTAAATTGTTCTTTGAGCAACCCCCTTTCTACACTGAACATTTCAGACCAAAATCCCAAATGGTGTGGCTGCAGTGCGATGAACACAAATCAGTAAAACTGGGCAAAAAAAAAGAGAAAAATGCATTTTTGACACTTGCTGTTAACGTGCAAAATTTGGGATTTAACATTAAACTGCCTACTCAACCATAAAAAAATATTTATATATATAAATATATATATATATATATATATATATATATATATGGAATATGACATTGCCTGACTGAAGATATCATATTTATCTTCACGAGAGGCCAATGATATCATGATATCTTGATGTCATTGGCTTCGAGTGAAGATAAATATGATATCTTCAGTCAGGCCATGTCATGTTCTGTTTATACAACGTGGCCTGGATATTCAAACTGCACTGAAAACTGGCGCAACAGTAGGAGCAAGCGCAAACCAGTTGCGCAAATGCGCAACAGGTGCGATATTCAAACATGGAGCAGAGCAAATTAGCGCAAGCAACCAACGCCTCAATATCGCACATACCGCGCCATCGCCAAGAACCAGGAAGGGAGAAGCTGAGCTCAAAGTGCTTGCGCTTATGGCGCAATCCATGGAAGCTCAGCTGAGCATTGCAGAGCTGCCATAGCGCAAGCACAGCCCCCAGAGCAATGGAACTGCACATCCAGGGAGGCAGGCTGGGGCCCACCGCCAGCCATGCCACACATGGGCACAGGAACTCACTGCAGAACCCACACCACACTGGCACACCCAAGCACAGCATCACTGGGGTGGGACGGATGATCCACGTGCCCATGGGGACAAGCCAACTAAAGCATAGCAGAGCCATGACACCCCAGCACAACCACTGGCAGGCAGAGGTGCCACACACAGGGGTTGACAACCACAGTGCACATCAGTCCCCCGTCGCACAGCACAGCGTGCACTGTGCCCCAAGACACCGCTCATGTGCAGTGACAGGCACTGCAGGAAACACCATGCACCCCCCGTGCCACACGTCAACCCCATGCTGCAGAGAAGCATACCAGCCAGACCCACCCTGTGCACCCAGCAGTGGGTGGCAGCAGATGGCAAGACCAACAGAAAGGCAATGCCATGCTGGTGATACCTCCCCATGGACACACACACACACACACACACACACACACACACATATACCCAGGACCATAGCAGCCCAGATGGCATGTACACCCCTGCAACGGAGCACCCATAGCCAGTTGCAAAGCAGACACCAACACAGCAGTTGTATCAAAATAGAAATGTATATTTCAAAAACAACATATAAACAATAACAGGTGAAACTATGTACAAGTTGGGGGCGGGTAAAAGGCAGGGGTGTTCAAGGGGGAAGGAATAAAAACTTGGAGAGGGAAGGCAGGGTGAAAGGGATGGGAGAAGTGGGAACGGAATGTGGGCTACGGCCCAGCTGGCTCCTGGTCCTCCCCCTGCTGGCGTCCCCTCCTGTGCCGCCGCCGCCGTTCACCCTGGCGCTGTATGGCCTGCAGGAGCTCCCGGTTTTGTAGTCCGACCTGGGTCAGGCGCCGCAGATCTTGTGACATGCGTCTCAGCACCCCGAGGCCTAGGAAAATGGGAACACAGTCAATGGCTGAGACTGACCACAACCCTGAACACCACCCAACCTGCAACCCATATAACCCAATGTCCTGCACCTGTGATGGCATGCACCCACCCACAGTGAACATGCACATGGCCATCACAAACAGGCGGCACCAGCTAAGCGCACCACTGCCCACACACACTGCCCACGCCAATCACAGTACAAACTAGGCTGTCAAGTGATGTGGCAACGTGAAGCGCATGCCAGTTACACAGCTATGTGCCCAGTGCATGCCTGGACCACCTGTGATGCATACACAGGCGTGTCGTGATGCTGCACTGTGATGCAGGTCACCTGTGTCATGCCTATATACATGGATATATAGACAGTGTTGGCAGATAAGGGCCTATGGGACACCCAGTCTGGCCATTTGGCCTTTGTACGTTCACTCTGTTGTCCTATAAGTCCGTTCCCTCACCCCTGACCTCCAGAATTCCTTCATAGCTATCCACGCATTCATAAATCCCGTAACAAGTCAGCCCCACCACATCCTCTGGCAGGGTGTTCCACTTTGTCCACCACCCATTCTGTGAAGAAATACTTTCTCATGTTTCCTCTTAAACGAGCCCCTCCAACTGCATCCCATGCCCTCTAGTCCTGGAACATCCTTTACGCTTACAAATATTGTTTTCCTGCACTCTGTTCCCCTGTAAAAATACTTGTATGTCCCCATCATATCCCACCCTCCTCCCCTCCAGGAGTACATGTTCAGTTCAGTCAACCTGTCTGCATAGGACTTGTGATGCAATCCATGCACCATCCATGTCGCCCTCCTGTGAACCCTCTCCACCCAGTCCATGTCCATACGCAGGTATGGTCTCCAGAACTGTACACTGTACTCCAGTGTGGGGACTCACTAGTGTTTCGTATAGTGGAACTATGACCTCCCTTTTGGTTGTGTCCAGCATGGTTGGTGGTCTTGCGCCCCCAGCATGCAATAGCATCCATGATGTAATGATACTCACACTCCTCCAGCAGCTCAGTCTGACGCTGCTGATGCTGCTGCTGCTGCTGCTGTGGCACAACATCCCGTGGCACCGGGGCCCTGGCATGGCCCACATCACCGTGGTCCGGTGTCCTCACAATCCGGCCTGTGGGAGACATATGGTGAGACAAACATCAGTGTGACTCAAAAGCAGAGTGCCCCCTGCCCCAGTGAGAGTGCCTGCCCACACAGCCATAACCATCCATCGCACAGCTGCACACACTGACACACCTATGCACAGCCACCCAAGCACACACACACCCCTACAGAGAATATAGGTGCATAGATGGTACACTCACGTGGCCTAGGCACCAGGCCCCGCCTGGCACGTGAACGCAGCCGCGTCAACAGGTCCGGCTCCCTCTGGCGGAGGTCACTGTACCGGTGCTGGCACTGCTCAGCAGACTGGCCTCGGCCAGTGACCCCCACCAGGTCAGTGGCCACTTGCTGTCACACATGGGTCCTAGGCATGGTGAGGGGGGCCTCACCATACAGTGCCTCACAGTGGGGCTCCACTAGGGCCACCAGGATGGCCACTTCAAGCGGGCTCCAGGACACCGCCCTCCTCCTAGCCATGGCACCAACTTTACAGCAGGCAATATGGCACCCCGCTGTGCTGTAACTCCACGTGGAGTTGTTGCGCAATAGACCAGCACAGGCTCCAATTGCGCTGTTCGAACAGCGCCGTCACTTTACATGGCGCTGTCACCAGACAGCGCAATAGGGACGTACACATGGCATGCCAACAGCGCCAGGGGTCAGAGGGCATACACAAGGTCACGGCAATGACGCAAGGTTACGCACAGCGCCATAGGATGTATAGGCATCCTGTGTGACTGCTAAGCAGAGCACCAGTGCCACAGTGGACTATTGCGCAGAAGTGCCACAGCGCCATATAGTGCCCAGTGCTGTAGCACCACTGGCACAATGGTGGCCATGGCCTGAATCGCCTATCACGCTCAGCAGGTCTGCAGCATGATCGATGCATGCGTAACCTGTCTGGGCATGCGCAATGCAGTGTAGCACACAGCCACAAACATGCGCCTTCAGCTCAGCCGGACCTTCCGTATTGCGCTAAGCGCAAATACGCGATATTCAGCCGACATACGCAAATCAGTCGATCAGCCATTCAAAGGCGCAGTGGCGCGATTAGCATGTCATTAAAGTTGCGCCACACCTCATTTGCATGTGTTGCACTATAAAAATGCGACACTGGGTTGTGGCCAGATTTGGTTGTTGCAGGTGAGGTGAGTTACATGCTGTGTGATGCTCAGGACAATGCTCATGGGCAGGGGTGCTGGAGGATGATATAGGTTGAGGGGCTGAGCATGATGAGGGCACTTAGAAAGGGACAGAGGCACCCTTTCCATCAGTATCTGCCATGCGGAGAGGAAGGGGGCTTCTGCCCGACCGGCAGCTATGCTCATGGGGAAATGCTGTGGACTGCACAGTGACAGGTGTCCACTTCCACCCATAGAGATCATCATGACTGGCGAGAACCAGGCTGAGGCTGTGGGACGGCGGGCGAGAGGAGGCCGAACTTCACCACGGCAGAGACTGAGGCCCTCTTCCAGGCCTACCTGGAGGATGAGCCACTTTTGAGTGGACGGAGGGGCACCCCTCAGGAGCGTGCAGCTGCATGGGAGGGGGTAGCTCGGGCCGTCAACCTGCACGGAAGCCACCAGCGCTCCATGCAGGAATGCTGGAAGAAGATGGGGACTGACCGCAGGAGGCTGAAGGAGAAGGTGGCAGCCTTCAGGGTGGCACGTGCTGCCACTGGTGGGGGACCACCAGTGGTGTTGCAGCTGACCCCAACTGAGGAGACACTGGTCGCGGCCATGCAGCCGAGTGCCATTGCAGGTGTTCCAGGCGAGATTCCAGACAGGTGGAAGCCCATCACTGCACGGTATGACATGGTGATGTTGTGGGGGCTGTTGTTCACATGCACTCACATGTACTCTCTTTCTGTTACAGATCCTGTTCGTCTGCAGGAGACGGTGGTGGTGGTGGGTGCTGACAGTGAGGCAGACCTGCTGGACCTGGAGGAGGACCATCCACCTCCGCCACCAGCCTGCAGGCACTGCAGCAGCATGCAGGCTGGCCCAACAACTCGGCGGCAGTGATACGGGTGCAGGGGTGCACAGCCTGTGTCACAGCAGTCTGGCATGCAGGTATGCCAGCATGCTGTGCCTATGGCAGTGGCACGCACCGCACCATTGATGATAGCAGGCCTGCAATGGCCAGTGATAGGTGTGTGTCCCACGACGGACACATGGCAGGTTAGCACGTGCCCCTGGGCCATCCTGCTCCACACCTGTGTACCAGCATGCTGGCACAGTCACAGGCTGTGCCTGTCAGCACCGTGGGGCAGCATCGGTGGCTGAGCAGGTGTCTGGCACTGTTGACAGCACAGGGTGGAACAGGTGGACCTGGGGGCTCAGCAGTTGGAGGGCGGCAGCAGCAGTTGCACACCAGGCCTGGGGGACAGCGTCAAGCAGTGGCACTTGTCCACCGCCCTAGATCCGCCCATACCTGGTCCTGGTGAACAGCGGCCACCCTCAAGGGTGCTGTGCAGGACCATCCACACCCTTGGGGTCACGATGCCATTGGGGCACAGTACCCATTGGACGTGCACACCCGCCTGCTGCAGGAGTCGGTACAGCTGCAGGGGCGGGTTGCAAGGTCCGTGGAGGCATTGTCTGTGTCCGTGGAGCGGTATAGCAGGGAGTGTGCTCGGGGACAGAGCCGAGATGGTCCTTATGCGGACGGATGTGACCGCTGCCATTCACAGGCTGACCCAGGCAGTGGTCTCTGTGGCGACCGCATTGACCACACTGTCTGGTGCCCCTGTACCACGCACCCCACACAGTGCGCACTCCACTCCCCATTCCCGGCGTCGTGCGACACCAGGCCTGTCGACGCCGGGTTCTGCTGTGGGCATCCCGAGCACCCCTGGTGCAAGTTTGTTTGGCGGGATGCAGACCCCTGTGCGGGCAAGGTCGCGGTCGTGCACTGGGACCCCTGGTGGTGCACTAGCGCCACCCGATGTGGCCCCTGCTCAGCCTGCCAGTGCTGCTAGGCCATGGCGGGGGCCGCCCACGCATCCGTGGTGGCTGTGGGACAGTGCTCCCTGACTGAGCTGTCTCCCAATGCAAGCCCTGTCTGGTGCTGCCCTGTGTGCAATGTGTGTCATGGTGGGCAGTGCACTGCTGGGTGCTCTGCTCACCAAGCTGACAACGGACCACCTGCACACTCTCCCAACTGCTGTCCACAGGTGCGTGTGGATGATGATGCCTGCATTGCACTGTACACCAAGGTGCAAGGTTGCCCAGGTCCTTACACACGTGCGTGGACAGTCCAGGTGGTGGGGGTGGTTGGTGGTGCTGTGTGTTGGCGATGTCATTTCCGCAGTGCTGTGCTGCTGCCCCTGTATGCTGCCTGGTGTGTGTGTGTGTCCATATGAGTGCTCACCCCTCTCTGATGGTGTGTTGGTATGCCTGGACCCTTCAACTCCCCTGACCTTCATGCACGGTGTGTTCCCCTGTGTGCCTGTGGTTTGCGCATGGACAGTGTTGCCTGCACATGTCCCCTTGACTTACCTGTGTTGTGCGTAGTGCTCTTCTGCAATGGTGTCCGTGCAGCTGGGCCTGCCGTGTTAGTCGGGGTCCCTCCATCCTAGGGGGCTGCTCATCACCCACATCACCAGCGCCACTCAGTCCCCATCGCTGTCCCCTCTTGGACCTGTATGGCTATCCCATGGTCTTTGGCCATGTTGTGCAGGATGCAACAGGCCAGGAATATCCCACAGGCCTTTTGGGGGCTGTACTGTAGGGCTCCGCCGGAGGTGTCCAGGCATCAGAAGCATGCCTTGAGTATCCCAAACACCCGCTCTATGATGTTCCGTGTTGCGGCATGTGCCTCATTGAAACCGTGCTGCGCTGGGGTCGTGGGGCGCCAGTATGGTGTGAGCAGCCAGGGACGGAGTGGGTATCCACAGTCACCTGTGTGGAGATAGTGGAGATCAGTGTCATGTCAGGTCCATATTGCCCATATCCTTGTGTGCCACTACCATGGCACCTGTGTCATTCCACCCTTGCAAGGTTTGCATTCCATACATGTGTACTCACCCACTAGATGACCCGTGGGGATGTTTCCCACTCTCGAATCGATGGCACAGTGCAGACTGGTGCCATATGAAGGCATCATGTGCTCCGCCAGGGTGTGGCACAGACATTGATGATGCGCCCAGTGGCGTCGCACACCACCTGGCAGTTGACACTGGAAAAGCCCTTTCGGTTCCGATAAGCATGGCGTCGGGCCAGGTGGCATGCGAATGGCCACATGGGTGCAGTCTATGGCCCCTAGCACACCAGGCATATGTGCTACCCTGTGGAACTCCTGCATGTTTGCTGTACGCTCTGCCGCGTGCTGGGGAAATGGATGTACTCCTGCAGTACGAGGCAGCAGTGCGCTGAGGAATTGGGTGAGGATGCGTGATGTGGCCGACTGTGTAATGCCTGTGGTGTCCCCTGTCGGCCTCTGGAAGGTGCCCGTGGCGGGCAGGCACATGCAGGCTGTCACCTTGGTCTCCACGGACAGAGCATGACTCCGTCGTGAGGTGCCTGCATCACATCACTGCACAGCTCGCTGAGCCGTCCTCAGTATTGCCCTGTTCAGGCGGCACGGCCACAATCCTACATCTGTGTACAGCTCGTGAGCTGATGCGGGCACGATATCGCCTGTCGGGTGAGCATCACGACGGGCCTCTCCGCTGCCACGTCCCCTGCAGCATGCTGTCTCACCCCTCATTACAGCTTCCATGTGGAAGCTGACACTGTCCATCTCCCTGGCTTCTGCCCCCAGCTGCTGTTCCTGTGTTACCCCACTGCCCCACTGCTGCTTCCACTGCACCGGCACCCCCACTGGCCTCTCTGTCCTCCAGGACCCACTGTCCCTCTCTGCCCTTCCTGCTCCTGTCTCTCTCTCTCTCTGTCTCTGTCTCTCCCCCAGTTTGCGGCCTGCTAGGGTTCTTGGCAGCTCCCTTGAGCCTTTTATTTTGGCTCACATCCGGTGCCTCGCATCCTCGGCGCAAACCACTCTTAAATTGCGCAAGTGTTCAGATATCGCATTGCGCACTTATGCATGGACCCGCCCCTTCGGTTGCGCATGCCTTCATTTCCATTGCGCTGTTGCTCAGCATGTTTTCTGTGGCGCAACTGGCCCCTTCTGAATATCGCAGAATGGCGCAATTTTGGAGTTGCGCACGCGCAACCCTGTTGCGCATGGTGCAACCCTTTTGAATATCCAGGCCCATGTGTTTTGGGCCTCCTAACACTACCCCTACTTAACACAATCCCCCCAGCTGAATGACCTACTGCGCCCCCCCCCCCATGTAGCTCTGTCTGATATTTGGTTGAGCCTTTGATAGCTGGCTAAAAATAGTTATTTAAAACACAACCGTCACTCCCCCTTTTAGTACAAGAAGCAGCTCCATGAGTGCAGCACCCCCCAAGCATTTATGGTATGTGGTTGATCCTGCCATGCGGTTATGATATGTGGTTGTTATAGTCCCTGCCATAATTGGCTAAAGAAATACCTGTTTAAAAGAACTTTATCTGCTTGATCCTGCTGTGATTCCTAAAGAAATACTTAGTTAAAAAAAAAAAAAAACTTATCTAGTTAATCCTGCCATTTTCTCAGGGTGTTAGGGAAGAAGCAGTTTATTTCTGATGCAGTAAACCTGTAGTGTGGCCGAGTGCTATCTATACTGTAACAGAAGGATGTCCCACAGATTTAAAATAAGGCACTCTACCTGTAAAAAGTTAGAAATATGTGGCTTTTTTCTTATTATCCTTATGTCTGTTTAAAAGAAGCTGCTGACAGAAGACACAGGAGAATGAGTGAGTTGGCAGCTTCAGAACAGTGAACGCAAGCGTCAGCCAGTGTTGCTATAGTAACACTCGCTCAGGCTTGCGTTCACTGTTCTGAAGCTGACAACCCACTCGTTTTCTTCTGCCTTCTGTCAGCAGCTTCTTGTAAACAAACATTAGGATAATAAGAAAAAAGCCACATATTTCTAACTTTTTACAGGCAGACTGCCTTATTTGAAATCTGTGAGACATCTCTTTGTTACAGCATAGATAGCGCTCGGCCACGTTACAGGTCTACTGCTTCGGGAAAGAAATTGCTTCTTCCCTAACACCCTGAGGAAATGGCAGGATTAGCCAGATAAGTTATTAAACTATTTCTAGTAAACAGTTATGGCAGGTCAGAATCGCATGAGGGGGTTGTTTTTGAAACTTAAAAAAGCTACAGATTTAGAAGCACAGTGCACCTTGTTTTAAATATCTGGGATGTCCTCATGTTACGGTATAAATAGCGTTCGGTCACTCTACTACGTTACAGTAGGAAAAGTGAAACGGTTTCTTCCCTTGCCCATTTAAAATGGCAGGATCGACCAGATAAGGTTTTTTTTTTTTAAATAAATATTTCTTTTAACAGTTATGACAGGTCAGAGTCACGTGGAGGGGCTGCAGGTCATTGTCGTTGAGTGATATCGTTGAGAGGGAGAGGTGTTCCATCTCTAGCACTCGGGATTGAAACTGAAACAGTTTCACTTTAATAAGAATGATGTATAGGAACATTTAAGATATCACCATGACATAAAGGAACATGGAGATATCACTATGATGTCTAGGAACATGGAGATATCAGTGATATCTCCACTACCTGCCTGAAATACCACTTTTTATCTTTGCATTTATCCCAAAACACATGTTGTATAAATTTATATATATATATATATATATATATATAATGTTTGAATAAAGTTGAAGCCTTTTATTCCCAAAGTTTTGGGTGGTGCCAGTCTTTTAATTTAGGGAATGCTTTTGGGCAAGGAGCATTTGCTAGCTCTATATAGTTGCTGTAAGACTTGTGCTGGTTACCTGAGTGTTTTGCATTGTTCACTGGTCTCTGCAGGAACCTACCGCATGGTGTAGCTTTCTCAGCAGTTCCAGCAGGAGCTCCATCTTGGCTCTGAGTCTCCCTGGGGTAGCAGACTGCTCATGCGTGCACAGTGCAGTGATTAGTCTCTCAGGCTAGGGTGTTGAGTAACCCCCTTCCCCAGCTCCCACTGCATACTAATGCCTGCTTTGTCTTCTTTCCCTTTATAGGCCCTGGAACCCTAGCCTTACACACACACACACACACACACACACACACTAGAAGCCTGCTAGCTGCAGGGACTGTGCAGTCCACAGAACCTCTAAAGGTAATCTGCAGCCCTGCTGCTCCTCTGTTGTTTAGGGGTGTTAACCCGTTGATGCTTCGTGTTGACTGCCCCCCCTACCCCAGCCACCCTCCCACCCAAGGTTGTCCCTTAATTTATTGACCTCATCAGGTCACGTGACCAGCCTCTTACTTTTTCTAAGTGCCCGATTTCCCATTAGCAGTTTATACCTGTTGACCACCAGGAGTCAGTGTTGCTTCCCTTTCTGACTCACTTTTTCACTCTCCTGCCACTCTTGCTCTGCTCTCCACTGCCTCTCCTCCTCTCATCATCTGCCATGCTCCTCTCCCTCCAGCATACTTAGACAAGGCTCCCCTACCAATATTGAACCCTGTACCTTCTGCACTTCAGTCTGTGGCCCTACCCCTGTGCCACTTGGACTGCACTGCTTTGGACTACCCATTAGCTGTCCTTATCCTTCCTCCTTGTCCCCCTAGGCTTGTATCTCCTGGTCCATAGCATCCAGGATCCACTATGGAGTTATCAGTTATGTGCACCTCTCTCACATTCTCAATATCGCTCTGCATAATTCATCTGTCAATGACTGCACCTACCCTGTGCCCAAACATCCGTGATCAGACCACTCCCTTCCCCTTGCTAACCATATCCCTTACAGTCATACCATCTCTACGTTACCTCTCCTGCACTCACCTCCCCAACCCCGCATCATATACTTGTCCTCTCTAGCCCCTCTTCTCCTTGGACCCCCCTTTACCTAGCCATACCTCTTCTTCAGGGCCTCCCCTTCCCAGTTGTTGACACCAATCTAATTCATCTCTCTCACTGTGGTGCTGGCCCTTATAAGCTAATTAAGCATGCCATTTTCAGGGCCCTCCTACTCTTCTTACTATTATCAGGGAACATAAACCCCAATCCTGGCCCTTCCCACCCTCATGTCTAACCAGCCAACTGTGGATGTACTCTTCATAGCATTTATTAATATTTGCAGCCTGCTGAAAAAAAATTGATAACTTTCAGAGATGGGTAGCCTAACACCAACCCAACATCCTCTCTGTGGTTGAAATCAGGCTCACTAAAAATACCCCTGACTCGGCTGTATCCATTGCTGGATATTTTATTTATCGTGATAACAGATCTGGAGAACACGGGGGGGGGGCTGTGCAATCTACCTCTGTGACTTACTGCAAGGTCACCCACTCCCAATGGCTAAGCTGTATCATGGTGTCCAAGCTCTCTCCCTGAAAGTTATCACCTGCTTAGCAAGGCCGCCCATATATATTACCTCCATTTACATCCCCCTGGAAACAAAAAGCGGCATTTCAATCTGTTCTTGACCACTGCTCCCTCTTGCCTACCAAGGCAGAGATCATTGCGCTAGGGAGATTTCAGCATTAATTAGCACTCAAACTCAGCTGCCACCCTAAAGGATGCCATAGCCACAATTGATCTCACACAAATAGTTATGGCCCCTTCCCATAGTAATCCTCAAACTGGTATCTCCACCTTACTTGATCTAGTACTCACCAATCGTCCTAATACACTCACTAGTGTCGCTGTGCTACTAAATGCCCTGAGCAACCACTCGCCCATGCTCTGTAACTGGACCTGTAAGGTGCAAAAACCAGCACCAAAAATAGTACTTCAATGCCACCTCAAACCTGCTAAACTGGGACAATTAAAATGCCACCTAGCCAGCTGGGATTGGTCCCCCATTGTTGATGCCCCTGACATAGACTCGGTTCTGGACTACTTCATTTGCTCCTTCAACTCAACCTGTGATATATATGCCCCTTTCACCAAACGTGTTGTCAAAGGCCCTGACACCCCTTGGATTTCTCAGGCTCTCATTGACCAAATGCATCACAGAGATACCCTCTGGCACATTGCTCTTGAATCCGGCAAGCTGTCCGATAGGCACTGCTATCAGGTGGCAAGGAACAAATGTACCTGGGACATTTAAAAAGCCAAAGCAGAATACTATTGGGCATGCCTCACCTCTTCCTGGGGCTCAGAAAGCAAATTCTGGGACATAGTAAAGGACCTTAATGGAAAGTCTGTATCTGCATCCCCCTTCCAGCTCAATGTCAACGGCAGCATCACTGCTGACCCCAAACTCATTGCTGACACCCTAAATTCCTCCTTCTCTGACCTTAGTGGTGTGCTCCCTCCTAACTTCTTTGCTCCCCATGACCAACCCCCCCCACCCTTCACTCCCTTCCTTTTGTTTCAGAACTATCTCCCAGTGGGAGGCAAAGCCCTATCTACTAAAAGCTTTACTCAAATCTTGCTTCAGCAGTGATTCCCTGAATCTGAAAATACTGCAGTTGACTCTTGATGAAGTCCTCCACCCCCTAACTAGCATCCTAAATCATTCCCTCTGCCTAGGTGAAGTCCCCTGCAAATGGAAACCTGCTGCTATCACTCCCATGCTCAATAGTGATGACTGTACCTCTCCAGAGAAGTACCGCCCCATCTCCATTTTCCCCCACTCTCCAAGGCCTTGGAGAAAATCATCTCTGTCCAGCTCACTGACCACCTCGTTAAATATGACCTTCTATGCCATGAACAACATGGCTTTCATAATGGTCAAAGCACCACCTCAGCACTCTTAGAATTTTCCACTGCCATCCACTCGACCCTTGACAGTGGGGTTTGGCTGGGTCTGTATCTGTGGACATGTCAAAAGCCTTTGATACTATAAACCACTCCCTCTTACTATCTGCCCTCTCCCTCTTGGGTCTCTCCCTAGATGCTGCTGGCTCATTCTCTGACTACCTATCTGACAGATCTCAGCAGGTTAGGATAAGTAACACTCTCTCCACCAGTCTCCCTGTCACTTCTGGTGTACCCCAGGGATCCATCCTGGGTCCCCTTCTTTTCAGTATGTTTCTCAACTCCCTACTCAAGGCTTGCTCTGGAAAACTGCTCTTATATGCTGACGATGCAGTACTCTTCTCCACCCACTCTGATCCAACCCTCTTACAGCAGTCCCTCCAACAATCCTTCAAAGAGGCAGAATCTTGGTTCACCAAGCATTGACTAGTGCTAAACTAAAAAAAAAAAAAAACTATGTTTTTTGCACACTCCCAGAACAAACATAGAGGCCTCCCTCTGCAAATTCTTAATTCCCAACTGGTACCACTGGAGCAGATAAACTCCTTTAAATATCTTGGGGTCTCCCTTGACTCAGCTCTTGCCTATCATAAACATATCCACCTCCTTAGCTCTGCTGTTAACCCCCTCATTGGCCTACTGTACCACTATAAGCACTGTCTCCCACTGGAAGCTCTGCAGATTGCTGTCTCCTCATCTATCCTGTCCCTTATTGACTATGGGATCCTGATCTACAGGACAGCTGATAACACCACCCTCCATAAAATCAGGGTATCCCTAAATAAAGCATGTCACCTTCTTACTGGCTGTGATTGCCTGACACATACCTGTTCATTCTATAGTCTTACTAACTAGCTTGATTTTGACAGGAGGCTTAAATATCAGTCCTGCCTTCTTGCCAAATAAAAAAAAGACTAATGGTCTCACCCCCTTCGGCCTCACACCCCTAATGCAATCTGCACCTATGCTAAAAAATGCCCGCAGCTCTACTAAATCTCTCTTCCAGGTTACCAGCTACAAATTGGCCTTGGGCCAAAGAACTTTTCAGTACAGGGCTCCACTCTGGATGAATGCACTTCCCAGTGCCATCACCTCTGAATCTAAAACTGGCTGCTTCAAACTCCTCCTCAGGGAACATATCCACACTGCAGAGGCCTTTGACTGCTTCTAGCCAAACCCCCTATGTTTGTCTGCTAGGACCTACTTCCAGCCCACTCACTACACTCATATCTCCACCCCCATCTACAGCCCATCATTAATAGCTCTGATACCTCAGACAAAGGCCTAGTGTCACTTTGGGCACCTGTCCTGCTTGATTACCACTGTCTATCCTGCTTAACCCATCCGTTGCCTCCTCTAGACTATAATCCGCTGTTTAATCACTCCAGGAGCTACATCCTCGATTGTGAAATGTCTTATTTGGCCTATTGATTGCTACTATGTCCTATTATGACTCTGTAACTCGCTTGTGTATGCTTATAATTGTCTGTCCTATGCTTGTATGCTGTCTTACTGACGTGGAGCCTTTGTAAAGCAGTCTCTGACTCAAAGGTTTGCAATACTGATAACATAAATAAATAAATAAATGGTAGCCGTATTTAACTTATGATTCAAAGATATACTTATTAAATAACAAACATCATTATATGTACATATTTCACACTTCCCTTGTCAAGCAATTAAGCTTTCCATTTTGAAAGGGACCCACTGCTAACTTAGGGCCCTATGCAAGATACCAATGCGCATGTGTACACTGGGCATGTTGGCACTGTGCGCTTGAATGCCACAGAGTGGTGGCCATGCGGCATTCATGACATGGGAGCACAGAGGTTATGTGCTTAATCCCATGGCCACATGGACAGCAACAAGCCGGGGCAGACAGGGGGCATTCTGGGAGTGTCCCAGTACTATGCAGTATGTAAAACCTGTGCAGTGCTGGCCAAATAGGTGCAGAGCAGGGCACAGGTTGCAGTAGGGGGACAGTGCCTTAACTCACTGCTCGTCCCCATGGACACAGGCTGCTGGTCACTGGGGGACTGGGACAGGGCTTTCTGTGCTGCCCCTGACTACTGGGCAGCTGGAGACGGCAGGGGCAACTGACAGGGTGAGTACCTGGCAATGGACGGGAGTGGTGGCACCGGGACAGGATGTTGCCACGTGGGTCATGGTGCCTGCAATCAGCATGCACAGCCCCAGACCCATGCCTCTCTATGTGAGGGATCCACTAGAGGTCACGGGAGGGGCACCTGATTGGATCCCTGCCTGGGATGATGACTCCTCCGCCGGCTGCCCTGTGGAGTCCTGCACATCTGGGAGGTGGAGCCATGGACAGGTGTCCGGCTTTTCTGCATGCTGACATGGGCGCACCTGTCCACAGGTGCACTGCTGTGTGGGTGGGGTACTCGATATTTCCACATAACTGCGCCCGAATATTGTATTGCTCCCATTGTGAATGTAAGGGAGCTTTTGAAAACATATTAAAACAAAGAACTTCCATATTTGAAAGGGGCTCACTGCTAATTTAAGTCAATGTAAGTGAGAATTTGAAAACATATTAATACAAAATACATCATGTTCAGGTGTCAGCATCTTTGCCAGATTCTGCCTCCTCCTCCTCCTCCCTGGAGCCAAATCCCATTCTTAACTTCTACAGGAGCTTCTCCACTGCATGTGAGTTGCTAAACAGATAGGTCTTCCCCACATATAACTCCTACAGTTTTTCAGGTACCTAAACTGTGTAAATCAATCAATCAATCAAAATCTTTATTTATTCAGGCGGGCACCATTGAGCAAGGCTCATTTGCAAGGTGGACCTGGTCATGAATACATCAAAGTACAGTATAGAAGCAGGTATACAAAAAGCAATAATATACAAAGAAGAAAGAAAGAGTATATACAGTGTATACAGTACAGTACAAGGTTGAAATAAATAAAAAAAAACCAGCATTATTTTACAATTGAAGAAGTCAGCAGATATACAATCAACCATAGGCATACAGGGGTTATAAACAGAGATCTTTTGAGTGAGGCAGCCAGCAACTACACATATAGAGGAAAGAGGGCATGTATGGGGTGACAGGTTAGAGAGGTAAAGAAGAGGAGGGATATATTACCGAAGACTGGGGGAAAAATTGAGCTAAAACCACAGAAGGTGACGATGGCTGTCATGTACTTGTTTATTATGATAGTGATGGAGATGGGGTAGATAATTGGGACACTACTATGGATGGGGTGGGACTTTAGCCAGGCTGGAGTGGACAGGGAAGGGTGGGTGCAGCAGGAAGAGTTAATAGGGAAAGAGTGAGAGCCAGGGGTAGAAACATGGCATTGAGCTCTCGAAATCCTGCTGACTGCACCCGCTGACTGTGTCAAGTTCCTTCCTTCACTCCTGAAAAGTGAAGATAAGGCTGGGAAAAATGAGCAGCTTGTCCTCAGAAAGAATTTGTATCTGGCCCATAGATCTGGCAGCTTGCAAGATGCAGTCATAATCTAGAGTTCACTGTGACAAGCAGCATAGTTTGGGGACCTAAAGTCAGTTCCTGCCAATGCCTCAGGGTGATATGATCCCAGAATGTGATATGCTTTGAGGAGCTTCATCAGGTTTGAGAGCTGCAATATGCCCATGATGAATCTTTCCGTATATAATTATTTTTGTTTGTTTATCCTTTTTACCTGTGTGGCCCTTCGGTCTGCTTTCACGTACCAGCATCCATCCATCTCTGGCTGCTGTCTGGTCCTGCCCTGGCTCCCAGTGAAGTTCCCACCATCATTTAACCCCGTGGCTTGCCCCCCATGGCAGGACAACAGGGAGTTCCCCCTCACTTCCCACTGACACAGGATCCAGTATCGGGTGGTGGTGCCCCCGAGGCCAGGTGTCCCCTCAGACAGCCATCAGCCACCATGACTGAGAGCCATGATTTCCAGTGTTCTGGCCTGGCATGAGCTGGGTGTGCAATGATGCCAATGGAGGGAGCGCGTACACATCTACACGAGCTCCATCCCGGTGCCGTGCCCCAAGCTTACCACTTCCATGCAGTGCCAGCGCAATGTCCCCAGCCTCCACCAGAGGTCAGTAGCATGCCAACAACTAGTAGTCACCTTCCCCCGGAGAGGGAGAGCAGTCCACAGGTGCTCAATCCCTCTCCGCCCCGCCGACTCCTGGTGACCCGATTCCATTCCTGAACACGGGTCGCCAGCATGGAGCGGGGTGTGGCGTCCAGCACCTCAACCCTCAACACCACTGGGCCGACTGTAAGTTTCCATATTTTTAACCTCACCCTGTCAGTCAAATTCCTCTGGCAGGCCTAGCACTTCCATGGTCCCAGTTCTTGCAATAGTCTCCATTTATTCCAGCCTTTACTTGAAGTGCTTGTTTCCCCTATCAACAGCATGGTAGCCGTCATTTCCATCCCCCCTCTTAATCATCACCTCCTTTATTGCTATCTCCTGCAGATCCACATAATTTTCAGAAGTACTCTAGTGTTATAGTAATCTAGTTTTTGCTCCACTGTTTTAAGTTACATAATGGCTCAGACTACATTTAGGAGGACCGTTTGCAGCATGGGCTCACCCAAGACCAGGGTTGTGCTGGCCTACCTGCTGCCTGCAGCATTGCTTTTCCTGAGATCTTCTCCTTTCCTAACTCTCCCGACACAGCTCTCTTCAAGCATACCATTCTTCTCTTTCCCGATTGATTGTGACACCAAGAACACCCAAACAACTCCCAACTGTGCTACAGTACTGGTAGGAAGCTTTATGGCTTAAAATACACAGTTTGTCAGTTCATTTAATTTATTTTATTTTCAGGCTATTAAGAACAGTGGTTAAGGAAACTGAACTGCGAGCCTGGAGACCAGGGTTTGAATTCTATCATCCCCTGCTTGCATACTGTGTGACCCTGATCAAGTCACTTAACTTCCCTGTGCTCCCAGGTCACACCTGAAAACAAGCTCCAGCTTAATGTGTCTTTGCTGATTAAACAATGTTCTCTTTCTCCCATTATTCAGGATCTCCTGAAAAACTTGTCTGGCCCTTGTGGCAGCAGACTTCAGCCCCTCAAACTGGGGACTTTAATCCCTGTGAAGTAGAACATTCAATGTTTATTCTAAAATACTCACACTAGTTAAATGTTCATTTATGTGTTATAGAAATAAGACTTATAATTACCATAGACCTATTTGTTAAATAGAATACACTGATCTGCACAGATTATACAAATTGGAAGGGATGGTGGGTGAACTTTTTAATTAAGTAATGCTGGCTAAAGATTCCGGATCTCAAAAGCTATGGTTCCAAAAGTTTGTTTAAAAGTATGTTGGGGGGGAGGTGCTGTGGAGCACCCAATATGGCAGTTCTTCTATCTAAGCTCAATTTTTGGCTTACTTTTTAAAAGCCTGTTTCCAGATCTGGAGGGATAAATTTCAGCTGATAATTACTAATCTAAATGTCGGAACGGTGGCAGACCTGAAAATGAGTCTGAAAAAAGACTACAAACGCTCTGCCCAGAATTTAGACTCATATCTTTTCTCAGCCTCTGGCCCATGAGGCACTGGGTCTGGTCTGTCTTCTGCAGTGGAACCTAAAGCTTCTGACACCCCACATACACAGATTATGGCTTTACTGCAAAATATTCAGGCTACCAGAGAGGAGACCAACCGAAGGCGTGCAGCCGTGGAGGCTCATTTTATTGAACTGGACACAAAAGTAAAAGTAAATGAAACACACATTACAAAGCTCCATGCAGCCCATGATCAGCAGCAAGAAAGAAATTTAGTGTTCCTGCAGGATCTACACTTCCTTAAAGCAAAGGTGGAAGCCTTGGAAAATTCACAAAGGCAGGCTAATGTTCATATTGTGGGTTTCCCACCCAGATTCACTGCAACTGCAGAAATTGTGGTGGCAGTCACTCAACTGATCTTCACCAACCTAAGTCTGCTACCAAAGGATAAAGGGGTGAGGGTGATCAAAGCCTTTGCTATCCCCATGAGGGTGAGAGTGTGGGGCAAGGCCAGCTCGTGACAGCTTACAGCTATTGTCACACTCTCCAGTCCAGAGGCTTGGATTCCGTTGCTGCAAACAGCTAGAAAATGCACTGACATTGTGTGGGAAGGTAGCATGATAGCATTTTTTCCAGACATTTTGTCTCAAACACAGTCCCGGAAAAAAGCGTTGCAACTCACCAAAAAGTCCCTGCTTGAGCATGGCATTGCGACCCAGTTCCTTTTTCCAGCGAGGCTCCAAATCCGCCATGTGAGCAATACACATGTCCTTTTGTATCCCAAAGTGGCTTCTGCATTAGCATCAAATCTTATAGAGGCAAACAACACCTCTAAAGACAAGAGGAGGAAAGAGAAACTGACTCGGTTACTAACAACTGACTTTTTGTGGACTTTTCTTTGGGACTTTAGATCAGATACATGTGGATTATAACATGGGTCCTTGGGACAATATAGGATGGTTTGATAGACTGAGGTATTTAGTTTAAATAAATCTGAGCCATGTTGGCTGATGCTCTATCTCGTTATACCTAGCATGCATGCATGCAGACTATCTCCTGCCTAAATAGAAATCAATTTCATTTGGGGGTAGGTTAGCACCCCACTCAGTTTGTGAACTTTTGTTTATTTCTCCTGTTTCCCTACTGGTCAACTGGTGTGACCCAAGTAGTAGGGGCACAATGCAACTTAACTGAGGTCAGGTTATCTGTTATATAACCTTTTTATTTATTTATTTTATTTCATTTATTTAGTTTTTGTTGACCGGGTAAGTGCACTAGACAAATCCTGCCTATTTTCAGGCATGACCCGGGGGAGTTGGGATACAGATGAATGGCAACTGACCTTGAACCAGATTAAGCTGTTTTTGATATCTTTCTAGGTCCCCATATCCACCCATTTACTCTTGAATCCTATGGGGGAGGCGGAAATAATGGTAAATACCCTTCGGGTCATATAATGTGGTGAAAGCATACTCTCCTACATTATTATCTAGCTGGATTTTGATTCCTGTAAAACATTGGGCAACTCAAAGTGACATAATGGTCATAGCCTTTGTATAGCCTTATTAACAATGCCTGCACACTACGTTCATGAGGATGTGCATGTTCATTGAATGTGGTTTAAGATCATGTAAAACTGTTTTTTAACTGTATGTCAAAATACCATAAATAAAAAGTACAAAAAAAAAAGTACGTTGGGATGAGCAGAGTTGTGGGGGACATTCACTGACACATTTTGTTTACAAGTCTGTTCAAACCTAAGTGTCTTTATCCTGCAATGTCCAGATAAGTCCAGGTAACTGTACTTATTGTGCCAAATTATGGTGCTAATTTTTACATTTTGATTTCTGATGTCTAAGGCTGTATATATTGATCATGATTGGTATAGGAAATATTGTTACCCTTGCCAGCAGTGTTACAGGGCAAGCTTTAATGATGAATTTTACCAAATTTGAGTAGTTATAGTTGGACTGAATAATTATACTGTATGTGGAATACAATTTGAAAGATTTATAAACTTCTACCCTTTGCTGTTAGAATGCAAAAAAAAACTAAACAGAAAAAAAAAACACCAAAGACTTATCATACGTGGATAACTGTTGGGGTAACCTTATTGAACAGTGACTATTGCTGTATGATAAAAAAAAAAATAAACCATTCTCCAGACATTGAACAAAATTTTAACTGACATATTCAGTGTAGTGCAGATTACATAAAGGGCAATAAAGGTCCAAGAGGGACTAGAGTTTGTATTCCCAATTTCAACTCTCAGCTAGCTATCATTAACCTTACTCAGACTGCAACAGCACAGGCTTATGGAGAAGCCAATTTACAAGATAATGTAACTGAAAGCTACAGTACAAACATGCTGCCCAGAGTAATTTTTCTTCGAACATTGAAAAATGAAAAGGATTTTTCTCTGAGCTGTCATATCTTAAACATAGGACCAAACTTAATGGCTTTTATACATTTGTCTGGACATTCAACATAAATGGCTGATGAACGTTATTGTACTCTTTATTTTATGGTGAAAAGAAAACTGTTAAATAAGAAGCAGAAGAAAACAAAACATTTTTTTTACTATATTATTTTCAAAGAAATCTGTTCTTACACCAAGACAGCTATTCTGACAGTATACTAAGCTTGCTTTTTTTTCTACCCCTTGGAGCATTCAGCATAGATTTGTGAAAATGTTAAGAATGATGAATGAGCTGCAAATAAGAGATCTTTTCGACTGCAGGCCATTGCCAGTAAATGGATTAGACTGAACAGCTGTAAGATTAATAGTGGGCATTATGCAGGCACACAGGAACTGCTGTTGACTGTAACTAGTATCAAACTCTATTGATTAGCTGCTGTATGGACCTTAATAAAACTATCATTGTTCATTGCTATGAAAAAAACAGATCTACTTGTAGCAACAACACTTGGCATCCTTGCCAAAAAAGAGCACTCCTCATTGATATTTAAAGTTATTCAGCTGTTAGATCTTGTTAGCTTTATATAACTTATTTACTATACATGGTAGATAGTGTATTATCCATTATTATATAATGGTAACTAAGAATCCTGCATCTTGATTAACAGAAACTCGTTCATACCTATTTCATTGAGACAGCAAAACCAATGGGTATGAAAAGTTCTGATACCAGTGTTGCTCAATTACTAAAAACATCTGTGCAGATCCTAGATGCTGCAATCCCAAATCCTAGTTTCACTTTCATTCGCACTACAACCTTACTTGGTCCACTCAGCCACTGAAGTAAAACACCTGAAGCCAATCTCTTCCAATTCAAGTCTGTAGTTTAAAATAATATGAAGGTTTTTTTTGCTTTTCAATTTAAAGAAAAAAAGTGGAACAAACCTGGGGAGGTGACTTCAAGAGACATTTCACACAAACCGGACACACATTACAGTGGCTCATACAGTGAAACTCAGGCTAACATCTTGTAGTGATAGCCCATCTGCAGAGGGAATATTTTACACAAAACTGCTGATTTTTAACATCTGTAGTTTTTTTTAGTTTCTCACTTTTTAACACAAACTCAATTCTGTAAGTGTAAGAACTCACTCTGGAGTGTTTGTATCTGTTCTGTTTAACATATATTGTACTGTATTGTTTTGAAACTTCTCTGCATGGGACCTCCTTGTAAATTAGCTTGCTCAATGGAGTCATTAGAATTAGAACTTGGTTGTGCTGCCTCAATCACACTTTCAGGGACTGAAGGCACTTGGTCTGTGGCCTCATACCTTACTACATCCCTGGGTGTGTGGTTGTGGCAGCACAACCAACACCCCATCATGTCTTACTACTTGCCAAACCAAAATAATTCAGACTCTTCTGATGTTTACTAATTATCATTTATGATTTCAGTTGAGAAATAATATGGTTACCAGTATCAGTGTGAGACATTATGCCAACAAAGTTTCTAGACGATTTTCATTCTCAGCCTTTTATCTCTCTCAGTGTCAAGTTATAAAAAAAATTTGAAGCAAACAGCATGGGCCCATAGACAAGAAGAATTCCTATATGCCTTAAACTGACAAGAGAAGTTTGAAGGATGACAGCATTACATAGTTTACAAATGGTAATCATTACGTTGTTAGCAGAGTGCTTTCAGATACTATACACCAGATTATATCAACAGCAACATTCTGCTACCTATAGACTAACTGTTAATATGATGGGATATCTCAAAATGAGTATTCTGGTTAAATGGTTATCTAAATATGTTTACAGAAAGTTTATATTTTTCCCCAAGGCAAACAGACGCACACAAACAAATCAACAAACGGAAACCCTGTTCAAATGCAGAACAGTATTCTACATGTTTTTTGTAGTTAGAATCAAATGAACTCTTGGTGAGCAGAGCTGTACACTGAAACCTTTACACTTTTTAGACAGAGCATACTTGACTTTGGTCTGGAAATGGTTAACATAGTTTGCTAAAGGATTTAACAGTACTAAAACAGGACTGAAGTGACATGATTGTTATGAGAGTTCTCAAATGTATGTACTCATTGTGTAATATCTCCAGTATGATTTGTATTACATACAGGGGTGCCAGTCAGGATGCAACACAGTAATGCTGCAGTATATTACAAAATGCTGCAGTATACTGCAGGTAATAGTGTACTTCAGTGGCAAATAAGCCCTTTTGTAATGCAATATTTTGTGACTTGTCATTTACTACAAGATATTGAGTTAAATCGTGGCTGGCTCTGCTGTAAGTACTGTTATTGGTAGCAACAATGTGCAGCAGTAATATGGATAAAGCCTATTTGAACATTATTTAAGTGTAACCAAACATGCCAGTTGATTACACCCATATCTGATGATAATAACATACAGTGGAGCCTGCTAGAATACAATGCAGAATACGGCAGAAATCTGCAGAGATACTGCAGTGAACAAGGCAATTTCAATGTCTGTTAATACCTTTTATTATTCTGGAATCTGTGACACTGCATTGCATCCTGGTGGGCTACACTGTGGTTTTACAATAATTAGTAACCTCTCAACCTGCCTCACTGCAATTTTTATGCTAAATTATATTTAATGATGAAGTATAAAATATGATAATTTATGTTCTGTCTAGAAGCAAGAATTAACAAATTGTGAAATAAAATGTAGATATTTTAATCCCCTCATGTCTATTAACAAGGAGACAGCTTTTTGAAAGTAATTTTATTCATGCAATTACGATGTCATTGATAATTGTTATTAATGAGATGGACACCATTTTCCTGATAGACCTGCTGAGCAATAAAATAATGTCTGAGGAAGAAGAATTAATAACACTGTTCTAATGCATCATACAGATAAACCAGTAATTGCAAGGTTGTAGGTCAAACATAGATATATTGGCAACCGGTTAGAGTATAATGAAAGTAAAGACCTTGCATTCAAGTATATGATTAATATTCTTTATAAAGAGATTGATTGACTAGACAGAGACAATAGCAAGCAGAAAAAATGTGATTATCAGTACTTAATCACAGTTCTAAATCTGTTGAGATACAAAGGCCGGGTCTTACACTAGCATATGCACTGGTCTTCCCGTACTTGCTGAGAGGTAAATGAGAGGTTAGTGGAGATGGATTATACAAATTACATTTAACATGAACATGGTTGGACAATTTTGGCACAGTATCCATGTGCATTATATCTTGGGTGCTTTCCATGAAAGAAATTATGATGCTGAGAGGCTTCAAGCCAATAGAGGAGCCATGGGTTTGAAGCCTTGTTATAGATTCTACTCATACATTTAGGCAAAGCCAGATTGAATACATTATGTTTGCTACTGAGTGTACCAATATGGTTTTAATTAAGTTTAAGAGGATATGTAATTTATGATAGTATATACTGAAGATATTTTTTGCATAGGCACAGAATTGGACAAACCCTTTGTGAATGTACCCCTTACTGTTACTTGAGGTTCATACACTGTCCGTACACTGTTGATAGTGGAAAAGTGGAACTTAGTACCCTGATTGTATCCTTTCCCTTTAGTACAAAACATGCTGTACTTCCTTTTGTTGCAAGCAGTATATGGTTACCTGACAGACTCTGTAGATGTGTTCATTGAAGTTCTATGTTCCATCAGTGATGTTAATCACTGCATAGTTGACTTCATTACAGACAGTCATCCAAAATTTCAAGAGGACAGGACATTTGTGCTGCTTTAGGACTGTCTATAATATTCTCATTAGAGATGCAGCGAATTAAATTCTGCCTGCAGGGGTGCCCTGAAAGTGGGCACATTTGCATTCTACTCACGTGAAGTGCACATTTTAAAGCTCACTTCTGCCCTGTAATTATCTCTTCACGTTGTTATTCTGCCTTAAGGTGAATTAAGGTGGAGTGACAAGTCTATTGGCAGCTCCCCACACATCACATGGCTTACAGTAGTGTAAGTCACATGCTTTAGTCATGCAGGAAGGAACTGACTCATGCTAGGATAGGAGATAGTTTCACTTTTCCCTTTGCAGTAGGAGAGAGAGGAGTCTAGAGAGAGAAGAGAGTTAGAGGCAGAGTTTAAAAAATGCTGGTTAAAAGCCAAATTTTTCTTGTTTTTTTTCTGATCTTGTTCTTTGTTTATTAGTTCTTCTGTGGATTTTTTTTTTATTAATTCTTTGTTTTATTAATTGCTGTGTGTGTATGAGCGTGTGTGAACACCTGTCAGTTCAGCCCCATGGCAATTCAGCTCCTATGTCAGTTCAGCCCCAGTCAATTCAGCTCCATGTCAGTTCAGCTCCTATGTAAATTCAGCTTCTGTATCAGTTCAGCTTGTATGTCAATTCAGCCCCACATCAATTCAGCCCCACATCAATACAGCCCCATGTCAATTCAACCCTTATGTAAATTCAGCTCCTTTTAGTACTGCACTAGAATAAACATAACTAACAACATATATAAACATATTTAAGCTTTATTAAGCTTTAAAACATATTCTTTGCAATCGTACACTTTATTGAAAATGTTAATTTACACGTACAGTACACAGCAAAAACTTCAACCACACCACCAGACAGAAAAGAACAGAACACAAATAAGCTAAACACATAACTTTTAACTCACAATGCAGAAATCACCTCGACTAACCACCCCCCAACCCATGGGGGCAGGCAGGTGCAGGCAATGGATCAGGTGGGCAGCCAATTGGCTGCCCAGGCAGGGAACCACAGTGGATCCCTTGTGTGCAATGGGTGCCATGTTGTCAGCCAGCATGCAGAGCGTAGACCATACCCACCAAATCCCCATCCTCCTGAAGTGCCTTGACAGCAGGGGGGGGCTGATGCCACCCGCCGTGTCTACTGCATTAGGAGGCAGCTAACTAGGGGAGCGCGTAACTTGCCCAGTGGTTTATGGCTGCCTTCCAGATGCAGAGCTGGCAGCCCCTGTGCACAGCACTCTACAAGGTTATCAATGCACCTAGTGCTGGCTCGCCTCCCCGGCACCACCCCCAGGCCTGCCCCCTTATGGGCTGGGGAATCAGGTGCATATGGGGTGCAACAGTGTCATGAATGGGGCAAAGGGGGTGCAGTGAGCGCTGGCAGCTGTGCAGTGACTACACACCCGAGATACATGGCACATAGTCATACTTTTCTTTATTGAATAGGGCTCATTGAGAGAATTGTAAGCATCCATTAAGTTAAAACATGAAATTGTATGCAAGTCCTCTCAGGTACTCCACTAATTCCCTTGCATGGTATTTTGTGAAAATGCACTGAATTCTTTCAGCAGAGTTCTTGTACACTTTCTTTGATTTTGTGGTGGGCAGCCAGCAATCATTACTCCATTATAGTCTCTTTCAGGCTCTGTTCTTTTTTCATAGCATTGATAAGTTTCTGTATTTTGAGGTGATCAGCATTTAGGAGGCTCACAAAATTGTTGTGCCATTCTTCAGCTGCATTGTTTGTCCTGGGGATGCCTTGGTAAGTTGCAACACAGCAGTTCCACTGGCTGTAAAGAAATCTGAGCTGTCATCGCCCTTGTCTTCTGTCCGTCCTCCCCAACCAAACATCTTCAAAATAGTCAGTCATAGGATGTAGCAAATCCTCATGCTCACTGTAATATGCACTGTCCATTAAAGCCTCGAATGCTTTCACTACATCGTGTACAGGCACGAATGCCAGTACAGCCAACATTCTCACATTCAGTGATAACTCTGGATCAGCTCCATATAAGTCAATCGCTCAGAGCACCACAGGGGAGTCCTGTATGCCATTGGGGTATGTCATAGGAGCTGGGTAGGGCCATTGTTCAGGAATGTGGCCCCATGGAAATCTCAATGGTGCAGAGTTGCACACCCCTATATGTGCCTCATGCACGTCTATTCATGAATAGGGGCCAATATGTTTTAATGCTCCACTCTTCAGCCTTTCCTCCTTTTTTATAGAGGACATTTGTCTATTGGGAGAGTACTCCGCCCTTCCCACCATTAAGCAAAGAACCCAAATGGCAGTTATATCCTTAGTCACTGTCCATTCTAGTATTCACATCTGGAGCTGTTGGAATGTGCACATGAGGGTCGGGGTGGGTTAGTCAGGGTGGTTTGTGTGTTTTGTGGGTTAGAAGGTTATGTTAAGGATTATTTATGTTCTGTTCTTTTTCTGTTTGGTGTATGTGATTGGTGTTTGCTGCATGTACTGTATGTACAAATTAAAATTTTCAATAACGTGTACTTAATTACCAAAAAAATATGTTTTAAAGCTTTCAATGAAGCTTAAATATGTTTACATATGTTGTTAGTTATGTTCATTCTAGTGCAGAACCAAAATGAGCTGAATTGACATAAGGGCTGAATTGACATGGGGCTGAATTGACAAAGGAGCCAAACTGACATAGGAGCTGAATTGACTTGGGCTGAACTGACTGGGGCTGAAATGACATAGGAGTTGAATTGACTTCACTGAATTGCCATGGAGCTGAATTCACCAGGCTGAATTGACTGGACATCGTGTGTATGTGAGTGACTGAGTTGGGCCACAGGGCAGAAATTAGAATGGAAGAAGGAAGATCTGGGGCTGGGGAATTTCTGCAGTGAGACAAATGGGTGGGAGTTCACATGCAGGGGGGGCCGGGCCAGTTTTGGCTGGACTGCAATAAGATCTTGTCACCCCCCCGGAAGCAGGAGAAGTTGGGGCTGCTGCTGCATTTGTGATGAAACCACCTCATTTGGCAGTGGCACCATCTCCCACTGCCCCACCACCACCAGTGCCAGCAGCACCGCAGCAGCATGTGCCTGTGCCCCTGGCTCCAAGTGTGGAACCTCAGCCTCAGGCTCCCACATCATCTGGGCCCCCCCACCCATGCCTGGTCCTCCCTACACCTCCTTAGTTTGGGAGTGTTTTGATGGTGTGCTGGGGGACAGTAGCATAAGTTGGAGGTGCACAGTGGCCCCTGGGGAAGTCACCTGGGGACTGGGGCCAGTGCACCCATATGTTGAACCACCACCAGGAGGAGTGGCAGGCTGCTGTCACAGAACAGGCCAGGACTGCACTTGTTGGCCCTTCTGTGGCAGAAGGCATGGCTGTGAGTAGCACTAAGCAGAGGAGTGCCATGGCAGCACCTGCTGCTCCACCACCACCACAACCAGGTGCAGCACCTCCTGCTGGTGGCAACCCCACAGAACTGCCTGTAAGTCAGGCTGATTTGGCAGTTCTGTGAAGTGCAGTGGATGCTGCCAACCAGCACCTGACCAATGTCGAGCAGCAGTTGAAGCGGATTGAGGGCTATCAGCAGCAGATGATGGCCATGCTCCAACTGCTGTTGTTCCATCATGACACTGAACATTAGTTTTTTAGTTTTTCCTTTATTGTACTCCCCCCCACTCTCCGTAACAAAAAAAATATATTCCTATGTTGCCCTGACACTTCCACCCTGTACCTTATAATTGTTTTCTCTTTTTTTATGCACATTTTTTTCTTGTCTTCTGTTCTGTATGCATCTACCCTGTTGTTGATTCCATTTATGTACTTTATAGTTTATATCATGCACCCCCCCCTTCCTTCTGTTAAGTGAGTGTGATGTTTAGGTTTTGCATAACCTTGTTTTAAGTAAAAAAGGGTTGTCCTTGCCCTCATTATTCCAACTTAAAGGAGTAGTCCACTCAAAATTTGCAATAACATATGTTATGCAGAGTGTTTTGATTTGTATGTAAAGTCCTAGTGTGTCCTTCCCTCTGTCTGCTATTAGAAGTTTTTCCTAAATTAGCCTGCTAGCTTAATGGTAGTTTTATGACTTACGACCCCTAGGGAGCTCCATCTCAAATATGTTTTTTGCCTTTCTTTTACCTACAATGCACCCTGTGTCATGTGACAGTGATGTAGCATAGCCCATCCATTTAGCAAATACACCGTTCACAACTGCAGAGCTGTATAACTGTTCTTATCTGGTGATAACAAATGGCAAGTTACAGTTCAGCAGATACCTGAGAGCTAGCTGAGTGAGGTTTCTGTAAGAAAACAGCTACTAAATAGGTGAAATTCACTATTTGTATTTTCTGTGTGTGTCAGGTCTAGCTAGCAGTAGTAAGCATTTTCATTTTAAAATTTAATTTGATTAAACTACACACAACAATAAAAAGCACAGAAATTGCCCCAGATCATCAATGCTGCAATTAGCAAAGATTAGCAGTTTTTTTACAGAAACCCCACTCACCTAGCTCTCAGCTATCTGCTAAACTGTAACAGTGAGCTATTTGAGCTCACTGGACAAGAACGGTTACACAGCTCTGCTGTTGTGAACGGTATATATGCTAAATCAATGGGCCATGCTACATCACTGTCACATGACATAGGGTGCATTGTAGGAGCGATAAAGGCAATAAACCTATTTGATATGAAGATCCACAGGGGTCATAAAACTACCATAAAGCTAGCAGGCTAATTTAGTAAAAACTCCTAATAGCAGACAGAGGGAAGGACACACTAGGACCTTACATACAAATCAAAACACTCTGCATAACATATGTTGTTGCAAATTTTGGGTTGACTACTCCTTTAACAAAACCAGAAGGCCATAACTCCACATGAATACATGCCACTAAAATATTTTCACTACTAGTGCAACTGTATTTATGACAGAACAAGACACACAGTAATGACCCTTGCACTTTGACTGTTAGGCCTTCAGTAGTGTGCCTCGTAAAAAAAGCCTGAGCACCAAAGCACAGTGGGCATTTGTGTGTGCCTTGTTTTGCCATCCATAAAGTTGCAGTAGCATTGAAAATGTTTTTGTGGCATGTATTCATACAGAAAGTAAACATTACTGAGGCACCAAAAATATTGTTCACACAGTCACCAGAATTAATGTGCATCCACAGAATGCTACCATCTTGTCTCAAGAAAATTTCCCAGTCCACACGAAGTGAAATGAGAGCATAACAACAAATGCAAAATTTCCCAAAATGAATGGCGCACTCAGTCATGCACGCAGTGTTCACACACAGTCCCCAGAATTAATGTGCATCCCAAAATGCTACTGTCTTGTGTCCAGAAAATTCCCAACTCCAGATGAAAAGAAATGAGAGCATAAAATGGAAAGAAAAGTCTCCATTAATTCATGGCGCACTCAGTCATGCATGCAGTTCTGACACACAGTCCCCAGAATTAATATGCACCACCAAAATGCTGCTGGCTTATATCCAGAAAATTTCCAACTCCAGATGAAGAGAAATGAGAGCATAAAATGGAAAAAAAAGTCTCCATTAATTCATGCTGCACTCAGTCATGAGTGCACACACTTCAATAAGAACTACAGTATGTCCCCTGCTGCTGCTGTTGGAATTTCATGTAATGCTTCTTGACCTGACTGGGCTGATGCACAGTGTCTTGCCAAATGACGTGCTAGAAGGATGACCCAACCATTCAGTTAACAGTCCATGATGATGTGATAATGCTTTTGGTTACCCAATGTCTGCTGCACTGACCCCCAACAGGAAGGATGCCCTTTGTGTGTACACTAATACTGCCCTTAGTAACTTAATATAACCTGCACAATCATGGTTTTCCATAGAAACTGAGTTGGCATTACATGTTCATATCCATATATATATATATATGCACATGTAATCATTGCTTTTTTTAGTATTACAGGTCATATAGTCGAACCTGAAATGTGCATGTAACCATATGATGTACCTCTGTCATCATCCACTGACTCCAACTGCCTAACCATTCATGTGTGCACAGTGGGTCAACCTGACCTGGAGGAAACAATGAGTTTCACTCACACCATAGCAACATACCACACCACAAGTCTACAAGTCCTTATATGGATCTAGCAGACACCAAAGTGTAAAATGCAATCAAAACATGTCTAGACAAGTTCTGCCTAGATGCTAATAACAAAATGATATTATTGGTACATGGGTGATTTTATGCTGGAGGAGGGAGAGATGCTGTGTGTGTGTATATATATATATATATATATATATATATATATATATATATATATCTATTACCTACTTTTTCTGGGAGAAGAAAATGTAACATCAACGGCTGTACAGCACCACAATGAAGTAAACGTATATTTTACTCTTCCGACTGCATCTGTGTCATCTGTGTTGTAATGTACAACTAGGTCCCAAGGTAATACATAGCCTGGAGGACCCCCAGCTATAATTCCTCCGCTACAATTGATGCCGTGACTCAGATCACTTTTAAGTGGGGGAACACCGACCCGGGACCTCGACGTAGTCTGTCCATGCTGTAGGAAATTGCCCTGAGTGTGTTTAATCCTTGGAAAGTTCGGTGCCATGGGAAAGACTGATCACCTTAACTAACCACAGGGCTCCACAAGGTAATGTATGCTCAGAGATTTAATAAGTAAGCAACTGTTAACTGTTAACTAGAGATTACTGTTTGAACTCATGAGGTAGAACTCTAGGGAACAAGATATGGACTAGAGACCACTGTTACTTGCAAGACAGGGCTCTAGGGGGGTCATAAGACTAGCCCATACAGGGTCACCACTAGTGCACAAGGGGGTGATACTTTGTCAGAGTTAGCAGACGGATAAGTATAGAACTGTGGGGATAGTACCACACAGAATTAATTTGTAAACACAATGCACTATAGTTAGCAATGGAGGCAGAGATACACAAGTATCTGGGAAAAAGATGCAAGTTGGGGCATACGATGCCCCTCCAGAGGGCAAGTCAGTCCGAGAGTATTTTAACACGCTAGTGCTGGATCGTAATTCAGCATGCAAAAATGAAAAAGAAAAGCTAGCAAATGCTGTACAAGGTCTGTGGCAATACAACCAGGAGGTAACTCGTCAACACATGAGACTTTTAAAGAAACTGCATGAGCAACAAGAGATAGAAATCCAACTACAGTTAGTAATAGATGGTTTGAAAACACAAATAAATCAAGAGACAGAGCAGCAAGATGTAGTAACCCAGCTGCAGTCAGAAATAGATAGTCTAAAAATGCAAATAAATCAAGGGTCAGAATCACTGCAAGAGGAGAACCAGCAACTAAAGTCACAGTTAGTAAAGGTACAGGGAGACCTTTGTCTTTTAGATAGGATAATTCTCTTCTAAAATAAGGTAGACCAGCAGATCAAAAATACACTGCTGAAGAGTGTAGATTAAGTTTTGATAATAATAAGTTATGAGAGAGATGAGAAAGAGTTATCGAATTGTTAGTAGGGTGTCAGAGTAAGTTAAAAGACAAGACAGGAGGAGCAACAGGAAAAAGAGGGACGTTGTTAAAGATGGCCAGTCTCCACGAGGCAAGCTGACGCGTGCAATGTCTCAAGCAACTAGAAGAAAACAGGAAGAGTTTTTACTTTGTTAAAAGGAAAAAGGGACAGATGTGAATTAAACTGTAAACATGCTGAAGAAAGGGGTAACGCAAGCGAAGTAGCCAGGCTCACACAGTTAGAAGAGAACCTTAAAAAGAAAATAAGATGGATACAGGAACAGCTGGAAGCAGATGAACAGGTGAGAAACAGCCAGCTAGACGGAAGTGCACTGGGAGGAGATAATAAAAAGGTAATAAATGGTAAATGGGCTACCCTAGACGGACAAGACGAAATGACAGAAGAGGCAGTGGAGTTAGAGGAAGATCAGGAGGGAAACCTAAAACCCTCAGGAAAGAGTGTCCGAACAAAAAGAATAGTAAATAGGCATATCAAAGATAAACCAGATCCGGGACCCAAAATCAGGGATCTAACTATTAAAGAGTTAACACAATTGAGTCAGGAAATAGGACCCATTGATTATAAGACAAATTTGGTAGAGTTAGGGAAAAAGTTCAAAAACATCCAAACTACTATGGGGCTAACTAGCAAAGATGTCTGCCACAAAGTAATGTTTAAACTCAGTCCGCATTTGGTGGAGACAATGCCAGATGAGGTGCAAAGCATGCACAAGGATGCGTCCAAAAACCCCAACTCATGGGCAGATTACAATGAAATAGTAGATGCCATAAAATGGGCAAGGGGTGAATCGGCACGACAGGAAGTCAACTGGGACAAAAATATTACAAACCAAGCCGACAATAGGGGAGGGGTCATGAGCGTTTATCCCGAGGCTCTTCAAAGTTTACCAGCAACACGGGGGGGCAGGAGTGCCCCACCGAGGAGGAGCCAACCTTTAGGGACCTGTGGATATGGGTGTATGACCTGGATCCCACCCTTAGGTCTGTGTTAAAGTTATCAAAATCACATGATGAGAGGTTAGAATTATTAGAGACATATCTCAATGAAAAACAAAAACACAGTAAAGTTGCCGCAGCCACCTGGGTAAATGAGGGTCCCAGCAAATACCAAGCTGCGGGCACATCAAACTTAACATGCTTTAATTGCAGCGAAGATAGGGCATATCAAAGTGAGTGTTGGGCCGGTGGAGGACAGGAAGGAAGGGGTCCAAGGCAGATGCAAGCTAGGGGGAAGGTCGAGTGAGAGGTCCGCTGGCGGGCAGACAGAGTGATAAGGGAGACACTGTAGTGGATCTGATTGATTGCCTACAAGTGGTTTTAAAGGCGTCCCAGAAAGAGGGGTGGGACTCATCCTTAGATGATGATGACATCATGAGGAGGCTTAGTGCCATACGTGAAATAGATGAACAATAGGGGGGCGGAGGCTTTGGTAACCCTGATGCTAAATGGGTATGCATTTTACATGCTGATAGTCAGGGGAGGCCTACAGCTAAGGTTACCATCAATGGCCATTCCGTAAAAGCACTCATAGACACCGGAGCAGCCATATTAATTACAAATATCAGCATATCCTTAGACCCCAAAGACCACGATGTATATAGAGGGCGTACAGGACATACCACAGAAGAGTATTGGTCCCAGCCACAACATAAGGCTGGGAGGTACCGTGGGCTATGACACTTGCGTATGTAGGAGGGAGGGCTCACAGAAGGCAATATTATTGGCAGTGATTGCCTGACAAAACATCAGCTTGTTGTAGATCTTAGTAATCAATGTTTGTGAAAAGTAAATGTTAAAAGTTTTAAACCAATCACTGTTGTGGAAAGTTATGCTTTAGCCTCTGTAAAATCAAATGCTGCAACAAGTGTTAAAAGCTTAAGACACGATTAAAGCACCCTGAATATAAGCAAGTTATACAGAATCATGAGATGGTATGGGCACAAACTGGCACGGATTGTGGACAGGTAAGTGACATAAAAATAGCTGTAGAAGGTCCATGTCCAGGGCACACTAAACAGCACCCAATACCAAAAGAGGCGGTAGAGGGAATCAAACCAGTCATCCAACAACTGTTACATCAAGGAGTCATTAGGCCCGTGTGCTCAACAGCTAATAGTCCCATCTGGCCAGTGTTAAAACCAAAAAGAAAATACCGCCTGACCATTGATTACCATAATTTAAACAAAGTAATCCTCAGGTTAACCTGTTACTAGTTCCAATACAGAATTTTTAACAAATTCACGGCAGAGAGCAAATTCTTCTCTGTCCTAGATTTGGCTAATGGGTTCTGGTCCTGCTCCTCAAGGCAGAGGACCAATATAAATTGCATTTACTTTGAGGTAAACAGTACAATTTACTCGATTGCCACGAAACTTCCACTCAGCACCAACCTTGTTCCACAGATACAAAAAACAAATCCTGGAGGAAGAAGGGTTGGGACACTCAGAAGTTCAATATGTAGATGACCTCCTGCTGCAAAGTTCAACAAAGGAGGACCACCTAGTGCTGCTGGATAGGGTACTAGGCTTATTGGAAAAAAAAGGATTAAAGGTAAATCCAGACAAAGCACAAATTGGTGACCACAAGATTACCTTTTTAGGAACTATTATTTCTCCCCAGGGGAGGCGAATAGACCCTGCCAGAACAGCACTAATCCAGACCTACCATTACCAACCATTACTGGCTTAAGAAAATTATTGGGTATGACAAATTTCTGTGAGGATTATATCAAAGGTACTCCAGAGATTACAAAGCCATTATATAGTATGTTGGAAGGACGATCCAAAAGGCCAGTACAAGCTCATATGGGAGGAGAAGAGTTATACTGTTTTAATAAGTTAAAAAAAGCATTACAGACAGTGCCAGCCTTAATACAAGCTGATTACTCAAAACCATTTATTTTACAAGCTAATGCAATAGATGACACCATTGTCGCTGTGCTGTTACAAAAATGAAATGGAAAGCCAGTACCAGTTACCTACCTAAACAGACAATTATCAGAGGTAAAGAGAGGGTTTAACATGTGCAAGAGAGCAGTCCTGGCCATCGCTTGGGCCATACAAGCAAGTGAGGCAACCACTAGGTTTAACCCTATCATAATACAAACTATACATACCCCTTTAAAACTATTGTTAGAAAACAAAGTCAAGGGAGTTAGCCTAACCTGACAAGCAAGGTGGCTGTTAGCCCTGCAAGATAAAAACATTACCATTGAGAAATTGACAGTGCCACACATGTTACAGTACCTGGACTACCAGGGAGAGCCACATGATTGTGGGGAGGTTCAGCAAATAGTAGCCAGAGAGTCACCTTTTGTGGATGGGCATGGTGCAAATGGCTATAACACGACTTACGTGGATGGGTCAAGGTATTGGGAACAAGGAGTCCCATACATAGGTGCAGCAGTGTATCATGACACTGGGTGTTACCACCTAGAGGATAAAAGGCCCATATACAAACAGGGAATACTCATAAAACTGTCACCAGGGGACTCCTCCCAATTTTCTGAATTAGTAGCAATTTACAAGGCTATCCTGGCAAACCCCAAAGGTAGGTTAGGCATACATACAGACTCACAGTTTGCAGTGGGATCACTTACTACCTGGTTACCCATATGGGCTAACAGAGGTATGAAAACAGCAACTGGGGAGCATGTCAAACACAGAGAACTATTACAGGCCATATTAAGGGAGGGGGATGCCACACCAGGGAGAATAGCCATCATAAAGGTCAAGGCCCATGTTGACTCTAAATACACCACTCCAGCAGAATTAGGAAATGATAGGGCAGATAAGCTCTCCAAAATGGCAGCAAAAATTGGAGACCCCTGGAAAGGGATTCGACCAAAGACTCCCATTCACTCTGTACAAATTAAACCAGCCATCAAAGTGCTACTGCCAACCCATAAACTGTTACCTAAAGCAAATTTGGGAGATTTGCAAAGCCAGGACCCCTGGATTGTAAATAAATATGTGCAAATGAAAGAGGACCCCCAAACTAACTACAAATTTAAAATCAGAGACAACATCCTGTTTAAACAGGAGGAGGGTAAAACACTAAAATGGATACCTCCTAGTCAATTATATCATGATTTTGCCATGGAAAACCACCACTGGTGAGGCCATGGAGGGGTCCAACAAAACCATTCAGATGATCAAATCTAAATACTGGTGGCCTAATATGGATAACACAATTGCAGACAGTTTACATCACTGTCTTATATGCTTGCAACAAGACCCCAAGAGGGGCAAACCAAAATTACAACCATTGCTGCTGGCAGATGGCCCCTGGGACGCATTCCAAATTGACTATGTGGAGCCACTCCCAATGGCAAAGGGGGGATATAAGTACATGCTGGTTGTTGTAGACATGTTTTCTAAATGGGTGGAGTCATTCCTCACCAAAAACAACACAGCAATAACAACGACAAAAATCCTATATAACCAGGTGTGCACTAGGTGGGGCTTCCCCAGTATTATCGAATCAGACAGAGGCACACATTTTGTAAATCAAGTAATGGCCACAATGTGCCAAATAATTGGGGTCCAACAAAGATACCACCTACCATACCATCCCCAGTCATCGGGAATGGTAGAAAGAATGAACAGAATGCTTAAAAATGCATTAAAGAAGTGCATTTTAGATGCAGGAAAAGATTGGGCAGACCACTGCGCATGGTATTCTAATGGCAGTCAGAGAGACTGTCCAGGCAAGCACTGGATTATCACCCTACGAATTAATGATGGGGCGAAAGATGAGGTTAACACACCCAGCAGATGTGCCTTCTCCAAGTGGCCCTATCAGTGATAAGGTAAAACATGAAGGTTTCTGTCCAGGGTACAATTACAATTGGAACAGTACCTAGGATTTGCCACTCAAAACATGGCTAAGGCACATGAAAAGAATGTTAACTATAGACAGCCCTTAATGGGATGGGCCACCCCAAAAAAAGAGGGGGACACGGTCATGGTCCGAAATTAGAAACAAAAATCACCTTGGAAAGATGCCAATTGGCTAGGACCCTATACCGTGCTAAAGAAATTGGGAGAGACTGCAGTATACGTAAAAATAATTAATAAAGAAATCAAACCAGTGCCCCAAGCTGTGCAACAACAATATGGGGGACAATCAACATTTGTAAACAAAAAGAAAATACAAAAGACCAGGCTAGAATTATGGGTCCATGTTGACCAATGTAAAAAGGTATCAGATAAAGCTGACTAAACAATGATACTGCATTTGATTTGTCTTTTTAGGTTGACACCATGCTTATGTTAATACTGTTAATAGTGACACACTGCTGCAGAGCAACTCTCGACATACAGCTATCCATCGAGACCAGTTACGTAATTGTGGACTATGAAGACACTGCTTACTTGAAAATAAACTATACGTGGAGCCAGAATAAAACTGTTGCCCAGACCTGGAAGATAATTTGGACATTAAACAACACTCAGGTCACAAAATATTCAAGACACTGTCTGACAAAGACCTCGGATGGTAAATCATATACCTGTGCCACATATTGGACACCCTATAGAGGGTGGGTTAAACCAGATACTGGAACTTTGGTGTTAGAAAAGGCTACCCCCAAAGACTCAGGCACCTACTATGTGACTGTATGCCAGTGCACCCTAACGGAAGGGAGCAACGCTGGGGCATATGGCAGTTACAATGATACTGCTTGTATTAATGGAGCAAAGGTGGCACAAATAACATTGACAGTTAACCCTGCCACCTGCCTTAACCTTACCGCAGGGCCAAACAGTGGACTTACATCAACACCCACTGACCAAACTCTTGCAAATGATGTACAATACATTAGATTACCTGTTAGTTTTAATTTTCCGGTTGGGATCTAAATAGTACAAGCAATTGTGCCAATACAAATGTATCAAAGTTTTATGCCACATATGTTGTTAGATATGGTCAGTGCTTCTATGTCGGGGGGGGGGTTATGATTACTAATCAGACCCATAAATTGCTTAAAAGAAGGAAAAGAGACCTGTTGGGTGACATAACAGGACTATTCGGCTCAGGAATGAATATCTGGAATCAAGCCGATTTGGAAGCCATTAGAGAACACCAAAATACTGTAAACCTACAGGAGGAGAGAGAGAGGTTCTCCTACCATTAGCAATCAACCAGGCTGGCTTGGCAGCCGAGGAACGACTGACCGTATATAATATAAATGAGATAGCTAAGTTGTTCAAACAAGTTGAAAATAAAATAAATGACATTATAGATGAGCATAATGAGGAAGTAGGGCACCGCACTATAGGGAAAGCTATAACCTGTTCTGCTTATGGATCTTATGTACTAACCACTGTAAATAAGTTATTACAGCAATTAAGTAACAATAGGTTACCCGATCAGATATCGGATGCCCAAATCAAATCATGGTATTGCCCCATGTGTCAGGATGTCTATGACCACCATTGTTTGAATCCTTGTGCTTCTGACACCACCCCACCCATTTGGTGGGTAAGAAAAGTGGCAAAGATATATATCAGACCACAAGGGTTCAAGCCAAATAGTACACTGGCAGATATAATGAATGTACTCCTCACTGTAAAGCTACCACAAGTAAAGTATGCTGAGTCGAGGTATACTAAGGTTGTAAAAATCCATTCTTTAGGCTATCTCCAAGGGGATTACTATGCATACCAAGTGAATCCACCTAAAATACTAGTGCAAGATAAAATGGATCCTGGGTAGCACCAAATTTACATTGTTGTGAAGAGATAAACAACCAGTGGATCTGCCAGTGCAATGTTATGTCACAAATTCAATCAGTTTGTGGAGAACTTTCAATGGGAAGAGAGAACAATGATACTGTCTGGTGTCCAGTTCAAATACAAAAATGGACCACCCAGCGGGTAATCTCCACTTATAACACTACTAACCAATATTGTATTGTAACAAATGTTAAAACATTAACACATCAAGGCAAAACCTGTCCTATTACCCAACCTAACTTCTGCTTTGTACCCAATAGTGATGTACAAATTGGAGACTATACCTTCCATCCTATATCACATCATAAGTCATCTCAAATTAACGCTCGAACTCAAACTCCCCATCAGGCATATCAAATTAATAACTATGCACCTGCATTTAAAGCACCAATACCGCTACTTACTCAAATTTACAGAACCTGCTAGACCGCAAGGACACACATCTGATTAACATTGAGGATTCAGCACATAACATACAGCTTAAGGTTCAAGAATTACTTAGTGATGCTGATAATCAACACTTGATATACAATACATTGGGTGGGCCATGGGGTGTGCTAACCTTCAAAGCCCTATTAATACTACAACTGGCATTGGTAGCCATTTTAATGTTTAGTGCATGCTGCCTAAGACGTACCATCAGAGGCATGAGGCAGGAACTGCAAACGCTGCATGGAGCAGAACTGGTGAGAGCAGCCATGTTGTAATTAATAAACAGTCTCTGAACTGCATATTTATAAGAAAAGCCGCCCAGAGGGTCCCTAATAGGGCCCCCTATCGGAGGACTTCCACTACTGCACAGGAGACCTAAATTTTCCAAAACTTGACTGCCTGTCTCCATAGGTACAAGGGGGGATTGTAACCATATAATGTACCTATGTCATCATCCACTGACTCCAACTGCCTAACCATTCATGTGTGCACAGTGGGTCAACCTGACCTGGAGGAAACAATGAGTTTCACTCACACCATTAGCAACATACCACACCACAAATCTACATGTCCTTACATGGATCTAGCAGAAACCAAAGTGTAAAATGCAATCAAAACATGTCTAGACAAGTTCTGCCTAGATGCTAATAACACAATGATATTATTGGTACATGGGTGATTTTATGCTGGAGGGAGGGGGGAAAGATGATGTGTATATATATATATGCTTGCTTGCTTTTCCTGGGAGAAGAGAAAATTTAACATCAACAGCTGTACAGCACCGCAATGAAGTAAACGTATCTTTTACTCTTCTAACTGTGCCTGTGTCATCTGTGTTGTAATGTACAACTAGATCCCAAGGTAATACATAGCCTGGAGGACCCCCAGCTATAATTCCTCCGCTACAGTGCATTTCTTGGCTTGATGAGGAATTTTGGCATTGGAATACTGTCAAGCCAGTGAAGACAAATATTTTTTTGGGGAAGGAGGGCATTATTTAAAAAAAGTTGAAAAAGATTCATCAATGTTTTGGTCATCTTTGCAGGTTTTCAGCGTATCATCAGAACTGAAAAAAAAATGTAACTGCTGTGATTCGTGAAGAAAGTGATTTGTCTTCTGATGAGTATCTGGTGTGACATGACCAATGATTATAAACTGTACGGGAATGTGAATAGCTACGGCTGTACTTCCCTGACCTGTACCCCACAAAACTACCCAATTTGAAAACTCATATCAATGAGTACAATGGTGATTGAAGCTGACACCTGTGATACTATGAAACAGGCTTACATGCAACCAACTACAAAAAAAAAACTTACAGTTTTGTGATTCAAGATCATGAATCGTGACTGTGAAGATGAAGAACATAATTTGTCTTTGAGTCGGAGTCATGATGAATGTCTGGTGTGACATGACCAATGATAATAAACTGTACAGGAACACGAATACCAACGTCTGTACTTCCCTGACCTGTACCACTCAAAACTACCCGATTTGAAAACTCATATCAATGAGTACAATGATGATTGCAGCCGAGACCCGAGATACTACCAAACAGGCTTACATTCAACTAACTGCAAAAAACTTACAGTTTTGTGATCCGTGAATCCTGACCATGAAGGTGATGAATGTGATTTGTACCATGAGTGATTTGTGATGATTGTTCTGACTTAAAAACACACATCAAAGAGTACAATGTTCATGCAGAGATATACACCACACCAGTACTCTGAAGGGAAGCCAAACAAACAACTGTGACTTAAGTTTCAGATGGAGATTGGGCCCTAAAGAGATGCATACACACAGACAGATTAAAATTGCACTGTGCACTCAAGAGATGCAGGTGCAAAGACACAACAACACCTAACCAGTGCTCACAAGTCACAAATCCAAATCTGGAAAAGAATACCTTTTGCCAGTTGGGGCGGGGGAGGCAGTGCACTGCAGTAACAATCGCTTCCAGTAAAAGATACCACAAAGTAGTACAAAAAAATCACACAGCTGCTGTAGATAGCAGGTTCACACTGTTACAATTACTGTGTGGCACAATAAAATGTGTCTGATTTGATGGCACACGTCACACATGCACTCACACACATACTGCAAGTAACTCGCAGCAACTTGAAAACTTCATTAATATAACCAAATCTTTTAAACACACTGAAATTATGCATTGCTGCACCACAAAAATCAGCAAAAACAATTTAAAAAATTAATTAAACTATTACTGTTTGTACATTAACACAGTTATACAAGAAAAATATAACCACAACAAAAAGGTTGCCTTTTTCTCCTAGTTAATCTACTACCTACACCAGACAGATATGCCCCTCCCCCAAAGCACACTTCAAGAGTCTCTCAGTACACAGACTGAATGTTCAAAATTAACATTCAAAATCCATACACAAACAATAAACACTTGATGATCTGAGTACAGGAGGGTTTCCTACAATCAGTGTACTATGTTTTGAGCAAAAAAAATGGCTCAAAATACCTTTTTAATAGCTTGTATAGGGTTTGATCTCAGAGCTCTGACAGCAAACTGTCTCCAGCTACCACTACACACACGCTACAGAGAACTGAGGCTGTGCAGAACAATCTAGAGCCCATGTGACCTGCAATCCCATGAATCAATGCCCAGAAACATGGCAAAGTCATGCAAAGTACATTGATTTCTATGTACTTCACATTAAAATTGGTGCAGAAGTGGTTGGGGGAAGGCGGAGTAATGGGAAGTCATTGTTATCAATGGACTTCTCATTCCTCATTATGAAGCGAAGTACTCCACTTAGCATTGTAGAATAACCATTGAACTCCCACTTCTCCATAGAAATTCGAGAAGAAATTTCGCCAACCACCTCTAGTTTTTAATTTACAGAGATGAAATTCATACTTCCAGCTGCTCCATAGGTAACTGTAGATGAATAAACATTGATGTGAAAAAATGTGGTTTGTATTGTTTCCTTTTTCTGGACAACATTCCATTCAGTTTGTTTCAAGGAACCAGAAATCTGGAGTTTTGACTATGGAGTGGTGGTTTGTGTACAAAAAGCTAAGCATGAGCTGCTGACCTATCCAAATAGAGTTTAGAGTACTGTACTCAGACCATGATATACAGCGGTTAAAACTCCAAATTACTTGTTCCATGAAAGGAACAGTACAGAATGTTGCCCATAAAAACAAAACAATTCAAAACACAGTTTTTTTTCACATAAACCTTTACTGAGACGCACTTAAAAATAGGGATCATTTGGGGATATGAATATTATTTTTTAACCCAAAAACATTACATGCAGTGCTCAATTTGCCCTCTTTCAAACATAGCTGACAGGCATAGACATCACTGATTGAACCAGAAACTTCCATGGTAGCGTCAGGAAGTCAGCTATGAAAACATACACTGAACAGAACACAAAACCACAGCATGTACAGATTGTGCAGAACATAGTCAAAATACCAGATTACACTTATTGACATTGTCAGGGCATCATCTAACAGGAAACAATGCAACTTAATTTCTTGCACTATTTAACTTTTGTCACAATTCCAGACATAGCATTCAAATGTCTATCAGTCTCTAGCCACCTACTCCTGGTTCTGTCTGAGTGGATAATCAGGTTGTCTTTGTTCTAATTAAGCATGTCATCATGACTGACCTGATGAAGACTATATAATTCTCTAAAGTTAGTCCCCCCCCAAAATGTTATTAGTTCAGTAAAAATATTTCACCTGCAATGTATTTATTTTATTTCTCTAGATCAAACCAGTCATCTATAATCGGAGGGAGTATAGCGCAGTGGATTAAGGCTCTGAGCTGCAAACCTGGAGACCTGGGTTTGAATCTTCCAGCCCCCACTTGCAGTTGCATACTATGTGACTCTGAGCAAGTCACTTAACTTCTTTGTGCTTCCAGGTCACACTTGAAAACAAGCTTTCAGCTTAGTGTGTCTCTTCTGGTAAAAAACAAAAATACAAATCATTGTAAGAATAAATTATCACATATTTGAACATCATCAACAGTTTATAAAAATTGGAAAGAAAGCAACAATAAAACACAGTTGTTCTGTTATTGTGGTTGGAAAGCATATTTTAGAATTAAACAATTAGCTTTTTATCTTACTCACCATTCTACTTTATAATGTCAAATGAATCATACACAGCAAGCTATCTTTTTGCAGCCATTAATGCCAGTGCTGACTAAAATGTACAAAAAACTCATACTACCCAATGTTAATAAAAAAATAATAATTAATTGTGTGCTGTGATAAAATTGCAGCTCCCTAACTTGAAAGTTTGGCAATCAGTTTTAAGTAGACAAACATAAATATAGACTTGATAAAAGCAATCATAAGGTAGACTGAAATCTGATTAACAGAAGTACTGTCCAATTGGTAATTGTAAGTCACAATAAAATGTGCCAAGATGGCTTCCACAAATCCTGCTCTCTGCATGGATGAAACAGATCACATTTTATGACTACAGAGAAAAAAAAAATCCAATATTACCCCCCCCCCAAAAAAAAAAAACTACAGGCAGATTAGAGAACATTTGATTTTTCAATTCTGTTTTACAAAGTCATCTTTCAAGTGTGCACTGTACGAGTCAGTCAGCTCTTTCAGAAAACATCCTACAGCACCACTTTACATAACAAGCAGAATTACTATAAATAACCCCAACCCTCCAAAAGAAGGCAGTTTTGTAAGGAATGGTTAATAAAGGCAGACTCCTCCCCCATCCACCAATTAATTTGTAAATAAAAAAAGAATTATAAAAATATAAAAGAAATAGATACTATTTACTTGTTCTGCACATTGTAAACCCTTTAAAATCTCAGCTACTGACATCCCAGCTGACTATGTAATTTCAAACCAGGAAGAAACAATTTTCTTCTAGGATTGTAACCCTCTCAAAACCATGTAACAGAGCTATTTAGAGAGACACTGCATGGCAAAAACACATTGAAGCAACCTAATTTATCAAGTTTGTTTTTTCACATTTAAAACATCATTTTCTTTGTCAGGGCTTTTTTCTTGCCTGGTCATTTTAACAATGCAGTGGTAACACACTCCAGAGCACTGCCTGTGATACAGAACTTGTCCAGTGTGTCTTGAGGAAAACTAGGCCTGTGTCCTCCTTGTGTACCTCAGCACACATCAGGCTGCAACTTACTTCCAAGCTCAAACCCCCAACACTTGTGATAATTTCTCACTTAGATTTATACACTCCAGGTTATGAAAAACTGCATCATGGAATGTTATTCTATAGGTGGTTGAAGGTACTAAGTTACACAGTAATATAGTTATATATGGTTAGAAGGGAATCTATACCCATTAGGTTGGTCACACCCCCAACACGTCATTAGCATGTACTCATTTATAGAGATTCCCAGTCCACTCTACTGGCCAGGGGAACTAGTGATTGCCTTAGGAAGTAGAAATGTGTCGGCTTACCTTGAAGGCCAGTACTTTCTATATATCCACTGTTCATATGGCACCAGTAGACTGTTGCATAGGTTCATTACCCTCTGGGAGAAGTGTCTTCTAATTTAACTTCTGACTTTGCTACCTCTGAGCTTCAGGGAATGTCCTGTTAGTGCTCACTGGATCAACCATCTCTGTCTTTTTCAAAGTTGTAGATGTACTAGAGTATGTGGAATTTTGAGATCATGTCCACTTTCTGTCTCCTTTGCTCTGAACAAAATTCTTAAGGACCTACAGCCATTCCTCATAGGTTTTGTCCCCATACATCTAATCACTTTGGTGTCCCACTTATATCTATTGTGTCACATTACAGCCAAGGTGTAATGATTTCATATAATATACCATATCCCATTATACCCTCTTGAAAACAGCTGGGCAGAATTATTAGACCCCTATATTTCTCATCCACCATTTTCTCACTCCCATACTGGAAGTCCTTTAAAATATTTATAAAAGTGATTATATTTTATAATCACAGTTTTTCTTACTATAAGAATTTTCCTTGTGGTCTAGCAGTGTGTGTGTGTGTATATGTGTGAGTGTGTGTGTGTGACTGAAAAGGTGCTTCGTGCATTTGATCCCCCAAATTGCATATTACTGACTGTCATTATGGCTTGTATGGACAACTTAACAGTTATTAATAGACAATTGAAATAAATCTACTGAACAACAAATTCAGGGTCATTATTGTTGGGACCATTCTACTACTAAAAGAGGAGCTGCACTCACATTGCAGATTACACAGTTGCTGCATGAGTTATTGACCATTCTAAGGAACTGCAGCATGGTGATATCTATCACTGCCAATGCATCAGTCTATAACACAAGACAATATTCAAACAGTTATCACTATTGGTTAATAGAACTGTTTGTTATTTGTCAGATTTTGCCAGTTACTGCTAAATGTGACTGAGTAACTTAATAATTTTAAGTCTAAAGGGATTCTAAGTCCATGATGTCCACTTGACCTCCTTGCTTCATGTGAAGAAATAAATAGGGATCCACTAAAATATCACCATCTGCATGTACATTCTTTTGTCCAGGAAAATGTACATTGATTCCTCATATTGAACTGTGCACAAATACACATTTAATTGCATGTACTATGTCCACACATCTGTAAATAAAGTTGCACCTTCATTTGCCTAAAGTCATATATGTCACAGGGTTGCATGTGACCCTATCCTATTTACTACGCAGAGAGAGTTAAAAGCAATCTATTGTGTCCTCTCCTATTCTGTCCATTTCCTGTCTGATTGTGCAGTAAAATTTTCTTGTGGCACCTAGGAATTATCCATTATAATGGTCCCACAATTCTCCCATTATCTCCTCCCTTCACTTGCTCTTTCTGCTCTTTCTTTCTCCCCTTGTTTCTCTTCAGTTAAACACAAATGTTAATCTTTATGTGAAACTGGAATTCCTTGGTTTCTATATGCATATGGTGATGTTGTTTGAAATGATTGCAGAAAGCTATTTGGGTTTCTTAAAGAGGTGGCACTCTATAACACAGGGGGTTAACCTTGAGATGTATTTTGACCTCCATAAGCTTGTTGACAGAATTGTCAACAGGAGCCCATCTCTAGGACAGAATATTCTATTTTGTTGCACCTGTTGAGACTGGATGAGCTCTTTAAGATGGCCACAGGAAAGAAACTAACAAAGTCTTAAAGCGATTTACCAAGTTTTGATATATGAACGCATATACTGCAAGGTGACTGCACATAGAACTGATTCACAATGTATTTTGATAGATGCATAGCCTATTTTAGCAAATTAAATCAGGGTTTCACCCTCACAAACCAGGAAGTGTCATTTGGTGTATTGGAGCCTGTATTTGGTGACCTTTGACACTCATTACCTTTGCAATGTCACCACAGGGAGATCTGTGCTCTGCAATTAAAATTAGTTCTTAGTCACAGCGATTCTGTCTTGATAACAGAGCTCTTGGTCGCAGCATGCAGCATGACAATAGCAATGTCAAACAGTTCATTTTCAGGGTCCGATGATGAAAGCATTATGTTGTCCTGCACTAACAGTGATCTTTCGGACACTGATATAGTGCCACAATTTGACAGCCACTGCATAATAGATCCCCATAGGGATGACCCTATGACAGCAGCAAGAATGATGTGGGCAGTAGCTCAGGCAGTCATAGCAGTAATTCTGATCCATTCCAGTACAGCAGTGAGAGCAGACTTAGCAACATGGACTGTTAATATTATATTTTGCTACTTAGTGCTACAGTTTGGTTCCCATCATTGTTGTCATTTTACTGTGCAAAATCGAGGTATGGTGTGTGTTCTGTTACTCCCAGCATCAATGTGGCCACACAAATACTAGTGATACTACCCTGGGTTTTTATATTTCTTTTTTTTTGGGGCTGCTTTCCCTATGCTAACGAGTTGTTGGCCACTCCAGCTTGACAATGAGAGCACAGCTCAATCTGGTGGCATTGCTTGAGCAGGATAAATGGCTCACAATTTGTCCAAATCCAATTTGTCCAAATTCCTCACCTGGTACTAGTTAATAGTGACCTCCCGCCAATTGATTTATCAGTCACTCACTCTGATGGGGCACAGGGTGGAAATTATGAGCAGGCACCTTGTACCCCAACCACTCCAAACCCCCCAGCTGCACACATACACTTAGAAAAATGCTGCAGCATAAAACTTTTATTATCTGTAAATTAGTTATACTGTTTGGGTCTGTCTTTGCCCTAGTGCCAACTGGTCTATGCTATAGCTTTCTTCTCTGTGTATGTGTGTGTGTTTGGGGGTGGGGGACCTGCTTGTACTTTCCCTTTTAGAAGTATCAGTGATTGAGTAATGTGTTGAAGTCACCAGTTCCCCATTTATGGCATGTTATAAATTTAAAACTGCAAATTATTGCATCAGCTTTGTGTTACCTCTACGCGCTCAGGAACTATACAGACTGCAGCTGTCATTAGTGTCTGCATAAGCATCTGTAATACCATCCTAGCATTGGCTTATTGCCGTTACATGTGTGCCTCCAGGTGCATTATGAATTGAGCAAAAAATACACAGTACAGTTGGTGATCGTCCCCCACCCCACAAGGTTAAACATGACACTGCCAATACCCTTCTCATGGAGAAAGAGATCGCATTTATGTTTAGATAGCCTAAGTACCATTTGATTGGTCCACTACAAAAAGGGACATATCCTTGCCGTAGGTACTCAAGTGTTAGACTGTATCTGAACCACCCTTCCTCACTTTTGTCACCATACTTCATTACCACTTCGGTCAGTGTCAAGTTGTTTGTGTTTTCCCATTTTTTCCATTACAGTGGATCTCTGATGCACATGCATAAAGTGTACAGCAAATACAACAGATGTTGCACTATACTATCTCCCATGCGTTACTGATGTCATGGTGCATTGTATAGACTCCCTGCATTCATTGCTGTGTAGCCCATATTTTGGTTCAGACATTATTCCCTAAGTATGCTGAACTGACTAGCACACTTTGCAATATAACACCACAGAAGCCGTACATTGGTACCACAGTGTCGGGAGAGGATGGCAACGGCAGTCTCTTCTTTTGCTGATGCTCTGGAGCACATACAATGATGCTATAATCCTAATTATAAATAAAGACTGTATGTTAAAATGTTAAACAACTAAGTGTTTTTAATTTTGAGATACACTGTAAACTATGTACAGTATAACTATGAACAGTATATAACTGATTTTATTGCACTCATTTATAAACTTAGCGAGGAGCTGGCAAGCTGGAGAAACAATTCAGTGCACTATGCCCCTTTATTCATGCACATCTAAGCATACTTTGGTGATCAGTGTTATGGTGCTTGCATGAGAACACCAAATGAGCCCAAGAAAACACAGGAGCACAAGAAAAAATATAAACTGTCTATAGTGATGGTGACAATCAGAAATGCAATAGCAAAGGCAGTTTACTGAAGCAATCACACTGGAAGCAGCACTTGCCAAAAATACACATTTTATTGCACTGTTCTCCTGGGATTGGACTGTGCAGCTTAGTGCTTATACTCTTGCTGCACATTACAATTCTGAACTGTTGAAAAAGTCATCCATTTAACACAGACCTCTATGTACCAATACTGAAAAGCTTACTTCAATTTATAGATCTGCCCAGTTCAAAAGTCATCCTTTTGTGTCCCAATACACTACAGATTACAGCTTCACTCAGTTAAAAAAATGTATTTTTTATACAGACTTGTTGTTATAATTATGTACTTGCAGCACTTTATTAAAACTGTAACACTGTACTCAAGCAATGTAGATTGTGATGTTCCTAGAACCAATGGACCTGGGACACAGAGCTTAGTCAGATGAGTAAAATTGAAAATCCTGAGAAATCACCACTTCTGCAATCCCAAAAGCAAGTATAACAGCTGCCAATATAACAAACAGTTTCAGTCATCAGTGCTATAATTTTTGCCAGTTCAGTTCTGGATCTGCACTCACTGAGGCTGGGTCCAGGAAAGATGAATGAATGAGCAGTGAGAAAGGTGCAGTGGGAACACCTTCCCTGTTCTGATGTCACTCATGCATATGGATGCACTGCTCATGTGCGAACTTCAAACAAAGAAAAAAACATGCAGAGACAACTGTGGCACAAAAATGTTAAAAAACTAAGCATCTGAATATATTTAATACTTAACTTCAGGGCAGTTGAGCTTTGCATCACTCAATGAAGGGAAGGTGATCTGCAAACATGACATCGGGGGAAGCTGGTAAATCACTTTAATACATCTTGTTGAGCACAGATAGGAGGTGTAATTTACAAGCACAGGATGCAGTTTGAACTGCCAGGCAAAAGCATTTTATATAAAAAGAGAGCAATGTTTTGTTTAGAAACATAGAAACAGAGAAAGTGATGACAGAAGGGGACCTTCAGATCCATGTAGTCTCCCCATAAGTGTACCCCCAACTGCTATTTAGTGTTATGATTCTTTTGTACCCATCCAAAGCCTTTTTGAATGTTCCAACTGTTTTTTGCTTAAGCCAGCTCAGATGGCAGGCTATTCCATGCATCCACCAACCTCTCTGTAAAGAAGAACTACATTTGCCCCTTCTAGCTTCATGCTGTGACCTCTGGTTCTTGTCTGACTGTTGAACTGAAAAAGGTCCTGAACCTGTACCTTGTTTATTCAATTCATGTATTTGAATGTTTCTATCATGTCTCCCTCATCTCTTTATCTTTAGAGAGAGATAGAGACTGAGATTTAAAATGAGATTGACTCTCAGAGGTAGGACTATTTTTATTTGAACTGACTGTATGGAGAGCTATCCTGTACAATTTTAGTTTTTTTATTTTAATATTATTGATACTATAAAATGCTACTTGTGAATTGTATAACTTCTCCTGGTTTGCCTGTGCTTCCTGACTTATGCCTCTATGACACTTGGTGTCAGACAAAGTCGGATTTATGCCACGTATATTCTGCTCCAGGAGTTTTGTGTGTGGCTACTAGACCTGGTAGCATGGAAACACAGAAGAAAGGTAAGAATCCACTCAGGAGTGATTACTAGAAGAATTTCAGCCAAACCAGAAGCAGAAACAAAAGTCCAAACTGAGACTGTACAGCCAGCACCAGTGATGAAAGAAGAAGGACAGGTGGGGACAGAACCAAAATTGGAAAGGGATCTGTGGGTAGTCATATCAGATGACCTAAAGATAAGCAAGCAATGTGAGAAGGCAGTAAGGGTGGCTGGGGGGTAGTGGGATGTATAGGGAGAGGCATCACCAGTAGAAAACAGTATCAAAGCATACCTGACAAGTTTTGAAAGGGTCACCAGAGCCTGCCAATTGCCAAAACAGCAATGGGGGATGAGGCTGGTACCTTATCTAACAAGTGAAGCCCAATTTGCCTATAGAACTATAGACACTGCACAATCAGAAAATTATAACCTTGTGAAAAGAGAAATCCTTAAGAGATACAACATCTCAGGAGAGACCTACAGGTAAAGATTCAGGTCCCTGAAATATCACTCAGTTGACAATCCTCAAGAAGCCATCACCTGACTCAAAGAACTCCCATTAAATGGCTCCAACCAGAGGACAAAACAGTCCCACAGATAGAAACATAGAAACACTGATGTCAGAAGGAGACAAAGGGTCCATCAAGTCTGCCCAATATTTCCTTAGACCTTCTCAGATCCCAAGTCCTAGCCCCTCTTCTTAACTCTACCCATTTCACTTTTGTTGGATTTTGACATATCTGCAGTGGGGCAATCCATCCTACAGATGGGCAGCTTTGGGTAAAAGAGCACTGACCAGAATGTGGATAAAAGGCTGTTTATTTGTCTGAGAACAATCAGATGGCCAGGCAGACACAGCAGCCACTAAATTAACTGCCAAGGAATAGTGAGACTCTCTTTTTCCTAATTTCACTCCAGATCAGGAAAGAACTCTGATGGGGGTCACAAATCTTCACCCAACAACTTTATCTGCTATAACTATATTAAGCCAGGCCATATTTCAAGAAACTGACATAAAATAAAGAGGGTCACACTGGTGCAAAATTGCCCTTAGCAAATTGGGGCAAGTATTTAACAGATGCAAGTTGGGAGATAAGACTGTGAAGAGACTTACAGATTCAGGAACCAGAAAGACCCTGGTGCATAGTGAAGTTCTGTGGAAAGACTGTGCAAAATGACCAGGTACTGGGGTCATCTGCATCCACAGGGACTCTCAATACTATCCCACCACCCAAGGGACTCTGAACATTAATGAGGTGTTGCACCACATGAAAGTAGGAGTAGCACCAATGTTTCCTATATCTGTGATTATTGGAAATGACTTTTCAGGGTTTGCTAAGTTAATTACAGAGAGAGAATAAACCACAATGTTTCAGTAGTTGTGATAACAAGAGCATAGACAAACAAAATCTTTGATGTCGGGGACTCTTTTGGTGACTTTGATTCAGACTTGTTTGAGCCCAGCTCCAAGGTCTGGAAGTCCAAGAAAGAAAGAAGATGCCTGAAAAAACAGTGGCAACAAAAGACTGACAGACATAAGGGGTTCATATATGAAAATGCTGAAACTAAACTGATAACTGAATGGGATTTTGTTTCTAAGCAAACTGACAATGCTTTTCTTAATGGTTATTGTAAGCAGTTGGGGTGAAATGAAAACAAGGTGAATCAATGTTTAAAAAACTTAATGGGCTACAGTACACAGCTTGTGTTAATCCTCAGATGCAGGGAAAAGAAACACAATTGGTCATAACAAAGAAGTATAGAAATGTGTTGTTACATGCAACACTTGATAGTCCTATATATGGCTGGTCCCTCTGGGAGGGACCACACCCTTGTCAGATTGTTGTACAGATTTTACTGACGTGGGATTCATGAGGATGTTGCTGCCTATTGTGGTTCTTATACTGAATGTCAGAAAATAGCCCCAGTAACTAAAAAAACAAGGTGCCCCAGGTGCCCCTACCCTTGACAGATGTGGCTTTTTGAGAAAATTGCAATGGATTTGATTGGACCCTCAGAAAAATTAAAAAGGGTAATCAATACATTTTGGAAGTACTGTATGTGACTATGCTACTCGATGCTCAACTCCAATACATACTGCCACAGCCCCAGGAGTAGCAATGCAGCTTGCCAAATTTTCATCAGGGTGGGTTTACCTAAAGAGATTATTACTGATCAGGGTAGTAAAACTCATGTTAAAAAGTGTTTTTTAAAGACTGGGACCAATACTTACCTTACCTCTTTTTTTGCTTACAGAGATGTTTCACAAGCATCAACAGGTTTTTCACCAGTGAAAATGTTAAATGGTAGGCAACCTAGAGGGTCACTAGAAGTAATATAAGAAACATGGGAAGATAATCCCACTCAGAAGGAATCTATTACATCTTACATATGTGTACTGAGAATGAAATTGGAAAATTTGTTGAAATTGCCCACAGTAATTAGGAAGAAGTCCCAAAATAGCAGAAAGTGTATAATGACCATGAGGCACTAGAGAAAGTTTTTCAGTTTGGGGAAAAGGTATTGTTATTGTTACCCACTATAGAAAACAAACTGTTAATGAAGTGGCAAGGGCTTTATTGAGTGGCAAGATATACTGGTACAGTTAACTATGAGATTGAGACCCCTGATAGGAAAAATACTAACAAGGTATACCATGCTAACCTCCTTGAAAAAACACCAAAGGTTGCTTTGCTAATATTACCAGAAACTGCTAACTCAGAAACTCAGTAGGTCATGAGAGCCTTGGAGCCAGCCCTCCCCTGAAATGGCAGGATGGACCCCATGAACCCCCAGTGAACAGTAGGTCATGAGGGCCTCGGAGCCAGCCCTCCCCCGAAACAGCAAGACAGACCCCGTGAACCCCGGGTGAACAGGTATGCCACGGCAGCCTTTGTCCTTCCATAGCCCCCTGCAGCAAATCCTACCTCGGAGTGCAGAGAAAATTCAAACTTGGCACCATTTTGGGAGGGCCACGCCACATTTCTGTCAGCACAGCTGTGCTGATAGGTTTTCAGGCTGACTTATTTCTGGACTTACTGCCATGCTTGGCTACTCTTGGGAGGTGCCTTAAATGAATGTTAAGATTGTTGCTGTGTTTTGGCTAATTCTAAGGGGTGCCTTAATTCGCATGCTCAGATTCATTGCCTGTAACTTTACATGGTTGTACACCTTCCTGGAGGGGGTCGTAGCAGTATGTTAAACCTCATAAAAGGTTATTTGTGAACAAGCAAAACAGCAACAGCGAGTCTAAAACCTTCTTGTTTTTCTGCGCAATTTGGGGGGGCCATATTGAACTCGGGAAGCCACAGTAAAAGCACTCCGGTAACCTGTAACTTACAACAAACAGGTCTCGAGCATACTTTTAACAATGCAAAATAACTGCTGTGAGTCTGAAACCTGTGCGTTTCTGCCCAACTCATGTGGGAGCCTTTAATTAACTCTGGAAGCCACACTACAAGCACACTGGTAATTTGTAACCCGCAACAAACAGGTTTAAATATTTCATTGTGTAAACGCACAGCTGCAGGAGTGCCTAAATTCGACTCGTTGGCTAAACGTGCTTTGAACGATCAGGAAGGGAGACCGCAATCTCTCCAAAATCCATTTCTGATGTTTAGTGCATACAGATACTGAAAGACATGTTAGATACTGAAATACATGTTAGCTACAATTTGATAGATGAATGTTAACTGACTCCTCCTCCGACAACCTACCTGCTTTCCCTATTTAATCTTCCCTCACTTCTCTTCTCTTCTCAGTAGGTTGTGAGGGCCTCGGAGCCAGCCCTCCCCTTAAACTGCAAGATGGACCCCGTGAACCCCCGGTGAACAGGTACACTACGGCAGCCTTTGTCCTTCCATAGCCCCTGCAGCAAATCCCACTCGGAGTGCAGAGAGGCCCCGCCGGGTGCTCAGCGCCAGCTGCCCCACCACCCCCACCACCGCCCTAGGTGAACTCCGCATTATATAGGACGCGTCACGTGATGTGAAAAAACCTATCAGCCCTCTTTCCCAAAAGCAGCTTATTTGCTCTCTCCACTAGTGGCCGCCCCAGTGACTCAACCTGTGGTACTGTGATGCCCAGTATTAGCTTAATTAAATATGCCCTGTCTTCCCCCTCTCTGAGAATTTAAAAATTATGCCCTGTCTCTTCCCTGTCTAAGAAATCATTCCTCACTCACATAGCTTCTTGAAAACAGTAGGACTCTAACACGTAGCCTAAAGTACTGCTAATCCCTATTGGTTGGGCTGGATAAGGCATACCATAGCCACCCAAACCATCTGCGGTATTGTCACTTGAGCTATCTGCCCTTACCAACATCCCTGTGCTGGTTGCTCCAGGGGCTCAGAAACATGTGGTTGCAAGGGCGTGCTGCTTGCATAGCTATCTTCACACAAGCTGCCTGACACACACCCTGCCGACCTTGGTTGCAGTGCTGCTCTATTGGAAAGTCCCATAAACGCAGTTTGAGCTTCTGTCACCATGATCCTCCCTGGACTGGCTGGGGTAATGACTAACAATCTATGGCTACCTGGGGCTATGGCCAGTACTCAAGGACCTCAGGCCACCTTGCCCTCCTACAAGTCCCCCTCTACCTGGCTGTCTGCCAATGGCCTAAAAACAGCACACCTTAATGTTCATAGTATCCTGCACAACCTAGCTGAACTTGTGGCCTGGGTGGCACACTGTGACCCGGATATCCTTGGTATCTCAGAAACATGGCTGAAGCCACACATCCCAGACTCTTTGTGTGCCCTACCTGGCTACAGCCTCATCAGACAAGATAGGGCCGGGAAAACACGTGGGGTGTGTGTCCTATACTTTAAGGTGCACCTAAATGTGTCTGCTATTGATCATACACCCCCTACTTCCCTAGTCTGTGAGTTCTTGCATGTCGTCCTCCTGCTAGGGAATGCAAAAAAGGTACACTTTGTCTGTGCCTACAATCCTCCAAGGGGAGGAGTACTAGGGCTCTCCTCACTGCTCGACTGCCTTATTGACAAGGTGGGCTCAAATGAGGTACTAGTCCTGGGGGACCTTAACCTCGATTAGATGGGACACAACACAAAGCACTACAAGCTCCTTCTCTCAGGTCTTGCCCTCAGTCAGCTCATTATCGAACCCACAAGGCTATCCCCCAAGGGAGATAAAGGAACCCTCATCGACTGGATACTGAGCAATAGACTGGATAGAATAGTCTCCGCAGGAATTCTCCCCAACATCATCTCAGATCACTCACCCACCTACTGCATATGGGGCATCTCCTCACAAAAAATCCCCAGTAAAGTGATACAGATGAGGGTCTATTGTAAATTTAAAGTAAATGACTATCTAGCGGACCTACAACATGCTGACTGGTTCAGGGTCACCACTACTAACGACCCTGCAGGAGCCCTTGACCACTTCCTCACGGTGTTTTGCCCCTTGCAAAACAAGGATGCACCCCTCACAAAAAGGAGGGTGAGGGGTACTGTCACAAAATGGCTCCATGGTGGCCTACTTTTCCTCATGAAACAAAGGGACAAATACTAGGAGAGGTACAAGAGCTTCAGCAACCACAACTACCTTCTTGAATATCGGCAGCTCAGAAACTCTTGTAAAAGAGCAATCCACACTGCCAGGAGTGAGAACTGTCAATCTGCCCTGCTTTCCTCAGCCAGAAATCCAAGGAGTTTCTGGCAAAACATCAAAAACTTGGCTGGAGGGTCTGCTAGGACTCAGGTCACTGACATGCATATTAGCAGGGTCAGCTGCAACAACCCACGTTCCATTGCCAATGCTTTCAACTCCATGTTCACTGACCTGCCTGCCCCCCCTCCTTCCCAACCTCCTACTCCTAAGTCCCCGATTGGACACACCCCCGACCTCCCTTCTGCCTAAAACGGGTCTCTGTCTTGGAGACCCAGAAGCTCCTTGCAGGTCTCTCCCACCACAGGGGGGCAGAGGTTGACAGCCTTGAACCCAAATTGCTCAGCCTGGGTGCTCCCCTCCTAGCCTGGCCTATCACACACATCTTTAACTCCTCTCTAATCTCAGGGATCATCCCTGATACGTGGAAAGTGGCCAAGGTTGTCCTTGTCTTCAAACAAGGTGACCCTAAAGAGATCAAGAATTACCACCCCATCGCCATCCTGTCTGCAGCCTGCAAACTTCTCGAAAAGGTTGTTGCCACACAGCTCTCCCACTACCTTCACAGCAATGGACTTCTCTCCCCCCTGCTCAGCATGGGTTCAGAAAAGGGCATAGTACTTCCACTGCACTTGCCGTGGTCACCTCTGAGATCAGGTCCACTGCTGATCAAGGCAAGCTGATCGGAGCCATCTTTGTTGACCTCTCAAAGGCCTTCAACCGTGTCAACCACTTTGTCCTGTGCTCCACTCTTTGCTTTCTCGGATTATCTCCCCCTGCCTACGCCTAGTTCTCCAACTACCTTGCAGGCAGGCAGCAATTCACCACTTTCAACCGTGCCCTCTCTGACCCCTCCTCTGTCACCTGTGGGGTCCCCCAGGGATCCGTCCTAGGACCCATTCTGTTTTCCCTATTCATTAATGAATTGCGCACCATTTCTACCCAGGGATGCACCACCCTCTACGCTGATGATCTCGTAGTCCTGGCCAGCTCCTCAGACATCACTAGCATTAACTCCAGACTAAATTCTGACTTCAAACTTATCCAAAACTGGCTAGTGGGCCATAAGCTGACCATCAATCTGGAAAAGACCCAGGCTATGCTCTTTGACTCCCTGGTCAAGACAAAAACATGCCCTGCTCCCTTAAAAATCTATGGATCTGATGGTACCCCCCTGCAGGCCATGGATTCAGTCAAGTATCTGGGAGTAACCCTTGACCCCAAATTGGATCTCAACCTGCACATTCGGAACGTATTCAAGTCAACCAATGGCAAGCTCGGACTTACCTACAGAGCAAAAAGTTGTCTCACTTTGGTGGCATGGGTTGCCCTAGCCAGGGGGGTCCTCCTGCCCACACTCTGCTATGGGCTCATATCCTTTGCCCCAGTCCCGAAATCGAGTCTTACAAAATGGGACACTGCATACAATAATATTTGCCGCTTTGCACTCTCTGCACCTTGCCTCATGCATCGCTGTGATCTATACTTGTGGCTGGAGTGGATTCCCCCCTGAAAAGTACCACGTTTTTGTACTTGGCAATTTCATCGACAACATTGTTAGAACGGCTACCCCTTCTGAACTTGCCCTCCCCCCATACATGGAACCCATGCCTACCACTTAAGATCCAGTGCAGCGCTGGACTGCCAAGTTCCCAGGACCCGTACCTTTGCTGAAGACTGAGCTTTCTCCATCCATGTGCCTAGGGTGTGGAACTCCCTTCCTGCATCAACTCGTTCCTCCCTCTCCCATGCCTGCTTCAAAGCCTCGCTATGGAGCTTCCTAATATTCACCTCCGCCTGTCTCTGTGCCATATAAGACCCCAGATGTGGCAATCTTGTCCCAAACTGACTGATAGGGGGGTCACACTTCTGTGCACTTGGTCCCACTATACTCTGAAATTTACCCTGGGGCCCTTTTTCCCCTGCATACTTGTCCCTGAGTGGGGTCCTCTGTGGCTTAACCCATTTCTTTAGCCTTGTGGACAGTGTCTGTATCTTGTTGTTGCTCTGCCTAGCTATATGTTATGTATTCTGTTGCTATCTTCCTATCAACCTGTTATGCCTGTAATCCCACATGCTGTTATCTACATATCTACTTATTATGCTGGATGTCCTTGTATGTTACCCTGTCTCAACTTGATGATTTGTATGTACCGTGTATCCTCCCAGGTCACACCTGAAAATAGGCACTTGGCTGTCTAGTGTGCTTACCTGGTTAACAAAATCAAATAAAATAAAATAAAAAAATAAAAGCAGATATTGATATACCTTATGACAAACTGGAACAAAATTAAACATCTGATGATGTAATGGTGAATGTTTCCTTATCCACAGAGCCAACCGCAGAAATCTGTAACTTGATAAAGACATTTAAAAGTACTTTTAATACATTGCCATGCCAAGCAAAAAGGGGCCAAGCATGTAACAGTAACACTGAATGCTTGTCCTATTAGACAAAAGACATACAGAATACCAGAGTGGTTAAGAGAAAAAGAGGATGAGGAAACACAAAAAAATGAAAGAGTTGGGTATCATTGAAGATTTGAGAGTGCTTGGTCATCATCAATGGTGACTGTACATAAAAAAGAAGGAAGTGCAAGAAACTGCCTTGATATTAGGAAACTTAATCAAGGGCCCATATTTGACAGCTATCCAATGCCCAGGTAGATGATGTGGTGGAAAGATTGGGAAGTGCTAAGTACATTACTGCCCTCAATCTCACCAAAGGTTACTGGCAAATTCTCCTAGTTAAAGAATCTAGAGACAAAATTGCATTTTCCACTCCACTTGCACTCTAGAATGTCACCACAATGCCGTTTGGTTAACATGGTACACCCGCTACATTCAGTGGTACATGGATGCAATTCTAACCCTTCACACTGATTACTGTACTGCTTACCTGGATGATGTCATGGTGTACATTCCAGACTGGAAAAGTCAACTGGAACACCTACAAGCAGTTATCCAAACTATCAAAAATTCAGGTCTGATCATTAATACTACCAAGTGCACATTAGGCATGGAAGAAACAAAATATGTAGGTTATTTTTGGGAAATGAAGAAGTAAAACCAGAGATTTCCAAGATAGAAGCTGTAACAAGCAGTTCTCTCCCTAAAACAAAGAAACATGCCAGGTAATTTTTAGGTCTGGCTTGTTACTACCAGCACTAGGTCAAAATGCCATACAGAAGAACTGCATGGTCAAGAACCGTACCATAAAAATGGCACCATTAAAAACAGCACACAGGAAAAATGCTGCATATAACAATAGCACCAATGGTAGTGGTCCAAAACCACATGAAGGACCACTACCATGGTGAAGAAATAAAACAAAACTTGTGTTTTTTTGGGGGGCTCTGACCTCTCACCTCCATACCCATTGATATTTAGATGAACATCTCCATCGGGGATGGAACATGGGGATGTGGAGAACCTTTGGGGGGGAAAGCAACACAGAACAGTTGGGGAACAACAGCATCACTTGTGGGGGAGGTGGAAATATAAATGAAATAAAATTCAAATCTATAAGTCAGGAAACCTGGAACAGAACCCAGGTCTCATCTGCTCTCTGTGCTAGTGCCTTAGCCTCTCCACCATGGGATCAGCTTGACCAGGCACCTCAGTTTTACCAGCTTCACTTCTTCTTCCAGTCTACCTTGACAGCAACGGGGTAGTGGTAATTAACATGTGCTATCCTACCCCTGCCCCTGTTAAGGCATATGCTGTTTTTGAAGTGCAGTTTTCTCTGCATTGTTCTTGAAATACTGTTTTAACCTGGTACCGTTACTACCTGAGATTTGTTCCCAACTTTACCCAATTAGCTGCTATTTTCACTGAAATCATGAAAAACGGTACCCAAATAATGTGAAATGGTGCCCAGATTGATGAGGCTTTTAGAGCCATCAAGGCTGAATTATGTTCAATACCTGTTTTGAGAAGCTCAGAATTTGAGAAACAATTTCTGTTACAGACAAATGTATCAGGGGAAGGCCTAGGTGCAGTCCTGAAGCAGAACATAGATGAGAAAGAAGATCCTATTCTGTATATCTTTAGGAAATTGCATGACAGATAGAAAAAGTACTCCACTATTTAAAAAGAATGCCTCACTGTGAAATGGGCAATGCAGACCCTTAAGTTTTATCTTCTAGGAGTTGACTATATTCTTATAACAGATCACAGTCCTCTCTGTGGGGTTAATCAAATGAAAGATAACAATCCCAGAATCACAATGTAGTACAGTACCTGACACTACAGCCATCTAAATTCAAAATGATGCACAAATCTGAAAGAGAATAGTAATGCTGATTTGCTGTCAAATATGGTTCAGGAACTGAGAATTCAGAATGTTGAAAAAAATGTGTGTAATTACCTGAATTCTTTGTTGTAAAAAGCTGTTATGGAAAAAGGGAGACTGCATATGGAATGAACTGTAAATATTATAAGGTAACGTTAACAGAAAACTAAAAGAAGGCTTTAGAAACCTGTTTAGAAACAGGTTCCCTCTTAAAGACAGTGGTATGTGACAGGGTTGGGTAATACTCTGCCCCATTTGTTATGCAGGAAGAGTTAAAAGCAAGGATCTATTTTGTCCTCTCCTATTCTGGCTTTTGCCTGCCTGACTGCATAATCAAATTTCTTGTGGCACCTAGGAATTTGGCAGTCTGAAGGTCTTACAGTCCCCCGTATTATTGTTGAACTGCCTGTATGAAGAGCTATCCTGTACAATTTTATCTTATTTTTTAATTTGTAGTTATTGATCATAATGAAACACTACTTGTGAACTGTATAAGTTCCCCATGTCTGCCTATGCTTCCTGACCTATATCTCTATGAAAATCGACAAAAGATTTTGGAGGATTTAAGGAAACACTGTTGCTGGTAAGTAGTTATTGTACTAAAGACAGTTGGCTTGCTCATCTACTGAACTAAACTGATGTTGAAAAGATATTTAAATAATATAGAGGATAATGTATGGGGAGCAATTAACAACCACGTTGTATTTGCATCGAGAGGTTACCATGGTCTATAAACCTCAAGAGCGCAGCTCGAGAGGTTTTCAATAACCATGGTAACCTCGAGATGCGAATTCAATGTGGTTGTTAACTGCTCCCCATACATTGTCTTTTATAGTGTATGGAGAAGCAGTCCAGTAGTTTGACTACGAGACAATGGCAGAACAAATTATTTATTTTAACAGCAAAAACTTGAAAATCAGTCTTGACTCACCTGGAAGCAGTTGCTGAACATGGGGTCAAACAGGGTTGGGTTAAAATGTGCTCTTTACATCTTCAGGAAGTGTTGCAGAGCCAAGTGTTTACGCACTGAGGGCCACTTCAGGGACACGTAGTGAAATTGAAATACAGGTACCTACAGAGAGATTTTTTTTTCTTTTTTTTTAACTCGCTGCTGTGTGCACAACCGTCATTGCCATTTGAATAGTGCCGTGTGGTACTGATTACCACTGACCACTGCTACTGTGGAATGTGACAGGCAATGGCATTCTTTCTTGTTATGGTATCGTTCTACGGTGGTTAACAGCAAGAGAATGTCAGAATGATACCATAACAAGACTGTATTTCAACTGAATTTTGGTGATAATAAAGTTCTACCATACACTATATATATTTTCTCCGTGGCACTCTGGAGTGTTAACCTTTTTTTTGAGGGAGGATACTGGAGCCTCCAACTTTGGCCCAACTGAATTAGTATAGTCAAACAAGTGTCTTTATAATACAAATAAGCTTTGCTCATTTTAGATCAAATCCTAAAATATACAGACTGTATATGTTCAATAGAATTCTGAATTTACTGAGAAAAAAGAACTTTTCTGCATTGTTTAGTAAGATTTTACAGATAAAGTACAACATAGAGATAGGCGTTAAGTCAGTGGTTGGTGCAAAGTCTAATAATGTATAATCAGCTTCCAGAGATCCTTTGCACTCTTAACACATCACAGATTGGTAAAAATTGCTATACAGACAAAATGGCAACTTTCATAAAACAATACAAAAAAAACCTTTAGTAATTAGATCTTTGAAATGACAATAGAAATGGGCATGAATTGACAGCTAGAAACATATGGTAGTGCTGCAAAGACATAAGTAAGTTACAAGCTACAGCATCTTTTCTGCCCCTCCTACCGCATAACAATTTGTCTGGACACATACATCCAAGTGTATCAGCTGGAATGTTACCCCTACTTATTATGTGTAACCCTCAATGTAATGTCCACTTAGGAAACTGTTGGTTCCTGTTTTAAAACCCTGATTAGTGCTATCCTGTACAGTACAACCTCACAGGTAGGCTATTCTGTATGCTAACAACCATTTGTGTGAAGTGATACCTACTCAGCTTAAGAGGAGAACTGTTTTCAAATGAAAAGATGAGACAATTCTATTTAGCCAGAGGGAGGTTCAGGTATGCAGTTGCTTGCCAGATTCAGCGATAAACAGTGACACCATACATCGGTTTGAACATGGTCTTAAGAAGCACCTGTTGACACATAGTATGCAGGGATATACTGCTGAGAAGTGGAGGATGGGTTTGATGGGTGGGCTTGATGGGCTACCTAGGCTCCTCTCATCTTACATTCTTTTTTTCTGATGTTCAAACATTTGCTGTCCTTCTTAACTTGTCAGTTTGAAGGTACACCCTCTATTTCTGTGTGCACTCACCAGTGGAAACATCTGTGCATACTGTACCCTGTCTTTCCCCTTTAGTACTGTAATTTCAAAACTGTGATCCTGTCTCCTCTCAGATTTCCCTTTTCTATGCTGAATAAAAATAATAATGATATGTCTGATATCTTCTCATAGGTTTCATTTCTTAAGCCACTAATCAGTTTGGTGACCCTGTGCTGGGCCCTCTTGATCTCTTCCATGTCCTTTTTGTACTGCAGTAACTAGAGCTGGATACAATACTCCAAGAGTGGATGAACCAGGGCCTGTAGGGGTGCAATTTCCTTACACCTATGCTTTACTTCCCTCCTAATGAATTTCAGCATTGCATCTGCTTCATTGACTGCTGCAGCACACTGCCAGTCTGCTATCAGCGTATTATGTATCCCGAGATCGTTTTCTTCAGTTGTACTAGCCACTGTTGCACCTCACAGGGTACATGGGTGACCCAGATTCATCACCCTTAGGTGTATTACCTCACCCTTCCCCACATTATGTCTAAGTCCCATTTCTTAGCCCATGCCCTTAATGAGTGCAGGCCTCCACCACTGAGGTACCCTTCCCCCCAACTGTGTTTAGTTTTGTTTACAGTTTGGAATCTTAAGCAGATCTGAGCAGCTTGATTCTGATCTCTTCCACAACATTAATACATTTGTTAAAGAGAATACTTGGCACTGACCCCTGTCAGAAAATTCATCAACTCTCCATGAGACCATCCACCACTACTCTCTGCTATGTATCAGCAAATTTACTGTCCACCTCCTGAACTCTTTAAGCTTCTTTTCAATTAAGTTTTTCATGTGTGACAGTGCCAAAAGCTTTGCTAAAGTTCTGGTAGACTACATCCACTATCCAGCCACAATACACCTCCCAAGTTTCCACCACAAAGATGATAATCAGCTTGTTTTGGTAGGATCTTCCTGATAAAAACCATACTGTTTTCTAGAGAACATCCCAATTTCATCCATTTGCTGAAAACTCACATCTTTTATGACTGACTCAAACACTTTGAAAAACTGTGAGGTAAGGCTTATATGCATGTGGTTACCAGGGTCTGACCCTGTCCTATCATTTTATGTCTTAGGTTAGACATAAAATCCATGCTTTTTTCCATTATACCAATTGGTTCACAAAGGATTAGTGACTGAATTATATATTGGTCATAGTAAATACTGTAGATATGTACAGTACTTTTTTATGGTTAATAATACTTTTCGTACACTTTACATTGAAATGACACCTTCAGTGTCTGGTGGGTTTATTCTAATGCATGTTAACCACAATAGGGGGCATTGTAACCCATAACTGAATTCTTTTTGAGTTTTGTATTTTATTTGTTTGTTTTTATTTACAATTTCTGACCAGGAAGGGACACTAAGCCAATGCTCATTTTCAGGTGCAACCAGTGGCAGAGGATGGGATTACAGCAAGGTAGGAGAGTAATTAAAATAAATACCATTAGAATAAAAATTATACAAAAGGGAAGCATATGGCAGGCTGCACAGCAGTGGAATTATCACTTGCAATGGCAACAACCCAAGCACAGAAGGAAGCTTGAGTCATCCAGGGCCAGCTGGGGAAGACGGATTGAGCATCTGACCTGATGCTCTTCTCCTCTGGGAAGGGAAGGCTGTGTATCCAGTTGCTTTACTGTTATCTGGGAGATATCAGGTAGTGGTACTGGTCTGGAAGCTTGCAGGCCAGCTTGTTCTAAGTGATGCACATGTGCTCTCAGTATGTGGGGGGGGGGGCTAATGGGAAAATTAGGGGCTGTGAAGCAGATGAAGCTTTACCAATCCCTAACTACCAGCTAGGTCTGTCAACTGCTCAGTGACTAGATAGGGGCTATCACTGCTATCACTGCAGCTTGATGGCAGTGATAGCCCCTATCACAGCTTGATGGCAATGATAGCCCCTATTACAGCTTGATGGCGGTGATAGCCCCTATCACAGCTTGATGGCAGTGATAGCCCCTATCACAGCTTGTAGCCCCTATCACAGCTTGATGGCATTGATAACCACTATTACAGCTTGATGGCAGTGATAGCCCCTATCACAGCTTGATGGCAGTGATAGGCCCTATCAGAGCTTTTAGCCTCTATCACAGCTTGATCGCAGTGATAGCCCCTATTACAGCTTGATGGCAGTGATGGCCCCTATCACAGCTTGATGACAGTGATAGCCCCTATCATAGCTTGATGGCAGTGATAGCTCCTATCACAGCTTGATGGCAGTGATAGCCCCTATCACAGCTTGATGGCAGTGATAGACCCTATCACAGCTTGATGGCAGTGATAGCCCCTATCACAGCTTAATGGCAGTGATAGCCCCTATCACTGCCATCAAGCTGCAGTCAGGGCCATACCTCAGGGGTAATGTGCAAGAGGGACATCAAAGTGATTAGCAGGCATGCTGTAGGCCTTTTTACACTACCTGATCTGCACTGCTCACATTGCACAGGTGCAAATCAGGCATCATAAAGATCTTGTAGTGTGTTCTAAATCACTCTGGGTTTATGGCTCTGAGTGATCAAAGTTTTTGTGGGTTTGTGCACCAGTGCATTTGTTTCTTTACTGTTATGAAAACATGCAGCTCCACCTGCACCAGTGCATCCCCATAACCCACAGCACTCCCCCTCCTGCTTTCAGCTCCATAACTCTGGTAAGGCAATACTACTACTACTACTACTACTACTTTGTTGCTTGTATTCTGTAATTACTGTGAAAGACATGGTAACATCTTGGTGCTTCTACTATCTGCATACAGCACACAGAACCTCATAGCAACACCCACTGCCAGACCTGCAATTTGATTACCTAGACCTTGGAAGTCCACCTTTGCAAACACATGTCTATTGAATGTCACTGGAGAGACCCGAAATTGCTTGCCAATGTGTGTTGAAGTACTGCTTACTTGAAACTTGTTACAACATTTGAAGGGCTCAGATTTAAAATAAAGCTCCCGCTACACCTGTCAGAAATTAGGTTCAAACTGCTGGAAATACAGTGACACATGCCAGCTTGAGTCTGCACCAGTGTTGAAGGCTTTAGTGTGAATGCACAGCTGCATCAAATAGATTGCATTACACTGCAGACAACAACATAATGCAACAGCAAAATGGTAGATAATATAAACATGTCTTGTGAGTCTGGGAGTGTCCCAGGGTAAGCAGCTCTAAATAGATAGCATTGGCAGATGCGAAAGGAGAAACATGCAGATGCACATGGTAGACAAACAGAGTTAGAACATTGAAGCATATGAAGTACAGAGTAGGAATACAGCCAGATATACAATACAGTACTGGTATCTATTACACTATGTAGGAAAAGGATTGGAAAAAAGCATAAAGTTATCAAACAGCAGTTCTTAAGGGTAAGCAGGTGGCTGCTAGGAGAGCAAAGATTATCTTAGACTGTGTTGGTGGTATGAGATAGAAGGTGAGAGTGTGATGAGTGGGGCAGGAACTAATTACAGGTGCATAGAGAAGCACTGAATTTACTGAGATGAGTTTTGAAGACAAAGGGAAAAAAGGACAACTCAAGAGAGGGGGAAATGTTATTCTAAATGTGTGGGAAATAGTATGAAAAGGCAAACTGCTCAACAGACAATTTACAGTGGGGGCAGGTGAATTGTCTTCTGACCATCCCTTCTGAAATGATTCAATGTCTAAACCATTTTTTGGTTGTGCAAAAGGCAATTAATTTATTTACACCATTAAAATATATTACAGAGAATTAATCAAAAATGCATCAACATAACAGTTGTTCCTTTATTGTCCATACACTTTATATTCAATTTTACATTGAATCTTCTTCATTCCATCCCAGTCTTCACCTTTTAATTCTTCACTTTTGGGGTCCAGATGCATCATCTGACCCCCCCCCCACCAACATCAATCAGTCCTCCTTACCTTCCTGGTCTAGGTCTGGATGTCTTAACCCAACCCCTAGCCCTTCTCTTCTAAGCACATCCAGGTGCAATGCTTCTGACCTGAGTAACCTAACCCCCTGCCCCCATCTGCCTCATATTGCCCTCTATGCCCTTCCCCCCCCTGACTCACATTCTTCCCCTTCCAAAAAAAAAAAATCTTTCCTGTCTCTTTCAGCTGCCTTCCAACTCTGGCAGAAACTGTCCACCTACCCCAGGACCCTCAGCCCTTTCACCATTGGCCTCAGCCTAGTTCTCCCTTTCCCTCGTTGGCCCTCCTCTGTCCCTTGTGACAAGGTGGGTGGGTGGGAAACTGAAAAATCCCAGCAGAAAGAGGCAGAAAAACCTAATTCCTGGCCTTATAAACCCCCAAAGAACCCCAGGCAAGGACCCCTCCAAGCCATGCCCCCAGCCAATCCTGTGGCCTCACAGGTAAACACATCACTCCCCTTGTACCAGCCAATCATGACCTCACATGTCCCCTTCCTTCCTTCTACCTGTTTGACAGCTCTGACATCACTCAGCCCCACCCCTTCCCTAGCCTAGTCCCCCTTCCTTCCCCTTCCCTTCATTCCCTGTCCTTTTCGCTCCTAGCTCATCACCTCACCCATTCCTTCAGGGCTGTCATCAGACAATTCTGGTTGCCTTTTATTGGAAATCCTATTTGTCTTCTTACCATCCCTTCTGAAATGATTCAATGTCCAAACCAGTTTTCAGATTCGCAAAGGCAATTTATTTACACCATTAAAATATATCACAGAAAATTAAGCAAAAATTAATCAACATAACAGTTGTTCCTTTATTGTCCATACACTTTCCATTCAGTCTTTCATTGAATCTTCCTCAGCCTGTCCTGTTCTTCACCTTTAAATCCTTCATTCTCGGGGTCCGTTTGCATCATCTGACCCCCCACCACCATCAATCAGTCCTCCCTACCATCCTAGGCTAGGTCTGGATGTCTTAACCCAACCCTAGCCCTTCCCTAACCCTCCCACCTTCTAAGCACATACAGGTGTAATGCCCCTGACCCTTGTAACCTACCCCCTTCCCCATCTTCCCCTTCACTTTGCCCTCTATGCCCTTCCCCTTCCCCCAACTCCCATTCCACTCACGCCCAACTCTAGCTTGCATTGGACAGTGAGGCCTCTCCCCTTGTGGGGCCCCTTTATATCCCACCTAGTCTAATTGCCCCCACCTGCCAGAATGGTAGTTAAAAACAGGTCATGCCCACCTCTGAGAGATGGACCCCATCTCCCCTATACAAATCCGGTTTGACAAAATTGATTCCTTTTTGCAATATGTAGCTTCCCCCTACATCCCCTATAAATCCCACTACTTAAATGGTTAATCTTTTGATGGGCCCTCTCAAATACCCCAATGTGGACTGTGTGCCACCACACAAGTTGGGATATGATCTCTGACCAGACTATTTCCACCCCTGGCCACTGTGTTTTTATGGCCCTTAGGTTGGCCAGAATTGCTTGTAATAAAATTCTCCAAGGCATTCTTCCCAGGTCATTCCGCCCAAGGTGGATCACCAAGATATCTGGTTTCCCCCACACCAATACTAGCTCTTCCATCGGAGGAAGCAACTGTGCCCCAACACATGCCCTGGACCCCTTTCCAGTGATTCTTCAAGTTTCTCAGTCCTTTCAGATATTCTCTGCCCTGCTGGCCAGCTGCTGCATGCCTCTCCATCCAGTATATATATGAGTGCCCCACAATCCACATGGACTTTCTCCTGCTTGCATCTGCTAACACAAAGAAACACAAGAAACATATTTTATTCAAGTTCTGACACACTGCTTGTAACAAGCAGATCGCCATCTGCCAAGCTCTTTGATTTCTTCTTCTGACCCCCCTCCTGGGCCAGGGTGGAGGCCACCCCAAACCTAAATGAATGAGTGGTGAATTGTGCTGAGTTGTGACCTTTGAATGCCAACACCTTTTTCAGGATTCCCTGCACCTGGTAGCAAGTCATCAGCCTACCATCCCCATGTCAGAATGGCCCGGTATTCCTTCATCACCTGGACCACACACCCTTGGTCACCCCAGACTCGCTTGATCTGCACATGAGCCCTCCACCCCAATTGGTCATTTTTTTAATGCCGTAACCATATACCCAAACCTTCTTTGTTAAACTGAACCTCTTCCAATAACCCTTTTGTTACTGACCACCACTTCCCCTACATGGAAGGCCCCTTTACACATAAGGGTAAAAACCACCAGGAACAGGCAGGCCTCATTGGCTGAAGTGTAGATTACATCCAATGCCCTCAGGACAGAAGATGAAATGTCCAGGGTGATGGGCCTCTGGGAGTCCAACTGCAGGGCCCACCCCTTCTACCACTCTAACAGCATGCACCATATGCACCTGATGGAGGTAGACTCTGGCCAACCCTGATGCTGCAGACCTATCCAATACCAGCTAATTGCACCAACATGGTTGAAGGGGCCCCACCTTTTTCCCATCTCTTCATCATGAACTTTATTACCTGTTCTTCGGTGATGGGCAGACTCACCACCATGCCTTGCTGTGACCAAAACCCCTGGCAGGCTTCCCATGCATCTTCATAGGCCTTCAGAGTGCTGGTCAACCACGGGCTCTGGAATAACATTCAGGCTCTTGCCACCCAATCTCCCACAGTTGTCCTGGCATCACTGTTCTCACCATCGCTGCCTGAGGGGCCAGCCTCCTGAACCTGCCCAACTGCCAACGGAAAAGACTGTCAGTTGTCTCATTTCAGACCCCTTATACATGCCTAGCCCTGAACATGAGGTTCAAGCATAGCCCCAGCAGCACCAACTGTCTCAATGCCCAGGTTACGGTGTCAGTGGATCCCTTCCTCCTATTGATAACCTCTACCACCCTTTTATTGTCGCACCAAAATGCAACCTTTTTGTTCAAAAACTCCTCGTCTCACACCGTTAGTGCTATCCAAATCAGGAAGATTTCTGGCAGAGTGATCTCCATTAGCAGCCCCTTCTCTTGCCAGCTATCCAGCCAAGCTTCAGAAATCCATCTGCCCCTGAAGTATGCCCCCATGCTCAGAGCCCCTGATGCACCCATGTATAATTGCAAGGCGTCACCATCAACCTATTCGTCCTGCCAAAAACTCACTCCATTATAATCAGTTAGGAATGCTTTCTACACTGCCAGGTCGTCCTTTACCCCTTTTGTAATGTCCACCCAGTGGTGTGGCCTCTTAGTCTTCCCTGTAGCTTGCCCCAGCAATCACGTAAAAGGCCTACCTGGGCCAATTGCCTTACAGGCAAAGTTCAGGTATCACAGCAACTACTGCACAACTACCAACGGTACCCTCCTTCTCTCCAAAACCTGACTTAGTACCTCCCTAAGCCAGAGGACTTTACTTTGTGACAGCTGAAAACATTCTCACACTGTGTCTATTTTGATCCCCAAAAATTCCAATACCCTGGCCTGGCCTTCAGTCTTATCCCCTACTAAAGGGATTCCGATCCTCCTGCACAGGAATTGAAAGTACTGTAACATCCCCTCCACTTCCTTTTCCATTTCCCCAATCAACAAAAAATCATCCAAATAATGTACTACTCTTCTGTGCCCTTACCTGCGCCCAAATACCCATTGCACCCATGTGCCGAAGGCCTCAAATGTGGAGCATGCTATTGAGCACCTCATCAGCATAGCCTTATCAAAATAAATCACCACGTCAAATTGAAACCCCTGCAGATCACAGTCCGCTGGGTGCATCGTCAAGAGCCTAAAGGCAGATTCGATGTCCGTCCTTGCTGGCTATGCCCCTTCCAGTGCCCTGATGAGCAGTACTGCTTTATCCAGTGACGCATAGGACATGGCACTGTGTTCATCATCTATACAATCAGTCACTGATGACCCCTCTGGATAGGACAGATGGTGGATCAAGCAGAATTCCCCTGGCTTTTTGGGGGGGACTATGCCTAAAGGGGAGATGTGAAAATTCTCACAATGCAGGCTGGCAAAAGGACCTTCTTCCCTGCCCACGCTTTTTCCTTAATGATCTTTTTGTGCACCACCTCTTCATTCCCTCTTACCAATGCCAAGTTTTTTGCTGTCGCCTTTCTCCTAATCCCTTGGAATGCTAACGTAAAACCTTTTGTGAAACCGTCCCTCAGCATTGATCCCTGCCATTGATCTGGGTATCCAATTTTCCAGGCCTCCACCATCTCGGCCCTGATGGGAGTCGTGGCTAACTGGAAACCCAATCTCAGCACCCCCATCCCCTGTCTGTCAGCTCCACCCACAGTTGGAATTGTAGCTGCCTCTATTTTCCAACCCCCTACCCCTACCCCTTATCCACTGTTGTGTCCTCCTCCCCTTCCCCCTGCACCCCTCAAAAGGGCTAATCCTGGTTCATTACCACCCAAAGTTCTCATTGTTCCCCTTGCACTTAACTACTGAATGCTGCCCAGTACATTTCAAGCACATGTGTTTAAACTTGCAATTGCCCAAGTGCTCGAAGCTCTGTTATATGCCCAGCAAGATTTGGCCCACATCAGGGGTACCATCTTTCTGTCCCCTCTGTCACCCCCCAGCCTGACTTGACAAGGTTCTGACCCATAATTTTGAGTGTCTGCAGTCCCACTGTAGGTCTTCCCTCATGGCCATCTGCTTCTGGAAAGCCTCATCATATTCCAACCACCCGTAACCCTTCTGAGCTTTGTAAGCATCCCTAATAATAGCCATGTAGATCAATAGAGGAATGGCCAGCTCCGGCTGGTTCTCCAATAAACTGGCACTGTAGATCAAGAAACCCACCTGCCATGTGTCTAAGTTCTTCCCCTTGTAATTGGCTTCTTCTTCTTCTTTATGACCCACCACTGCTAATGCAATTGCCATTTCTGACTTACCTACTGTCTCCTTTTGTTCATACTTCTTGGCCGTCTTTTTGTCCAAGAGGCTGAATATGTCCACGTATTCTCCGTTCCATATCTTTTCTTTAATAGATGCCAGTACATGGTTCCCCAATCAGAAACCCAGAGGGGCATCATACGGCTTCCTTCTCCCACTTGTGCCCATTCCCTGCCCCCCCTTTTCCTCTTTATCACTCATTCTTCTTAAATTCCTCCAAAAGCCTCTCCATTGTATCCAGGCCGTTGTCCACCATCTCTGTCAAAAGCCCTTCCAGATATTCTTTTAGGCTGCCTTCTTCTGAAAGCTCATCTGAGCCCTTACCCACTCCTGTGTCTGGATCTGATGGTTCTGGTATGGGGTCAGGCAGAGGAACTGGTTCCGCAGCTGGTGTTGTCCCCCTTGGGTATTTACCCCCTGCACCTCTGCCCAGGGGTACTGCCAGCTGCATCCTTTTCCTTTATGCTGCCTCCTCCTCTTCCTCTCTACTCTGGGCCCTCTCAATAAGCTTTGACATCTTGCCCATCAGGGCTGCAGCTTCTGTTTGTAGCTGGGAACTGGACACTGTGGCAGGCTGCTTCTTGGATGCCATTCCACAAAGAGATGCTATCAAGAAATAAGGAATGAGGAAACATGATCTAGGCAGCACTTTTAATTTTCCCATTTTCCTTCGTGTTGCAAAGAGCTCCACCAACCTTGGCCTTGAGACCAAGTGAGAAGAAACCTGCTGGCTCTCCTGGTACTCTTTGCTCCAGGTCTGGGAGATGCCCCATACATCCATATGTTCCCATGTAATCCTGAATGCACTATTGATGGGCCCCATGCCCCGTCCCTCCTTCCATTTTGCACCAGACCAAATGTGCCCCCCTCCCCTGCTCAAATCCTGCCACTTCATCAGCTCCCCTCACCTCTCCCACACTGTTCCCCTGCACACCCATTTTTCAGCCATCCCAAGGGACCTCCTCGAGGCACGTAGCAAGGATGTGGGCTATAACTCAGGCACCAGGGAATTGCTCTCCATCATTCCCCCATTTCCCAACAACGTTGCACTGCTTGATGAATCCCCCAGATGCCTGAGCTAGTGTCAGCCAAGACCTCCCTTGCACCATCTGTCCAAGGTCTGCAATGACAGCTAGTGCACAGCCTGTAGTGCTTCGGGCTGAGCAATCACTGTCAATCGCAGACTGCTCAGTCAGTGGGTGACCGTGGTGGTATGCGGGTGGGTTGTGCCACCCGCTGACAGCAGGTCCTTGCTGGGGAGAGGGGTGGATTGGGTGTACATGGGGGGGCTGTCTGCATGTCTGCCGTGGGTGGCAGCTGTACTGGGTGCTTGGGGCTGGGGGTATTGCCTGCAGTCTAGCACCGCCCGTAAGTAGCATCATATGGGTGCTCAGTGGGGGCATCTGAACCTCTACTGCGCCATGAGTGGCTTCATACAGGGAGTGGGGGGGTCATCTCTACCTCTACTGCCACCATGAGTGGCTCTGTATGGGGGTTTGGAGGGTTGCCACCACTACTACTGCTGCTGGGAGTGGCTTTGTATGGAGATTGGGGGGTGTACAGTGCTGCTACTGCCATAATGTGGGACACTATACAGGGGCATGTGGCAGGGGGATCCAGCACATAGAACGCCGCCTGTAGCTACATGGCTTGGGCTGGGGTCAGGCGGGGGTGGGGTGGTGGTTGCGCTGGACGCATTCTGCTGGGGATTCCCAGCCGGTGATATGCAAACGGAGCCATAATGATGTGCAAATGGCCCCATTGCACCATGCATGTCTAATGGCCTCATTTGCATGTCCCTGGCTGTGAGTAGCATTTTTGGGGATGCCCTGCCCCGATGGTCTCACTGCCTGTCATGGGGGATGCTCCGGAGCAGCCTGGAATGTTCTGGGTCATCCTGGCCTGTGTGCACTGGTGCTATTCACAGAGGGGGTGTGCTGGTGGCATCTCCCTGTGCCTTCTCTGTGACTAGCCCAATTTGCACCCAGTGCATCTCCCCTGCACCAGGGCAGCCGAGTTGCACTGGGTGCATCTCCTTTGTGAATCCTGCCCTACATATGTAGCAATAAGAGAAATGGGAAGTGCATTGTGCTGAGATGAAAGCACGCCCAGGGAAGTAGAAAAGCACAAGGCCCTACTTTCAAAATATGTTTCTTTTTCAGCATAAAAATATTTATAAAATATAAAAAAATGTGAGGGTTTCTTTTACCTAAAGTAGTCTTTCCAGCTACTGGTACTAGATTGAACTAACTGATTTGCTTTAGGTCTTTTGATCTAATTTTTATTCAATGGACTAACACAACTTAGTGTAGTGTTACGCTTGTGCAGCTGTTGATAACTTTGGTCATTTGCACTCTCTGTTCCACGGGGAACTACCATCCTTAGGGATACCAAAGGAAAAGGAACCCTTGAGGAGGGTTCCACCCCTAGAGGTGCCGCGAGAAGGATTCCCTTGGCTAAAGGTTCCATAGGAAGGAGTTCCTAAGACTGAGGCATGCCACTTGAGGAGAAGGGAAGGATGGTGGAGCAAAGAAAAGTGCTTCTGAATGAGGCTGGAAGGCATACTTCTCAACTGTCCCTGATTTTCAGGGACATCCCTGATTTTGCCACAGAATTTTACTCTGTCCCTCCTAAAATTTTTGTTTCTGTGACTAAACAGAGGGGATTGTAAGCACAAAACAATGTCAAATACTAAAGTTATAAATGTGTTCTTCCTTAGAAAATGCATTTTACACTAAGCCCCTTATTCTACCAGCTTCATGAGTGGATATCACCAATTTTGAATATGTGTCCCTGATTTTGGTCCTTTGTCCCTGATTTTTCAAAGTCTTGTCCCTGATTTATGAGGCAGGAGGTTGAGAGGTATGCTGGAAAAAAATGGCTTATATAGATCAGGTGGGGGGGGTGGCTAGTTGCTGCACCACATTGAACTGCAGGCATAGCCTTTCAATTTACAAGGGTGTGGTGTGTGCATATATAGAACCCAAATAAACAGAAGAGAGAAAGAAATGAGTGCCTTACCATGGATATTAACCCAGGCCACCCAGAATACCATTCTAGCTGAGCTGGATCCCAGCTAAGTCACTTGTTTCTTTCTGTCCTCTGTTTGTTTGAGTTACATATATGTGCATCCCTCACAGTTGTGAATAAAAATATAATTATCCACAGTAATTATCTTTGCAGGACTAGGTTCTGCATTAGAGAAAGCATAAACTACTTCTGGGAATCCTTGGTTTCTAGAGTCCTTGGTGGCATGGCTGGTAGTGCAACCAGAATGGGCTTTTGCAACAATCCAGATTCCAGACTTGTAGTCTCTTTTGTTCCTCCCTGCCCATCCAAGTAGTAAATGAACAACAGTAGTTGGCAAAGTATGTAATGAGTGTCTCTAGTTTTCAACTGGACACAGATCAGAGACAGTAGGAACTAGCTTAGCTGTTACTAACTACAGATACCTGATTATCAAAATCTGGTGAGCAATATCAGTGTTGTTCAGCTAAATCAGGACTTCTAGAAACCACTTCTGTTTTGTGCATAATTTCAATGTCTTCTCTCCCCATTCCACAACTTTGCAACAAGATGATTGGTCTACAATTACTGTGCCCCACTGGCCAAAAACAGTAGGGTACTTGACACTCCTAATCCATACCAAAACAGAAAAACAGCCAGATCAAATGTAACCCACTCAGGTGTTTTTACAAAACTTTTGCAGCACAGAAACTGTCAATAATGCTGAAATGCTGAAACCCATCCCTGACCTTTGACATGCTGCTACTCGCGTGCTACCTCAGTCAGACCAAAACTATAAAATCTCATGCTAAAAAATACAAAAAATATGTCAGAAAACATTGCTGCGATGATCACAGTAACTTGTAATAAACAGTGTGACAGAGGGGCGATGATGGTAGTCTCATTCACAGAGCCCCTCCCACCACCGTACTCGCCCATGCTTATTTCATAACTGAAATAAAAGAAGAAGACAGTGCAGTCAGAAGACAGGAGAATTTTATTTTTAATGTCGAGTCACTAAAGAAAGAAATAAGTGCTGTCAGTGAAGAAAAACACAAACGTAATGAATCTAACAAGTGTAACCCCAGCCGCCCTACTGCATACTCACCCGCTCATCCAACACAAACCAAACAATCAGCATTTGGGTCACAATTGTGTTTGTTGCTTGCTCAGGAGGCAAGTAAAAGTAAAGCAGGCTGTTTTTTTGCTTTACCGTGTTAATTGTTCTAATAAAAATTCAGAGGAGATTCATGGACGTTTGGATGCAGAGTGGGTTCCGTGGGAATTTGTGCACAGCCTAACACAGTGGGAGGCCAGAAAGGCCCTGAGTAGTACAGACAGAACAAAGTCTGGGTTACTTTTCAACAAAAAAGTAAAAAAAAAAATACTGACTAAATAAGCAACCAATACATGTTGTGCTGTGTGTATTGTTGTGTTTCTTGTGTCCAATAGTGGGAGATGAAATACATAGGCTGTGATTGTTGACACTTACTTGTTTACCATTCCAGTGATTGTTTCTTTAGTGAGTGAGACGAAAATGTCTGTCAAGCATTTTTTTTTATTCTTTCCTTACGCAGGGAAAAGACCACCATGCATTGTTCTGCAATAATTACTGGGGTTCCCTTTTTCCCATATGGAAACCATGGTGTTATTTGCCATAATAAAGGAGTGTTTATTATGGCAAACACACGCAAGGTTTCCCTCACTCTGCATATGCACCCGCCACAGTTTTCACCGCTTCCCTACCATGCTCCATTTGCCTTCTCACCAAGAGACAACCACCAGTGCAACTCAGTGGGCAAGTTATTTTCTTGAAAACATGCTCATTTTCAAGATTTACATGCAGTAAAAAAGCATTTTTTAATCATTTTAAAAACTCGGACATTACACATTTGGAAACCGGCCCAACACTAAACCGGAACGCTGCCGCACAGGAATCTTTACTAATTTATATAATTGCTATGGCAAAAAAGAGGGAAACCCAGCAACTACATAAAATGAAATATGGGGTACTGCATTTAAACTTGAAGACCCCCTCAGTTTAGATGCTTTAATAAATCCCTCAAGCTTTGCTCTCAGGTTTATCTAGGATCTAACACCTCTGGGATGTGTAAAATATTCGTTACACCCACCACCCCATACTTTATCTCATATTTAATGCACGATAAGGGACTGACTTTAGCTAATGAAGTTCAGAGAATTTTCATGCCCATTTTTACAGCTGCATAGTGAGAACTATGCTACTAAATTGCTGATGTTGGAGAAAGGAAATAAGGGGCTCTGGAATGCCATGACTGGATACTGAACACATCAAGTAACTGCAGTAATGCTTGGAGTTGAAGCACATCATTAGTGTTATTAATATGCAAGAAACAGTCTGCTCTCTCTATCTCTGTCCCCTCCCCACTTCATCTGCCTCTCGCTTTCTCTCTCTCTCCCCCATCCCACAGCAACAAAGCCCGACTTGCAGTCATTTGACTTTAAAAATCTCAATTCTGTAAATGTGTTCTTTACAGCCCTGCTTCAGCTCTTCAGCCTGGTGCAGATGATCTACCACCTTACACAGCACCAGGATCCCTTCCCTCATGCCAGCTCACCTCTCTCACTGCTGCTTTCCTGGAAACCGAATGGAACCACAATGTCCCTGTTGAAAATACCTCACACACAGCAGATTGCAGGGCATGCTCTGCTGGCCACTGGTTTCTCTCTCTCTCTCACTCCCCGCTCTCCTCCCCCCATTTCCAGATCTATTTATTTATTAATTCTGGAAATTTCTCCTTCTTGACTCTGTCTTTAAACCATGCATAGCAAGGATGTGCTAAACAAACAAAAAAAAAAACTGGTTACTCTCCCCCTCACAGGTTGCAGCATCTACCGATGATGGTGTAACTCCTTTTAGCCCTGTCAGCTCCCCCCCCCATGCACTCATTTTCATAAAAATATTTCCAGCCAAGGGGGTATTCTCTTTAGCTCTGTACCTGTCCCCCCACTCTTATTCACTCATTAAAATGAAAAATAAAAACTTTTCATCGTCCTTCCACTCACAAATCACCACTCCTTTAACTCATTTTTTCCTCTGTGTTATTCTGACTCCATCATTAACATAAGAGAAAGCCTGACCTCATTCTTCTTGCTGATCATTGTTCCTTCCAATGGGGAAGGGACTCCCTTTACTTGCACACTGTCCTTCCCGCACCAAAATCGGTCTTAAAACTCCTCTCTCTTCCCCCACCAATCCTCCCCATTCCCAGATCTGCTTATTTATTTGCTCCCCCTGACTCTGTCTTTAAATCATGCATAGCAAGGCTGTATTAAAAAAAGATTTTTGTTCATCCTTCTGCTCACTGGTTGCAGCTCCTGCCAATGAGGGTAGAACTCGTTTTGCACTTTGTCAGCTCCCCCCACTCCTTCACTGTAAATTAAAAAATAACTCTGACCATCTACATCTCACTGGTCACTACTGCTGCCAGTTGGGGGGCCTCCTTTTACCTCTTTGACTGTTCCCTGCCACCCTGACTCACTCATTAAAATAAAGTCTCTCCAGCCTCCTTCTACTCGGCGATCACCACCCCTGGCAAACCTGGGATGGGCTTTCAGAAGTCATTCTATGTTTTTATTTTAAACATATATTCAAGGTATGGGCCTCTGTTTGCTGCCATGCAATATATCTTTCCATGTTGGTGGATGAGGAAAGACAATATGCCAGCTTGTGATTTGCAACCCCCAAAATCCCATATTACAAATATTTCAGAGCAAGGAGGACAACATGTTCATAGTTAGACAAAACTGAACTCTTAAGGGTTCAGTAAATTAGGATTCTGACCACAGAGCACTATGCAGAAAGGCATAGTGCAAAGACAAGGCAAAAAGGTGCTTCTGAGGTTCCTGTAATATGCCAAGAATTTACTAGCACATGGCAAGTCCCTGGTGCACTTGACAGTCTATGGGGATCACTTGTGGGTATACAGCTTTACCATCACCAATTGACTGCAAAAGGAGTTTGGACACTTGGATTAAACTTTACCCTTGTATTTGTAGTCTGGAGTATTAAAACAAATTATTAATGTGCCAGCACACTGGCACAGCAGTTGGATTTCCACCTGCGATGCCAACGACCTAGGTTTGGGAACAGACACAGGTGTCAGAGGGCCAGTTAGGGAGGAGATGGCATGAGCATCCCACGAATGCTCACCTTCTCCTGGGAGGGAGTGGGGTATGCTTCCCAAACTTTGCTGGACCTTGGAGGAGGCAGGGAGCATGGAAGCACGTCTGGCATTACTGCGGGAGGGAGCGTGACAGACGTCGACTTAGGCCTTGACATCATGTGGCACATCTTGTTCCCAAAGAAAACCACAGAAAATGCTCCCACATCAACCTGATGACAGTTGCTGATCTCCTGCTGCCAGGAAGCCCTGATAGTTCAGACTGACCCCAGCAGAACCTGTGTCAATTGGATGCGCCTACTGGTGCTTCCTCCCCAGAAGGGGGAACCCGTCTGATGAAGGGATACATTGAGTTCCCTGGGGGGGGGGGCTGCGGTATGGGGTGCTGGTTGGTGGTGGAGGGGGCAGAAGTACAACTCAGCGTAGTGTGACAAATAAGGGCATAGTGGTGAGTAATCCAGAAAGTAAACAAACAAACAAAAAAAATTGGGTAACTAACATCTATAGGCATACCTACAAATTGCAGTGCTATGAGGAAAAGTGCATCAGTGATTGGCCCCTCAAAACAAACCCTGCAGGCAGGATCATCGGGATAGAGACTGTTTGATATTGCCCGATATTGAACGGGAGGTGGGGGTTCCTAGAAAATGATTAATTCCTAGTCAGCAGCAGGTTGGAATGGATTTCTTCACCAGAGGTGGTACACAGGCTAAACTGCAGTTGTCTAGTGCATTTTAATATGTTTCAGTGATGAATCACTGACTCGCTTGCCAGTGGTTGTCTAAGCCTGCACAAGATGCAACAAGGAACTACACATCGTGATCTGGGCTGCAACATTTCCCCTCATATTATCATTATCAAAATAGGAGGATTACAACTGCTCCCCCCTTACGCTATCTTTACATTATGCATAGCAAGGATGTGCTAAAAAAATATCTCGGATCACTTGGGCTCTGTGGAATGTTGAATTCCCAACAGAACGGAATTCTGTAGAATTTTAGAACATTTTGCTGATTTCTATCCGTTGCAGAATTTCAACATTCCAAATGCAAAATGTTTTTTTTGTGGAATGATCTGCAGTTCACATAAACTGTGGATTCTTTTTCTGCAAGCCATGGAAAATTATTCTGCAGTTTGCACAGAAATGCTTTTTGATATTCCACGGAATTTAAAAAGAAATTCAGCAAAGCATTTCAGAGGTGGAACTGCTACTCTGCAACAATTCTAATGGCAGATTTTCACATTCTGCACAGCCCTAATAGGCACCCTCCACTCACCACTTGAGGCTCCTACCGATGAGGGTGGAACGGCCTTTTACTCCCAGTCATCCTCCCTCCCACTCATCCTCCCTCCCACTCACTCATTAAAATAAACAAAAAGAAAATCTCAAGCCAACTTTCCCTCACAAGTCACTGCTGCTGTTAACCAGCTGGGGAGTCTCCCTTTAGCTCTGTGTCTGCCCCCCGCCACAGTGACTTGATCATTAAATTAAAAAAATTAAAACCCTCCATCCTTTTTCCACTTTCTGATTGCCACTCCTGCCAACAGGGGAAGACACCCAGAAACCTTTCTCTGTTTTCATTCTAAATGAATAATTGGTAAAGTTCACAGCACACTTTAATAGCTACAAGAGGTAAGAACTCAGCTAGGACTCAGGAATGATGTGGAAAACTGCAATGTCATGTCAATGTCAGCAGAAGCCAGGGCCTGAAGTTGTGCCACTGTAGCATGGACTGAGAGGGACTATAGGCCCCACTAAGCACTATCTGTCTTTAGGGATAGCTCTTCACTTTGTGTAACATTTGGGCACTTAGATATATTCCATTGCTTCTCTTGGACTTTAACCTAAAGGTTCCTGCTCTAGTGTCATCTTCGTGTGTAAAGTGAAATATGCCTGATCTCCAGACTGTCTGCATGTGGAAGGGGAGGTGGATGTTCTGGTTGAGGAACCTAGATAGGGGTACCACCTTTTCAGAAGCCTAAATCAGGACCTTTCATACTGAAACATGTCTTTTTCAGGACAATAAGTAACCTCAACCAATGCAACAGACCTGTTTCCTCCAAATAATCAGAACTATGTTTAAATGTTTTAGTTATCCATATTGTTTTCTGTCACTTTACTTTTTTATTTAAGGTATCATAATTTTCTACAACTTCTAGAAAGTAAGAAAATATTTTTTTCTAGTTTAATATCAGGGTGTTTTGCATTTTCTTTGCTTTTTTTATTGGCAGGACATAACCCCCAAGCCAGGAATACCCTGACAAAAAAGAACAGGTGGTAACCCTAAAGGAGCCCAATCCCTTCTCTTCCCTTTGTACCTTAACTGCGCTGTTATATTTTTTAAAAGGCCATAATTCTTAAGTTTCCCTTACACTCTTCATGAACTCTAGGTTCCAATTTAAGAGGGGTTGTGGCCGCTGCAAGGAACCTGTGGCAGAGAGTACATTGCAAGTTGTGAGTTAAACAAACTTGTGCTGCAGAGCAATTTTCAGAAAAACATGCCACAGCTCCTCTGCTGCAAGTTCCTTGTGGTGACAAAGCACAGTTCCACCAGCTCCCCCTGGCATAACTTTGTGCCTGTGGGTGAGCCGGTTTACAGGGCTTGTGATACAGCTTTGGCACCAGCTGCCATAAATTGATAGCATCGTCACAACCTGTGTCCAGGGTTTTAAAACTGGGTGCAAGTGGCATCAAACCCTTGGATGCAGATACAGCACACATTGCAGGGATGCAGGGCTAGGTTTCAAGCCCTTCATCCCAGTTAGAAAATTTGGCCCCTAGATCTCCCACAGATGTTTTGAATCTTGGCACAACTTTGGGAGTTTATTTAAATAATAAAATAATGCCTTAAATTATTTAATTTTTAGAAAACATAGTAACAGCATATTTGACTCCCTATTTTGGGACCATAAATAGCTGAGTTGTATAGTATTTCTAAATGTTTAGTAAACAGTACACAGTTGGAATCTAAGCTGAGCAGTGTGGTAGATTTTCTTTTTCAAATATTGAAGTAAAAACTTAAATATCTGTAGATAATTCTGTTGCAGTAATTTCCTGATCTTTTTCAACTGTGGTGTAACGTAAATCTTCTGAGAGTGGTTAGTAGTGCTTGTTACCTGAGTTTTTTAAATGTTGTCTTGGGGTGGGGTCAAAAGAAGTTTAAAGTTCTTAAACTTTGTATTTTTACTAGGGGCATCTTGCTATAGTTCATTTTTCTGAAGCCCTCTTAGCTTGCAAAAATGAACAAAAAGCGATCAAGTTGTGTCAGTTTCTGGCCAACCTCTAGTTACAAAGCACACCCACTTCCAAAAAGGTGCATCTCTTAAAGTAGTCTTCACCTTTTTCCTCTTTTTCTTTTTAGAGCAGTGCAGTTATCTGTTATGTGGATAGACTGAGGTGTCTGAGAGTGTATGAGAAAATATGTCTTTGCACACTGTAGAAAAAGACCAAGTCTGAAGGCCAGTGTCTGTATCTACAGTGGAAATTGCTGAAGTGGCTATGCTCTCGGCTAGGACTGGGTGCTGGTAAAAAAGATGCAGCAAGGCAAAGGAACACCAGCTCTCCAATGCATCAGTGAAAATCAGTTTTTTGATGTGCAAAACTTGCAGTGACATACATTATTTGTGCATAATCAATGCCAGTTAAATGAACCACAACCTGGCCAGCCTCAACGCTTCAAAGCTCTAAAACCTCTTCATCAGGAGGCATGACCTAAGTGTCCAGTGCCATTATTCCTGAAGACTCACTCTCCGAAACCTCAGGTTATCATTATATCAAGGTCCTACAAAGTATAGATGGAGACTGTGTAAAAGCAAAGCAGAAACCATGTTTTAGAACTTGCATTAACAATAAAGTAGCGATCAAATTTGATGCTCTGCGTTAAAGGTTGGGGTGATGCCAGAAAATCAGAGGGTCAGAAATTTACTGGAGTATCTTTGTGCTACATTACCTGACATTTTCTCTGTTAATGATGCAAAGTTTTCAATAAACAGGGTGCATGCGGAAGCTCTGTTTTTATTTCTGTGCATCAGAATCAGTAGGGAAATTAACACAAGCACTGATTTCTCCTTACAAATAAATTTATGACAGAATGTTCAGGAGGTAAACATCCATCAATACATTTCAATATCTGGAATAACTATGTGTCCTTTTATATATTCCAAGTGCTGTTTTTGTTAATATTCCAAGTGCCTTTGGCAGTCATTCTCATACTCTGAGTGCCTTCTAGTTGTTTTGGCTCATATACAGGGCATGGTCACCAACCAAAACTCTGTAAATAGGCAGTGTGATTGCTTTATGAAATGTCACAGCAGTATCATTTTCTGTAAATTTTGAAAGCTTTACACAAAAAGGCCCAAACTCACAAACATTACCTGCAGGTGTTATATCACTTCACTCTGCCTTTCTAATCTAATTCAGCTATGCACCATTGAACAACATGGGAGGCTACTGATTCAGGTTAGGAAAAACAAAATTAAGTGTTTTCAATGATGGATGTAATGTTATAGTGAAAATGTAATTTGGAGAGGCTGTACAAGGGAATAATGGACTGCGGGCAGCTGATAAAGGCCAAGGCCAAAGGGAGAGGTCTTTGTTTTCTGCCCTCTGTGCCATTATTTCATAGAAAAACCTCCCCACCACCACGTTATTGGTGTACAGAAAGTGAAAAACCTAGAGAAAATGGTAGTGCCATGTGTTTTTTAAACATTAATTTGATCAACTCATTGTTTTGAATGAACTGGGAGTTTCAATTAACTATGATTTTGAAACAATTTTCACTCACTTTGAACTTAGCTTCTAATAGAATGCTATCTAGGTGAATGTTGGGTCAGCAACTCATTAGCTTAAAAAGTGTGTCTTTATTGTCTAATTTGTTAACGGTCAGTGTGGCTAATATAGTAAGAAAACTATTGGGATCTATTTGGAGAGGATGGTTGGATTCCTGGAGGCCAAGGTCTGCAGAACTCCAGTCAGCACAGATTTATCAATGTAAGGCTGTGCTGGACTAAACTGATTGGGTTCTTCAATTGGTTGACAAAAGCCATGGATAGGGATCTGGAAGTATATATCCTGTTCCTAGATTCCATCACAGCTTTTGACTCATCCATGGGAAGCTGGTAAAGAAACTGAGTGGTCTATAGTAGGGGATAAAATAATGAGGTGGGTGAAACAAATTGGTTTGGGTCCCAGATGGTAGTCCTAAATGGAGAGCTGCCAGGGGTAAAGGAAGTCAGAGGCAGGGTGCACCAGGAGGGGTGGGTCTCAGGGATAAGAATATTCCTCTTTGCTGACATTGGCAAGCTCTGTAGCACAGGGAACATCATGGAGGGGGGAAGGTCCATGAAAAGAGATCTGGATGACTGAAGAGGTGACTGTGGGTGTTGCAGCCAAACTTTAACATTAAAAATGACAAGGTAGTGCACATAATGGTCCAAAACATCAGAATGGAATACAGGATGGATGGGGTGGTAGTGGAAAGCACAACAGAGGAATCAGACCTGGTGGTGATAATAATGGAGCAGTTGAAGGTATCAGCACAATGTGATAGGACTCTAGGAAAGGGGAATCAGATGCTGGGAGGCATCAGGAGGGGGATCACTAAGGAAGAGAAGCTAATATTGCCTTTGTATACCACTAGGGGAAGTGCAGAGTAGTTATGTTGGGGCAGGGGCAGATTCATGACTGATTGGCCTTTTTCTGTCATTATTGTTGAGGCTTGCACACACTGATGTAGTTAGTGTTAGTCAAAGGTGAGGGACTGCCCACACTGGAGACTGAAATTCTAGCTAATACTGTGATCTACTTGTATAATACAAGCCACCCATTAATTCCATATCTTTTATCACGTTAGTGCATTAGCAGTCATTTTGGCTGTGGCCAGAGTTTGTATAGTTTTCAATAAATCTTGTCTTTGGTTCTTTATTGGTAAGCTTATAAACCTAACAACAGTATCCTTGCCTGATTTAATTTATTCCTGCTGCTTATTAATCATCTGAGTTCATAATCCTCAACTTCAAAGCAACAAAATTATTTCCACAGTAACAGAGAGCTGTGAAAGGCAGATACAGTAATAAGCTGCATGTGTGTGACAAACTACTATGTATGTTACAATCATCCTTTTGTAATGGCAAACATATGACCTAGAAAAACTTGTATTGCCCCTTTATGGAGAATACACATAGATGTTATGATCCCTTCACAATCCTCAGCATGCATCTTCACACATTCTTCCCTAGTAATTACTGTTTCAAAAATGTTATCCACATCAATAATGCTGATATGTGTTTGTGGACATCATGTTCTCTCCATGGGGTGAATTTTCTATTATAGATACATAGACACTGCCAGCATATAAGGGCCTATGGCCCACCCAATCTGCCAATCTGAGCTTTGAAGTTCACTTATGTTTTCCTAGAAGTCTGTTGCCCCTTACCCCAACCTCCAGAATTCCCTTATGTCTATCCCATGCATTCTTAAGTCCACCACCCGTTCTGTGAAGAAATTCTTCCTCATGTTTCCTCTGAATTGCCTTCCCTCCTGCTTCATCCCATGCTCTCTAATCCTGGAACATCTTTTTCACTGGAAAATAGTATATTTCTGCACCCTGTTCTTCCCTATAAGGTACTTGCATGTCTCTATCACATCTCCTCTATCCCTACTCTCCTCCAGGGAAAACATATTCAAGTCCTTCAACCTGTCCTCATAGAACTTGTGATGCAATCCCTGTACCATCTTTGTTGCCTTTCTCTGAACCTTCTCTATGCTGTCTATGTCCTTATGTAGGTAAGGTCTCCAGAACTGTACACTGTACTAAAGGTGGGGTCTCACTACTGTCTTGTATAGTGGGATTATGACCTACCTTTTCCTGCTGGTGTTGCCCCTGCCTATGCATCCTAGCATCCTATTTGCTTTACCTGCTGCCTTGACACACTGTTTCCCTACCTTGAGGTCATCAGAGATAATAACCCCAAGGTCCCTTTCCTGCTTGGCTAATGCTATAGCCTCACCCCCAACTGATATATTGTGCCAGGGTTTTTGTGGCCCATATGCATTATCTTGCACTTCTTTGCATTGAATTTCAACTGCCAAACCCTTGACCATTCTTCAAGCTTCTGCAGGTCCCCCCTCATTCTGTCTACACTCTCTGACATGTCCACTCTGTTACAGAGCTTTGTGTCAGCAGCGAACAGGGAAATTCTGCCTTCTAGGTTCTGTGCAATGTCACTGATGAAGATGTTGAATAAGACTGGTCCCAGCACTGATCCCTGTGGTGCCCCACTGATCACTCTTCCCTCTGTGGAGTGACAGCTATTTACCACCACCCTCTGTTTCTTGCCGTCCAGCCAATTACCTACCCGCCGCACTATTGTCATGCCCACTCAAATATTCCCCAGTTTGTTTAATTGCGTTCTATGTGGCATAGTGTCAAAGACCTTGCTGAAGTCCAGATATGCCATGTCCACTGCCCTCCCCTGATTCACCTCCTTTGTCACCCAATCAAAAAATTCAATGAGCTTGGTCTGATATGACCTCTCTCCAGTGAAACCATGCTGCCTTGGGTCCTGTAGTCCACTGGCAACCAGATGTTCCACCAGTGTCTCCTTCAGTAGTGCTTCCATGATCTTCCCCACTACTGAGGTCAGACTGACTGGTCTGTAGTTCCCCATTTCCTTTGTTTCCACTTTTGTATAAGAGGACTACATCTGCTGCCCTCCAGTCTTTGGGTACCTCCCCTGTTTCCAGTGATTGGCTAAACAGGATTGTCAGAGGTTCAGCCACCACCTCTCTTAGTTCATTTAGTACCCTGGGGGGCACGCCATCTAGCCCCATTGTTTTATCAACTCTTTTTTCTTCTATTTCCTTCAGTACCCTTTCCAGTGTAAAGGGACTTGTGTCTGTTTCTGCACCATTTCCACCCCCTTTACTCACTTCAGGCCCACTATCTTCCTCTTCCTTAGTAAAGACTGAGAAGAAATACCTATTCAGTATGTCAGCTTTATTGTTGTCATCCTCCATGAGGCCCCCATCCTCCTGTTCAGTCTCACTATCCCTCCCTTTGCCTTTCTTTTTTCCCCTCTTGTCCCCTCTACCCACCGATTTTGTGATGCGCTCTTCTGTTTGAGCATTGGCTTCCCTTACTGACCTCTCTGCCGCCTCTTGCTTCTCCTGGTACTTCTTTCTATCCCCTTCTGCCTATGCCTTTTTGAGTTGCCTGAATGCAATCTTTTTGGCTTTCACTTTCTCTGCTACTTCCTTGGAAAACCATAATGGCCTCCACTTCCTTTTCCCCTTGCTAACCTGCTTAATGTATAATTCTGTTGCTCTTGTAATCCCTGTTTTAAATATTGCCCACTTTTCCTCACCCCCCTGATTCCTGCCCCATTCCCATTAATGCCTCTTTCAAGCATCTCCCCATTTTCCCAAAGTCTGCCCCCCTAAAGTCCAGGATATGTGTTTTTGTGCAGTTGAGTTCTGCTCCTTCTGTGATTTCAAACCACATGCTCCCCCACTGTTACCCCATCACACTGTCCCAGTTTGTGAGCATGAGATTCAGTATTGCCTCCTGCTGAGTTGGTTCCATGACCAGTTGCTTGACGAAAGGCACCTTGAAGGGAGCCCAGGATAAATCTGCTCCTGGTTGATGCTGCTGCTGCTAAGAGGCTCCAGTACATGTTTGGAATACTGAAGTCTCCAAACAGCATCACCTCACCTCACCCTTGCCTGCCATCCTTTGGATGGCTAGCATCAGCTCCCTATCTGTTTCTTCCTCTTGGGCTGGTGTCTGTAGACCACCCCTGTGCAGATGGTTGACCCCATTTTCCTTTCCAGCTTAACCCACAGTATCTCTCCCCCATATTGTTCCTCCTGGATCTCTGTGGTCTTTACGCCATCTTTCACATAAAGTGCCACTCCTCCTCCCTTCCTGCTTGTCCTGTCTCTTCTGAATATGTTGTAGCCATTATCATTATTTTAAAATGTTATTGGTATTCATTATAAAAGTGTGTTTATAACAACACTTTTTTTCTCAGTTATGTTAGACTGTATAAGGGATTGTGGACTATCCTGAATCCAATAGGTTACAGAATCTGAGGCAGCATGGATTCAGAGGCGGAAGGTCATGCCAAACAAACCTGATACATTTCTTTGAATTGGTGACCAAGGAGTTAAATCAGGGAGGAGTAGTGGATGTGGCCTGCCTGGATTTCAGCAAAGCTTTCAACACTGTTCCACATATGGGACTGGTAAGCTAGTTGTGTAGCTTGAGGGTAGGCAATAAGGTGCCGCCCCTTGAAAGAAACTGGTTAGGGGATAAGAGACAGAGGGCAGTGGTAAAAAGAGCTTGCTCTGAAGAAGTGAGTGTGACCAACAGGGTACCTCAAGGGTCAGTACTGGGACTGGTCTTCTTTAATGTCATTATAAGTGACATAGCAGAGGAGCTGGAGGGGAAGGTCTGCCTCTGTGTGGATGACACCAAGATCTGCAACAAAGTGGATACTGCATATGTGTGTGTGTGTGTGCATGTGTGTGAGTGCATGCAAATTTGTGTGTGTGTGTGTGCATGCATATGTGTGTGTGTGTGTGTGTGTGTGTCTGTGTCTGTGTGTGTACGTAGTAGTAGTAGTAGTACAGACTTTATTGATTGGCCAAAAGCCTTCACAATATAAATCAATAAAAAAAAATAAAACATTGGCATTATGACATATACCCCAGCCCCATAATGTATGTGTGTGCAGGGGGGGATAGGCATGGCTCTGAAAACACTGGAATAGTGGTCAAGGGTATGGCAGCTGGGTTTTAATGCAAAACATGCAAAATAATATACTTGAGCCATAGAAACCTGGTGACAGAGCACAAAATGGTGGATAGTGATATGGACAATGACCAAGCAGGAAAGAGATCTAGGGGTAATCATATCAGATGACCTGAAGGTGGCTAAGCAGTTTGACAAGGCAGCCTGGAGGGCTAGTGTTATGCTAGGGTGCATAGGTAGGGGTAACACCAGCATGAAGAGGGAGGTGGTGTTGCCCCTATATAGATTGCTAGTAAGATCTCACCTTGAGTAATGTGTTCAGTTCTGGAGACCACATCTCAGGAAAGACATAGACAAAGTGGAGGCAGTCCAGAAGAGGGCTGCCAAAATGATGCAGGCTCTACATCAAAGGCCATATGAGGAGAATCTAAAGGAGCTGAATATGTACACCTTGGAGGAGAGGATGGAGAGAGGGGTTATGACAGAGACCTTTAAATACTTCACGGGGGTTAACAAGTTACAGCTGGGGGTATTATTAACAGTAAAATGTGCTCTAGAATAAGGGAACTTGCTATGAAGCTGGTAGAAGATAGATTCAGGAGAGATGTGAAGAATTATTTCTTTACAGAAAGGGTTGTATACTCCTGGAACAGTATTCCAGTGGAGATATGGCACAAGGGATTCAGGATAAGGAATGAGGGGGAAAGACTGCACCTTAAATCAAGTATTGTCTTCAGCAAAAATGAAGGTAATATAAATGGGCAGACTGGGTGGAACCCCAGGGTGGGACCCCAGGGTGAGACCCCACCCATAAGCCGACTGGGTGGGACCCTATCCAGCGACCCTACCCAGCGGCCCTTACCTGCCATCAGTTTTTATGCTTTTGTTTCTATATACCTGAAAGTAAATACTTTGATAAAACATACTGCACCTTCACATATTTTCTATTTTAATCACATCTTATTGATACTGCTACAGTTATCATTTTTATTTTGAAATGTATAATTGTTTTTTTCACGAAGTAATAATTTTTGGTACCACTTTACTTTATATAATTAATAAGGGGCACATTTTGAAAACTATCCAATGTTGTCGATTAGGCCTAATCATGTAAATGTATTTCAATAGCCATTCTTGTAATCACATAATCTTTCCTGCTTTTGCAGGGTACAGAACGGCCCATATAAAACTTTCTAACGCTGATAAAAATTGGGATAAGAGAACTACTGAACATAAGTAAAATACAAGCTGAACTGTGGCTAAATATTGTTTTTAAAGTTTTTTCTGAAGTGTCAGCTGCTCCATATGCTCAGTCAGCAAGATACATAAGCAGAAATTCATTCAGAAATATAATTCTCATTTATCAGCATAAAATCTGAGTAATGAACTTCAATCTTTCAATATTAATTTTTGTTAGTCTCTTGACAGATGTCATTCAAGATTGAAGTCCTCTAGAGTGGTTAGTTACAGCCCTGGCAAACAGCTTGCTCCTATTTGTTGTACTTCAGAATGGTAGAACCTTGAATTCAGGCTACACAAATTTTACAACATGCTATATTGCTGATGCATAACCCTGACATGTTTTTTTTATATTTTTTATGTTGATTGCGCGCATGGGCAAGAAACATGTTGTGGCAGCTTTCTCCAGAAGCAGGTTGTGGAGGGGTGGCACTGTTGTGGCCAATGCCCCCATGGCCTTAAAGGCTTGGCCTGCTTCCCTCAATGCTGTGGCACACTGCTGCTGACACTAGTTCAGCCAGCATGCCACAACCTTGTAAAAATTTAGCCGCTGCAATAAGGAGCCGCCTCGTCCATTGCAGCATCATCCCTGCAATGAGGAAGTGACCCTTCATTGCAGGGCTGTTGCTGACTGGGCAGAAAAAGACAACAATGCAAGCAGGAACCCAGTACAAAAGGGCAGCCAGCAACAGTGAGAGACACAGAATGAGTGAGTGAGTGAGCTCACTGGAGCTCTGTTGGGACTGCTGTGGATTTCTCTGTGGGCAGAAAAAGGCAGCAATGCATGCAGGGGCCCAGTACAAAAGGGCAGCCTGCAGCGGCAAGTGAAACAGAACAAATGAGTGAGAGTGTGAGGGAGCGAGTGAGCTCAATGGAGCTCTATCATGACTGCTGCTGATTTCTTTGTGGGCAGAAAAAGACAACAATGCAAGCAGGAGCCCAGTACAAAAGGCCAGCCTGAAGCGTCAGCAGAAATAGAATGAGTGAGTGAGAGAGGGGGAGTGAGCAAGCTCAACGGAGGTCTATCATGACTGCTGAGGATTTTGTTGTGGGCAGGAAAAGGTAGCAATGCAGACAGGAGCCCAGTGCAAAAGGACAGCCTGCAGCGCCAGCAGAAACAGATGAGCGAGTGACAGAGGGGGAGTGAGTGACCTCAACAGAGCTGTGTTAGGACTGCTGCAGATCTCTTTGTGGGCAGAAAAAGCCTCCAACGCAGGCAGGAACCCAGTACAAAAGGGCAGCCTGCAGCAGAGGGAGACATAGAATGAGTGAGTGAGGGAGGGGGAGTGAGTGAGTGAGCTCACTGGAGCTCTGCTGGGACTGCTGTGAATTTCTTTGTGGGCAGCAAAAGGCAGCAATTCACGCAGGGGCCCAGTACAGAAGGGCAGCCTGCAGCGGCGGAAGAAACAGAATGAATGAATTTTCTTTGTGGCCAGAAAAAGGCACCAACAGTGACAGAATCCCAGTACAAAAGGGCAGCCTGCAGTGCCAGGAGAAACAGAATGATTACGTGAGACAGGGGGACTGAGCGACCTCAACGGTGCTCTGTAGGCACAGCTGCAAATATCTTTGTGGGCATAAAAAGATGCCAGCGCAGGCAGGAACCCAGTACAAAATGCCAGTCTGTGGCGCTGGGAGAAACACAATGAGCGAGTGAGAGAGGGATAGTGAGCGAGCTCAACGGAGCTGTGTCAGGACTGCTGCAGATCTCTTTGTGGGCAGAAAAAGCCACCAATGCGGGCAGGAACCCAGTAGAAAAGGGAAGCTGCAGCAGTGGGAGACACAGAATGAGTAAGTGACGAGGGGGAATGAGTGAGTGAGTTCAACGGAGCTCTGTTGGGACTGCTGAAGATTTCTTTGTGGCCAGAAAAAGGTGCCAACAGAGGCAGGAGCCCAGTACAAAAGGGCAGCCTGCAGTGCCACCAGAAACAGAATGAGCGAGTGAGGGGGTGACACACCTCAATGGAGCTCTGTCAGGACAGCTGCAGATTTCTTTGTGGGCAGCAAAATGTGCCAACGGAGGCAGAAGCCCAGTACAAAAGAGCAGCCTGCAGCACCAGGAGAAACAGAATGAGTGCATGAGATGTGGGAGTGAGAGACCTCAACGGAGCTCTGTCAGGACAGCTGCAGATTTCTTTGTTGGCAGAAAAAGCCACCAACGCAGGCAGGAGCCCAGTACAAAAGGGCAGGCTGCAGCAGTGGGAGACACAGAACGAGTGAGTGAGTGAGTGAGGGAGGGGGAGTGAGTGAGCTCAATGGAGGTCTGTTGGGACTGCTGCAGATTTCTTTGTGGGTAGAAAAAGGCACCAATGCATGCAGGGGCCCAGTACAAAAGGGCAGCCTGCAGCAGTGGGAGAAACAGAATGAGTGAGTAAGACAGAGGGAGTGAGCAAGCTCAACGGAGCTCTATCATGACTGCAGCAGATTTATTTGTGGGTAGAAGAAAGTAGCAATGCAGGCAGGAGTCCAGTACAAAAGGCCAGCCTGCAGTGCCAGCAGAAATGTAACAAGCAAGTGAGAGAGGGGGGAGTGAGCGAGCTCAATGGAGCTGTGTCAGGACTGCTGCAGATTTCTTTGTGGGCAGAAAAGGAAGCAATGCACTGCAGGGGCCTACTACAAAGAACAGCCTGCAGCAGGAGAGAAGCGGAGCTCAACGGAGCTCTATTGTGACTGCTGCAGATTTCTTTGTGGGCAGAAGAAGATGGCAATGCAGGCAGGAGCCCAGCACAAAAGGACAGCCTACAGCGCCAGGACAAACAGAATGAGCTAGTGACACAGGGACAGTGGGCAACCTCAATGGATCTCTGTCAGGACAGCTGTGGATTTCTTTCTGGGCAGAAAAAGGTGCAAATGCAGGCAGGAGCCCAGTACAAAAGGGCAGCCTGCAGCGTTGGCAGAAACGGAATGAGCGACTGAGAGATGGGGAGTGAGCGAACTCAACGGACTTCTGCCAGGACTGCTGTAGATTTCTTTGTGGGCAGAAAAGGAAGCAATGTATGCAGGGGCCCACTACTAAAAAGGACAGCCTGCAGCAGAGGGAGAAACAGAATGAGTGAGTGAGTGAGAGAAGGGGAGTGAGCAAGTTCAATGGAGCTGTATCGTGACTGCTGCAGATTTCTTTGTGGGCAGAAGAAGACGGCAATGTAGGCAGGAGCCCAGTACAAAAGGGCAGCCTGCAGCACCGGAAGAAATGGAACAAGTGAGTGAGAGAGGGGGAGTAAGTGAGCTCAAAGGAGCTCTGTCAGGACTGCTGCAAATTTCTTTGTGGGCAGAAAAAGGCACCAACAGAGGTAGGAGCCCAGTACAAATGGGCAGCCTGCAGCGCCAGAAGAAACAGAATAAGCGAGTGAGACAAGGGGAGTGAGCTACCTCAACAGAGCTGTACCATGACTGCTGTGGATTTCTTTGTGGGCAGAAAAAGGCAGCAACACAAGCAGGAGACCAGTAGAAAAGGCCAGCCTGCAGCGCCAGCATAAATAGAATAATTGGGTGAGACAGGGGGAGTCAGCAAGCTCAGCGGAGGGCTATCGTGACTGTTGCAGATTTCTTTGTGGGCAGGAAAAAGGAGCAATGCAGGCAGGAGCCCAGTACAAAAGGCCAGCCTGCAGAGCCGGCAGAAACGGATGAGCGAGTGACAGAGGGGGAGTGAGCGACCTCAACAGAGCTGTGTCAGGACTGCTGCAGATCTCTTTGTGGGCAGAAAAAGCCACCAACGCAGGTAGGATCCCAGTACAAAAAGGCAGCCTGCAGCAGCCGGAGACACAGAACGAGTGAGAGATGGAGGAGGAGTGAGTGAGCTCACTGGAGCTCTGTTGGGACTGCTGCAAATTTCTTTTGGGCGAAAAGGGCAGCAACGCAGGCAGGAGCTCCGTACAAAAGGGCAGGCTGCAGCACCGGCAGAAATGGAACAAACGAGTGAGAGAGGGGGAGTGAGTAAGGACAAAACAGCTCTGTCAGGACAGCTGTGGATTTCTTTGTGGGAGAAAAGGTGCCAACACAGGCAGGAACCCAGTACAAAAGGCCAGCCTGCAGCACCAGGAGAAACACAATGAGTGAGTGAGAGAGGGGGAGTGAGCTAGCTCAAGTGAGCTGTGTCAGGACTGCTGCAGATTTCTTTGTGGGCAGAAAAAGCCCCCAACGCAGGCAGGAGCCCAGTACAAAAGGACAGGCTGCAGCAGTGGGAGACAAAGAATGAGCGATTGAGGGAGGGGGAGTGAATGAGCTCAACGGAGCTCTGTTGGGACTGCTACAGATTTCTTTGTGGCACAAAAAGGCAACAATGCATGCAGGGGCCCAGTGCAAAATGGCAGCCTGCAGCGGTGAGAGAAACAGAATGAGAAAGTGGGGGGTGGAGTGAGTGAGCTCAACGGAGTTCTATCATGACTGCAGCAGATTTATTTGTGGGTAGAAGAAGGCGGCAAAGCAGGCAGGAGCCCAGTACAAAAGGCCAGCCTGCAGCGCCGGCACAAACAGAATGAGCAACTGAGAGAGGGGGAGTGAGCGAGCTCAATGGAGCTGTGTCAGGACTGCTGCAGATTTCTTTGAGGGCAGAAGAAGATGGCAATGCAGGCAGGAGCCCAGTACAATAGGGCAGGCTGCAACACCGGCAGAAATGGAACGAGCAAGAGAGGAGGACTGAGTGAGCTCAACGGAGCTCTGTCAGGGCAGCTGCAGATTTCTTTGTGGCCAGAAAAAGGTGCCAACAGAGGCAGGAGCCAAGTACAAAAGGACAGCCTGCAGCGCCAGGACAAACAGAATGAGCGAGTGACACATGGAGAGTGAGCAACCTCAACGGAGCTCTGTCGGGACAGCTGTGGATTTCTTTCTAGCCAGAAAAAGGTGCAAATGTGGCAGGAGCCCAGTACAAAAGGGCAGTCTGCAACGTCGGCAGAAATGGAATGAGCGAGTGAGAGAGGGGGAGTGGGTGAGCTCAACGGACCTCTGTCAGGACTGCTGCAGATTTCTTTGTGGGCAGAAAAAGGCACCAACAGAGGCAGGAGCCCCTTACAAAAGGGCAGCCTGCAGCACCAGGAGAAACAGAATGAGTGAGTGACACATGGGGAGTGAACGACCTCAACGGAGCTGTATCGTGACTACTGTTGATTGCTTCGTGGGCAGAAAAGACGTTAATGCAGGCAGTAGCCCATTACAAAAGGTCAGCCTGCAGTGCTGGGAGAAACACAATGAGTGAGTGAGTGAGATAGGGGGAGTGAGCAAGCTCAACGGAGCTGTGTCAGGACTGCTGCAAATTTCTTTGTGGATAGAAAAGGGTGCCAATGCAGGCAGGAGCCCAGTACAAAACAGCAGCCTGCAACACTGGGAGAACCAGAACAAGTGAGTGACAGAGGGCCACTGAGTGAACTCAACGCATCAATGCAATCAATATTCGTCATTGACAAATGCTTGTTTTATGTTGTTCACTCTTTTTAATAGTTGATGGTGTTTTTTGCGTGGTTTACTGTGCATGTGTCGTCTAGTTCCAGATTATTTTCTGTATTACAGGTGCACATGCTCCAATTGTATTTGTGTACTTTGTTGAGAATGTTTAGATGCTTGAATTGCCTGTTGGTGTATTTATATTCATTCATTATTTTTTACAGAAGAATCCCCAGTTTGGAGATAACTGTTCAGCACTGTAGATGTTGTGATGGTGCTGTTATGTTTTAATAGGTAATGAAGCAGCAGTGTACAGTATAGTATGCTACAGTGAACAATGGCAAATGACACATTTGTTAGTGTGAGTCCATTAGTTTATAATTTTGGACTTTTTTTACAGTTCTAAACACTTTACTCTCTTTAATATGGATATCTACAGGGTTTCATCTTTACTCCTATCACCCTGGTATGCACTTGTGTATCAATATTAGACCACTCAGCATGTACTGTGTGGTAATATGACAAGCCTTATTTTAAGAGGATTGGGGTTGGATCCTAAAATAGATCTGTGGGCAGAGAACTGGCTGAATGGCAGGAGTCAGAGGGATGCAGTAAACAAGGAGTACTCTGGAGAGGGAAAGTTGATAAGCAGGGTGCCACAGGTGTTGATGTTGAGGCTGGTCCTCTTCAGTGTCTTTATTGGGGACATTGCAGAGGGACTGGAGGGGAAGGCATGCCTCTTCTGAGATTATAGAAATGTATGTAGTAGGGTGGGCACTCCAAGGGGTGTTGCAAGAGTGAGGGAAGACCTTAGAAAACTGGAGAAATTATCTGAAGAATGGCAGCTGGGATTCAATGCAAATAAGTGCATGATCATCCACATGAGGCAGAAAAACTCAGGGGCAAAGTACAAACTAGGTGGGGAGGTATTGACAGTCACAAAGCAGGAAAGGGACCTGAAAGTCATCATCTTGGAAGACCTAAGAGAAAGTAGGCAGTGTGATAAGGCAGCAGGAAATGCTAGCCAGATGCTTGGATGCGTAGAGAGGTGTATCGTGAGTACAAAGAGGGGGGTCATCTTGCCCCTGTATAAGACACTTGTGAGACTGCACCTGGAACACTGCATCCAGTTCTGGAGGCCCCATCTGAGAAAGAACATAGACAGGGTGGAGGAAGTGCAGTGGAGGGCAAGTAAAATGGTGCAGGGCCTGCAGGATAAGATGGATGAGGATAGACTAAAGGAGTAATGTATGTATTCCTTGGAGGAAAGGAGGGAGGTGGGGACATAATTAAGACATATAAATACATCACTGGTATAAAGAGAGTACAGGAAGGAAGGAAGCATCTTCCAAAGTAAGAGGTGCTCCAAGTCAAGAGGCACAAAAAGAAGTTAGATGGGGAAGGCTCAGGGGAAACATGAGAAAATATTTTGTCACAGAGAGGCTGGTGGACACCCGGAATAGCCTACCAGAGGGGGTGGTAGGGACTAAAATGGTCACAGAATTTAAGAAGGAGTGAGATAGACAGAAAGGTATCCTGGAGGCAAGGGTGGGCTACAGAGATCAGTTTGGGCATGGGGCCTCACGCTAGATAGGGATTAATAGGGCAGACTGGGTGGTGATGCAACTCTCACCCCCACCCAGCCTGACTTCCGACTCAGCACCCACCACACCACATTCCCAGACTCTGCCACACAACCTCACTCACCTGAACAGATCCCAGTGTGAAGATCCACTCTCCCATCAAAGACACGTCTTGCTGCTGGAACTGGAACTGCTATATGAGAAATAAGGTAAGTGCGGTTCAGTGTATTTCAATGGGTTTTCAACTGCACTTACCTTATTTCTCATATAGCAGTCACTGATTCCAGCAGCAAGACATGTCTTCCATGGAACAGTGGATCTTCACACTTGGATCTGTTCAGGTGAGTGAGGGTGTGTGAGGGGAGGTCTGGGAGTGTGTGGGGTCGGGTGCTCAGTGGGAGGTTGATTTGGGGGTGCATGGTTGCATCAGCAATGGACTGTTTTTTTACAGAATTGTTAGCAGATTTGTTCTGACATGATAGTGAAACATGGCACAGAGCAAAGGATACGGCAGGAGTAACTCATTTATTAGCAGAAAACACAAAATACAGCATATACCTTCTGCAAGTCAGGAACAGGACCCCAGTTATCATATCACTCCAAACTGGATTCAAACTCAGTGAAATACAGCTTTATTGTCATTCTTATACTCTTAGACAAGAAATGTACTTTACTAAGTAATGGTCTGCCAAATAAGGTAAAATCACAAAATACAGACATCTCATTGGTAGAAGGTCAGCTCACTCTCTGCACAAACTCTCTGATAAGAGTAAAACTAGCTAAAACTAGTTTTGGGTAACAATACAAAATGCTTAGTATTGCAAAATAATAGCAGCTGCACAGCAAAGAAGACAACTGTGCCATAAGGCCTGCATAAGCAATGCTAACACTGTTAGGGCCAGAGGTTACTGGCACATAGCCCTGTTGGGATCTATGGCAGGATTCACAAAGATAGTGCAAAGTGAGTGCAAAGGTTTGCACTGCACTTCCCTGCTGCCTGGTGGGCAACTGTGCTATTCACAGTTGGATAGACTGGTGTGCTATCTGACTGCGAATAGCGGCCAGCAGGGGGCAGTGCTTACCCAGACAAAGCAGTGGAACAGGTAGTAGTGCTGCCCCCACAGCCATCCAGGCAAATGTACCGGCAGCCAATAGTGCTAAGGCGCTAAAGTGGAATTCACAAAAGGAGGCATGCAAAAGATGCCATTGGGCATGCAAGGTACTAGAGACAATTAGCATGTGCAGTATGGCCTCATTTGTATGCCATTAGTGTATGATTTTGTCCCCCCAGCAGCGAAACCACATGCAGCCGCAATCCCCCATCATCTGGTGTTGACCACCCCCACCTGATCAAGGCCCTGATGGCAAGAAACAGTGTATGCCATACTGTAGTGTCCCACCCCAATCCACAATCACTCACTAACCCACCCGATATTGAAAATAATTTTCTGTAGTGTAGTATCCCACCCCAATCCCTGATTACTCCAGTACCCACCCAATAGGAAAATAACATATTTTCCATAGTGTAATGCCTCCCTTTTCCCAGTCCCTGATCCCTGTTATAAGAAAAAAAAAATGTTATAGTACAGTGTCCCTCCCCACTCCCCGGTGACCGATCCCCATTAGAATAGAAAAAAAAACAGTTTCCGTAGTATAGTGTACCTTCTGCCTTCCCGGGTGCTCGATCCCCATTAGAATAAATGAAAATTCCTATTTCCATAGTGTAGTAGTCCCTCCTGCCTCCCCAGTCCCAATCTCCCACCCGTACTGTATGTAAATCTTTTCCATAGTGTAGTGGTCCCCCCAATCTCCTACCCACATCCCACCCTGATCCCCCCACCACAGCATGTCCTTCTGGTTGGTGAGCAGCACAGCCCTCCTCTCAAGTCAACGGCTGCTCACCGACTGAACAGTCAATGACAGCTTACAGTATACACTGCAATCCCATTGGTTGACACAGACTGGAGAGCACTGTAGCTTGAGAGGAGTTCTGGACTCCTGAGGACAATGCTTTTAGTGATTGTCTCTTCCCCAGTAGTAGCCACACCCTGGATAAGTGTTTGTCTTTCCACTTCCTTTTTTAGAGTGTCAGCCACTGCCTTTGGTAAGTCTTTTGCCTGTTTGTCAGTCAATTCGCTTTTCTCTGTATCCTTACCGATCAGTCCCTCTACCTCTGTTTTATCCTCCCTGGTAAGGGCGGCCACTGGTGGGTGGTGCTTATACCCTCCAATATCCCAAGAAGCATCATCATCATCATCATCATCATCCTTATCAGAGGACAATGTGATGATGGGCGATGCTGATGGCATCCCTCTCACATGATCCTTCAAGATCGTCAGATGCTGACATAATTTTACAACCTGCATTCTACACTCCATATGATTCACACCTCCTTGAAACTCTCCCTTAGTAACATTATCCTGTAACACCCTGTATGTGGCTTGTGCTTCATAGATTTTATCCGTCTCTTTTCCTAACTCTTTCTGACACCTTTCAAAGCCGTCTTCCATCTCCTCATACTCACTCGTCAATGACTCATTCATGCTTGTAAGCACACCATTCATCTGTAACATCTGTAGCTTATCCTGCTGCAATCTCGTGTTCTCCTGCAACTTACTAATTTCCTTATTTTTCTCTTCTTTAACATCTCAGTCTCTTCCTTTAACCTGCACATTGCACCGGATCTAGATTTCAGTTCTTTTTCAGAAGTGAAACCTCAGATTCCAATGTCTGACACAAAGCAAACAAAGCAAGGACTATTACACTCTTTTGGTCATGTTTATTACTTTTAGACTTGATCTCAGTATATAGCTTGGCAGTGGAGGCCACTAATGACCATCCCGAAAACCAAAGAGGAGCGAAGGTTTGCAACACCTGTTATTATCCCACACTTACAGTAATACCCACATTACCTTTGCATAGGTTCCATCCAAATAGGTCTTGCCACAGCCGCCACTTTGTTAGCCAAATTGTTCTGGATTTGATGGCAAAACACAACACAGAGCAAAGGATATGGCAGAAAACCATAAAACACAAAATACAGCATATAATGGCTGGGAGATAGGAACAGGACCCCAGATACTGTATCATGATAGATACTTTAGATAGATAGATACTTTATTTCTAAAACACCCCATTTCAAGGACTTGGGGCGCTGTACAATACAAAACAGTGCAATTTTTTTAAATCTTACAAAATAAGTACATAGGGCAGGATTCACAAAAGAGATGTGCTGGGTGCAAGTGAGATGCACCGGCGCAAACAGGATGCGCCCACCAACCACCGGGCGATTCACAAAAATGCGCCATGGGATGAGTCATGCACAACCCTATTGTGACTCACGCTAAAAGGACATGGCACATATGGAGATGTGACAGCCCATCTGGGATGTGCATAATCACCCAGGGGAGCAAAACAGTGAATAGGGAGCAACCCAGCAAGGCAAGATGGAGCAACAGGGGACAATGAGTGGACAGAGGAGAGAGGCACACAAGACTGATGGGACAATGCAGAGAGGCCATAGGCACAACAGTGGCACAAACATGCACAACAATGATACAGGGCAACCAGAACAACACCTAGAGGCCCAGGCCACAACCCACACAGGCCAATGTCAGGCACACAGGACAGGTACACTGTAGCTGGCATGGTGCCACACAACAGCATGCAGATGCAAGGAGCAAGGTGGTGGCCACTGGACAGTGCCAACACAACACCACTGACAGCCAGGACTGTGTCCATGTGTGGGGGAAAGCCCACTGTGCCACCATAGTGCCACACAGCTATGCCAGATCCCCCCCCCCACAGGACAAAGCACCCAGGGCCACAGAACAACAGTGCCGCCATGCAATGAATGCAGGCCACAGGCAACACACACAGATGGTGGTCAGGGAGATGTGCAGCAGGACATGTGGCCTACGCACATGCTAGAGGCAACAGTGGGGCCACATGGAGGAGCAGGGTTGCTGGGGAGGAAACAGGCCACACAAAGCCGGGAGCACACAGGGCCAGGGCAGCAGGGGGACAGTGAGTAGCCCATGACAGTACACACTCCCAGGTCCAGGGAACAGTGAATGGCCACAGACACCATGTTAGAGTAGAAAACATTTTATGAGAAGGAAAACATGTGCAGACAGTAACAAATACAAAAACAGCAGCTATGTACAAAGTATAACAACTATATACAGTAATAAGTATACAAAGGATGGGGAGTGATGGACTATGTACAGGGATATGGGACGGAAGGTGGGGTGGGTCTGTAACAACATGGTGGGGGGTGTAGCACAGTGCTATATACAATATGTACAAGCATGCACAGGAGTGTTGCTAGTGGCGTGGCTGCACACCCCTGCACCTCGTCCCCCTGCGGCCATGTGCACAAATGAGACAGACCATGGCCCCCAGCTGTCGCAGCAGTCATCTCTGAAGAAGGATGATAGGTCTCAAGGACCTCTGTACTGCCCTTCTGATCTTCTGGTGAAACATGCCCCTCTTCTGCACTGCCGCCACATCTTTGGCCACTGCATGATGAGCCCTGGGACCTAGATCAACAACAATGAGAACACAGTCTAAGTCCCATGGCAGACACACAACCCCCACTGACCAATATCCCACCCCAGCACACAGACAATGCACACACAAGCATGCCACCTACCTGCTCCTGAAGCTCCAGCATGTGCAGATGAATCTGCTGCCACACGACCCCTAGCCTCAGCGGCCTGCCGCCTGGCCTCCAGCCCTGCAATACACAACAGACAGAGACCACCATGAGTGGACACATTGATGCACCAACCACACCCCAACACCAGTGGGATCATGTAGTGCATCTGTACCCAACCAGTGCAACACAGGTGACAGTTCATGCAGTGTACAGCTGCACGACACAGCCATTCCTGAGCCCCCCAAAGTGGCCTGCCATGGCCATGCACTGCACACGGTGGCAACACCCCATGCGCAACACAGTGTACCTGGTCCCACACACACACACCACTACATAGAGGGCATGACCATGTGACAGACATGGCAGAGCCCCACAGGGCAGGTGCAGTCACACCCACATGTGCGTGTGTGGGACTGCCCATGTGCATGATCAGATGTGCTATGCCCCATCCTCACCCTGCAAGTGCCTGTGAAGCACACATCTGCAAGAGACCTACCTGGCATTGGCAGTGCACCCCTACATGCACACTCCTGCAGCCTGTCCAATCTGGCATGGCCGCTCTGCCCAAGGTCCCCGTACCTGTGGTGTCACTGTTCCCCAGTGCGTGGCACACTGGTGCAGAGCACAAGGCACCTGATGATGGATACCTAAACCATGGCCCTAGAAACCCATAGTTCCTCCTGGCCAAACAATTGTTCCTCTGCCCTGAGGACAAGTGCAGCCAGGCAGAGAAGCTCCATCTGACTTCAGTTGAGTGCCCTCTGTCCCTGCCTTTCCGCCCTGGGCATTGTTAGTGCAGTGCAAAAAAAATGTGCTGCAGGCCCAGTGCATGTAGGATTGCAAATGGCACTCCATGAGCGGCTAGGCCAAATGCATGCCCCCTGTGTACACTGATGTGCTGCGTGATTGGTCAGTCAGGCCCCACAGGTGTATGTGTGATGAGCAATCCAATAGCAGTAATGCGGGGTTAAGGGACATGACCTGATTGTGCATGCGCAATTCTGTGCAGTCCTCCATGTTGCCTGTTGCACACACTATCATGCATGGCACCAGAGATACGCTATAGTGCACTGTAGTGCAAGGGCATGCAATGCACGATCCAACAATGGACAGCAGTTGCACCGGGCAGGAGAACATGCATGCGCGGACAGACCACACTATGCAGCATGTACTATATGCATGTCCCCAATGCGAGTGCCGGACCAATAGTGCAACTGTGCAGATGCACCATGGGTCCCACGCAGGGCGCATGCATGATGAATTCACAGAACAACTTGAGCCCAACTCAGAGACATGCGCTGAATACACCATTCATGCCCAGGATATGTGCCATGTTGAGATGCACCCAACACAGCCGATGCACTGTGTTGATTGAGATGAGCTGAGGACAATTATGCAATTCACAGACAATGCACCCAAATCAGCCTCTTAATGTATTCAGGAGCATTTCAGCTGCTTAGCATCTCATTATCAGTGCGCCAGACCTCATTTGCATGGCCTGAGCCATAAATGCTCCCAACTCAGAACACACCGAGAATGGGTGACTGAGAGGTAGAACAGCCTTGAAGTTGAGTACTATTCATTTGTACATGTCTGTTTACATGTTTTGTGGACTGTGTTGGTGCACTGGGCAAATGCTGTATGGAGTTAGGCATGTCCTAGGGGAGGCTGTGGAAATTACAGCCACTAGATTGTCACACAGACCCAGCTGTATGTATGAATGTCCATGAGTACTGTTGCAAAGGCCCCTATTGACATGGTCGGTGGACAGCCTGTTGCTGCTGTCACATGTGCAGGAACATCTGCAGCACAACATGCTGTGCTGCACACTATTCCTCAGGCTGACGGGGGGTAGGGCACTGTTGGCAATAGTGCCTGCACATACAGCACAGTGTGCACAGTGGCAGTGATATGCAGCTGGCTGCATGTGCACATGGTCATGCATCACAGATGGTAGGTCCATGGTCATGCCACTGGACATGGTGTGTCCATTACACATGCTGGATGCAGCACAGACAGCCATAACACACTGTGCACCCCCACACAGGTGCAGTTCCTGCAGGCCCTGTCAGCCAGGTACTGGTGTGCCCACCTGCATCCACTGTTTGTCATCATGGGCACATGGGAGTCGACATGTGCATGACTAATGTCTGTCTGTACCCTCCCACAGATACCACAATGTCCAGAGGAGACAGTGCCACCAGTAGGCAGTGGCAAAACTTCACCAAGGATGAGAAACTGGCCCTCATTGAGGCCTACAACAATAGATGGGACATGCTGGTGGGCAGGGGCAGCAGCCATACGGCATGGGAGGAGGGCCGGGAGTTGGTAGCCCTGCACATGAATGCTGCTGAAAAATTCAACAGAACCCCCTGGAGTGCCAAAAACATTTGAATGCTGGAAGTGCAGGGCGAAAGAGAAGGTGGCTCACACTGAGGCATCACTGCAGTGGACTGGGGGCAGGCCACAGGATGATGTCTGTCTGAGACCCAATGAAGAGCTACTGGTGGCCACCATATCCCGAACAGCTGTGCAAGGTGTACCTGGTGGGGGGTTCCAGACAGGTGGCAGCCCGTCACAACACTGTGAGTATACATGCAGAGGATGTGTATCTGGCCATGTGTGTGCCTTGGCCACCATGACTGTCCCAGTGTGTTGTGCCTTGGGACAGTGGTAACAGGGGATGAACCATGAGTGGCAGTTGTGCATGCGTGGAGCCTGCCATGGCATGCATTGCCTGACATTCCATGCACGTGGGTCTGCATATGGTAGGCCAGTGCCAGTCAGGCTGCTAGGACACACACATTGTCAGATGGGTGTACTGTACCAGTGCCACATGAGATTTAGGAGACAATGGCCTGTCACGCACAGTACCAGACACAGCATGAGCATGAATGACATTGTGGTATGGGCATTGCATAGCCATGCAAGGGACTGTCATGCACAACCATGGCACAGCACTGTGGGACACTACACACTTCTGTAAGTCATTCTGTATGCCAATATATAATCCTGTGCACTAGCCTTGTTCTCCTTCTTCTGTTCACAGCTCCTTCATGTCTCACAGGCACAGCCGTGGGCACGGCTGCTCAGGATGCCCTTGCGGGCAATGATGCAGGCCTGTCACACAGTGCTGTGGGCACTGCAGTGGATGACGCCATCCCTGGTCCATCCTCTGTACCAGCACCACCTGCCTCAGCCCCAGTGCTGGTGGGTCCATCAGGCCCTTCTGCCACTGCTGCCACGATGGCCAGCAATGCTGGAGGGTCTGCTAGGTCTGTCTGATGATGACCCTGCAGATGCAGTGGATGTTGCTGACACCTTCATTGTGCTGGCATCTGGCATGCAGGGGATGTACAGTGATGTCCCTGTGGATGATGATGCCACCCAAATAGAGGAGGACACGGCAGACAGTGGGTTGCACAGCACACAGGTGTCTGTGCAGTTGTCCCCTGATGCCAGTGATGGCCTCACTGCACGTGAGGTGGATGCAGGCACTGCACAGCCACCCATGGCAGTAAGTGCTGTGCCTCCCGCATCTACTCCAGATGCGTTGGCAGGGCCATCATGAGCATCCCGGTCAGGTGCTATGGGACACATGCCGGCACTGTTGGAACGTGACAATGCCAGCCGTGGATGTGATGGGGCTGAACATGTCCAAGGCCTGCCCATGCCGTAGCCTGCCGTGGTGCACTCACCACTTGTGGATGCCCTATGGCAGGTTGGTTCCCCCCACACATCATCAACGCCACTGTGAGCCCTCCCACGACAATGACATTGAGGCTTATGTCTGCCTCCTGCATGACACCGTAGAGGGGATTGCTGCCCAATGTGTGGAGTTCAGGAGCCTACAGATGGCAATAGTCCTGGAGCAATAGTCCATGGCTGCCTGGCTTGCATAGATGTTGACAGAGGCATGCCTTATGCGGGTGCGCATGGCTGCAACACTGGAGCAGATTGCAGCCACTGCGGAGGCAGCATGTGCATCCAGTATGTGCTGTGGCCATCAGGCATCCAGCTGGATACCCAGGAGTGCCTCCTGCACACCCAGGCAGCAGTAACAGGTGGACCATTGCTGCTGATGCTGTCACCTCACATTGTACTGGACAGCGTCCCTGGCATAGACATGGCTTACAGGGCATCGATGCCAATGAGCACCTGTTCATGGTCTCATTGCAGTACCCCTACAGGGGTGTTGGGTACACCCACTGTGGCTGGTGGTGCCACAGCTGCATCAACCAGTCATGGCAGGGGGCCACTCACTTGTCCGTGGTGGCTGTGGTGCTCCCAGTGACATCCCTGTCTCCATTGCAATGTCGACTACACATTCCACCACTGTGTCCTACACATCTGGCCAACATTGCCTGGGATGGCATATGTGGTAGGCACCTACCCAGTGTCACTGCCATCATGGGCTCCCTGTGCAGTGCCCCCTGCATGTCTGTATTTACCACTGTTATGTCATGTGGCATGGGCAAGATGAGTGTGGTACAGTGTCTGCTGTGCCTGTGTGCCGGCAGCAGTGCACACTGACCCCTGTCACTCCTGGCGCTGTCATAGTGGCATATGTGTGTGGTGCATGTATGTGTGTGTTTTGTGTGTGTGTGCCTCTGTTGGGCTGTTTTTGTGCTGTGCTGTGTCTGCCATGCAATGCACGGCTATGTGTCCACCTGTTGTCACTATTGTGCACCACCCCTATACATACCTGTGATACTCACCTTAGGTTCCCGAAATACTCCTCCACCAGCGTGTGTCTGTACTTCCTGGACCTGGCAGCCAGCTATGGGTCTCAATGACCCATAGGTGGACCTGTGTTGTGGCCCTGTGGCACTGCTTCATCCTCCCCACCCTCCTCCTCCTCCTCCTCCTCCTCCCCAGAACAGTCACCTTCACTGTCCTCAACAGCTATTCCACGGTCAATGGCCATGTTGTGTAGCATACAACAGGCCAGGAATATGCCACAGATCTTCTCAGGGTTATACTGTAGGGCCCATCCTGACCTATCTAGGCACCAAAAGCACATCTACAACATGCCGAAGATGCACTCCATGATGGTGTGCATAGCAGCGTGTGCCTCATTGTAGCGCTTCTCAGCCTCTGTTCTGTGTCAGTGGATGGGGGTGAGGAGCCAGGGCCTCAGTGGATATGCTGCATTACCTTGGGGGGGAGATGGCTGTTAGTACACTGGTCACATGTGCAGCATGGCCTGGCCCTCCCCACTCCATGCTGCACTGCTGTGTGTGCTGTGCATCCACCACTGTCTGTGCCTGGCCCAACCTTGCCATCCTGCCCCTGGCATCCTCCTTTTTCTGACTGTGCCTGCTGCTTGGTTGGCCCCAGGCCACCTGTGCCAGTGGTGTCACACATGCCACACACAATATTGTCATGCCCAGTGTGCAATGCAACACTGCCTATTGTCTACATGTATTGCACCAGTCCCTGCCACTCATGCCTCCCATGGCGCTGTTCCCCACCATCCAGTCTGTTCCCATGTGCCACCCTGTTATGGATGGTGTCTGACAGTGTCTCCATGCACCCCACCACTGTCTTACATTTGCTGCACCCTCTGCAGTTTGCGCAGTGTGCTACCTGCCCTCCCGGCCCACTATCCTATCCTGTGTCATTGTGACATGTTGTGCAGTTGGCCTCCATAGTCCACACATCTAGTAAATGGCCACTCAGTACATCCCCTGCCTCAAACCTGTGGCAGAGAGCCTTTTGGTTCCAATTGAAGGCATCATGTGTACTCTCAGGGTGTGTGGCATAGACATTGATGATGCATCCTGTGGAATTGCACACCACCAGGTAATTGTGTCCCTTTCTGTTGATGTAGACGATGGCGTCATTGCCAGGTGGTGCTTGGATGGCCACATGGGTGCAGTCAATGACCCCTATGACGTCTGGCATGGGTGCCACCTTGTAGAACTGCTGCATGGCTTCTGTCTGCTCTGTTCGTGTGCTGGGGAATTGGATAAATTCTGCAGCATGTAGTAGCAGTGTGGTAAGGAACTGTGTGTGGAGGTGGGCAGTGGAGACCTGAGAAATGCCAGTGGTGTCCCCTCTAGGCCTCTGGAAGGTTCCGGTAGTGAGCAAGCACATTACTGTTGTCACCTTGGTCTCCACAGATATGGCATGACTACATCCAGTGGGTATATGCATTTCATCAAGGCACCTCTCACAGAGCTGCCTCAGAATGGCCCTGTTCAGCTGGTACCAGCCTACTGTCTCCACATCTGTGAGCTGCTCAAAAGACAGCCTGGCACAGTACCGCTGTGGGGCCTGTAACCTATGGTGTCTTTCACCTCCCTGTTGCTCCAACCTCATTGTCATTCCAGCTATGATGAGTGGTGCTGCTTCCATGCTGCTATTGCTGTTCTCTGTGCTCTTCCACTTTGTCATGTGTGTGGGTGCTGCTGTACTGCCACTGTCCTGCTGGTGGCTTGCACTTAAGCCTGGTTCTTTTATACATATCTTTTCATGGTGCATTTGGTACTTGCACTGGATGTGCTCTGTCTTTGCGCCTTCATTTTGCACTGTGAATTGCTTTGTGCTGTATATGCATGTATACGCCCCCTCTATATATGCTGCATAGCATTATAATGCTTCTACAGGACATCCCGTTTAGCGCAATGCATCTGTGATGAGGTGGCGCATCCACCCTGTCTGTGAATCATTACAAGCCACATTTTGGAGATGCACCAGTGCATCTCACTTATGCCTGATGTATCTCTTTTGTGAATCCTGTCCATTGACTGGGAGTAAAACAATTAATCTATCAATCCCACTTTGAAACATAGCATACATAAATCAACAAAAGCCTGTTGGAACAGATAGGTCACTCCAGAAGGGATTCGAACTCAGCAAAATACAACTTTGTTGTCATTCTTATATTCGTAGATAAGAAAGGTTCATTACTAGGTAATGGTCTGCCAAATAAGGTAAAATCACAAAATACAGACATCTCATTGGCAGAAGGTCAGCTCAGAGGACAGTTAGCTCATTGCTCTCTCTGCACATATTTTCTGATAAGAGTAAAACTAGCTAAAACTAGTTTTGGGTAACAATACAAAAATGTTTATTATTACAAAATAATAGCAGCTGCATAGCAAAGAAAATAACTGTGCCATGAAAGCCTGCATAAGCAATGCTAATACTGTTAAGTCCAGAGGTTCCTAGCACATAGCCGTGTTGGGATCTGGTATTTTCCACCAGTCCATGCTACAATCATATGCACGTGTCTTATTACTATATATCTTACTTTGCTAAGTAGATCATGAATAAATGAATATGTACCATATACTGCACTAAGTATAGGGTTGTAGTGGTGTCCAGGTTTGCAGAATAAAAAAAAGACACCGAGGGACCATTTTCTTCTTTTCAGGCTCTGAGGGACATCTGAGGGTGATTGGGGGGGCTACTAGACACCTCATTTAAATTAGCAACAACATGTGTAAGGCAGAATCTGATCTAGATAGCGGGGGAATGTAGACTAGCAATTTTTGTACTAACCACTGAGCCACCTAACTCCACTTTCTAATTGTTGTCACACACACACACACACACACACACACACACACACACACTGACTAATACATATACACATATATGCGTATACAGTATATTCCAGTATAACATAGCAGTTCATTGTCTAAACACATTTCTACACATAAAAAAAGACATTGAGGGACTGCTTTCTTTTTCTGGCTCCAAGGGACATTGGAAGGTGGGGAATTGCCAGTAGAAACCTCATGTAAATCAGCAATGACATGCATATGGGTGAAACTGGTTTATAGTAGATAGCAGGGTAATGTAGATCAATTTTTGCACTAACCACTGAGCCACCTAACTGCAGTTTCTAATTGTTGTGATACACACACACTGATTAATAAATATACACATATTTGCATATATATTCCAGTATAACATACAGTGCAAGTCAGATTAAAATGTCCCTCCAACTCACTTGTTTAGCACTTTTCAGTGAGTTGCTTAATGTGTGCACTGCTCACTGCAATGAATTATTAAAAGTTTCCTAATAGTTTGTTTCCAGCTGCTATTCAGTTTCAGCTTACTGTACTTTGCAGCTCTCTGGAAACTTTTATCAATGCAGTGCATGAGCAGTGCACACATTAAATGGACACTGTCAGCTTTCAGCATCTATACTGAACTTGTGTGACCAGTGTGGCTGTAATAACATACAGTATATGGCAAAATGAACTATTCATGTGCCCCAATATGAGTAACAGTAAGATCTGTTACCTAAATCTTAAAAAAAAAGTTACTTTTGCTTTGACCAAGAACATTACCTTAGTGCTTGGCCGATCTTCCATCACGGGATGCCTCTTCTTAATGTGAACACGATTTGCATGTGTCCAAATTTCCTGAACAAGTGTAAGTGACAGTTGGGGCTAAAAGTACATGCACTTCTGAGCATTGGGATCTTCGTAAGAATAATGAAGAGTGTAGCGAGTCTTACTTTTATCACTTTGAAAAACAGGACCGTGATCCTACGCATGCATGTCACATCCATGGCAATGTCATGCGCATGCTCAGGATAGCAATCTTCTTTTTCAAAGTGATAAAAGTAAGACTTGCAATGCTCCTTTTTATTCTTACAAAGATGTGTGTCTATACCAAAACAATATCTAACAGCATTTGGCTAGCGGGGCCGATGCCAGTTTCGACCCCTGTCCAGGAACATCCAGATGTGGTCAAACAGGTGACAGTATAGGAACACCCTCGCAGTACACACAAACACACACACACACACACATATCAGAATAGATAATATATACAAGTACTGCAACACAAGATGAAAACCATATCCAAACACAGCCCCTAATAAACTAATATGAAGCACCATCAAATTATATCAAGTGGGTACACATGGGCACCTCTGCATAGCACTGCCCCCCCCACACACACACACATGCAATAAACAGTATGACTTGATAAAGTTCAAAACTGATGAGTACAAAGACATATTAAAAAATATAGATTTACAATTTGTGACACAGCATAGGTCAATGAGTTGCTATACAATATAATTTGGGGGCTATCACAGATGATATGAAGGACTGGAATACCCTTGTGTTGCTAAATAAAACAGACAATGACCCCTTGATTACAGATAAAGCAATATGAGGTATTAATAATTAAAAATACTAACCAATCCAAGGTAAGTCTCTGATTTGTGTCATCTGAATCAGAACCGTCAGTCTCTATGTCAGAATCAGATGCAGCTTGTGCCTCCTCATGCTGAGTAACACTGGATACAATGGGCTCAAATTGGTAAGGTTGGGTAACAATATTAAAGTTTAAACGTATGTCCTCAACATCTTTATACTATTCTACCTCAAACATAATGAATAGTGAGCACAGGCACAGTAAAGATTATTGAAATCCAAAGGTAAAAAGCACACTTGCTGTCAAACAGCTAGCTTAGCTGATCCAAGTTTTCAAGAAGAAGGCACATAACCAGCACAAATTATCAAATTCCTTTTTCAGTACCTTAGCAACAGAATTTCAACAGCATGGTAAGTTTTAAGATGGAAAAAGTGCACATGAACTGTCCATTGTAAACCTCCATTGTAAAAAAAACCTGTAACTTAAATAAACTGTGTATAGAGGTCCTTTAACTTATCATCAGTGAGAGTTGTAACATCAGATTATTTACTACATAAACATTCCATTCTGTGACATTTGACTTACTCACCGCTATGGTTCAACGGTTCTTTGCTTATCTCCTTTTACAGCTAGGAAAGGCTGACTGAGTTGACATGTTTATGAGCTATGGATCTTTCTTGAAAGACAGTTCTAACCAGCTTAGCACACAGACTAGTGCTTTGAAACACTGCTCAGCTGAATGAAAGCAGAGTAATACCACAAAAACCTCTAATTTTATATAGTCTGTTGGGTATCTGGAGAGCTCCCTTTCTCTACTGTCATAGCAAGATGTCCACAGAGCTATGCCCTATGCCCACTGCAGCAGTAAATAAGGGGATCACATCTTGGTAAATAATTACAGACCTATTGTAATGCTCCCTGTACTGAATGAAATCATACAGAAAATAGTGTCATCCAAGTCCACCATCTATCTCACTACCTACAACCTTCTCTTGCCAGTCCAGCATGGTTTCTATAAGGTGCACAGTACTAACACTGCCTACTTTTTCTGACAAACCATACTGTATAACAGGCATGGATAGCAATAGTCTCACAGAATCATAGAAACATAGATATTGATGGCAGATAAGGACAGCATGGCCCACAAATTCTGCCCATTTTTCCTACCTCTAACACCACAAACCATACTTTATCTCCAGCTTTACCACCACCCCCTTTCCCTGCATCTAAGGTTCTATTATGCCTGTCCCATTCATTCATGAAGCCTGTTACTATTTTTGCCCCCACCACCTCCTCTGGGAGGCTTTTCCATGCATCCACCACTCTTTCTGTGAAGAAGTACTTCCTTACATCTCCTCTGCGTCTTCCCTCTCCAGCTTCATAGCATGTCCCCTTGTTCTTGAGCATCTTTTGTTCTGAAAAATGCTTCCATGGTGAACTTTATTTATACCGAGGTATTTAAATGTTTCTATTATACCCCCTTCCTCTTTTCCTGCATGGTGTACAGATTGAGGTCCTTCAGTCTCACTCACAGGGCTTGTGTTGAAGACCCTGCACCATTTTGGCTGTCCTCCCCTGGACTGCCCCTACTCTGTCTATGTCCTTCTGGAGATGTGATCTCCAGAACTAGACAAAGTATTCTAGGTGAAGTATCAACAGTGTTCTATACAGTGGTAACACCACCTCTCTCTTTCTGCTGGTGATACCCCTCCTTATGCACCCTAGTATTCCACTAGCTCACACTGCCTTTATGTATACAAATGTTCTCTTCTTTTTTTGCTCTTTCTGTATCTAACTAATATTGTTATCCCGGGTCGCCCCTGAAAAAGGGACCTTTGGGGCTCAGTGGGCCTACCCAGTCACCAAAATTTAATAAATAAATAAATTGTAACACTGTCTTGCCACCTTTAGGTCATCAAATATGATTACTCTCAGGTCCCTTTCCTGCTTGGTGGTGTTTAATACTACCCCCCATGTTGTGCTCCACCCCAGGGTTTTTGTGCCCCAAGTTCATGGTTTTGCTCTTCTTCACATTAAAACCTATAGTAGCTGCCACACCCTTATATCTTTCCTTGATCACTATTAATTTTTTCTACACTTCCGTGGAGTGTCAACCCTATTACAGATGTTAGTTTCATCTGCAAAGAGGCATACTTTCCTTTCTAGTCCCTCTGCAATGTTGCTAATAATGACATTAAAGAGGACTGGTGCCAGTACTGATCCCTGTGGCACCCTACTTGTCACCCTCCCTTCCTCAGAGTGAACTCCATTTACACCCATGCTTTGTCTCCTGTCCCTTAACCAATTTCTCACCCAGTTTACAACTTTATGACCCACTCCTATGCTTCCCAGTTTGTTTACTAGTCTCCTATGTGGAACGGTGCTGAATGCCTTACTGAAATCAAGGTAGGTCATATCCACCATTCCACCCTGATCCCATTCCCTGGTCACCCAGTCAAAGAAATCTATCAGATTCATTGACTTGATCTCCCCCCAGTAAATCCATGCTGCCTTGGGTCTTGACAGTTACTGGATTACAGATGTTCCACAATCCTCTGCTTCAGTAGTGATTCCATTACATTCCCCACCACCGCAGTCAGGATGACTGGCGTGCAGTTGCCAGCCTCCTCTTTGCTTCCCCTTTTGTGAAGTGGGACTACATCTGCCCTCCTCCAGTCCACCAGAACCACTCCCATCTCCAGTGAGTGGTTGAACAGGGCTACCAGAGGTGCAGCCAGCACCTCTCTGAACTCCTGCAATATCCTAGGATGCACCCCTTCTGACCCCATTGCCTTGTCCACTTTCAGATTTGTGAGTTCCCTCAGAACACTCTGCTCTGTAAATGGACTAGTGTGTACCTCTCTTGCTTTGATGCTCCTGGTCCTAATCTGTGGTCCCTCTCCTTCCTCTTCCTCTGTGAACACTGAACAAAAGTACTTGTTCAAGATGTCTGCTTTTTCATGGTCCCCCTCCACACACATCCCTCCTTCCTTCCTTCCTAAGCCTTATTATTCCTCCCTTGTTCTTTCTCTTTCTGCTTGCATACCTGAAAAATATCTTGTCCCCTTTCTGCGGTGCCTGGGCTATTTTCTCCCCTGTCTGTGCCTTTGCGCTCTGAATTGCTTTCCTCACCTCCTTCTGTTTCTCCTGATACTCCTCTCTATCTTCCTCTCTCTCTCTCTCTCTCTCTCTCTCTCTCTCTGTCTCTTTTTTCCTCCTAAATGTTAACTCTTTGGCTCTTACCTTCCCAGCCACCTCTTTTGAGAATTATAGGGGCCTCTTTTTTCCTGCTTTTGCTTATTTGTCTGATGGAGAAGTTTGTTGCCTTCTTAATCCCTCCTTTTAGATTTGCCTACTATTCCTCCACTCCCCCAAGTCCTCCCCCCCAACCTAGCATCCCTGAAGCAGTCCTCCATCTTTTTAAAACTGTCTGTCCTGAAGTCCAGGACCCTTGCCTTAGTGCACTTTGATCCTGCTGCAGTACTTACATTGAGCCACACTCTACAGTGATCACTGGTCCCCAGGTGGCCATCCACTGTGGTCTCTGCAACACTGTCCCCATTGGTGAGTACAAGGTCCAGTACTGCCCCCTTATGGGCAGGCTCTTTTACTAGTTGCCTGAGGAATGCCCCATGCAGGGAGTCCAGGATTTCCCTACTCCTAGCTGAAGCTGTAGCTAGGATGCTGCAATCTACAGCCAGCAGGTTGAAGTCTCCCACCAGAAGCACCTCTTGCTTGTTTGCCATCTTTTGGATGGCTTCCACTAGAACCTTATCCATCCCCCCCATGTTGGAGGACTGTAGATTATGCCAGTGTGAACAGTGTCCCCTTTCCCTGTTTCTAGGGTGACCTACAGTACCTCCAACCCTTCCTGATTTCCCTGCATCTCAGTATCTTAGTATCTTTTATGTTATCCCTCACGTAAAGAGCCACTCCCCCTTTCTTTCCACCATGTTCTTTCTGAATAGAGTGTACTCTGGTATGACTACATCCCAACCATGGTTCTCATTGCACTATGACTCCGTAATGGCAATAATGTCCAGGTCAGCCTCATTTTGTTTCCCAGACTTCGAGTATTTGCACACATGACCTTCCAGAACGTGCTACAACCCTGTTTGTTATCATCCCTGTGCCCTTAAGCCATCTGTTCTTAACCCCTTTGCTCTTAGTCCCATTATTATTCACTTCTACCACTTTGTTTCCTTTTTTATTGGGTAGCCTTTGGGATTTCTTTCACTTAGGTCTCTCCCTACTGCCTACTTTAGTTTTCAGGGGGACGGTTTATGTCTTCCCATTTCATGTCAGTGTAACAAATAAACCATTCATTGAGGAGAGGAGCAGGAGCAGTCATCATTGACCTGGCAAAGGCTTTTGACATGGCTGACCACTTAATACTCTGATAAAATTTGTTACCTGGTTATATCTTCCTCTACATTCCCATAGAAACCTAGACTTTGATGGTAGATAGGGACCTCTTGGCCCACCTAGTCTGCCCATTTCCCTACCTAATGTATAAGCTGCAGGTCCGAGTTAACCAATAGCCTATTTCTTCCTATCCCCCCCACCAGGATTGCCTTATGTCTATCCCATGTATTCTTGAATTCCACCACTGGTTTTTGACTCCAAGACCTCTTCAGGAAGGCAGTTCCATGCGTCTGCCACCCTGTCTGTGAAAAAATACTTCCTCACATTTCCCCTGAGCCATCCCCCTCTATCTTCAAATTGTGCCCCCTTGTTCTTGCACATCTCTTTTTCTGAAAGATGCTACCCTCTTGGATTTTGTTGATTCCCTTGAGGTACTTGAAAGTTTCTATCATGTCCCCCCTCTGCCTCCTTTCCTTGATGGTATACATATTAAGCTTCTTTAGTCTCTCTTCATACGGCTTCCGTTGCAGACTCTGCACCATTTTAGTTGCCCTCCTCTCTACTGCCTCCATCCTGTCTATGCCCTTGCAGAGATGGGGTCTCCAGAACCGCATGCAGTACTCCAGATGGGGTCTCACTAACTGGCTGTACAGAGGGATAACAACTTCATGTTTTATGCTGTACTCTTCCCCTTGGTTTTTGTTTCCTAGGTGCATTACTTTGCACTTCTTTGCATTGAATCTAAGCTGCCATACTTCTGACCATTCCTCCAACCTTGCCAAGTCCCTTCTCATGCTTTCCACCCTCCTCACATATCAACCTTGTTGCAGATCATTGTGTCATCTGCAAAGATGCATACTTTTCTTTCCAGTCCCTCCACAATGTCACTTATAAAAACATTAAAAAGGACTGGACTAGTACTGAACCCTGTGGTACCCTGCAAGCAACTCCCCTTTCTTCAATGTGGACTCCGTTTACTATTATCCTCTGTGTCCTGTTGTCCAACCAAATTTTTTTACACAAGCTACCACCCTGGAACCCACTCCCAGGCTGGCTAATTTGTTTATTAATCTTTTGTGTGGGACTGTGCCAAATGCCTTGCTAAAGTCTAGGTAGGTAGGCCATGACTCACAAACTATCTATCCAACAGATATCAGAGAGTAAAATGTGAATCTGCCCTGTCTAAACCTGCCCATATTCTTGTGTGAGTCCCACAAGGTTCAGTCCTGGGCTTCTGTTATTTGCACCACATATTAACAAAATTACTCAAAGCCAATCTCATTATTTTGCTATACTGTTTGAAGATGATTTGTTCTGTATACCAGTTCTAAAGATTATCCCAACCAGTACCTCACCTCAGATATGATATCAGTTCAAAACCGGCTGTCCAGTCATAAACATATACTAAACATGACCAAAACACAGTTTATACTCTTTTGAACACCCCCTAAACTCAGCCGGAATGTAGTCTCTTTAACTGTCACATACCAGGATGGAATGCCTGTCCATTTGGTCACCTACATAGGAGTTCTCCTAGAAGCTCACTTGACTTTTTGTCAGATATCATTTGCACCTGCTAGTCGATAAATGGCATGCTTGGGGTTTCCTACAAAGTTAGTCCAGATCTCAACCCTCAAGTCAGGCTAACTATTGCTGAAGGTATGCTCTTAGAGTTCTCTATGGTGCCCCAGTGTTCACGTCAAACCTCCAAAATCACCCTCTCCAAATGGGATGTTGCATACAATAACACCTGTCAATTTGCCCGTACATCTCATAAACAGGATCACCACTGCTCCCTTTGTGAAAGGCTTGGTTGACTTCCCTCCGACCAAGCTCGTGATCTCAGGCAAGGGGGTGTCAGCTATAACATTCCACAAAAAGCATGCCTTTGTCTCCCTCCTCAGCAAAGTTTGCAGAAAAAATCCTCAGAGGTCATAGAAACATAGACTTTGATAGCAGATAAGGACTGCTTGGCCCACCCAGTCTGCCCATTTCCCTACCTACAGGATAAGCTGCAGATCCTAGTTAACCAACAGCCTATTTCTTCCTACCCCCCACAAGAATTGCCTTATGTCTGCCCCATGCATTCTTGAATTGTCCCACAGTTTTAGACCCCACAACCTCCTCAGGAAGGCTGTTCCATGCATCCACCACCCTCTCTGTGAAAAATACTTCCTCACATTGCCCCTGAGCCATCCCCCCCTCTATCTTCAAATTGTGACCCCTTGTTCTTGCACATCTCTTTTTCTGAAAGATAACACAGAAACATAGACTTTGACGGCAGATACGGACCACTTGGCCCACCCAGTCTGCCCATTTCCCTTCCTATTGGATAAGCTGCAGATTCTAGTTAACCAACAGCCTACTTCCTGCAACCCCCCACTACAATTGCCTTATGTCTGTCCCATGAATGTTTGAATTCCCCCAATGTTTTAGACCCAACAACCTCCCCAAGAAGGCGGTTCCATGCATCCACCACTCTCTCTGTGGAAAAAAAAATTCCTCACATTACCCCTGAGCCGTCCCCTCTATCTTTAAATTGTGCCCCCTTGTTCTTACACATCTCTTTTTCTGAAAGATGCTACCCTCCTGGACTTTGTTGATTCCCTTGAGGTACTTGAAAGTTTCTATCATGTCCCCCCATCCCTCCTTTCATCAGGGGTATACATATTAAGCTCTCTCAATCTCTCTTCATATGGTTTCTGATGCAGACCCTGCACCATTTTAGTTGCCCTCATCTGGACTGCTTCCATCCTGTCTATGTCCTTGCATAGATGGGGTCTCCAAAACTGCACACAGTATTCCAGATGGGATCTCACCAACTGTCTGTACAGAGGGATAACCACTTCCCTTTTACTACTTGTGATGCCCCTTCCTATGCATCCCAGTATTCCCCTGGCTTTCCTTACTGACTTCTTACATTGCTTACCCACCTTTAGGTCATCTGATATGACTACCCCCAAGTCCCTTTCCATTTTTGTTGCTGTTAGTACCTCCCCTACTATTGTGTACTTTTCTGCTGGGTTTTTGTTTCCCAGGTGCATTACTTTGCACTTCTTTGCATTGAATCTAAGTTGCCATATGTCTGACCATTCCTCCAACCTTGCCAAATCCCTTCTCATCCTTTCTACCCCCCCTTGTGTATCAACTCTGTTACAGATCTTTGTGTCATCTGCAAAGAGGCATACCTTTCTCTCCAGACCCTCTGCAATGTCACCTATAAAGATGTTAAAAAGGACTGGACCCAGTACTGAGCCCTGAGGTACTCCACTAGTAACCCCCTCTTTCTTCGGAATGTGTTCCAGTCACTATTACCTTCTGTGTCCTGTTGTGCTGCCAGTTTGCTACCCAGGCTACCACCCTGGAACCCACTCCCAGGCTGACTAACTTAATTATTAGTTTTTTGTGCAGGACTGTGTCAAATGTCTTGCTAAAGTCTAGGTAGGCCATATTCACAGGTCCTCCCTGGTCTATTACTTTGGTCACCCAGTCAAAGAAATCAATTAGATTCATCTAACATGACCTTCCTGCTGTAAATCCATGCTGCTTTGGGTCCTGTGCCCCACTGGCCTCTAGGTACTCAACAGTTCTTTCCTTCAGAAATGATTCATCATTTTCCCTACCACTGAGGTCAAACTTACAGGTCTGTAGTTTCCTGCTTCTGCCTTGGTCCCACTTTTGTGAAGGGGAATTACATCTGCCCTCCTCCAGTTCTCAGGTACCACCCATCCTCCCATGATTTGTTAAAAAGTGTGGTCAGTGGTGTCACTATGTCCTCCCTTGGTTCTTTTAGGATTCTGGGGTGAATCCTGTCAGGCCCCATTGCTTTGTCCACCTTGAGTTTTAGGATTTCTTTCAGGACTCTTTCTTCTGTAAATGGACTGGTGTCAACCCCCCTACCCAGAGTGCTTCTATTGTCTGGTTTAGGTAACTCCTCCTCATCTTCTTTTGTGAATACTGAGCAAAAGCATTCATTCAGTATCTCTGCCTTTTCACTGTCTCCCTCTGCCCACCTCCCCATGCTACCCTCTTGGACTTTGTTGATTCCATTGAGGTACTTAAACATTTCTATCATGTCCCCCCTCTCCCTCCTTTCCTCAAGGATATACATATTAAGCTCCTTTAGTCTTTCCTCATATGGCTTCTCTTGCACACCCTGCACCATTTTAGTTGCCCTCTTCTGGACTGCCTCCATCCTGTCTATGTCCTTGCAGAGATGTGGTCTCCAGAGCTGGATGCAGTACTCCAGATGGGGTCTCACCAACTGTCTGTACAGAGGGATAACAACTTCCTGTTTTCTGCTGGTGATGCCTCTCCCTATACATCCCAGTATCCCCCAGCCCTCCCTACTGCCTTCTTACAATGCTTGCCCACCTTAAGTTCATCTAATATGATTACCCCCCAGGTCCCTTTCCATTTTTGTTGTTGTCATTGCCTCCCCCCCCATTGTGTAATCTTCCCCTGGGTTTTTGTTTCCCAGGAGCATTATTTTGCACTTCTTTGCATTGAATCCAAGCTGCCATACTTCTGACCATTCCTTCAACCTTGCCAAGTCCCTTCTCATTCTTTCCACACCTCCTTGTGTATCAACCCTGTTGCAGATCTTTGAATCATCTGCAAAGGGGCATACCTTTCCTTCCAGTCCCTCTGCAATGTCACTTATAAAGACATTAAAAAGGACTGGACCCAGTACTGAACCCTGTGGTACTCCACTAGTAACCCCTCTTTCTTCAGAGTGGACTCCATTTACAATTACCTTCTGTGTCCTGTTGTCCAGCCAATGTTTTACCCAGGCAACCATCCTGGGACCCACGACCAGGCTGGTTAATGTGATTATTAATCTTTTGTGTGGGACTGTGTCAAATGCCTTGCTAAAGTCTAGGTAGGCCATGTCCACAGCCCCTCCCTGGTCTACTACTTTGGTCACCCACTCAAAGAAATCAATTAGATTCATCTGACATGACCTTCCTGCAGTAAACCCATGCTGCCTTGGGTCCTGTGTCCCACATTCCTCTAGGTACTCAACAATTCTTTCCTTCATACGTGATTCCATCAGTTTTCCTACCACATAGGCCAAACTGACAGGTCTGTAGTTTCCTGCCTCTGTCTTGCTCCCACTTTTGTGAAGGTCTGAAAGTAATGCCCTGCTGGGTGAGCAGTGAATACTGAAATGCTAACCTCTATTTTTTAAAAGAGAGAGTGGAGGAGCAGCCACACGCTGGTCTACTGAGGAGTAGTCTACAGAGCAGAGAGCTGAGAAAACAATAAATTCAGCTGGAAAAGGGATGCCACCATTGTCTGAGTGAATTCAGCCAGTCTCAGCCCTTTTCTAGACAATCTTGTGCTGCAGAATTGTGTTCTTGTTTCCCGGTCACTGGGAAATTTTTAATTTCCCAGGTTTGGATTGCAAGCAGTGGTATAGTCGAGCAAGTGAGGAAATCAAAAGGCAGCGTACCCCGTACCATTGTCACCCAGAGCCAGAGTCATAGCCAAAGAATCGAGGTGTGGAGCTGTGGAGAACCAGAGCTTGAATGCCCTGGTGTGGGTGGAAAAACACAGAACAGCATAAAAACAAAGGAATAGAGTACTAGAAGAACTACTGGAACAGCAAAAACTAAAACTAAATCTCTGATATAATCTATGATATAATAGTGTACCAAAGAAAGTGCAAGACTTTGTAGGACCTTATACATTTGATGTTTAAAGGGTTTGGCGCCAGGAGCTGGCAAGGAAACAAGACCATCATTTTTATCTATCCCAGTGCTGCGAGTTCTTTTTAAGTAAATAACTGTATATCTGTGCCGATATACCCGTGTAAGTGACATGATCTAGCAAATGGTAATCTGACAGATAACCTGCCAGTTAGATTAAATAGAATAAAACATTTTGAAAAAAACAACAATTAATATCAATGCTGGGACAAGTGGTTTAAGACCCCATAGTGGAGTTTTTTTTTTTTTTAACCTCCTTTTTATTATGTTGGCTTGACGCGCTTGCGCGCAGGTCAACATATTAGGAGAGTGGAGATTTGGAGGTGCGGCTGCTGTTGGGCGAATGCAGGGCATGCATCAGTAGGTGCGTCCCTCATTCCCCAATAAGCCAGCATGCTAGCGCTGACACCAACATTATGGAAAGTGGACAAAACTTCTAAACAAAGTGCCGCTGCAATCGAGACAAGCTCATCATGCAGCGGCATAAGATACACCTCCCGTGTGTGCCTTTGCAAGGCAAACATTTCAAGAAACATGGGGTCAAGCCCCGTGAGCGAGCAGGTGCTCGGGACCTCTCATGTGACTCCGGGCCAATGGGGAGCCCACCCTGTTGGCATCACCTCAACTGTTGAATGCTGAGGGGTGCCCAATCCCCCTCAGCTGCGCGCTCCGCCCCCTGACTTTGTTTGCCTCCCCTGTGTTGTGTGCCGACGAGGGTGCCCAATCCCCCGTTGGCTAGTGACCACCCCAAACCCACTTAGGTGGCACGCTGGGAGCCCACCCCAATGTGCCAAAACAGTCCCACAGCTTTGTTTGCCGGCGGGGGTGCCCAATCCCCTGGCTGCATTAACCCCCCCATGTTGTGTGCCGATGAGGGTGCCCAATCCCCCGTTGGCTACTAAGTCCTCCAAACCCACTTAGGTGACACACTGGGTGCCCACCCCAGCATGCCAAAACTGTCCCGTGATGTTTTCTGTACCTAGAATACGAAAACGGTCCCTCGTAGTCTAGGTCCGCCCTCCCCCGCCACCCACACCCACCCACTGCGCACCCTGCCTCCCCTCACCCCCTCACCCCATACTTACCTCCGGAGTCTGGTACGACAATCTTCAGTCGGCCGGGAACACGTCTGCACTCTTCAAAACCGACCGCGAACTGAGGAAATGCCGGTATGCTGTATAATGGAGTGAATAGGGTTTTTTCAACTTTGTTGCCTATCTCAGCCATTTCTTGGACTTTTTGCACCAAATTTTCAACATGGGGTTTTTGGGGCCCCTCCTCATGAATTCTGTCACTGTCATGGCGTTTATTGGCCTCGAAACGTGATTCCGCAGTCACTGCGCAAAATCACCTTTCAGGGCCCAGTAACAAAATGACAGTGGTGGTGTTCATGAGGTGCCCTCTTAAAAAGCCTAAGTTCCAAATTTGGTGGAAAAAATCCAACCAATGCCTGTTTTACGAGCGTGCGTTGCGCAGTTGCTATGCAGGCTCATAACTTCGCGCATTCACAATATTTTACTGCTGGATTTTCAGCATTGTCATTTTTGCACACCTCCTTGTGAACAGTACAGCTGTCATTTTCCACATCCTGCCCGAAATGTGTTTCCGCACTTCCGGCGCACAATAGCGCAGTCGCTGTGGGAAATCAGTGTTTGGGCCAGATTATGAAAATTACAGTGACACCGTTCATGAGCAGAGGACCTAAAATGCCTATGTTGAAAATTTGGTGATGATACTCCATAAAATAACTGTGTTACGAGCATGCGTTGGCAGATTGCAAGCATGCTCGTACCGTCATGCATTTGTGATATTTTCAGTCTGGATTTTCACCATTGCCATTTTTCCACACCTCTTGATGAACAGTACAGCTGTCATTTGACATATCATGCCCAAAATGTGTTTTCACACTTCTGGCGCAGAATAGCGTGGTCGCTGTGCGAAATCACTTCTTGGTACACTTTGAGGAAATAACAGTAACACTGTACATGAGCAGAGGTGCTAAAATGCCTATGTTGAAAATTTGGTGCCGAACGCCCATAAAATGGCAGTGTTGCAAGCGTGCATTGCATATTTCCCACGCACCCTAGTAACTTCGCAAATTTGGTATATTTACATGCCACATTTTCAACACTGGCATTTTTTTCCGCCTCCTTATGAACTGTGCAGCTGTCATTTCTCACATCCTGCCCGACATGTTTTCCCGCACTGCACTACCAAACACCCAAAGGGACACCCTACCGCTTGTCACTCTCTACAGGGTGGGGGTGGGTTGGCATCAGTTCAATACGTCAGTGCCATTCCTATGATGCATCTGTCTAACTCCTGCACTACCAATGCCGATGCCAGCAAGCCAACATTCGGCATTGACAAATGCTTGTTTTGTAAGTGGCTTTGAGTAACTTTTTATCCCCTCTTTGGTATGTATATTTTAAATATTTGGACAGTATAGATAGAAACAAGCAAGAAAGGTTTATTTTAATTTATTTTAATTTCTAGACCAGAGAGTCACATGACCATATAGGATATAGCGCATGCGTGGTGCTTTCTTGGTAGATGTGCCATTTTAGTTTGATCCTGCTAGTAGCCGCAGTCAGCCTCAGGTACACTGCGAGCATGTTTTACAGCTGAAACAAACTGTGTCTTTCACCTTTGTAGTTTGAAAAGTCCAGGAGAGGGCATCCAAATGGTTTTTAAACAATAAATGAATTAGTGAAGAGGCAACGGTGAAGAAGTGATAAGGAAGGGAATTCAACAATTCGTGCTTCCAGCCAACAACAGGAAAAAAAGTCACAATAACGAAATAGTAAGTAGAAATTAATATCACATTTAAACTGTATTGTTAATAACTATACTATTCTTCTGAGATTGAGATATAAATAATATAAATGTTAGTATAGTTTAAAAAGAACTTTAACAAAACCGACACTGTTGGTTACTAAATATGAAGGCTTATGGTTATAGCTTGAGATTATTGGCAAGATACTGTAACTATATCATACAGAGTGGATTAAAAATATTGTTAGGTTAATAGACCCATAATTGTAAAACTTTGCTGACTGCACTTGCAGTAAAAGCTTTCAAATAAGCCAGCCTGGTGGAGTTGAGGGTTGAGGCGCTGGATGCCACACCTTGCGCCATGCCAGTGACCCGGGTTCAGGAATGGACTCAGGTCACCGGGGTTTGGCTGGGGAAGGAGAGGACTAAGCATCCGAAGGTCTGCTCTTCTTTCCCGGGGTGGCTCATGGGGTTTTCACAACTCACCAGCAGCCCCTGATAGAGATTGGGGGCACTGTAACCAGTGGTGCCATGCATAGGGGTGGAGTGGCAGTGGGCGTTACCACATTCTGTACATGGATGCCTTTGCATGTCCGTACTCTGGGGCAACACAAGCAAGAAAAAACCCTGCTGTCTGGGTAGGTGATGGCACTCTCCCATGCCCCATCACCACATGCCCAATGATGGGCTCAAACCACTGGCTCTCCTGATCCCCCTGTCCTGCCATTGTCCAGTGATGGTGGTGCCTGGTCAATGGATCAGGTAGGCAAGGGGGTGTCAGTCCCTAATTTCCCAGTGGGGTGAGCTTCAGGCGGGCGGTAGTGTGATGGCAGCCAGTGAGGGTTGCTTGAAAGATTTACAGAGAGGCAGGAGATAAAAATAGTTAAACAAAAGAAAAAAAAAACTTTCAGACAGCACTCTCTGTTATGTATAGGAAACCAACTGAGACAACTTGTAAGTGTCAAATTTCTGTTTACTTGCAACAACACACAGCATGTGACAACATACAGAAATGGTTCTTCCACCAATGTTGGCTGAAATATGCAGCTTGACAACAGAAAGGTCTTACAGTCTATGCAGTCTCTCTCTCACTGAAATTTCATTCAGTCTGGTCCATTTTCACTTTTATTTTTTCTGGCTCAATTGCCTAATTCCACAGTTTGCCCAGCATGAGAATAAGTCCCACAACCTTTTATTTACCATTTGCTTTATGCAGGTTTTTTTTTTGATGCTGTGAATTATTTTACATATGAATATATGAAGGAGCCTGCAGAAGAAGGCCATTTTGTCTATCAAACCTGCGTGTATTGCAGGGTACACAGCTTGAGCTAATGTCCGTGCCCTCCCTCCCCACTCCTCCCATCCTCCCTACCCATGATCCTTACCTTCCCCCATGCCTACTCCAGCCTCTCTTAAAGCAGCCCACTGTCTTCAATGAGATGACCTCTTCTGGCAGTGCATTCCAAGTGTCCACCACTGTCTCTGTGAAGAAGTGCTTCCTGACCTCCCTCCTTAACCTCTCACCATAAGACTATGCCCCCTCATGCTATGGTTGCCACTCAGCTTAAAGAGATTCCCCTTATCAACCTTATTTATCTCTTTCAAGTCCATTTCCTGGTTCTCTTTCCTTCTTCACATCCTAGGCTTTTACCTCATGTGGCATGACGCCACGATTATTGCTGATGTTTCTGACATAAAGCTGTCTTCATCAGAGCCTGACACCCGCATTGGCCTTCTAGACACCTGGTTACTTATCAAAGAACTATATTATTGTGAGGAAGAATTTGAAACTCGCCCATCAATTCCACACCAGCAAATTAAGACTGTGCTACAAACATCTTGCTACTCCCAGTAAAGAAGCAAGACTGTTGGACTATTACAACAGTTGGATACGCTCAAGAATTTGCAAGGGTCAAAAGGAAGGACTTTTATGGGTGCCTAACAGATTAGAGATGTGTGAAAAAAACTTTCACAGGCGGAATTCAAGCGAAAGTCAGACTTTCGTGGAAATTCCACCTGCGTCCGCTGCCCAATGGGCAACCCAATTCCCTTTAAAAATAAGTCCTGGTGGCTAGTGGTCCCTCTCCCTGCAAGCCCCGCAAGTATACAAAATATTCCTGGTAGCTAGCTGTCTCTCCCCCCCCACTGAATTGCCTGACCAAAAAAGAAATACTCTCCCTCGGGGATCATGATCCCTCCCCCTACCCCAGTACCTTCCCAACAAATCTGCCCTGGTGGATAGTGGCCCCTCCATCCCCTCGACCATGAACAAAGTGTCCAGTATCCCCCCATCTCTATCTTGTCCCGACTGTCCTGTTTTGAAAAAAAACTGGTGGTTTAGCACAATTTCAACCCCCCTCCCCATCCCCGATCCCCAGCCCCTCAATAAACTCCCTGGTGGTCTAGTGCCTCCCACTCCACCCCAGCAGTTGTTCCACCACCACCACCCCACTCCCACCCCATCCCAAACCCCAGCAGGTGGACCGGCATAGCCCTCCCTCTCCATCAAGGCCAGCTCGCCCACTGAGCTGTCAGTGAATGAGCACATTAGAACATGCTCATTCATTGACAGCTCAGTGAGTGGGCCAGCCATGGAGGAGAGAGGAGGGTTATGCCAGTCTGCCCACTGGGGTTTGGGATGGGGTGAGAGTGGGGTGCTGGTCCATCTGCTGGGGTGCGGGGCACTAGACCACTAGGTAATTTATTCAGGGACAGCCAAGAGATCAGTGATGGGGAGGGGTTTGAAACCACTAAACCACCAGGGATTTTTTTATAACATGATGGACGATCCTCATATTTTGTATACTTGTGGGTGGGTGGGTGAGGGAGGGACCACTAGCCACAAGGGCTTATTTTTTGAAGGAATGGGTGAAATTTTGCCCATGACATTCACGGAAGTTTTCCACTCCACTACAGGTGGAAGTTCAGAAGCTTCTGCGAAAGTCCGGGGAGTTCCGTAGAAGTTCCGGATAGGTGGAAAACACCACTTTCGCCCACCCCTATAACAGATGTATCTTGTATAATTGTGAGAATTCCCCATTTTTCCTACTCATTATTGCTTCTTTTGTAATATATTGAACCTTGCCAACTGACGCAGTATTCTCACACTGTATGAGGGTAACAAACTGTGATTGTGATATAGACTAATTTGATCTTTTGAGCAGAACCTCACTAGTATAATTCAAGGGACTAACAATGGATACAAGGTCATCTGAAAGGAAGCCTGCCCTGAAGATTAACACTCATAAAAATAAAAAAAAACTGCAGAACCAAAAAAAAAAAGGCAACAGTAATGGGGGGGTCAAAAGGGAAGAAAAATCAATTTAAAGGAGAAAACTTAACATGCTATATTTTGGTACTGAGTAACCAGATAAATCTAGTAGGGAAAAAGGAAGTTTTAAGGATTCAGAGCTCCACCATGCCTCCATTAAGTTCCTCACCCATAAAACCTGCCTTAGCCTTAAATAAAACCGAAGGGAATGGCTCAGAACATCCACTATTGAAAACCATAACTGGAGAAGGAGAATTCTCAGCTTGGGAAACAGGGTAAAAATATAGAGGCTGTAGTTCAGATCAGAGAGAAAACAACCCAGGTGCAACATATGGAAAAGTATGATGACCCATAGAATGTTGCAGTAGTGGGTAGTAAATGTAATGAAAATCTGGATAAGCAGAAGTCCCCCCCCCAACACCAACTAGAGGGGAAAGATAAAGAAAGTACAGACAAATCATAACAGTTCTCTAGTAAATCATTTTTACATGATTTTGAAGCATTTTTAACCCCTTATACTAAAAAGGTAAGTTTGGACCCTCTTACTAATTACCCCCCCCCCAGATATATCACATATGTGGAATAATAATAATGATGAAGGGCATGTAGATAAAAATATGGGGCCCAATTTCAAGACCAGGTACAATGGCGTAAGCCGAGATACACCAAATCACTTGGCATATCTCGTGACTTATGTAAAGTGGTATGCCAGCCCAGATTCCAAGAGGCACTGTGCGCCATGTTGGCTGTGGGCTATGACAACCACAGTGACATGGTGCAGGGGTGGGTTACAGCAGCAACTGCACCCTATTCTAAGAGGGCAGCTGCTGTAATTTGCTAGCACGATTCTTGGAGCTGCACTGTCTCAGCTAAGTTGCTCTAAGGGGCATCCGATGGTGCCATCCGTTGGATACCTAGTCCACAGTGCCATGGTGATGGCACCAATGTGCCCCTATGCTCCTGAAAGAATATCCCTGCCTCCCACCCCCGAATGTCAGGGACCTCTGGGGGTCCATTCTCCGGCACACACCCCCAGACCTTTGTGCCACCTGTCCTGCCCTCCATGCCCCCTGGTGTATACCGTGGTGTTCCGGACAGGGGAAGCTTTGGGGGGTTGCTGGTAGTGGGCTGCAATTTGTGACATGTGGGGCTTCTACATGAATAAGAATATGAGCATTAGCAAACCAAAAATCAAAACAGCACAAAAAGAGAATAAACAAGATGCAAATAATACAAAAAAAGCTAAGTCAGGAAAAAGGATAGAGTATCGCAGAGAATATAGGTAATAAGGAAATAAGGGAAACAACAAAATTAGTCAAGGACCAGAAGAGAAGCAAGAAACCCAATAAAGAGACAAATAAACTAAGTAGTGACAATCTACAGGCTCAAAAAGAAAAAGGAATGTGCCTAAACCAGAAAGAGATTTTAGAAAATAAAATATGAACTATTATCTTAGAAGAGGAGAAAAATAAAAACATTTCAAATGGTAGAATTAGAACCAGACATGCCAACTCTAACTCACAGTAGGAAAAGCAGGGGTCAGCAGAAATATGATGAAGTTACTAAAAGTGAAAAAAAAAAAGAACTGTTGACTGAAAAGGGTCAGTTACTACCAACTGTATATATGGAAGGAATACCAAAGGCACAAAACGAGAATGGTACAACATTAAAAATAGCTGTATATAACACCTGTAAAGGAATATTTGGTTAGGGATTTTCATGGTTGTATATTGCTTCTATGTACAGATATCAAGCAGGCAGGAAAAAAGGTTGGGTCTGTCTAGTAACAAAATCTGTCATCATTTGAAGAAAATTACTGGAAAATAAAAAAATAATAATTTTAAAGAATTAGGAGTAATAGCAGAAACTACAACTGTAGAAGGTACACAACAAGAAAAGTCACAAATGAGAGAGAGCAAGGAGGGAAATTGAAAATATAAAAGAGTATATGGGGAAAAAGAAAATAATCAAAAGATACAACAAAGTACCAACTATATGATCCCAAATGAAAGGGAACACATACTTCTACCAGAGAAAGGTATTTTACAACAAGAAAGGAGATTAATAAGATGGAGACTACAAAAAGACCAAAGAATTAATACCAGTATTGTACTGGATACACAAGAAGATTGAATTATAACAGGGAAAAGTGAAGAAATGGTTTTAACTACAGCAAGCGGATGAATAAGATGAAAGTATTAGATGTATGGAATAGTGATCATAGACCATTAGAAATAGAAATACAAGTATTGGGGGGGGGTGTTAAAGATTGAAAATACTGAAATAAGAAATATGGCAGATAACAATACGTTGATTCATAACTCAAAAATAATTAAATGGACAATTTTAAACACTCAGAAACTTTTAGAGATATTAAATTTACAGTAGATGAAAGACCAAAAACAAAACTGTGTTATTAAATTATCAGTAAATAAAGAAAATAATGATATGGCAAAAGATAGCATGGATATTTACATAAAATTAGAATAAAGAGTAATTCATGAAATAAACAATGCACAAATAAAAAAATGAATAGGAAAATTATTATAAGGTAAAATGGTTTGATAATAAAAGTAGCAAAACAAGGAAAATAAAACAAATAGGCTAGAGAATAGTAAAATATAATCAAATAGAATATACTGTAGCCTTAAACTATTAAAAAAAAGAATATGGAGATTTACTGAGGTAAAGAAAACACTTATAATAATGAGCTGTGGTTCTCATTACAATTTGCCATAGAAAAAAAGGATATATCATAATTTTGGAATTTAGTAGCTTATGGTTCAGATAAGATTAAATATAGTTTAAAAGCTGTCATCACCCCCCAGAAACATGGAGAAAACACTGTATTGATATATTTGACAGACTTCCTTCTGAAATTTTGATAGAAAATCAAACATTTACTAAAAAAAAACTACCTGATAACATTGGATGGTTGCAGATCACAACATCTGAAGCAATACAAGCTACTAAAAACCAAAAAAGAAACAAAGCTCCGGGAATTGATGAGGTAGGTGCTGAAGTGTATAAAGCAAACCCAGAATGGTGGGCAAACTTATTAGTTCTCCTGTATGAAAATATTATTAAATTTGAAATTATCCAGGAACAATGGAAATGGGGAGTAATTGTCCCACTACACAAAAGAGGGTCTTCATCATAGCCTGAAAATTACCATCCAATAACATTATTGAATGTTAATGCATATTTTTTTCAAGACTGATATTAAATAAAATTACCATATATACTTGTGGATAAGCCGATCCACATATAAGCCAACCCCCCCATACTGCCTGTCAAACTTTACACGAAAGACACTGACCTGCATATAAGCCAAAGGCAATTTTAATAGAAATTTTGGCACAGCATAAACTAATATAACATAGAAATATCAGTTTATTTGAATCAAGTGGATACAAATTGCATTCAAGTCCATAAAATGTAGAATTTGGTGAACTACCATAACCCATAACCTGCAATGACTTCAGTACAGTAATCTCATTCTCTCTCAGCCGATTTATCCTCTTCCATGTCTGAAATCCTCTGAATTTTTTTTTTTTTTTAAGTGGCTAGTTTTCCATTAGCAGGTTATACAGACCTGCCACTAGAGGGATCCTTGGTCTTCTACATAAATCACTGTATTCATTCGTGGGCAGTATGGCCTGCATTATCATTCTACTTCTTTCCCGGTGCTGCTACAAGGGGACTTGAGTCTGAAGGGTGGATGGCCACTAACTAAGCTGCTGCTGCTCTCCTTGTTTCCCTTTCTGCTGTATTTTCTCATCTAGGTTTTAAGTGAGTACCTAGGTGGGCAAATTACTTGCCTAGAAAATATTGCACTAATACAAATCACGAGACCACTCAATCTGGGACCATGGCTCTCCTTGTTGTGTTTTTATTGCTCCTAAGGTGCAGAGTTTTCAGCAATACAGTGCAATTCAAAGTACCTCAATGCAATTCAGTTCTCCAATGTACCTTATCAATACCTAATGTTATAACAGTCTACCGTGCAGACACTATATCATTCTCCTCTCCCCTTTTAGCCTATTCCCCCCAGTTAGCCTACACCCCCTTGCTACTGTCCTCACCTATGTCTACCCAAGCACTTACATTGATCATGATCAATTGTCATTACAGTGGTGCCGACTCTTGAGCAGCACGATATGGGTTGCCGCGAAGAAATAAAAAAGCAGTCTCCATTCTTATAAGCTCCTTAAAGAAAGTTATACTTCTGCTTCTTCTCTGCTCAGGAAATGTAGAGCTCAACCCTGCCCCCACAACTTACCTCGCCCTATCGATTTTGCTGAGGCCATAGGTCTCAAAATGATGATAGTCAACATTTTAAGCCTGCCTAAAAAACTTGACAGCTGCAAGCCTGGGCTGCACACCTTAACCCAGACCTTATCATAATTACTGAGTCATGGTTAAAAAGCGAACACTGATCAACAAATATCACTGCAGGGCTACAATTTATTTAGAGCAGATAGAGAGTCTAGAGGCGGGGGTGTGGTTATCTATGCCAAATCTAAGTACTTGGTCACCAATATTAGCTGCAAATCTCTAGCCAAGGAATTTGAGTTAGTTTTGCTGAGCCTTCATCTCCCCTCCTCGGAATGTATCACTATCCTAGGTGGCTATAGACCCCCGTCTGGTGGTGATGAAGTCCTTAATCTTTTGAAATCCATGTTCGTAGATGCAAAAACTGAAACAATATTTCTAGGAGATCTAAATATGGACTGGCTGTCACCTAAATCACATGGCCTCAAATCCCTTTTTGACGAGCTAGGTCTTGGGCAATTAGTCAGTGAACCTACTAGGAACAACACTCTAAATTCTGCCAACAGTTCCATTCTAGATGTGGTACTAACCACCCATCCACACAAAATATCTCATTTGGCAGTGTTTCACAATGACATGAGCAATCATGGAATTGTTGCTTGCATAAGATCTCAAATTAAGGCCCGGCCGCAACCCAGTTTATAACAAAAAGATCCTTTCGCAAATTCAGTGCAGTAAACTTCCTATCTGACCTGAGCATGATCAGATGGCAGGATCTTTACCTAGCCAAAGATGTCAACAAGGCAGCTTGCATCCTTAATGACAAACTCACTACAATAATAAATAAGCATGCCCTTTCATCAAAGTGGGTGCGGAACAATTCAACCCCTGGTTCACCTCGGATCTCAAGGCGCCCTTATGGCTCGAGATAAGCTAGGCTAAAGCTAGACATTCCAAAGAATCTTCAGATTGGCAGGCCTTTAGAACAGCCAGGAATAACTATATGAAAAAACTTCACTCTGCTAAAGCTAACTATTATATTTCTACTCTCGAACAAGCTAAAGGTAACCCTCATAAAATATGGAAGACTATTAAAGCTATAGAAGGATGGCCCATGGCCCCGTCTGTCCCAACAAAGATAGTTGCAGTGGCAAGATTGTGGAAAACAAGTCCCTAATCCTGGAGGAACTTAACTCCCACTTTGGCACAGCTGGATTAGCTTTGACTCATCACCTTATGCTGGTGCTGCGGTGAGCCAGCATACCCTCCGCCACATCTAGTCCTGCACCCAGCCCCTTCCAACTGCGCGAGATAACTTATAAAGAAGTGTAAGATTCTCTTCTTAACTTAGACACCAAAAAAAGCGCAGGGGATGATGGCTTGTAACCCTTTTTCCTAAGGTCAGGCTACGCCCATCTCACTGCCCCAATTCTCCACATCTTCAATCTTTCTATTACATCTGCTACTGTGCCATCCTGCTGGAAATCAGCACATATTCTTCCTCTATTTAAATCTGGTGACCCATGTGATGTAAACAACTATAGGCCTATCTCCATATTGCCTATCCTTTCTAAAGTTCTCGAAAACTGATCCATATTCAGTTAAAATCTCACTTGAAACCTTCTCTCATTAACCCAGCTCATTCTGGCTTCAGGCTAATCATAGCACAATCACTGCACTAGCAAAAGTAACCATTGATTGGATCTCTGCTATAGATGCTAAGAAGGTAACTGGTGTATCTTTTGGACCTCAGCAAAGCTTTTGATACTGTTGATCACAAACTATTAGTCAATTGCCTTGCAAAGTTGGGTGCCACATACCATACCACCCAGTGGTTCTCTAGCTACCTAACTGAAAGATTCCAAAAGTAAAGGTGGAAGGCTTTTTTCTGCTGCCTTGCCAGTTGCAAGAGGATCCCCAAGGATCCATCTTAGGCCCTATCTTGTTTTCTCTGTACATTAATGACTTAGATGCTAACATATCTACGTCAATCTGCACTTTTGCAGATGATACTGTGTTATACTTCTGGCTCATCATTATCTGAAGTCAAGGAGTGCTTCAAGTGGACTTACACAACTTGAGCATAATCTAATAAAGGCAAAGCTTCTGCTCAATGCTAAGAAGACTAAAGCGATGATATTCTCTCGCAGTGCTGTCTCAGGCCCCCCCAATACCCTTGCCCAAGACTTCATTGTCACCACGCTAAACGAGCCTCTGGAAGTTTTAACCAAATTTAAATATCTAGGTATCTGGATCGACAATAAATTATCTTTCAGTGACCACATCGAAGATGTCTCTAGAAGGTTAAAAGCAAGGTTAGGTTTCTTCTACAGAAATAGGCTCACCCCTTGAAACTCGAAACAAAAAGCTTGTACAGGCCACTTTTCTCCCCCTACTCGACTATGGTGATGTAGTCTATTCCTCCACCACTCTTGCAAATCTAAGTAAACTGGACATCCTTTATCACCGTGCGTTACGGTTCATTACCAACTCCCCTTACCGTTCACACCACTGTGACATATATGCAGCTGTTGGTCGGACATCCCTTACTACTAGATGCCTGCTCCATGCTGGGCTATGGACTCTTAAACTGCTCCTGCAATGCCAAGCTATCTCTCTTCCCTTATTAGTATCTCACATAGTGCATACTCGTTAAGAAAATCTGACTTTATTATGCTTGACATACCAAGGACGCAGACTTCCTTTGGTAAACGTGCTATTGCATATGCCCTTCCCTCCATTTGGAACCAATTACAAACCGTACTGAAACTAACTAGCACAGTTTCAATAAACTTCTACAAATCACTAAGTTCAGCCAAAATAAAAGACACCTGTAACTGTCATTAAGTCTCTTCCTTCCCCATGTGTGCCATATTTATCCACTGGTACAGTATAATTGATTTGTCATATTAACTTCTTTCCCTTTCCCTTCTACTCCTGGCTTTATTTTTGCTTACGCTCCACTGCTACTCTATCAAATCACTCCTCACCCCTTATCAGTTGTAGACTGTTGTTTGTTCTAGCTGCCAAAATACTGTATATGTATTGCACACACCAGTCATCACGTTTCATTTATCAGTATGCAACCTGTAAGTTGCTTCCCTGTCTCATATCAATGTTTACCACCTGCGGTCACCCTATGTGGTACCCTTGTATGTATATCCAGCCTGTATCATGTAACGTGCATTTCATGCATATACTGTTATTACCTATCTGTGTTTGTACTTTAAGTGTTTATGTCACAGGACCTCCTTGTGAATGAGCTTGCTCAATGGAGTTTTCCTGCAATAAACTTGAACTTGAACTTGAAAATCCTGAGTGAGTGCAGATTCTCAGACAGGAACTGATCTGTCAGGATGTTGTCCATGTAGTCATCATGTTTCTCATCCGGTGCCTCAGTAATGTCTTTCTCCTCATCCTCAAACAGGGTATCATCCTCAGTGCCATCCATGCAATTACTTATGCCACACTTGAGGAATGATCTGCAGACCATGTCATCTGGAATGGAATTCCAGACGTCAACTGTTCACTGGCAAACAACATCCAGGTTGGGTCTCTTTTAAATTCCTGGCTTTAGTGACAGAGCCTGCCCCTGAACACATCCACTCACTCCACTGATGCTTGACTATATCTTTAAAAGGTTTGTTCAGACAGACATCCAGGGGCTGAAGTATCAAGGTTAAGCCTCCAAATATGACACACAGCTGATGAACTGATTTATTGATGGTACTTATTGACCCATGTATAAGTCAAGAACCATGATGTAGAACTCAGGAACTGGTGCAAAAATCTTGGCTTATACATGAGTATATATGATATGTTTTGGATAGAAGATAATAATATTCTATTAAAGTTTCAGGCAGTATTCTATAAGGGAAGGTTGACAACAGAGCAAATTTTTGTCTTGAGCTATATCCTGGATAAATTTGTAACATAGAAAAAAAGAAAAATTTATGCAGCATTTATTGACATAAATTCAGCATTCGATTTTGGGAACAGATGAACACTTTTGGAAATTCTTTTTTTTTAAATCTCTGTTTATGCCCCCTCAACTCCAATGCTGTATCTGACTGCCCCTATATGTCACCTGCATCCTTCAGGGACCATCCATGAAGCCTTGGCTTACAACCAGGCATGGACGAGTAGAAGCCCCCTTCTTCCCTCGTACCATCTGTGTCTCATCGGGTTCCTCAACGAAGGTCACAGCGGCTGTGGAGTGAGGGTTAATCTCCTGCTGGGGCTCAAGCTTTTCTCCAAAGCACTCTCTCCTCCCCCCGGATGTGCGACTGCTCTGAGACAGCTAGGCAAACACCAATGTTGGTCACACCTCCCTCACTACATGTGACTGTGGGCTTTCTGAACCTCCAGCCATCACCAGAGGTTTGTCATGCTCTGAGTCAACAATCCCCCAACCCCCCGGAGGAGGCGAGCAGTCCATTTGGATGCTCAAGCATTCTCCCCTGTGCTGGCCCTCCAACAACCCAGGATCATTCCTGAACCCAGATCACCAGCATCACAAACAGTAGTGCTATCACTGCACTGGCAGGCCAGCCTAATTTGGGAAATTCTAAATACAAAAGGTATGAATCAAAATTTACTGTAAATAATAAAACTTCTACATGAAGATAAAAAATTAGTGGTTAGATACAGGAAGGATCATGCTGTTCTTGAACCAATTGAAGCAAAAAAGGTGTAAAACAAGTGTGTGTTTTAGCACCAACTTTATTTAATCTATAAATTGACACATTAGTTGATGATATAGAGAAAATAGAAATATTCCCTCCAAAAGTAAACACAACAGCTGTAAAAATATTATTGTATGCCAGTGATGCAGTTCTATTGTCCCAAACACTTTTAGGTCTAAAAAGAGCAATAGTATCTATAATGAACTCCTTGAGAAGATTGGACCTGATTTTGAATGTAGACAAAACTAAAATACTGGCAGTTGGAAGTACAAAAATAATTCTTCTACCATAGAAGATAAATAATATCAATATAGAAGAGGTCAGTGAATTCCAATATTTGGGTGTAACATTCAATAGGAATTGGGATGGAAATCACATTTAACAAAAATTAAAAATAACTCCACAAAAACTATGTTAGGTACTAATAGATTTGCAAATGTATTCACAAAATATTTTACTGCCCAGTATTGATGTTATGAAGCAAAAATAAATGCCCAACTGTTGTATTCTTCTGAGGTGTGGGGTCCATTTTTGTAATATTAAGGAAATAGAAGTAATGCAGAATCGGTAATTAAAAAATCTTTTGGGGTTCAAAAGTCTATCCTAAATGTTGCCATACAAGCAGAAACTGGGACAATATCATTGAATACAAAAATTTTAAAAAGATGTATTATTTTGTGGAAGAAAATATGACTTTCACCCTTGAATGGGCTATTATTCCAGTGTTGGTTGAATACACAACAAAGAACAGTATTAAATAATACAGGCTGGTTTGGTAAACGTAATCAAATATTAAACAAGAATGGATTACCATGTAACAGTATGCTATATGAACAAACAGAGAGAGGGAGTTTCACTGAATTAGCAATACAAAGAATTACTGATAGTGCAATGCAAAAACGATATTGTGAGTATAAAGGATGCATGAAAATACTCCACTCTTAAATATCAAGCAACATTTTTAAGTGGAGAAATACCTCCTGCTGTGCGAAAATGTAAAACCTAGAAAGGTTCTAACTAAATTAAGATTTGGTATATTGCCAACAAATGGTGAGTGGGTAATGATGGAGAACAGGGTTACCCATGTATTTGTTCAGAGAACTATAAAATGAGCACAACGCATTTGTTGTTGAAATATAATGAATTGGAAAACGAAACAGAAAAATACTACAACCAGTTTTTTGAAATCTAGAAAAAGTTGAAACTAATACTCAAATAAGACTAATTTTAACAACAGATAACAGAGTGGAGGTATTTGCACATGAAAACTTTACACATAGAGTGCTGATAAAATTAAAACTGTAATATGCTGTGTTAGGTTAGAATATCTTTAAAAACTTGAATACTAAGCTAAATGTAAGAGACTCTTGTATTTTAATTTAATTGTTTTTAACATTGTGTGTAGTATGTGTGAAATGTAATTTAGATGGTATACGTTATTGAATGTTCTGTGTTGATAACTGTGTGTAACAATTTTTTTATATATATATATAGATATATATATATACATATCTATATATATATACATGCTTGTTTAATAAAAACTGAACTGAACTGAGCCCTGCTGGGGAGGTTAAACATCAAGTCCGTGAAATGGAAAATGCTGCAGTCAGAAACAGAGTGCTCAAAATGCCATAAAGGAACACTGCACAGAGGAAACCTAGCTAAAGCTGAAAACAGCTACATTTCAGGATGTGCAGATTTACTATTCTAACACCACACCACCACGGAGCACCACTCCAGTACAAATCAGGGGGCGAGTGCAGATTTACTATTCCTAACACCAGGCTGCCATAGATCATAACACCAGAGAAATTAGAGGTAACGGGCAACCATGTGATTGGGCACCTCACTATTTCATTCACCACTCTGTCCCATATTTTAAGATTTTGATCATGCACTTTCAACTGTGCTGGTTTTCTCCCTATGAACTTGACATGATACCACTGGAGATCCTTAACATTAGAACTAGAATACAGGAATCCTCCTTTGGATATTCTGCTCCAACCTAGTGGAATACCATTCCAACTGATATTGGGCAATGTCCCACTGCATCCTCATTCCGTAGAAGGTTCTGTGTACATTTTCTCAGGGTGTCTAGGTGTACATGCCCTAATCTACTCTTACCCTGGTTTTACTCTTTCAGTGTCTGTGGACATTAATGGTATCCATCATGCTGTCTATTACATAGACCTGGAAGTGTATCCATTGTTATTTGTGCATATTGTTTTTTCGTATCTAGGCTGAGTGTGTGTACTTAAATACTTAATTATTGTTATTTAGAATCCATTATTTAATTGTATATCACCCCCTTATATCCCCCCTTTTGACTGCATAAGACTATCACCCAGTAAATATACCATTATATGTATGTGTAAAATGTGTAAGCTCTGGTATTTTAAAGTGAGCTCTTTTTAAGAAACCTGACATTTTCTTTCTGAAGAAGAACCTTGTAAGTTTGAAAGCTTAAAGATTTTCTATAAATCTCTGTTGGTCCAATAAAGGTATCAAATCACCTATTTTGTGCACCATTATTTGTACTGTTTTTTTTTTTTTTATTTTCAGCACTGATGTTGATCTGTCATAACTGTAGTTACTGTGTATTTCTACTGCCTACAACATTTTGTATATTTACTCTCCCGGGTTGTGCCTGAAAATAGGCATTTGTTTGCCTAGTGTATCCACCTTGTCAACAAAAACTAAAGAAGTAAGCTTTGCAAGACCAGTGATGCTATCAGTAAAAATTTGAAGAGCATGACATTTAGACCTAATTAAGTTTATATTTCAATATTAGTTTTGTATTTCTTTTCCCCAATATTTTATTACTGAGGTCATTTGCAAGGAGGCAGTTTTTTTTAATTCCTTTTAAAAACTGTCCTCAGTAATAAATAATGGGGAGGGGTAACCTATAGAAGAGACATATAGTTCAAATGGGATTGTGCCCAAATGTTATGTTTTTCAGAGTTTTCTCCATGGTGTCAGCTGTTTAAAGTCAGATTTAACTTTGTGTCCGCAGCTGCAGTATTATTATTCTTGCAGTGGTCTACATTCTGAACAGATCTTCTTACCCTTAACCATGTTTTTTTTTTCATAATAATACTAATGCATCCTGAGATGGTTGCGTCATATGGGAGGCAGCTGAGATACTGTAGTATTAGCAATGCAATACATTTGAATGGAGAGTAATGGTTAGGGAATGAGTGGTGTTGGCTAGAGAATAATGTCATCTGCTTGTGTGAAATAGATTTCTGAAGTTATTAAATGATGTTATGGGGTTGGGTGTTGTCATCTTTCTTTATTTCCTTATTTATTTTTACTTTTTCTGTCTAGTGCACGTGCTGCAATAGGTTTTCTGGAAAATACTATTGAATGTGTTGAGAAACACTGAAACATATAAGCATAGAATTTTATGGCAGATAAGGACTGCTTGAGTCATCCAGCCTGCTCATTTCTCCCTAGCTACACTATTACCATAGACCATATCCAATCTACAGCTCTTCCCTCCCCCATTCTTTCCACTATGATTCCTTTGTGCTTATCCTATGCACATTTGAACCCCACCACCTCTGCTTGAAGGCTGTTCCAGGAATTTACCACTCTTCCTGTGAAGAAGTACTTTCTCATAGCTCTCCTGAACTACCCCCCCCAGCTTCACAGCATATCCCCTTGTTCTTGAGCTCCTTTTCTTCTGAAAAATACTTCCCTCTGGTACCTTAATTATTTAGCCTGTGAGATATTTATAGGTCTGTATCATATGCTTATCTCCCTCCTCTGTTCCTGGTGTACATCTTGAAGTCCTTCAGTCTCTCTTCTTAAGGTTATTGATGTGGACCATGTAACATTTTAGTTGTCCTCCTCTGAACCACCTCCACTCGGTCTATGTCCTTCCTTAGTTGCGGTTTCCAGAACTGGACACAGTACTCTAGGTGGGGTCTTATCAGAGATCCATGCAGAGGCAACACCACCTCCTTTTTTCTGCTGGAGATATCCCTCCTTATGTACCCCAGCATCCCACTAGCCCTCCTGAATGCCTTATAACATTGCCTGACCACCTTTGGGTCATCTAATAGGATTACTTCAGGTTTCTTTCCTGCTTGGTGGTTATCAATACCATTCCACTCATTTTGTGCTCTGCCAAGGGTTTCTGTGCCCTAATTGCATTAGCACTTTTTCACATCAAAACCCAGTTGCCATACCCTTGACCACTCCTCTAGTGTTCTCAGATCTCTTCTCCTCTTTTCCACCATCACCCCCGTAGTGTCAATCTTGTTTTGGAATTTGGTGTCCTCCACAAAAAGGCAGACCTTCCTGCACCTCTGCAATTTCACTTATAAAGACATTATTTGTTCAGGATGTCTGCCGTTTCCTGGTCCCCCTCTGCACAGCTTACCCTTCCCTTTTGAACCTTATAATTCCACCCCTGTTCTTCATGTTTTCACTTACATACCTATGAATATGCCAGATGTTAACTGGAGTGCATTTGCAGTAGCCATTTCTAAGAGTGGGGTCATTCTTGACGCCCTACATGGGGCATGCCTTAGACAACTAGTTTTGAAACCCACTCTAGAGGGAGCAATCTTAGACCTGGTATTCTCAAATGGAGATGGCGAGAGGATCACAGATTCAGAAGTGGGTAGCCATCTGGGAACTAGTGAGCATCGAACAGTATGGTTCACGATAAACACAGCAGTAGAGTCAAGCCATACAAAGGCAAAGGTACTGGACTTCAGCAGGGCTGACTTTGCCAGAATGGGTGAGTGCCTAAGGAATGCACTAGCAAATGGGCAGGAAGGAGGGGTGGAAGAACAATGGGGAATAATCAAAACTGCCATCACAGAGGCAACAAGCCTTTGTGTGGAGCAAATTAACAAAACGATGTAAGAAACCACTATGGTTATCAAAGGAAGTTGCAGGGAAGGTTAGGGAGAAAAAGAAAGCATTCAGGAAGTACAAGGAATCACAGAAGGAGCAGGACAGAGAATTGTATCAATTAAAGCAAAAGGAAGCAGGGAAGGCAGTCAGAACAGCAAAGCCCCAAACCGAGGAAAAGATAGCCAACTCAGTTAAGAAGGGGGATAAAACCTTTTATAGGTACATCAGGGAGTGAAGGAAGACCAAGGGAGGGACAGTGAGGCTTAATAAAGGAAAGGGGGGGTTGACAGATGGTGACTGTGAAAAGGCAGAGATACTAAACAAATATTTTTGCTCAGTATCCACAAATGAAGAGGGGGAAGTACCAAAACCAAACAATAGAAACACTCTAGATATGTGGGGTTGATACCAGCCCATTCACAGAAGAAAGGGTTCTGAAAGAACTCTTAAAACTGAAGGTGGACAATGCAATGGGGCCTGATGGGATTCATCTCAGAATTCTAAAAGAACTAAGGGTAGAACTAGTGACACTACTGACTACCCTCTTTAATAAATCAGGGGAGGATGGGGTGGTGCCTGAGGACTGGAGGAGGGCAGATGTTATTCCACTTCACAAAAGTGGGAGCAAGGCAGAAGCAGGAAACTATAGACCTGTTAGTTGAACCTCAGTGATTGGGAAAATTATGGAATCACTTCTGAAGGAAAGAATTGTTGAGTACCTAGAGGCCAGAGGGGCACAGGACCTAAGGCATCATGGATTCACAGTGGGAAGGTCATGTCAGATGAATCTAATAGGTTTCTTTGACTGGGTGACCAAAGTAATAGATCAAGAGGGGCTGTGGACATGGCCTACCTAGACTTTAGCAAGATATTTGACACAGTCCCACACAAAAGATTAATATACAAGCTGGCCAGCCTGGGAGTGGGTTCCAAGATGGTAGTCTGGTAAAAGAATTGGCTGAAGAATAGGACACAGAGGGTAATAGTAAACGGAGTCCACTCTGAAGAAAGGGGGGTTACTAGTGGGGTACCACAGGGTTCATTACTAGGACCAGTCCTCTTTAATGTCTTTATAAGTGATATTGCAGAGGAATTGGAAGGAAAAGTATGTCTCTTTGCAGATGACACAAAGATCTACAACGGAGTTGATACACAAGGTGGAGTAGAAAGGATGAGAAGGGACTTGGCATGGCTGGAGGAATGGTCAAATGAATGTCAGCTTAGATTCAATGCTAAGAAGTGCAAAGTAATGCACCTGGGAAATAAAAACTCAGGGGAAGAGTACACAATGGGGGTGAGATACTAGCAACAACAAAAATGGAAAGGGACCTGGGGGGTAGTCATATCAGATGACCTAAAGGTGGGCAAGCAATGTGAGAGGGCAGTAAGGAGGGCTGGGGGGATACTGGGATGCATAGGGAGAGGCATCACCAGTTGAAAACAGGAAGTTGTTATCCCTCTGTACAGACAGCTGGTGAGACCCCATCTGGAGTACTGTGTGCAGTTCTGGAGACCCAATCTCCGCAAAGACATAGACAGGATGGAGGCAGTCCAGAGGAGGGCAACTAAAATGGTGCAGGGTCTGCACCAGAAGACATATAAAGAGAGACTTAAGGAGCTTAATATGTATAGCCTTGAGGAAAGGAGGGAGAGGGGAGACATGATAGAAACTTTCAAGTCCCTCAAGGGAATCAACAAAGTCTAAGAGGGTAGCATCTTTCAGAAAAAGAGATGTGTAAAAATAAGGGGGCACAATTTGAAGATTGAGGGGGGATAGCTCAGAGGTAATGAGAGGAAGTATTTTTTCACGGAGAGGGTTGTGGATGCATGGAACAGCCTTCCTGAGGAGGTTGTGGAGTTAAAAATAGTGGTGGATTTCAAGAAAGCATGGGACAATCGTATGGCAATTCTAGGGAGTGGGGGTAGGAAGAAGTAGGCTGTTGGATAACTAGGATCTGCAGCTCATCCATTAGGCAATGAAATGGGCAGACTATGTGGGCCAAGCAGTCCTTATCTGCCATCAAATTCTATTTTTCTATGTTTAAGGAATGTCTTGTCCCCTTTCATTATCACCGGTGCTATTCTTTCTTCAGTTTGTGCCTTTGTGCTCATTACTGCTTTCATTGCTTTCCTCTGTTGCCCCTAATACACCTCACTATCCTCTTCCCTCTGTTTCTCCTTATACCTTCTGAATGCAACCCTTTTAAACTTTTGTTTTTCAGCCACCTCTTCTGAGAACCATTGTGATCTCTTTTTCCTCTTGCTTTTGCTCACTTGTTTGATGCAGGGGTTTGTTTCATTTACTATGCTCTCTTTTAGCTTTGCTCACTGTTCCTCCACCCTACAAAGGGTATCCCCCCCACCAGTTAATCCCTGAGGCATTCACCCAGCTTTATAAAATCTGCCTTCCTGAAGTCCAGGACCCTTACACTTGTGTGGTTGGATTCTGCAGCCATCCTTATATTGAACCTCACCGTATGGTGGCCACTGGTCCTCAGGTGGCCTTCCACCTTGATGTCTTCAGTACTGTCCCTATGAGTGAGTACCAAGCTCAGTATTGCCCCATGGTGAGTGGACTCACTGACTAGTTGCCTCAGGAATGGACCCTGCACAAGATGTCCCTGCTTCTAGCTGAAGCCACTACTGGGAGGTTTCAATCTGCATCTGGCAGGTTGAAGTCCCCTACTAGCAGCACCTCCCCCATTTCTGCCATCTTGCCAGTGGCCTCCACCAGTACCTTTTCTAATTCCACCCCCTGTACTGGAGGTCTGTAGATCACTCCAATGTGAATAATTGCTCCATTTCCCATCTCCAGGGTGACCCACAATACCACTGTCTTCCCTTGTATTCCTGCTATCTCCATCGCTGTTATGCTTTCCCTCACATAAAGCACCACAGTCCCTCTTTCCTTCCCAACATGTCCTTCCTAAACAGAGTACAGCATGGTATGGCTATGTCTTAGTCATGGATTTGTTTGTACCATGACTTGGTAATGGCCACAATGTCCAGGCTGGCCTCCGCCATGATGGCCTCTAGGTCCAGAATAGTAATTTCTAGACTCTTAGTATTTGCACACATGGCCTTCCAGATTTTGTTTCCACTCTGCTTGTTTCCCCTCTTTTTTCACTTTTGCCCTCCATCCTTCCCCCTCTCTTTTCAATGCTCAATTTCCCTCCCCACCTTTATCTCTACCACCTTGCTTTCTTTATTAATTTGCACTCTGTGGGATTTCTCTCCCTTCAGGTCCTCCTCACTCACTATTTTAGCCTGTGGAGGGAGGCAGTTTCTGCCTCCCCAATTCCTTCCATCACCCTCCTCGACTAGTCTAAAAAATGCTTCCCATGTTTGTCAGCATGACAAATGAGCATTTTTCTTACATCAGATGAGGTAAGTCCCTATGACAATATGATACCCTGTTCTATTATATTTTTGGTCTGTCTTGTTTTGTATTGTTTCATTTTTTATTATCTGCACATTGATATGACATTATAGAGTACTCTATTTCTTCTGTCTTCTAAGATGCCCTTTTATGTCATTTTGAGCCTGTTTAAGCATTTTCTTTAAGCTTACATTTATTTTATTATTTTTATTTCTAATCTAATAAATCCTAAGGCTGATACAAAATGGGAAAAAGGACATCTTACAAGACAGGAGAAGAAGGGCAATCTGAAATAGAATAAGGGAGAACCATATTTCATAATGCCTGTGAAAATGAAGCTTTAGGAGCTTGAAGGCAACAATTTGAAATACAGCACATACAGGTTTGAAGCAGGTCCCTTTATAGGCAGTAATTTATGTGTGTATTTTGGGAGCAGTCTATCATTTTAAGGCACTGCCCCACACACTCAGTTTAGGGCAATTACTACACTTGATGAATACAAGGCTATGTAAAAGGGGATAAAAGAAAGAAACTACATTAAGTAAACAGAACAGATCTAGCGTATCACCACAGGAGCATTTCTAGTAAGAACTGCTCAACAAGGTGTGTGTACAGTAACTACATAGTGACCTGATCCAGCTGATATAATCCACTAAGCAACACATAACAAGGCAGGGAAGAGCACTGTTGAAGGATTGCAGGGGTGCAGGGGTGTGGGACAGTGGTAAACTAGAGGGTGTTTTTGCAGTTTGTCCCTGTCTTGACTGTAGGTGGTTTCAGTCTATGAGGACAAAGCTAGCAAAAGAAAATGATGAGATATATGGCTTCAGAATGACAGCTGCCAACCACGAAGAGAACCACTGTCACAGACACAACAGAGGGCAATTCAAGCCAGAGCTGGAGACTGGGCAGTGGTTGTGTGGAGGATTGGAAGAAAAGGGTCAGGAAGATGGAGCCTATGGAAACAGTAATATGCAAAAGCAGCAGATTCAGCCAGGTGCAGGCTGAGTTATCCAAGAAGATCCCCACAAAGAAGGAAGGGACTGGCACACTCAACAGGCAGGCATTGACAAGCACCATCCCAACAGGAGGGGTTGCCAATGGGAAAGAGAAAGGTAATAAAAACAGGGGGTTCTACAGTGAGTAACATTTGGAAGGAGGTGGGTCCAATGCTTGATGGTAAGGTAAGAAGGTGGTGCACTCTTTCCTAGGGTTACAACAGACAGACTCCTTTAAAGGGTGAAGGAAGTCAGGAAGGGAAGGAAGGGAAGGAAGGAAGGGAATGGAAGGAAGGGAAGGGAAGGGAAGGGAAGACTGGCTCTGATCTGATCAAGAGGAGTATAAAAGAGGTGATGGCAGACATCTGCGCACTAGGGAAGGTAGCAAAGTAAAGGACAGGGACGATAACATTTTAGGAGGTGCAACAACGACCATACCTAAGTGAGAGGGAAGAGATTCATGTGTTTAAGTCCTATGTATGGCTAATGGGGTGGTGAAGGGAAAAGGGATTTTCACTTCTTCGAGGACTGAGGGCTGATTTGGATGGGATGAAGGCTATTTAATGGGAATGGCCTACATCATAATGAGAAGCGTAAGAGGGTTCTGGGAGAAAGGTGGGCTCAGGACATTAAGCTGGTATAAGCTAAGAATGGGGGAGTTAGCTGAGTTAGGTACTCTAACAAAATGAGAACCCGTGGGGCCCTGCTGCTCTTCCTCAACTAAATCAATGCACTAAATCAGTAAAACCTGGGGAGAACACAAGGGAAGGGTAGGACTTGTTGTTGGAAACTACTATGCACCAGTGCAAGATGATGCACAATAAGATGCCAGAAGTTAAAACACTGGTGTCAAAGGGTAATCTAGGGCTAGGTGGCTGTCAGAGAGACATAGGCAAACCAGAACCATGAGTGGGAAGTGCCCATATACTGTAGGAGTATAATTTGTTTAACTCATTCACACCACAAGAGCTCTTTGAGACTTCCACCACTTGTGCCCTGTATACTCTTAGCACTGCATCCTGGGCATTTCTAAGCAAAATCAAGCCATAATCAGCATGCCACAAACAAATGTGACTACCTCTTGAACTGTAAGTGCTACACACAAAGTATGAGTGGCAAAGTTGTTCAGCACAACGTTACCTTTCCAATGTAAGCAATTTAGTTTTTATTTTATACTAGCTGAAATACCAAACAACTGTTTTTTTTCAAGGTGCTTAGGTGATGCATGAGAGACAAATGTCAGCCATGCACACCATACCTTTAAACAAATGCAAATAACTCCTAAAGTATATGTGGTAGACACAAAGTTTCAGTGGCAAAATTGTTCAGCACAAAATAACCTTTCTAATGGTGCTATGCAATCAATTGTAATCAATTTAGTTTTTATTTTATAGTGGCTGAAATACCAAACAACTGGTTTTTTTTTCAGATTTATTCAAGGTGCTTAGGTGAGGCTTGAGAGACAAATGTTAGCCATGCACACCATACCTTAAACAAATATGAATAACTCCTAAAGTATGCATGATAGACACAAAGTATCTGCAGCAAAATTGTCTCAGAGCAAAATTACCTTTCTAACGGTGTTATGCATTCAATTCTAAGCAATTCGGTTTGTTTAATAGTTAGGTAAAAACTGCTGACTTCCTCAGACGTTTCTAGGCCTGAGTGAAAGTCAGTTGAGTACGTCTACAGGCGTTATTGTCCTGAGTGGCTATGCTTTCAGACACCGTCTACAGATGTCTCTAGGCCTGAATGAGTTAAGAAGAACAAAGAGAAGGGAAAGGGTGGCATTCTATGTGAGAGAAGACATTGAGACCATAGAAATAAGCAGTCTAGATGACATTGGAGGTCCAGAGACTCTGTGGGTACCAGTAACCACAGGAAAGGGAAGCAAATCCAGATGAGATTGGCTTACAAACTACCATGTCAGGTTCAGGGGGTGAACAAGAAACTAGGGAAACACCTGAGGAGGGCATTCAAAAATAGGGGAAGCAGTGTTTATTGAGGACTTCAACATGCTGGACGCATATAGGAAAGTCCTGGTTATGCAAGTGCAAGTATTTAACTATTGGCTAAAGTATGCCAGAAAGTATTTCTCACATAACTGGTTCAGGACCCTGCAAGGAGGTAAGCATTATTAAACCTGGTGCTCAAGAACAGTGAACAGTCCCAGAAAAGTAGTGTGAGAGCCATTCAGGTCTAGTGACTACAAGATGGTGTAGCTGGAGATCTAAGTGGAAGCTAGCAAGGGGAACAGGGCAGTAAAGGTGTGTGACTTCAGAAAAGCTGACCACTAAAAGGATACAAAGGCTACTATGGGATAACACGGGGGAAAATGAAAATTGAAGGGGTGGAAGGAAAATGGAAACAAGGGAAGCATAATAAAGGCTGTTGAATGCTGCATTGTGAGGGTTAGTGAGAAGGGAGGCAGGAGACCTGCTGTGGGTTATATCTGATGTGAAAAAAGCAATGAAGGCAAAGAGGTGGGCATTCAAGAAATACAAGTGGAGTCAAAGGGAGGATTATATAAGAGTTCCAGGGTGTCCAGTAGAAAGATCAGAAATGGGAAGGCTGAGGTGGAGCTCTGAATAGCAAGATGAGAGAAAATGGGGGACAAGATAGTCTTCTAGTATGTCTGAGAAGAATGAAACATCAGGGAGAGAACTGCAAGGTTTGAGAAAGGGATGAATGGAGGGGAGGTGATGAGGGCAAAGCAGTGATGCTGAACCAATGGGGTCTATGTGATAATGGTGAACGCCTACGGGCAATCTCCATTATCGTACAGTCAGAGTGCAGAAAACATTTTCGGCACTCTGGCGATCTAGGCACACAGGACAATGGTGCCAGGACAGTTTTATAATGCTTTCTGTGGGAGGGCTGTGCCCCCCCCACACACACACACACACCTCGCGGAAGGGCTTCGCCCCCCGTGCCCCCTAGTTAAGGATTCTCAACTCTGGAGGGGGTGCATGTCGGGGGATGAAAGCATTAAAAAAAAAAAAGGTTCAGGCTGGGCACAATAAAATCACACCAGTGCTCGGACCTGAACCCAGTACCTCACCCACCTCAACCACTAGCCATCCCCTGATGCCACGATACAGCTCAGCCATCCAGTGCAGTACCACCCCTACAGCCCCTCCACCCCCTCCCAGCCAATGCTCGCTGTGCTAGCTCCCTCCATGCGCATGTACACATAGTGACATCTTGTTGCCCAGTTCGCCCACCCCTTCATCCAGTCACCCCACCCTCCCATCGCTATGAGGGATTGCACCAGGAAGGAGTCACCATTACGGATGGCGCCCTTCCTCATGCACCCACCTCATGGGATACTGAACCAATGATTTTGTTCAGTAGTTAACAGGGAGGTGGAGAGCCCTTTGCCAGACTGTGGAGTGAGGATTAATAGGAAGGAGGAATGAAGTTCTAACAGTCAGGGAAGAATCACAGAATAAAGAGTGAAAGAGGGGCTAAAACAGTTAAGAACTGGCTATTTTATCACACAGCAGCAGCAAGTTGTGTTGCCATGCAGGAGACCTGAGCTAAGGTGCGAGTTCAGGTCATCATGTCAGCAGGAAGGCTGGCCTTAGGCAGCTGCCACTCTGCATTGTTCCTTGGTCAGGGGAGATTGATGGCGAGATCTGGCACCAAAGCCACCCCATGTCTGGAGCAGGGAGCTTGCTCCTGCTGCAGAGTCTGTGAGCATATGAGGTCTACTCTCATGTCTGTATTTACGTTGGGGGAGGAGGGACAAAACAGACAGAAAAAAACCACATCCATCTACATGACAATCTGAGCCCTTGGGACTCCTCTGAGGCCTAGTGTCTGAAGTCATGGGATCTCATTCCACAAAATGAACTGCCTCAGGAGTTAGGGGCAGTTCTCCCCCAAAGCCCTGCCATGGAAGGTAAGCCATGGGAGGAATTGGTGGATTCCCAGGGTCTGAAGAGTTAGAGGTTGCAGGATAGAACTGGGTATGCCTGAGGGATCACAGTATATCCCAGGGACAATGCATGTCGCTGGGGAGAAAAAACTCTAGAGAAAAAAGGGTCAAGGATAGGAAAATTGATGAGGCCAGATGGACTACACTCTAGAATACACAGCAAAGTGGATGCCCCACTTATGGATATTTCACCTGCTTATTATTATTATGGGTGGTCCACAGAGAGTGAAGGACTGCCAGCATGGTCCATCTGCATAACAGTGTACTTAAGGATGATCCTGGCAAATGTAGACCAGTCCGTCTGACATCTGTAGTGGGTAAGTTACATGAGACCATACTGTGGGAAAGAAGGTGGACTTTCTCAAAGTAAAAGGGTTACAAGACAATGGGCAGCTTTAGATCACCCAGAGGAGGTCATGCCAGACAAATCTATTAGAGTTCATTGACTAGGTGACATGGCAGCTGATGAAAGACAGGCAGTCATTATACTGTACCTGGACTTCATCAAGGCCTTTGACTTGGTCCTCCACTGGAAGCTGGTCAAAAAACTGAAAGCACCAGGGTAGAAGAGAGGGCAGCTACTTGGGTAGCAAGCTAGCTGAGGGGGAGGACCCAGAGGGTAGTGGTAAACAGTGGATTCTCAGATGTGTAAGAGGTTACAAGTGGGATGCCACAGGGCTTGGTCCTATACCCATTCCTCTTCAACATATTAATTTGTGACGTAGAAAGTGGACATACAGGGTAAAGAGCTGCCTCTTTGTAGACAGTATGAAGCTCTGCAAAAGGGTGGACACTGAGGAGAGAATCAGTGCACAAAAGCAAGACAGAGAGACTAGTGAAGTGGTCCAAGATCTGACAACTAAACTTCGATGCAAAATAAAAAAAATGTAATGTACTGCACATCAGGAAAAGGAACCTGAGAATGCAAAACTCAATGGGAGATAGTACTGGAAAGCAATACTGAGGAGAATAACCTGATGGGTATAATATAATTAAGTGATAACATTGCTTTAGTTGGAGTATATGAAGCAATAACTAGCTTCTGTAGATGATTATTTGCAGAGGCAAAGCCGAGGAGTTTAATCCCCACAGAAGCTGGTTATTGCGAGTATACTCCAACCAAATGAATGTCGTTACTATTATATGAGTTGAAGTGTACATGATGTTGTCTAGGATAAAAAAATAAAAACACATTTTGGGGCTAAGTTTAAGCTACATTAAAGCTTTTAGTTAATAAAAAATCTGTTCTCGGTGCCGCTTTCTTACTTTCGGTTTTGGCCTGGACTCTGCTCGGCTCTGGTCCTCTTACAGGAATTCTGGAGATCAAGGTGATTAAATAAAACACAGGACAGAATCATTCCTTGTTGTGTTCAGGGTGATGACAGGCAAAGGATGGGGAAATCATTCAGTGTAAAGTTTAAAAACTTTTTTTCATCAGGGGGACACTTCAGGCATCAGCTAGGTGCCCTGACTGGTTGTTTCTGTTTTTGGTTTTGGTCTCAGGTTTGAATAACTTACTGTAGGCATGGCTGGAAGCTGAGTAACTGACTGTGGAAGGGGTTCAGGTGAATAACCGATTCTGGGGGATCTCCAATGTAGTTTGTGAGACAAAATTTGATGGCGGTTCTTAATTCTGAGTGGCTGAGAACAGATGCCTTTTGTGTAATCTCAGATAACCTAAAATTCTCAGAACAGTGCAACAAGGCTGTGGGCAAGGTGAACAGGATGTTGGGGTGTACTGGGATGGGAATTAGTAGCAGAACACAATACGTGACCCTTCCCCTATACCAGGGGTTAAATTGAGATGGAGCCACAGGAACTCAAGTCATCATAAAACAAAAAAAAACTGTTAGACAGTTCTACCACCTCAGTCATCTTTCTCCACTGACTGCTACAGGAGAGTTCCACCATCTAGAAATGACAGTTTAACCACCTAAAAATCTAGATATAAGAGTTTCCCCACCTAAACATTTCCAGTTGAACCACTGCTCTATACAGATCATGGGTGCTGAGTACTGTGCAAGGTTCTGGAATCACTGTGCTAAACAGAACACAGGTGCAGAGTACTGTGCAAGGTTCTGGAATCACTGCTCTATACATATCGCAGGTGCAGAGTACTGTGCAAGGTTCTGAAATCACTGCTCTATACATATCACAGGTGCAGAGTACTGTGCAAGGTTCTGGAATCACTGCTCTATACATATGACAGGTGTAGAGTACTGTGCAAGGTTCTGGAATCACTACTTTATACATATCACAGGTGAAGAGTACTGTGCAAGGTTCTGGAATCACTGCTCTATAGTATCACGGGTGCAGAGTACTGTGCAAGGTTGTGAAATCACTGTGCTATACAGATCACAGGTGCAAAGTACTGTGCAAGGTTCTGGAATCCATGCCTGCTCAAGAACTGTGGGATGGGAAATCAGTGCAGAGAAGGGTGACTAAAATGATTCAGGAGATGGTGAAAAGCATACAAAGAGAGGCTGCAGGACCTTGACATTTAAACACTAGAGAGTAGAGACTGGGAGAAACAGCAGAACATGACAGAAACATATAAGTACTTGCATGGAATAAACATGGTGGAGCTCAATGGCTTTCTCACATTAAGCAAAAACAGAGGAAGAAGGGGGAATTCAATGAAACTGGCATGAGGTATGTTCCAAAAAGATGTCAGTAAACACTTTTCAACCAGAAGAGTGGTGGATATATGGAATAGACTACCTGGGAGGGTGGTTCAGGTGAAGCAGACACATGGCCATAGTAAGTGGAGAGTGGGCATAAGTAAGTGGAAGGGATGGCCAGTAGGACCTTCACAGTGTAATTAGGCAGGGTAGCCAAACTGAGCTGCTCAGACATTTCTGCCATCACTTTCTATGTTTCTATATACAGTACTAGTAACACTTCTGGATGTGAGATACACATAAAAATATGTTCATTCCTGCTGGATGGAAGATATGAATCAAACAGAAACTGTTGAACACACGTACTCTAGAGCAACAAAACAAGCTTGAAGTAACCAGTAAGAATGTGCATGCACAACACCCTGGTCATAGTGCTTCTGCTCATCTGTCTTTTTGTGGTGCCAGTACTAGGCATCAGTGTGTCAAAGATTTAATAGTGGTGATGTAAGAAATAAGATACAGCAGGGTGTTGGTAGTGCTGACATAAATGGATGTCCAGGGGAGTAGTAAGGTACAAGGCCAGAGGCTGAGTGCCTTCAGGCCCCTGAAGTTCATTTGTGTGAGTACAACCAGCACCCTGGAGTGTCTTATTGTCCTTATAACATGGCTACAGAACCAAGGAACATTTTTAACAAAATAATAAGGATAATAGAAAAATACAAATAAATAATACAATAGTCTTAATATTACTGTTAAATAGTTCCTCTGCAAATGAGTGACACTAGGCGACAATAATTTCCGTAGTTTTGGTATCCAGGTAAGCATACCCGGAACTTTGGTTCATTTTTCAGCAGTGACCCAGTGTCAAGGTAAATTACAAATAGACATACAATATAAAAAAAAATCTAAATAATACACCAAAAATCAACAATTCCCATCAATAAGATCTGCTGCTGTTGATAGAGGTGAATGTGTTTAACTGTGTTCCTCCTACACACAGGAGTGTTTTTATACTTTTTTTTTCTGGTGCATAGGCTTGACCAGGGAGTCTGCTTCCATTGCCCTCAGTGTCCCTTTCCCACCCCTGGAACTTACTGGGAACTGAAATGCCATTCCTGCCTTTGCACATCCCTAATTCTGGTTTCAGGACAGGTAAACTGCATCTTGTCCCATGCAGACAAGATCTCAGAGAGACAGAGAGAGAGAGAGAGAGAGGCTAGACCTCTGAGGAGACAACATGATGTGCCTGAGACACCAGAGGGAGGAACTGGCAAGGAGGAGGTAGGCTAAGCAACCAAGGTGGGCAGAGTAGAACTAAATTTCATTTCTCACAAATCCATACCTTTTTAGGCAAGGCAAGTCAAATTTTATTTAAAAGACAAACAATCCCAGAGGCTCTGGGTGTCATACATAAAATCAATCACAAAATAATCATCAACAAATAACAATACTCATAAAGACTATAATAATAATTAAATACAATTCAATAAATAAAATTAAAAAAATAATAAGATTATGAAAATTTGGGACAAATAATATGACAAGTCAGAACAGGATAAAATTTGCAAAACTGTGTCAGGGAAAACCTGTACAAACAAGAAGTCCTTGAGGTGTGCCTTGAATACCTCCACTGAGGGGGTCTCCCTTACAGATGGAGAAAGCGAATTCCACAGGACGGGCCCGGTGACACTAAAAGCTCTGTTGATGGCAGTTTTCAACCTCATCCTGGGATTTGCAAGGAGGCCCCTCAAGGAGGAATGGAAGGAATGGACTGATGTAGCAGGCATAAGAAGGTCTACCAGCTAACCAGGGCCCAGGCCATGTAGGGCCTTTAAGATGAGCAAGCCCACCTTGAAGAGGATCCTCCACCTGACTTGGAGACAGTGCAGGTCACGCAGCACCAGGATGATGTGGCAGTACTTAGACTGCCCCATCAATAGTCTGGCAGCTACATTCTGCATCAGCTGAAGCCAGTGGAGGGTACCTCCTGAGACACCGAGGTAGAGCGCATTTCAGTAATCAAGCCTCAACATCACAAAGGCATGCACTAAGGTATGGAGGTCCAGGGGCAGAATGAGGGACCTAATCCTGGTGATATTCCTTAGATGGTAAAAACTGGTATGGACCACGGCTGACACCTGAGCCTCAAGTGTCAGACCACTGTTCGGGATAATGCCTAGGTTATGCACCCTGGAGGAGGCCTTCAAAGGCACAGAACCCAGGACAACTCCAGTCTCAGTGCCAGAGACCAACCTATCACACCTTCTGTTCGACTCCACTACCAGTACCTCTGTCTTATCGGGGTTCAGTCGCAACCAGCTGGAGGCCATCCAGCCATTGATTTTGGCAAGACAGCTGTTAAGCACATCTTCAGCACATCTACTGCACTGGATGTCCCAGGTACAAAGGAAAGATACAGTTGGGAATCATCAGCATAGCAATGAAAACCCAAACCGTACTTCCTAATGAGCCCTTCCAGGGTGTGACAGGGTAGAATAGGACCCTGTCCTATTTGTTAGGGAGAAAGTGTTAAAATGCAAGGATTTGTATTCTTTCCTTTTCTCTCTCCTCTGCTTGCACAACTAAGTTTTCCTGTGAGACCTTCAGACTTGATCAACCCAAACAGTTTCATAATCCTTTGCCTCTCACTGTCTCTCTCTTTTCTCTTGCTGTCTTTACTCCTTGCATATCTAGTTCTAGTAATATAAAAATTAATGGGAATCAGTGTATGGAAATGTAGCTGATAATGACATCACTTTGATTTAGAGAACTGTGTTACTGTTGAAATGTATATATTTATAATTTGAGATAACTAAAAAGCCAGTGGTTATTTGAGTTCAAATGACTGAGCCTTTTGCAAAGGCTGGAGGTACCTCAGGAAATTCACAATGTTCTAGCAGCTCCAAAAACTGACAAAGAACAGGATGTCTGCTGAGGTGGGGGTGGAAAAAGCCATCTATAAAAACGGCTAAAGCTGAGCTGCAAGGTAAATTTTTAATTTGCAAGAGATTTTATTTTGCTACAGTACATAGTTATTCTGATCAGGTTTATTTTATTTTATATTACTACAATTACAAATAAACAGTTTTGTGGAATTTTACAACTGCTCCTGGGATTTCTCTATGCTTCCTGATCTGTGCCTCAACGTCAGATGGTGTCAGTAGTGGGATTTAAGCCATGCATACCCTAAGGTAGGTGATTTGTTCATGGGTACTGGACCTAGTACCAGGGAAGCACAGAGGAAGATATGGATTCTGCAGCAGCAAGTCCAGGAGTGGTTACCAGATAAATGGCATCCAAACTAGCCACAACAGAAGTCAAGTCTGAGATTGAACAGCCAGCACAAGTCATGGAAAAAGAACAGGCAATGACAGAACCTAAAAGCCTGATGGGCTTTTTGAAATGGTGGGCTTTACAACAAAAGGAGACTGAGACACAGAGAGAAAAAGAAATTTAGTGGTTAGAAGCATTGAGGAGAGAAGAGATGCAGCAACAGGAGCAGCAGATGAGAGAAGAGATGCAAAGACAGTAGCAGCGATGGCTGGATGCCTTACAAGCAGTCGAAGGCAAAGGATCCAGCACAAACCCAGATGAGCAACAAAATGCAACCAACTTAAAGGTCATTAAACTTGCTAAGTGGTGTCCCTCAGATTATATTGAGGCATACTTGACAACCTTTGAAAAAGTTGCCTTAGCCTGCCAGTGGCCAAAGCAGCAATGGACGATCAGATTGGTACCCTACCTGATGGGGAAAGCTCAGCTTGCCTACAGCAGTATGGACATTGCACAGTCAGAAAACTATGACCTGGTGAAAGTGAAATCCTGAAAAGGTGTGACATCTCCAGAGAGACCTACAGGCAGAGTTTTCAATCTCTGAGGTACAACTCAGTTGACAATCCTAGAGAAGCCTTCACCCAACTTTGAGAACTCCTGATGAAGTGGATCCAACTAGAGAGCAAAACAGTCCCGCAGATCATCGACACATTTGCCATGGAGCAATTCATTAACATCTTGCCTACAGATGTGTAGCTGTGGGTAAAGGAACACCGACCAGAGAATGGGGAAAAAGTTGTTTCTTTGGCTGAGGACTACCAAATGTACAGACAGATGCCACAGCAGAGAGGTGACAGCCAAGCACCAGTAAGAAATGATTTTTCGCATTTAAATTCCAAACCTGCTAAGAACTCTGGTGGGGGTAGCAAATCTGTGCCAAAAGATGTTATCTGCTATAACTGTAATAAGCTAGGCCATTTTGCAAGAAACTGCCATAATAAAGAGAGTGGCACTGGAGCAGATTTGTCCTTGGCAAATTGGGGCAGGTGCCTAACAGATGTGAAGATGGGGCATAAGACTATAAAGGGACTCATTGATTCGGGAAGCAGACAGACCCTAGTGCATGTTAAACTGCTGGGAAAACACTGTGTAAAGGGACCAGGTACTGGTGTCATCTGCATCCATGGGGACATTCAATACTATCCCACCACCCAAGTGACTCTGACTGTTAAGGGTTTGTCACACCAAATGAAAGTGGGGGTAGTACCAAAGTTACCTGTACCTGTGATTATTGGAAATGACTTTCCAGGATTTACTGAATTGATCAAAGAGGGAGTAAGTCCTGATGTTTCAGCAGCTATGGTGACAAGAGCTCAGGGAAAGAAAATTTCAGATGGTGGGAACACTTTTCCTTTCAGTGATTTTGATTCAGACTTACTTGAGCACAGCTCCAAGATCCAGAAATCCAGGAAAGAAAGACAAAGCCTGAAGAAACTGTGGCAATAAATTCCTGATGGACATGAATCATTAAAAAATGAAAATGCTGAAACTAAACTGATAACTGATAATGATTTTCTTTCAGAGCAAGCTAACAATGTTTTTTCTCCAGGGTTATTTCAAGCAGATAGGGGTAAAATCAAAACAGGGTGGACCAATGTTTAAAAAATGTAATGGATTACTGTACAGAGTTTGGGTCAAACCTCAGACACAGGAACAGACAGAACAACTGGTTATACCACCGAAGTGTAGAACAGAATTGTTACAGATAGCACATGATAGTCCTATGGCTGGTCACTCAGGGAGGGATCGCACCCTTGCCAGATTGCTGTATAGATTTTACAGGCCAAGAATTCATGAAGATGTTGCTGCCTATTGTAATTTCTGTGCTGAGTGTCAGAAAGTAGCCCCAGTCGCTAGAAAAGACAAGGTGCCCCTGGTTCCCCTACCCTTAATAGATGTGCCTTTTGAAAGAATTGCAATGGATGTGGTTGGTCCTTTAGACAAAAGTAAAAAGGGTAATAGATTTATTCTGGTAGTATGCAACTATGCTACTCGATACCCAGAAGCAGTTCCAATGCATACTGTTACAGCCCCTAAAGTTGCAGCAGAGCTAGCCAAACTTTTCAACAGAGTGGGCATACCTAAAGAAATTATTACTGATCAGGTTAGTAATTTTGGTGCTGCACTGCTTAAGGAGCTGTGCAGACTGTTAGGTATCACTGCTATAAGGACCTCCCCCTGTCACCCTCAGACTGATGGTCTTGTTGAATGTTTTAGCCAAACCCTAAAACGCATGTTAGAAAAGTTTGTAAAAGGGGAGGGAAAGATTGGGACCAATACTTGCCTTACCTGCTTTTTGCTTACAGAGAAATGCCACAGGCATCAACAGGGTTTTCCCCATTTGAAATGCTGTATGGTAGGCAGCCAAGAGGGCCACTGGATGTGATAAAAGAAACGTGGGAAGATAACCCCACTCAGAAACAGTCTAAGGCCCAGATATTCAAACTGCGCCCAAAAAGTGTGCAACAGCAAGAGCAAACGCAAGTCCACTGCGCCCATGCTCAAGAAGCACGATATTCAAAAACTGTGCAGGCCAAGATACGCCTACGGCAGATGACTGAATAGTGCACCACCTGCACCATAGCACAATTAGGGAAGTGAAGCTGAACATATCTGATGCGCCATAGCGCAACAAGGGATGTTCAGCTGAGCAATCCAGATGCGCCATAGCGCAACCAGGGATGCCGCCAGCAGCAGGGCAGCAATGCAACAGCACAACCAGGGATTCAGAAGCCCACCACCCATGCCACAGATGGGCAGAGGAACACACAGCAGAACAGACATCGCCCCCCACACCCCATGCACTGCACAACCGGGGGAGAGCTGGAATAACCACCAGCCCATGGATACCAGCAACCAACCAACCACAGCCGGGCCATGGTGCCCCAGCACACCCCCTGGCAAGCTGTGACCAGTACACAAGGATGGAAGACCACCCCGTACCACACCATCCCACCAATGCAGAGCACACCCTGCACCATGATCCCCATACACTCTGCCCAGGAGTAGCACCCAACAGTGCAGGACACCCCATGCATGCCACCACCCCCACTGTGAGAATGCAACCCTGTGCACCATGGAGCCATGCAAGGACGCCCCACCATGGGCACCCAGCAGTGGGCTGCAGCAGACAGCGATGTAACAGATGCATACACAGTGCCACCTGGCACGTTCCCCCCGAGGTACAGCTGAGACACCGACATGTGTCAGCACACGAGGTACCCCACATGCGACAGGTCATGCCCCAGACCCCACCTCCAGTGGTACAGTACCCTGCACACCCTCCCAAGGACACATCCTGTCCCAGCACTGGCCACAACAGCCAGCACAGACATGCACAGTGTAGCATGGAGGCATGCACCACACAGGATGCAACACAGTGCATGGACAAACACCCATCCATACCCAAGGGCACACCAACACAGGGATACAGTAGAGGGTCAACCAAGCCACTTGTGTGTGGCCACGGCTGACGAGTACACACGGCCAGCACCCCTACATTGCACAGGTGTGCCAGCCACCCTGCACAGGCACCATGAAGCTGTATTCCACCAGCATGCTGCTGGAGCACAAGTGATAGACATTGGAGCACATCCCCTGCAACAGGCACAAGCGACAGCATGGATGGGGACAACAACAGCAGAGGCCACAGTGCCACTGGAGGCAGACGTGCACCACAGTGATGATGGCAGGCAACCTGGTATTGTGCCGGGTACAGTTGTTATCCAGCATGGATAGCCACCACTGGCACACCAGCAGACTGTGCATATCACAGACATGCAAGGGTGTCAGCTGCACAGGCCATGGATGGTCTGACAGGGGTGCCATGCACACAATGCAGACCCCATGGACCACTGCACACAGGCATCCAGTGCACAGAGTACAACACACAAACCACAGAGAGTGACTGATCCCCCTGCCCACATCATAGGTGGTTCACCTCTGCACACACACACACACACACACACACACACACACACACACACACACACATACTCCCATGCGTGCACCACCCCTGACGCCATACACACCACTGCAGCTGAGCACCTGTAGCGCGCTGCAAATGAGAGACCACCACAGTTGTTATAACAAAATGTATATATTGAAAACATTTCAAGTAAAACTATTTACAATTATATACAAAGGGGAAGGGCCACATAAAAGGTGGGGGCGGGTAAGAGGCAGGGGTGAACATATGGGAGAGAGAAGAAGGGGTGTGAGGGTGGGTCAAAGGGGGGAAGGTGGTAGTTGGGGCATGGGGACTTCAATGGCCACCCCAGTCCTCCTCTCCCTGACACCGATGTGAGCTCCTCCTCCTCCTGACCCCGTGGTGGTGTATGCAGTGCAGGAGCTCCAACATCTCCCTTGCCACCCACAGCAGCTCTTGAATGTCCTACTGGATCTGCAGGAGTTGCCGGCCACCTAGGACGAGGGAGCAGAGTCAATAGGTGTGACTGTCCATCCTCCTGCAACCCACCCATACAGCCATGTGACACGCCCCTGTGATGGTGTGCGACCACCCACAGTGACCATGTCCACAAGACCTGCCCACCCAGACAGCTGCAGCCATGTGGACCACTGCACACACCCACCGCCCATGTCCTGCACAGCACCACCATGGCCATACAGTGACTTGGCTATGCAGTGTGAAGGCAGTGCCACAGCCATGTGCCTGGTGCATGCATGGACCACCATTGACACACTCCCAGACATGCAGTGCCACTGGACAGTGCTGACTGTAACAAGTTGTGTGCATGACAGTGGTGTCAATGGATGGTGGCCATGCCCCACTGCCCGCCCAGTTATGCAGCATGCAATAGTAATCATGGATGTAAGGCACTTACCATCAGCAGGCTGGTCCATGCACCGTGGACCACCATCAGCCATCCTGTCCCTCTGCTCCACCATGCGGCACCTCCCCTCCCTGTTGCACCACCGTACTTCTGGTCCTAAGGTGCAAACATGGAGAGAGCAACATCAGTACAATCTGGTAGCAGACCCCCCGCCCCCATGTGTGTGCAATCCCACACAGCCATACCAACCCACCCTACACCCCGATACCACCACCACGGCCAACACTGGACAGACTCCCCCATGTGCCAGACACATGCAACCGTGATACCCGTATGGACAATGAAAGTATATGGATGTTGCACCTTCCTGGCCATTGCACCGTGCCCCTCTAGGCACGTGCCTGCAGGAGGGCAAGCAGGTCCGGGTCCCTGCACCTCAGGTCCCCATAACGGTGGCGGCACTGCTCCGCCGTCTGCCCCATACCGGTGGCCTCCTCCAGGGTGTCGGCCACCTCCTGCCATACCACACTCCTGGCCCTGTCCAGGGGTGCCTCCCCAAACAAAGCCCCAGCATGGGGCTCAACTATCGCCACCAGGTAGGCAAGCTTTATCTGGCTCCAAACCACAACACACCTCTGTGCCATCTCTGCTGCCCAGTTCAAGCAAAATGGCACTCTGCAGTGTGGTCCTGCCACGTGCAGATGCTGCGTGGTACAGTGCTGCCATTCCCTATTGTGCTGTCACTGAACAGCGTGATAGTGGTGCACCCATGCCTGACGCATGGTGCCTAGGGGGCAAAGGTCGGGCTCAGGGTCAAGGGTCTCTGGCACACAGATAGCCACAGCACGATTGGAACCCAAGGCATGTAGCATGATTGGGTGCCTGTGTGCCCCCTCCTGTAGCGGCCTACAGCGCTGTTGCCCCAGTGAGCCTACGATGCCCTAGTGCCACAGCGCCATTTAGGTGAACAGCGCCGTAGCACCACTGGCACAATGGTGGCTGTACCCTGCATTGCCTCCCATGCACAGCGCATCAGCAGCACAGCAGGTGCCTGTGTCATCAACCTGGGTACGCGCAGTTAGGTGTGTACTGCGCATGTCACAGAACTGCGCCCTTGGCTCAGCATGTTCAACACAATTGCACAAAGTGCAACAGTGCGATATTCAGCCAGCATATGCAAATCATCTAATCAGCCATTCAATGGCACAGTCACTGCATTTGAATCCACTTAAAGATGTGCCTCGCCTCATTTGCATGGGTTGCACTATAAAAACGTGACATTGGGCTGCACTGGCCATAGTCGGTTACTGCAGTCTATTACGGTGAGTTGCATGCTGTCTGGGAGTGTGGACTGTGGTGTTTGGGACATGCATGGGACTGCACAGTCACAAGTAACACCTGTCATTCTCACAGAATGAATCATGACTGAGTGTGTGGTAAATGAAGAGGAACAGAGTCGTGGGAGGAAGAGGAGACCAAATTTTGCAAAGGCAGAGACAGATGCCCTGTTCAAAGCCTACCTCAACCAGGATCCGCTTCTCAGTGGATGCCAGAAAACACCACAGGCCCATGCTGCTGCATGGGAGGAGGTGGCGCATGCTGTAAACCTGCATGGCAGCCACCAGCACTCCATGCAGGAGTGCAAAAAGAAGATGGGCATGGACAGGCAGAGGATTAAAGAGAAGGTGGCTGCCATCAGGGCAGTTGGGTCTGCAACCAGTGGGGGACAGCCGGAGGTGCTACGCCTGACCCCACAGGAAGAGCGGGTTGCTGGTAGCATGCAGCATTGTGCCATTGAGGGTGTTCCGGGTGGTGGATTCCAGACTGGTGGTAGCCCGTCACTGCATGGTAGGTCATGGTCTGTCTATTGGGGAGGGCAGGGTAGGTCACATGCAGTAATGCTACTTTTGCTCCCTTACAGCTCCTGTGTGTCTGCATGGGTCAGCGGTGGTGGCCTTCTTCACTGAGGTCAGTCACATGGAGATGGAGGCAGGCCTGTCCACCTCCACAGGAATATGGGGGTCAGGGCGACAGTGGGCCTGCCTAGATGTCCAGACTGATGTTGGTGGAGCAGGTGCAGAGGCCCTGCCCATGTCCCAGCGTGCCAGCGTCCATGGATGCCAGCATGCTGAGACTCGAGCTGGTGCCAGATCCATCACCAATGGTGATGGAGCTAACATCATGGGCGGTGACACGTGTGTGCCACAGGATGGCCACACAGCAGGTGACATCGCGGCCATGGCTGTGGGTGGTGCCGCCATGGAGGCCTCCATGTCATCACAGTCCCAGCCTGTGTCTGTCTGCACCAGTGAGGCAGCACTGGTGTGTGTCCTGGACAGTGGGACTGTTGCGGCCACTGCAGTGGCACTATTGAGCCCTGGAGAGCGGCAGCCAGAGGGGCAGCATCAGCAGTCAGCCAATTACCATGGGGGTACAGTGTCAGGGGGCGGTGTCAGTGCACTGCATGTGGACATGCCCAGGCCTGGCTCTGGTTTGCAGCACCCACCCTCAAGGGGTGATGAGCATCAGGACCATGAACATCCTGAGGGACAGCATGCCGATTAGGCAGATGACCTCTTGGATGAGCACACCCACATACTGCAAGCATCAGTCAATCAGCAGATGCAGCTTGTGACGGCGGTGGATGCACTGAGTGCAGCTCTGCGCAAGGCAGAGGATTGGCGCAGCAGAGACACCGCTCTGCTCCTGGCAGGGATGGACCGTTTGCTGGAGGATGTGACCGCTGCCATTGACAGGCAGACACAGGCGTTCACAACTGTCATGGCCACAATGGACACACAGTTATTTTCCCATGCATCGCAGAAACCATGCAGTGCAATGTCCAACCCCTGTTCCTGGTGTCGTGTGACACCATCCTTGTCGACACTGGGTTCAGCTGTGGGCATCCTGAGCACTCCTGGCGCAGGCATGTTCAGTGTGCTGTAGACCCCCACACGAGCATGGTCACGTTCACGCAGTGGAACTCCTGCGGGACTGTCAGTGCCACCCCATGAGGCCAGTGGTCAGCCTGTCACTACTGGTGGGTCTCAGCGGGGCCACCCATGCATCCGTGGCGGTTGTGGCACTGTGGCACATGACTGACCTGTCTCCCAGCATGGCTACTCTCTGATGCTGCCCTGTGTGCATTGGGTAGTTCAGTGGGCAATGCACAGGTGGGGTACCCGGCCCTGCATGCACACACACATTCCATCTGCACACCATCCCGGCTGCTGTCCGCAGTTGCGTGTGCATGATGATGCCTGCGTTGTGTTGTACGCCACTGTGCAATGGTGCCCAGCATCTGACACACGCACAATGACAGGCAGTGGGTGTGGTGGTGGTCTGGGTTGATGTGCCTCCTACCCTTTGTGCATGTCTGGTGAGGCGTGTGTGTGTGTGTGTGTGTGTGTGTGTGTGTATGTGTATGACCGCGTGCCGTGTTAGACCTCGCCCATCCCTGCCAGTGTGTGCGGTTCCATGCCCGGCCACTTCCCTTGATGGCATGCACCCCTGGTGTGTGTCCATGCGTGTTTGTGGGTTGTACCTTTGCCACTGGTGGTTGCACATGGTTCCATGACTTACCTAGGTTGTATGAAGTGCTCCTCTGTGATGGTGTCCTGGTGCAGCTGTGCCAGCCGGAGCAGTCGGGGGTCCCATTGCCCAAGGGGGGGCTGCCCATCACCATCATCACCGGCATCCTCATCGTCCCCATCACTGTCCCCCTCTTTGACCTGTATGGCTATCCGACATTCGTTGGCCATGTTGTGCAGGATGCAACAGGCCAAGAATAGCCTGCAGGCCTTTGAGGGGCTGTACCGTAGGGCACCGCTGGAGGTGTCCAGGCAACGGAAACATGCCTTCAGCATCCTGAACACCCCACTTGATGACATTGTGTGTGGTGGCATGTGCCTCATTGTAGCGTTGCTGCGATGGGGTCGCAAGCCCCCGGTATGGTGTGAGCAGCCAGGAACGGAGTGGGTATCCACTGTCACCTGTGTGTAGAGGGTGGACGTTAGTTTGGTGATCAGCATCGCCCTGCCTCGGGCCATGTAGGCCACTACCCATGTCACCTCTCACCATACCCCTCCCAAGCTCTATGTTTGTCTGTGTGGTTTGAATACTCACCCACTAAGTGGCCAGTGGGGATGTCCCCACTCTCGAATCTGTGGCACAGTGCTGACTGGTGCCAGATGAAGGCATCATGTGCTTCCCCAGGGTGTGTGGCACAGACATTGATTATGCGCCCCCTGGCATCGCACTTCACCTGGCAGTTGATGCTAGCATAGCCCTTCTGATTGATATATGTGGCCCCCGGATTGACCACGTGATGCAGCGCACCGAGTAACAGCTCAACTGCTCAGCTCCTGTTGCCTGGGGAATTTAAAAGCCCTTCTAATAACCTTCTTCACATTGAAATACTGCTGGCGGGGGGCTAACCTTATGCTGAAGTAGTAGAGAAGAGATCAGCCTGGGCGAATGGAGGTAGAGATGAGATCGGCACTTCCTAGGCATATGCCTCTGGTTTCACCCGAGAAACAGAGTAAACGGCCTAAGGCCCAACAAAGCCATGCTGGAAAAGCTACACTTACCAGCGCTATCCCAGCGAGAGAACCCGAGGACGTACCACTAACACTTGAGAGGTTCCTGGCCGAGTTTTCCCCTTTTAGAGAAGAAGTCAAAATTCTCACGTCGGAGGTAAAACAGATGAATACTGCACTGGAGGACCTTACAACCAGGATTTTCGACAACGAAGCTCGCACCATTTCTCTGGAGAAAAAAACAGATGGTATTAAGGAGGAGATGGTGGAAAGTCGTCACAGGCTTAAAAAGCTGGAGGCGAAACTTGAGGATTTAGAAGGGAGAAGTCGCAGAAACAACGTTGTCATCATTGGTATTCCTGAAAGAGAGGAAGGTACCGATACCATTAGTTTCATGCAAAAGCTGCTGGAAAAGTTGGCCGGCCTATCTCCTTTTGGCAAAATATATATGATTGAACGAGCATACAGAGCTCTTAGTCCCATGCCTCCACCCGGAGCCTTACCACGCCCGATTATCGTCAGATTTCTCAATTACCAGGAGAAGCAATACGCTATGGAGAAGATAAAAAACCTGCAAGAAGTCAAATGGGAGGATGTAAAAATTAGAATAACTCAAGATCTCCCAGCCTCTGTCAGACAACGTCGCACTCTATTCCACCCGATTGTCTCTAAGTTGATCGCCTCGGGGATTAAGTTTAAAATGGGCTACCGGCCAGGCTACAAATATTGCTTGAGGGCTCTTGGGCCACCTTTGAAGAGGTGGATGTGGCAAAAGTGACCCTCCAGAAGTCCCTGCCTGATCTATTTGGGAACCGTTGATCTCTTGGATAAAGGAAGCTGGCAATAGCGTTCCCCACGGATGGAATGAACATTTCGGCTAACTGTCTTAGCCGTTAACATTCACGGCCTTGAAATGCACCCCCCTCCATCATACTTCAGCTGTTTATTTGCTTTCCGGACCATGTAAGGAGGATCCCTGTCTTTAAGAAGGGGGTCTGCTACCGATAGGGGTAATGCTGCTCCAGAGACAATAAATATATTAAGCAAGGCAGGTTTGTGTTCTGTCTCTGTTCCTCCACCTCGAGTAATCAATTGTAGTTGGGCCTCAGCACCACTAGAGGTCCCCATTAGACTGCAGCAAAGTGAACGTCTTCCCTGGATGTGAGTAGATTAAGTCCAATTCAAGACTCGCTACTGAAGGCCTGCAGACTTACTTCCCTGGCCCCCTGTTTATGACTGGTGTATTACCGATTATAATATCTGTAGAGGGGAGTTTCCCCTCCTTTTTTCTCTTTTCTTTTTCACAGGTCTCAAGCATGGTGAAACGTTAAATGCCACATATCTATGGAGGATAGTACCCTGGTTTTGAGTGGCAGATGTATGCGGTCCCTTTTGTTTTTTATTGGATATGGTCGCTGTGTCTGTAACAATAAGGGTAGTATAGTTTATAATTTACGTAAAGGTCTGTACGGAACTAAGCTTCCAATATTTAGTACTTAATGCTATTAAAGGAACTTAATTTGAGTATGTGTTTTTCAGGGGTAGCATTTTCCCTGTTTGATTACGAGGGTTTTTCTCCATGAAATTACCTTTTCTCAGTCAATCTAAGTTCCCGGTGGGGTTTTTCTTTTCTTTATTCCCGACTCATTATGGAACCAGGCAGCGGAGCAGAGTAGTTGGAAAAGTAGTGAAAAGTGGCTCTGCATTTAGTGGGAATAATAGAAGGGGGTTTCTACTGGTTTATTTTTATGCCAGTGATAACACCAGTTACATAGATGGGAGGGAAGAGGGGTGGGAGAGGGTTAACGAGGACAGGATGGGGACTGGGAGGGTGGGTATAGCACAAGGTACACAACTTATAATACCATTTCCCGGCTGGTTCTTTTTCCACATTTCCGTCATAGTAATACTGAGAGTCAAAACCCAGTGGCTTCTCCGCTGAAAGTCATTACCTACAACGTTAAAGGGGTCAGAACGAAATCTAAGCAATATATGATTCTCAAGCATTTAAACTTGGTCAAAGTTGAAGTTATGTTATTGCAAGAAACACATCTACTTGACGCTGAAGCCACCAGACTTCGGAGGCAACAGGTGGGGCAGATTTTTGCAGCTGAAGGTTCTACAAATAGCGGTGGCACCATGATTTTGCTGCATAGAAAACTCCCTTTTGTTGCATCGCGTACCATAAAGGACCCAAAGGGTAGATTTATTTTTGTATTTGGCAATCTTTATGCAAGGGAGCTAATTCTGGGAAGCATTTATGGGCCAAACTATGATTCCCCTAATTTTTTCACACAAATCATTACTACTTTGCTTCCCTTCCTGGCTACCCCTATGATTTTAGGAGGGGACCTTAACCTAGTGTTTGACCCAATGGTAGACAAATCCGGATCCTCAAGGAAAGGCCTCTCCCCAGCACAACGCGCACTCAGGGACTTAATAGACCAGACTGGTCTATGTGACATTTGGAGAGTTTTTCACCCGGGTGTCAGGGAGTATACCTTCTTTTCCCCTGTCCATAGAACCTCATCCAGAATAGATTATTTACTTATTTCTAAGACCTATATTCCACAGGTTATGGAATCCTCGATAAGGTCAGACCCCCCCGTCAGATCACTCCCTCGTGTTTTGTCAACTGACCGTCGAGCCCTTATGTAAGGGCAGGGGAAGGTGGAAACTTAACGACCAACTTATCAAAGACCCTGAATTAGCAAGCAAAATACAAAACCACATAGACCAATTTATTCAACATAACCAGGGCACAACCCAAAGACCGGATTTCCTCTGGTGTGCTTTCAAGGCTTACTTAAGGGGTATACTCATTGGGTTAGCATCACATAAGAAGAAAGTTAGGGAACAGGAGTTATCCCAACTGTTAACACAGATTAGATCCATTGAAAAAGATTTGTCTCCCTTAACACCAGAACATACACTCCAAAGGCTTACTCAGTTAAAGGCAGCCTACCTGGAGATTCTCTGGGATAAGGCGGAATACGCTATTATAAAAACACAGGCATCTTTTACCGACTGGGGGAAAAAGCTGGGTGTCTCTTGGCCAGTAGAATAAAACAGATGGAAACCTCCAGGTATATTGCCTCCATCCTGTCCCACGAGGATGGTCTTCTGAAGACCTCCCCGAGGAACATGATTCGGGAGTTCCTTAATTATTACACGGATCTCTATGGACCAAATGCGGACCCCTCAGACGCGTGTCAAATAGATAGATATCTCAATGAGACTCCCCTGCTGAGTTTAACTTAGGACCAGCAAAGTGCACTTACGGTGCCTATTACTAGGGAGGAAATTCTGAAAGTTATGGGTACATTATCCCTAAACAAGACCCCAGGAATAGATGGTTTCTCAGCCTATTTTTATAGCAGGTTCAAAATGTCCCTTGTACCTTTACTACTCCCTCTTTTTCATCATATACTTTCCGGAGCAGAAGTAGATGCTTCTATCTTCGAAGCACTAATTGTGCTTATTCCTAAACCTGGCAAAGAGCCTGAATATGTCACAAATTACCGTCCAATTTCCCTTTTGAACCAAGATGTCAAGATTCTGACCAAATTAATTGCTGGTCACCTCAATCCGATTCTCCCATCCATTATAGGTCCAGAACAGGCAGGATTCATGAAAGGCAGATCATCGTCAGACCACCTTCGAACCCTGGCTCATGTCTTCTCAGTGTCCAGGGATGCTCCATACCCAGCTGCCTTAATCTCCCTGGATGCTGAGAAGGCTTTCGACAGAGTTAACTGGCAGTATCTGTTCCAGGCCTTGGATGCCTTTAAATTTCCCAAGGTTTTCCGGTCCTGGATCGAATCCCTTTATCAGTCTCCCACGGCCAGAATCTCGGGAAATGGAGTGATTTCTGAATCCTTCACCCTTTACTCTGGTACCAGACAAGGCTGCCCCCTCTCTCCATTATTGTTCAATATATACCTTTAACCCTTAATTCATCAATTACAAACTTGCCCAGAGATACAAGGAATCCCGATTTTTCCATGCGAGGTTAAGGTATCTGCTTATGCAGATGACCTTCTCCTCCAGGTTGCTAACCCCGTTTCTTCTATTCCCCATATGTTAGAGATTATAAACTCTTTTAGCACAGTCTCTAATTATAAGCTAAACGTGAACAAAACCATTGTATTCCCTCTCAATCATAAACTCCTTAGAGCAGAAATCCTAGAAATAGGCTTGGCCTGGAAACAGGACTCCCTGCGTTACCTCGGCATTGAATTAACTAGACTCCCGGGAGACAGTATCAGGTTGAATTTCAGCTCCCTTATACAAGTGATTAAACAGGTTCTAAACAGGTGGGCCGCTTTACCAGTTTCTATTTGGAGCAGAATAAACTTGCTCAAAATGAATGTATTTCCACGCCTCTTCTACCCCCTCTCTATGCTTAATATCTGGTTACCACTCTCCTGGTTTAAAAAGGTAAATAGTCTATTCTCAGATTTTATCTGCCTCATAAGTCCCCTAGAATAGCATTTCATAAATTAGCCGCACCCAAGTCCAGAGGTGGCTTACGTGTACCCCATCTCGGGCTCTACTTCTGGGCTACTCACCTCAATAAATACTACAGATGGACACTACCTAACCCAATGGGTTATACCCCACTCTGGCTCATAATAGAGAGTACCTTGATCAGCTCCTGCGGTTTAGCACCAAAAACACTGCTACACATGAAAAGTAATCTCCTCCTCACTAGATTAAAAAATACTCTCATCGCTTTGTCACTGAGAGTTCATTCTCAAATGTGCCGTTTCCTTAAATATGATAACCATAAAGATGCAAATCAATGCCTAGTTGGAAATCCTAATTTTAAGATAGGTGAGAAATGCATTCCCCCTAACTGGTTACCCCAGCTGAAAGGCGCCTCACTTCATTCGTTAATAGGAGATGACAAGGCTTGGCTACCCACTCACCGTATAGTGCACAAGTTCAAGATTCCTGCTAAACATTTTTTTAGAGTCACTCAACTGAGACACCTATCAGTCAAAGAGTTGGGGCTAAGGCCACAAATATTTGTAGACTCTCCCTTACTCCCGGAGTTGGCTCAATGGGTGGGGCAACAGAAGGCAGTTTCCAAGATTTTCAGTCTGTTGTTTGACAGGGTATATCCAGATTATTACGGCCCCACTTGTTACTGGTCTTCCCATTTTCCTAGTTATGAAATCAACTGAGGTAACCTCTGGTCTAACTGCCATAAATTCATAACACAGGATAGACTTAGGATGACACAAATGTTCATCCTACATAATGCATATTTTTCCCCTGAGAAAATGTTTAAATTTGGACTAACATCCTCTCCCCAATGTGTGAGATGCGCTAATCAGGATGGTTCTCTATTCCATATTTTCTGGACATGTCCCAAATAAAACCCCTTTGGACTAGTATTCGCAATAGACTGGACCCGATTTTGGGACTGGAAGAATTATTCATGCCTGAAGTTTGTATTTTAGGAGATTTTTCTAATATTAGGTTTCCAAACAAAAAATACTACATGGCTTTGATATCCCTTTCTCTGAAGAAAGTTGTCTTAAAACATTGGAAAGATCAATCTGAAATCAAGTATGTGGAGTGGCTATCTGAGCTTCTTGCAAATCTCAGAACAGAAAAAGTTATTGCAAGTCTCAACAATAAGTTGAACAGCTTTAAAAAAGTATGGGACCCCTTCCATACCTTACTCTCGATTCAGAATGCTGCTGAGTAAGGCTTTCCTTCATGGTAACGTCTCAGTATAGCTTGATAAGTTCTGTGCTGTAGAAAGTGTAGTGGAAATAATATTTTGTGTATCTGTACCTTGGGGGGGGAGGAATTTAGGGGGAGGGAGTTGGGGGGATTGGCAGGTCTGAACCCATGTATACTGTATATATGTCCTATATCTGTTATGGAAGATCTGTCTTGTATGGTAAAACTTTAATAAACTTTAAATTAATATATGTTGCCCCCTCGGGGCCAGGTGGTGTGCGGATGGCCACATAGGTGCAGTCTATTGTCCCTAGCACACCAGGCATACATGCTACCCTGTGGAACTCCTGTATGTTTGCTGTGCACTCCGCCGGTGTGCTGGGGAAATGGATGTACTCTGCAGCATGTGGCAGCAGTGCACTGAGGAATTGAGTGAGGTGGAGTGATGCGGCTGACTGGGTTATGCCTGTGGTGTCCCCTGCTGGTCTCTGGAAGGTACCCGTGGTGAGCAAGCACATGCAAGCTGTCACTTTGGTCTCCACTGACAGAGCATGGCTCTGTCGTGTGGGTGCCTGCATCACATCACTGCACAGCTCACAGAGCCACCTCAGAATTGCCCAATTCAGGCGGTACTGGCCCACGATCTCAGTATCACTGTACAGCTCGAAACTGGTGTGGGCTCGGTACTTCCTGTTGGGGGCATACCAGTGATGGGCCCTTCCATGGCCGTGCCCCCCTGCTGCCTGCCTTCTCACCCCCCTCATTACTGCCTCCATCTGGATGGTGGCACTGGCCATGTCCCTGGCTTGTGTTCACCTCCCCCGGCAGCTGTTTCTATGTTCCCCTCACTGTCCTGGCTGCTACTTCCCCTGCACCGGGAACACCTTCCTGTGGTGGCCTCTGTGCTGTGTTGCACTTCCCCCTTCTGCACCGGCTGTGGCTCCCCACACCTTCCCTGTGCCTGTGTGTTCAGGGTGCCCTTTCCCTGGCCTGCCCTGTGTGTCCCTCCTGCCCTGTTTGTGTGGCTAAAGTTCAGCCTCATGTGCCTTCCCTGTAGTGTTCTTGCACCTCTCCCTTGTTCGTTTTTATTTTGGCTCATTTCTGCTATCACGCAACTTCCGCTTGCTCCCCTATTGCGCATGGCGCATGTTGTTGAATATCGCACTGAGCCATTTATGCATGGTTCCTCCCCCTTCAGTTGTGCATACATTCATTATCATTGCGCTATTGCTCAGCGTGATTTGGGAGGTGCATCTGCCTCCCACTGAATATCGCAGAATGATGCATTTTTGGACTTGTGCTGGAGCAACCCTATTGCGCATGGCACAACCCTTTTGAATATCTGGGCCTATATCTATTTATATGTGTGTCCTAAGAAAGAAACTGGCAAAATATGTTGAAATTGCCCATAGTAATCATGAAGAGGCTCAAAACCATCAGAAGGTATATTATGACCATGGGGAAAAAGAAAAAGTTTTCGAGCCTGGTGAAAAGGTTTTGCTACTGTTACCCACAACAGAAAACAAGTTGTTAATGAAGTGTCAAGGTTCATATAAAGTTCTTAGATGTACTGGCACTGTTAACTATGATACTGAGACCCCTGACAAGAAAAATCCTTCTAAGATATACCATGCTAATCTCCTCAAGAAATGGGTTGAAAAATGCCAAAAGCTGCCTTGCTAGTTTTACCAGAAACTGATAAGGAAGATATTGATGTAGCTTATGCTAGACTGGAACAAATTGTAAATGCTGATGCTGTAAAGGTTAATGTTTCCTTAACCTCAGATCAAACTGCAGACATTCGTAATGTGCTAAAGATATTTGGCAGTACTTTGACCATGGTACCAGGCATAGCAAAAGGGGTTGAGCATGTAATAATGTCAAAGAATGCTTGTCCTATTAGTCAAAAGACATACAGGTTGCCAGAGCAGTTAAAAGCTGATGTGGTTAAGGAAATACAAAAAATGAAAGAACTGGGTATCATTGAGGAGTCAAAGAGTGCTTGGTCATCTCCCATGGTAATTGTAAACAAAAAAGAAGGGGGTGTTAGAATCTGCCTTGATTTCAGGAAACTTAATCAAGTGTCAGAATTTGACAGTTATCCTATGCCCAGGATAGATGATTTGGTGGACAGATTGGGGAGTGCAAAGTACATCAGTACCCTTGATCTCACCAAGAGTTACTGGCAAATACCTTTATCTAAAGAATCCAGAGATAAAACTGTATTTGCCACTCCTATAGGATTCTATCAGTTCACCACCATGCCCTTTGGTTTACATGGTGCGCCAGCTTCATTCCAGCGGTACATGGATGTCATTTTATCCCCACACACTGATTATTGTGCTGCATACCTGGATGATGTTGTGGTGTACAGTCCAGACTGGAAAAGTCATGTGGAACACCTATGAGCAGTTATCCGAGGTATCAGAAATGCAGGTCTGGCAATTAATCCTACTAAATGTGCATTGGGCATGCAGAAAACCAGATATCTGGGCTATGTGTTGGGAAATGGAGAAGTCAAACCAGAGATTTCTAAAATAGAAGCTGTAGCTAACAGCCCTATACCTAAAACAAAGAAACATGTCGGTCATTTTTAGGGCTGGCTGGTTATTATCAGAGATTTGTTCCCAATTTTGCTGAGTTAGCTACTCCCCTCACTGAACTCATACAGAAAAGGTACCCAAATAATGTGAAATGGACCCCAGAGTGTGATGAAGCTTTTCAAGCCATAAAGGCTGCACCATGTTCAGCACCTGTTTTAAGAAGCCCAGACTTTGAGAAACCATTTCTGCTACAGACAGATGCATCTGAGGTAGGCCTAGGTGCTGTCCTAAGCCAAAATATGGATGGGAAAGAACATCCTATTCTGTATATAAGTAGGACATTGCATGACTGAGAGAAAAGGTACTCCACTATTGAAAAAGAGTGTTTAGCAGCAAAGTGGTTCATGGAGTCCCTCAAATTTTATTTGTTAGGAACTGAATTTGTTCTTGTTACTGATCACAATCCTCTCTGTTGGCTTAACCAGATGAAAGATAAAAATTCCAGAATCACACGGTGGTACCTGGCACTGCAGCCATTTAAATTCTCTGTGATTCACAAATCTGGTAAAGAGAATAGCAATGCTGATTTTCTGTCAAGATATGGATCAGAAATTGAGGGTTCTGATGGTTGAAAATAAAGGTATGGTTGGAACTGTAATTTTTTGCTGTACTGTTAAAAAAATGGATGCAAATGTGCTTAAATTCTGAAAGTAGAAAATGTTAGTAGAGAGTAGAAGGTTTTGGAACCTGTTTAATAAAACAAGTTACTTCTTAAAGAGAGGGGTATATGTGACAAGGTAGAATAGGACCCTGTCCTATTTGTTAGGGAGAAAGTGTTAAACTGCAAGGATCTGTATTCTTTCCTTTTTTCTCTCCTCTGGTTGCGCAACCAAGTTTTCCTGTGAGACCTTCAGACTTGATCAACCCAAACAGTTTCATAATCCTTTGCCTCTCACTGTCTCTCTCTTTTTGCTTGCTGTCTTTCCTCTCTTGCATGTCTAGTTCTGGTAATATAGAAATAAATGGGAATTAATGTATGGAAATGTAGCTGATAATGAGATCAATTTTATTTAGAGAACTGTGTTACTGTTGAAATGTATATATTTATAATTTGAGATAACTAAAAAGCCAGTGGTTATTTGAGTTCAAATGACTGAGCCTTTTGCAAAGGCTGGAGGTACCTCAGGAAGTTCACAATGTTCTAGCAGCTCCAGAAACTGACAAAGAACAGGATGTCTGCTGAGGTGGGGGGTGGAAAAAGCCATATATAAAAATGGCTAAAGCTGAGCTGCAAAGTAGATTTTTATTTTGCAAGAGATTTTATTTTGCTACTGTTCATAGTTATTCTGATCAGGTTTATTTTATTTTATATTACCACAATTACAAATAAACAGTTTTGTGGAATTTTACAACTGCTCCTGAGTTTTCTCTATGCTTCCTGACCTGTGCCTCGACTACACTGGGGCAGCATGTATACGGCGAACAATATTGGTGACAAGACCGAACCCTGAGGTACTCCACAAAACAGGAGACTAGGAGAGGGAGGATAAATTCTCCATCACCACCCTTTGCCTCCTGTTCATGAGAAAGAACTCAAACCAGCAGATGACAGTGCTAGCGAGTCCACAAAATTCCCTCAGGCGGTCAAGTAACACACAATGGTCCTGCATGTCAAAGGCTGAGGAGAGATTGAGAAGAATGAGAATTGTCCCCTTCCCTCAATCTTTCACCCTGAGAAGGTCCTTGTGCACTCGATCTAATGCAGCTTCTGTGCTATGCCTTGCCCAAAACCCAGACTAGAGAGGCTCATATAGATCAAAGACCATGAGGTGCTCCTCAAGCTGAAGCGCCACAATCTTCTCCATAACCTTACCCAGAAATGGTAGGTTGGAGATAGGATGGTAATTTGCCTTGATGTCTGGGTCCAAAGATGGCTTCTTCAGAAGGGGTCTCACTAATGCCTCTTTCAAGGCATCAGGAAAGACCCCCTCAGACAGGGAGCACCGGACAATCAAGGCAACTACCGGGCCAATGGAATCTACACATCCCATCAAGAAATGCATCAGCACTGGGTCCAGTTCACAGTATGTGTGCCTCAGCTTGGAAGCAACACCAATGATCTCAGCCACCTCCACTGGTCTAAACTCACCCCAACGAGGCGGAGTGCTCTCCAGGAACATGAGGTGATCACTGTCAGCCATAGATTGGCTCACTGGCAGAATTCCCCTCTTGATGGTAAATACTCTGTCCAACAAGAACCCAGCAAACTCTTCACATAAAGCATTCGAAAAAGCTTTTTTCCGCTGCAAACAAGCTGGGTTTAGCAGCCAAGCTACAGTCTGAAAGAGCACATTTGGTCAATTCTTCCTAGCAGCAGTCTCCCTGGACAGGAACTCTGCTATCTTATGGTTGATTGCCCCAGGTACTCAACATAGTGAGCATGCAGGGCCAGCTTATCTGCCTCCAGGCCCATCCTTCACCAGCACTGTTCCAACCTCCGACCCAAAATCTTCACCACCTGGAGCTCCCCATCAAACCATGGAGATCTCAAGTGAGAGGATTTGGGTTGTACACGGACCAGTGCGAGGTGGTAGAATGCCTCAGACATCACCTTATTATAGGTGGTGACTGCAGCACAAGTACCCACCCCTGCATGCAGTGCCCACACCACCAGAAAACCCTCAAAGGACAGTAGCTAACCATCTCAACAGGGGGAGGGCTCTTGGGGGGTGCTCCGAATGAGAACTCCACCATGCAATGATCAGACCATGAGACCCAATCAGTCTTGAGATTACTAATCTAAAGCCCCAATGAGAATACCAGGTCCAACATGTGACCACCCTGATGGGTCATAGAGGAAACTTCCTGTGACAGGCCCAGTGATGGCATGGTCTGGAGAAAGTTGAAACCAAGCCTGGGTGATTCTTCATCAGCCCAAACATTGAAGTACCCCAAAATTAAACATTTGGGGGACTCCAATAGTTCGCCATTGAAAAAATCAGCTACCTCCTGCAGAAATTCTCCTGCTGCTTCAGGACAGCAGTAAATCAGGAGAACTCTGCAACCTGTGCCCGGACCCCCACAGATGGCCACACATTCAAATGGACCTGGTCTTCTCACTGGGTGCACAGTGAATCCCAGCTCAAACCTAAAACAGATGGCAACTCCCACAACCTGTGTTCCACTCTGGGACAGTACACCACAGAGTACTCTTGGGGGATGGCAGCCGCAAAAACTGGGCCAGCATCATCACCCACCTAGGGTTCTGTAATGCAAGCCAGATAGATTGACGAGACAAGATCCGCAGTAATTGCAGTCTTTTTTCTCATCCATCTTGCATTACACAGCACTGCCCACAGGGGATTGGTGGATCTTGTACCTGCAGCTCCACCATTTATTCCACAGATAGGGTATGCTCCTGTGGAATGACCTGACCTTGCAACTATTGGGCCATTAGAGGCATAGGTGAACCTCCCCCCCTTTGGTACTCACCTGCTGACCCTGCTCTGGGCATGTAATGCCTCTGCATCACATGCCAAGCTAGAAGGTGCATCCAGAGATAAGGCTGCTCTGTAGAAAAACACCATTCTTTCCCACATAACACCCATTCCTCAGGCCACCATGGTGCCATCATACAATGAAAGGAGATACCCTTCCTTCCTAAGGCAGGGGGCATCCAAGGTGGATGCCAGAATCTGTCTGGCCAGTCAGGACCTGATGTCCCTGGTTCAGGGCTTAAACCTAGCCAATCTTGATGGCAAAAGGTAGCCCTATTGCTGTGGTAGCCAACTAAAAAAACACACACACACACACAGATTTTGTATGTAACAACACTTAATATATTGATATGTAGTATTTACAAGTATTTTTAAAGTTGTAAAGCTAGCAGCACGTAGATGCTGTGTGATGCACAGCAGTGGGAAATAAGTTAAATGGACACTGTCAACCCTTTTTATATCATTTTATTTCTAGTTGAAAACTCACATTCAATAATTGTTTACCTTTCCTAAAATTCATTCAAGTTGCTGTTTTTTTCTTATCTGCTTCCTTTCTTAATAGAATTGAACTGCATGTCAATGGCGTAATTATACTCAATCATGTTTTGTTTCAAATCCTTGATCTGTGTTATTACATACTTCCTGAATATTAGGACCACCCCTGAAACAGTGCAGCCAAATATCATAATGCAAGTCTCCTCTCCTCCCACTGCATTATGAGTGATTGACGTTTTTGTTGGGAATCTTCCTAAATCCAAGAGAGATGTGTGTGTGTGTGTGGGGTGTTGGGGGGGCGGAGGTGACAAAGGACTTTAAATAAACATGTTTTTATATGGTAACATCAGTATGGTGGGAAATCAGTTTTTCACTTTGAAAAAAAAATGACGTCTTAGTATTTCACATCCTTTCCCTCAATGTTCTCCTCTACAACTGCCCGTTCAATGTAAAAAAACAAAAACATGTATGTAAAATAAGAAAAATAAATGACAACCATCAATGAATGGCACAAAATACTGTGAACAGCGATGTACTGCCCTAAATTTATTTTATTTTCATTTGTTTTATATGATTCATGATGTATTGTTTGTTTCTTGGGGGATTATTGTACAATTTTAGAATCTATAGGGCCAGGGGACCAAAGAGAATATAATAACTAGCATGGAGGTAAAGCAGAGACTACAAGGGGTATAAGCCTTGAGGTCAGCAATACATATTTATTACTCTAGCACAGCAGGCTGCATCACTGGAGCCTTAATAGTTTTCCAGACTTCTTTCTCACCCCCATAAATACAGCAATCCTCAGCACTGGCATGCTATCACCATCTGCCTCCACAAAGCTACGTAAGCAATAATACCCAACAGGGTGGGCATTATTGGGAAATACTAGACCACCCAGGGGCGTAATGAGGCAGAGGGCCTTATAGCCCCTGGAACGTCCGGTATTTCCCAATAATGCCCACCCTGGAGGGTATTATTGCACTTAGAAAATGACTATCTTAGTAAGGTTTAAAAAAATACTAAAAGTGGAGAGGAACTGAATACAAAAAAATTAATAGAATTAGTAGAAAAAAAAAACTTATTGAAAAAGTAGTCCACATTGTTTTAAGGCTTTTCCACCTTCTGTTGCTCCTTCCTACAAAGCCATTCTGATCAATTGAGTCCCCCCCATACACCCAGACCCACAAACACACATCTATGTGAACATGAAATTTATAGTGTAGAAAAAAATCCACCAGCAGACTGTGGGCATCTTTTTTAAGTTGTCACCCAATTTTGCAATTTTTTTTTTTTTGGTTGCGGTTAGTAAGCACGTGACCCTGCGTGACCTGAAAGACAGCATATAGTGCAGCTGGTATGAAGAACAGCCCCGAAGTAAATAATGTCTCTATTTTATATCAGTGGACTGATTAACTGTAGGTGCATCATTCTGAGAGGGAATTCATCTGTGATTTGAAAAACATGCTTCCTTGTAAGAAGCTATTCAGAGCGATGGCTTCGCTTTAGTTTCTGTTCAACGCAGTCCTGTAAGCCTGCAGTCCGGAGACTGTGAGTGTGAGAAAAAAAAATATTTTGCCCGTTTTTCCGACCGCCGAAGAACTGCAGTGTTTTCTTATTTTATTTTTCATTGAGAATGAGCTGTTGTAACTGCAGAGGTAGCGAGTGTTGGGGGGAAGGGGTTGAAGACCAGTAGCTCTCACAAAGCGAGCAAAAAACATGGCGGGGATTTCAAATTTCATTGACTGCTTTCAACCAATGACAAAGCAGTCTGGGCAGCTCAGTACAAGGGTATGTGGTGAGGCAGCACTTGGGCTCGCACTTATTTTTTGCTGGTCATCTATTGAAAAGTAAATGCCCAGCTTGGAGCCCATGTCAGCCAATCAGGATTGAGAATTTATTACTGTCATTTTCTAAAATAATATAGTTGACCTCAAGAATTTTATCATCCCCCTATTTGTAGTCTGCATTACTACATGCCAATTACTGCATTGGGAACCAAAGTGGGTTGGCCACGTTATCGAAGGGACACCAAATTCTTGGGGCCCAAATCAAAGTTGAACCGAATGTTACAAAGGTCAGCTTCTCTATCCTAACTGCCTCCACGTATCCTCTATATACTGGAGTCACATAAGCTAAGCTAAAACAGCTCTGAAATTTACTGGAGTAAGTCAAAGTAAATTCAAGTTATTCCAATGCTTTTAGGGAAGTCAGAGGAGGAATGTGAACCAGGTCACAGCTGCCACAACTATCCCTAATTTAGAACCTTTATGCGGGTGCCATAACTAAAATTTAACATGTTGAGGTAAGAAAAAGATTTTCTTTTCACTCATAAAAGTTGTAGTTATCTCACCCTTGAAGTCTGACAGATTGTGCCTCAAACCTGGCTTTAGGATGCAGAACTCACTATGCAGTAATGTACACTATTAAGCAAATGGCACAGAGAAATGTTCTTTCACAGAGTAGAAATGCTCTCATTTAGGTAAAATCTCAACCTGCTGTTGGCAGTTAAGAGCCGGAAGGGCAAAGTGAAATAAATATGAAAGCAATATGAGTTTGCATGAAATTATGATAAGAGTCAGATGGTGCCATTATTCACATTCCCACTGGCAAGCATTAGCAAACTCTCCATAAGGAAATGCTGAAGTATAATTCTGAAGCAGAAATAGATCTATGAACTGATGTGTCTTGGTTTTAACCATTTCAGTATCTGCTGCAGTATACCCAATGCTGAAATAACGTGAACGATTCCCAGCTTTGTTGTATAGCTGAGCCATTGTAGTATGTAGACCTAATTTTCTCAGTCTTTTCTTAAGTGTATTACCTTAGTACTTTCAAGGATTTGTTTGTAACACTGTCAAGCCTCTGATATTCAGGGGGAAGGGCAGCAATATAATATGTTGTGAAAGACAGCACTAGTGTCATTTCAGTTTCAATAAATGTCAGATAGAAATAATGGCCATCATGACTGACCCTCTGGATTCATTGGTTCACATTAATTTACATAAACCCAGCTTTGATCTTTTCAAAGCCTTGATATAATGGCTGCTCTGGAGGCTGGTTTTTAGTGTTTATGTCTGTGTCACTGATGTGTATCTGTTTGCATGCTCCTGTTTATCAAAAATATATTTTTACATTTCAGACTTATTTTTGTTGTTAATGATGGCATAAGACCAAGGGGTTGAGAGACAGCAATAAATATGCAGGTTTAGCAATAAAATATGCATTCACGTAATCAACAGTAGTAGTCATATTTGTATCAGCTCAAATCAAATGCTACGTTGCATGGTCCAACACCAACACAATAAAAAGTGCAGTATTGGGGAGTGTTTGTCCCAAATGTTATTTGTATTGAAAAATCCAACTTGATAGGGAGTCTAAAACTAATATTTTGGCATGAGCTGGGCACCTGTCCATGCAGCAGGGAAAAAATGGGCTTGCCAAAACTGACATTTGAGACCTGCGATAGCTGCTCCATCAAACTGTTCAGTGAGAGCATCAGTGTCTAGTTTTGTTTGTTTACCTTGCAAACACAGTTGCCTAGCTCACATATGTGTCACAGACTGTTCAACTTTCCCAGAGACAAAAATGGCTCCTATTGCTCACTCCTGTAAGTTTTTGTTTGAACAATGGAGTGCCAGCACTTGGTGCTGCAACAGAATCACAAAGCTATTTTTAAGAGAAAATTAGTAGGATATACAGTATATCAGGATGATGCCCAACTCTGTAGAATTCTGCAGCAGAGTTACAGTACTGCAGCAAGCAATGCAATTTCAGTGGGAGTTACTCCTTTTTGTCATGCGGGAAAACTGGCACTGCGTTTCATCCTAGCGGGCTTCACTGTAAAATCCCATTGGGAGACTTGTCATCACTGAGAACTTCCCCAAAGATGCTAACCATCCTTTCTGCACAGCATGGCAGTATCAGGCGGTATTGCCACTCCCCTGGGGTCACAACTCTCAGAGTATTCAATCAGCAAGCAGAGGCAGGACTAAGAGTGGTTCAAGCTCTTTGTAAGCCAGACTTTTTTGTTCAGTGCCATGTAGCCATAGCCATGTTCTGCAACTGCAGATGGGGTCCGTAAATCTGCCTCGGTAGTACAAAGCTGCCTAATAGTCTTTCTGCACAGATGGGCAGCACCAAGGGGTGCAGCCCACAATCATCCTTCAGTGGTGGGACTTGGAGGGTGTTAAGCCATTTGTACACAAAAACAACTTTCTTGTTCAGTGCCATGGAGTCAAAGCCACATCCCACACCTATGTCAGGGGTCCATTACTTTACAGAAATATAGGTGTGCTGTGTACATGCAGAATGCATGCTACGTGCTTAATTGTGCAATGTTTGCATGCAGTACACATACACAAAGTGATACTAAGCAAACCAGGTCTAAAAAGAAAATCAGGTTTGTATCCTGGAAGCTGTACATGTGTGCAACAGTTAAGCTGGTGTGAACACCTTCTAAAAATTACATCAGGTTCACGTGTTGCATGCTTGACATGAGTGCATCAGTTAAGCTGGTGTGAACATCATTTATACATCACATCAGGTTCACATGCTGCACGTTTGCCATGTGTGTAGCAGCTAAGCTGGTGCAAATCTCATCTAAAAAACACATCAGTTTCTATTTCTTATACTACTGCTAGCAATTAGAGTAATTAAAATCCATTTTTATTTGAATTCCCATAAAAATTAGGTAAACTCATTCTGATCCTTTTGCAAGTTGTTTAATGGCTTTGGATTTTTGTCATTAAATCGCCATTCATTTGTATTGTTTGCTTACTGCAGTAAATGCCTAGGATATAGCCAGTCAACATCCCCCATTCCAGATGTATGAAGAGGGGCCTCTGTGTTGTGAAGCCTATCCTTTTTGTTTTGGACCATGCAAATCCCTTATGCATACAGTATTTAGTGCTACAAATGTGTTTCTTCATGACTGTTTCATCTCACTTACTTTCCCTTTGTCATTCTGTATTGAGCATATACACCATGTCCTTGCTCAGCATTCTTTGTGTTGAGTAGGGTCTTAGAAGTATGCACCATACCTCACATTTTTTCACTGAAATGAGGGACATGGACACTCAAAATGAGGGACAATAACCCACTTGATGATCAGGACACATGATGAAACATGGAGATACAGTACCTCAGATCCCAGTGGAAACCATTGCTTTAGCACCTGAGATTGAATTTCTACCATTAAGAAGGGGTGCCATTTAAGTAGGGCAGAAGGGAGAAGCTGCCCCCCCCACCATATTTGTGCCTTGGTTGCTCTTATGGTGTGGCAATAATGGCTTAAATTGGATTTAATCTTTTGCACAATAAGTGCCCACCTGGCATGTGTGTGTGCTCATGCTGCAGGTACTCTCCGGACTCGACAGTGTCTGTATTGTGTTGTCCACTCTCCATCTATTAGCAGTGGGACAATCACGTGTGATGTGGATGAGCTCCAGCCAAGAAAGAGCACATGAGCCTTGCAAGTGCGACACTGTCTTTCCCACCACAGAGTAGACAGACTGCACACTACAGCTTGGAGGAATCAGTGAGCACTGAACTCTCAATGGCAGTGTTGTAGAAGCTTATTTTTGTTGTTCTACTCTTAGTGAGTCTCTGTCTCCCCTGGTGGTTGATGGGGCAGAGGGTGAGCTAGAAGATAACTCAAGACAAGGCTACCTACTAACTCTACAAGGCTTGCCTTGCAAAAAAAAAAATAGAACAGACCCCAAAGGCAGCAAGCTAGGCTTAGCAGCAGTGGTGACAGTGGTGTGAGTGGTCTTCATAGGCCTTGATCAGTGCAGTGTGGCAGCAGCCACAGCAGCAACCAAGGAAGAAGCAAGCAACCCGGGTTTGGTGGGTTCAGTTGGTGAGGTGACTTGGTCACAGACCGTGTTGGGGACCTGTGATGGTCAGTTCTAGCATCCAGCTTCTGGCAGAAGGAGAGAGGGGGAGCAGACTGAGAACTGGTCTAGTGGCATACTATACCAGGCCGCAGGTTCTGATCATATGGCTTGGTAAATACAAGTCATTTTTTTACAGGGGGATTAGGGAAGGAGGAAGAACTGAAATATTGATGTGTTTGTCATGTTTCTTTACCATTGGGTAGCTTCATGACCCATAGGGGATGGGTATTGAATGGAATGGAGTCGGGGAGAACAATAGGGACAACGTTCTTTTGGTTGGTGGGAAGAACTTCAGCCAGGGAAAAAAATTGGTTAGTAACTGAGTGGGTTTAAGCCTAAATCTGATGCATTGTTCTAGGGTATGTATAGATGTATCTTATACATTTGAATTTTTCCTGATTTGCATATCACTTTTCAGTCAAAACAAATAAGCTGTACCTTTTAGAGATGTTACAGACATTCTAGAACTGTACCTTGAATTCAAGGACAGTTGAGTGGTATGGTATGCACAGACTATTGGAGCTCCACAATAGTCAGGCTTATGTCCCCTCCCCCAGTGAAGCTGACCTTCACATCCCCAAGCTTAGGAACATTATGGCAAAGGGCAAAGGAGTCAGCAGGGGTGTGCACCAATGAAATGAATAGGGGTGTTTTGTTATTACTATTTTATACATTACTGATGGAGAGTCGGAGATTAATGAAGGCCACTGCTCAACTAACAAGGGCCGTGTTAGTAAAACAGTGGCCTTCATTATTCTGTAACTCACCATCATAATGTGTAAAACTGTAATATAAAATAACTCCATTCATTTCAAGGGGATACACCCCAGCACTCTGACCCATGGACATTATCTCTTAAAGAGTCCTGCTTCTGGCTCCCTAGTACTCAAGTAAGAGACTTTTTATTTATATCTGTACTTGGTGAGTTGTCTGTAGCAGCATGACCATACCTGCTACAGTGTGAGTGCATGGGGAGGGAATAGCCATGTGTGTGTGTGTGTGTGTGTGTGTGTGTGTGTGTGTGTGTGTGTGTGTGTGTGAAGTTATTGCTACTTTTGTGTTTGCACCTTAAAGTCTGTTTGCATGGAATCATTCAAAACTATGAATAGAAAATAGTAGGGGTACAGGCCAGATAGAAGTAATTAAGTGGTTTTGTAGGTAAGTTTATGTATTGAGGGTGGGAAAACCCACATGTGTTTCCATTGGTATGTGTGCTACAGTTCAACTGTGAAAATGAGATAAGGGAGAGAAGAAAACTGAAAAGCATAACAGTGGCTACAAGCATGTCACATGCATGCAGATATATTCAGATACAGTATGTATTGAAGAACAAGCAAGCCATATGTGTGTGCAGACAGTATGGTTTAGTGGTTAGAAGCACTGAACTGCAAGTCAGGAGACTTGGAGGCATGAAAATCTAGGTTTGAATGTCATCTGAGCAAGCCACTTAACTTTTAAATTTGCAGTTATCAGTAACCACTTGCTTTTTGCACACATGCCACATGTATGCAGTTTTTCCCAATTTAACATAAAAAGCATGGTTTCAACACTTGCTTGCTGCACGCATACTATATGCATGCCATTGGTTCCAATTTATCATTTAAATCATACTTGCAGCATTCATATCACTTGGGTAGTTTTATGTGTGCAGCATGAACACTTTACATACAATTATTTCTGTAAGGGTTAGCCAACTAGGCTCTCCTAAAGCTGCCAACCAGCCTGTCAGCACAGCAGGGCAGCATCAAGAAGTGATGCCACTCACTTGAGGCCACAGCCTATTTAAGTCTACAGTCAGTGGACAGTGCTGGGACTAAGAGGAATTTACACCCCTGCTATTTAGCACTGTTCAACATAGTGATTCTCAGCTTAAAGGCCCTCAGTATAATGGTTACAGCAGAAGAAGGACTACTTGGGGGAAAGCTCAGGGGTCAGAATTCTGAAGTGAATTCTACCCACTGAATGTGCTCCTTCTGCCTTTCTGTGTTAGCTGCTCTGCATGTGGGCTTGCCAGAAATCAAACTACTTTAACCTGTTACATATTAACCTAAACTACTGCAGCTACCTGCCTGTTAGCTGTACCTTGTTACCTGCATTTTCTCCCTTACTTGTACCAAGCCACCTGCCACTGCAGTCATGTATACACAGTAATTTAATTTGCTATTATGTTGGCCTTTTTTAATCTGGCTACGGTATCTGTCTGACCTTCACTTTTAGCCTTCATCTACTATTAATACTGTGTGTGCTTTGCTGATTTCATTACTTCTGTACTACCTCATGTGGTATACCTGCTTCACAGCACTTTAACTTCTGTGATAATCACTGCAAAATGTGGCACACATAAGCACTAAGCCACTTCAAAGGAGGTTTATATTAGGGAATTAATTTTCAGTTGGGGGGGTTGGTGCACGAGACTGAAGGCTGAGTGCTCCAACCATGCATTAGTTCCCTAGTAGAAGCCTCCTTTTGAGTGGCTTAATACTTAATGTTTAGTGTTACAGGTAAGACAATGTGGTAACCTCATGGAGGGACACACTGTTGGCAGTGACACTGACTGCACGATTGTCCGAGGTCCATTGGGTCAGTGGGTGGGGACTATCCGAACCTGGAAATCTGAGACATGGACTGGTGAAGGACACACTGATTGCTCTGATTGTACAAGATCAGTTGGGTAGTAATGTGAGTTGGAAATATGGCACGGAAAAAAACAGAGCCCAGAAAAGGAGCATGGCAATGCGAGAAATTGAGAAACCACCTGGAAAACAAGAGACAAAGTATTTCTGTGGATTTACAAAGAGCACAGTGAGTTACCGCTATGTCAGGTTTCTCTCCATTTTTTCTCTCTCTCTGACAGTCTGTTATGGCAACAGGTCACAAGGTTCACTTCTTAGTCGCACTCACGATACCAAGCAGTTAGTACTCAGATCATGCTTTTAATGTGGCTTTTACAGGTACTACACTAGCGGGCATTACTAGGGAATTAATTCCCACTAGTTTACCATCACATGCTACATTTGGACTAATGATTACCTGGTATTTTCAAATTTATTTATTGCCATGTTACAAAGCTTTTAATTTAATTTTGTCTGTATCCAGTACTACCATACCACTTACGCAAAGTGCAAATCTTCTGTAACAGCAATCAGTTGTGTTTACCACTTCTGCCTAATCTGTTGTTCACATTCCATGAAATTCTACCAGTTCTCAAGCTTACTATGGCTACACCAGGGATCTCTGTAGGCCTTGTATATGTTTGTCTCTCTTTCTGCTGTGTGATTTGGTTCTTACAGGTATCCACCCTCTGCTTATTCAGCCTATGACCAACAACTGCACACTCTTCCCTTTCACTTTGTCTTAATTTGGCCCACTTTCTATGTATCCTTATGAAGGAAAAAGCTGGCAACAATATGACAAAGCTGGGTACAGCACAGTGTCACTGGAATCAGAGTGCATCTAAAAGACAAAATATGTATCTGCTTTATTATTTTCGCTTGCAAAGCATGCGGACATATTGGTATTGGTGTGCTGTGAAAGGGCTTTTTGGGGCATGCCACCTACTACAGTTTCAGAATACCAACTCCTCCCTAATTTCTTCCGATCTCCACCTTTGTCCTTTTCTCTTAAAAGTCCTTGCTCAATTACAAGGCTAGAAAATGCAAGTTGCAAGGTTGTTGTGTAACTGTTAATTCTGACTGTTTGAAAAAATTACGCTATCTTTTCTTTCCAAATATGTGCTACTGATTGCTTCTTTCATATTTGGTGCGGTTTAGTGCTTTGTTTCTTAGGGAATGACAGATATGTTGCACAACTTATCTCATTTGCATACTCATGATAGAGTGCTTGCATCTCTTGGAGTTAATGTATACTCATATGTGGTAAAAATCAAGTAAAATGTGTTCTAATGTGTTCCTTCACTGATCAATCACTTTACAATAAGTAAGTAGTTGTGTTATTCTACTTACCTGTGTTTTAAACTCTAAAAAAGATTAAAGCATTTTGGTCAGTGCAAAATAAATAAACAAAGCCCATCACATACATTCAGGAAGTGCTTACGAAGCATATGAATATGATGGTATCAGTTTGAACTGTGAAAGGGCTGTTGGGGGCGTACTTCTTTGTCTAGCAGCTCGTGAATACTGAATTGCCTTCCCAATTTCACCCACTCTCTTCTGCTTGAAAACATTACTCACAAAGCTGGAAAATGCAAATAGGGGATTTTCTTGTGTAATTTATAAGACCTGCACTATATCCCTCCCCTCCCCGATCTCTGCCATAACACGGCACCATTTCAGCAATACGTTAGCTGCAGTGCAGTCCTTTCTGTTACTGCCAATCTCTAACCCCTTAAAATGCTGCCATTCACTGTCATTAACTGCTCTGAGGCACTTGCTAAGCACCAGCCTGACATCCCTGCAGTAGTAGAGACCTGGCTATCGCCTAGGGTGCCTGACTTTGCTATACAACTCACTGGATATGCTTCTTTCAGACTAGACAGACTTGGTAAAAGAGGAGGAGGAGGATGTATTATATATGTTAAAGACCACATCCAGGGCCAAATGCTAAACAATGTGACACCAAATGTGGGGCTCAACTGATGGCCATAAAAGAAATACTCAGAAAGAACAGGAAAACTCTAGCTATAGTCTCAGCCTATATCCCTCCCAATGAACAAACGGTCAGCTTCAATTCTGTCATCAATTACCTCTCTGATTGGGGACAAAACACTGAGCTGATAATGGTCGGAGGCATTAATATCAACTGGTCCTCCCCGATGCTGGACCCTATGAGGACACGTTAGCTGCCCTCAATCTTGTGCAACTGATTGACTCCCCCACTCAGCTTAACTATTGAACAGGCACGGGGTCAATAATCAACTGGGTGGTCACAAACCAACCTGGAAGAATATCCTCCATCTCGGTTCTCCCAGACTCCCTCAGTGACCACTCCCCGGTAATTTGCAAATGGTTGAATAAGGCCTCAAAGGTGCCAGCCAGGACTGTTAATACTAGACTCCTGAAGAAAGGCAAGCTGGGAGCTGTAAGAACGCACCTCAGTCTCCAAGATTGGAGCTTTATTGACCACAACACAGATGTCAACACTGCCCTAGAATGCTTTATAAGCAAATTCAATGAAGTGTGCAATGTCTATGCTCCAACACCAAAAGAAAGATCTGTGATTATGACAGCCCTTGGATCATGCCACAGCTGCTAGCCCTCATGAAACGTAGAGATGACTTGTGGAGTAAAGCATGGAACTCTGGTACCCTGACAAACTACCAGAATTATAGAACCACCCAGAATAAATGCACCTGGACTATACACAAGGCCACAAACACTCACTTTAAAAGTGAACTAACAACCTTGTGGGGTGACAGCAGATGGTTCTGGGAAAATATCAAGTCCCTAACTGGCAAACCTAATAAAACTCCCCCCACCTTCCTGAACATTGAGGACCAACCCACGCAGGATCACAATCACATAGTAAATGTCTTTAGCAAAGTTTTACTGACCTCAGCGGAGTGTTGCCCCCTAGCTTCCTCCAACACCAATCCGATACTTGCGCCAGACAAAACCCGGGGACCCAAACAATCTCCCACCCGCCTTTGTACCTCAGAGCTATTACCTCTCATGAGGCTAAAAAGTACCTCTTAAAAGTGCTTGGTAATTCCAGAACAAGCAATGATCAACTTGACCTAAAATTAGTTACGCTCACCCTGGACATAGCTCTCAAGCCCCTCACCAAAATCCTTAATCTTTCCTTGTTATCAGGTGAATTCCCATGGATTTGGTAGGGAGCAGTGGTTACACCTGTTTAAAAAAGTGGTGACAGGGCCAACTTTGCAAATTACCACCCAATATCTATCCTTCCCCCACTCTCCAAGGCCCTAGAGTGAATCGTTTCTGACCAACTGACAGAATACCTAGATAAATATCATCTACAATGCCAGCAACAACATCGCTTTTGAAAACAACACAGTACCACAACTGCACTAGCAGAGTTTGCCAGTTTTATCCACAATGCACTAGATAGAGGGCTCTTGGTGAGGGCAACATATATTGATCTCACCAAGGCCTTCGATACCGTTAATCAGAATCTGCTCCTGGAACAACTCTCCTATACCTGCCTCTCCTCTGAATCAGTAGCATGGTTCAGAAACTACCTCACCGGTAGGGTCCAAAAAGTGAAAATCCTTTACACCTTCTCCGACAACCACAATGTCAACACAGGGGTTCCTCAAGGCTCTATCCTTGGTCCCTTACTGTTCAGCCTGTTCTTAAACAACTTCTCACTATCGGTAAATGACCAGCTACTGCTTTACGCAGATGATGCAGTCCTATATTCATGCAATGCTGACTCCAACATGAAGGAAAAGCAAATGTAGGCTAATTTCTCTGTGGCTGAACACTCGTTCCTTCAATCTAAATTGCTGCTTAATTATAAAAAACCAAGACTATGTTATTCGCATCATCACATAACAAACATCGTACCCACCAACTTCGCATTCTTAACAATCAGAACACTCCCCTGGAAATGGTCCAAACATTTAAATACCTGGGAATGACACTGGACCTCACCCTATCGTTTAACCAACACATAGACATAGTCACAAAGTTGTCTAATGTTAAACTAGGATTATTGTACAGGCACCATAAAGGCCTGATTTCTGAAGCACTAAAAACTGCTGTAAACAGCTCAGTCCTCTCATTGGTAGACTATGGGCTAGCAGTATATGGGGCCACCTCCCAAATCTCTTTAAAACATATTAGAACAACACTAAACAAAGCATGTCGGCTAGTCCTAGGTGTACCCCGCCTCACCCACACCTGCGAGTTGCACACTCAAACGAAACAGCTTAACCTTGACAACCACCTTCATTATCAAGTATGCATGCTTGCCAGGAAATCTGTGCTTGGACTTACCACTCCAGGCCTGCAAAACCTTCTTAGCTGACCCAACACCACCAGATGCATTAGGGGTACAAACAACTCAACCCTAAGCGTCCCCTTCCACAGAACCACACAAGGTCAATGGTCCTATGAATACCGGGCACTGCTATGGCTAAATGCGCTTGACTTAGACATTACGAAAGAGGATAAAATAGGTCCCTTTAAATCTAAACTCCATGCGGCCCTAGCTACAAACAGTAACTGCGACTGCGAGACCTGACCCCCCCACTCTACCCTCCTCTTTTCTGCTAGACTCCTTCCAGCCTGTCCTCTGGCCTGCTCCTCTCACCTCCCTACTCTCTTATCTCCCACCATGGCCTCCCCCAACCCTCATCCCTTCCTACCCCACCTCCCCTCACTACTCGCTGAGGTTGTACCCTGGCTTTTCCTCCCCCTCTCCATCTCCTCCCCTTCTCCCTCCCCTGCCCTGCCCACAGTGGCACTCCTTTATCCCTTTTTCCTCTCTTAACCATTTCACTGTACTACCTCATCCTTGTTCCCTACCACTGTGCCCCATCCCTCCCACCCCACACCTCTCTGCCTTGGCCCAAATTAGCCCCCTCCTCCCCACCCCTCCTCACCCACAGGCCATCCCTATACCCACACCCCTACCCCTTTCTCCTCTTTCTTCCTCCACTCTATTTGTCTCCGCCTTCTTTTCTACTCCTTTTGTACTTACCTTTCCCTTGCATCTTGCTAACTCACACTCCACCCTAGTATGCTCCAGGTCCCTGCTCAGCTCTTCTCTCCCAAGGAGCCTAGTCCTCTCCTATGACTACTCCAATTAGCACTCCAGGCAAAATAACTGTTACCCAACAAGTTCTCACCTCTTTGAGTATAGTTTTAGTTAAGTATCTTTACAGACTATTACATCCTTAACTTCCTTACCTGTTTTGCTCTATATCCTTTAGTTCTCAATTGTCACTCAAACTACACATCAACCTAACCCATACTGTAAACCGGGTATCTGTTATTGTACTTGTGTAACCTCTGTAACCTGATTTTGTACTCATGTATTACTACGATGTGAAACCTCTGTGTATTTGTTAATGTACTTATGTAACCTCTGTAATCAATGTTGTACTCATGTATTACTATGACATGGAAGCTCTGTAAAAGAGCCTTTGGCTCAAAGGTACTTCCTAGAAATAAATAAATAAAAAAGTCCTCCTGTCTCTGATATCTGCACCCCCCATAATGCCGACATTGTCTCTGCACATCCACCCTCAAATGTCTTGCCACTCCTGGCACTTCACATTACCTGTTGTGTGCTATTTGATCTGCATTCCTCTCTTCCATGATCTCTCTCCCAGCTAACATACTGTACAACCATTTTCCATATATATTACACATTCTCTGGCTCTATTTCTGACTGTTTTACCCCATGTCTGCCCCCTCATCATGCTGTTATTATATGTGTACATTTACTGCTCTGTGGCGCTTGCTGTCCCTAACCCTGTCCAATCTCTACCACACTATATACCCTCCTTTCCCATCATTCACATTCCCTGTTTTGTAGCACTTGCCCTCTTCCCCTCTTTGATATCTGCCCCCAGTCTGCTACCATTCATTGTAATTCACATTAGTTATTCTGTACCACTTGCTCTGTGTCCATGTTCTTCCCTTTCCCTGATCTTTTCCCCACCAAAATGCTCCATTTGCTGTCATCCACATTTTTTATTTTTATTTATTTTAATCTAGGATTACAATACCTTTGAGCCGAGGCTCTTTTACAAAGGTTCCAAGTCAGCGTCTGCAACAGTCATCATTTTTAGTTACAAACATAAAGTCACTGACTTACAGACATGTAATAACCAGTACAAAGACTTGAGCTATGAGCAAGACAAGGGTAGGAGGGGGAGTCGATGGGGGGAGAAGTGAGGTAGGAGATCAAGGGGAGTGAGGAGGCAGGGGTAAGGAGGAGTACAGGAGGTGGGTGGGGGCAGGGGCAGGAGTGGAGATAAGGGGGGGGAGGTGGGCGAGGGTGGGAGGCAGTGCAGCCAGGGGGCCTTGTCGAGGTAATATGCCAGGTAAGGTGTTAGGGGTGCAAAGACTGATTGTAAGTACTGGGTGCTGGGGCATGTGCAGCTGGAATGGTGGAAATGTTAAGATGGGCAATTGCAGGATACAAGCAGTGAGAGGCACAGCTTGGACTTGAAAAGGCCGAGTGTTGGAGCAGTCACTATGTTGCTGCCAAGAGAGTTGAGCCAGTTGGATGCCCGATAGGCAAATGATCTTTGTCCTTGGGTCGTGCGACATCGTGGGATATGTAGTAGATTGGAATTGGATCTCCTTGTAGTGACATTCCTATGTCTAGGCTTAAGGAGGGCACAGACACCAGGTGGGGCAAGTCTTATTATGATTTTCTTAGCCGTGATACAGGTTTGGTATTTTATGCATTTGTCCAGTTGAAGCCATCCAGATTGGGAATAAAGGTCACATGTGTGGGTATGGCGATATGAGCCAGTGATGAGACGACAGGCCTTATTCAGGGAGGTCGCGATACGTTTGAGAGCAGTGGTAGTTGCAGACCCATATATGATAAAACCATAGTCTATGATTCTGACAATGGAGCTTTGGATTAGCAGCTCTGCACCACTTGCTCTCTTTTTCTCCCCTCCTGGATATCTTCCACCTCTAAAATGCCAGCATTGTCCCTACACATTATGCACTCTACAACACTTACTCTCCCCCACTTTGCCACTCCCAATACTTCATATTACCCATTGTGTGCCCTTTGCTCTCTATTGCTCCCTTTCCTGCTCTCCCCCCAACATGCCACCATTCTCCCTATACAAGACATGTTCTCCAACTTGATCCCTGTTCTACCCCATCTCTGACCACCTCAGCATGCCACCATCCTCCGTACACCTCTGCCACTCTGTGGTACTTGGTCTTGCCCCCTTTCCCAATCTCTGCCACCCCAACATGCCCCTTTCTCCATTATTAACATTGCCTTCTCTGCAATATTTGCTCTCTCCCCTCCTCAATATCTGCCCCCCCAAAGTGCTGCCATTGACTGTGATTCACATTAGCTGCCATGCATCACTTGCTCTATATCCATCTCTTCTCTGATTTCTGCCCCAAATAGCATGACAACCTTTTCTCTATATATAAGACACTCTGTGACACTTGCTGTCCCCCTGCCTGATCTCTGCCCCCCCAAATGCTGCCATTTACTGTTATGAACATTTGCTGCTCTTTAGCACTTGCTCTGTATTTCTCAACTCCCCGATATCTGCCCCTCCCAAAATACTGGTATTGTCCTTACACATTAACCACTCTGCAGCACTTACTCTCTCCTCCTCCTTCCTGATTTCTGCCTTCCCAAACCTACTGTCATTCAGTATCATTCACATTAGCTGTTCAGGACCACTTACTGTCTATTTGTCCCCTCCCTGACATCTGTCCACTCAAAATGCTCACACTGTCCCTACACATTAGCTACTTTTTTGGCACTTGATCTCTTTCCTCCTACCCGATCTCTGCCCCCTTCCCAAACCTGCCACCATTCACTGTTATCCACATTATCCATTCTGCAGCACTTGGTCTCTGTCCCACCCCTCCCCAATTTCTGTTTCCCAAACATATTGTATTGTCCCTATGCATTAGCTGCACTTTGGCACTGGCTCCCCCGAACTCTGCCCCTCCCATATGCTATCATTAACCATCCTTCCTCTTAGTCACTCTGCAGCACTTTCTTTTTATTCCTCCCCAATTTCTGCCACCCCAACATGCACATATTCTCCACTTGCTCTCTCCTCCCCACTTTCTGCCCCATCCCTGAACTTGCCACAGTTCTCCATCATTCACATTAGCCACTCAGCAGCACTTGGCCCTATCCCCCTTCTCCCCAATTTCTGCCTTCCCAGCATACTGGTATTGTTCATGTATATATATATATATATATATATATATATAGATAGATATATATAGATAGATAGATAGATATATGTATATATATCTATCTATATATACAGTAGAATATAGTAGAATCCCATTTATCTGGATCCCGTTTATCCAGAACTCCCTGTCTAATAGACTTGCACTATGTTCCCCTGTGACTCCTACAATTACCAGCTTTCAACACTAAGTGGTGCCCGATTACTGTTTTACTTAAGCCGTTAGAGTGATTTGTCAAGCAATTAATTCTGTCATATGACGGACTGATCTGTCAAGCTGCCCTTCAAATTGAAAACTGCTTTTTTCTTACCTTACTGTATCGAGGCTATTTATTCTCTCACTCCCCACTCTACATTCAGTGGTGAAACAAACATGTCAAAACCAAAGCGAACCATTCTCAACCTTGCTCAGAAAATGTGGATTGTGGAGCGCCTTGAAAACGGAGAGAAGGCAGTTGCTCTTGCCGCTGAACATGGAGTGGGGAAATCTACAGTCTTCGTTATTAGGGAGGCTAAGGACAAGCTACATAGCTTTGCTTCCACAATGGATTCTGCATCAGGAGGTGATTGCAGAAAAATTATGCAAACCTGTGCAGACGAGGAACGGGAGTCTGCAATCTATGTGTGGTTCCATCAGGAACGGGAGAAGGGCACCCCTATATCTGGGCCACTGCTAAAAGAAAAGGCCCTGCAGTTCCATGAGAGACTAGGCAGTAGCACATCATTCACTGCCAGTGATGGATGGCTGGACCGATTTAAAATGCGGCATGGCATCCGTCAACTGAGACTGTGTGGTGAGCGGCTCAGTGCTGCTGAAGAGCGGGTGGCCCCTTTCATAAAAAAACTGAATGACATGATAGTGTCCGAGGGTCTTACACCTGAGCAGGTTTACAGTGCGGATGAGACAGGGCTTTTTTTGGAGATGTTTGCCTAATAAGACACTAGCCCATGGGGAGAAGCGTGATGCTCCAGGGTTTAAAAAGAATAAAGAAAGGGTGACTATCCTGGCATGCCTTAATGCTACAGGCAGTCATAAACTTTAACCATACATGATAGCCAAGTCCCGTCTACCTAGATGCTTCAAACATGTTAATATGGGCACACTACCTGTACTGTACTGGTCCCAGAACAACTCATGGATGAACTCACACTTATTCAAATCTTGGTTCCAAGATCAGTTCGTACCTGCTGTTAAATCACACTTGCGGTCAAGACGGTTGCCTCTCAAGGCTATCCTACTGTTGGATAATGCCCCCCCCGCTCACCCTGATATCCCACCATTCAAAACTAGAGGTGGTCAGATCAAGTGTGTTTTCCTCCCCCTGAACACGACATCCAAAATCCAACCCTGTGATCAAGGTATCCTTGAAATCATGAAGAGAAATTACTGCAAAAAGCTGCTTCAGTCAGTCCTGTCTGAGGAAAATGAATCAACCCCACTTTGCAAAATCATCAAGAAAGTTACCCTTAAAGATGTCTGCTATATGCTAGCAGATGCTTGGGATAATGTTCGGCCTGAGACACTCCATAAGTCATGGGATAAATCAGGGCTAAGTTTTAAAAAAGATGAGGCGGATAATGCTGAGAGCGGTTCCGATACTGAAGCGAGTAACGCAGCGAATGACAAATCATAAGAGGCGGAGCTACAGGAGTTCGCTGCTCGGTTACCTGGGGAACCGATTACTGCCCTACAACTGGATGAATGGCTGTCATGTGATACAGGAGAGGATGGACACGAAAGTCTCGACGAGGATCCATTGTTAGCCTTGTGCAGAGCATTACGCAGGATTCGGAGGAAGAAGAAGATGAGGTGCCCTTTCCAACACAAGTCACACACTCAGAGGCAGTGGCGTGTTGTGAAAAGTGTCTGAACTATCTTGAAATGCAACCGGACAGCACATCGGTCGAACTGATGCTGTTGAAGAACCTACAGGGTCGGGCAAGTAAAAAGCGAACCTCCGATTTGAAGCAAAAAACAGTCACTGACTTTTTCATGAAAAAATTATAGCCTTTTGTCCTTGCATTGATTAATTAAGTTAATTTTGATTATGTTTATCTTTTATGTTTAATTTGCACCAGTGATTAATAAAGTGCGGTCTTAAAGCGTAAGTCTTTCGTTTCATCAATGGAGCACTAAGATTAGACTTCCCGTTCATCAGAATCCCATTCATCCGAACTCCCGTTTAACCTAACAATTCACATGTCCACGGGGGGGGGTTCAGATAAAGGATTCTACTGTATATATATATATATATATATATATATATATATATATATATATATATATATATATATAAAAGCTGCTCTTTGAGTCATGCTTTCCACCTGATCTCTGCCACCCAATATGCCAGTATTCATTATCATTCTCATTAGCCACTCAGTGTCACTTACTCTCTGCTCCTGCTCTCCCAACTCTCTGCCCCCAAACATGTCCATATTCTCCCTTTACGTTAGCCACTCTGTGATAGTTTCACTCTCCCCACCAATCTCCGGCACTTGCTCTTTGCCCCCTCACCAATCTCTGCCCCCTTCCCATATCTGCTGCTTTTCATCGTAATTCACATTAAGCCCTCTGCGGTACTTGCTCTTTATCACTCCTCTCCCGATCTTTGCCCACCATGCTGCCAGTGTCCTAATATGTTACCTGTTACTTTCTGTTGCTTGCTGCTGTTGTTTATGTTCATAACACAGTTCTACTGTTTACATTCCCTTTTTCCTCTTACCCTTCCCAATACACAATACAGCACTACCATATACTTTTTGTCTTTAGGTACTATTTACATTTCCTATGTTGCCCAAATTAATTTTTTCTCATTTGGTACATTTTAATTGCAAAATGTCTTCATTTATTCTACTTAACTGTTCTATGTTTGCTTATGGAACGATGTGCAAACCCTACACTTCTTTCATCCTACTATGAAGGCTAAACTGATCTTTGTCATTAATCTGCCTGCAACCTGACCCTTCAACTATCAATTTAAATAAAAAAAAATCCAATAAGATGTGCATATATTTAATTTTTCATTTCTGTCCACCGCATCTCTCAACTAATCCTACCATCACCTCCTACCTTTGTCATTATCTTCTCTAATACGCCTTCATATTAAGTTTGTTTTGAACTTGCATTACAGTGGTCCAGAACAAATTTACAACACACCAGTTTACAATTTCATAAATTTTGCATTTTTTCAATGATTCAGTCCAAACGCAAATAATTTCATTCTTGACATGTTTGTTACTTAACATGTACACCATACTGCCACCACAATTTCTATATTATTTCTCATAATTTACTTATAAGCATATATAATCACCTAAGTGCACAGTTTTACTTATAATACCAATGCATATCTCTCATAGGATACATTCTGATTCTTTTAAAAATAATGGATATATCAGTTACATTGACATTGAAATGCATCATCTTTTTAACTATCTTGTGACCACCATATATATTCTCACTGAGCTCTTCATTGTAGGAACACTACTGACAGTCTCACAAATTACATTTTTATTTCATCGTCATGCATGCTGTATTCTCCAAAAATATATACAGTGCATATTTATGAAGGGGAGTCGCAGTATCCATTGTTCACCACTTGATCTTTATCCTTGCCCTCGCCAATTTGTTCTCCTTTCCAAATCACTGCTATTCTCTATATACTTTAACCACTCTGCAGCACTGCCTCTCTCCCCACCCCAGCTTTCCCACTTCCCCAACTCTCTGAGCTCGCAACATACTGGTATTCTTACATCTCACACTTTCCAGCAGTTGCTCTCCCCAGACCTCCTCGATCCCCCCACCTCCGGCCATTTCCTATACTTTACATTAATTGCTCTATGCCACTTCTTCTCTCCCCCAACCATCTCTGCTCTCCTATCCAACCACTTTCAATAATAATTTAAATTATGCTCTGTGATCCACTTCCCCTCTATCTCTTCCCTCTTCTGTCACATTCTTCAGCCCTAAAATACCTCTGTTATCAATAACATTAACTGCTTTCAGCACTTGCTTTCTACCTCTCTTCTACCCTATCTCTGACCTACCTAACATCCTCCCAGTCTCAATATATCGCTGCAGCTCTGAATCACTTTCTTTCTCTCTCTCCTCCTCACTGATCTCTGCTTTTCCAAACCTAGTTATTCATCATCATTCACATTACCTGCTCTTTCTTATTTACTTTCTATCCCTCCCCTTTCAATCTCTTCTCCCCCCCAATATGTTGGCATTGTTCCTACTGTACAGTTACTCTTCCAAACAACTGGAATGCTGTCCCATACATCTATGTATAAGAAATATATATGACCAAAAACAATTCAAACTATACACTGTAATTTTGAAAAACAAAATATCACACTAGATCAATGGTGATACTTTTCATTGATTGTCATAGGATTTCCCCCCTGGAATGAAGACTCACTCACGGTGTCTTGGGTGCTTGATTGGCTTAGTTATTTATTTACATATTTACATTTATTAAACATCATTTCTTTCTTGTTATATATCCTTCAATTTCATCATTTTTACCCAGAATCATTTTTACCCAGACCATCCTAAACAATAATTCCATGTCTGCACTACATCGTTATCATCCTTGTCTTGTGGGTTTCTTCTAAGGCCCAAATGTGTAATCCAATGCCCTCTCATCCGTAATCCCTTCTTTTCATTCTTTTGCTTAGGGGCTTGGGTGTTATACCCAATTCCCCCTCTGACCCCCCCCCGGGACATGACTCCATAAGTTGACCGACCCAGCTAGATGTTGACCCAGTCCATGCCTGGTGCTTCCCCCTTCCCCTTTTGCCCATTAGCTCCCCTCCCAGTGTGTCTTTCTCCCCCCTTCTGCCCCACCTCCATCCACCCTCCAATCACTTAGCTTCCTTTCTAGCCTCTCCCATTTCATCCTACCAAAACTCTTTCCTTGCTTGTTATCCTCTGATGAGAACCTGATCTTTGGCCAGTCCTGAATGCTGCCTTCTGTTGGCAACTCCCTGTTGGCCCCCAGAAACTGCCCCATTGTTCACTTTCCCAACTGATTCCTTCCTTACTTTCCTAGCCTATCCTCACCCTACCTTCCTTCTCAGGGAGGGTGGGTGAGATTCTCCAAAATTTCAAGCAGAAGTGAGTGGGAGCTCCAGGCAGCAATGCCTTAACTATCCCATTCAGCTCCCCCCTTTGTTTCCCACCGGTCAATCCACCAACACCCAGCCTGTGATTCACTCCTAATGTCATCTAGCCCTGACCCCTTCTCTCCCCTTCCCCTCTCCCTTCTGTCCTCTACTTCTCTCTGTCTCTTTCCCCCTCCCACAACCCCTCCTCCCCCTCTCCCCCTTGCATCCAGATCAGGAAACTCCTGACAATCATTGTTACCCTTTGAATGGGCAAACTCTTTTGTCATGAGATTCCTCCTGGAATGAAGACTCACACAGTGTCTTTGGTGCTTGATTGGCTTATTTATTTATATATTTACAATTATTAAACATGATTTCTTTCTTTTTACATATCCTTCAATTTCATCATTTTTATCCAGACCATCCTTAACAATAATTCCATTTCTGTACTACATTGTTACTCTCCTTGTCTTGTGGGTTTCTCCTAGGGCCCGGATATGTAACCTGATGCCCTCTCATCTGTAATCCCTTCTTTTCCTTCTTTTGTTTAGGAGCTTGTATGTTGTACCCGATTCTCCCTCTGACCTCCCCTGAGGTGATGACTCCATGAGTTGCCAGACCCAGCTGGATGTTGACCCAGTCTGTGCCTGGCACTTCCCCCTACCCCTTTTACCCACTAGCTCCCCTCCCAGTGTGTCTCTTCCCCACCCTTTTGCCCCCCACCTTCATTACACTAGCACGTCTCCTGCTTTGCCACAAATGGTGCGCTCCCCCACTGAAAAAAAAGTTCACCTCCTTTCTCATTTTTCCATAGTCTCATCTAGCTTCTCATTAAACAGAGCTATCCCAACATCTGTCAAGTGTACCCCATTGGGCCTGTAGTCCCTTGGGCAGTTGTATGCAGTGTCATGTCATATACTGTATATATACCATCAATCTCCCACATGAATGAGGCATGCCCCCTGTTAAATTTCTTTCTTGCTTTTTCAATGGCTTTGGTGTTCTGGGCCAGCCTTCAAATCCTTCTAGAGATCACCTTTGGCCATGCTATTTGCATTCCTGGCCACCATGCCTTGATCAATTCGATATCCCTCTTGGCTTCCAAGAGAAGCTCCACCTACAGTTATGCCCCCCAATCATTACCCCTCCCAAATGCAATATTAGTAAGTCTGTTTTTTGTTCTGTGAGTTTTTGTTCCTCCAATAGCAGAAACAGTTGTCCCCATCGCATGCCCTTCACACCTTTCCAATGTAAGCTGATGGAGTCAGCTGCTCTCCAAAGCTGTCTCCCGCTAGGCAGACTTTCCAATCACTTTTCTGCCCAATAAATGAACAAGTGCCCCACAATCATACCATCCACTTATGCCCGGCATCTGGAAAAATAAACAAACCACGTCATCACTCTATTTCCAGATATAACTCTTGTAACAGACCAATTTCCATCTCCCCTGTTCCTTAATTTCCTCCCCCATCTCCTCTGTGCCACTGTTTCTGTTGCTGCCCCATCCTAAACAAGTATGAGGAGAACCTAGTGGTGTCCTCACCCAGAAAAGCCATCCCTTTTCTCTCTACAGTTGTAACCTGTCATGCAGACACACCTGACCCTTTGCTGTGCACAAACAAGGTGCCGACCATTGCCCGTTTCACCTGCCTGTATGCTTCTAGAGCCCTGACCACAAAGCTTGCTTCTGTAGGGCCCCTGGGCAATATGACCTTTGTCCCTATACCCACTTAGTCCATCTTGGACCATTTTAAATCAATCACTACTTCCTGCATGCCCCACTGTATATTTTCCCATCTCAGCCCCCTGTACATGTTCTTCCTGGTGCTGGCCACCACCTTGCTGACCCTAAAGGCCCCCCACTGCATAACCAAGAATATGGCCCAAATAATGCTGCCTCATAGGCTGAGCTGCATATGTTCTTTAAACTACCCAATAGCTTTTTGAGAATTGCCCCTTCTGTCGGTCTCCTGTAGTCCACAGGCTTCCTTATCATTCTTTGCCACCCCTGCATCATTCTTCTGATTAGTGGCACTCTATTGGGTTATCCCCATCCTCTCACCTTACACATTATACCTATGCCCACTAAGTAAATCCCCATTGTAGAATGTGCCATCCCCACGTCCCATGTCTGTACCATAAATCTCATAATCTGACTTTCCATGACCACCCCACTTATCTCAGAACCTTTCTGTTGTAGGAACTCCTGAAATAATTTCCATGCCCCCTCATATGCCCTCAGTGTGTTCTCGGACCAAGAGCTCCAGTAGAACAGTCTGGCTCTCTCCATCCAATTTCCCACAACTGTGGTGGGATTGCCATCCTCCTGGATGCCACTTCTGGATGCCAATGCCCTGAACCTGTGTAACTGAAGATGGGAAAGGCTATCAGCCACCTCATTTTGAATGCCCTCTATCTGCCTGGCTTTGAAAGATAGATTCATGTGGAGCCCCACCAGTACTAGCTGCCTCACTACCCTTGTGCTCCTGTCTGTGGAACCCCTTTGTCTGTTCAGAATCTCAATTACCGCCTTGTTATCTAACCAAAATATAATCTTTTTATTTCTGCATTGCTCCCCCCATACCGTAACTGCTACCCAGATGGGAAAGATCTCTAAGAATGTTATGTCCTTTAGTAGACCTTCTTCAGCTCATCTCTTCAGCCATCTCTCTGACATCCATTCCCCTTTAAAATGTGTGCCCAACCCCAAAGTCCCTGTTGCATCTGTGTACTGTTCAAGTTCCACATCCTGCCAAAAAGTGACCCTGTTGTAATCTTCCAAGAACTATTCCAATTCCTCTAGGTCCTGTCTCACTCCCTTTAAAATGTCCACCCAGTGAGCTGTAGGCTGGCTCTTCTGGAGGCCCTAGCCAGCCTCCATGTAAAGACCCTCTATGGTGACAATGCAGTCTATGCAAAATTTAGATGCCCTAACAGTTGCTGTACTAACTCTAGCCTCACTCTTCTCTTGCCATTTACTGCCACTAAAAGCCCCTTGAGTCTCATAATCTTGTCTGCTGGAAGGTGTAATACCCCTGCCTCCATGTCTACCTCTGTGCCCAGGAATTCCAGTTTTCACATGGGCCCTTCAGTCTTCAGTCCAAAACCTCTTCATATTCCTCCCAGGTTCCCCCCACCACCTCTTGCTCCCCATGCATTACCCCAAAAGGGCTGTGTAGAGTACTGTTGAAAACACGGTCTACCCTTCATGCTCCTGCACATGGAAACTGGGTGTTGTCCCATGCATTTTGAGCATATGTGCATGAATTTGCAGTTCACTCATCTGCAAGTGGCCTTATTATGGCCCCAGCATGTCTTCGCCCCAAGTCCCACCCCTTCCTCGGCCCCATCAAAGAAACTACTCCTTTGCCCGGTTAGCATTCTTACCCATAGGTCCGTGTGTGGCATCCCGCCTCATGTCTCCAAGGGCTGCCATCTGCTGATGGAATCTTTCATCATACAGCAGCCATCCATAACCCCTTTTTGCCTTATAGGCATCCCTGATAGTAGCAGAGTACGTCAGCAAAGGGATTGTCAACTCGGCCTGCTTCTGAAGCAGAATGGCACTGAAATGCATGAAACCCTCCATTCATGCTTCGAAGGATTCCCTCATATCCCTTCTCCTCGGTGGGCTTGCCGACTACAGTTAGTGCCACTGCCATCTCAGACCTCCCCACTGATTCCCACTCTGTGTACCTCTTTGTTGCTTCACTGTCTGCTAGAGGAAACATGTCCACATATTCCCGCTTCCAGATTTTCTCTTTGATTGCTTGTGGGACATGGTACACCAAAGTCATACACAGAAAACACCAGCCATAGGTTCCCTTCCGTTCATCTTCTGACCCTGCCAGGCCCTATCCCAGTCCCTTTACCCTTCAGTTCTATTAAGGCATTTTCCATTTCCTCCAACCCTTTCTCCCCCCTTTCTTCTGCTTGGCCCTCCAGGTAGTTCTTTAGACTACGGTCCACAGTCAGATCTGTCTGTGGATCCTTACTCTTGGAGGTGTCTGACTCTGGGTCATCATTTGCAGGTTTCCTCAGGTGTTTTCTCCCTCTGCCTCTGCCTCTTCCTCCTCTCTCTTCAGGTTCCTTCCTCTTTGCTTTATCTTTTTCATCCTCCTCTGCTTTCTGGGCTGCCTCCAGGATTGATTACACCTGGCTCATGAGGGCTGCTGCTTGCTTCACCAGCTTCTTGCTGGTGCTGTCCTTCTTCCCTGTGTTCTTTCATGGTGCCATCTGACAACATCTATAGACATCTTAATTCATGCCTTTCTCTATGTCAATGCCCCTCTTTGCTCCCCTGACCTTTGCCCATGGTCTCCTTTACTTCCCCCATTGGTCGAATCTACCTTTTTGTACCACTCATTATATCCCCCTACCTGCACCTGTCCTTCCTCTCATGCTGAACTTGTGTTTTTTCTTTGTAACTGCATGGTGGGCCTTATCTCCCATCTTGTACTCCTCTGATCTGCTCTCCACTTCCCATACCATCCCCCAGGAGTTGATTCCCCCATCTGGTCCATGAGGGAGGACAGGACAAGCATCCCTCTCTTCTGCCACCCGCTGCTAGGCTTAGCAGGGTAACCACTATATTATTTCTTTTTTTTAAATGGGCTCCTCCCCATACCTTGGTGATCTCTGCCACCCTGAATTCAGCCTTATCCTTCTACAAACAAGTCAATGCATCATCCAGGACTTTGCCCCCTCAATCGGTTCCCCACCCTCCCCATTGTGGTACAGGAATGTCTGAATCAGCTCTAAAGTAAAATGATGTAGCATGACATTAGTGTCCTTTTCATTTTCAGACTGGAGCTCATAAGAGATAAAAGTGTCCCTTAGCATGTCTCATATATAAAAGAAAACTAGCCCCTGAAACTTATTTGTACTGTAAAAAGGTTTTGCCCAGGCCACAAGATGGCAGCATGCCTGAGTGCCAGCTGGCGCCTCCCATGTGGCTCCCCTTCCCCCTCCACACAAATGGCACATGCACCATTTGGTTATTCCTCTTGCCCTCATTTCCATCAAAAACTTCCCCTGTTTGTACCCTCTATGTATTGTTATTATTTTTTTTTAACTCCCTAAACCAACCAAACTGTCTTCCTTAGCAGGCCAAACTGTATGTCCGGTTAGCAGGCCTTCCCTAGGAGCTCTGCCCCTTGGGTCCTGGCCACCGGACCATTTTTTCCCCCTTCTTTGATTTTGCAAACTGCACTCCAGTCTCTCTCTGTCCTCCCCAAAGGAACAACCAAACAGGACAAACACATCAACTCTTCCCACAAAATCTGCTTGGTCACCTCACCCTGCTCATATCTCCGACCTCATCACATATGCTTCTCAAGATGGTGGCGAGGCCCTGATGTCAGATGCCATCCGCTGCCTCATGGCTCCACAACTGCCTTGTGGTGAGGTCTCCTGTTTTTCTGCTGCTTTGCTTATTTTTATATTTTTTCTTTTTATTTAAAACCTCCCCTCTGTCTGTCACTTCCACCAACTCCCTTCCCATTTATTCCATTGCAAACAAATTTTTCTGCCTACTGCCTCCCCCGAGGCCTCAACCACCTACTCAAGTCTGTCCTCCCTAGACAAATCAAACTCCCAAATGGTTCAAACCGGGCCCTAAAATTGCTCCTGATCCGGCTTGCTCCCCTCTCTGGAAATTGAAACAAAACTCCCTGAACCGCCAACCTGTGTCTGTGGGGACTATGCAGGTCTCCTCCAGGTCCAGTAATTTTCTCTTTAGCACTTGCTCACTCCTGAAAACAAAATCACCTCACTAACTCCTACAGATCAGACCTTTGGCAGGCACAGTATCTTGCTCCTCCTAGCATACAATTACCTTAGTGCCAGTCACCCATTACAAAACCATACCCTTACAAAACCATACCCTAGAGTGGGATAAACAGACCAAACCCAGGCTTATTTGTCCATACCTCCCCTTCTACTTAAACAAACCCTCCTTCAGTTTGGAACCCATAAAAACATGCCTTCTAATATGTCCAATCAATTCTCCATACTTTAGAGAGGTAGATAGATAGACAGACAGATAGACAGATAGATAGATAGATAGATAGATAGATAGATAGATAGATAGATAGATAGATAGATAGATAGATAGATATTTTATTTATATAGCACCCATCTCCGAAGACTCTGGGTGCTGTACAATATAAACACACATATCATACAAAAAATTGTTAAAAATACAATAAAAAAATTTAAAGCAACAACAACAACATACAAAATACAGCTGGGAGCAGCAGCTTAACTTGCCGTCATAAAAATACTATTATTTTAAAACACCTGTTTCTACTACTGTATACTGTTGCTAATGTTTATCTGTGAAACTAATGTAATAGCTGTAAATCATGCCAGAGTCTAATTGTGAACCTGATTGTCTACCTCTGTATGTTGTTGCAATGTATATTTGTGTAGCTTATGTAATTACTGTAAATAATGCCTTAAATGTCTCTTTATGTAACTAATTCTGGGTCACCCCTGAAAAAGGGACCTCTGGTCTCAGTGGGCTTACCCGGTTACCAAAATCCAAATACATAAATAAATAAATATGTTTTGAGGCTCTTCTTAAAGATTTCCACCAAGGGGTCCTCCCTAAGATGACCAGGCAGGGAGTTCCACAGGGTAGGCACAGCTGCCATAAATGCTCTATCACCTGAATGCCGCAGCCTAACCCTGGGAACTCCAAGGAGGCCACCCCCGGCAGAACGGAGAGCCCGGGTAGGGCGGTACGGCACAAGGGCCTCTTGCAGATAGACTGGACCCCTCTTGTGCAGGGTCTTATAGGTCAGCAGCACTATCTTGAAGACAACCCTCCACCAGACTGGCAGCCAGTGCAGTTTGCAGAGCACTGGGGTGATATGTTCACCTCTTTTCACCCCCATCAATAATCTCGCAGCTGCGCTCTGCATCAGCTTCAGTCTGCAGAGGATGCCTCCAGATATCCCTCAGTACAGAGCATTGCAGTAGTCCAACCCGGAAGTGATGAAAGCATGTACCAGTGTGGGCAGGTCATCAGGTGGGATCAGGGCTCGAATTCGGGCAATATTCCTGAGATGATAAAACCCACTTCTCACCACGGCCGACACCTGTGCATCAAGTGTTAGACCACTACTGTATGCAGGATTACTCCCAAATTCTTCACCTGCCTAGAGGGAGCTAAAGGCACATCCCCCAGCACAAGGTCAGGGGTAATGTCATGCCCCCTCCTCCGCCCTGATGAACCAACTCTATCACCATTACCTTAGTCTTGTCTGGGTTATGTTTGAGCCAATTGTGAGTCATTCATATCTGGATTTCCTCAAGACAGCTGTTGAATACAGAGTCTGACACCTGGCTATTGGGAGCACATGGCAGGTACAGCTGTGTTTCATCTGCATAGCAGTGAAAACACAGCCTGTACTGCCTAATAATGTCCCCCAGTGGCAGCATATACACCGTGAACAACAGAGGCAACAAGACTGACCCCCTGCGGAACACCACGGCACAGAGGCTTCAGATTTGATGAGAAAATTCCCATGGTCACCCTCTGCACTCAGTCTGTCAGGTATGACCTGAACCAGTTGATGACATTTCCAGACAGGCCACACCAAAACTGCAGTCGGTCAAGTAACATCTCATGGTCCATGGTGTCAAACGCCACAGAGAGGTCTAAAAGGACCAACATGGTACAGTCCCTTCTATCCCTCACCATCAGGAGGTCATTAAGCACCCTCAGCAGGGCTGTCTCTGTACTATGCCCCACTCAGAACCCAGACTGGTAAGGCTCATAGGTGGAGGAAGCAGCAAGATGTCTCTCCAGCCGAATGGCCACCACTTTTTCTATAACCTTCCCTAAAAATGGGTGGTTCAAAACAGGTCTGTAATTGCTGAGGCAGTCCAGGTCCAAAGATGTTTTTTTCCAAAGAGTTCTAACCAAAGCCTCTTTCAAGGCTAAAGGAAAGATCCCACTCCTTAATTAACTCCAGACTACCCCAGCAATCACAGGACCAATCAGGTCCAAACATTCCACCAAAAGGCGAGTTGTACCTGGATCTAAATCAGAATGGGTCAGCCGCAGCTTAGAGATTATCTCTACCATCTCCTCAACCCCAATCAGCTCAAACTCATCCCACACAGGAGGAGTGCTCTGACTCAATTCAGGCTGGATCCTACAGCCCTTTCGAGAGACATTCGATGAGACCTCAGTACTGATGGAGGACACCTTGTCAGCAAAAAACAGCCAGCTCCTCGCACCTTGTGCTCGAACCTACCCCTCCAACACACAGTCAGGCAGGGTGTAAAAGCCTGGCCACTGTGTGGAAGAGCTGAGCTGGTCTGTTTCTCACTGTAGCAATTTCCCTAGACAAATCTCCACCTTTTTACTGGAAATTGCTCCTTGATAGTCCATATAATGTGACCTCTGGGCAAATTTGTCCACCCCCTGACCAGATCTCCTCCAATGCCTCTCTAACCTCCGGCCCCTAGCCTTTAAACCTCTGAGATTCTCATCCTACCAGGGAGATCTCCGATGAGTAGACAGGGGTCGGGCACACAAGGGTGCCATTAAGTCAAAGGCCACACCAACCGCCCCTTTATAAGCCACTACTGCCTCCTCCGACCCAATTGCACAAGCAGCCCCAACACCCAATAGGTCCAGCACCACCAAAAGGTCCTCTAGGGATACTCCCCTTAACCACCGGTACTGGACCATCTCCATAGGGGCAGAACCATCTGGGGGGGCACTAAACGTGAACCCCACGGTGCTGTGATCTGACCAAACCACTGGATCTACACTAAGGTCCATAATATACAACTCAGAATAAAAAAACAGATCCTTTACCTCCAATTCTAGATACCCCTCAAGTTTGCTTGCCAATTTTTCTCTTCCTTTTTCCTTATTAGATTCTGAGTAAAAACTTTTACCCTTAACCCACAAACCAAAGCTAATTGATGTGCTTAAAAAACTGGATATTCTCCAAATTCCCAGCAGAAGTGAAGGGGGGCTATAGGCAGCAATGCCTTAAATATCCCCTTCAGACCCCCTTTGTTTCCCCCCGACTAATCTGCCAACACCCTACCTGTGATTCACTCCCCTCCCCTTCCCCTCTCCCTTTTGTCCTTTACTTCTCTCTCTCTCTCTCGCTTTCTCACTTTTCCCATCCCACAACCCCCCTCAGCCCCCCCATCATACCTCTCAATCTTTTGTCTCCCAAATGTGGAACATTGCCTCTCAAAATGTGGAACAAATGAACAAAATGTGGAACACTTAATCAAATCTTTGCCCAGGAGGCTCAGAACACTGTTAATATGTTTGCATTTATGTTCAGAAAGTCTGTTATTAATTAAATAATATATTTTTTGAATCATTTACTATAGATTTTTGCTTTAAAATGTTACTACTGAATGTGAAACAAGTCCTCACAATGTGGAACAGGGAACTTTTGTGAAGCAAAATGAAGAACGTTCCTCGTAATGTTGTACAGTTGAGAGGTATGCCCCCCATGCATCCCAAGTCAGGAAACCCCCAACAATCATTGTTGCCCTTTGAATGGGCAACCTCTTTTGTGCACAGTTTTATTCATTACATGGTTAGGCGAATTAAAATGTTCTCATGTTTTAAACATAGGTCCCTTGACCCCTGACCAGGCACAACCCTGTGATTGGCGGTGCAGCTTGGTACTTTGCTTGGCTGCTGCCCACCTCTTCACTCTACCCTGAAGCATGGTCCGTCTGCTGTTGCAAGGTCCCTTGGCTCCTGAGCAGCATGACCCTGTGACTGGTGATGCAGCTTGGCACTTTGCTTGGCTGCCACCCACCTCTCCACTCTACCCGGTAGCAAGGTCCATTTGCTGCTGCAAGGTCCCTCAGCCCCTGACGAGGCATGACCCTGTGACTGTCAGTGCAGCTTGGCCCTTTGCTAGGCTGTCACCTGCCCCTCCACTCTACCCCAAAGCAAGGTCTATCTACTGCCGCAAGGTCCCTTAGCCCCTGACCAGGTGCGACCCTGCAACTGATGGTGCAGCTTGGTGCTTTGCTCTGCTGCTGCCCGCCCTTCCACTCTACCCCGAAGTAAGTCCATCTGCTACTGCAAGGTATGGTCCTTTCTCTCAGCTCCTCAGGTCCTAAGGCACCTTCACTTCAATTGATCACTGGCTTTCCAAACAGCCAATAGGGGAAATGGAACTGAATCCTGTGCTTCTGAGTGTGGCAAGCTTCGGTCTCAGACTAAAGCTGTGCTGAGCACTTGCCGCAAGCCATGGTTTTTTCGGCCGCTAGAAGCTGCACCTTTTCTCTTCTCTACTGTTTGCTGCCTACCAAATTATTGTGTTTACTAACTCATTACCATAGATAAACTGCTTATTTCCGCACAGGTTTTATATTATTGTTAACTGCTAGTTTAGAGAAACTGTACTCCTGTTAATTTAATCCTGATTTTAGATGTGCATATTTGTTTGCAGTGCTGAACTCCACTGAATTACATAATTTAGTAACATAGGTTAAAGTGCTGAGCTTTGCTACTGACTCCAGCCTCATCTAGAATTTTTCTTCTCTTCTTTTCTTTGCCTAGCTGTCTCTACTTACTATCCTCTTGGATCTAGCCTCCCTCTCCCTTCCCAACCCCCACGGCTCTCCAAGACTGCCTTTGCTAATCACTTTTCTCCTTAACTAGTTCTTCTCTTCCCAACCCCCTCATCTCTCCCAGGCTACCCCGCCTAAATCCCTTTCTTCCTACCAGTTATTTCTATCCCCCACTTCTTCTATCTTGAGACTCTCTCTTAATTCCTTAATCGTCTGTCTCTACACCGCCCACATTTTCTGACCTTGGCACCTCTGTCTACCTCCTTTCAGCTATCCTTTCTTTTGTTCTCAGTAACTGAAATATACACCGTTTAACCATATGCCTCCTATCTAACCACTGTTTTCTCTTCTGCTCCCTCCACAGATTCTTCACCCCCTGACCAGGTGCGACCCTGTGACTGGTGGTGTGGCTTGGCACTTTGCTCGGCTGCTGCTCACCTCTCCACTCTACCCAAAGCAAGGTCCATCTGCTGCCACAAGGTTCAGTCCTTTCTTCCACCTACTCGAGTCCTAGGGCCCTTTCTCTTTGAATGGCATCCATCTTCCTGTACTGGCTGACTGCACTGTGGCCCCTTTCCAATTGGTCACTGGCTTTCCAAACAACCAATCGGGGAAGTGGAACTGAATCCTGTGCTTCTGAGTGTGGCAAGCTTCAGTCTCGGACTAAAGCTGTGCCGAGCACTAGCCGCAAGCCATGGTTTTCCAGCCCTTCCACCACCCCTCCCCAGCCCGTCATTAAATACACCCAGGCTCCTCCTCCCTCCCTCCCTCCCCTTCCGATTGGCAACAGGACAATGTGCATTGCTAGCTTGATAGTGTGAGCCCACATTTTCATCTCACGGCTTATTGAGCCTGTTACTACCCTCATTGATAACCTCTCCATCCAAAGGGTCAGTTTAATATCCTGCTAATTCTCTTTTCCTTTGGAAGGATAGCTATACTTCTCCACCCTTACCTCTTGACTGCCTGCTTGCACTGTTGCCCCCTTTTCTTGCCACTCATATCAGCTGCTGATCACATTCCTGCCAATCTAGTTATCCCAGCTGTCCCCCTTTTCCCCCCTTTGATCCTTTTTCACCACTTAATACGTTCATGCATTACAAAATGGCCAAATCTTCTGCCTTATACATCCCCTCTTTCCTATTTCTACTTCTTGCTGCTGACTACCTCATTTCCTTGACCCCAATACAATTCCAGCAGCACTGCAAGTCTGCCTCCCTTCTTACTGTGACTAACAAACCCTTCAGAATACACCTCCTAGTACCATGTCTCCCTAAGTGTGGCGCTGCATTTCTTGGATTTTGGTTCTTTAGAGGACTGCTAATGTCATCTAGAAATGCCAAATGCTTAAGGTGGCATCTTCTGACTGCAATCAGATGTTTCCTCCTAGCTCTCCTTCTCTTAACCCTCTCAGGTGAACTTGAGCACAACCCTGGCCCGCCTACTCCCAGCCTCTCCCCCCCAACATCCTATCAACTACCAAAAGGCATGAAAATAGCTCATCTGAATGATCAGAGCATCAGACCTAAACTGGCAGAGCTTGAAGCTTGGGTTAATCAACATACACCAGACGTTCTGGGTATTTCCGAGATGCGACTAAAACCCTGCATTAAGCATCATGAGATCGCACTACCCGACTACAAGTGCTTCAGAAAGGACAGGTTGGGTAAAACAGGGGGCGGTATCCTCCTGTATGCCAAGCACAACTTGGATGCGGCTAAACTACCAATGCCTGATCTTGGACTCACCTCAGTTGAATCCCTATTGACTTCCCTCACCATTGGCACCATTAAGAGATTGGTGGTGAGATGTGTTTATTTACCCCCAAGGTTGCCACATCCAGACTCTCCCCTTGATTTCTTCCCTCTCCAACCTTCCACACCACAACCTAATTTTATGTGGAAACTTTAATATAGATTGGTCAAACCCAAGTTCCCACAAAATGAGCACCACGCTTGTGGATTCCAACCTGATCCAACTTATCAGGGACCCAACTAGAATCAATACCAAGTCAGGTAATCATACTCTACTTTACTGGATGGTCACTAAATGACCCACAAAGATTAGAGCAGTGGGTGTGCTTCCCAACAGCATGAATAACAATTCTCCAATGTTTTGCATAGGGCGCAACAACTCCTTAAACCTCCCACCCAGAGTCATCCAAGTATGTGATATGAGTAACTTTGACCCCACTCCCATTGCTACTACAATACGTGACACTGACTGGAGCCCAATAAAGGCCCTGCTGGATGTCAGCCTTGCACTCGATTTCTTTGTGTACAAATTAACTGATATTGTCAACCATCATGCACCCATGAAGTCTTGCTAGGTTAAGGCAACTAAAGGTCCTTGGCTATCTAAGAACTTAAGGAAGCTCATGTACACATGTGACAAGGCCTGGCAGACTTATAAGTCCAGCGGCCCTCCCCCCTGACTGGCAAGCGTATAGACAGCTAAGGAACAGCAGCAAGAACTCCATCCAGAAAGCCAAATGGAAGCATTTCAAGAACCTTCAAACCAAACATCTTAGCAAACTCAAGGAATTCTAGGAGCAAGTTAATTCCTTCATAAAGGGCCATACCTCAGAAACCCCCAGTTCCATTGAGGCCCAGGGCTCTGTGCTCACTAACCTCTCTTGTATATCTGATGGCTTTAATAAATTTTTCACCGACCTGCATAAATATATATCTCTCTCTCTTTACTAGCCCTTCATCTTCCTATCAGGACCCCATCTCACCCACATATCCCTTAGCCCACTCTTCCTTTCATCTAAAACTAGTTACTCTCAATGTGGTGCGTCGGCGTCTCAAAAACTTGAGAGCAGATAGCTCACCAGGACATGATACTATCGAGCCTAAATTCCTTAAGCTGGGGGCTGATGTCCTTGCTTGTCCCATTCATGACCTTGTCAATCACTTATTCCTCTCTAGTACCGTCCCCAAGAAATGGAAGGTAGTGGTGATTGTACTGGTACATAAGAGCGGTTCCAACTCTACTGTTAAAAATTATCATCCTATCTTGATATTGTGATCCTTAGCCAAAATCCAGAGTAGATACTTTATGATCACTTACAGGATTATCTGGACTCCCACCAACTGCTCTCAACCCACCACCATGGGTTCAAGAAAAACTATAGCACCCTCACTGCCCTGATAAAAGTCACCTGAGACATATTCCAAGGAATGGACCATGGTAAATCCACTGAAGCAATCTTCGTGGCTCTGACCTAGGCCTTCAACCTGGTCAAACATGGTCTCCTACTACAGCAGCTGCACCTTCATTGGTCTTGATGATGGTGCTCTTACTAGGATCCAATGCTACCTTCAAGGCCACACCCAAAGAGTAAAGTGGGAGGGCTGTCTATCTGACCATCAAAACATTACCCATGGAGTCCTCCAGGGATCTATCCTGGGACTGTTATTATTCTCACTGTTTATTAACAACCTCCAGGATTACTGTGGAGGGGCCTCTGTTCATCTCTTTACAGACAGGGTTGATCAACTCAGTGTTAACCTCTGACTTCCAAACACTCTAAGACTGGTTTCTGCAAAAACAGCTGATACTCAATACTAGAAAAACAAAGTGTATGATGTTTTCCAAGCTAACAATGTGCCCTGTCCCGTCTCTGGTTGTCCCCTCCCAATCTGGAGCTGTTCTTGAAACTGTTAACTCCTTTAAATACTTGGGAGTCACCCTTGATTCATCCCTTTCTATGGATGGCCATGTTTCTGCCCTCACCAAAACCATAAACCAAAAGCTTGGTGTCTTATATCGAATTCATCCCTTCTTCACTCTGACCTCCTGCAGCAAGATAGCATCTGCCACCCTCCTCCCTCTCTTAACTTTTGCAGCCCCACTGCTTCTCACTACCTTCTCCACCATCCTGGTCCATCTCACTCAGGTCTATCATAGAGTGGTAGGTTTGCTCTGGGGGTCAAAGCCCGACACCACCACTGTGATGTACTATCTTTCCTTGCTTTACTACCCTATGAATTGAAGCTAAAGTATGTTACATTATGCTTCACCAATAAGCTGGTTTACCACTTTACTCCTCCCTGTCTTACTGTTATAGTGCAACGTAAAGACCCACAGATCTGCCTTACTGCCCCTTCTCCTATTACCCAATACTCAGTTAGCTGTGGCCTCCAGGTCTTTTGCCTTGTCGGCTGTGTCTAGTTCAAATTCGCTCCACCCATCCATACTGGCCATCTCCTCTCTCCCTCTTTTCAAGTCATCTCTGCAATCTCACCTTGCAGCTGCACACTGAAACATAGAAACATAGACTCTGATGGCAGATAAGGACCACTTGGCCCACCCAGTCTGCTCATTTCCCTACCTAATGGATAAGCTGCAGATCCTAGCTAACCAACAGCCTACTTCTTCCTACCCCCAACCCCTAGAATTGCCTTATGTCTGTCCCATGCATTCTTGAATTCCACCACTGCTTTTGACTCCACAACCTGCTCAGGAAGGTTGTTCCATGCATCCACAACCCTCTCCATGAAAAAAATACTTCCTCACATTACCTCTGAGCCATCCCCCCTCTAGCTTCAAATTGTGCCCCCTTGTTCTTGCACAACTCTTTTTCTAAAAGATGCTACCCTCTTGGATTTTGTTGATTCCCTTGAGGTATTTGAAAGTTTCAATCATGTCCCCCTCTCCCTCCTCTCCTCAAGGCTATACATATTAATATCCTTAAGTCTCTCTTGATATGTCTTCTAGTGCAGACCCTGCACCATTTTAGTTGCCCTCCTCTGGACTGCCTCCATCCTGTCTATGTCTTTGCGGAGATTGGGTCTCCAGAACTGCATGCAGTACTCCAGATGGTTTCTCACCAGCTGTCTGTACAGAGGGATAACAACTTCCTGTTTTCTACTGGTGATGCCTCTCCCTATGTATCCCAGTATCCCACCAGCCCTACTTACTGCCCTCTTACATTGCTTGCTCACCTTTAGGTCATCTGATATGACTACTCCCAGGTCCCTTTCCATTTTTGTTGTTGTTAGTATCTCACCCCCCATTGTCTACTCTTCCCCTGGGTTTTTGTTTCCCAGGTGCATTACTTTGCACTTCTTAGCATTAAATCTAAGCTGCCATATGTTTGACCAGTCCTCCAACTTTGCCAAGTCCCTTCTCATCCTTTCCACTCCACCTTGTGTATCAACTCTGTTGCAGATCTTTGTGTCATCTACAAAGAGACATACTTTTCCTTCTAGTCCCTCTGCAACGTTGCTTATAAAGACATTAAAGAGGACCGGTCCTAGTACTGAACCCTGTGGTACCCCACTAGTAACCCCCCTTTCTTCAGAGTGGACTCTGTTTACTATTTCCCTCTGTGTCCTGTTCTCCAGCCAATTTTTTACCCAGGCTACCATCTTGGGACCCACTCCCAGGCTGGCCAACTTGTATATTAATCTTTTGTGTGGGACTGTGTCAAATGCCTTGCTAAAGTCTAGGTAGGCCAAGTCTACAACCCCTCCCTGATCTACTACTTTGGCCACCCAGTCAAAGAAATATATTAGATTCATCTGAAATGACCTTCCTGCTGTGAATCCATGCTGCCTTGGGTCCTGCACGCCTTTGGCCTCTAGGTACTCAACAGTTCTTTCCTTCAGAAGTGATTCCATCATTTTCCCAATCGCTGAGGTTAAACTAACAGGACTGTAGTTTCCTGCTTCTGCCCTGCTCCCACTTTTGTGAAGTAGAATAACATCTGCCCTCCTCCAGTCTTCAGGTACCACCCCATCCTCCCATGATTTATTAAAGAGGGTAGTCAGTGGTGTCTCTAGTTCTACCCTTAGTTCTTTTAGAATTCTGGGATGAATCCCATCAGGCCCCATTGCTTTGTCCACCTTCAGTTTTAAGAGTTCCTTTAGAATCCTTTCTTCTGTGAAAGGGCTGGTATCAACTCCCGTATCCAGTGTGTTTCTATTGTTTGGCTTAGGTACCTCCCCCTCTTCATTTGTGAAAACTTAGCAAAAGTATTTGTTTAGTGTCTCTGCCTTTTCACAGTCACCCTCAGCCTACCCCCTTCCCTTTATTAAGCCTCACTATCCCTCACTCCCTGATGTACCTATAAAAGCTTTTATCCCCCTTCTTAACTGAGCTGGCTATCTTTTCCTCGGTTTGGGCCTTTGCTGTTCTGACTGTACCTGCTTTCACTGACTCCTGCCATCTGGCACTCCTTCCTACCAACACATGTCTTCCATGATAAACTATATACATCTCTAACAAGTCCCTAGTTACTTCTCTTGCATAGTCTATCTGCTAACTATAATCAGTGTCTGATATTTAGTGAACGCTTGTCCTCTTGAATTCGGCACAAACTGTGTTTTTCTTGCTTAACTAGCTGTGTTCTCTAATTGTTGCCAGTCCATGAATTACTATTACTGTAGTGATTGATTTAAAATCACTGTATTATTTGATCTGAATTGTACTTTTACATCAGCTTTTGTTAGCTTAGACAGCACTGATATCATTGTTTGTCTGCTTAACCCTGTCTTGAATTTTTAATGTTCTGTATCTTCTCTGTATCCTAGTGAATTATTGTTTTTAACTAATTACACTGTCAATGTACTGCACTTCCCAGGTCGCCCCTGAAAAAGGAACTGTCTTGTCTCAGTTGGCTCACTTGGTGACCAAAATTCAATACATAAAATAAACAAATACATTAATAAGGCTACTGTCATCTTTTCATCTTTTTTAATCTTTACATAGGTATGCAAACACCCTTTGACTCTGTCTGCACCAGTCTACATGTTTTCATTTTCAGCTGTGCCTGCTTCATTTGAATCGGCAATTGATATTAAACAAGGAGTGACATTCACTGTGGCAGTGAGCATGAGATCAACTATTAATAGGCTGCTCGCACTGACCTGTCTTTTTCCCAGCAAAATTTAGTGTCCTGATCACTGTGATGCTATATGTTGGAGTTCATACAGTATACAGTACTGTATTATGATAAATTAAAAAATATACTGTTGTCTTAGACTGTTAATGCTGTTTCATGAACATAACTGTTAAGACCCCTGCCCTTGAGAACTCAGTGTCTCATGAGGACCAGATATTGGTATAAAGAAACTGACAAAAAGTGTTTTAATCTAGGTATACTAAATAAATACAGCACCAGATCTGCTTTATGTTATACTGATATTGTATATGAACTCCTCCACAAAGCATCACAGTACTCAGGACATTACATTTTGCTGGGAAAAACACTGGTCAGCAAGAGCAGTCTGTTAATAAAAGTTGATTTTACTCATGCTGCCTCAGAGATCATCACTCTTGTTTTACTTTTTGAACCCACATTTTTCACATTGTCAGTTTTTACCCCATCTCATGAACATGGCAGGTAACATTTTCAAAATCATTATTGCTGGTGGCCTGTGTTCAAGTCCCAGCTGAGGCACTTAATTCTTTCTCTCCTCTGTTTGTATGTGTTCCATAAATATTCACACCACAGTTCGCGATTGAAAGTGTAATTATCTGTGCAGCACTAGGTTGTGCATTGTAGAAAGAGTAATGTGCTCCAGGATGGCCCAATTTCAACCTGCCTTGGTGGTGCAGTTGGTAACACAACCAAAATGGTATTCCAGTTGGCCTGGGTTCAAGTCCCAGCTGAAGCACTTACTTCTTTTTCTTCTCTGTTTGTATGTGTTCCATAAATATTCACACTATACGCTGTTATTGAAAATGTAATTATCTGTGCAGTACAAGGTTGTGCATTGGAGAAAGAGGAATGTGCTCCGGGAGAGCCCATTTTCCAGTTGCCTTGCTGGCACAGCTGGAAATGCAACTAGAACAGTATTCCAGGTGGCCTGGGTTCAAGTCCCAGCTGATGCAATTACTTTGTTCTGCTGTTTGTGTGTTTCATAAATATTCACACTGCACTTTGTGATTGAAAATGTAATTATCTGTGCAGCACCAGGCTGTGCATTGGAGAAAGAGTAATGTGCTCCAGGCTGGCTTATTTTCTAGTTGCCTTGGTGGCACATCTGGTAGTGTAACCTGAATAGTATTCTGGGTGGCCTGGGTTCAGGTCTCAGCTGAGGCACTTATGTCTTTCTCTCCTCTGTTTGTGTGTGCACCATAAATATGCACACCACACTTTGTGATTGAAGACATATTCAAACACCACTCCTAAGGCTGTTTTTGTGTTTTTTCTGCAGAATCAAATTTCTGATGTCCTTTGATAAATGACACTTGTCATGCTCATATGCTGGGGTAATAAAAATGCTATCAACACAATTCAGGGTCATAGTCTAAGAATACAACAATGTTATGTGTGACCCTTTCCATTTCCCTGTCATGACAATTTTGCTGTTATTAATCACATTATTGAGTTGTTAACTGCTGCATTATCCCTGCCCAGCAAATACATAGCAAATACAAGCAAGCAAATATTTGGCCTTGGATAATGCTTGTTACTAATGTTAGCAGGTGACATTAAGACCTAGGCAGAATGCCTCCACTGCTAATATAAATGTAGTTGGTACTGCTGCATGGCAAAATGATAGTGGTTTAAAAGTTGCAAATGCGAATGTCTGTAATGTGTTCTCAAGAAAACCTGAATTGTAAGCTTGGATGCTGCTTTATAGACCAGAGATCGTAGCAGTAAATACATCTTGGCTAAAACCTTCTACATTAACCTCTATGACCGAAATACATTTGCAGCCACTAACATGTCCAGGTACTGTATTTCCTAAAGTTTCTTTAATATCTGTAGTAGAGCTGTGGAAAATGCAGAATTCTGCCATCAGAAATAGTTCTGAATTCTAATTCCACTTCTGACATACTTTTCAGATGTTCCTTTTTAATTCCAGCATTTATTTGTTAACTGTGGTATAATATTCCACAGATCATGTAATCCATGGATTAATATTCCACAGTTTGTGGAAAATGAATCCCTGGTTTACATAAACGGTTGTATGTGGATATGACTCCATAGTTAACATTCTGCTTTCAAAATTCCATAGTCTGATCTGATAGAATTCTTTGAAATTAAATGGAATTTTTGAAATGCTGTGGAATTTCGGTAGAAGTGGAATTTGAAAATTCTGCACAGCTCTAAGATAGAGAGACATTTCCTACCTGCCTATGATATCACTGTAGGGCCACCAAAGAGATTTCCTTTAAAAATATCTTGCAATATGTTGACAATTTAATGGTTGCCACTGTATCTTACCACAACGTGTTTAGGATAAATATATTACATAAGATGAGAGGAGATGTTAGGTTCTATTTGAGGAGGAAACATCTACGGTAAGCTATCTCACCCTTGTGCACTGAAGCACCCTGTGAATGGTTAATTGTGCAGGTATGTTTGAGATGAGTCAAAAAGGTGAACATTTAGTGTGTACATAATGGGTGCTCCAGGAACTACACAACCTACTTCTTTTGGCCCCTAACCTTGGTTCAAGGTAATTGATTATACTTGATGACCTGAATCTTGACTGGGAAGGTAGTAAGGATACACATTACAGTACTCTTGAACTACTTGAAAGTTAAGCCTGTGTAATTTATTTACCACAGATAATGCAAAAAGTTCCAGTGTAGCTCAAACACACAGCTTTAACTTTCAATTGGTCCAGGAGTGCTTACATTTTCTGTGTGTTGTATGGCCCTGTTTTTTGAAAGCATCCAGATCTACTGGAGCGAGCATTGCTTGCATTGACCTAACTATTAAAGTAGCCTGCTAGATAATGTCAACCTAAAACAAGTTATTAGAGAACCTATCAGAAATAGTAACAATAAGACATAGAACCACACATTTGTCGATTGGATAATGGTGAAGAGCACTGATAGGCAATCACAATTTGGAAACTTTACAGACTCTACCAGCAACCATAGTTTACTATTCTGTATATGACGCAATAGGGTTCTTTGCCCTTCCCCTAAAATGATCAAATTCTGCAATTTCTCCAGACTCAGCATGACTGCCTTTCTGGCTACCCTATCTACAGTGGATTGGACTGTAATAAACCAGGTGAAAGATGTTGACATTGCCCTTAATTTCCTCATAAAATAATTTATCTCTATTGCAAACTAAGTTACCAAAATGACTAAGAGAAGAGCAAAAGGAGATAGCACTAAGTGGTTTCCTACTTACTTATTTAACCTAATGAAAAATAAGGATGGAGTCTGGCAAGAATTCAAAAATTGAAAACATTGCCAACTAAAACAAACTAGCAGCCAAGAAACTCCTGCAAGTTGGAAATCAAGCATGTTAAGTCCAACACAATTAAAGGGGAAAGGGAAAATTGTTTAACCAAGAAAAGCACACTATGCTGGAGTTTGTTTCCAGGTGTGACCTAGGAACACAATGCACAGGGTCACACAGTATGCATGTGGGGCTGATGGGATTCAAACCCAGGTCTCCAGGTTTGGATCTCAGTGCCATTAACCACTATGCTATTCTGTCGCCTCAAAAAGCAACACACTGAAAGGCCAGGCAATCCAAAGAGATTCTGAAAGTGTATAGAAAACCTGGTAAGCAAGTGGAAAACAAAAAGAATCCTGTACACACTACAAATTTGTGATGAACCACTAGCTAATCCATTAAAAAAATAACCATTAGCTAATCTAGTAAAAATTGTTGACTACTTCAACACATTTTTTACAGACTTGCAAGAGTACAGTAGGTAAATACATTTTCCAGTATCACTCCTGAGAGTACCTCTGTTGGCACAGCCCTCCCCAGTTTTTACCTCATGAAGGTCTCTACCAAGGTGGTATAAATGCTGTTTAACAAAACTGAAATGGATAAATGTATGGGTAGCAAAGGGATTTCTCCTAAAATCATTCAAATATCCACCTCAGTAATATATAAGCCACTCACATACTGTAACTCTACTGCCACTCATTTACTTCTGGGCAAGTACCTGAAGTGTAGAACATATCCATTGGGGTCCCTGTCCATACGGGGATCCAACACAGAAACAGGGAACTACCAACCAATATCCCAACTCTTTGTTCTAGCTAAGATGCAGGATCAACTAGTATATCATCAGTTGAGTTCCTATATAATTAAGTATCTTCTCTGTACACAGTGCCATCATGGCTTTATAAACAAGCATTTGTCAATGCTGAATGTTGCTTGCTTCTATGTGCTGTTTAGGTATTTGGAAGTCATTGGAGAGCAAATATTGAAAATTTGCGAACTTACGAGCGTGCGTAGGAACTGCGCAATGCATGCTCGTAAAACAGTCATTTTTAGGAATTTTTTCACCAAATTTTCAACATAGCCATTTTAAGACCTCTGCTCATGAACAGTGACACTGTGATTTTCTTAATGTGTCCCATACACTGAGTTCGCTCACCGACTGCGCCATTGTGCACTACATGGGCGGAAACATGTTTTGGGCAGGATGTGAAAAATGGCAGCTATAGTGCTCATGAGGAGGTGTGGTAAAATGGCAATGTTGAAAATCTGGAGTGAAAATATTGAAAATTCGCGAACTCACGAGCCTGCGAGGAAACCAAGTGTAGAACGCACACTGTGAAAACAGTCATTTTTAGGAATTTTTCACCAAATTTTCAACATAGCCATTTAAGACCTCTGCTCATGAACAGTGTCACTGTGATTTTCTTAATTTGTCCCGTACATTGATTTCGCACACCGACTGCGCCATTCTGCGCTACATGGGCGGAAACACATTTTGGGTGAGATGTCAAAAATGACAGCTATACTACTCATAAGAAGGTGTGGTAAAATGGCAATGTTGAAAATCTGGAGTGAAAATTTTGAAATTTTGCGAACTTACGAGCCTGTGTAGGAACTGTGCAACGCACGCTCGTAAAACAGTCATTTTTTGGAATTTTAGCACCAAATTTTCAACATGGGGTTTTTGGGACCCCTTCTCATGAATGATGTCACTGTCATGGCAGTATTCAGGCCTGAAGGGTGATTTCGCAGTCACTGCTCAGTTACTGCGCGAAATCACCCTTCGGGCCCGAATAACGCCATGACAGTGACATCATTCATGAGAAGGGGTCCCAAAAACCCCATGTTGAAAATTTGGTGCAAAAATTCCCAAAAATACCTGAGATATGCAACAAAGTTGAAACCCCCATCTAGCCCATTATACAGCTTACCGGCATTTCCTCAGTTCGCGGTCGGCTTTGAAGAGTGCAGACGTGTTCCTGGTCCACGAAGATCGTCGCGCCAGAGTCCAGAGGTAAGTATGGGGTGGGGTGTGGGGAAGACTGGGTGCGCAGTGGGTGGGTGCGGGTAGTGGAGGGGTTGGGAGACGCGCTGGACCGCTTTTGTGTTACAGGTAAAAAAAGACGTCAGGACCATTTGCCATGCTGGGGTGGGCTCCCAGCGTGGCACAAGGATGTTGGGGCGTTCAGCCGACGGGGATTGGGCACCCCATCGGCCATGGAATTTATTGCCATGCTGGGGTGGGCCCCAGCATGGCACAAGGACGGGGGTTCAGCCGACGGGGATTGGGCACCCTGCCGTCAAAGACTGTTTGCCACACTGGGGTGGGCTCCAGCATGGCACCTACTGCTGGGGAACACAGCTCAGCCGACGGGATTGGCACCCGTCGGCTATACAGTGCGAGCAGGGGCACGCACGGCTGTGTGCGTGTGGGGGGGCTGCGAATGAGCAGCCGATATCTTATCGGTGCTCACTCAATTTTAGCTCCCCCTTTCAACTGTATGCCACTTCATTTTGGAGCGTGTCATACACAGCTCCAAAATGCATTGGCTTACAGGGGCCGCGCCTGCCAGCACACCGACTGAATTGGAGGAGGAGGTGACACACCTCCGAAATCTCCGATGATGGCACTATGTTTCTTGCACATGCATGCAAGCAACTTAAAAACCATGGGACAGCAACCACCTTGTTCACCCTGGCCAATGAATTACACCAGGAACTGGAAAGAAGAATGCATACAAAAGATGTATTCTTAGATCTAATAAAAGCTTTTCACCTTGTCAACCACAATCTGCTTATTAATAAACTGAAAGAGATTGACTTTGGTTACCCTTCTTTAACTGGATTCATAATTACCTAGGCAGCAGGTCACACATTGTTAAATTTCAGGACACATATTCACAAATCCAGGGACATCAACTGTGGAGTCCCACTAGGGTCAGTCCTGGGGCCTACATTTTTGTCTTTAGTTATAAATGCCATTCCAGCTGTATGTATGCACTCAAGGACTCTACTTTACCCCATACTGTACCTCTCAAGTGTCTCTAATTTTTAGTGACATCCCTGATTTTGTCTCAGAATTTTCCTCTGTCTCTCCTAAAACTGATGTTTTCATGGCTTAACAGCAGGGATTTTAAGCAAAAATTAATTGTAAATATTAGAATTATACATCTCTACTTCTTCAGTAAATGTTTTCACTGAGCCCCGAATTCTGTAAACCTTCTGAATGAGTATCACCAATGTGCAAGCTGTGTCCCTGATTTTGGTCATTACTGTAGTCCCTCATTTTTTAAACCTTGTACCTGATTTCAGTATGAGGCAGGGGGCTGAGATGTTTGCTCCACTACTCCGAAAAATGCCATGGGACATTTGAATTTTGTCTGGATAATGGCTAGAGATGGGCAGAATGAACCTTGGCTTAAAGTCTCATCTGAAAGATTGCCACTCAGCAATGCAACCCCCCCATACTACACTACAGTGTCAGTGCCTGGTGCGGGGCTACAACCCATGACCTTCTGATTTTTCAGCCTCAGAGGCAGGTGTGCTACCTACTGAGCCATGGATTCTGGTTAAATATCTGGGGCTTTACCTGAACTCTTCCTTCTACTTTGATGAATACCTCAGTGTAATGTCATGGCCAAGAACATATATAGAAACTTAAAACTACTTTATAAGCTTAAAAGAGGCCTAACACATAAGGTCAGTCCAGTAGTGCCACAACAGAACCTTCTGCTTCTATTAGAAAATGGATCCTTAGTTTGCGACTTTGCCCTAGCCAACGTTATGAGGAGAACCATCCTCAATAATAAATTTACCAACTATGGTTTAATAGCAGAAACATGAACCCAACACTGCCTCCTATTTTCCAAACTAAAGTGACCCGCCAAAGGCAAAGGCAAAATACACTTACAGCATGAGTTTCTTGGTGCAAAAAGACATTACAGCATGGCTCACCAACTTGTCTCACATTCTATCTTAACCCATGTACCACTAATCTGATCCTTAGATACTCTACAGCAAACCTGCTTAGAACAACTCAAATGACAGTCATTGTAGATCTTAAGACATTTGGTGCCAGAAACACAAGACCATGTTCTGATTAGGTCAGTAAACTTCCATACTAAATTCAAATTCATACTCAAAGAACATCTTCTATTACATGTGGTGTGTAACTGTTTCACCTAAGTATGCATTTTTCTTGAGTAGTTTGTGTACAACACATGTTCTATATTTAATACTAAGCAGACATCTATTTTCTTGTTTTGCTTTGTAACATAGAAACATAGAATCTGATGGCAGATAAGGGCCATTTGGCCCACCTGGACTACCCATTTTTTTAACTTTCATTCTCGCCACAGACCCCACATGGTCTACAGCTCTTTCTCTCCACCACCCACATCCTTGTTGCTATAATTCCCTTGTGCCTATCCCTGACAGTTTTGAACCCCACCACTAAGCAAGAAGTGTACTATGCCTTGCACCCAGGTCTCTCCTGTAAAAGGGGCCCGGTGCCAGTGAACCTAAAGGAGAGCCCTTAAGTGCATACATGTAGCTGGCATGGCATTGGTAACTAAAGAAAAAAAGTATAGGTCCCAGGATTATCAACATTAAAAAATAAATTAAACTATTTATTTTTTAGTCTTTGGTAACAATATTCCTGCAGTAGAGGTTGCTCATGCATTACTTCAGTGGAAGTGAGGTGGAATCAGTTGAAGATGTTTATTTTGAGCACTGCTGTAAAAATACAGCTGCTTTAGCAGTAAAGTCTAAATGAAACACATTGCAGCAAGTCTTCCACTTTACATTGTACAATTAGCACAGGTAGTAAAGTTGGCTTTAACAGATGGTGAACAGTCTGTTAATGTCTGCCAAAACTGATGCATAGCCTTCATTACATCACTTTACCCTAAATCTGTTGCAGGATTCTAGCTTTTCGTTTCCTTACCTGTTTATGTGGCACTTTCTTTAGCTTTATAAAATGTAATGTTCTAATAAACAGATGAATGTAGGGGAATAAAAAGATGGAAAAAATTGAAAAGTCTTTTTCATCTGGCTGAAATATTGATGGTTTTCAGTGATACAACCTACACAGTAATGTATTCTTATTACATCATGTTGTAATTAGAGGCTATGGATCAGCAACAAAAGAACAAACATTTTTAACCTCCACCAGCCACAGTCCATAACACAACACATCAATGAGACTATGATAGCCATACATACAAAACTGTGCAATGCCAACTATACAGCCTTGCAATGCACTCCTCCCCGTCCATGTACTGCAGCAGAGACACACCAAGGCATGCAGAACACTGACATATACACGGGGACACAACATACCAGTTATGACAGACACAGAAATAGGGAGCACACGTAGCATATTCATGGGGCAAAGTGCCCTTGACATAATGGCACCAGTCTAATGTGCCCCAGCCTAAAGTAGGCCTACTGCTTGTCCTAGAGGTGGACTGTACCTGTGGGTGGACATTCCTCTCAAGGTCCTCTCATTGAGCAGAGTCTGGTCATGCACATATCTACATTACATGGCAATGGCAGTGGTCTTCACCACTGAGAAATGTTCTGTTCATAGGTGTCAGTGTAGCAGACGTCTATGGCCATCATCCTGACCTAGGGTTCACCCTTATTTGCCCACTACAGAGGCAACTGTTTCAGTGGTCACCAGCACTGGCTCAAGAGAACGGGCCACTGATGTTTTTGCTGCATTGGTATTCATGACCAGCATTTTCACATTGAGTATACATTGGCCATTCCACCACCTTACATGGGATACTGAAAAAGCTGCCTTACAGTGTAGAACAGCATCCTTGATTCAGGTCTTGAATCTCCCAATGCAACTTTGCATACAGCTATGCACACAGGTGTACAGTTTCAATATGCCTTTAATGCATATTTCAGGTACCTTAGTGGATCGGACCCTTAATGTCTCTTACATATACAGCAAGCATGTTCCTTAAAATGTTCATAATGAAGGAAATGCAATGAAAGATAATCTCATCATTTCATCTAAGGCTTGCAATAGTAATAAAATAATCTCACACAGATGCCTTGTTAAAAGCTCTATTTCAATAGTATATTATTTATATGAAAGGTAATGGATTTTAATGACCAATAAGGAAATTAATTTCTGCTGTCCTAGACCTTTAGCGAGGCACCTAGAAGGTTCAGGTTCTGTGTATTTGCAAAGCAATAATTCAGACTAGTCTACTAGGAATCTTAAAATCCATGGACGTGACCCAGCACAATATTACCCTAATTTTCTGTGCAAGGATTAATGCGGCCATTTCCATTCTCCATGACATTGAATACAGTGTGTAGACAATAATGCATTGTAAACTCTTTCTAATCTTCCCTAATCTTTTCAAATACTTTAATGTGACCTTTTCCTTGTAAGTCCTTCCAAAATCAACATAATAGCCCTGGAGACAATCTATCAAATAAGTATGGTATCATGAGGGCTTTTTTAATAGCAAAACTTGTCGCAGGCTTCTCACAGCTATGCAGATGCTGACTGTTCATTGTGTTCTCCCTCTGTTTTCACAGCTTATGTTTTTTGAGGAAATCTGATTTTATTTTACACCTCAAGCATAGCACTTCCTTTTCTTGTGATCTACAAATTAACCTTGTCAGAATTTGGATAAACTATTTAATGGAACAAGCACTCTTCAGCAAAGCATCTGATAACATGTTGCAATTGCAAATGAGATTTTTCACATGACAAAATGAGTTATACTTTTACATATAGTAAGGGATTTATTTTGTAAAGCTTCTTAACTGCATGCCTACGTTAGATGGAAAAACTCTCCTATTCAGCAAGGCCCATGTATTTCATTCAAATGGCCACCACTCAGTTCAGAATAACAAAGTGCAATAAAACAGATTTAGACCTCAGCACACTAGGTTGTCAAAAAGGCTTAGAACCTACACTTTATACAGTTGAAAATGTTTTCCATATATTGGCACAGCACAGTTGTTTAACAAATCAATCTATGAGTAGAGACATCTAGTGGTGAGAGACTGCAATGGAAGAACCCTACAATAGTGGAGGCTGCAATGCATGTGAAAGCAAGTAACATCATTCTAGGTAGCAGCTAATTATGATTTCTCCTTTATAATAATGGCTGAACCACTGCCATTAGGAACCATGCTCTATAGCTCATATCCTATCAAGGGCTTTTGGTGAGTGTGCGTGCCAGCTATAATAAATGTAACATTAGCAATGAAGCTGGGCTGCCTAAACCCCAGTAAGGGAAGAGGAGTATATTTTCTCTGATACAGCAGACTATGAAAAGAGTACAACAGTAACAAGTTTTCAACTACTGTAGGGGTATGCAGGTAACTTTTTTGAACATCCAGTGAGTATTCGTACTCTGTACCCTCAGATGTAGTACATGGTATTCGATGCTTCGTATTTGGTACTCAAGCCTAAAGTTAGGTTACTATATATATATATATATATATATATGTGTGTGTGTGTGTGTGTATACACACACACACATACCACATATATAAATATATATATGTGTGTGTGTGTGTGTGTGTATATATATATATATATATAAATATATATTATATATATTTATGAAATGGGCATCATAAAATAGGAGCTCTAATTGGCTGCTAGGGATGTGATATTCAGTCTGATGCACAGGAAAATGGTCCAAGACTGGGCAGTGGGCATTAATATAGGTGATGCTGCTCATTCAGAACCTTAACAAAACAAAACACAGCCATCTTGTTTGTGACATAAGTAGTACCAGCCAAACTGTAACAAATAGACCAAATACCTCTCACCTCTTGTTCAGATTGCAACAGTGTTTGAATATTTCGATTTTAATAAAATCCTTCTTCCTGTGGATGTAGCATGAAATGCACTGCAACACACACTCATTCAGTGGTAAAAAAAAAAACAGAACAGCCAGGATCTGTATACTAGCCCACCTGCTCGCTCTTGAAATTCTTCCTTTTTTTCCTAAAGTACAGCTGCGATGTCTCTCCCAACCTGCCCGTTCGTTCATCTATTTTTAAAAAAATGGAACAACCACGATCTGTCTACCAGCCCACCCTCTTACTCTATCTCTGTACCTGCCTGCCTGCTCGCTCTGTCTCCATCTCTCTACCAGTCCGCCCACTCACTCTTGAAGTTTTAACTTTTAATTATAAAAAAAAAGGCCACATTTTACTCTTTTTTTCTCTTACTTGTCTCCACACAGCATTGGGGTAGAGGGGTGGTGAGGTGAATATTGCCATGACAACCAGACCTAAAGTACAGAAGCCTTTCTAGGACAAAATTACTTCAGTGCAAAAAGAAAACACAGGACACTTAGGCGGAGGAACTATTTTATTAAAAGTGACACAAACATGCGTGTTTTTTCCTACTTTAAATTGGAAATTTAACCTACCAAATGCAGTTGCACTAAAGATAGCCATTTCATAAGTGCAATAAGCCACTCCAGGGTGTGCATTAGACACTTTAACACATGGCTAGGAGGCTGGATGCACTTGTCCAGTGGCCTTGTGCCACACTATGCCTCCTAGCCATGTGTTAAAGTGTCAAGCACACCCTGTCATGGCTTATTGCTACATTTATATATATATAGATATATATATATATATATATAGAGAGAGAGAGAGAGAGAGAGAGAGAGAGAGAGAGAGACAGACAGAGTGAGAGAGACAGGTATTGTAAATTATCTATCCAAAATGTGAAATACCAGCACTTGCTTAAAGGAATCACTTATCTTAGTGTTTGCTCCAAAACATTGTTTAAAGGAATGTAGGCCCAGCGTGTTCACTTAATCTTGTGCTAATTTTATTGTCTGTAAAAAAACACATCAAGACAGAACACTCACATTTAGCAGCCACATATCCAGAATGTCCATTATAGTTCATAAATGTCCATAGATGTCCAAACTTTTTTGTACAAACAAAACTAACCAATTGCGAAACATGTCAGGTGACGTGGGTGTGTCCTTCAGCCTTGCTGCAAAAGCTACTTGCCGGCCTGCTCCACAGGCTAGCTTTGATTTTACAAAAAAGTTTGGACTTCTATGGACATTTATGGACTAAAATGGACATTTTGGATAAGTGGCTGCTAAACGTGAGTGTTCTGTCTTGATGTGTTTTTGTACAGACTATAAAATTAGCACAAGATTACGTGAACACACTGGGCCTATATTCCTTTAAACAATTTTTTGGAGCAAACACTTAGATACGTGATTCCTTTAAGCAAGTGCTGGTATTTCACATTTTGGTTTTATACTTTTTTACCAAGTACTGCTTCTTCCCTGGTGCAGTCATATTTTCTCTACATAAATTATCTATCTCAGATAAATATATATATATATATATATATATATATTTATGTGTATATATATATATATATATATATATATATATATATATATATACATACACAGACACACACACACGCACACACACACACACACACACACATATACACATGTGTATTTTGTAAAGATGTAAACCCCTCCTAAAAGGGGGATTCGCTTTGGCTATCTGCAGAACACTGCTGCCATCTTCCCCTGCACTGCTCCTTCACTCTGGTCCCAGTTTAGACTGTGGCTGTGGGGACCCAGAGCTGAAATGGACACTGTTACTTGTTCTGTGGGCTTGGTCAGTGTCCTTCTCACCATGGGAAATATGCCACCACCTCTTTTCACTCAACCAGCCCCAAGACTGCCTTCAAGGTTGGGGAGCCCACAGTAAGGAGGTTGCTCAGTTTCAAGCAGCTTTCAAAGCAACAACTAAATCAGTACACCCTGTCCCAGCAAAACTGACACTAATGTGGAGACTGCTTCAGCTCTGCAAAACAATTAAATTAGTGCATCCTGTCCCAATGACACAGACATCTATTTGGAGCTCATCTTTGCAAAACAGCTCTGAATTGCGAGCTGGCTCAGGACTTGTATGCATGCTTTTCCCCTGGAACTGACAGCCACAGAAAGCCAGGGATTTAGCATAATGAATAATGAATAAGATGCTAGCCACATATATTTATTCTCTGGATTTCTGCACAAGAGAGTGACACATGCAAATAGAGCAGATTTTTCTTAAACAAAACCTCTAAGGAGAGGAGAGCATTTGTTAATAGGAGTTACTTAATATTCATATCTGACTAAAAAGTTTACCCAAAACAGACTTGAAACCCCTAGAAAATGAGATTGATAAAGTTAGAGTGCTAAGCCTGGGTCTAGCACCAAATTATAACAGGGATTGCCTTGAAAGCTGCTCTGCATTCTGCTGCTATTAGGATTTTATCCTGACCAGGAATCACACCAGCTGAGGACCTGAGTGACTGCCCATTTGTTGGGGTGGGTGAAGGCAAGTCCTTATGTGGGGTGAAGAGGATCATTGTCATCCAGAGCATCATGACCCACATGCCTCCCACAGAAAGTGCATTTGGTATGCTGCACCTATAACCTCAGCTGGTTGAGATAGTCCTCCCTCTCTAACCACCAGTGCACCTATCCCTCAGTTGCTACGACAGTCATCTGACTGTATAAGCAAGCAGCATGTTTGCTTTTGATGGAGAGGTGTGGAGAAGTCAATATTGATGAACATCCGCACTGACAAGCACCAAGCTTCCCAGATGTGCACACCATGTTTAGACAGTCAGGTTTAAATGCATTAGCTTCTTGAAGAAGCTGCCATGTTTTTTAGGAAGGGGCACCTGTCTGAACTACTGTAGTTGGTATTTTGATAACCACTCCTACCCTCCCCCTCCCCATGGCTCAGTGGTCAGGGGCATTGTTGAGAAGTGGACAAAGGATGAGGGATTTCTTTTAAACATTGTCTGGCATTTTTGTTTAAATTTATGTGTTGGAGGTTTTGGAGAAGGACTAGTGGTGTGAAATGACTAGGGTTGGAAAGGAAGCATTCATAGGACTAGACATGTCCATCTGAAGAAGGGGAAAGTTTTTTTATTGTTGTGTTTTACTCTCCATAAACATTTTATCTGAAATAAGTAACCTGGCACTTGCTATCCATAGAAAGGCAAGTATTTTTTTTTAATTTTGTTCTTCAGTGACTGGGTAAAGCCCACTGACCACAAGGTCCAAAGTGACTTGTTCTGGGTCACACAGTATGCAAGTGGAGGTTGTGGGATCAAACCCATGTCTGCTGGATATACTGTATCAAGTTCAGTCCCAGCTCATTGCTTTATACTCTAAGTTATACAACCAGCGAATAAAAGTAAATTCCTTTCATTAATTTTTATGTGCGCAGTTGCTTTTCTATGGACCGTAAATGTTGGGTTGTTCGTTATTGAAAGATATTGTTTCATCTGGACTAGAACTAGTGCCTCAGATATGGACTTTCAGTCTTACTTTGAAAAACACTTGGCACTCACATGTGTACAAAACTCTGCCCTCTATTTGGTCTATTCCTGAACATTGTCAGGTTAGATTTAAAGCTTTTTTTAAGTGTCTGTTTCAATGTATCTAATTAATTGCATGCAACAGGGTAATTACACTGTAGTTACATGTTTGTTGCATGCAACTACATTGGAACTGCAATGCAGTTACAGTGCACTTACACTATAACTACAGTGTAGTTAAGTGACACAAAGTGTAACCAATTTAAAAATTGCAGAACTGCAGCAGTTTTCCTGCACACTGTACATGAGACTCTAGATTCATCACCTCCACTCCCTGCTTCATCAGCAGGTATGAATAAGTATGGTCTGTAAACGTACATTAAAATAAAAGGGGTTCCCTACTCTCTGTGCTACCCAGGCTATCCATTGATTTCCTTGGGGAGCAGATATTTATCCAGGCTTATCTTGAAGACTTGCACTGTCTTCGTGCCCACTTTTCCTCTCACTGGTGTTCCCTCAGTTCAGAACTTCAGAGTATGTCCCCATGTCCTGTTGGAAGACACCTCTGTCTGTTCAGGCTTTTCAATACCCTTGAGTATTCACTTCAGACAATTTAGATTGTGTTCCCTCTCAGCCTCCTTTTCTTCAGAAGACCATGTTAAGGGTCACTAGCTTCTCTTCATAGTTTTTGTCTGTCACACCCCTGATCATTTCTGTGGCCATACACTGCACCTGCAGACTGCCTCAATGTCCTTTTTGTACTGGGGAGTCCCATATTGTAGGCAGTACTCCAGGTGGGGTCTGACTTGTAAAGAGGCAGGGTTACCTCTCTGACCTGCTTGTCATTGCCTTTGGATGCATCCAGCTTCTGGCAGGCTCTTTGACAGAGGCTGCCACTGCTTGTCATGCTTCTTCCCTTTGTCTATAATGACTCTCAGGTCCTTGTCCTCCTTTATTGCAGCAAGAGGAGCACACACAGTGTGCCAATCAGTCTGTGGGTCCTATCTCTGTTCATCCTCCAAAGGAATTGACTTTTGCATTTTGCTACATTGAATCTGAGACCTCAGGAATATGGCCCATCACTCAGCTTGTTGAGGTCCTTCTGAAATTTGTCCCCATACTCCAGGGAGTCAGGTACTAATTATGGCTTGCATATGGTTATGGATTATTGTTGGGCCCCTCTGTAATATGGTTTAAGTCAGGAAACCTTGCAGATAGGGTCAACGTCAGGGGACTGTAAAACAGCATATGTCATTCCTCTATTCAAGAAAAGGGCAAGATTAGACCTCAGTAACGAAAGACTTGCAAATCTTACCTCAGTGCTTTGAAAAGTGTTTTAGCCAATCATAGAATGTGTGATGCTGTAGTATATGGATTAGAATGGGATGTTCTGTAGCACACAAAATGGTTTAACAAAAGGTAGATCCTGCCAAATCACCCAATTTGTCTCATTCATAGAGGGAGTTTGGGGGGTTGATAGGGGTCAGGCAGTTGATGCAGGCTATCTAGACTTCAGCAAGGGTCTTGGCACTGTGCCATATAGAAAACTTATAGATTGCTCAAACATTACATAATACAGGATGTGGGTGTGACAGATAGGAAACAGAATGTGGTGATGGATATGAACATATGGATATGTGAAATTGCCGGCAGAAAAAGGCCCACAGGTCTATCAAGTCTGCCTGATTGTGCAGTTCTCAGTTTAATAGTACTAGAGCTGCCCCAACCACAGCCAAACCCCTCCCTTCCTCCCCTTTCCTGGTCTTTCCCCCCTTTGTGTTCTTGTTTGCACTAATCCTGCCCTTGACTCTATCCCGAACCCCGCTAAAAGCTATCCACTGTCCTCAGTTCGATTAACTCCTCTGGCAGTGCGTTCCATCTTGCCACCACTCTCTCTGTAAAGTAGTGCCTCCTCATCTCCCTCCTGAATTTTCCCCCTTCCATCTTCAGACTGTACCCCCTAGTGACCCTTCCCTCCTTTAAGCAGAACAATCCTCCTTCCCTGACTTTGTTTATGCCTTTCAAGTACTTTAAGGTCTCTATCATGTCCCCTTTCCCTTCTCACTTTCAGAGAATACATGTTGAGCTCCCTCAGTTTTTCCTCATATGGCAACTCCCCCAGTCCCATGATCATTGTTGTAGCCATGCGCTGTACCCCCTCCAGTAATCTCACATCCTTTTTGAGATATGGGCAGCAGTACTGCACACAGTACTCCAAGCGTGGCCTCACCAGTGATCTATACAAGGGCCGGATGACCTCCTCCTCCTTTCTAGAGGTGAGCCATCTGACAATGCACCCCAGCATCCTATTTGCCCTTGCTGCTGCCCTACTACACTGTGCTGATACCTTCATGTCCCCTGTGACTATTACCATGTGGTCCCTTTCCTTCTCTGAAGCTGTTACCTGCACTTCCCCCAGCCAGCAGCTGGTCCTGGGATGTCTTGCTCCAAGGTGCATGACCTTGCACTTCTTGTTTAGCTAGATCCTCCCTGAGTGCCTGACTCCCTTTCTCATTGTTCACTTTTGTACAAATCTTAGTGCCATCTGCGAACAGGCTGATCTTACCCTTGAACCCTCTGCAATGTCTCCAACGAAGACTTTGAACAAAATAGGGCCCAGAACTGAACCCTCCATTACCCTTCTTGTCGCTGGCCTTGGCTTGGTTGTCTCCCCTTACAACTACCCTCTGTTGTCTGCTTGCAACCAGCTCTCAACCCATCCCACCAGTTTCTCCCACCACCCATGTCCACCAGCTTGCTCATTAACCTCCCGTGGGGCACCGAGTTGAAAGCCTTGCTGAAGTCCAGGTACAGGACATCCACAGCATAGCCTTTGTCAACCATCCTAGTGACCCAGTCAAAGAAGTTGATCAGGTTAGTTTGGCACAATCTTCCTGAGACAAACTCATGCTGTCTCTCATCCTGTAGACCATTACTATCGAGAAAGGTTATCAACCTCTCCTTTAGGATTGTCTCCATCAACTTCCCCACTACGGAAGTCAAGCTTACCAGTCTGTAGTTGCCCGGTTGGTCCTTGGGTCTACTCTTGTGAAAGGGCACCAGGTGAGCCATCTTCCAGTCCCTGGGTAACTACCCCATCTCCAAGGAGGTGTTGAAGAGATCCATCAGAGGGCCTGCCAACTCCTCTGCCAGTTCCTTCAGAACCCTTGGGAGTGCACCGTCTGGTCCTGGTGTCTTGTCCACCCACAAGGCTTTAAGGTACTTCAGAACTCTGTCCTCTTGGATGACCTCATTTGTTATATCTGCCCCCCCTTCACCCCAGCCCCCTTTCCCCTGTGGTATTGGGCCATCCCATTCTTTTGTGAACACTGAGCAGAAGTACTCATTGAGTGCCTCTTCCTGTTCTTCCCCTCATTCTGCCCATTTCCCATCCCTCTTTTTTTTTTTGTTAGTCCTTTTTACCTTGTGGCTCCCGGTCTGCTGTCCATGTCCCCACATCCTTTCATCCGACCACCGTCCGGTCCTTTCCCAGCCCCCAGTGAAGCCCTCACTGCCAGTTACCCCCACGGCAGGGTGGCAGAGAGTCCCTCTCACTCCCCGGCCGAGACCGGATTCAGTATGGCAGCGATGCCCCTGAGGCTGGGCATCCCATAGATGGCCATCAAGCTGCAGTGACCATTCGCCATATTTTCACATTTTCAGTGGCTGCATGTGTGAGGCATGCAATGATGCTGGGGGGGGAGGAGTGTGCACACATCTACATGTGCTCCACCCCAGTGCCATGCCCCAACACAACCCTCCAAGATCAGTGCCAGCTCACCACCCCCTAGCCTCCACTAGGGGCCGCAAGAGTGCCGACCTCTGTAGACCACCCTTCCCCAGAGAGGGAGAGCAGTTCCTTGGACACTCAATCCTTCTCCTCCCCTGCTGACCCCCGGCAACCTGAGTCCATTCCCAAACCCGGGTCGCTGGCATGGAGCGAGGTGTGGCATCCAGTGCCTCAATCCTCAGCACCACCTGGCCACCTATCCCACATCCTCTTGATTCTAACAATGTCATCTCTACAACTCTTCTTCTCCCTTGAGTATTTAAAGAACCCCTTTTCCCCTCTCTGATACCCTGAGCCAACTTCAGCTCCTTTGCTGCCTTGGTTGCCCTGACTGACCTGGTCACCCACCTAGATGCCTTTGTGAACACCTCTGTATCCTCATCACACCCTGATGTTTTGAACTTAATGAAGGCCAATCTTTTTTTCCCTCACTTTACACTCCACTTCCTTGCTGAGCCAGCTAGGTTTTTTGACCTGGACTGTTTACTCTGAGATTTGGAACACATTTTTGTGGCCTCATTCAGCCCCTTTCCTAATGATTGCCCACTTCAGTTCAGCATCCAAAACTTGGTTAATTTTAACTAAATACCACTCTAGGATGCTGCTCATTCTGGCAAAATCTGCCTTCCTGAAGTCCAACACTCTTGTCCTGGTCTTAGCCGACTCCCTTCCTGTGTTGAGAAGGAACCACACTGAGCGGTGGTCACTTCCTGCCAGAGGGTCCTGTACTACCACATCCTGGACTTGATCACCATTTGTTAGCACCAAATCCAGTATGTTCCTTTCTCTAGTAGGTTCATTTACCCCTTGCACTAGGTAACTGTCTTGGATAGTCTCCAGCAGCACCTGTTCCCTGGCATGTGCTGTAGTTACTGTCTGCCAGTCAACCCCAGGTAGATTGAAGTCTCCCACTATATCTGTATTTCCCTTGCCAATGACCTTCTTGATTTGCTCCCCCAGCTCCCTAGCCACCTCCTCACTCTGTGAGGGTGGCCTGTACACCACCCCCATCTTGAGCTTCTTACCTTTAGGACATTGGAGCAATACCTATGGAAGAATTAAAGCTGACACTACATAACTCAAACATTCACATATGTACTATCACTGAAACCTGGTGGAGGGAGGAAGACACCTGGGATAAACAGATCTCTGGCTATACTTTATACAACAAGGACAGGTCACATATTAAGGGGGGTGGTGTGGCACTATATATTTTAGACAGCATTGTATCAGAAAGTATTGACTGCACTACATGGGGCAATTCTGAAATTCTTTGGATAAAAGTTACCCCCCCCACACACACTCAGCTAAGATCAGTATCGGCATTGTATATAGACCACCTGCTATCCCATCCCTGAACAACAGCCTAGTATTAGATTTTATTAAACATATTACACAGGAGGATAATGATATCCCATTAGGAGATCTTAATCTCCCAGGAATTAATTTGGATTCACTAAAAACTGAGTCCCAAGTGGATGCTAGTTACCTTGAAGTCTTCATGCTAGCAGGCCTAGAACAATTTGTCCTAGAAAACACCAGAGGTACCACACATCTTGGATGTGGTGTTGAGCAATATGATAAACAACATCCACAATTGTACAGTTGAGGCCCCCTTGAGCTCAAGTGACCATTCCATGGTTAGTTTTAACTATCTGGGGACCATGGAAAGCAATACTGGCAGTACTGTTTTATATAAAACACACGCACAGGTCCAAGCAGATAGCTGGGCAAATGGTGCAGACTTGGTGGGCCTAGTTCAGTCCTTTTCTGCCGTCACACTTCTGTGACTCTATGAATCTATGAATCTATATAACTATAATATGGTTAACTTTAATAGAATGAAATGTGAGCTGGCCAAATGGAATTGGGCAACAGAATTTGAAAACGAGTCACTGCAAAATATGTAGGATAAGTTTAGCACCAAACTTAATAACCTGGTCCACACACACATACCGTCCACTTACAAGTATAATGGGCCCAGAAAAGCCCTTCCCCCATGGCTGACCTCTGCTGTCAAAAAAGCAATAAAAAATAAAAACAGGGCATATAGCAGGGCCAACCAGAGTGGAGACAACAGGTGTTGGGAAACATATAAACAGTGCCTGAAAGATGCAAAAAGGATTATAGCAAAGGCCAAGAATAAGCATGAGTACCATGTAGCTACTAAGGCACAGGACAACTATAAGTTCTTCTATGCCTATATAAATAACAAAAAGGGAGTTTGCAGGATGATTGTCTCCTTAAAACACAATACTGGGAATCAACAACAGAAAACAAGGATATGGCAGATCACTTCAGCAGCTATTTTTCCTCTATCTTCAATGTAGGATCACAAGCATCCAATGCAAATACTGAACAACAAATGGCAGTAGGCCTCCAAATCGAGTTCCAAGATGTGGCAAAAAGACTAAAAAACTTAAACCACAATAAGGTGGAGGGCCCAGATGGCCTACACCCAAGACTTCTCAAAGAACTTGCTGAGAGTCTGGCAGGACCTGTTACATTCCTCTTCCAACAATCCTTAGATACAGGACAGGTCTTGGGGGTATGGAGACAAGCCATGGTCATTCCGATACATAAGAACGGTTCCAGGCAGGAGGTTATCAACTACAGACCTATTAATCTGACCTCAGTCCTTGGAAAGATACTCGAAAGCATAGTTAAGGACATGATCATGGACTACATAGATCTGTTAGGGGCAGGGGATGAGACACAACACAGATTCACAAGGGGCAGGTCATGCCAAACTAACTTGTTAAAATTCTATGGCAAAGCCAACAGAGTCCTGGACGATGGTAACTCAGTGGACGTTGTGTTTCTGGACTTTGTCAAGGCCTTCAACAATGTCCCTCACGAGGAGCTGGTTGAAGCCCTTAAAGAACTAGGAGTCCAGCCAAAAATATCTAAATGGATTAGGGCCTGGTTAACAGGAAGCAGACAAAGGGTCTGTATTAGAGGAAAATTCTCCGGTGGGGCAGACATGACCAGCAGGGTACTCCAGGGATCCGTGTTGGGTCCCTGCTTTTTTAATTTGTGTATTTCAACAATGAAGCCTCAAGCTGATGTTTGACTTTCTAAATTCACAGACAACACACACCTAGGTTTCCCAGTAAACAGTTACACGGAAGCAATGGTATTACAAGAAGCACTGGGGGGACTTGAAGCTTTGGCCCAAGAAAATAAATCCCCATTCAACATCAAGAAGTGCACAGTGATGCACTTGGGGAAAAACAACCCCCTGATGAACTACACACTAGCTGGGCTGGTACTAAAGGTAGTATAGGATGAGAGAGATCTGGGAATTAGGGTTAGCAATGACCTCAAATTCAAATTACATTGCAACCAGGTGATTAAAAAGACTAGCAGTATCCAGAGCTGCATCCACAGACATATTAAGAGTAGGAGGAAGGCAGTCCTGCTTCCCCTCTATACTTCTCTGGTGCACCCATGCACAGAGTACTGTGCCCAGTTTTGGGCACCTGGGAATAAGGGAGATATAAAAGCCCTGGAGAACGTCCAAAGAAGGGCCACATGGAGAATTAAAGAGGTCCAGGGTCAAAACTATGGACAAGGGCTGCAAAATCTGGAGCTGTATTCGTTAGAATATCACAGATTATTTATTTATTTTATTTATTGAGAAATCGGATCATAACCTTTGAGTCAGGGACTAATTTCCAAAGGCTCCACATCAGTTTACAAGACATATACAAGAAGCAGTCATTATACAATAATACAATGGGGGTAGAGGAAGGAGAAGACTGCAGGGGATAAACAATACCTGTCAAATATAAGCAGTATACAGAAAGAAGGGGTGATAAAATAACAGGGTATGAACAGAGCTGCTAGTCCTATACAGGTTGGGTAGCTATACAAGTCCTGCAGGGAGCTTGTGAACGTCAGTAAATAGTACAATCAGAAGTTATGGCATGGCCTATATGCTAGTAGGTGACGCGAGCAGTCATATTACCAACATTGTCATTAATACACAGTACCAGTAGTGGGATAGGGATATCTGTAACCCAAAGGTCTAGCAGTCTGGGCAGATATCTGTTTATCAGTGGGAACAAAGGCAGAGGCGGGTGGAGAGTATGTGGTTCTTGAGGGCTGTTTTGAAGGGGCCTAGTCTGGAGATAGAGGTGATTGTCAGGGGGAGTTCATTGTACCAGGATGGTGCTCTGTAATAAAAGGACCATCGTGCCAGGGTAGTTGTGACTCTAGGAACAGTCCACATTAATTTATTTTCCGCCCGGGTGTTTGCTGAGGTATGTGCCACACGGAGGGAGGTTGAGATTCCAGTGGGAGTGAGGCCTAGGTGGATTTTCTTAGTAAGGAGACATGTTTGATAACGTATTCTTTCATCTAGGGTGAGGATTTTTGTTAGTGCATACAGGGTGCAATTACAGGTATACTTGTCCATACCAGCAAGGAGCCTACAGGCTTTATTAATGGATAGGTGGATTTTATTTAGTGCAGTGTGGTCAGCAGCCGAGTAGATGGTGAGCCCATAGTCTACAAAGGAGAGAACAGAGGAGGTAACAGCAATGTTTAGGGCCTCTGGGGTTAGGCAGGCTTTGTGCCAATACAACAATCCTATGCGTGTATTTATGGCAAAGGAAATATTACTTATATGTGGGTGGAATGAGAGACTAGGATCGAAGGTAATGCCCAGATATTTATAGGTATAGACCTGTTCCAGTGGGAGGAGGGTTTTGGAAAAGATTGATAGCTGGGCATTGTGGTCCTTACTCTGACGGTGGGAAAAGAGCATTTACTTTCTCAGAAGTACTACCTGTGAGAGGCAAGGGAGAGCATAGGAGTGCATGCACCAGGAACTTTAACTCATGGTTGAAGAACTGGTGCTGTGAGGAAGGGTTTGGATTCATTGGTGACTGGGGACCCACCTGGAGGGATGGAGGTTTGTTCATGCCTGACGGCCTGCATCCATCCTGGAGGGGAATCCAAGCACTCAATGATAAGTTTAATGCTACATTGACAAGCATTTAAACTAGCAAAGGTGGCAGGCCAGCAAGGAGGGTACCTACTTTGCTCACCCCACAGCTAGGCAGTGGAACCAGGAACCAGAGGAGTGGCTATCTCTGCAAAGCAGTGTGCAAAAGATGGAGATTAGTGTTCAAAAGGTGGATAAGCAGAAAAGGGCAAAATTCAGCAGAAGGGCAGACAGCAAGGAGAACCAGGGATAAATGACAACCAAGGAAGGGGCTGGAGTAGAACAGTGAAGCAGTCTAGGAGGTCAAATCATGGAAAGCCATGTAAAAATGCCAGGAGCCTTAGCAACAAGATGGAAGATCTGGAGGCTGTCATGGTACAGTCAGACCTGGACATTGTGGCCATCACTGAAACCTGGTGTAATGATAACCATGACTGGAGATGGCCATACCTGGCTACAACATATTCAGAAGAGACAGAGCAGGCAGGAAGGGAGGAGGAGTGGCACTGTATGTGAAAAATGACATAAGGGCCACACAGATCCAGGAGGAACAAATGGGGAGAGATACTGTGGGTTAAGCTGGAAAGGAAATGGGGCCAGCCATCCGCACAGGTGTGGTCTATAGACCACCAGCCCTGGAGGAAGAAACAGATAGGGAGTTGATGCTAGCCATCCAAAGGATGGCAGACAAGGTGAGGTAGTACTGGTTGAGACTTCAATATTCCAGACGTGGACTGGAGCATCCCAGCAGCAGCATCAACTAGAGCAGATTTATCCTGGACTCCTTCAGGGTGCCTTCTCAAGCAACTGGTCATGGAACCAACTCGGCAGAAGGCAATACTGGACCCTGTGCTCACAAACAGGGACAGTGTGATGGGGTAACAGTGGGGAGCACCTGGTAACAGTGACCACCAGTCATTGTGGTTTGAAATCACAGAAAAGCAGAACCAAACCACACAAAACACGTATCCTGGATTTTAGGGGGAGACTTTGCAAAATGGGAGATACTTGAAAGAGGCATTAAGGGGAATGATAGGAATCAGGGTTGAGGAACAGTGGGCAGTATTTAAATGGGGATTATAAGAACAACAGAATTATGCATTAAGCAGGTTAGCAAGAGGAAAAGGAAGAGGAGACCATTATGGTTTTCCAAAGAGGTAGCAAAGAAAGTGAAAGCCAAAAAGATTGCATTCAGGCAATACAAAAAGACACAGGCAGAAGTGGATAGGAGAAGTACCAGGAGAAACAAAGGAGGCAGGGAAGTCAGTAAGGGAAGCCAAAGCTCAGACAGAAGAACACATTGCAAAATCAGTGGGTAAAGGGGACAAAACCTTTACAGGTACATAAGGAAAAAGAAAGACAAAGGAGGGATAGAGGACTGAAGGGGGGATGGGAGCCATGGAGGATGACAACAGTAAAGCTGACATATTGAACAGGTATTTCTGCTCAGTCTTTACTAAGGAAGAGGGGGTAATGGGTCTGAAGGAGTACAAGGGTGAGAATGGTAGAAATGGACACAAGTCCCTTTACACGAGAAAGGGTCCTGAAGGAACTGGAAAAAATAAGAGTTGATAAAGCAATGGGGCCAGATGGGGTGCACCCAGGTCCTTAAGAACTAAGAGAGGTGGTGGCTGAACCTCTGGCTATCCTGTTTAGCCAATCACTGGAAACAGGGAGGTACCCAAAGACTGAGGACAGCAGATGTAGTCCCTTATACAAAAGTGGGAACAAAGAGGAAGCAGGGAACTACAGACCAGTCAGCCTCACCTCGGTAGTGGGAAGATCATGGAAAGCACTACTGAAGGAGAGATTGGTGGAACATCTGATTTGTCAATGGACTACAGGACCCGTGGCATGGTTTCTCCAGGGGAGGCCATGTCAGACCAACCTCATTGAATTTTTGACTGGGTGACTAGGAGGTGGATCAGGGAGGGCAGTGGACATGGCCTATCTGGACTTCAGCAAGGCCTTGACACTGTGCCACATAGAAGACTATTACACAAACTGGGGAATATGGGGTGGGCAGGACAGTAGTGTGGTGGGTAGGTAACTGGCTGGGTGGCAGGACACAGAGGGTGGTGGTAAATGGCTGTCACTCCACAGAGGGAAGAGTGACCAGTGGGGTACCACAGGGATCAGTGCTGGGACCGGTCCTCTTCAACATCTTCATCAGTGACATTGCGAGGATCTAGAAGGCAGAATTTCACTGTTGCTGATGACACAAAGCTCTGTAACAGAGTAGACACACCAGAGGGTGTAGACAGAATGAGAAGGACCCTGCAGAAACTTGAAGAATGGTCACGGGTTTGGCAGTTGAAATTCAATGCGAAGTGCAAGATAATGCATATGGGGCACAAAACCCTGGCACAATATATCAGTTGGGGGTGAGGATATGGCATGCACCAAGAGAAAGGATCTTGGGGTTGTCATCTCTGATGACCTCAAGGTAGGGAAACAGTGTGACAAGGCATCAGGTAAAGCAAATAGGATGCTGGGATGTATAGGCAGGGCATCACCAGCAGGAAAAGGGAGGTCATAATTCCGCTATACAAGACACTAGTGAGGCCCCACCTGGAGTACAGTGTACAGTTCTGGAGACCATACCACGTAAGGACATAGACAGGGTAGAGAAGGTTCAGAGGAGGGCAACAAAGATGGTGCATGGATTGCATCACAAGTCCTATGAAGACAGGTTGAAGGAACTGAACATGTACTCCTGGAGGAGAGGAGGAGAGGGGATATGATAGAGACATACAAGTATCTTACAGGGAGGAACAGGTGCAGAAAACACTATTTTAAGCAAAAAGATGTTTCAGGACTAGAGGCATGGGATGAAGTTGGAGGGAGGATGATTCAGAGCAACATGAGAAAGAATTTCTTCACAGAACGGGTGGTGGACAAGTGAACACCCTGCCAGAGGAAGTGGGGGCTGAAACAATCACGGATTTAGAATGCATGGGATAGACATAAAGGAATTCTAGAGGTCAGGGGTAAGGGGAAATAGACTTCTAGGAAAACAAACTGAACTTACAAGCTCAAATGGGCAGACTGGGTGGGCCATAGGCCCTTATCTGCCGACACTGTCTATGTATCTATGTATCTATGTATTTAGTCTTTTTTACATTGACCATGAGTCTGTGGTCCATGAACCAGTTTTCAACGTGGTTGAAGACAAGTTGTAGGGAGGACTGAAGGATTGTGGAATCTGAGTGGGAGGCATACATTACCGCGTCATCTGCATACAGCAGAAGGTTACAAGGACAGGATTTAGGCAGGATATTCAGGAAGATGCTGAATAGCAGTGGGCCAAGGATGGAACCCGGGGGAACCCCCAAGTGGCCTGGTAGAGCAGGTGAGAGGATGCTGTTTATCTTCACACATTGGGACCTGTCCATGAGGTAACTTGTGAACCAGGCGATGGGTCCAGGGGACAGGCCTGTGCGTCGAAGAGAATTTATGAGGAGGATGCGGGAGACTGTGTCAAACGCTTATGACAGGTCTATGAATACGGCTCCTGTTAGCAGATTTTTATCTAGGGCATTGTGCAGCAAGTTGGAGAACTCTATGAGGGCAGTGGTTGTGCTGTGTCCGGCCCTAAAACCATGTTGTTCCCTGCATAGGATGTCATGCTCTAGTAGGTAGTCTGTGAGTTGGGTAGCAACAATTTTTTCCAGGGCTTTCGAGAGGAGTGGGAGTATGGAGATGGGCCTGTAGTTATTGAGCAGTGTGGGGTCCCCACTCTTTAGTATTGGAGTGATGGTGGCCACTTTCCAGTCATTTTGGGAACTGCCCTAGGCATAGGGAGAGGTTTAGGAGATCAGTCATGGGGGATAGCACCGAGCCGAGTACCAAGTTAAGGATTCTCATGTCAAAGGAGTCTTTGCAGTAGTTTGAGCCCCCTATTGCTTTTTTAAAGTAAGAACTTGCTTCATTCATAGTAATGACCCTTAGGTAGAATGGGGGGTAGTTGTTGCTGGGTTCAGGTGACTTAGGGGTGGGGTCGAAAAAGTTGCGTGGCAGAACTGTGCTCAAATCAGAGAATGCAGCACTTAGGCTGTTGGCAATTGTGAGTGGGTCCGATGTAATATTATTGTTGACAGTTAGCTGGGTGGGGGGAGGCATCCTGGACTTTCCATTAAGTTCCTTTAGGTTGTCCCAAAACAACCTAGCATTCCCCCAGGATAAGGCCAGGGTGGATTTGTAATAGCTGGATTTGGCTATTCTAATAGTCCAGGTACACTTGTTGCAAGCCATTTTATAGGCCAGCCTGTACATCTGCACACCAGAGGCAGCTGCTTTGTACCAGAGGTCATCACGGGTCTTCAGCTGCTTGAGCAGTGCTGGTGTAACTCAGGGGGCATTTCGGTTTTTGGTTTGTACCTTCGTGAGTGGGGCAAATGTATCACATGCCTTATTGAAGGTGTGGGTGAAATATTCAAGGGCAATATCTATGGAGGAGGCATGTCTGATGGGGGACCAGTCACACTGGGCAAGGTATCTCCTTAGTTTAGTGAGGCCTCCCGATTGAAGATGGCGACGGATGAAACTGGTCAGGGAAGTTGCCACAGACATGACCAAGCGAAGTGGATGGGGGAGTGGTCGCTTAATGAGTCTGGCAGTACAGTTAGGTTTGAGATTCTGTTAGGGCGATTGGTGAGTATGAGGTCTATGGGGGTGCTGCAACCATTTTTGGGATTAACCCTGGTTGGCTGGTTAACTGGGCCAGGTCTAGCACTGATAGGGTGTCCTTTATAGGGGAGGCCGAGATTGACAGCCAGTTCATATTAAAATCACCCAAGATAATGTGCTCAGTCTTGGATGGGAAGCTGGAGATATAGTCTGTCAGGGATTGAAATGCTGAGGCTTGGTTATGAGGTGGGATGTACACCACTGTAATGGTTACAGGGGCTCTGGTAGTGTCTGGAGTGATTTTTAATGTCAGATCCTATGCCTAGTGGTTCAGGGAAGGGGCTGGTAGGCTTTGGCATAGCAGTGAGTCTCGTATGTAGAAGGCACACCCCCCCACCCCATTTGACACATCTGTCCGCTCTTTAAGTGGTGAAGCAAGGGAGTGCTGTGGAGTAGTCTGGGACCTCCTTAGACAGCCAGGTCTCAGTGAGGGCTAGCACATTCGGTTCATGCAGCTGCACCCAGCATTGTAGCTGTGCTATTTTTTGGGTAAGCTGCAGATATTTATTGCAGCTATACTTAGCCCATGGTGTGAGGCACCCGGACTGACTGAGATGAGGCCTGGATTAGGGTGAACATTGCCTGACATAAGGAGCAGCAGGACGAGGATTCTGAGGAGGGCCAGTGTTCTCTGTTTGGTGATGTGGGCATGTCGCTTTTTTTCTGGGGTACTGCTGGTGCAAGGGACAGCCAGGGTGATGAGGGTGGGGTAGGAGAGGAATGCAGTGGGACATGGGAGATGGTATTTAGAGGAGATAGGTGGGCGATTCGTAGGGGATGGGTGCAGTGGGGTTTCAATGCCTGTGAGTGTAGGTGGGAGCCTGTGCTGTGTCACAGGGGAGCCAACGGGGTGAGTCATGGGCAAGGGACTGGGATGTCCCAGTAGGAGGATGACAGAGGCGAGGAGTATGGTAAGCATTCTAAGACTGGCGTGACGCCGCAGGGGAGATGCTAGTGATTGAGAGGCAGAGGGGAACTGTCTATGGCGGTACAGGAGTGAGGTTATTAGGGGACAGTGGGAAGGAGATATAGAAAGGATAGATACCAAGAACATATACTGGTTTAGAGTAATGGGAATCAGTGATAGTGGGTGAGGGACAATGCTGCCTCAAGTGGTGAGGTGTTATAGGCTGAAAATGGTAAAGTGGGCTGACTGGTTCAGGCACAGCCTCAGCCCTATTTGTTCTTCATTCTTTTTCCAGCCCTATATAAGGGCATATTGACCAAGGGTGGTGGTGGTAGCGGTGGGGAGCTGATGCGCAGCGTCGGCTGGGCAAACACTAGTTCAAACTGCACCACAGTCCTCTGGCTTAGTGTGCCCACGTCCCGTACCTGCTTGACTGGGAGGTGGTGGAGGGCATCTGTATTCTGGCCCTCACAGCCTCTGGACCCTCAGTAGGATCCTGTTCTGTGGACTGCTTGACTCAGGGGGTTGGGGAAGGCATCTGTATTCTGGCCCTCATGACCTCCAGACCCTCGGTAGGGTCCTCTTCTGTGGGCTGCTTGACTCGGTGGGGGGGGGGAGGGCATCTGTATTGTGGCTCTCACGACCTCCGGACACTCAGTAAGATCCTTAAGAGGGGGCATGTTCCTGATTTTTAGAACACTATCAGATTTACATCTATGGGAGCAGCTGGGACTTACCTTGAGAGATCAAAAATACAACACCAGAGCCCACCCCCTATAGTTAAAAGGCGAGAGATATAGCACAAAACACAAAAACATTGGCTCTCTGTGAGGGTGGTTAAAATTTGGAATGAACACCCAGTAGAAGTGGTGGCAAGCAAAACCATGGAAACATTCAAGCACACCTTAGACTCCTACCTGATTAGTAATAACATTTCTGGGTACCCCTAGAATTCAAGTGAGCTATAATGGACTTCGGTCTCTATAAAGCTCAGAAACAACCTATGTAATCTATGTAACCATATGGCTTCTGGCCTTCCCTCATACTCCTCCTCCCTGGTACACATTAGTCCCTCCCTGACATAAATAGCCACCACTCCAGCCCTAACTCCCTCCCGGTTCCTGTGTAACACCTTGTAAGCCAGGATTGTAAGATCCCAGTCATGGTATTGGGTGGTCCAGGTCTCTGAGATGGTGGCAATATCTACCTCTCCCTCTACTATCAGTGCTTGGAACTCTGCCACCTTATTTCCTAAGCTCCTTGCATTCAAGGATACTACAGTCCAGCTTGTGCCCCACCCCTCCTCTTCCTGTCTCTCCCCCTTCCACTTTTGTCTTGGTAACTTCCCCTCATTCTCCTCCTCCCTCGCTGGGTGGAGAGGCCTTCCGGTCTCCCCTGGAAAGTGCCTCCTCCCTGCTATCTGACTGTCTCCTCAGTTTAAATCTACGTTATTTTTAATGTACTCTCCAACCCCTGTCCCAATGCCCTTGTACCCTCCATGCTGAGATGCAGCCTATCCTTGGCATAAAGCCCCTTACTGCTCCATGTCTTTCCCCACTCCCCTACTATCCCATAGCCCATTTCTGTACACCATCCCTTCAGCCACCCATTAAACTCCTGTATTTTTAGCTTCTTCACCATGCTTGCCCTAGGTACTGGGAGTAGCTCGAAGAACGTCACTGAGCTTCCCACCCTACTGCAGATACCCCGCACTTCTCTGAACCTCTCCTGTACTTCTTCCACTGTACTGTCCTCTAGGTCATTTGTTCCTAGGTGCACAATGATATGAGGCTTCCCTCCCACCTTCTTTACACATTTCTGAATGCACTGCCCTACTCTCCCCACTGTCATACTTGGCATACACTCCAGGCAGATTCAGCTCTTCCTTGCTCCTTTACTTCCTCATCTCACCCCCCTGAGCATAGAATCCCCTTATACAAGTACTCGCTCCCCCATCCCTTGCACTTCCCCCACGGTTTGCCCTCCTACAAGCCCCTTTTCCTCAGTGTCTTCTCTTTCAATCCACTGCCCTTTTCCCCTCCTTTCTCCTTCAGTTGCACCTCCACCTGCTCTCCTCCTCCTTCTGTTCTGTGCTCACTCCCCTCCACAACACCTCCCCCTCCTTTACATGTACCTCCTCCCACTGCCTCCAGCATTTTGACTCCTCCTCCAACATGTTTTGGCCTTCCTCCCCCTCTACCACACAGTATTCCTTCTCACCTTGTACCCTGTATTTCCCCCTTCCCTCCTGGTCACCTGACTCTTGTCCTATGGTGCCTTCTCCAACCTGCTGCTCTGTTTCATCAGTCAGTACTGTGTACCTATTTGTTGTCTCCATCCTCCTGCCCCAGCCCTCCCCTGTAATCCCTCCCTGCCACTGTTTACCCTGAACCTCTTTTCTACTTCCTTTCTGACTGCCCATGTTCCCTACCACCTGCCAACACCCCCTTTCTGTGCTCCCAGGACCCCGTGGACTTGGTTCCCCCTGGCCAAGCACCCCCTTCTGGTCCTTGGCAGCCTGGTCTATCCTGTGATGCAGCCCTCCCTGCCCCTCTGCCCCACCTCCTCCTCACCCTCTCATTCCTGTCCCCCCCAATTCCCATCTCAAGCTCTCTATCTCTAGCATGAGCTGTCTGACAACCTGCACACTGGACACAACCCCACCTTCCACCTGGTTCCCAGAAATAGTGCAGCCCCACACCCATTGCAGCTCACAACCCTCCCGGCCTCCCAGTGCCCCCAACCCCAATCATCCCTACCCCTCCACTCTTCCCTACCATTCATCCAGCTGCCTCCTTGCCCTGGCCTCCACATCTTCGCCACATTCCCCTAGGCTCTAACTATTTCACAGATCTTTACAATTGCATCTGTATTAATTAAGAACTGTAAATCTGCATTTCTGTCAAAACATTGTCCCCAGAATAGCCCTTACCTCAAAAAAGAAAATGCACACCCATTACATTTGCATCAGTATTTCTTTAAGACTTTAAACCAGATTTCACCACCCCCCCTTCCCAAATTACTCTGTCTCCTGCCCCTTCCTAATAGGCGGAACCACTGTTGGGAGAGGTCTACTTGCCTGTTTAATGGTGGTGGTGGTGAGTAGTGGGAGAAAACAGGCCACAAGTCTTCCTCCCAGTACAAACTATCCAGACTGAACTACAATCTAACCAAACTACAAGAATAAATACTTCCCTTTAGTCCCCAGGAACACACACTGTACTGTAGCTCCTGCTTCTTCCAGCTCCAAATGCAAAGTGAACAATTAACTAAAATGGCTGTTGGTCACCATTCCAATGTGCTGAGTGGAGAACCACAGAGGTTGTTGCTTTGCTCTTTTACACATGCACCTCTGACAGCCCTTTTCAACCTGTCATTTGAAACAGGGAAGGTACTGGGGGACTGGAGGAGGGCAGGTGTAGTCCCACTCTACAAAAGTGGAAATAAGGAGGAGGCAGGGAATTACAGGCCTGTCAGCCTGACGTTAGTGGTGGGCAAGGTAATGGAAGCACTACTGAAGGAAAGGATTGGGGAATACTTTGTTGCCAATGGTTTACAGGATCCATGGCAACATGGTTTCATGGGGGGAGGTCTTGCCAGACAAATCTGATTGAATTCTTTGATTGAGTAACCAAAGAGGTGGATCAAGAAGGGGCAGTGGACATGGCCTGCCTGGATTTCAGCAAGGCCTTCAACACCATTCCACATAGGAAACTGATAAGCAAGCTGAAGAGCCTAGGAGTAGGGTCTAAAGTAGTAAAATGGGTAGAAAGTTGGCTGAGCAATAGGAGTCAGAGGGTGGTGGTAAATGGCATCCACTCTGGAATAGGCAAACTAACCAGTGGGCTGCCAAAAGGATCAGTACTAGGGCTGGTCCTCTTCAATATCTTTATTAGTGACATTATGGGAGGACTGGAAGAGAAAGTATGCCTGTTCACAGACTACACAAAACTCTGCAACAAAGTAGATAAGCCGGGGGAGGGGGGGGGGAGAGGGTGTTAGAAAGAATGAGGGATGATTTAAAAAAAAACTGGAAGAATGGTCACAGGTTTGGCAGCTGAGTTTTATCGCAAAAAAGTGCAAAATCATGCACATGGGGGACAGAAACCCAGAGGCAACATACAAACCGGGAAGAGAGGTATTAACAGTCACAACACAGGAAAGGGACCTAGGGTCATCATTTCTGATGACCTGAAGGTAGCTAAACAGTGTGACAAGGCAGTGGGTAAGGCTAGCGGAATGCTTGGATGCCCAGGGAGGGGTATCACCAACAGAATGCAGGAGGTAATAATATCCCTGTTTAGATCACTGGTGAGACCCCACCTTGAGTACTTTGTACAGTTCTGGAGGCCCCATCTCCAAAAGGACATAGATACGGTGGCAGCAGTGCAAAATAGGAAAACAAAAATGGTGCAGAGCCTATGTAAGAAGCCCTATGAGGAGAGGCTTAAAGATTTAAATATGTACTCCTTAGAAGACAGGAGGAAATGGTGGGATATAATAGAGACATTCAAGTTCCTCACTGGAATAAACAAGGTACAGGAAGGGAGAATTTTCCAAAGGAAAAGATGTTCAAGAACAAGGGCTCATAATATGAAACTATAGGAGTTGAGGCTCAGAGGAAATGTGAGGAAGTACTTCTTCACCAAGAGGGTGGTGGATGCTTTGAATAGCCTCCCAAAGGAAGTGGTGGGGACTAGAATGGTCATATAATTTAAGAATGCATGGGATAGACACAAAAGAATCTTAAAAGCAAGAGGGGGTGTAAGCTGAAATCCAAGTAGGGCCTTCGGTGGCACTATAGGTAGGGAATTCATGGCAGACTAGGTGGGCCAAGTGGTACTTATCTGATGACAACTTCGATGTTTCTATGTTTAACTATCTGGATGGGGGTAAGCAGTTGCTGAAGTTTTCTAATGACACTAAATGGTCTAGAAAAATGGACACAGCTGGGAGATGCAAGGGAGGTGCAACAGTGACGCTTGCACACATTAGGGTCTTGGGCTGAGAAATGGGGGTTCAGGGCAGATTTACAGTGGTATTAGAGATATGTTCCAGAAAATATTAAGATATAAATCGTTACAGTACAGTAAATCCCAGTGCCAAATACAGCTTTTTCCCACTCCAATGGACATAGGGAGCCCTCCAAGACACTATGGCAGGCTACAACTGTAATTTATCCTGCCCTGGCCTTGCTGAAGAACCAGAAAGTGGGAGAATTTGGGGCTGTTTCAATGGGCCAACTCAATCTCCCAGCATGAGTCACTCAGCAGGAGTGAGTGTCCTCAAATGGAGTCACAAGAGTGAAGCTACCGGAATGCCTCTCTCTCCTACTGTAGTAAGTACTTGCTGTGACTGCTGCTATCTACTCTGATCTTTAACAAAACAGCATCTGCAGTAGGCTGCTTTGACCTGCTTCTCCACCTGTAGTTTAGAAAAGTGACCTATGCCCATGTAGTTACTGTAGTAGTATACTGTAGTTTGCTTACAGCACAGTGTAACCAATTCATGCAACCAGATATCGCCATTGACAATTCATTAGCTAGATGGTAAATCTTCTTCTACAACCAAACAACTAGTTGTGCCTCTCAACAGTGAGACTAGTTTTATACAGTTCCTATAGTACTATTTGCTGTGGCCACCCACCCAACTGTAACCCCATGTGTGTGGAAAGTTTGTTTTTAATTATATTACGGTTCACTGGCCTGTGCAGCCAGTATAGTGTTATGCTTGTGCAACTGTGTTAGTTTGGTTTTAGCCATTTGCACTCTCTATTCCAGAGGAATCACCACCCTGTAGGGGTACGAAGACAAGGAACCCTCCGAGAGGGTTCCACCCCTAGAGGTGCAACAGGACAGTTCCCATGGCTAAATGTACCTTAGGAATCCCACCAAAAATGTAGTATCATCCCCAAAAAGGAGGCAACATGAAGCATATGAGCAAGCAGTAACTGTGACATAGGAGTAGTAACTGTAACGTAGTAGTAGAGAAGTATAGGCAGTTTGATAATGCAATGCGATGCTCAGTTGTCATAATGACTGCCCAGGTCTGTGTAGCGTGATACCGATGATTTGCTTTGAGAGTAGGGGATCCCCTAAGGAGAGAGGGAATGGCAGGACATCCTCCACCTCCATCCAACAACTGAACCTACCTAAAGAAACTAGGGGAAACAACTAAGCTAAGTGTAATGACCTGAGGCAACAGAGTAGAGGAAAACAAACCCTATTCAGAGGAAATCTCTGGGGATCCAAGGCCTAGGTCACCTTCCCTCCAGGCTTGGGATAATTTATTTAGTGATGGCTCTGCAGCTGCAATTTGGAAAACCCAAATAAAGGGAGGTGGAAAATATTCCAATTTGGAGTAAGGCTCTCACTCAAACTCTCTAGCAGGAATGCCGTGGAAGGTTGCGAGCAAACTCTGCAACAATACGTGCATCCAAGGTGCAGGACACGAGCAACAACTGCTAAGACACTAACCTGGCCTACCCACCCTAAATCAAACCAGGTGAACCAGAGGCAGTCATAGGGAGGATGTGGTAAAGGTGCCTCGCTAGGGAAACCACTAAAGACAATGGCTAACCATTATAGTGGAACACTAGAGCCAAAGAAGATCGTCATAACCACCCTTCACCGCTAGTCTTAAATTCTAAACCAGCAGCTGCTGTCGCATAGCAGGCAGCTAAAGCCAAGCCCGGGGTAAGGACATTCCCAGCTATGGGCAAGGTGAGAAGTATCCCGCCCCAAGTTGGACACGCTCGAGATGCGAAATAAAGCAGAGTGAGACTGTCGGCTGCAGGAACCCTGCGCCAGAACAGAATGACTGGCATGCCCCAGAAAGTGATCAAGAGCTGAAAAGCTGGTGAGCTGAATGAGCATGGCGTGCTGAGATCGTAATGAGCATTGAGTGCTGAGATCTTGCAAGGTCGAATGCAGATTGAGTGCAGCAGAATCCCAGGCTGAAGCTGAGGGGATGGTAGTAGGCATGAAACAATGGTTTGCATAGACAAGGAGCAATGGTTGCATTAGCAGAGTGGACCTGCATGTAGGTCAATAACCAGTAGTAGTGATAGGAGGACATGCATAACATATGGTATAGCAATTAAACAGCACTGAATTGGTGGCAAGCCAGCCAAACAGGAATAGCCAAATCAAGGTGACAAACACTCTGAGGATTTTCGGCAGTGAGGCAATTTTAATAACAAAACTATATTAACAGCCTCAGTAGGAGCTTAGTTGGCTGACCTCAGAGTTGTACTGTAAGTGCAATAAAACAGGAGACAATGCTTGAAAGTAGGTGTAGCCAGACAGTGCAATGAAACTGCAAGTAGAAAGAGAGCAGCAATGAGCAGCACAACCAAGGTCAGAGTAAACTGTGTCAGTTGAAAAGAATAGAGTATGCAACATGGAGCAGCTATGGCTGAGCTGAAACACACAGATAATAATTGCAGTTGCATTGCAGTAGTTTGAGCGTGGTGAGCACAGTGTAAAACACAGGCACTGGGTACAATAGCAATTAAAGTAAACAGGCAACAGCAGTGGCTGCAGTTGTAGGTAACTGAAAGCAGTAGCATGAGCTCTGCATTGCAGAATGTTAGGAGTTGCTGTGCAAGTAATTTGAGAGTTGTGAGTAAGTAAAAGCAAGCAGTATGAGCTCCAGAGTAGAAGTATGACTGGAGCTTGGAAACAAAGCCTCCCCCAAAGAAAAGGAAGGAAGGAAGCACACACAGCCGAAGGCAAAATACAAACCAGAAGTAGAAAAATAAACACAGAAGCCCAGCAGAGACAAGCAGGAGCGGGGGGGGGGGGTTGGCAGGCCCCAGCCAGCCAGCCAGGGAGGCCTAACCAGCTCAGAGGATGAACTGACAGAGCCTTCGGCTGCAAAGAAAAAATGCTTCACAGTGAGGCTTAGAGGAACTGCTTATATAGCTCAGGTAGTGGGAGTGGCTGGCTGCTTGGCCACCGAACTACAGACAAGCCTTTAATTTGTACTATTTGCTGCTCCCACTTCCATGTCTTTAGGGGTGAGTGGGTTTTGTTTCTTACTCCTTGTCAGTTGATTGTCCTCAGGTTATGGTATAAACTGTTTCACTTGTCTCTTGTCTATTGCTTCTTGGTATTGTGTAATGTACAGGTTATCTGTTTTATGTGCTGTGCTCTGTGCTGCAGTAATCTTAACTCTGATTCCTTGCTACCTTGTCCCTCAGATAATCCGGTCCTGCTCTCATTATAGCTAATGATCGCTTTATATTTTGAAATGATGGTCAAAATCCCCAAATTTGATAGGCTGAGATCCCATTTTGCTAAGATGATATCTCAGTACATAATCCTGGGCTGGAAGTAGATTATGCCATTAGTCAGAAAAATCAAAATGAATACATTTCCATTTCATAATCATAATAATGCACTTCAAAGGTGTGCGATAGCATGGGATGTAATTCCTTTTAAGATGGTTCAAAGCACTTGGCCAATGGCCTTGTGCCTCACGACATTCCTGCAGCAGGACAATATCCCATGATATTACACAGCTTGTGTATTATTTCTTAACCATATGGGTGCACCTGCTCAGCAACTCTCTTCACCTTGAAATTACACACCTCTGTTCTACAAATAGCATATCCTGACCCACATCCCACCCTAGTGGTCTCAAAGTTGTACACCTTAATGCTAGGAGTTTTCTCCCCAAGATTCCCACATCAGGGTTTGACTAATGCAGCATTGTCCTAATGTTTTGATTGACTGTAACAGATTCCTGGTTACAAAATAGCTGTCCCAGCCTGCTGCCTTCATTAGCAAGACAGATTTAAAAGGGGGTGGTGGAGTAATCCTTTATACTTTGCATTCCCTAAAATTTTAACTGAGCCTAAAGCAGTCCTACCCTGGGAAATACAGACTAATCAAGGGCAAGCTACAATTTCCTATATCTTTCCTTCTGTAGCTATATTTTCAGCGTTTACTGCTTCTCTGCAGTTCCCACTGACTTCTTACTTGAAATAGTAACTAGTCAAATTAGCTTGCTCCCCCACTAATAGTGAACTCCTTATCACTGGTGACCCTAACTCTAATTAACTGGACCCAAAACCCATAGCACTGAAATCCTTCACCTAAACATTGCCCAACTAATCAGTGACCCTGCCCACCTTAACATCACCTCTGGTAACCACCTACTATTAGATTGGGTACTCGTTTCCCATTGTCACTACATAGTTGATGCTGTAACTATGCCTGTGCTCTTCATTTTTTTTGTGAACTCTATTTTTCCTCTAGGCCCATCTGGCTAGGGCTTTCTTACATCTCTGACTCCTTGGACCACTCACGGTCACTTCTGTGTTGCCCCTTTGTATTAAGCCCACTGAGTTAGAACATATCTTCAGCTCCTTTGGCAGCTGTACCCCATGTCCAGCTGACACAGTAGAGGGGAAGCTAAAAAGCATGCCTAGGAGCCAGTAGACATATGCCTGTTGTTGGATATGGGGAAGGCGCAGGTTCACATGCCTTTGGATAGAGACATAGAAACATAGAATTTGATGGCAGATAAGGACCACTTGGCCCACCTAGTCTGCCCCTTTTCCCTACCTGTTTCATATACATATACATATGTTTGTATGTGTTCCATAAATATGCACACCGCACTCCTGTGTGATTGTTACAAGAAAATATTTGTGTTGCCATTGGGTTGTGCTTTTGAGAAAGAGTAATGTGCTTGGGGATGGCAGAGGTGCCAATTGTCTCAGTGGTGCAGCTGGTTAGTGCAATCAGAATGGTATTCCAGGTGGCCTAGGTTCAAGTCCCAGCTGAGGCACTTACTTCTTTCTCACCTCTGTTTATATCTGTTTTATATACCACAGATCCTAAATGATCTGTGGCGTATCCCCTCTTTCCTATAATTTAAGTTCCTTCATGTCTGTCCCATGTGTTTTTGAATTCTCCTACCATTTTTGCCCCTACAGCCTCTGCCAGGAGACTGTTCCATTTATCTACCACCCTTTCCATGAAAAAATACTTCCTAATTTTACCTCTAAATCTACCTCCCCTCTATTTTCATATTATAGTCCATTGTTCTTGAACATCTTTTTTTCTGAAAGATGCCACCCTCTTGTACCTTATTTATACCCTTGAGGCATTCAAAAGTCTATACCATATCTCCCCTCTCTTTCCTCTCCTCCAAGGAATACATATTGAGATCCTCCAGTCTCCCCTCATATGACTTTTGGTGCAGCCCCTGCACCATTTTTGTCATCACCCTTCTCTGAACTGCTTCTACTCTATGTCCTTTCAGAGATATGGCCTCCAAAACTGGACACAGTACTCTAGATGAGGTCTCACCAGTGTTCTGTACAGTGGCATCACCACTTCTTTCCTTCTGCTGGAGATACCTCTCCCTATGCACCCCAGCATTCCACTGGCTCTCCTCACAGCCTTCTCACATTGTTTGGTAACCTACAGATCATTAGATATGATTACTCCCAGGTCCATTTCCTGTTTGTTGGCCATCAGTATCCCCACCCCATCATGTACTCCTCCCCAGCATTTCTGTGCCCCAAGTGCATGATCTTGCACTTCTTTGCATTGAATGTTAGCTGCCACACCTTTGATCCCTCCTCAAGCTTGCTTAGGTCTTTTCTCATTTTCTCTACCCCTTCTGGAGTGCCAGCCCTGTGCAGATCCTTGTGTCATCTGCAAAGAGACACACCTTCCCTTACAGCCCCCCCTGCAGTGTTGCTTATGAAGACATTAAAGAGGATTGGCCCAAGCACTGATACATGCAGGACCCTTCTGGACACCCCCCTCTCTTTAGATTGAACTCTGTTCACCACCACCCTCTGTGTCCTATCTCTCAGCCAGGTTTTGACCCAATTTACCACTCTGGGTCCCACTCCATGGCTACCCAGCTTGTTTACCAGCCTTCTATGTGGGACATGTCGAAGGTCTTGTCAAAATCTGGGTAGACCACATCCATCACCCCTTCCTGATCCACCTCCCTAGTCACCCAGTTAAAGCAATCTATCAGATTTGTTTGACAAGATCTTCCTGCTGTGAATCCATGCTGCCTTGGATCTTTTGCTTTGCTGGATGTGAGATGATATTTCCTCTTTCCCCTTCCCTGGAATATGGCTATGGAATGATGCTCAAGGCATGCCCTTAGACATGTGTGGATCATGCTGGCATCAGTCAATTTCCACCCACCCCCCCACTCAGTCAACCCAGCCACTTGGCCACCCAAAATGTGTTAGGTGGCCCTTAAACAGTGGGTCATGCAAGCCCTCCCCCTGAAGGAGGAGTGCAATCCTTTGGGTGCTCCATCCTCCTTCCCTCAGCTGACACCTGCTGACTTGAGCTCATTCCTGAATTTGTGTTGCCAGAGCTACAGGTGGTGTCTGATGTCTTTTGTGATCATCAGATGGTTATTGTACCAGGATGGTATGCTTCTCCAATACCACACTACACTAAAAGTCATGAAAGCCAGGTTTTTCTACCAGTTGATGGTCAATGACTTTTTATCAGACTTATCTGCTGTGATTTGGTCCCCTCTTACACTGACCACTGAAGTAGATAGTTCTCTGTCCCATTTGCAGTATTTGCCTCCTTTCAGTAAGCCTGTGACTAACATGTTCCAGTCTGAAAACTCAGGGCCAGAATAAATCACCTCCCCTGGGTCACAGCTTAACTTAGATCACTATATTAGCAAAGAGATGCCTTGTGGCACATACACAAGTCTTCCCCTTACCCCATCCTTTTCTCCAAATGACACAGCTGCATAACAGGTTTACATAGATACATAAAAGATGATGGCAGAAAAGACTTGCTTTCCATCTAGTCTATCATTGATAGCCAATGTTATTATCCAATAGGCCTATTACCATATGGGTCTTTCTCTCCTCAACCCACTACCCCCGTCATCCTTACCAGACCCCTAAATGTATCCCACCTAATCTTGAACCTATTTACTGTCCTTGACTCCATCACTCTGTTGAATAAGAACTTCCTGATATCTTTCTTAAACCTCCTTCCATCCAGTCTCCAATTGTGCCCTCCAGTTACTGGGTTTTTATTCTTAGTGAAAAAGTCCTTAATATCTACTTCACTTATATCCTGCAGAAATTTGTATGTCTCTATCCTATCTCTACTCATCCTCCTGGACTTCAGTGAGTACATATTTAAATCTGCAAGCTGCTCCTCAGGCTTTGCTATCCCTGGATCATACAGGTGGCCCTCCACTGAACCATCTCCAGCTTGCCCCTGTTGTTTTTCAGGTGTGGGTTCTAGAACTGGGCACAGCACTTGAGATGTGACCTTTCTAGGGTCCTGTATAGGGACAGAATTGCCTCCCCCTTTCTACTGTTGAAACCCTTGCCTATACACCCCAATCATTCTGTTCACCTTGCTGTATGCCCTGTTGCAATGGCAAGGGATTTTGAGGCTGTCAATGAGAATAACCCATAGATCTCTCTTCTCCCCGTCTCTGCACTTTACAACCCCATCCAGTACTTCTTGCAAGAGTTTCCATTCCAATGTGCATTATCTTGCACTTCTTAGCATTTAACCTTAACTGCCAAATATTGGATCATCTCTCCAGATTTTCCAGATCCTGTCTCAGCTCCCTGACTCCCACTTTATTATCCACTCATGACATAGTTTTCTGTCATCTGCAAAAAAACACATTTTGCCTCATATACCCTCCCTTATGTCACTAATAAACTCACTGAACAGAAAAGCCCTCAGGATTGACCCTTGCACCACCCCACAGTGACCCTCTCACCTCTGATTCCCTCATGTTTATCACTACCCTTTGCTGTCTCCCCCAAACCAGTTATGTACCCACTGAGTTAGCCCCCAAGTAACTGATCCTTCTTCTTACTTAAAAGCCTCTTTGTCTTGTTAAAATCAAGACAGAGTACATGAACAGCCTGGTCCCTGTCTACTGCCTTGGTGACCCAGTGAAAGAAGACTGTCAGGCTGATCAGGCATAATTTTTCTGACAGAAACCCATGCTGCTCATTGTCTTGAAGCCAGTTTGCTTCCATGTATTCCACACTTTGTTCCATTAGTGTGGTCTACATGAGCTTACTCACTGAGGCAACACTGACTGGCACATATTTCCCTTGGTCCTCCCTGTCCCCACCCTTGTAAAGTGGTGCTACAGCTGTCTCCCCACCCCCTCATCTTGAAAGAGCACCTGAACAGATAACCAGTTCCAGAACCAGCTCCTTCAGGACCCTTGGGTGTAATTCATCCGGGCCCAAAGCCTTGCTTACTTACCCTGAGTGATACATGCCCTTTCAAAGAAAACTTAATGGACCATGGTGGTGTACCTCAAAGCAAACCTATGGGAAAATATTTCTAAATCAGCAATGTTCTGGACAGCTGTTCACAACCTATTTGACCTCCCCCAAGTGAATCTACTTCCTCGTCCCTCAATGTTAACTCCCCTTTGGTCTCAGACCCAAGTGAGACCCAAGTGAAGAAACTTCTTGTTTTAACTCATTCTTTGACAAGTGTGTAAAGAACCTGAACCACCCATCACAACATTGCTGCCAGTGAATACCCCCTCATATTCAGACTGCAACCTTTTCAACTTCTGTATGCGGTAATATCACGTGCTAAAGTATTTCAAGCACTGCAAATAATAAACCCCACAAGAACTGTAGCCTGGGGAAAACTGATTTAAAGCTACTCCTGCAGGCTGCTCTAGTGTTAAACAAACCAGTCACTTGCATATGTAACTGTTCCCAGTAACTTGTCCTACCCGTAACTTCTGGAGATTGCTTAGAGCTGTTTACTTGCACAAAAGTGGTAAGCTGTGTAAAGCTGAGAACTACAGCATCATCTCACTACTTCCTGTCCCATTAAAAACACTTGAGAGGTATGGACACAACCAGGTAATGGATTACTTAGATAGCATCAGTTTCTTTAGTACTTTTCAACTGGCCTTCAAATATGAACACTCTACATTCTCATCTCAGCTAAGACCGATCACTCACAGTATAGTGTTGACCGGGGTCTTTTAACTGGCACAGCATTTGTTGACTTGAAGAAAGCTTTTGAGCCATAAACTCATCCTTCTCAACTATTTGCAGCTGGACTCTCAAACAGTTCCCTCAGTTAGTTTTCAGATTATATCATTGAGCATAAGCAGGTTGTACAAACTGCAAATGTACAATCCCCTCCTGCCTCATTCACAGTTGTGTTCCACAGGGTTCTATGCTGGGTCCCCTTCTTTTTCTTGTCTAGTTAAAGTTTAATGGCAAATATAGTAGTTCAGACATAATGTGGATTTTCACTGATCTCAGTTTAAATGCCTGTTTCCAATAAAGTTTGACATGCATAACAAAGCCGTTGTGTTTTTTTTAATTTACATTAGTACTACTTTTATGGCATCTTTTATCACTTTTTCCATCTGGCTGTTTACCAGCAAAACCTCCCTTTCTGAGCTGCTTATACCAAGAGCTGTGACATCACTCAGGTCATGAAGACACATCATACAATGGAGACCGCACTAAAATAGACACTCGGCTGCTTTAGTGCTTTGCCCAACATGAGTTTGACAATCAGATTTTTTTTGTTGCTCTTCCAAACATTTTATTATTTCTACTAACATTGCAATAGAGATGAGTCTTGTGTAGTTCATACTGATTGAACTGTTGCATCACTATTAGTGCTAGTCCTTATTTATAACTTAAAGTGTACAAATACATTATATTTAAAATTAGTGTCAGAATTCTGCAAGGTTAGTCGATTGCATTTGAGATTAACTCTGTTTGACCATTAATCATTTTATTTAAGTGACATTTTGAAGAAAATGTAGTTTATTTTTAAATGTGCCAAGTATTGTCTAGGACATTTTTATAAAACATTCATACTTGTAATGGGATAAAACTTTCACTGGTGCTTTCTTCACTAAATGAACCAATCACAATGGTTTGATGTATTTGTTTGGGGAGATATATTGAATTTTGGCATATATATTTTAATTTCAGTTATGTAGAATATCTGAGCATAATTTTAATAAATTTCTTGGATTTCAAATCTGAGCAAGCTGTTCACATAACATTTCTCTCACTGTCACAGACCTACCTATTAACACCCCCGTCTTTACACCCCACTACATACACATACACACACATCACATCAAAAAACACTTTTGTTTCTACAGTATGTGGTACCTTTAGTTCCCTGTTTGAAAACTTTAATCTAGCAGACCCCTTACTGTATTAATATCTATACATCACACTGTGTACATCCTCTTTCAACACAATACACCATTACACTGCAAATCATTTAATGAGTGGTTTGTGCTGCTGTGACAGTAGGCAAAAAGTCAGTAGCAATGGAAAAGGATTATGTTCAGGGGATTCTCTCAGTCTAAAAGAATGAATATGTGTATGCATGTCTCACAGGTGAAGCATGTGAGCAATAAATCATACTGAAGCAATCATTCAGGCCTTCCTTCCTGTTGTATTTTCAAGATCAGTTGTCAGTTAATTTCATTAAAATAAAATTATCCAGCATTGCTTCTACTTTTCTAAATGAGAATACGTGATTAAAACATTGATCATTACTACAAACATCAAACTAAGCAGGCTATTCTGAGCAATTGTTGTAATTCCTGTAGCCTCATAATTAATGTACTGTACATAAAAGTAATGCCACCATATACTGTATTTCTAGCTGAAGATGATGAGTAAAATCTAGTTAACATAATAGACACTGGGGGACCAAGACATATAGTGTGATCAGTCTGTCAATGTTCACTGCAGAAATATGGTGTTGTATAAAATGGGGTTTGCCTTATTTCTGTGGAATTATTCTGACTTTATTCATGGTCATTTCTCACCTCAAGCACTACATGCCATGATATTGATAAACACAGACTGGGCATCAGATAGCCTTAAGAAAGTAAATAAGTAGAACTGTTGTAAAGAAAAAATGATTGATGACTGACAGTGGGATCTCTAAATGAATGCAGTAGGCGTGGATGGATAAACCATTACATATTGTAAATTCATTTATTCTCACTGGTGTTGAATAAACAGCAATTCTAAGATTTATCCAACACCCTAACATCAATCAGCCACTGTTTACTCAACACTCTGCCATCAATCAACCCCCCTCCCAAGCCGGCACTACTTCCCTACCAGAACTACATGATTTGCACTTGTCCCCACAAAAGCTCCTCAAGTACCACAACACCATTTCTCTCTTCAGTATCCCTCTTTCTATCCAACAAAGCTGCTGCCAACAAGAAAACACACACAGACAGAACTGAGTTTCCGCTTTTTTTAAAAAAAAATCATATTACAGCCATCCTCTCCTCCTGCCTGCTACTTCTCCTGCTTACAACCAGCTCTCACCCTTCCACACCATTCTCTCTGCACTACCACACAACCTCACTCTCAGAACAGCTATTTAAATGCATTGAAACTACAACTTAAAAAAAATGTCAAAATACACACTAAAGCCATAACTGGTTAGGTAATCCCCCCCCACTCCCACCACTGCTTCAGCACTGTGCTTCGCTCTCTTCTGATCCTCACCCTCTCATTACCTCTTCACTCTTCCAGTCAGGTGGCTTCTTACACTTGCATCACCTTGGTCCTCCACTCCATGGACACTAAGTCACAGGAATGGCACAAACAAACAGATAAGGCAGGACTTACCAGATAAATAATTTGCTATTAAAAAAATATTAATAAAATGTACCACAAAAACCAGAAAAACCTGCAATGGCTCTCCTTAACCCTCACTAAGAGAGAAACAGAGCCGCCATGATTTCAGAACTCTCTGCCCTGCCCACATATCAAAAACAACCAGTAGAAACAACCCTCTTAATGTCTGGACATTGGCTGCACAGCAACTGTCCCAGTAACCACGGAAACCAGCCCAAGCTCGAGCATGGATACAGAAAATATTCCCTCTAAATTTATAGAAAAAAATAAATAAAATGTGGACTCTACAAACCATAAAAAAACACAAATAAAATGATTCTTTTCCTATTGCATAAATCAGATATGCAGTGGTAAACTTGTGAAATACATGATTTATCTGCACTTGAGCAGTTTGACCTTGGACACCTCACTTGTGGCGTACACCACTCATGAGGTTACCTGAGGTCAAACTGCTCTTGTGCAGATAAATCATGTATTTCACTCATTTCCATTGCATATCCCCTATATAGTAAACAAATAGAATCAAAGACTAGACATTAATTAATTTTTCTTATGCTTAATAGTTTTGACAAGATGGAACATTCATACATGTATCATTTTACTTTTGTGACATGTAGCAGGGTGTGCAGATATGCCCAGATGCTCACCGCTGTGATGCGAGGGTATGACAAAATGATTCCCATGTAATTCCATACTTCAATAAACATATTATGTTATTAATATATGGATGTTTGTGCAATGCTTTTGCAATGTGTCCTTATTTTAAACAGTACAATTGTTTCCCTTTACTTGTTCAGTAATAGTATCCTTGTATTTCATTTAATTTTGTTTCCCTTTGTTTTTTTCTCATTCTTGGTTTGTGCTCTTAGCTGAAAGTTGATTTAGTTATTGGAAGTCTATTTGTTTTCATGTGTTACTTTTTCCTTAGTTACGAAGTCAGTTGAGACCCCTCCACCACACACACTCCCACACACTATTTGCTATTGCAGGACACTATCTCTTATCTAGAGTGCTGGGACATACAAAATTAGTTCAGATAATAGGAAGTCAATAAAACTGGGATTAAAACATTCAGAGTGTGTTCACTTGGGAGACAAGCTACCAGTGTATTAGATGGGGATGTCCATCTATTGGTGTTTCGTTAGACTGAGATTGCACTGTATCTGAATAAAACTGCATCATTAGCAATACATGCTATACACCCTTCTTCCACTTTGCATATTTTGCTACAAGGACCAGACACCTAACAGATAAAATAATTGCAAAAGAACACACACACACACACACACACACACACACACACACACACACACACACACTCTAATAAATGTGTCTCATGAGTTGCTGTGCTTGACTTCACAATCATGCTTGAAAACTCAATAGGATATGTCTGGTTGACTGGTATTCTTTAATATTCATCCTTTGGTGGTGGGGGCTGTCAAGTTAAAAAAACAACTGCTGTGACACCTGCAAAAGGGAATTAGTGTGAACAACTCGGTGTGCAGTAACACCAAATGGGATGAAGTCCCTAAAAACCTTATTACACTAAACAGCACTTTGTGATCCAATAAGACAGTTCTTATCTTCAGTATTGTACAATGCCGTCCAAAAATCAGTGACTGTGATTGGATCCCTGGCACTTTTGAGTATAGGTGAATCCTATGATAACCCATGTCAAAAGTGGCAATCAAATGGGATGACTACAGCAAGACCAATAGTATTAATACATTTGATCACTGGAAAACTCAAAACAAACCCATGTCAATTTTACCTTCACTAAATCCAACTTCAAACCATGCCACTTCCAAAACAGGTAAAACTCCTGCACAAAATGTTACTTTAATGTAAGATACCAGTGAAATCAACATGTGTTCCTTTTATCTGCACCAAACTTTTTTACTGGCACTAACATGTAAACCGAAATGCTAGTTTAGACAAAACCCTGCATCTCACTATATATTCATGCTCTTTATGATTTGTATATAATGTATGCTGTTTCTGTTCAGTTTGCTAATTGCTGTTTTGCCTTATTGTTGTTTAACACTAAAATAAAGAAGCATGCTGCTGCCAGTCCGGTGGCACTGAGGGTTCAGGTGCTGGATGCTGCACCTTGCGCTGTGCCAGTGACCCATGTTCAGAAACAAATATGAGTCACCAGGAGTTGGCAGGGGAAGGAGAGGACTGAGCATCCAGAGGAGAGTTCTCCTCTCCTGGGGAGGGTGGGCTGGCACTCCCAACAAATGACTACCCCCAGGTGGAGGCTAGAGGGTAGTGTGGGTCAGAGGGGCCAGTAGAAGGGAAGGTCCTACAGGACTTCTGAAGACCTGCGCATGCCTCTAAGTGCACCATCCTGCATGTGTGGCCCAGCAATGTGAAGGGAGAAAATGGTGGAAAAATACCTCAGGCTGTGGATGATGATTGACCTCTCACAGGTTCCCCACCTGGTGACCGGGCTGGGTAAGTCCTGGTAATACCGGGCTGACGGGTCTGGGAAGGTCAGTTAGAAGGAGGCAGCCAGGGGTAGAGGGGCATAAAGTACTAAAAAAATGAATCATGCTGCTTGCTCATTCTTTTCCCCAGTCAGCATGTTCTCTCTTTTACTCACAAGCACACACACTGTAACTGCTGGAGTGTGTGGGAGCATAGAAGGGAGCACACCATAGAAAATGCTAATCCTTGCCTTTACGTCTGCATAATGCTTCCATCTACCTAACTCCTGGTACTTTTGTACTCAAGATGGGGCTGGGCAGCTTCCAGTGCTGCAGGGAGTAGAACGTTTCCTTTTTTTGTTTTCTGTTACTAAATAATTTTATTATTTTTCTTCAAAGATATATACAAAAAATAAAAAGGGAAAGGACAGAAAAAGACAAAAAAGCAATCTTTGTCAAAAGCACATCATAATAGCATATTATTCATCTTAAGGGTATTTTATCATCATCTAAGCTAAAATACATACAGTCTGTCTTGGTATAAACTCCACTCCATCAATAATGTTTATTCTTCAACTTTCCATGAAGAACCTATTAAATCATTTGTTACTTCATAATTGTGCCACATTTGTTCGAATAATAAAGTCTCCTTTAATATACAACACCATTAATTTTGGAATTCTCCAGGAAGAGTTTGGTTATTCCAGTACTCTAGTATGATTCTCTTAGTTGCAATAGTTGCTAAAAAGTACCTTATTTTTGTTTTTGGTTAGGTCTAAATTTTGAGTTTCATTAAATAGAAGTACCAATGGATCACATGGGATACCTTTCTTCGGAAAGATCGGGATCAATTTAATAGTTTGTCTCCATAGATTATATATTTTGGGATTGTTCCAGAGGCAGTGATATAAATCCACCTTTATTCAACACGTATGCCCACATGCAAGATCATAGCTTGGATCCATTTCATGTATAATTTTAGTTATATATGCCATTAGAATAGTTTCCTATATTGATTTATTCTTAGCTGAAAAGATACATTTATTAGCCTGTATTTGTATATTTCTCTGTTTCTTTTGAGATAATTGATAGCCCAATTCTTTTTCCCATTCTGCATTATTCTTTGTACAGGTATCAGTTTCTTGTTAATTTAAGATACCTTTTGGCTAACAATTTCCTAGGTGTAGAACCAATGATTTTCCCTCATGCTTCTATATTTTTGGTTAAGATTTAAAGCATTTCCCTCATAACAATTATTTAATGTATTGAAATTTGTAAGTAATGCTGAGTATAATACATAGTTCCCTTTAGGGCCGTTATTAACTTTTTCTCTAAATTTGGCATAACTTAAGACTGTCCCTTCTTTTATAAAATCTATCCAGATATTTATACTATTCTGGCTCAAATATTTGATCATTGAATTGGCAGTATTAAGATCATTTTTCTGGAGAAAAATCCTCCCATGTAGCCATGGAGGTTCTATGTCATAACAGCGATCACTGAAAGTTGATCGCCATTATGGCAAAGTCACAGCACCAAAAATCAATTTCAGCACTGTGACTCCATGGCATACAGCAAAATGGCACTGGGGACTAACATTTTTAACTTTTTATGTGTAGGGTTGTGTCCCTCCCTTCACCCCCTAGTTAAGGATTCTTAACTTCAGGGAGGTGCATGTTGGGGAGTGCAAAACATAAAAAAAAAAATTGGTGCCAGGAGCAACAAAAATGTACCTGCGCCCAGACCCAAACCCAGCATCCTGTCCACCCAAACCATGAACTCACCCACCATGTCATGGGGCCAGCTCGGTAGTGCATCATGGCACCACCCCTCAAATCCCTCCCACCCCTCACTGAACATGCTCACTCTCACTCTCCATGCATGCATATGTGTAGCGACATCTTGTCGCTACATGTGAGAACCCACCCCATCCAGTCACCCTACCTCATCGGTAGCCCCCATGACTTGCAGTGAAACTTAACAGAAAGAAGCAGACAGTTGGCACTAGAAGATAAGTACTTTCTCTGTGCTGTTTGTTTTCTTTTAGGATTGAGGTAGCTTTTCATAAGATGGCAATGTGTGCTGTATGATTTAAACAGTGTAACTTCCAAACAAATGACTTTGTCTTGGCTGGGAGGAGGAGGGGGGCGTTTAACTGAGGGAGAGAGGTTGGGAAATACACAGAGGGGGGAGGGTGGTCACATGCCTCATACCAGCCAATAGTGGGGCTGGGATCCAAATATATTTCAAGGGGACCAAGCGACCCCTAAGCTTCAGCATCCTGAAGCTTGAGTGCCATGAAGCAGGAGTGTAGCATCTTGAGCAGCATCTGCAGGGCATCAGCAGGGAGGACAGCAGGCAGCAGGCCATGATGGTAGACAGGGAAGAGCCTAACTGAGAGGGCCACATATATCCATTACAGACATGGGGAGTTCAAGGTGAGGGAAGGGTTCCATGGAGTGGGGTAGGACCAGGTTAAGGGAGGAGAGAATGTACAGGAGCAGTCAAGTAGGGCTGGAGATGGGAAGGGTTGTATGTTGCAAAAGATGTGGAGCAGCCATAGTCCAGGGAGTGGTCTGGAGGGCAGGGGGATGTAGGGTGTGTTGGCAGGTGGGCCAGCTCAGGCAGGAAATAGGGTGGTTGAGGAGGGAACTGGAGGCATGGAGGATACAGAATAGGGGGGCACACAGCCAGGAGGGGAAACTAAAGAGGCATCCAAAAGAGCTCAAAACAGGCACAAATGAGGTGGAACTAGGTGGGACAGCAAGAGGGCCGCACAAGTAGATGCAGCCAAGGGAAGGCAGTGATGATTGGAGGAGGGTCAGGAACAGTGGCATGACTAAGACTGGGTTGGAGGAAAGATATCAGCCTCTGGGAAGGGGGACTGGACCCATTAATGGAAAGGAGATTGGCACGGCAAACAGATTCTCAGGGTTGGCTAGTTCAGAAGACCAGGTAGCAGAGAGGAGGGAAGTTACAGTGAAGGAGTGGGGAGAGGATGCTACAGGGGAAAAGTTACACAGTGGAGAGGCAGTAGGCAGTACACCAAGAAGACACAGTGGCAGGGGAGCTCAGTGAGGTGATGCAGTCTCTCCAGAGGGAAGTAAGGAGCAAGGAGACAAGAGGATTAGGGAAGCAGCAGGCCCAGGAAAGGCTAAGGATAGAGAGAGGAGGGGAGTCAGAGTGGGGAGGGCCACATTTCAGGGAAGACATTGGGAAGTAGTAGCAGAGGGGGTTGTAGCATGGTGATGGAGCAACAAATGAGTTTGAAGGGGAGGTTCCACAGATGGAAAATAGTTCAGAGGTGAGGGTCAGTACCCCAGTCATATTTACAAGGGGGGAGAGGACAGGGTAAAGGTTAGGGGAGGCAAAGGGGAGGCAGGACTGGGGGATGAGAGAGCCTCACAACTTGGGGGGCAAGGGAGTGAAGGGCAACAAGAGGGTGAGCAGGTTAAGTGCCAGAGAGTCCTAATTCTAGGGGATTCTACACTTAAGGGTATAAGATGGGGGAAAGGATGCCAAAAAAGAAACATCTGGGTAGAATGCATGCCAGGTATGACAGCGAGTAAAGTGGGGCAGAATATGGGCAGATATGTGGGGAAGGTGGAGGGGAAGCCACACATTGTGGTGCACCTGGGAACACATGATCTGTAAGGGAGAAGGATAGAGGAGCTACAAGACATCTTCAGGGAAGTGGGGAAACTATGCAGCAAAGAGGGAACAATGGTAGCCTTCTCAGAAGTTCTGCCAGTGCCAAGGGCTAGCACAGACAGGAGGAGAAGAATCAGTGACTTCATCAAGTGACTGAGGGAATGGTGTGTGCCCAAGGGGTATGGATTAGTGGGGGACTGGGGTAGTTCATGCGATAACACAGATCTTTATGCAGGGGATAGGTTACACCTCAGCAGGGCAGGGTCACAGGTATTGAAGCAGAAGCTGGGGGATTTCATCAATGAGAGGTATCATTTAAACTAGGTAGGGGAGGCATTGCAGTGGGGAATTGCCAGGAGAGGGGGTCCCATGGACCCCCCCCACCACCAGGATAGACACAACCTTAGGTGAAATGGGGGTTGAAGTGATGGGTAAAGAAGCAGGAAGGATAGGAGCAGTGTGGAGAATAGTTTCACTTAATGCTAGGAGCATGGGGAATAAGTTGGCAGAGCTGTAGGCATGATGGCAGAGGGGGAGGTGGACATAGCTGCCATTACTGAGATGGGGGCAACCAGGCACCATGACTGGGACCTAACCATCCCAGGGTACAAACTATTCCAGAGGGATAGAAATAAAGGGAAAGCTGGGGGGGTACCATTTATGCAAGGGAATGGATCAGATATAATAGGGAGGAAGGGGAGGAGGGCAGGTCGGAAGTAATATGGCTGCAACTACAGAGCCAGAAAAGGATCAAGATCTGTCTGGAGGTAATTTATAGACCTCTGGCCCAGAAGGAGGACATTGACAGGGAACTGGGGGAGCAGATAAGGAGGCATAGTGGCAAAGGGAGCACAGTGGTGGTGGGTGATTTTAATCTACCGGGGGTGGATTGGAGCATTCCAGCAACTACTTGTGCCAGGGAGCAGATCCTCCTGGAAGCATTACAGGATGGCTTCCTTACCCAGAGGAAAATGGAGCCAATCAGGGAGGGGAATATACTAGACCTGGTACAAGGAAGATGGTGAACAGGTCAGGGATGTAAGGGTGGAGGAACTTCTAGCAAGTAGTGACCACCGCACAATGTGGTTCTCAATCAATCTGGGTAGGAAAGTAGTCACTACAAAAACTAGGGTCCTGGACTTCAAAAGGGAAGACTTTGGCATGATGGGACACATACTGGAAAATCATATGGCAAGCATCTGCCCAGAAATGGACACAGAACAAAAATGGGCAGTCATCAAGGTAGGACTGGTTGAAGCCACCAAAACTTGTGTCAAGAGCCAGAGCAAGAAAGCCAGGAACAAGAAACCAAGTTGGATGAGTAGAGGGGTTGTGGAGAAGGTGAGGGAGAAGAGGAATAAATTTAGGATCTACAAGAGATCCAACAGGGCAGAAGACAGAGCAGACTATGGGAAGAAATCCAGAGATGTGAGCAGAGTGGTAAGGACAATAAAGGTGGCTAGGGAATGGAGGTTAGCACAGGGGATCAAAGAAGGAGAAAAGGATTTATTCAGATATATCAGAGAGAAGAAGAAGAGCAAGGATCAAATTGTTAGGACCAGGAGGGGAAGTGAGTGGGTAGAAAAGGGGGCTGAGCAGGCAGAAGTACTTAATGAATACTTCTGTTCAGTCTTTACCAAAGAGAGGGATGGGTCCATACCTGAGTAGAAGGGCAAGGTGGGAGAGGGTGGAGGAGAAGCAACCACAGATGGGGCAATCATGGTGGAAAGGGTGAGAGAGGGCCTAAAGTTCCTAAAGGCGGACAAGGCACCTGGCCCAGATGGAGTCCACTCCAGGGTGCTGAGAGAGTTGGCAGAGGTCCTGGCAGAGCCATTGGCGAACCTATTCAATACCTCTCTGAACTCAGATTGCATGCCTAGGAACTGGAGGGAAGCACATGCGGTACCTCTCCATAAGAGTGGGCCAAAGACGAATCAGGGAGTTACAGACCGGTAAGCTTTACAACAGTTGTGGGAAAACTGATGGAGCCAATCTTCAATGAAAGACTGGTGCAATTTCTTGAGGATAACAATCTCCAGGACAGCAGGCAGCATGGGTTTGTCTCAGGCAGATCCTGCCAGATGAACTTGGTTGATTTTTATGACTGGGTTATGAGGGCAGTGGACTGGGGGCATGCGGTGGATGTCCTCTACCTGGATTTCAGCAAGGCCTTTGACTCGGCGCCACATGGTAGGTTGACCTGCAAGCTGAAGAGTCTGGGAGCAGGGAAGAAACTGGTCAGATGGGTCAAGAACTGGTTGCAGGGTACACAGCAGAAGGTAATAGTGGGGGGGGGCATGCATCTAAACCAGGGCAATAACAAGTGGTGTACCACGGGGCTCACGGCTGGGACCGGTTCTGTTTAACATTTTCTTAGCTGACAAAGATTTGTGCCGAGGTAGATGGGGGGGGGAGGGAGGGAGCAAAAGCACATCAGGAGGATTTAGTAAAACTGGAAGAATGCTCTCACACTTGGCAGCTTGGTTTCAATGCCAAGAAGTGCAAAGTGATGCATTTAGGAGGCAAGAACCCAGGACACAATTACTTGCTGGAGGATGTCTCGTTAACAAAATCCAAGGAGGAGAAGGATCAGGGAGTGCTGGAAATCAGAGAGATGAACCATTCTGCTCAGTGCAGGAAGGCAGCAGCAAAGGCAAACAGGATGCTAGGGTGCATAGCAAGGGGGATTATTTCTAGGAGTGGGGAGGTCATCTTGCCCCTGTACAGGTCCCTGGTGAGACTGCACCTAGAGTACTGTGTGCAGTTCTGGCACCCCTACTAGAAAAGGGACATCAAACTACTGGAAGGGGTACAGCGCAGGGCAGCAAAAATGATTCAGGGGTTGAGGAACAGACTATATGAGGAGAGACTGAGAGAGCTCAATATGTATACCCTGGAGGAAAGAAGGGGGGGTATGATTGAGACCTTCAAGGACCTGAAGGGTTTGAACAAAGTAGACACCAGGTGTATGTTTAATCTGAAAGGTGGAAGGGAAATCAGGGGACACTCTGTAAAGCTGGAAGAGGGCAGGTTCAAGAGAGAACTAAAGAGGCATTATTTCACAGCAAGAGTGGAGGCAGGGTGGAACACTCTGCCAGAGGAAGTTGTATCATTGCAGAGTGTTGCTGTCTTCAAGAGGGGGTGGGACAGATTCAAGGGGAAGGTACAAATCGGGAGGAGGTGGGAGATGGAGGAGAGGGCATATCAGGGAGAGGGAAGCTACAGTCTAATGGACTGAAGTGCTGCACACTCGCGCAGACTAGATAGACCAAATCGCCTGCATCTGCTGGCAATTTTGTATGTTCATATGACATGTGCCGCAATTGAGCCGCCGTTTTGTCAGTTCATTCAATTGCAGTCATGCATGTCACGTGCTTCCACCATGAAATATTTATTAATCCAAATCTAGTTTATACATATGATAGGTGTGTAATCCAAGAACTAACTACTGTAATTTTTGTAAAGCCTTTGTATTTTATCCTAAAAAGGAAGTTTCTTAGGTCTATCTGATTTGAGTTATATATTATATTCTGTAAGATTATATGATCTGGATGTGGTAAAAAGGCCCAGTCCCATAAAGTAGCTAGTATATTGCTTAAGTTTTATATATATAGGGGTCTGGACAACCAAATCCTCCCTGGTTCCTGGATGAGATAAAGTAGTCCCAAACAATCTGGGGTTTGCCTCCTCTCTATAAAAACTTTTTTTAAATTTCTGTTTAAGCTCTGAAAAACCATTTTGCAGTTGGGGATCCAATCGTAGCTTGTATCACAGATATGAGATGTGATAACATCCCATTTTTTTATCACTTCTATACTCTCCCAAAAGGAGATAGAGAGGTTTTGCCAGATCTGCAGTTTTTTACATATTTTTTCTCTGACTTTCTTAAAGTTTATAGTGATGTTAGATTCCAGTTTGTCAAAATTAAACTTATATATTTGAGCTGATCTGCTTTTGCAAAGTTCTCTGTAGACAAATGGTTTCTATCTCTTTCCCTTTGAGTTATTTGAAGTAAAATAGATTTGTCCTGATTTAACTGATATCCTGCAAATTTTGGAAAGTGCTCTACCTTACGCAATAAAGCTAATATAGAACTATTTAAATCTTTAAATAATATGAGTGTCATCAGCGAATACACTTAATGTAATCTCCTCTTGCTCTCCTTGAATTCCTTTTATTGGTGGATTTGTTCTAATTGCTTGAAGCAATGGTTCAATACACAAAATAAACAATAAAGGGGAGAGGGGGCAACTTTGTCTTACTCCATTTTAAATTGGTAATTTATCTGTAAGGGCAACATTAATAAGAAATTTGGACTCCGGATTGCAATATAGCTGCTCTATGATATAGCTATCCTGTTCTTCTAGAATGTTGAACATATATTCCCTATTTACCAAATTGCAAGAGAAAGTGCAAAATATTTATCTGGGGGATTTTGAACCTATTCAGATATTAGTTGTATTCTTTTTAAAGCATTCACCACTGTTCTTCCTTGTATAAAACCATATGGATCTTTGTGAATAATCTTTGGGATCACTACTAATATTCTATTGGCTATTAATTTACTGATAATCTTATAATCAACATTAAGAAGTGCTATTGGTCCATAGCCATCGGAGGTATCTTTAGACTTCCCTTCTTTATGAAAAAATGTGGCCTTTGCTTCATTCATAGAGTTAGGGTTTTAGCATCCCAGACTTCTTGAATCATTAATAATATCCAGAGAATATGTCCTTCATGGAATACCTGATAAAATTCAGCCATGAAGACATCAATATCAGGGCTGTCATTTTTGGGTAGTGAAAATATTTTCTCTTTAATGTCAAGTTGGGTAAAATTAGAGTTATTCAGTTGTATTATAGGAATTTAAATTTTCTGCAAACATTATTTCATAGATATTATAACAAACTTAACTTTTGATTGCTATATAGGGGATACATAATGGGCAGAAGTGTGATATGGAAAATATTCTCACTCCTGCAGAGTGAGCTCTGGATATCTCATGAGTGCAGAAGGCACGAGTGAGCTATCCAGAGCTCACGATGCAGGAGTGAGAATATTTTCCATAGCACATGATCTGCACATCATGTGTGCGATTTATACAATGGGGTGAGAGGTAAATGAGTGAGAGGGTTTATGTATTTAGTTTGTGAATGAGTTTTTGGGCTGTGGAGTTTGTATTTTGTGAATGGGGATGGGTGTATGTTTAGTACCCTTGTGATTGGTTGATGTTTGTGTTGGTGATGTGTGATTGGGTACATGTTGTCTATGTATTGTGTTTAATTGGTTGTTATGATTTTGTGGGCAGGACTTAGGTTTATATCGAGGACAGGGTCTCATCAGAAGTTTCATTTATGTTATTGGATTTCTGTGTTTGTGTGCATTTTTATTTGGCTTATTTTGTTTTTTTAAAGTGTTACTGTACTGCTTGTGTGACTTTTTAAAGTTGTTTTTGTATTGCTCGCTTCAGTTCCACTCAATCTCTGCATCTTTCAGTTTCAAGTTACAGAAGCACTTTCAGTTCTTCTGCTTTTTCATGTTTGAAACAAAAATTCTAGGGAAAATAAAGTTCTTTTTCAATGGTTTTTGAAGTTCAGTGTAATAAATGTTCCTGCTCATAACGATATGTTGCTTGCATCTTCTGATTCATGTTAGTCTGTGTTGGAGTCTGATTCAAGTACTCTAGCATGCTTTCTGTGCATTTGCTCACAGTGAGGACCTAGAGGAATTGAAAGAACAGAGTTATGTTTTCATTTGACATTTCTTACATTGTGCGTATTTAATGTTTAAAGGAGTTGGTATTTTTTTACACTTACTTTGCATGATGTTAAATGTGATAAGTTTGGCATTAATGGTTTGGTTGAAACATGCAGAGATCCCTTCTAAGTACATGGCTGGCTTTATATCTTGGTTTTCATGGCTTGCAGTACATTCAGATGTGCTTGGTATTATGTCAAGCATGGTAGGAGCTGCAGATGTACTTGGCTTTGGATTTTGCTCAGTTCTGAGGAGATATGAAATACGCTTCTGTTTTTCTTCATTTAATTTTGAATAGGCTTTGATGGACTGTATTTTTTGGGGCCTGACACTTGTATTATATCAGTCGAAGAAATGTTTGAATCACTCAACTTTTGAATAAAATGTTTACGAACTGAGTGATTGGTAAGTCATTTTGTGGTGTCAATTCCTGCCTTATCAATCATATTTTTGACTATGGAACTTATGGTGTTAATTCCGAGGGCTTGATTTTTATACCAATACATTGGCAGTTCACATTTTCTAGTATGGCTAATTGTGAGAAAGAAATTATTACATTGGTCTGGATGTTTGGATCTGTATAAAATATCATTTTTCATTGGGCATCTCTTTATATAATTTATTTCATAAGCTCTCGGTTTCAGGATACATGTATCCTTTGGATTAGCTCCCGATCTATTTTTTATTTGCCTCTCTCGACTGAATTCAAGATATTGCATATTGTGGTCATATACTTTTAGAGACACATCATCCCATTTCATGGTTTGGGTCTCAGTATTTCCCTTAATGCCAAAAAACGTTGTCACTGTAAGCCACATGGAGTTCAACAGTGATTCTGGATTATAGTGTCCTAAATAATTTAGGTTATACAATTTTTCTAGGATAGCATCCGTCAGTCCATCTGCAGCTTGAGGTTTATTGCCTTTACCTAGCTGTTTTAACTGTTTTTATTTGGATAAGATAACTTGTCTAGTTTTTACAAACTTCAGAGAGGTGGATAGAGACTCTGGATAGTGTCTCTCTTTTAAATAATGTTCAAAGCTCTGTAATTTCAAACGGATGCTGAGTGGCTCATATTCAGAGCCATCCTTTTTCTGACAAGAAATGAAATATTGGCACAACAGTGGGCCAAGCTCTGCTGGTGTTGTACTATCCATTGGTTGACATATGTTCATTTCAGAGCAGAGGTAGCTGTGGAGACCTTTAATGTCAATGATTGTTTTTCTTTTTGTATTTTCATTTTCGAGCTGTCAATGTATTGCTCTTTGTTTTCAGCATCAATATGGTGTTTTCAGGTAAGGTTTAAATCTTTATTTTCTGTAGCTGGTGTTTTCACCTTCTGTTCTATTATATCTGGATCTTTCAAGCAGTTCTTTGTCTTGCTCAAATTGTCTACATAAGTCACTAACTTCTTTTTCAGTATTACTTGGTTTCAAGTGTTTTTTAAGTGTTTATTTATTTAGTCTTGGTGCTGTGTTGGCAGATGCAGAACCCGGTAAAACGTTTTGCCATTTTATGTTTCTAGCTGAAAATACATTTTCTTTTGTAGTGCTGTGTTGCAGGTCTTAACAGCATTCAGTGTCAGTGTGGACTAATGAGCTGCAATACTGAAAGTGGAGAAATGTGCCTTCTTAGGTGCAGCAGCTGTGTTTCAAGTGAAACCATTCTACTTCTGTATTTGTTTCTATGGTAACAGCAGAGGTTTTTCTTCTATGCTGAAGAAAAGCTGCCTAGATTGATGATATCAGTGACCTTTATGTGCACTGTGTGTATAAATGGCTCATATCATCACTGTAGAGTAGAGGGTAAAAATATCACACTGCAGTGGATGATATACCGTTTTATCTCACTCATTTACCACTCACCCCATTGTATAAATATATTTATAAAAAAGACAAAGACAATGGACTTCATTCCTTCCAGTTCTGTAACCATAAGTCCCATATTATTTTAAGTGCTGTAATAATATTTGATTGCCTTTGTTTTTTTGAGTAAGTTAGCTAATAATTTGCCCATTTTGTCACCTTGTAGATATCTTGCACATTTGACATTTTTTATGTTGTGTTCTGTTTCTTGATAGATTAATTGCTGGATTGATTTTCATGGCATTGTCCACTCTTGATAGTACTTTTTTGAATCTTTTAAAATTAATTTGTCTACATTCTTTACTCTTCGGTTAAGTTGCTCTTCCTTTTGCTTTTTTATTCTATTCCACTATGCTTGGTACGAGATTCATACTCCCCTTAGTACTGCTTTCAAAGGGTCCCAGAAGGAGGTGACAAAGGGTACCCTGTGATGATAGTGACTGAAAATGAACAATTGCTAAAACAGTGACTCATTTTCAATGATATCATCAAGGGCTACCCTGCAAGGGTAGCAACCCTACAGTGAAAGTGACTGTAGGGAGAGTGACCAGAAGGGGGGATAGTGAAGGGAAGGGGAGGGATAGGGGAAGATTCCATAGGGGACTGCTGTGCCCTCTCCAGCAGAGCTAGCCCTGTGGCATGGTGGTGAGGGTGGCTAGCTCTGGCTGGGCAGGTACAGTGTTCAGTGCTGGGGACCGGGAAGGCTACAATTTTGCTGATGCCTGCAGGTGCATCACTTGATTTTTCCCACAAATGAGGTCTGTGCCCCTTCCCCAACATGCACCTCCTCAAACATACACCTCTATGCTGATGACACCACCATCTTTGCCTCAGGCCCTTCCCATGGCAGTTTGCTCCCTGACCTTCAAAATGACTTTAACAGGGTCCACACCTGGCTTCAAAAAAACCAACTCAAACTAAACACCAAAAAAATGGTAACCATGGTATTTGGTACTAGACAAAAGCTCACCTCCCTACCCACACCACCACCAATCTGCATGCTAGAAGGCTCCCCCTTCAAGATAGTGCCTGCTTTCAAGTACCTGGGAGTCTGACTGGACAGCCACCTCAACTTTTCTGACCACATTGAGGCAGTCTGCACCAAACTCTGGCCCAAACTGGCCTGCCTCTATCACCACAAAGCCTGTCTTCTCCTCCCCACCCACAGCAAACTCATACGTAAAACTATCCCAATGGTCATGGACTACGGCGACATCATCTACGGTTCAGCCCCAGCCTTAGTCCTCTCAAAACTCGACATCCTTCTCAACTTCTTCTCTCGGTTTGCCACAGCCTCTCCTCCACTCACCCACCTCTGCCTCCTTTACTCTTCACTTTCCTTGACCCCAATCTCACACAGGAGGACCAGTCATAGCACCTCCCTCCTAGCTAAATACTGGCTTGGCTCCCTACCTCCCTACCTCCACTCCTGCCTGTCACCAACCAGTTACTCTGGATACCCACTTCATCACAGAGGCACATGTACCTTCCAACTCCCATGGCCGCTCTCTGCCTTGGGGCAGGCAGCCTTTTCCTACCACCTCCTTTCCTCTGGAACAATCTCCTCCTGAACTCCATCAGGCCCCCCCTCACAGCTGTTAAGACACTACTCAGGCTCCTCCACTCCCCCCATGCCCCAGCTGCTCTCTGGGTCCCTCCCTGACTTAGGTCTAGCCTTCTATGGCTGTCCCACTTGGTAACCTCCTGCTGCAGACAGCCTCACCCTTCATTCTCAGAGCACTCACTGTTCTATCCTGGTAATAGTCCACTTCTTCATGTTTCCTGTCCAAAGCTGCATATACATAGTGCTGACTTATGCTGATTACTTGTACTCACTTGCACTTATCATGCAGACTGCTGTTGCTCTTTATGTCTGTAACTAGAGCTTATTGTATTTTCTCTGTTTAACTCTAAATGTATACCTTGTACGTGGGTCGCACCTGGAAATGAGTCTCAGCTCAGTGTGCCTTTCCCAGTCACCAATTTTAAATAAATAAATAAATAAATAAAATAGTAATCTTTATTCAAGGGGGTGCAGGCAGCCCAGCCATCGATGAGGGGGGTGCAGGGGTGCAGCCCCCCAAAAAACACTTTTTCTTTTGCCAGATGTTGAGTCACCGGCAAGTGTTTATCACCAATTTGCTTTTCAGTGATATACACTCACCATAATAGCGATCACTATTTTGACATCACTATTATGACATGGAACCCAGCATAGCATTGACCAGAATAATTCTAAAAGAAAAATTCCTTTATTATTTGTTTGATCTTGTCTCTAAAATCATCTTGCCATAAAGAATTGTTACATGTTTTTTGTCTTCATTGTTTTTTTTTAACCTCTGGGTTTAGCAAACATTCAACTGCAGCATTGTCTGCTATTATTTAAAATCTTATAGTGATACCCTCACAATATGGAATACATATTTTAGATTTGAATATATAGTCAATCCTAGAAAATACATAATTTTTCAAATCATAATGGATGTATTCTTTATTGGCCAGTCTTTCAAATCTCAATACGTCAATTAAACATTGTTTTAAAACAAATTGTTTAATAAATTAGAAGGCTTTTCTATTAATAGGGTTAGGTGACAAGGTTTTGTTTAATCTTGGGTGTATTAATGCATTGAAGTCATCCATTAATATTATAATTTTGGCTTTTAATGCAGTCAAACCTCTTGTTATTTTAACTAGAAAAAGATGATAATCTTGAAAGGGTGCATAAATTGAACCTACTGTAATGGGTATGTTACTAACAGAAATATTCAACAAAAGGATCCTTCTTTTCCTATCTACCCAATTCTTCACAATTTTTATATTGGGATGGTTTCAGAGTAAAATTGAAACTCCTGCACTTTTTTTTGTACCAACTGATGAGTAAACCTTATGGATCCAATTTCTTTTTAGGTTTTTAAGGTCTTACCACCGTTAGATGAGTCTCTTGTAGGGCTCGCACATCTGCTTTAATTTTATTCAAATACGTAAATATTCTTGATCTTTTAATTGGTGTATTTAATCTGTTGATGTTAAGAGTGGCACACTTAGTCATTTTAATAGCCATTTTTTTAAGTATAATAGAGTAACGGGAACAGGCCCTTCTTTAATATTGATATCAAATTTCACAGCTAAGAGCTTATCCCTCCTCTTCAAGCAATAACATATTTATCTAAATCAACCACAACCTTCAAGAAAGGTAACATAATTTCCAGTCCCCTCAAAGAGCAATAGTTAACTAAATCAAGTTAAAAAAGTCTGGTAATTTCTCTGCAAGGTTTTTCTTGGCCTCAATCACCATGCAGTAGGCAAATGTTTGTTCTTTTATAATAACTCAAACTTTAGCCAGAAAAACAATCTTGATTTAAAGCATTTTGCTCAGAGTTTTGATCTTAACCAGTTAAATTTCCTTCTGTCAGCTAAAATTTCAGCAGGCAAATCATGATAAATGGCTATATTAGCCCCCATTAGCTGAATCCTTTTCCTTTTAAAAAGTTTATTCATTAAACTCTCTTTGTCATGTGATTTCATCAACTTTACCACTATAGGCTTTTTTGTGATGTGCTCAAGAGGATGCCTAAATGAGTTTATCTAATTTCCATAAGAAGCCAAAGCCTGCAATATCCAATTGCTGGGCCCAGACATTCAAGGGTATAACTTCTGTTTTGTCTAAATTGAGTTTATAATTAGAGGTAATCCCAAAACTGTTTATGACATCTAGTACAGAAGGCAGGGATGTCCTTGAGTAGATAAGGCAAAAAAGTATATCATCTGCATAGGCAGATAGTTTAAATTGTTGCTGACCAAGAGAGATTCCCTGAATTTCAGGTGCTCAAATAATTTTCCCAATAAATAGTTCCAGAAAGAGATTAAACAGAAGTGGGGAGAGAGGACATCCCTGCCTGATGCCCTGTTGGAGAGTCATTGCTTCAGAATGGATCCCATCATACAAAAAAAAACACAACAATGTTGAACTCAGGTAATGAGCTCAGTGACTGATAAGAGGGACAGGTCAGGGCAGCAATAGACACCAGCCACAAAGATGGGGACAGAGAAAGGTAGAGAGAGTTTGAGGAGGAGTTTGCATGTGGAGGGGGAGGTGATACCGAGTATGGGAAAAGACTGGATGGTAGAGGAGAGGTAGATGGCAACACCACCACTCCTCTTAGCACAATCCTGCTGGATGAGAGAGTACCCAGGGATGGTGACTGCGATATCAGGAGTCTTGGGGGATAGCCAAGACTCCAAGATTATTAACACATCAGGTTGAAGCTTAATCATGAGTGGTTGCAGTTGGTCTATCTTTGGGAGGAGGCTATGGACATTGATGTGAGCTACCCTCAAATATTTGGGGATGCAAGTGGGAGAGGAGTGAGTAGGGTCTGGGTTGGGCTTAATATCACATCCACTAGCACCAGCAGCAGCAGTGAGATAAGGAGCTTAACTGAGTTTGGGATGTGTTTACATGGCAGTTGAGGGAGAGAGATGGGGTGATGGGGAGGGGAAGGGAAGGAGGGAAGAAAAGATCTAAGAGTTTCAAGGTGGATGTAAGAGGAAGGGAGAAGTGATCAACCAGGGAGCCAGGGGAAATGGGAGAGAGAATGAAGGCAGGAGGAGAGGATGGTGGGAGATGGGGAGAGGAAGGGAGAAGGAGGGAGGAGGAGGGAGGAGGGAGGAGGAGAGGAAAGCCAGTAGGATGTAGAGAAGTGAGGGAAAACAGGAGAGGAAGAAGAGAAAAGCTGATAAGGAACAAATTAAAAAGACTGAAAGTCACAAGATCAGAACTTAATAATAAATAGGAAAGGGGGAGAGAGCTTTATACAGAGAAGGGCATAGGAGTGGAAATGCACTACAATAAGGAGTAGTGATGGAGTTGAGAAGGTGGAGTATGGCTACCTGGAAGGTGGAGGGAATCAAAGAGATCAACTATAGGGGGAAATGCAGGCTTAGCCACGTATGGTGGGGGGGATGAGAGACTAGAGTGTGGTGGTGGAGAGGAGGGAGGGATAGGTATGAAAGAAGCAGAGGATGGGGCAGGTTGTACGGGAGCTGAGGGAGAGTAGCACAGTGATGGAAAGATAATGGGACTCAATATAGGGAGTTAGTGCAACTTTCAATAAGTAGCAGCAGAAGGTAGAGTGAAAGCAGCCAGGGGTAAGTGGGGGAGGAGTGTGCTGGCAAGAGTTGGAGCAGCACAGAGAATGAAAGATAGGGGGACCCAATATGCGGCACTATTGCAGTTGCCAATAAGAGAGAGAGAGGGAGAGTAAAAGCAGCACAGGGGTGGAGGGTTGGAGGGGTACAGTGATAGAAAGATAGTGGAACCCAATATAGGGAGATTAGTGCAAATGAAAATAAGTAAAGGGAAGAATGAAGAGTGAAGACAGCCAAGGAGAGGGGACACGAGTAAGCAGGCAAGGGGTTAGGGTGGGTACAAGCAGGTAGGAAACTGAGTAAGAGCAGCAGGAGTCAGGAAACTGTAAGTAGCAAACAATAAGGAGAAAAAAATCCCATTATAGGTCACACATTTAAACAATGCAATATTGAATTATGTGCAGTGAGGAATGATTGAGCAGACTAAAGATGAATATAGACATGTAACTGGAAAGGCTTATTAAGGCAGAATAACATAATCAGAAGCTTTTAACTGTGCAATAAGTGTCCTTACAAAAACAGCCAGAAAAGGAAGACAGGAAGAGAGAAACATAGTGACTGGCAAACTGGCTGCCTATCTGCACACACAAGGCAGACAATTGTAAATACTGCCCTAGATAGCTTCTGCCAGAGAACTGGCAGAGAACACCATGATGAAGGAGCTGCTGTTGTGACTGGACTTCTCTACTGGGACTATACTGCCCTCCTTCCCTCCCCTCCACCCCACCCACCCAAAGCCAGTTATACTTTTATAGGCACAGGATTTGACTGACAACAGGAACTTCCTGTTTGGGAGCAGGAAGTGAGTGATCACAGAGCCACCAAAGACTCACCATCCTAGAAGAAGGAGAAGAGTAGCTCTCCACTCCCCCCCCCCAGCTGCTGGAGGTCTGCCTCTGAGCAAGTAAGAAGACTGAGAAATATGGGAACTTCTTGCCTCAGGACAGGGAGATCAGGAGCTTAAAGGGCACAGAAGCAGTAAGTAAGTAAGTAGGGAAAAAAAATGAACAGAGGAAAGAGTAAGTATTCCAAACAACAGTGAAGGGGTCAGAAATAAGACATTATGGGAGTGGTGCAGTGCAGTGGCTGTGGAGCAACAGCCTTCCGGGAGACTTTCTGGAGGATGCGATGTTGTCCCATCTGCAGGCACCTCTCTGGGCTGAGGGAGGAGGTTGCTCATCTCTAGGCTGAGTTGCCCAGGATTTGTGGGACCCCCTCTCCCATCCAGGGACCATCAGGGCCACTGTTGTTGCCTCAGAGGTTGCCAAGAAAGAGGAGTGGTTGGACCACAGTGGGCTCAGTGAGGGTGAGGGTGGTGGAACAGAGGTGCATCCCTCCAGTTGTACCTCTCCACAATTTATATGCCATTCTGGCAAAGTGTAGTTCCTCTATGGAGGCACCCGCAGTGAAGACCAAGGAGGATACTGGTAACCTCCACAAAGGAGACCCACAGAAGGGTGGCATGGGACCCCACAGGGGAAGGAAATAACTCCTTGTGGGGAACTCCATTGTTAGGAAGGTAGAACTGGGGGAGGAAGGGGAGAGGGAGGTAAGGTGCCTGCCTGGCACCATGGCTTGGAGGGACAGGGAGCGAATCCTCAGGATCACCAGAGCAGCTGCACAGGGGAGGGAGCTAGATGTCATTGTCCACCTAGGGACAAATGACCTGGCTAAGAAAGGGATCAGAGCAGTGCAAGAAGAGTTTGTGCAGTTGGGGAGTGGTTTTAGACAAGTAGCACACATGGTAACCTTCTCGGAGGTGCTGCCTGTCTATGGTGTAGGTGAGGCTAGGGTGCTTCACACCATGGAATTCAATCAGTGGTTGAAAAACTGGTGCAGAGTGCAGGTATTTGGCTTCACTGGGGACTGGGGGGCACCTGGAGTGATGCAGGCCTATACTGGTGTGATGGTCTGCATCTGTCCAGGAGGGGAACCAGGATCCTAGGTGATAGGTTTAAATGCTTCATTGGCAAGCATTTAAACTAGCCAAGGGGGAGGCACTGGAAAGGAGCAGGGAAATCCTAGCCCCCCCCCAAAAAAGTCAGGGTAGTAAGTGAGGTAAACGCCAATATAGAGATGTTGATAGGGAGAAGGGCAAGGGTAAATGGAGAAAGTGACAAAGGCAATAAGGACAGCAATGGGGCAAAAGGGGGTAAGGCCATCAGGAAATGGAGGGTAATGAGTATCAATGCCCGTAGTCTTGGCAAGAATCTCCCTGAACTGGTGGCTTTGATGGAAGAGGGATGCCTGGATATTCTAGCAGTCACAGAAACATGGTACACAGAGAACCATGACTGGGATGTTAACATACCAGGGTACACAACCTAAAGGAGAGAAAGGGAGGGGAGAAGAAGGGGAGGAGTAGCTCTCTATGTAAGGGAAGGGATAAAAGCAACTGAACAAAAGAGTAAACAGGGAGGAGAGGAGGTACTGTGGGTCACCTTAGAGACTGGAAATGGCACCACAGTCTGCACAGGGGTTGTATACAGACCCCATGTCAGGGGAAGGGAATGGACAAGGATATGATAGAAGGCATTCTTAGGATGGCAAAGAAAGGGGAGATACTGTTGATGGGAGACCTGAATATGCCAGATGTTAACTGTAGCACATTTGCTGCAGCCACACCCAAGAGCATGGCCATTTTCGATGCCCTACAGGTGGCATGCCTCAGACAGCTAGTTTTGGAACCCACTCATGAGGGAGCAATCTTAGACCTCTTACTCTCAAATGGGGACAGTGAGAGGATCTCAGATGTAGAAGTGGGTAGCCATCTGGGAACAAGTGACCACCAAACAGTGTGGTTCATGATAAACTCAGCTACAGAGTCAAGCCATACAAAAGTGAGGGTACTGGACTTCAGGAGGGCTGACTTTGGCAAGATGGAAGAGTGCATTAGAAAAGCACTAGCAAACAGTCTAGAAGGAGGGGTGGAGCAACAATGGGGAAACATCAAAACTGCCATCACAGAGGCAACAAGCCTTTGTGTGAATAAATAAACAAATCAAAATGAAAGATAAAGCCACTATGGTTCTCAAAAGAGGTGGCGGGGAAGGTCAGGGAGAAAAAGATAGCATTCAGGAAGTATAAGGAAACACAAAAGGAGCAGGACAGAGAGCTGTACCAGTTAAGTCAGAAGGAAGCAGGGAGGGAAGTCAGAATAACAAAGGCCCAAACTGAGGAAAAGATAGCCAACTCAGTTAAGAAGGGGGATAAAACCTTTTATAGGTACATCAGGGAGTGTAGAAAAACAAAAGGAGGGATAGTGAGGCTGAATAGAATGGACGGCAGGTAGGCAGAGAGGGACAGTGAAAAAGTAGGGATACTGAATGAATATTTCTGCTCAGTATTCACAAAAGAAGAGGAGTGAGAAGCGCCTAATCCAATTAACAGAAGCACTCTGGATAGGGGGGTCGATCCCAGTCCTTTCACAGAAGAAAGGGTTCTGAAAGAACTCCTAAAACTAAAGGTGGACAAAGCAATGGGGCCTGACAGAATTCACCCCAGAATTCTAAAAGAATTAAGGGGAGAACTATTGAAACCACTAACTACCCTTTTTAACAAATCATGGGAGGATGGTATGGTACCTGAGGATGGGAAGAAGGTGGATGTGATTCCCCTTTACAAAAGTGGGACCAAGGCAGAATCAGGAAACTACAGAACTGTCAGTTTGACCTCTGTGGTAGGGAAAGTGATGGAATCATTTCTGAAGGAAAGAATTGTTGAGTACCTAGAGGCCAGTGGGGCACAGTACCCAAGGCAGCATGGGTTCACAGCTGGGAGGTCATGTCAGATGAATCTAATTGATTTCTTTGACTGAGTGACCAAAGTAGTAGACCAGGGAGTGGCTGTGGACATGGCCTACCTAGACATTAGCAAGGCATTTGACACAGTCCCACACAAATTAGTGGGTCCCAGGGTGGTAGCCTGGGTAAAACATTGGCTGGACAACAGGACAGAGAAGGTAATTGTAAATGGAGTCCACTCTGAAGAAAGAGGGGTTACTAGTGGGGTACTGCAGGGTTCAGTACTGGGTCCAGCCCTTTTAAATGTCTTTATAAGTGACATTGCAGAGGGACTGGAAGGAAAAGTATGAATCTTTGCCAATGACACAAAGATCTGCAACAGGGTTGATACACTAAGAGGTGTGGAAAGGATAAGAAGGGACTTGGCAAGGTTGGAGGAATGGTCAGAAGTATGGCAGCTTGGATTCAATGCAAAGAAGTGTAAAATAATGCACCTGGGAAACAAAAACCCAGGGGAAGATTACACAATTGGGGGGAGAGGCAGTAACAACAACAAAAATGGAAAGGGACCTGGAGGTAATCATATCAGATGACCTTAAGGTTAGCAAGCAATGTGAGAAGGCAGTAGGGAGGGTTGGGTAGATACTGGGATGTATAGGGAGAGGCATCACCAGCAGAAAACAGTACATTGTTATCCTTCTGTACAGACAGTTGATGAGACCCCATTGGGAGTACTGCAACCAGTTCTGGAGACCCCATCTCTGCAAGGACATAGACAGGATAGAGGCAGTCCATAGGAGGACAACTAAAATGGTGCAGGGTCTGCAAGAGAAGCCATATGAGGAGAGGCTAAAGGAGTTTAAAATGTATACCCTTGAGGAAAGGAGGGAGACTGGGGACATGATAGAAACTTTTAAGTACCTCCGTGGAATCAACAAAGTCCAAGAGGGTAGCATCTTTCAGAAAAAGAGAAGTGCAAGAACAAGGGGACACACTTTGAAGATGGGGGGGCAGTTCAGGGGCAATGTGAGGAAGTATTTTTTCACAGAGAGGGTGGTGGATGCATGGAACAGCCTTCCTGAGGAGGTTGTGGTATCTAAAACTGTGGGAGAATTCAAAAATGCATGGGACAGACATAAGGCAATTTTTGTGGGGGGGGGGTAGGAAGAAATAGGCTGTAGGTTAACTAGGATCTGCAGCTTACCCTGTACGTAGGGAAATGGGCAGACTAGGTGGGGCAAGTGGTCCTTATCTGCCATCAAAGTCTATGTTTCTATGTTTTTATGAGGACCACAGTGTGGAGGACCGATTGTATGTGATGTCTTAAAATAATCCAGGAAGTCCCAAATATCAGCTCCTGATAGGATCACTCTGAAGAGAAGAGCAGAGGCTAGGTAAGTGGCATGTTGCAGGGCGTCCCCTTATAGCCTAGGCTCCTGACCCTGATGCTGCTCCTACAATGACTCCTGGCTCCTACTGAGCCAAAATGAAAAGTCCAGCAAGAATCAAGCATTTGTCCCACCCCCACACAGTTGCTGAGGCTGCAGATTGGTGTACATGTAGCAGGAATTTGTAGCTTTAGCAGCTCCTGCTACTATTTCAGTAGGGAAAGTGGTGTGTTGCAGTGGCACCCCATGTAGCATGGCCTCACAACCCTGGTACTATTCCAACAATGGATCCTGGCCACATGGCTTCTTTGGCTCTGATGAAACCAAGCCAATTTATTTCTCTCACCTGCTTGGTCACATCATTAAAGCCAAACCCTATGAGGAGAGGTTAAGTGATCTCAATATGTACATCCCAGAATATAGGAGGGAGAGTGGGGATATGAGCGAGACCTATAAATACTTCACAGGGTTGAAGAAGGTATTGGTGGGGAACATCTTTCAGAGATGAAGGTGCATGAGAACAAGGGTCATGCAATGATGCTGGAAGGTGGAACATTTAGGAAGGATGTGAGGAAGTATTTCTTCACTGAAAGAGTGGGGGATGCCTGGAATAGTCTTCCATTGGAGGAAGTGGGGGCAAAAATGGTGGTGGGGTTCAAGTATGCATGGGATAGGTACAAGGGAATCTTATTTGAGAAAAGGGAGGAAGGTAGCTGGAGATCAGGTACGGTCTACAGTAAAAGTGTAGGCTGGGGAAAAAGGGGCAAACAATGTGGGCTAAGCATCCATATCTGCCTGCAAATACTATGTTTCTGTGTTTCTAAGTTATATTTCTCCATAAATCTCTCATTAACTGGGGAGAGTGAACTCAAATCTCTAAAAGGTGCACTGCTTATTTCTCATTCAATACTTTGCCTAATAGACCTGCCATAGGAACCAGCTTCTGCTGTAAAACATACAGTAATGGCAACAAATTTGCCACACACATCACTTAAAGCATTCTATTTTTACACAGAGAGTGCTAGCATGAAATTTCTGCCAAGCCCAATGGAAAAATGACTCACGTGCTGGTATACTTTAAGTATTTATGATAGGAAATCTTTCAGTGCACTATCACTATATTATTTGATATATGGTATCACCAAAAATCAATGTTTCCTGGTGTAGATCCACCACTTCATCAGGACAGCAATATGTTTACAAAAACATAAGGATAAAGTAAAGCAAAGCTGTACTCATATGTTAAAAATATATCAATACCACTGAAGAGCCTTCTCCAATATCAGTAATATTCCATTATTAAAATCACAGTCAACTGGTGTCCTCTCGTGTCATAGATTCCACCACCACACTACTCAAAAAGAGTACAAAGTATGTATATCAGTTTACATTGTATTATATAACAAAATTGTATCTTACACAAAAGGAGCAGGACAGAGAGCTGTACCAGTTAAGTCAGAAGGAAGCAGGGAGGGAAGTCAGAATAACAAAGGCCCAAACTGAGGAAAAGATAGCCAACTCGGTTAAGAAGGGGGATAAAACCTTTTATAGGTACATTACAAGCATAATAATAGTCCATGCTGTTCCATTCAGTTCTTGTTATTCTCAAAAGCTCTGGTCACCTAAATTAAAGGAAAGCACCAATAAATCACAGTTTCCTTTTTAGTTTTAAAGCTGAATGAAAAAATTATACTTTTCGTCACTATTAGTATTACTATCCTCCAAAGATTAAGGTTATATCTCTTTTTCAAATTGTTCAAAGATACTTTTTAAATCTTAGGATTTAAAAGGTGTCTTTCCTAACACAGAAATTGTCTTAGGAAACAAAAAATCCTGAAATGAGTAGTGGTGTCTGCCCGTGCACTGTGACTAATTCTAATAGTACATGAAAAACCCACTCATCTTCCTCATGGCACCAAGACCAGTTCACAATTATCCACCAGTAGTGGTCTCATAATCTCCACTAGAGCTCCTGCACTACTACCTCTCTCTTCAAGGCCATTATTAACTGGCTGCCAGGTGTAAGACTCTCCACTGTATTGCTGTGATGACAGTGAACTGAGTACAACTGCCAATGTGCTGGGGACACTTGTGACAGTGTCAAGGTCATGCTCACGGATCATTCCCTAAAACTCTCCTTTCATTTGTCTCCCTTTTCCCTTTATTCCATCTGTCATTAGCATAAAAGTCAGTTCCATCTCCCAAAATGGTCAGAGGGCCTCCAACTCTTTACAACGGATCCTTTTCAGCACCATCTATTCGAGTACTGTAACACCAGCCAGCAAGCTGGTATCCACAATAAGCGTAACCATCAGCCAATGCCTCCAAATGAGGGTGCAGTACTTGTCTTTGACTCCTCACTATGACTTCTTTAAGGCATTGAGCTGCAAACCTGGAGACCTGGGATTGAATCCCATCAGCCTCCACTTGCATACTGTGTGACCCTGAGCAAGTCATTTAACTTCCTTGTGCTCCCAGGTCGCACCTGGAAAAAAGCTCTGGCTTAGTGTGCCTTTGCTGCTTAAACAATTTCCCCTTACCCTTTTCTTTACATCATCTCTCTTCAGGGGTATCCTTTCTCAGTTGCCATGGTATGACAGAGTTACTTGATGGGTCACATGCAGAAAACAAAGATTGCTAACTTCCTTTCCCCTTTCTTACCAATCTCCACTGGGGTCCCACAGGGATCCATTCTGGGACCGCTATTTTTCAGTCTATTACCGAACACCCTCTCACTGCCATGCAAAAAGACAGAAATCCTACTTTATGCTGACAATGTAGTGATATTAACTGGTGGCGCTAACAATAATGTCCTACAGAGTGCCAACCAATTTGATTTTGACTCATTTCAACAATGATTCATTGATCACAAGCTTGTGCTGAATATAACTAAAACTAAATACATCACTCTCCACAACTCCAACAAAAAACTGCCTAAAAGTGTCAGCACTCCAATCATTACCTTGAATGGGAAAAGCATTGAAAAAGTTCCTGTTTTCAAATACCTGTGCCTTTATATTGTCATATTGTATTATATTGTCAGTGTCAGTGGCTCAGTAGGTAGCACACTCGCCTCTGAGGCCGGGAGATCAGAGGGCTGTGGGTTCAGTTCCCACATCTGGCACTTGGGTTAATATCCCAGTACTGACACTGTAATGCAGCATGAGAGGGGTGCTGCATTTCTGAGGTGCCGTCTTTCCGATGAGACGTTAAACCGAGGTCCCATCTGCCTGGATTGGTGGTAGTTCAGGTGGATGTTAAAGATCCCATGGCACTTATCGAAAGAATAGGAATTTCCTGTGTCCTGGCCAAATTTCCCTCATTCACTAAAAATACCACCAACAGCTTAATCTGGTTCAAGGTCAGTTGGCATTCATCTGTATCCCCCCTCCCCCGGGTCGTGCCTGAAAATAGGCAGGATTTGTCTAGTGCACTTACCCGGTCAACAAAAGCTAAATAAATATTGACTCCAACCTAACCTCTAGTAGACACATTACTCACCTGATAGAAACAACGCACCATAGACTGGGCGCTCTGTACCAGATCAACTCTTTCCTGATTCCCTCAACAAGACACCTCCTGGTCCAATCATTCCTGCTCTCACTTATTGAATGTGGCTTAATCCTCTACTCCATGGCAGCCAAATCTGAGCTCCACAGGGTCAAAACCCTGTTTACACAAACTGCCAGATCTGCTTATCAACTTCCCATCTGGACATACCACTGTGACCTGCTAAAAACAGCCAGCTTGTCTCCCCTGTCTACCAGAGTTGAGTTTTGTTTGGGTATCATGGTGAGGAAAATTGTCATGAATAAAGCACCACCTATTTACAGCTCCTTTTTTCAACCTGAAGCCCCTCTGACTCAAACCAGATCCACAGCTGCTGCCTACTTAAAAATCCCCATGCTTTGAACATGCACTGGCCAAAGGGCCTTACTATATCAACTGCCCTGTCTCTATAACTCACTACCTCTGCATGTGACTGATCAAACCCTGTCTTTCTCTATGTTCAGATCTAAATTGTTGGACTGGTTATGTAACTCAGACACATGTTAATGCCTGTAATCTGCTAGGTGTATACATTGTAAAGGCACTTTTACTGTCTGATTGTGATTTTTCTATTTGAACTGCATCCTGTGTCTCTCCTTATGTTTAGTCGACTATGAAAAAGGGCAGAGTTTTACTCACAGTCTCACCAGATGTTAATAAATAAATACATACATACATACATGCATTCATACAGTAAATGACTCTCACTGTAGCTCTCTGATAACACCAAATGACTGAACCAAGCCCAAGCATTGCTACCCTGGGTGCACCTATGACAGAGTCAAGGGTGCACTCTAAGATCATTCACAAAAAAATTACCCATTTTCTGCCTATTGTTTCTCTTTCAGGCAGCTGCACTTAGCACCTCTCAGCAATCTGGTCTCCAGAACCATCTCCTCCTCTCAATGGACCATGAAAAGCACCTGGCTCTTTTTTTTTTTTTAATTCTTTAACCTCTCCTGGGTGACCGCAAGCAGGTCTCTCTCCACTCTGCTCCACCAGTACTGCAGAGCCCCATTTCCCCCCCATGGATTTCACCCCATGATGGGGATGGGAAGGGGAGGGCCATCCTCCTCCCACCCAGGGCTCACTATCTAGATTGCGGCTTCTGGTGATCCGGCAGTGGAGCGGGATGCTGGTTTGCTGCAGGGCTTCATGGAGCCTGCAGTTTCCCTTTCTCGGTTTTTCATCCATCCCCTTCGTGGCCGTGAGCTTGTGCATGTGGAGGCGCATGTGCACCACATAGCCACACTTCTTGCCTCCCTAACACCTGGTGCTGCCACCCTATCAGGAGGTAGCCAAGGAGCAGACAACCTTCCCTCCATCCCTGGGAGAGGAGACCTGTCACCAGATGCTCAATCCTCTCCCTTCCCTACTGACCCCTGGAAACCTGATCTCGCTACTTATCCCAGGTCACTGACATGGCACGAGGTGTGGCACCCAGAGCCTCAACCCTCAGCACCACTGGGCCTGCCTAAAAGCACCTGGCTCTTAATCTTCACTACAGCTCCTCCTCCACACCACCTCTCTTCAGCAACACCTCTTTATTCAGTGTAAAAGCCAGTCTCCTCCTCCATATGGGCTATCAGCAGCACCTGGCTCTGTCTGTTCAATATGGCTCCTCTTCCTCACTCTCTCAGCTGACAAAGTAAGCCTACTACAGTACTCCTTTGACACAACACTTAGCAGAGTCTAAGGACTGGTGTTCCAGGCCCACCCTTGACAGGCCCATGGTACCTTCTCTGATTGGTTCTTTAAACCTTCATGTTTTTCTGTCTCTCTTTTCCCTTACAGGTGGGACACTTCTGCATTCTGGTCTTCAGCACCAGCATAAAAGCTAGTTTCTGCTCCATAGGCAGTCATGCATGCTTCAGTGAAGGCAGATGATGCCTGACTTGTTTAATCTTTAACATCAGTAAGCAAAATTAAAATCATTTCTTTCTGGAGATTGTACACATACAGTAGGACTTACATAGGAAGTAGGATTTTGGATGTTGAATACTACTCCAAGACCGAGTCTGACGAATGTTGGAATCAGAAGTAAATTAGACTTGGAATTGCAAATTCGGAAAATCCAAGAAAATCATATCTAACTGGATTTTTCCCATTTTGAGCATCCCAGTTCTGAAGACTAAATGGTATAGACAAGGTGGAGTACATTGAACTGGTTAGTGGACATGTACTCAGAGTGCATGTGCATGCGTGTGTGTGTTTTGTTTGTGGGCAAAATAAGGAAAAGTATGAGTGTATTACTTCACACAGAGTGTTTAACGTGTGGAACAGCCTACCTGGTGAGGTTGTGGAAGCTAGCACTTTTCAGGATTTTGAAGCCAGAGTGTAAGGATTCCTGACAGAGAACACTATTTAGAGTTACACAGTATGAGTAGAGGTAGTATTCTTCCTGATGTGTGTCCATATTAAAAGTGTATATAGTCAAAGACATGTGGCAGCAGGCAGAAAAGATGGACACTAAACCCCTGTCACCTTCATCTCAATACTATGCTATTATAGGAGACTGGTTTAAAAATCTGCTGGCTCTCAAAGAAGTCAGGTCACAACTAGGACTTACAGCACTAAAGCAGATCTTCAGATCTCATGGCACACACGGCACCAAGGTCAGACTTGTAACTTGCAGCATTGCAGAGGTTTCTAGATGTGTTAGCACATTAGGTAAGTTGGGTGTTTCACCTTGGGAGACAGGGCGGAACATGATGATGTAGAATAGATCCCTTGACTCTAAACACCACTGAGTTAATTTTTGGATTGCTGCATCTTGGGAACTGATTGCTGAAATATATCATTTAGTAGCACTGCAGTTAAGCCACTAGGTAACATTGTTGTGCATTGATAATTGTGTCATGTCAGGTATAGAAAGGAAGGGGGCTTGGCGTTTAAGATAAATCACATTGCTTTTTCTAGCTAATAATGATTTGCATTGACTCCTGTGCTCTTTACTGATTTGACAATCCATCACAAGAGTCTGAGACAGCAGGGTGCAAATAAACTGAGGGTGACTTCTAGACTTCCCAAAGTGTACTTAGAACACTGCATGTACCCTTAGGTATGCAGAAAAAAGGTTGTTCACAAGAAATGCCAGTGGACACAAGGTTAATTTGGGAAGTATTACACTATTCCAGAAAGTCTCTGGGCCTTTTAAGTTTACGTATAATTGCTGGGCTTGTGCAGTGGTACAGCACATACCTAATAAGTTGTGGTCAATGTGCCAATGGGTTTCATAAAAGGAAAATGTAACTCAGTCTCTGGAAAGGCTAAGTGGCAAACACACTGCAAGTAGTATCCCTTTCATTTCTACTCTGGATGTATTAGGTACATTAGCATCTGGGGACTACTGACTCCTCCTTTTGGCTAAACGCAAGGAACTGGTATAGATAATCAGGATGGGGGAGGCAGGGAGAAGTCAATTAACAGTAGGTAGGGTAGGACCTGTGACTGCAGTCACTCTTTGCAACACAGGCAACCTGGGTTCATGTTCTATGCAGCCAAGGAAGGCTGGCAGAAGGATTATGCATACTATGAGATGTTTTGCTCCTCCAGGGAAGAACGATTGCAGTCTGTTCTACAATACTATCACCAATGTAACCACAGTTGGCAGTGCAGCTGAGCAGTGCAAGCGGAAGTGCATCTGGTGTGCTGGTGCTAGCATCCCTGCATACTTGTGGGAGGGCACAGTTAGGAGAAACCAGGAAACTGGTCCCTCCCTGTTGACATTTAGGAGGCAGTATAGCACAGTGGCTTAAGGCTCCAAGCTGCAGAGCTGGAGACCTGGGTTTGACTCCCACAGCTGCCAAGGTGCATACTGTGTAACCTTAAGCATGTCACTTAACTTTCTTGTGCTCCCAGGTCACATTTGGAAACAAGCTTCGGCTTAGTGTGCTACTCCTGGTTAAACAATGTTCACATCCTCATTGCCAGCTTAACCAGTTTAAACACCCAGACAATAAGACTCCTGCCCCTTCCTAAATCTGATCCTGGGGAAGATCTTCCAGCTGAGGACAGTAGACTCAGCCTGCATATACTGTAGGGACACATCCAAGGACTGAGGGAGAGGAGATGGTATTTTGAGGGACTCATGGTGACCCCTACAAAGGCACAGTCTAGGGTCATGTGGTGGAATTAAAGTTGGTCAGAGAGTATGGAAGGAACAGAGTAAACAGCAGAGCTGAAAAGATGAACAAGAAAATAGACGGTAGTCCTATAGGCTGACACATAAATCAAGACATACCTGTATTTTGACTCCCAGACCTCAGTGTTTTTCCCAGCAGGAATCAGCCATCTGTTTTCATTCTCTCTCTCCAGTGTGCAAGATTGTGGTGTGGGTGTCTGGATGGGCATCTGCTTTCATCATTAGCAGTATTGCCAAGAGTTCTGGAGTGAGTTACTCCAGGACACTGAACCTTTGTGGCTGGAGCTACCAAACAGCAATGACATCAGTAAGTGCCCCAGAGATCTAGATATCAGCAGATGGACTTGAGCATAACCAACCAAATGAACTGAATGAAAATGGAATTGCCAGGATAAGTTGTTGAATGGATGAGATTGAAATGGCCTGGCTACTTGCAGCAAAGTGGGCATACCACCGAGAGGAAAACACAGCAAAGCACCACATTTATTAATGGGGTCCGGGCCCAGTACGACCTTTGGCATCCTGGACTCAGGGCCAGAAGTGAGACTAGGACCTGGATAATTTAATAAGATGTTAAATAATTAGTTTGGTATTTTAACTCAACTAACACATTATTTTTATTTTATTTTAGTCTTTGGTAACTGGGTTAGGCCCACTAGGCACAAGTGCCTGTTTTCAGGGGTGACCTGGGAGCACTGGGCTGTTAAGTGACTTGCTCAGAGGTGGAGGTTGTGAGAATCAAACTCAGGTCTGGTCTGCTGGATGTATCAAGCTCGTTCACATCTCATTCCTCTAACCTCTAGGCTATACTGCCAGCCCATGCCAGCCTCATTATGTACAGTTCTCATGTTTGTTTGCGTTATCCTATTTACTATATGTATTTATATGCTGTAGAGCCTTATTGGAGTACAGTATCTTGTTTATTTATCTCATTAGTTTTGCATACCTGCAGTTCTCAAAACCTTATGTATCTTACCATTTGTGCACCTTGCTGATTGTTCACTAACACCTGCATATTCCCATGCTCCAGGTTTCTGTATGTTCTACTGCCTTCATCTTATACACAGCCTCTGGGTTCTGCAGCCCTAAGTGCAAAACCTTGCACTTTTTGGGATTGAAATCCATCTGCCACCACCTGGACCATTCCTCCAAGTTTCTTAGATTTGTTTGTTTTGGCTCCACCCCTTCCTGAGTTTTAACCCTAGTGCATATTTTTCTGTCATCTGCAAAGAGACACAACTTATCCTCAAGCTCTTCTACAATGTTGCTTATGAAAACATTGAAGAGGATTGGTCCCAGCACCATCCCTGTGGCATCTCAATAGTCACTCTCATTTCACTTGAGAGGCTACCATTTACCACCACCTTTTGCCTCCTGTCCCTCAACCAGTTTAATACCCAGCTTGTCACTTTCTACCCAATGCCCAGGCTACTTAGCTTCTTAAGTAGCCCCCTGTGTGGCACAGTGTCAGAAGCCTTACTGAAATCCAAATAGACCATATCCGCTGCTTCCCTTGATCCGCCTTCCTGGTAATCCAGTCAAAGAAATCTATGAGGTTAGTTTGACATGACCTCCCCATGTGAAACCATACTGCCAGTAATCCTGCAGCCCTTTTGCCTCCAGGTGCTTCATGAGGCTCACCTTCAGTAGTCTCTCCTTTAACATCCCCACCACTGATGTGAGACTGACTGGCCTATGGTTGATAGCATCCTCCCTGCTGCTGCTTTTTGCAGAAGGACCATCCTGGTCCTTCTTCAGTTCTCTGGAACTTCCCCATGTCCACTGAGGTGTTTAAAAGCTTAAAAGCCCTGCCAGAGGGACAGCGAGCACTGTGCTGAATTCCATTAGGACTCTTTCATGAATCTCATCTGGCCCAATCACTTTATTCTCCTTTAATGCTTCAAGTCCCTTACAGATCCTCTCCACCAAGAATGGACTTATGTCCACTGCCCCCTCTCCCTGGTGCTTAGGGCAGCATGCCAGTTTGTCCCTCCCCACCTTAAAGACCAAGCAGAAGTAATGCTTTCTCTTGATCTTCCTCTGTGAAGTCCCTCCTGCTCTCTTGATTCTTATAATCACTTCCCTTGTCCTCCTTTTTACCACATACCTGAAGAAGGTCTCGTCCCCTTTTTTGACCTCCTTAGCTATCCTCGCCTTTGTTAGTTTTAGCTGCCTCACCCTGCTTCCTGCTTCCCTTTGTTTTGCCAGATATACCTCCCTGTTATCATCCTTCTGGGTCTCCTTGTCCTTCTAACAGGGGGTTTGGGGTGAAAAATAAGGAGGGAGGCCATTAATAAGTTTTGGTGGCCACACTCCGAGGCCCTCTGAGGCCACCAGGATTTGAGGCTTGAGAGCCATTGACTTATACCCTGTGTGATCCTGACCAAATTAATAAACTACTTTGTGGTCAACATGTCTGCAGTGTCGTTGTACTCTAGCTCTGTGCTGTTTGAATTTTAATGTGGATTTTAATGGAAATGACTTTGTCTCTTTTGGATTGGAGAGGGGGAGTCAGAAGAGAGTCAAGCTGTTCCATAAAGAGGGTTACACCTTTCTGTAGTTTGTGTTACAATTTTTTTTCTTTATTTATTTAGTTTTATTTAGCTTTTGTTGACCAGGAATGGAGGGCTAAACAATACTGCCTGTTTTCAGGCTGTTCTGGGGAGGGGGAGGAACAGATGCAAACTGATGTGAACCAGATTAAGCTGTAGGCAGTATTTCTGTGAAAGTGAAACTACCTTGATCTTTTACTTTAGTTTAATATTATCCTTATACCCCAAACTTTAGAAAAACTGATGCAAGTATTTTTTATCATTGTTGCTAAGTTTTAGAGTACATAACACAATAATTCCCAAACAAAAGCAAGCCAAAATCAGAAGTTAAAATTACTGAAATATATACAGTATGTGTACAAATAAGGGGTTTCCATTGGAATGGACAGTGAATTTTTACTGAAGCTGTGCTACTTTGCTGACATACTTAAGTAATAATAAAAATATGACCAATTAAGGCTTGCAATGTTCTTGATTTTGTCTATGGTCTGTGGATAAAGATGCAATGCTTGCAATGTGCATGATTTTGCTTACAATTTAGTATGCACTATAAAAAGAGCTACAGCGCAATACTGCATAGTGTGGCTACAAATGTTTTAAGCCAAAGGAGAGATGCTTTAATGAGGACCTATATGCATTGTCACTCTGACCTGCACTATGTTGCATGCATTTGAAACACACTATTTTATCGTGTCCCTAACAAGCAGAAGAGATGACAGATGCTCCAATTATGCAGCGCCACTCGGTGTGTAATTAGCCAACACCTGTTTCCTGATTTGTAGGGTAATGCCACTAAGATCCTCTGAAAACTGCCTGTTTATGCCAACGTGCATTTTCTTCACATTAGTGTAGTTGTGTGCTGTTTGTAATATAAATAAATTGAACATGAGAAAAAAAAAGGATCACAAAAATAAAAGCGCTTATAAAACTAGTCATCATTTTTGAAAGTTAGGTTTAGACTAAGACTAACAAGACTACATTAGTACACTTGTAGTTGGAAACATATTATTCTTTTTAAGGTTTATTCTGCATATTTTTTATTATAAAAGAATATATGTGATTTTAAACTGAGGTACTTCTCTCTCTCTCTCTCTCTATATATATATATATATATATAGATAGATATAGATATAGATATATACAGTAGATATATATATATATAGATATAGATATATAGATATAGATATATCAATCTGGAACAGATAAATGATAATGATCCTTCTATGAACAGTACAGTTTTCAGCTATTGTGTTGATCTAACACCTCATCTGAATTTAAATGAAAGACCTACACTATTTGAATTATTATGTTCTACTGGAGAAACAACACTGAAGCCAGCTATGAATACACAAGACTGAATAATAATGAAGTGTAGAAAAATGTGTTTTCCCAGTCACATAGAGTTAGAAACAGATGAAGTCAGCTACCCGGACACAGAAACTCTATCCATACTCCCTCCTGTCATTCCTCTAACTACCACATGAGATAAAAACCCAATAAAGTACCATCAGTGGCAGCAGTATTTCCATTTTAATAGCAGTATTTTGTGAAACCTCATTTATTTATTTTTTTAACACCGACTTACAGAGAGACAGTAACATGATCCTACATTGGTAACTAATGCCATGAAGACTTTGCTACAGTCCCTCTCAAAACAGTATGTTATAATGTGGACCGAATGACATTTATACTCATGGCTCCATTAATATTCATCTGATGTTTATTTCTCAAATCTGTCCTTCATCCTCCAGCTCATTTGAGATATATGGTATGACTATCCCTTTAATAAGACCTTATGAGGAAGTAAGCAGTGTTCAGGCCCTCCTGATCATTAGTACAGTCAGACCTTCCAGACTGCAAGGGTGCTGACACTTTGATTTAATATTTGGAATACTTAGTGCAATAATTCCTTGGCAGCAAATCATTCATCTGCACTGCAAGGATGCCACAAAAAAGAGCTTGTGACTGCAGATGTATGCTGTTTGGCTTTTGAACAGAAAAGGTGAAACAGGGTTCAGAAAAAAGTTCATTTGCAAGGTCCGAGAGGAAAAAAAAACATCGATTGTGTTTCAGTAATGATCACTCAGACTTTACAGACCTTTGACTATAACAAATTGATACTTGAAGCAGAATACAGCACTTACCCCAAAACAGCAAAAGCTGCTAATCAGATCTTTTCTTGATTTTTCTTTTTCTTCCAGAGTGTGTCTTCTTTTTTTGCATCTTCCTTGAACAGACGTTGCCATCATGGGGATACCAATGCAGATACCTCCTGATACTTTTATCCAGGATCTGCCCACCATGACTATCTGGTTAATATGGTGGTATTTAGTTGTTTATTTATTTGAAAATTGGTAACCAAGAAAGGCACAGTAGGCCAAAACTCATTTCCAGATGTGACCCGGGCCAGGGGGAATGCTGGGGTACACTGGGAAAGGGATTTCTAGCAGGATGAGAGAGGCGGTGCTCCATTGTATCATTTACTGGTGAGGCCTGACCTAGAGTACTGTGTCCATTTCAGGAGCCTGCACCTCAGCAAGGATATTTAAAGGGTAGAGGCAGTACAGAGGACAACCAAAATGGTGAGGGGTTTGCAGGAGAAGCCAAATGAGGAAAGACTTAAGGAACTCAACATGTACTCCCTGAAAGAAGAACAAAAGAGAGGGGACATGATTGAAACCTACAAGTACTTCACAGGAGTTAACAAGGTGCAAGTGGAGGGTCTATTTAACAGAAAGGAAGGCACTAGAATAAGAGGGAATGCAATGAAGCAAAGAGCAAGAAGTTTAGGATACAGAAATATTTCTTTACAGAAAGGGTGGTAAATGATAGGAATAGCCTGCCAGAGGAGGTAGTGGGGACAAAGACTTTGGGGAGCTTCAAGCATGTGTGGGACAAGCACAGGAACATATTAAGTAGAGGAATAGGGGGGGGAGGGAGTGACACCTATGATTAACTAGGGTCAGTGGTGATGGAATGGGCAGGGACAAGGGGCAGATTGGATGGGCCTAAAGGTCCTTTTCTGCCAGCAAAATCTATTATTCTGTGTTATACCCCAAATCACCTGATTCAACACATTTCTTTTCAAACATAATACAGTCTATCAAGTGCTTGATGCATTTTTCACTTGAAATGTATTTCTTATATTTATTTAAAAAGGTATGAAATTGTCCATTTTATTACCTTTGCAATTGGAGATCTAAAGAGGAGGCAGTATAGTACAGTGATTAAGGGTACTACACTACTAACCTGGAGAACTGGGTTTGAAGCCCACTTAGATAGTGTTTGACGATGAGCAAGTAACTTACAGTACCTTCCATTTGCTCCCAGGATGTGCCGGGAAACATGTCTTGTCTTAGTGTGCCTTTCCTGGCCAAATATTGTGAAAAAAAAAATCTCTGTGGCAGCAGAAAATTGTTCTGGCTACCACTTGTGGTCACAGTGGCTACATCTGAGAAAAACTGGTCTAACTGATATTACTGCAAGATTCATACCTGGATCTTTTGGTCCATGGCTATCTGCTGTAATAACTAAGCTAAAACACCTTTATTGTAGAACCTCCCCCCCAACTATACTAAACTAATTTATGGCCTAATGCCAGTCCTTGTCCCCATCCCCCGCAACATGAACTTTGATAGGCCTCTCTCACAGCCCCCTTGTCTGATTGACAATAGTTGAGAGGGAGGCATGGTGTGCAGCTGAGACCATTTGTACTTGACTTACACCATTGGTAATTTGTCCACCTCTCACCTGCAGTAGGCTGCTCTCTGAGTATTTGAGTGGTGCGCTGGGGAGTTGTAGAAACACATGCAGCACCAGTATGAACAGTAAAAAGCAACCTGAGTTCAGTGATGAGCTCTACTTACATATCATATGATTGCTATCTATCCTAAGAGTACTGCTACAACTGCCCAGTGCACTACCCACTTACAAAGACAGTAAGGGAAATGGGTGATAATTAGCAACTGAGATAGCCTGGTACAAACAGTAATATAGAAACATAGAATCTAATGGCAGAGAAGGACTGCTTGGCCCACTCAGTCTGCTCAAAATGGGATCTGCTACCCATGATGTCCCCCTCTCAACTGTTGCCTACAGTGGGGGGGGGGTTAAAAGACTTTGAGAGTTGATAGTGCCCCAGAAAGGTCAGGGATGGAGGGGGCATGCTATACACAAGACAGGGATGGGAGGGAAATTGGATAGGCAGGAGGCCAGATATGAACATTCTGTGCGTGTGTGGGGGGATTTAAATGGTGGGAAATATTAGCAATGGGAGATGTAGGGGTAAGATTAAATAAGCATTTGTCAATGCCAAGTGTTGTCTCGCTGGCATTGGCATTGGTAGTGCAGGAGTTAGAGTTGCATAATAGGAATGGCAGTGAAGTATTGAATTGACGCCAACCCTCCCCCACCCTGCAGAGATTGACAGGCATTAGGGTGTGCCTTTGGGGCGTCAGCTATAACGCTCATTCCATTTTGCCTCACCCTACCCTGTAGACACTGACAAGTGTCGTGGTGTGCTTTGGGGTCTTTGGGACTTATACTTATCCCATTCCATAAGGAAATACACTGAGATGGGTGCAGTATAGGAGAGTGGGGTGAACTTTAGGACTGAACACTCCAAGGCACACCTCGAAACCTGTCACTGGCTGCAGGGTGGGGGTTGGGGTGGAGTGGTGTAAGCATTACAGCCAATGATCCCAAGTCACACCCCTGATGCCTGGCAGTCTCTACAGGGTGGGGTGTTACAGTTGGAAACCCTAACGTCATAGGCATTTGTTGGTATTGTCACTCCAAATTTTCAACATGGGCTTTTTGTGACCGCAACTCATGAAGAGTGGCATAATCAGTTTGTTAGCCAAAAGGTGGTGTTGCACAGTGGCTATGCCATTTGGTGACACAGGGACGAAAACACATTTTGGGTAGGATGTGAAAAATGACAACTGTATTGTTCATGAGGAGGTGCAAAAAAATGGCAACATTGAAAATCTGGAGTGAAAATATGAAAAACTGGTGAAGTCATGAGCATGCATAGAAACTGTGCAACACATGTCTGTAACCCAATTATTTTTGGGATGTTTTTAGCCTCATTTTTAACATAGGCATTTTGGGACCTCCCCTTATGAACACTGGTGCTGTGATTTTGTTAACCTGTCCCAAAAGTTGATTTCCTACAGCGACCACGCCATTGTGCGCCCCAGGTGTGGAAACACATTTTGGGCAGGCTGTGAAAAATGACAGCTGTACTGTTTATAAGGAGGTGTGAAAAATTGCCAGTGTTGAAAATCTGAAATGGAAATATTACAAATTTGCGAAGTTACAAGGGTGCATGGAAACTGCGCAATGCACACTTGTAAAACAGTCATTTTATGGACGTTCATCACCAAATCTTCAACATAGGCATTTTAGGACCTCTGTTCATGATCAGTGTCACCATCATTTTCTCAAACTGTCCCAAAAACTGATTTCTCACAGCAACCGCGCAATTCTGCGCCGGACGTGCGAAAACACATTTCAGCCAGCATATGTAAAATGACAGCTGTACTGTTCATAAGGAGGTGTGGAAAAATGGCAATTTTGAATATCTGGAGTGAAAATATTACAAATTCATGATGTTACGAGTGTGTGTGGAAACTGAGCAATGCACAAAACAGCCATTTTTGGGATTTTTTTCACCAAATTTGCAACATAGGCATTTTGAGAGCCCCCCTCATGAACAGTGGCACTGTAATTTCATTAAGCAGTCCCAAAAGGTGATTCCGTGCAGTGACTGTGACATCACCTTTTGGGACCAAATAAAGCCATGACAGTGACTGAATTCATAAGGAGAGGTCCCAATAACCCCATGTTGAAAATTTGGTGTACAAATTCCCAGAAATGCCCGAGATATGCACATAAGTTGAAAAAACCCAATTTATGTCATTATACAGCATACCGGCATTTCTTCAGTTTGTAGTAGGCTTTGAAGAGTGCAAACGTGTTCCCGGTCCACCGGAGATCGTCGCATCATGCTCTGGAGGTAAGTATGGGGTGAAGCGGGTGTGGGGAGGCAAGGTGTGCAGAGGGTGGGCGCAGGTTGGGGAAGGCCACTGGAGTCGACGAGGGACCGTTTTCTGCTTTGCAGATTTAAAAAAAACAACATTGCGGGACAGTTTTTCTTTTACAGGGTCATTTGGCACACTGGGGTGGGCTCCCAGCATGCCACCTGAGTGTTGTTTTTGGGGAGTTTCTGTAGCCGATGGGGGATTGGGCACCCCCGTCGGCACACAACAAATGGAGGGGGACATTATGCCAACAGGGAGTGGGCTCTACTATCTGCAAATGAAACCGGGAAGGGGGGACATGATGCCAAGGGAGATGGGGCACTCCCTCAGCACATACTTTAATGAGAGGGAGGGTTGCATTATGCTGACAGGGAGTGGGTGCCCCCGTCGGCAAATGATGTGGGTTGGGGCATGCCGACAGGGGGATTGGGCACCCCTAAAGTCATCTCTCTATGCAGCCGCAGTCAGCTCCGCCATATTAATGGAAGGGCTTCACCAGGAAAGGCACGTAGGGAGGGCATGTTTTGGTGCCGCTGCATGATGAGCTTGGCTGTCATTGCAGCGGACCTTTTCTTAGATGTGCTCACCACATTATGTATTCCTGGCATGGCACCCGCATGCTGGCTTATTGGGGAATGAGGGATGCACCTACTGATGTGTGCCCTGCATTTGCCCAACAGTGACCGAGCCTGCAAATCTGCTTCTAGTGCAATATGTTGGCCGTGCAAGCATGAGCCAACATTAAAAATGGCTTAAGCACGATTAAAGTATTGACATTAGTATTGTGCGAAACTGAAGCATTTCATTATGTGAAATATTTTGCGAAATTTGCACATTTTGCAAAATATTTTGTGGGATGCGAAATGTGAAATTTCACCTGAAATGACAATATTTTGCTTGAAAATGGCAATATTTCACCCACGGAATGGAGAAAATCACCACTCACGGGTGAACATTCACCATTTTCAGTGATATTTCACAGGTTCGCACTCCGCAAAATATTTTGCGGAACAGTGGAATTTCACAAAATATTTCCTGCTGTGAAATTGCCGATTTTGCAGCAATTTCACCATCAAAATTTTATTTTGCAACATCTCTAACTGACATACAGTAATCTCTCTTCTTGTTGACATAAAAATGTTGACATGGTTCATAATAATATATTGATTTAAGGGCAATAGGGACTCAAAATCCTTTAGGTCTACCCCCAACCCACTTCATAAGAAGGGCTAAATGTGCATCCTCTGCAAACATACACTATACTTAGGCAATAAGGCACAACAAGGTATGTGTTATCATGTAATAACGTCACTCCTTGGGTGAGTTGAGGCACAAGGTGAAGCTGAGTGCTTCCACCACCCCAGGAGTGACGTTATTACACAATAACACACAACTTGGAGTGCCTTACAATGGCTCAATGTTATACAACACAAAAATAAAAATAAAAATGTTTTTAGTAGATTTTCAGTGAAGCAGTATATCTTTGTTTCTGAAAAAAAAAAGGTCATCCTCCAAAAAATCTACACAGTGATGTTATTGTGTAATATCATCACTGTCTCAGGCACACACTGACCAGTCAGAGTCCAGGAAATTTTCTTGCCATTGTATAATTAAGCAATAATGCACGACAGGGTGTGGTATATCGTGGGATATCGTCATGCCTCGGGTCGTTGGGCACGAGGCCGCAGGCAGTGCGTCCAACAACAAAAGGTGATATCACGATATCTACCCTGGACAATTGCTATTATGAACAGGAATACAAGTTTTAGCAGTAAAAAAAAAATAAAAATCTTTTAAATCGTTCTGAAAATGTGTTTTGTGAGGTGTTGGAGGAGTACCTTTTAATAAAATAGTTCCTGGACAGGTCTGAACAGCAGGTGGCACTGTTGTAAGTTGAGTTATGGAGGAGGAGTGTACTGTAGGTCTCTCTCAAAACCTAATCTGTGGCAAGAAGGAAGTAGCAGTGTAAATGGGAAGAATGCATATCTTCCAGAAAGTCATCTGGAAATGTGAAACTGTCACTTGGACGGCTGTACTGCTTTAAAAAAAAAAAAAAGTCGTGGGTCAGTTTTGGATCCTTTACTGTTTTTTTTTTTTTAAAGATGCTCGCTCAAGGCGCGACTCGCGCCATTCTGCCCTGTAGATACGATTGGACATGCTGTGCGACTGCCGCCTAACGCTATGTTTCTGTGGGGAATAGACCTGCAGGATGTGGAGGATGTTTTGGGCAGCTTGGTCGTTGTCCTTCCCAACAACCAGCAGCAGTTCGTTTTTTTTTTGTTTTTTTTTTTTCAAACAGCGGCGACTACTCGGGTGTGGGAGGCGAGGAACACTACTGCAGTAAGTGAGGGAGGCTGGTGACGGGGTTTCTGAAGCCGTGATGATGTAGCCCGATATCATCACGGCTTCGACAACCTCTCGACCAATCGGCTTCCTCCATTTACAATCGCCGGTTCATAATTAAGCAATAAAGCACAACAAGGTGTGTGTTATCCTGTAATAACATCAGTCCTGGGGTGGGTTGAAGCACGAGGTGAAGCCGAGGGCTTCCACCACCCCAGAAGTGACGTTATTACACAATAACACACATCTTGGAGTGCCTTATTGCTTAATTATACAATGGCTCGATGTTATACAACATAAAAAAAAGGTTTTAGTAGATTTTTAGTGTAGCAATATATCTTTGTTTCTGAAAAAAGAATATGATCCTCCATTAAATCCACACAGTGATGTTATTGTGTAATATCGTCACTGTCTCAGGTACACACTGACCAATCAGAGTCCAAGAAATTTTCTTGCCATTGTATAATAATTAATAGAAACTCCCTATCCACTCTACTACCCAGATTGCCTTGTGATTAACTAGTTAAGCAAATATTTGGTAGGCATTTCTTGAAGGCTTCTACTAACTTAATATCCACTGTCTCCACTGGAAGGCTATCCCATAGGTTCACCATCCTGTGGTAGAAGAAGTGCTACTAATATTACTGGTGAATTTGCCCCCTCTGTACTTCATGGTGTATACACATGTCCTGCTGTAGGGCACCAGATCAAACAGTTCAATCTAGTCTGATCATTACCCTTGACTATGCAGAAGAGAGGGAGAATTTCTCCTCCTCCTTTTCTTGAAGGTAAACATGTGCCAGCAGCCATTCCTCCTAGTTTTTCTTCTCAAAGCCCTCATAATTACGGCGGTGCTGCATTGTTCCCCCTCACTTCTCTCTATATCCTTTATGGATTGAAGAGACAATAACTGCACACATTACTCCTGGGGTGGGGGAGGGCCTGAGTAGGGACTTATAATATGGCAAGATTACATTCACTACTCTGCTGAGCACACCCTTCTGTTACACCCCAGCATTCAACCAGCCCTCTTGCAAGTGTCTGCTACTTCAGCATGGTTTCACCAGGGGGAGGTCATGTCAGACCAACCTTGTTGAATATTTTGACTGGGTGACTAGGGAGGTGGATCGGGGAGGGCAGTGGACATGGCCTATCTGGACTTCAGCAAGGCCTTTGACACTGTGCTACACAGAAGACTATTACACAAACTGGGGAATATGGATGTGGGCAGAACAGTAGTGCAGTGGGTAGGTAACTGACTGGGCAACAGGACACAGAGGGTGGTGGTAAATGGCTGTCACTTCACAGAGGAAAGAGTGACCAGTGGGGTACCACAGGGATCAGTGCTTGGACCGCTCCTATTCAACATCTTCATCAGCGACATGGTGCAGGACCTAGAAGGCAGAATTTCCCTGTTTGCTGATGACACAAAGCTCTGTAACAAAGTAGACACACCAGAAGGTGTAGACAGAATGAGAAAAGACCAGCAGAAACTTAAAGAATGGTCAAGGGTTTGGCAGCTGAAATTCAATGCAAAGAAGTGCAAGATAATGCATATGGGGCACAAAAACCCTGGCACAATATATCAGTTGGGGGGGGGGTGAGGATATAGCATGCACCAAGCAGAAACGGGATCTTGGGGTTATCATCTCTGATGACCTCAGGGTAGGTAAACAGTGTGACAAGGCAGCAGGTAAAGCAAATAGGATGCTGGGATGCAAAGCCAGGGGCATCACCAGCAGGAAAAGGTAGGTCATAATTCCACTATACAAGACACTAGTAAGGCCACACCTGGTGTACAGTATGCAGTTCTGGAGACCTTACTTATGTAAAGACATAGACAGGTTAGAGAAGATTCAGAGGAGGGCAACAAAGATGGTACATGGATTGCATCACAAGTCCTATGAGGACAGGTTGAAGGAATTGAATATGTACTCTCTGGAGGAGAGGAGGGAGAGAGGGGATATTCATAGGTTTCATAGGTAATACAGAGCTTAGAATACTAATGTCCATAATGCTCGCCGATATCAATTATAGCCCATTATGGAATTTTGGCCTAAATATTTATCCAAATGTATTTTAAAGGTATCCATGTTTTCGCATGTTACGGCATCCAGTGGTAGATTATTCCATATTTTGCATACTCTATTTGAAAACCATGTACTCCTTTTTTTTGTTTTATAATGGACTACTGTAAGTTGAAGTGGATGTGCCCTAGTATTATAAACTAATTTCCTGAACCCCAAACCATGCAGCTCCAATAATTGATCATCGTGCAGGGCTTTAAATACCAAACATAAATCTCCTCTCATTCTACGGTATTCCAATGTATACAATCCGAGTTTCTTCAGTCTTGCTGCATAATCCAAACCCTTTACCTCATCAATTTTTCTAGTGGCCCTCTTCTGAATTTTTTCTAGAGCAGTTACAGAGCTTTTATCACCTGACGCCCAAAACTGGGAGCAATATTCCAATTGGGCCTCACCAAGGATGAGTACAGAGGCAGCAAAACCTCACTACTTCTACTATTGATATATTTATTGATACAATGCAGTATACCTGCAGCCTTCTTAATTACCAAATGACAATGAAGTTTAGGGCTTAGGTCGTTTGATACTCTAACTCCCAAGTCATGTTCGTCATCGACTGCCTTTAAAATTGTGCCACCATATTTATAATTTGCATGCTGATTGTTTCTCCCAAAGTGCATTACTGTACACTTATCAACATTAAAGGTCAATTTTTTATAGTAAGCCCAATTTTGTAATTCCTCAAGGGCATACTGTAGGGTATTTATACTTTCAGCATTGTTAACTGGGAATCCTAGGTGGGTGTCATCTGCAAATTTGGTCAGCCAAGCACTGGTCGATGTTTTAAGTCACACGATATAAATATTAAATAAACAAGGGCCAAGAACCGATCCCTGAGGGAACCCACTGGTCACACTGTCCCACCCGGAATAAGAGCCTTTTATACAAACTCGCTGTGTTCGACCACTCAACCACAATTCTACCCAACGTGTTATATTACCCCGTATTTCGATATTAATAATATCATCAATAAGTTCTCCATGGGGGACCTTATCAAAGGCTTTAGAGAACTCAAGGAGGATAACATCCACAGCCTCACTCCTATCCAAGGCCCTATCCACGCCACCATAGAAACCGAACAGATTGGTCTGACATGATCTTGCCTTGACAAAGCCATGCTGTGTAGGGTCGGGTTGAATCATCTTGCAGACATGATCTTTAATAATTCCTTCAAGAATTTTACCCAGAACGGACGTCAGACTAATAGGTCTATAATTGGACACATCCTGTCTGGAACCCTTTTTAAAAATAGGGACCACTGTTGCCTGTCTCCATACATCAATAACCTGCACGTCCTGTATGGATTTTGTAAACAGGGCAGCAATAGGGTCAGAAAGGGGAATAGCCATTTCCTTAAGAGTGCGCGGATGGAGACCATCCGGACCTGCTGATTCATGTGGGTCTAAATTCTGTAACAATTTTTGTATTTTAGCTGCATCCACAATAGGTTGCCCAGTCAAGATATGATCATTATGGGTTTTACTGGTAACTATTTTAGTATTGAAAACTAAAGAAAATTGCCTGTTACAAATTGAGGCCTTTTGTGTCTTATCAGTTACTAACTCACCAGAATTTTCTTTTAGTAGGCCAATGATTTTTTTATTAATGTAATTTTTTTATTAATGTATTCATAAAAGGATTTATGATTATCTCCTACTTTATTAGCCAGTCTTGCTTCATAATCCTTTTTTGCTTTTCTAATACTAAATTTTGTCACCCTTAACTGATATTTATAATTTTCCCAACTTTTTTGGGACCCACAAAACTTAGCCCTTTTGTATGTCCTATTCTTGTGTTTAATATGTTTTTTTATGGTTGCATTCATCCATGGCATTTTTAACTAGCTTCTGTCAGCTTTTTTAATGGTAGGAATATATTTATTGGTAACTGCTGTTAGTTTATTAACCAAAATCTGCCACATATCTAAGAGAGATTTATCCAAAAAAGCCTGTTTCCAATTCCAGGGATATGATAGAGACGTACAAGTATCTTACAGGGAGGAACAGAGTGCTGGAATACACTATTTGTTAGCAAAAAAGATGTTCCAGGACTAGAGGGCATGGGATGAAGTTGGAAGGAGGACAATTCAGAGGAAACATGAGGAAGAATTTCTTCACAGAATGGGTGGTGGACAAGTGGAACACCCTGCCAGAGAAAGTGGTGGGGGCTGAAACAATCACAGGATTTAAGATTGCATGGGATAGATATAAAGGAATTCTGGAGGTCAGGGTTAAGGGGCAACAGTCTTCTAGGAAAACATAAAGTAAACTTACAAGCTCAAATGGGCAGACTGGGTGGGCCATAGGCCCTTATCTGCCGACACTGTCTATGTACCTATGTATCTATGCATGTAATGTTTCTGCCCTTTGTCTATTATGACCCCTTGGTTCTTTTGCTCCTCCACTATGGCAGGAGCAGTCTTGCACATTGTGTCAGTGGTAAAGCTAGGAATTTTTGTTGGGGTGGAAGGGTGGAACCGGCTCAGATCTATGAAAAATGGGATTAACAAAACTGTATTTAAAAGTTAAGGTGCAGGAGGAAGTCTGTATAACATCAGTGATGGGTTTTTAGATATACTCTGGTGCATTTTTGGGCATATATCTATGACAAACACACTTCTGTTAATTAGTACCCCCCTACCTACACTTTAGGAAAAATATTCTGTCTCCTTTTCTCTTCCATTGTGGCCTCTTTCTTTCTTTGAGTTTTTATGGGCTCTTTTTTAATTATGTCATCTTTTTCAGGCTGATGATGTCAGGGTGGAGTGTGGGGAGCTTTTTGGGTTGAGCACAAACTTGGTTACATGAAGGAACATAATTAAGTTAGTTGGGGGAAGTCCAAAAAGGGAGATGAGGATGCATTTCTTCATGGAAAAGGTGGTGGATAGATTAAACATGGTGCCTAAGTAGGTGATGGAGGTAGAGGAGATAATGACATTCAAGCTTGCTTAGCAGACACATGGGTAAAATTAAAAGGAAGAATTACTCAGAAAGTGTGTGTGTCGGGGGGGGCATATAAAGCCCCATGCCACCACATACTGCAGGTAAGGTTTGGGCAGACCAATTGGGCTGTGCACTTCTTGTCTGCTGACAGAGTCCATGTTTCTGTGATATGCTCTTTATTCATCTATATATTTCATAATGTATCTATCTGTCTGTCTGTCTGTCTGTCTGTCTATCTATCTATCTATCTATCTATCTATCTATCCATTCATCATGTATCTATTTGTCTGTTTGTCTATCTATCTATCTATCTATCTATCTATCTATCTATCTATCTATCTATCTATCTATCTATCCATTCATCCACCCACTCACCTATCTATCTAGCTATCAATCTAGCATCTACCTTTTTACACACACAGACATATATACATATATATACATATATATATATATATATGTATATACACATTATGGTAGCACGGTAGTGCTACCATAGTTAGGGTTGAGGAGCCATTTCTATGTTAAACCCCAAAACTTTGCACCTTAATAACTTTGCAACCGTTTGACATATTTGGCTGAAATTTGGCATACATGATCAAGAACCATAGGCCTTGGGATCTGCCTAGTTTCGTAGTGATCAGATATACGGCTGCGGAGTTATTAAGCATGATCTGTGCACACGTTTACGCTTTTTCTGGAATTCTACGGTTGCACCTACAGGTCGTACGGTTTGCGTGACCGGTCCGAAATCTTCAGAGAACATGCAGCCGGGGTCCCTGATGTGCCTTTCAAAGATTTCATGAAAAAATATTAAACGGTTCAAAAGTTATTCAAAAAACAGTTTCCCATTATAAGTCAATGGGAAAAGTTAACAAAAAGTTCAACACTTTCACAAATGCATTTTCACTTTCGCAAATGGGCCTGTTACTTTCTCAAATTGGCCATTTTGTTTTCAGTTGGTGATCAGAAAAATGGTTGGCATTTAAATTTTGGACCCTCTAGAAACCTAATTCTTTTTGTATTCACCTAGTCGGACCCGGAGGATGCTTGCCATGTCTTTATTTTGTGGTAAAACACCCCAGAAATATGTTTTTCAAATTTCTGGAAAAATACTTCATAAATTAGCTTTGTGCTCACGAAAGTGTCGATTCCCTGCAGCTTTACTTGAAGATTCGACAGTAGTTTTCCATCTGTGGGACAGTGACAGCGATTCTTTGGCACTGCGCTGCAAAAGAACCGTTGGGAGTTTGGGCTGAAATTTGGAGGGAACGGAGCCGACATCTCACAGATGTGCCTTTCAGTGTTGTATTTAAAAACTATCACATGGTGGCAAAGTTACAGCACTCCAAATTTGACAGTTTTTCCCATAGGATAACATTACGGCGCCCGATGCATTACAGAAATCCTTTGGATCCCTGCTGCAAAATAACGGTTTCGTCTTTTTTCCTGAAATTTGGAGGGAAGACAGCCAACACCCCACAGATGTGCCTTTCAGTGGTTTGGTGAAAAAACATTACAGGGAGACAAAGTTATGGCGCTCCAAACTTCTCTTTTTTTCCCCCATAGGATAACATGATGGCGTTCACCACGCCTTTCAGGGCCCGTATCTCAGAAACGGTGCGAGATACGGACTTTTCGTCTGAAAAATTCTTAGCCCCCTGAGAGGGGCTAAGATTTAAATTAGCCAGGACAGTTGTAAATAATATGACTTTAAAATTTTTTTTCTACGTCGTACGGTTCCTGAGATATAATGTATTTAGTATTCCAAGATCTCATTTTCTGCGTCGATACTCATTACTATGCATACATTATTTGTACTCACTGTCTTTCTCTATGCAGGTTTTGGGGAAAACCAGCCTGTGCGCTTACATTACTGTTACTGTTGCCCTTTCCGCTTGCGGTTCCATACCCGTTTCACTTACCGTTGACGTCTGCGCCACCATGTGCGTTATCCTTTGCGTTTTCATTTGCGCTTGTGTTTCTGTTATTTTTTGCCATTTCTGTCTACAGTACTGTTTATCTTTCTGTTTTACTTTACATCACCATGCCCATTGACATTTCTGTTTGCAGGCACCATGTTACTATGTGACAACACATCACGTGGCAGACCGTTCCCGTCTACGCCACCATGTGCGTTACCCTTTCTGTTCTCATTTGCGCTTGTGTTACCATGTGCGCCACTGTTAGCATTTCTGTTGCGTTGCTGTCCTGTTAGTATGCCACAAGACATCATGTAGGCGGGAGCGGGCCAGAGGGCCCTGCACTCCCGCTCATCAGATATGCAAGGGAGTACGGGCCCATAGGGCCCGCGCGCCCCGCCGCTGCATTATATTCACTATTTCTTGTTATCATTCCCAAAAAGAAGGGAAATTAGAGGCAAAAAAACTCCGTTTAATGCATTAGTTAGGGTCATTCCACAGCGACAAAAGTGAGGAAATTCGCTGTTAGGGTTGAAAACGCCCCTTGCACCCCCTCACCCACCCCCCCAACCAGCATTGGGGTGTGCATTGGGATCATGGGTCCTAACTCTCACCCCATTCTCCTATACTTCTGCTGCTTTAAACATGTCATGGGTTGAGAGTTAGGGCTGATGATCCCAATGCACACCCCAATGCCACCACATTCGTCATCCTTTGCGTTTTCATTTGCACTTGCGTTTCTGTTATTTTTTGCCATTTGTGTCTACAGTACTGTTTCTGTTTCACTTTGTGTCACCATGCCCATTTACATTTCCATTTGCAGGCACCATGTTACTATGTGACAACACATCACGTGGCAGACTGTTCCCGTCTATGCCACCGTGTGCATTGTCCTTTCTGTTGTCATTTGCTCTTGCGTTGCCATGTGCGCCACTGTTAGCGCTTCTGTTTGCATTGCTCTTCCTGTTACTATGCCACAAGACATCATGTGCTGGGAGTGTGGGGGCCCTTTGGGCCCCATGTTCCCGCTGCTGCATTATGTGCCGGGAGCGCGGGGCCCTATGTGCATTATCATTTGCGTTTTCATTTGCGCTTGCGTTTCTGTTACTTTTTTGCCATTTGTGTGTACCGTACTGTTTCTGTTTCTGTTTCACTTTGCGTCACCATGCCCATTGACATTTCCATTTACAGGCACCAGGTTACTATGTGACAAGACATCACGTGGCACACCATTCCCATCTATGCCACCGTGTGTGTTACCCTTTCTGTTCTCATTCACGCTTGTGTTACCATGTGTGCCACTGTTAGCATTTCTGTTTACATTGCTGCTCCTGTTACTATGCCACAAGACATCATGTGGCGGGCGCCGCAGCATTACATTCACTATTTCTCATTATCATTCTCAAAAAGAAGGGAAATTAGAGGCAAAAAAATCCGTTTAATGCATTAGTTAGGGTTGTTCCACAGCGACAAAGTGAGGAAATTCGCTGTTAGGGTTGAAAACCCTAACTCCAATCCCCCCCAGCACCACACACACACAGACACACACACATTCAAGTATGGGGGAGGACCAAGTCAACACAACCAATGACAGACATCCAGCAGCAGGTGACAGAAATAACAAACAATTGTCTAAATGTACTACGAGACATCCCCACCCACCTGACCAGGTACTGCATGCTCAGTGGAGATCAACAGCAAAACTGAGGCCATGTACACCAAATGTACACATCCCTGATTGCAGCTGCACACAACGTACCACACTTAGTAGTTGCTTGGCCTTACCTACCGATGCCCCACACCACATCACAACTGGTACTGTGCCATTATTCAATATAAATGCTGAAGGTGCATGATGACAGTTGTAGAAAGGTTTTAACACTAGTGAGTATACATTAATTAAGAGAAGCACATAAATTAACTACAAGACACTAGCATGCTCAAGATAAAAGTAGTGATACATTTAGTAGGTGATTTACATAGTAGTACATTTACTGCAATGGTTTACTCAACATAGAGAGGCTGATGTAAACGTATGGAAAAGCATTGCCTGTTCACGCTGTGAATTAGTACTGCCAGTATCATATGCATTCTTACTGATGAAGGTGTACTGCTGATGTACATACATAGACCTTCAGTGTGTTTCAATATTAAAGATGCAGTAAGTATTCTTTGTAAGAAACATTATAATTGCATGGATCAGGCCAAGCAACTTCTAAATATCATAGCACTACTGAGCCAACAATGATGTACCTGTATCGGAGATGTATATAGGATAGATTTTCCTGTAGGCACTTACTGAGTATGTTGTACCTGATAAAGACAATCTCATTGCATCTGTGATGACTAGCTTATTCAAATAGTAATACATTTACTATTGTTGCAATGAGTGATCTATGCCACTTATGTCCACAGTGTGATTTTTTTTAACAGTTGTTTCATACTCAGGCTGTATGCCTACTGTTTGGGTTTGCCACACTTCTGTCACTGATGCTATCAAAGTGATAACTATGTTAATTGTGGTACAACAGGAATCAAGTAGGTATGGTGTAGATATAAACAGAATGTCTTTTAGTATTGATTTAACTCACAATGGAGTAAGTGTACTAGGACAGCAGGGGTTATCCTCTATCACCGACTCTGTCAGTTATAATCACACTAGGGTTTCGATGACTGTAATGATCAAGTTACACTGTTCATCTTCATGAGTTCATATTCACAGCCATTCTCCAGTAACTAGACAGTGTATGGTGTAACTGGGTGGGACACTGTGTTGCAAAGCTGCTGCAGTGCCTAGCAGAGGAAGAGTATCTACTCATAAAGACAATTAAGCAATAAGGCATGACCAACAGTTATGTTAAATGGTCTGTTAATTGCCCTGTAGGGGTTTAATGTTGAATGAGGCATAGCCGAGTGCCACATGTCGCTAGACAGTGATAAACTGACCATTAACATAATACCTGGGAGTGGCTTATTGCTATCATAATAAAACTGTTTTTTAAACAACATTAAACCATGTTCATCATATGGTTAGGCTCTACATGTATGTTAATAAAAACTAAACATAAGGCTGTTACAATGTTTACAGTCAATTAGAAAGCTGCATTTCTCAAATCCTTGTTATAATCAGAGATATTATACCTGTACAACTCCTTGGTTTTGCTGAACTCTATTGCTCAGGTGGCCCACCATAAGTGGTGTGGTCTGGTGTGGGGCATTGGTAGGTAAGACCATGCAACTACTAAGTGTAGTACATTGTGTGCAGCTGCAATCAGGGATGTGTACGTTTGGTGTACATGGCCTCAGTTTTGCTGTTGATCTCCACTGAGCATGCAGTACCTGGTCAGGTGGGTGGGGATGTCTCGTAGTACATTTAGACAATTGTTTATTATTTCTGTCACCTGCTGCTGGATGTCTGTCATTGGTTGTGTTGACATGGTCCTCCCCCATACTTGAATGCGTGTGTGTGTCTGTGTGTGTGTGGTGCTGGGGGGGGTGAATTCAGAGTTAGGGTTTTCAACCCTAACAGCGAATTTCCTCACTTTTGTTGCTGTGGAACAACCCTAACTAATGCATTAAACAGAGTTTTTTGCCTCTAATATATAATATATAATATATATACATACATATACATATACTGTACATAAATATATATATATATATATATATATATATATTTATCTATATCTATATATGTATCACTTGGGGTTCAGGATAAAGTGACAAAAGTAGGGGAATATGAAGTTAGGGTTTCCAATGCTAAAACCCCTGCCACATCCCTGAAGCGAATGTGGGATGGAGTCTTCCTTGGGGGTGTCAACCCAAATTCTCAACCTGTTGTAGTAATGGAAAAGCTAAGATGTGATGGAGACAGGTGTGTATGTTTCATGAGTTCACACAATGGGGTGAGAGTTAGGGTTGACAAGTTGACAACCCCAAAGCAGACTCCACCCCTCATTTGCTTCAGGGGTGGGGCACGGATGTTAAGGTTGGAAACCCTAATGTCATGTTTCCCCTACTATTGCCACTTTATCCTGAACCCTAACAGATGCATCAACATAGTTTTTTTGGAAAGAATTTCCTTACATTTGAGATAGTGTAATTGTAGCCTTGCCCATGGGGCCCTGCACTCCCACCCATATATAGTTTTTGAGATATAATAATCATATCTTTATCTGCTGTGGGAGCAGAGGGCCCTTCGGGCCTTGCACTCCCATCCCTCCATGGATGCGAATATGTATGTAACTGTGAAAAGGCACTGTGCTTCAATTTATAGGATAACAGTCACTAAAGTTCCAGCATAGCCATCTTATTACTCCACCTCACGTATCTGGCACAGAAAATTTTTGAATCCCCACCAAGATGTAATTCCACACAACTGCAACATGGTTCCACACCACAAGTGTGAAAACACATTTTGGCCAGGATTTAAAAAATTACAGCTGTGACATACATGAGGTGGGGTATGTCACAAATTTGGGGTCAAAATATTTAAAATTCCCAAAGTTACGAGCGTGCATAGCAACATTGGAATGAATGGGCATAACTTTGCCATTTTGACATATTTTGACCCCAAATGTTCAACGTAGCCTTCTTATGACCCCATCTGATGAAAAAGGCAGGAAAAATGTTCAAATCCTGTCCAAAAGGTGAATTCGCCAACCAATTGTGAAATCACCTTTAAGATATGAGTTGTATAATGTCACTCATATTGTTCATGGGGTGGGGTCCCCAAAAGGCCATGTTGAAAATTTTGTATCAAAATGTCAAAAATGGATGAGTTATCCATAGAAGTTGAAATCCCCATTGAAATTCATCAAACTGCATTTACCTTACTTTCTCATATTGCAGTCGCCAGCTCCAGCAGCAAGACATGTCTTCAATTGGAGAGTGGATCTTGAACCTGGGACCTGTTCAGGAGAGTGAGGGTGTGTGGAGGTGTACTTGGGAGTGTGGAGTGGTTGGTGCTGAGAGGAAGGTTGGGGGGCTGATTGGTGATGGACCTTTTTTTCTGCAGGCTTAAAACACACACAAAACATCAGGGATGGCAGTCGGAGTATGGGGAAGGGGGGGGACCACTGGACTACCAGGGAATATCATTTTTACATAGGGATGGTGATTGGATAATGGGGGATGGGGAGGGACCACTGGACTACCAGGGAATGTAATGTTTATATGGGGACGGCTATCAGAGAATGGGGAGGGGGAACAGATCTCAAGACCACCAGTGAATATAATTTTTACATGTGGATGGCGATCAGAGAACAAGGGAGGGTTGAGGGACAAGTGGGCTACCAGTGAATATAATTTTTACTATGGGGACAGCAACTGGAGAATGGGGGAGCGGGGAAGAACCACTAGACTACCAGTGACACATTATTTTATCTTCAGGGGATGGAAATCAGCGGTAGGGGGTGCCACTAGATACCAGGGAGCTATGGCAGTTCAAACGGTCATGGACCTTTACTGTTGGCAGTCTTTTTAGTTTGAACAGTAAAGTCTGAAGTGTAAAGAACTGTGAATGGTTATCTTCTGATCAATTGATCCTTTGCTAAGTGAGTGACCGGCAATATGATTCTCACCCCAAAAAGACATACTTGCCATCAACATTTTTAAATAATAATACAATAATGGAACTAGGCATATAACTGAGACCTAAATATAGGTCTTGGTCATTCCTTAAAAAGTAACATTTCAATAGCAGTTCATTTTTTTAAACAGAAGAAAAACAAGACGGCCAACAGCACAAACACTATTTCTCTGAACACGGACAGTAAATTCTTAACAAGTAGCAGTTCGAATGGTTTTCATTTACCTGCCTGTCTAGTGGCTATCACAAATGTTGTAGTAATTCAGAAATGGTGAGATATCTTCTCACCACACTATCCAAAGGCACACTCTTGGCACATCCCCACCATCCCTGAACATTTGAAGAAAACATTTCATTCCGTCTAGGCTGTAGATGAGGCAAAAAGTCCCACTTTAACCAATGGGGAAAAAAGGTTTTTTTTTCTAATTGTTACCAGTCCATATCTCAAAAACCATACAAGATGCCATCATGAAACTTTCTACATCTTGAGAAACTAGAAGAATAACCATGTATGCCAATTTTTAGGCTATTGAGTCATTAAATGCCAAAGTTATTAAGATATACAATTTTGAACTTAACATAGAAGTGCTGGTACAACTCTAATTATAGGGATGTGACTGCACCACTAAGATATACAGATATATACATATACATATATATATATATATATATATATATATATATATATATATATATATACACACAGTATACACACACACATATCTATGGGAGAAAAAAGGTCATTGGTCCTTTGAGTTCCTCCCCGCCACCTACTCTGTGGGAATATTTTGTCCTCACATTTACTCCATAGTACCTGTCAAGCCTGTGCTTGAAATTCATTACAGTTAAAATATCAGCTGATATCACATGCACTGCAGTCTTTTCCAAGTGATTACCTATTTTTCTGTGAAGTAGTTCTTCCTGATGTTTCCCTTGAATCTTTTTCCTTCTAACACATTGAGTGTCCCACTTTGTGTTTTTTATCCCACATTGATGACTCACACTTGGTCTGATGATGCTACACCTTTCAAACAGTGGAATCCTGTAATCTTGTTTCTCCTGGATCTTCTGTTTTCCATGGTGAACACTCCCTGTTTTGCCAGTTGGTACTCATAGCAAATGTGTTTTAAGCCAATCAACTTGGTTGCATGTCTCTTTGTTTTTCCATTGTTTTAATATCCTGCCTCAGACATGAAGAGTGGACTAGAACTGCACACTGTACTCAAGATGGGGCATGACCGAGGATATGAATAAGGGCAATATAATATCTCGATCTACTTACAAAACTTCTCTTAATGAATTCCATGATTCGGTTTGTTTTTCAGGCTTCTGCCTTCCAATGCTAATTCAATTTAAAGTAGCTGCTGATAAGTACACCCAGGTCATATTCCTGCTTGGCTTTACAAATCTCCATCACATTCAGGCAGTATTTTGCATTTGTGTTCTTTTCCCCATGATGCGTCATTATACATTGGTCGACATTAAAGTTCATTAGCCATTTTCCACCCATTTCACAAATCTGTCCAGAATCTTTCGCACTTTCTGCATATTTGTTTTTTATGCAACTACTCTTCTCTTTTTTGGTGTTGTCAAACTTGATGATCCAGCCAGTGGTATCTACCACCATGTAATTTATCAATACTGTATACTGAACAACTTAAGTCCAAAAGCAGATCCCTGTGGAACCCCAATGGCCACTTGTTTCTGTGTTGAGTTGTTACCATTTATTATGACTCTGTCTCCCATCCATCAATTGTTTTGAACCCATCTCATCACACTCAAAATTATACTTTGGTTTTCTAGTTAGTTAAATAGCCTCCTGTATGGTACAATATCAAATCCTTAAAGGAGAAGACTCCTGTTTATTTATGACGTGGATAGTTCTGACATATTTTTCTTACATTACGCCAACTCATTCAGTCACTTCACTACCAGTCTAGCATTGCTTGTAAAGCGCTTTGGGATACTGTGTATGAAAACAGCTATATAAATGCTGATTTTTCTTTCTTCTTCAACTACTCATGCATTACGCCAACTACTGCAAGTACATCAAAAAGAAAGCAGTCATTGTTTATGTTGTAACATATACAGTATAAATTCTGAGGCTCTGACACAAGCTTGTAAAAGTTTGAAGGAACTCTTCATTTATATGCGAATAAGGCACTTGTCATACAACTCCTCCCATTCTCTGGTGTCACTAGAGGAGCTTAGAAGAAAGCATAAGGTTTTCAATGCTGCCTATCCATATTTTATTTTAAGTTTACAATGGCTTAAGAAAGTCCCATCACACCACTTACTAAGTGTGTAGCACTAGTCATCTTTATTTTTGCATTGCAAATAATACATCAAATATTATTTCACTCACAAGAAAAAAAATAATTTATTTGTGCTGCTCATCTCACACTGTAAGACATTTGTAATAAGTTATTAGGGAGAAGTAGATTGAATGTTTCTTTTACACAGATGACACACATTCTCATTTCAGCGGCTGAAAAAATGAGCTAGATAACTTACTGTAGTTTAAAAAGTGTATTGTTTACATTTCAGATGCTTCTTAAACCACAATTTCTGACTGGAAATAACAAGACAGGAATGAATATGACATGGGATGAGTGAGGTAAGCAAATACACAGCACTGCAAACATGAGACTTCTCCTTAAAAGCACTAGTAGCACCCAAAAATAGCAGGCAGAAAATGTTAGTAATTTTAAAAGTCAATTATGTAAGAAATAACATGCAATAGGGTGTGGGTTAGTGCGTGATAAATGCACAACTAGGTTTATAGTAAGGCATGAAGCCTCAGGCTGAGTACCTTGCTGCCCCTAGAAGTGTATTTATCGCACACTAACCCACACCACAGAAGGTGTTATAGCACTTCGGAAATGGATATATGATGAGCAACTGTGGTCATTTTTAAAAAATTTGTAAAATTAAAAAAAGTGTTATTTCATATAAAATAACCCCTCCTCTTTCCCTCAGGGTGCTGCTGTATTTTGTGCTGTCACATGGGGTACTATGCCCATGGTTACTGCCCTAGGTTGCTGGCAAGACAGCAATATTGTTAAGGTTGTATTGCTACCATCTGCAGTAGCAAGTTTCAACAAACTCCCAGCAGTCTCCCTCTAGTTGTGGGTCAGGGGAGAGTTTCTAAATACCATGATAACAGTGGCTCAGGAAGGAGAAGGAGCAGATTGGGAGCAACAGTAATTTACTTGCAGAAACAACATTTTTAAGTGTTTTAAGTGTTTTGTTTTTCTTTCATAGCTTCCAATGTTGCTAGATATATGGGGAAAAATTGTTAGTAAAATGGTTTCAACTGGCATCACATGGATTTGTACTGTACTGTGGGCACAGGTACTGGCATGTGGTAGTTTCCATGCATATAAGGAAAAAAAAATGACTTGAAAATCATGTCAGCCAATCAAAATTCATGACTTTCCCTATCCATTTTATAATACTTTTTATTTCTGACATATGTTTTCCTTTTTTTTATGAACACATTACATGATTTTCTACCTAAGAGTGTTGAGTGTGATGTGAGTGCTTTACCTGGAAGCACACATATCTAGTTCTGTTCCTCCCACTACATCACTACTTTACAATCGTCAGCATGTAGCCAAAACCTATACTGCACTGTCTCTGTATGTGAATCTCTTCCCTCCTCACATGAGCTCCTTCTGTTTAATCTATAGTTCTCCTCCTCCCTCCCCAGCTTTGTAACACAATCTTACACTTCTCCCAAAATCTCTGCCCTCTCTTGTTGAAATCATCTTTTTCCTTGTCTCTCAAGCCTCTTTGTTGAGCTGATTGTTCTTGGGGACATTAACCTAAATTGGTCCTATTATACTCTTAAGCCAATTACTGGAAAGACTGAATCTCTGAACCTCCAAAAACAAATCAAGGAATCCACCAGGCCAAACCCACTCTCCCTGAACCACTCACTCCCGGACTGGGTACTCTCCTCTCACCCCTATCACATTGCTGCCCCTGGCACTCTTCATGATACTTTCAGCCACCAGTACATGACTTCTTTTGTCCGTAAGATAAACATGTCCCACTGTCCCCATAACTACCTCTGGCTTAGGTTTCTTAGTTTGCTAAATACCAACACCCTCCTCTATGATCTTTTCTCTTCTGACTGGTCTCTTATATGCGCTGCCCTGACACTAATTTAACCCTCACCCTCTTCTGCTACTTCCTAACCAAAGTATGGACTCCCCCCAAAGATGCAGAGTCAGATGCTCCCACCACCTCTGGATTTCTGCTGACATCATCCAACTTTGCTAGTCCTGTGATCTTGCCTCAGCAAGCAACAAATCCTCCCTCTCCCTCTCTGATCTCCAGCTCTACAGATCCCTAAGAGATGCCTGTGCATACAGTAGACTATTACAGCTAGGAAAGCACAACACTTCAAAATGTTAAAACTAAAAAACCTTTTGAGACTCTGGTAAAATGTTATTATATTTATGGAGGACACTCTGTTAGACGTTTGTTATATGCACTACAAGCAAAATTTAATGTACAGTAGCTTTGTGGAGCAGAAATATGTGTGACGAATCATACTGACCAATTAGAAAAAACAGCGATTAAATTACTGAGGACTGTACTTGGCTGTCAAAAATCAACCCCAGCTCAATTCATATGAGCTGAACTGGGTTTGACTAAATTACAAGCATGTGTTGACATCAGGATTATCAATTATCAGATCAGAATTTTAAGTTTCCCTGATGATAGATGGGTAAAACAATGTCTCCTGAAAAAGGAAGCCTGGAAAAAAGGGGCTCCAAAAAATTTGTTTGGTACAAATATTTGAACAGATTTTTAGATAAACATGTCTTGTCTTTTCTTATTTATTTATTGAATATATCAGATGACATACCTTTGAGTCAAAGACTCCTTTACAAAGGTTCCATGTCATTATATACAGAGACATCAGATACAATGGCAACCAATAACTATGACATACAGACAAAAAGGCATTAGCATTAATGCACGGTATAGATCTTATATCAAGAAGACAGTCATGCAACATTATAGGTATATAGACTTGATATATATCGGTGCTTCTAATTATGCTAAATGGTACTCAAATAATGACAATAGACATGAATTTAGATGCTATCTCGATGTACTTGAGGATTCTAGCATATGTAAGAATTTTACAAGATTCAGGCTCAAACTATTTGAATCTAATTTGAAAATTGCCCTGCATCGAAAGTCACACACTACAGGAGACTCTATGTGTAATTGTAATAAAAGTGAAAGAGAAGACTTAGTGCATGTTTTATTGAAATGCTCTTAGAATAGTAAAATCAGGAATAATTGGTTACAACCCATCATTAATTCCATAACCCTTCTAGTGAGACTGAACTAATTACTGTTCTACTTACAACTGAAGATCCATTAATAATACGTAGTCTTGGGAAGTTTCTATTCCTTACCAGGAAAATAAGGAGGAAAAGATTCAGTCATAATTTGGAACCTGTTCAGTTGAACTAGCAGGTTGTCTATGAAGCTTTGCACATTATATCACCAGCCTGGAATTATTTGCACATATTTTATGAATGTTAACGATTTGTATTACTATGCACACAATGTTTTAATTCTTGTTATTGTTTCTTAAGATGCATGTCACAATATGTATTTCTTTTGTAGTGTCTATATTTGTCATTTAGTATTTTGTGAAAATCATTTTTTAAAGATTGAACAAATAAAATTGACTTGAATACTTCAGAATGACCCTGCAACAAAACCTCAACTCCCTCTCCAATTTCTGGTGGTATCTTCACTCTCACTTTGATCCCCTTCCTAAAACCTCCCCTTCTACACTACCTGTTGATGGCTCACCTGTCTCAGACTCCTCTGCCATTGCCACAACACTCAACTCCTTTTTCACCACTTGTGCTTTCTTCTCTAGACTGGTCCCTGCACCTGCAGCCTCCACTTCCCCCTTCCTGTTAAATGACTTTTCCTTCTCTCCTGTTTCTGTGCAAGAAGTACTCCATTCTCTCCTTTCACTCAGTCCCCACAAATCCAGCCCAGATGGCCTCAACCCCCCACCTTCTCTGGATCTCTGCCCCTGCTATCACTGTCCTTCACTTCAAGTACTGTTTCTCAGGCATGGAATATTGCCAGGGTGCTCTCCCTTCATAGAGGAGGTGATCCCTCTACTCCTGGAAACTATAGATCTATATCGCTCCTTCTCTCCCTGACTAAATTGCAAGAGTCCCACATACTCTTTTGACTCACTGATTTCCTAAACTCCACTGGCTTCCTCTTTCCATTTCAATCTGGTTTCAGAAAAAAAAATCACTCTACTGTTACTTCCCACGTCCGCATCACTGATGCTAATTTCACAGACATTATTCAGGGTCACATAACTGCATGCATATTTATTGACCTAGCTAAAGGTTTCAGCTCTGTGTGTCATCCTCTTTTTTTATCCAAGTTTCTCTCCACTGGGCTCTCAACCCATTTCATGGTCCGGTTTAAGTCCTATCTTATTGGACATATGCAATGTGTTCAAGCAAGTGGTGCCCTTCCCCCCTTCCAATTCAAGCAGGTGTCCCTCAAGGCTTCATTCTGGGCCCTTTTCTTTCCTTAATGCTTTTTAATTACCTTTCCTCTGTCTGTCTCTCCTCCCATATCCATATGTATACTGACAATACTGTCATGTATGCTTCTGGACCCACAACCCCTGAAGTGGAGTCTGACCCAAAGGGTGACTTTTTGAGGGTTCTAAACTGGTTCCAGGCAAACCAACATAATGTAAACACCAAGAAAACAGTATCCATGACATTCAGTACCACACAGAAACTAGCCAAACATTCTCCCCTTCCCTCCTTTTCTTTTTTTTTTATCACTTCCTTATTTTTGCACCCCAGCGAGGACATGCAGCCACCAGCCCCCACCAACTCGGAGAGCAGCAGGCCTACTCACATGATGGGGATCCAGTGCAGCCACCCCAATCTGCTGTAAAGTCTCCCCTTACCTCTCTGCATTGGGCTGTACCAGAGACCCACCAGCGCAATTCCATGACAGTCCTCTGGGTTGGCAGGAGTGCGGCCATCAAGCTGCTCAGTTATGCCCAGCTTTTTTCCTCCATGTTTTTCCCTGGAGCTGGCAGTGCAATGACATATTGCACGTACACGGACATCTTGCCATGCTCCTCCCCACATAGCACTGCAACTGTCCTACCCCCGGTCATCACTAGGGGCCACTCCAGCATGACGTGCTCCCCAAACCCACCCCAGAGGGAGGAAATCAGTTCTTGGATGCTCAATCCACACTCTCCCCTGCCAACCCCCAGTGGCCCTAGTCTGTTCCTGAACCCGGGTTGCTGGTGTGGTGCAAGGTGTGACATCCAGCACCTCAACCCTCAGCACCACCAGGCCGGCCCCCTTCCTTCCTTTTCCACCCTTGATGGCACCACTCTTGTTGTAGTCCCTGCCTTGAAATATCTTGACATCTGGTTAGACAGTCCACTTGACTTCTCCCATATTGACTATATCCATTCCATACTCCATACGAAGCTAGGAGCCATGTATAGGAACAAAGACTCCCTCTCTCCTGTTGTCCACCAAGAGCTGCTTACAAAAATGATCCTTCCAGTATTTGACTATGCTGATGTGGTCTTTGGATCTGGTCCTGCCTCATCCCTCTCTAGACAGGACTCCCTATTTAATGTCTTTTACTCTTTTGCCACTAATGCCCCCCTGCACTCTCCACTGTTCCCTCTATCCCTCTCTCACCCTTTCCTCTCTGTACTTACTCAACCAGCACCACAACACCACCCTTATATTTAAGTTCTGGTTTGGATCCCCTCCTACCTTTCCACTCTCCTCCCCCCCTCATCCCCTTCCCCTTATCTGCTATGTACCAGCAACTCCCACATCTTCTCTCTTCCTTGTTCTCTATCCAGCATGGGGCAGGCAACCTTCTCCTATCACCTCCACTCCCTCTGGAACCATCTACCTAGCTCCCTTTGTCTAACTCCTCTGTTCCACAAAAAACATACTTTCTACTAATCCCCCCTCCCCCTTGCTCCAATCCTTCCTCCTCCTGGCAGCAGGAGTGAGACCCTCACTACCCCTATGTTATTCATCTCTTTATGCATGTTATTTCTCCTCACCATCTGATTCCTACTAAGTGCCTCAAATGTTGCCTTGCTTCCTCTTTGCATGACTCTTACCTTCCTTCCAGCTAATCTTAGCTACTTCTTGTAGTTTCTGGCTATCCAAATTTGTTAGAAAAATATCCAAGCATTATACCACTACCTACCACTCTCTTCATTGTAATTTCCTGCACATTATGCTTTTATAACTTGTATTGCCTTATTTATTTTGTAATAAGTCCATATATTTGCACTACTCCACTTTCCCATTCCCATTGGTTGCACCTGGAACCGAACTTCAGCTCAGTGTGCTTCTCCAGGTTACCAAAATTTTAAATAAATAAATAAATAACTAAATAAATAAATTGTTAAATCACAAGCTCTGCTACCTGATTAGTAGCATGTGTTGCAAGATATAAACCAATCAGCAGGAGATTGTATCTTCTTGGTTACTATTGAGATCACAGTGTGGTCACAATGCTGATAATTACAGTGAAAAAATGAATTAATTGTCATCCTACTTGTATACTGCTGCTCCACACATCACACCAACTACTGTAAGGTAGAAAATATTTTAGTTAGCAAAACACAAAGGAAGAAATACTTCAGAAATAAAAAAGTGATACATAACTAACATACTAACATACTAAAAAGCCAGCAGAATAGGCCTAACGGTCTTTCGTGTCTGCTCGTTTGGTCAGCCCCCACCCTGGGAGCTGACCTTGCTGCCCCCCCTCACCCTCTCTGGCTTCTCCATTCCCAGTCCTGGATATTCTCATTGCACAGGACTTTGCTTCCAGAACCCTTCCCCTGTACCTGTCCCACCCCCTCTTGAACCCCTTCACCGTCTCTGCCTCCACCAGCCCCCTGGGCAGTGCATGGCTCCACCACCCTCTCAGTGAAGTAGCACTTCCTCCTCCTTTCTCCCCTGAATCTCCCCCCTCCAGCTTCCACCCATGCCCTCTAGTTACCCCCTCCTTCCTTTGGAGCACCCTGACTGCTTCTCCCCTATTTACCCCCTTCATGTAGCTGAAGACCTCTATCATGTCCCCCCAGTCCCTTCTCTCTTCTAATGTGTACATATTTAGCTCTTCAAGCCTCTCCCCATAGATCCTGTCCCCCAAGCCCCAGATCATTTTGGTTGCCCTCCTCTGGACCCTCTCCAGGAGTTCGATGTCCCTCTTTAAGTGTGGCCTCCAAAACTGCATGCAGTACTCGAGGTGCAGCCTCCCCAAACAGTTATACAGAGGGAATATCATTTCCTTCCTTCTGGAGGTGATCCCCCTAGCGATGCATCTCAGTATCCTGTTGGCCTTGGCCACTGCCCTCCTATAAGTCTCAGAGTTGTTCATCTTGACATCCACCACCACCCTCAGGTCCCTCTCAGTCACTGAGACTTGTAGCATTCCCCCCTTCCCCCAGGGTGTACACTTGGCCCGGGTTTCTGGCTGCCAGGTGCAGTACCTTGCATTTCCCTGCATTGAACCTCAGATTCCACTTTCTAGACCACCTTTCCAGAGCCTCCAGGTCCCCCTGTAGGGCCACTCTCCCCTCCTCCTCCCTATCCACCACCGTCCTCAGTTTTGAGTCATCCACAAAGAGACTCATCTCACTCCTGATACCCTTCCATATGTCAGAGTTATAGGCGTTGAACAGGAGGGGCCCTAGGACTGATCCCTGAGGGACCCCATTAATGACCCTCCTTGGAGATGAGACTATCTCACCAACCATCTGGCTCTGGAGTCAATTTCCTATCCATCTGATCATCTGGTTCCCCACCCCCATTTCTCCCAGCTTATCCAACAGGCCTCCATGAGGAACAGAGCCAAACACCTTGCTGAAGTCATGAAAGAGGATGTCCACCGGGTCTGCCCAGTTCCAAGGCATTTGTCACCCAGTCATAGAACTCCACAAGGTTTGTCTGACATGATTTCCCCGGGATGAATCCATGCTGCCTATTGTCCAGGCACCCCGACATTTCCAGGTCCCTCCTAGCCTCTCCTTGACAATGCCCTCCATCACCTTGCCCACCACCAATGTCAGGCTAACGGGCCTGTAGTTCCCTGCCACCTCCCTTGACCCCCCCTTGTGGATAGGTGCTATATGCACCACCTTCCAGTCCTGAAGCACCCACCCTGTTCTCAGAGAGATGCTGAAAAGCTCCACCAGGGGGGTTTGCCAGGACATCCGCCAGTTCCTTCAGCACTCTGGGATGTAATCTATCTGGTCCCAGTGCTTTCTCTGTCTTAAGGGACCTGAGGGCATCCCTCACTCTCTCTGCTGTGATTTCCATCTCCGCTACCTCATCCCCTGCTTTGCCTTCCCCCTCCTGCCAGTGATGGCCCCTTTACCCAGATCGCCCGATCGGTAAGGATCCCCTCCTCAGTTTCACCATCTTCTCCCATGTATGATGCAGCCCCCCCATTTTCCTTGGTGAAAAGTGAGGCTAAGTACTCATTTAGTACGTCAGCTTGCTCCCCCATGCCTTGTGCCCATCCCTCCCCTGTTTTAATCCTACTAATCTGCCCCTTCACCCTTCCTTTTTCCCCAATGTATCTAAAGAACCCCTTGTTCCCTCTTATAATTGCCCTTGCCAGCTTCTGCTCCTTCCTTGCCTTAGCCACCCTCACCACCCTAGTTGCCCTTCTGGCCATCAGCTCATACTCCCCTCAATCCCATTCACTCCTTGAGCACTTCAAATGCCTATAAGCTGCCTTCTTTCCCCTCACCACCTCCTGAACCTCCCTGGTCTACCAGCAGTGTTTACAGGCCCTACCGCATTTTTGTCTTACTGTTGTACAGGTGCTGGTAGCATCCTGCACCCCCCTCCTCAAGATTTCCCACCTACTGTCAGAGTCCATGTCTGGCCCAATTCCATCCAAATGCTTCTTAAGGATCCTTCCCATTTCCTTGAAAACCGCCCCCTGAAGTCAGTTACCTCCATCTTTGTGCAGTCTTCTACCTCTCCTAGATCCAGGCAGAACCAGACCATGGCATGGTCGCTCCCCGCCAATGGGTCCCTTACCTCCAGGCCACCAATCTGGTCACTATCTGCCAGGACCACATCCAGTATCCACGCCTCCCTGGTCAGTTTCTCCACCTGCTGAGTTAAGAACGTGTCCTGAAAGACATCCAACAACCTCTGTTCTCTGGCCACCAAGGATGTCATTGTTTCCCAGTCTGTTCCTGGCATGTTTAAGTTCCCCAACACCACCACCCTTCCCCTGCCCAAACTGCAGTGTCTCCCCACATCTGCCACCAGACTCTCTTCCAACTCCTCCACCAGTGTGGGCAGTCTATACACCGCTCCTATTTTTACTCTCTTGCCCCCCCTTGTTATCAAGGTGACCCAAATTGCCTCCACAGTTCCCTCCGCCTCCTCCACTCCTCCTATGCCAATGCAGTTTTTGACTATTATTGCTACCCCTCCTCCCCTTCCCTCCCCTCTGTCCTTCCTGAACATGGTGTAACCCTCCAGGTTCAGGTCCCAGTCATGCCCTGCGGTGGCCCAGGTCTCAGTGACCACTGCCACATCCACCTCTCCCTCAGTTAGCATTGCCTGGAGCTCAGACATTTTATTGCCCTAGCTCCTTGCATTTAGCAGGACTACCTTCCATCCTTTCTGTATACTTTCATTTCCCTTGCTCACGTTCCCATGGGGATTCCATCTTCTCCCGGTCAGCACCTTACCAGTTGGCCTTTCCCCACATTCATCCAGCTCCCCAGAGGGGGTGAAGACAGAGTCCCTCCTCTATCGGACTCCCATCGACAGCCTTTTCTCCCATCCCTTCCCCTTCACAAGTTTAAACCCCACCTTTCACCAATGAACCCCTCTATTTTCAACTTAAGGATTTCCCTCCCTTCCAAAGTGAGATGGAGCCTATCTCTAGCATATAGCCCCTTATCCTCCCAGGTCTCCCCCAATCCCCCATCAACCCATACCATCTGACTCAACACCACTCCCTGAGCCACTGGCTTATCTCCCTAATCTTCCTCTTGTGTTCCCCACTAGACCTTATCACCGGCAGGATTTCTGAGAAGGAAATTGTGCATCCTATGTTATGGCAGACCCTGGCAAGCTCTCTGAACCTTGCCTGTATCTCTAGCTCACTATTTCTCTCAATGTCATTGGTACACAGGTGGACTAGTATGTTCAGAGAACCTCCACGATCCTTTACCAGCTGATATACCTCATGCTTGGCCCTGTGCACCATTAGTCCAGGGAAGCATTTTGATCTAACTGGGCAGATTTCCCCCGGCCTATCCCATTTGATACCCCTGATCATGGAATCACTCAACAGGAGCACTCTAACCGCCCCTCTTCCTCCATTTCCCCCCTTTCAGGTCCCTCATCCTGTCTACCAGCCACTCCTCTCAGCCGGCTCCTTGTTCTTCCCCTTATCTGAGCGACACCTGCCTCCCCCTCCTTATTTACCCCTGCCACCCCCTTCCCTCTGATTCTATGTCTCTCCTCCTCCTGAGTATCCTGCTGTACCCTGCTACCACCCCGTCACTGTTCATGACTGGTCCTTAACCCCATCTACTTTACTTGCCTGGCTTGTCCTCCTCCCTCCCTCCCTTCCTTCCTTCCTTCCTTCCTGTCTCCGTTCAGCCCTCCTTATCTGTCGTGCTCCCTGGCCTAAACCCTCAGCTCCCTTTACTGTATCCTCCTTGTACTTTCCTCCCAACTGGTCTTTCTCCTTGCGCTTTCCTCCCTCTACCCCTCCTCCTGCTCTGATCCCCACTACTCCCATTTTCCGTGTTCCAAGTTCCCCATATTCTTTCTGCTATCTGCCCCTGCCTCCCCCCCCACTCCCTTTCCATCTCTAACCTCCCTGTCATGGCTACATCACCCCCTTATCCTCAAGCAGAAGAAGAGAACTGAAGCAGTTACTGAGCTTTAAGGTCCGATCCACCTCCCTCCATTGCTTCCTTCTGTCCAGCCCCAGCCATCTGCCTACTTCCCTGAGAATGTCCTTCCTTTGCCTCCTCTGTGAGGGTCCCCAGATACCTGCCTGCTTCCTTGGTAGTGTCCTCCTTTTGGGCCCCCTCTGTCAGGGTCCCTATGCAACTCCAGACTACTCTACTGCACTTCTTTCCCTATGCCCCCACCCCTAGTGCTTGGTGCAACCCTGTGGGAGAGCCCCTGCCCTATTCTCCAACCATACCTCCCCCCTCCTTCCAGTTGTCTCCTAATCCCTTCAACCTCCTCCCTAAGCTGTGCCAGCTGGTAGCACACTGGGCAACCACTGAACTTTCAAGCCCAGTCCAGTATCATGGCTGCCCCACACCCTGTGCACCCCACCACCCCCCCAAAGATGCCGGCCCTAATGCCATGTGGTCCCATCCCCCTCCAAGTAGGTTTTCTTGGGTGAACCACCAGGTTCCCCACTAGTCCAAGATACACCCCTACCCACTAATCAGGTCACCCACTAATCCTAGATACAGTCCCACAGTAAACAGGTACCCCCATTACTAGGTGCAGTACTACACAGTAAACTTATATGGGAAGAGTGCAACTCCCTAAGCTCCTCTCTCTCAGCCTTTAAACCCAACTCACAGTGGCTAGAACTACATGAGCTGCACCTGAAGCCTTTTCCTCCAATTGCAGGGCAGATGTTCCCCTATAAATGAGCTGAGTTCTGGGGAGGAAGGAGTGGGGGAGAATGGGATTAGGGCCTACACCCGACTCTCACGAGAGTGTATCAGCCCTGTGTCTACCCCTTACTGCACCTCCAAGCACTACCAGCTAAGAAAATCTTTCAAGTCTACTTACTCTCCCAGCCTCCAGCTAGAAGCTTCTTCCCCATTCTCTAACTGAAGACTGACTGAGCTGACAGTCACACCTTGCATTCAAACAGCACTAATCCCCTCTAATATGATGTCTGCACTTACAGGCCAGATAGCAACTTTTAAACACACACAAACACCAAATTGTCTGTTAGAATCCCATCCTTCTGCCCAAACTAAATGTAAAAGCACAATAAAAGACTGCCCAAACTAAATGTAAAAGCACAATAAATGCCAGTTAAGACCAGCTCTCAGATACACTTACAGACACACAGGATACCAGCTAAGAAAATCTTTCAAGTCTACTTACTCTCCCAGCCTCCAGCTAGAACTTCTTTTCCCTTCTCTAACTGAAGACTACTTCCAGAAATTACTGTTATTTCCAGGCAGTGCACTAGCTCTTGAACTGAAGCACAAATAAGCAAATGAATAAGGAGCCTTGAACTCTCTTTCGAATCTGTGCTAAGACTTTGCTTTCTTTATTCCTGGACTCTTGCAGGCTGATTCAGACAATGCACTGTCTGGATGGCTTCAAATGTGTACTATGAAAAAAAGCCAAACTCACATCACGCAGCAAGAAGCTACAATAACAAGCTATTCTGTGCTCTGTTATTCCACTCTCTGAACATCCAGACAGAAACTTGGGTGGGGGGGTTGCTCCATTACTGAATTCTGCCAACAGTCACTCACTGTGTGACACTGTGTGATAGCCTCCAGGTCCACCACAACCTAATGACTACAGGTGGGGGGTGGGAAGGAATACGGTTTCAGAACAGTTCTCAGGTGGAGTAGGAGTTTAAGAGCTGAAAGAATACAAGAGGCTTTTTAATTTATATAACTAGTTGTAACTTTTTTAAAACAATTACATTATTTTTATGACTAATGCTATATCACTATAATGGCATGTCCTAGGAATACATATTGTAGTATACATGGATAGGGGACATGCTGTGGATTTGATCTACTTTGTCTTCAACAAGGCTTTTGACTTGGTGCCTCACAGATGCTTGCTGAAGAAGATGGAACAATTTACTATCAGAGCTGCCTGGGGCATCAGAGCTTAATCTTCAGAAGGAAAAGCCTGAAACTACATCCTTATACAGCACTTGTTTAAACAGCATTGGCTCAGCTTACATTCCTTTCCTGGTCACACATTTTCACAAATACATTCCAAGAGATGGAAAGTCCCTCCTGGTGGGTCTATGGTGTTATTCAGACCTGTCATGCTACCCTGTCCCCTCCACCTTACTCTGCATTTTGTATCAGCTGAAGCATGTCAGTACAGCAAGAGGCTGCACTGTATAGCTTTACTGGGCTTGCAGTTTTAAAGAAGTAGTCCAGTCAGAATTTGCAAAAACATGTTATGCAGAGTGTTTTGATATGTATGTTAAGTCCTAGTGTGTCCTTCCATCTGTCTGCTGTTAGGAGTTTTTCCTAAATTAGCCTATTAGCAGACACCTGAGAGCTAGCTAAGTATGTCTTCTGTAAGAAAACTGCTACTAAATTAAGCTCTAATTCACTATTGTTGTTTTCTATGTGTGTCAGGTCTAGCTTGAAGGAATGTTTTAATTTTAAAACTTTTAATTTCATCAAACTATACACAACCATAAAAGCACATAAATTGCCCAGATCATTTGTGCTATAATTAGTTAAGACTCTAGGGGCCAGATATTCAAAAAATTGCCCCGTGGTCAAGGTAACACTGCCCGGCATGCAAACATAGCCCAGAGCAAAATGCCAGCCATATTCAAAAGGTAAAGTGCAGTGCAATACCAGGTGAATATAGAAAGCAAAGGAAGCTGGGCAAACAGGGCCAGGAGTGCAGGGCAAAAACAGCCCATGAATAAGACAGCACTGAATATAGCACACAAGACAGCACTGAATATAGCACCAGGCAGACAGTGCAAACACACAGTGGAACACAGTGCAGAGGTGAGACAGCCTGACCCTGGGACACATGCAATGAAACACAGGCTGGAATGAGGTATCAGGAGCACACTACAGTGCACATCCCGGAGGATGCAACACATGCATGGGCATGTCAAGCAACAACCCAGACCCATGTGGAGAACACAAGTAACAGTACAAACCATGTGTAACCCCAGCACCCAAGAATGACACAGGACACAGTAAAATGTAGTAAATGCACTGTAATGACAAAATGCAAAAGGAAAGGTAACGAGAATATAACAGTGATGCAAACCCATACAAACCAAAGAACGAACCAAACAGAATTACCAGTGCCCCAACCACCACTGGACAACCCACCCCATAACAAAGAAAGACAACAGGACCAATCCCACCAAGCAACATGCCAAGCCCTCCCAACACACAACCCATGCAACAAAAAACCCACTACAGGAACAACAAAAGGAACACACTATAGGCAAACCAAGGATTCAAAAGGCAAACATATGTGAAAATAATAACAGGATGTACAAGAAGGCACAGGACAAGGGTGCAAAGGGGAGGAGGATGCACACAGGGACACAGGAATATAGTCCAGGAAAGGATAACATGTCCAGTAAAGGTGTATGTGAAGGCAACACAATATGGGATGTAGGGCATGTCTAGCTGCCCGCTGGATCCAGGATCCGAGCCTCTAACACAGCTGCCACTCTCCTCGTCTCTGTTATCAGTATGGCCTGCTGCTCAATCAGAGTCCTTTGTTGTCGGACGATGCAGCGCAACAGGTCCTCCGTCATCTCCATCTCCTCTGGCCTGGTCACCCACAGTGATGCCCGGAGTGGACCTACAAGAGGAAGGGTGAGACCATGAGGATGGTACACCAGACAGGAGTCAGACAGCAGCCAAAGGTGGCCATACAGGGATGGACAGCATGTCTCATTGAGCAGTCCCGGGTGGAGGTGTGTGCTGCACTGGTAGGCCAACATGGAAGGTGCCCACAAAGAAGCACAGGGTGACACAGGCACCAACACAAAACCCAACATACATGATGACAACAATCCTGACAGCACCAGGGTACATGTGACACTGCCCACCCTAACACAGCACACAGCGAGACATGGCAGACAAACAGACAGACCCCCGGGGGAGTTGAGTGCAAAGGCCATGCCACAACATGTACAAGGGCACCCACACATTGGGACATGCTGCTCACTGACAAATGGAAATATACCATAACGAAGAGCACAGCACCAACAACAACTAAAGGCATGTAGGAGCAGCAATGAACCATGACAGTGGCCTGCCAATGACCGACCCAGGCCAGGGGATAAGAGTCAGCCAGGGCACGGATGCTGTCAGTGAAGGGCCGACACATGCCACCAGGCAAGGTGACTGAAAGCATACCACCCAACTGTGACACGGTACAAAAGCCCCCTGTCCCACCCTGTGAGGACAAGTTCCACAGCCAAGGTCAACTGTGTCAGGCAACATTCCATAGGAAACGATGCACATAATGTAATAGCATAATGATAACAGATCCTCGTAACACAACTGCAACACAGTAACAGTGCCATGAGATACCCAGGTAAGGACTCCACAATGCCTACGACACATTGCCAGAATGTAGCACAGTTTGACAGGCAATGTTCCACAGCTGGTGGACAGAAAGATGAGAGGTATGCCGGGAAGGTATGGTGCGTGGTGTCCCGCATCCACAACAGACCCGCAAGTTGCGCCATACAGGCCCGTCCAGTGAATGCACAGGACAGCAAGGCACCGCCACCAGTGCAAATGTGGATGCCCTGTGGGGGGGGTATGGAGGGACCCCAGAGGTGGGCATGGTAGCTGAAAGCATGTGGTCCCCACCGAACTCTCGCCACCAGAGCACCCATCACCAGCAGGCACCCACACAGCAATGCAAGCCGACAGTGCCCCACTCCCCCCCCGGGCCAGACTGTCAGCACCCAACTGTGGTGTGCAACACAGGTGTGCTGCACAGCACAGTGCACACCACCACTGGCCCACTGCCTGTTGCAGACATGCCACCAGACCAGTCAGTGGCAGGACACCCAGATGTGACACACAGCCTAGTGAAATGGCACAGATCACAGAGCAATGAGACAGGTGCTCACACAATACATCACCACTCTCAGGGCTGCTCTCCTGTGCCTGCTGCGGCATGAACGGCACCCTCAGGCTGCCTCTCCTCTGCTCCTGGGTCATGTTCTGGCCCCCTCCTCCAGCCATGGGCTGCTCGATCTGCTCTACAAAGGACAGGTGAAAAATTGGTGCTAGAGCATGACACAGCATACACCATGTGCAGCACAGCAAGATGCACATGCAACCCTAACAACACTACACACACAGGGAGTGAACATGGAGGACACCCACACAGAGGGTGGCAGGGCCCATGGAGCATTCGCCAGGCACACACGGCAGGAATTCATGGCGTCGCAGTTGTGCGACAGTGCCTGTTGCAGCTGTCCTGTGAACATCCGCATACCTGTGTGTGTATGTCGACAGTCCCCCAGGAGCAGGATCCCTGCACCATGATGTCACTGACCACAGGCTGGTGCTACACCAGGACATGCCAAACAGCATGACCCAACCTGCCTCCCACACCGATGGCTACAGCATCTACTGGGCCCCTAGGGGGAAAAATTGTGGCTCCCCGCTGGTGCTACATGCATCCCAGCACCATGCAGTGTGGCACACACATGCGCACACACACACTTGCAGCCTGACATGATGGTGCTATCAACATGCAATGCCACTTACCTGGCACAGGCACAGTGCCCTAACGCACCATGCACTTGCAGTGCTCCAGCTGCTGACGCTGCTACCAGCGCAGGTCCGTGCCTGCACTTCTCCGCATTACAGGATATACCAGTGCGGGCACTGAGCTTGCGTGCGACCATGGACCACACCTGCATATGTGGTAGGTCCCCCACCCTGACCTCCCCAAAGAGCCTCCGGTGTCTCTTCTGTACCAGCTCCACCAGGTTTGCTGTCTCAACCTCCCCCCAGCGCCTGTCCCTGGGCACCACAGCACGCTGTCTTCCACATCCTGGCATTACCCACACAGCACATATTCCACTACACCTCTCAAGATATCTAGCAGTTGGCACACCCAGGACCCTCCTGCAACAACCACTGTAGCGCCACGCTATCACATGATGTAGCGCAGCGCTGCCCGGAAGTGTTCGCACTGTGCATGCATGACCCTTGGCATGACCCTGAAGTGGAATACCACGCATGCTCATAGTGCTGCGCTGTGTTGGCTAGAGCGGCACTACAACACGCTATGCCAGGACGATAGCATGGACATGGGGCCTCACGAGCATGTCCGGTGGTTGCACTATAGCACAGTACTGCACTAATGGGATAGTCGGTAGCTGGCCCCAATAGCCCTGCACTGATGTTTGCAAGTGCTAAGGTGTTAGCCGCAGCACTAATCAAGCACATATTCAACAAGCAATATGTGCAAATGGGGGCACTTGTGTATGCATGGTGCAAACTGTGAGATTAGCATATCATTATGCACTGCTTTGCAACCATAACAGGCTTGATGCCTGGCTGGGCTATAAAAGGGCAAGCAGTGCACTACCAGTGTTGTGTTGTGGGAATGCAGCATACTACGGATACTGCAGAACTACAAGGGACAGGTGGAGATATGCAACAGGGGGATGAGCAGAGAGAGGCAGGTATGTACAACTGCCGTAGGACTCTCGGAATGGCAATAGCTCAGAACAGGGTTAGCCCAGACTGCAGCCCACAGATGTACCTGCTGGTGAACAGTCAGCCACATGTTGAACCACAGGCAAACACTGTGCTGTGTGCTGGTGCGCAGCTACATATGTCCGCCTGTGCAGCATACCGTCCAGTGCACTGTGCACTTGCCCCTGCATCGCACTGTGCTGTGTGGCACTACCTGCACACTATGGGTGCCAGGCAGGGGTCATGGTGCACTACCGAGGTGTGTCCTGCAACACTGGCTCACTGACATGACTCCCTGGATGTGGGTCATGGTAGGCTGTGACTGCTCTGCTGGGAGAACACAGGGTCCCGGTGCTGTGCCATCCCATGCACCGTGTGGCCTGTGCCTGGTGTCCTGCCATTGTCTATGTGCCAGTGCACATGTCCATGCACTCAGCATAGTGATCACACAGGGCACAGTACAGTACTAGGTGGTGGGCATAAGGGGTGGCCCCATTCATGGGTGCACATGCCAGCCACGGGCTACAGCAGTGCACATGTGGGTACAGGGCTTGCTGTCCAGACAGAGGGAGGCCAGTGACTATGTGGCCGTGTGCACCGTACGTGCACTTGATGCACAGTGACATGTCCATGTGGCCTGTGGCATTCTAGGGGGTGGCATAGTGATGTTTAAGCATAATGCAATGCAGTCCTGCCACGGCTGCTGACACATGTCCCTTTTCAACTGTCCCATAGGTAGTGCAGCATGACAAGAGCGCATACGAGCACATAAGTTCTCACAGGATGAGCTGACAACACTGGTGCATGCTGTGAAGGAGAGGGAGCAGGTACTCTGCACGCACAGGGCCACGGATGCGGTGGTGCGCCAAGCCTGGGAGGAGGTGACAGCTGCTGTCAATGCTGTTGGTGGATGTGGCAGGATGACCGAGGCAATGTGAAAGTGCTGGAATTACCTGCTGCACCATGCCAAGGAAGAGGAGGCACGGCGGCTGCGGGAACGGATGCAGACCAGTGGAGGACCACAAGACCAACAGCAGCAGGCGGAGGAGCCACTCATGGCCGTGGTGGCAGTCGCAGGTGAGCCGGGTGATGGATGTGAGATGCCTCTTTCACTGCCAAGGACAGGTCTGTATTCGCATGTGTATACCCTGCATGGTGTGACGGCATAGGTGTAGAGTCCTGCTGCTGGTGCCCTGCACGGGGTGCACTGTGGGCTGCTGAACAGCTGCATGACAACAGCATGTGCACTGTGTATTGGGTGGGTGCATGTGGTCACGGGCTGGTGTGTGGAGCGTGCGTGGCCACGGCAGGAGGTACGTGTCCTGGGGTCTGCATGGTGTGGTTGTGGTGGCGGTGGTGGTGGTGTTAGGGCACAGTGTCCATGTACAGGTGACTGACCCTGTCCATTTTTCTCCACAGCGGTGTCTGCAAGGCCTGCGGAACCACAGGAGCAGCACAGGATGTATGACCATGGTCCAGAAGTTGTGGAGGATGATGGTGAATGGCCATCCACATCTGGTCTGGGTGCCAGTCATGGACGCACAGAGCCACTGCATGTGTGACATTCCAATAGACAGGGGCTGCATCTGCCTGGGGAGGGGGGACACACTTCAGTCAGGGAGGTGGGATCCACTTAGTACCTGGAGGATGCATGAACAGAGGAAATGGGTGTAGGGCAGGTACTCCTAGTGACTGTGACCAGTGGTGATCACACTGATGTGTCAGAGGGTCCTCACCACCTGGATGTGCCTGTGGAGGGGGATGCAGGGGTGGGGCTGGCAGCAAGCCGTGGAACAGGTGCCAGTGGTGTGTCCAGCATTGCTGGTGTGGCCGTCCCTGTGCATCCGGTAGTGGGCAGTGTGGGGAACATTTCTGCACCGCTGGACATGCGGTGTCCCACACATATTGTGGTCCTGGGCCATCCAGTGCAACAGCACACCACCAGGAGTTGGCAGCAGCAGGCCATGCCAGATGTGCAACAGCGTCCCATACCTCCTGTGCAGCAGGCACCTGTGCCAGCTGCAAATGAGGGGGGGCTGTGCCCCTGGAGCAGGATGCCCATGGTGCCCGCCCACTCCTGCAGGCTGCTGTCATGTCCCAGCAGAAGGCTCATTGGACCTGCATGGCCTACTGAGGGAGCTGAGGCATGAGCTGGCACTGATTAGGGAGTCCATATCAGTGGGTTTTGCCCGTGCCGATCAGCGGGCGGAGGACAGTTTGGGCCGCATGGTGGGTGCAATCAACTGCAGCTTTGCTGGTCTGATGGCTGCAGTAGTCAACATCACAAATGTACTTTGTGGGGTGCATGGGAGCCGCCAGCATGAGCTGGTTGGTCAGGGTGCAGAAGGCACAGGGGCACACAGGCGGGCAACCCATGGCTGCAGGGCTGGCACTGGGTGCAGCTCAACTGGCGTCATGCACCACTTCAGGCACACAGCACCGTCGTGGCCGTCCACCCACCCTGTCAGGCTACCCCATTCAAGGGGGGCACAGGAGGGCTTCCCTGCCTGCCTCACCATTTTCCTCTGCCTTGTCCTTGGCCCAGAGCACCCCAGGGTCTATGACCCACAGTAGTGGTGCAAGTCGTGTGCGTGGTGGTAGTCAGCGGTGATGGTCACGGTCATACTGCATCACTGTGCAGTCATCACCCCCATGTCAGCATTGGCACACCCACATGCGTGTTCACACATGCACACACACCCACTAGTGAACAGCCTCGCACTCCATCCCATGCACACTCACACTTCCACTACCATGGTTGCCCTCCTTACACTCACACCACACATCATGCTTCCCCAGTGACAGTACACCGTGGCTGTGTGTCCACCTCCCGTGTGTCTTGCACACCCCCAACATCACACCACACGCACACATGTTTTCTGTTCCACTCTGTTGTGTTCTTATTGTGATTGTTGGTGTCACTGTTCTGGTTCTTGTTGCACATTAAATAGATTCAACATTGTACTGTTTCATGCTGTTGTGCAATCTGTACTTACCCTCTGGTCTGTGACAGTGTCCTGATGATGTTGTCCCTGTGCTCTATGGCCCTCCCGGTCATGCGAGGGCCCCTCCTCTCAAGTTGCTCCACTATCCCCCTGACCGCTGGCTCTGGCTCACTGTCAGACTGTCCCTCAGGTTCAGGTGCCTGTATCCCATGGTTCATTGCCATGTTGTGCAGCATACAACAGGCTAGAAAGATACGGCACACCTTCTGAGGTGTATACTGTAGGGCACCACCTGATGTGTCTAAGCTTCTGAATCGCATCTTAAGGATGCCAAACACCCTCTCTATGATGTTCCTTGTGCTGGCATGTGCCTCGTTGTGCATCTCCTCGGCCACTGTGGCCAGTCGGAGTACCGGTGTCAGCAGCCAGGGTTGCAGGGGATAGGCGCTGCCCCCTGTCAAGAGATGTGTACCTGTTAGTGCTGTACTGCAGTCTATCCATTGCTGTCCTGCACCTCTGTGTAGCCCTCCCACACCCCTTCCCTGGCCTCCACTGCCTGCCCCCATCCATGCTGTCATGTGTATACCTTGTATGCTGCTACTCACCTACTAGTTGCCACTGGGTATCCTGCCCTCCTCAAATGCCTGGCACAGCTGGGACTGGTGCCAGATAAAGGTGTCATGGGCACTGCCGGGGTACTGCACATAGACATTGCTGATGCACCCAGTCACATAGCACACCACCTGGCAGTTGATGGAGTGGTACCCCTTCCTGTTAATGTACACGTCGCTGCCATTGCCAGGTGGTGCATGGATGGGGACATGGGTGCAGTCAATGGCACCCAGTACAGATGGTAGGTGTGAAACTCGATGGAACTGCTGCATTGTTTCTCTGCACTCTTCTGCCGTGCTGGGGAATACTATGAACTCCCCAGCATGTGGCAGGAAAGCCTCTAGGAACTGGGTCAGGAGGCATGAGGTGGCAGACTGTGATACCCGATGGTGTCCCCCGTTGGTCATTGTAATGTCCCTGTAGCAAGGAAGCACATTGCTGCTGTCACCTTCTCCTCCACTGTCATGGCATGGCTGCGTCTGCTGTTTGGGTGCAGCTGCTCATGCAGGAGTTCACATAGCTGCCTCAACATTCCCCTGTTCATCCTGTACCAGCCAGTGATGTGGTCATCAGGCAGGGTCTCGAAGGAGACCCCTGGGCTGGTACCACCTGTTAGCAGCATACCATCTCCTTGGCCTGCGCTGTGGCCCATGCTGTGCCTGCTTCCTCTCCTCCTCCTCCTCCACTACAGCTGCCATCAATGGCAGCATCACTGCTAGTGGCACTGCACACATTCCCACTTCCTGTTGTGGTCCCTCCTCCTAGGTGTTTTGCCCAGGGTTAAGACCAGCCTTTTATAGGTGGTAACCAGCGCCGCGCTAGGTGTCACACTATGTGTACTAGCACAGTGCTGGGGCTTTGAATATCCCTTTGCGCATGTCTGCTGGTCACCCCCCCCCGAATTTGCCCCATGCATACATTATTGGTTTGCCCTGCGCTACTGCTGTTAGCGAACGCTAACTGGTCCTTTGAATATGGCTGCTCCGTGCTATTCCTGCACTATTCCCATGCTACTGGTTTGCACACTGCGCTATGCTTTGAATATCTGGCTCTAGCTGTTTTCTTACAGAAAACACACTCAGTTAGATTTCAAGTATTTGCTAAACTATAAATGCAGGTACCAACTTTCTATTAGGTAGAATTAACATTTAGTAGGGATTTTGGTCTGTGACATGATTTTCATTTTTTTTTACAAATGAAGTGTATGGTATGAAGCTGCAGCCTAGAAACTGCAAAATACTTTAAAGTCGCTTTTTCCCCCTGTGTGTGGTATAGCATGAAAACAGGATGAATGACAGTGACTATTTTAGCTACACATTTGATCCCATTTTACAATGGTTCATTGCACTACCCATTTAGTGTATCCCACTTTTTCAAACAATAAAACAAATATTCGCCAACCTAAATAACTCACACATACATTTTTGTATACTTTATTAAAACGATACTTCACATTTGTAACCAAAAAAAATTTGAAAATCGTGTCACATAGCAAAATCAGCACTAACTGACAGTTCTACCTATTAGAATACAGGTGGCAGTATAGTGCGGTGGTCTAAGGCTCTGAGCTGAAAACCTGGTGTTGTGGGTTTGAATCCCACAGCCTCCACATGTGTACTGTGTGTCCCTGAGCAAATCACTTAACTTCCTTGTGCTCCCAGGTCACACCTATAAACAAGCTTTAGTTTGTCTCTCCTGCTAAAAAAAAAAAAAGAATGCTGGTAACTACATTTACAGTTTAGCAAATACTTTAGATCTAACTGAGTGAGTTTTCTGTAAGAAAACTGCTATAGTCTTTACTAATTATAGCAGTGATGATATGGGGCAATTTCTGTGCTTTTTATTGTTGTGCGTAGTTTGATGAAATTAAATTTTAAAATGAAAACACACATTGCTGCTAGCTAGACATGACACACCCAAAAAACACAAATAGTGAATTAGAGCTATTAGTAGCTGTTTTCTTACAGAAATCCCAATTTTGTAGCTCTCAGACATCTGCTAAACTGTAACTTTTGCCATTTGTGCTCACTGGATAAGAACAGTTACAAAGCTCTGCTGTTGTGAACTGATTTTAAAAACCACTGCATATTCTAAATCTATGGGCCTGGCTACGTCACTGTCACATGAGACAGGGTGCATTGTAGGAGGAAGAAGGCAATAAACCTATTTGTGACAGAGATCCCCAGGGGTCATAAAACTACCCTAAAGCTAACAGCCTAGTTTAGGAAAAACTCCTAATAGCAGATAGAGGGAAGGACACACTAGGACTTTACATACAAATCAAAACACTGCACAACATATGTTTTTGTAAATTCTGGGTGGACTACTCCTTTAATTGAGCCATCCCCAATCTGTATCCTTCCAAGAACTACTTTGTGGTGTGCATACCAGTGTGGTTATTTCACTCTTATTTACAGCTTTGTACCTTTATCAGTTTTTAATTGCAATTGTGTCTAAATGCTCCATCATGTAGCTTCCAGTCTCCCACTATACCCGCATACATTGCAGCACTGTTTCACTGCATGCAGGAAGATCAGAGGCTACCAGGACATATGCAGATGGCAGTGTGTAGGCTGTAATAGTGGGATGCCTCAATACCACAGTAACCTGACAGTTGTATGCATACACCCCCGGGTGTACCCCCATGTCCTCACCTAATCTTCCTCGCTGTCTGCACTTGCCTCCCCGAGGGCCACCTCCTGATGGTATCTGTGTACTGTCCTTGATTACTCTTCTCATTGTGCTGAGTGTTGTGAGTACCCTGCCCACCCATGTGTGATGTGGCAGCAATACTACCTGCAGAGCAGTGCCAGTAGTGAACACATACATTAGTGGAGCTCCTGAGTGCATCATGGAGCACTGCTATGGTGGACAATAGATGTGTGGCACCGTGTACAGTGGAGCAGTGGGGAATACTGAAGGCAGTAGTAGAGGTCTGCCTTCAGCCATACAGTAGCAGTACAGGAATGTCTGTTGTGCCCAGTTACCCTAATACTGGCAGAACTGATGGTATTTCTCCCTCTCTCTCTCTCTCTCTCTCTCCCTCCCTCCCTCACTCTCACTGACGTAGCCCCTAATTCCAACATACAGATCTCCCCCTCCCTTGAACCTCTCTCTGTCACCTCCACAACATAAGTGTATCTCATAACAGTGAAATAGGGTTATGTACATAATATGACTGTGCCATATACACAGTACTCCATAGGACATGTAGGAGGGCATCTCAAAATGCAGCTATCATCACCGAGTGCACCATGGATGTGCACTGCTCCTACAGGGTTGAGACCACACACACTATCGCACAGTGGACAGACTGTAATGTTTTCAAACCATTATCCACATTGTTCACTGGCAGTGTCGACAACTGTAATGTTTACAGACTGTAACGGTTTGAATCCATTACAGCTTTTTCGAGTGTAGTGTGGACAGGGCCTGCATGTCTATGTACTTATCTATCTTTCTATCAGTTACATGTATCACTATTTTTACCTGTTTCTAAAACAAACCTGCTTATCACATTTGCCTACACTCTGAGCACATACTTATGAAACTGTGCATATTTGCACTCTACTTCTGCATAGACCTTATCCTTTCCTAATATTCCCATTATCACAAGCATAACTACCTTGTCCTTATCAAAAGTGACCCCCTCTGAAAGTTACTATCACATTTTCTCTGTTTACAGTCCATTATCATTACACCTGACTTCCTGACATCAACACATTGCTTAAATATAACTTACATCACCTCATGAACAAAAACCCTGTTTCTCTTAAAAAAAAAAAAAAACACTTTTGTACATAATCCCAAGACTGAACATAAGCCGGCCATTACTTTTTCATGCATAGTGTCAGTGGCTCAGTAGGTAGCACACTCGCCTCTGAGGCCGGGAGATTAAAGGGCTGTGGGTTCAATTCCCACCTCTGGCATTTGGGTTAATATCCCAGTACTGACACTGCAGTGCAACATAAGAGAGGTGCTGTCTTTCAGATGAGATGTTAAACCGAGGTCCCATCTGCCTGGATGGTGGTAGTTCAGGTGGATGTTAAAGATCTCATGGCACTTATCGAAAAGAATAGTGAATTTCCCTGGTGTCCTGGCCAAATTTCCCTCATTCACTAAAAATACCACCAACAGTTTAATCTGGTTCAAGGGCAGTTGGCATTCATCTGTATCTCCCTTCCCTGGATCGTGCCAGAAAATAGGCATGATTTGTCTAGTGCACTTACCTGGTCAACAAAAAATAAATAAATGTACTGCCCCCTTCTGTACCACCATGGGGATTTGCATATTTTTTCCATAATGCTTTTCATTATTGGGGGTATGTGCAATTGTGTGTTCTTTAAAATTTGGCTGTCCAGCCAATATCATCTGGGATAACACATACATCAGTGGCATTTGCTCTGGGGTTCTTTTGTAAACCTACAGTGCTTCCTATTCCTTCCATTAAAATGTACACCTCCGTGTATTTTCCTAATAACGTGTATGCCTTCCTTGTAACAGAAACTAAAACAAATCTTACTACTTACAAATCATTGTGTTGTTTCTCCATACCTCCTTAACAATTCCACCCAACTTCACTAACTTTATTATGCTGCCGTGGTGGATCTGACAAGAACTTGTTATTGTATATTGTTGGACAGCAATATAGAGTGTGTCAGTTGTTTCATAGGACATACCATCTAGGGCTGTGCAAAACAAGAAAATTCTATGATGCATGTGTTTCATGCAATGCACACCATTTTCATGCAATTTTTCATATTTCACATGAGCAGTAATACTTGATAGAGTGTCAGTTCTTGTGTGCTAACATACTGTATAGCAGGTTGAGCTAGCATCCGTTATATTTAGTGGGAGTCAACCTTCTACACATACAGTGTTCGTGTCTGATAGAATTAGTGCAGACAGCTTACTCTTCAATACAGTACTACTGACAATCAGTTGTCCATTATTTTTCACTATCCATTTATTTTCACTGATTGTCAGCAATAGCGAATATAGCGAAAATAAACTGACAGTGAAAATATCCATCTATGCAGTATACCCAGATGCATTGTGAAGCAAAAGGTGTTTATGCAAGGTCCCTTCAGCATCTGGAAGTATAGTTAGCACATAACAGCCAACACTATGGGGTGCCTGATCCTGCTCATAAAAAGGATAAACAGAGAAACAATTTGAAAATAACAAAAAAATACTTTTTTATTAAACGCATGTATTTTCTTTTGTGAAAAGTAATTATCAAAAATTAGTACCTCCTCACCTGACAATCACCTGTCTTTCAATGCATTCAATAGTTGAAATGTTGGTTTACCATGGAATACAGGAATTCAAAGTTCTAGAGACTTCTGTAGGCAGAATCCTCCCAACACACACACATACACACACACACACACACACACACACACACCAGAAGGTTTCACATAAAGCCAGGGAGTTAGTTTGATCTGTGGCAGGGTAAACTGCACAGATTCCCTTGGCAAGCAGGTAAGGATGAATGGATGATTGTTTAATGGGCACGAAAGTAAATCAGACATTAAAACACTGAGCAGCACTTCATTTTTTCAAAATTTGTATATATGTGTGTAAGGAGTGGATCATAAAGGTAAATGATGCCTAATCAATTTTTTTAAGAGAGATTTTTTTAGGGCTTAGATGAAGTTCCTTTAGTGTATAAAGGTGGAGGCCATATCTGTAATGGCAATCAAGAATTGTTCTGGGAGGCATTGATATGTCAGGATAATGCATCCTGGTTGCTGAAAGAAGTCTAGAAGCATTGGTTATCATTCCATAAATGCATGGCTTTGAAAACTGGATAGCTTGTTTTTATTGAAAAAAAAAAAATGGTCAGTTTGGACAAAAAAGGAGAACTTTTAAATATTTAGAGTACAAGGTTTTCAAAAGGAGAACTTTCAAATATTTTCTGCATAAACATTTGAAACTGTGCGTTTTTGAAAACCAAGTATTTAAAATTACAAAATGGATAGAACAAATCCTGAAAACTGATTGGTCAAAGGCGCATCCAGTTGTGATGTTATTCCAGTGCAAGTTAGTTGCATGACAATGCTCTAAAGAAATGCCTACATGAAATTTTTTTGATCGTTGCATAACAATAATCTACAGAAATGACTGCATGAAAAGCTTTTTTCTTAAAAATTTGACATGATCCATTTAATAATCACAACTAGACACTTCAGCGCATGTGCTCTGCTGGTGAATGTTACTTTTTGGATGGTTGAAGGCACTCAGCTTTGCCTCATGCCATATAATACACCTAAGTTGTGACACTATCTCCGCATAACACATGATCTGTCCTAGTGTATTGCTTAAATGAGTAATTATGTCATAAGGGAGCCCTGTCACATATTTTGTAAATAAATGTGCCATTCTTCCAATTCTTTTTGTTAAAATGGACTTTGAAAAATGTGCAGTTTGGGGAAAAAATTAACAATTTCATGTATTTTTAGCAAATAAGTTCCAAATGTATTTTGTGTTTTTAAACCAGGGTTTACAGAATTTACCATTGCTGAATTTGTGTTTTTAAAGGTTTTTAAGGGATTTTGTATACATTTCGATGTTTTTATTTAGGGCCTGATCAACCAATGGGGTGAGATTGCACTTTCCCATGCAGAACACCCAATGCTACCCAGAGCATGGGTTGCACCAGGCCTCTGCACCTACTTACACTTCTGATCATAACTTCATTGTCTTCTTAAATTTTGACCCCAGATTTTCAGCATGATCATGTCTCACCCAGTCTCAAAAACCTGACTGATGTAATTTTTCAGATCCTATCAAAAACATAGTTTCATGGTCATTTTGCAAAAAGACTCTTCAGGTAGGATTTTTAAAATGACAGCTGAAAACCATGTTGAAGATTTGGGGTCAAATTTGCAAAGAAAATAGTGGCACATACAGGTAGGGCACAGCTCCTTTGGGTCTTGTATGAAATGAGTTAGGATTTACATGCTCTGCACAAAGTGAGGACTTACCTCTTGATTTGCACAGGCAAAAAAGGTCCTGAGAGTCCAGCTTCACATGGAGCCCTAGGACTTATCTCCTAATTTGTACTGGTTTTGCTTTGCACAGGTTAGGACTTAACATTCCAAAAGACCCTGCATGTAGCAACTTGGACATATTTCCTGTTTTGTAGATTTGCACCAGGTTGCCTTCTACTGGGCCCTGTATGTCACATCCATCAAGGTATTATGGTTATCTACAAAAGGCAGAAAATTCATAACAAAAACCCATGTTAATGCATCAGGTAGGGTTTTTGCAACATCAAACATAGGGGAATCTGATGTGGGAGATATTTTGCACCCTGACTCTCCCCACCCAATGTAGCACCTCCATGAACTCCACCAAGTTGTGTGCAAAAGCACAATTAAGATCTCAGTCCAAGAGAGCCCTGTACAATGCAAGTTAAGATTTGGGTCCTGTTTTGTGCAAGGCCCAACAGGCCCTGATCAAAGCAAGTCTGTTGTCAAATTCTGTTTTACAAAGGGCTCTGCACATCTTCTGCTTCATACCAGGAATGAATGGACCTGTGTGAAGCAAGTTAAGCATTCTATCCTGTTTCTGCAATCTCCAGGGAATTAACTGAGCTGCACACTTCAGCAGACTCGATAGACCATTGCAGCCTGTTTCTGCTGGCTAATTCATATGTTTGTATGTTTCCTATGTTTCAAGCAGGGCCCAAAATTCCCCGCATGAAGCAATCATAGATCCAGAAGCAAATGATTTGATACCTTTTAATGGACCAACATAGATGTAACAACAAGAACAAAGTGCTCTAGCTTTTGAACCAACCAGTCCTTCTTCAGAAGCCCATGGCAGTTGTTTAGAAAATACAATACTTATAACAGCTAGATAATGCAGAGAAAAACAGAAAAAAATCCCCATTGGTTTAAAATACTCATTTAAAAAAAAAAAAGATGATATCAGGAAGTTTAACAGTACCATACTGCCTTCAGCCAGAAAGAACCTTGGGTCAGACGTGCTTGGTGGAACACACATACAAAGAATCCTACTGCATATAAATTTAATTGACACAAGATAACACTGCTGAAGCAGATAACTCCTAAATCAAGCTATGAGTGTCACAGTTAGTATAAGGATGTGATTACTGAAAGGCAACCCCCACCCAGATTAAAGACAAACTAAGATTGTTATAGGGCTCATGAAGTTTCAATGTTTGCATTATAGACAAGAATTTACCAGTAAAGTTGTCTTAAAAACATCAGTGCACACTGTGTGATGTGTAAAACCTAGCTGGACCTGTCACCGAGCTGTATTCTCAAGCTAGATATAAGGCCCAAGAAATTTCAAAAACCTCAGGACTATATAAATGATAATTTAAATATAAATTGATAATATTAGTGTCAAACAAAAACTCTAGTCGAGGAACCTCAAGGAATTAAGACCATGTAGCCTGATATGTACTGATGTCAATATATACTGAGAATGTAACAACTGATGTACCACAAGTGTCTAAGGAATCTGAAAAGAGATAAAAATGTAATTTCTCTCCTCCTCTTCACACAAACAATACAACCTAACCCACCCCACATCATCATAATGTGGGTGGGGAAGATACATAGCTTAAAGGAGATGTTGTCTCTCTCTCTCTCCCCCTCTCTCTCTCTCTCTCTCTCTCCCACAGACACACACACACACACACACTCTCTTTCTCCTAGTGAACCTATATTAACTTCAGTCACTGCAATTTTCCCCAAAGGAATTCAACTTGTCTTGAAATCCTGAGTAAAAGGAGCTTATGTCTCCTAATACCTACAGAGCAAAAATGTAACACTATTTAACCATACTACTATCTGCATAGTAACATTTCCAAGGATACTAGATAGAACTACCATGAAATAAACCTGCCACCCTCCCTAGGATAAGGTAATTAGAAGTAAATGTAAAGTATATGTGTAAGACCAGAGGTCTAACATACCTACATATCCACAAATTACTACAATATTAGCCTAATGTAAAAAGATCTGTGCAGGACCCCCATGCAAATGAGATCACGCACCCCAATATGTACAGAGTTACAAAAATATATGTAACAGTATATGATAACACTCCTGTATGTACATTAGCAGGCTGGGTAATCTGAATATGGTGCAATGGAATCAATCCCCGCAAAGATAAAAAGTAAGGAGGAATTAATATTCATCATGTGTGTGAAATAAGAATAGTAACACATTATAACTCCATATATCTAAATAGAGACTTACCTCAATATGACAGCAAGCCACACATCTGTTACATCACATACCTCACAACACATACCCACACACACATACATACACACGCACCACATCCACACATGCTGAAGTCTATAATATGTCAGTTGAAGAAAAGGTCTGTGGATGTTAGTTTCTGTAGTGTCCCATAAAGCCAAGATCAACGTTCATCCCATCTGCTACCATATTGAGATGTAAAATAAATTTAATCTCATAATCTGATAAATTTAATCTGCATGAAGCAAGTAATGACCCTACTTTTTAAAAAAAACTAAGGATATTAGTTTGCACAGAGGTGTTCATGACTGGGATCTGGATTGTGCTTTCACATTCAGTTTTCTGGAGTTCACAGTGGTGGTGCATGGGGAGGGGTGGGGGAGTTAGGTTCAAATTTCCCTAACATTAGATTTCCCTGCTTTTGATGTTTCAAACCCCCATCTGATGCATTAATATAGATTTTGCACACAATATTATGTATTTGTGATGTTTCATAGTTTTGTCTAATTATGGTCTATCGTTTTCTTTTCATTTTTACGTTCGCTTATGCGCATGCGCAATCAACATTTTGGGAGAGTAGCACACTTTGGAGGTGTGCCTCTCCCTTTCAATCCAGTGCTCTGTTGAGCAGGCGTGGCAGTCCTGCACCAATGGGTGCGGGAGCTCTGTATGACAGCTGTGGTCTTCTGCTTTAAAGAAAACCACCGCTGCCATACCAACACCAGGTCACGCCACCCCCTCATGTCACGCGCTCCCCCATGCGTCACGCTGCCCCCAAAGCTTTGGTGCCACTGGAGTCCACCCCAGCGTGGCAAATGTTGTTTGCCGATGGGGTGCCCAATCCCCGTTGGATCCACAGCCCCCAAGCCATCCTGCTGCCATGTTGGGAGCCCACCCCAGTGTGGCAAACGTCCGCTTTGTTTTGCCGGCTGGGTGCCCAATCCCCGTCGACTCCTTGGCCCCCCCCGCGTAGTTTGCCGACAGGGTGCCCAATCCCCCATCGGCTCCTCTGCCTCCCAGCCATCTTCTGCCACGCTGGGAGCCCACCCCAGTGTGGCAAACATCCCACATCATCGTTTTTTTGTTTTTTACCTGTAAAGAAAAAAAGGTCCTGCAGCGCATCTCCCAGTCCCCCCTTCCACAACCCGCACCCACCCACTGTGCACCCAGCCTCCCCACACCCCCCTCACCCCATACTTACCTCCGGACTCCGGCGCGACAATCTTCGGTGGACCGGGAATACGGCTGCACTCTTCAAAGGCGACCGCGAACTGAGGAAATGCCAGTAAGCTGTATAATGGGCTAGATAGGGGGGTTTCAACTTTAGTGCATGTCTCAGGCATTTTTTGGAATTTTTGCACCAAATTTTCAACATGGGGTTTTTGGGACCCCTTCTCGTGAATGATGTCACTGTCATAGCGTTTTTCCGGCCCGAAGGGTGATTTCACAGTCACTGCATGAAATCACCCTTTGGACCTGAATAGCACCATGACAGTGACATCATTCATGAGAAGGGGTCCCAAAAATCCCATGTTGAAAATTTGGTGTAAAAATTGCAAAAAATGACTGTTTCACGAGCATGCATTGTGCAGTTCCTACGCACACTCGTAGGTTTGTGAATTTTCAATATTTCTACTCCAGATTTTCAACATTGCCATTTTACCACACCTTCTTATGAGTAGTACAGCTGCCATTTTTCACATCTCACCCAAAATGTGTTTCTGCCCATGTAGCGCATAATGGCACAGTCAGTGTGTGAACTCAATGTATGGGACACATTAAGAAAATCACAGTGACACTGTTCATGAGCAGAGGTCTTAAAATGGCTATGTTGAAAATCTGGTGAAAAATCCTAAAACTGACTGTTTTACGAGTGTTCATTGCGCAGCTCCTATGCACGCTCGTAAGTTTGAGAATTTTCAATATTTTCACTCCACATTTTCAACATTGCCATTTTACCACACCTCCTTATGAGCAGTGCAGCTGTCATTTTTCACATCTTGCCCAAAACGTGTTTCCGCCCATGTAGCACACAATGGCACAGTCGCTGTGTGAACTCAGTGTATGGCACACATTAAGAAAATCACAGTGTCACTGTTCATGAGCAGAGATCTTAAAATGGCTATGTTGAAAATTTGGTGAACAAATTCCTTAAAATAACTGTTTTACAAGCGTGCGTTGTGCAGTTCCTACGCACTCTCGTAAGTTTGCGAATTTTCAATATTTTCACTCCAGATTTTCAACATTGCCATTTTACCACACCTCCTTATGAGCAGTACAGCTGTCATTTTTCACTTCTTGCCCAAAACGTGTTTCCGCCCATGTAGTGCACAATGGCACAGTCGGTGCAAATCAATGTATGGTACATAGTAATGACAATCACAGTGACACTGTTCATTAGTAGAGGTTTTAAAATGCCAATGTTAACAATTTGGTGAAAAAATTCCTAACAATGACTGTTTTATGAGCGTGCATTTCACAGTTCCCATGCACACTCCTAGGTTTGCGAATTTTCAATATTTCCATTCCAGATTTTCAACATTGCCATTTTACCACACTTCCTTATAAGCAGTACAGCTGTCATTTTTCACATCCTGCCCAAAACGTGTTTCCTCCTATGTAGCGCACAATGGGGGTAACAAAAAGGTCATGCTGACAATTTATTGTGCAAATACCAGCAATTGCACAGGGCATTAGGGTACAGCACCATACATGCCAAACAACACTGCAAATACCTGCAAGCGAATGTTCGGCATTGACAGATGCTTGTTGTTTTTGCCATGAAGAATTTTTGTAGGGTAATATGTGTGAAATACACTATTCAGAAACACGTTCTAGGCATAAGTCTGTTTATCTTCTTAAAAAGAGATGTTATACATGTTTAAATAGGCCATGTACAGGTAGGTGTTTTGGAAACTGAATATTCAAAGATTTGACAGAAAATAAGCAATTTAATAACATTCATGATTGGTACAACTTTCGTAATGCACCAGTAGCTTTGTCAGTTGTGAGTCATGGTTCCACCATTATCTCTTGGAAATAAATTGCATATTGTCAGTCACGTCACTGCATATAATTTTTTTAACTCTGTTTTCACAGTGCTTCAGGTGGAGATATTCCACAACTCAGCAGCTCCATGCTGGATATCGGCATCTCCCAGTAGTCACCCAGAACCAGGGACCCATAGCTTACCCCCAGCAGCAGGGCCCTCAAATGGGAGACTGAAATCAACCAAATTCAGTCCAGGGGCAGGCTGTGGTATCATTCAGAGCGAGGTTGGAGGACCTCATTCTGCTCTGGCATGCAGGGTTTCCCCCTTATGATACCCCCTAAGGTGTGGACATGCAAGCATGTCAGCGTGTGGGTATGCACACTTCTGTGCATGCCCCAAAGATGTCCATTACTGCCTTCCTCTTCTTGGTTTACTCCAGGTCTACACCAGGTGTTACCCAAGTGCCTGATGCCACCAACCCTGCCCCTCAGAGGTGGAGAGCTGTTCCTGGAATGCTCATCCAACCTCCCACTGGCCAGCCATCTGGTACACTGGGCTAGTTCATTAATCCCGGTCACCAACATTGCAAGCAGTAGTGCTACCACTCCACCAGAGTGCTGGTTTACATATTCCTTTTTTAATGACTGAGAATTAAACTTCACCAATAAATTAATGTATTACCATGATGATGCTTCTGGAGTACAAATCCTTTATAGCTAATCCAGAAGCATTATCAATAAATAGTTCCACTGCAGGTACATCACCATATTCCAGAATACCTGTCAGAATTCATCAATGATGTTAGTCATTATCAGAATGTAATTGGAATGCTTTCTTCATTTGAATGAGCTGATTGGAGCAGATTTACCATCTCTATAAGGAGAGAAAAACACATTTGTGTAGCCTGTACTTTGCCTCATGAGCACAGTGGGACTGGTAACTGGCAGATCCGAATTTTAATTAGCTCTAGATGCAGTTAGGATACTTGAGTCTCTCATGGCTGCACCCACTGCCAACATTAGCCTCAAGGGAAATGTGGGATGCTGCTGCAGTGGACCTACAGTGGTAGTCAGTGACACGATGCACTATTTATTTAGAATATATATGCTTCAAGAAAAAAATATACATAAATTCAGTTTAAAAGAATGGGGATTACCTGTGCTATATTGTGCTATATCTGGGTATTCTACATCATATTATTGGCTGCAACTGTATTGTAGGGGTTGGGGATTGCAGGATCATCCAAATAAAGGAAAATATCAAGCAAGAAAAACAAGTATTTTTTATTATTATTATTTTGCAAACAAAGTGTAAATCAGGTGCTAGTCCCACAATTAGGTATATGACTTTTAATGATTAGTGTTCCCCTTATTTACCTTAGTTACTGTACCCGCATTCAATTGCAACCCACTTGTGCAATGAGAAATTTGTAGAGAACCATGGCAACTACTAATAAGACATTCACATCACAGTCTGTTCCATTTTCCTTCTCTTTAGGCCCCTTCTGTTCCTCCTTTTTGTCACTGTTTGACTCAGTAATATGGCATGCTCCATTTGCACTGTGATTTCACACCTCCTGATGCGTTGTGTACCTCAAGAAGTGACTAAAGCTATTTGTGTACTTTTTCACAGTAAATAGTTTTGGCTTTGCAATTTTTGCCTCACTCTTGTTCTTGATTGCTTTGGCAGCTGCCCCTAGAGAGGTACTGCTGCTATACCTATGTTGGGTATTTAACATGTACTCTCAATAAAACTCATGGACACTTTTTACTGTGCTCTTGCTAGCAGAATGATTAGCTTTTATTTTTCTTAACCTACTGTAGAAACACACAAGAGCCTTCTGTCTGTCTGTCTTCAAATGCTTTATGCACTCCAGGAAAATCCTGTCTATAGTACATAGCAGCAACCCTGCTCCCTCTTCTTGGCTGTGTTGCAAGTTTGATTTCTTAAAGACACAATATCCCTACTGTGGCAACCAACTGCACAGCATTTTATATTATTATTTTATTTTTACTTCTTGTCATACAGTAACACATTTAAACTGCACACTGCAGGATAATCTGCTCCTCTTGTTTTTTTTGGTTCAGGGTGTAAGGAAGTAGCAGCAGTACTTTTTATGTTTGCTTGTGAGTGCAGCGCACTAGAAACATATTGAGATAGTACAGCATTGCAGAGGTGTGTCCATGTTGTGGCCAATGCAGAGAACGTTCTAATGGGCATGTCCCTTGGCCACCAATCAACCTGGAAGCTGCCGATGACTGCAGTTTCAGAGTGAGAGCCGCACTTGAAAGAAATCTGCCACTGCAATCAGGTAGAGTTTCATCACTGCAGCAGCAGCTCCCCCTCCCTCCCAACCAGGCACATAGATATTCAGTCAACAAGAATCTGGCCATGTGCATTATAGTGCACAGTAATGTGCACGGCAGAGTTTTGGTTCTTGCTGGCTCCTCTCACCAGTTTATTCAGTATGCCTTTCATGGTGAAACAATTAAATAAATAAATGAGCCATGGCACAGCTTACACATTGGTGGCTCCTGCCACCCCCACCTCCCCACCCATACACTCTCTGGAAAGTCGACATCAGGTGCCCAATCCCTATGTTGGACTGTATTCCCTCCCCATTAATGTGGCACTCTGGAAATCTACCCCAGTGTGCCAAAATACTTCTTTATGTTTCTGACACCAGAATCCCCACTCCTGGTGTCAGATGCGCCGTACCCCTCCCATGCCCCTATTTTTTCAGCTGACCTCGGAGTGTCCAATCCCCAGGTTAGCATTGATTCCCCCCCCCCTCCACTAGTCTGGCACACTGGGAGCCCACCCCAGTTTGCCAAAATCTGTTTTAGTAATATTTCACTGTAAAAAAGGAAAACTGATGCCCAAGGTCTTTTTTTTAACCTGAAAAAAAAAATGGTCCCTCGTTGTCCCTGCCACTCCCCTTCCCCATCCCAACCCTCCTTCTGTGGACCCTCATCCCCTCACCTCCCTCACCCCATATTTACCTGCAGAGGTCAGGAGCAGTGATCTTCGGTTGACTGGGAACATATCTGCACTCATCAAAGGCGTACCGGGAACTGAAGAAATCACAGTAAGCCCTATAATGGCAGGGTTCCATGTGATAACGGTGATCGTGGAAAGGTGTTTGCCATTAGGGTGAGTGTACTGTGTATTGCTGTAAATAAATTTCAGTGAAATGTACATTCCTGGCGCACAGAAAAAGGGTGCCTGGCACCCCACACTAAAGGATTCTCAACTCCAGCGGGGTGCATGTCGGGAGGGGTGCAAATCAGAAAAAAAAAGTCCAGCCACAACAAAAGGAATGCACACCCGGAATCGAACCAGGCACCCTCGCAACCCTAGCCTGCCACCCACCCACCATGCAACAGGGCAAGCTCAGCAGCCCACCACCGCACTATGCCTCACAAACCCTCCCTCCTTTTCCCCCATCGCACGGCATGCTCGTTACCCTCCCCCATGCACATGTACACATAGCGACATCTTATCGCTATATTTGCAGACCCCCCCATCTGTACACCCTCCCTACCTGGTAGCCCTGTGGACAGGCACCGCAGTTCAGTCACTCTTTTTGAAAGCGCTCAATCGCAGTCACCATTGTCATGGGCTACCTCATGGCAGTCAATGGGGGGGGGTTCAACTTAGGTTGATATCTCAACCAGTTTATTGAGTTTTGGTCCCAAAGTTTCAACATGTGGTTCTTGAGACCCCACCTCATGAACACTGGCACTGTCATTTAGTTTCTCTGTCCCAAAAGGTGATTTTGTGGTCACTGTGTGGAATCACCTTTCTGGACTGATTAACAAAACAACAGTGCCACTGCTCATGAGGAGGGGTCCCAAAAAGCCCATGTTGCAAATTTGGTGAAAAAAATAAAAAAAAAGGACTGTGTTACAAGCATGCATTGTGCAGTTTCTATGCACACTCCTAACTTCATCAGTTTTTAGTATTTGCACTCCAAATTTCCAAAATTGCCATTTTTCTACACCCCTTATGAACAATATAGTTATCATTTTTCGCATCCTGCCTGAAATGTGTTTTTGCACCTGTGGTGCAGAATGGCATGGTCACTGTGCAAAATCAACTTTTGGGACAGATTAATGAAATCACAGTGCCACTGTTCATGAGGGGAGGTTCCAAAAAGACCATGTGGAATATTTGGTGAAAACATTTCAAAAAATTATTATGTTATGAGTGTGCATTGCATAGATTCTATGCATGCTCGTAACTTCACCAATTTTTCATATTTTCACTCCAGATTTACAACATTGCCATTTTTTTCACACCTCCTTATGAACAGTACAGCTGCCATTTTTCATATCCTGCCCAAAATGTGTTTTCGCACCTATGGCAGCGAACGGTGCAGTCACTGTGTGAAATCACCTTTTGGGACTGAGTAACAAAATGATAGTGCCACTGTTCATGAGGTGGGGTCCAAAAAAGCCCATGTTGAATATCTGGTGTGAAAATACCAACAAACGGCAAGGATGTTAGGGTTTCCAACCATAATTCCCACCCTGTACAGACTGACAGGCATCAGTGGTGTGACTTTGGGTCATCGGCGGAAATGCTCATGCCATTCCACCCCCACTCTGTAGCCAGTGACAGGCATCGAGGTGTGCATTGGGGTCTTTGACCCTAATATTCAACCCATTCTCTTATACTGCACCCATCTCAGCTTATTTCCTTATGGAATGGGGTGAGCGTAAGGGCTGAAGACACCAAGGCAGACTGCAACACCTGTCAGTGTCTGCAGGGTGGAGTGAGGTGGAATGGCATGAGCGTTATGGCTGACAACCCAAATGCACACCCCCAACATCTGTCAGTCTCTGCAGGGTGGGGGTGAGGGTTGGCATTACTTCAGTATTTCACTACCATTCCTAGTATGCATCTCTCAAACTCCTGCACTACCAATGCCAATACCAGTGAGTAAACATTCAGCATTGACAAATGTTTGTACTTTCTGCCATTCTGCCCTAACTGGTAACATACAGCTGTAGCAATGTATTGTGATGATTGACAGGATTTTAGATCCATCTTGTCATCTCCTTTTGTTGCATGGTAGTGACTAGAAATTTGAGTATGGTCAAATATCCATGTTACCACGCTCCTCAGTCAGATTGCTGTCCCTCCTCATGCGGTGTAATTCTCAATATCATTCTCCCTGCAGAATGTGTATAGTACTACTTTAAAACCTTGGCTAGTGCTTCAGTGGAGCCAGCCACGATACATTGTGATCATTTGCAGTAAGTGACATGTCACAAAATATTACTTGACCAACAGGCTTAGTTGTCATTGAATTATACTTTTCCCTGCAGCATACTGCAGCATTTTGTGATATACTGCATTGCATCCTAGTTGTCTCAATTGTTGGTCCCCCAGCCTCAAGAAGTACGCAGTTCAAAATATTAACCACTCTCTGTATGATGAAATCTTCTCTAATATCTCCCTTTATCCTGCTTTTTCAGTTTGAATGCATGCCCTTTAGTCTTGCTTCACTCTCCAGTTGAATATATAAGGAATAATCCACGGTTGGGTGTGCGGCAATACTGTTGTAATCAAATGACCTGGTCTATGCCACTCAGGAACTGAGGTTATTCCAATATTGCTGCATGCTCAGAGTGGATTATTATACTTACAACATTTAAAAATTGGTCAAATGTGTTATAACAGTGAATAATCCACATGTTTATCCCATTTATTATTTGAAACATTGTGCTCAAGTCACCTTTAGTCTTCTCTAAGCTGAGTAATTTGAGCATATCCCCCTTACAGAAACACAAGTGCATAGTATGTGTGCAGCACACATGCCACATGCATAATAAGCATGTGGCATGCATGCTGCACACATGTTGCATACTTGTATTTCTGTGAGAGCCATGTCTCCTCATAGCTCTTGCACCCCAAGTCCCAAGTTAACATTGGGGTCTGAGGCTGACCCTCACAATATATTCAATGTTCTTTCAGTGCTGAGGTGACCAGAACAGAAATAAATACTCTAGATGTGGTATAATGAAGGCCTTGTACAGTGGAAGGATCCTCTCCCTTGATGTGCTCATTGCCCCCACCTAATGTATTCCAACATTGCATTTGCTCTTTTGACTGTGGCAGTGCTTTGGCTGCCTGTTGTCAGCGTACTGTCCATAATTACCCCTATAGAGTGTCCCTTGATTTTGATTTCTGTTGTTGCATCACATATGATACATATGCACCCCTTATTTCTCACCCCTTGGTGTAGTATTTTGCATTTCCCCACATTACGTTAACTCTCATTTCATGGCCCAGTTCCCTGAGGTGTGCAGGTCTCGCTGTAGAAGTAAATATTCCTTTGTGCTATGTCTACTCTTCTAACCAATTTAATGTTCTCAGAAAAAATCAATAATCTGCTTCTCACCATCTTCTGGGTAAATAGCATAGGTGCAGCACCTGACATAATCAAATATTTTCTGAAATGTCTGTAATATCTCAAGATAAAATCCCTGCCAGCCTGCAGTGCCACTCCAGGGCCACCACTACTTAATATTTTTTTTTAGAAATATTGCACAATATCTGGAAATATTTACCATGGTAACTGTTTCAACTGTAGATGATCATTATCATCATGTTTTATTGAAGGCAACTTCAGAGAGACCAGCTGTCCCGGTGGCGCTGAGGGTTGAGTCACTGGATGCAACATCTCATGCCATGCTGTTGTCCCGAATTCAGGAATGAGCTTGGGTTGCTGGGGGTCGGCAGGGGAGGGGAAAGATCAACTGTCTGATATACAGTTCTCCTCTGCTTGGTGAGGGATCTGGGGAGTCTCCACAGCAGCAGCGGCCCCCGGTGGAGAACAGCGGTACAGGCTGCAAAGGATCTAACTAGGGGAAGAGTGAGGCAGATGTCAACGGCATGCCGTCTAGATGTCATTGCATGGCTGAGGTCCTGGGGCAATTCAAGAGAAAATCCCCACTCCTGGATAGGCAATGGCTCTCCTCAGTGCTGGCTTGCCACACGCCCAATGCCGGGTCCCTGTCTCTGCCCCCACTCTCCCTCCACCACCTCGGCTGGCATTCTAGATTATCAATAGAGCACTGGAAGTTCAGGTGGCCCTACCTCAGGTGGCTCAGAGCTCAGGGGATTGTCAGTATGATGGTTGGTGGAGGGCAACTACCCTCTCAGTAGACAGGACCACGGCAGGCTGTAGAGCGGGTAGCTGGTGAGTAGGGGTCATCAGAGAGAATTCTGGGAGTGAAGCAAAAACAGAGTCCACAAAAAAATTTAAAAATTGAGAGAGACCTCTCATTTACAATTGCATTCAAAGATATTCACATAAAATACATAAACACATAGTACAACACTGTACATGCAAGTTGTTTGTTAAACATTAAAATCAGAAGTTAGTATAAAACGCACATCTTTAGAACAAGTACCTATCATCCAAAGCAGTCACAGTGGTTGTATACTAAACTGTCTAATGATGCTCTATAGCGGGCAAAAGAAGGCAGGGTAGTTAATTTGAGTTTTGTTTTGTATAAACCCTCATGTTTTGAGGACATACATTGCTAAGATGAAATATCCTATCTTGTTAAATAGCAAAGAACTGTGCACCAACACTGGGGTACTCCACTGAGAACATCCCTCCACTCTGAATGGGGAACACGCACCACTGCCTCTTCCCTATCAGTCAGTTTGCTACCCACTTCCTATACACTTTGTGGACTCCATATGGCACTGCTTTCTCCATGGGTTTTTGTACAGTAAAGTGTCAGAGACCTCACAGAGGACTAGATAGACTACATCTACTGCCTGGCCCATATCCAGCTCCCTAGTATCCTGCTCAAAACAGTAATCAGGTTTGTTTATCAGGAACTGCCTTCTGTGAAATCTTGTTGTGTGCTAGATAACAGTCCAGCTCTTCTAAGTCTTCCAAGTGCTGGACCACAACATCTTTTGTTGTAATTGACATAAACACTTTGCCCTTTACTGAGGTGAAGCTTGCATGATTATCCAGTACACCTTTTTGTGGTAATACCTTTTTATTAGGCTAACTGAATAATTTTACTAAGCTTTCATGACCTCTCAGTTCCTTTCATCAGGTACAGGGAGTACTAACCAGCATTTCAGAATGTCTATTATGACTATAGTTACCTGGGCCTGACTCACTTTCATCTTGAACTAGGCGATTACATTGGCTAGTGCTCTGGCACTATCCTGGCCTGCAGGAATTCTGAAAGATATCAAAGAGAGAAGCATAAGCCAGAACCCTTTAAAACTTCATTATTACCACTAGTGGGTACTATAGTATCCAGACCCTGAAATGTTCACAGATGGTCCTCACCTAATAACTTCTAACTTGATCAGTCCTGCCTATCTTTCAGCTTGCATCTCTCTTAAAACTGCAGTCCTCACTCAGCTGGTGATGCTTTTGACTTCCTGGCTGACTACAGTCACAAAATAATTATTTAGCACCTCTGCTATTCCTCCTGCCTACCTTATTGGTCCCCTCTTCTCAGTGATCAGAGACTCAACCTTATCCTGACTCTCCATTTACTCCCTATTGATTGAAAAAAGGGTTTATTATCCCCCTTGATCCCCCACACAATCTTGTGTTTCAGCCTGGCTCGTCCTGTAACCTTATGGCCGGGCATTGCTTCCATACTGCCCTAAACAGCAAGTCCCTAAATCTGTCCCTAGACTTTATCCATTTATCTGTTTCTACAGCTGTCTGTCTCTTGCTCTCTCTTTCTCTCTCTCTCTCTCTCTCTCGCTCTCTCTCTCTCTCTCTCTCTTTCTCTCTCTTTGATTCTTCCCTCTTTCCTCTTATGTACTTTTTTTTAACTAATGTTATAAAATGTGAAGAATATGACTATGCCTTTGGATATGTTGTAGCATAAGGGTTTATAAGGCTGGGCTGTTCAGTCTGAGTACTTTGGAAAGAACAAAAGGGCCCACTGAATCATGGAAGGGAGGAACATTCAAAAGAAACATCAAAAAGAATTAATTCACAGAATGCGTGTTGTGTATGTGGAACAGAGTCCTTGTAAACACCTTTAAACTTAAAGGGGAACAGTCAGCCCAAAGAGCCCGACATCTAAGTAGGGGCCTAGACCCAATACCAGTTTGTGATCAAAAACATTTTTTTACTTACTGTTTACTGCTGTGCATGTTAAATGTTTTATGAGTTCAGATCATTTGTTTGTTGGCCTTGTCGTCTTCTCAGGTTTTAATAAAAATTACAGAGGATTGTTCTTAGCTCCAGGAGAATAGTGGGACCGGCAAACATCTCATCTGAGTTTATGAAACGTCTAACATGCACTGAAAGTTATTAATCCACCCAGTGCTACAATCCTGCTCTGACATCAGATGCAGGAAATGCTGGGATTTTGGGCTATTAAGCAATAAGGTGTGATCAGGGGTTATGTTAATCGCATGTTAATCACCCTCTAGGGGTGCAAGACTGCACGAAGTGTAGCCGGGTTCCACATACCCCTAGAGGGTGATTAACTGACCATTAACATAACCACTGGGAGTGCCTTATTGCTATTACAATAAAAACATTTTTTGAACAGTGTTAAACCTTCATCAGCATATGATTAAGGCTCTACATGTATGTTAATAAAAGATTAACATAAGGCTGATAGAATGCTTACAGCCAATCAGAAAGCTCCACTTCTCAAACACTTTTTATAATAAGAAATATCAGCTTGCAAGTCAGCAGACCCAGCCTGATACAATCTACTCTACTGCAGAAAATAGCAAGTAAAAAACGTATGTATTTATTTATTTATTTGAGAGTTTTACCAGGAAGGCATACTGAGCAGAGTACTGCTCGATTCCAGATGCATCCTGGGGACAATACATACAATAAGAACATCAAGTGGCATATAATATACAAGGTGAGATAATAGGTACAAGTAATAAAACAGCAAGGTTCAACACTATCCCGGGTAGAACATGGTACAGGGTACAGGTACATAATTACAATGAGAGTTATGAACAGCAGAAAGGAAGAGCCAGGTATGATAGTGATACGGGGTGTGGCAGTGCAACCAATACAGCCGTGACTGGAGGTTCATCAGGGAAAGTAGGTATGGGGAACAATTAACTGAGGTAGGAAGGGTCAGCAGTGGTGCAGAGTAAACCAGGGAGGAGTGGTTGTCATAGTGCTGAGAAATGTGTTAGGTACAGGAACATATGGTGGTGAAATGCACAGACAGTAGACCATTTGGATGCTGGGAGGATGAGGAAAGTCAAATAAGTGGAGGAAGTGTATTCCATAGTTTGGGCATGCAGTAGCTGAAAGCTGTCTGACTCAAGGATGAGGATCTATGTGGAATGTAAATGAGTCTTGAGTCATTGTTCCTAAGCTCGTAAACTGGGGAAGGGTGAGCAGTCAGGGCCAAGGATAGGTAAGAAGGCAAAGCATGGGTCCAGTACTTGGCTGTGAAGCGTGCGCAGTGAGAAGATCTATGGTCATGGAGGAAGGATAGACCCAGTGTTTGGTAGAGGGTACAGTGATGGGTGGAGTAGGGACACTCAAGAGCAAAGTGACAAAAGGAGTGGAAACGGGGTTCCAGTCTGGTCAGGGAGGACTTGTGGGTGGCACTGTAGACTACATCACAGTAGTCAAAAATTGGCAGTATCATTTTCTGTACTATGGCTTGATGAGCTGGCAACGAGATACAGCCATGGTTGTGGTAGAGGGCAGCCTGTCTTGGGTAGAGTTTTCTATGGATATCATTGATGTGCACAGAAAAATCATGGTACTGATCTAGCAAGACCCCCAGATATCTGAAGGAGGGGCAGGCCTCCAGTACAGTCCCATCAAGTGTGTGGAAAGTCAGGGGGGAAGGGAGCTGCGAGAGTCTCTGCCCTGTGCTGAAGGTCGTGGAGACAGTCTTCTTGGCATTGAGGTGAAGCTGGTTTGAGTGAAACCAGTGCTGGACACTGTTGAAGTCTTGCTGTAGTCTTGTCGCTATGTCTGCAGCAGATGGGCTGGATGTATACAGCACAGTATCGTCTGCATGAATGTGAATGGAAGTGTGTGGGCAGGCGGAGGGAAGGTCATTTAGGAAGATAGAGAACAGGAAAGGCCCAAGAACAGAGCCCTGAAGTACACCTGAGGTGAAGGGGAGAGGGTCAGAGGTGGAGTTGCCAATCCTTACTGATTGTGTCTGGCCAATCAGCTAGGAGTGGAACCAGGAGGTGGCTGAGTAGGAGAGACCTTCTCTGACAAGTTTTGCCAGTAGGAGGGAGTGGGAAATGGTGTTGAGTGCCTTCACTAGAGCTATAAAGATAGCTGAGGTGATGTGCCCTTTATCCATAGCCGAGAGGATGGAATCCATGAGCTGCGGCAGGGAGGTGGTGGTGGAGTGTGATTTTCTGAAGCCAGACTGGAAAGGGGTGTAGAAGGAAGAGGAGTTGAGGAAGGTGGAAAGTTGAGAGAGAACATGTTTTTCTTGGAGCTTTGCTAGGATAGGGAAGAGGGAAATGGGTCTGTAGTTGCTGGGGGTAGATGGGTTACCACCATTCGGTAGGGGGATGACAGTGGCATGTTTCCATTCTGCTGGTAATGAGGCTTGTGAGAATGACAGATTGAAAATCACAGCTGGGGGGGGGGATGACAATGACATGGGCCAATGGGTGCAACAATTTAGCATTGACACCTGTTAGACATCTGCCCTTGGATAGGTTGAGTGCAAGGAGGGTATTGTACACCTCTAGAGGAGTAACTGGGTGGAGGGAGAAGGAGTGGGTAGGTGGGGGGATGTGGGTGGGCTTGAGAAGAGGGGGAGTGGATGGTGGGGGTGGGATAGGGGATAGCAAAGAAGCAGTGCAGCTAACAAAATAAGAGGTAAAAGCTATGGCTACAGCAGGGGGGTTGTTTACCATGGAGGAACCTATATTTATGGATGGTGTAGGTGGCTGGGAAGGGGGTCGAGTAGTGATTTGAGGACCTTCCAGAATCTAGCAGGATGGTTTATGTTTGTGTGGAATGCAATGTTGAAGTACTTAGCCTTTGCCTGATGGATTAACCTTGTGCAGACGTTGCACAGAGTGCAGTACTTCTGGCGGTCATGAGGCAAGCCAGTCACCTTAAAAGCTTTCCATGCCCAGTCACGGTCTCTGAGACTGACGATGATGTCAGCTGAGATCCATTGAAGGTGTGCACCTCACACCCTGGCACACCTGATAGGGGCATGGTGGTTCCAGATTGCAAGGAACCTGGTTTTGAAACCCTCTAAAGAAGTGTCTGGGGATTGTGTCTTGTAGATAAAGGACCAGTCCACATTGGCCAGGTCTTGTAGAAGAGAGGCAATGTTTAAGGCTTTGTAGGATCTGGTACAGAGGATGTGTGGTGGTGGAGCCTTAGGCCTATAGGTCTTCCTGACCATGTAAATCATGTGGTGGTCACTTAAGGAGTCTGGGAGCAAGCCCGCTTCAAGAATCTGGTGAGGGTTGGAGGTGAGGGACCAGTCAAGAAGGGAGTGGTTTAATGATTTGTGATTTAGGTGGGTGGGCTCTGTGATGATTTGGGTGAGGTTTAGGGTGCTGATTTTGTCCTGGATTTTGGCGCAGGTCCGGGAGAGCCAATTCAGACTGAAGTCCCCAAGTATGTGGAGTTCCCCCCCTGTGGCTAATGATTTTAGGGTGCCGAGGTGGTCCATAATGTTGGACAGGGTGGTATCTGGAGCACAATATGTCCCTGCAATATAAATTGGGGCATTATGAGGGAGGGAGGGAGGGCTACATTTATTAGGAGCGCATTGATGGAGTACGTGGAGTGAGGCAGGGCAATGCTTGAGAACTGAGTCCCGGATACGATGTACATCGCAACTCTGCCACCTCTTTTGTATCCTGGATGATAGTGACAGATGACAAAGTAGTCAGGGACTACAATTTCAGAGTTCTTTTGTTGTGCAATTTTAGCCAGGATTCAGATATGACCAGGACGTCAGGGTGTAATGAGAGCACAGTTGGTTTTAACAGGGGCAATTTGAGTAATAGGCTGCATATGTTCAGGTGCATCAGTTTCAGTCCTCTAGGGGGCCAGTTGGGTTAGGTGGAGTTTTGATTGAGGGTGGAGGAAGGTCCAGGGTGCAACAATAGTAGCAGGAGGAGAGAGATCAGCAGCTTGGCTGGGGGCCGTGCGCATAGGGGCTTACGTGGTGGAGTAGATGAAAGCTTGATGGGTATGAAGGAGAAGTCAGTAAAGGAGTGAAGGGCTATTTGACCCAGGAAAAAGGAGGGTGGGAGGATGTTGCAGCCCATGAATGGTGTATGTAAAAACGCTGCAGAGTGTGTGACGGTTGGGGAGGTGCCAGGGTAGGGGGGATCCAGTAGGGGAGTGAGGAACAGGTAGGCCCACCTGCTCAGCTGGCCAAGAGTAGTGTGGAAGGGATAGCAGGGGGGCCCAAAGGGAGAGGATTAGCAGAGGTAGTAGCATGGTAATTGGGAGCTAAAGGAGGGACACTAGTTTGAGCAGTTTAGATATGGTGAATTGGGTTAGGTTGAGGGTGACTAGCGGCCTCTAGAGACAAGTTCAGATAACCTGCAGATGGAAAAGTAGACTGGTTATAGTGACAGCCTGTATATAGGTAAGGTAAGGTAACCTTTATTTTTAAAGTGCCTTTCAAATACCAAAGCACTGTACAATACCTCAATAAAACCACACAATCAAGTGAATAAATAATTAACAAAAATATGACAAATAAACTGCAGCAAATGAATAACTTAGGTTGTAAATCATCAAGTTCCTGAGAAAAACAACTCAAAACAGTCAAAGAAAAGCTTGTTGAAAAAGTTAGGATTTTAGATTAGTTCTGAAACTTTCGACTGTCAGGCATTCTCTTAACCGATGAGGTAGAGGATTCCACAGGGTAGACGTCGCATACAAAAAGGCTTGGGCACCTAAGATTTTCAAGCATACCCTGGGAATCTCTAGCAATCCCTCATCAGTGGATCAGAGGGAATGGAGGGGGCAGTAGGGAGTTAGAAGATCTTTCTGGTAGTCGGGTCCCTGTCCATGTAGGGCTTTAAAGGCTAGCAAGCCAACCTTAAATGTGATTCTCCACTGAACAAGCAGTCAGTGCAGTTCACCCAGTGCAGGTGTAATATGACTGGCCCTAGATGTGCCAGTCAAAAGCTTGGCTGCCGCATTCTGCACTAGCTGCAAGCAGTGAATTTTAACCCCAGGTAGTCCTAGATATAGCTAGAGGACCACCAAGGGTGATGGGGTAACTGACACGGAGTGTCAGTGGGGTAAAATCCAGCTGCAGCAAATCAAGCCATCATACCTGTTGCTTTGGGGGGGCTGCTGGCTGGCAAGAGCTCCATGCATTGTGGAGGAGAGCTGAACAGGGAAACCCTCTTGACCCCTAGTGTGGAGGTGCTGTAAGGAAGAGAGAAAGGGGACAGAAGTTAAATCAGGTAAGAGGGAAGTGGCTGACCTAATGGGGGAGGGAGGGAACAACAGTACAAGGCTGCAGACTAATTTAAATTACACTTTAGCAGTCCCTGTAGCTAGATAAGAACATTAATTACAATGCAAGGCAGTAAAATAAACTAAGGAAAACAGTTCCAGTGCTGCGTGGTAATTTCAGAGCTGCGAGTTCATTTCAGCCATGGAAGCCGAGATACATAGCTATAGGGCACATGGAAAATTTGGGGAACAAAATTAAACAAACTGCTGCTACTGACAATTATCAAACTAAACCAGACTGCAGCTCCTTAAAGCACTAATTACCGATGATAAAAAAAAGGCATTTGGTAACAATTCCAGTAGTAAGAACAAATACATAGTCCGCTGCTACTTTAAAGTAACAAATTAATCTGAAAGCATTGAAAAATGATTTTCTATATCTACCTCACTTAGTTTACATTACTATTAATAACTTTTATTAACATACTCCAAAGTATACTATGTTACTTTATAATACCTTACTTATTGGACCACTCAAATTCTAAAAAAAGTAACCATATTTAAAAAAAACATGTTATTATGATACTATTATGATAGAAAACAGGTTTTACATATAGTACCTTTATCTCTTGAATTTTGCCATAATAGCAAACATGTCTGTATAGATCTATTATATGTTTGTATGTTTGGTTTTAATCAATAAAAACTTATGATGGCAAAAAAAAGTAATGAATGAAACCAAACTGCAGCTCCTTAAGGTACTATTGTCCGACAGGCAAAAGATAGCATTTTTTTAACATTCCTCAGTAGCAGAGAATCTATCTGTAAAGCTATGCTGACTTTAAGTCTCAGAATTGAAACTGGAATTGGCGCCCAAAAAATCCAGCAGCAGCAACTCAAGCTGTTTTTTTCACACAAAGTGCAAACTGGGACCAGCCCCTAAGTTGGGTGTGGGACACTTAGTGCTGACTGTTCCCCTTTAAAGGGGGACTGAATCATTGCAACATTCCCAATTCATATTTGCTTGTCCTTATTCTCTTTTTCTGTTATCTATCTCTCATTTTTTTCCTCTGTCTCACACTTCCTTAAGATCAGCTCTGTCTATGTCCCCCACTTCACCATTATAAATGTTCTAACCAGTGATATCATTGTTTGCAATCAACCAGTGGCATCTGACACTGATACCTTGACTGGCATGGGCTACTAAATTTATGAAAATAGCTCATGTCCTCAACTTACGTTTTTGCATTGCAAGTAGTAAATCAACACAGACATCACTGACTGGTTCTAACCAATGATGACACTTGTTGGAACATTCACCTATACTGGCACAACAGAGGGCTACATACTATGTTGCTTTTACAGATAAAGGAGAAAGTAAACAAGCAAGAGTTGGCAACAGCCAACAAAAGCTGCTTTTAAATTCTCTTCTTTTCAGTGAGGTCCTGCTTTTACTCTCTTTTAAAAATTCATTCATTCATGATAGAGATTTTTATGGTTCATTTTTTGGTAAGGTTTTCTCCTGCTTGTCCCCACCCAAGGCTCCCAGCATACAGCTGCATGTGCATGTGGAGGCATACACACACACACACACCGGAAGCCAGCTGAGCCCCATCTGCCCACCCATACTGCCGCCCCCTCCTCACCTACGCTACACTATCAGACCGCCACCCGGTAGGGGCAGAACTACGAGGGGGATGACAACCCACCCCTACCACCCCTGGGAGAGGAGAGCAGCCTTCTGGCTCATTCAATCTGGCTCCTCCCTCCACCTTCCCCATGTAGCACCCCGATGACCCAAAGTCATTTCCGAACCTGGGTCACCGGTGTAACACGAGGTAAGGCATCCAGTGTCTCAACCCTCAGTGCCACCAGGTCAGTTAACATCTACTTTTCTGTGGGGTCCTGGTTTCACTCATTTTTATAATGTATTTAACCAGGGTCCTGCTGATATAAAATATGTTGTTTTCAGCAGGGTCATTCCTACATTTAATCATTGTTAAGCATTATTTACTCAGTATACCGCAGCTAAGATGCAACATCTGATTTTTCACTGTGGTCCTACATTCTCCCATTTGCCCACTGTATTTACCTTGGCTAGGCCAGTAGAGATGCAGATCCTAGTTTTAAGTGGGGTCCCCCATTTATATAGTTTTCTTAAGTATTTACTCAGAATTACACAGTTAAGATACCTCATGCTGTTTTCACTGGGTTCCTTATTTCACCCATTTTACAGAACCTGTTCTAAGAGGAGCTAAGCTGAGTTTCATATGTTTTTAGGGTTGTCCTGCTTTTACCCATTTTGGCACAGTAACTCTACAGGATAATCCAGTTGAGCTGCTGCTTTCATGCATTTGTTGTGCTTTATGTTTAGACCACCATTTGTCTTCAGTCTTCATTAGCTTTCAGGTCCTCCTTCCTCTGCCATAAAAGCATGCTGAGAGTCCAACACACCACCAGACTCAGCTCAGCCACCTTGCAGGACCCCTGACAATTGTAGTGGGGGTAACCCCCAGATCTCCAATCCTGGATGAGAATCCTTATTTGATGCTTGAGTTCTGGGAAGAAGTGGAGCTGGTGAGGCCTGGAAGGAGTTGACAGGACCTTACTGTAGTCTGGGGGATGAGATGGCTTCATCTGGTTGGGGCTGCTGAGAATATGTATTCCACCTATGCCCTCCCTAATCCCTCCCAAGGGTGTGCTCCTGAGGAACAACCCTGCAGAATTCCTATCAGGACCATCAGATGGGTGAGTGACCCTCATCCTCTCTTTGGAACTCCCCTGCTGGACCCATTCATGTCTTGTGACACCTTAAAATAAGTCCAGCAGAGGAAGTCAGTAGAAGGTGCCCTCTCTCCCTGAGACATGTGACACTTAAGATGAATGCCAAAACCCTGCCTCATCAGTTAGCACTAGACATACTATGCTTGAAGCATGAAGGCAGGCGTCTGGAAGTTAAGCAGTAGCACTACCATTGTGCTAGCCAGACAGCTTTCATCCATTTTTAAATTTTTACCTAAGGGTGCCCTTTCCAGTTGCCATGCAATATCTCTTTTTCTGTGGCTTCCTGCTTCTAACCATTATAACAATGAGTTTAACTAGTTTAGCCCAGATGAGAGGCAATAAATCTTCTTTTCAGTGAAGTCTGGGTTTTACCATCTTTTACAGTGCATTTACCCAGGACAGCCTAGGCGAGATGCAATATATTTTTTCTCTGGGGTCCTGCTTTTTACGTATTTTTATGCTGTATTTATAAGGGACAGCCCAGCACAGATGAAATATTTAATTCATAATGGAGTACTGATTTTACGCATTTTTACAAAGCATTTATCTAGGATAACCCAGCCTGGCTGAAATGCAATATCTGATTTTTACTAGGACCCTGCATTTGCCAATTTCTACAGTGTATTTACCCCAGTTACTGTAGTTCAGCTGAAATGGTTCATCTTGGTTTTAGGTGGGTTCTATCTTTACTTATTGTTACACTGCATTTACCCTGGATAGTCTGAAATGAAATATCTTATTTTCAGTAGGATCCTGGTTTTATAATTTCTTTTGTGGATGCCCACAGGGAGCTCCGGTCCCTCCTTCAGAGGGTCTCATCCTCTGATCCTATAGTAGGGACATCATTCATCCTGTTGGCTCCCATTTTTGCTATTTTGCCCCTTGGCCCATGGTCATGCAATGGGAGCAGTGTCTGGCTCTGCCTCTATGGAGGCAGTCTCCCTGTTTATTGCTGGGTGTCAATCTACAGCATGCTGTGTGATCCCCTCTCCACAAAGCAAGGAGAGCTGTCTACAGACACTCGATCCTTCCACATCCCACCAGCTCCTGAGCAACCCAAGTCCATTCCCAAACGTGGGTCACCAGCATGGAGTGAGGTGTGGCATCTAGCACTTCAACCCTCAGTGCAACCGGGCTGGTTGGTTTTATGAATTTTACAATGTATCCTGGGTAACCAAGCTAAGATGCAATGTCCTGGATTCGGTAAGGTCCTCTGTTTATCCATTTCTAGGATGTATTTACTCTGGATAGGTCATCTGAGATGCAGCATACCATTTTCAGTGGGGTCCTGCTTTTATTCATTTTAAATAATGTTTACCCATGAGAACCAAGCTGCAATGCCACATTTTGATTTTGCTATGGTCCTGCCTTTACCCATTTTTTATTTAAAATGTATTGACTGGGAAAGGCACACTAAGTAGAATTGTATGGAATATAAAATTCTGGCCACGGAATGACCATTCCAGATCCCTTGAATTCAAATACAGTGGAATTTTGCAAATTTTTTAATTTCCGTTATTTCACTATAAATTTAAAAGTCCATGTCCAAATAACACCAACTGTGAAAAGTAAGCAGCACTCTAGGGTTTACAAAAGTGTTCCAAATTGCAGAATTGTAGATTGAAAGGGGACAGAGTTATGGGTGGCCAAACATTTAATAAAAATGTAATTTTCAGTTATTTTGAGATAATTTTAAATGTTCTTATCCAAATTTCTCCACAATAGCAGGATTTTGAGAGGCATGTAGAATGCATATATTCACCATGATTTAAATCTCAAGCTTTAATGGGAGTCAAGTTATACTGTAGGTAGCAAAATATTTTGCCAATATTTTGATTTCTGTTATTTAAGTATAACTTTGATAGTATTCATTGAAATGTTACAAAAATTACCATGTATACAGGTTATCACTATATTTGTACATGCACATTATTTCAGATTTCTAGCCTTAAATGGGACTGTGCTATAGCCTGCCAAACATGTTGCCAAAATTTTAATTTTGTTTAGTTTCCTCTAATTTTAAAACTAAATATCCAAATTTAACCAGAGTTGAAACATTTAAACTACTATATCACATGGTCCTTTCTGAAAAGTTCATATTTTCAGCTTTAAATGGGATTGAATTAAAAGTAGTCACAATTTCACAACATTTCAAAATTTAATTTTGCAAGAATGTGAACTACAAATTTATAAAGCCCTGAAACTTTCAAAGTAGAGAATGCAATACCATTACATTTGGCAGGTTCTTAAACTTCACAAAGAGACTGTGTGTGCCAATTTTATTAATTGCTTGCTGTGAAAAATTGCAAAATAACGTCTGCACTTAAAGTCAAATCCCATGAGTTTTTGTTTTTTGCCATTCAAACTTTATTGAAAAATTTTGGATACAGGAATACATCCATCAGCACCATAAATGGAGAAAAAATGACAACAGACATGAAATATAACTCGTTCCAGATGAATTCCACCCACCACACCCCACCACCACTCCCCAATTCACCCTTCCACAAACCCCCCTCCCCCCAGCATAACACACATATTACACATCTTTTGACATATTATTACTGTTGTCCTACTTGGTCTGGTAAAGAATAAAGTGAATATAGTGGACCCCAGATCCGGTTAAACTTGAGCAGATTGTTCTGAAGACTAGCGATAGTCCTTTCCGTTCTAAGGTTGGCCAGGAGTTCTTGTAACCATTCGCCATATGTGATATCTGAAGTGTCCTTCCAGTGCCTTAAAACCACTTTTTTAACAGAAGCGGATATCAGACAAATATGATACCTCCTGTTACAGACACCAATAGCGGCAATGTCCCCTAAGACACATATCTCCGCCGTAAATAGGTTGTCCAGCCCCAAAAGAGGATCCAGTTTCTGCTTAATTCTGTCCCAAAGTGAAACTATTTTGGGGCAATACCAGAAAATATGAAGTAGGTCCCCAGTATCCTGTTGGCATCTGTAACAGGTAGAAGAGGACACAATACCTAGTCTAGTTAATTTTAAAGGAGAGTAATAAATGTTATGCAATAATTTAAATTGCATTAGTCTAAGTCTGTCTTGCAACAGAAATTTATGGCACGATTTCCAGATGCATGCCCAATCAAAATTGTGCTCTGGAAGGAGCTGAGACCAATACTGCTTCGGAGCAAGATTTAGGGGGTGTATCCAATTAAGTAGTATACTATAGATGGCAGAAACTGTGTGAGCTTTCCCAACCAGTGGCTCCAGTGTGCCACAGAAATCAGGGGCTACACCCGTAAGGGGGATCATGCCCAGTTTATTAACCAAGCATCAAAATTGAAAGACCTTAAATACATTAACCTGTGGGATTTGAAATTTGTTCAAAATATCAGTTGAGGTTAACCATTTTCCCTCTGCCGATAATAAGTCTTTGATCAAACCCCCCCTAATAGTGGTAGCCAGTTGACCCTGATGGGTTTACCATCTATTAGGAAGTTGGGGTTGCCTATTAATGGTTGAGATGGATCTTTATTATGACAATATTTTAAAAGGTACATAATTGCACATGGACTTTGATGGATATCTCTATAGGGAGTTACTGAAGAGAGTGGGTAGAGAGTTGGGCATACAATACAACAAGGCCCTGGGTGTGAGCCCTGAATCAACTATACGGGATATCTCCAATGTTAACCATAAGGGAACATAATTGCTAGTTTCATGACAATCGATCAATGTTAACCACCTAAGATATTTATTAACATGGCTGGCCCAGTAATACAGACCAACATGAGGAAGTCTCAGGCCTCCAGTTAATTTGGGAGTGACCAATTTATGGTAAGCCAGTCTGGGTTTCTTGTAGCTCCAAATAAAACCGGTAATTATGCCGTGGACTTTTTTAAACCACTTTATTGGGAGCCAAATATTTAACATATTTATGGGATAAAACAGACGGGGGAAAACATTCATTTTTACTAAATTAACTTTTCCCCAAATTGACAATGGAAGCAGCGCCCATCTTTTAAGATCAACCTCAATACCATGCAATACTGAATCTAGGTTTAACTGAACCAAGCGGGTGGGGATCTTGTTAAAGTAAGGCCTAAATATTTAATTGCATCAGCATTCCAGGCAAGCCCAAAAGAGGTAATATCATGTGCGTACATTTTATAATTTCGGGGCAAAACCACCGTTTTTCCAGTATTGAGCTTATAATTAGCAACAACACTAAGATTCTGGAAAGTTTCAAGTAGAGCAGGAATAGAGGAGGACGGATGGGAAATCTGTAACAGTAGGTCATCTGCGTACGCAAGTACTTTCAAAGTATGCCCCCAGACCTGGATACCCTGTATCTTTTGTTCTTGTATAATCTGCCTGATAAGGGGTTCAATGTATAAATTAAAAAGGAGCGGAGATAGTGGGCAGCCTTGTCTGGTGCCAACAAAAAGTTTGAAGGGGTCCGAAATTACCCCATTACAAGCAATTCTTGAGGTTGGGAAATTATAAATGGAATTGACCCAAAAACAAAACTGTTGGGGAAAGCCAAAAGTGTTCATAACCATAAATAGGTATTTCCAATAAACCCTGTCGAAGGCCTTCTCAGCGTCCAATGAAACCAATACCATCGGATGATCTGTTTCCCTGGAGGCTGAGAAGATGTGTGCAAAAACCCTCAAATGATCAGTTGAGGATCTTCCCTTCATAAATCGAACCTGTTCAGCCCCTATTAGTCCAGGAAGAACCCCATTAATCCGATCTGCTAGTAATTTGGTGAGGATTTTAATATCCTGGTTAAGAAGTGAGATGGGTCTGTAACTAGACACCGAATCCTGGGGTTTATCTGGCTTGGGCAGGAGTATGATTAGGGCCTCAAATAGGGAAACATCAGTAGCGGTTCCACTTAAAACACATTGAAACAGTCTCAACAATGAGGGGATTAGCTTTTTAGAGAAGGTTTTATAAAAATTGGTGGAGAAACCATCGGGACCTGGTGTTTTATCAGAGGGGAGAGACTTAATAACCCGGTCTATTTCACTCTCTGTGATAGGTACCGTAAGCTGGGCCTGATTAAGCTCATTCAAGGAAAGTAGGTTCAGCCCACTTAAAAAGGATCTTATCCTCCCTTCAGATGGTGGGTCACTCATGGCTCCATAAATCTCCTCAAAATACGTTCTGAATTCCCCCAAGATATCCTTAGGAGTAGTTTTAATTGAGCCATCTTCCAAGGAGCGGATGGCCGACACTAATCTGGTAGAGTCTAATTGTTTTACCCGCCTAGCTAATAGTCGGCCAGCTTTTTCCCTTGATCCGTATATACTGCCCTGTTTTGATGATCGCCTCGGCCTGCTCACTAGGATCTGAGATATGAATCACGTAACAGAGTTGGCTCCTGCCTATAGTCATCTGTGAGGAGGCCGAGCCGGACCCTTTTCTCGAGATCTGGTGAGGCCAGACTCTGAGATACATTTCAGCTTCTCCTTCTTTCTCCGGGAGGAAAGCCCTATCAGGATCCCATGTAAGAAGGCCTTGAGCGCTCCTACTCCATATCTGGCCTACTGGTGGAGTCTTTGGTAAAAGAGGTGAATTCTGTTATCTGAGAGGAGATAAACTTAACCATTTGGGGTCCTTTAATAGCTGATTATTAATTTTCTATCTACCCCTGATTTAAGCAAAAGATGGGAGCGATTAAGCATGTTACTATAAGTGTGTCGATGGTGGCCCAGGGATATATCCGCATTCAACGCCCAGTAAGAGAGTGTTTGAAATTAAGACATAATCAATTCTGGACATGGTAGTATGCACCTGGGAGGTAAAAGTAAATTCACGGACATTCGGGTGGAGAATCCTCCACACATCGCAGAGGTCCATTTGGTCCATCATTTCTCTAACTGCTCTTTGGGCAGGAGATAGTCCCTTCCTGACAAAACCAGATCTATCAGTAGCCGGATCCATTACCAGATTTAAATCCCCTCCTATTACAATAGGTAGATTAAGACAAGGTGAGAGTACTTCCATAATCCGAACAAAAAATCCTGGGGTATCAACATTGGGGCCATAGATTGATCCCAGAACAATCTCCAAAGTGTGCAATGTGCACCTAATAAAAATGTATCTCCCTAGATTATCATGGAGTATTTGAATCAGTTTGAAAGGAACTGACCTACGAATCATGACCATCACCCCTCTGCTTTGGGTATTTCCTTCCGAGGCAAATACCTGACTTATTTGGAGCCTCCGTAACTGGTTACTCTCACTATTAAGTAGGTGGGTCTCTTGCAGGAACATAACATCAGCTTTCACATACTCTAGGTGTTTTAAGGTCCTGTATTGATTTGATTTATGGCGAAGACCATTAACATTCCAACTTACAAAGTTAATATTCCTAGCCATTTTTTATAAACTTAGTGACTTTAAAATAACTAATGTTTTTATAACCAGCCCTATCTTCAATTACCATTACTGTTACATATGCTATGCAATCCCCCCCCTTATTTCCAACTTCCCAGAATCAAAATTCCACACACAACAATAACTAACCCCTAAACCCCTTTTCCCCTCCACCCTCATCCCTCCCGAACTACCAATGATCATGTTTGCAGTTCACCAAAGTTTACCACTTCCACCCTCACCCCAACCTCCCCAAATCAGCAATGCCCAACCCCATATTATACAGAGTCATGGGAAATACTGCTCATTAAACCCCTTATCGAGAAAACATTCCTGTTAGAATGACACTTAGTGAAGAAGGGGGGAAAAGAGATTTCCACTGATTTAGCCCTCGTACATCAGCATATACCAGACCCAAAAGAATACTTTAACAACCTAAACACTACTGCTGAACTTTTTAAAATTCGGCTCAAGCATCAACAGAACAGTTTTTCTACTGTTTGCTAAGAAAACATTTCCCAATATTTCTAGACTTAGAACAGACACCCCCAAATAGCCGTATTACTTAAACAAAAGGCTTTAGCATCTTGCAGGGGAAACGGGCTATAAAACATGGGCTTTCATCATAATTGTACTCAAGGTTATAATAACAGAGCCAGATCCATATCTGTAGGAGTGTTCAAGGTGATCTAACGGTCTCTGGCTCCACCTAGCAGAAAAAAGTTGCATCGCTTCTCCACACAACAGCCCGCATCAACTTAGAAATTCAGACGTCCTTTTCATTGAAATACAGAGCGCCTTGTCAAAAAAGAAGAGGCGAACAGAAAATGGGAAAACCTTGGATCAAGGAAACTGTCCGCTGGCAAGGAAGGAGGGGAGCCAACTTGACCAGAACAACCTAGTTTCCCCCATGCGGATAAAAATGAAAAGAAAAATATGAGTCAAGCATGGGTAGAGGACCAGATAAGAGCTGATTACGTGGGAAACTGAACCAGCATCAGACTTATTATGTAATGAAGCATGATACTCCTCTGAAACAACTTTCACGTACATACTCATTGTATCATTGCAATGGTATACTGAGGGTCATTGGCTTCAGCATATTTCAGGGCACTTTAAACAGATTACGGAAAGCATGTTTAAGGGCTTCTGACACGGATTCGTAGCTCTCATAGCTGCGCCAAGATCCAGCTACCAGCACCTGAAAACGAGCGGGATACCCGATCCTGAACTTAATATCTGCTGCAATTAGTTTAGTAATAATCGGGTGATAGGTCGCTCTTTTCTGCCGAATCGACAGTGGCAAATCCTGCACCACTCTCAGTGTGGCACCCTCCCAACGCAATTCCTTTAAATCTTTTATTTTGATTAGAAAATGCTGGCGTTCCAGGTAATTTAGAAAGCGGAGGATAAAGATGCGTGGAGGGGCTCCAGCTGGAGGTGAAGCTCTTAAGGCTCGGTGGGCTTTTTCTATTGTATAGGCATGCCCAAAGGGTGAGGGACCGGCAATCTTTTCTACTAATCTCTGCGCAAACTTGATGGGATCACCCCCTTCTTCTTTCTCCGGGAGGCCAATGATAACAACGTTGTTGCATCAGCTACGATCTTCCAGGTCTTTGACCTTGCCTTCCAGCTTGGAGATGCGTTGTCTCATGATAGCTAATTCTGGATCCAATTTTTCGTTCTTTCGCTCCACCGAATGTATACGAGCTTCATTGTCTGAGGTCCGTAGCGTTAACTCCTCCAGGGTGCGTGTTATACATTTGACTTCTCCCGCAAGCTCTTTCATTTTAACCTTGAAAGGTTGAAATTCCTTGAGAAAACTGGCTAAGGTGAGCGGTTCTGCAGTCAGCTTGGGCTTGCTGCGAGGCCGAGGCCCTAGATTTTTTTGGGGCCTTCTCCGGAGTAACCGGTGGCCTGTGCCTTGGTAAGGCTTTTCTCATTTCAGCTTCCATCAGATGCGACCAGCTGGGAGGAGTCTTCTCCCAAAACACAGGTAAAGTAATAGAGACGTCAAAAATTGTGGAAAACTACTTTATAAAAGGTAAATGTGGGTCGGGTGGATGGAGCTCCAGGAAGAAGCAGCTAACTCATGCTCTGCATCACGTGATCCCCTCCCATGAGTTTTTGTGAAATTTACAGACTTTCATGAAAAATTCCATAATACTGGAATTTTCTAATTTCACTCAGCCTTATCTGGGGGGTTCTAAGTTAAGGATGGGGTATAAGAGGCTGGTAGCACAGGGGGTCACCAGGTTTTGGAGTTAGATGCACAGTTTCACCAAGAAGTGGACAGCTGAGCTGGGTAGCACAACAGTGGCAGACCCCTAAGTTGGAGCAAGAAAGCACAGCGTGTCAACAATTCCAACTTGAATGCAGGATATTTAAGGATCACATTCAGTAAATTTATGATCCAGGGAACCTGGTGTGCATGCAAGTCTAGAACTTAGAGGTACTCAAAAATATGTAGAGGGGAAAACTATGTCGTGGGCAGCAGAAATAAATAATTCTGGCTATTCCAACAGGGTTAGGTCATTAGGAAAAGGAATAGGTGACTCACATTTTAGGGGAGTTTGTCATTGTAAAGAACAAAGAGGACAACAGTGGGATCAGTAGTTCTACTGAGCCAATCTGGCTATGCCAAAAGAGAAGGGGGGTAGTCAGCCAGTGAGGAACAGCAGGACTACACAATGCTCAGCCCAGCTTATCAAATGAAGTAGTGATATGTGCATTGTTAATGTTAAATCCCACACAATAAATTATGGATGCTTCATCTACAGAATATGCTATCATAAATATGTGAGAAAATGTTACTAAATTATTTTTTTCTTCTACAAAATTACAACTGATTATCCAATTCATCGAGTTGTGTTAGACACCAGGATATATAGAATATGGATATGCATGTCAAATGTTAACTCTATGCATGCAAGAGCAGAGAAGTTACAAACATCCACATTTTTGATTATTTGCACAAAGGTTTGCAAATATTTACATAGTAAAGTTTTGAACCCCAGTAACTTAAAAATATCTTATCTAATTCTCTCCATATTTAGATCATTCTATAAGCATTACAAAAAGGTTATCTGTACAAATTTATACATGTCTAGCTCCAAAGATGCCTGAGTTATATGCAGATGACATTGTTTCAAGAAATTTCCTGCAAAAAAATAAAATGACAGATTTTGAGCACATATAATTTTGAGACAATGCATCATATTGTAATGAAATCTGGCACTTTGTTAGAACATCTATCATCAGGAAATCATGCCAAATTTAAGATCCCTGACCCAAAAGACAGTTAAGGTATAGATAGATAACAGAATGTTCCTGACATTTTGCACAAACAATAAAATGATAAAATGACAACATTTGAGCACCTATATGTTTGAAACTGTTCAACAAAATTACATGATGTTTAGTGTATTCATGGCCATGGATGCAAAGAGTACATATTCCTAATTTCAGCACTCTAGCATGAACGGTTGTTGAGTTATTATCAAATTACTAAATTTTAAAAATTCCTCAAAATTCTGATGAAATTCAGTGAAATGTCACCGAATTTTGCACAATTTCATTGAAATTCCATGGATTCAGAATTTTCCCATTCTGCATAGCTCTAATACTGAGCTAGGATTCATTTCCTGGTGTAACCTGGTTGGGGTTAACATGGGAATACCAGACCACAGAGAATGACAACTATAAATGCAAGTAGAGGAATCTGGAATGGTATACAAATAATTTAACATTTTAAAAATATTTACTGTGGATAGTCCAGCTGAGATATCATATCTTATGCTTCTACTCATTTGGAATGGTTTTCACTGTACTGTGGAGAGCACACATAAGGCACAGTGTCTGAGTTTCTGAGAGGTTCTTTTTTCCAGTGTTTAGACTATATTTATCCAAGATATCCCAGCTCAGATGAATTGTATACATAGATACAGTGCATAGAATTTGATGACAAAAACAACCCATTGATCTATCAAATATACACATATGCCTGTATAAAGCCATGCCCAGCCTACAATGGGTGAGGGTTCTCTCATAGCCCTGGTAGATCTTTTAACACCTCTTCCCCAGAACACCCCTAACCCTTTTTCAATAGTTTAGACTGTTCCTTTGTGCATATCCCCATGCATGTTTGAACCCAGTCATGGGTTTTATGTGTACCTCCTCACTGGGCAACCTATTCCTGTTGTCTCTGACCTATCTATTAGAAAAAACTTCCTTACGTCCTTCTTGAACAATCCTTCCATTACAGGGACACTGTCAGCTATGTTAGAGTGAGTATTTATTCAGTTTTACTCTTGTTTTTTTTCTTAATAAAATGTACTTGTGTACCATTTCCAGTGTGTGTTTTTTATTATTTCATAAATAAAAATGAATTTACAAATCAAACTCATTTGTTTACGTTTGTTATCTTTTGTTTCACCGATGTCCTGGACTTCAGTATCAGTTACTGCTCAAGACTTAAGTGCTGTGGAGACATTCTTCCAATTAAATATGCACATGCATGTCACTTTTGAAAGACTCATGAATGCGCAATAGGAGATGCACACATGTGCTGTGATTTTCCCACTTGTGTTGTTCTCCCATAAAAAGAAACATGACATCCCCTGATGTAAAAGCAAAGTAAACTTTAGTGAGTTTTTCCCGTGCTCAATTTGAAAATGTAGATGAGCAAATACTGAAATACCAGAGTTGCTTGCATAATAGGAAGGATATTAAAGGGACAGCATTACTTTAGATCTATCTCTAGGAAGCCTTTTTAATTGATAAAGCAACAACTGTAGTCCAGTTCGCAATACTCTGCACATATTTCCTTGCTGACAATACCAATCAGGGCAGCATTTATTCAAAAGCTTCCTTTTACTCCTCTTTTCTTGTTTAAAGCATGGGTTTCTTTGACAGTGTGAGCTAACAGTGCATTCTACAGTAAAGTTTGTAAACTCAATTGGGAATGATCACGTATTACAATGGAGCAACAGCTGATGAGTTCTGCACCAGTACCAATGTAAACATAACATCTCTAGTGGTGTGGAAACACCAGTATGATGGTGAATGCATTTTTGAGTTCAAATTACATGAACAACACATTTGTAATTGTTGTATCTTTTATTTCATTTGAAAAACTCAGAGCTACAAATTGTTATCAGAATGAGGTTTGCCTGCTTAAAGGGGCAAACGCTGTTGTTCCAGTCCTCCAGCCAATGGGGGTGGCTTCAAAAGTAAAGAGGAGGGGGGCACTTAAGGCTCAGAGGTGGGAAGGCTGACTGACACAATGAGTCATGTGTGACATCACAAAAGGGGTGGAGTATGCAAGATTGTGTCTGGATTCTCGTTGGTGGGGACAAGAGCGAGAGGGGTGAGCTAGATGGTTTAAAAGGGGACTGCAGGGCTGGAACTGCCTCACTTTTCTGCTACTTAGAGAATTTAGTTTTCACTCTGAGCAGCACATCAGATTGGCTATAATTAACTTAGAATAAGTTAATTGGATATCTTGCCAATTTCAGTTAAATCTCATTGTGATTATTTACCGAAAAAATTTATATATGAAAAAAAATACATAGCAAGCAAATTAAAAATGTTGTTCCTGATTGCTGGCTTCAACTGAAGATCTGGGTGAGATATGAGCATAACAAAAGTAAGGTGGGGTAACATTGCAAAGTAATTTTAATTTTATCAACTGCTGATAAGGAAGAAGAATTTTGCTGTTACTGCGTGTGGGGGTGGTGATTGTTTGGTGAGGAGAAGCAGAGTTGGATACGTTTGAAATGGTGGTCTCAAGCCATTTTATTTACTTTTTAAAGCAGGTGCATGAGAGATCCCCTTTTTGGCCATTTTGTTTTGCAAATTACCCGATAGTAGAGGCCCAGGTGAGTCGGTGTCCTCCCGATGAGTGGCCCAAGATGGCCGACTGGCTTGGTGCATTATTTGTCCATGCGGACCAAGCGGGCCTGAGTACGGTTGCATGTGGGCTCTGGGTGGAACATGCACACCACACAGCCTAGCTTGTTCTCCTGGAAGGTCTCCTCCCTTTTGGGAAATTCAGCAGATGGGAACAGGTGTGCAGCTAGAGATTTGTGCCCGGCATTTTCGGGTTTCGTAAGGAGGCTGTGTGGTCTGGTAGCTGCACCCCATGTGGGCCTCCCGCCTCGGTCCATTGTATATGCTTGTAGGATAAAAGTTTAACAAAACGTAACTAAAGCCACTAGGTTTTCCGACTTGCTGGTAATGATCAGAGCTGGGAAATACACAGGTTTTAAGTACACAGGTGTTTTTTTGGCAGGAATGTGGAGATGGGTTTACACTGGTTAAAACATTGGGTCTCTGTCTGATTCCAAACTCATTCATTAGCTAGGAATAATAACTATATGCTGCAAAAAAAACAAAATAAAATAATACATATAAAGCAACAAATTGGAGATACATGGGGAGGATTAGGAGGGTTTTTCTCCAGGGGAGAGACATTTTTGAGTTGGCGGTTACTGTGGGGGTATAATGGCCATCATGGTGCGTGATTGAAAATTGGGAGATGCAGGTGAGCATTGGCTCACCATGTGAGCATGTTCTTTGCCACCTGCTCAGACAATGGAGAGGGGTTGCTGTGCATTCTTTTGTTTGATGGACAGTGCCTGCATGGGGCCTCCAGGTTGGATCACAGGGTTTACCAGTGGTGATCTATTGCTAGGCCCCATTGGAGGCCTGCTGTACTATCAAAGGCCACGCCACATGCTGCACCCTCACTGGTCTGCGTACAGAGCCTGGATAATACTAGCTTCTCCTTTGTGTGGTCACCTTCAGAACTCAGAAAGAAGGATGAGGCTTCTTGAGCGGGCTGCCGAGCTTAAAATGTAGGGTGGGTGTACGGCCGCCATTTGAAGAGACCCTTGAGCGGGGTTATTAGGGATTTTTTTGGGGGTAGAAGAGGACTGAAAAAAGGAAATAGGTTGAGCTAGTTGGACAGAAAAGGGGGACAGGTGGGGGGGTTGCCGCTATGTGGTCTGGATGAGCGGCTGCCATTTTGAATGGTGCATGTGGTGGCCCCCATCTTAGCACCAGGTTGGATGCTGTGGGGCGCTCAAAACAAAAAAAAAAAAAACCTCACAAGAAGAAGGGTACAGAGGAGGGGTGCAGTCAGCCATGTGGGAGAGCCCACACAGCAAGGGCTATTACAATATATATGGATATCAGAGGAGAAAATGATTGTACATGAGCAGGTTGTCAGTATGGACTCTAACAATTATGTTCTTTTTTGCAGCTACCCTTTCTTTGGTGGTATAAAATGAATAATGGCACTCAAGAAAAATAAGTTTTCAAAGGAAGTCACCTACAAGGCCATAGTGGAATTGGCAGACAAGGTAAATAGGATATGGAAACTGGCCAAGGGTGTGGAGCCTGGGCAGGGTGAAAAGTACAAGGCAGACAAGGGTAGAGGTGGTAAGGGAGAGAAACGGCCTCCAAGGAGGCCAGCCAGCCCTACCCCATCAGAACTGGAACCACTCATGCCTCTATTTCCACAGCCAGTACCTTTCCCCCTGCCAGCATCGGTATCCCCGCCCACAGCAGTACCAATTCCTTGCCTATCACTCAGGCCAGCCCCTTCAACCCCACTGCCTCTTCTACTGCCCCCTGTGAACCCTTCAGCACCTGACAACAGTGGGGTACTGAGTTCAGGACCTACCTTCTCCCAAAGGAATCGACAACCAAGCCAGGTAATGAAGGTTTGAACCTCGGGAGCAGTATAATGGAATATATGGAACAAATGATAGAATCTTTAGGTGTAGATGGTCTGGGACAATTTGAAAAGGCCTTGGCTGACATAAAACAGGGCAAAGGTGAGGTCCCAAGCCTGAAACAGGCCACAGGCATAGAAGACAGGCTAGGAACTAGGGAAGGTGGGGGGGGGGATGAGGATTGGTGAGCATGTCCCGTTAGTAACTAAGGAGAAGATCCAAGGGAGGAATTTGTGGATGTTTTTGCACTGATCAATAAAGATTCAGTGACCAAATATGATGAGAAGGAGAGCATTAAAAAAGAAGACATGGCAGCAGCCGTGGTGTTATCGGGCAAAGGGGAAGACGAAAAATCCACAAAAGGAAAAACTTGAGATTCTTGGCCCATGAGTTTTACCACCTATACAACTATAGTTATAGAAAAAAAACTGGAACTGGCTGTACCCCTACTAACATATTCCTTAATTATATGCAAGGCAAAAATGTGGGGTGGGAACCAGTGCATACAGTACGACAAGATGTTCTGGCAAAGAATGGTGACCTTTGGGGATGTCAGGTGGGACACAAAACAGTCAGATCTGTGGCTGTACTGCATGATGGATACACCCAGTACTGAGGGGAATGGGGAAAAAAGGTCACCCAAGTCCAAAGATGCTGCTGGGGTTATAACAGGGCTTTTTGTAACTGGCCACCTGCTGATTCAGGCATGCATGCTCTCAGTGTGGGGACAGTCACCCCACTTCAAAATGCAGAACCAATTGGGCAAATATGGGACAGGCGGGGCCCTTGCAGTACCATCCCAGCCAGCCCTTTTGGAGGTGGCAAACAGGGCACAGGGGGCACCAGTGGGGAAGAGGTTTTAGAGGGGAGGGGTTACAATGGGGGGGAGGGGACAGAATCAATGACAGGTAGCGCATACACCCAACCTATGAAGAGCAGGTTTGACAGTGCTTTGACCCCAATTAAGGTACAGATACTGGAGCAATGGATGATTAGCTACCCAGAGGAGAGGAACACTGTCAAACTGGTAGAAGATTTTAAAAATGGTTTCAGCCTACAGTGCAAGGGGCCACGAGTGGCCAGGGAAGCAAAGAACCTGAGGTCTGTATGAGGTAAAGAAGATTGCCTGCAGCAAAAAATAGATGAAAAGCGAAATGCGGAGAGGGTAGAAGGGCTTTTTGACAATCCGCCGTTGCCAAATTTGTGGGTATCACCATTGGGGCTGGTGCCCAAAAAACCACCAGGGGGAGTTTCAGGTGATTCATCACCTGTCCTTCCCTGACAGTGAGTCGGTCAATGACTTCATAGATAAGGAAGACAGCATAGTAACTTATACCATGTTGGAGGAAGCAGTGCAGCTTATCAAGGCCACCCCAAGGGCATGGATGGCAAAAACCAACATCGAGGCCACAGTCAGATTATTACCCTTGCGGTCAGAGGATTGGGACCTCTTGGATTTTAAGATGGGGAACTAGTATTACTTTGACAAGGCTAGACCCATGGGATGCTCCACAGTTTGTGCCACTTTCAAGCTATTTAGCAGCTGCCTACAGTGAATGTTTCAACAGAGGAACATTTATCAGGCCATCATTCACTATTTAGATGATTTCTTACTGGTGGGGAATAGAAAGGAGGAAACTGAGTACATGCTTACCTGCTTTCAGGACATTTGCAAGGAACTGGGGGTACCTTTGGCTCCAGACAAAACAGAGGGACTGAGCCAAAAGATAGAATTCCTAGGTATAGAGACTGACATGGAGGCAGAGGCTTTCCACCTTCCCAATAAAAAAGTATACCGGCTCAAAGAACTACTGGGTGAGAACTGGAGATGGTGGAGGGTGCAGCTGTGCCAAGAGCAGCAGCTGCTGGGATACTTAAACTTTGCCTGCATGGCCATAGGCACAGGTTGGGCTTTTACAAGATGGCTAGCATAGGCCACCAGAGGGGCAACCAGACCACATCACTGGGTTGATATTTCCAGGGCCACGAAGGAGGACCTTTGGGTGTAGGATGAGTTTCTGAGGGTCTTCAATGGAAAATCCTTTTGGCAAGATGACTGGGTATTTAACACAGACCTGGAGTTATATACCAATGCATCTGGGGGGGGGGGGCTAGGCATAGGGCATGTTTTATAGGAAAATGGGTATCAGAAGCATGGTGACAAGAGTGGAAAAAGAGAGGTCTGATGAGGGACATCACTCTATTGGAGATTCTACCCATTTGGTTTAGTATACTGATACGGGGAGGAGGAGGAGCTATGGAACCAAAAGGTTACCTTGTGGTGTGACGACCTGGCAGTGGTGGCAGTTCTCAACAACAAAGGAGCCATATACGACTCAGTCATGTAGGTACTATGTCAATTAGTGCTACAAAGCCTAAAACTGAACATGTCTTTTAGGGCTAGTCATATTGAGGGAATCCAGCATACATTAGCTGGCAGCCTCTCCCGTCTGCAGATGGACAGATTCTGGGCCATCACACCAAGGGTGGAGGCTCAAAACATGCCAGTACTGCCAGGGATCAAAGAAATTGGCTGGAAGGAGCTGAACTGCTGCTTCCCAACTCCTGGTAACCCAGGATCCTGAAGGCATATGAGGGGTCCTGTTGGATGTTCCAGATGTTCAGTGAGGGTCAACGCATGGAGGTAAGTGGGCCTGTGACAGACAGCAAGTAGGAAAATATGTTGTGTACAATTGGGCGGGAGGAGTTGCCCACACTACCATGGGGGTCCATTTGGTAGCAATCAGCATAGTGTTTAACCTCCGGGGGTGGGGGACCCAACAAAGTCTACGTTAATTAAGAGGATGATGCAATGGTAGGGGCACATAAGAGGCAGGCCTATAGACAATAGAAAACCAGTGTCAGAAATGCTTTTGCAGGATTATAATTGGGGCACTGCCCAGGGTTTGCTAGTCCGCAGATGAGGCCACATGGTTCACAGCTTTATACGGGGTAATGTTCTATGGGGCATTCAGAATCAGCAAGATGAAAGGGCATGGGGTTTAGGGAGGGGAAGGGGGCTTGAAATGGGAAGACACAGCATGGGGTGCAAGGGCAGTCATGCTGGTCATTAGACGATCAAAGACAAATCAGTCAGGAAGGGGGACCCATGTGACACTGGAGGAGAACCAAAATAAGGCAATATGCCCAGTGTGAGCACTGTGGGTGTACACCATGGTGCAAGGCACAAGAGCAGGCTAACTTTTCACACATGGAGATGGAAAACCTGTCACGGGATATCAGGTGGTGACCATTTTGAAGTGGGCAATGGAATTTCTGGGGGAGGACCCAAGGAGGTTTTCATCTCATTCATTCATAATTGGGGCAGCCTCAAAGGCTGCGGCAAATGGGGCAAAAATAGAACAAAAAGGTGCACAAATAAAGGTAGCCACAGACCAAAAAGTAATATTGGGTGCTCAGGGTTTATTATAAGTGTAAAATCCAAAGAAACAGTACACGCTGTTCTGTTCCATTGGATTTTGCACTTGTAATAAACCCTGAGCACTAAGCATTACTTTTTGGTCTGTGGCTAACTGTATTTGCGCACCTTTTTGTTCTATTCTGGTCCTTTTGCTTGCAGTGCAGCATCGCTTCTCATAGCAACGATTGAAACCTCTGCTTCAATGCGGCAAACAGGGGTTCCCCCAAGGAGGTCCAGGAATTGGGGCGTTGGTCCTCTAACTTTTATAAATGCTATGTCAGACCTTTTACTGATGGACAACAACTATTTTCTTTTTTTATTCCAGGTACACGTGGGGGATAGTAACAAGGTGTTAGTGGGACACAATGATGAGGGGAACAGAATGGAGGCCTAGGGAGAATAACAAGTGCTCTCACATCTGTTTATTATTTCATTAATAGGGGCCAAAAAGTGATTAGATGTCTGGATTTGTGGGCATTCTTTTATTCATTGGGTGGAGAAGAGAGCTGCATGAAAACCTAGGGGCAAGCAACTATACCAGGACCCGAGGTAATGTAGCATAACATGGAAAGGCATCAGAGGGATGAGGTGGCCCCAACATTTCCCCATCCTGCAGGGGTTGAGGGAGACCCAACCTGCGCAGGATATGATTATAATCCATTTGGGAGGCAATGACATTGGCACTAGGCCCTAGCTGGACATATATTTCCAATTGAAATATGGTATAGAGAAGGTAAAAGCTTGGTGGCCAGGGGTAACACTGGTATGGTCAGACATGGTGCCCTGGAGAGTCTGGTGACATGCGTATAGCCACATGGCTATGGACAGGGCCAGGAGATGTGTGAACCAAAAGGTAGGGTCATTGATCAGCAGCAAGAGTGGCAGGGCAAACAGAACATGAGGAAGAGTTTTACAGGGGGGATGGGGTCCATTTGGAGGCAGTATGGCGCAGTGGTTTAAGGCTCTGAGCTGCAAATCTGGAGACCTGGGTCTGAATCCCACAGCCCCTACTTGCATACTGTGTGACCCTGAGCAAGTCACTTAACTTCCTCATGCTCCCAGGTTGCACCTGCAAACAAGCTTTCAGCTTAGTGTGTCTCACCTGGTAAAATAATTGGTAAAAAAAAAAAAAAAAAAAAAAAAAAGGTCTGGGTTGGGGAACTATTTGATTAACTTTGAATTGGCAGATTGCATAGAGACCTGGAGAAGAGAGTCAGCTCAGTGAGTGGGGGGGAATGCCTGTCGTCCATTGCAAGCTGGAGACAGGCTTGTGGAAGATAGAAGTGGGAAAGGAGTGGGAAGATGGGGGAAGTGGGGGGGCAAGTGGACACAGAAAGCAGTAAATGAATAGCAAGAAATGAATATTCAGTACTGTGTGCATGAGTAATGAGAGGGAAAAAAGGACTGGAGCAGCCCCCAAGTGTGCATCTGGGGGGAGAAAAAAATGAAGCTATATATATATATGATGGTGTTTAGAGGCTGTATACATGTGATGTTTGCTTAAACAGGCATTTGGTGCAGTATGAAAATGTAAAATGTATTTTGGGATATGAGGAATATGTATCGGACAAAGTTGGAATTAATTCTATAAACAAGTATGTTGACAAGTAAAATTATTGCCAATCTGAGCACCTGCCAAGCAACGTGTCTGTGTGTTATTGGACGGGGTATCTTGGGGCACTGAGGTTTGCCTTCTTAAAGGGGCAAACACTGTTGTCCCAGTCCTCCGGCCAATGGGGGTGGCTTCAGAAGTAAAGAGGAGGGGGAGGGGGGTTGGGGGCCCTTAAGGCTCAGAAGTGGGAAGGCTAACTGACACAATTAGTCATGTGTGACATCACAAAAGGGGTGGAGTATGCAAGATTGTGTCTGGACTCTTAGTTGTGGGGACGAGAGAGAGAGAGAGAGAGAGAGAGAGACAGAGAGAGGTGAGCTAGAGGGGTTGTAAAGAGACTGCAGAGCTGGAACAGCCTCACTTTTCTGCTACTTACAGAATTTTTGCCTCCCACCCACCCTACAAACATTAAGCAACCTAGTTGGGGGCTGTGGGATTGCTGAAGGTGGATGGCACGAAACATTGGCTTATATAAAAACATGTTTTATTTAAAAAAAAAAAAATGAAAAAGTCTGAACAAGGAAAATAAATATTTTGGAGACAGGGACAGCTGCGGTGTCAGCTGTAGAATAAAGAAAGGGGAAGGATAGAACTGGGAAAGGGGGGGAGATGGGGGAAAGTGTGGGGGTCAGGCAAACATAGAAGGCCAAAAAACGGCAGAAAATGAATTGCAAGAAATGATTATTCAGTATCGTGTGCATGAGTACTGAGAGAGGAAAAAGGACCAGAGTGGCCCCCTAGGTTTGCATCTGGGGGGAGAAGAAAACAAAGCTGTATATATAATGGTATTTAGAGGCTGTATACATATGATGTTTGCTTAAACAGGAATTTGGCGCAGTATGAAAATGTAAAATATATTTTGGGATATGAGGAATATGTATGGGACAAAGTTGAAATGAATTCTGTAAACAAGTATATTGACAAGTAAAATTATTGCCAATCTGAGCACCCACAAAGCAGCGTGTCTGTATGTTATTGGATGGGGTATCTTGGGAAAATGAGATTTGCCTGCTTAAAGGGGCAAACACTGTTGTCTCAGTTCTCCGGCCAATGGGGGTGGCTTCAGAAGTAAAGGGGGGGGGGTGGTTAGGGGCCCTTAAGGCTCAGAGGTGGGAAGACTAACTGACACAATGAGTCATGTGTGAGATTACAAAAGGGGTGGAGTATGCAAGATTGTGTCTGGATTCTCATTGGTGGGGACGAGATAGAGAGAGAGAGATGTGAGCTAGGGGGTTTAAAAAGGGACTGCAGGGCTGGAACAACCTCCCTTTTTTGCTACTTAGAGAATTTTTGACTCCCACCCACCCTACAAACATAATGCAACCCAATTGCAGGCTGTGAGACTGCCAAAGGTGGATGGCAGGAAATATGGGTTTATATAAAAAGATTTTTTTTTTTAAAGAAAAAATCTGAACAAGGAAAATAAATATTTTGAAGACAGGGACAGCCGGGGTGGTTGGCTGTAGAATAAAGAAATGGGAGGGATAGAACTGGGAAGGGGGGGAGATGGGGGGAAGTGGGGGGGCAGGTGGACACAGATGGCTGAAAAATGGTGGAAAATAAATTGCAAGAAATAGATATTTAGTACTGTGTGAACGAGTACTGACAGAAGAAAAAGGACCAGACTGGCCCCCTAGGTGTGCATCTGGGGGGAGAAGATAACAAAGCTGCACATATGATGACATTTAAAGGCTGTATATATACATATTTGGAAGGCTGGGTCTGTAGTTCAATGGGCAAGCAGCCAGTCACTCTGACTTCCTGAGCTGTATAAGCAGTTCCTCTCAGTCTCCTTCTGAAGCATTTTTTCTTTGCCAGCCAGAGGCTCTTTGGTCTGTTTTCTGGCTGGATGGGGCCTACTCTGGGGCCTTCACCTCCCCCCCTTCCTGTTTGTCTTTGCTGAACTTCAGTGTTTGTTTTCCTGCTTCTGGTTTATAGTTTGCCTTCGGCTGTGTGCTTCTTTCCACCTTTGCTTTCTGTGTTTTTGTGTGTCTTTGTTTTTTGTTTTGGGCCTTTCTTCCCTGTTTTCCGTGTTTGTGTGTTTTGGTTTTGTCTTTTGGGGCTTTTGTTTCTAAGCTCCTAGCATATTGCTACTCCAGTGCTCATATTACTTGCTCTCAGTTACTCACAACTCTCAAATTACTTGTAATGCAACTGCAACCATGATCTGTGTGTTTCAGCTCAGCCATAGCTGTTCTCCATGTTGCACTTAATTGTTTTCACCTGATTCAGGCTCACTCTGAACCCTAGCTAAGCAGCTCATTCATGCTCTCTCAACTCATTCTACTCCCTCATTGCTGCAGTTTCATTGAACTGCTAAGTGATAGCTGCTTCATAGCATGGTGTCTCCTTTCTTTCTATGTTTCTTGAAGTTTACAACTCAGTGTACTCAATACAGATGCTGCTTCTATGTTTGTACACCCTCTTATACTCTGAGGTCAGCTAAAGCTACTGCTGATGCTGTAAATTAGTTTCAACCTGCATGTGGGTCTCGACCCTTCCATCACTTTCTTGTTTTTCCTATGGCTGGGTCTTGGAGGTGTTTGGGGAGTCGTGGCCTCATGTGGCTAATTATTTCTGTTCTAAATCTTGTCTCCACCGATGAAAAATCCTCAGAGTATTTGTCACCTTTATTGGCTTTTTGAATGCCTGGCTGGCTTGCCCCACTATTCCCAGTGCTGCTCCTTTGCTACTACGTTTTGCAGACTTACATGCAGGTCCAATTATTACTACTACTACTGACCTACATGCAGGTCCACTCTTGCTTACGCAATCATTGCTTCATACCAACAGCCATCTCCCCGGCTTCAGCCTCTGGGATGTCTGCTGCACTCACTACTGCATCCGACCTTTGCAAGGTCTCAACACTTAACGTTCATAAGGTCTCAGTGCACCAGTGCTCATTCAGCTGCTCACCAGTTTTTCAGCTCCTTATCAGTTTCTGAGGCATGTCAGCCATACCATTCTGGTGCAGGATTCCCTGCAGCTGATGGTCTCACTCTGCCTTCTATGTCCGCATCTTGAGCGTGCCCGACTTGGGGCGACATCTTTCTCACCTGGCCCATAGCTGGGAATGTCCTCACTCTGGGCTTGGCTTTAGCTGTTAACTGACACGCCAGCAACTCCTGGTGTAGAATTTAAGACTAGCTGTGAAGGGTGGTTACTCTGATCTCATTTGGCTCTAGTGGTTCCAATATAATGGTTATCCATTGGCTTTAGTGGTTTCCCTAACAAGGCACCTTCACCGTATTCTCCCTATGACTGCTTCTGATTCACCTGGTTTGTATTTAGGGTGAGTAGGCCAGGTGAGTACCTCAGCAGTCGTTGCTCTCCTCTTCCCACCTTGGCTGCCCTGGATGTTGCAGAGCACTCTCACAACCTTCCACGGCATTCCCTCTAGAGGGATTGAGAGAGAGATTTCCTTCAAATTGGAATCTTTTCCACCTACCTTTAATAGGGTTTCCAAATTGCAGCAGCAGAGCCATCACTAAATAAAATATCCCAAGCCTGGAGGAAAGATGACCTAGGCCTTGGATCCCCAAAGATTTTTCTCCTCATAGGGTTTTTTTTTTCCTCTCTCCTCTGTGCTTCAGGTCATAACTGTTAGTTAACATGGTAGTGTTCTCTAGTTTATTTAGGTAGGTTCCACTGTTGGATGGTGGTGGATTGTGTCCCTGTCATTCCCTCTCTCCTTAGAAGGTCTCATTCTCAAAGCTACATCAAATCATGCCACACAAATCTGTGCATCTCATTATGTTATCAAGCTGCCTGATGCTTTATTCTACTACTAGGTCACAGCTCCTGCTTGCTTATATGCTTCATGCTACATTTCTTTTTGGGAATCCTTCCTAAGGTACCTTTAGCCATGGGGAATCATCCAGTGGCACCTCTAGGGGTGGAACACTCTTTGAGGGTTCCTTGTCTTTGGTACCCCTACAGGGTGGTAATTCCTCTGGAATAGAGAATGGCGAACGGCCAAAACCAGACTAACACAGCTGCACAAGCATATCACTATACTGGCTGCATAGGCCATTTGAAATATATACACACACATATATATATATATATATATATATATATATATATATAGATATATACACTGTTTATATTATGGTTGCACGATAGTGCTACCTTAGTTAAGGTTGAGCACCCCATTTAATGTTAAATGGTGAAACTTTGCACCTTAATAACTTTGCCACTGTTCAATGGATCTGCCTGACATTTGGCAGGTTCAGGGCATAACCATAGATCTTGGGATCTGCCAAGTTTTGTACCGGTTGGACAAATGGCTGTGGAGTTATTAAGCAACATTCCAGGGGGGGCATTTACAGTTTTTTGCGCATTCTTTGCTCATGCCTACAGGTCGCACGGTTTGTGTGACTGGTCTGAAAACTTCAGGAAACATGGGGCAAGGTTCCTTGATGTGCCTTTCGAAGATTTCATCGAAAAATATTAAACTGTTCAAAACTTATTCAAAAAACAAGTTTCCCATTATAGTCAATGGGAAAAGTTAACAAAAAGTTTGTCGTAAATGACCCCTATAGTGTCATGAGTCTGCCATTTTTTTTTAGTTAGTGATCACAGAAATGCTTGCCATTTAAAATTGGAACCCTCTAGGAACACAATTATTTTTGTGTTCACCTAGTCGGACCCTGAGGATGCTAGCCATGTCTTTATTTTGGAGTTAAACACCCCAGAAATATGTTTTTCAAATTTTTGGGAAAAGAAGTGTTGCAAAGTAGTGTCGCACCTGCGACACTTTTGTGATTTGTTTTGTGAAAGTGTCGTGATTTGTGACACTGAAATGCGACACTATGGGGAAAATAACAGCACTTCTTTGTCACACTGCTGCAAACCTACGGTTTGGTCTTTTGGACTGCAATTTGGAGGGAAGAAAGCCAACATCCCCCAGATGTGCCCTCTGGTGGTTTGGTCAAATAATATTACAGGACGGCAAAGTTACAGCACTCCAAATTTGACACTTTTTCCCATAGGATAACACTACGGCGTCTGCCACATTACAGGAATCCATTGCCGCCCTGCTGCAGAATAATGGTTTGGTCTTTTGAGCTGAAATTTGGAGGGAAGAAAGCCAACATCCCACAGATGTGCCTTTTGATGGTTTGGTGAAAAAATATTACAGGGCGGCAAAGTGATGGTACTCCAAAGTTGACGCTTTTCCCCCGTAGGATAACATTACGGCGTCCGTCGCGTCTTTTGGGGCCCGTATCTCAGAAACGGTGTGAGATATGGACTTTTCGTCACAAAAATGCTTAGCCCCTCAAGTGGGGGCTAACTGCAAAACTAGCCAGGACAGTCATAATTCATATGAAATTTAATTTTTTTTTCTTTGTCATATGGTTCCTGAGATATAAGCAATTTGGTATTCCAAGTCCTAATTTTCTGCTTCGAGTTCCATTATTATGCATACATTCTTTGTTTTAATTGTGATTTTCAATGAAGTTTTAGGGGAAAAGAAGGGTGTGCCCTTTCGTTACTGTACCAAATAGCATTTCCAGTTGCATTTCCGTTACCATTCGAGTCACCATTCCCGTCTACGATACCGTGTGGATTACGGTTTGCGTTTTTGTTTGCACTTGCGTTTGCGTTTCTGTTTCGTTTGGCATTATTGTTGCTGTTACCAATACCATTTGCATTTGCAATTGCGGTACCGTGCCCAGGCACGTTACAGTTTGCGTTTCTGGATGTGCTTGCATTTCTGTTTGCATTTCTGTTTCCTTTGGCGTTATTGTTGCTGTTACCATTACCATTTGCATTTACAATTGCAGTACCATGACCGTGCACGTAACAGTTTGCATTTCTATATGTGCTTGCCTTTGCGTTTCCATTTCTGTTTCCTTTGGCATTATTGTTGCTGTTACAGTTATCATTTGTGTTTACAATAGCGGTACCATGACCGTGCGTGTTACCAGTTGCATTTCTATATGTGCTTGCATCTCCGTTTGCATCACTTTTCACTTTGGCATCACTTTGCACCTGCATTTCTATTAATCCTTGCTTTACAATTTACATTTGTGTCATCATGTGCACAACCGTTACCACTTGCATTTGTGTTGCTGTTACCGTTACTATGTCACAAAAAATCATATGGTGGGAACATTCCATTCACTATCTATAGTCCTCATTCTCAAAAAGAAGGGAAATTAGAGGCAAAAAACTGTTTAATGCATCAGTTGAAGTTGTTCCACAGCAACAAAAGTGAGGAAATTCAGTGTTAGGGTTGTGTATTGGGGTCGTCGGTCATAACTCTCACCCCATTCTCCTATGTCTCAGCTTGTTCACGCATGTGATGGGATGAGAGTTAGGGCCGACAACCCCAATGCACCCTCTGATGCCGGTTGGGGAGGGGCTGAGGGGCGCAAGGGCACTTTTCAACCCTAACACTGAATTTCCTCACTTTTGTCGCTGTGAACAACCCTAACTGATGCATTAAATGGAGTTTTTGCCTCTAGTATCTATATCTATATATATATAGATATATATATATATATATATATATATATATATATATATATTTATGTTGTTTGTTAAACAGGAATTTGGTGCAATATGAAAATGTAAAATGTATTTTTGGACATGAGGAATATGTATGGGACAAAGTTGGAATAAATTCTGTAAACAAGTATGTTGACAAGTAAAATTATTGCCAATCTGAGCACATATAAAGCAACGTGTCTGTGTGTTATTTGTCAGGGTATCTTAGGACAATGAGGTTGACAGTGTGCCTTTAACTTCCATGTGTCATGTCTTATCACAGTGACCACTTTCCCCAACTCTAAAGAGTTCACTGCAGTCCACCCTGTTGAGATCCCACAAGTACATTAAAGCATCTGTCCTCTGCCTCCTTTCCCCTCAGACAGTGCATAAATGCTGAGGCTTGCCAGCCTCTCCTCATACAAATTTCTCTGTGGCTCTCTTAGGAGGGTCATTTTTTATTGTCCTCCTTTGAACAGGCTTCAGGGGTTCTATATCATAATGGTGATAGCGGAATAGCGATCGCCGTTGGGGCAAGTGTACATTGCCGAAAATGAAATACGGCGATGTATAGTCACAGCAACTAAAAAAATGGGGACTGGTTGTTTATGTTATGTGGGGGGCTGTGCCCCCACAGCCCCCTACTTAAAGATTCTCAAATCCAGGGGAGTGCATGTTTGGGGGAGTGTAAAACTTAAAAAAAAAAAATACAAAACCCCGACCCAAGGCAAAACACAATTGTGGCCAGAATCGAACCCGGCACCCTCCCAATCCCAAACCCAGCACCCTCCCAACCCCAGCCCGCCACCTAACCACCATGCCACATGGCCAGCTTGGCAGCTGACTGCCACATTACACCCCACATACCCTCCCTCCCCTTCCATCTGTTGTGCAACGTGGCCCCTCCCCACATGCGTGTATATACAGTGACATCCCGTTGCTGTAGTTGCCTACCCCCCACCCGTATCTGGTCTCTACCCTGCCAGGTAGCCCTGTACACAGGCACTGTGACTGAGCCACCCTTTTTGTAAGCGCTCAATCACGGTCACCTTGTACACGGTATATGTGCTTGGGCTTCAGGCAGTGCCTGTGTTTCTTTTGGTGTGGATTCCTGAACTGCACACAATATTCCAGATGTGGTCTCACCAATGGTCTGAAAGTAATACCTTGTGCTGTTATCCATTTTAACAATATTTTTACCCCAGATAACCCATCAGAGATACAGCATTTGTTTAGAATATCTTCTATTGGTAAATTATTTGAACTTAGTTAAATAATGAAGTATGTTCTCCATTAAATGTCTGTTTTCAAATGGAGATTATGTGTTATATTTGTGTTTTTAATTATTACTGTTGTGTTTTTGTTTCTGCTTTTTTATGGCAGTTTAGAATGGTATAACCAAGGGAGACTTGGCTCCTGGCTAGAATAATGTCAATGGAAACAGTTCTGAATATTTTTCAATTGTATCACTTGAAAAAAAATAGTTTGTAAAAAAAAAAAGAGATGCAACATTTTGTTTTCAGTGTGGCACTAATTTTACACATTTTTACAATTTATTTACCCAGTATGGCCAAACTGAGAGCAACATCTCATTTACAGTAAGGTCCTGTTTTCACCAGTTTTCACACTGCACTTACCAAGGATAGTCCACTTTTGATGCTATATCCAAAGCAGAATTTTCATTTCTGACCCCAGATGACTGTGAAAGAAACAAGATTCTTGTGTTGTCTATGGTTACTGCTGACAGCTTATATGGTGACGAAGGGGGAGTAGAACTGCAGACATTGTTTACACAGAATGTACTGTAAACTGCAACTTTCCTTTTTTGGGGGATTGTGATAAATGAAAATTCTACTTAGATTGTGCATGTGGGCTCAGACTACAACAGTTAATGTCCTACAAAGTTGACTATATCATTTTGCACATGCCACTGGGGAAAAATACTTGTAAAATTTGCATTCACATGCTTACAGTACTGCTATTCTGCTCACTCTATACAACACAGTGCAGTATACACAATTATGATTCCCATGTACAGACATAACTTTTTACCTTTTAGTAGTGACTAGCAGATACTTTTGCAAATACGCTTTAATTGTATTATCTCAAACTCACTTTGACCACTGACATCACAGAACTTAGCACCTCCACATTTTTACTGTCACCATTGATAGATCAGTTGTACACAAATAACATCTGTGCAGGAGTAAAGAGTATGTTATTAGCATGCACTTATCAAACAAAACACATCCTTTGCCTTACAGGTAAGATGTTGCTGATACCACAATTCTGTTTACCATTAAGCTTTTCAAGCCAATCCTTTTATTTAATGCTGCTTCCTACACTGGAAGTTAGAGCCAGAACAAGTGTATATGTGTCCCTGCATCTTCTGCAGAGACAAAGTAGTCTTTTCTTTGCATTGAGAATACACCGGTCTAAGAGGGAAGGGTACATTTCCTACTTCCTTTCTGGCAGGCCCTACTTGTTGTGACCCCAATTCTATGACTCAAAACTGCAGTTTTCATGCAATTTGGGATCATAAAGATGGTCCCTTCTTTCCTTAGATTGCCATTAGCCTATCCCCAACCACTGGCACTGGCCCCCAAAGTTTGTCCAGCAGTTAGAAGCCCAACCTCATTTCTGCACCCCCTGAACTTTTAGATAAATATAGGCAGGTTCCCATCCCCAACCAACCATGACATAATTGTAAGGCAACTGGTGGTGGGTGCCAGCCCTACCACAGATGTTCCCCTCCTACCCACTGACCCACCACAACTCTAAAGCAACTGGTAGCAGGTGTCCAAGCCTACTACTGGTACCCTCAGAACCTTCAAACTCAAAAGCACTTCTCCCACCCACTGGTCGGGTTCCTCTCCCACACACTTCCCATTACCCATCCCACATAATAAAAATATAAACACTCTCACACACAGTCTACAACCACACCACCCTCCTCCCCCATACTGGCACTTGTACTCCAATTCCACATCATGACTCCTAAATGCCTCCTATCACACTTTCTCAATGTTCACTGAAACTAAGCCTTTGTTTTTTTTTGTGTGTGTGTTTTTAAGAGAAAAAATGGGCTTCTGAAAACAGACTTACAGACAATTTCTAAAACTGCCAGTTGAGTATTTGTGAGGGAGTAAGAACACTAACAAATTTGATAAAAACATCTATTAAATTATAAAAAATATGGGTGATAGAACACAGGACCCCCTATCAATCTAAGTCTTCAAAAATGCACATTACATATGCAGAAAGACCTAGTTTGTTTCCCTTAATTTTTATCAGTGTTTCAGTTCTAGGACTTGTAATTAGTTTTTTTTTAAATATTGTAATTTGCTTATTTTTCAATATTTGTCACCAAATTGAGGGACAAGGTACTTAGTGCTGCACTTCATGAACAACCAGTATGCCTGTCTGATGGAAGTGTTGCTTTGCAAAGGGCCAGTAGGGCCCTGCATGAAGCAAGCTACAGGTCTGGGGCTGTGCCTGATGGGTAGGCTGCTTCACATTTGGGCTGCAGGACCATGAGTGATGCAAGTTACATGCCTGGTCCCATGCCCAACAGGACCACTCCTTTGAATTGGGCCTGAAGGGTAAAGGGGAAATTGTTTAACCAGGAAAGGAACACTAAGTCAGAGCTTGTTTCCAGGTGCAACCTGGGAGCAGAAGGAAGTTAAGTGACTTGCTCAAGTTCACACAGTACGTAAGTGGGGGCTGATGGAATTCAGTCCCAGGTTTGCAGCTTAGTGTCCTTAACCACTATGCTATACTGCCTCCAAGAGCCCAGCGCAATGCAAACTATAGGTCATGCTGCACACTGAATGTCACTATGCAGCTGCAGGTCACTTATGAAGCAAGTTACAGATCTGATGCAGTGTATGGCATTATGCAAATTATTTGTCAGTGGCCCACAGTTCCAATCACAAAGCAAGTTACAGGTCTGGCACAGTAAGCATCATGCAGCATTTTCATGCAGGGCCACCCATGAAGAAAGCTGCAGGTCTGGTGCAGTGAAAATCATCATGAAGCTCCTTTGGGAATCACATGCAAAGAAAGCTTTTGGTCTGGTGCACTGAGCAGCACTATGACAACACTTATTGATAGATTTTCCAAAAATGTAAGGAACCTGATTGCAAAAAACTATGTTACTGCATTTATTAGGGTTGAAAAATAAAACATACAGAGAATGTAAATGAAACAAGTAGGGTTCAAAGTCTCCGGAACCTTAGCAAATTAGTGGTGTGGAGTTGCTCAGGATTTAATTGATTATGTGTCGCAGGGTTGGTGGTACCCTAGTATCAGCATTGTCTTGTCACACCAAGTAAAGGATACAGCAATGCTTGCTTAGAGAATGCCAGTATTAGGGTCACACCAAGCCTGTGAGGCATGATTGTTCAAACCACAAGAAACATCACACTAGAGATGGTCACAGTCTGTAAACTTTGTACCATGAAATATTTTGCGAATTTCTTGCAATTCACGAAATATTTCACTAATGTGAAATGCAAAATGTCATGGCCGAAATGAAGAATTTCACCCACGAATGGTGGACTTTCGCCACCCTTGGGTGAAATTCTGCTATTTGCAGGCAGAATTCTGCATTTCACCTGTGAAATTTCACACTTTGCACCCATGGAATATTTTGTGGATTGTGTAAAATTCACAATATATTTCACAGGGCGAATTTGCTGACTTCACCGGAACTTCGTCAGTGAAATTAAACTTTGTTGCATCTCTACACCACACCAATGATTTGCCTAGGTTCCACAGACTTTTAACTTTTACTTTTCATGTCCTTACTTTGCATAATTTGTGTTTCAACCACATTAAAGGCATTAACATTGTTTTTGCACTATATTTTATAGAGGCACAGTTTTGCCCCTATAGTTAGGACTGAACGGTCACTTCTATGTTAAACTTGAAATTTTGCACTTTAATAACTTCACAGCTGTTCAAGCAATTTGCATGAATGTTTTCATGCTCCATCAGGAACCAAAGATCTCTTGATGTGACAAGTTTTGTTCTGGTTGGATCTGTGGGTGAGGAGACACAGAGTGTAAAAAATGTGAAGTTCACCATTCTTTTTCATTTCTTTGTCACACCACAGTGCAAAAATAATTTGAAAATTTGGTCTGAAATATTTTGGGAAAGAAAGGTCTTGCCTCACTTATGTGCCTTTTGATGGTTTGGTGAAAAAATGTTAATCTGTTCTAAAATTATTACATTTTAAAGTTCCATTATTTTCAATGGGAATTTCAGTCTCCAGTTAGATGTCCTGCTAAAAGAAGGATAATTTTTTTCCAAATGGGTAATACTTTTCACAAACGGTCATCCTGTGTCACAAATGGAAACTCTTTTTTTGTGCTGCTGCCATCTTGTTTTCGGTTAGCGAGGGAAACAAAATTAAATAACTTAAAAACATGATGTGTTTAGCAGTTGGTGTTGAAACTCAGCAGAAGGAGGCAGGCAGCTGGAGCTAAAAGATAAGTACTTTCTCTGTGCTGTTTGTTTTCTTTTAGGATTGAGGTAGCATTTCATGACATGGCAGTGTGTGCTGTGTGATTTAAACAGTGTAACTTCAAAACAAATGATTTTGTCTTGACTGGGAGGAGGGGGGCATTTAACTGAGGGAGGGTGAAGTTGGGAAAAACACAGGAGGGTGGAGGGGTGGTCACATGACTCGGATCAGCCAATAGCAGTGCTGGGATACAATTATATTTCAAAGGGGACCAAGCCACCTCGAAGCTTGAGTGCCACAAAGCAGGAGTGTAGCATCTTGAGTAGCATCTGTAGGGTGTCAGCAGGGAGATCAGCTGGCAGCAGGCCATGCTGGTAGACAGGGAAGAGCCTAACTTGGAGGGTCACATATTTCCTGTACAGACATGGGGAGTCCAAGGTAGGGGAAGGGTTCCATGGAGTGGGGTAGGAACAGTTAAGGGAGGAGAGGATGCGCAGGTGCAGTCAAATAGGGCAGGAGATGGGAAGGGTTGTATACTGCCAAGGATGTGGAGCAGCCATATTCCTGGGCATGGGTTGGAGGTTAAGGGGTTGTAGGGTGTGTTGGCAGGTGGGCCAGCTCAGGCAGGAAATAGCATGGTTGAGGAGGGTATTGGAGGCATGGAGGAGACAGAATATGGGTGCACACAGCCAGGAGGGGAAACTAATGAGGCATCCAAAAGAGCTCAAAACAGGCAAAAATAATGGGTAACTAGGTGGGACAGCAGGAGGGCCACATAAGCGGATGCAGCCAAGGGAAGGAAGTCATGCCTGGAAAAGGGTCAGGCATAGGGGCATGACTAAGACTGGGTCAGAGAAAAGGTATCAGCCTGTGGGAAGGGGAGCTGGACTCATTAAAGGAAAGGAGATTAGCACTGCAAACAGATTCTCAGTGCTGGCTACTCCAGAAGATCAGGTAGCAGACAGAAGGGAAGCTACAGTGAAGGAGTAGGGAGAGGACACTACAGGGGAAAAGTTACACAGTGGGGAGGCAGTAGGCAGTACACCAAGAATATACAGTGTCAGGGGGGTCAGCGAGGTGATGGTGATGCAGTCTTTCTGGAGGGAAGGAAGGAACAAGGAGACAGAAGGACAGGGAAAGTGGCAGGCAGCCCGGGGAAGGCTAAGGATAATGAGATGAGTGGTATCAGAGTGAGGGATGGCCACATTTCAGGGATGACACGGGGAAGCAATAGAAGAGGAGGTGGTAGCATGGTGGATGGAGCAACAAATGAGTGCAAAGGGGAGGTTCCACAGATGAAAAATTGTTTGGAGGTGGAGGTCAGTAACCCCTTCATATTTGAGAGGGGTGGAGAGGACAGGGCAAAGGTTAAGGGAGGCAAATGGAAGGCAGGAAGGGGGGATGAGTGGGTCTCACAAGTTGGGGGGCAGGGCAGTGAAGTGCAACAAGAGGGTGAGCAGGACAAGCATCAGAGAGTGATAATTCTAGGGGATTCTATACTTAAGGATATGAGATGGGGGAACGGGTGCCAGAAAAAGTAACATCTGGGTAGAATACATGCTGGGCATGACAACGAGTAGAGTGGGGCAGCATATGGGCAGATATGTGAGGAAGGGTGGAGGGGAAGCCACACATTGTGGTGTACCTGGCAACAAATGATCTGGAAGGGAGAAGGATAGAGGAGGTACAAGACAGGGAAGTGGGAAAACTATGCAGCAAAGAGGGAACAACGGTAGCCTTTTCAGAAGTTCTGCCAGTGCCAAGGGCTAGTACAGACAGGAACAGAAGAATCAGTGACTTCAACAAGTGGCTGAGGGAATGGTATAGGACCAAGGGGTATGGATTGGTGGGGGACTGGGGTAGACAAGGGATAACACAGATCTTTATGCAGGTGATAGATTACACCTCAGCAGGGCAGGGCCACAGGTGTTGAAGCAGAAGCTAGGGAATTTCATCAACGAGCGGTATCATTTAAACTAGGTGGGGAGGAGGCATTGGAGCTGGGAATCACCAGAAGAGGGGGTCCCATGGACCTCCCTCCACCACAGGGATAGATACGACCTTAGGTGAAATAGGGGTTGAAGTGAAGGGTAAGGGAGCAGTAACGATAGGAGCAGTGTGGAGAATGGTTTCACTAAATGCTAGGAGCCTGGTGAACAAGTTGGCAGAGTTGCAGGCATTGATGGCGGAGGGGGAGGTGGACATAGCTGCCATTACTGAGATGTGGGCAACCAGGCACCATGACTAGGACCTAACCATCCCAAGGTGCAAACTATTCCAGAGGGATTGAGATAAAGGGAAGGCTGGGGGGGTTGCCATTTACGTAAGGGAAGGGATCAGATGTAATAGGGAGGAAGGAGAGGAGGACAGGTCGGAAGTAATCTGGCTGCAACTATACAGCCAGAAAGGGACCAAGATCTGTCTGGGAGTTGTTTATAGATCTCTGGCCCAGAAGGAGGACATTGACAGGGAACTGGGGGGAGCAGATAAGGAGGCATAGTAGCAATGGGAGCACAGTGGTGGTGTGGGATTTTAATCTACCGGGGGTGGAATGGAGCATCCCAGCAACTACTTGCGCCAGGGATCAGATCCTTCTGAAAGCAGAGTAATGGGGGAGAGGAATGTAGTAGACCTGGTACTGGAAGATGGTGAACAGGTCAGGGATGCAATGATGGAGGAACCTCTAGCAAGCAGTGACTACCGCACAGTGTGTTTCTCAATCAATCTAGGTAGGGAAGTAGCCACTACAAAACCTAGGGTCCTGGACTTCAAAAGGGCAGACTTTGGCAGACTGGGACACATACTGGAAAGTCATATAGCAAGCATCCAACCAGAAATGGACATGGAACAAAAATGGCCAGTCATCAAGGCAGAACTGGCTGAAGCCACTAAAACTTGTGTCAAGAGCCAAAGCAAGAAAGCCAGGACCAAGAAACCAAGTTGGATGAGTAGAGATGTTGTGGAGAAGGTGAGGGAAAAGAGGAATGCATTTTGGATCTATAAGAGATTCAACAGGGCAGAAGACAGAGAAGAATATGTGAAGAAATCCAGAGAAGTGAGCAGAGTGGTAAGGGCAGCAAAGGCGGCTAGGGAACAGAGGTTAGCACAGGGGATCAAAGAAGGAGAAAAGGATTTCTTCAGCTATATCAGAGAGAAGAGGAAGAGGAAGAGCAAGGATCAAATTGTTAGGATCATGAGGGAAATTGAGTGGGTCAAAAAGGGGGCTGAGCAGACAGAAGTACTTAATGAATACTTCTGTTCAAACTTCACCTAGGAGACGGATGGGTCTGTACCTGAGAAGAAAGGCAAGGTGGGAGAGGGTGGGGGGGGAAGCAACCATGAATGTGGGGAAATCATGGTGGAAAGGCTGAGGAAGGGCCTTAAGTCCCTGAAGGCAGACAAGGCACCTGGCCCAGATGGAGTCCACCCCAGGGTGCTGAGATAGTTGGCAGAGGTCCTGGCAGAGCCATTGGTGGACCTGTTCAATACCTCTCTGAGCTCGGGGTGAGTGCCCAGGGACAGGAGGGAAGCACATGTGGTACCTCTCTGTAAGAGTGGGCCCAAGGACGAATCAGGGAATAACAGACTAGTGAGCCTTACTGCAATTTTGGGAAAACTGATGGAGACAATCCTCAAGGAAAGACTGGTACAATTTCTCGAGGATAACAATCTCCAGGACAACAGGCAGCATGGGTTTGTCTCAGGCAGATCCTGCCAGACGAACTTGATTTTTACAACTGGGTTATGAGGGCACTGGACAAGGGACATGAGGTGGATGTCCTCTACCTGGATTTCAGCAAGGCATTTGACCCGGTGCCACACGGTAGGCTGACCTGCAAGTTGAAGAGTCTGGGAGCAGGAAGGAAACTGGTCAGATGGGTTGAGAACTGGCTGCAGGGTAGACAGCAGAAGGTAGTAGTGGGGGGGCCTCTGAACCCAGGGCAGTAACAAGTGGTGTACCACAGGGATCAGTGCTGGGACTGGTTTTGTTTAACATTTTCATAGCCGACATTGCAGCAGGGATTAAGAGCAAGATCAGACTCTTCACAGGTGACACAACGATTTGTCCTGAGGTAGATGGCGGGGGGGGGGGGCAACAGTACTTCAGGAGGATTTGGCAAAACTGGAGGAATAGTCTCACACTTGGCAGCTTGGTTTCAATGCCAAGAAGTGCAAAGTGATACATTTAGGAGGCAAGAACCCAGGACACAATTACTGGCTAGAGGGAGTCCCTCTAACAAAATCCAAGGAGGAGAAGGATCTGGGAGTGCTGGTAACCAGGGAGAGGAACCACTCTGCTTGGTGCAGGAAGGCAACAGTGAAGGCAAACAGGATGCTAGGGTGCATAGCAAGGGGGATTACTTCTAGGAGTGTGGAGGTCATCTTGCCCCTGTACTGTACACGTCCCTGATGAGACCGCACCTAGAGTATTGCATGCAATTCTGATTCCCCTACTTGAAAAGAGACATCAAACTACTGAAGGGGGCACAGTGCAGGGCAACAAAAATGATCCTGAGGTTGGGGGACAGACCATATGAGGAGAGGCTGAGACAGCTCAATATGTATACCCTGGAGGAAAGAAGGAAGAGAGGGGATATGATTGAGACCTTCAAGTACCTGAAGGGTTTGAACAAAGTAGACACCAGGTGTATGTTCAATCTGAAGGGTGGAAGGGAAACCAGGGGACACTATATGAAGTTGGGAGGGGGCAGGTTCAAGAGGGAACTGAGGAGGTACTATTTCACAGAAAGGGTGGTGGCAGGGTGGAACGCTCTGCTAGAGGAAGTCATATTGTTACAGAGTGTTGGGGGCTTCAAGAGGGGGTGGGACAGATTCAAGGGAGGGTACAAATCGGGAGGGATGGGAGATGGAGGAGGGCGTATTAGGGAGGGGGGCAGCTGAAATCTAATGGATTGAAGTGCTACACACTTGAGCAGACTAGATAGACCGAATTGCCTGTATCTGCTGGCAATTTCGTATGTTCGTATGTAGAAACCAAGACATGTGTTCTGCTAATCGGGACCTGTTTCAGGTGATTCTGATGTTCCTTTTTTGAAAACTGACTTAGAAATGTGTTTTTGGAATATGTTGAAATCCTTTTCTATGTCTATTTTCATGCGCAGGAATCCTTTTTTGCAAATTGAGAAAAAAGAAGCACAAAAAAGAATCTCAATTTGCAATTTGTGAAAAAAGAAACAGGAAACAGTATTCTGTTTCACAATTTGCAAAAAAAGGATTTTCTTTTTTGTTAAATTTGCAGTAAAAGAAGATGGAAAAGGCTGCTCAGTTCTATTTTTTTCCCCGTGTGTCCTGTTTGCCATGAGCAGATTATAAAGTTCTGCCACTAGAGGGCCCCTAGTTCTTTTTTGTAACGTGACGAAGTAAGAAGATATTTCACAGTCAACTCCCTCTGGGATTGGATACCAAAATGGGACCCAGCACTTCTGTCTTCTGATACAGACTGCAAGACACACCAGGCTCTTAAAAGTTATAATTTTATTGTGAAACAACACAGATATTGAAGAGGTGTAGCCAGGGAGGATCCCACAAAAACGTCCAATGTTTCACATCCCTTTTGGATGCTTTGTCAAGGTGTAGTGCACCACATAGTGTCCAGTATATATACTACAATTTATTAACACCACTTCTTTAAAAACGTGCAAATGCCTACATTTCAATCACTCTCAATTCATCAACTACAAAACATATGCCTGTTATTTTAACAAACCATTTTTACATCATTACTAATAATCATTCCTTAATTATTTCTCATTCATAAAAAACATATATCTTATCAAAAACAATTCTATTATCTTAGAATGTGGGCAGGATCCATATGACCATAAAATAATACTGTTCACTTAAAGATTAAGGTTTTCAGGGGGGGGGGCATTTGCCTGTTGTTTTAACAAAGCAGTTCTATTATTTCATAATGTGGATCTGTATTATCATACAGTAATCCCATTCCCACATCTTAAAAGTTAGAATTTTCAGGAACAGGAAGGGGAGGGATGGGGATCATTGGGAAGAAAAAGGAAAGGGGAGGGGAGGAAGGAAAGGAAAAGGAGACCCTCATAACCTCTCTCCATCCTTTCAAAAAATATTTAATATAATAATCTAGATAATTTCATTTGATCATTTAGTCCTGGCAACTCTAAGGCTCCCAACTGATATATCCAATAAGCTTCCCTTTTTGCTAACTTGTTTTCAATATCCCCCCCCCCCCTCCAATTCCCAATGATACCTTATCTATACCTATAAAAAGTGGGGTATGTTTTGAACCTTCTCTGGTACCATTTATATGCTATGCCATTGCATATTTCAAATTCTTATTTTTCATGGCTCGCATATATTTCCCTATTCTTTCTTTAAACTTCCTTTTAGTCCTGCACACATAATATACACCACAATTGCACAAAGATAAATATATCACATTTTGTGTATCACAAGTTATAAAATGTAATATTTTATATTTTCTTCCATCTTTCGGACTGACAAAGAAATCAGTTTTACTCAGCACCTGACAATATTTACATCTACCACATCGTGTACAGCCTGGGGAAGGTGAGTCAAAAAAATCACTCTTTTTCTTTTGTATTGGTTGTACACTATGAGCAACCCGATCCCTAATATTTTGTGCCCTTCTCTAAGTCACTCTAGGTAAATTACTCACTATCTTTCTGAGGTGAGATTCCGTCCTAAGTATTCCCCAGTTGCTAACCTTTAAGTGAAGAGTATTATTTTATGGTCATGTGGATCCTGCCCACATTCTAAGATAATAGAATTGTTTTTGATAAGATATATGTTTTTTTATAAATAATAAATAAATAATTAAGGAATGATTATTAGTAATGATGTAAAACTGGTTTGTTAAAATGCTTTGTTAAAATAACAGGCATATGTTTTGTAGTTGATGAATTGAGAGTGATTGAAATATAGGCAGTTGCACGTTTTTAGAGAAGTGGTGTTAATAAATTGTAATATATATACTGGACACTGTGGTGCACTACACCTTGACAAAGCATCCAAAAGGGACGTGAAACGTTGGGTGTTTTTGTGAGAGCCTCCCTGGGCTACACCTCTTCAATATCAGTGTTGTTTCACAATAAAATTATAACTTTTAAGAGACTGGCATGTCTTGCAGTCTGTTTCAGAAGAAAGGAGTGGTGGGTCCCATTTTGGTGTCCTGCTGAAGTCGGACTGACGAGCACCTTCCCTTCATGGAGCGATTCTCTGTGTGGCTATGGCCCTACTTCTGTATGATTCCTCACGCATCATTACTATCTGTGCCATCTATCCTTGCTGTTCTTCATCTACTGCTCCCTTACTCTACCCCTCCATTCCCCTCCAAACACCTGGGCTCCTCAGATTCTCCTTACAAATGCACAAAGCTCCACTTCCTCATCATCACTGTACTCCTGCTCTCCTCTGGGGACATCCATCCCAACCCTGGCCCTGTTGCCTCCAGCACTTCCGGCACTTTCACAGCTGCTGCTGCTGCCCCCTTCTCTGCTCCTACAGCCCTCCCAAGAGGCTTCAAAATCCTATATCTAAATATATGTAGCCTAGTACTAAAAATTGACCTCCTACAAACCATGGTGGCCTCTCGAAAACCAGACATCCTAATCATTACAGAAACATGGCTAAAGAGCACGATCTCTGACCACTCAGTCTCCATTCCTGGCTACTCCCTTCTAAGGCAAGACCAAGCTGGCCGGGGTGGCGGTGTCACCATGTACATCCTTAGCTCCCTCCAATACTCCATAATTTACTCATCCTCCAATCCAATGACCCATGATTCTCTAGCTGTTCATGTTACCCTTCCCTTTACTCTTCCTATCTTTATAGCTGGTATCTAATGCTGCCAAAACATCCAGCCCTCTACTGCTCTTTACCTCCTACTTCCATCACTGCTCTCTCTCACTCTGGGGAGCTATACATCCTAGGTGACTTCAATTTAAACTTGCTGTCACCAAAACAGCCAAAATACTCAATGAAATCTGTGCCCGTAACCTCACACAGCTAATATTGGAACCCACCCAACCTAACCATAAGACACAAAATCACTCCCTACTTGACTGGGCTCTTACCTCCCACCCCCACAGAGTCATCATCTCTGGTATCTTTCCTGATGCACTCAGCGGCCATAATCCAGTATTCATAGTCAGGAAAGTTCACAAACCCAAATCCCTGCATAAAACCTTGCAACTACACTCTTTTAAATCCTTAGACTTAGAACCTCTCTTGCGCAACCTAGCTGTCTCCGACTGATCTCCCCTGGCCAACATCCCATTGGTTGATAAGGCCCTTGCTTATTTTACAGATACATTCCTAGGGAATTGGAATATCTTTGCCCCATTCAAACAAACCAGGGTTAGGGGAAACTGCATTTTGGATTACTCCAGAACTATTGGCCTGTCTCAGAGCTAGAGATAGTGCCAGGGAACATCATAAAGCAACCCAGCTTCCTAGAAATCTCATGACTTACCACAAGCTTTGAAATGCCTGTACCAGGGCCACAAGCCTAGCAAAGTCTGAATACTTTAACACAGCCTTCCTCACAAACATAAATTCACCTTCCAAGTACTGGAAGGTAATTCATGCCCTCTTCTCTCACATGTCCCACCCACCCTGTGCTTAAAGTAAATGACACCCTTGTGGCCGACCCAGGTGCCGTAGCTGCTGAATTTAACTCCAACTATATCACCTGTGCCACTGAGCTACTGAAATCCCTCCCTTCCTACCCTCACTCCTCTCCTCTCTTCTCTCTCCAATGGTACCTCTGTTCTCCCCCCTCTTCCCACCCCCTCTTCTCTTTCAATACCGTCTCCCCAAATGACATGCTACAAGCTCTGCCCGCTATCAACCCCTCAAAAGGCTCATCCCCAGATGGCCTAGATCCCAAACTCCTCTCTCTCTCTCTGCCTCAGCCATTGCCTACCCCCTTTCTCCAATTCTAAACCTCTCATTTTCTACTGCCTCAGTCCCTACCCCATAGAAACATGCTGTGGTCCTCCATCTTCCCAAAGGTAGTGACCCATCTCCACCTGGTAATCACCGCCCTATTTCTCTCCTCCCAACCCTAGCTAAATTACAAGAACACCTTGTCTTCTCCCAGCTTACCTCATTTCTAAATGATGCCTCCTACTTCACCCCTTTCCAATCTGGCTTCAGGAAAAATTACTCCACTGATACTTCCTTACTTCGGTTCACTGATTCTATTCTTATCGGGATGGACATGGCCAAATCACCTCAGCCATCTTTGTCAACCTCACTAAGGCTTTCAACACTGTTTCCCACTCCCTTCATCTTGACTTCCTCTCAAGAGCTGGCCTATCTCCTTCAGCCACTAGCTGGTTCAAGGCCTACCTCAGTGGTAGAACCCAATCAGTCATGGTCTCTGATGTCATTTCCCCTCCTCTCCCGATTAATACAGGGTCCTCAGGTCTCAATGCTAGGACCTGTATTACTCCATCTTCCTAAATGACCTTCCATCTGTCTACTCCTCCATCACTGCCATACACATGTATGCTGACGATACTGTCCTGTATGCATCTGGCTCTTGCCCAGCTGAGGTTACATGCAACTTGCAGCAAGACTTCGACAAGGATCAGCTCTGGTTTGCTAACCATCAACTTTTTCTCAATGTCAAGAAGACTGTCTCCATGACCTTTGGCACAAGGCAGAGACTCTCTAGGCTTCCCTCCCTGCCCACTTTCCACACCCTTGATGGGACATTATTTGAGGACACATCCTCCTTTAGGTACCCAGAGTTTAGCTGGATCAACACCTAAACTTCTCCAGACATATTAATGCCATCCCAAAAAAATTGCATTCCAAGCTTGGTGCCCTGTTCAGGAACCTTAGTTGTATCCCCTCTATGGTTAGGCGTGAACTTGTTCAGAAGATGATCCTGACCATCTTCGACTACTGTGATGTAGTCTACAGTGCTGCTCACAAGTCCTCCCTGGCCAGATTGGATACCCTCTTCAATTCCTTCTAGTGTTTTGCCCTTGATGCTCCCTCTAGCACCCACCACTGTGATCTCTATTGTGCCCTATCCTTCCCCTCTCTTACAAACAGATGACTCTCCCACTGCACTAAATTCACCTCCAAGCACTGGCTGGGTGAACTCCCTTTCTACCTCTCCCTCATTTATAACACCTCACCTCTCTCTCACTCTCATAGATCATCTGACTCCTGTACTCTGGTGGTCCTCCATGGAGCCACCCTCATCGGACAATCAGGTTACTCTCACTGCCTCCCAGAAATGTGGAATTCTCCCCCTCAAATTCATCACTCATCCTCCTACTACTCCATCAGCTCTGCCCTCAGAAACATCCTTGCACCTAGCTGTTCCTGCTATGACCCTCCCTAACTTGTGCAGGCAGGGTCCTCAGCATACTGAAGGGGTCATACCGCAGCAGACTTTTCTCCACCTACTTCTTGCTTTGCCTCTCCCTTCCATCCCCTTCCACCACCCCCCACTTCTCTGCTTACTGACATACCTACCTCTCACCTTCCCTTCTCCCCCTTACGTAGCCATAGCTATGGCTGACCCCTAATCTCTACTGCACTTGTAGTTAACTTGCACTTCTGTTATATCTTAGACAACCTGGTTTGCCTGTGTTTACTCCTCACTAACTTTCCTAGATCAAACTATAACAGTTCTATTCAGCCATTTTCTAGCTACACAGTTATGTGTCATTTAGTGTATGCCTAAATGTAATTTTGTGTTGTTGTATCTATCTAGTCCAAAAGTGTTGATGTAGTATCTTTCTAGTTCAAAACTGTTATCATCCCACTATTTCATTACTCCTTTACAGTCTGCTCAAATTATTTAAATGTAATCTACTGTAAATTTATATTGTGTACCAAATCTCTGTAAACTATCCTCATGTTCCCATACCCCAGGTTGCACCAGGAGACAAGCATCTTGTTGTTCAGCTTGCCTTCCTGGTGAAACATTTCAATAAATAAATACATTAAAGGATTATTATATTAGGGTCGGGATTACTTACATATGGACCTCTGCACCCAAGCCCCAACCCCATTTTGAAATATAAAAAATGCCCATGTGATCTAGAGCCCCTTCCAAGACCCCATCACCCATTTTGAAATATTAAGATATCTCTGGTGGTCTAGGGGACCCCGCCCCCAGGTGCAATCCTCCATTTTGAAATACTAAGATATTCCTGGTGGTCTAGCAGACAGCCCTTGCCCCAACCCTGTTCTGAAATATTACAATATCCCCGGTGGTCTGGTGGACCCAGCCCCCCAAAGCCATGATCCCTCATTCTGAAATATGAAGATGTCCCTGGATCACCCCCGGGAGGGCCCACCCACCCTTGGTGGCCTTTCTGGAATTAGAGGGACAACCATGGAGTCAGACAGGGAGAGGAGATCCAGGGAGGTAGGTCTGGCTATGGGGGATGTAGGCAGGTCACCTGAGTCCCCTTCACCTCTACTAGGCCACCGGGGTATTTTACTTGTAAGTTTTGCTGGAGCATGGCCATGCAATGACAGTAGCACACCCAAAGTGCAGCTGTCCGCTGTTGTTCATACCCCCGACATTGCGTCGAGCTGCACTTCCTGTGAGGTCCCCAGTCTCCACTAGTGATTGCTCCTGAGCAAGGCTTACCCAGATCCCTTCCCGGAAAAGGAGAGCAGTTCTCCGGACACTCAATCCCTTCCCTTCCCCTGCTGACCATTGACAACCTGAGTCCATTTCCAAACCCAGTTCGCCGGCGTGGCGCGATCTGTTGCATCCAGCACCTCAACCCTCAGCACCACTGGTCCGTCCCCTCTCTTGTGTCTTTGTAAATCATGTGTGGAGTGTGCCTTGGGGTTATCAACCCTAACTTTAAACCCATTCTCATATGCTGCACATATCTCAGCTTATTTACTGATGGAATGGGGTGAACCTTAGGGCTGACAACCCCAAGGCACACCCTATAGTGGTAGGGCTACTACATGCAATGCTGGTGACCTGGGTTCATAAATGAGCATGGGTCATCAGGCATTGGTTGGGGGAGGAGGAACAAGCATCCTTCTCCTCTGGGGTGGAGGAAACCATGTTCCATGGTGCTACTGCCACCTGTAGATGAATGGGTCATAGAGTACTTGTGACACAGGGAGGGAGGGATGAAGGGAGGCATGCTGTGCTATGTATCAGTGGAGTATGCTTAAGCATGCTGATGTCAGGAACTTCAGTCCCAAATGCTGGAGTCTGTATGGGATCAGGGAGTTCACCAGAAGAATTTAGGAAACACAGCTAAAAGGTAAATCCCCTCTGCCCTGTAGCATCCTGAAGGCTGCTATATCTGTCACTGTCATGTAAAAAAGTGGTACACTCACCACTGGGGCAGAGGAGCATAAACAGTAAAAAAAAAAAACCTTCTTTCTTTGTTAACAACTAATTCCATAATAAACCAGATTATGCACTGTTCTTGAAAAAGTCACTTAAAAACTTGAACTGTCAATATACAGAATGTGCTTGAAGAATAGGAAAGAATTTGAAAATGCCATGCAGCTCATAAGGGCAAAATGTTGTGAACCAGAGGTACAGTAAATGAATTGTCTCAGGAAAAGGTTTTGTGGGGCATACATCCTTCACCTGTAAGTGATGACCATGGTTCCACGTCTGCATAGCATATGCAATAGAAAACATACCAAGGACCTAAGAAAAGGCAAACCAACGGACAGCCAAGATGTGTTGGAAGAACTAAAGAGTATGCATCTGAGCCACAATACTAAATTTTTTACTCCTGGGAAAGAGGAAGAAAGAAAGAAAGAAAGAGAAAGAAAGAAAGAAAGAAAGAATGAAAGAAAGAAAGAAAGAAAGAAAGAAAGAAAGAAAGAAAGAAAGAAAGAAAGAAAGAAAGAAAGAAAGAAAGAAAGAAGCCATTTTCCTAGTTTCTTTCAGACTAAAATGGGAGGAGATGGGGTATATAATATTTTTATAATGAAGATGGACCAAAATGAGGGCACTGATACACAAATGTCTCAAAGTCAGCACTCCCTACCCTCCCCCACACCACAGCAGCCTGAAGACCCTGTGCCAACCTTGTGGTACCACAACTACAGGTGGAATCCACTCATCAGTCTCTTCCAGGTACAATTCTAGCATTTTCCGACCTGTGTGGGATCCACTTACACTCTTCAGTCCCAGTGTGGTGCGCTGGCAAATATTAGAGTGTTGCTACCACTGCAGCTGGGCTTAGTACAATTCTCCCCCAGCCAGAGTTGAATATTATCACATGTACCTGAGCCCAATGTGCTATAATACACAGATAGGAGCTACCAGCTGTTAGGCCACTGGTCCCATACCCATATTAAGATGTATGTATAGGAATGCTGAATGCAGCAGGGCATGGATTACTATGTGTAACACAGTCCCATAAAGTTCAGGAACGACATGGGTGGAGAAGTACGTTTGTGAGGGAATCTGACATTTGGGACATGCACATGCCATCAACCTTCTATGTCCCACATTCTCCACAAAAAAGATAGGCAGTAGATCAACTGCCAGCATTTCAATGTCGCTGCATTCACTTCCTGTGCAATAGCATGACTGGGTGGGTATTTGGCATGACATTAAAAAAACATGCTATGCAGCATAGGCTAAACCTTTCTGGGTGTTGGGCTCTCAAACAGCTGGACTCACTATGGTAGCATAGCTGGTTGGGTAGCATTTGACTCAATGGGATTCACTGATAATGATGCTGTACAAATGAAAGCAGTGATCTTGTTTTTTTTCTTTTTTATCACTTAAAGTTTATTCAACTCTCTCTCCATAAGACTGCACTGAATGCATATGTTGCTTGTGACCCCGTGACTGCTGGTGGTGGTAGCACTAGGTTCCCATTCCAAAACAAGAGTGTTGAGCTTGACTGAAAGTTGTAGCAGGTCTCTTGTAACAAAGGAATGATTTTTGCCTGCTGGGGGTTATAAAGTTAACAGATGACTACTTTATACTGATGCAATTGTACGTCTGTGTGTTTTGCATAAAAATTGATAAATTAACAAGTAATTGCATTGGGCATAGTTCCAAGCTGCAGAAAGTTGGTTTCACCCCACAGATCTCCACCATCATCATTGATCAGAACTCTCCCCAGTGAGACTGAGCGCAACCATCCCCCCCAAGGCCCAACCCTGTCGGAAGGTGACACACTGACTGGAGAAATCCCAGCCCTAACAGAGGGTACCCTGTCTGAGAACAATTGAGTGAACTCCTCATACTTCTTAGCTGAAAATGCTCTAAAAGATTCCAGACAGGCTGGATATAAAAGCCTGATCACAACCTGAAAGAGCTCAGCCAGTCGATTCTTCCCTGCCGCAATCATCCTAGATATAAAAGCTGCCTTGTTTCAGGTGATTACATTCTGATACTCATTGTAATAAGCCATCATAACCAGGCTGTCTTCCTGGGACCTAGGTTTCCTCCTGCACTTCTCAAATCTCTGCCCCCTGGTCTTCAACGCTTTCAGTTCACCATCAAACCAAGGTGAGATGAGCCATGAAACCAGTGGACATACATGGGCCATCACCAAGAGATGCCAAGGCCCCCATGATAGCCACATTATAGGCCACCATGGCCTCCTCTGGATCCTCCATGCTAGCGTCCAGCACAGACAACATATCCAGCCCTGCCAACAGCCCTTCTGGCCGCAGCCCTTTTAAAGGGCCTAACTGTACCATTTCACAGGGGAAGGAACAATTGGGGGGCTCTGAGGCTGAACTGACAGTGCAGTGATCCGACCAAAAGACCAAGTACACTTTATTCCAGGGGGTTTCCACCAAGCCGCGGTGACAGGAATCCTGTTGAAGAACATTACAACAATGGCACAATGCCAACAGTTGGCATTGTGCCGTCAAGACAAAAGTGTTTTTGGGGCCCGCTCTCAGCCCCCCCCCGCACTATATATTACTAACTCTGGGTCAGAGTTGTTTCAGAGAGGAAGTGAACTCCCAGGAGACAGCGGCATCGGTAACATGAGGACCAGTACAGCGAACAGACGATTCTGTCGCTGTACTAGTTTTCACTGTTTTACCTTTGCTGTGGAAACAGTATACAATTCCAGGGCACAATTATGTAAGAATGAGGTCTGCTGTTTGCTATTTGGAAAAATAATACCATTCACCAATAGCCGCCAGAGGATGATGGAGTATAATATATTTTCAGTGAAAAATACTTTCAGTTTTTGGAATAGCAATCTGTGCTTAATGCCTCTGTGTGTTCATTTCATTTGCATTTGTATAATAAACTGTATCAAATTCATTAATACATTTTCCTGCTTTAGTAGTTCTTTATATGAGGAAGCTTTGCCACTGCATCAAAATGAATGCTGTTAAACTAAAGCAGTTAAAGCTGCTTGTGCCACATGCAGCAGAAGTTAGACAGAGCATACAGTACTTGTGAAGACAAATGTGTTACTAAAGGTATGGTACAAGGAGTCATAATTCAGGTTCCTAAGCCACTTAGGGACCATCTGGAGCAAAAGGAGTCCACTTAAGAGTGATGGTCTCCATATGAACAAAAGGGAGACATACATCTTAGTAAGTAGGCTAGGTTGAACAGAGAGGGGATTTTTAAAACAGATACATGGTTGCCGAGGAAGGTAAAGTATAGGAAAACACATGCTTGAGGGAAACACTGTAAAGGGATGTGAACATAAGTGGAAAACTCTTACAGGAATATAATAGTTGTGGAAAATTATTGTAGAAGATAGACATCCAGATGTTGAAATGAAGACAGGCTGCAATTCATCAAGGGATAGTAAGAAGCCCAATATGTGTCTTGCACAGGAAAGACACAAGGGAATAAGTAAACAATAACACACAGTGGGGTGGGAGTTATACTCTTGATAAATGCCTGCCTGGGGTGTAGTGAGACTGCTTCTAGAAATGCATTTATCAGAGCATAATCCACATTCTGGAGTGTGTTATTGCACTCATAAAATGGGTATATGTTGAGAAACTGTAACATGTTTTTAAAAAATTACTAAAACAAAACAAAGGCTGGTTTTATCTCAGATAGTCCCTCAGCTTTCCATAAGTTGCGAAGGACACTGTTAAATTAATTGCTGTCAATAGGGGCACTGGATAGAGCCTCCAAGTTGCTACATCAGGCCACTGGCAAGTCCACGATTTTCATTTTGCCCTTGCTGGCAGCTTGCTACCATCTGCGGTAGCAACCTTCATGAAACTTCTGCTGTTCTCACTCTGCTTGTGGCTCTGGAGGGAATTTGGAGACATCACAATACCTGCGGGTAAGGAGGGGATGGTAGTGGCTTGGTAGGCATAGCAGGAAGATTTCTAAAGTAAAAGCTACACTTTTTAAAATGTTCTGAGTCCATTTAGTTAATTTTGAAACCAAGACTTTCATTCGATTTCCACAGGCGTTTCAAACTTTTCCAAGTGGGAAACTTTGAGTTCTGAAGGCAGGGTGGCACAATAATATTCTTTGCAAATCAGCTGTCATTTTGTGGGGACTTATTATTTAGTGTGTATAACATGAAATATGACACTATTCAGATTGCTGTTGCATGGTAGAATGACTCCATTTTGGAGAAGAGGATAGCTTCTCCTTTGCTATGCACACTGACAGTATTTCAAAAACTGTAAACCCAAATCTTGGCATTCACTCAAGGCACAGGAAATGCTTCAAATATGAACCAATAAACAACTTATGCTACAGTCACAGCTACCACGTTCTGGCATTATTTACAGGTCAGCAAAGTCTAATGTGTTCAAAAAAATGGTTGGTATCTTGTAACATTTTTTGTAAATTTGTCATAGTGTGCAATAGGTTTATACATCCTTGTTGCCTGTATCACAGCAAAGAACTTCTCCTGTTCCTAACAGGAAAAAACTGTATTGGGCAAAGTTTAAAAACAATTGCCAAGTCTCTGCCCAGAGTGCTTAAGCAATATTCTAACCCAAACTGTATGTCTATACAGCCCCAGCTCTCAAGCTGAAAATACAGCGGTTGGCAGATATATGCCCCGTATACAGTATATAGGAATATTTATTTATTTATTTGTTTAAGTAATCGTATATAGACCTTTGAGCAAAATGCCATTTACAAAGGTTCTTTATCAGTAACAGATAACAAAACGATGATGTACAATCATATACAATGAGGTTTATAATTAATATTGATCAATAACAAACGATGATGTAAAATCATGCATAGGTAAGTTTACAATTAAAATTGAACAATCATGTGGCAGCCTTAGGAAGCATTGTCAAGCAGAACAGACACAGTGAGAACGTTAGAAACCAGGAGGCCTTGCTAAGCAGCAGCTATGTAGGAAGTCATAAGTATGGAATTGGTAGAAACATGCAGTACTTACGAATACTTTTCCACTAGGTAAGTCAGTAGATATTATCAGTAGTGCATGTGAAGAGTGCAACAGGGGAGGAAGGGGTTACTGCTTGTTGCAGTTGCAGACAGTGCCAGGTAAGAGTACCTTTCGTAGTTTCCTCTTAAATTTGCCAATTTTGGTTAGTCCTGCCAGCTGCATTGGTACCTCATTCAGCCATTCTGGGGCTCTAGCCACAAATGTGTGTCTCACCAGATTTGTTCTGCAGAATCTCACAGAGAGGGTACCACAAACAATGCTTCTGGTAGCGTACGGGCTTTCTGCCGGGCTTAGGATGTCTTGCACTCCGGGGGGGAGGTGTGGTGAGGCCTAAAAGGGCTTTCATACCCAGCAAACAGGTTTGGAACTTGATCATGTTCTGCAGGGGGAGCAAGTTAATTTTGTTATAGAGTGTGCGGGTGTGGGTGGTTCTTTCTGCACCAAGGATGATAGTGACAGACTTTGTTTAAAGACGGTTTGACCAGGTTTGGTACCATATCAGCGGCAGCCCCATATACCATGCTGCTTTGGTTAATTATGGAGAGAGTGGAGCTGGTAACTGTGACATGTTTGGCCTCAGGCATAAGGTTTTGTCTCTGTCTATAGAGTGCCCCCAGTTTTCTATTGATGTTGCTTACAGTCTGGTCAACATGTGGAGTAAAGTTAAGAGACAGGTCAATAATAACTCCTAGGCACTTTAACAAACCTACCTGAGCTAGTACAACCTCCTTTACATTGTGAATGCTGAGTGGCTCTACCTTATTTCTCTGCAGGAAAATAACATTGTCCTGGTCTTTCTGTAGTTCAAGACAAGTTTATTCTGCACAAACCAAGTTTCAAGTGAGCTAAAGCTGAGCTGGAGCTCACTAGGTAGTATTTCCTTGCTGGGGCTACTAGAACAGATGACTATTCTAAAAGATAACTATTTTAAAAGGTAGTATAAAATATAATTGTTTACACAGTTTAGAATGTTACTGTCATTGTTCCTTTGCAACAAGTGGCTGATCAAAGCAAAGCCATGAGTGTGAGAGAGCAATGACATCAACAATGTACACTAAATAACAATCGTATTTGAAGCCACCTCACAGAAGCTATTAGTAAAATAATATAGCTATAGTACTAGTAAAATCACATCTTTTTTCAGTGTTACTTTACTAGTTTCTATGTTGACAGATAAACTAACGCTTTTCATTCTGCAAATTTGTTAGCTCTCCCATAGCTTACTTCTAGATATGCAGGGCTCGATTCACGAAACTGAAAATTTTACACAAGGTGCCTGTGTCAACTGGATTTGATGCAAGTGGCATCTCTCACAAAATTTCCACCACCTATGATTCAGAAATGCAGGCTGTTGCAATGTCAGGTCCACTTGCAGCAAACAGGGCCTGCACCAGCCATGCACCAGATCCAGGAGTGCACCAGGGTGCTAGGGGGCTTGCAGCAGACATAAGCTGCAGGATCCCCTTCAGAGGGATTCCGTCACCTCCCCCACCATGGAGCACTTGGGCCATCATAGTTAGACCAGCACAGGGCTGGTCTAATGGCCCATGCACCACCCCCAGAGCCATCGCAATGTGGGACAGAACATGTACCTCTGCCGACCCATAATATACCACACCCCCAGAGCACCCAGAGAGGTCCGTGGTGCAGTGCCCCCAAGGCCACCCCCCCCATGGTGCCTGACATACAGAGGAGCTCCCCCCAGGAAATCACATGCATGGCAATGGCTGTGCAGTGTCCCCATCTGGGAGCTCTTGCCACCTCTGCCACACATCTGCCCCCTATCTGCCCTCCTCGTCCCCTGGTTCTGCCCGTATGACCCCACCAGCCTCCAGATCAGTCTCCAACAATGGGCACCAATGCCACCCTACCTTGCCACAGATTGTGGCAAACCTCTCTCATGCACTCTGCCTTTGGTGCATGACAACATGTGCCTCAAGCTGGGAGAGTTTGGTGCCAGAACTCTTCCTGATAGTGAATTTGGTGCAGGGTCCCTGGCATACCGCTGATAGATGCAAGCTGCTGTTTACCATAGCTTGAGCTGATCTAACCAGGGCTTTCTGAATCAGACCCACAATACTGTATCTAGAAATATCACAAGAAATATCATGAAAATGAATGGTGATTTTGTGTGAAACATCTAGAATATACAGGTGCAGTAGCGCCAGTATTGTTAGGGTTGACTGACAGGTTCTATGTTAAACCCTTAACTTTTCATCTTATTAAATTTGTCAACATTTGACAGAATTCATTGACATTTGGCTTGCGTTTCCTAGCAGGCAAGGTCTAAATGTGTGGAAAGTTTCATGATGTCAGCTTGTGCAGTATTTGAGATCCACATGTCATTTTCATGTAGAAGTCTATTTTTTTCCTACAGTTAACAGGTTTTTGACTTTGCTGTCATGTACAGCCTACATGGAATGGAATCTATTTCTGAAACATTGAGGGTAGAAGTGTGTTATGCCAAGGTAGTGCCTTTGGTTGATTTTGTGAAAAAATGTTAAATGGTTCTGATAAGACACAAAAGAATTCCATATCACAGCTCTTTTTTTGGTTTCTCACCACTTGCTTCTCACAACACATAAAAAAATGTTCATGTCATGACAGCTGCCATCTTGTTTCCCTCAAATAAAACACCTGGAAAATACATAAAAACTGGTAATTTAAAACAAACAAACAAACAAACACCTAAACGTAATTAAACGAGACCCATTTAGCTAGATTCAGGTGTTTGTTTGTTTTTTAAAATGGCTAGAAATATCTTTTATGGGCACCCAAAAATTCAGGGTGCCCAGCTTAGTGAGAGGAGCTGTTCACCCTCATTCTTTGTATCAGACCATTGGGACATTTTGGAGCTGTGCTGCCAGCTTCAGTTGAAGCAGTGATTAGCCAGTGATCCCCTGTTCTCTCTGTCCCTGTCTATTTGTCTGTCTCTGTCTGTCTGTCTCTCTCTGTGCCTTTTTCCCTGTCTGGCTGTCTCTGTATGTCTATCTATCTATCTATCTATCTATCTATCTATCTATCTATCTATCTATCTATCTATCTATCCTTTCTTCTCCTTTCCCTCCAGGTTGCTCGCCCCCACCAATGTTTATGTGTTTTATAGATGAAATATGAACATACAAAAATTGCCAGCAGATAAAGGCCTAGAGGTCTATCAAGTCTTCTCAAATGTGCAGCTAGTGCCCCTTATTTTGCAGCTAGTGGACCAGAGTGCTCACCACAGTTCTGCATCTCTTGACCCCCCTTCCCCTAGGTCACTCCCCTGTTCCCCATATGTACATGGCAGTGCTGAACAGTACCTCAATACTAGGGTGCCCAATCCTCAGAGTCACAGCCCCTGAAATAAAAAAAAACTGTCCCTCATTTTTTTTGTTTTGTTCTTAACCTGTAAAAAAAAAGTCCATCACCAATCTGACCCCTCCACCCACACACGCACACATACACACACACCCCAACCACCTACTCAGCACCCACCACCCCACACTCCCCCACACATCCTCACTCATGTGAACATGTCCTACAGTGTAGATGCACTCTCCAACTGAAGACACATCTTTCTGCTGAAACTGGTGACCACGATATACTAACATACTAAAATGCCAGCAGAATAGGTCTAACGGTCTTTCGTGTCTGCTCGTTTGGTCAGCCTCCACCCTGGGTGCTGACCTTGCTGCCCCCCTCGCCTTCTCTGGCTTCTCCCTTTCCAGTTCCGGATATTCTTGCTGCATTGGATTTTGCTTCCAGAACCCTTCTCCTGTACCTGTCCCGGCCCCTCTTGAACCCCTCCACTGTCTCTGCCTCCACCAGCCCCCTAGGCAGCGCATTCCATGGCTCCACCACCCTCTTAGTGAAGTAGCACCTCCTACTTTCTCCCCTGAATCTTCCCCTCCAGCTTCCACCCATGCCTCTAGTGGCCCCTCCTCCCTCCTTCAAAGCACCCTGACTGTTCCTCCCCTATTTACCCTCTTCCATGTACCTGAAGACCTCTATCATGTCCCCGGTCCCTTCTCTATTCCAATGTGTACATATTTAGCTCTTGAGCCTCTCCTCATAGGTCCTGTCCCCAAGCTCCAAATCATTTTGGTTGCCCTCCTCTGGACCTTCTCCAGGAGGTTAATGTCCCCCTTTAAGTGTGGCCTCCAAAACTGCATGCAGTACTCAAGGTGCAGCCTCACCAAGCAGTTAAACAGAGGGAGTATCACTTCCCTCCTTCTGGAGGTGATCCCCTAGCGATGCATCCCAGCATCCTGCTGGCCTTGGATGCTGTCCTCCTACAAGTCTCAGAGTTATTCATCATGACATCCACCACCACCCCCAGGTCCCTCTCAGCCATCGAGACTTGTAGCATTCCCCCCCCACGGTGTACACTCGGCCCGGGTTTCTGGTCCCCAGGTGGAGTACCTTGCATTTCCCTGCATTGAACCTCAGCTTCCACTTTCTAGACCATCTTTCCAGAGCCTCCAGGTCTCCCTGTAGGGCCACCCTTCCCTCCTCCCCATCCACCACCACCCCCAGTTTCGAGTCATCCGCAAAGAGACTCATCTCACTCCTGATTCCTGTCCTTATGTCAGAGATGTGGCGTTGAACAGAAGGGGCCCAAGGACTGATCCCTGTGAGACCCCACTAATGAACCTCCTTGGGGATGAGACTATCCCGCCAACTACGACCCTCTGGGTCCAGTCCTGGAGCCAATTGCTTATCCATCTGATCATCTGGTTCCCCACCCCCATTTCTCCCAGCTTATCCAACAGGCCGCATGAGGAACAGAGTCAAATGCCTTGCTGAAGTCTAGAAAGAGGATGTCCACTGGTCTACCCAGGTCCAAGGCACTCGTCACCCAGTCATAGAACTCCACCAGGTTTGTCTGACATGATTTCCCCGGGATGAATCCATGCTGTCTATCGTCCAGGCACCCTGACTTATCCAGGCCCTCCCCAGCCTCTCCTTGACAATGTCCTCCATCACCTTGCCCACCACAGATGTCAGGCTGACAGACCTGTAGTTTCCTGCCACCTCCCTTGATCTCCCCTTGTGGATAGGCACTATATGCGCCACCTTCCAGTCCTGGGGCATCCACCCTGTCCTCAGAGAGATGGTGAAAGCTCCACCAGGGTTTCGCCAGGACATCTGCAAGTTCCTTCAGCACTCTGGGATGTAATTTATCCGGCCCGGTGCTTCCTCTGTCTTAAGGGGCTGAGGGCTTCCCTCACTCTCTCTGCTGTGATTTCCACTCTGGTACCTCTTCTCCCTGCTTAGCCCTCCCCTCCTGCCAGTGATGCCTCCCCTCCCCAGACCCGTGCATTGGTAAGGGCCCCCCTCAGTATCTCTGTCTCCTCCCATGTATGATGCAGCATCCCCATTTTCCTTGGTGAAACTGGGGTGAAGTACTCATTTAGTACCTCAGCCTGCTCCCCGGGTCTTGTGCCCATCTCTTCTCCTGATTTAATCCTGCTAATCTGCCCTTCACCCTTCATTTTTCCCCAATGTATCTAAAGAACCCTTGTTCCCTCTCCTAATTTCCCTGGCCAGGTTCTGCTCCTTCCTTGCCTTAGCCGCCCTCCCACCACCCTAGTGGCCTTCTAGCCATCAGCTCATACTCCCTCGATCCCTTTCACTCCTTGAGCACTTGAATTGCTTATAGGCTGCCTTCTTTCTCCGCACCACCTCCTGGACCTCCCTGGTCCACCAGCAGGGTTTTTGGGCCCTACCGCATTTTCATCTTACTCTTGCACAGGTGCTGGTAGCATCCTGCACCCCTCTCCTGATGATTTCCCACCTACTATCAGCGTCCATGTCTGACCCAATCCCATCCAAATGCTCCTTAAGGATCCTTCCCATTTCCTTAAAATCCGCCCCCCTGAAGTCGGTTACTTCCGTCTTTGTGCAGCCTTTTACCCCTCCTAGGTCCAGGCAGAACCAGACCATGGCATGGTCACTCCTCGTCAATGGGTCCCTTACCTCCAGGCCCCCAATCTGGTCACTGTCTGCCAGGACCACATCCAGTACCCGTGCCTCCCTGGTCGGTTCCCTCACCTGCTGAGTTAGGAACGGGTCTTGAAAGACATCCAACAACCTCTGTTCCCTGGTCACAGAGGATGTCATAGTCTCCCAGTCTGTTCCTGGCATGTTTAAGTCCCCCAACACCACCACTGTTCTTCTGCCCAGTCTGCAGTGTCTCCCAACATCTGCCACCAGACTGTCCTCCAGCAAATCCGCCAGGGCAGGGGGTCTATATACCACTCCTATTTTTACTCTCTTGCCCCCCCTTGTTATCAAGGTGACCCAAATCACCTCCACGGTTCCCTCTGCCTCCTCTACTTCCCCTATGCCAATGCCGTTTTTGACTATCATTGCTACCCCTCCTCCCCTTCCCTCCCCCCTGTCCTTCCTGAACATAGTGTAACCCTCCAGGTTCAGGTCCCAGTCGTGTCCTGCAGTGGCCCAAGTCTCAGTGACCACTGCCACATCCACTGCTCCCTCAGTTAGCATCGCCTGGAGCTCAGGCATTTTATTGCCCAAGCTCCTGGCATTTAGCAGGACTACCTTCCACCCTTTCCCTATAGTTCCGTTTCCCCAGCTCGTGTTCCCATGGGGATTCTGTTTTCCCCTGGTCTGCACTTTGCTAGTCGGCCTTTTCCCGCAATCCTCCAGCTCCCCAGGGGGCTGGAGACAGAGTCCCTCCTTTATCGGCACCCCCTTGACAGCCTTTTCTCCCATCCCTCCTCCTTCACAAGTTTAAACCCCACTTTTCACCAATGAACCCCTCTATTTTCAACTTAAGGATTCCCCTTCCCTCCAAATTGAGATGGAGTCTATCTCTAGCATACAGCTCCTTATCCTCCCAGGTCTCCCCCCAATCCCCCATCAACCCATACTCTCTGGCCTCACACCACTCCCTGAGCCACTGGCTTATCTCCCTAATCTTCCTTTTGTGTTCCCCACTAGCCCTTGGCACCGGCAGGATTTCTGAGAAGGAAACTGTGCATTCTATGTCATGACAGACCCTGGCAAGCTCCCTGAATCTTGCCTGTATCTCTAGCTCGCTATTTCCCTCAATGTCATTTGTACTCAGGTGGACCAGTATGTCTGGGAACCCCCACAATCCTTTGCCAGCTGATATACCTCATGCTTAGCCCTGTGCACCGTTAGTCCAGGGAAGCATCTTGTTCTAACTGGCCAGGCTTCTCCCTCCCTATCCCATTTGATACCCCTGATCATAGAATCCCCCAACAGGAGCACTCTGACCGCTCCTTTTCCTCCATTCCCCCCTTCCATGTCCCTCATCCTTTCTACTGGCCCCTCCACCCAGCCGGCTCCTTGTTCCTCCCCCTATCTGGGTGCCACATGCCACCCCCTCCTTATTTACCATGGCCACCCTCCCTCCAATCCTATGTCTCTCCTCCTCCTGAGTATCCTTCTGTACCTTGCTAATTCCCTCTCACTGCTCACAACTGGTCCTTCTCCCCAACTGCTAAACTAGCCTGGCTTGTCCTCCCTTCCTTCCTGTCTCCATTTAGTTCATCCTTGCTCGTCGTGCTCCCCTGGCCTAAACCCTCAGCTCCCTTTACTGAATCCTCCTTGTACTTCTGATCCTTCTCCTTTACCTTTCCTCCCAACTGGTCCTTCTCCTTGCACTTTCCTCCCTCTTCCCACTGCCCCTCCTGCTCTGATTCACTGCTCCCCCCATTTTCCTGCATTCTAGGTCCCCCCCGTTCTTCCTGCTATCTGGCCCCTGCCTCCTGCCCCCCACTCCTTTCCATCTCTAACCACCCTGTCGTGGCTACATCACCCCCCTCATCCTCGAGCAGAAGAAGAGATTTGAAGCAGTTACTGAGTGTAAGGTCTGATCCACCTCCCCGGCTTGCTTCCTTCTGTCCAGCCCTGGCCATCTGTCTACTTCCCTGAGAATGTTGTCCCTCCGTCCCTCCTTTGTGAGGGTCCCCAGTTACCTGCCTGCTTCCTTGGTAGTGTCCTTTTGGACCCCCTCTGCCAGGGTCCCTATGTGACCCCTGAGTATTCTCCTGCACTCCTTTCCCTATGCCCCTGCCCCCAGTGCTTGGTGCAACCCTGTGGGAGATCCCCAGCCCCCTTCCCCAACCATACTGCCCCCTTCCCCAGCTGTCTCCTAATCCCCGCAACCTCCTCCCTAAGCTGTGCCAGCTGGTAGCACACTGGGCAACCACCAAACTTCCAAGCCCAGTCCAGTATCATGGCTGCTCCACACCTGTGCACCCACCACCCTCCCAAAGATGCCGGCCCTAATGGCGGTGGTTCCATCCCCTTCCAAATAGGTTTCCTTGGGTGAGCCACCAGGTTCCCCTAGTCCAAGATACACCCTACTGCCTAATCAGGTCACCCACTAATCTTAGAGACAGTCCTCTGTACACCAGTAACCCTGTTACTAGGTGCAATACAACACATTAAACTTATAAGGAAATGAACAACTCCTAGCTTTCTCTCCCAGCCTTTAAATCCAACCCCAGTGGCTAGAACTACATGAGCTGCACCTGCAGCCTTTTCCTCAATTGCAGGGCAGGTGTTCCCCTATAAATTAGCAGAATTTTGGGGAGGGAGGGTGGGGAGGGCGGGTCTTGGGCAGGCACCTGACTCGAGAGAGAGTGTATCAGCCCTGTGTCTCCCCTCCAAGCCAAGCAGCCAAAGAACCAGGCCCAAGCAAATCCCACCAAATAGGTTTTAAATCAGAAGAAATAGGCCTCCACTAGTGCAGCCTGTTACACAGTGAAACATCCACAAAATGAGCCCACTTACAGCCACCAAACCAGTTTTCAAACTTCCAGCATCCCCCAAAACAATACCCTGCTAGCCCCTTAGAAGTAAGAAACAAAAGAACTAACCTTCTACCAAGTAAAATCCACAAGAACCCTGTGAAAACAACAAGCAGCAGCTACTGTCCTGGAACACAACTGATCCTATCCCCTTCCAGTTCTTTCTGCAAAAATAAGGTAAGTACAGTTTAATGCATTTTAATAGGGTTTGAACTTTGATTCATAACTTTGTCATTTTACATATTCATACACCAAATTTTCAGCATGGCCTTTTTGGGACCTCAGCTAATGACCAAAGGTGATAGAATTAAGCAGATATGCCCTGAAAGGTGATTTCATGGTCGCTTTGTGATTTCACCTTTTGGGTGGGATTTGAAAAAGTTCACCACCATTGTTTATGATGTAGATTCATGAGAAGGCTATGCTGAAATACTGGAGTCAAAATATTGAAAATTTCCAAGTTATAAATATACATTGACATTTTTCTATGCTCACTCATAACTTTGGTAATTTTAAATATTTTGACTCCAAATTTTCAACATAGGCATTTTTTCATGACACCTTGTAAATGTAACAACTGTTATTTTTTGGCATGTGATGACATTTTTACAGGGATTTGGACATTATTACTTACCGGGTTCATGAGGTGGGGCAATAAGAAGGCTATGTTGAAATTTTGGTGTATAAATATCATAAAATGCCCAGGTTATGAGGGAACACTTCAATAGTTCAGGGTTCCCTCATAACTTCACTTATTCTCAATATTTTAACTCCAAACTTTCAGCATAGCCATTTTTACACACCACCTCATAAACGTGACAGGTGACATTTTTTAAATCCTGAACTAGCTGTGTTTTCACACTTGCGGTACAAAATGATGTTTCAGACCATATAACACAAATGCCACATGTCATGTTTATAAGTGGAGTCATAACATGACTAACTGAAAATTTGGGGTCAAAATAAAAACATATGTATATGATGAGTCACGTGATGTGCTGCTTTGAGTGACTGCATCCAGCTAGAGTTCTGAGGTAGCTCTAGTGTAAAACTACCCTTCCCTCCCAATTATTTTTCAATGCCTAGTGCTTCTTTAAGCTTATCAGCACTTGGGCATTCCTGTCAGTGCTTTTTTCTTTTACTCCTTTTTGTTTTGGCTATGGAGGTCAAAACTACTGCGCTAACCGCACCTCCGGAGTCTGTTAGAAAGGTTCTGGCATTAGCTGTGGACAGAAGGTGCCTATACAGCACAAAACAAATGATATGCAACCCCAGCCAAAGCCTTCTCCATCGTACATTCTGACTAGGAACTGTTTTCTGTACAAGGTGGGAAGTCTCCATTCACTCATTATGGATCTTGCCATGGAGGTACAATCTATGTGGCATGCCCTGGACGAACTTTCTCAAAGGGTTGGAGACAAGGAGGTGCAAGTCAGCTCTTCGAGCGGCTAGAGCCTGATGTTACAACTCTCCATAGAAGGATCATTACATTGGAAGATTGCATAGAATACTTAGACGGAAGAAGTCTCCAAAATAGCTTGGTGCTGATGGGCTTTCTGGAGCATGCTGAAGGACCTGATGTTATTTCTTTTGTACCAAAACTGTTACTTAAATGTATTGGTCCTTCCCCACACAATCCAGTGTATGTAACTGAATGAGCCTACTGCTCTTTAAGACCTCTACCACAAGAAGGATATTGCACCCATCCTAAGATTTTCAGATGGCTAAACTATTTAGAGAAGGCAAACATCATGGCTAAATTACAGCAACATAAAACAGCTTTATTGGGACGGCTGATGCATTTATATTTTTCAAGATCTCACCCTGCAGGTTTGATCCCAGAGGGCGACCTATCAAAAAGTTAAGATGCAGTTTTTGGCTGCACAGATACATTTTCATATGTTGTGTCCTACCTAACTAATTGTGGTGACTCCAAAGGGTCGACGACAGTTTCACTCTGCTGCTCAAGCCACGAAAGAGATTCCTTCTCTATTTCCTGACCTCTTTCATGATTTTCTCCAGCAAATAAATTCCATGTTTATGTAAGCACCCTCTGGGTGCTTACTAGTTAAATTTTTGAGTGTTCAGTGTAGTAAGGAGGAATTTGGACCTTTGATGCCTGTGAGTCTAGGAGGTAGGGCTTGCTTGCTGCCAGCAGGGAGCCCACTTCTTTTTGGACATAAAAATTAGGGTTTTCGCACAATAGGAGAGTGGTCCAGGGGGAGAACCAAGGAAAGAAGTCAGGGGGACCAGCCAACAAGTTCGGCTGGAGGGCCTTGCAGGGCTGGGGTGGTTCACTTGCCACCCCGGTCCACCACCCATGAAGACCCATGATGGGAAAGCGATGGTTTGGGTTGGTAACCAGGGGGAGCAATGGAGCAAAGAAAGGGACCTGTCAGAACAAGTGGGAGCCAGAGCCTGGGCAGAAGAATAGAAAATGGAGGCCTGCCAAGTGAACTTCGGCACCTTGGTAGAGTAAGAACCAGTGGGGCCTAAAGCCCAAAGGAGTTGTGCCCATAGGTGAGTTTGACAGTGAGTCAGAAGGTTCCTGTGTGGCAGGCCCACTATGGCAAAATAGATCCTGGGGTGCAGCTCGGAAGTGGCAGCCCGAGCGGTTGAGGGCGTAGCAGTGGCAGTGCTACCCCTATTCCCCAGGTTGGTGGCTGCCACAGAGTTGAGACTCCCTAGTTGAGCAGCCTGTGGAGGCAGGAAAAGTCCATTTGGGGGACTGATGTTAGGGACCCTGGCACGGTGGTAGCCTATTGGGTGCTGTGGTGTGGCACTGGCAGAGGTTCCCCTGATGAGTCAGTTCAGAGGCTGAAATCATTGCATGAGCAGAAAATGCAGGGAGTTTCTAGGAATCAAGGTTAGGGGTACCCAAAACCACCTGAAATAAGGCCCAGCTGCCATGCATTAGCATCAGCAATTGGATGTCTGAAAGGGTTCTGATGAGTCAATTCTTGCAAAGGGAACACCGAATGAAAAGTACTGAGTTAAGACTGTTTTGAGAAGAAGGGTATGCTCCATATGTATCAGCCCCCTGGTGAAGATTTGCATGACCAGGCAGATGGGAAGGAAACGAAGAGAGTGAAGGGGTTTGGGACAATAGAAATGTCTATTGCTGTTGTGATCCCCCCATGTGCATGTACAAGAATGGAATTATAAGACGAGAGCCTGATGGAAAAGTTGTAGCTGATGGGGAACTGAAGTAAAGGAATATGCTATGAGATGATAGAGTGGATTAGTACCAAGCAACCTCATGGGGTGGCCTATTTCAGCCCCCAAAATGCTGCCAGGAATTTAGCCCTCACAGCTTAAGGGAGGTCTGCATGAAAGGAATTGGTTTGTTAGCTCAAGAGACTGTTTCAGTAGATGTTCCCGCTGTGTCTGTGAAGGAAACCCACCAAATGAAATACCCTTAGCACCATGGAGTATTTGCTACTGTTTCAAATGTAATTAAATCGTTGTGCACTTTTGATTCTGGAGTGGACAATGAACTTAATCAATGTAACTGTGCATGCTTGCCTTCTAACAGATATTCCCCCTGCAGCCTTGTGGAACACCCAGCAGTAGGCCAGCCCAGTGGTGCTGAGGGTTGAAGCGTTGGATGCCACACCTGGTGCCATGTCGGTGACCCTGTGTTCAGAAATGAGCATGGGTCACTGTGGGTCAGCAGGGAGGAGAAGGATCTGGCAGACTGCTCTCCATCTCCGGGGAGGGGGGGACCAGTGGCCAGTGTACACCTGACCCCTAACAGAGGATCAGGCTTGATGGCACAGAGCCGCACGAACATGGGGGTGGGGACGTGGCAGATGCTTGAGGGGGATGCACACGGGACAGCATGCGCGAACCCCATCACAAATGTCATTGCATGCCATGATCCTGCAAGGGGTGAAAAAGCAGAATATAGTGGCTAGAGGTTGTGTAGCTTGATGACCGGTCACTGGCGCATGCTGTCTCCTTGGGTACCACCTGATCCAGATCCATGACAGGTGGAGGATTAGGGGGTCCCTTGCCTCCCCACCATGGGGGATATGCTGTGGGGGAGCAAAGGTGGTGGCCACAAGGAGCTCGGTGTATGCAGCTGGTGGAAGGAGAGGAGGAGGAGTGCTGACCGGGGTCATGGTGGGAAAAAAGTACAGGAATGCCCAGCAGCAGACACTGTTCCCCTGTTACTGTGACTCAAGCTATTTCTGTTGCTCATTCATTGGGCTATGGTTGCTTAGGTTGTATAGTGACCCCCTCCTACCATTAATTACCATCCGGATACCCCTAGACAATGGGAGGGGGGGTTACAACGTGAGGGCTCCTTTGGGATTTGAAAAAGTAACAGTTGGGGAACCTGTGCCATGTCTGAACTGCTGCTAAATTAAGCTGCAGGGAAATATCTATCTCTCTGGGTGCCATCATGAACTCATGCAATTTCAAGCCTTGCAGCAGATGGATTTTGCAAAAGGAACTATTTAACAGGCTATTAAAGCATGCAGAACATTGAGGCCCTCATTGGACTGGCTGAGACCTTAAAGCTGGGACTGTAAGAGCATATTGCAGGGAGTTGGCAGCACCATTGCGACAGAATTTTTGTGAACTGCACCATAAGTGTTTGAGCCTCAATACCTATTTCAGCCTTGTGTGAAGCAATTGTATAGTAGTTATCATGGCAGAAGTTCAGGAAAACCGAATTGTTATTGTGCTAGCATCTCTGCTATCTTGGCTCTGGAAGATAGCTCAGTGAGGAGGCACACATGAGAAGTGTGTGATCTGCTATCAGTCTGGAGGAGTGGTGAAGGTCCTCCCAGTGTGTCTGAATTGTGCTGGTAGTGGCTCTGTTATCCTGCCTAGACCTGCTGTTGACTATCAGCTTGCCTGGAGTTTGGTGACCACCCCTTCTTTGTCCAGTGTTGCCTCATCAAGTCTGGAGTACTGGGAGCACCTAGAGGGGGTAACTGGTGAAATACATCACAGAGGAGCAATAGATGTCTGCACAGCCCACATCTGGCAGTGCCTGATCCTCCTTGTGGCAGAAGGAGAGGTCATGAGGTGGCAGGTTGGACTGAGGCATCTGTGTCCCCTGTGCTGGTCTCACACCCCTCAGTGTTAGGTACCATTGAAATCCTGAGGACCACCCCCTGCAGCTGGGGAGGCCCTCCAAGCCTGCAAGCCTGATGTGATCATGGAGAAGATTATTTCTGAGGGACACTCCAGTGAGGATGAATAAGAGTATTCTGTGCCTCCTCCTCCTCCTCCTCCTCCTCCTGATATGGCATTCAAGTCTTATACATTTGGTGACCAGTTGTGGAAAAGAGACATTCACAAGCCTTATCATTTTCCCAGTGAACATTTTCCTGATGACATTCCCTGGCTGCAACAAATGTGTATTAAAAAGAGAAAGGTCATGGACTCTCTGCAATCTTCTGACCCTCGCTACCTGCACTATATATCAGGGAGTTAGTTGTTAAAAGGCACGGCACCCAGAACCAGTGTGCACAGCATTCCTGATTGGTCTTAGGCTGAGTGCTGGGTCCGGCGCCACACTTGTAAAGAGTACCCTGGGAAATTTATCCCTATCTGACAGAGCACCATTGGAATGTGATTGAGGAGAAGTGTGAGGACTGGGTGCTCCAGGCTGCCTTGAACAAGGTCAAGACCAAAAGCCCTGGAAGTGCCTTGGAGCTGGGAGGTCATGAGCAGGCAGCTTTTAGGAAACCTTAACAAATATTTCTATCAATAGTATATACTGGTGTTACTTTATTTAAGACCTTCCCCATGGTTCAGGATTTGGAGAGGCAGAGAACGAAAGTATTATATCATTTGTGAGGATTGTGGTGTGGAAGAATGTACCAAGCCGGACCCTAAGCTGTACTTTGCTTGAGATTTAAGTTAGTAAATGTTGCCATGTCTCTGGAGGAGAGTGACTTAAAGCACCAAAAATTCTCCACAAGTCTCCCTGGAGTTGTAGTACCTTCCAAAGAGAACATAACAATCCAATGAGAACCGTCTACATTGGTGGCTGAGTGGAATCAGCCTCACATAGTTACAGTTTGTGTTTTAAAATGATTGTGGGGTTGGCTGTCCTGGCCACCTTGATCTTAATGTCTTTGATTTACATGGACTGTAATGTGTATCTGGAAAACAAAACCTGAAAGAAAAGAGAAAAAAAAAATTGTTTTATTTTAAAGTAGCAGTGTGAGTGAGGAGTAAGTGTGGCAGTTGTATAAGACACTCATAAATAGCTGCGAATGGATCTGTGCGTTAGTGAAATAAATTAGTGTTTTTGCAAAATTTAGTCCTGCTCATGTTTTATGTTGAAAATTCAAATAATGTTTTGCATGCATTCAATGATATTCAATATGTGATCATAAGTAGTTACATAAGGTTATTTGGGAGAAAATGCCAACCAGTTTGTGCCTATTCCTGGCAGCTGCATCTTAATGGTAGCATCACAGAAAATGGCAGACAGAGAGGTATATACTGTAGTAGTGAAGGGGGGAGGCATGCTGCTGCTGCAGTACCTGGCAGGTGACCATGGGAACAGGTGGTGGGTCATCAATCTTAGCCCTATTAAGTTGTAGAGAAGTGTTATGAGTGTAGGTTTGGGATTTTGAGAGTCTCAGTATTTCACTGCTTTGGAGGTGCAACCAGCTTAGTGCTCTGACCCTTGGGGGAGAGTGGCCATATCTCTCCTCTGAATGGGTCAATGATGCAGCCTGTTTAGGGGTTTACCAGGAAGTTAGCATTTTCAGTGTGGGGGGGTAAGTGTAAGCACCCTCTGGGTTCTTAATAGTTATATTTTTGAGTGTTCAGTGTACTAGGGAGAAATTTGGACCTTTGGTGCCTGTGAGTCTGGGAGGTAGGACTTGCTTGCTTCCAGCAGGGGGCCCCTCCCTTTGGGATAAAAGAGAGGGTTTTGGCAACATAGGGGAGAGGCATGCTGGCCCACTGGTGTAGCAGTTTGATTTCCGATTGCAACGCTTGTGACCCAGGTTTGGGAATGGACTCGGGGAACCAGAGGGCATGCCCGGGGGGAGAAGGACTGAGCATCCCACAGACTGCTTTCCTTCTTCAGGGAGGAAGGGGTTGTGTGCCTGGTGCTCAAGGGACTCATGGAGGAGGCTGGGGGATCCACAGGTGATCTGTACCTTGAAATAAGAGGGGTAGGATGGACACTGGACGCATTGCACATCCCTGCCCCTGGGTAACTTGAAAAATCTCATTGGCTGCCATGATGAAGCTCACCGGGCACCTGGCCTTAATGGCTGTCTGCCTCTCTGACAACCTATCATGGCTCCACTGCGCTGACCAGCCCTGAACCCCACCCTGGGGGGGGAATCCAGGGAGGTAATGTCAGTCACTACCGACACCTTCTCCCATTGTAGACTGCTGGATCTGAGCAGTGGCCCCACCCTGAAGGGTAAGTCATGGGGCATGGTGGAGGCATGGTGATAGGGGAGCAAAGCAGGTGGTGGGGCACAAGCTGATGGAGAGGCAGTCAGAAGCAAAAAGCATTATAAATAAAAAAAAATAGGGGAGAGGCTGAGAGGGAGACCCAAGGAGAGAAGTCGGGGGTTTAGCCTACAAGTTTGGCCGGAGGGCCATGGTGGGGCTAGAGTGGTCTGATGCCACCCCAGCCCTCCATCCTTGAAGACCCACAATGGGAAAGTGATGGTTCAGGTTGGTAGCCAGGTGGTGCACTGGAGAAAAGAAAGGGGCCTGTTGGTGCAAGTGGGAGCTGGATCTTGGGGAGAAGAAAGAAAATGGAGGTCCGCCAAGTGAACTTCAGCACCTTGGTAGGATAAGCACGAATGGGGCCTAAATCTCAAAGGAATTGTGCCCATGGGTGAGTTCTGTAGTGGGTCAAAAGGTTTCCTGTGGGCATGCCCACTATGGCAATAGGGCCAGGGGCACAGCTCAGAAGTGGCAGCCCAAACAGTTGAGGGCATAGCAGTGGCAGCGCTATGCCTTTTCCCCAGGTTGGTGGCCGCAGCAGAGTTGGGACTCCTTAGTTAAGCATCCTGTTGAGGTGGGAAAAGTCCATTTGGGGGAGTGATTTTGAGGACCCTGGCAGAGTGGCAGCCCATCGGGTGCTCCAGGGGAGCTCTGGCAGAGGTCCCCCTGATGAGTCAGTTAAGAGGTTGGAATCACTGCATGACTGGAAAATGCTGGAAGTTACTGGGATCAAGGCCAGGGGCACCCAAAACTGACTGGAATAAGGCCCAGCTGCCATGCATTGGCATCAGCGATTAGATGTCTGAAAGGGTTCTGGTGGTTCAATTCTTGCTAAGGGAACATCGAATGAAAGTAGAGTTAAGACTGTTCAGAGAAGAAGGGTATGCTCCATATTGCGTGACCAGGCAGATGGGAAGGAAACGAGAGAGAGTGAAGGGGTTTGGGACAGTAGAAACTTCTTGTGCTGTCATGAGCCCTATATGCAGGTACAGGAATAGAATTATAAGAAGACAGTCTGATGGAAAATTTGTAGCTGATGGTGAATTGAAGTTAAGGAATAAGCTATGAGATGATAGAGTGGATCAGTACAAAGCTACCTCATGGGGTGCCCTATTTTGGCCCCCAAAGTGTTGCCAGGAATTTAGTCTTCATGGCTTTAAGGCACTCTGCATGAAAGGAGTCAATCTGTTAGCTCAAGAGACTGTTACAGTAGGTTTTCCAGCTCTGTCTGTGAAGGAAACCCACCAAATGAAATACCCCTCGCTCAATGGAGTGTTTGTTGTGACACTTGTACAGCTGGTTCTGATTCATCTATGATTTTTGTAATATAAAAATGTGTTATTGAGTGTCTCTCATGAGACATGCTGAAACAGCCTGTGGAATGACACCCCCCCCCAGGTTGTAGATACGAGGTGTTACCTGGAAGGCCAAGGCTAGAAGAGGCCTAAAATAAGCATCTCCTGTTTCTCTAGCTTAATTGTAGCTTGTCAGCTGCTAGGATGGAAATCAAAACTTTATAACGCTAGAGGAAGAGAGCAGGTTATGACTCTTTAGTGCTAAGTCATGAAAGATTCTTTGATGTGTAATGGGAAGAAGAACTACTTGAGATTAAAGAGGGGATGTTATTTAAAGAAAGTCATGTGGGGACATGAGTTTTGCTGAGGTCACCTTTATTAATTTACCTCCTGCTGGATAGACATCCTGATTGTATAATTTTTAATAAATAGAGGAGGAGCTGGGTGACATCATAGAGAAGGCAGGCTCAATACAGTATTTTAATTATGCTGTAAGTGACCTGTAAAGACACACATGTTTGGACTCTCTTGACAACAACATCTGTCTATCAGCACTATTAGAAGAGATACATTAGATATATGTCTAATTGTCTGGTAGTAGGAATTTTGCACTTTTTTTAACCCTTGTTCTTTTAAATGATTGTATGTTTTTGTGATATATGGTTCTGTATTTACATTTTACATTTTTTTATCTATTTTTAAGTAAACCTTTACTTTAGAGACTACTTAGTGTGCCTTTGAAATTCTTTTTCTTGACAAGTGAAGCATACTTGGTTAAAGTTGACACTGTACAAAGCTTACTGGTTTTACCAAACTGGGAAAAGGTAAGAGTTTATTCTGAGGTCTTTAACATAGTTTTAAGGATTCATTTTGTATGCCTGGTTAGGTGCCCGTAGGCAAAAGATATCTGCCCCGAAGAGCAGAATTATCTGAGCCTGTACATTGGGTACGCTAGCAAGAGGTTCACAGTTTGAATCCTTCCAGAATTTGAGACCAAAGTTTGATTCAAACCCGTAAAACAGACAGGAGGGTTACCATGTTCTGTTCACTGTTCACAAGACTGCACTTGGAGGTTGGCACTGTGGGAGCAGAGGGCCTGACCTGCGGAGTGGGTTTGTGACAGATTGGTTGGCAGCGGTGCGATACATTTTGGTATTACAAGCTTTTATTGTTCAGTGTGTCAGCTTGAGACCATCAGCTCACTTGCAAAGAAAGAAAAAGGCAGTGATTTATTTTTAAAAAGGAGACAGAACTATATCACTTGGCGGACAGTCAAGTTCCTACCTGTTTTATGTTTTTTTCTAAAGTGAAAGTCAGAGTAGCCATGGTTAGGGAAGAAGATGGCTTCCAACTACAGCAGGCATACTGTAGACTACTTAATGCAGTTGTGCTGGGATAGAGGAGTCCCATTTGAGGTGAAAGCCAGCAAACAGAACCTCGTCGATGCCCTGATGGTAGCAGATACCCAGAGCATTGAGTCACAGACAGTGAGTGAAAAGGACCAAACCTTGAGTGTGGCAGGGCTAGTGGCCAGTGCAGTATCTAGATCTGATGAGGAGGACAACAGGGCCACTGTCAGTGAAGGGCCACAGCAGCAGGGGAAGGTCATCAGTATCCTGGATCAAAGAAGTACTCAGGCTGCAAATTGAGTTGCGCGGAATGGAGCTGGAGTTCCAGAGGGAGAGGGGCCGTGAACAGCGGGAGGTGGACCATGAGGCAGAGCATGAACGCCAAGACGTAGACCATGAGGAGCGTGAGTGTCAGAGGCAACACAAACTAGAGAAGCCACGACTCCAACCAGCAGCACCAGAACAGGACTGGGTTACAAATTGAATTCCAAATTGATAGCCGAATTTAAAGAGGGGGAGTATATGGATACCTTTTTAAATTCTTTTGAAAAAGTTTGTATTCAAGCTAAAATTCTTAGGGAGTCCTGAAACTTCCAGCTATCCCCGCTACTTACCGGGAAATCTCGGGATGCATTGGGTCAAATGGATAATGAGGACAGTGATGATTACAGCAAACTTAAAGCTGCACTGTTAAAGAAATTTGAATTAACTGCTGAATCATACAGAGCTAAATTCTGTAAGCTCAGGAGAAGCCCTGACATGAGCTACGAGGGGCTAGCCATGAAACAACATCAGTTTTTAAAATGTTGGTGGGAAGGAATTGAAGCAAACTCTGTTGATAAAATTGAAAATGTGATTTTGTTAGAACAGTTTTTCTGGGCATGCCCAGCAGATCTGAAAACCTGTCTGGAGGACCGAGATCCCAAAATAGTTCAAGAGGTTGCTGAACTCTCGGATCACTATGCCAAGAGCAGACCTGCTCTGAGAGCGAATGGAGCAGGCATGGCAGTACAGAAAGGGAAAAGCGCACCTTGAGGGCAGCTAAAACCCTCACTGCCTCCACCAAAACCAGTTAGCCCCAGGTTTCAGAGAAAAGATTTATCTGAGAGAAGAAATGAATGTTGGTTGTGTAAAGAAACTGGGCATATTGCCAAACAGTGTCCCAAATGGACGAGAAATAATATGCAAGGTGGTGCTAGGAAGCAAGTGGGTTGTTTGTGTGTCCCTGGGGGCATGCCAGTGAACATGAGGGAACACGTGCACCCAGTCATGGTGAATGGTTTACAGATGCAAAGGGTTAAAGGACACAGAGGCATCCTTGACCTTGGTAAAGGGGGATCTAGTAGAGCCGGGTCAGCTTATACCTAATAAATACATCACTGTACAGGACTTAACTGATGAAGAGAAAACATTGCCCCTTGCTAGTTTTCTCCTAGACTGGAGTGAAACAGGTGGAACTGTGCAACAGGTAGCTGTAGCCCAAACCTTAGCAGTGGATGTGATCCTGGGCAACAATCTCAGACAGGAGATGGTGTGTGCAGTTACCCATAGACAACTGGCAAGGGAAACTTGTAGTTCCCTGAACCCCACAGAAGCCATTGTGGAAACCATTGAGAGGCTGGTTCCCCAGCCTGTGTCTCCTGATATGGAGACTAATGAAAAGGGGGTAGAAATTTCCCCAGTAGCAAGTAACCACACAGCTACAGAGGGTTACTCCGAAGAGGGAGGGGTGACCCATTGTCAGAGGATTGGGATTGACAGTGATCCTGAGTGCCCTGATGCTATTGCTAGTTACCCTAGTTTAGCTACTGAAGGGGACCTGTCCCATGCCTTGGGAATGTGTGAGGGGTTTGCAGGTGCTCAGAGAAGTGACCCTAGTCTAGAGAAGCTGAGGGCTTGGGCAGACTCTAACGGGGCACAGGGAGGTGACGGCAGACATAAGGTTTATTGGGAAAATGGACTTATGTATACTCAGGCTGTGCAGACAGAGGGAGAGGTGCTAGGCAGGCAGCTTGTCATTCCCCAGGGGTATCGTGAGCAGTTGCTCAAGATTGCACATGATATTCCCTTGTCTGGTCATCTGGGAATTGCATGCACTATGCAGCGGTTGGCCTAGAATTTCTATTGGCCTAACTTCACCCAGCAGGTGAAGTAGTATTGCAGGTCTTGTCACCAGTGCCAAGAAATAGGGAAGGCGGGCAAGAAAACCCAAGCTGCCCTGATTCCATTGCACATAGTGGAGGAGCCATTCCAGAGGGTGGGAATGGATGTTGTGGGTCCTTTAAATACCCTCAGCTCCTCAGGGAAAGAGATTCATCCTGACTGTGGTGTATTATGCCACCCGGTACCCAGAGGCAGTTGCTCTATCCTCACTGAGGACAGACAAAGTGGCAGATGCCTTACTTGGGATTTTCTCCTGTGTTGGGTTTCCGCAGAAGGTTATCACCGATCGAGGGGGTTCCTTCATGTTGGACCTGATGAAATGTTTATGAGAGAATTGTGGGGTGGTGCAGAGATGCACAACACCGTATCACCCACAAGCTAATGGGCTTGTGGAAAGATTCAATGGTACCCTGAAGTCAATGCTCCGGGCATTTGCTGAACAGCATGGGACGGACTGGGAGAAATACCTTCCCCACCTGTTGTTTGCATACAGGGAGGTGCCCCAAGAGTTGACAGGAGTTTCCCCCTTCTAACTCTTATATGGACACCGGTTACATGGGCCCCTAGACTTGATCCAGGAGGACTGGGAAGGCAAGCACACCACCCAGGGAACTCCCATAGTGGATTACATCCTTAAGTTTAGGGAAAGGCTGAAGGAGCTTATGGGGGCAGCCCAGAGCAACCTGGCAGCTGCCCAACAGAAACAGAAAGTGTGGTACGACTGCAGAGCCAGAGCTCACTCTTACATGGTGGGTCAGGAAGCCATGGTCCTTATTCCGGTCCAGAAAGACAAGCTGCAGGCTGACCATACAAAGTGATTAGGAAGGTAAATGATGTGAACTATATTGTAGAGTTACCTGACCGAAGACAGAAAGGATGTACCATGTCAACATGATGAAGCCATATGCAAATAGGACTGACATGGTGATTGCAGTGTGTAGTCCTGAGGAGGGGACAGATGAAAGAGACCACCTTCTGGACATGCTGGAAGAAAGTAAGTGGGAGTCCTCTGTGGCGGCAGCTAAATTGTCTCCCCAACTGACCCTGGACCAGATCCAGGAAGTAAGGGAGGTTTTAGCAGACTTTGACCCATTGTTTAGCACCAAGCCTGGACTAACCCCCTTAGTGACGCATGATGTGGAGACAGGGACACAGACACCCATACGGCGAACAGCATATCGAGTGTCAGAGGTTGTCCAAAAGGACATTAGGAGGGAAGTGGAGGAGATGCTGGATATAGGGGCAATCCAGTGATCCCACAGCCCCTGGGCCTCACCCGTAGTCCTTGTGCCCAAGCCAGATGGCTCTTCTCATTTCTGTGTGGATTATCATAGACTGAATGCAGTCTCAAAATCAGATGCCCACCTGATGCCCCAGATGGATGAACTCCTGGACAAGTTGGGGCAGACCTACCTTATGACCATTGACCTGACCAAGGGGTATTGGCAGATAGAGTTGACGGACAGAGCTAGGGAGAGGTCGGCCTTCATCACACCGATAGGCTTATTTGAATTTAAAGTAATGCCTTTCGGAATGAAGAATGCCAGGGCCACTTTCTAAAGGTTGGTGAACCAGGTGTTAAATGGTGTTGAGGATTACAGACATTGCCATCTTTAGTACCAGCTGGAAGGAACACCTATCCCACCTTTGGGAAGTGCTGGGCAGGATACAGAGGGCTGGGCTCACTGTCAAAGCTGGGAAGTGCCAGGTGGCCATGGGAGAAATGGCATACCTCGGGCATGTGGTAGGCCAGGGACAGCTCTGTCCTAGCCAAATAAAAATAGAGGCAATCCAGGTGTAGCCCAGACCATAAATGCAGAAGCAGGTCAGGAGTTTGCTTGGGACAGCAGGATACTATAGAAAATTTGTACCCAGTTACAGTACCCTGGCTGCTCCCCTATCTGACCTGGTAAAGAAAAGGATGCCAAAGAAAATTACCTGGGGACCAGCCTGTGAAGAAGCCTTTACTAGATTGAAGGAGGCACTGTGCAGTGCTCCTATTTTGACAAGTCCTGACTATAGCAGACCCTTTATAGTTCAGACTGTTGCCTCAGACGTGGGTATTGGGGCAGTACTGAGTCAGACATCCAGCCAAGGGAGGGATCACCCAATAGCATACCTGAGTAAAAAGTTACTTCCCAAGGAGCAGACATACTCCACGGTGGAAAAGGAGTGTATTGCCATAGTGTGGGCCCTAAAGAAATTAGAGCCATACTTGTATGGGCAGCATTTTGAGGTACAGACTGACCACAACACCCTGGTTTGGCTGATGCAAATGGGAAAGATGAATGGTAGATTGCTAAGATGGAGTCTTGCTTTGCAACGGTATGAAATGACAATATTACATAGGGCTGGAGCCAAAAATCAGAACTCAGATGGCTTGTCTTGCGTCTATGTGGAGTGAACTGATTTGGGAAGCTCATCCCATGCAGGGGACAGAGCCCCCAAATTCAGTCTAGGTAGGGAGGATTGTGACACTTGTACAGCTGGTTCTGATTAATCTATGATTTTTGTAATATAAAAATGTGTTATTGAGTATCTCTCATGAGACATGCTGAAACAGCCTGTGGAATGACACCCTACCCCCAGGTTTTAGATACAAGGTGTTACCTGGAAGGCCAAGAGATAATTACAGGCTAGAAGAGGCCTAAAATAAGCATCTCCTGTTTATCTAGCTTAATTGTAGCTTGTCAGCTGCTAGGATGGGAAATCATAAACTTTTATAACGCTTAGAGGAAGAGAGCAGGTTATGACTCTTTAGTGCGAAGTCATGAAAGATTCTTTGATGTGTAATGGGAAGAAGAACTACTTGAGATTAAAGAGGGGATGTTATTTAAAGAAAGTCATGTGGGGACATGAGTTTTGCTGAGGTCACCTTTATTAATTTACCTCCTGCTGGATAGACATCCTGATTGTATAATTTTTAATAAACAGAGGAGGAGCTGGGTGACATCATAGAGAAGGCAGGCTCAAGGCAGTGTTTTAATTATGCTGTGAGTGACCTGTAAAGACACACATGTTTGGACTCTCTTAACAACATCTGTCTATCAGCACTATTAGAAGAGATACATTAGATATATAAGTCTAATTGTCTGGTGGTAGGAAGTTTGCATTTTTTTTAACTCTTGTTCTTTTAAATGATTGTATGTTTTTGTGATATATGGTTCTGTATTTACATTTTAAATTTTTTTTATCTATTTTTAAGTAAATCTCTTCTTTAGAGACTACTTAGTGTGCCTTTGAAATTCTTTTTCTTGGCAAGTGAAGCATACTTGCTTAAAGTTGATACTGTACAAAGCTTACTGGTTTTACCAAACTGGCAAAACGTAAGAGTTTATTCTGAGGTCTTTAATAGAGTTTTAAGGGTTGATTTTGTATGCCTGGTTAGGTGCCCATAGGCAAAAGATATCTGCCCCCCCCAAAGAACAGAATTAACTGAGCCTGTACATTGGATATGCTAGCAAGAGGTTCACAGTTTGAATCCCTCCAGAACTTGAGACCAAAGTCTGATTTGAATCCACAAAACAGACAGGAGGGTTACCCTGTTCTGTTAACTGTTCACAAGACTGCACTCAGAGGTTGGCGCTGTGGGAGCAGAGGGCCTGACCTGCTGAGTGGGTTTGTGACATTTGTTACCATTTCAAATTTAATTAAATTATTTTGCTCTTTTGATTCTGGAGTGGATAATGAACTTAATCAATGTAACTGTGCATGCTTGCCTGCTAACAGATATTCCCTCTGTAGCCTTGTGGAACACCCAGCAGCAGACACTGTTTCCCTCTTACTGTGACTCCCAGTCATTGCCATCAATGAACCAGATAACAAGCTATTTCTGTTTTTCATTCCTTGAACTGTGGTTGCTAAGGTTGTATAGTGCCCCACTGCCACCATTAATTACCATCCGGATACGCCTAGACAAAGGGAGGGTGACTTACATGTATTAAATACACTGGGCACCCAACAGTTTTGCTCTTGCAGGAGGACTCTGCTTAGCCTAATGTTCAGTACTGCTTAACTTGTTTTTGCCATTATTTCATAGTATTTGCATGCTGGTTATATTCTTCCTATACTAATATGCTGGCTGGTTCCTACTGCTGGATGCAATTCTAAGTTGATTTTGTTACATTAACTGTGGACCCTTTTTGACCTATGTGACCTGTTTTGACAGTGAGTTTTCCTATGGTGTTCGGTACATGCTTTGCAATCAACTTTATTCACAGTTAGGTTTGTGGTTCGTACTTGATGTTTTGCCTGTTACTTATCTGTAAGCTTCTGCAGCTGTGAATTTTCTCAGGTTGGCATTTTCATATTGCAAGTGATATTAGTGCTAAGACTGTTAATCTATCTATATTCATATGGAGAGATTCTCCTTTATTCTGTTTTGGCCACAGTGTGTTGCTTCTAATATTTACTGCCCTTACCCTCAAGCCTAAGATGGCTTTAACTTTCTTAATTTTATTTCCTTTTTTTATTAGGGTACTGAATTGTTTTTTTTTTCCAGGACCAGAGATGGCTGTGCTTTGCTGTTTTCTGATGATGGAGGTGAATGCACTTGCTTTCTGCTCTCCCCATCATTGTTAATATATGTGAAACACGGGTAAGGGACAGGACAGTACATATTTATACAGTAGCTATAATCATTTTTAATTAGCCCTAGGCATAGACCATTACTCACAGGTTATTTTTCTCTTATATATTTGCTGTCTTTATAACAGTTCACACTTCTGAGCTGCTTCCTGAAATGCAGTTTCTTTTATGTTATATGAAGGGGGGCAGGAGTTTGTTATTATTCTAGTTTCTAGTTATATTTTATTTATTTTTATTTTATTTATGTCTTTGGTAACTGGGTAAGTGAGCTGATCCGAAGGACTATTTTCAGTCATGACCCGGGCCACGTAGTGGAACAGTTCAAGCAATACAGTGCGTGCAGATACACAGTGACGATCACGCCTCAGACATGAGGTGAACTAATAAATAGCACAAAAACTGGCTTACAACAAATAATAGTACAGACCTGAGCTACATGAAATTACAGGGAGCCTTAATTTGGTTATATATACATCGAGGTATATTTTTGGAGCTGGCTCATGGACATCACTGGCCAGTCATGGACTGGTGAGGAACGGAGTTGGTCCACTGGACCAGGGGAGTTTTGTAGGGGTAGAAGGGTTATTGATTCTGATGTTTATTCTTGGGCCTTTTGTACAATTTATTATATGTTTTATTGTTTATGGAGTGTGTTCTACGAGAAGGTGGGGGGGGGGCGGATTCCAGACTGGATGGCACCAGTATCAAACAGAATAGTTGCTTCTCATAATTTTAATATAGCCTGGATTTTATTTAGTATTGACCATGGCTAATGTTTCCCGTATAATATCTTGGAACATCAAGAGGGGGGTCAAACCACAGCTAAAATATAGAATTCTAAAGCACCTACTCAAATTGGGTGCTACGTGGCCTGCCTTCAGAAGACCCTTCTTCCCAGAGAGCAGGCAATGCTTTTTAGATGAGATTGGGTTGGCCAGGCTTATGGGACTGGGAATAGCACCAGACAATGGGAAGGTCGACATTTTACTCTCTTGTTCTGTCCTTTTCCATCTCATTCAAGATATTTGAGACCCGGAGGGCCATTTTATTCTTCTCAATGGAAGACTAGGCCAAACAGAGCATATTCTGGGCTCAGTATATGGGCCAAATCAAGATACCCCCTCATTTGTCGCTAGTCTGGACTCTAAGCTAGCACCATATGTGTATCGACCTATTGTTTTGGCCTGGGACTGGAACTTGGTTCTGCAACCTGATTTAGACAGGTCAGGCTTCCATCATTGTGATCTGTCACCTGGCAGCAAGCACTTCAGGAACTTATGGATGGCTTGAGGCTGCTTTATCCCTGGCACCTACTGTACCCAGTGGATTGGCAATATACATTATATTAAGCGCCACATGACTCCTTTTCCCGTATTGCTTATTCCCTCATAGTACAAGAGGTTTCTCCTCATATCCAACTAAGTGAACTTAGTGCTCAAGTACTATCTGATCATTCATCTATCCTCATATAGGTGGATCTGACTCAGAGAGTGGAGTCAGATTGTTCCCTGAGGTTTAATGCCCAACTCCTGTAAGACACTTAAATAGCAGAGAAACTCAAAGAAGGTATTGTTAATTTTCTGGAAGAAAATTCTGCTTCAGTAGACTGGGCAGATGTTCTGTAGTCTATGACTAAATGTTATATACATGGTGAATCCATCTGACTTGCCCCACTCCGGAAGAAGTGGCAAGATCGGTCTTCTTCCACCCTCTTACAAGAAATTCTCACAATTGAGAAACACCTTACCTCTACTTCTCCTGACCATACTTGAAGAAGGCTAAATCCTCTGAGGGTGAAATATGTGGAATTGATCAATGAAAAAGCTAAACTGGACATCTTTAGGGCCAAGGTATGATACCTGAAATTATTTATATCTTTTTGTATGTTTTTAGTTTATCCCTCTCCCCTTCCCCCAGGACACATCTGGAAATGAAGTATTTTCACTCAGTATATTTTTTCCTGGTGAAATGCTTTAATAAATAAATAAATAAAGGAGAAAACACAGGCCGAATGCTCACCCTTCGCCTTTGGAATATGGAAGCCCTCTGAGTTATTATTGGGGTTCAGGACAATGATCAGTCCTCCCTAATAATAAACTCCCCCCAGATCGCTGCATGTTTTAAATCATTTTACCAGAATTTATCTACTCTTGACCAGTCGGGCCAAGATACTACTGCTCTGATCAAGGGCTTCTTGCAAGATCTCCCTCTGCCTCATTTAACTGATGCCCAACAGGCACTTTTGGATGGACCCATCCATGTAGCAGAGGTGGAAAGTGATCCAGGCTTTGTCAGTGGGGAAGGCTCCTGGGCCAGATGGTTTTCCAGTGGGATTTTACAAATATTTTAAATAAGAATCAGTGGTACCATTGACAGACATCTTCAACTGGCTGTTAGTGCAGGGGATCTCGAATCGGGTTCTCACAGAAGCCATTCTTTGTCTTATTCCCAAATCTGCAAGATCCCAAACTTAATAATTCTTGGCCTATCTCTCTGATGCATGTTGACATGAAAATTCTTGCCTGGGTCTTGGCTGATAGATTTTAGACTGTATGGTCTTCTCTGACAGGCCCAGACTTCTTGTCAGGCAGGTTATCCAACTATCACTTGAGGAAAGTGCTTTATATCACAGCAGCATCCTGGGAGCTGAGGTCACCAGTGGCCCTTGTCTCCCTGGACACTGAAAAATATTTCAACAGAGTGGATTGGAATTACCTTTTTCACATTTTACATTGTTATGGTATTCCCTCATCCTTTATCCAGTGGGTAAAGACTCTGTATATGACCCTGACAGCCAGAATTTCTTATAAAGGCTTCTATTCAGAGCCTTTCTTGTTAGCCAGAGGGATGCACCAGTGTTGCCCCCATCCCCCTTTCTATTTAATTTGCATTTGGAACCACTTATACTAAAATTGAAAATGACACCCAGAATTACAGGAATCCAGTTAGGGGGCAATGAATTTAAATTATCAGCCTATGAGGACTATATTCTTTTGCACATTCTATATCCCCAAGGGGAGGGAGGCAGTATAGTGCAGTGGTTTAAGGCTCTGAGCTGCAAATCTGGTGACATCCAGCAGACCAGACCTGGGTTTGAATCCCACAGATTCCACTTACATACTGTGTGACCCTAAGCAAGTCACTTAACTTCCCTGTGCTCCCATGTTGCTCCTATTAAAAAAGTTTTCAACTTAGTGTGCTACTCCTGGTTAAACAACTAAAAAAAAAAGATTCTAACCCTGAAGTTCTAAAAATTGTTGCTTCTTTTGGTAGCTTTGTGGGCTATAAGATAAATGTTAGTAAAACAAATGTCTTTCCTCTTAACATGCAAGTTTCTATTGACAGATTTTAGACTTAGGCCTCAAATGGTCCACTTTTCCCAGTTAACTTATTTCAGTATACATCTATCTTGCTGAAGAGTCTGAATCTTAATCCCCTGTTCAAGCTGATCACTCAAGACCTTGTAAATGGAAGTCATTACCCCTTATATTATTGGATTAAATAAATGTAATTAAAATGAACATTTTGCCTCATTTATTATACCCCATGTAAATGCTCAATATCTACATACTCCTTTCTTGGTTTAAAATGTTACAGTCAACACTATCTGCCTTTCTATGTAAAGGGACGGCTCAGCACAAATCTTATTTCAGGCTTACCCTTTCCAAAGAGAAGGGAGCCTCCATCTACCCCAACTTTCTTCTGTATTATTTAGCCTCACATGCTAGCAAATACTTCTACTGATGCTCTTTGTAGGACAACTTATCCTTAGATTACGTTCCACGATGGCTCCAAATTGAAAAGTGTTTGTGTACAGAAATGGGCACTATTTCAGTCTCATTACTTTATATTTCTATGTCCAGAGAGCCTGCAGGATTGCTGATGAGCTCCCTTCCTCTGGTCATTGAAGGCACACAAACCACTGTGCTGACTACTCCACCTTGAGACAGGTAAAAACCTCGACTAACCACTCTTTGAGAATCCCAGTTTTTAAATTGCTGGTACTGTAAGGTCTTACAACCACATCATTGGATGGGATTATCTATGCTTACTGTGTCAGTCTATATAGCAGATAACTCTTTTCTTTCCCATCAGACACTTTAACAGTCCCATCATATGCCAGCCTCAGCCTGTTTTAAACTTATGCAGCTAAAGCACGGCATATCCAGTTTCTTAGGTTCGCCACCTTGATCAAGGAAAGCAGGTGAGAACTTTTAACAATTGACAACACTGGCAGGATCACCCCATCCCATAGCACAAATATATTCTGCTCTTCAAGCATGGGACCCTCAAACAGGTCACATTGGCTGTTCATATTGGGAATCCACATTAGAACTTTATTTTGATTAGGCAGGCTGGCATAGGGTGTGGCAGGATCTATATGTTTATGTTAAACAGGACAGATTATGGCTACAGCAATTTTATATTATGCACAACCTATATTTTACTCCCAGTAAATTGTATAAAATGAGCAAAGAACTTTCAAATTCATGTTTAAAATGTGGGAAGCCTAGGGTACCCTTTATTACAATTCATGTCTATGTGCTAAGATTAAAAACTTTTGGAAGGTGCTTCAGGGTTCTCTTCATCATTTTATGGGTTTTCAAGATGCATTTACTCCTGAAATTTGTAGTTTAGGGCATTATCATGGCCGAATTTGTGGGCTCAAGAAAGGGCACATTACTCTAGTAACCGCAGTTGCTAAATTAGTCATTCTGAGACATTGGTTGGATGTCCATACTCCAACTAAAGACGAGTGGCATAGGTAAATTCTCACTATTGTAAACACAAAGAAGATGATTGCCAGTTTGTCAGAACACCATTCAGTATTTCGAAAGATATGGGAACCCTTACTTGCTTTACTGACTCTTTCATAGATAGTAACTTCCCAGCAAAATCTAGGACTATCCTTGCTGGGAGTGTTTAGTAGCTATGTAACCCATTCCACTCTACTTTCTCTTTTTGCGAAGGTACCCTAAGATCTTTATAGTTATAATGTATTTTTCTTTTCATGGGAAGCTAAGGCATATTACTGGTGTTCTGTGTTTGATTCTAGATGGCTGTCTGGTCTGGGTTGGGGGGTTGGCAGGGAAGTGATTTTGGTTATTGTGAAGAGGTTGCATTATTTGTTCGTGAATGCTTTTTTCTTCTTTATGTATGTATTCTTTTCTTTTTCCTTCCCCTTCTTTGTTGCCCAATATGGCTGTATTATGTCTAGCTTTTTCTTTCTTGTTTTTATATAAAATCTTTCAATAAGGCGTAACCCCCCTACAAATGGGGGTTCCCAAAAAGTCTTCCTTGAGCTTGCTTAAATGCTCACTGCCAGGCTGGTGTTCTGCATTTAGCAGTTTAAACATTATTGCCAGAGAGTGCCTGTATAGCCTCTGTGTATTGTCTCTTTAAGAGCCGGCTATAATGTGGTGCTTATTTAATCTGAAAGGGGGGCTGAGTGCTTCTACGCTGAAGTCCCACCCGGGCTGCCAGATAATTGCTCCATTCTGCCATCGCTACTTGCACAGAGGAAGTTCTGTTAAAAGCTGTACTTATTTGCTGATTATCTATTAGAATGGTAATGATATTGTAGTTTGCCTAACCTGCCTTCTTTGCAGCATGGACAGTTTAGTTTGTCACCACCATCTTGGTTCCAGACTGCTGGAATGGGCCAATCAGTACCTTTGGGAACTCTAAAATGGAGCCTGTCCCCAGGGGTCTTATGGGAGCAAATTTCTGTAGGAATTGTAGTTTTGGGCTTTTGGCGCCTAAATGAAAGTGGAGGGGGAGCCCTTGTTGTGACCAATAGAGGAATCAGCCAATCGAACCTTTTGGATCCTGGGGAAAGTCCCAGGCTGCTTGCAACTAGAGTCAGATCTGAGCTGGGAACTGAAGGAGTAACAGCTCAAGATAGTCGAGCAGCTGTCCTGCGTAGGTTCACATGGAAGAACTGTGAAAGGGCTGAGTTTTGGCCTACCTTTCTGCCTGCTATCCCTGGGAGGGAAAATAGAGTTAATTCGGGCTGAATCCGAGTTGTGAGAATGATTTAAACCACTGAACTGTGACCAGGCTTTAACCTGAAGAAGACCAAAGATTTGCTGAATGCAATTGGCCTGTCAGGATCTCCAGCCACCTCTGAACTCCCAGTTTGTGCAGAGACTTTGTGATTTCAACTGTATAGCAATCTTCCTGGTATAGTAGAATTTCTTACATGTAAACGTGCTGTGTGCTGTTAGTGGGTCATGATTTGGTTCCCCACTGTGTGCTGAACTGTGTTCTGCTTGCTGGAGGCAGCATGCAGCTCCAACAGAGTAAATCCATTTGTATCTCCATTTGGCCTGGGCCTTGCCACACTGGCTCAGCCAGAATACCCGCTACACAGAGAAAGTCATCGATGAGAGACCTGCCTGAGGATTAGCCCCCTGCTGAATGCCTTGAACAGGAATGACGCCTCGGTGATTCATGTGGGCCCTGCTTCTCCTGGCACTCCAGCTCAACAACCTGCAGTCTCGATTTTATCCTGCCTGTGTCCTGTATTGGGTGTCATGAGTAAACATCAGGGTAGCTTCCAGCAACAACAGCTAAATCTAAAGTGTTGTCATCTGATTGCCTTGTTGTATTTTCTTTCATGAACTGAGCCCTCCGGCCTCGGATTACAAATAGTGTGTGCTGTGCATGTTGCTTTCTTCCATCACAGGGCCCCAACCAACTGCGATGCTGGCCTACTCTGGGCAATGTTCCTGGCTAGCCCGCCTTTTTCCTACCTGGGTACCCAGAGTGTGTGACTGTGTAGGGACTCTGAAGTGCATGCATAACTGTCTGACTTGATTTAGCCTTTAAGTCAATCAACCTGATTATGCCCCTTCCTTGTTCAAGTCCCCTGAATAAATCAGATCTAACTCTTTTTGCATTTAACCTGACTGTGGTTCCAGTTTGTATTAAAAGCACTGTACTGTTGTTGTTTGCTGTGCCTAACCTTGCTTTACAGGGGGGTTTCCAGGGTTGAACTGGTGGAACCAGCCCTGGTGGTAAGTATAAACAGTGTGGGTACTTGCATGGTGAATAAGGGTCATTGCAAAAGTGATTACTGTATATTGTTCCGGCCACTAGAAGGGACAGATGGGGGGGTTACAGTGTCCTGGAGGGCTGTGTCCAGGTTAGCTTGACCACTAACAACCCTGACCTCTGGGTGGAGGCCCCTGTTTCAGTACCCAGTCCCCTCAACCTGCTACTAGCCAAGTAGGCAGGGGTAGTAGCCCTTGGGATAGCACCACCTAGGGGTTACAAAAGCATATTAAAAATGTGTATATGCATATATATATATATGTATATATATACATATATATACACATAATTATCAATAAACCGTATGTAGTTCCAGTCTTCTCCCCAGAGAGTATGCTTTGTGATCCTGTACTGGTAAGCTGAGTTGGGGGAAGTTAGGGGGAAAGCTCAGTGACCCAGCTACATGAGGGTGGTGGGATGGTGCTGTTATGCAACCACCCCAACCAGGGAATGAAAGCTGCAGGGTCAGAGTACCATATAGTGAAGACAGCTCTTCTGTTGGTATAGAGCCTTGTTCTTATGCATCCATGGGTGTCAGAGGGCCCTGTGCATTGGCAGGCACATGAAATCTTTGTCCTGTGTGTCTCTGTCTACAGCCACAAGGAAGCACAGCATTCAGAGGGCTCTGGGCTTCTGCAGCCCACCAGACAGCCCCATGAACTGTTGACATCCATCACTGCAGTGCAGGGCCCACATTTCCAAAGGCAGAAGGAGTCTTCCCTTGGCATAGGGTCAAAAGGACTCTGTGCATCTGCATTTGTTCATGCAGGTCCTGAACTGACTGGCATGAATGAGGATACAATTCCACTATCTCAAAAAAAATGGAAATTATTTGCAAAAAGATTCTTCAACACATCAGTTGCAGATCAAGTTAATGCCACAAAAGTAGGGAAATATGGCATTAGCATTTTCAACCCTAACTCCCCACGCCACCCCACCCACACCACCACCCCAAGAAGTAAAAGGAAAAAAACATTAGTGTTTGGGGTTTCCGGAGTCTTGGTGAATCAGTGGTGGGTCTTCTTTGGGGTTGCCAACCCTACTGCCTACCCCATTCTTCCTCTTTTGTTTGTAACAAACAATGTCAGATGTGAACTCCTTTCTTCATGCAGGATTCACAGGGCCCATGTGAAGAAAGGTACAACAGACTGTGTTGGCAACATGTGGCTAGACATGCTTCTCTACCTTTGAATAATATATCACTATGAGGCACTGGCTTGATACTCTATCTTGTTCTTTGGACAGGAGGCTATGGGCTGACGGGGAGGAGTGAGCTTTATAGTTGACAGCTCCAAAGAAGACACACCACTGATTCACCAAGACTCTGGAGACCCAAAACCCTAATGTTTTTTCCCTTTGCTGGGAGTGGGGGAGGTGCAGCCCCTAATGCCACATTTACCTACTTTTGTGATGTTAACTTGAAACTTAATTGGTGCATTAACAAAGTTGTTTTGCAAAGAATATTCTAGATATACTAGTACTTACCTCTGGCTACCACTGTACTGTATGTGTAATATGCCCTAAAGAAAGAGGTTTAGTGAGGAAAAGGTATTCAGCTACAGTGCACCATCTATCTGGAATTTACTAGAATCATGCAACTAGGGTTGTCACGGTATCACAGTTTTACGGTACAACGTGGTATCAAAAGTCACAGTATTGATACCATGGGTTATTTCCAATACCTGGATGACCATGATTCATGGTATACTGTGGTATTGAGACCTTTCAACTAGTTTTTCTTTCATTTTCAGGGACAACTGTCCCTTCCACGCCAACTGTTCCTGATCCAAGCGTTCGAGGGGGCTTCTTTTTGTGCAAAAATTACTTGTTCTGCAATACCGCAGTATGCCGATAACCACAGTATTACATGTGACAGTTATCATACCACCAGAATTTCATACCATGACAATCCTACATGTAACCTCATCCAAGTCAAAAGTATTCTTTTTAGTCACATCCGCAAACTATGACTATGTTTTATGAAATTGAAAAACACCTTGCTTTACTTAACCTTGATTTAACTTGATGTGCAGTAATACCAGATTTTATTTATAATTATACTTATAATTGCTGTACACTGCCTTTAGTTCCCAGTGTAGATGAATATTTTTTTTCTGTACTGTCTGGTCTTTCAGTACATAATGTCTAATTGAATATAGTGTATTTGTAACCTTTGTTGCACCACACCTCCTTGGATCCTCTTTTAAATTTTGGTGTTTGATCTTAATGAGGCAATCCCAGCATGGACATTTTAAATAGATTAAATATTAAATAAATATTAAATATTAGAAAGGCAGTAGACTGTCTAGAAGGAAAAAGCTGCAGTGATGTGGCCATAAACTAGGACATAGAGGCAAAGAAAATGGATGATATTGGTGCTGCTCACAATTGTGGAATGAGACTCCTGCTTGAATTCCATGGGGTTCTGCAGAATTGCACTTAAGGTGGAATAGGCCTTCCTCACTGAAAAATCACAGTAAATGCATATAGTGTATGGGGAACACTGTTGTGTATGAAGATCCATATATCTGAAAAAGTCATTCTGCTGCAGTAGTGATGTAGCTACTACAGCGGAAGACTTTTCGTTCTGTGTTAGTAGCTACACTGCAATGTAAGTGCCCCCAGCAGCATTGTTCATAGGCCAGTTGGACGTTGAAGCATTGTGCACATGAGCTGGATGGCAGGTGAATGGCAGATAAGTGCTGGTGGCAAATGTCAAACATTGACTTGTTTGAACAGCAGAAAGTAAGCAATTGTGTAGTTTTGGACCATACACTATATAGAACAGTATATGAGAGCCAGAATATACAACATTGCTATTCTTAAACCTTGTGGTTCCCATGATGACACAGGGACCCCTCGAACTTCTCTATCCAGGTCCTCATCATCATGGTAACCACTCAGTATAAGAATAGCATTGTTGTGTATGAGCTCTTATACACTATCCTGCATATTTTCACAATTTGATGTGGAATTCCATTTAGCATGGCAACTGTTTATCAAGCCCACAGCTATTAGGCAGAAAAGGTTTCTGCAACTTAGAAAAACTAGAACACATATAGGATAGTGAATGGTTATCCATACACTACAAGGCTATTCTTCCACCGAGTGGATACAATGCCAACTGATGACCTCAAGAGCAAAGCTTGAGAGGTCTCCAAATCAGCATTGTATCTACGAGGTGAAAGAATAGCTGAGTAGTGTATGGGTAATAATATACTGTTCTTTATAGTGTATGGTGCCTGAAGAAAAGACAAAAAGAGACTCACTTTTCCATATTTTCACTCAGTTCTGCCGAGGACGTCGATTCACAACTGCTGCTGCCCAGCACACTCGCACACCCCTCTCACACAGCAAGGGACAAATCAGGATGTCTGCTGTAGCCCCTTGTATTATGACGTCCTCACTAACGCAGAACGAAAAGTCGTTCTGCGTTAGTGAGGACGTCACTACTGCAGCAGAACAACTTTTTGCAGTGTATGGATTTCCATACACAACCGCATTCCACCATACAGTATAGTTCATTTAAAAACAATGGTTTATTTTTGAAAACAACAGTTCATTTGGTAGAATTCTGTTTAATTAACCACAAGATTCCACCAGGCATAGTGAAAGTGGAATTACCATTCTGCTGGAAGTCTTTTGACAGAATTCTACATTCTGCACAGCATTTAGTGGTTATTAAAGGGACACTGTCTACCATTTTTGTGTTATATTATTTATAGTTAGAAACTCACATTTTATGATTACTTACTTTCTCTAAAATTCGTTTATATTGCTTGCTGTTTTATCTGCCTTCTTTCCTATTAGAACTGAAATGCATTCCAATGTATGGTTGTACCAAACCTTGTGTTGTTTCAAATCCTTGATCTACTCTTATGGCATACTTCCTGAACATTAGGAACACCCCAAACAGTGCAGACACTTGTGATGGGTTGTATCCTTTCTTCCTACTCCATAATGAGAGGCTAGACTGTGATAGGGGCATTCCCAAGTCCGGGAAAGATGCAGTTGGAGTTGATCAAGGAATGTAACCAAACCTGTGTTTGTGTGGTAACATCAGTATGGAGGGGAGTCTGTTTTCCACTTTCTTTAAAACAAAAAGGAATAAGAATCAAGCACCTAGCTGCATCAACAGTCTCTACAGCATATGAACATACAAGACAAGTGTTTTGTTTTTAAACTAGAGGCACTTTGAGGCATAAGGGGGTTGACAGTGTCCCTTTAAGAGAGCTGGGGAGGTTAAAGTCTGTTTGGCTGGAAGCAGCTAAGAGTATGCTACTGTGCAGGACAGACAGAAGTGCTTAATTAGTTTGAGGATAATCTCAGGAAGTCAGCAGCATGTGATGCAACAGTAATAATGGGATTGTTACTATCCAGAAATTGACAATAAAGAAACATGCTAAGATAAAGGAAGAACCAGAGTTGTTCCACTTGTCAGATAAATGGTTTTTAATATAGTATGTTAGGAAGGGCACAAGAGACAGGGCTATATTACAGGCAAGTGCTTAGTAACAGAAATGACATGGCGACAGTTGTGGAGGCAAGAGAGCATCTGGGAACACTTATTCACAGTATAATCAGATTTGAGATAAGCAGAGTAAGAAAGGGAACTGAAAACAGAACTAGAACTTTGAACTTTCATAGGGTGAGCTTTGAGAATATTATAATTATGTTCAAAAGAAAGCTGGGGAAGGTACGTGGTGGGTAAGGAATGGAACCATGGTACTCTTTCAAGGAAGTAATTCAGCTGGGAGTACAGTTTTTACTACCCAGGAGTAACAAAGGGAGAACGGTAAGAAAGAACCCAGTATACATGAATTCAGCAGTTAAGCAACTAGGAGAAAGAGTTGGCAATCTGTTTTTTTTTCCACTGGATAAACAAGGTGAACACTGGGAAACTATTCACAATGAAAAGAAAGATGGCCACAGGGGAGATCTCCAAAAAGTTGACAGGAAGCAGATTCAGGAAGAACATCAAAAAGTATTTCTTTACAAAAAGTGGATAAGAACCTCAATGCCAATGCACTAAAGCAAGGGTTTGCTGAAGATAAGTGTTAAAGAAACAAAAATATGACACAAACCCACTTAATGCAAGGCATCATGGATAATGTATGCCAATCACCATGCAATAATTAAGACTGGCTAGGCTTTAAGCAGGATCATAAGGTACTTAAAGGCTTCACAAACAATCTGTAGAAGCTGAAAACATCAGACCACAGGTATGGGTTGTGTCCTTGTTAGGATTCATCTGTCTGATATACAGTGATGGTTAGTGGCAGATTTCACTATAATTGAATATATCCTGGTGCTAATATCATGATGCCCTTAGTCATAACTATGTGCCACTATGGAACACTATGTGCTAAATATGTAATGTGTTGCTGGGATTAACCATTGTTACCTGGAGGTTTTGTAAATTACTTATTGACATTTTGTGACATGTGAGAAGATGTCACTAAGTATCACTGAAGCAATTGCCTCAGCCTGGAACATGGAGTCAAGGAGCCAAATGACTGTAAAAGCTTGGGTTATGGTGAACCCAAAATAGTAAAGTAATTTAAAGGACATGAAACTCAGTATGAAAGCACTGAATCAAGAATTACACTGAAAGTGCTTTGGCTACAAAGCCAAATGTTAAAGAAACAGAAAATTACTCCTACCCATGTAATGAAAAGCATCTTAGGTTTCATATGCAAATCAGCATATTCTAATCCTGATCAAACTCAAACTTTATTGCTGACCTGAGTTTGAGCGGGATTAGAACATGGGTAAGTAATTTCCCATCCCCTGATTGGCTAACACCATCCTCTAGCTTGGCATTTATGTGGCAATGGAGACCAGTTAATAACAAGTCCCTTTACCAGCTGCCTGTTTACATTGTGGAGGGGTTTTGGGATAACAGATGGACCAGACACCGAACTTCAAGTTCAACACACAATCTCTGTGTGATATTTATTCAAAATGGAGAAGATAAACTGAAGCAATGGCATATCCCTTCTTCACTTGAGCTCTAGTGGTTACAGCAACTACAGCAGAGTCCTGGACAGCATGACAACGCATAAATTAAGCAAAGCCTGGGTGGGCATGCCCGATAATATCTGCCCATTTGACAGCTTGACTTCTCTGATCAATGTCTCTTTCTCTTTACATCTGCACTTGTTTTATGCAGCACCATTTCAACAACTCCCCTACATCCTCAGGTGGAGCATCTTCAAGAGGAGACAGTTCCCTTGATTCTTCAGGAGGAAGTCTGTCAGTCATGGTTCTGATCAGAACTCCATGGACTTTCTTCTCCGGCAACTTCTGATGCATCAGTCAACCTGGGATATCTGGGCGATATCCACGAGAAAATGTCCCTCTTCAGCCAGTCTAGACACTTCCAGCAAGTTATCCCACTTTTCACACCAAGTCTGTGGAGGGGTTGTGGGATAACAGATAGAAAAGACACCAAACTTCAAGTTCAACACACAATCTCTGTGTGATGTTTATTCAAAATGCAGAGATAACCTTAAGCAATGGCATATCCCTTCTTCAGTACATCAGTTTACAGCAATAGACTATGTATGTCCTTTCTCTGCACTTAGCCAGCACCTACTGACTCACAGATCTCTGATGTAACTTAGCAGTTGAGATTCAGCCTCCACCCCATGCGGGCCTTGTTTGCTTGGGTGATGGGGGCTCAAATAAAAAAAAAAATAACAAGCTAAAGACTAAGAACCTTAGTGCAGAAGCACTGAAACATGGGTTACCCCAAAGGGCACTGACAATAAGCCAAGTTTCAAAGAAACACAATATCACATGTTTCCATAATGCAAAGCATCATGGGATGTATGTAAATTACAATGCCATTTCAGATTGTCTCAGTTTACAGCAATTTACATGCATTTTAAATAGCACAACTAACTTAATTTTTATAATACAGTCAACTAGTACTTTTTACCTTTATCAAAAGTATCTAGTGCCATGGTATTTTCAACATTACAGGTTTCATAAACATAAGGTATATAAAATATATGAAGGTATTTTATAACACAGTAGTACTATTACATACTAAATCCAACAACGATAAACACAACCTGCCATTTTAGATACGCTCAGAGGTCACCACAATAACCTCCCTGTACAAGGACCTGAGAGGGAAAAGGAAAATTAAAGAGGACACTGTAGCATAGTCAAGAAAGGGAAGGGGGTGCCCATAGGTGGCCAACCTTGTGGACTAGAAATTGTAAAGGATAGATTAGGCTACGAAATAGAAGAACTGCTGTAACAGATTTAAGAAAAGGTCGGTTCTCAAGAGTGGCAGAAGTTCCCTGTCATACACATGCCAAATTATTGTGCCAGCTTTAGAATTTTAAAAGCTGACCATTTTTTTTCTCACTTACCGAGCAAGAGAGTTACCCAGTGATGGCAGCCGGCCTCCCGCCCCAAACCCTAGTCTGTGTCAGTTTCGATAATAAAGATCAATCCAAACAATATGAACAAAAATAAAACAAATAAATCCACACTGCAACAGTTTTTTCATGCTGCCCACCAGTGCCACTTCTGATGTTCCACTCTCAAGCGTTACTTGCACACATATCCCCGTTGTTGCCAACTGACTGCAAGTTAAATCAACATGGGCTAGAAGTGTAAATGGTAAGCCTCAGAATAAGTTTTAAAGTTAAAAAAGAAAGCAAACTTGGTTTGCTGCCACCACTTTCTGTTTCTGTGCTCCGTGGAGTCACACTACATGGTCACACGCAAGGTTAACTTCTGCAGCTTTCAGCTATAGTTTTTTTTTAACATTAATTAAAAAAACAAACCAGACTTATACACAGGAAGGGAAAACTAATACTTGGAAAAGGAAAACAGGCTGCAAACCTTAATGCAGATTGCAAGCCACAGGATTGTGTTGGGGGGGGGGCTGCTGCAATCAACATACAGTAATGGCTACAGCACCCTCTACTGCCAAAGCCAGCACTAAGCGGTGGAGGGACTACTTTACAAACAGGATTTTTATTAATTTTTTTTAACAGTTTTTTTAAACCATTTCATATAAATCAACACAAAGCCAATTTTTAGAGTGCAGTAATACCTGACAGGATGAGTGGCATGGGCTATGCCTGCCTTTCCAGGGACTATAAAGCCCTCTGCCTTCAGTGTAAGGCTTCATTATGCCCCTTGGTAGATGGGTATAGCCCAGTACTGCCCACCATGTTGGGTATTATTATTTGCTCATAAGGTGCCAATTCTGTGTATCTCAGCATAAAAAAAATAGTTTTAAGTGTGCAAGGGAAAGGTAATGCTACTCTTCAGTGCCCAGTGTGTGATATCAATGGTAGTGAGCACATCTCATATGTGACTGGACTCTGCATAATGGGGGCTCAATCTGCAAGGCTGTGTCCTACATGGCTATGAACCCCCAAGGGCATGGGGGGGGCAGGTGTGCAGTAACAGATGCCACAAATCCTCCCCGGAAGCAATATACTTAGCCTCCTTCTTGCCCCAACTGGCATTCTTGGCTCACAACATGAATCCAGGTCCCCTAGTGCAAGGCAGATGGACTCTTTACTATAGAAACATGTTGTGTAAGCTTTTTCAAATAGTTCCATATGGGACTGTAGAACAAGGTTGTGAAAATTAAAACTGTGAGCAAGTTAGGCAATAGGAAATGCCAGGGAACATGCTTTACTCAAAGTGTAGTAAGCCTTTGGAATAGGCTGTCAGAGGAAGCTGTAGAAGAAGGTACTGTGAATATTTTTTAAATTAGGGGTGGACACAGTTCTCAGTTAACTTTTGAAACAGCAAGGGTGCAACTGCCACGAGGGAAGGGAATTAAATGAGTGAACTATCTGTCTGATTTTTGCCTTGCAGACCCTATAGTGCTATGTCCTATGAAGGGCAATTTCTTTTTAGATTTTGTTCGCCCAGGATAGTCCAACTGAAGACAAATCACATTTACTGAGGTTCTGCTTCTATTACATTTTTTCATCTGGGAGATCCAGTGACTTGTTCATGAACAGAGAGTGGGATTCAAGCCATGAATCTCCCGGTGCCCTGTCATGGACATTAACCATGAGACTACATTGCCTTATTTAAATTGTGCTATTTGTTTCTTCCTCACCTGTGAATTAATAGGTGTTATCCTCACATTGGGATATACATTTTTCATCACCGTCTAATCTCTTTTGCCTCCTCTATTTATACTGTATGAGATACTTATATAATTTATATTGAAAAATAAATGATGTGTGTTAAACCTGATGTATTTGCTGGGGAAATATACAGAAGGTAAAGGCATCTGAAAGCCAACTATAGTACCCTTTGTTTATACTTTTCACAGGAAATGGTGTGTTTTCATTCTCCCAAGGTTCAAATTTATCACCTTGAGACTGCATTTGTTTTCACAAAGCCAGAGAATGCCTCCATATCGGACCAAATAATATGCATCTAAATGCACTCTCCTTTAGTAGGATCTGCAGGAGACTAATCCCAAATACAGTACATTTCCCTCCGCTTCATGACTACGATAATTGGTTACCCCTGATAACATAGGAAAAGCTTCACTCCAGCCAGCATGACCCACTGCAGGTTGATAATGGCAGATGATATCCTTGGCAGCAGAAGAAACAACAGTTAATGAAAGATGCAAGCCTGGAAAGCGGCTCAATTCTTCAATGTAATGCCTTGTGTTCTCTGGACTGCTAACCTTTCCTGCATTATTAAAGATGCCATGACTAATGCTGTATAGTGTCAGTGGCATGTGCTGGTGATCTGATACCTTGGGGAGGCTTCCTCTCTTCTGCAGTCAAAAATTAATAGCTGTTTCAATGCAGTGAGGTTTCAAAAGCCAGACTCCAGAATATCTCTCACTGAAACTGTGTAGCTGCTTGGACGCGTTACATGATAAGCTGAGAAAAGATATGAAATTCAGAAGGGAAATAAGAATGGGTTTATGAATATGCAATTCAGCAGCACAGACCTCCTCTCAAAAGTAATCCAAATAATTTTTAGATCAATACTGGATATTATTTTTGTGACACCAAATATTGGTTTTGTGATCCCATCAGGATATTCATAACAGTCTGATATATTGTTACTCGCTGTCTAATGAATGCATATTACAGTTGCAGAATCCCATTATCTCCAAATATAAGGTCAAAACAGTTATATTGCAAAAGAAGAACCCATGGCAAGAAAAAATAAGGCATATAGATAGAGAAATTCATTCTTAATTTTAAGAAATTACATATGTAATATTCCTCTTCTATCAGTATATAAATGAAAAGGCTTGGGGTTAAATTACCAAAGCTATTGTATTGGAAATGAGTCACAAAACCAGTTAGACACACATTTTACCTGTAGCATGGTCAGTGCTACTGGGCCAGTCGTCACCGTACTTGAATGCTTACACTTGCATGCAATATTTACATTTTAGTGTTAGTTTATCTGTAGTTTAGAGTCAATGAACAACAGCAGCAGTGGCAGTGGTACTGCTGGGCCAAGGAGAACAGAGAATAGATATTTATGTCTGGGAAGGAATACTGTGTACCAGGGAGGAGGGGGATGAGGGGAGCCCAGAAGCCATAGGGGTATTGCTCCAAAGCCCTAAAGGTAAGAAGCTCAGGATGGGGGTGGTGTACAGGCCACCCTCATAGAACAAGGAGGTAGACAGGGAGCTGGGGGAGCAAATCAGGAAGTCAGTGGCAAAAGGAATACAGTTATAGTGGGAGACTTCAACCTACCTGGGGTTGACTGGCAGACAGTAATTACAGCACACGCCAGGGAACAGGTGCTGCTGGAGGCTATCCAAGGCAGCTACCTAGTGCAAAGGGTGATGGATCCTACTAGGGAGGGGAACATACTGGACTAGGTGCTAACAAATGGGGATCAAGTCCAGGATGTGGTAGTACAGGACCCCCAAGCAGGAAGCATCCAACACTCAGTGTGGTTCCTCCTCAACACAGGAATGGAGGGAGTCAGCTAATACCAGGGCAAGAGTGTTGGACTTCACGAAGGCAGATTTTGCCAGAATGGGCAACATCCTAGAAGGGTATTTAGCTAAAATTAACCCAGGGATGGATGCTGAAGAGAAGTGGGCAATCATTAGGAAGGGGCTGAATGAGGCCATGAACACGTGTGCCAAACCTTAGATTAAGCAGCCCAGGTCAATAAAACCTAGCTAGCTTAGCAAGGAAGTGGAGGGGAAGGTGAAAGAAAAAAAGATTGGCCTTCATTAAGTTCAAAAAACTGGGGCGTGAGGAAGATAAAGAGGTATTCACAAAGCCATCTAGGGAGGTGGCCAGGTCAGTCAGGGCAGCCAAGTCAGCAAAGGAGCTGAAGTTGGCTCTGGGGATCAGAGAGGTGGAAAAGGGGTTCTTTAAATACATATGGGAGAAGACAAGTTGTAGAGAAGACTTCATTAGAATCAAGGGGGTGATGGGCGGAACAAGAGGAAGATCAGGCAGAGGCACTCAATGAGTATTTCTGCTCAGTGTTCACAAAAGAAAGGGATGGCCCAATACCAAAGGAGAAAGGGGGCATGGGTGGAGGAGGCAGAGATAACAGATGGGATCATACTAGAGGATAGAGTTCTGAAGGTCCTTAAAGCCTTGTGGGCGGACAAAGCATTAGGACCAAACAGTGTACACCCAAGGGTCCTGAAGGAACTGGCAGAGGTGTTATCAGACCCTCTGATGGACCTGTTCAACACCTCCTTGGAGATGGGAGTGTACCCAGGGACTGGAAGATGGCTCACATGGTACCCCTTCACAAGAGTGGACCCAAGGACCAACTGGGCAACTTCAGACCCATGAGGTTGACTTCCATAGTGAGAAAGTTGATGGAGACCATTCTGAAGTACAGATTGATAATCTTTCTCGATAGCAATGGTCTGCAGGATGACAGACAGCATGGGTTTGTCACAGGAATATCTTGCCAAACTAATCTGATCAACTTCTTCGACTGGGTCACTAGGGCAGTTGATAAAGGCCATGCTGTGGATGTCCTGTATCTGGACTTCAGCAAGGATTTCAACTCGGTGCTGTACAGGAGATTAATGAGCAAGCTGAGGGACATGGGTGCAGGGAAAAACTAGTGGGGGGTGGAGAGCTGGCTGCAGGGCAAACAACAGAAGATAGTTGTAAGGGGGGGAGACATCCAAGCCAAGGACAGTAATGAGTGGGGTACCGCAGTGTTCAGTGCTGGGCCCTGTTTTGTTCAATGTCTTTATTGGAAACATTGCAGAGGGGGTCAAGAGTAAGATCAGCCTATTTGTGGATGACACAAAGATTTGTGCAAAAGTGGACAATGAGGAAGGGAGGAAGGCACTCAGAGAGGATCTAGCTAAACTTGAACACTGGTCTAAAGAGTGGCAGTTGGGAGTTTAATGCTAAAAAGTGTAAGGTCATGCACCTTGGAGCCAGAAATCCCAGGAACAGCTCCTGGCTGGGGGGAGTGCAGGTAACAGTTTCAGAGAAGGAACAGGACCTGAGGGTAATAGTTACAGGGGACATGAAGGTATCAGCACAGCGTAGGAGGGGGGCAGCAAGGGCAAATAGGATGCTGGGGTGCATTGCCAGAGTGATTACCTCTAGAAAGGGGAAGGTCGTCCTGCCATTGTATAGATCACTGGTGAGGCCATACTTGGAGTACTGTGTACAGTACTGGTGTCCATACCTCAAAAAGGATGGGGGATTACTGGAGGGGGTGCAGCATAGGGCTTCAAAGATGATCATGGGACTAGGGGAGTTGCCGTACGAGGAAAGGTTGAAGGCGCTCAACATGTACTCGCTTGAAGAGAGGAGGGAAAGAGGGGAGAAGATAGAGACCTTTAAGTACTTGAAAGGCATAAACAAAGTCAGGGAGGAAGGAGTGTTCTGCTTAAAGGGGGGAAGGGTCACTAGGGGGCACAGTCTGAAGCTGTAAGGGGAATGTTTAGGAGGGAGATGAGGAGACACTACTTCACAGAGAGAGTGGTGGTGGGTTGGAATGCACTGCTAGAGGAGTTAATCACTCAAAATACAGTGGATAGCTTTATGCGGGTTGGGATCGATTCAAGAGCAGAGTTAGTACAGACAAGAACACAGAGGGGGAAGGACCAGGAAAGAGGAGGAAGGGAGGGGTTTGGGTAGTGTTGGGGCAGCTGTAGTGATATGAAACTATGAGCTACACAATCAGGCAGACTTGATAGACCTGTGGGCCTTTTTCTGCCAGCAAGTTCGTATGTTCATATGTTGGTATGTTCAGTAACTTAAAATTTCCAGGTGCTGCTTTTATCTTTCCTTTGTTTGGGGGTAATTATACATAGTGGGATCAGGCAGGATTTTGCCAGTAGATCTGGGGGGAGATTTAATATTGAACTTTATTTGTGGAGTCGGTTGCTGGTAACAAGGGACATGTGCTTTCAAATAAATTGTAAGGTGTCAGCAGATGGGAAGGCAAATGGGGCTGTGCTTAGATAGGGGTGAAAAAGTGCCAGCTGATGTGGGTATGGAGAGAATGTGGGTTTGTTATATAGAGATAGGAGGATTACAAAAGACAAAGGTATGGGGATGTGTTTTAAAGGCTTGGGTTGATCAGAACGTCATACAGGATGGTACACTCTCCATACTATCCAAAGCAATATGGATCCCAATATTGCTTGTAACACAAATTATCTACAGCATGTTTGAAAGGCTGTAAGTCTGTAGTTCAATGGCTGACGCAACAGCCACGCCCCCCCTGCCAGACCTATTTAAACCCTTCCTTCCTGCTTCATTCATAAGTTTTTTTCTTTGCAGCTGGAGGCTCTGTCTGTTCTCTGTCTGGACCCGGCCTTTCCTTGGGCTCTGCCCCCCCCCCCACACTTATGTATTGTTTGTCTCCTACCTTCCCTTGTGTTTGGAACCCATTGGCTGTGCTGGACTCTCTGCCTGGTTTGTATACTTTTGCTTCTGGGTCAGTATTTTGCCTCTGGCTGCAGTATGTATTGCTTGTCTCTTAGTAGTTTGTTTCTCCTTTCTGCTCCAGTGCTTGTGTTTGCTTTGTTTGCTTTTGTGGCTAATAGTTCTAGCACCCCCTTGTTTACTTTGTTATATTTCATGCAATCTCTCTATTAACTGTACTTGTTACCTGTGTGCTCTTTGTTCAGACTGCTGTTTCCATGCAGTCCCTGTGCTTATCATTTTAATTGTTTCCACCTGTCTCTCTCAGTATTGGCTCCCTGTTATACTGTGTCTTTTCTGCAGCTCTGCTTTTACTTCACTCAGTGCTTGCTCCCTGCACTCCCTGTTTTTGTGTTATCCATGCCCATATGTTGCAATTTCAACATAGCCTCCGCTTCTTCCAGGCCGCTGGTTTTGCTCGGGCCTCCTCGTCTCTAACCTGCTACCTAATCTACAGCCTCAGAAATTTACCAACCCATACTTTTACCAAAGGCCTTGCAGTCCATTTCTGACAATACTTTTATCAAACCCTCAGCAGTCTGTATCTGACTTCCACCATAATGAAACTTCAACATTTCAGTTGGCTCTTTTATTTTTGGGGGGTTTTACCCTACCTACATTATAGTTGCTGTTTTGTCTCATGGTGCTCCACTCGTGACTTCCCTGTTATTCCACGGTGGGAGACTGTGATGTCACGATGGGGCATCATGGCTCCAGATAGCAGGATCATGCCTTTATCTAAGTTAAATGAATCATGCTCCTTTGCTTACATGGCTTCTCAGCTATCGATGCATAAATATATTTACCTCATAGCCAAGAAGGCTTGCACAATATTCATCACATGGATTTCAAGATTTTCATTCCATTCCATTACCATGTTGCAAATGCTCCTTACTCAAATAACTTAACTCTGCCTTAAAGGCATTTAAGGCATTCATACCACCCATATTAATTCTCTATTTATTCTGCAACTGTAGCAATCACTGCTAAACCTCATCGATTCAATTTACTAAACCTCATTCAATTGATGTCTGGCATCACTGCCTCTCACTGCTTAATGGCTTCACATCCTCTCACTACTCCATCACCTACCTTCCATGACACCATTAATATGGCTTCCATAGTGGAACTGGTTGGCTCACTTTCACTGGCTCTGCTCAAATCATTTAATCATAGTAAGCATTCCTATCCATCAGTCTCATCAGTGAATCCTATCAGTCCATTGTATCAGTCAAAAAATATATATTCCCATGCATGACTGAAGCTCCTTACTGTTTTGTCTCCACCACTTCTGCTGGCAGTCATTTCTAGGCATCCACCACTCTTTCAGTGAAGCAGCACTTTCTCACATCCCTCTTAAATCCCCCCACCTTCCAGCTTCATCACATGCCCTCTTGTCCTGTTGTGGTTTCATTTTATGAAAGGGACTCTCCTCCTGTACCTTGTTCACCCCAGTGAGGTACTGCTGTCTATCACATTCTCTCTCCCTCTCTTCCAGGATGTACTGTAAATGTTGAGATCCCTTAGTCTCTCCTCATAGGGTTTTTGATGCAACTCCTGCTCCATTTTAGTTGCCCTCCTTTGTACTGCGTCCACCCTGTCTATATTCTTTCTGAGGTGTGGCCTCCAGAAGTGGATACAATACTCCAGGTGGAGTCTCACCAGTGAGCAATACAGTGATAACATCTCCTCCCTCCTCCTACTGGTGATGCCACTCTATGCATTCCAGAATCCCACTAGCCCTACCCCCTACTTTGTCACATTGCCCTGCCAATTTGAGGTTATGAGATAAAATAACCCCAAGGACCCTTTCCTTCTAAATTACTGTCAGTACCACCCTATCCTATACTCAGCTCCTGGCTTTCTATGCCCTATGTGCATGATTTTGCTTTTTTTTTGGCATTGAACCCCCGTTGCCATGCCCTTAATCACTGTTCAAGTTTCTGAAGGTCTCTGTATATTCTCTCCACCCCCTCCTGAGTATCCACCCTATTACAAATTTTGTGAAATAGGTTTTGAAATAGATTTTGAATGTAAAACATTTTTTTTCCACCACTGGGGAATTTACAGTAATCAAAACTGAAAATCTCATTATATGTCTGCAAAGAGCAACAAATTAACATCCATTTTTAAGTTCGTCGAGCACACAAGTGCAGATGAACTTGTTGATATGAGAGTTGCTAAACAGGGGTGTGAGGGGTGCCAGGCCAATGATCAGCAGTGCTGCAGGGGCTGGCCTGTGGTCAGCAAATCAGCAGGCAGTGTCCTGATGACACTGTTTTGCTGAAGGGGCTGGTCTATGTAAACATTGCAAAGGACAGAGTAGATGATGCGCGTGGCTCTGTCCTTTGAAATGCGAGCCCTTCAACAGCAGCTCAGTGTGCCTTTTCCTGGTTGAACACTTTGCATGTTTGCAGCAGCTCAGTGCATTTTTCCTGGTCGAACAGTTTTCCCTGTCCCAGAACACTTTCCCCCATCCCGACAGCTCAGGGTGTCTTTTCCTGGTTAAACACTTTGTCCATTTGCTGCAACTCAGTGTGTCTTTCCAATGTGAACACTTTCCCCCACCCTGGCAGCTCAGGGCATCTTTCCTGGTTGAACACTTTCCCCCATGCCAGCAGCTCAAGGTGTCTTTCTTAGTTAAACATTTTGCCTGTTCACAGCAGCTCAGTGTGTCTTTCCTGGTTGAACACGTTCCCCTGTGCCGGCAGCTCAGGATGTCTTTCCTGGTCAAACACTTTCCCCCATGCTGGCAGCTCAGGGTGTCTTTCCTGGCTGAACACCTTCCCCATCCCAGAAGCTCAGTGTGTCTTTCCTGGTTGAACACTTTCCCCCATCCCTGCAGCTCAGGCTGTCTTTTCTGGTGAAACTATTTCCCCTTTCTGATATCGGGATGTCCACTCCCGATGTTGGATGCATCTCCCCCCATCTGTCTATATTGTTAGCCAACAAAGGGGTGCTCAGTCCCCGTGTCGGTAATGACCACACCACACACACACTATTTTGGCATACAGGGAGCTCACCCCAGTGTACCTAAATGTTTAAAAACATAAAGCCCTGTAAAAAAGGAAAAACATCCACCTGAAGTCTTTTTTTTATTTTATTTTACCTGTGAAAAAGAAAACCATCCAGTGTTATCTCCTCAGTCCCCCTCCCCACCCCAACCCTCCTTCTGCACACTCACCTCCTGCAACCCCTCATCCATACTTACCCTCTGGAGGTCAGGAGCTGCAATCTTCACTGGCCCAGGACACATCTGCACTCTTCAAAGCATAAACTAGGAACTGAAGAACCAGGTAAGCACTGTATAATGGAACTCAATGGGGGGTTTCAACTTAGGTTGATACCTCAGACATTTTTAGGAATTTTGGCCTCAGATTTTCAACATGGGGTTCTTGGGACCCCACCTCATGAACATGTCAGTGTCATTTCATTTCTCAGTCCCAAAAGGTGATTTCACAGTCACTGTGTGGAATCACCTTTCAGGTTCGATTACTGAAATGACAGTGCCTGTTCATGGTGGGAATCCCTATGTGTTACCATTGTGCATTGTGCAGTTTCTACGCACACTTGTAACTTCACTAATTTTTTATATTTTCACTCCAGATTTTCAACATTGCCATTTTTCACATCCTACCCAAAATGTTTTTTCACACCTGTGGCTCAGAATGGCACAGTCTGTGTTCGAAATCAACTTTCAGGATGGAGTAACAAAATTACAGTGCTACTGTTCATGAGGGGAGGTCCCAAAAAGGCCATGTTTAAAATTTGGTGAAAAGATTCCGAAAAATGCCTGCTTTATGAGCATGCATTGTGCAGTTTCTACTCATGCTCATATCTTTGCCAGTTTTTAATATTTTCACTCCCGATTTTCAACATTGGGATTTTCTCACACTTCCTTATGAACAGTACAGCTGTAATGTTTTTGCATCCTGCCTGAAATGTGTTTTCATACCTGTGACGCAGAATGGCATAGTCACTCTGTGAAATCACCTTTCAGCATGAGTGAACAAAATGACAGTGTCACTCTTCATGAGGTGGGGTACCAGAAAGGCCATGTTGAAAATGTGGTGACACAACTCCCAAAAATAGCCAAGTTACTCCCGGTCATTCACAATTTTCTACGCACCTGTGTAACTTTGGTCAGTTTCAATATTTTCACTCCAAATTTTTAATACAGCCTTTTTATCACTCCACCTCATAAACAGTACAGCTGTCATACAACTTCCTATTGCTCATTATCAATAAAATTCTTCCTGCACTACTACACTCTCACACACTTCCTTATCTCTATGCACAATAAACTTTCGGCATTGACAAATGCTTGTTTACTGTAACTTCCACTTGTGCACATGCCAAGCAAAATACTGTTAACAATTAGAACATGTAACAATATACTATCTGGAACAGAGCAAAAGTAACTGTAATGGATAATAGAGAAACTCAACCAATCCGTGCTCATAATTTTACATCTGCTCCACTTTTAAACTTGAAAGATTCATCTCCATGCTAAATTACTGCATACAAAAAAACAAATATAATGCTGTGTTATAAAACTTGCACAATATTTTTAAAAGCTTATTTCTAGTATCCAAGAAAATATTTTAAAATATCATATGAAGACACAATTTAACTTATATTTCATTAACAATGTGTATTTATTCTATGTCCCATCATTCTGTATTACTGAGGACAGTTGCATGAAAATACTGTCTCCCCCCGCCGATACTTCCTCTCATTCCCCTGCCCTGAAGTCATAACTTTGTCTGTGGCATCACACATTGTTGCTGTGGAACAGATCCTGATCTCAAAGCATAGGACTAGGGACCCCATATTCAATAGTTGGGGTTTGCACCATGCAAAGTCCCTTATGGTAGCTCTGTTGTGCATGATGTGCAAAAGGTGGTATATTCATACAAGCGCAGAGCACTCAGTGAGTGTGAAAATGATGTATGACTGTACCCCCATAATGCACAGAAAAGCAAAGTACTAACAGGTTTCCACAGTCACAAAGCAAAACATCCAAACTTTCAGCTTTACTTTGCGAAAAAAAAACTATTACTACACACATGCTTCTGCTGTTCTCGCTGTTGTATCCCCAATGTTAGTGATCATAGTCAGTGCTTGACTGCCTGTGCTCAACATCATGGTACTGTTATGATTGCCAACTCTGGTTTCCTTTTTTTCCCTATTGAGAGAAAAAAATGTAACTTTTTAAAAACCCGTTGTCCTTCCCACAGTCCCCGCTTAGTAGCCTAGCAGAACAAGTGAAAGCCACTCTCCACTCACCACCCCACCCAACATCCTGACAATGAAGTCTGTAAAGTCCTCACTCAGCAGCCCTTCCCAAATATCCTGCATTGTGCACTGCAGTTTAAAGTTGGTACAAACTAGAAAAAAAAACATTACCAGAGACTGGGGCCGGGGAGTCACAATGTACTGGGACACACAAAAAATGAACAGCAAAACAGACAGCAGAGGGAGGTTAAAAGAATGACTGAGGTAAACTGGGATATACAGTATCCTGTGAGTTGGGCACATCACAAGTGGGTGCCTACCGAAACGGTGACCCACTTGCAATGCATACCCAGACGGCGAGGGAGTATGGAGAGCAATCAGATGGGGAGGGTTTGCGAATGGTGACAGGATGTCGCTATACATACACACGCATGGGGGGGAGTAAGCATGCTGAGTGAGGGGTGGGAGGGGTTTGTGAGGGGTGGTGCCGTGGTCAGCCACCAAGCTGGCTCCATGGCATGGTGGGGTGGGTGCTGGCCTGGGGTGACTGGGATGCAGATTCGGGTACAAGGGCAGGTTTTGTTGCACCCTGCCTGAGTAGCTGGAATTTTTTTTTCACTGTTGCATCCCACCCCAATATGCACCCCCCTGGAGTTGAGAATCTAAAAGTAGGAGGGTGCAGGGGCTGAAGCTCCCCAGAAGGTGTGTGGGGGGGTTCGCCCACCCCACATAAAAGTAAAATTACATTTACTTGTGCCGTTTTCTCTGTCACTGGGGTTGTACATTGATGAAATTGAATTTTGGTGATGTACATTCACAATAAGGACAATCGCCTTTCAGCGATCACCCTTATGACATAGAACCGGGATATAGACATACCACCAATAACTTCCCAACAGCAGTGACAAGGGACTTATGTATGTAGATCTACCAATAAAAAAATGCTAAAAATGCTTTTAAAATACTATTTCTTTCTTTTTTTTTACAAGAGAGTCATTGTACAATAACAATAATGCACTCCAGGGTGCATGTCATGCTGCAATAATGTCACTTCCTTGGTGTTGGATGTAGTTGGCCTGCAGCATCATGACCAACCACCCCAGGTGTGATGTTATCTCAGCACAACACACACCCAGTTGTGCATTAATAATTAAATACAGGAGCGTGATCAAGGTAATTAACATGGAACAAGAAGATATAGAGGACTGTGTATGAGTAATCATACACAACAAAGCTATTCTTCAATTGAGAGGTTTCCATGGTAACAAGAGACCTCAAGACTGAAAAATAGCTTTGTTTGTGTATGATTTTGATACACAATCTTTTATAGAGTATGAGCAACTATACTTTAAAATCCTGTGTCCAAAAAAAGGTCTACAATACTTAAAATGCCTTACTTTTAGTGTGGGCTATAGTGGATGTTTCCAGTGCTGCTCACTTCCTGGGTCAGCTCTCACTTACCTGGTTTACATGTACCATGAGACCGGAGAATGGGGATCGGTGCTGGCAATTCCAGTTTCAACGCTGTTCAGTATACATGATCAGCTCATTCCGGTTCCACAGACGTGATTGAGTTTACATGTATGACTCTGGAATACCGGCAATGGATGCAAACTTAGGGTGAGCATGCTCAGTACATACAGTTTTAGGTTGACAAGAAAGGATGTATTAAAAGCGCATGCCTCCGGGAATGATCTGGCAACCGATGCCCTTTACATGTGGAGCATAATCGGGTTCAACAGGTATCGATTCCTGTGAACCCAATACTTTCAACCCGGTTTCAAAAGCAACCGGGATAGTGCACCAGTCGGGTTTACATGTGTCTGTAAACCACAGTTTTTTCCTCGATCCCCATTTTTTCACTGTTTGAACTGGGTTGACATGCACATGTAAATGAGGTAGGTGTCATGGTTGCTTCATTGCACCTGTGAAATGAAGTGCAGTGTTGTTGTGCTGCAGTAGTGATGTTCTCAGTGCAGCACAAGATCATTATGTCGTCGATACTGCAGCACAACAACGCTGTTCCAGGCATGGATTTCCATGCAGAAAAGAGTTCCACCATACACTATATTATGAATCACACCACCTATGGTTGGAGTAAAGTTCATGCCTTTGAACCATTTATTTTTGTCAGTGCATGCAGTTTAACTCGGGTTTGTGGTACCATATTCCTATGACATGTGCACATCAGAACATGCAAAATAATTTCTCCGATACATGGTTACACAAACATCCTCACTGCAGCAAGAATTATCACATACCAATGTACATTTTGGCTTTTCTATGCATTCTGAGCCTCAGACATCATGCATGTGATGTCTGAAAATGTCCTACAAACTGTGTGCTAATTTAAAACATGTTTTTCTAAAGTGTGAATTTCTGCAGAAAAATACCCTTAGCTCCTTCACTGTACTTCAAATATAGCTTAGTGCACTGTATGCAGGCCACCTCTACTCAATTGTAAGCGTACAATGCGTAACTTTGTGCAACTGTGCAAACAAATATACAGAGCATAAACTGCTGCTTCAAAAATAGGAAGCCCTATGCTATTTCCAGACTCAAGGCATAAACATTAGTTTGCACAGCAAAAAGTAATTTTGCATGGTGGAAAAGCATTAAATATCAGGCCCTGTGTACAGCAGCATGAACAGCAGGAGGATGAGATATAGGCTGAGACAAAAAGATCATGTTTTCATGCAAATTACCTCAGTAATAAAGAATGATTGGAGATAAACAGAAAAAAATATTAAATTTAAACTATACAGTGTCTGAATATATTTTAAAAGCTTTCCTACAGATTGGAAAAATATTCAATAGAAGACATTCTCTTGCTTGCAAATCCCAAGACAGTTAAGGTTTTATGAGTGGTGCAGTTTCTCAAACCTGCGTGCCACAGCAATGTCTGCAAATGCAATTTGTTGATAGACATCTGCCTAACCCCATCCCCTTTTTTATTTAATGATTTTTCTTAGCTGTTAAAAGTGAAGAAGCAAAAAATAAGAATTATGCATGCCCTCCATCTTTGAGACATCAGCCTGCATATTTTAAAGGAAAACCATAAACTCTACTCCCACTTCACCACTTTGGGTTGGTTTTGTTTTTCCATTTCACAATATGTGGGAATTAAAAGCTTCTTAATCCTAACATAAAGTTCCATTTTCAAAACTTCTAAATGAGACTTAGCTTGTTATTAAAAATGTCACCATAATAATGTGAATACCTTCTGGGTAATCTGTCTCTTAGCGGGTAATGAATGCCACTAGTGCCCCATAGCTGTTTTGTTCTAATTAATACTAAACCCTGTTTACAGATTTTGCTACATGTATGATTATGTCAACCATCATGTTTTGTTAAATAGAGTCTTAGTTTTCCCATGACAGTTGGGGGGGATAACAGTGTCCCTCCAAGGGAAAATCCCTGCAATTACTTAAGAAAGAAGCAGCACACAATCTGCACATACTGGAGAAAGTAATTGACAAAACATTGCTACATTTATTAATTTTACATTTAAAGATTTGTAATTTAATAAATCTAGCAATTTTATGGCATTCACTTTCTCTAGTGTGTTTTGCTTTGTGTTGTTTCTGACACCCAGTTTTTTGGACTGTGAAGAAGCACCGGCTCACCCTACACAGCACTTTCCCTTCAGCTGTGCATTTTAGTGAGTATGGTACTTAAAGACGGCAGTATGATTCAATCATGATTACAGATCTGAAAGGTGAAACAAATGAGCTCTGCCGTGAATTTCATCACAGACAGTGGCTCACTATGGGAATATAAGAATGTCACTTGACTACTTTCTTCTTCATTTCTACCAGATACAGTAAACATAATGGGTAGATGCAGGAACCAAATATTACTAGACATTGGTCAGTGGTCTATTTGGGGTTAAATAACTATGTAATCTCTCCATGGGGCTTATTTGTAATGTTCCCAGCAGTTCACGTATCAAATGCTTCAGCTCCTCACTGTTAGAGCAAATGCAGTATTGCTTCTGACTGAATTGAAAATTCTGTGATTTTGTCTTGACAAAACCAGACACTTAAGCACACCCATGAATGACTTGCTTGGAACCCAGGGTAATATTAAAACGAAGGAAATATGTAAATACAGACATTTTGGGAATGAATGTGGACTACAAATCCTGCAGCCAACTTTGTCACCTCTGAAATACGACAGAATAGCAATGGGATCAGAGGGAGACAGGACAGCCAATCAGGCTCCAAATCCTACAAAAGGAGTCACCAAGGGCTCATGGACTTTAGAGGGATCTCATTAATTCAGGCACCCTTGCATTAGACAATCACCTGTCAGGTTTTGAACCTCAAGCCTGACTGCAAGTAATTGATAGCTCAGTACACCAAGTGTGAGCTGGATATTCCCAATCAACAGCAGCGGCTGTTCCATGGCTTTGAGCAGACTGCATAGTGAAGCTGTTAAAAAAAGGCAGATGAGAGGGCTGAGTGATAGGGACAGACCATGCATTTGCCAGAACAAATAGTTTTACTGCAACTAAGAAATGAGGATAATTGTGTGCTTGTACAGCGTGGTGTCAGAGACTGACAGTGAAACTGCAGGAGATGTCTTAGCATGGGAAGCCACGCTCTGGCTCAGTGTGACTTTACTACATTGTAGCACTTGACCAATTGGTAATGGAGTGCAGTTCTTTGTCAAGGAAGCTGCTCAGCCAGCATCACAGCTAATGGCTTGCAGTTGCAGCACACTTTGCATTGGATGCCAGGACATGGCATGGTGGTCTGACTTAGTATCTGTTCACAGGCTTAAAACAGAACTGCACTGAGAATGTAAGTCACTTTTCCCAGTAGAAGCTGTTTTTTACGTATCAGTTCAAATGTTGTTCCATCTATATGGACTTTTAAGTAACCTCAGTGGCTATTTCTGATTTACACTCTGGTGTTAAGTGCCATTTAAGAATTGTGTGATGTAGTTCATGTCCCACTCATCCACAGAGTTCTGTCATAGAACAAGGACGCATTGTGCCAACAATGGAAGAAAACAATAGGGACATAAACTACATTATACAGTTCTAAAACGGTTCTTACCAGTAGCATGTAAATCAGAAACATCCACTAGGATAACTGAAAAACCTGTAAAACTAGACCAGTAACAGAATTTGAACTAGATATTTAAAAAGCTTCTACTGGGAAAAATAGCCTTTAGATTCAGCGCAGTTTCCTTTAAGCTGCAGGTGTGAGACTCTGAAGAGGATCATCTGCTACATGTAAGGACGAGGAGAGGCCTGACTGGACCTGCTGATGGCAGCTTACACATGCTGACACCAAATGCCTGAGAGTAAAAGAGATTGAAAAGAACCAGTCATACTGTAGGAGGAACTCACAGCTGTGCCACTACAACCTCCTCATCAAGGTACTGTAGATCCAGCTGGTTTGACACATACTGTGAGTAAATTCATGGCCTGTCCCTGCAGCACCATAACCACTACCTTTCCTTGTTAATCTGGAATTCAGTTAATGAACTAGTCCATCTGGCTGGGAATACAGAATATGAATACCCATTTGGGTTTAAGTTTGGGTTTGTGGCAAAATACTGTTCATTTTTTAAAACACACTGCTGACAGCCAACCATCTGCAGTGTTCATTAGACTTAGGCCATTCCCATGGATAGGTACCAAGTGAAGAAGCAGGAAACTAAGGGAACCTTAGTTATAAAAATTGTTATATACTGATACTAGTGCTGTGCAGAATTTTCAAATTTTGGCTGAATGAAATTTTGTGGAATTTTTGAAATTCCACTGAAATTCTGCCCAACTTCACCAGAAACAGAATGGTTAAATTCTGCAGCAGAAAAATGTGGAATTCATTTTTTGACAACATTTCTGTGGAATTTTATTCTGCAAATCTCAATATTTACAGCAGAAATGGTTGCAAAATGAAAAATTGGTTATTCCACGGATCTCATTATTTTCCATGGAAATGGTTGTGGAATAATTTTCTGTGGAAAAAATGCTATTCCACAGAATATTATCCCACAGATTGCAGGAGGTGGAATTCCACAGAAGAATCTGTGAAATTCTGTCTGAAATTCTGATGGTGGAATGGTCATTACATGCTAATTTTGCAGGTGGAATTCAGCATTCCGCACAGCACTGACTAAAATCAAAAGGATGAGGGTACTGCCCAACAGTAAGAGTACTGTGCATGTGTGGTTTGGGACAGGGCTACTGCTTATACTGATTGCACCTAGGAGGGTGACAGAAGAACAGTCAGGGCTACTGTTTATTAGGCTTGGCTTAGGTGAACACCAGAAAGATAGAATTTGTTGGGAGATAAGGGCTGCTTGTCCCACCCAGTCTGCCCATATTTTGGAACTTTCAGAAGTCCAGCTGTGCCTTTTGTGTTTTCATTGTGAAACTTTTAGCTTTCCTGTTTAGTGACCACCAATATATTTTCCCACATTTTAGATTCTGCCTCTGAGTCTCCATGCCCTATGTGAATGAGTTGACACTTTTTCACTTTGAAACCCAGCTGCCATTCCCTTGACCACTCCTCAAGTTTTAGAAACATAGAAACATAGAAATAGGACAGCAGAAGGAGACCCAGGGTACACCGAGTCTGCCCAGGTCTCTACACATTCACTTCATCTCCTCCAGACTGTCTACCCTATTGCAGATTTTGTATCATTTGCAAAGAGGCATAACTTCCTTTCCAGCTCTTCTGTAATGCCACTTACAAAGACATTAAAAATGATTAGTCTCCGTACTGAGTCCAAAGATTCCCTGCTGGTCACTTTTCCCTCCTCAAAGTGAATGCCATTTACCACCACCCTCTGTCGCCTACCCATCAACCAATTTAATACCAAGTTTACCACCTTAGGACCCATTCTGAAACTGCCCAGTTTTGTTATGAGCCTCCTATGTGGTACAGTGTCAAAGATCTTGCTGAAGCTGGCCACATCCACAGCCCCACCCTAATCTATTTCTCTGGTCGCCCAGTCAAAGAAAGCAATCAGATTCACCTGACATGACCTTCCCCTCCCATGAATCTATACTGCCTTGTGTCTTGTAACTTGCTGAATTCAAGATACTCCACAAGCCTTTCCTATAAAAGTATCTCCATAAAATTCCCCACCACTGACGTGAGACTGACTGGCCTATAGTTACCAGCCTCCTCCTTACTACAACTCATATGAAATGGGACTACTTCTGCTCTCCTCTAGTCATGTGGAACAACTCCTGTTTCCAGCGAGTTGTTGAACAGGGCTTCCAGAGATGCAACCAGTACCACCCCAAGCTCCCTCAGCTCCTTTGGGTGTATGCTGTCCAGCCTCATAGCTTTATCTACTTTCAGATTTGCAAGTCCTTTCAAGGCACCTCCCACCATGATTGGACATGTGTCAGCCTCCCCCACCCCTCACTAGCATTCCTGCTACTTTTTTGTAGTACATTACCCTCACCTCCCACTGTGAAGACTGGCAGTTGATTTTGTCCATCGTTTATTGACAACATTATTCTAGTGTGGAAGAGAACACTAGATGAGTTGAAAAGTTTTGTGTTCTACTTAAAGGGTACTTACCAGAATCTAAAATTAACTTGGAGCACCAGTGTGGTGCATTTTGTGGATATGGCTATCACTAGAAATGAAAACAATGGTGTGGACATGAACATCTACAGAAAGGGGACTGATCGGAATTCAGTGCTACATCTTGCTTCAAATCATCTAAGGCACACCATTGTGAATATCCCCAAGGGACAATACAGCCACCTGAAATGCAACTGTAGCATTGCTGCAGCATATGAAGAGGGGGCTCATATGCTGAAATGTTTCTTGGATAGGTGGTATGCTGAAAATTGTGTAACAAGAGCAGAAATGCATACAGATGCTATAGAATTTAATGAGCTATGGAATCAGGTACCAAAAAGTAGTAATAGTAATGCCATCAATACAAATTGAAAATGTCTACATTTTGCCACCATGTATACACCTCAGTCCCACTTGGTAGAGAAAGTGATATGAAAGAATGTTCATATATTACAACTTGAACCAATATTGCATGACTGCACTCTTTTCACCCCCAGGATTACATACCATAGGGGCCATCATTTAGTGGGCCATCTAGTTCGTAGTTTTCACCCTGAACCTGACACACAGTCACATTGCCTGCTACCAGCAGGCACCCACAGATGAGGGACTTGCAGATTTTGTGGTCACCTTAGTGTGGGTAAAACTTTACCAAACCCAAATGCAGGTGAGATATTTAAAGTTAAAAAATGTGTGAACTGTAATAGGACTGATTTGGTATACCTGTCAGTCTGTGAGTGTAAAAGCTTTTCCATGAGCTAGTCAAGCTGTAAATTTAAAGAACAAACTGGTGAACATTGAAGATCGATTAAAAAGAGTGATCTGGAAAATGCTCTTGCAGTACATGTCTAAAAAACAAACAACAGAAGCTGAAATATAAATTTGATGGTGTGGAAGTGATGAGAACAGGCCGTAGGGAAGAAAGATCTGAACAACCTCATACTTAATAAAGAAGCCATTTGTCAGCATAAATTACAAGCACACACAGGGTAGAGTTTGAATGAAACCCTTCATATAGCAGTATTTTTGTCGTCAGATGGCATACCGGTGATGTGTCTATGATTTTGTTGTACTAATTTACAATACGTAGCCATATCATGGTGTATGGGATGAAATAGTACTATCATACAGTAGTGGGTATAATCATATATAGAAATCTGTGTTAATAATTATTGCCCTATTTACATGCAATATGATGCAATATGAAGCTTTTGCCCGTCTCCTGTTAGCAAAAAAGTACTAAACTAATATCATTTTCTAATTAGTGCTAGTCAGAGATTATCAAAAGTTGTATCGAACATAGATATAGCTCGTCTATTTCAAATATGAACTAGGACCCTTTTATGTTTACATAATCTTAAGTCGTCATATTATATATGTTTCCACAAAAAATGAATTGTGTGTCGGGGATGGTGATCATGTTATCATATTGTTTTTAATTGTTTATGTGAATGTGTTGGTTTGCACAGTACCATCACTAGATGTTTGTATGTGCTTAATATGGGTACTGACACTTTAAGGAGTATGCTTTTTTAAACTGGTAGCATTCTAATGACGTGAACCTTGAAAACACACCTGCTTTAAGTGTGAAACATTGGTTACTTTTGGGAAGTGCTGTAGGCTGAAAATAGTGGCTCTTTTAGCACATTAAAAGCATTTTGTCCTGCATCTAACAAGGTGATATTGTTTCATTCTCTGCTGTGAGCCATACTCTGAAATTGACTGTTTGCCAACACTGTATTCCATGCTACTCCTCCCTGCCACTATAGAAATTCCAAAACCCTCACCAATTATTCCCTTCCCTCCAAATGTCTACCACCCACTCCACCCTCTTCCCCTGACAACAATACATAAAATCTCCCTTACCCCAGCAAATGTAGCAACCCATGCAACCCTCTTCCCACCATGGCACTTGCTTTCTTTGACAAATTCCAAAATTGGCAGAGGCCAATGTAGCCTGCCTCTCACTACTGCAGCAAGACACCATCTGAATGAATGAGAAAGGGCTTGAAAATACAACAATTTCATGCCTTGGACTCTTTTTCTACTCTGGCTGGGGGGGGGGAGTGGAGGAGAATTAGATGGAAAGTGGGGAGCTACATGTGCTGGAGTAAAGAGGATACTGATTTATTGTGGTAAGTTCCTCAATGCCAAGTTTTTGGCCCTTTGCATATCTCTGATAGCCATTGCTGTGTGGCAGTTGGGTTGGACAAGATGTATAGTACCCTAGATCATCACAATTCTCTGTTAGGGGTAACTTTATTTAAAATAGAATATTTATGAACTGTGTCCCCAACAGTTTAAAAGCCCATGAAACTCTCTTTTAAATTAAGTACTGGACTTACCTGCAGCTGTCAACACTAGCATAAAGATAGTCCTATTTCTGTCCTACATTGACACTATATTTAACCCATTTTGTTGAACTAGTGATGCCATGTAGGAGGAAGCTGTGCCTAATGTCTATGCTGCCATAACTACTATGAGGGAAGCTGTTCATTAGTGGTCCCTTTTAAGTAAACCAGTGTACTGTATCTATCCTGCAGTTTGAATATTTCAGATTTGAAGGTTGCCTTTTTACCAATTTGAATTTCTTTGGCAAGTAAATCACATCAGTTTTTGAGGGACTTAAGTTTCAAACTGATACATTTCTGGGAGATACAATTCACTTTTATATTTGTGCATAGATGTCATAATTTAATTAATTTTGGGTTTAATAAACCTCTTACTGTTTGAAGATACACGAGTGGAAAATTCATTTTTGTGCTGCAACTAAAGGAAATGTTAAAGGTACCACTTCTCCTGCAGTTGCCTGATTGTCCCGACCATGGTGAGAACCCCATGGCACCTAACTGCTGGGGTCCAACTACAAAATGCATTTTGTTTATGGAATATTGTATAATATGGTATCAGCTTTCCTGTTTTCATGAATGCAATAGCTTCACCTGTGAGGCAGCACCTTAACAGCTCAGGTGTCAAAAGGGTTCTTATAAGTAAAGGCAACACACTTCACCAAACTCCTTTACTACCAAGAATTCATTGAAAGGCCTAAATAAATGTGGTCCCCATCTGCAGGATGGTGGCAAGGTCAGTCTCAGCTAACTAGAGACTGGTCAATTATACATCAGTGCTGGTCCTGGAATCTATAATCATAAGCAAAATAATGGATTGATTAACGAGGGCAAGATTCTCAACCTGTTTTTATATGGGGCAAATCATGCCAAACCAACCTGATCACCTTTGAGGGGCTGAGCAGGGATAGGGACAGGGCCAGAGCCATATACGTAGTCTATTTTGACTTTTGGAAGGCCTTTGAGACTGTAGTGCATGACGAGCTTCTGACCAAAATACACCAGTGCAGTACACTGTGCATGTGGGATACACATACTGGATGGCTAAATGACTTGAGGCAGGACGCAGAGGGATGTCACTGACAGACACTACTCTGAGTAGATGGAGTACTCAACAGCATCCCTCATGGACAGGGCCACTGAAAAATTGCGGCAGCAATTTTTTTGGGAAATCCGCAGTTTTCACCATTCTATGCAAAAACTGACATGTTCCACAATTTCTTGCAATTTTTGAGTTTTTGTATTGAACTGTGCAAAAAGTATTAACATTTTTAATAAAATACTCTCAAATATATTGTCAATTTTGCATGCAGACTTGGGTTTGGCCAATACTATGCAGTGCAAGGTAGGGCAAGGGTTTTATGTGACACTGATTTATTTTGAATCCTTGTCTTGTTTGGTTTCAAAATCCACTGGCCAAGCATAAGTACACTTAAACACTTAACATTTGTTTTGTGTTGAAGCAGTCTATCAGAAAACATTTTGTTGCCACACAGACTGAAACAAAAGATGGGAGAAAAGGTGCAAATGATCCCATTCACTTAAATTGGGTGCTAACTATGAAGCCTTTTTGTAAGTGGCAGGGCAAGTTTTTCCTTGAGAGCATACTTTCATTCAGACTAGTTTTGATTCAAACAGCTGAGGATTTTTGGATGGTCCTGCCAATTTTAAACTTGAATAAGCTAGTTGCTAGCAGTGATCTCACTCTTAGCAACTACCCCCTAGATGTTCACATGCAAAGACTATAATAAAAACCTGACTAAAGTCTAAAAACAAGCTTATAAAACACAAAATGTATCTGAACATTTATCTTTAACTAAACAAAATTATTGCAGCCAGAGTAAAACAAAAGTAAATTGCAGGGTACCCTGACTGCTGTATGATGGAGTAAAAATACATTGATATTTTTTTACATTTTTTGGTAACCACATAAGGCCCACTAGGCACAATTGCCTGTTTTCAAGTATAACCCAGAAGCACTGAGGAGGTTAACTGACTTGATCAGAATCACACAGTATGCAAGTGGAGGTTGTGGGAATCTAACTCAGGTCTGCTAGATGTCCACAGTTCATTTACAGTTTGTTACTCTAACCTCTAGGCTATACTGCCAGACACAATAACCCCCAGATTTAATGCTTAAATATGTGATTTTAAAAATAGTGTACAGTATCTACAGTACAAATTATGACCATTAAACACTTTAACAACAGTTTACTAAACCTCAATTATTCACCAGTCTATCTGAACAGCTGACAGGGCACTGTAAACATCTGTTGATCAGGTTTCATTATTCTACATCCAGAAACAGAAAAAATGTTTATTCTGGCTTTTTTTAATATTGATTTGCTGTGGCTCACTTTATAGAATCTATTTAGCACTGTATGAGGCAGATGCTTTTAAATTTTTGGAAGATAGGCAATGCTTACGCTAGCTTATCAGTTTAGTATTCTTTTTAGGAACATAAACTTTTTTTATGTTTTACATATATTCAGGTGTCAGTGTATTCATTTAGCTATTTATATTGACTAATATATGCTGCAGAAAACATTAAAAGATTTGTTGTGAAGCACTCCGGGTCTATAGCAGAACCCCTGCAATTTCCCCCAATTTTTGCAAAATGCTCCACAATTGTTGGTAACCTTCTTCGCAATTTTCCAGTGGCCCTGCTCATGGATCAGGTGGCCAGGGTGATGGACTCCTATGAGGACTGGGACACATTTAAGGAGGACATGAACAAGCTGAGTGATTGATTCTACCCTAGAAGTCTTAGATTAGTGCTGTGTGGAATGCGGAATTTCACCAGCATAATTGGCATAGAATGACCATTCTGCCGGTGGGATTTCCACTGGGATTTTGCTGGTTCTTGTGTGAAACTCCTCCTGCTATGATCTGCAGAATAATATTCTGTGGAACAGCATTTTTCCACAGAAAATCATTCCACAACCATTTCTGTGGAAAATATTGAGATCCGCAGAATAGAACAGCATTTCTTTCAATGGAAAATCATTCCACAACTATTTTCTGCCATGGAATTCCACCATTCAGTTTCTGGCAAAATTCTGTGGAATTTTGGAGAAATTTTGAAAATTTTATAAAATTTCATTCCACTGGAATTTGAAAATTCCATACAGCTCTATCTTAGATTCAGTGTAGCCAAACTCAAAGTCCTGCATACTGGGAGAAAGCTCAAAAGTAGGATCTATGCACTGTGTGGGGCTCCTCTTGCACAGTACAGGAGAAAAAAATGACCAGCGTCATAATAAATAGGGAGCTAAAGCACAACAAGCAGTGTAAGGCTACTGTGTCAAAGTCAGAAAGCATGCTGGAGTGCATCAAAAGAGGGTGACCATCAGACCAGAGGAAGCAATCCTGGCACTGCACAAAGCCCTGGTCAGGCCCCATCTAGAGTACTTATGTAGCTCTGGACTCCCCATTACAAAAAGGACAGTTGAGAGGGGTCAATAGAGGGACATCCAAATGATCAGGGGTATGGAGAACAAAAACTATGGAAACAGAGAATGGAGACCCTTACCAAAATCATCTCTAAGAAAAGGAGGCTGACAGTGACATTATATCAGTCTTCTGTATACTGAAGGGTACAGACAAGGTCAAACAGAAAGGGATGTTTGATTAGGTGTGCTCTAGCAGGACACTGGAACAAGCCCTGAAGCTCAAAGGTAGTACATTTATTGGTAATGTTAGGAGGTGCTTCTTCTCCCAGAGGGGGGTGAACCAATGGAACAGCCTTCCAGTGGAGACAGTGGACATGACAAGAGTAGAGGCTTTCAAGGTATGAATGGACACATTTCTGATTGCTAAAGGAATTGCAAGATATCCTGGGTAGTATGGGGGAATGCCTATAAATGGAAGATGGGGAATACCTATAAATTGGAGCATACCTGATGAGCATACTTGACAGTTTCTAGTAAGGAGGTGAGGGCAGGGGAGACTTGATGGACCTAAAAGCCCTTACATGCATAAACTGCTATTTTGCTATAATTTCTAATCTTATTGAGGACTTAGAAATGTGTGTACTCAATTCAAAAATAAAATAAAAATGTCTTGACAGATTGCTGGCTGTTTAATGACATCCATATAATGTCAAAGATTGCACCAATAAATGTGGATCAGGTTTGTCAGCTATGCTTCCCTCAAGTAAAACAAAACATTTGGCAACTCATTAAAAATTGATAGCTAGATTGCATCTTTCTCAGTATCACAATCTGCCATCCTAGAACATGCTCCACATTTCATACTTCGCTGTCACAGCAGCAAAGAGAAGGCAATTTAATCAGAATATTTCCAAACGATGGTTGTGAAAAGGAAAAGAAATATGGCTCATTTCCTCTCTAGATGGAATGCTCTGTTACAAAGTTCTATTGCTGTAGTTTTATAAAGCAACCCAACAGCTCTGGGTCACATCAGTGTAATCTGTAAAGGTTACATCAACATTTCCTTTGGCTAGTGGGCTACATAAATACCAGCTGTCAGGGAACCTGCTAAAGATTAAGGGCACACGTTCTAAGAGACTTGCAGGCTCCCAAAGTATCAAACACCTGGGGATAAAACACTTTTTTTCTGACTCCTATAGTCTTTTACAGTCTGATTTAAACACAACTGTGAAGCTGAACTCCTACATTTCTTTTGTCAAGCTTGAGTCATCAGCTGCCTATTACAAATGTGCTGTTTTGTTGAAGGATGACAGGTAAGTACAGCAGAGCAAGCCACAGTGCAAAGCAGTAGCCTGTAGTAAATGACATGTCACAAAATATTGCAGTAAAAAGGTCCTTAAAGGAGAATTCCTATTTAGCAAAACTGCCCACCCCCAAAGCCTTACCTTGTTGGTTGGGCTTCCTGCAATGAGAAAAAAATTGTAAGCGTTTACACTTACTTTATTTTAGTCTCTTACACTCTGCCATCAGGCAACATGGCAGGCGCTGCGCAGTGCCATCTCATGTTAAGAGTTTGGTACCACAACGCTCGCTTGTATTAAGTGCACGGTGTGGCACCATAGTCTTAACATGAGATGGTACTGCGCCACACCAGCCCTGTTGCCTGACAGCAGAATTTAATAGACTAAAATAAGGTAAGTGTAAACGCTTACATCTTTTTTTCATTGCAGGAAGTCTAACCAGGATGTGAGACATTTGGGGTTAGGCAGGTTTGCTAAAAAGGAGTTTTCCTTTAATTGCCTTTGAATTACACTGTTCTCTGCAGCTTACTGCAGCATTTTGTGATATATAGCAGCATTGCTGCATTGCATCCTGGCTGGCATCACCGTAGCTAACCTACAGTTGTAACATGATATTTTAAGGTAGAAAGGGACTCTAGGTCCATCATGTTTGCCTCTGCTTCATAAGCATGGATAAACAAGTGTGCTGTACAAACATGTACTTATTTAAAGTGGTTCCCTACCTACAGTACTCCATTAGAGTTAGTCTTATAAATATTAGGGCTCTGAGAAGTATTACTGACACCCCCCCTTTCCCCAGCACTAAATGGCATAAATGCCCATAATATAAAAATAGAGTTCTGATTTCAAATTCGGGCCAGTTCTAGATCCATTCGTACCATCCACAATCCACCACACTGTCAGCTTTTCTTGCCTCTCGCTCCTGCTCTGAATGCTGATAGAGAGACTGCTGCTACAGATGAAGGTTGGGGATGTGTATGTGGGGCACAGAAGGTGAAGGCAGATGAAAAGTGACATAGTATGTGCTTGTGTTGTTTAGTGGGATAGGCAAGGTGATGACAGACTGAGAGAGTTGAATCTATTTCTGTTATACAGTGTGCCCCCCAGCCATATTTGGGGAGCAAAACTGGCCTTTAAGAAGTTCTGTTTCATAAAATTGGAGCTAGCAGTGGCACTCATCTATATTATGTAATAAACAATCCAAATTGGCCTTATGGTTGACTAGAATGTTTATTTTGCTCCTTAATCCCATAATCTTGGTCTTGGGACATGAAGCAGGTCATAGCATAGTTTGGGCATTTTTTCACTTTAATTTTTAAGAATAGAAAGGCAAACATGAGATACACAAAAATCAAAACTAAAAACTGATCCTATGGGTAGCTCTAATACATACCACATGCTCATGCTTTTGCAGTCTTGGTGGACTCCACAGACTGGCAACATGTACATCAGATGGTAAAAATTGTAGGTGCATTATTAGCCGCTGCTAAGCATTTTGAAAGATGAATTGTGATGAGAAACACTAATGCTATTACATGGTTGAACTTATTACCCAATAATTTCCATTTTCTGAGAAACCCCAATACCCACTCTGTTGGCATCACTGCAGTGGGTAATAGATGACTGATTTGTCAATTGAAACTCTGTTATTCACTCAGAGATGTCACTGCAGCAAATAACGGATATAAATTAATATGTTAATCATATGTTACCCACTACATGATGTCTCCATACTGTTCCCTGCATGCAAAGGCAAACTAAGCTAAGCAACCTAAACCAAGGTTACATAACCCCCCCATCACTGATGTGACACAGCCATTCGCTACCTGTAAAACTAAAATAAAAAGAACCTGTCTGCAACATAGAATCACACTGCCCCAACAAAAAACCAGCATTTGCCAATGCCGAATGCTGGCTTGCTGGCATTGGCATTGGTAGTGCAGGAGTTAGAGAGATGCATAATAGGAATGGCAGTGAAGTATTGAACTGATGCCAACCCACCCCCACCCTGCAGAGACTGACAGGCATTGGGGTGTCCCTTTGGGTGTTTGGTGGTGCAGTGCGGGAAAACATTTTGGGCAGGATGTGAAAATGACAGCTGTACAGTTCATAAGAGGTATATAAAAAATGCCAGTGTTGAAAATGTGGCATGTAATATAGCAACTTATGGAAGTTACAAGGGTGCATGGGAAATATGCAATGCACGCTTGCAACACTGCCATTTAGGCGTTTGGCACCAAATTTTCAACATAGGCATTTTAGCACCTCTGCTCATGTACAGTGTTACTGTTATTTCCTCAAAGTGTCCCAGGAAGTGATTTCGCAGCCACGCTTGCTCCGCGCCCAGAAGTGCTAAAAACACATTTTGCAGTGATATGTGAAATGATGGCTGTACTGTTCATCAAGAGGTGTGGAAAAATGGCAATGGTGAAAATCCATAGTGAAAATATCACAAATGCACGATGGTATGAGCTTGCGTGCAATCTGCCAATGCACGCTCGTAACACAGACATTTTATGGAGTATCATCACCGAATTTTCAACATAGGCATTTTAGGACCTCTGCTCATGAACTGTGTCACTGTCATTTTCATAATCTGGCCCAAACACTGATTTCCAGCAGTGACTGTGCTATTGTGTGCCGGAAGTGCGGAAACACATTTCAGGCAGGATGTGGAAAATGACAGCTGTACTGTTCACAAGGAGGTGTACAAAAATGACAATGCTGAAAATCCGGCATTAAAATATTGCTAATGCGCAAAGTTATGAGCCTGCGTAGCAACTGCGCAACGCACACTCGCAAAATAGGCATTTGTTGGATTTTTTCCACCAAATTTGGAACATAGGCTTTTTGGAAGGCCACCTCATGAACACTAGCACTGTCATTTCTTAATGGGTCCTGAAAGGTGATTTCGCACAGTGACTGCGAAATCACCTTTCGAGGCCGATTAACCCCATGACAGTGATAGAATTCATGAGGAGGGGCCCCAAAAACCCCATGTTGAAAATTTGGTGCCAAAATTCCAAGAAATGCCAAGATATGCAGCAAAGTTGAAAAAACCCTATTCATTTCATTATGCAGCTTACCGGCATTTCCTTAGTTCGCGGTCGGCTTTGAAGAGTGCAGACGTGTTCCCGGTCCACTGAAGATCGTTACGCCAGACTCCGGAGGTAAGTATGGGGTGGGTGGATGAGGGGGGGTGTGGGGAGGCAGGGTGCACAGTGGGTGGCTGCGGGTGGAGGGCAGGAGACTATGAGGGACCATTTTTTTGTTACAGGGAAGAAAAAAAATTACATCGCCAGACAGTTTCTTTTTTCAGGGAACTTGGCACACTGGGGTGGGCTCCCAGCATACCACCTAACTGTTTTGGGGGGTGCTGCAGATGACTGGGAATTGGGCACCCTTGTTGGCAGACAATGGGGGTAAATTTATGCCGACGGGGATTGGGCACCCCCGTTGGCACACAATGACAGCGGGGGGATGCAAAGCCAAGGGGGATTGGGCACCCCCCTCAGCAAAGAAGTGCAGAAGGGGGACTGATTTATGCCGACGGGGAGTGGGCTCCCCCCTTGGCACACAATGAAAGTGGGAGGGGGAGGCAAGAACCGAGGGGGATTGGGCACCCCCCTCAGCATATAGGAAATAGGGGGGGCTGCTCTATGCTGACAGGGAGTGGGCTCCCCCATCAGCAAATTTTTGCGGCAACAGAAAGCCGGCTGGGGGATTGGGCACCCCTGAAGTCAGCAGTTGGGTAGCTGCCAGCCATGCTGCTAATGTGGCAGCATGCATGAAGTGTCTGCTGCATCTGACGAGCTTTGCTCAGATTGCAGCGGACCTTTCCTTAGATGTGATTGCCACATTAGCATGCATGGTGTGGCGCCGGCAAAGCAGGCTGATTGAGGAATGAGGGACGCACCTACTGATGTGTGCCCTGCATTCACCCAACAGCAGCCGTGCCCCCCAAATCTGCACTTTCCCAAGATGTTGACTTGGACGCAAGCACGGCAAGCCAACATAAAAATTTGCATAAACCTGTAGCATACATCCTACAAAAAGAAACGCTGCAGTAATGTCACACAAAGAGATGTGGTGAAGTCTTAGTTCACTGGCAAAGTTCAAGCAAAGTTGCTGAATTCACCTCTGCAGAGCAATTTGCAAATTTGTGCTACTAGCTTAAAAAAATCACCTAACCATGAGTTGTGGAATTTCGCCCCCGAACGGCAGAATTTTACCCACTAATGGCAAAATTTCACCCACAGTGGAGTTTCACCTGCACATGGAAAAATTCTGCCATACGTGGGTGAAATTCTGCACTTTGTTGTGAAATCTCACACTTCATGAATCGATCTACACTTTGTAGGTTGCACTCAATCCACAAATTAATTGGCAGAGCGAATTTTCGTGACATCGCCCATCGTTTACATGTGCTATTACTACCTGCAAATGCAAACTAAAGGCAAGTTACATAAACCAAATTAACTTAGCCACCAAATCATTTTATACAGTCCTTCACTGCCAGTAAAACCAAAGTAAAAAGAACCTCCTACAACATAAACTAACTTTGAGTCCAATGAAAAACTCATATGAACCTGTATCAAAAGTCCAACAGATCATGAATTCCTAAAGCATTGTCACTTCAGCCATTCAGCTGGATCAAACAGTAACCCTGTCATTAAAACACACATATTTTCAGCATAAAACAGTATAAGCAGTTATAGTAAGAGCAGACACTCTGATAGTTTTCAAAGAAACAGCAACATTTACTTAAAAAAGAAAAAGCTACAAGATTAAAGTAGAAATGCTTCAGCCACAGCCCCCAGTAACAGTGTGCCTGATGTTCAGCCCTATTAATCAATCAAGCAATCAATCAGTCACTCAGTCAAGGCCAGCACATCACTGAGAAAACCTGGAATGGAGCTAGTATTACCAGAACAGGAGAACCTAGACCAGAGTTACTATCAATCAGATAAAATTAATACTTGAAGTCTGAAATGCTCTCCATAAAATCTGGACTGGCTTCCCAGGGTCTTTTCATGAGCTCATAGCATAGGCAGCCATCTTCAGCTCTTCCTCTGTAAGAGAGACCTCTATCATCTCTGCTTACTCTGGACCTAACCCAGAGACTAGTAGTAGTTTGTCTAGAAACTGATCAATATCTTATTTAAAGTAAACTATGACAAACTGGCTAGGGAATGCTGGAAAGATGGCACCTGCTGCCCTTCTCATTATTAGATAGAATAGGTATCATTAAAATTAATATCCTCCCAAGGTATATATTTTTATTTCAAACATTACCTATGAACATCAAAACCATATTTTGGAAGCAGCTGGAAAAAATTCTTAAAATATTCATTTGGGGAGGGAAAAAGCCCAGGGTAAGTAGAAGTAAGATAGCATTACCAAGAGAGGAAGGGGACCTGGGCCTCCCAGACTTTAAACTTTACTATATAGCAGTGCAAACATCATATTTGGTCAAATGGACCAAACAGAGAATGGACTCTGAGTGGTACCAGTTTGAAAACATTGAAGCATTACCCATCCCATTATATGCCATGTTAACCACAAAGATAGATGGGACACTGAGGAGGAAGGTACAAAACCCTTGGATTAGACATTCACTAGCAATCATACAAAAAATACAAGCCCTGACAGGTACACCGAATGGATAGGATAACTGACTCTGATGATAGGTGACCTGGAATTTAAACCTGGATACAGAGACAGGGGATTCAGAGGATGGAACCAAGAAGCACTGATGACTTATGGGCAGTTGGTGGAAGGTGATCACTGTGTGTCCTTTCATAATATCCAGCAGAGATCCATCTAGACAGATCTGACTTTTACAGATTCTTGCAGATCAGGAGCTATTTTTTTGGATCAGGGAAAGGTCATAGGGTGACACATCCTAGACCCTTATGGGAAGAGCATCCCTATTGGATGGCTAGGCTCCAGGAACAGACCGGCGGCATCTCTGCAATGTATAAACTGTTGATACAGGCCGGGAGATACACCTGTGTGACATCTGAAACAAATGGCAGGAAGAGTCAGGGATACAGATAACTGATCAACAATGGAAGGACTGTCTTGGGGGGTGGCAGGTCTCAGCATCACAGAACTGGAGTGAATTCAGGTGGAGAGTGATCCACCAGTTTTTGTATGTCCCTACCACAACCAAACACTTTGAGCGAACAAATATTGACAAATGCTGGAGGGGCTGTGGGGAGAAAGGCATGCATCATCATATTCTGCCCACCCCAAAATACAAAACTTCTGGACACAGGTCAAACAGAACCTGATGCAGAAATGGGGAAAGCCCATGCCTGATGAATTTCCCTATTACATTTTTTGGTCAACCAATCCCGGGCAATAAACGAAATAAGGTGAGAGAGTTTTTTCAATGCATGACACTGGCAGCTCTCAAAACCCTGACAACATACTGGCTAAGCCCAGAGCCACCTGAACTGCAAGAGTGGATAAACAGGGTATCTCATATATTTAACATGGAACAGATCACAGCAACATTGCACCTCACCACAGAGAAGTTTAGAGAACATGGGAGTGGGGGTGGGGGTGGATAAGGTAAATGGAAACAGGGGATGAGGCACAATCATAAATGTACAGTAGGAGTGTGTATGAAAACATACCCCATAGTTATACTGTGATACCTAGTGGATCAACATTAAAAGAGACAGATAAAAGATGGCATGAAATGAAGTTACCTCCATTACATTCTATACTCACACATTAGATGGAGAAAGGGATAGAGTTTGAATTGAAGGACTCAGAAAAATACAAATACATTGGTTCATCAATGATTTACAGAAATACAGGTACTGAATTAAAGGAATTAACAATATTGCAGACTCACAAGTCCAAGTTGAAATATAGATTTTATTTTTGTTTCATGTACAAAGTTCAAGATGTTTGATGAGTTTTTTTTACGTAAAACAACAAGTTTAATGAATGAATCAGTGTGAAGTAACAGTCATCCAAACCAGGAATTTTCATGGTAAATTAACAGAGGCATCCATAGCAAAAGCATGGATTCTTTAATTTTAGAAACACTGCAGTGGTTGGACAGGGGGTTAACTGAGTTGCTCTCCTTTACATGTGTGACTCTAGGCTGGTGATGCCCTGACAGTATGACAGCTGAAAATCAAGGTATATTTGGCACAGGTGAGGATGAGAAATCTGGGTGGGTCACCGGTGGGAACAGGAGGAACAAATAAGGTAGGGAAAACTTTATTCCATACTCTTCCTGGCATCCAACCAGAGGGTCCTTCACCTGTAACAAAGAGGTAAGAGCAAATTAAAGATAAGACCTGACCATTAAGGTGTTCATTTAATGGCTTCACTTGGGAAGCCATAGCAACATGGGAAAGACTTTAAGGTTTGCGGTTTGCAACCATGTGAGATGAAGGGATGTACACTTTCTTGATACAACAGATCCTGATACACTGTTCAGAGGGTATATAGTAGTATGTAAATAAATGTATAATATGGCACATCTTACCATATGTATGAAAACAATGAATGCACTTGCTGCTGCTATCATATGATTTTGAACAATCTGCTACGTATAACCTGTAATTGGAGGTACAATACACTAAACTAGAAAAATCAAAAGTTGCGGCCTCAGAGCTTCCCGCGGTGCCGAAAAATGTTTACTCCAAGCTTAGATCAAATCACACATTCGGCTACTCATGTTTTAAAGGTGGACATAAACTCCCAATGTTAGGGAACATTCAGTTAAATACAATTTTATTTCACAATTGTGGTAGCACCCCACCACAAGCATTGTCAACGTTTCTAGCTTTCTTGCTCTTTATCAAGACAATGGCTCTCTCTATTGTGGAACCTAAATAGTGCAATACCTTAATGTTCATAATACATCTTTAGTTAAAAAGTGTTTTTTACCACATATTCTTGATTATAACCACCTATCTAATGTGCAATGCACATACTAAAATATCTATACCTATACAATTCAACACAATGCACAGAAAAGTTTTTTGTCACATACTGTATAAAATATCAATCCCTAGACCTTTCTAGAACTTCAATTAAATTACACAGATAAAGTGACAAAATCACCTCTGAAACTCTATTTCTATTAACTGTTTCAGAGGAAATCTATTTTATAAGCAATGTATTTTATGTATGTTAATACCATGAATGCACTAAATAAACCTCTTCAATAAAAAATATCCAAGATGTTGTAAAACACACTGGCCCAGATATTCAGACTGTGCCGGGCAGTGGTGCAAGCCTGAGCGCAGTGCAACTGGGCTGTGCCGGGGCCAGGATCAGGCGATATTCAATGGTGATGCGTCATGGTGCAGCACCATTGAATATAGCAAGGTCAGCACACATACTGCGCATGGTGCAGTGGCACTGCGCCAGCGCAAGCCACAGATAGGGAGCACGGGGATGCACCAGTGCAAATGCAGTTGTGCTGGGCACATCACCCACAATATTCAGCAGAGGGCATGCAAATGAGGCCATAATATATGCAAGGTGCAACTGGGGACATTTGCATGTTATTATGGCCCCATTTGCATGCCTTGTCCTGGGCAGCTCAGTGAAGTGCACCTGGCGCCCTGCACAGAATGACCTGTGCACAGTGGGGGTTCCGGGGCATCCCCCACCCCCATAAGTGTGATTGTGGTAAAACCGCAGTACAACAATGCCCTGGAAGTCTAGTGGAACCCCATCCCTCCCATGTACCTGATTGGCAGTAAAAGAAGATTGAATAAGCCCTGGTAGTCTAGTGGTGCCCCTCTCCCTAGAGTTGCCACAATCGTGGTACAGCTCCATAAAACACTTCCTGGTGATCAGTGGCTCCCCCACCCCTCCACCCACACAGAACTCCATGCCCCCTGCTCCCGCCCCATCATTGGCGGGCTGCTGCAACCCACCCGCATACCGCCCAGCCACTTGCCAAATGACAGGTACAGTATGGACTGTAAGCCCATTGGTCCACAGTGTGGACCAATGGACTTGCATGGCACACTGTTCTAGACAGACCCAAATGTGTGAATGAATTCATTCACATATATGGGACTGTCTAGAACAGTATGCCCTGCAAGCCAATTGGTCTACGCTGTGGACCAATGGACTTACAGCCCATACTGTACCTGTCATTCAGCGGGTGGCTGGGCAGTATGCAGACGGGTTGCAGCTGCCCACCAATGACAGGGGGGAGTAGGGTAGGCATGGGATTCTGTGTGGGTGGGAGGGGTGGAGGTGCTACTGGATCACCAGGGAAGTGTTTTATGGAGCCGTACCATGATCCTGGCAATGGGAGGGAGGGGGGTACCACTAGACTACCAGGGCTTATTCAATCTTCTTTTACCGTTGATCGTGGCAATGGGAGGGAAGTACCACTATACTACCAGGGCTTATTTAAACTTATTTTACCGCCGATCAGGGACACAGGAGGGAGGGGGTACCACTAGACTACCAGGGTTATGTGGGTGCTTCATGATAGTGTTCTGGGTGGGCAGGCGGCAACCCATGGCTGGCGGCTGCTGTGTTGCACCCTGCAATAAAGCAGCCCACCTGTGGGTGGCTGGGAGATGTTCCACTGTTTCACGGGTTCAACTTTGAGCCCCCCATGCGGTGCAATGCAGAGGTGCACTGGCATATGCGCAGCACATCCTGGTCTGAAAATTGGGATGTGCCGCATATGCATGGGCACGCCCCCTGCATCTGCACCACATATAATTACATTGTGCCCCAGTGCATCAGGATTTGTGCTGCACCAGGCAGCCTTTCAATATCCGCCTAGGCGCACGCGGGTTGCACTGAACAACTCTCAGCAACCAGGTGCAACCCCTTTGAATAACCCGGCCACTATATACAAATTTTTTTCCTTAATATTTAAGAAGCAGACTAAACATCTATAATGTTAAGAGGCAATGTAAGTGTACAGTATTTGAGGACACACCAAAATAGCCATACTGAGCAGACTCAATTTAAATCCTTCTGTCAGGATATATTTAATATCTTATTTCCTATATGCTAATAATGGTGCTGGTTGAAAATGCCCATTTAGTCCTGGCATCTCACTAGCTCTCAATCTAAATTGCCAAAAAGTTTGCTCAGCAGCAAATTGTCCAAATCACCACCACGTATGCCTATCTGTACATGTTCTATGCCACTAAATTTAAAAAGATGACCAGAGCCACATTTTTTAACATGTGCTGCAAGGGCATTTTCTTTTGTTCCCAACCTGATGTATCTCAAATATTCTGTTACATGAAACTTTAACTTCCTTTTTGTCTTGCCAACATAAAAGCTGTTACAGGTGCATTTGGCCAGATATAGAACTGATTCTGTATTACATGACATAAAGTCTCGGATTTTACACTTCATGCCATTTGCAACAAAAAAATCATCCCCAACCTGTATATGTTGACAGACAGTGCCGTTACCACATTTGAAGTTACCATTAGGCAGGCTGTCATTTCTGGACTTTTGATTCAGTTCCAAGGTACTGTTACTATTTTGTCACGAAGATTACTTCCCCTTCTATACATGATGGTGGGACCACAGTTCACAATGTCTCTCAATGCTGCTTTCACTGACAATATGTGCATATTCTTCCTTACAATATTCACAACTTGTTGGCTCTGCAAAGTGAATGTAAGAACAAAATTAGGACTCTTATTATTCCATTTCCTCTGTTTTGTTCTTTTTTGGGGTATTAGCAAATCCTTTCTATCCATCTGATCCACTGCATTCAGGACGGGGTTTAAAATAAGAAAAAACACTAGACCACCGGAGATTTTTTTCCCTTTAACAGGATAAGGAGTGAGTGGACTAAAGGAGGAGATACAGAGGGATGCGGGTGGGGGGGTTACCGTACATTTCTGCAGTAGAGCAGGTTATTACCGGGTGGAGGGGAGGGACCACTAGCCACCATGGATAATTTAATTATTTAATTACAATTACATGTGGGACAGGTGGGAGGAGGGACCGCTATCCATATGTGATATATCTTAAGTTGTAACCTATATCACCCATAGACTGAGAGGAGGTTACACACTGTATGCAACTTGTAAATTATGTGCTACATTATTTACCCACATAATCCAAAGATTGGGTTGGGGTTAGCATAATACATGTAAAACTTATGTGTCACATTCATGTATGTAATCCATATACTGGGAGTGGGTTAGGATTTTTCTCTACATGTAGGACAGGTGGGGGGGAGGAACCGCTAGCCACCAGGGATCTACTTATTTGTTATACCCTAGTCTAAAGACTGTCTAACTAGTGAAATTTTGCCCATGGAGGGAAAGCGAAATTTTGCTGCGGAAGGTGACAGTTTGCCGGCAGAAGGCAAAATTTCGGCAAGGTGAAATTACGACTTCTGCATGAAAATTTCGTGAAGTGCTCCATGATGCGAATTTGCCCACTTCGCTGGCACTCCGCGAGCGAAATTTAAATTCACTGCATCACCACTATTCTGGTAAAGATAGAATTTCGATCTGTAGATTTTCTAAAAATTTGTGTCTCAACCTCCCCAGTATCCTTTTTCACAAGCAAAAGATCCAAGAGGGCTATCTCTTTTCTACTTATGGCAACTGAACATTTTAAATTCTGATTTGTCCCTTCCAAATAAGAGACAAATTGTCTCAATTCTGAAGGGCTGCCTTTCCATACACAATTGTGAAATAAAATTGTACTCAATTGAACGTTCCCTAACATTGGGAGTCATTGTCCACCTTTAAAACGCGAATAGCCGAATGTGTGATTTGAACAATAAAACAGAGTTACAAAACAAAAAGAAACTGATCAATATCTTGAGGTTTGGGGGGATGGGGAGGTATATAAGTAAGCATAGAACCCATTCATGATTTTACTGATCTCCTTCAGCTGCCTGTGCAGTTGGATTAGTGCATCTTGCAGACCAGCAACATGATGGTCTGCCTGCATTTTGCACTGAGAGTGGGATAAGACTTTACTTGATTTCTTTTCTCCCTCCCTATGTATGATTTAACAATTGCAGGGCAATCTTGGCTCTCCTAGTGAAGAGCATGTTGAAGAACAGAAATGCAGACTGTGCAATGGCAAACCATTTAAATGACGCAGATGACTTGGGCTCTCATAAGGTTAAGGTAGTAGAAATTGAAAAGGTTTGGAGAAGTGTATGGGGGTAGTTTTAATAGGAAGTTAAACCATAGGGAGGCATATTGGAATTACAGATTAGGAACAGTGGGCTGTAAGGGTCATAAAATTTTGAACTGCCTACTTTTCTTGTGTAAATTTGGACCCCTATGATTATAAGACCTAAAAGCATAAATTTAGTCCTTTATGAAGTATACCATTCCAAGGGTAATGAGGAAAAACTATGTATTGCTAATTCTGTAATTTAATGGCATAGCACTTGATTATTTACATGTTGATATGTATATAGTCTTACCTTTTTAAAATCAGTAATAAGCTATAGGTAAACATTAGAGCAAGACAGGCAAACCAAAGATGTCTTGTACTGAGATATAATCAGTTCTTTTTCCCTGACATGAGATTTCTGTGCATACAATCAGCTTAGTTTTTGAGAACAAATATTGGTGCTTATTTATGTTTTAACAACAATTAAGCATGAAGCAATTTAACAGATTCCATTATAAACTGGAACTGATCATTCTACTAGTGCTTATAAACGTACTCGTGAAAATATTTTGAATACATCAAGTGGTAGGACAGTTGCCTTATAAAATGAAATTAAGTTGTATAAGGCATTTGTTATGGATGCAATTGACGCTATATTTCAATGTTTGTGTATGTGATTTTAAATTTGTAAATTTGTAAGTTGTACATGCACTGTTATGTATGATTTAAATCACAGTCTGGCTTTACAGCCACTGTGTCTGTAATAGCTTTGCATATTCTGTAGCAGTATGAGACACAGATTGCCAGTGTGTGTGCAGCGGCATAATGACATCATGTACAAATGTGTAACATCATGCAACCCTGTCTGCTCATGTAGTAGCTCTGCAAGCTGTAGCACTTGTAATTTTAGATGGTATTATATGTCACAAACCCACTCAGCAGGTCAGCCCTCTACTCCCAAAGTGCCAACCTCTGAGCGCAGTATTGTGAGCAGTTTACAGTAACAGGGTAACCCTCTTGCCTGTTTTGTGGGTTTCGATAAAAAAATATGTAACACATAAAATACAGAACTATTATATCACAAGACATACTAAGATTTCTCTCTCTCTCTCTAAATACCTGCTTAAAGTGCTCACAGATGTTTCTTGTTAGAGTCTAGATAGAAGTGTCTCTGAAGTAAAACAGAATATTGCCTAAAAGCTGGCTTTGCCAACCTCTTTGCATGAGGTCACCTAGCTCCTCCCTGTCAGAATATATATATAAAAAAATATATCTATACAAAAACAGGATGTATTTTCAAAGTATTACATTCTGTAGTCCTCAGCACAATTAATTTTCATTAAATGATTTTCTTTGATCTGTAGGCAGTATCCCCTCTCACACAGACATCAAAGCCTTTATGATTTCGCATAGTGTACTAAACTTGGTTTCCCCCTCGAAACATCATAAAAGTGATACTGATTTCCCTCTAGCAGCTAAAGCTATAATTAACTTAGAAAAGTCTGTAATTAGCTTTGGGCCTTCCAGGTAACACCTTGTATCTAAAACCTGTGTGTGTGTGTGTGTGTGTGTGTGTGTGTGTGTGTGTGTGTGTGTTCGTTCTCACATGCTGTTTCAGCATTTCTCATGGGAGACAGTCCATACACATTTTTATATTAAAAAAAATGATCATACAGCACTCAGAACTGGCTGTCCATGTCACATTATACACTTTGAATAAAGCTTTATATCACTGTGAATTAAGAAGCACTGATAAAGTCCTTTGTTCTGTTGGTGTGTAAGTGCTGTCATTTTTTACTTTTCTGAGATGTTAGGAGGCAATTTTCTCCCACAGGGCAGTGAACCTATGGAGCAGCCTATCAGTGGAGATAGTGCACATGAAGACAATACAGACCCTCCAAGTAATAAGCCTTGGCAAATTTCTGCTTATCAAGGGAATCATAGGGTACCTTGGGTAGTACAGTGAGTAAAGAACCCCTCTAAAATTAACACATTTTTGCAAAATGGACATATTCTTCTGTGCTTATGAAGCATGGGGGGGGGGTGACATGAGGCCCCTTCTAATCTTTAATTACTATTTTATTTTTTAGAAGATATGTGTCAGATTAGGAGATTTGTGTCAGTAGGTAGCACACTGGCATCTGGGACTGGAAGATCAGCAGGTTGTGCAATATCTATTACTGACACTGTAGTGAAGTAAGAAGGGGGTACTGCACTGTTGAGGTGCTGTCCTTTGCATGAACGATTAAACTGAGGTCCTTCTGCACATCTCTGGTGATGGTAGGTAGTACATCAGTTCTCTAGTGCCATAGCCAACAATCCCCTCATCAGTAAAACAGGTCTATGTAACCCACTCCCAAGGACACACATGGAAATGTGTTATCATAGCACTGTGTGCCTTTTCTGGTAAAAAATTACAAATAAATGAAAAGGATCTCAAGACATAAGTACTGAACTGTGATAAAAATAGCTCATTAAAATATTTAACAGCTGATGGTTACTGCTTTTTAAACAAAATCATACCAGTGTTGCTGTGTAGTTAGAAAAGTCCAGCATACTGATGTGCATAGTAAGTAAGGGAGAGTTTGAGAATTAGGGCCTCATATTCAAAGACAAGCCTCTTGCACTGTGTCTGCAAAAGTCCAAGTCTGGCTCTGAGCAATATTCAGCCAGTTAGTTCTTGCTGACAGAGCAATGCTGACTGAATATTGAGTCATGTCAGCACAGAGCTACAATAAGTGGTTCTGTGTTGCATGACATGGACAAAGGCTACATATTGCCCACAGGATATAGCACTGCCTGAAACATAGAAACATAGAATCTGGTGGTAGATAAGGATCAATTGGCCCACCTAATCTGCCCACTTCTCTACCTAACAGATAAGCTGCAGATCCTAGTTAACTAACAGCCTACTTCCTCCTACCCCCTACTAGAATTGCCTTCTGCTGTCCCATGCATTCTTGAATTCCCCCACTGTTTTTAACTCTACAAGCTCCTCAGGAAGGCCCTTCCATGCATCTACAACCCTATCTGTGAAGAAATACTTCCTCACATTACCTCTGAGCCGTCCCCCCCTCTATCTTCAAATTGTGCCCCCTTGTTCTTGCACATCTCTTTTTCTGAAAGATGTTACCCTCTTGGACTTTGTTGATTCCCTTGAGGTATTTGAAAGCTTCTATCATGCCCTCCTTCTCCCTCCTTTCCTCAAGGCTATACATCTTAAGCTCCTTTAGTCTTTCTTCATATGTCTTCTGATGCAGACCCTGCACCATTTTGGTTGCCCTCCTCTGGACAGCCTTAACCCTGTCTATGTCTTTGTGGAGATGAGGTCTCCAGAACTGCAAACAGTACTCCAGATGTGGTCTTACCAACTGTCTGTACAAAGGGCCAACAACTTCCTGTTTTCTACTGGTGATGCCTCTCCCTATGCATCCCAGTATCCCCCAGCTCTCCTTACTGCCTTCATGGCTGGCCCACCTTTATGTAGTCTGATATGACTACCCCGGGTCCCTTTCCATTTCTGTTGTTGTCAGTATCTCACCCCCCATTGTGTACTCTTCCCCAGGGTTTTTGCTGTTTCCAAGGTGCATTACTTTGCACTTCTTTGCATTGAATCTAAACTGCCATACATTTGACCATTCCTCCAACCTTGCCAAGTCCCTTTTCATCCTTTCCACCCCACCTTGCATATCAACCCTGTTGCAGATCTTTGTGTCATCTGCAAAGAGACATACTTTTTCTTCCAGTCCCTCTGCAATGTCACTTATAAAGACATTAAAAAGGACCATCTCCAGTACTGAACCCTGCGGTACCCCACTAGTAACCTCCCTTTCTTCACTGTGGACTCCATTTACTATTACCCTCTGTGTACTGTTGTCCACCCAATGTTTTACCCAGGCTACCATCCTGGGACCCACTCCCAGGCTGTCTAATTTGTTTATTAATCTTTTGTGTGGGACTGTGTCAAATGCCTTGCTAAAGTCTAGGTAGGCCATGTCCACAGCCCCTCCCTGGTCTACTACTCTGGTCACCCAGTCAAAGAAATCAAATAGATTTGTCTGACATGACCTTCCTGCTGTGACTCCATGCTGCCTTGGGTCCTGTGCCCCACTGGCCTCTAGGTACTCAAGAAGTCTTTCCTTCAGAAGTGATTCCATTATTTCCCCTACCACTGAGGTCAAACTGAAGGGTCTATAGTTTTCTGCCTCTGTCTTACTCCCACTTTTGTGAAGGGGAATCACATCCACCATCCTCCAGTCCTCAGGTACCACACAATCCTCCCATGATTTATTAAAAAGGGTAGTCAGTGGCGTTACTAGTTCTTCCCTTAGTTCTTTTAGAATTCTGGGGTGAATCCCATCAGGGCCCATTGCTTTATCCACCTTCAGTTTAAGAGTTCTTTCAGAACCCTTTCTTCTGTGAAAGGACTAATATCAACCCCCCCTATCCAGAGTGCTTCTATTGACTGGATTAGGTATCTCCCCCTGCTATTCCATTGTGAATACTGAGCAGAAGTATTTATTCAGTATCCCTGTTTTTTCACTGTTGCTCTCTGCCCAACCACCTTCCTCTTTATTCAGCCTCAGTATCCCTGCCTTAGTCTTTCTTTGCTCCCTAATGTACATATACAAGGTCTTATCCCCCTTCTTAACCGAGTTGGCTATCTTTTCCTCAATTTGGGCCTTTGTATTCTGACTGCCCACAGGATAGTACCAGGTATCCTGCCGGCTATATTCAGCCTGAGCATGCAAATTAGCTCATTGGGAATGCAAGGCACTAAGGATCCATCAGTATGCCTATTATGGGCTCATTTGCATGTGGTGCAGCAGCCCTTTGGCACCCATGCTATCATTACCATTGATTCCCTGGTGTTCTAATTAGATTCATGGTGATCTAATTGTTCCTCCATTCTCCCCCAATCACCTGTCCTGTATATAGCAATTAGATCACTGGTGATCGAGTTATCCCCCAACCCCTGACTGTTTGCCTATCCCCACCCACCTACCAAGGAGCCCTGCCCCACACCCAATCACCATCTATCAATAACCCGATGGCTGGCACAGCCCTGCTTTCACCTGCTTGGCCAGCCACCATCTGACAGTCACAGAACATGGTCAATGATCATACTTCAAGACTGTCAGGCAGTGGCCAACTGTGGAAATGAGAGGAGAGCTCTGCCAGCCACTGCATTAACTGTGAGTGGTGATCAGAGGGAGGATGTGAAGGTCAAGGGTCCTCAGTGGGTGGGTGGGAGGGTGGGTGGTTGGTGACAGTTGGGGTGGGGGATCACTAGACCAGCAGGGATCTAACTAGTATATGCAAGATGGGCAGAATAGGTATTTAGAGATGTGCAAAGTTGTCATAATTAGCTGCGTGTACAACTTCACAGATCCCCAGTATTCCATGAAGTTTTCTGCCCTGCGAAGTCCTACTTCGAAGTGTTTGGGGTGGATTTGTGAAATTTCTAAGTCACAAACTTTGGTTCCTGTTACAGTCAATGGTACAGGTGTCCCAGATCCACGAAGCTTGAACTTCACTGGTGAAGTCCAGCATAATAGTTAAAGTTTACATTGAACCATGGGATATGAGGTCACATGTTGCTGAACAGCCAATGAGAAGCTAGTTTTCTCATTCTGTGAGTATAGTGTGTTTGAGAGAGACTTAGAGAGCAGAGCTTGTGCTGCAGCTTAGAGTTAAATCTAAAAACATTATATAAAAGAGCATTTTGTTTGCCAACTAGCTTCAGAACTGTTACTGTGATGTTACTGTGAGTGCTCTTTGCACACACAGTGATTTTTTTTTTGATTTTCTCCATCCTGTATTGTTTATTTGTAGTATTTAGTTTTCTGTTCGAAGTTGTGGTTTGGTGGCTTCTGGCTTGTGTGGGCCAGGGGAGTGTAGGAGCAGTTTAGAAGGCACAATTTTCTTCTGAACAAAATCAGTTGGCAAGTACCCTGTCTTTTCTTAAGAAAAAAATCACTGTCCTCCTGACTGTGATTTAACCTGAGTGATTTTTGTGTGACTGTGTGCACAACTGTATTGAGGACAAAAAAAATCACTGTTCTCCCGACAGTGATTTAAGCTGAGTGATTGTTGTGTCCCTGTGTACACACCTGTATTTAGGAAAAAAATCATTGTTCTCCAGACAGCGATTTAAGCCAAGTGATTGTTATGTCCCTGCGTACACACCTGTATTTAGGGAAAAAATCACTATTCTCCAGACAGAGATTTAAGCTGAGTGATTGTTGTGTCCCTGCGTACACACCTGTATTTAGGAAAAAAAATCACTGTTCTCCAGACAGCGATTTAAGCCAAGTGATTGTTGTGTCCCTTCGTGTGCTGAAGAATGACTGGGAGAAAAGGACAACTAAAGGGAGAGGTCGTGGAGCGGCCACAAAGAACATTTCCCAATTTGTAGTTCCTAATACTAATTCTAGTAGTGGTGCATGAACCAGAAACATGACTGTAAGAGCACAGGGACAACATTCATTTGACTCTGTGGCAGGCAGTGGCAGTAGTAGCAAAGTATATGACCCTGGTATTGGCTTTCCTGCAGTTAAGTTTTTCTCTGCAGAATCTGTGGCAGACATGTTGATGGATGTCTCAATGTCATGTGACACAGTGAGAGGAAGCAGCAGCACCACCAGCAAACAAACAACTGTGGGCTTGGAGGCTGTTGGTGCTGAAGTGCAATTTGAAAGTGGTGCTGTTGGTGATGGTAGGTCAGAGGCGGAGCTGGATAATGTGTGTCCATGTCCAGTGAGTGAGGGTGAGGTCGTGGTACATGTGAAGCAATGTGAGGACAACAGTCATGATGAGGAGTTGCATGTTACAGAGCCTGTGGCACTTGCTACTGAGGCAGACAGGCTTGCTGTGGCTGATGAGACTGCCTGCAATGCCAGCTTTTTTCCAGACTATGATGTGGATGATGATGATGTGTCAGATGACACAGATCCCTCATGGGAGCCTGAAAAGAAAAAGACAAAACAGGGTGTTACAGAGCATGTCTTTTCTGTTGCCTTAGCTGCTAAAACTTACAAGGAGAAGGTCACCCCAACCACTGTTTCTCCCATTTTTTTCTACATTGCTCCAGCCACCCCACCATATAGCAGAGAGCAAATCTTCTACTTTGCTATCAGAATCACAGTCACCTTGGCACCAAGTAAATACAAGACTCCATAAATTCCTAGTGTGGGATTTTTATCTACTGGACCCATCTAATGAGACAGTGGCAATTTGCCAACTGTGGCAAACCCGAGTAAGTCGGGGTAAGAAGGGTTGTCATCTTGACACAGGTGGGCAACACACACACCTTAAAAATAGGCACCCAATTTGGTGGCATCAACACCAGAAGGCAGCCAGTGCCAGTGGTTCTGGTATATCCCAATCAAAGGGCAATGTAAGCAAAATACATGCATCACCACTACAGGGACATGGAGGTGCAGGTGAGGAGGAGGACATTGTTGTTGTACTGGATGAGAAGGATTCTAGAAGTGGGCAAAGTAGTGGTCCTAGCATCCTGAGTACCACCCCAACCCAAAATGTGATTGCTACCCCACTAGTTATGAAAAACCAAAAAGCCGCTGAGGTATGTCCTGCATCGCCACAGGCCATGAGCACCATTGACAGTCCCCAGGCAAGGAGCACCCCCTTATTGGCACAATGACAAGGCAAGCTGTTTTGCACACCACCAGGTGCATCACTGATGGCAGCAGTATCAAGAAAAGTTCAGCTGACGCTGACTTCCATTTTGGATAGGCAAACAAAATTCATGCCTAATCATGGTACAGCACAGGAGTTGGCTGCAGCATGTGCAGAAATGATTGCTCTGGATTTGTTGCCATACTCCTTTGTAGAGAATGTGGGATTTAAGTGTTTTGTGACCTGTGCTTTGCCAAAATAGCAGGTACCATCACGTTCATACTTTTCAAAGCGTGTCATCCCTGAACTGTACAGTGCCGTATGTGACATGGTACATCATGCCCAGCAGCATTCCTCAGCACAGTATGTCCATCTGAGCATGGAGATGTGGACCAGTGGAAAACAACTGGTAGCTCTTACCTGTGCACTACAGCACACTGGACACAGGTACCTGGGGTAGCGGCTGATTGGGGGAGAGGTGAGAATTGCATTAGGACAAACTGTGGTGGAAGCAACATGCCTGGTGTAAGGCAACATGCAACACTGACCATGAAGAGTATCCCCAGGTCACACACTGGAGAAAAGATGCTGGAAGTCATACTAACTGAGATTGATCAATGGCTCCACCCCAAGCACTGAAAGCTGGATTCATCACCAGTGATAATGGCTCAAATGTGTGGAAATGCGTTACTGATGGGGGATTTGTCAGGGTACCATGCCTGGCACATTGCCTTAACCTTGGAGTGCAGGCTCTCCTTAACCATCAAGATGTAAAAGAAGTTTTGGCTTTTGCCCAATGCATCTGTGCCCACTTTGCATGTTCAGCAAAAGCATGTGACCATCTCTGTGATCTGCAGGTAAAGAACAAGTTGCCTCAACACCATTTAAAGTTTGACGTTGTTACCCAGTGGAACTCCACCTTGTAAATGATGGAGCATCTATACCAGCAGTACAAGGCTATATCTGAGTATCTGCTAATTCATGCGAGTCATAACAACAGTGAGGCATCAATATGTCTCACAACAGAGCAGTGGCTCCTAATGGATGGGCTCATCTTGATTCTGAGGCCCTTCAAGCATGCAACACAGGCAGTGAATGGGGACACTGCCTGCATCAGTGAGTCCATTCCTCTGCTACAGGTGCTGAGGCAGACACTGCTGAATGTGCAGAAACAGCTGGAGGCAGGTGGTGACAGAGCAATTGGTTTATTAATGGAACACATACTGTCCACAATAGGCTCCAACACCCACATAATGTATATTATGCAGTCTGAAGAGTCTAGAATTGCAACAGTGCTCGACCCATGTTATAAATGTGGGCTGGCAGCCATATTACAAGGTGGGCATCATGAGTTGCAGAGACTGACAGAACTACTCACTCAGAGGGTAAGTGGTGCACAGTTGCTACTATGGGCACAGGGGGCAAAGAAAGATGATGGTACTGCACAACGATCTGTTGTTATTGCCATCCACTTCTTTTCATTTCAGCCAGGGTGTCAAACTTCAGAAAACCAATGCAAGGTAAAGGAACCTATGCTGAATCCCCATTTGGACCACCCTCCGTCAGATGGGAGTCACAGATATGGAGGAAACTGAGGAGGAGGAGGAGGAGGAGGAGGAGGAGGATGATCACACTGCTCATCTTCAACTTGCAAAATGCATGGTAGATGCATATTTTGCAGATACAAAGAACCTCGCCATTGGAGATGAGCTACTACTATACTGGGGCACTAAGGTCAATGACTGGCCAGCACTAACAGCGGTTGCCCTGAAATATCTTAGCTTCCCATCCTCTAGTGTCAGCGTTGAGCGGGTGTTCAGTTCAGTGGGTGCCATTGTGCTTGACAGGTGCACAAATCTATCTCCTAAAAATTTTGGCATGCTGACATTTATCAAAAATGAATGAGGCTCACGTAGCCTCAAAAACAGTAATGTCCATGGTAACAGCACCGATTGACAGTGATGATAATGATGATGAGAAAAGTGCTTTAGACAGACCAGGACGTAGTTCATTATTGACTCATAACACTGAAGTGGATGAAGCAGTGTTGAAGAGGGAGTTCCTGTATGGTGACACTTCCAGTATTGAAGACTGTGAGGGATGCTTCATGGAGGACATGGAAGAATAATGAACTCTTCAATTTGTTTTCTCCTTCTCCCTCCACGTCCCTGACTCCCCACCTATCCACAACCACGTACTCCTGGATGTCAACTTAATAACAATAATAACGTATCACATTCAATGCTGAGATATACATTAACAACTATTAATTAGTGCTGCTTCTTAAATTACGTCAAATTGAACAGCTGTAAACAATGCACTATGACATTTATGAATTACCGAACAGAACACCTGCTCTAGCCAGCAAGAAACACTGCAGCCATACAGCAGTGTCCCCAACATCTTACCCTTCTCCTCCTCCTATTATCTCTTGTGTGCACTGTAGATGCCTTGGTTCCATGCCTTGGTTCCTCCTCCAACACAGGCCAAAACAGCATGGCACAGCACTTCTACCACCAGTGGTATCGGTATGTGGTAGGCAGCCGATTGTGATAAGGAGAACCACCTCCTCTACCTCCTCTGTACTCCCCTGGGCTGCTTCAGCTATGTCCACCTCCTCACAATCACATCAAGTAAGAAACAACATTGGCTTGGCTACCACTTCCACCACCATAGTGACTGATGATTCATTGCCACCAGTGTGAAACATAATCGCCTCCTGTACCTCCTCAAAACTCTTCTCTTGACAGATTAATCTTGATCTTCCTCCTCCATCAAGCCACTGACTGAAGTCTGCAAGGCATCGTCATGCGAGTGTAACCACACTGCATCAAGGACATTCTTCATCTGCTGTTGTTGAGACACCTGCACTGTTTTTCAGACACTGCAGCACTTCCATAAGCCTACTAGAGGCAGAAAATCAGAGCATGATTGATAAGACTCATTGCAGCATTAAAATGTTTTCCTGTAATATCTTCTTGGTGCAGGTTTTGCTGGTTCTACTGCAGAACACAGACACCAAAACAGAATTGCGCAGCCAACAGTAGTACTCTAATGGTAAGTATCATTGTGATTTAATGTTTTTCCTTTGCTTTAATTTCCTCTCCTTTCTTTTGCATTCCTTTCTTTTAGTTTCCTTTACCTACTTTTCTTTCCACTACTTTCATTCACAAAAATCCTTTCTTGTTTCCCAGGTGCTCTCTATGGACTGACATCTTTTGCTTGGTGAATCATCAAACACATTGTTGCAACAAATTCAGGCACAAGGAATACATGCAAAGATAAGGAAGAACAGCAGAGTCAGTGATTAAGAAATGAAATTAATTGTCAGTTATGGTACAGAAACAAGTCGACTCGCCACACCCTAAAAAAAAACCAAAATACTTACCTTCGTGGTTGAACAATGTTGAGTATGAGTCCAACAACTGCATCTATGCTGTATCTGTCCAGCAGTATGATGTCATCTATCTGCATTTGGCACAAATAACTGAAAATCAATAAAAGAGAAGTATGAATATATTAGACTTCGAACAGTACCAATAACCACCACTCCCTTAACAAAACAAAGGTGCTTACCTGTGCACTATATCTATATGCCATCATGAACCCCCAACGAGCAAATCCACCCCCACAAACAAAAAAAACTTACCTTCATGGTTGGCCAGGTTGGACATGAGATTCAGACTACAGCATCTATGTTGTAATGTCCAGCAGTATAATGTCATATGCACAAATAACTGAAAATCAATAACAGAGAATTACAAATATATTAGACTTCAAACAGTAGCAATAACCCCCTCCATTATAATGAAAAGAAAACAAAGGTACTTACCTGTGCAGTATGTCTATATGCCATCATGAATCCAGGATCACACCGAGCAAGGGGCCTTTTCTCTGACTTTGGAACAACAGCAGCACGCAGCAGCATCAAAGCACCCTCTCCATGTGGCAATAGTGTTTCTCTTGCAAGCTTCACATATGCTTTTCACCACCTTCTCTGGTGTGCGGTGACAGTATTTGACTGAAAAGATGTGTTTTCTCTCTGGGGACACAACTTCACATTTCTGGCAAATGCAGTAAACATATTAAGTGCTTAAAACAGACTTTTGTTTAACTTCTCAGTAGAATAGCTCATGTTTGTGTTAAGGATTGCACTTCTTTGGGTGGTTGGCGGTTGCACACAACACAACTACCAGTTACGCACCATCACATACCATGGGGACACAATTTATGTAATGTGGCAAATACTTGACATTTGTGGATAGAAGGAATGAGTACACATGATGAACCAGTGACAAAAATGAAAGGAAGGAATGTGGTTCATCATGTAAAAGAATTAAAGAAATAACAGAACTGGAGAAGCAAGGACATCTACATGAATGAAACAATACTAAAAAGGAGGACAGAGAAAACAGACCTTAAAACAACAGAGCTTTTTTTTACTTTTTATATTTTTGGGGTGTTTTTTAGTTTTAATGGGGGGACTAGATAGTGGAGAAATTAAGAACACAGGTGACAGAATAACTACATTCCAACTAAAATAAAACCTGAAAGAGAACAACTCAGACCACCCCACCAGCACTGCCAGAAGATGAGCCATGCCCAGCACCATCACCATCACCATGCAGCTCAGATAGGAGAGTGAGGATCCTCTTCTGGCTGGACATGACACTGTCCAGCTGATCCATCACCTCCTGCTGGAAGGTGTTCAATTCTTGGTGCAGGTCATTCACCTCAGCCCACAAAACAACAAGATGGCCATTTGTAGCTGGTGCCTTGGGGTCATCACTGCCATTATCATAACAGCTGCTGAGGTACACCAGGAGTACTGCTGTGGTTCACATCATGCCTGCCACACCATCGCTGATCCACTGCTGGTGCTGCAGCAGCACCAGCAACCTCATGCTGCTCCACATCTCCCCCAAGGAAATCATCACCACCACCGTTACATGATGCAGCCACGTCATGCTCTTTGGCCCTCCCCTCAGTGAGGTGGTGGATGAGGAGGTGCGTCCTCTGGCCGCTGGTCCCAAGACAGCTCTTTTTTTTGCCATGACTCATACACTGCCCACACAGCTTGGAGATGGCCACTGTCTCATCTGCAGAGTGCATATTGAAAAAATCCCACATCACAGAGCACTGCAGGACTAGGGGAGCACCAGAAGAGGAGGAGGCAGGCTCCTGCTGGGGGGGAGGAACTTGTGGCTGCTGCTGCTGCTATTGTTCCTGCTACTGTGGTTTATGTTTTTCTTACTGCTGATGCTGCTCTGCAGCAGCAGAACTCCCTTCCTGAGCTGAGCTGGGGGGGGGTACAGTCCCTTTTAAAAAAAAACACACCTTCTAAGGCTTGGGTGCCTTACTGGTGCTCCAGCACCTCCTGGTCTGGACTCAGTCGAGTCCTGATTCTGCCCCTCCATCACAAACAGAAATGTAAAGAAAATAAAAGAAAAAGGCAGCAAGAACTCAGAAAAGAAATATATACTGAAATAATTTATAGGATTAGAAAGTAAAAGTACAGTAAAGAAAGATAAGGATTAAAACAAAAAAGGAGTACAATTTTCAACTTCTAAATAAGAATGAGATATATAAAATGCTCTGTCTCCTAGGCTCTGTGAGTCAATCACACTGTCTCCACTCTCCTTCAGCTACAACTGCTGAAATGAAACATAGAAACATAGAGGTTGACGGCAGATAAGGACCGCAAGGCCCAGCCAGTCTGCCCATGAAAGTGAAACATTCACTTACTGCGTGCCTGGAGTCTCCCATGTGACATGCAGTTAGTGCATCATGTGACAAACCATGTTTTTCATTAACTTCAAAGTTACTAACAAAGTTGAAGTTGCCTTTGAAGTTAATCGGAGAAGTTTTGGCACCAGATTAAGACAGTTAAATTTGAAGTTACTAAAAAGTCAAAGTTAACCGGTGAAGTTTCCCAGCGAAGTTTTAATGCCAGAGAGGTCATTTACGTGATGTTTTCTAGAGGCTAATTTGGTGACTTTGTGGGAACTTCACCAGCGGATTCAAAATTCAGAACATCTCAATAGGTATTGTCTTGGCACTGCTGGGTTTGGGCAGTGCACCTGGGGTCTCTGCATATGGCCCTGCTCAGAGCAGTAGTGCAAATCAATGCTTGCACCTGCACTAATCTTTGCTTATAAAATGAGTAGGTAAAATCCTGTATTTTGACTGGTTGCAAGCCATGCATTAGAAATGTCTAATGCATGGCTAGCAACAAGTTTAGGTCACCACAGCCACATTTAACAAGCGTGATACTTGTGCATGCGTAGTTTGCCCAGGTGCCAGCCATGTGCACATGGCAGCACTGACATGACTACTTATGCATGATACTCATGTATTGGCAGTTTAAGTCACTGCTGCCATGTTGCACACAGTGGCCATCACTTCCACAGTTGCAGAAAGGAAAAGTTGTGCTGTGGGAAGGGTGTGTGTTTATGTGGCCCGTCGTGGAGTAGGGCTGCATAAACAGAATCATTGGAAACTATGCCAGAGTACTGTGGCAGCACATCAAACAGCAGTCCAGTCACAAGCTTCCACAGTGCTCTTACACAAATCTGATGATGTCATAACATTTGTGGAGCTTTGCCCACACAGCTGTAAAAATCAGACTCAGGAGGAGACTATTAAACTAGATATCTGGGGCGGGGGGGTAGGATTCACAAAACAATCTGAAGGAAGTTCTGCGGCTGTGGTAAAAAAGACGAATTGCTTCTGAGTGCTATATATAAACTTCCACAGCTGTGGAAAAATACACTACTGGAGATCAGGCCTAAGTAATAGCAAACCAGTGGGTGTATAGCAGTGGAAGTTGTTTTAGCAACACTAGCACACCGTAGTCATTGAAAGGCAACAAACAACAACCATCAGAGCCAATGTAGCCCATGAAAGAGCCCCACAACAGTAGAGGCTGAGCAGCCTGCAGTGAGTTCTACTGCAGCAGGCAACATAAACACTTCAGAGCGACACAACCATCAGTTACAGACAGCCACTGTGGTGCATGGTTTTGCTGGTACCAGTGGTGCTGTAGTGTAGTTTAGGGAATGGTTGCTTGTCTCTCTGTGGGTACTTTCAGCTACGTCTATGGCAATACTGTCAAAGTCTGCTCTCCAGTTAAAATGGATCACCTGTTGTTGTGCCTCCTAAGCCTTTTCCACAGCTGCGGTCCACACTTGTGGAATTTCCGCAACTGCTGTTTTTTACAGATTTCCACGTGTGCAATTTTTCTTTCAGAATATCCTGCACCAGCACTGGGATTTTTGGCTGTCTTTGTGAATCCAACCCTAGCTCTGCAACTTGCTTTTCATTACAATCACTTTCTCATTCTTTTCTAAGCACTAATTTCTGGTAAATGTGCCTTAACCATATTGATCTCTGTGCTGCTAGACTACTTCTGGTTTTCCCTGATTGTAGTAGGTGGGGATAATGGCAGCCTCAAAGTGGTAGCTGCTGGTGGTGGCACTCTCTGAAAAAAAGTGGTACCTATGCTCATCTGCACATTTCAGAAATTACCCCTTTCCTTGTTTTTGCTGTAAAAAAATTGTCTCCTTTAACACAAAAACAAGGAGTCAGTTATGACCTCCACCCCCTTTTCGCTTCAAGTGAGGAATGTGATTATGGGTTTGCATCAGAGGTACAGTGGCAGCAGATGAGATCATAATATTGTTAAACAATAATCAACTGTATATAAAAGCTTTTTTTAATGTGTGCTTTCTTAATGTTGTCAATATCACTCCACCCATTTTGCATTCTGCTCCTGGATTTGTGTGCCCCAAGTGCATTATTTTACATTTTTAATTTGAAACCTAGCTGCCATACCCTTGACCACTGTTCAAGTCTTCTAAGGTCTCTGCTTATACTTTTCCATCCTGCTGCAGATCTTGGTATAATCATGCAGAGTCAAACCTTCCCTTCCTGCTCCTTTGCAATTTCACTTATAAAGACATTAAAGAGGACCGGGTCCAGCACTGATCCCTGAGAAACCCTACTCATCACCCTCCCTCCTTCCTTGGAGTGTACTCCATTTACTACAAGTCTCTGTCACCTATCTCCTAACCAATTTCTCACCAAACAGCAGCATTTCTTTACTCTTTGAACCAATACAGTAGGAGTTACTGTATATGTGGTTCAGAGTTCAATGCTTGTGTTACATACTGCATCTACATGATGTAGGTTTGAGTTTGGATACAGAGGCCAGACAAGTAAGTAAAATGATGCTTCCAAAGTATAGTTGTATGGATGAATAGTGCTTAGGTACTTTAGGCATAGTACATGATGAGCTGGCAGTAAGATAGTGCTGATACTGGAACAGATGAGTTAGTCGTTATGAGTTGAAGGTTTGGCTTTACTTTGTATCCCACTGTAGAAAGGATAATTAGTTGATTAGAATGTGACACCCCCCCAAAAAATATGATATCCACGATTATCTCCTCCAACTCCGGAGAGTATGGCCGGCAGTACGCAGGAGAGGAAAAACACCCTTAGGGGGAAACCTCTGAGGACCCATGGATACCAATCTGCCCGTCCTGGGCATACTAAAGAAGCATAATCCTACATTAATTAATTAATGGCTAGTCCAAGTTAAGAATTGCATATCCAGTGGAACAGTTCATAGCCAGAGACGAAGATCAGGAACAGGCTTCTGAGTCTTGCATGAGCGAAGCAGGTAGCGGTAGGAACACATGAAGCATCTGGGTAGATGTGCACTGAGGTGAGCATTGTTAGAACACGTCCAATAGGTTCGGGATAGGACTAAAAGTGAGGAGCTCCTAAGGCTAGCAAATGATAGGTAGGTGACTGTGGAGAAATTATATATTCAGACTTTGATGCTTGCTGGCGAGATAGGATGAAATAGAAGTAGTTCAACCTTCAGGCTTCTGGTACTAGAAGGCTTATGAATTTCATGGAATAGTACAAGGCTTGAAATGAAGCTGATGACTGACAGGCCCAGTTCAGATAAAAGGATGAAGAGAGTAGAAAATATGCTAAGGTCATGATATAGAAGGCATACGGCAGTAGAGCTGAGCTGGAGTCCTGGCAGGATTTGAGGGTAGTAATCTGAAGCACTGGTACAAGCTTAGAAAGCATCCAAGGAAGTATAACAGGGTGAGCCCAATAGGTGAAGATGTGCGGCTGGACCACATAAGTTCAGATATGTCGTAGTAAGTAGCAAGTAAATGGACCAAGTTGGTCAGTTGAGAAGGGGTAGAACATGGCAGCTAGTCCCTTGGCTGAGATGCACAGCTCGACCCGTACGTCAGCTGGTGAGGTAAGTAGAGTGTCAGCTAGCTCCAGATAACATGTAAGCACAGCCTGACCTTCGTAGGTCTGCTGGTAAGTAAGTAGAGTGGCAGCTAGCCCTTGTAGGCTAGTGTGTGCAGTCAGTCCCCAAGTAGTCAGCTGATGAGTAATAACAGGTTGTCAAAAACAGCAATCAAGCCCATAAGGGCTAGCAAGCACAGTGGAGCCCATGTAAGTCAATTGTGAGGGTATGGAGTATATCCAGGGTGACTACTATGAGAAATGGTAAGATCCACAGGCAAGCATATGCTATCCACGTAGGTCGAGTTGTACTGGTCGAGCAAGTCTAGCAGATAAGGAATTCTTTTTTGAGGAGGAGAGGAGCTTGAATGAATGACTGAAATCCAGTAGGAGAATATGGTCTTAGAGTTGATGCCAAGGTAGAGTAGAAAAGTCAGGTATGAGGTAGAAGTATATGAACCCCGAGGCCCAGAATGGAGGTGGCAGGCTGGGAAGCAGAAATCTCCAGGCCCAATGTGGGGCAGGCAGGCATAGTGTACAAACAGTTGAACCTCCAGGCCCTGAAGGCAAAGCAGGTACGAGGTAGAATTGTATGAACCTCCAGGCCCAGACTGGGTCATGGCAGGCTGACAGAAGTTATGAACCTCCAGGCCCGATGCTAGGCAAGGCAGGCATAGTGTATGAATAGTACATCCTCCAGGCTTTGAAGGTGAAGCAGGTATGAAATAGAAGTATACAAAACCTCCAGGCCCAGACTGGGCATGGCAGGCTGACAGAAATTATGAACCTCCAGGCCCGATGCTGGGCTAGGCAGGCATAGTGTACGAATAGTTGACCCTCCATGCCCTGAAGGCGAAGCAGGTATGAAGTAGAAGCATACGAACCCCCAGGCCAAGGCTGGGCAAGGCAGGCCAATAAAATTTATGAACCTCCGGCCTGAGGCTGGGTGGGGCAGGTGGAGTAAAGAGCAAGCTTGAAGCTGAATGAGCACTTATGAGCTAATCTGAAGGAGCATTCGAGTGTGAGGACCTTGCAAGGCTGAATAAATAGCTGGCAGAATTCCAGGCAGCTAGGAAAGAGCAGGAGGCAGGAATGTGATAACTAGCTTGTACACTGTAAGTTGTAAACAAGAGGACCTGCACGTAGGTCGGTAGTAGTAGTAGTAGTTGAACTTGAAGTATGAGCAGCAAGGTGATGGCTGTAAGGTTTGGGAGCCTAGTAGTACAACTGAAGGTGAGGAATAACTGACAAGGCAGCCAATCCTGAGTAGTAAGTGTGTGGAGAGTGGCATGTAAGCCCCAGGAAGGCTAGGAGAGCTGAAAAGCCAGAGTAGGTAGGAGTGGGCCTACACTAAGGGTTGTATAACATAGACAGTAGGATGAAATGACATTAAGCAAGCTGATGGAAGGGGAGAATGAGCTAGGGCAGACCAGGTGTCTGGTTACCCTTAGTCAGACAGCCACAGTAATGAGGCTCACACATGCGCAGCTCTGTTATGTGAAATGCCACCATGAACTCATAAGCTCTGTGGATTCAATGTAAATGATGCAATTAGGAAGTGACGTAGCAGAGATTTACTGAAGTTACGGAGCTGGGAGCAGTTATAGCTGAGATACAATAAGCAGCATAGTGGAGATGTAGCAGTTATATGAGGGCAATGGTTTGCATATCTGCAGACTGACATGCAAAGGTTTCCTAAGTGTAGTGCAATCAAATGTCAAATTCGAGCCCCCAGTAGTGATAACCAGCACAAATGCATCCAATGTACCAGAATTGCCTGAATCCTAGATATCGACAGTCTCTTACATAGCACAGGTCAGAGCAATAGGAAGACACTGTTGAGTACCAGTGACTTAGTAATGTGTGGACTACAACTGACTAGAAGTTTTCAGCAGTGTACTATCAAATAGCAATAAGTAGCAATACAGAAGCCATTCAATGGCAGCCCGATGCTGCTCAATGTGCTACTGTTCCATAAGGAAACAAATCATGCCCTGTAGCAACTGAATAAAGATGCTATTGAACGCAATAAAATAGCATTGGTGCTATGTCTGCTACGTGCTAGCAATGCTCATGAAGCCTGTATTATGCCAAAGTATTAATGATGACAGTTGCAGCATAGCATTTGTTTATGCTGAGTGTGCAGTGCAACCAAGGTCTGGCCAGGACTAGTAGAAGTCAGGAATGACTAAGGATAGAGACTGGGTAAATGGCTATAACCTGAGGCAGAAGACAGGGACCCACTGGCTGCAGTTAGATGAAATCCTGGGCATTGCTCGGTATGAGCGAGGCAACTGTGGCTGCATGAATGTTGATCCAGCATCACTAGACAACTGCTTGAGTGCAGCATGACGTAATCCAGCAGGCCGAGTAGGATTCAGACCAAAGGGATCGAGTGGCCGGGTGGAACAGAACATGTGCTGCAGCAGGCAGTGGCTGCTCAGAAAGGAGAAGAGCCACAGCTAGGAGCTAAAGTGAGCAAGGGACAGGAAGCAAGAAAAAGAGCAGCAGGGTGGCAGCATGGCAACGAGTCACTGGGAGTAGAGTGGAGCATAGCATGGAGTGAGCAGGTGGAAACCCCCCTCCAAGAGAGAGAGAGAGAAATAAAAACAACAAAACAAGGTACAGGCAAAAACAGAAGGCAGCGAAGCTGTGGGAGGGGGAATGAACAAGAGACAGGACAGGAGGCGGGCAGGGCAAAGCAAAAGATGAAGAAAAGAAGAGCAGCCACTATGAGCAGCCACCATGAGCAGCAGCATGCCAGCGAGTGCGTCTCACTCTAAGCAGAGCAGCAGGGCTCTGCTGCTTAAACAGGATATGGTGGAGGAGCTCTTCCCCCATAAAACTACAGGCAGAGCCTTTCAATTATGCAGAGCAAATGTAACTTTCTCAGAAAGTATACAAGTTATACATACACAACCCACATGAAAGTTGTTCAGGACGAAAAGACTTTTCAAATGAGCCTATTCACTAAGTTGAACTAACTACATTTTTTTTAAATATGGCCTTCTGATTTCCTGAATTTTCATTTTTCTTCACAATTTTCACCTTTTGGATGGCTATATTTAAAAACATATAATGCATTCAGATTAGTGACTACCCTCATTTGAAAGGTATTTTTGTCCTGAACTACTATCATGCTGGTTCTGTATGTGTAACATGTATACTTTCTGAAATATTTACATTTGTATGGCATGACTTCTAATGTGTTCACTCAGAGAGAAAAAAATGAGGCTGTTTGAAAGTGCAGTAGGAGTCATACTAACATACTAAGAAAGCCAACAGAGGAAGGCCATTTGGTCTATCTAGTCTGCTCATATTGCAGGGTCCAGAGGTTGAACCCCCCCACTCCTCCCTACCCATGATCCTTACCTTCCCCTTATGCCTATCCCATCCTCTCTTGAAGCTTCCCACTGTGTTCAATGAAACCACCTCTTCCAGCAGCGCATTCCAAGTGTCCACCACCCTCTCTGTGAAGAAGTGTTTCCTGACTTCCCTCTTAAACCTCCCACCCTGTAGCTTAAGACTGTGCCCCCTTGTGTTATGATTGCCACTCAATTTAAATAGATCCTCCTTATCCACCTTATTTATCCCATTCAAGTGCTTCAAGGTCCCAATCATGTCCCCACTCTCTTTCTCCTGTCCTCCAGGGAGTACATGTTCAGTGCCCTCAACCTCTCCTCATATACCTTACCCTGCTGACCTGTTATCATCTTTGTAGCCCTCCTCCTCCTCCTCCAGCAGGTTAATGTCCTTTTTGAGGTGTGGGTACCAGTACTGAACTCCATACTCTAGATGTGACCTTACCAGTGACCTGTACAAAGGCAGTATAACCTCCTCTCTTCTACTACTGATCCCCCTAGCTATCCATTCCAGCATCTTTGTCCTTGCTGCTGCTTTCCTGCACTGTGTGGAGTGCTTCAGGTCACTAGTGATCATCACTGCCAGGTCCTTCTCCTCCTCTGACGAAGATACCAGGACTCCACCCAGGTAGTACTCGGTCTTGGGATTTTTGGCTTCAATATCCATAACTTTGCATTTCTTGGCATTGAAGCCAAGCTGCCAGATCCTGGACCACCTCCCCAGCTTTTCCAGGTTATCATATAAGTCCTGTATCCCATCAGCTGTGTCCACTCTCCCATAGAGCTTGGTGTCATCAGTGAATAGGCACATTTTACCCTTTATACCATCCCCAATGTCACTGATGAAGACATTGAACAGCACCGGCCCCAGCACTGAGCCCTGCAGTACCCCACTGGTGACCTCTCTGGTGCCAAATAACTCTCTCCCCACAACCACCCTCTGGGTTCTGTCCCTCAGCCAGTCTTCCACCCATCTGGCCATCTTATCCCCAACCCCAAGATCCACCAACTTTCTGATGAACCTTTTGTGGGGCACAGAGTCAAAGGCCTTGCTGAAATCCAGATAGAGGATGTCTACCACTTGGCTCCTGTCTACTGTCTTAGTGACACAGTCAAATAAGTCAATCAGAATTGTTTGACACAATCTTCCCCATGAACCCTTGCTGCCTTGAATCCTGGAGACCATGCTCCTCTAGATATTCCATGAACCTTTCCTTTAGTATGGTCTCCATGAACCTGCCCACAATTGAGGTCAGACTGACTGGTCTGTAATTCCCTGGGTCATCCTTGAGACCACTTTTTTGGAGGGGCACCACATGTGCTATTCTCCAGTCCTGCGGTGCCATACCTGACTCTAGTGAACTATTAAATAGCTCCATCAGTGGTCCTGCCAGCTCCTCAGCCAGTTTCCTTAATACCCTTGGATGTACTCTGTCTGGGCCTGGTGATTTGTCCACCTTTAATGCTAGCAGCCCATCCCTCACTCTATCATCCTGTATCACTACTTCTATTTTCCCCTCTCCCACAGCTCCTTTTCTACCTCCTGAAGGTACTGGTCCATCCTTCTCCCTGGTGAAGACAAACAGAAGTATTCATTTAGTATCTCTGCTTTTCCCCCATTATACTCCACCCACTCCTCCCCTTTCTTAAGCTTAACAATCCCTTCCTTCGTGTCTCTTTTTTCCCTTACATAGCAAAAGAAAGTATTCTCCCCCTTCTTAATTCCTTCAGCTGTCTGCAGCTCCTTCTGTGCTTCAGCTAGCTGGACTTCCTTATTTGCCTCACCTGTCAACCTTAAGAAATTTTCTCTATCCATCTCTCTGTCTTGGTCTTCCTGAATTTTCTATAGGCCAGGCTATTTACTGCCTGTGCAACCCCAGAACTGAACTAGCTGGGCATTTTGGGCCTTGTGTTCTTACTCTGAGCCTAACACACTCCTCTGTGGTAACCAGTATTCCTTCCTTATTGATAAGCCACCCTTGGTCCACCCCCATATCTGCTCTGATGCCCCCAGGTGGCTCCTTAGTACTTCATCCATTTTCCTGAAGTCTGCCCTTCTAAAATCCAGGATTTTGTTCTTAAACAGGATGGTTTTCCTGCCCATATCTAACTGGAACCACACTGTGCAATGGTAACTCCCACCCAAAAGCTCCCTGAATGCTATTTCCTGTACATACTCCCCATTTGTGAGCACAAGATCAAGAATTGACTCTGCTCTTGTTGGTTCTGTGATACCCAGAGTCAGGAACCCACTCTGCAGTCCTTCCAGGATCACATGACTCCTAGCACATGTTGTGAATGGTGTTCTCCACTCCACCATAGGCAGGTTGAAGTCCCCCAGAATTACCACCTCTCCTTTCCCTACAGCTTCCAATATCTGTGAGCTCAATTCCCTGTCCTTCTCCTCATCCTGTTTGTGTGGTCTGTTAACCACCCCCAACCTCACCTTTTTCCTTCTATTGGACCATAACTGAACCCATAATGCTTACACTGCCCCTTTCACTAACTCCTCCCTCATGCAAGTTATTCCCTACCTGATATGTACTTCCACCCATCCCCCCTTCCCAACTACCCTGTTCCTTCTGTATAGTTTATATGCAGGGATTGCAAGGTCCCAGTCATGGTGTGGTGATGCCCAAGCCTCAGTTACTGCCACTATGTTCACCCTTTTGTCTGCTAATAGTGCTTGCAGATAATTTATCTTGTTTCCAAGACTTCTCACATTCAGAGATACCACCCTCCAACAAGAATCTAACCTTTCTTCCCTTCCTCCTATTCTTCTCTTCACATTTCTCCCCTCTGTCATGTAAAACAAATGTTAATATCTCTAAAAGTATACAAATTACACATAAACAACCAGCATGAAAATTGTTCAGGACAAAAAGGCCTTTCAAATGAGGGTAGTCACTAATCTAATTCCTTTATAGTTTTTTTTTGATAGCCATCAGAAATGTGAATTTTGTAAAAACAATAATGGAAATATAGGTAAAAAGAGAACCATATTTTACAAAACATGAGGAATTTAAATTCATGACAACCTTCATTTGAAAGGTCATTTTGTCCTGAACAACTTTCATGCTGGTTGTTTTTGTCCACCTTGGATGGTTTTGGAGGTATTTAGATTTGTTTGGAGTGTGTTCACATTTGCTAACAATTCTGCACAGTGCCTTAGGATTCTCAGAGTAAAGTAGCATGAAGTTCTGTCTCCAACATTCTAAACACACAGTGTGTCTGAATGAGTTAAAGCAGGCATGATGACAGATAAACAAGCTAGTCTGGTCTACTCAACAGAAAGAATTTCATTCAAGCTGGCATAGTGATTTGCAAAAATGAGGTTGTTTGGAAAGGCAATAGAAGTCATGCCAAACAAAGGTAAATATCCTTAAAAGTATGCAAGTTACACATACACAATCAGTATGAAAGTTGTTCAGGTCAAAATGGCCTTTCACATGAGCCTATTAATTAAGATGCATAATTATATTTTTTAACTATTGCCATCTGAGTACCTGAATTTTCATTTTTCTTCACAATTTTCACCTTTCAGATGGCTATATTTAAAAATATATAATGCATTCAGATTAGTGACTACCTTCATTTGAAAGGTCTTTTTGTTATGTATAACTTTCATTAGGTTGTGTATAGGTAACTTGTATACTTTCTGAGATATTTACATTTGTTTGACATGACTCCTTCTGTGTTCACTAGGAGGGAGAAAAAAAATAAGGCTGTTTGAAAGTGTAGTAGGAGTCATGCCAAACAAATGTAAATATCTCTTAAAGTATGCAAATTACAAATACATACCAGAATGAAAGTTGTTCAGGACAAAAAGACCTTTCAAATGAGGGTAGTCACTAATCTAAATTCTTTATATTTTTAAAAAAAATAGCCATCGGAAATGTGAATTTTGTAAAAAAAAATGGAAATACAGGTAATAAGATGACCATATTTTACAAAATATAAGGAATTTAGATTAGTGGCTACACTCATGTCAAAGGTCGTTTTGTCCCGAACAACTTTCATGCTGGTTGTTTTTGTGAACCTTGAATAATTTTAAAGAAATTTAGTTTGTTTAGAATGCGTGCACATTTGCTAAGATTTCTGCACAGTGCCTTAGGATTCTCAGAGAAAAACAGCCTGAAGTTCTGTATCCAACATTCTAAACAGAAAGAAGGGAGTATTTGCATAGTGATTTGTAGTTGTGGAAGGACACACTAAAAACTCCAAAAATATGTGTCATGGTATCCCATTTTTCCAGCTAAAGTAAGATGGCTGTAGGCTCCACCCACAACCATAAAAAATTAGGAAGCAAGAAGCAAAATGGAATGCTCATTTTTGAATTGCCACCACTTTTATTCGTCACAAACTATGAACTTCCTCAAACACTGTAAACCTCTTAATCTTCAAGGCACTTGCTGTAGAATGGCAGCCTTTTTTTAAAATAATCCAACTAAGTGGCAAGCAAAGGGTATGCACAGAGCCAGAGCTTAGTTTTCAACTGGCAGTCAGGGATCAAGTGACTGTTTAAGGCTGTGATGGAACTGGGGATTGAGTGAGTGTACAAGCAGCAGGAAAGCTGCGGTGATGAATTGGACAATGTGCTGTATGCTCACCCTCTGCTTGCCACTCACTCATATGAATTCAGATGGTGAATATGAAACAAAAAGAAAATATATGCATCTCCTCTCCTGTCTGCTTATAACCGACTCACTGCCCACTTCACTTGTAAGTCTGCTCCACTCACACATTCTATTACCAGACAAAAACAAAAAGAAACAGAAATACATTCAAAGCATACAACAAATTGAAAAGATAAATGTAAAAAAACCTAAAACTACTCAGTGAATCAAAACACTACTCTGTGTGTTGGGGGGGAAGGGGTTGCATGGTAACCCTGACAACCAACTTCAAGAATGGTGGCCACAGTAGGACAAAAGTCCTGGTGGCCCAAAAAAATGGCAATCTCGGGCATGCATAGGAGCTATTTTACAACAAAATACATTAAATATTTAACTCTTTTTCAATGTAAACATAATAGTTTTAATGAATGTAAACTACATTGCCCCTTTTTATAAGCACAATAAGACTTTCTGGGGGGGTGCATTATACATTTCTGACACACAGGCAGGGGCTGAAGGCACTTGGCCTGTGGCCTTGTGCCTCTCAGCAGGTCATAATGTTGTACGCTTAATAGCATACAGCATTATGGTGAAACCCGGACCTGTGCACTCTCCGAGTTGGACCACCCTGGAGTTGGAATCTTTAGTGGGGGGGTCCAGGGGTGCAGCCTTCCATAATGAGGGGTGTGGGGGCGGAGCCCCCCACAGAACCAAAAACTACAGGACATCGCATAATGCGATTATGCCGTGCAGCATTCTTCCATGTGACATAATGACCCTGTGCCGTGGTGCCTCACTATGCCTCTGGCCATATATTTGAAATGTTAATGCACACCCCCTTGTGTCTTATTACTTACATATGGGGGCTGGAAAGTGTTTTGGATAGCACTGTATTTCTAAAACCAATTGCTGAAAACAAAAATACAGGACCTTAGCACAGATGAGATCAAAACTCTCTGGCTGTGAGTCTCAAATGGATGTGGAAGCTTAGCCACTGTTAATCTGTGGTATGAACCACCAGGCCAGAAGAAGAAGAACCAAGATATTACACTTTAGAAGGCAATCTGAAAGGCAAATGCCAGATGAAGTGTGTTGCTCATGGGAGATTTCAAATCAAGTTATACACTCAAGGTTTTGCATGCATACCAAAGTAAATATGTCCTAATTAAACTGGACAAATGTGGTTTAATAGATCAAAATTTATTGTGGATACTTTAGAAATTACTAATTGGAAAAATTTGCTAAAGAATTCATGGACCCATAATAGATAGTCCAGTAGAATTCCACTTGTGGAATTTAAGTTTCACAAAGCACTTATCACCACTGAATCACCTTGCCTGCACTTGCACCATAGCCCTACAATGCTCTTCCAGCACTCCTGCAGCAGTGATGCCCAGTATCGTGCTCCATCATAACTGAAGCTATCCAGATACATCTGTCACAATGACCTAAATGTCAACTAGTTGTAATGGTTAACGTCTTTTGGTGCCACTGTTTTCAAATAGCAAAACTATACATTGTTATCTACAGGGTTGTTAAACAGTCAGCAGATGGCATTGTACAGAAGCAATGCTGCATGTGCATGTGTTTGCACAAGTCATTAAGTCAGTGAGCTGTAGTGGTTAGCTGTCATATTGCAAGAAGACAGGCTAATGCACAGTGATGTCTATAACTACTCTTCATGGTTTGTCACTAAAGATAGCAACCTGTTACTTGGCACCACTGTACTTTTACTATGGAGCCTTCTATGAATGTTTCTTCATTGCCACTTTATGCAGTATTTACCTTTCTCTACAATTGCAACTGAAGTATATGACTGGGCAAAATGTATGGACATGGCTTCAACAGAAGTATCTCAACATTTCACAATTTCACAAAATCTAATGAAATTCAACATTAATCACTGATGTTATTTTGGAATATTTTGCTGCTCATAACTTGGCCAGCCCTTATGCAAGAGATTAGACAGTTGACACACACAGCCTCGTTCTTTTTTTTTAATATTGTTTTTTCTCCCGGCCAGTAGCTCGTCTCTCCGGGATATACCCTGTTCAGGCTGAATCCAGCCATCATTCAGCCAGCTACTAGGTTTTAATTTCATTTTTTTTACCCTTCCACCTCCCCTTGTGGGAGTGGTGTCTCTGTCAGCCTTGCATAGCCACAGCTTACCCTGCAGCAGGAGCAAGCTACATGGTCTATCTGAAGGGGTGGCTGTGTTGTATGAATCCACCATCAACCCTCCTCAACTGAGATACACTGCTGAGTAGCAGCTGTCTCAGCCATGGCCTGCCTCCCAACATGACTTCCAGGGCTTACTTCTAGTCCAAGATTGTCAGTATGGCAAAGTGATGCTCTGCTGCTGGGCCATGGTGCTGGACTCAATACCTAATATTTAGGGTCAATGAACCTAACAAAACTGGTTATATTCAGGCCTCCAGTTTTAAAATTATAAGGGCTTAAAATTCTGCAGTTTACATAATTGTGAAATGTTGTTTTAAAATGTCCTAATTCATGGAAGCTTAAAACTACGTCACCATTAATGACAGATCTTTACAGTTGCAACTTGGTACACCTCTGTATGGACCTTGGTTAAGTCATCATGCCAAATTGCAGTTTGGACAAACACTTAAAATTAGACAAAAATAGCTGAAAGCACAGTGCTGGCAAAATTTCACAACATTTCATGTAAGTGAAATCAGAATTTCACCAGAATTTCACCACCAGAAATTGTACCCATCCCTATTACGTGGGATTGATAATTAAGTTGAGAAGCCTATGGTCTGCATGCTCATTCCTGAATCATTTTTCTAAATATTTGTACCAAGTGGGCCACCCTTCATTTATCAGAAACATATACAGTCATGAATGTCTCATGTAATATTATTGCCAATGGGATAGGTATAGCTTCTTTTATAGTTCTTCCATGATTTTGGGATATATTCTGTCAGGCCCCATTGCCTTGTTGGTGTTGTTTACCAACATAAGCATTCTTTCAGCTACTTCTGGCTGTGGTATTACACACATGTCTCATTGTGTGTGCTGTTGTTCCCCTGAGACTGACATCATCCCATCTCTTTTTCTGTGAATACTGATGCAAAATACTCATTTAAGCATTCACTGGTTTTCATTTTTTTTTATTTTTAGCCAGAAGGTGAACTGGGCATAGTCCTTTTCAGTTGTGCCTCACATAAAACAATTAACAACAGTAATGTACAGAATAAATAAATGCAACATTTAGGATGAGTAAAATTACAAATATTGACTTTAACCATTTACCATTTTCATTCAGACACCTGTTCCTCATGGATGATTATGATAGCAATTTTCATTGGTTCCAGAGCTGTTGATATTTTTCTCTTTTCTACTGTACACTTATCTGAAGATTTTTTTGTTGATGGATTTGTATGACTGCTATCTGTTCTGCCATTTATTTTGCATCCATCATGCACCTGATTCTACGGTTACACTCACTGAACATGACTCTGTTGATCTGAATGTTTTCAATGGTATCTGGAAATTTATCTTGTAGGATTCCTTTTTCCTTGACTGTGCTGAGTGCATCCTACACCAACCACATTAGTTTGTCTTCTATTATAGTACTTTCTCTTTTGTGGTATGCATTGCTGCTTAACACTATCTAGAAGGATTCGGAGGGGTGTTGCTGGAAACTTCAGTCTATGAGTATTCTTTCCCCAGTTACTTGGGCTGTGAACTCCCTCATTTTTGCAAAATCTGCATTGTGCAAAGCATGGTGTATGTACCTCCCTGAATTTTTACCCTGCTGTCCACAATGGTAAATCTGGTGATGCTGTGAACATCATTCCCCAGTGTCTATTCAATTTCCACATCTCTGGCAAAATCATTATTAGTGCTAAAGATTGTGTCAAGTGTCGCTTGCTCCCTAGTGGTTCCCTTGACACATTGCATTAAATAGCAGTCCTCTATGATATTCAGCACTTGCCTACTTTACCTGGTCTGGCAGTTCCCTCCTCTCAACCTATGTCTGGTTCTGCAATAGCAGTGGAGCTTTAAACATCCTAATATTTTGAAAATGTCCACAGTTTCAACACTGTTCCACATAGTAGACTTGTAAATAAGATGGGAAGCCTTGGAGTGGCTCCAAAAGTGGTAAGCTGGATAAGGAATTGGTTGGGGGATAGGTGACAGAGGGTAGTGGTAAACAGAGTTCACTCAGAGGAAGAAAGGGTGACCAGCAGGGTGCCACAAAGATCAGTACTGGGACGGGTCCTTTTTAATGTCTTTATAAGTGACATTGCAGAGGGGTTAGAAGGGAAGGTATGCCTTTTTGCAGATGACAGTAAAATCTGCAATACATTAGATACTCCAGAATGGTTGAAAAATGAATAGGGATCTAATAATGCTTGAAGAGTGATCAAGACTGTGGTAACTGCCTGGCCCACTGGCGCTGAGGGTTGAGGCACTGGACGCCACACCTTGCACTACACCGGGTGACCTGGGTTCGGGAATGGACTCAGGTTGCTGGGGCTCTGTAGGGGGAGGGAGGATTGAGCATCCCTACTGATGCTCTCCTCCCTCTGGGGTGGGATACCAGGGGTGCTTCTAGTACCCGACACCCCTGAAGCTGGTGGGTGCACGGGCTTTTGGAGCACCGGTGGCTCTATCACTAGAGCCGGGGAGGGGGGCACTGTTACGTGGGTGGCTGTCGGCATGCGTCAGTATGTTGGCATGCCTGGACATATGTCCTAAGTGCAGGTGCCTCAGGGGAATGGGAGAAAAACAGGGGAAAAAATTTAACACCCCTGGCCCTACGAGCGGATGAAACTAGGGATGGGATGTCGTGGGGATTGCCCTGGCGGACGGAGTAGGTGGAGGTACGAGGCCTCCTCTGAAAGTCGTGGGAACCAGGCAAATAACAAAGAAAAAAGAAGTGTGGCAACTAAGTTTCAATGTGAAGAAGTGCAAAATCATGCACATGGTGCCCAGAAACCCAGGGGTGGAATACAAAATGAGAGAGTGGAACTAATGACCACCAAACTGGAAAGAGACCTGCGGTAATCATATATGATGACCTAAAGGTGGTCAAACAGTGTGACAAGGCAGTGGGGAGAGCCAGTGGGATTCTGGCATGCATAGGGAGGGGTATCACCAGCAGAAAGAGGGAGGTGGTGATTCAGCTGTATAAATCATTGGTGAGACTTCATCAAGAGTATTGTGTCCAGTTCTGGAGACCACATCTCTGGAAGGATGTAAATAACATAGAGGGGATCCATAGGAGGGCAACTAAAATAGTGCAGGGTCTGTACCAGAGACCCTATGAGGAGAGACTAAAGGACCTCAATATGTACACCCTGGAAGAAAAGAGGGAAAGAGGGGATATGATAGAGGCTGTCAAATACCTCACAGGTGTAAATAAGGTAAAAGAGGGGAGTATTTTTCAGAAAAAAAGATGCTGAAGAACAAGGGGCATGCTATGAAGCTAGAGGGGGAAGGCTCAGGGGAAACGTAAGGAAGTACATCTTCACAGAAAGAGTGGTGGATGCCTGGAACAGCCTTCCAGTGGAGGTGGTGGGGGCACAAACTGTAATGGGATTCAAGAAAGCATAAGACAGGCAAAAGGGAATCTTAATGGTTCGGTAAAGGGGGGTCATGTTAGAGATCAAGTAGGGTATGTGGTATTAGAGTAGGTATGTAAAATGGGTAGAGTAGGTGGGTCAAGTGGTCCTTATCTGCCATCAATTTCTATGTTTCTATGTTTCATACAATTTAAAAATGTAGTTGTGAAATTTTGAACTCCTGTAACTTACAAGTTATGTAACCAACTACCCCTTCTATTTAGCAGTTTCTGAGATGCTTACAAGAAAGTACAGTGGTGATCGCAAAAAAGTTTATCAGTACTGAGGTATACTTCGAGGTATATCTCGGTGGTACTGAGGCCGGATCACATTACAGTCAATGCAAATTGATCTTGAGTACCTCAGTGGTACCTCAAAGTATCTTGAGGTATACCTCAGTACTGATAAACTTTTGTACAATCGCCACTTATGCATATACATTTTTAATTATATAGCACCAACGGTTGCTAAGGTGTAAGCATAGAAATATTTTCAGAAAGGTTCACAAGAATAATAAATTACTAGACTTTGAGCTCATGTAACTTACCCACCTGCCCCTCATTCCAAATGTTATGAAACTTGACAGACATTTAGGGTTTTATCAAAGCAGCATGCATGCAAATGTTGGATCTCTAGCTGCAGTATAAGGCTGATTGAGTTATGATTAATTAAACATTTTCAGAAAATTTTGCAAAATGATGCAGAATGTTGCAAAATTCATGGAATTTCATATCAGAATTTGATAATTTTGCCCAGCTCTAGCAAGGAAGTTGCTTAAGACAATTTTAAAAAACAGAATTGTTGCTCGCTTAGAAAAAAACAACTTTAGCTTGGTGGTCCAATATAGATTCAGTGGGTTTATATGATAACAGCGAAAGCCTAAAGGCAATCGCCATTATTGCAAAGTCAGAGTGATGAAAATTATTTTGGCACTCTGACATCCCAGCGCATAGCAAACGCACTGAGGACTTAGTTTTTTAATGTTGCATGTAGGTTGTGCCTCGATCACCCCCCGCACTCTACTTAAGTATTTTCAGTCTGGGGCGGTGTATTCGGGGAGTGAAACATAAAAAAAAAAAAAGATTCAGACTAGGCACAACAGAAACACACTCAACGCACAGACTCAGACTCAGTGCCATGCCAAACAATGCAACCAACCCACCTACCAATTTACGGGGTTGGCTCGGCAACCCACTGCAGCACCACCAGCAATGCCTCCCACCTTCGCTGTGCATGCTTGCTCCCCAGTGCATGTATGTATAGTGACATCCTGTCGCTATATTCACTGCCCCCATCTGGCCATCCTACTCTACGGTAGCCCTGAGATGCTGCGGATTGGTTCGGCTATTATTGGGGGTGCCCAATCCCCAGCATTTATATCTTGTACTACCAGATTCAGCAAGGGGAAAGCATGTCAAATTGATCTTAATGTTGTTGTTTTTTTGATAATGTCAGCAAGGAGACTGTGGAAAGGAAATAGATGTTGGTACCTGAACTTCAGGAAAACCTTCAGTGCTGTGAGACACAAGAGGCTAGTTTACAAAATGTATAACCTAGCCAACACTGGTCATGCAGTGTAATGGATTAGAAACTGACTGCAGGGCAGAAAACAAGGGGTGTAATAAACTGCAATTTATCTACACAGAATTAAGTGACCAGTGGAGTGTTGCAAGATTCTGTTCCATTGTCTAATATAGTCCAAAGAGATCTTGAGGTAGATACCAGCAGCTTGGTTGCTAAGTTTCCTGATGGCAGCAAAATCAGACAGGTAACAACATCATAGAAGGAGGTTAATGAAATGCAGAGAGACATGGTCATTCTGGGGAAATAAGCAGACAAATGGCACATTAAAATTTAGTGTTGAAAAATATAGTGGTGCATCTAGGTCAGACAAATGCAAAATCAAAATATTGCCTAAACAACACTGTAGTTGCTGAAACTCAACAGGAAAAATGATCTTGGAGTGATGATCAGCAACAACTTTAAAGTGACACTGTCAACCCTCTTAGGCTTCAAAGTGTCTCTAGTTTTAAAAACACATATTGCAATTGTTCATATTCTGCAAAGGTCACTGATGTAGTGCATTGTTTGATTCAGATTCCTTTTTTTGATGATGTTTACTATATAAACTTTAGCTCAGTAACTTACGTCCATATATCTGTATCCATGCAATTGTATTTAAATGGCACTACCTACTGTGGAACCTATTGCTATGTTCTGGTGCAAGTATCTTGTCACATATGATAGTTATATGTTATGTTGTTATTATTACTATGTAATTGTTATGTACATTCACTCAACTTGTTATGTCTTAACCCTGTTGATAATTGTTTTGCCCCAGGTCCATCTTGTAAATGAGCTTGCCTCAATGATATTCCACCTGGCAAAATAAAGACTTTGATTGATTGATTGTTTGATATTGTATTAGGGTTGAGATGCTTGATGGCTTTTAATATTTTTCCTTTTAATACACAATTTCAGACCATTGACATTTCAAGTTAGTAGACTTAGCCCCTCAGCCATTGCTACTGATGTAGATATCTCTCGGGTGAAGATTTCCAGACTTTTGTGAGGTGAGCTTTTCCACCTGATCTTCCCAAACTGTTGAATAAGCCTGTGTGCCTTTTGTGTTCCTGCTGTACCTTTTAAAATCCTGGTCCAAACCTCAACCTAGACCTTGTCACTCGAAAGTTGCTCTCTCAGGGCACAGTCCCTACCTCCCAAGCTCTCCTGAACTGTGCCCCCAGCCTTCCTAAACTGTGGTGGAACAATCTCAGCAGTAGATGTGTGGTCAGGCACCAGCAACACCCTAATAGCATCACAATTTAGTCTTACCTCAGCTGTGAGTAAGACATTCTTTTCACATCCTTTCAACTTTGAACTCATAAGACAGGTCTCATTTTAAACAATATCATGTTGGGCGACTATGTGGGTGGCTGCCCCCCATTCCCACGTTAGTGCAGGAAGCATCCTATCCCCCCTGCCCCCACCAGACTGAGGACCCTCACAAGCAACTTCCCCATCCAAGCATAAACCTCACACATATAACCATAACATTGTAACAGTAATGAGCTTAAAACATTAGTTTGGTCAACTTGTAATTTAGTTCTGTAGACACGCCCCACTGACCACTGTGGATTTAGCCATTTGTTTTTGACTGCATTTTAGGGCTGCACTAGCACATTCAGTGCAACAGTTAGTAGGTGTCCAGGTTGAGAATAAGAGGCTTCTTGGATGTCGTGTGCCCCTCCTTGCACACATAGAAAAGAAAGACACCAAATCACAATTAATTGTCCTGAGATTGGTGGCACCAGTGGATTGTATTCTCCCCCAATAGCAGTGCTTTACTCCACTTGACTAGACACAATGTCTCAGCCTATGTGTTTAACTGTCCTGATGGTTCCAGCCTTTCAGCACAAGCAAAATACTTCAGTGGTAACCCACAGCCCGCAGACTGCAAGGAGAATACCCATGTGGCATTTCCACTCACTGCAACAGTGTGAACTGTCTGCTCACTGTTCCTGCTACTTGGACAGGCAAGGCCTTGGTCACTCAATTTGCAGTTCCCTTTTATGGCAAAGGAGAATGGGAAGGGCTCTTGAGAAGTACTACCCTCATAATCTTCTCTTACATCTTACCTTTATATCTTATTGTTTAACTGCAAGGTTAGACCGCACCTGGAATACTGTGTGCAGTTTTGATGACCACACTTGATAAAGGACATTACACTCCTTGAAAGGGTCCAGAGGAGGGCAACCAGAATGATAGAGGGGATGGGGAGAAGACATATGAGGAGAGACTCAAGGAACTCAACCTGTACTGCCTGGAGGAGAGGAGGGACAGAGAGAATATGAATAAGGTCTTCAGATACCTAAAGGGGGTAAATAGGGCATGCCTTGATAGGATTTTCCAGCTGATGGAGGCAGGGGCTACCAGGAGGCATCACTAGGAAGGCTCAGAGCTGAGACCAGGAGACACTACTTCACAGAGAGGGTGGTGGAGCCCTGGAATGCATTACCAATGGAACTGGTGGAATAGAAAACTGTGGAGGGCTTCAAAAGGGGCTGGGACAGGTATGGGGAAAGATTAAACTAAGCAATACTGGACCTGGAGATGCACCCCTGATGGGGGATGATCTGGGGGGAGGGCAATAAATGATGCACCTACCAGGTGCTGATTTTCAAGGCAGACTCGATAGACCTTTGGGACTACTCTGCTGGCATCTTAGTATGTTAGTATAATTCTATTTTGCTTCGGTATTTAGTAAAACTGTAGCTTTTTAAACCATGCTGCTCTCTGATCATTTATCAGGTGCTGTACTCCTCTGGACAGTTCTTGCCTCCGCAGCCTCTTCATGTCTGTGTGTAAAGTCCTTGGCTTCTGTAACCACTTTGAAGACTCTTTGCTGGCCACCCAGACTTGTTATTCTCAGTTTGGCTACATAAAGTAGTAGATGCTGCCATCCCTTTCCCAGCTTGTGTGACTTTGCTCTCACCTCATTACATTTTTGTATCTCTGTAGTATGGGAAGATAAATACCCTCGCTTCCCCCACCTATACGGGCCTTTTCTTCTCACCACTCTTCTGTGTTCTTGTATCTCAGGAATTTAGACAGGAGTTGTTTAATCTATCACCTATGGTCAGATAGCTTCTGGGAGTGTGATGAACACATTGTACTTTGAATGAGTGCCCCGGGTTCCCCAGCACCAGGTGCTTGATCACCCATCTCTGGATGAACCCCATCAGGTTACATCCTTCCAAATTCTCTGTCAGGCTCAACACATGGATATCGGACCTGTGGGATCAGTGCTCATGGTCATCCAACTTTGCATTTAGTTGTTCCATGATTTCTTATATCTAATCTCTGTCCTTAACAGATTCAGCGACTTGTATCTTCATGGCCTCCACATGACTCTGTTTACATTAGCCTTGTGCCATGGGTGGCTGCTGCTGTATCATTTAGACTCTCCACAGTGCCCTAATCTCATGTTATTTATGAGTCCTGTGAGAGAAGTCCGGCGCACTTCACTCTGTTCTCCCTCTGCCTCAGCAGTTTCATTTTTAATTTATTTTTTATTTTTTGTACTTGTTAGCAAGATGAGCAATACTGCCCGTTTTCACAAGCAACAAGTGTGGAAACATTAATATTAGTATAGAAAAGACAATAACATACAAAATTATTAAATACAATAGTACAAACTACAAGCACAAGGACAAGCAATTTATAGTCAGTATTAAGTATACTCAGTGAGAACTGCAGTCATGTTGCTGGTTCTTGCTCTAGTCTCCAGTAGCTGGTTTGATTTCACCACTGATGAACCTCCAAACTGCAGCTACATTAGTTTGTTTTGCACTTTTGCATTGCTCATGCTTAACTGATGCTGATGGTGTCTTTGTTTATTAAATTAAGATGCAGATGTCAAAGAGTAGGGCAGGACTGTGAGCAACCCCAAGGAGACCCATGCTCTAGGTGTCCAACATCTTTGCTGGTAAACAGGAAAGATTTTTTTCACACAGAGAGCAGCCAGAAGATGGAATAAGCTATCTAAAAAAATAGTAGAGGCATAAACATGAGATCAGTTTAAAAATCCACTTGCTATGTACATGCAAAATAGTAAAATAAATGACTAGGCCCCAAAAGGGAAGAAGGCAGACTTGATAAGCAATAGCCTTCTTCTGTCTAAATACCAAACATTGTGCTAAGTATTAAATTTAATTGTAGTCTGAAGAAATAACTGACATTAGTGGACAGTACTTCTTCAGTTAAGTAAGAAATAATGCCCAACAGGGTGGGCGGTATTGGGCAATACCGGACCGGCGTAATGAGGCCCGACGCCGCAGGTGGAGGGCCTTATAGTCATTGGCTGGTCTGGTATTGCCCATAACGCCCACCCTGGAGGGCATTATTGCGCTTAGAAAATGGGCTTTCATTTTTTTTTATTTATAAAAATGATTTTGTAAGGAACAAATAGGTAAAAAACGAATTAACATATGAGAAAGAGGGGCTTCTGTTAAATAGTCCTTTTAGGATATGCCACTAGAGGGTGCTGCTGCCTATGAAAAGCCTTGTTTTCTATGTTGCAGTGTCTCTTTTGTTTGTATGGATTTATTTGCAGTAGCGACCCCCCCTTCCCCGTGGAGTACTGTTTTTTTTTTTTATTTAAATGACACGTTTCAGCTCTCCGAGTTAATGTGTCCTCTTCTTACTGCACCTCTTTGATGCGATTTCTTTTCGATGTCCTGATGGTTGCGACTTGGTTCTCTCCAGCAGCGCGCGCACAGAGACAGATTTGGTGAATGAGCCAGGAAGCAGGTAGTTAAAGCGAGAAAAAAAAACTGCAGGGCACAGCGAGGGGCAGAAGCTTCACGTAAGAAATGTTTAACACTTATTTTTAACCTGTACACTGGGACAGCAGGTGGGGGAAGGTGGCGCATGAGCTGTTATGGACTGACGACATCTCAGTGATTTAGCGAGGGCCAAAAAATTACGTCCAGTCACTTTACCAGCTCGGGGTGCCCAAGTAGATTCTTAGGTAATGGTGCACCTCGAATTGACACTTCTTTCTAACCGGGCATCTATCGTAAGTTAATGTACCCCCCTGTTTTAGCTCTCAGTCAATCAGAGAGCTGATAGTCTTTTGCACATTTTCTAATCACACATTAGGGGGGATCAGGAGGCAGGAGCCAAAGGAAACTCAACCCCCACCGTGTTTTAATGCTATTATTATCTATTATTAGTGGTCCAATACTGAACTTTGAGGAGGGGTAACCCCTGATGGTCTGATGGCAGTGCTGGACCTATCGGGTATACCGAGGGAATGTTCAGATCCTGGAGATCTTGTACTCTCTTATAATAAAGCGGTGACAGAGGCCCTGGATTCCATTGCTCCTGTTTGTGTTCATCCACTCTCCCTTTGCCCCAGGTCTCCATGGTTTGAAGAGACTCTGAGAGAGTTGAGGAGAGTTGGACGAAGACTAGAGAGGCGATGGTGGAGGTCAGGCCTGGGGTGTGACATGCTTAGTTTGATGGACCATTATTTGGTCTATCAATCAACAATTTCCCATAAGAAGGCAGAATTCCTGTCCAGGGAAATTGCTGCCATGTGGAATAGACCAGCTCAGCTTTTCCAGACTGTGGACAGACTGTGCAATCCACTTTGTCTTCAGCCCAGAAGTGCTTTTTCTCAAGAGTGGTGTGAGGAGATTGCTCGATTCTTCACCGATAAGGTTACCACGATCAAGTCCGACATCCACCTGACCCTTACTCAAGGGAGTAGCAGTGGTCGACAGAAGATGTCTGACTCCCGGTTTGTGTGGTGCAACTTTGGCCAGCCCACAATCAGTGATATTGTGATGGTTATCCAGTCTTTACATCCTACCAACTGTAGTTTGGAACCAGGCCCCATGTGCTTGCTTGTTGGCTGTGTTGATGTCATCGGCCCGGTCCTTGCTGAGATAGTCTGGTTATCCTTGGAGAGGGGAATCTTTCCAGATTCCCTTGAGGAGGACATGATTTAGCTCCTTCTTAAAAAGTCCTCCTTGGATCCTGACTGTCTAGCAAACTAAAGGCTGGTCTCTAACCTTCCCTTTTTGGGCAAGGTTATTGAGAAGGTGGTGGCATTACAGCTGGAGGACCATTTGACCAGCCACAATATCTGTGAGTCTCTCCAGTCCGGTTTCAGGAAGAGACATAGTACTGAGACGGCTCTTGTTCGGGTACTGATTGACCTCCTGATAGCGAGAGATTGAAGGACTCATTCCATCTTGGTCCTTCTTGATCTCTCTGCAGCATTTGATACTGTGGACCATGGTGTGCTGTTGGATCACCTGCATCTTATCTGTGGACTCTCGGGAGTTGTCCTCAGATGGATTCGATCTTACCTCATGGGTAGGACTCAGAAAGTGGTGTCTGGGGTTTGTACCTCAGCTCCATTCCCCCTATCCTGTGTGGTTCCACAGGGATCCATTTTAGCGCCCATGTTGTTTGCAGTATATATGCTGCCATTGGGAGCAATTATTAGATGGTATGGCTTGAGTTTTCACTGCTATGCAGATGATACTCAGCTATACATGTCTTTTGTGCCTGAATGGGATGATGCTGTCTCAGTGCTAACAGCTGTCTGGCCAAAATTCAGGCCTGGATGAATGTGAGCTGGCTAAGGTTGAACACTGAAAAAGCTGAGGTGTTGGTTGTGGACCCAGGTCATTGCGAGGCACGTATGTTGGCAGGTTCTCCTTCGGGTTTATGGCTTGGAGGTGTCCAGCTAGCTACCTCAGACTGGATGCAAAACCTGGGCATTATGTTTGATGACTGTTTGACCCTAAAGTTACAGGTGTCCGCAGTTGTTAAAACTTCTTTTTACCATCTGAGAAATATCGCCCTGGTGAAACACCTGGTTCCTCCCGATGATCTTCCAACACTGGTTCACACCTGCGTTACCTCCCGCCTTGACTACTGCAACACCCTTTACCTAGGGCTGCCAGGGGTTGATATCTGCCACTTGCAGCTGGTGCAGAACGTGGCAGCCAGGCTTTTGACTGGTGCCTCAAGAGCCAGTCATATGATGCCTGTGTTCCGCGGTCTGCACTGGGTGCCAATACAGTGGCGGATCACCTTCAAGGTTGCTTTGCTAACCTATAAGACCCTACACGACCAGGGACCGGGTTACCTGAAAGATCTCCTTTGTCCCTACTGTCCCCTCCATTCTCTCCGATCCACTGATGAGGGATTGCTAGAGATTCCCAGGGTTCGTTTGCAAACATCTGGAGCAAGGGCATTTAGCTTTGCTGCCTGTCCCTCTGGAATCCTCTACCTCATTGAGTACAAGATTGCCTAACTGTCCAGAGTTTTAAAACTGCTTTAAAGACTCATCTTTTTGGCATGGCATTTGGGGATTAATGCTGCTGCTGCTGCTATTATGCTGCTATAATATTGTATTCTGTTGTAATTTATATGTTTGTTTTGTTTTATAATAAATTATTTTATTTTATATATTTTATTGTACAGGCGCCTTGGTTTTAGAAAGGCGCCTTTTTACAAGTAAAATTGATTTGATTTGATTTAATTATTAAACTCAACTGTTTGGATTTTTTTAAATGAATGTTTTTTGTAACTATTTGTTTTATTATTTTATTTTATTATTTGTTCCAGCTGTGACTATAACCATTTTGAAGCAGTCAGTGACTTCTTCATCTAGAACAGGTTTCCCATTTTCCTACCATCCACTTCATTCTTCATTCTAGGATCTAGAATGACATACCTCCCCCCATCCCTATAACTACAGTACCTGCAACAGTGACTGTGACTATTAGATATCTTAGAGAATGAGTTGAGTTTCTCCGGTCCTGTTTATGTGGAGTAATAGAATTTCTTCCTTTTCTTGTCCATTAACCCCCATCCAAACTGAAGGAAAGGAAATTGGTGTCATATTGTATTACAAAGCACTCAGACATTTTGTGCAATTACATAGATACATAGATACATAGACAGTGTCAGCAGATAAGGGCCTATGGCACACCCAGTCTGCCCATTTGAGCTTGTAAGTTCAGTTTATGTTTTTCTAAAAGTCTGTTGCCCCTTACCCCTGACTTCCAGAATTCCTTTATGTCTATCCCATGCATTCTTAAATCCCATGATTGTTTCAGCCCCCACCACTTCCTCTGGCAGGGTGTTCCACTTGTCCACCACCCGTTCTGTGAAGAAATTCTTCCTCATGTTTCCTCTGAATCGTCCTCCCTCCAACTTCATCCCATGCCCTCTAGTCCTGGAACATTTTTCACTTAAAAATAGTGTATTTCTGCACCCTATTCCTCCCTGTAAGATACTTGTATGTCTATATCATATCCCCTCTCTCCCTCCTCTCCTCCAGGGAGTACATGTTCAGTTCCTTCAACCTGTCTTCATAGGACTTGTGATGCAATCCATGCACCATCTTTGTTGCCCTCCTCTGAACCTTCTCTACCCTGTCTATGTCCTTAAGTAGGTATAGTCTCCAGAACTGTACACTGTACTCCAGGTGGGGCCTCACTAGTGTCTTGTATAGCGGAATTATGACCCTTTTCTGCTGGTGATGCCCCTGCCTATACATCCCAGCATCCTATTTGCTTTTACCTGCTGCCTTGTACACTGTTTCTCACCTTGAGGTCATCAGAGAAGATAACCCCAAGATCCTTTTCCTGCTTGGTGCATGCTATATCCTCACTCCCCAACTGATATATTGTGCCAGGGTTTTTGTGCCCCATATGCATTATCTTGCACTTCCTTGCATTGAATTTCAACTGCCAAACCCCAGACCATTCTTCAAGTATCTGCATGTCTCTTCTCATTCTGTCTACACCCTCTGGTGTGTCTACTCTGTTACAGAGCTTTGTGTCATCAGCAAACAGTGAAATTCTGCCTTCTAGGTCCTGCGCAATGTCACTGATGAAGATGTTGAATAGGACCGGCCCCAGCACTGATCCCTGTGGTACCCCACTGGTCACTCTTCCTCTGTGGGAGTGACAGCCATTTTCCACCACCCTCTGTGTCCTGCCACCCAGCCAGTTACCTACCCACCACACTACTGTCCTGCCACACCCATATTCCCCAGTTTGTGTAATAGTCTTCTGTGGCACAGTGTCAAAGGCCTTGCTGAAGTCCAGATAGGCCATGTCCACTGCCCTCCCCTGATCCACCTCACTAGTCACCCAGTCAAAAAATTCAACAAGGTTGGTCTGACATAACCACCCCCTGGTGAAACCATGCTGCCTTGGGTCCTGTAGTCCATTGACAACCAGATCTCTCAAATCTCTCCTTCAGTAGTGCTTCCATGATGTTCTCCACTACCAAGGTGAGGCTGACTGGTCTGTAGTTCCCTGCTTCGCTTTGTTCCCACTTTTGTATAAGGAGACTACATCTGCTGTCCTCCAGTCTTTGGGTACCTCCCCTGTTTCCAGTGATCGGCTAAACAGGATAGCCAGAGGTTCAGCCACCACCTCTCTTAGTTCTTTAAGGACCCTGGGGTGCACCCCATCTGGCCCCATTGCTTTATCAACTCTTATTACTTCCTGTTCCTTCAGGACCCTTTCTCCTGTAAAGGGACTTGTGTCCATTTCTGCACCATTCTCACCCCTTGTACTCCCTTCAGACCCATTACCCTCCTCTTCCTCAGTAAAGACTGAGCAGAAATACCTGTTCAATATGTCAGCTTTATTGTTGTCATCCTCAGCCCCCATCCTCCCCCTTCAATCTCACTATCCCTCCCTTTGTCTTTCTTTTTTCACTTATGTACCTGTAAAAGATTTTGTCCCTCTACCCACTGATTTTGCAATGTGTTCTTCTGTCTGAGCTTTGGCTTCCCTTACTGACCTCCCTGCCTCCCTTTGCTTCTCCTGGTACTTCTCCCTATCCCCTTCTGCCTGTGTCTTTTTGTACTGCCTGAATACAATCTTTTTGGCTTTCACTTTCTTTGCTACTTCTTTGGAAAACCATAATGGTCTCCTCTTCCTTTTCCTCTTGCTAACCTGCTTAATGCATAATTCTGTTATTCTTGTAATCCCCATTTTAAATACTGCCCACTATTCCTTAACCCCTGATTCCTGTCCCATTCCCCTTAATGCCTCTTTCAAGTATCTCCCCATTTTCCCAAAGTCTGCCCCTCTAAAATCCAGGATATGTGTTTTTGTGTGGTTTGGTTCTGCTCTTTCTGTGATTTCAAACCACAATGACTGGTGGTCACTGTTCCCCAGGTGCTCCCCCACTGTTACCCCCATCACACTGTCCCTGTTTGTGAGCACAAGGTCCAATATTGCCTTCTGCTGAGTTGGTTCCATGACCAGTTGCTTGAGGAAGGCACCCCGAAGGGAGTCCAGGATAAATCTGCTCCTAGTTGATGCTGCTGCTGGGATGCTCCAGTCCACGTCTGGAATATTGAAGTCTCCAACCAGTACTACCTCACACTTGTCTGCCATCCTTTGGATGGCTAGCATCAGCTTCCTATCTGTTTCTTCCTCCTGGGCTGGTGGTCTATAGACTACACCTGTGCGGATGGCTGTCCCCATTTTCCTTTCCGGCTTAACCCACAGTATCTCTTCTCCTGTTTTGTTCCTCCTGGATCTCTGTGGCCCTTATATCATTTTTCACATGTAGTGCCACTCCTCCTCCTCCCTTCCTGCCTGCTCTGTCTCTTCTGAATATGTTGTAGCCAGCTATGGCCATCTCCCAGTCGTCGTTATCATTACACCAGATTTCAGTGATGGCCACAATGTCCAGGTCTGACTGCACCATGACAGCCTCCAGATCTTCCATCTTGTTGCTAAGGCTCCTGGCATTTGCACACATGGCTTTCCATGATTTGACCTCCCTAGACTGTTTCGTTGTTCTGCTCCAGCCCCTTCCTTGGCTGTCCTTTATCCCTGGTTCTCCTTGCTGTCTGCCCTTCTGCTGAATTTTGCCCCTTTTCTGCCTATCCACCTCTTGGGCACTAATCTCCATCTTTTGCACACTGCTTTGCAGAGATAGCCACTCCTCTGGTTCACTGGTTCCTCTGCTATCTGTGGGGGGTGAGCAAGTAGGTACCCTCCTTGCTGGCCTGCCACCCCCCTTTGCTAGTTTAAATGCTTGTCAATGTAGCATTTAAACTTATTATAGAATGCTTGGATTCCCCTCCAGGATGGATGCAGGCAATCAGGCTTGAACAAACCTCCATCCCTCCAGGTGGATCCCCAGTCATCAATGAATCCAAACCCTTCCTCAGAGCACCAGTTCTTCAACCATGAGTTAAAGTTCCTGGTGCATGCACTCCTATGCTCTCCCTTGCCTCTCGCAGGAAGTACTTCTGAGAAAGTGACAGAAGTAGCTACTTGCTTGAGACCCCTCCCCAATTTCCTAAACTCTTCCTGAACTTCCTTTGGCTCCCCATTTGCCAGATCATTAGTACCTAGGTGGATAATGACATCCAGCTCACCCTCCCGTCTTGCCTTCCCAGTGATCCCCAGGATCTTCCTTCCATCCCTCCATGCCATGGCACCTGGTAGGCACCTCACCTCCCTGTCCTCCCCCTCCTGTGTTCCTAGCTGGATCCCTCTTATGGTGGAGTCCCCCACCAGGATTCGCTTCCTCCTCCTCCTCTGGAGTCCACTGCTTTCCCAACTGAGGTCACCTCCTTGGCTAACCTCCACATCCTTTCCTTCCACTTCTCTGGGTACCTCTATTTGGTTGTCCTCATTTGCCAGTGTGGCATATGAGTTCTTGAGTGGAATAGGATCTGGGATGTGCCTCTGCCTGACTGCTCTAACCCTCCCTGAGCCCACTGTCATCCAAGTGCTCCTTTTTCATGGCATCCTTTGAGGCAATTGCATTGGACTGGATGGTCTCTGGAAAGGGGTGATGGTACTCCTGATCCAATTTACTTCCACTCTGAGTCTGGCTACCTCATCCCACAGTCCAGAGAGATGCATGCAGATAGGGCAGCACCTCAGTGTTCAGAAAGTCTGCCTGAATATGGCTGCCCCACAGCCACTGCATTGCACCACTGCCCACTTTATACTGCAATTATACTGCTGTTCCACTACTTGTCTGCTACTGAAGCTCTCCTAGTTCCCTTTTTATTAATTTACTGTCCTAAAAATCCTGCCACTGATTCTCAGATAATTTTCTTAAAAAAAAAAAAGAAAAGAAACCAATAAATAAACAAGTGAGTCAAAACACTTGTCGTGCTGAGGGTGGGCTTCTTCCCCCTTATGCTCCTCCTACTTCACACCCCTTACTATACCCTGTGTTTAGCTCCTGTCAATCAGATTTAACAGGGCATATAATTAAGAGTTGGGGAAGGGAGGGGGAGAAATTTGCAGCAATTAAAGACAGCACAGAATTACACCACCACTACATTTTAAATTTTCAACAGCCCAAAACAATTCTAAGTAAAGACAACAAAGAAAGTACAGTGTCACTAAAAGCCCACAATCTAAGTTTAAAAGAAAAATAGCAATTACCAGTTACTCTAAAGCACTGGATTGAATATGTTTCCTTCCTTCCCCTTCTGGCTTCTTCTGAGAGAATAAAACTCATTTGCTACCTCAACTCTGACTAAGCCCCACCTCCAGTTATTGAATGTTGGTAGCATGCCAGAGAGGCAGCATGTGAGAAAGGCAGTATGTGGGATCGATAAGGAATTCAAATAGAAAAGAGATTTCCAAATAGTTTGTTTTCTGTATCTCACTGCATAACACACATGCACATACTGTAAAGACTCAAACCTATTGCAAAACACCATGGGCATGCAAATAGTTGTGTATGTACGTGGGGGTTGGTAGGCTGACAAACTACAGACACGTTGTTGTGATATTGCTTTCTGCCATTAGAGTATGCAGTAGCACTGTATAAAGGAGGGTGAAGCTGAAGCTGAGTTCAGATCAGATAAGTTTATCGTTCGACATCCATTAAATGTCATTACAAAAAAATAAAATTTTTACTCATAATACACACCATAATATACACTTAGACAAAATAAAATAGATACTACATTAAAAAATAAAAATAAAAGAAGTACTATATTGCTAAATCTATTCACATTATGTATCTATCTAAAATTCAAGTTTCTTTTTTATATTGTGTTAGCTGCCATTATTTGTATAATATTTCATTATAATATGTAAGCAATAACACACAACAAGGTGTGCTGTTAATGTGGATTAACGCACACCCAGGTGAATTGTGATACACGAGGCCATAGACTGAGTGTCCTCAAAGCACCTGGGTGTGCGTTCATGCCCAATAACAGCAAACCCTGGAATGGGTTATTGTGCTTATGACATAGGTCATGTTTAAACAACAAATAAATATTGAGCATTTTTTTTTGCTGTTTGAATACCTAAAAAGGTACTGTATCCTTCCACCATGCAAAAAAAGTCCCTAACAAATAATGCACCGTTGATGGCTGTTAAGCACATAGAAATGTAACATATACAATAATGATATGATGTGTAACATGTCTTTTGCTAATATACTCTCCTACCTTCCCTGCCACGGTTACTGCACTCCCCCCAAACTGCACAGCAAGCACCCAGCACCACACATGCACTTCTACTGCCTACACTATGGCATCTTCACCTGAGGACAGATGTAAATCATGAAGTGAGCTAGTATTAAGGATGCAATACTAGAAGCAGCATCCCATTGTGTTAGGGAGAAAAGCAAGAGCAAAAGAAGGAGGAAACCACTTTGGTTCTCAAAAACAGTAGCAGAAAAGGTCAGAGCCAAAAGGTTGTCCTTCAGCAAATATAAGGGAATACAGTGAGATGAAGATAGGGAGGCATACTAAACTTCCCGAAGGAAAGCAAGGAAGGCAGTAAGGCAGGAAAAGGCCCAAACCAAGGAAACATTAGCACAAACAGTAAAAAAGGGGACAAGACTTTCTACAGATACATTAGTGAAAGGAGAATATCCAGAGGGGGTATTGCTAAGATCAAAGGAGAGAAGGTGGAGTGAGTGGAGGAGGACCAAGGAAAAGCATCTATCCTAAATAGATACTACTGCTCAGTATTTACTGAGGAGAAGGAATTGAAGGGTCCACAGCTCAGCACCATGGACACAAGTGAAACGGAGGTGTGCACAAGTTCCTTCACAAAAGAAAGGATCCTACAACAGCTCACTAAGCTGAGGGTGGAAAAGGCAATGGGATCTGATGGCATACATCCCAGGGTACTAAAGGAGCTAAGGGTGGAACTAGCAGAGCCATTAGCAGAACTGTTTAGTGAGTCTGTGCACACAGGGGAGGTCCCAGAAGACTAGAGAAGGGCTCATGTGATCCTGCTCCACAAAAGTGGCAGCCCGGAGGAGTCAGAGAACTACAAACCAGTCAGTCTTACCTCAGTAGTGGACAAGATTATGGAGGCACTCCTTAAGAAAAGGATACTGCAACACCTGGAATCCATAGGAGCACAGGATCCAAGACAGCATGTGTTTACAAAAGGAAGGTCCTGTCAAACTAATCTCATAGATTTCTTTGACTCTGTAACCAGAGTGGTGGACCAATGGGATGCAGTTGATGTTGCCTACTTTGACTTCAGCAAAGTGTTCGATATTGTTCCACATAGAAGATTGATTAATAAGCTGGGTAGGCTTGGAGCGGGTCAGAAGTTGGTCAACTGGGTAGCAAACTGGTTGGTGGGCAGAAAACAGAGAGTGGTGGTAAATGGTATACAGTCAGAGGAGATGCAAGTCACAAGTGGATTACCTCAGGGATCAGTCCTGGGGCCAGTCCTCTTCAATACCTTCATCAGTGACATTTCAGATGGACTGGAGGGTAAGGTTTCCCAGTTTTCAGATGACACCAAAATCTACAACAGAGTAGATGATCCAGATGGGGTGGGTAGAATGAGAAGAGAACTGAATAAACTGGCAAAATGGTTTGAAAAGTGACAACTGGGGTTTAATGTAAAGAAGTGCAAGATTATGAGCATAGGGAAGAGAAACCCTAGAGCTGCCTATAGGTTGGGAGGTGAGTTGCTGGCAATCACAAGAGAAGAAAGACACTTGGGCATCATCATCACAGATTACCTGAAATCATCCAAACAGACCACTAAAGCAGTAGTAAGGCTAGAGGAATGTTGGGGTATATTAGTAGGGGTATCACAAGTCATAAAATGGAGGTAATAATCCCTCTTTACAAGACACTGGTTAGGCCCCATCTGGGATACTGCATGCAGTACTGGAGGCTGCACCGGCACAAGGACGTTAACAAAATGGAGGCAGTCCAGAGAAGGGTAGCCAAAATGATGCAGGGACTGCATCAGAAAACATATGAGGACAGATTAACGGAGCTCAATATGTATACCCTAGAGCAAAGGAGGGAGAGAGAGGTGGTATGATTGAAACATTCAAACATCTTAAGGGCATTAACAAGGTGAAAGAGTCTAACATGTTTCAATATAAGAAAAATAGCAGGACAAGAGGACACAGTATGGGATTAGAGGGAGGCTGATTAAGGGATAATGTGAGAAAGTCCTCTTTTACAGAAAGGGTGGTGGATGCATGGAACAGCCTACCTCAGGAAGTGGTGGATATGAATACAGTGCAAACAGAAAGGGTGGTGGATGCATGGAACAGCCTACCTCAGGAAGTGGTGGATATGAATTCAGTTCAAACAGGCATGAGATAGGCACAAGGAGTCATACTAGGATATATAGGGTGCAACAGGCCCTTAGAACCAATAAAAATCCCCTGAAATTACTTATAGCCTGTGATACTTGGGTTAGAAAGCAAGTATGTATCTATCAAGCCTATCCTTGAATATATTTTTACATGTATTAATAACTATATTTAACAGTAAGTCACTCCAGGGTTTCACCACCCTTTGTGAAAAATAACAACCCCTTTTTTTTTGAGTTGCATATTTTTTTTAATTGAAGGGGATGACCTCTAGTATTTACTCTTAATTGCTTATATTCTATACCACAATCAATTGATAAATTACCATCATTAATAATGTCCCAGATGAATAACAAATCACCTCTCAATTGTTTTTGTTCCAAAGACATTAAATTTAGTTTACATAGTCTTTCTTCATAAGTAAGACATTTATCGGAAAAGAAGGATTTTGTAATTCTCCTTTGTACCCTTTTGATTCTGTTAATGTCTTTATGTAAATATGGGGACCAAAGTTGAGATGCATAATCAAGATGTGGACGTACATATGAATGATAAAGAGGAAATAGGACTTCAGGGTTTCTAGAGATGATATTTCTTTTTATTGACCACCATATTCTATTGGCTTTATTTATGCTATTAAAAATTTGTGTATCAAAAGATAAATTTGAATCTACCATAACGCCTAGGTCTTTTTCACATTTTATATCTATAGTTAATTCATTATTTATAATACTGATATTTAACGTTCTTTTTGCCAAAATGTAAAACTCTACATTTGGATGTATTGAATCTCAAGTTCCAATTTAATAACCAGTTTCCCAATATATCTAAATCTCTTTGAATAACTGCACAGTCGTTTAGATGTTTTGCAATATTATCAATTTTACAATCATCAGCATACTTTATAATATGACTTTCAATGCAGTCACCTAGATCATACATAAAACATTGAAATATTAATGGTGCAAGTACTGAAACTTGAGGAACACCACTTAAAACAGGAATCCAAGAAGATCTATACCCGTCTATTGATACATATTGTCGTCTAAGGGAGAATACAGATGAATATGAATAAATAGGTCATTGACAGAGTAAAGGCCTATGGCACATTCATAATGTAAAAGAAATGGGCAGACTAGATGGGCCTTGTGGTCCTTATCTGCCGTCAACTTCTTTGTTTCTATGTTTCTATAACTAGGGTTTGCTGCCTGTAAATTTTAGTCCATTGTCATGGCTGAATGAAACAGAATGTCTCTTATATTCTATCAGTACATACCTTGATAACATGGGGTTCTGAGCATGTGCTGCCATAGCCATGATGTATACTTGTTTGGTACAGAATGGATATAGAGAGAGAAAGCTACTTCAAAGGTTCAAAAAGGTTTATTTGTTCAATGAAAATACTTTATAAAACATACAAACATAAAAGTTTTGCACAACATTTTATCAGTATGTCCCTTGAAATATTTACAACAGCACTTAAGTTACAATCTCAAGATGAAATATCCACATCACATACAAATAAGTCCACTGATCTACACATTAGGATACATTCTCTCTAGGCAATAACAATATACAATATACATACAAAATTCCAGTCAATCTCCTGGAACAGTACCATATGCTGTATGAGACAAACTTAATTAAAATTTTATGGATAAAACATTAATGCATTTCTGCAAAATATGCCACTTACAGATAACTGTTGTTGACCAAAGTCTTAGCAAGCACAAAAAAGCATCAAATATAAGATAATTCATGAGAAATATCAAATCACCATAATTTGTCTTTTGTAATAGTGAATCAACTTTCAATAACGCTGCTTTATACATGTCTTTTAAAATACCATAATATTCAGTAATAATCCCAATAGGACCACTCTGTATACCTAGTAGCTCAAGACCATTAGATGTACTACAGCACTACGAATAGGTGACAGCTGTTGGGGACCAAAACATTACAGAAGAAATGCCCAACTTTCAGGCAGAAGGCCTTGTTAAAAATATATATATATTGCCATTAACACCCAACCTTCGTTTTACTCTTCTGAGGCTTACTATGTTTCATAGATTTTGGGTACAATACCTGGGCTTCCATACACGTGGAGGCCCATGATATGCTGCTAGGGCAAACTTCAGAAGGCCCATTAAATCCCTTGAGTGATATTGATCCTTACAAGATCCTAAATCACCACATGTTGAGAAAGAACCCCTGTGAAGCACAATAGCTAACTAGGCATAGAGATTATTAACCCTGACCCATTATGTACATTTCATCCTTGCAACTTTACCTAGCCCCACTATTTCTAGGGATAATGGATCATAACTGGTCATAGCAGCATGGCAGCAGCCTGTAATTCTCAACAAGAAAATAATCTCCCTTACTCTAAACAAAATCATATTATAAAAAGGGTTGAAAAATGGAGCTTTCTGATTGGCTCTAAACGTTCTAACAGCCTTATGTTAATCTTTTATTAACATGCATGTACAGCTTAACCATATGCTGAACAAGGTTTAACACTATTTAAAAGTATTTTTATTATAATAGCAATAAGGCACCCCCAGGGGTTATGTTAATGGTCAGTTAATCACCCTCTAGGGGCATGTGGTACTTAGCTATGCCTCATCCCACAGTATTTATTTTATTTTATTTATTTTATGTAGCTTTTGTTGACCAGGTAAGTGCACTAGACAAATCCTGCCTATTTTCAGGCACGACCCAGGGGAGGGGGATACAGATGAATGCCAACTGACCTTGAACCAGATTAAGCTGTTGATGATATTTTTAGTGGATGAGGGAAATTTGGCCAGGACACCGGGGACATTCCCCTACTCTTTTCGATGCGTGCCATGGGATCTTTAACATCCACCTGAACTACCACCGATGGGACCTCGGTTTAACATCTCATCCGAAAGACAGCACCTCAGAAGTGCAGCACCCCTCTCATGCTGCACTACAGTGTCAGTACTGGGATATTAACCCAAGTGCCAGACGTGGGAACTGAACCCACAGCCCTCTGATCTCCCAGCCTCAGAGGTGAGTGTGCTACCTACTGAGCCACTGACACTAACTAGAGTACACCCCTAGAGGGTGATTAACAGACCATTAACATAACCCCTGGTCATGCTTTATTGCTTAAATGTAAGACTAACCCACATCAACTACCCCTACAGGAGGAACTGAGTAACAGGTCAAATCTATGGTATTAAAACTGTTGATGTTAGCAAGTAAAACATGTTTTAATACTGTAATAGAGACTTAAAGCTATATCAAATACTTTAACTAATCACACATACTATAAACACACACTATAAAAAATTCTATAACAAATGAACAGCTCAGAATTAAGCAGGTAATAAAATGTTATACTTGCCATTCCTGAATTAATTCCTAGGTGGGCTGTTAAGCACACAAAATACATGACATTATTCCTAAAAAAGGCAAATTGGCTGTGATGCTATAAAAACAAATTCTCCTTGTCAGGAGTCCCAAAATGTCAACCCCTTTCAAAGTTGGTATACAGGTCCTTTAAACAAATCAGTAGATTTGGCTCAATATGAGAAGTCCTATAAGTTAGTACAGTATTTTGATCCCAAAGAAATAATGTAATCAATTGAATACCACTAGGCTCCATAAAAGGAGTCTTGCCAAACAGCCGAAAATTTGTAAATGGAGCAGATCTGAACTTCTGCTTTAATAAACATTCCTAAACTCACAAATGAGGAGATTTGTGTCAAGCATGATAAAATGAAAGCAGGGAGATCAAGCTCAAAACTGAAGCATGACACCACATTGTATTGGGGGAAGGGGAGAGAAAATATCCCATGTCCCATCTCCTGAAGTCATTAAGATTACATCTGTCATGGGGAGATTAGCCCTTACTTGGTCACCAGTGATCACTAAAACAGCATCCCACATGGGCTCAGAAACCATCACATATGCGATGAAATTATTTTACTTTATATTCCTTATCCTTTTCCTTAGTTGAATACTTGGGAGTACAGGAGTATATACTCCCTCCTGTGTAGGTCTCTTTCCTCCAGTTCCAACTCCGGCTGTAAGCACATTTGGGCACCTGTGGAAACAGAAACAAAAAATTGCTCCACTAGCACAATAACTCCAGGTGCAATTCTAATCCTAATAACCCCGACCCCTAGACAATAATGATATACCTTTTGAAGGCTTTAACAAGCCTGCCTGCACTCACAGTGCCACTACGATCTTCAGGCTTCCTCCTTTCTGGTCAAGAATCATGCCAATTTCAGGGTTTATTAGTGCTTCAGAAGGAACTTTTCACTCATCTCAAAATCTGAAGTTCAGCACTTCAGGTACACTGTCCAGACACCAGTTACCTGCAACAAACTTCCAAAATGAATGCCAGTTACCAGCAGCAGCCTTCCAAAGTAGAGAACCGGAGAACAAAAAAGCAGTAAGTTTCTACCAAAGGGGTCAAAATAAGCACAGGTATCATTCATCAAAGGGACTAATGACTTTTTTGTTTCAGCAGGCTTTTAACATCTGAATTGTTTTAATATTTGAATTGCTTTTATGCTGTTTTATTATGAGATAGATAGTGTTAATGTGATAAATGCTCCCAGCTATTGCTATGTTGTTATGTTGTTTATATATTTTGTTTTATTGTACAGTGCTCTGAGTCACTGTTAAGGGGTGCTTTATAAATAAAGTATCTTTCTGTCTGTCTCTCTATCTACTTATCTATCTATCTATCTATCTATCTATCTATCTATCTATCTATCTATCTATCTATCTATCTCTCTGTCATCAGCTTAGAAGTAAAAAAGAATAAGACCTAAAAACGCCACTTTGAATAAAGAGCTGCAGGGAGTGGAGCAGTGATGCAGCCATCTTGCCACTCCACCTCCCTCCACTCTCAGCCCCAGGCAGCAGGCATAACAAACGGTGCATGCCTTCACTGTTTCTTATATTTTACCAGTACATACCTTTGATAACATGGGGTACTGAGCATATGCTACCATAGCCATGCCACATACTTGTTTGGAGCAGAATGGATGTAGGGAGAGAAAGCTACTCGCTCTGGCTATTGGCATTGGGATCACACCACAATCTATGGAGACAACAGTGGGGAAAGACCGTCAGTAACAAGTGTGTCATAGGTCACAATTAGCACCATGAATGAGGTGCACCTGATCAAATTCCCTTGCGTTCGCTTCCTGGACAGCAATAATTTATGGAGGGAGGAGATCATGCAGTCCTTGTGCTTTCTGTCAATGTCCCTAACTGTCCGCAGGATACTGCTGGCTTTCCCTCTCTTGGTCTGCTGCTGTGTCTCTCTGGACTGCTGGACAGTAACCTGTTTTCTCTCTCTCTCAGTGTTCAGGGAAGGGGGGGAGCACTCTTTCCAAACATGATGAACGGGGCATGTTTCAGAGCCCTGAGATGGGTAGGTGTGAGTGTATCTCTGTGTCCAGTGGGTCCTTGGGTGTTGGAATCAACTGTCGCCTGTTAGGACACAACCACACCAAACTCTCTTTCACTCATAGCTCTTGCAGCAGATGAACACAGGGAAGGGATGCAACACACAGCCCTATGACATTGCTGGTGTTTCTCAGCTCTCTCGCTGGTTTAAGCACAGAGACTGAGTAAGGGGGAAGGCTTGGTGCTGGATGACAGCTGACTGGGTAGACAGCACTGAAACAGACAGTAACGCACTGTGGGAAGACAGAAACTGTGGAATACAGGGACAGGGCACTGCAGTGTGTGGAGCTCCAGCAGCTTTACAGAGAGTGTCTGTCCTGCATTCCACCACTCGTTGTGTCAGGCTGTCATCAAAGGTAGGAGCAGCTATGTGACATAGCATGACACAGACAGTGGAACACTGAATACTGCTGGTGTGACTGCTCTCTCTCACTCTCTCTCTCTCCACTGCTCCTGTGCTGTGTTTGGTTCTTTCTCTTTCTCTCTCTCTCTCTCTCCCTAAGCATTCAGTGGTCGCCAGTGGGACACACTGACAGCACTTGAAGAACTGTGTGGAGACTGTCCCTGAAAGCCGACGAATAGAGAGACACACCCAGACAGATAATGACATTACCTTCCTCCTCCTGCTGTGACCACTCTCCCTTCACTGCTCCTGTACTGTCTCTCTCGCTCTCTCTCTCTCTCCCTCTCCCCTTCTAGGTTGGTGAATATTATGCAACGGTGACTCACCCTGTACAAGGAGATCCACAAGGCGATTGGGTGGGTAGGGACAGTGGAGATCCACAGGATGGGTGGGTGATGTCAGGCAAATGTGAAGAGAGAGAGAGAGAGAGAGAGAGAGAGAGACAGAAAGACAGAACAGTGCAGCAACAACACTAGACGAACTGCGATGCTACAAATTGCGCCTCAGCAAGATGGGGAGAAAAAGAAACAGTAACACAACATATATTGGGGATTAATCAACAGCCACGTACAGGGATGCAACCATTGGGATAGGATGTTTTTACTAACTTTCACCAACCCATGTTATAATGCACTTTAGAAAATGGCAAGAATCAATTCTAAAATTTGATTGGCTAAGACAGGCTCCAAGCTGGGCATTTATTTTTCAATAGATGCCCAGCTAAAAATAAGAGCCAGTCCAAGTGCCACTTCACAGCGTAACATTCTCCACTGGTGCCCAGGTGCTCTGTAACTGGCTGAAAGCAGCCCACAAAATCTGAAATGGCAGCCATATTTTTTTCTCTCGCTTAGCGAGAGCTACAGGTCCTCCCCCACTGCTTGCTTCTGTGCTGACTGCCTACCTCTTAATAAAAAAAAAATAATGATTTTGCAGTCGGGAGAGTGAAGACATTATTCTTTACTATGGCACAACTCTCCCGACCGCCATCTCGCACTACCGTGCTGCAAAACGCCTTCACAGAGCAACAGACAGCACTGCGGCTCCCGCCCTCTTAAAAGCAAGCCGATGAAGTTTTAAACAATCCTGCAAAGACTCCATGCATCTGGGGAGCCAAATTCAACAAAAATGCCTCTTCCATTCTTCACCCCACCTTTACCTCACAGCGCGCATACTCTACATATTATTCCTTACCTCCTCCTGCATGCTGGCGTTACCATGCACGCTCCTTCCGTTTTTCTTTTTTGAACCGCGCCGATTCTATTGTGCTTACCACACCCAATGGCCGATTCCTCCTCAATTCCCAAATGACCATACCAGCAGATTCCTTGTCCGCTCTGCAAATGAGCGGTAGCGCCGATCCCCTTCCTCGCTATCCAAGCCAGCGGTACCATGTTCCACATACAAAATCATCACATAATTTTACTAGATGGGCTTGAACCCTTCAATACCTTATGTATAGGACTACAAATCCCACAAACCAATGGGGCACTCCTTTACCTCAACAAAAATGTCATAGATAACATCGCCCTCTGGTGACACACATGCCAAAATACAGGAACTACTTTACAAAAATATATTTTAATGTTTTTCTAAACATTCATTAAAAATATTAAAACAGTTTTTTTCTGTTGTACAAAAATATTACTGGTGGGCCACTTTCTGAGCATAATAATACCCTCCAGGGTGGGCATTATTGAGAAATACCAGACCTTCCAGGGGCTATAAGGCCTTCCACCTGCGGCATCGGGCCTCATTACGCCCCTGGGCGGTCCGGTATTTCCCAATAATGCCCACCCTGTTGGGTATTATTACTTACATATTTTCCAAAATGCCTTCATATTAAATGTTATCTCTTTTTAATAAAACCGAAAAGGGAGATCCTACTTTCCATAATGATCCAAACTTGGAACTAAACAATTTAAAATTACATACATATTACCTATTCTCAGTTTGGTTTGATATATACTTTTCTTACTGTAAATGTAACTTCTTTTCCTCAATAAGGCAGAGGAAGAGAAGCTGCAGATTCAAGTGTTGATCTGGTTTTACATCTGAATTAAAAAATAACCATGTCCTTAGGTTCCATTGCCATATTTTTCAGAGATTCCCCTAAATATTTATCCCTTTCATTCTCATTCTCATACTGTGTAGTGGACATAATATTCAAACGATGTATTAAATCATCCTTTCCTAGTTTACATTTGCTGTCCTTAGTTTTGTTATCATACAAGGCTGTTAACCAGTTACTTTCATAAACCTTGAATCTAAATGTTGGTATTCATTTTTTTCTGCTTGAGCTCTTTATCAGATTTAAATATTGTTCCAGTTCATGATTTCTTTTGTTTTTTTAATCATCCATCTGCATTTTAATATTGTTTACAATATTGTATATCTCTGTGTTTTGAGACATATTTTGCCTTTGTTTTTGCCTCATCTATTATCATCTTTAGCAGAAACCTAAAAACATCTACTAAGCAGTGAAGTACAGTACATGTTACATTAAACTGTTTCATCAATGAGTTGGTTTAGCATTATTTTTTTGAGTTGGCATTGCATTGGCAACTTATAATGCATTATTTTTCAGTGCTTAACCAGCTGAAGAGCAATGTTTGTAAAATGTTTTTGCAACTCAGTTGGAATGCTGGTTAACTAGGATCTGCAGCTTATCCATTAGGTAGGGAAATGGGCAGACTAGGTGGGCCAAGTGGTCCTTATCTGCCATCAAATTCTATGTTTCTATGTATCTGCAGTCCAATCACAGTGCAATATAAAGCTGCATTTTAACTCTTAAGAAACATTTTGTGCATGGCTTTGTGCTGGATCCAGCAACACTTATGTAACTCAGCCAGAAATGCTACAGCAACTCATTGGAGGAACAGTTTAATGTGACTTGTACTGTAAACCACATGATTTTATAAACCTTTCCACTATCATCATACTTGGGAACACTATATTCAGTTTTAAATAATGATTTTTTTTCCTCGATACAGAGCCTTGGAGGTTTATGTCCATTCATACTATATGCTGTGAAAGGGGGTCTTCAAACCCCCCTCTTCGTCATTCCGTTTTTCTATATTTGTTGTCTGGTGGTATGAATGCTGTCTTCGTCTTTTGTTTTTCATTTGTCCATGTCTGTTTATTTTGGGTAACTGGGTAAATAGCTTGTAATAGCCTGGCCATCTATTCCAAACTATTTACATATAAATTTGTGACTCTTCACTTATCGGAAGTTCGTTTAGGGAACTTTTCTATTGCGTTAATGTTGTTAAGGAGTGCAAGCCCCTGTTTATAGATAACGATACTTCTGTAAATCTAAAAGGTAATAATAAAATAAAAATTAAAAAATGCAATTCCATTTATAGCCTCTCATAACCCCAGAAGAATTCTCTTTAGTGAGTGAAGATAAATAGTATTTAGACAGGCTTGCAGAGGGGTGCGGTAGTCTGCTTGCCTTCAGCCTGTTCCAAAAAGAAAGAAAGAAAAACCTTTTGCTCTGTCTTGTTTTGGGACTGAGTTGAATTCAGTCCTAATTAGAGCAGCCCATGTGTGTTTCCTGTTGTGAAATCCTGGTATTAGTTAAGTGATATGAAGAGCCACTTACCTTGGATTTGTTCCAGTATGTTTTTTAAACGTTCTGGTAATTCCCGTTTCCTTCTCGTCTGTGCGCACATTCGTGCAGCTGCACTTTATGTTTTGGTCCTTAAGTTCAAAATATGTATTATAGTAAGGAATCAAACATTTAAGCCACGGTCTTTCTACTTTAAAGGAATATGTTCCCCTCCTTCAAAAATGGATTAAATAGGGTTTTAACCCTGCGTTTGTATTTCATATTCCTTCTTGGGAAGCGTAATGAAAAGCTGAAATGACTCGCCCAGCTTTTCTGCTCTCTAAGAGCCGGCTGGCTTCTTTCTCTCTACTTTTATGCAGGGAATTGGGTGGAGCCTGTCGGCGTTTCCAAACTAGATTTAGAATTAGAATTTATTCAAGGGAAATAAGTTATTTAAGTTATCAATCTAAATGGAATAAGTTAGGATGCTTAAAGTACAATAATTTACATAAATAAATAAGTTGGTTTGCATGTTTTTCAAAATGTTGTTTGATTGAATGTTATGAGAACCAATCAGATTACACTGCACCCTTTATATACCAGATTTTTTTTTGTGTAACCAGATGGAGTTTGGGTGCTGTGTTGGAAGCATCTTGGAGATGGTAGCAATGGAATGTACTACCTCAGTTTATGCCTGCATGATGGAATTCCTGCCTGTTTCACTGTAAAAGGACTTTGAGACCTGCATTTGTTTTATGTTCTTTATCGTGCAGTTCATTTTATTTTTGTTATTTTCATATTTAATGGTTCCAGTGAATAAAAAGATCTGTTAAAGAAGAACACTTCCCCTGTCAAGTATCCTTTTGTTACCCTAGCCTCTCACATTGGTGTCAGAAGTGGGATTGACTGGTCGAGGTAACCAACAGAAGGACCTGTTCCAAGGCCCAGTGGATACGTGATGTTACAGGTTCGAGAGGACATTCAACGGACAGATCAACCAGAACCACAGGGAGTGCATACCAGATTGGTGACAGCTAAATATAAACTACCCTTGCTCCCAGGTCTGGAACCAGTAACCCGGAGGAAGGTTCCGATTAAACATCAGATGGAGGTACCCAAGGATGAGGGACTGGCGCAAGCTAGTGGAGGAGGTGAGGAAGAGCACCTCCCAGAAGAACCACAGGACTTGTTAAGATGGCTCTGTACCAGACAGCTAGAAATTGAGAGACAAAGGGATAGAGACTGGAAAGAGTATGAGGCCAGATGGAACGACACCCTAAGGGCTTTCCAAGCATTGGGTACGGGACGAGCCCCTGCTACCCCTGGAGGAAGCCAGAAGGACATTAAAATGGCCAAATTAACAGGTACTGATGATATAGAGGCTTATCTGTTGACTTTTGAAAGGGTGGCAATAGCCTGTAACTGGCCCAGAGACCAATGGGTAATTAGGCTAGCACCTTATCTGACCGGGAAGGCTCAACTTGCTTATAGCCGAGTGGACATGGTAGATGTGAATAACCATGACCTGGTAAAACAAGCCATTTTAAAACGATATGATATAAATACTGAGACCTACCAACAGAGATTTCGTTCATTTAAATACACCACAGTTGATAATCCTCAAGATACCTTTACGCAGTTGAAGGATTTATGCATCAAATGGCTACAACCTAATACCCGAACGACGGAACAGATTATTGAGACAATAGTCCTAGAACAGTTTCTACGTGTTCTTCCAGCCGATGTTCAACTTTGGGTTAAAGAGCATCACCCAGAGACCTCGGAAATCGTTATTCATCTGGCTGAGGACTATATTACTGCCCGTTCCCAGAGGCAGAGGACTTTTCATCAGATCCACCCACATCAGCCGGTAAGAATTCCTACTACGGTGGGGAGTAATCCTATTTCTACTGTATAGAGCACTAGTAAAGCAGGAAGGGGGTATAACCCGGACATTGTATGTCACGAATGTAAATCTAAGGGACACATTGCAAGGTATTGTCCTAAGAAAAAGGTGGAACAAACACATTTAGCTCTAGCTAACTGGTGAGAGTTTGTGGTACCGGTACAAGTGGGGCAGCACAAAGTCTTAGGTTTGTTAGACTCGGAAGTAAACAGACTCTTATCCAATCACAGTTATTGAGTGCAACCCTTCTTGGATAATTAAACTACAAAGTGACATGTATTCATGGTGACACTCACTCTTATCCACTAGAAGAAACAAATTGACTATGCAAGGACAGGTGCAGGCTTTAAAAGTAGGTGTGGTACCCAACCTCCCTGTACCAGTCATAATCGGGCATGACTGTCCCTCTTTTCAGACTTTGGTATCTTCAAACATATGTGCTGTAGTAACCAGGTCACAGAGTTACCCTCATCAACAAGTCGACACCTTCGAACATTATGTCCCTTTTGAGAAGGACATTTATGGAGAACCTGGGAAAGACAAGAAAACCAGAAGACAGAGAAGGAGTGAGAAGCAAAAATGGACTGATAACCAATCTTATGATTCTGGCAAGAAAGTGATATGGAATGTAACAGAGTGTGAAAGGGATAATTTTGTAAGGTTACAACAGGAGGATGAGGCTCTAAAAATGTTGTTCTCCTCCCAGGACAAGATTCCGGGAAATATAAACAAATTTCAATTGAAAAATGGTTTGATGTATAGGGTCTGTGTTAATCCTAGAACAGATGAAAAGGCTGAACAACTGTTAGTTCCTGAAAAGTATCATTCCCTTTTATTGAAACTGGCTCATGATAGTCCAATAGCCAGCCATTTAGGGAGAGACCATACTCTGAGTAGGTTATTGCACAGGTTTTTCTGGCCTGGAATTCATGAACAAGTGGCTGACTACTGTAAAAGTTGTCCAGAGTGCCAAAAAGTGGCAAAGGTTTTGAAAAAAGAGAAAGTACCATTACAAACTATGCCCTTGTTCACCAATCCCTTCCAGAGAATTGCAATGGATATTGTAGGACCAGTGCAGAAAAGTTCTAATGGAAACCAGTACATTCTAGTGGTATGTGATTATGCTACTAAATATCCGGAGGCGGTACCCCTCTGAACGATCACCGCCACTAGAATTGCTGAGGAAATGGGAAAGATTTTCAGTAGGGTAGGTATTCCTCAAGAGATACTTACAGACAGAGGTACTAACTTCTGTTCTAAGGTATTGATGCGGCTTTACCAGACTCTAGGTATTGAGGCTATTCGAACTACTCCTTATCACCCCCAAACCGACGGTCTGGTAGAACGCTTCAACCAAACCATGAAAAAAATGATCCAAAAGTTTATCCAGGATGAGGGTAGGCAATGGGATATTTATCTCCCGTATTTAATGTTTGCTTACTGTGAGGTGCCCCAAGCCTCAACTGGGTTTTCCCCTTTTGAGTTATTATATGGGAAAAACCCAAAAGGACCCCTGGACATAATAAAAGAATGGTGGGAAGATAATAAGGAAACCCAAAATAGGTGCCCCCCTGAATACCTACATTTACTGAGGGAACGAATAAAGAAATACAGTCAATTGGATCATGCTACTAATCAGAGGCAACAAATAATTCAAAAGCAGCAATATGACAAAGGCACAGGGACTAAACTATTTTCAGAGGGGGACCAGATATTATTATTACTACCCTCATCTGAAAGTAAATTATTAATGAAGTGGCAAGGTCCCTATAAAGTAATCCGTAAGGTTGGACCTGTCACCTATGAAATTAATGTACATGATAAATTTAATAAGAAACAAATTTATCATGTGAATTTATTAAAATCTTGGAATGAAAGAAGATCTGAAGTATGTGGGTATGTCTATCCAGAAATTAATAATAGTGAACTCGATGTAGCTTATCGTAGGCTGGAAGTAAAAGGGGACCTGAAAGAAATCTGTATAAATCCGGAGTTAACTCCTCAACAAACAACAGATTTATTGTCTATAATACAATCACATAAGAGCACATTTAAGGGGACACCAGGAAAAATAAGAGGGGAAACACATAACATCATAGTTTCTCAGAATACTCCCATCCGACAGAAATCCTACCGTCTTCCTGAAAAGGTTAGGGAATCTGTAAACCATGAATTAAAGAAAATGAAAGAAATAGGAATTATAGAACCTTCTCGTAGTGACTGGAGTTTTCCTTTGGTAGTCGTAAAAAAGAAAGAAGGAGAAGTACGTTTATGCCTAGATTTTCGTCGCCTGAATGCCATTTCCAAATTCGATAGCTACCCCATGTCCCGAATAGATGACATATTGGATCATTTAGGTAATGCCCAATATTTTTCTACTCTTGATTTAACAAAAGGGTATTGGCAAATACCCTTGGACCCAGAAGCATGGGATAAAACAGCATTCAGTACACCATTAGGATTATTCCAGTTCACAGTAATGCCTTTCGGGCTACATGGGGCCCCCGCTACATTTCAAAGAATTATGGATAAAATTCTTGCACCTCATACTGCTTATAGTGCAGCATATCTGGATGACGTGGTGGTATTCAGCCCAACATGGAAAGACCACTTATACCACTTATCAGATGTTTTAGCAGCTATTTCCAATGCTGAACTTACCATAAATCCAGACAACTGTACTATGGGTATGCAAGAAACTAAGTACCTTGGATTTCTGATTGGAAAAGGCTGTGTAAGGCCTGAGGTAACTAAAGTTGATGCAGTGGCAACATGTCCCAGACCTAAAACAAAAAAAAGGCGTGCAAGCCTTTTTAGGATTAGCAGGATATTATAGACGGTTTATTCCTGCCTTTTCGACTATAACTGGACCTTTGTCCGATTTAACACGAAAATGTAGTCCGGATAAAATAGTGTGGAGTCCTGAATGTGAGGAAGCTTTTTGTACTATAAAATCTCTTTTGTGCTCTTCACCAGTTCTCCCTACCCCCGATTTTACAGCCCTCTTTATTTTGCAAACCGACGCTTCAAACCGGGGTATTGGAGCAGTGCTAACGCAAAATATTAAAGGAGAAGAACATCCCGTCATGTATGTTAGTCAGAAATTACATGAACGAGAGACCAAGTATTCTACCATTGAGAAGGAGTGCTTGGCCATTAAATGGGCTGTTGAAGTCCTACGGTTTTATTTATGGGGTACAGAACTTGTAATCTGGATGGATCATAATCCGTTATGCTGGTTGCATAATATGAAAGATAAGAATCCTCGGGTTATGCGGTGGTACCTTTCACTGCAACCCTATCGTTTTGTTATAAAACACCGAAAGGGAATTACAAATGGAAATGCGGATTTCCTATCAAGATATGGAATGGGAGAGAGTTGTTCACTTGACCCCGGGGTAATGAAGAATAATGACTTAGAGGACGCTTGTCTTCCTCTTACTTGTTAGTTTTTGTAATATTAAGGGACCCTGGGGTGGAGCCATGGAGAGGGTGGGCTGTGGCTCCATCTAAAGGGGGGGAGGAAAATGTGAAAGGGGGTCTTCAAACCCCCCCCTCGTCATTCTGTTTTTCTATATTTGTTGTCTGGTGGTATGAATGCTGTCTTCGTCTTTTGTTTTTCGTTCGTCCATGTCCGTTTATTTTGGGTAACTGGGTAAATAGCTTGTAATAGTCTGGCCATCTATTCCAAACTATTTACATATAAATTTGTGACTTTCTTCAATTATCGGAAGTTCGTTTAGGGAACTTTTCTATTGCGTTAATGTTGTTAAGGGAGTGCAAGCCCCCCTTATAGATAACGTATACTTCTGTAAATCTAAAAGGTAATAATAAAATAAAAATAAAAAAATGCAATTCCATTTACAGCCTCTCATAACCCCAGAAGAATTCTCCTTAGTGAGTGAAGATAAATAGTATTTAGACAGGCTTGCTGAGGGGTGCGGTAGTCTGCTTGCCTTCAGCCTGTTCCAAAAAGAAAGAAAGAAAAACCTTTTGCTCCTTCTTGTTTTGGGACTGAGTTGAATTCAGTCCTAATTAGAGCAGCCCGTGTGTGTTTTCTGTTGTGAAATCCTGGTATTAGTTAAGCGATACGAAGAGCCACTTACCTTGGATTTGTTCCAGTATGTTTTAAACGTTCTGGTAATTCCTGTTTCCTTCTTTCTCTGTGCACATATCTGCAGCTGCACTTTACGCTTCGGGTCCTTAAGTTCAAAATATGAGATATAGTAAGGAATCAAACATTTAAGCCACGGTCTTTCTACTTTAAAGGAATATATTCCCTCCTTCAAAATGGATTAAATAGGGTTTTAACCCTGCGTTTGTATTTCATATTCCTTCTTGGGAAGCGTAATGAAACGCCGAAATGACTCGCCCAGCTTTTCTGCTCTCTAAGAGCCAGCCGGCCTCTTTCTCTCTACTTTTATGCAGGGAATTGGGCGGAGTCTGTCGGCGTTTCCAAACTAGATTTAGAATTAGAATTTATTCAAGGGAAATAAGTTATTTAAGTTATCAATCTAAATGGAATAAGTTAGGATGCTTAAAGTACAATAATTTACATAAATAAATAAGTTGGTTTGCATGTTTTTCAAAATGTTGTTTGATTGAATGTTATGAGAACCAATCAGATTACACTGCACCCTTTATATACCAGATTTTTTGTGTAACCAGATGGAGTTTGGGTGCTGTGTTGAAAACATCTTGGAGATGGTAGCAATGGAATGTACTACCTCAGTTTATGCCTGCATGATGGAATTCCTGCCTGTTTCGCTGTAAAAGGACTTTGAGACCTGCATTTGTTTTATGTTCTTTATCGTGCAGTTCATTTTATTTTTGTTATTTTCATATTTAATGGTTCCAGTGAATAAAAAAATCTGTTAAAGAAGAACACCTCTCCTGTCAAGTATCCTTTTGTTACCCTAGCCTCTCACATATGCTTTGATTGAATAACTGACCATCCTTTCTTGCATTTGGCAATTTATTGGGTACTGGCGTAACTCTGCCCTGATCAATGCTGAAGGATTCCCATTTTGTAATTCCATTAATTTTTTGTAGTAGACATTTAAATTGGTATCTAGGTCTATTTTGCCCTGTACTCCACATATTTCTGCTCTGTATAGCAGTTGACTATGTATTTTTGCATTTTTACCTTTAAATATTCTATTACTGAATATCCACCAAATTTGTATTGAACATTGTTCATAATGGGGAACAACCTTTTTGTTTTAAGTTCTATATCTTTTGTATGTTTTCTTCATTTAAAATCCTTTGCTATGTTAATTCCCAGGAAGCAAAAACTGTTAACAGCTTCTATTTGGTTTCCATTGCTGGTATGTCTTTAGTTCTTCTTCTCCCCACTGCAGATCGTGACTTTAGCCTTGTTATCGTTTATATACAAATCTGCCATCTTACTTTCTTCATAAAATCTTGCCATCATTCGCTTTAATTCTAAGTAACTGGTGGGCATTAGGACTATATCATCCACATATGCCAGGTAAGGACTTACTTTATTGCTTATCCTTGGCATATGATAATTTAAGTTGTACTTTTGGAACAGTACCTGACTTAAATATAGATTAAATAATGTGGGTGAGAGGATGCACTCCTGTTTCATGCCTTTGTTAGTTAAGAATCACTCAGTCTTATTTTCTTTTGCATTGTATCTGATCTGGGTAACATTATCTTGCTATAAGATTTTAACAATATCTAGAATACTTTCTTCCAGTCCCAATTATTTTAATGTAATCCATAATTTATTTCTGTTTACGCTGTCAAATGCAGCTTTAAAATCAGTGAAATCACAATATAAAGTTTGCTTCTCTACAAACTTGTATTTATATATTAAATGTACCAGGGTGAAACAGTCGTCTATGGTTGAGTATTTATTCTTAAAACCAGCTCTGGCTTCATCCAGTGTTCCTTTATTTTCAATCCATTTTGTAATTCTATTGTTGATTATTCTGGTCAGAGCTTTTTGGGTGTTATCCATCAAACTTATTGGTCTGTAACAACTGGGATTGTTTCCATCCCCTTTTTGAAACAGGGGCACTATTATGTTATGTTTCCAGTTTACAGGGATTTTACCTGTTTTAATTAGTATTTGAAAAAGTTTGTATATAATTATTGTACAGATCCCTATATTTCTTCACAATTGGCACTCCATTGGGTCCGTGACCTTTATTTGTGGCAAATGCTTCTATAGCTATTTGTATCTCCTGTGTATATATTTCTATACTTATCTTTCCAGTTCTTACCAATTTTTCTTTGTTGAAAAAGTCAACATATTCAGTACTTCCATCACAGAATAGTTTTTTACAATACTCTTCCCAATGTTATGGTTCTATGTTGGTTTCATGTTTGTCCCTATATTCTTCCATTTCTATGCTCACAATATACCAAAACCTTTTACTATCTTTTGAATGCACTGCAACTTCTATTTTTTTCCATAACTGTCATTTATAATTTGCTTTACTTTACTGTTTTGAATTATGATTATGTACTGTTTTCTTAACATATTTAATTTCCTTTTATTTTCTATGTTACAGTTATTCTTGACATTTTGTAAGTATTTATTAATTTGTTTTGCTTGTTGTCATTCTTTATTTTCTTTTAAAGTTATTTCTTTGATGGTGGCTTTTGAAATCTTTTCCATTATTTGTTTATATTGCTCTAAAATCATGGATTTTTCTTTATCTCCCTCTATTAAGTCTATCATAATATTCCACATGCCTCTATCCTCCATGAAGTCCAAATGTTCTATAGTTTTCCAGCATATACAGTTTTTATTTCTGACTCTAATGGGTACAAACAATCTTTTCCTTTGCAATAGTGCTACTTCTTCTTAAACAACGCTCCAACGAACTATGTGAGTGTTCAGCTTTTGAATTAATTTTGAGATCTAGGCAATTATTTAATATTTTATTTTTACCCATATGTGATATATTATGGATGACCCATTGCCCCCTATATAGTATATTCACTGAATTTGTCTGACTTTGTTCTTCCATTTAATAACAGAACATTTTTATTCACAAAACAGATGGTGAAATTTCAGCTATCCCATCACTGCTAGAGATCCAGTTAGGAAAAAATAGCATCAATGCAGCAGGATAAAATTCCAAAAGCTTTATTGTTGGAAACCAGCAGATAGCTGCGAACACCACTCCCACAAATCAGCCACACATTTTTGTACTGAAATAATGCTTTCTCAAGGAAGTTATTATTTGTCATAGTTTCATAATAACTTTTTCCTTTTCTACATTTAGTAAACTCCCAGGAATGTCTACATAAGTTTATTTCAGCTGTGTCTAATATTATTAAAAAACTGCTATTTCTTCTGTAATATGTGACTGAATTCCTAGTCTCATATTAAAATCCCCAGTCACAATTATTCCTGTATGAGGATATTTACCAATAGTTTCATCTAAGAATGTTTCCAGATGTTTTAACACTTTATGATCGTGATATTTACTATTTTGTGGTGGCCTGTATACATTGATTATTATAATTTCTGCCCCTTTTTTTCTATAAAGTTTGTTAAAATATTATTTTTAGTCACCCTCAGTTCTTTCAGTTTTCTTGAATCCTCCAGTTTACAGAGTATAGCCAAACACCCAACCCTTTGACCATATCTCTTATGTTTTAAGTTTGTTTCACATATGTCTTAAAACCATTTATATTCAAATATTCCTTCAACCAAGTGTCCTGAATACAAATGTACTCCAATGTATCCAGATATTTTTAAAACTCTGCATCTGCCAATTTATGTTCTATGTGATAATGGTAATTGCTGAACAGTGATTGCCATAACGGTGAGTGTACATCACTGAAAATTAATTTGGGTGATGCACACTCACAGCAACTGGGAAGAGGTGTCCGAGATCCACAGGTGAATTTTTAATATGGGGTTTGAGCCCCTACACTTACCCCACACCATCCTACTAAAGGATTCTCAACTCCAAGGAGGTGCATGTTGGGGGGGGGGGTTGAAATACTTTAAAAAAGAAAAAGTCAGCTGCTAGCAAAAAAAAAAAAAAAATGCCACAAACCCTGCACCCTGCAACTCCCAACTGACAATCTTCCCCACGTGCTAGAAGACTAGCTCAGCAGCTGCCCACCACACCCCCTCCCACATACATTTCTTCCCCTTCCTCCCCATGCGTGTGCATGCACATACCCGTATGTACATAGCTTCCTCCCATCCTACCTCACCCACCCCAGTATCTAGTTGCTACCCTGCCAGGTAGCCCTGAACACAGGTGCAGTAAATGAGTCACCATTTTTGTAGGCACTCAATTGTGGATCCCGTGTTCACTGGATACCACCAATTTATCTAGCAAACCTAAAACATTCCAGGTTAGCATCCTCATATTTCCTTTTCTCATCCATCTCCTGCAAACATATTGTTTCTTGTTGCTTCCCTCCATGCCCAATCTCTTTTGTTGTCACCAACTAGTTTCCCAATTTTCCAATAGCCTATAACTGTTTGGGGTCTTCAATATGTCTCCCATTTCATAGAAGGCATCTGCTTTCCAACCCCAGATTCTCAATATGCATTTGTTGTTCTTCATCATAAACAATGATTCCAATCTCATGCAATATTCCAGTCTTACAAATCAGTTGGTCATAAATGGTGCTTTCTTTCAACCATAATGATACATGCCCCTCTTCTTACCATGTGACCACCTTGCTGATGTCATTTCTATGTATTTCCATTTGCAGCAGGACACTTAGTAGTTCAGCTAATTTAAAGTGCACATTTCTAGGAGTTTCATTATAAAATTGTTTCATCCCTGATAGAAATCAGTTTATCCCCTTTTTCTGACCTCTTATCCACTGACTTAAACAATTTTGGGAAAAGTTCCTTTAATGTTGTTATTGTTTCCAAATCCATTCCTAGTTCTTTTAACACTTTTTACTTTTTCCCAATTGCCTGTAAAATATAAAATTGATCTGAAATCACTAGTACCAATTCCAGAGTACTTATAGGTATTATTATAGTTATGTGTTTTGTGATATACTGACAGTATTTCCTTTAAGCAAGGTGTTCAGAAGGTTTTTAACATTTTATTCAAACTTTACTCACTTTCATTGGGTAGTATTCCAAAGTTAGACATAGGCAGTACAAAGTTCGACCCCATGATTTTCTCAAGAATGTTTTACAATTCTCCCTCAACATCTTCCTGGCTTAACTTCATCATACTTTTGTGCTCTAGTGTTGCTTTCTTCTGCTTTGTTTCTAAATTCTTCTGTCTTTAATTCTATGTAGTCTGTTGTCTCTCCCAGACAAGTACTTGTATTTGTATCATTTGTAATTTTGGATTTATTTTATCTTTCTTACCCTTTTTTCTTTTTTATCGCTCCTTCTTACGCTTCCCTATTTTTTCTTTGTTATTTCTGCTATTGCTTTTATTAACATTTTTCCTTTCTTTCCTTTGTTCTCTTCATTCTTTGGAATAGATTCCACTTCCAATACTAAGATGGTATCCTGCTGTGTGTTCATCGTGTACTGATTTATTTCACTTTATTTCTATGAAATTCCTCCGTCCTTCCTATCTTACTGTTTTTTTGTCCAGTCCCTATTCCTTCACCTTTCCCATGTTTTCCAGCCTGTGTTTTGTATCAGTTCCATCTGTTTTCCCTTTTTCCCAGAGCTGAGGGTGTTTTTCTTTAAATTCTTTACATATGCTATCATCTCTGAAGATATCTCTAGGGAGCATCATCAGTTCATATTGCCACCTATTCTCTTCCACTATTTATACTGATGATTCATGTTGCAAGCTTCTCTGGCTGGAGCCAGTTAGCAATAATACACTTAGCCCAAATGAAATGAATGTATTACCCTACATGAGTCCACTTTTGAGTGTGTTGCTGTGAGGATTCCCAGGACCCATTCTGTAAGCTTCAGTGAGAGGAGAATCCCTGTGTTCTTATGGACTGCAGCCTGAAGTGCCCTCCAGAAATCTTCTAACTTGGGGCAACCCAAGAACACATGCCAGTGGTCACCGATCCCCCCATATTGTCTCCAACAGAAGGCTAAATGAGAGGCAGAATAGTATTGAGTTATGGTAGGGACCTGGAAATATCTGACTAAAGACTTCCAAAAAAACTCTCTCCAGGCCGGAGCTACTGTTACCCTCCAACCAAACTTTAACTGACAGTTTTAGTCTTCTGTACTGTTCTCTGGTTCGATTCTTGTTCCCAAGCTACCTTGTAGGCATGCAGAGAGTTGACACCCATGCTCACCAATAATTTGTATATACTAGATATGTATCTATCACCCACCGTTATATGTACTGTGCTATATAGGAATTCCTCCCATATTGAACAGGGTCTCATGAGACCCTGAAGGTGATCAGCTGAATTAATAAAATTCCCGATTTGCATGTATCTAAGGAATTCAGAATTATTCCATCAGAATTTTTCCTTAGCCCTCTGGAATGAGATACATCTATCATTCTCAATAAACTGAGTAAACCTTGTTACCCCATATCCTTCCCATCTAGCAAATCCCTGATCTAATTGAGGGGGAAAGAACTCAGACGTATGTCTAATCAGTGACAATGGACAAACTCCTCCCGGGGTCGCTGTTAGATTCTTTACCTTAGAGAGAATGTAGAGTCCATGTCGGACCCAATTATTCAGAATTTGTTTTACATACTCTGAGGTTACTGGGGTCAGGACTAATGTGAAAAGGGGTCTAACCCCCACTAATTCATTCTCCAGATCATATCAGCTGGAAGTTGCTCATTGCTTGGCCCCAGAAAGCACCAGGCAGATCTGGGCTGCCAAATAATACAGATTGAAATTCAACATGGCAAATCTCCCCCTCCTCCTTGGGGAGGAAAAGTACTCGCTTGACAACCCTAGGTTTCTTATACTGCCACACAAATTGAAATATGCCTTTGTTTAGTCTGTTCCAGAAGGCTTGTGGAAATCTTAAAGGGAGACATTGAAATAAAAATAAAATGTGGGGAAGAATGTTCATTTTTATAACTACTATCCTCCCCACCAGATTTAGGGGGAGAAGTCTCCACCTGGCAATATCTTGTTTGATAGCTTTCCATAACTTATTGTAATTTATTGAAAATAACTTGGATAAGTCCATGTTTATCTGTATACCTAAATATCTAATTTGGTTTTTAAGGACCCATTTAAAAGGGAAGTTATCTTTGAATTGTTGGTCTAATTTTCCACTGAGTTCAAGAGCCTCAGACTTATAGAAATTAATCTTATATCCTGAGATGTCACCGAATGACTCTAACAACCACACCAAAGAGAACTGAACTCTTTGGGGATAACAAAAGAAAATGGTGACATCGGATATAGGAAAATTTTCTGTTCAAGACTGCCCACCATTATACCTTTCACCTCCTGACTTTTGTCTGACCTTTGCAACCAGGGCTCTAAACATAACGCAAAAGTAGGGGCAGAGGGCACCTATGTCTAGTGCCCCGGTCAAAGGAAAAGGGGAACTTATACTATCTACCTGGACCAAAGCTCTGGGATTTTGGTACAACTGGGAAATAGACTGCAAAATTTAGGGCCGAATTTCATTTTTTTCATGGATGCTTTGAGAAAGTGACAATTAACCCCATCAAATGCTTTTTCTGCATTTATGGAGATAGCCAATTCAAGGGGTTCTTGTAAACTCTTGGAGGAGATGATGTTTAATAGCAGATATTATCAGGCAGGAACCTTCCCGTCTAGTCAGTGTGTAGTAAGGACATGACACAGGTCTGTAATCTCCTAGCCAATAAACCCGTGAGCAGTTTGAGATCAACATTTAGTAGTGATATTGGCCTGTACAACCCACACTCAAGGGGGTCTTTGCCTTGTTTGGGAATAACCGCTAAATGGGCAAGCTGCCAAGACTCTGGGGTAGGCCTCCCTCCATCATCTCCTTAAAACTGGAAGCAGAAGAGGCAGCAGAAGGTCCAAAATGTCTTGAAAACCTCTGATGGAAATCCATCTGGTCCAGGAGCTTTGTTGTTTTTAAGGTAGATACTTGGGATTTAAGCTCACGTAAGGTAATCTCTCTATCTAATTCTTCCCTCTCCCCTTGTGATAGCTCCTGGATTGCTAGACCTTCAAAGAAGGAAAGGGTTTTCTGGTTTGAACAGGCTACTGGTTCTTGAAAATAAAGGGATTTATAATATTTTGAAAAGAGTTCTATAATTTTCTCTGGCCAGCTGACTACCTGCCCATCTGTCTCACTATCTCTTAACTGGAATACTAACCTACTTTCTTGTTGCAGTCGCAAGCTAGCAGCTAGCAATTTGCCGGCTCTGTTGCCATTTTCATAATAGTTCTGTTTAATCCTCCTATAACTTGCCTCCAAGTGAGAAGAAAGAAGTTTCTCCAGATCTTGTTTCCTTTCCTGTAACTGATGCCGTACTGTTTTAACTAGTGAGATTTTATGTTGGAATTCTAAGTCATCTATTTCAGACCCTGTCTTCTCCTCTGTTCCTGTAATTTCTTTGCCCTAGCGGCAAAGGCAATTATCACTTCCCTGAGGACAGCCTTCAGGGCGTCCCAGCGAATTACATGAGATGTCAGATCTGGAGGTTTATCCTGAGTATATGAGGTAATTGTGGATTCTATCAGGTCCTTAAACTCCTGGTCATATAAGAGTCCCACATTAGGCCTCCAATGGGAGTTACAGAAAGAAGAGTCCAACTCAGTTTCAAATGAAGGGGCATCATCTGATAGAGTATCTGTAGAATATGGCAGGATTTTATACAGTGCAACCACTCTTTTGAAAGAAAAACAAAATCTGTTCTAGAATAACATTTATGTCTGTCCAAATAATGTGTATAATCTTGCTTATCTCCATTAGTCTCTCTCCAAGCCTCCACCAGCTCTAGGTTGGCACAGATCCTGTTCAAGGTACTTCCTGCCACCTCCAGCTCAGCCCTAGGTGCCCCACCCCCTTTTCCCTCACTGGGCAGAGGATCATATTAAAGTCTCTCCTATGATGCAGAGGCTTCCATAGTTGTCAATATCTGGGAAAAGAAATATTAAAAGAAAATGGCCACTTCCCTTTCATCATTCTTTTTAGTTGTTTAACCAGGGTAGCACACTAAGCTGAACTTTTACGAAACAACCTGGGAGCATAGAAAAGTTGAGTGACTTGCTCAAGGTCATACAATATTCAAGTGGAAGCTGTAGGATTCAAACCCAGGTCTGGTCTGCTGGATGTCACCAGATTTGCAACTCAGAGCCTTAAACCACTGTGCTATACTGCTTCCCTTGCCTCTCGGAGCATATAAACTTGCCAGGGTACAAGGAGTGTCCATATAGGAACCCTGAATCACTACAAATTGCCCTTCTGTGTCAGAAGATGCTGATTTCACCTGCAAGGGTGTTGTGGTTTGTGGGTGTACTGATGGATACTGACACAGAGATGTAAGGTGTTGGAAAGGCAATTGCCAGACCAGAAATGTATTGCAGACAAAAAAGAAACTTAAAAAGGCATCAAAATCAACTGCATTTCGGCAAATAAAATACAAAATGAACAAAAACAACATCAAATAGTATTCAGCTCCTGCTTCTTGAGGTACAAGCAGCAATAGTCACCTCACTAGCACATAGAGTTGGCTACAGGTCTGGAAAGGAGCAGACCTAAACAGAAGGGTCAGTAACCGGCTGATCCCAAGACGAATCTGAGGTCTCCCAGAAAGGATACCTCATTTACAGAAAAGTATAAACATGTGACTATTGCTGTCTCCTCCCTCAAACCAACTATTATAGCAAAAATCCCACAGTCATTTTATTATTTTAATACCATGAGCTCAACTGAATGAATTACCTTCATACATGTTTGCTAATGTTAAAGTTCATAAAACAAAACAATATAACAGAAAAACAGCTTTGCTGCAGGAACAGATGGCTCCTCCCTTCCCCAACTATAACTAAGTGAAGGAAAGGGCCGGTTGCCTCCTAAGGAGACAGCAGAAACAACAGCCTCAGTGTGAGCACCACACCCAGTCCCTGTGTTTTCAGGTAGGAGTGAACTTCAGGTTCTAACAGTGTGAAAGGCTGTTTGTTTACAATGAGAGCAACCCTAAAATAATAAGCATTTGTCAATGCCGAATGTTTGCTTACTGGCATTGGCAGTGGTAGTGTAGAAGTTACAGAGCTGACGTAATAGAATGGCAGTGAAGTATTGAACGAAGCCAACCTACCACCACCCTGCAGAGTGACAGGCATTGGGGTGTGCATTTAGAATCAGGCATAACGGCCACGCCATTTCACCACACCCACTCTGCAGAGACTGACAAGTGTCACGTGTTCCTTGGGGTCTTTGGCCCTTATGCGCACCCCATTTCATTAGGAAATACGGTGAGATGGGTGCGATATAGGAGAATGGGGTGAAGTTTGGGGCCGAAGAGTCCAAGGCATACCTCAATGCCTCTCGGTGACTGCAGAGTGTGGAATGGTATGAGCATCACAGGCAAGAATCCCAAGTCACACCCCTGATTCCTGTCATTCTCTATAGGGTTGGGTGATTTAGTTGAAAAGCCTGATACCTCAGGCATTCGTTGGTATTTTAACGCCAATTTTCAACATGTTTGTTTTGTGACCCCACCTCATGAACAGGGGAATATCAGTTTGGTAGCCAAAGCTGCTTATGCACAGTGACTCACGGGATGTAGCACCACAGGTGCAAAATATTCCGAACAGGATGTAAAAATGACAGCTGTACTCTTTCATGGGGAGGTGTAAAATGGCTATGCTGCAAATGTGTAGTAAAATATTTAAAAAATGGTGAAGTCATGAGCGTACATAGAAACTGTGCAGCACACCGTTATATAAGTAGGTTGGGGATGTTTTATAGCAGAATGTCAACTCAGGCATTTTGGTGCCTCCGATCATGAACAGTGTCACTGTGATTTTCTTTATCTGTGCCGAACAATGATTTCCCACAGCGACCACGCATCTCTGCACTGAAAGTGTGGAAACACACTCGCCATGTTGTGAAAAATGGCAGCTGTACTGTTCATAAGGAAGTGTTGAAAATGCCAACAGTGAAATCTGGACTGAAAATATTACAAAGTCATGAACTAACAAGGATGCGTGGAAACTGCACAATGCTCACTAAGTAACACAGTCATTTTATGGACTTTAGTCACCAAATTTTCAACATAGCCATTTTAAGACCTCTGCTCATGAACAGTGTAACTGTGATTTTCTTAATCTGTCCTAAACATTGCTTTTCGCACACCAACAGCACCATTGTGCGCTACATAGGCGATAACACATTTTGGGTGACATATGAAAAATTGCAGCTGTACTGTTCATAAGGAAGTTTAATAAAATGGACATGTTGAAAATCTAAAGTGAAAATATTAAATTTGCAAACTTCTGACGTACATAGGAACTGTGCAGCATGCGCTAGTAAAAGTCATTTTTAGGCATTTTCTCCAATTTTCAACATAGCCATTTAAGACCTCTGCTCATGAACAGTGTCACTGTGGTTTTGTTAATGTGTCCCATACATTGAGTTCAAGACACCGACTAAGCCATTATCAGCGCCACATGGGCGGAAACATTTGGGCAGGATGTGAAAATGACAGCTGTACTGCTCATAGGAGGTGTGGAAAATGGCAATGTTGGAAATCTGGAATAAAATATTGAAAATTAGCAAACCCTATGAGCGTCGTGAACTGAGCAACGCATGGCTAAAGTGAAACAGTCATTTTAGAATTTTTCACCAAATTTTCAACATACCATTTCAAGACCTCTGCTCCATGAACAGTGTCACTGTGATTTCTTAATTTGTCCGTACATTGATTTCTTTACGACTGCACCATTCTGCGCTTCAAAGGGGACTACATTTTAGGTGGGATATGAAAAATGACCATATACTACTCATAAGATGGTGTGTATTGAAATAGCAATGTTGAAAATCTGGAGTGAAAATAACCCAAATTCGCGAACCTGACCCAGCGTAGAGATTTAATGCAATAGCACGCTCGTTAAACAGTCATTTTGGAATTTTGGCACAAATTTCAACATGGGGTGTTGGGCCCCTTCTCATGAATGATGTCACTGTCATGGTGGTATTTGGTCCCGGGTGATTTTGCAGTCACTGCGCAGTCACGCAAAATCACCCGCCGGGCCGAATAACGCCATGACAGTGACATCATGAAGAAGATCCCATATGTTAATTGATGCATCCCAAAATACGAGATATGCAATAAAGATGAACTCTCCCTATCAGCATTACAACACGGCATTTCCTCAGTTAGCGATCGGCTTTGAAGAGGCAGACGGTTCCCGATCCACTGAAGATCGACAGCGGAGTCAGGAAAAGTATGGGGTGAAGGGGGTGTGGGAGGTTAAAAGCGAGTGGGTGGGTGCGGGTTGTGGGAGGTGGGTTCGGAGACGCCGTCAAGAGGACACGCTTTTTGTTTTACAGGGTAAAACAACAAAAAGACTTTGTGGGATCGGCTTGCCACGCTCGAGGTGGGCTCCCAGCGTGGCACAAGGACTTCTGGGGAGTTCAACCCGACGGGGGATTGGGCACCCCGTCGGCAAAATATTTAAAAAAAACCTCATGGGATTTGCCACGCTGGGGTAGGCTCCCAGCGTGCACAAGGACGGGGGCGTTCCAGCCGACGAGGATTGGGCACCCCGTCGGCAAAATGACTGATTGCCACGCTGGGTGGGCTCTCGCGTGGCATCAACTACTGGGAGCGATGCAGCTCCAGCCGGCGGGGATTGAGGCACCCGTCGGCTATACACTCGTGCAGGCGGCGCGCGCCTGCGGCTGGGAGCTGCACGTGAGCAGCTCTTTATCGCTGCTCACCTGCCGTAGCTCCCCTTTCAACTGGGGAGGCCACTGCATTTTGAGCGTGTCATAGACAGCTCCAAAATGCATTGGCTTGCCAGGCCGCTACTTGCCAGCACAGTGCCTGAATTGGAGGAGGAGGTGACACTCCGAAATCTCCGATGATGGCACTATGTTTCCTGCACATGCGTGCAAGCAAACATAAAAAGGGCTAAACTATCTTATGCTAACTTAACCAGAACCACAGACAGCATGAACTCTGGGGATAATATTGCAGACTGCCACACACAGTGTCTCAGAGTGTGTAATATTTAGCAGTCTCACAGCATGGGGCACACAACTTCTGAATGCTAACTGCCCAGTGTGCTTTAATTAATAGTCTGGGAGCAGGGCTTTTTAAACAAACACAAAACATATTAAGATCAGCAGCTACACCCACGGTCTCATGTGCAGGTTCGAGTAGCTCCAGCCCAAGTTCCTGTGCTTAAGCTATGATTTTGAAACACATTATACTTCAGTGAATGAGACAAGGGAAGGCTGGTGTTTATTTATTTATATTTCTTTATTTATGAGATTTACCATTAAAGCATACTGAGCTAAAAGCTCGATTCCAGATGCGACCTGGGGACCGAGACCCATAATTACAATACATGGATATATACAATAAGCAGAAACATTTTGGGAAGTCAAGGCTTTCCTATAGACATTTGTTTAGAGATACAGACAGGGGTTCATATATACATTATACAGAGTGACAGGGTCATATACATTACATACACTTTTAAAGTACAGCAAGCAGGAGTAATTAGAGCAATTAGTTATAACAGGAGCAGCTGGAAGAGAAATGGGCTCTAAGTAGAGGATTGCATTGGTATGTGTTCAGTGCATGTCTTATGGAGGCCGGCAGAGCATTCCAAATCTGTGGATTCGGAAACTAAAGGCGGCCTGGCCTTTGGTAGTATGCATAAACGGGACGTGCAGCAGTCTGGGATCTGTATTCCTGAGTGAGTACGCAGGAGGGGATTGTTTGGAGAGGGTAGAGGCCAGATGGGGGGGGAGGGAGTGGGACCAGAATTTGGCAGCAAACCTAGCCCAGTTTATTTTTCTACGATCGTGGAGGGACGGCAGGGTAGTAGAGCTGTATAGGCTGCAATGGTGAGTGGACAGCAGACAATCTAGAATGAACCGACAGAAAGAGAGGAACATGGTATCTAGCCTGGCCAGAGCAGATGCAGGGGCAATGGAGTAGACTATGTCGCCGTAGTTGAAAACAGGGAGAATCATTTTTTGGACAATGGTGAGCCTAGTTTGTGTAGGGAGGCATTTTTTGTTGCAGAACAGAGCACCTAGCTTGGGGAGTAGTCTCTTGTGTAGTGAGTTGATATGAGAGGTAAAATCTAGCTGCTGGTCTAGCCAGATGCCTAGATATCTGAAGGAAGTACAATTGTCCAGAGGGTCCTGTCTAAGGTTTTGAAAGGGGGCAGGGGTTTGGCGGAAGGTTTTTGTTGGGATCTGAATGTTTGTGATACTGTTTTTTGGGGGTTTAGGAATAGCTGGTTTGTCCTCAACCAGCACTGGATGGCATAGAAATCCTCTTGGAGTAGTGTTGCTACACTTTGTGCATTAGGGCCGGAGGCATACAGGACAGTGTCGTCCGCATACATTTGGATGGATGAATGGGTACATGCTGATGGGAGGTCATTTAGAAAAATGAAAAAAAGTAGTGGGCCTAGGACAGATCCTTGTGGGACACCGGTAGCGACTGGCAGGGGTTAGAAGTGTGAGAGGCCAGTTTGACTGTTTGCTTCCTGTTCGCTAGATAGTCATGGAAACAGCCAATGGCGGCTCAGAGAACCCCTGCGTTGGAGAGTTTTGAGAGAAGTAGGGAATGAGAGCTGATATCAAAAGCCTTGGCTAAATCTATGAAAATGGCCGATGTGACTTGACCTTTGTCCATGCCAGTGAGAATGTCACCAGTGACACATAGCAGGGAGGTAGTGGTGGAGTGGGATTTATGGAATCCCGATTGGAATGGAGTGAAAAAGGAGGAGGCTTCCAGGTAAGGGGTGAGCTGGGGCATGACTAGCCATCCCTGTAATTTGGCCAGGATTGGGAGCAGGAGATGAGTCTGTGTTTTCTGGGGAGGAGGGGTCACCACCTTTTAGCAGGGGTATGACTATAGCCATCTTCCAGGCTGTGGGTACCTTTCCCAGAGAGAAGAGAGGTTGAAAAGGGCAGTGAGGGGCAGCTATGGCTGGGGCAGACAGGAAGAGCATCTTTGCATCCAGGGATGTAGAGCACTTGCCTTTGTTTGGGTTCAGGGCCCATAGAGGCATAGTACTTCAGCATGGGTTACTAGATGGAAAGAAAGGCAGGACTGCGGGGAAAGGCTTTGGGGGCATGACCTGTGGGGGGACAGGGGAGTGGATTCAGGAGGGAAGATAGGAGTTTGGCAGTACAACTGGAGAAATGTGTATTAAAGGCTTCTGCTACACAGATGGGTTGGAGATGTGGGAGCCCTGGTCAGATAGATATAGGAGATGGGGTGTGAGTGGGAGGAGAGCAGAGTTTAAGTGATTTCCAGAAATCAGATCGGGTGGTTAATGTTCTTACTAAAAGCCGACAGAAAGTATGTCTTCTTTGCTTGCCTGACAGAGTTTGTGCATGCATTGCGGAGCTTTCTATATGTGGAGAGGGTTTCCTGTGTACCTGTTCTCTTGTAATTTTTCCAGGCGCGGTCTCTGATGTGGCAATTCCTGATTATGTTGGCTGAGATCCAGGGGAGATGCGCACCTCTAACTCTCTTTGTCCGTAGGGGGGTCGTGTCTGTCCCATATTTTTAGGAAGCAGGTTTTGAAACCTGCAAAAGCTGCATCAATGGAGGGAGACTCGGGTATGAAAGGCCAGTTTTCGTGTCCTAAGTCTGATAAGAGAGATGCTAAGATGAGAGAGTTGTAGGACCTGGTGCACAGTGTCTTTGGAGGGGGGGCTGGGGGGCTATGTACCTTCCTAATCAGGAAGATCATGCTATGATCACTTATAGAGTCTGGTAGTAGGCCTGCTCTTAGGATCCTGTGGGGGTGAGAGGTGAGAGCCCAATCTAGTAGAGAATGGTTCTGTGTCTTGTGGTTTAGTCTTGTGGGATCCATAATGAGTTGTGTTAGGTTCAGATCCTTTATTTTGGTCTTCAAATGGGCTTTATCTGTGCCTAACCAGTTTGTGTTAAAATCATCAATGGCGTGTAGCTCGCCCCCAGCAGCTAGGGATTGAAGGGAGCTTGGGTGGGAGAGGATGTCCTCGGGGGGTGTGCAGGGGGGGCAGTATGAGCCTGTCATGTAGACAGGGGATGAACAGGGGAGATAGTTTGATGAGAATAGAGTTTATGTTTGCAAGGGTTGTGGGGATGTCCACTAAAGTGAAATGGTGGCTGTTTGCGATATACATTGCCCTGCCACCTCCATGCTTTTTGCCTGGCCGGTCATGTCTGATTATAGTATAACCTGGTATGGAGACTTCCGGGTCTGAGTGATGGGGTTTTAACCAGGTTTCTGAGATGACCAGGATGTCAGGGTGCTGTGTTAATGCAATAGGTTGTAGTAGAGAGATTTTGGATAAGAGACTGCAGGTGTTTAGGTGTAAGATGCAGAGGCCTTTGGGAAAGGAGAAAGGGGAATGGGAATTTGTGTGGTTTGGACCAGGGTTTACCTCTATGTCCCCAGACAGGAGTAGAAGTATGGAGAGAAGATGCTTTATTCTTGTCCGAGAGAGGTATGGGCAGGATGTGGAGGACCGGGTGTTTGAGATAAATTGGGGGCAGTGACGAGTTGGGATGTGAAAGACCACATGCCCCTGATGAAAGGATGGTGGAATGATGCTGGCACTAATAGTTGCGTAATGGTTTTGAGCCAGGACTTGGGCAGGTGCATGTGAGGAAGCAGAGTGGCAGGGCTGGGGGAACCGAGGGGGGTGTGGGCAGTAGGGGTTCTCTGTTTGGGAGGGTGGCGGGGGGCAGGGAGGAGAGAGTGGCCAGAGAGAGAAAAAATAAGGATGAAAACAGCAGCATCCTTGCCTAATTCCTATGGGAGAAACTGTAATGTTTTGAGTTGAGCCCTCTGGCGGTGGCAGCTGATAAGCTGTAAATGGAGAAATAGGCTGATAGGTTTTTGCAAACCATGTGACCCCAGCCTATAAAAGGAGGAGCTCACCGAGGGCAGTGATGGGGGAGGTGAGGAGCCGGCGCACAGCGCCGGCAGGGCAGAAGCTCACAGTCACAGAGAAACACAGTTGTGCAGACTATTCTGTGGCAGCAGTTGTGGAGAATTCAAAAATGGCTCTTGAAACTTGGTGTTCTTATTGTGCCTTCCGATTACCTTGTTTCTTCGGGGGGTGGGGGTCGGCGATCAAGGAGCGTCCAGGAGGAGGGCTGGGCAACCCTCATGACCCGATTCTGAGGCCCAGCATCTGTCTGCAGGGAGAGAGAAAAGAGGACCTTTATAGCCAGGTAAGTGGGGGGAGTGCCTAACAAAATCCTGCTGTGTAGCTGCTACTGGTAAGCTGCTTGTGGAAATGCAGCCTGGAAGAAAGACTCTTTCCTAGCAGAAATACAGGTAGAAAAATTGCTACTCTAAGACAGCCTGAGAGTATTTCCCTTCATGGAGCAAATGCTTATTCGTTTGACTTCACAGGGTTTTAAACATGCAAAGACCAGCTGAAAATTGCGATTTTCTGGTAAAAACAGGCTATGGGGGAACGCAGGTAGCGTCTTTCAGCTCCAGTAGAGATTTATTTATAGAAAGGAGCAGTTTTAGAAATCAGTAGATTTCAGTAGTGCCATTAACATGCATAAGTCCAAATATACCTGCTCCGGTGGAACTTAATAATAGAAAGGAGCAGTTACACACATTCAGTGGCTGTAAAATGGCATTTACAAACTGTTTGCAGCGTGGGTGAGAGACGCTTCCGAAATTACATTGGCTTTGTATAAACGGACTCAGTGGCATGCATCCCAGGTCCAAAATTTAACTTTGTAGGACATTTGGTACTAAAGTCAGAGCAAAGGCAAAGAGTATACTCCCATGCTTTTCCCATAAGATTTTTTTACTTTTTTCTGATCTTTAGGCACTGAACTCATTCTATTAGACAGTGAGTAGGCAAATATTAGAACTTTTGTTAAGGAAATTCTGGGAAAGGATTCCAATGTAGCAGTTTTTGCAGGCAGATAAAATAAGTTCTTAAGGGTACACTTTCAATGTTTTTTAAAGCATACATTTATCAGGCAAAAAGGCAAGTTCCTAAGTGATACTATTTTGCTGCTTTAAAGGCAAGAAGCAAGTTCCTAAAGGTTACAAAATTGAGATGGTATTACAACATAGACTGGTATATTAATTATTACTTCTTAAGGCACTTGTGCTGTGGGCAAGAAATACAGGGCTATACAGAAAAAATGTACTAATTAAAAACAGTCTCCACTCGTGTGCCAACAGATAACAAGCTCACAGTCACAGAGAAACACATTTGTGCAGACTATTCTGTGGCAGCAGTTGTGGGGAATTCAAAAATGGTGCAAGAAACTCGGCATTCTTATTGTGCCTTCCGATTACCTTGTTGCTTCGGGGGTGGGGGTCAGCGATCAAGGAGCGTCCAGGGGGAGGGCTGGGCAACCCTCATGACCTGATTCTGAGTCCTATGCAGAGCAGAAAGGGAAAAATAAAAGCACTAGACTGCTAGAAAATGAAGAATACAGTAAAGAAGCACCCATTTTGTGCTCAGGTGGCAAACCTGAAAATGGGGCACTACAGAAAGAGAAAAGCAGAGAAAAGACAGATATGCTACTGAAGTAGACTTTTTAGAAAACAGTGAGCATATGAACACAAATACCAGGCACCCTTCCACAAAGGGCAGGTCTTGTGTACTAAAATATTAGTGCCTCTCTCCGGTGGGGGTGAGCCACATAAGAAGAGGCATACACCGAGTGAACCTATCTTCTACATAATTTCTGGTGCACTTTCTCAGTGAGATGGGTTTCTTGTAACAGTAATACCTGTGCCCCCACTACTTATTTCTTGCAAAAGCCTAGCTCTTTTTATCAAGCTATTAAGCCCTCTGATGTTATAAGTCAATACCAGAAGGTCTCCCATTTTTCTATCATGGGTGCCTCTGCATCTTAGAAGGCCTCCTCCAAGGCATCCCCTAGCAACCAAGCCAGTCGAGGGCCTCCCAGACCTTTAGGAGAGAAAGAAGCACACAGTCAAAAAATAAACTAGTCAATTCAACACAACTATGACCATAAGACAAAATTGGCTTTACTTGCATCAAATTCAAACAAAACCAACAACATTGCTTCAAAGGTGCCACATTGTGCCCCCACACTATGATGAATAGTGGTGGTGGGACGTGTGGGACTGGATCCCACCTGCCTAGAAAGCCAACACATGTTGGTCCCTGTGCATCTCTTGTGGAGTCACTTGTGCCATATGGTGTATGTTTTATCTCCCCATGAGTCTGTTCTTCCACTGCATATAAATAGACCAGGAGTTCCCAGTGCCCCTGCCAAGAGCAGAGCCACAGATCCCCTGTGCCTGTGCTGAAATTATCCCTTTGAACCCCCTTTGGCTGTCAGACCTTTCTTTTAGAGGAAGTAAGGGAAACATCCACACACCCCACCTAAAACCCTTCCCGATTCCACAGATATTGTAAGGCATAAGAGAGTCATGGGGGAGCTCTGGGAGCTAGCCTCCCACATTATAACCAGAGGAGAGCAAGATATATTGTCCCCCCTTCCCATCTTCAGGTTTCCATATAGTTTTAACAAAGTCAGCTAGAGTAAGAAATAATCTTCTAAAACAAGGTAGCCAAAGTTTCAGTTCCTCTGAGTCAGGAAATAAATGTCCCTTAGTAAAAGGAGTTCTGGAAGCTGACCAAGAGGTATTACTTGCCCAGCAACTGAATCAAGTATTGTGTGTAGAGGTTTCTTCAACGGTTTCCTCATCAGCGCACATTTTGAAGTCCCCATGAGGCATGCTGGTAGAAGCGCTTTGATTTTCCGTATGTTACGCAGTCAGTTCCTGTAACTTAGACTAGGTATTGGAAGTGGTTGTGGGTCTAGGCCCACCAGTGAAGTGCCTGTAGTTCAAGGAGGTTTCCACTGGCTGCCACTGTATTTTCTCCAGGTCCTTAATAAGGGAGGGGTTGATCAACTCGTCTATAGCAATGCCCAAAGAAGCCAGGTATTTTTTAGCCTCAGGGACTGAGTCAAGGAGCTTTGTTCCCTTATCTGAAGTAATTCTTAGTCTGGCTGGAAAATCTAAACCCTCACTTTTAGACCCTTGCTCCGGAGTGTCTTTACCACTGGAAACCAAAGCTTGTGCCTAGTCATCATGTGACATGTAATCTGGTTCAACAAACAGTTTTGTGTCTCCAAATATAATCTCTCCCTTAGACCAAGCCTTCCTCAAGACCATTTCCTTGGTTCTGATGTCCAGAAAAGCTATGATTAGGGAGCATGGTCTAGCTTTAGGGTCTGTTGGTGGCACCATGGGGGCACGGTGAGCTCTGATAATATTTAGCTGCATGTCCTTGCCTAAATTAAGGACCTTCTTCAACAAACTTTCAACAAATTTGGGAACGTTATCACTTTCAGTTTGCTCCAGCAGACCATGCAATCAGAGGTTAATTCTCCATGAGCGATTCTCTAAGTCTTCAATCCTGTTCAGAAGGCTCTGTGAGTGGTCGTGTAGTTGTAGAATCACACTATTATGGAGATCAGAGGCCTCTGAGCAAGACATAAGGTGCTCCTTGATTGTTTGAATTTGTTTAGTATGCTCTCTGATTTTGGCTTTATCTGTTATGTCTGCTTTCATGGTGTCCAGAGTCTGGATGAGGGGCCGCAGCTCTCTACAGAGCTGCCTTGAGGTAATACTGAACTGCTCCTCACTGTCTTCTGAATTGCTTTCCAGGCCCTTCTCAGTTATTTTGGAAGGCCTGGTCGGCAGTGCATCCTTGGTCTGACTCCTCGGGGCTAAGTCCAGTTTCTGCTGTTTAAGGCCCCCACGGCTCCCGATCATGCTTTTGATCTGCTTCGCCATTGTTCAGGAAATAATCTGCACATTCAGAAGTTTACAACTCACTGGGATACTACAAAAGATTAACTTTAACTTGGGTAGACTGAGCTCTGAGTTACTACCGCATGGTTCAGTGACATCACCAGAAGCTCTTTTCAATTGTATTTGTTTGTACATCAGCACATTAGCTGTATACAGATCCTAAGTGCTAATTGTGTATCTCTTGTGATTCCTTCTATGTCTAGAGTTTTTGGGCTATGGGCTCATTTCCTGTGTCCATTTGAAACCTCCTCTGATTCTCCAACTATATAAATGTGCATTACATTTGGAAAACTGTTTTATCTTGCTTGCTACCTAGTTCAATTCCTGTTGAATCTCTTGTATATATGCTTTCCCATTATTTTCATCTGTGTAATTAAATATCCATGACAAATCCAGTGATGCTTCTTGTTCTTTCTGTTCTTCACAGAAATCTGATTTTGTTTCCTTCCCCCTGAACTCAAGAGTGCCAAGTTATTTTTATGTTTTTTCTTGTTTATTTATCTTGAAATCTAACTCATTTCTAATTGAATCTCATATGTATTTTTTTGATGTCCTCGTTGAGCTCATTAAATTTATCAAATATCCCTGAAAAGTCTGTCACTGTATCTCTAACTACTGTGATGCACTTGTTCCCTCTTTTTATACTCCTTTTCTGGGTTTTGTTGAATATATGATCCTCCTGTTTGTTTGTCCTTTTTTTATTCTGAATCTCAGCAGGAAAAATAAATTTGTTATAGTCAATAGAGGAGGAGATGTTTTTTTAAAGCCTTAATATTGGCCAACCTTGTAACAGTATTTTTTTTCTCTTTTTAAGTGTTTCCTTTCCCTTTCCCTTGCCATTTCCCTTCCCTATTCTATAAGGGAGTTATCTGATCATCTTTGTTCTAGTTGTACTAACTGTCTGAGGAATTATCTTTCTGTAAAGTGTTTCCACTATGTGTGGTTAGTGGCTTCATTTTCAACCAGACTTCTAAACTTATTCCCCAAAATTGATTTCTCTGTATAGATACAATCCTAAGAATGAAAAATGGCAAATAAATCTATAGTAGCTCTATCACAACTCTATGAAATGTAGGACTATGGAACTTGGGGATTATAAGGATAATAAGGCTTAGGGAACTGTAAAACTATAATGCTATACCACTATAGATTTGTGACCATGTAAAACTATAAAGCTATAAAGTTATACGACAAATGTCTATCTAAGAACTAAAAAGTTATAGAAACTACAATATAAAAGCTTAGTAGGCTATAGGGGGAAACAGGAGGGCTAAAGGGGGCTAAAGAATGGACTAAAGAATGACTCATGCTATTACTTTTAAGAATATTTCAATTAAATAATCAATGCATACTTTTACTGATCTCTATATACCAGTATTCCTATATATATATATATATATATATATATATATATATAAATATATGTACAATATTATCTATTGAACCCCAAGGCTTGTCTGTTTGCAGATGACATCAAGATCTGCAACAGAGTAGATGATCCAGATGGGGTGGGCAGAATAAGAACAGAGCTGGATAAACTAGCAAAATGAGCAGAAGAGTGGCAACTGGAATTAATGCAAAGAAGTGCAAGATCATGCACATAGGAAGAGAAGCCCTGAAACCACCTATAGGCTAGAGGGAGTTGCTGGCAGTCACAAGGAAGAAAGAGACTTGGGCATCATCATCACTGATGACCTGAAATTCAAGCAGACCTCTAAAGCAGTAGGTAAGGCTAGGGGATGTTAGGGGTGTATTACTACAGGGGTATCTACAAGTCGTAAGAGGGAGTAATAATCCCTCTTTACAAGACACTGGTTAGGCCCCATCTGGAGTACTGCGTGTACTGGAGGCCACACCCTCACAAGGACATTAACCAAATTGAGGCAGTCCAGATAAGGGCAACCAAAATGGTGCAGGGACTGCATCAGAAGACATATGAGGACAGATTAACAGAGCTTAATATATATACCCTTGAGCAAAGGAGGAAGAGAGGTGATATGATTGAAACATCCAAACACCTTAAGGGCATTAACAAGGTGAAAGAGTCTAACATATTTAAATATAAGAAAAATAGCAGGACAGGAGGACACAGCATGGGATTAGAAGGAGGCGATTAAGGGGCAATGTGAGAAATTCTTTTTCACAGAAAGGTGGTGGATGCATGGAGCAGCCTGCCTCAGGAAGTGGTGGCTATGAATACAGTACAGGGCTTCAAACAAGCATGGGATAGTCATAAAGGAGCAACACAGATGAGTATTAATAGATAGGCCACTGTCAGAGCAATGGCCAATGGCACATTATAAGGTAGAAAAGAGATGGGCAGACTGGATGGCCCTTCAGTCCTTGTCTGCCATCAACCTCTATGTTTCTATGTAAAACATTTCTCTGCCAATGTAGAAACTTCATCTTGCTACTCATGTTCCAATTTGTCCTAATTACCACCATTTTATATTCCACTGGTTGAAGCAAATGAAACAGGCGAAAGGATAAGGATACATTCTTCCATTGATTGCAATTATCACTATTGTGGGTGAAAGAAAAACAAAGAGTGAGTACCCAAAATATTTAGAAGATTTTAAACTAATTTGCATGTATAACACATTTAATACTGTTGAGCTACTTAGACATCCAGGTCATCTAAACGTTTGAGCCTTCTCACTCTCTGACTTTCCCTTTAAGGAAAGAAGCAGGGCTGTTTATGAAATGTTATTGCTAATTGAATACTGAAGACTTTTAAACTGTGGCAATTATCAAAGCAGCAACTGGTAATCAGTTTTCTAACTTTAGCCTTCTGGCTAAATCCCAACTTGAAATAACTGTGAAAACATTAAAGATCGTAACCCTGCATAGAGCATTTAATCAGCTGCTATAGTTGTTATAATCAAAGATCTCCCAGACTCTCCCAGCCAATAGCTGTTCAAGCAACTGAAACAATTATTCTGGACTTTAGATAAAATTCTAACCTTCTCCCCTTGAAGGTAGTATGACCCTTTAATAAAACTCATTCACCAGAAGAACTTACTTTTCTTCAGCAGGCTGTATCTCACTAAAATGCTGAAACATGCAAATATTGTAGCAACTTAATAGATGTCATGAAGGTTGTATTGTCTTTTGGTTCCCTCTCCACCCATTCTTCACTTCATGCTGTTAAAAATGATGACTCTAACTATAGAACACTGTATGCACCTATAAACCCCCAGGTCACATGACCTCTGGTGCAAAAAGTTTCAATGGCTTAAAGTAATAAAATACAATGAATATAAAATAGAGGATCAAACAAATGGCCTCTCTCTGTAAAGCTAAAATACTGCAATACTAAAAATAAAAATCATGTGACTTGGTAAAAGTCTCGATAACCATCCTAAAGTAAGAAAGGAGGATAAAACAATACATTTCCCTGAACAAATAGTGGCTGTTGCTATTAATATTTATCAGACAAAATTTTCAAATCCAAAATGCATTTTGCACTCCTTCTGCAGCGGCGCTTGCAGCACACCATCCACATGAGGGCTTGCAGCTGACTTTTGACGGAGAAACTGGCTCTGCCACTCCTCAGACTCCTAGTTTTTCTCCACTCCAGGTGTGACTTGCAAACTTCCTGTACATAAAATCAAAGCAACACAAGTTGGTTTGGAAATGTCCTGATTAGTCCTAATACACAGGCAACAATGGCATACCTGTGATAGAATTAAAAAACATGTCATCATGACCCTGCTACCACTGAGCTCCTCACAGTGTGCAGTGCAGCTGTTTGATTCTCCTCCTCTCAGCAAAGCTGAGTTGGATTATGAATGGCTGAATAAATGTGATGTGTTTCAATTGCTGGGAACTTTATCTATCTATCTATCTATCTATCTATCTATCTATCTATTATCTATCTATTTATCTATCTATCTATCTATCTATCTATCTATCTATCTATCCATCTGTCAAAAAGGTTTTACCAGGAAATACATACTGAGCTGGTAACAGTTTGTTTACAGATGCATCCTGGGGGGAAGGGGAAGAGAAGAGTAGAGAACAGACATAAAATATAGAGAAAAATACATAGGCCCAGATATTCAAACTGCACCCAAAAAGTGCTAACAGTAGGAGAGCAAGCGCAAGTCCACAACATCTACAAGCAAGAAGCACGACATTCAAAATTACAAGAGACTAAGATGCGCCTACAGCAGATGACTGAATATCGCACCACCTGTGCCATAGCACAACTAGGGAGGTGAAGCTGAGCATATCTGATGCACCATAGCGCAACAAGGGATGCTCAGCGGAGCAGTCCAGATGTGCCATAGCGCAACCAGGGATGTTCCCTGCAGCAGGGCAACAATGTAACAGCACAACCAGGGATGCAGGGGCCCACCACCCATGCCACAGATGGGCAGAGGAGCACACAGCAGAACAGACATCGTCCCCCACACCCCATGCACTGCACAACCGGTGGAAAGCTGGAATAACCACCAGCCCATGGATACCAGCAACCAACCCACAGCTGGGCCATGGTGCCCCAGCAAACCCCCTGGCAAGCTGTGACCGGCACACGAGGAGGGCCGACCACCCTGTGGCACACCATCCCACCAATTCACAGCACACCATGCACCACAATCACCATATACCCTTCCCAGGAGTAGCGCCCAACAGTGCAGGACACCCTTTGCATGCCACCACCCCCACTGTGACAATGCAACCCTGTGCACCACAGAGCCATGCAAGGCATCCCCACCATGTGCACCCTGCTGTGGGCAGCAGCAGACAGCAGTGCAACAACAGCATACACAGTGCCATCTGACACGTCCCCCCCCGAGGTACAGCTGAGAGACCGACCATGCATTGCCACATGAGGTACCCCACATGCGACAGGGCATGCCCTGGACCCCACCTCCAGCGGTACAGCACCCTGCACACCCTCCCAAGGACACATCCCTAGCATGGAAGCATGCACCACACAGGATGCAACACAGTGCATGGACAAACACCCACCCATACCCAAGGGCACAACAACACAGGGACACAGTAGCGGGTCAACCAAGCCACTGGCGTGTGGCCACGGCTGACATGTACACACGGCCAGCACTCTGACATTGCACAGGTGTGCCAGCCACCCTGCGCAGGCACTATGAAGCTGTATGCCACCAGCATGCTGCTGGAGCACAGATGACAGACACTGGAGCACATCACCTGCAACAGACACAAGTGACAGCATGGAGGGGGGACAACAACAGCAGAGGCCACAATGCCACCGGAGGCAGACATGCACCATACTGGTGATGGAAGGCAACCTGGCATTGTGCCGGGTACAGTTGTTATCCAGCATGGACAGCCACCACTGACACGCCAGAGGACCGTGCATATCACAGACATGCAAGGGTGTCAGCTGCACAGGCCATGGATGGTCTGACAGGGGTGCCATGCACACAGTGCAGGCCCCGTGAACCACTGCACACAGGCATCCAGTGCGCAGAGTACAACACACCAACCACAGACAGTGACTGATCCCCCTGCCCACACCATAGGCGGTTCACCTCTGCACACACACACGAGCCCATGCGTGCACCACCCCTGATGCCATGCACACCACTGCAGCTGAGCACCTGTAGCCTGCTGCAAATCAGAGACCACCACAGTTGTCATAACAAAATACTTATATTTAAAAGAAGTAAAAAAAAACTATTTACAACTATTTATAAGAGGGGGGGAAGGGCCACATAACAGGTGGGGGAGGTAAGGGACAGGGGTGAACATATGGGAGAGGAAGAAGGGGTGTGACGTGGGTCAAAGGGAAGGGGTAGTAGGAGCATGGAGTCATCAATGTGCCCGGTCCTCCTCCACATGGTCCCTAAGCTCTGCTCCTCCTCCTCCTCCTCTTCACCCTGTGGCAGTCAATTCGCTCCAACAGCTCCAGGGTGCCCTTGCCACCTGGAGCAGCTCTCCACTTCTCTCCAGTGCCTGGGTTGTCATCCACCTAGGGACGAGGGAGCAGAGTCACAGGTGTGACTGTCCAGCCCCTGCTGCCCACCTATTGTGCATGGCATACGGCCATGTGCCATGCCCTGTGATGGTGTGCAACCACCCACAGTGACCGTGTCCACAAGACTTGCCTACCCAGGCATCCACAGCCATGTGGACCACTGCACACACCACCACCCATGTCCTGCACAGCACCACCATGGCCGTACAGTGACTTGGCTAGTGCAGTGTGAAGGCAGTGCCACAGCCATGTGCCTGGTGCACATGGACCACCACTGACACACTCCCAGACATGCAGTGCCACTGGACAGTGCTGACTGTAACAAGTTGTGTGCATGGCAGTGGTGTCAATGGACGGTGGCCATGCCCCGCTGCCCACCCAGTTATACAGCATGCAATAATAATCATGGATGTAAGGCATCCACCATCATCAGGCTGGTCCACGCATCACTGAATGCCATCATCCCTCCTGCCCTGCTGCTCCTCCAGGCAGCGCCTCTGCATCCTGGCCTGTCTGCATTCTTCGGGTCCTAAGGTGCAAAAACAGAGAGAGGAACATCAGTACAATCCAGTAGCAAAGTCCCCCCGCCCCATGTGTGTGCAATCCCACACAGCCATACCCATCCACCCCACACCCCGATACCACCACCATGGCCAACATTGGATGGCCCCCCCATGTGCCAGACACATGCAACCGTGATACCCGTATGGATGATAAATAGTGTATGGATGTGGCACCTACCTGGCCATGGCACTGTGCCCTCCTGGCATGTGCCTGAATGTGAGGCAAGCAGGTCCTGGTCCCTGTGCCTCAGGTCCCCATAACGGTGGCGACACTGCTCAGCTGTGCGCCCCATACCGGTGGCCTCCTTGAGGGCATCGGCCACCTCCTGCCACACCACACTTCTGGCCCTGTCCAGGGGTGCATCTCCATACAAAGCCCCAGCATGGGGCTCTACTATTGCCACCAGGTTGGCAAGCTCCACCTGGCTCCACATGACTGCTCATCTCCGCATCATCTCATCAGTGTGGTGGATTCAAAATGGCACTCGGCAGCACAGTCCTGCCATGTGCAGATGCTGCATGGTACAGCGCTGCCATTCCCTATTGCACTGTCACTGAACAGCATGATAGTGGTGGACCCATGCCTGATGCATGGCGCCTAGGGGGCAAAGGTCGGGCACAGGGTCATGGTCTCTGGTGCACGGACAGCCATCAGAGATTGGAACCCAATGCATGTAGCGATTAGGTGCCTTGTGCTACTCCGGTAGCTGCCTACAGTGTTGTTGCCCCAGTGTGCCTATGACACCCCAGTGCCACAGCACCATATATGTGAACAATGCTGTAGCACCACTGGCACAATGGTGACCATGCCCTGCATTGCCTCCCACGCACAGCATGTCAGCAGTGTGGCAGGTGCCTGCATCTTCAACCCGGGCATGAGGAGTTAGGTGTGTACTGCGCATGTCACAGAACTGCGCCCTTGGATCTGCACGTTCAACACAATTGCACAAAGTGCAACAGCACGATATTCAGCCGGCATATGCAAATCATCTAATCAGCCATTCAGTGGTACAGTCACTGCATTTGCATCCACTTAAAAATTCGCCTCACCTCATTTGCATGGGTTGCGCTATAAAAATGCGACATTGGGCTGCACTGGCCATAGTCAGTTACTGCAGCCTATTGCGGTGAGTTGCATGCTGTTTGGGATTGTGGACTGTGGTGTTTGGGACATGCATGGGACTGCACAGTCACAGGTAACACCTGTCATTCTCAAAGGAGGAATCATGACCAATCATGAAGTGGAGGAAGAGGAACAGAGACATGGGAGGAAGAGGAGGCCAAACTTCACAAAGGCAGAGACAGATGCCCTGTTTGAGGCCTACCTTGACCAGGAGCACGCTGCTCAGTGTACACCAGGAAACACCACAGGCCCATGCTGCTGCATGGGAGGAGGTGGCGTGCTATCAACCTGCATGGCAGCCACCAGCGCTCCATGCTGGAGTGCAAAAAGGAGATGGGCACGGACAGGCAGAGAATTAAAGAGAAGGTGGCTGCCATCAGGGCAGCATGGTCTGCGACCGGTGGGCGACAACCAGAGGTACAACGCCTGACCCCACAGGAAGAGCGGGTTGCTGGCAGCATGCAGCATTGCACCATTGAGGGTGTTCCAGGTGGTGGATTCCAGATGGGTGGTAGCCCATCACTGCATGGTAGGTCCTGGTCTGTCCATGGGGGGACAGGGTAGGTCACATACATTAATGCTACTGCTTTTCCCTTACAGCTCCTGAGCATCTACATGGGTCAGCGGTGGTGGGCTTCTCCACTGAGGGCAGTAGCATGGAGATGGAGGAGGGTCTGTCCACCTCCACAGACATACAGGGGTCAGGGCGACAGTGGGCCCACCTGGACGTCCAGACTGATGTTGGTGGAGCAGGTGCAGAGGAGGCCCTGCCTGTGTTCCAGCGTGCCAGAGTCCATGGATGCCAGCATGCTGAGACTCAGGCTGGTGCCGGATCCGTCACCGATAATGATGGAGCTAACATCATGGGCAGTGAGATGTGTGGGCCACAGCAGATGACATCGCAGCCATGGATGTGGGTGGTGCCACCATGGAGGCCTGCGTGACATCACAGTCCCAGCCTGTGCCTGTCTGCACCAGTGGGGCAGCACTGGTGTGTGTCCAGGACAGTGGGGCAGTTGCAGCCACTGTGGCGGCACCATTGAGCCCTGGAGACTGGCAGCCTGAGGGGCAGTATCAGCAGTCGGCCAATGGCCATGGGGGTACAGTGTAAGGGGTGTGGACATGCCCAGGCTTGGCCCTGGTGTGCAGCGCCCACCCTCAAGGGGTGATGAACATTAGGGCCATGAACACCATGAGGGACAGCATGCCGATCAGGCAGATGACCTCTTAGATGAGCACACCCACATACTGCAAGCATCAGTCAATCAGCAGATGCATCTTGTGACGGCAGTGGATGCAGTGAGTGTGGCTCTGCGCCAGGCAGAGGAGTGGCACAGCAGAGACACCGCTCTGCTCCTGGCAAGGATGGACCAGTTGCGGAAGGATGTGACCGCTGCCATTGACAGGCAGACACAGGCATTCACAGCTGTCATGGCCACAATGGGCACACAGTTATTTGCCCATGCGTCGCGGACAGCACGCAGTGCAATGTCAACCCTCCATTCCCGGCGTCATGTGACACCCTCCTTGTCGACACGGGTTCACTGTGGGCATCCCGAGTAACGCCTGGCGCAGGCATGTTCAGTGTGCTGCAGACCCCCGCGTGAAAGCACAGTCTCGCCACGCAGTGGAACTCTGGGGACCGTCGGTTCCACCCCATGAGGCCAGTGGTTAGCCTATCACTGCTTGTGGGTCTCAGCAGGGCCACCCATGCATCCATAGCAGCAGTGGCACTGTGGCACATGACTGACCTGTCTCCCAGCATGGCTACTGTCTGATGCTGCCCTGTGTGCATTGTGTCGTTCAGCGTGCAATGCATGGTTGGGGTACCCGGCCCTGCACGCACACACATGTTCCATCTGCACACCCTCCCGGCTGCTGTCCACTGTGGTGTGTGCATGATGATGCCTGCGTTGTGCTGTACACCACTGTGCAATGATGCCCAGCATCTGACACACGCACAATGACAGGCAGTGAGCATGGTGGTCTGTGGACATGTGTGTGGCTAGGGGTGGCGGTCTTGGTCAGCATGCCTCCTACCCTTTGTGCATGTCTTGTGAGGTGTGTGTGTGTGTGTGTGTGTGTGTGTGTATGACTGCATGCCATGTTAGACCTTGCCCATCCCTGGTGGTGTGTGTGGTTCCATGCTCGGCCACTTCCCTTGACAGCATGCACCCCTGGTGTTTGTCCATGCATGTTTGTGGGTTGTGCCTTTGACACTGGTGGTTGCACATGGCCCCATGACTTACCTGGGTTGGCTGAAGTGCTCCTCTGTGATGGTGTTCCAGTCCAGCTGTGCCAGCCGGATCAGTCGGGTGTCCCGTCACCCAAGGGGGGGCTGCTCATCACCATCTTCACCAGCGTCCTTATTGTCCCCATCACTGTCACCCTCTTCGACCTGTTGGCTGTCCCACAGTCATGGCCATGTTGTGCAGGATGCAACAGGCCAGGAATAGCCCGCAGGCCTTGAGGGTTATACTGTAGGGCACCGCCAGACATGTCCAGGCACAGAAATGTGCCTTCAGCATCCCGAACACCCGCTCGATGATATTGCATGTGGTGGCATGTGCCTCACTGTAGCATTGCTGTGATGGGATCACAGGCCGCCGGTATGGTGTGAGCAGCCAGGGATGGAGTGGGTATCCACTGTCACCTGTGTGTAGAGGGTGGAGGTTAGTTTGGTAATCAGTGTCGCCCTGCCTTGGGTCATCTAGGCCAATACCCATGACACCTCTGATGATGCCCCTCCCAAGCTCTATGTTTTTTCATGTGGTTTGCATACTCACCCACTAAGTGGCCAGTGGGGATGTCCCCACTCTCGAATCTGTGGCACAGTGCCAACTGGTACCAGATGAAGGCATCATGTGCTCCACCAGGGTGCATGGCACAGACATTGATTATGCCCCCGGCATTGCACACCACCTGGCAGTTGATGCTTGCATAGCCCTTCCAATTGATATATGTGGCCCCTTCGGGGCCAGATGGTGTGTGGATGGCCACATGGGTGCAGTCTATTGCCCCTAGTACACCAGGCATACGTGCTACCCTGTGGAACTCCTGTATGTTTGCTGTGCACTCCACCAGTGTGCTGGGGAAATGGATGTACTCCGCAGCATGTGGCAGCAGTGCGCTGAGGAATTGGGTGAGGTGGCATGATGCGGCCAACTGGGTTATGCCTGTGGTGTCTCCTGTTGGTCTCTGGAAGGTACCTGTAGCGAGCAGGCACATACAAGCTGTCACTTTTGTCTCCACTGACAGAGCATGGCTCCGTTGTGTGGGTGCCTGCATCGCATCACTGCACAGCTCACAGAGACACCTCAGAATTGCCTGATTCAGGTGATACCGGCCCACGATCTCGGTATCGGTGTACAGCTCGAAGCTGGTGCAGGCTCGGTACTGCCTGTTGGGGGCATACCGCCGATGGGCCCTTCCATGGCCGCCCCTGCTGCCTGCCTTCTCACCCCCTCATTACTGCCTCCATCTGGATGGTGGCACTGGCCATGTCCCTGGCTTGTGTCCCCCTCGGCAGCTGTTTCTGTGTTCTCCCACTGTCCTGGCTGCTACTTCCCTGCACCAGGAACATCTTCATCTGGTGGCCTCAGTGCTGGTGGCACTTCACACTTCTGCACTGTGGTTTGGCTTTAGCTCCCCACACCTTCCCTATGCCTGTGGATTCAGGGTGCTCTTTCTCTATCCTGCCCTGTGTGTCTGTCCTGCCCTGTGTGTCTGGCTATGGTTCAGCAACATGTGCCTTCCTGTAGCATTTCTTGTGCCTCTCCCTTGTTCCTTTTATTTTGGCTCATTTCGCTATCGCACAACTTCTGCTTGCTCCCCTATTGCGCATGGCGCATGCTGTTGAATATCGCACTGCACCATTTATGCATGGTTCCTCCCCCTTCAGTTGCGCATGCATTCATTAACGTTGCACTCTTGCTCAGCGTGATTTGGGGGGCGCATCTGCCTCCCGCTGAATATCGCAGAATGGCTCATTTTCAGACTTGCGCTGGAGCAACCCTATTGCGCATGGCGCAACCCTTTTGAATATCTGAGCCTCAGTGTTAAAGATGTGGGATAACAGATGGACTCAACAATGAGCTTTTTAAGTTTAACACACTGTTTTTCCTGGTGTGATGTTTATTATGTATTTTTTTTCAATAATAAGAAAATGAAATACTTTGTACAGAAAACAAAAATTAAATTTCAGAACAAATGTAACAGTAAATCCTGTGGCAAACCAACAGTTTCCACTACTGTTTTGCTAGCGTAGAATAGACCCACGCAGTCCTTAGCATACACTGATCAGCAGCAACTGACCCCATCTGAATCTGAAAGCAGAAGAAGGCCTTTTATACATGCCCCCTGTGATCATGTGACCCTAGCATCACTGAAACAAAAATGTGCTTTTAAGACCCCTTTTTTTGCATATGTTGAGGGCTTACTAAACATGATGATAACACAGTCCTTAGACTAGAAATACATAAAATAACTCAGGACAGGATTCAATAGTGAGGAGGGAAGTTGGGATTTTCCACTCACTGTGATTGACAGTTTTCCTCATATAACGCTGGGCACAAGAGGCTGCTTCTGGCCTAAAGGGCACCTGTACTGTCACTTTTCAGAGACTCCCTGTTCAGGTAAGACTGGCTTCATTTAGCTCTCCAGGGCTATAGGCCTGTGTTTTAAGTTTCATAAAATATAGGAAACCAAAGTACTTTCCTGGGCTTTCTGCAAAATATATCAACAAAGGGATCACGAAGAACCAAGTAAGTGCCCATTTGATGTTTGTTAACAGTCATAACTCATAATAATGTAGTAAAATAATACAATATTGTCAGTTTGGTTCTGAATTGTAAAAGGGAGCAGCTTTTATCTGTTCTAAATTGTTTAATGTAAGGGGAGAGCTTCAGAAAGTGTCTCTTGCTGTTGGGGACAGCTGGCAAGCTTAACCGTTGGCTGATATTTCATTTTGACCTTCTGCCAAAGGCTATTTTTCTTTTAACACAGGTAACCCTCCTAAAAGGGGTCAACAGAAGGAGTGAGCCTATTTTATACTTAGACAAAACCTCCCTTTATTGTGTGTGCGGCAGCCTGGCTTTTTTATTAATACAGCGGTGTCAGGCTGACTAAAAGAGGTTGCTGCTAGTGAAACAGGTGAGCAAGAGAACAATGTGTTTAACATTTTATAAATAATGGCAAATAACCACACAAGGCTTTTCTGCTAGAGTCTTATATGCATTCTAAGGGTCTCTGTCTAGGACTAGGAGCAGCAGGGGTAAGGAAACAAAAAGGAAAAAGGGTTGCTGCCCCTGTCCATAACTTGGACATCCTATATCCCAAACATTAGGGTACATATAAAGAAATTTATACAAACAGGGGACACTCTAGTTTTTCCAGCCCCAAAGGCTGTTCTTACGTGTATTCCTCAGGCTACACACTAGGTAACCTTATACACTTAATGGCCTGCCTTGTATGTTCATGCCTGTTAAAGTATTGGAAGTCATTTGCAATTGACCTCCTGTTTTGTTTGACCAAAGAATATATAAGAAAAGCAGAAAAGGATAATGAGGAGAGAGAAGGAAAAGTTTGTTCAAAGGTGGCCTACCTTCTGGACTAGAAAACAAAGAGATAGCAACAGGAAAGAGTGGTTATAACCAGGACATTTTAAAATGAAAAAATTGTCCAATTTCAGTGGCAGAGAAATTTCCATGTCACACTCCCCTAAGAGAGAACAGTTTCTTAATACCAACAGCTAAACTGTTATCCTCCCAATCCCTGGAAGGGATGGAGCTCCAGCCCACCCTCTCTGTGAAGATCCTTCCTCAGGTCCCTTAACAAAACTGTCTGGTTAGCATAGGGTCAGACCTAAGCGCTACGCTCAGTTCTGTACTTAATAACATAAATTTCCTGGGACATTCATTCATGGCAGGGTCATTTCCTGTCACAGAACAGGACTACCAGTGTCATATTTTATACACATGTTTCATGTTTACCACCTCCCTAATCCTGGAGGGGTTGGAGCTCTGGCTCACCCTCTCCATGAAGCTCTGTCCAGTGTCCCTTAGCAAAACATGGCATATTTGGCACCAAAGTATCAACAAGGCAGCAGTGCCTCCTGTTTAATTCATACAGTACATTTACCCTGGGACATTAAAATCATTAACTAGACATATCTAGTACAGTATATTCAATCATCAGGAACTTCAATTCCTGCCCCATACCGTGATAAATAGTCTTCATTTACATGAGCAGTCCCTACCCTTGAGAGACTGTAAACTTATAGGGCTGTAGGCTAAGTACCACCACATTATGCTTTGATTCTTCTCCCTCATCTGATGGATCCAACAAAGGGGTTATGGTCTGTGAGGACCTTAAATTCAGTACCATAAGTAATACTTCAGTGCCTCAATAGCTCACCTTAAGACTAAACATTCTTTTTCTACAGTTGCATACCATTATTCCCTTTCATGCAACTTATGACTTATGTACACTACGGTGTGTTCTTCTCCATCAATCCATTGAGTAAGCACTGCCCCAATACCTGCCTGTATGCATCTGTGTGTACCTAAAGCTTCTGCAAAATTGGGACTCTAAAGCACTGGGGATCATACACAGGATTGCTTTTATGGTTCTACAGGCTTGGTCACATTCTGGGGACCACTGTACTATGTTGGAAAACCTTTTCTTAGTTAGGTCTGTCAGAGGACTGGCTATGGCTGAAAAATTAGGGATGAAGCAGTGGTAATAGCCTGCTAACCCCAAAACAGACCTAACCTGGCATTTTATTGTTGGAATGGAGCTATTCGCTACAGCATTCACTTTGTCCTGCTCGGGGCTTCACCTGCCCATTCCCAATGATAAGACCAAGTTCTTAGTCTCGAATTGGCCAGGGGCACACTTGGCAGGATTGATAGTCACTCCTGCTTTTGATGGTATTATTGCTTCCCTTAGATGCTGTAAGTGGGTCTCCCAGTCAAGGTTGAACACCACTACATCATCTAAGTAAGCTGAACAATAGTCAGACTGAGGCTGGATCATCTGGTCCATGAACCGCTGGAAAGTGGTTGGAGCCTAGGTAAGCCAAATGGCAAGCTTTCAAACTGGAATAAGCCTACAGCATGCTAAATGCAGTTTTGTCTCTGGCTTCAGGTGATATTTGGGATCTGCCAATAACCTTTAGTAAGGTCCAACATAGATATATATTTGGCATTTCCAATTATCTATCACTTAGGTCATCTATTCTTGGCATCAGAGATCCATTGAATAGAGACACTTTGTTGACTTTCCTGAAGTCTAGGCAAAGATGTATTCCCCTTCCTTTTTTCAAATACTACAATCAGGGATGACCATATGCTTTGGAGGATCATAATACCTAAGTCCTGTAGCTTCTGTACCTCCTGTACTACCTCCTTCCTCACCTTCATGGAAAATGGTATGGTTTGATGGATTGATTTGTCCTATGTGTGACGATGATGTCATGCATTATGCCTTTAGCCTTCCCTAGTACATTTGTCAAAGTATCCCATATTGTTATAACACCTCATGTAGCTCTGTACTCTGCAGTGGGGTTAGCTCAGGATTAATCTTAATCTCCTAGATGCTCCCAGGCTGCTCAAACTTTTGATAGGCAACCTCTACCTCAGAGTATTTTCCCTCAGGATGTATGCATCATGCAGCATTTCTCTTTTCATACCACTTTTTGGGTAGGTTGGCATGATAAATCCACAGGTGTCTTTTCTCCCTGGCAACTCTACTTCGTAGTTGACAGGACCAGTCTGTTGATTAATGGAAAAGGGGCCCTGCCATTTCACCAAAAGCTTGTTGTCAGAGCTGGGGAGTAACAACAATACCTGCCTGGACGTATTTATTGCCCACCCCCACATCATAGTGGCCTTTCTGTAAGATCTGTTTTTGTCCCAGTGATTGGTGTGCCAGTTCTACTTACTTCACCAACCTCTTCCTTAACTGGGTCATGTGTTCTAGTACATTACAGGATCCTACAGTCTTGCCCTCTTCCCTGTGCTCCTTTATGACATCCAGTGTCCCTCGAGGATTTTGCCTATACAACAGGGAGATGGGGGAGGAACCTTTAGATGCCTGTGGAATTTCCCTGTATGAGAATAATAAATATGGCAGAAACTTATCCCAATTTCTTCCTCTTCATTTACAAACTTCTAGAGCATCTTCTTAAGGGTTTAATTAAACCTCTCCACCAAAGCATTTATCTGGGGATGGTAGGGGAGGTATGCGTGTGCTAATACCCAGAAGTATGTATAACTCAGTGAAGAGGGTAGCTAAAAAGGTTTTACCCAGATCAGTTAAAAAGACCTGTAGTATTCACATCCCTACTGAACACCTTTGATCATTCTTCAGCAGTTCTAGGGGCCATCACTGTTCACATTGGGATAGCTTCAGGATAGCTGTCACATACTGTGATATCACCAATATGAAATGGTTCTCCATGGAGCTCATCTCAAGAGGCAGACTATGTCCATTGTTATCCTTGTAAAGGCTGTGACATAAATAATTATGGTTTGAGGCACCTTATCCCTTTCCCCTGTGCGTGCTACCTTCTGGCACTCTGGACAACTCTGCACATATCCAACTATTTGTTTGTGGATACCTGGCCAATAAAAGTGGATTAGTATTCTATTTATAGTGCTGTCCCTGCCAGCATGTCCAGATAGAGGACGGTCATGAGCTATTTTAATAACCCTTTCCCGATACTTCTCAGGTACCAACAGCTGGGCTACTACTTCATTAGTTTTGGGGTTTGTGCATTCCCTATGTAATATTTCTTAATCACATATTTAGGGGCCCCTGGTATTTGCTCTTTTCCAACCTGAGGGAAAAAAAGGAACTAAAGACACATCAGCTTTTTGGTCAATACACATTTCATTGTTTTTTTCTGAGTCCCACATCAGATAACATTTTGGCTTGTTTCTCATGCCACACTCTTTTATCTTTCCTTCTTGCAGCATTTCCTTTGTGGTCTTTCCCGGGACCATTGACCAGTTCATCCTCAGAAGGAAACGCAAGAGGTAGTTGTGCCTGCTGCCTTGTCTGAGTTCTGATTTTACATAGATACATAGATACATAGACAGTGTCGGCAGATAAGGGCCTATGGCCCACCTGGTCTGCCCATTTGAGCCTGTAAGTTCAGTTTGTTTTCCTAAAAGTCTGTTGCCCCTTACCCCTGACCTCCAGAATTCCTTTATGTCTATCCCATGCATTCTTAAATCCCGTGATTGTTTCAGCCCCCACCACTTCCTCTGGCAGGGTGTTCCACTTGTTCACCACCCGTTCTGTGAAGAAATTCTTTATCATGTTTCCTCTGAATCGTCTTCCCTCCAACTTCATCCCATGCCCTCTAGTTCTGGAACATCTTTTTCACTTAAAAATAGTGTCTTCCTGCACCCTGTTCCTCCCTGTAAGATACTTGTATGTCTCTATCATATCCCTCTCCTCCTCTCCTCCAGGAGTACATGTTCAGTTCCTTCAACCTGTCTTCATAGGACTTGTGATGCAATCCATGCACCATCTTTGTTGCCCTCCTCTGAACCTTCTACCCTGTCTATGTCCTTACATAGGTATGGTCTCCAGAACTGTACACTGTACTCCAGGTGGGGCCTCACTAGTGTCTTGTGTAGCGGAATTATGACCTCCTTTCCTGCTGGTGATGCCCTGCCTATACAGCCCAGCATCCTATTTGCTTTACCTGCTGCCTTGTCACACACTGTTTCCCTACCTTGAGGTCATCATAGATGATAACCCCAAGATCCCTTTCCTGCTTGGTGCATGCTATTTCCTCACCCCCAACTGATATATTGTGCCAGGGTTTTTGTGCCCATATGCATTATCTTTCACTTCTTTGCATTGAATTTCAACTGCAAACCCTGACCATTCTTCAAGTTTCTTCAGGTTGCTTCTCATTCTGTCTACACCCTCTGGTGTGTCTACTCTATTACAGAGCTTTGTGTCATCAGCGAACAGTGAAATTCTGCCTTCTAGGTCCTGCGCAATGTCACTGATGAAGATGTTGAATAGGACCGGTCCCAGCACTGATCCCTGTGGTACCCCACTGGTCACTCTTCCTCTGTGAGTGACAGCCATTTACCACCACCCTCTGTGTCCTGCCACCCAGCCAGTTACCTACCCACCACACTACTGTCCTGCTCACACCCATATTCCCCAGTTTGTGTAATTTTGATAGCTACTAAGGGCTCCTGTCTGGCATGACACCCATGAAGGTTATAAAGTCTTGGACGGCCTGGTGGTGCTGAGGGTTGAGGTGCTGGATGCCACCCTTGCACCACGTCGGTGACCTGAGTTCGGAAATGAGCTTGGGCCATCGGCAGGGAAGAGAGGATTGAGCATCTGGAGAACTGCTGTCCTCACTCAGGGGGTCCAGCGACTGCCCAGCACTGCAGTGGCCTCTGGTGGAGACCAGAGGTACTGCTCCACTCAGGGCATGAAAAAGAGGGATGCAGAACCACAACAGACATCCCCTGGTGTCACTGCACACTCATGGATCTGCCTGGGGGTGGGGGGTGAGGGCAAAACCTAAGCAGAAACTCCCTATCCCTGGGAATAGTTAATGGCACCACGATCTCTCACCTCACTCTGCTGGCTGGACTCCCTTCTCTCCTGGGCAGAGCCCAGCCTGGCCCAATTGTAGATGGGAGCACCCTGGGAGGATAGGGTGGCCCACCTCAGGGGCTCAAAGCTAGGGAGATAGGCCAGGCTGGTGCCAGGAGTAAGGAGGAGTTTCAGGTCCAGAGGTAGAGCTGGAGGAGCAGGTGGATGCCTGAGAGAGTTTCCTGGGGGTCAAAGATAGAAAAATAAGTTGAAAAAAAGGTTATAAAGTCTTGGTGGTCATGCCCTTTTATGGCTGGTACTGGCAACTATGGCACTAAGCCCATCTCCATTTCATGGGTGCTACCTTCAACAGTAAGATTAATGATGGTAGTGGGGTAACAGTATGTATCTATGTGGATACAGGTGACAGCTGTCCCTTTCCTGGCTTTCTGGGTAGATCAACTAAATCAGTTTGGACAAGTGTCTGGCAATTACCAGAATCAATAAGTCCCATGACCTGATGTGGCCCCCACCTCCATAGAAGCTACAAACTGTCCACAATTGGCTAAGGCCAGATGTCCTGGTTCTTTCTTTATTGTTGGGCAATTTCTGATTAAATGTCCCTTCTTTTAACAACTGTGACAGACAGTTTCTGATAGGGGCAGTCTCCCTTTCCTTTCCTGTCTCTAGTCAGTCTTAACAGTATTAGTATTGGAATAATTAGGGTTTCTTACGAGAGTCGCTGGGGTGGTTGTTGTTCCTCCCTGGTAAGTCCTGGTTATGGAGGGCCTGGCCACCAAGACGTCCACAGCCAGAGCAATGTTTTTTCTGCCCCTTCTGGCTTATGCTCGCATACCCATAGTTGGACGTCCTGTGGCAACAAACCACTGCTCATGAGGCCATCCACACATTCAAGCCACTTGCTCAAATGCTGTGAGATACACCTCTATGTCATCACTGTGTGATAAATTGGAAAGCTTAATGTCTCTTGTACTGTTACCTCTGTTAACAGTCCTCATCTGAATGGCCTGCAACACCTGCATGGCGTTTGCCTATTTGGCATACTGATGTTGAAGTTCCACATCCTTCTCCTTATTTAACTGGATCTGTCAAATGCAGAGCCACTGCAGTAACTCTCCCATGTCCTCTGTTAGGGCCTCCTCGAGATCTGGACAGCTGGCCATTTCTTTGGTTTCTTCATCTCTAGCATCCTCCTACTCTGTCTTTTCTTTGGTCTTAGGTCTGGTACCCATGTCCAATCCTGGGAGCATGGTCGCTCTGGTCCACTTAGCCATCTTCCTGGTCAGGATACCTGTAGTCTCCTGGACTCCTTCTTCCTGGAACATCCAACCTGCCCACCTGCGATACCAGGTCTGGTATCCACCAATACAGCACCTCCCTTCCCTAACAAGGTGTTGTGGCAGATATCCCACTTCTAAAACCATTGGTAAAGGTGTGGGTTAACAGATGGACTCAACAACAAACTTTTTAAGTTTAACACACTGTTTTTCTGGTGTGATGTTTATTATGTATTTTTTTTCAGTAATAAGAAAATATTAAATACTTTGTACAGAAAACACAAATTAAACTTCAAAGCAAATATAACAGTAAATCCTGTGGCAAACCATCACTGTTTCCGCTACTGTTTTGCTAGTGTAGCATAGACCCATGCAGTCCTTAGCCTACGCTGATCCGCAGCAACTGACCCCATCTGAATCTGGAAGCAAAGAGGGCCTTTATACCAGCCCACCTGTAGTCATGTGACTCTAGCATCACTGAAACATAAATGTGCTTTTAAAGCCTCCTTTTAATTTCTACATATGTTGAGGGCTTACATAAACACGATGCTAACACAGTCCTTAAATTAGAAATAAATAAAATAACTCAGGACCGGATCTAATAGTGAGGAGGGAAGTGGGGATTTTCCACACACTGTGATTGACATTTTCCTCCTATAAAGCTGGGCACAAGAGGCTGCTTCTGGCCTAAAGGGCACCTGGATTGTCACTTTTCAGAGTCTCCTGTTCAGGTAAGACTGGCTTCATTTAGCTCTCCAGGGCTATAGGCCTGTGTTTTAAGTTTCATAAAATATAGGAAACCAAAATACTTTCCTGGGCTTTCTGCAAAATATATCAACAAGGTCACCAAGAACCAAGTGAGCGCCCATTTAATTTTTGTTAGCAGTCATAACTCATAATATTATAGTAAAATAATGCAATATTGCTCAGTTTGGTTCCTAATGGTAAAACGGAGCAGCTGTTATCTGTTCTAAGTTGTTTAATGTAAGGGGAGAGCTTCAGAAACTGTTTCTTGTCGTTGGGAATGGCTGGCAAACTCAGCTGTTGGCTGATATTTCATTTTGGCCTTCTGCCATAGGCTATCTTTCTTTTCACACAGGTAACCCCTTCCAAAAGGGGTCAACAGAAGGAGGGAGCCTGTTTTATATTAAGACAAAACCTCCCTTTATTGTATCTATGTCAGCCTGGCTTTCCTATCAATATAGCAGTGCCAGGCTGCCTAAAAAGAGACTGCAGCTAGTGAAATGGATGAGCAAGAGAGCAATGTGTAAAACATTTTATAAATAATGACAAGAACCACACAAGTCTTTTCTTCTAGGCTCTTATTTGCATTCTAATGGCCTCCTTCTAGGACCAGTAGCAGCAGGGGTAAGGAAACAAAAGGGGAAAAGGGTTGGTGCCCCTGTCCATAATGACGGATATCCTATACCCGAAACATCAGGGTACATATCAAGGAAATTTATATGAACAGGGGAACACTCTAGTTTTTCCAGCTCCAAAGGCTGTTCTTACTTGTATTCCTCAGGCTACACACTAGGTAACCTTATACTCTTAATGTGCCAGCTTTTTATGTTCATGCCTACTTAAAACATTAGAGATCATTTGCATTTGACCTCCCTGTTTTGTTAGACCAAAGAGAATATAAGAAAAACAGAAAAGGGAAAGTGCAGGAGATAGAGGGAAAACTTTGTCTGAAGGTGGCCTACCTTCTGGAATAGAAAATAAAGAGATAGCAACAGGAAAGAGTGGATATAGCCAGGAGAGTTAAAAAAAATGGTTTCCAGTGGCGGGAATGTTCCCTGCCACCCATAGAATGGAAATGAGTATATCAAAAACAAGACACTAATGCTTAAGAATGAACACTGACATACAATAAATTACATACAGTAAGTTGTAGAATTGATGAAGGAGCAAATAAATATTAATCAACATATCAAAATAAGTAGCAGAAAGAATTAATGATGCAAGAGAAATGGGAAGTGCTAAAAAACTTAAGAGTTTCAGGAAAAAGGGGTTTCAAACAATGTCAGGAACAACTGCTGGAGTTGGAAGAGAAATCACAGAGGAGAGCATTAAGAGCATGAAAGGAAGGAGCAGAACATTTGTCATTTGGTTGATATTCTGATCTTTCATCACGATACACAAATGATTTTGGTGATGAGGACGGTGGCTATTTTTGTTCGGCTCTGATTTCCTTTGTATGCCTAGGGAGCCAGACAATAATTTTAAAACTTGGTAAAACGTGTTTGAAACCTACTTCCTGGCATTCAGTGGTGATTGCTTTTGCTGGAGGCTGATCTACTGCTGGAGGCTGGAGCTGGAGGCTTGATCTACTGTGGAGAGACAGTGGCTCTTTAACACTGCTAGATGAACTTACTGTATAAAGGAACTGTTACTGCATTGGTGGCTTACAGCAAAGGCAGCCATTATGCATGTGCAATAACTTGTACTGTGACATGTCACAAAATATTACACATGACAAAGGGCTTAATTGCCATGAATTACATCGTTCCCTGCAGCAATTCAATAACTTGCAGTAAATGACATGTCACAAAATACTGCATGACAGAAGGGCTTAATTGCCATGGAATTACATTATTTTCTGCTGTATATTGCAACTGTTTGTGATTACATAGGCTGCCCAAGCATTGCAGCAGCCAGCCATTTGTCCGAGGGCCTTTCTCCCTCCTGATGGCTGGAAATCAGAGGTTGTAGCTGGCCAGCCAGGGAGAGCCAGCAGCTTCTGGACACACTAGGATAGGGCACTGCTGAGCCCCTCCTGGGGGAGTGGTCACAGGGAGGAGAGTGGAAGAAAACTGGACAGCAGCCCTGAGTACAGCCTTTCCAGTCTCCTTCTGTCTGTGGATCAACAGCCTCCCAGCTCACAGGATAAGGTAAGGTGGCTGGGGCCTAGGAAGGGTGATGACTTTGTGCTAGTCAGCTGGTTCCCAGTTATGGCACTTGCTGTGCTCCTACAGTGCTTTACTAGAGCGAGAGAGGCAAGAGGCTGGCTGGAGTGCTTTCTTCCTTCCTCTCCACTGCAGTCATCCTTGAAGATGGGGAGGTTGTGGAATCCATGCCCACACTAAAGATGGGCCCCAGGGATGGTTAATTCTCTTTTCCGACCAGTTGCAGTCAGGGTACCCATGCAGGGAAGCGGCAGCAGAGTGAGTAAGCACTGGAGAACCTGTTTGTGGTGGGCCTGTGGGTTCAATGCGATTGCATCACTGGGGCCACTTCACATAGCATTGGCACAGCAGGCCCTTCTCTCTACTGCTTCCCATACCTCCTTCCAGTCCTTGTTAGTCTTTCCAGACCCCCCAAACTAGTTCTGTCAGCTCTGGCTTTCCATGGGCATGAATGGCATGGTGATTTTCAGCTGGGTGAGCCAGAGATGTGGGGTGGTCATCTGACTGCCTCATGGGGTCATGGCAGTGGCTGAGTCTGGAGGCTGTAGGCAGAGCATCCCAGGAGAAGATTGTTGGTGGGTTGGAGGCTCAGGAGCCACGTCCGGTGGAGGCGCCCAGTCGGGACTAAGGGTCGCAGCATTCCCTTGGGCATGCAGCTAGCCAGTGACTGGTTGGGTGTGAACTCATGCTGCTCCAGGGGTCCCGGGAGATCTGGGCCTAGCATAGCATAAGGCTGTTGCAGATCTTGTGGGAGCACTCGCGAGATTAGGGTGGCAATCTTGGCTGGGCCTTTTGCCCTGAGCAGGCTCCATTTAATAAATAAATAGACTAAAATGAAAATGGGATAATCAGAAATCGGAACTCCGCCCCATGCCCTGGGAGAGACAGCATAGTGCAGTAGGTTCAGACTCTGAACCACAGATCGGGAGACCTGGGTTTACAGCCCATATCTACGTATGTGCATTCTGTGGATTCTGAGCAAGTCACTTAACTTCCATGGGCTCCCAGGTTGCATCTGGAAACAAACTTCAGCTTAGTGTCCTGCTAATGGTAAACAATGTTTCCTACCTTCCTTCCCCTTCTTTCACAGTGGCTACACATAGGCAGAGCCAGCGACATCAGGAAGATTACCCAGCAAGTGTTTTAAAACTGAAGCATTAACCCCCACCCACCCATTTTGTATTACAGCTTAAAGGAAGCTGGTCTTACCAGTGGCTTTTTGAGCTCAGAGAGGGACCCTCCCATCCCAGCCATGCCCCTGCCATCTGAAGTTAGCACTGGATCGGCAGAGAGACGGGTCTGATTGGGGCCCTGCCTATGTTGGAGGGCCGATCGAGCAACAGCTACTACGAGGCTGATCAGAGGTTGGCTAGTTGTTGTTCAGACAAGAGAAATGGTCTGAGAGCTGGGGGTGAAGGACCCCTTGACAATGTGAGAGGGGCCAGGTGGCAAAATACAAATGATGTTTGTTGGGGTGGTGCTTATTATCTTTTCAGAAGATGTCTGCCAGAAAACGGTTCTCACTCCTAAGACTATGGCATCGGCTGAAGATAAACAATGCTCCTGTATAAGAAGAATGGTACGGCATGGCTGAAGATGTGCCTAGAGGGCTTGAGGACTCCACAACACCCACCCTCAAGAAAGGGATAGGAGGCTGGAAGTTACTGCCACCAGCAAAGCACTCTGCCCAGCAGGTAAGGAGGTACACCATGGCCCTCAGGTGGGGCCAGCCAAGTAAGGCAAGTGTTGGGGCAGTGAGGGGAGAGTCCTCTTTGGGGAGAGTTCTTTCTGACAGCGAGGCAGAAGGTACACTGGCCTCGATACTCTGGCAACCAATGAGGACAAGCCTGTGGGTGCCCTTTTATGAATTAGATGGAGGTGGACCAGGTGGGGAGCATTCCTGCCAGACTTCAGTCTGTGGTGGTGACCAACGGTGACGCAGCAGTTGGTCATGCGGTGGCAGATCTGGTGACAGAGATTAAGAATCGGGCCGGGCGGGCACAGGGTCAGAGACCAGGCTCCAGATAAGCCTCGCATCATCACCACTGGTGAACCCCATATGCTGGGCTGGACTGGACTTCCCATTGGTGACTTATTTAATGGACAAGATCAGGTAACAGATCAGGAATAGGGAATATGTAGACATCTTTTTCCTCCTTAACCTCCCGGTGGAGCACATGGATAAGAAGAAGGAGAAGGAGAAGGACAAAGGGAATGACCAAGATCAGAAAAAGGTTAAGGTTCCCCGTATCTATGACAACTGGGTTGTAGCCTTTTTGATTGATGCCACCATGGTGTTGGAGGGGGACGAGAAACAGGGGGTGGAAAACCTCAACTACATGCATCGCATCTCAATGATGCATCACAAGAAAGGGGATATGGCTTGGTTAGACTATGATGAGGAGTTCCGTCATAGGCAGCAGGTTGACCCTGTAATCAGCTGGGGCAGGCTGGACATGCCATTGTTAGTGGACATGATATGGGTGTGTGTGTGTGTGTGTGTGTGTGTGCAGCACACCGATGTTGGGCTACTGATTCAGGCCTTGGCTCTGTGATCAGGGTACAATTCCTACCTGTCAGCTGTGCCACACGTTCAACCTATCAGCCTGCTTACACTCCACCTGCCACTTTAAACATGTATGTTTGGCTTATGAGACAGCACTCCTTTCTGCAGTGCTCTTCCCGGGGGAAGAGGATGGGAAGGGAAGTTGAGGCAGGTTCAGGAAGCCTCCTGTGGCAAGCCTTCCCGTCAATACGGATAAAAAAGATTAAGCCATGGCTGGACCAGTACCCATTCAGAAGAACTGTGGACTTGTTGGGGAAGGAGTTTCTGGTGGACTTCGGATCCCTACTCTGGAGCCTTGCCTGCCATACGAGAAGGAATACTTGAAGTCCACTAAAGACCAACCACAAGTTGTCTGGGACAAACTGACAAAGGAATAGTGGCTCAGGTGCATGAGTGGCCCCTTCCCCAGGCTGCCATTACCAAATCTGAGGGTTTCACTGATTGGTTTGGTACCCAAGAAGGCCCGGGGAGAATATTGATTGATTAATCACTTATCGGATCCGGAAGGGGATTTGGTGAATGATCACATTGATCATCAGCATACATCAGTACACTACCAATCTTTTGACAGGGCAGTGGAAGTGGTACAAGCAGCAGGGCCATGTGCCCTGTTGGCTAAGACAGACATTGAGTTTGCATTCAGGCTGCTGCCGTGCATCGGGAGGATAGGATACTGTTGGGCATGAAGTTCAAGAACGAGTATTATGTGGATAACTGCATGCCAATGGGATGTGTGGTGGTCTGTGCCGTGTTTGAGAGTTTCAACACTTTTTTGCACTGGGTCACTGCTCAGACAGTGGGCAGTGACAGCATGGTACACTAGCTTGATGACTTACTGTTTGTGGGCCCTACCGATTCCTTGCAAGGCGCGGAGTTGATTGGGGCCTTCGAGCAAGTGTACAGGGAGTTTGGTGTTCCCTTGACTAAAGAAAAATCCAAACCCCCTGGGAACCACCATCACCTTCTTGGGCATAGAAATTGATTTCAAAAACAGTCTCTGCCACCTGCCACTGGACAAGTTGACAGCAATGCGGTCTCTTCTGCACAGGGAATTAGGGAGCATGAAAATTATGTTGTGGGATTTGCTACAGTTGGTGGGACACCTCAACTATGCATTCAGGGTCATCCCGGAGGGGAGGACTTTCATGCAGTGGTTGGCCAAGAAGGGGTCCGGTTGTACAAGACCTCATCACAGGAACAGGATCACAAAACAATTCTGTGAGGACTTGCGGGTCTGGCAGCTGTTCCTAGACCACTTCAATGGGGTAGCCTTGTGGCGAAGGCCACTGGGTGGTATGCCTTTGGATTTATACACCGATGCAGTGGGTGACCGAGGATTTGGGACCTACTTCAGGGGTCAATGGTGCGCAGGGCAATAGCCTGCTGGCTGGCTGGAGGCTGGGTTGGGGAAGCAGATTACGCTGCTAGAATTCTTCCCAGTCATGGTGGCCATGTGCATTTTGGGCCCCAGATTCCACAACAAAACAGTGTGCTTCAGGTCAGATAACATGGGGTAGTCCATACCATCAATAGACAGTTAGGTCCATTGGGACCACTTGAAAACCTGATGTGGGTGTTTATTTTAAAATGTATGTTGCTTAACATTACATTCAAGGCAGTACATGTCCCAGGTGTTGATAACGGCATTGCCGATGCTTTATCTCATTCACAGTGGGACAGATTCTTCAGGCTGGCGCTGAGTGGACAAGGTGCCACAGCAGGTGCCTCCCTTCCTGTGGGAGGTGGTGACTGAAAGACTTTGAGATGCATAGGTAACTCTATTGCACCCAACACAAAGGAAGTGTACTACTGGGGGGTGAAGCATTATCTAGCCACGCAGGAGGCCAAGGGATGGCCTGATGTGGCCCATCCCGTAGATCAGCTTTGCAGGTATGTCATGGCAGGGCAAATGGTGGGACACTCACAGAGTGATGGCACATCATTTCACCAGCTTGTCGTGGGTGATGAAAGCCATGGAGATGATGGACACCTTGAGTGCCTTCAAGGAAAGTAGATGTTAGAGAGATGGTGCAGGAGCTACCACCACCCCAGATACCAAACAGCCCATCGCTCTGGTTGTTGCAGGCCATCTGGGGGCCTTGCCCAGGGTTTGTAGGGATGAGCATGAAACCCGGTGTTCGCACCATACTCCTGGTGGCTTTCCGCTGAGCTTTCAGGGTGTCGGAGTTGACAAAGCACTCCAAGGATCGTGGTGTACCAAGTCTGCTCTTGCACGGTGGTGATGGATGGGGTGCAGGCTGTTTATTCGCTCTGTCGATCAAAGACAGACCAGAGGGGAGCAGGCTGCTGGCATGAGATCAGGGGTCCAGTGGGTGTCACCTGACAGGTGGCCCGCAGCCTGGCAGAGTATAGGGAAAAGTGATCCGGGATTGGGGAGGCCTTCTTCAGGCACCAGGATGGTAGTCTTGTGATGGCATACCAATTCCAGTTCATCCTGTGGAATGCTATTCAGGAACTGGGGCTACACACTGGGGATTATGGGATCCATTCATTTTGCATTGGAGCGGCAACAAATGTCAGGGGTGAGGGCTTATCAGATGCTGAGATTCAGTCACTGGGACACTGGAAGTCCCAAGCTTTCTTGTGTTATGTGAGACCACACTTGCAGTAATTGTTTATTGTCTCTTACAGGCCCTAGGGTGGACTATGGATGCAATGAAGATGTGGCCATTCATTCATATGGTGGGCAGCACAGAAGGTAGCCGGTCAACTGGGGAAGCAACCTGTCCCTGCCACTGATGGATGCCAGGAGTGAGTGGTTGGGGACTAAGGGAATGTGATTGAGGATGCTTCCGATGACTGGTCATGGCTGGCCGGGGACACACACTGCAAATCTGGCTGATTCACTTAGTGGAGAAGACCTGGGCAGCAGGAAGACAGTGAATCTGCTGCTGTCGAAGAAGGATGACTTGTGGACCATCAGGGCTGGTGGCCAGATATTATGCTCAGATGATCATACTTGTGGATGGGGGAGCAGTGGGCTCAAGCATGCAAGGCCTCAACCAGGTAGGGGCTGGTATGCACCTCAACAGGGAGAGGGAAGCATTTACCGGACCCACTGGGCCTGGTAATGAGCACGGGGGTCAGCTACAAGAAAGGTTTTGGATAACATTGCATGATTCTCAAGTGGTCTTTGAGGCTAAGGTTGAGGGGTGGTTTGGGGGTCGGATGTGGTCTGGCCTGTGGCAGCTCAGGAGAAGCACATGACGGGAGTAGCGGAAAAGTAGAGGACTTGCCAGTTCTCCCGAAGGTGTTGGTGCCCTGGTCGATGTGAGGATGGTAGATCACAAGAGCTGTACCTACAAGGGGGGAGGTCTAGGTTCAGCTTCAGCAGCAGAGACTGCAAGGTCGGAGACACCAGATGGGGCTTCCACCAGGCACCTTGGCCATATGGCCTGTTCTGCTACTGCAGAGTGATATCTCTGCCAGCCCTGGAAGGGATTTTTCCAGGCTCAGTGCTGGGGCCTGGGGTATGCGCTCCTCCTGGCAGCACCTGCTGCTCAATATTAAATAGTGAATAGGTATTAATCTAGAATATTAATGATAAAGTAAATCAGAGATTCAGTAGATTAATATTTAGAATTGTAATTAAATAAAGCATGGCTGCGCCATTTCCTCCAAGATCTGTGTTGTGTCTTTTTGACCATGAAGGGTGGGGGAGCTATGAGGCCTACCAGACAAATACTGCAGCATTACTGTTGCATCCAGGCAAGCACTACTGTACTTCTCCAATAGTCAAAGTAGCTGCTGAACAACACTTTAGGCAATTAGCACAACATATGGGTGAGTCACTGAATTCCAGCTTTGAGAGAATGAGCTGTTTCTTGTGAATTTGTGGGCTTCACTGAGGAGATGATTAAGTATCAGCTTGTGAGAAAACATCTCCATATAAATCTAGTAAAGATGGTTGATTTAGTGAAGGGGATGTTTAACCAGGCAAGGCCACTAACCTGAAGCTTGATTCCAGGTGTGACCGGGGAGCACAATGGAAGTTAAGTGACTTGCTCAGGGTCACACAATATGCAAGTAGGGGCTGTAGGATTCAAATCCAGGTCTCCAGGTTTCCAGCTCAGAGCCTTAAACCACTGTGCTATACTGCCTCCTCAGATTTAGACTGATCTGATGCTTGAAAAAAGCTACAACAACTGCTCACCCAATTGGGTCCATACCCCACAACCATCCCTGATGATGAGGGACGTTCCTCATTTTACCCATCAAAATTACTATGTTCCTTATCTGTCCCTAATGAAAAAGGTGCTGCCTACACAGATAATGTGCTGTAAATATAGATTTTAATGCAGAAATAATTCATAATATTCTAAGATACTAAATCAAACCTTAACCCTGTATAAGTAAATGCAGTGATTTACAGAGTTCTTAGATTGTATCTCCATGTCTGAGGATGTGTCCCTCATTATGTGAGTCACTGTCCCTCATTGTCCCTTATTTTGAGTGCCCCTTTCCCTCATTTTCATGACAAAAGGTTAGGAGGTATGCTTGGCTCTGCACTCCTGCACTCAGTAAAGCAAAAACCATTATAGAAGGAGGCACACACCATGTGCATGCAAAACAAGGAAAAGTGGGCCATGCAACTGTAATGAAAAAGCAGCATAGATACAAGGGTTAACCTAGATCTCTCTGTAAAGAAAGGTAGAAAAGTAATCAATGTTTCTGCGGTGGCTTTTGTGAACACACAGCAAAGTTTCCAGCTTGCCTTTTGAAGGCAACTAAGTGCCACATATGTTGAAAAATTTGACATGTTTGCTAAAGTCTGCCACTCCACGCATCCTTGAAATGAAGTTACTGTCCCCAAACTCAGAGTCCTAAGCTTAGACACTTCTGTGTCACAAGGAAAGAAGATGTTATGCAATGTATTTATCTATGTACACCCAGGGGCAGAGCGCTCAGCATAATGGTTAGTTGATACTAGGTTGGTTGTATCTCTACTATATAAAGATATGTACTTGAGTTACTTTAATGGTATTGCCTTAACAGCCCCTAAAGTATGACTTGTCACATATTCCAAGAATGCTCTGCTGATCTTAGGATGTCTGTCTGTAACTGTTACATATGACAACAATTGTGCAGTTGTGGATTCTTAGATTGTAAAGGCTGGTACACCAGTTCTAGGTAGGTACCTTGTTCCTTAAAATTGTAAATTTGAGGCTGTGAGCTACTACTTCGATCAACCTCTGTTGGTGGTGTGCTGAAGTCTCCTAGGGCATCTTCAGCTGAAAATCTGCAAGAAGATAATATCCTTTCTGAATGTAATTGCATCACAAGGTTTATTTAAAAGTCAAGAGTTTGTACAAATATTAAATCAGTACAGCAGGAACAAAACAGGAAATCACTTCCTAATTGACTGGGGGTATCAACCTCCCATCCCCACAGAGTTGTCAAATCTGGACTCCTTCTTGATGCCCTGAGTGATCACCACATGACCGATATTGAGCGCAAAATCCACAGAACTAAGGCCTGCTCTAACGTTGTACACTGCTGCTCATATAAGTCATTGAACCTTGCCCCCCTCCTACAAGAACTGGCCCAAATAAACTGGGAACCCATTACCTTGGCTTTTACCATTGATGATGCTTACAGCTAATTCCAGTCCAAATTTTTGACATGCTGGAACAAACATGCCCCACTGCGGCATTCCAGTGTCAGGGATAACCACCTCTCTTGGATTTCCCAGAGCTCCTGTCATGACAACGAGCCCAGGATCAAGCCTGGAAAACACAGAAAGCCACAAATCTACCACGTGACTATGACATCTACCACTCGCTGAGCAAAAATGCACCAGAGCCACTCGCCTAGCTAAATCCGCATACTTCTGCTCAACCTTCCAGACCACTAGGCCTTCCAAATTCTGGAAAGTAATCCACTCACTTCCCCTCTCCTCCCTACCCACCCCTCTCCTCAAGATCAAGAACACCCAGGTTGTGGATCATCTTAATGTGGCTACTGAATTTAATTCATATTTTACATCCTGTGCCATGACCCTCCTTTCCTCCCTTTCATCTCCACAAGTAGTCGACCCCCCTCCTCTAGTACTCATCCTGCCTCATCGTACTCCTTCTCCTTCTCTACTATCTCACTCTCAGACACCTTCCAAGCACTGTTTGCTCTCAATCCCTCTAAAGGCAGCTCACCTGATGGTCTGGACCCAGAGTTACTATACCTTTCTGCTCCTGCTATTGCTTCTCCACTATCTTTACTCCTCAACCTTTCCTTCACTACAGTTACCATCCCTTCTGTCTGGAAACATGCCACTGTACTCCCATTGCCCAAGAGTGGTGAACCCTCCATTCCTTCTAACTATCATCTCATCTCTCTCCTACCTACCCTTGGTAGGCTACAAGAGCACTTGCTCCTCTCACAGCTCTCCTCTTACCTCTATTACTCTAATTTGTTCACTCCTTTCTAATCTGGCTTCCAGAATAACCACTCCACCACCACCTCCTGATTAGGTTCACTGACTCCATCATCTCAGGGATGGCAGTGGTCAAATCAATCCAGCCATTTTCGTTGACCTAGCAAAGGCTTTTGACACTGTCTCCCACCCCTGACTCCTTGATGCCCTCTCCAGGGCAGGCCTAACTGAATCTCTCACTAATTGATTCAAAGTTTACCTAGTAGGCTGGACCCAGTCGGTCAGAATCACTGACTCTATTCCCTTCCTTTCCCCATTGACACTTTTGTACTCCAGGGTACTGTACTGGGTCCTATCTTATTCTCCATATTCCTAAATGACCTTCCTCAGCTTGCCCATCCTCTTCTATCCATATGTATGCCAATGACATGGTCTTCTTCACATCTGGCCAGTCTCCTGTTGATGTGGAAACCAGTTTACAGCTCAGCTTCAATAATGTTTAGCATTGTTCAGCTCCCATCAACTCTCCCTCAATGCCAAGAAGACTGTCTCCATGACCTTCAGCACCAGACAGAGACTCCCTTCATTGCCATCTTTCCATACCCTTGACGGGACAGCCATTGAGGACACCTTATCCTTTAGGTACTTGGGGGTTTGGCTTGACCAACACCTCAATTTCTCTGGACATGTAGATGCCATCCTGAAGAAACTGTACCCTAAGCTTGGTGCATTATACAGGAACTGTAGCTCCCTCCCATGATCAGCAAGGAGTAAACTTGTCCAGAAGATGATGATACTGTATCTATCTTTGACTACTCCAATGTAATCTACAGTGCAGCTCCTAAGTCTTCCCTAGCCAGATTAGACACCCTTTTCAACTCCTTCTGTTGCTTCACTCTTAACTCCCCCGTTCTTCTCACACTGTAACCTCTATCATGCTCTGTCCCTTCCTCTCTAGAAAATCACCACCTCCTCCACTGTGCCAAATTTGTGTCTAAATTTTGGTCCAGGTCTCTCCCTCCTTATTATGCTCTCTACTTTCTCTGGACCATTGCCATTGATCATATGACTCTCATCTACTGATAATTCCTCGCTGCATGACTAGGATAGCCCAGTCAGCCTCACATCACTTTCCTAAGCTTTGGAACCACCCCAAAATCTGCTTATCACTAGCCCTAATGAACTTCCTCTCGTAACCTGTATCTGCACCTAAGCCCGCTTGCCTTTTTCCTTCCCTACCCAGTTCATATGCCCTGTGCTACCCTCTGCTTATCTTCCTTATCCACCTGGAATAAGATGACACTCTCTTTGATTGCACCAACTATTCTGCTGATTGACCTGCTGATTATCAATGGATGTACTTCACTAATACACTTATTGTACAGTGTTCAGTGCCTTATGTAACCTGTTATGCTGTTACTATGTCTTGTTTCTCTGCCTAAACTGTATCTACCTAATTTGGTGGTATGTATTTCATGATGAATTTGTTTGTTGCTGTATTATGTACACTATGTAACCAGCTATGATGCTGCCTGTCTCACATCACTGTTTAACTGTATTAATGTGTGTTGGTTGAGATGCCTACTCCTAACAGTTAGAAAGGCTGGTTCTAAAGAGCTTGAAACCCTGCTAAAATTTGAGAAACTAAAAGAGCTGATGCATCAGAATAGAGTTTACTTATAGCAATTACCACTGAGATCAGTTGGAAGTCAAATGTGTGTAGATTTCCATGAGCCAAAGACATAGTGGTTGTAGCTACCCTTACCTCTGATGGAGAATATTTTGTCTGAATTTAGAAGCTCGGTAATACACTATGTGAGAAACCTGAATCATACTCATTACCAGCACTTACTACATGAGGACAGTATACATCTGACTACATTTAGCACTCAGGAGGCTCTGTTCCATTTCTGCTGTGTACCTATGGTCTCAGCTCATCAGCATAAGGGATGATGGCTGAGTTAATAGCAGGAATCCCTGGTGTCCAATTCTATCTCAGTGATTGGATCATTTATAGAAAATCCATGGAAGATTATGAGGAAAACCATCTTGCTGCCTTAATGCAGATTGATGAGTATGGGGTAAAGCTGATTATGGAAAAGTGTCAGTTTGGGCAGGCTAAATTGTGCATCTTCAGACACATGCTTTCCTTAGAGGGATTACATCTTGGCCAGGAAAATATTGCAGCTGTTGTCCTTGCTTCAGTTCCAAATTATCTTACTAGCTTACACTCTTTTTGGGATTTACCATATGGTACCATAAATTTAGACCTAGTTGTGTTACATGCCATTAGTTGAACCAATGCAAGCACTTCTATGGGAGAACATGGGAGTTTTGCTTGACCTGTCTCTGCTGACTGTTGTTACCACAGATGCTTCAAATTATGGAATAGGCACTGTCCTTAATTCATCAAGATGGTTCGGAATGTACATTTGCTGTTGCTTCCCATAAACCTACTAAAGGTGAGAGGAAATACTCTGTAGTAGAAAAAGAAGCTCCTGCATTTGCTTGAGCTGTAGAGAAATGAAGAAACTGCCTAATGGGGAACAATAGTTACACTGTGTACTAATTGTCAGGCCCTAACAACACTGCTGCTGACCAAGGGTAATAATTGTGCTGTCATGAGAGTCCACTACATGGTCGGCTCAATTACTGAATTTTAACTATGTAATGGAAGCACGCAAGGATCTCAAAACTGTGTCACTGGCAGCATATGCCAATTGCCACTTCCTGTTACTGACATTTCCCTACAGGATGAGGTAGAAACAGCTGCTGTGATTTCAAGGGATGTATATATAGTTTCCAAGGAAGATTTTCAAGCTGGTTGCATTTCCTGGCCTATACATGTCAGGTTATAAATAGCAACTGTCTTGGAGATGGCCAGAGACTTCAAAGACTGTTGACCCTGAGCTGTTATCATACTACCATATAATACATGAATTGGCAGAAAAATAAAATTACATTCTCTGTTGACCACACAGTTTAATTGTTCTTGCATCCTTTCAAATGAAGTTTATCAACTTGGCCCATCACAGTCACTGGAGTATCGTGAGAACTAAAGATTGTGGAGTTGTGTAGGTGGCCAGGCATGTATTCTCAGGTGGATGCAGTCATTCAAGTGTACCACTGTGGACAGAATGACAAGATCAGGAACACACACCTGTCCACCCCTTATCCTATTCACTGTCCTGCTGGTGCTTGGATCAAAGTTGTAATTGATATTGTGGAACCATTTGGAGTTGCTACTGTTGTTATCAATATGCAATCATCCTAGTGAACTATTGCAGTAAGTGGCCTGATGCTACTTTTGCCTCCTGATGGGCTGCTGCTGCTGTGACACAATTTATGTCTTCTGTCTTTACCAGAGAGGAAAATTTAAATGGACTGGTGTCAGACAATTGACCCCAGTTCACTTCACAGGAGTTTGCTGACTATATGCGGCATATAGGTATTTAGTACATTAGTTCATCTGTGCATTTCCATTGTACAAATGGGGAAGTGGAACACTTCAAACAAGACTTAGAGAGCTGTTTACAGACATCCTCCTTTGAAGGACTTTAGTGGAGCTGTCTGTAACAAAATTCTTTATGGGCGATAAAGCAACCCCTTCATTCACCAACTGATTCAAACCTAACTCAATTACTAAATGGAAGGCAGAGACATATAAGCATTAAGCCATGATGAAGGTGGCATCTAATGGGAATTAATGCATTATTGAGTGTTGTAATGAGGTCAAGGCTGAGTACCTACAACGCCTAACCATGTATTAATTCTCATTAGATGCCACCTTTGGAGTGGCTTAATGTACTTGTAACATGGTTTTCAAATACTGAAGTGTGTTAGAAATGTACATACTATGAGTTAAGAAACAGTATGTAGACAGAATTTGGTTTTTTTTAACAATGTTTAGTGCACTTTTGCAAACGTGAACAAATCGTTATTTATATGCAGATGTTGCAGAAAAAACATTTCACATATTTACATGACACAGCCCCATTAAACTTCTTTTCAATACATTTTTGAAATCTGCACATCTATTATTCTTATACCGTGCCTAGGAGGTCTATGATATACTGATCTGTCTCCTGCAGTACTTAGCTATCTCACTCATTAGCATACTGTGTGATGTGGTGTTCTGGTACTCTGGGTCCATGCGATCTGTCCATTTTGAATGCTGCACTATTCATTTGTTACACGGATTGAATGTTTACATCTGCCACGCACTCCTGAAGTGTTGTGTGCTTTGTTGTGCTCTTGTCCATTGTGCTACTGTTCCTTTCACGTGTGACTTCCCTATCGTGCCGTTCTGTACACATTGCTCTTTGGGATGTGTGGATTAGCAGGGGACTTCAGTTTCAACATGGCATTATTGCTTAAATAATGCAGTGTTGAGCTATTACCATGTGACTCATTTTATCCAATGATGTTTCTGCTTTCTCGGCTTTGTAATTTAGCCATGTTACAAATGGAAGCAAATATCACCCGGGTAACTGTCAAATAGCACCACTGATTAGAACATATGTGACAGAGTTCAGAAGAACCAAGAGAAAAGCAGGGTTTTTACAGATAGATGCAGAGGTACAAAGTATTCTGCCTGTCAGTGCGGTGCTCTGGTGTGAGTATGGAAGCATTAGAGAAAAAGAAAGGAGAATCTAGATGCATAGATCCGAGACATGTCATTAAACAAAATATACCTTGTTCCTATGAGCTATATGGTGGTAAGGCATGGAATACAGCACATTTACAGCACTATCAGAGCTTTCAAATAAGGCTCACAGAGGTGTTATACCTTGTAAAACCACTGAGGAATCAGGTGAAGGTGATGCAGCCCTACAACTGTTATTTGCAGAAGTTAACATCTGACTTAACCTCCAGTCTGTTCTAGACTATGCATTTGGACTGTAAAATGTTTCAGTGTAAATGTACAATTCTAGGGGAATGACAATTGCAAATGTTGTTGTTCACTGTTTTTAAAAAGGGAGAGGCTATAATATTTATTTCTATGACTAGAAGGTGCCATAGCACATATAAAGGTAGTGAAGTTGAATCCATGTTGAGTTGGATTGTGAATGCTTTCAAAAACATATTGTATTTTTCTCTGTTAGCATCTGGTTGATATTCTTTTTTTTAACTTTCTTTATTCACTCACTGCAGTGGAGAATACTTACCCCCGTCCAGCCTTGTACGCAGATGCTCAACTAATCCTAGGTGGAGCTAGCTCAACCACAATGGCAGGAGCTAGGAGGACCCAGCATGCACCCTACACTGGGGCCACCCCCGGCAGCGGGAACTTTGAGAGGAGACCACATCACCCTGAGCCCTCAACTTCAGCTGTCGGGCTTTGTTTGGCTCACTAGATTAGGTTGTCTGTCAGTGGCTATCATGCTGCTGTAGGGAGAGGTATTTGTGCTTGTAGTTCCCTAGGCTCAGACGTGCACTGACACCCTGCTCGACGCATGCACACTCCCGTGCACACTTGAAAGGCATCCACCACAGCCCCAACCCCCTGCATCTGCTGGCCAGGCAATGCAATCCTCCAGTAGCCACCAGGGGCTGCTATTGCACCGGTGAGAGCTAATCCCCTCTCCCTGAGGAAGGAAAGATCTGGTTGATATTCTGATCTTTGGCCACAATACATAGCACATGAGTCTAGGTTGACTTGTTATTTTGCCAAGATAGCAACTGCACTGTGCTGCACTGCACTGAAGAGTCTCAACAGGATGAAGCACATATCTGCAGTTTACTACTGAAGCAGTATTAAAGGCGTGTATAGAAGAAGTCTTCTGTTCTGGGGCAGCCTTGTCAATCTACCACTACACAAGGATTGTAGTGCAAAGCCCCTTAAAAGTCATGGACAGTTACATCACCCATTAGAGACACACACACACACACACACACACATAGTATGTGAGATCAAGGATAATAAGAAAAGCTCAGGTAGGCTAAGCAGAAAGAAAAGAGAGAGTGTGGTTAAATATACAGAGGTTTAAAGACTTGATCAGTGTCACATAATTAATAAACAGAGAGTGATGGGATGAAAACCTGGGACACCAGGTTTACAGCTCTTAAATGTAAGCCCTAGGCTACACTGCCTAATACTAGCAGCTTCTGGGTTTATCTACAGCTAAACATTTCACTGATCCCAAGCATGGCCACTGAGTGTATATATTCTGGTTATGTCCCCAGAATCCATACTCACTAGCTCAGCTCACACAGTTTACCCAGTTTACCTCCATACAGTGTAAGGATGAAGATCTAGGTTCAACAGAATCCAGAGTGTTCCCCATCACAGCAACTGGTATAGGGATCCTGTATAAGTTATTTAAAAAAAGTATTATTACCATTTGTATTATATGTGAAGGCTGCTTCTTGGAGATTGAAATGTATTTAATTACCTAGAGCAATGGTAAAATGTTGCAGACATCAGCTGTTGCTGGAGTGAATGCAAATGTCAGGTTCTGCAATAACTACTATCCTTTGCTAATAACAGGCAGTATGACATTGAGCTATAAAGCAATAAATTGCTGTTTTGTGAATTGATGAATGCTTTAAGAACACTGCTACTTTAAACTGAGTCTTAAAGAATCAGGACTGCACAGTATCTGAGCTAGATTGTTGATATTGTTCTACCAGAGATTAGATTAGCTTAGATTAGGTGAGACTAATCAAAATTGCAACCAATACTCCAGGTTGAAGTAATTACATTTGCAAAACCTAGTTAAAAATGTACAGTGTATCTATAGATAAAGTGCTAAACTATCAAAAACAAACCTGAGGATGAGGCTGCTTTGTCTCAAAGTAATGGGGATATACATTCTATTGCCATATGTAAGTAAATAAATGTTCTGTCTATTCCTGCTGGATGGCTTTGTTTGTGTTTCTTCAACTGTCTAAAGCATGGACTCCACATGGTACAATCATCATACTGTTAGACAATATTGCCCGCAATAACAATACATCATTTGGGTCATTACAGTATAAGGAATGCTAGTTATTCTGTATGTAGAGCTTGAAGAAACAACCTTTTAAAGGATTCAACAAATTATTCAATTAAGAGAACTGAACCCAGGGTACTATATGTATTTATTTATTTATTTATTTGATGGGACCAGGTGAGTACACATGACCAAGGGCCCTTTTTCTGGTGTATCCTTCCTCAGCCAAAATATTCAACTGCCAAGGGTAAAACAACTTTAGTTAAATCATTCTGGTCCATCCAAGTTGCTGCCCAATTTTTTTTTGACTAAATAATTAATGTTGTTCTTTTACTGCTCAAAATCATTTTGAAAGCTTACTTGGCACCATCAAAATTGTAGTGAAAAACAATTTTTACAGTTCAAATCTTTTGATGAGAGTTGTTGGAGTTTGAGTATGCACAGAGCCTTTTCCTACCCATTGTGCAAGATTGTTCAGAATATAGGGATAGTTTATGAGAGTTCATACACAACAAGGATATTTTTCACTTGAGAGGTTTTTCTGATAACAGGAGACCTCGAGTGCATAGCTTGCAAAGTCTCATTACTAAGGAAACCTCAAGAGTTAAAAATATCCTTGTTGTTTATGAGAGCTCATACACTGCCTTTTATAGTGTAAGGGCACTCAGAAATTAATGGCGGTGTCCTTACATTTGCATTTTTACATCATCGCTCACTTTCCAGGCCAGTTCTCACCACCGCGGCTGATTCCTGAAGAGCAGAGGTCACCGGGACATACACATGTCAACACATTCCATGTTGTTGTGCTACATTAACTACATAGCTAGTGGAGCAGAACAAGCACAGTGATGTAGCTACTGCAGCACAACAACGCTGTTATAGGCATGGATTTCCATGCAGAACAGCATTCTACAATCCACTGCAATGGAGTAAGCTCAATGTATGCACTCTAAACTATGGCTGTCATTAAGAGCTATGTGTAATGTGAATTCTGCCACTGAAATTCATTCAGAAGGACTTATCCACTTCAAAATGCCTCATGGAATTTCTTTTTTAATTCTGCTGAATTCCAAAAGGTATTTCTATGCAAAACTGAGAAAAATATTCTTCAGTTAATGTAATGCACAGAATATTATTCTGTGGTTTTGCGGAAACTGGATCCATAGTTTATGACAATTAAAGAATACTGTTCCCTGTTTATGTAAACACAGATCACTAATCTGAAGTTTTAACACAAAACATTTTGCTTCTCAGAATTTTGAAATTCCACTTCAGATGAAATAGCTTTACAATTTTTAACTCTTAACCCTTAAAGCCACACAGACACCATATATTCCAAAATGAGTCTTGCAAAAGTTGTGTGTATAATACACAATTGTTTTCACTTAGACCTGCCCTTTTTAATACAGTGTATCAAAAGCTACAACCTTGTATTTGTCTTTATAAAGGTATTATCAATGTGAACTTCCCATCCCCAATTTCCAGATAACATAATTCCATGGAGTTAGCTTCAGTAACTAATTTTATGTTACCGATATTCACTTAGGTCAGTTTTTACACTTTACACTTTTAGTAAAATGTACTGTCAATTAAAGTATACTGTCTTGCTCTCATTAATTGTCATGGTATTTGCCTCAGGCCCTGGGGGTCATATTTTTCAGATCCTACTGAAGTATAATTTTGCTCTTTTGATGTACATTACTGCAGTGCTGCATATGACTATTTTTGCTATTTGTTTTTTCTCCTCTTATACTATCTTCCATACCCTCACCTCCATGACACATCTGGAGATGAGCTGTTATCATATCAATATGTCTTTCTTTGTAAAACCTTTGAATAAAAAATAAAATAAATGCAAAATAAATAGATTTTATCTGACCTTGTTGTGATTCGTGTAAATTGTGATGACATCCACATCGGCCACATATTTGATCCCTTGAGGAAGGATGATAATCATTATGATAAATAACAGGTGGTTACGAGCTGGAGGGACCCTCTATTAATATTACCTCAAGTGCATCTGAAGGAACCCATTTTTAAGTTTCAATCAAAGCTTGAAAGCATATTATTGTCATGCATGTTATTATATGCAATTAATGAAGATTAAGGTTGCATTTGGTGTCTGTGAGGTCTGAGTAGTGACATGGTTAGCACAATGTTGTAGTAGTTGAGACATTTCCTATTGAATTTACCCTTTAAGAATTTGCACACACATGATGCTTTGCACTGGATTTTAGGGTTTAAACTGATTGTGTGTGGCATAGACAGATTTGCAAAAAGCAAACTGATTGTAAATGGCATTGCTGGGTTTGTTAATGACTTTCAGCTGCTTCCATCATCAATGATCGAATTTGGCAGGCAGGTGACTCTGGGGTGAGCCAGCAGCCAAGGAGTACCAAAAGGGGTGGGGCTACCAAATATAAAAGCCCATGTCACCTGTCCTGTATCAGACTACCAGAGCAGCACACCAGTCCCCTTCATGACATGCACCTAGTCAGGTGCAAAGCAGCCGGTGACAATATTGGGGTGAGCTGAACTGTTTGTTTCAAAGACCTGACCTGCATTGCTGGTTTCATTGCTGACATTTAGCTGCCTCTATCTTTCAAGCATGAATCTGGCAGGCAGGGGCCTGGGTGAGCCAGTGGCAAGACAGCACCAAAACAGGTGGGGCTACCAACTATGAAAGACCACATCACCTGTGCAGTGTTCACGTGTGTGGTGCTCAGCACAGAAACAGTAAAAAGAACCTCTAGTATTAAGAAAAACTATTTCTTGTCACAGGACCAGTCCACCAGTCCAGTGGTAGTACTACCTTGGCAATGCCAGTGGCCCTGGTTTAGAAGTGAACTCTGAGACACTGGAGGATTAGCTGGGGAGGAGGACTGAGTGTCCATAGGACTGCTCTCCTTCTCTGGGGGAAGTGGGCAGAGTCTGGTGCTTGCCTAGCCCTAGTGCAGGAGTGTCCAACCATTTAGTGGTTGTGAGCCACATTTAAATTTCTGAGTAAGATGTGAGCCACAAGAATGTGTGGCCTGTATCATAACCAACGTGTGGCCCTTACCATTTTTGTTTATTTTATTTTATTTTAGTTTTTGGTAACTGAATAAGGCCCACTAGGCACAAGTGCCTGTTTTCAGGGGTGACCTGGGAGCAATGGGTGGTTAAGTGACTTGTTCAGAGTCATACAGTATACAAGTGGAGGTTGTAAGAATCAAACTCAGGTCTGGTCTGCTGGATGTACCAAGGCACAGCTCATTACTCTAACCTCTAGGCTATACTACCATACCATATTTAGGCATATTTAGGAGTTTAACATTGTATAGTAGTCAATAATCGTATGTTATTAAGTTACAGTATTTAAAAAATAGTAATTTTAAAATAATTATTTGTAGCAGCTCTGGAGTTTAGATTTGCTTTCAGGCTCACTAAAAGTAAGCTTGTTGAGCTCTCAGGGCACTTTTCAGCTCCAGTACTTTGACTTTTCTAAAATTTAAAAGACTGTGATGTGTACTTGATGTGTAATTGACAACCCCCGTGTGCACCACATCAAACTACTTTGTGAGCAACATGTGGCTCCTGAGCTACAAGTTGGCCACCCCTTCCCAAATGGAAGCTGGAGGAAAGGCAGCCCAGGACAACATGCAAGGGGAGGGCATAGCATGCATCAACACACACATCATACAGGAGCATGTGCAATTGGATGACATGCTTCCCAGGGGAACAGCATTGGTAAAATGCGGGTAGCAGGATGGCGCTGAGTACCCACAGGCCCCTCACCTGACTAGCTGTCCATGCAGCCAGAACCAGATCTGCTCCATGGTAGGGGCTGGGGAACCCTGCTGATCCCACAAGGGGGGGGGGACAATCCCTGGGTGTATTCAGCAGTAGTAAGTCCCAGTGGACAACAGGTGACAGGGCTGGAGCACTCAGGCAGATGGTGGATGACTGGGAAAAGGATAAAAAAATTCTTAGCCTCTAGTATATTGCCCACCTTATAGACTCTGCTCCTAATATATATCGACTTGGTGAGATTTGTGGTTTGCAGGTTTTTGTTTTTGCCTTGTGGCTTCCTCACTGTTGTACTGAGGATGTTGTTGCTGACCTTTGTAGAATGTACTTTTGAAACAGCAAATGGGTTAACACTTATAAGACCATACAGCAAACCAGTCGGAGATACTGCAATGCCATGCAAATTTCCACCTTTGTATGTAGGTGTAGGAATAATACCTTGTTTGATTACCCAAACTTTTATTAATGTTATGAGTAAATTAGTAACGATAATGTCAACGATTCAAACTGCAACTTGGAAACAATCAAGAAGTAAACAGTTCTAATGTATACTTAAATACAGTTGGTTAAATCTATCCATTACATAGATACATAGACAGTGCCGGCAGATAAGGGCCTATGGCCCACCTAGTCTGCCCATTTAAGCTTGTAAGTTCAGTTTATGTTTTCCTAGAAGTCTGTTGCCCCTTACCCCTGACCTCCAGAATTCCTTTATGTCTATCCCATGCATTCTTAAATCCCATGATTGTTTCAGCCCCCACCACTTCCTCTGGCAGGGTGTTCCACTCGTCCACCACCCGTTCTGTGAAGAAATTCTTCCTCATTTTCCTCTGAATCATCCTCCCTCCAACTTCATCCCATGCCCTCTAGTCCTGGAACATCTTTTTCACTTAAAAAAGTGTATTCCTGCACCCTGTTCCTCCGGTGAGATACTTGTATGTCTCTATCATATCCCTCTCTCTCCCTCCTCCAGGGAGTACATGTTCAGTTCCCTTCAACCTGTCTTCATGGGACTTGTGATGCAATCCATGCACCATCTTCATTGCCCTCCTCTGAACCTTCTCTACCCTGTCTGTGTCCTTACGTAGGTATGGTCTCCAGAACTGTACACTGTACTCCAGGTGGGGCCTCACTAGTGTCTTGTATAGCGGAATTATGACCTCCCTTTTCCTGCTGGTGATGCCCCTGCCTATACATCCCATCATCCTATTTGCTTTACCTGCTGCCTTGTCACACTGTTTCCCTACCTTGAGGTCATCAGAGATGATAACCCCAAGATCCCTTTCCTGCTTGGTGCATGCTATATCCTCACCCCCCAACTGATATATTGTGCCAGGGTTTTTGTGCCCCATATGCATTATCTTGCACTTCTTTTCACTGAATTTCAACTGCCAAACCCCTGACCATTCTTCACGTTTCTGCAGGTCCTTCTCAATCTGTCTGGCACCTCTGGTGTGTCTACTCTGTTACAGAGCATTGTGTCATCAGCGAACAGTGAAATTCTGCCTTCTAGGTCCTGTGCAATGTCACTGATGAAGATGTTGAATAGGATATTACTACATCAAAATGTCTAAAGTAAGAAGTTTGATTTTAATGTGTCTTCTTTTGGCCAATGATGTTAACAAGCAACCCGGTCCTCAACTTGAAGTGAGCATTATTACTGACATTTTGAAGGAAGGAAGGTTAGCTTTATCTAAACCACTGTTAAATGCCTAAAAACAAAAGTGATGTTTTCTTACCCATAACACCTCAGCTTCACCATTAAATCTTGGTCCTCCCACATCCATCACAACCCTATTAGGAGATACCGTAGAGGTTGTGGACAAATTCAGATATGTAAGCCTTTGGCTAGATAACAACCTCTCCTTCACTGCACACCTTGAAGTCCTTTCTAAAAAGTTAAAAATTAGTCTGGGCTTCATCTACTGGAATAAGTCCCTTTTTCCCAGTGACATCAGGAAGAGACTAGTCCAAGTCACCTTCTTCCCCCTTTTTGACTGCACCATTATATACAGTTGCTACATAGCATCCAACTTGCACAAACAAGATGTCCCTTTTCACCATGCTATTCATTTTATCCTGAATTCACCATCCATAACTCACCACTGCGCCCTTTATTTGGCATTAGGTTTGCCATCCTTTTGCATCAGAAGAATGTCTCATAACTGCACTTGTGCACATAAAATGTTTCTGAACAAACTCCTCCAGTATATCTTGTCCTTAAATTGTTCCTCTAGTTGCTACTCTCTTAGGAAAAATTATTTTATCTTGCTAGACTTACCCAAGTTCCGCTCCTGCTTCGATAAAACTGCCATTAGCTACTTCATTCCCATAGCCTGGAACAAACTACAGCCCTCCCTCAAGCTTTCACAACCAGGTTATTCTTGTATCAGAGATTTCTTGGTAACAGAAGACCTTAAGAGCGCAGCTCAAGGGGTCCTCTGTTACCATGGAAACCTCAAGATACAAGAATAGCCTGGGTCATGTATGACTGCTCATACACAATCTTTTATAGTGTATGAGCAATCTCTACAATTTTAATTAAATAAGAGAGAAGACACGTTGAGTGAGGATTCAAATAATACATTTTTTTACTGGGAGAGCAAAACATTACAGTTAATAACTACAGTCTTTTGGCTATTCAGCACTACATACTAACTCAGCAAACATATTGGTAAACAGTACATTGGCAAAACATTGAAACTTAAACTATTTCATTCATTTCATTGCCCATTACTGCCATCACCTTGCACAATGACTCAAACTTTGAGGTGACAGGGCAGACAATGGCAGTGGTGTCTTGAGGCATTTACAGTACTAGAAAGCATTCAGTTTTGTTGTACTGCACTATTGACGATTTCAAAGCAGCACAACAAGACATAATGAACCCAGTGCAGCAAGCAGCACTGTTCCTGGCATGGATTTCCATGCAAAACGGCATTCTATCATACATTATACCATCCTATTAGTTTAAACTGGTCTTTCCTGTAATACCCCACCTTTTAGCTGATATTTTCAACCTATATTTGAGCACAGGTTCCTTTCCCAAGCATGGAAATAAGTCAGCCTTATTCCTGTGTATAATATGGCTTAAAAGAGGATATCTGTAATTACAGACCTATCCCTCCTTCCCATAACATCACAGGTCTTTGAAAACATTATTTGCAATCAGTTAAAAATCCACTTAGAAACTAAAAAAGTTATACAATTAATATCAATGAGGGTTTTGTGCAAAACTCAGCACATTTTCTGTACTAATAAAGGTGACAGACAGCCAGATGGCCACGGGCAGAGGCCTCCTGGTTGGGTTAGATTTATTGATTTGTCCAAAGCATTTGATACTCAGGATCACACTGTCTTTTTAAGAAAACTAGAACAGGTTGACCTCAACCAGGAAGACTTATGCTGGCATGGTGGATATTTACTAGGGAAGAGGCAGATAGTAACTTTGGGTGATTTCAGATCAGTTTGTTGACATTAAATCAGGTGTCCCTCAGGGAACAGAATTAGAGCCAATCCTGTTCAACCCATATATGAATGATGTCAAACCTATTCTGATGGTGGTCCAACACCATTTGTACACAGATGACACAGATATGAATGTAGAGGGAAAACAATAGCACAGATTCAATCTAAATTACAAAATGATTTTGAATAACGACAGGTTGATTTTAATTAGCATAGATTAGTACTAAGTTACAAAATGTCACAGGTTATTTTTTTGGTAGTAAATAAAGTAGTACCAAACAAGTATTAAAAAACAACTAAAATGCTAGCTCAGTGTCATGGAGGACTGAGGTGCTGGGCACCTAACCTCTTGCCATGCCGGCGACCCAGGTTAGGTAATGGGCTTGGGTTGCTTGGGGGCTGGTAGGGAGAGGAAGGATTGAGCATCCCCAGGACAGCTCTCCTTCCTCAGGGATGGGAGTTAGTGTGGCACGCTGCTTATCTGCCACCCAGCACTGACTGGATGGCAGCACATGTGAGCCACCATGTAGGGAAGGAACCCCATGTTCAGGTTGCCGGGTCCATCTTCATGGAAGCATAGCTCGGACATCGAGTGCATTGCCCATCTGTGGGTCCAGGGCAAAACTGGGAGGAAAACCAGCCCAGGAACAGGATGAAGACCAACCCTCTGCAGGCCCTGCACAAGTGGCCAGGGATACCCCTGTCCTCTGTGGTAGAGGACAACAATGAAGGTAAGTCCTGAAGGAGCTCAGATGATGGAGCTGGGGGTTGGTTTGAAAGAACTGCTAGGGAAAATGAAGAGTTAAACAGAATATGGAAAAAGTAAAAGAAAAACTAAAGATGTCTGCACATTGAAGCAAGTAGATTCATATATAAATACCTGGGAGTCTGACTGGTTCCTGTGTAATGGGTGTGCAGATAGACTCAATAACAAACAATCTAAATGCAAGACTAGGGGTAGTATATAGGTTTAGGAAATGTCACTAGGGAGGGCAGAAAACAGATTTTCAACATAGTGGAGGTCCCACTCCTTTACTTTGGAGACTTGACATATGGTGGTGGTGATAGTGGTAATGGGGGAGGAGATCCAGCAAGGAACTGGACAAACTGGATATCTTATACAACAGATTTGCTTGGTTTATCCTGGATGCCCTGAGGAAACTAACCTGTATTCTCTTTATAGATCCTTGGATTGGATAGGTATATCTGAGCTTATATATTCTACATTTATTCAATCAACGTCTTTCACAAAAATATCTGCCTTATTTACTAAACCTGTTTCAAAGAAGAAGAAGAAAAAAGCAGTCTAAGGGCCACTGGAAATATAGAATTTCAAATTCCAGTTTTGAAAACTACTAGAGGATGTTCAACTCTCTCCTGCCAGGGTCCAAGAATCTGGAAGGATTTGCTTGTTTTTAAAAACTATGTTAAAAGAGAAAGTACCATGGCAAATAGTAAAATCATGGTTTATGAGTGATGCCATTTTAACATAGAAATGTTGTAATCCAATGGAAAATGTCTAAGATGCCTCAAAGTATGTACATGTAGCTGTGTTTTATTTAAAGGGACACTGTCAACCCTTTTTGCATCATATTACTTCTCATTAAAACCCATGTTTCATGATGTTTTACCTTCTCTAAAATTCACTGATGTTGTGGTTGTTTAATATACTTCCTTTTATACAAGAACTGAAATGCATGGTTATGGTGCAATTATACCCAACCTTGTTCGATTTCAAATCCTTGATCAACTATTGTATACTTCCTGAACAAAAGGAACAACCTAAACAAATACAGCCATGCTTGATGCAACAGGCTCCCTCCTCCCACTGCATCATGAGTGGCTAGACTGCATGGGGTGCTCTAAATCCAGGAAAGTCCATGGAAGTTGATCAAGAAATGTAAACAAACACATTTTGGTGTGGTAACAACAACATAGTGAGCAATTTGTTTTTCACTTTAGAAAGAAAAAGGAATCAGAATCAAACAACCAGCTACATCAGCAATTTCTGCAGAATGTGAACAATCATAACATGTTTTTTGACTAAGGAAATATTTGAGGCTTAAGGGAGTTGACAGTGTTCCTTTAAATCCCATTGATGATATTTGGAAATAGTGACTAAGAAATTGAAATCTGAAGTTACTATTAATTGAACAAAACTTTTTATAATTGTCCCTATTATTTTAGTTGTCATACTGTAGGAATGTTTTAGTGCAATATGTGTAACTTATGCAGCTTGTCTATCATATACTCTGCTTGACTGTAAGCTCCCAAATATCATAGTTTATATTTAGGCTTTGCAGTTTGCGATTAATATTGATTTCCGTTGATTTACATTGAGACGTGCTATTTTGTCAATTTCGATGGAAATCTTTTTTTGTCAATTTCTACCGAAATGCTATTATTTCGTGCATCACTTGAAAACCTTCTGATTAAAATTATAATTGCCTGGTGATCTAAATTGTAAACTGCCCTGCCTCTCATTACTTTACTTTAGCTTGTGATTCCCTATTCCGAATTCCGAAACCATAGGAAACACTGTTTTATTGCATTGAAATATTACTTTTTAAATGCATCTTCTTCCACTCTAAAAAATCACTCCCACATTTCCAAAGTGTACAGTGCATCATTGTGACATTTAGGAACAGAACAGACTTACATGTAGTGGTCACAAAGTGTGCGTGCACAGTGCTTGTCTCTCTCTCCCCAAGGTGCTGCAACTCCCCACTGATCACAACTGACTGAGCCTCTCGAGGAGATACAGGAGCACATATTTTTGAAGCTAACATTACTTCTTACTGTGCTGTACCAGGCATATGCACTAAGCAACTGTATGCCCTCACGTTCCGATTTGCGATATCTCTCTCTAACAACTATGCTGCCTTCACTTTTGCTCACAGAACACACTGTAGTACACGGACTGTAGCATGATATTCACTTACTGTCCAATCAGTGTGCTTTCTGCACTTTGTGTGCCACATTCCGGTGAGTTGAAACTGATATTTGGGTTGTGGGGTGGGGGACCGAATCTTGGGACTGCAGTAAAACTCTAGTTAAGTTATCCAGATTGTACACAAATATCATTAGCAGCAGTAGCAGAGGTGAATCACTGTAACAATCAGTTCCACTGGAGGTTGTCACAAGTGTGTGAGATGCTGGATACTGTGTGAGAATCCTCCACTGTGGCCAGGGTATATGAGGTCTGCTGGGTGGGTAGGTGGGGAGGTCACCAAGATCCGCTTCTCAGAGCCACATTGGACATTTTGGGCAGCTGTGTTGATGAGAGGAAACATCGCAACTACCTGCAGTGAGTGCGCTGTGCGGAGTCTGCATGGAGGTCCACTGACCAAGTGGGTGGGCAAACAAGGAAAACTGTATGGAATGCTGACTGTCTGGGGGGTGGGGGGGGCTCTGTTGCTAGCGCTTCTCACTGCCAAACTGAAAATACTCAGGAACAGTGGCAGGGAAAGGGCCAATCACAACTAAGTGGTACTGTCTTTGTATAACTCTGTGTGTCTCAGTATGTTGTAGTGTCTCTGTGTATGGTGTAGTGTCTTTGTTAACTCTTTGTGTCTCCGTATGTTTTTTACCTTAAAGATCAATTTTAATAGAAATAAAGACCTTAAAATAAACATCAATTTTAGCCATCAAAATTTGTTAAAAATAAAAATCGAAAACTGCCAAAGCCTATTTATATTATGCAATGTATTTTTGATTTATACTATTTTGTACTGTAACTGAGTGTGTGAATGGTGGACCAAATTTTAACTGAGCCTTGACTAATTTGAGCAATCCTTTTCCTGTTTTGCAAGAATAAACAATTTATTTACTTACTAAATGATGTTTTCTTGTTTACTGCTGCATTCCACATACTGCTGATCATTCAAACTGCCTCTCTGCTATGTTGCTTCTAGGGCATGTTATGAACAACTGTAGTACATGCCTCCTACATTATTCTGTACTGGACTGGCTTTTTTTGCTGAAGGAGTGAATGCATTGTACAGTATATACTATTTCCGTCTTCCTTTGGTGGCTGGCAGTGATTAAACAGGATCATTCTTAAACAGGATTATTCTTCTATATAACTCTTTGCTGGGCTGTTTCTGAGCAAACAAGTTGACACTCACTGTGGTTCTGCAATCCAGAGATGGTGTAGAGAACAACAGAGTTGAGAACATTGAGGAAAATAAGATGGCACAGTGGAAAATACGTATCTGGCTAAACTGCAGGATTTAATACTGGATACATTGGTTAAGCTGGGCACTATTTCTGAGGAAAGGGACCTCATAAGTGAATCTCTAAAACAATCATGCCAATGCGAAAAGGTCTACAATCAGGAAACCGGAATGTTGGGGTGTATTTGGAAGGGGTTTGATAGCAGGAAGAACAAGGTAATACTGCCTCACTATATATCACTGGTGAGTTCCCATTTTGGACTACTGTGTCCAGTACTGGAGTTCCACCCAAATGAAAGACAAAGACAGGCTAGAGATGGTGCACAGTTAGGTAACCAACAGGATTCAAGGCAAACAGATCAGATCTTGTGAGGGCTCTGAACACATACTCTTTGGAGTTGCTGCAGACTGAGCCATACATTAATTGTCAGGCAACCGTGGATTACATGATAATTAATGTATGGTCACCTGATGGTGTTGAGACAATCCAATCCAACCCTTTCTCTTACCCATGTTACAAATACTCTTTGGAGACCACAAGGAGATGGAAGATATGATAGATACCTTCATGAAAGAAATGAGCAAGGCAGACTGCAAGGAACTATTCTGCAGGAATCTGAGCACCACTAGGAAGCTGTGGAAGAGGCAAATTCTGTGCAACAACAAAAGCAGAAGGGCTACTGAAGAGTATCTGGGGCTACTGTGAAAATAAATACAGTATGAGCAAACCACACAGAGGCAGAACACTCATCCAAAGAAAGTTCACTAGGCCTCATTGCAATTCGTTTTACTTACTTTACTGCATTCAAGAAAGGTAGACTCATTGCAGGATAACAATAGCTTACAAAATGCAGCCTCTGGAATTGTACAGGATGCCCCAATGTTTTATGTGGAACTGCATTTCCCCTGGGAGCACTGTGTTGCAGATCATGTCATCATGGCCCCATTATTAAGGGGCTTTATGGCACCTTTTGACTGCCAGCAGAATTGGTGGCACCAGAACAGTAGCGGACTTCACGCATGCATGGGGTAGACATTGAGGAATTTTTTTAAATAGGTAGGGAGGATGGAGGAAGGGCTGCCAGAGACCAGGTAGGTTCTGCAGAGACAGACTAAGCAGGGACCATCTGGGCAGCCTGGTGGGTCCAGCAATCCTTTCTACTGACAAATTCTGTGGTTCTATGTTTCCATGTTTAGAAATATTCATTTGTAACTTGTCAGCCCACAGAATGCAGCAGTATTTGCAATCTGACAAAAAGTCACAGAATATTTTTTTTTAAAATGCACTTCCAACATCCTTAGAGTCTTCATTGGTGCATTTCTATTTCTCTCGCATATTTTTAAATCAGCTTTTTTTTTTTTACTAATTGCGTAGTTAATGACTCATTAAAGATGGCTGTCACTGGCAACTTAAAAAAAACTTACTTTGAGGTTGTTTTCATTTTACATGCTGCATGCAAACAGTGGCTGTATTAAGATAGTTCTAGCATAAATTTTTGATGGCAAACAGCACAACATCATTCCAAGATATTTAACATTTTCCTAAGGGGCATCTCCATAGAGCAGAAATTTAAAAAAAGCTTTAAAATCTCATATCCCAGTACAAAAATGAAAAACAAACAAAAAAAGAACAGAAAAATAGTTCTATTGATAATATTTGCCAGAAATACATGATTACTTATGACGTATATGATGAAATTTCTTCCTCTAACAAAAAAGCCTACTTTAATCTGGTTAACCCACCGCCATCTGAATGTAAAGATATATCTGAGGAGGGGAACAACCTAAATATGGAAGCCTTGGCTGAATGGACAATTGTTAATCTGAAATGGTTCAATGAGCATTACTGAAATCCAATCATCTCATTGGTCCAGTCATATTCCCAGATTGTAAAATCCGAACAGATCACACAATCTGTTTGAATATCACACTCTGGATGCATGGAGCACTGCAGGGGGTTGCCAAGTTCTGTGTAGTTAATCAAGGGTATGGGGCAGAGGACTGCTCATAGGGGAATGTGTGACACATACCTGTGTGTGCCACAGCTCCCAAGGGTGATATTCAGCCCAAACATGCAAATGAGCTCATTGGGCATGCACGGTGCAAAGGGGCCATTTGCATGCCCGTTATCAGCTCATTTGTATAGCTGCACCTAGCAGCCCCTCCCCAGCCCTGATCTGCAGAGGAAGAAAGAATAGGTCCCAAACATCCTGGTTGTTTAGTGTGACCCCCCTCCTCAGCCCTGATCACAGAAGTAACATAAAAAGGAATGATCCCCTTTCCCTGGCAGTCTAGTGTGACCCCCCTCCCCAGCCCCGACTGCAGAAGTAACATAAAATAAATGATTCCTGTTCCATAGTAGTCTAGTGTGACCCCAAAAGACCCAGTCACAGAAGTAACATAAAATGAACAATCCCTGTTCCATGGTAGTCTAGTGGGACCCCCCCCGACCTGATCACGGAAGTAACATAAAAGGGATGATCCCTGTTCCCTGGTAGCCAAGTGCGACCCCCCTCCCAAGCCCTAATCACAGAAGTAATATAAGATGAACTATCCCTTACCCTGGTAGTCAAGTGGCCTTTAACCCTCCCACCCCATTAGCCAGTGACCCACCATCCAGCTCCCCCCAACCGGATAGTCAACTGGCACAACCTACCTCACACCATATCAGCAGCTGATGACTAAACAATACAGAAGCACTGTACAGTATATAGTACACACCAACTGGTCAACCAATGAGCATGTACTACAGTATATACTGCAGTGCTCAATCTGACAGTGGGAAGCAAGGTGGTGGGTCACTGGCTAATGGGGTTGGGGCCATTGACTACCAGCAAGGATCATTCATTTTATATTATTTCTGTGATTGAAGCTAGGAAGGGGAAGATCACACTTGACTACCAGAGAATAAGGGATAATTTATTTTATATTACTTCTGTGATCAAGGCTGAAGGTCACCACTCACCAGGGTGTTCTAGGCATATTCTTTATTTGTATGCACATTGGAGCTGGGGAGATTGTGCCCCAGCCCTATACTGTGCAAGGGCTACCGACACTGCACATAGTTAAATTAGGGAGGCGGGGGAGAGAGACAGAGAGAGAAAGAGACTGAGAGTGACAGAGGAGAGCCAGTGGCCAGGCAGGACAGCAGCAGGGTGCAAGACAGGCATAGAGGCAGGAAGTGTAACAGGCTGTGGGACAGGGCATGTGACCCTGAAAGTGCCTGTGTGTATGAGCAGCTCAGTGTGTGTGTGCATGTGTGTGCGTGTGTGTGTGTGTGCATATGTGTGCATATGTGTGTGTGTGTGTGTGTGTGTGTGTGTGTGTGTGTGTGTGTATGTGAGATATCAGTGGGGGCAGAAATGGCAGCATGAACCTGTGAGCCGGACAGAGGAGTGGCAGTGGGAGTACCCAGATGGGTGGGAGGCAGAGGTCACAGTCAACAGGCCGCCAGCAGGGAACCCCAACACAGGTGTGCGCCCAGTGCAGAGGCACAGCAGCACAGCAGCGGTGCCCAGGGTGACAGATGTGCGGGGGGCAGGACAGGCCAGGCCATGGGCAGTGCAATCTTCCAGATGGAGGCAGTAATGAGGGGTGTGAGGAGGCAGGAGGCAGATTGGCATGGCCGTGGAAGGGCCCGGCAGCGGTATGCCCAGAACAGGTGGTACCATGCCCACACCACCTTTGAACAGTACAGTGACACCGAGATTGTGGGCCGGTACCATCTGAAGTGGGCAATCCTGAGGCAGCTCTGTGAGCTGTGCAGTGATGAGATGCAGGCGCCCACAAGACAGAGCCACGCCCTGTCGGTGGAGACCAAGGTCACAGCCGTCATGTGACTGCTCGCCACGGGTACCTTCTAGAGAGACCAACAGGGGACACTACAGGCATAACCCAGTCGGCCGCATCATGGCTCCTCACACAATTCCTCAATGCACTGCTGCCACATGCTGCAGAATACATCCATTTCCCCAGCACACAGGCAGAGTGTACAGTGAACATGCAAGAGTTCCACAGGTGGCACGTATGCCTGGCATGTTAGGGGCCATCGACATCACCCACATAGGCATCCGCTCACCACCTGAGCTGGAGGGGGTGGCCTACATCAACAGGAAGGGCTACAACAGTGTCAACTACCAAGTGGTGTGCGATGCCAGGAGGCGCATAATCAATGTCTGTGCCATACACCCTTGTGGAGCACATGATGTCTTCATCTGGCACCACTCAGCACTGTGCCATGGTTTGAGAGTGGGGACATCCCCACCGGCCACCTAGTAGCTGAGTATGCAATTGGAATGGGCAGCCTGGCACAACAGGACAGGGTGTGGGGGGATGCTAGGCCAGGGGCGTCAGAGGGTGTGGCTGGGTAGGAGGGAGGGCAGTCACACAGACCACCATGCTAACCCCACATGTCTCCACACAGGTGACAGTGGATACCCACTCAGGCCCTGGCTGCTCACCCCATACCATCGCCCATCAACCCCAGTACAGGAGCGATACAATGAGGCATACGCCAGCACATGGAACATCATCATGCATATGTTTGGGCTACTAAAGGCATGGTTCCATTGCCTGGACTGGTCTGGCAGTGCCCTACAGTACAGCCCCTCGAATTCCTGTGGCCTATTCCTGGCCTGCTGCATGCTACACAACATGGCCACTGACCGTAGGATAGCTGTCGAGGTCAAAGAGGGGAACAGCAGTGGGAACGACATGGACACAGGGCCAGGCGGTGGTGGGCAGCCCAGTGATGGGAACCCCTGCTGAACAGGATGGCCCAGCAGCACCAAGACACAATTGCAGAGGGAGCACTATGGTGCATGCAGGTAGGTGAACATGACACACATGTCCCAGGGACCATGGCACAGTATACAGGCATGCAAGGCTGGGCCCCATGACAGACAAGGCTGGAGGGTAGCATGGATGGGCATGAGACTGGACTCTGTGGAAGCACCCTGTACAGCACTGTAGACCCCACCCATACACTCCCACACACACTCACACACACACATGGGGCACCCACACGCACACACCCAGAGACTGCCAACGGGCATGTGTCAGACACTGAACACCAGTGCACAGTAGTGGCCGATGTTGTGTTGGCATCATCATGCACATGCCACAGTGGCCAGTGACTGGGTGGGTGTGCACAAGGCAGGCATGTGGCATGGATCATGAACAGCATGACCCTGGAATGCAAATGCAAACGCCACACCAGTGTGCACACAGGGCTATGGCAGACAGCAGACAGGAAGGGTGGTGGATGAGGACTGCCACACAGTTGCCACGGCCACCATGGCACGTGGATGGCCCTGCCGAGACTGCACAGCAGATGCAGGCTGTGCGGCGACCACAGGGGTGTCACTGATGGCACCCCAGATGTGATGCGGGAACATGACCAGTCCCTTACAGGTGTCTGCAGGCTCCTGAACAGGCCCGCTCCAGGCATGCCCAGAATGCCCACAGCAGACCCTGGCATCAACACTGACAGGGTTACATGTCGCTGGGACCGAGGGTGGAGAATGCATTCTGCGGGGTCTGCAGCAGATGGCCATGCACCAGGGTGGCCAGTGGTGCTAGGCCAGCTGTGACCACAGTGGTAAGCCAATCCAGGGCTGTGGTCATGTCCTCCCGCATCGTGTGGTCTCAACCAGGAGCTGCTCATAGTCCAGTCATGCCTCCTGCAGATTGGTGCAGCTCTGTGCAGAGTGCATGCACCCTGCCCCGACCAGCAACTGTTGCTCCATGGAGGCCCAGAGTGAGACAGGTGTGCTCGGTCAAGGGTCTGCAGCAGGGGGCATGGGCATTGCTCCAACCCATGGGTGTTGCATGACCCTGCAGCACAGCCCCCCTCGCTGGTGGGGGCTGCACAGTGGGAGCCACATTGGGCTGATCAGTCTGTGGTGCAGCGGCAGCAGCCACTGCACCTGGTCCCCTTCGGCCCCATCCTGCTGCTGCCCCTCCAGCCACTGCATGTGCAGCGGTGCTGGTACAGCTGCACCATCACTGCCACCCCCTTCAGACTGCACCACACCGTTGGCACCCACAGCCTTGCCAGGCATTGCATCTGGTGGGCAGACAACTGCCACCAGGGCACCATCTGCGCTGCCTTGTTGGATGCGTGGTATGGGTGCCTCCACCTGATTGGCAATACCACTGTCCAGGATTACAGTCACGTCGTCATCAGTCCCAGACCCCGGCCCGATCTGTGTCTCAGCATACTGGACGCCATGGCTGGCATCCTGCTGAAACACTGCCAAGGCCTCATCTGCAACCATGCCACAGGCATCCGGTTGGACAGTGGGGATGGGCTGACTGTGGTCCAGATCCCAGACACCAGTGCAGGTGGATGGATGGTCCTCTAGGTCCAGGACCGCCCCATGGTGGGCACCCCCACCCCTGCCGCTGCATGCAGGCATTCCAGAGCTGTAACATAGAAATATAGACTTTGACGGCAGATAAGGACCGCTTGGCCCATCTAGTCTGCCCATTTCCCTACCTACAGGATAGGCCGCAGATTCTAGTTAACCAACAGCCTATTTCTTCCACAGACATGTTAGTGCTGCTGGCACACCCCTGCCCCCAGCCCCCTTCCCTCCCTTCCCAGGTGCTGCTGTACCTACCATGCAGTGGTGGGCTGCCCTCCATCTGGAATCCTCCAACAGGCACACCCTCGTGGTGAGTGCGCTGCATGGATGCCACCACCAGCTCCTCCTGTGGTGTCAACTGTGGCACATCAGGCTGTTCACCACCCATGTCAACACATGCAGCCTGGATGGTGGCCACCTTATCCTTTATCCTCCTCCGGTCTGTGCCTACCTTCTTTTTGCACTCCTGTGATGTACTCTGATGGCTGCCTGCTGGTTCACAGCCCTGGTCACTCCCTCCCATGCAGCCACCCTGGCCTGTAGAGTGCCTGTTGAGCACTCAGGAGGGGGTCCTGGTCCAGGTAGGCATCGAAGAGGGCATTGCTGTCTGCCCTGGTGAAGTTGGGCCTGCGCTTCCATGCAGGCCCCTGCTCCTCAACCTTCTCGTGTTCTGACATGCTTATTCCTGTGGGTATGGACATGTGGTTAGCGATGGCTGCAACACACAATGCCCTCCCAATCCACTGTCCTGACAGGCCCACAGCCTGGTGGCTTACCTCTGAAGGATGCAATACTGGTCTGGTGCCTGTGCAGTCCCATGGTGCATTTATAGCGCATCACATGCAAATGAGAGGATGCACAACTGTAATAAGATACAAATGCCTCTGATGTGCCATGGATATGCTGATCAGCCCATCTGCATTTTCCAGCTGAATATCGCGAAGCTGCACAATGTGCATTGGTTTTGCACATGCACAAGTCATGGCACAACTGTATGACGTGCGCAATAGACATAAGCGCACCGGCGTTACGTACATCGTGGTGTATCCCATGCACACTGTGCTATACACAGTACAGCACTCTGCCACTATTGGGCATGTGGCGCTCGTGCGCTATGTGCCCTATGGCACCTGTGCGCGACTGGCCCCATGGAATGCCGGGCACACATGCCCCTATTGCACACCATGCATGGTGTGCCCTATCACATTGTCAGGCACAATATGCATGCTGACCTATAACCTCACGTGTGCTCTGTGACCCACTGGGTGACCTGTGGCACATGCCAGTGCTGCCCCAGTTGTATAGTACAGCACCAGGGAATGCGCGATTTGGAATGGCAGTGCATCACCAAGCGAGTTGCGCACCCACAGCACATGTGGCTCATGTGCTACTGGGAGCCATTTTGAGTCTCCAATACCTGGATCAAGCATGTCACGCCATGGCACAGTGAGGGCTCCCAACTGGAGCTAGGTGGAATTGGTCAATCTTGTGGCCCTGGTAGAGCCACATGTGGGTTGTCTCTTTGGCCAGGTGCCCCTGGATTGGCCACGTATGGAGGTGTGGCAGGAGGTAGCCGAGGGGTTGGAGGAGGCCACTGGGGCACAGTGAAGTGGGGAACAGTGCGGCCACCACTATGGGGACTTGAGGAGGAGGGACCCTGACAGGCTTCGGGCACTGCTGGCACGCGTCCGGAGGGGCACCGTGCCATGTCCAGGTGAGTGCACTACATCTTCTCTGTGCCATTCCAGTGTTCTGTGGGGGCCAGCAGGGTGTTACACCATGCTGCGGGGGGGGGGTCGCGCACTCTGTTGGCCATGGCAGTGCACAATGGGTGTGCTGTGCCACTGCGCAGGTCCAGGGGGATTGCTGTGCTGGGGGGGCCTGTGGAGTGTTGCCAGGTACTGATGTGTCCTTCTCAATATTTCCTTACTAGACCCTGAGGATAGGTGCCATGCATGGCTGGCAGGTGCTGCAGGTGGACAGGGGCAGGCTAGAGCAGGAGCATAGCCACAGGTTGCAGACCACATGGGTGGTGTAGCAAGACAGGCACCAGTTGCACCACAGTAAGCAGGTAGGCACTCTTCCTTGGTTCGTTGTTGTGCAGGGTGGGGGTGGGCCACAGCCCCCTGTGCACATGGCCATTCCAGCTGTGAACTGCCGGTGGGGTCCATTGCACCATGCCATGGCTATTGCATGGGTGTGTGGCTGCTGCAGGTGGGCTGTGGGTGTGCCTGTCATCCTACTGTGCCACTGCCACCCCACCGCTATGCCCTATTGCCTGGCCACCATGGTTGTGGCGTGCGGCACATGGGTGGTGTTGGTGTGCAGAGCCATGCATGGCCCTGGATTGTCGGGATGGTGGCTTGTGTGGTCACACACATTGTGGGTGACTGTGTGCTGTCTCAGGGGCACATGTCACCCCGTCCACCATGCACGGTGGGTGGGCTACAGTCATATGGACATACACTCATGCCATGTCCCCTCCTTTGTCCTAGGTGGCCAACGGGATGCAGTCAACACAGGATTACTATGGCAGATACTGTCGGTCACCATGGCCACACTCCAGGTGGTGTGACTAATTCATCAGGCCCTGTGTAGGCCATAGAGAAGACAGCGCACCAGGCGTCGGTATGGCAGGGAAGCCCATAGGGCCCGTTGGCCTGCACCACCTTCCCTTCCCTGTCCCCCTTCCCTTTCCCTCCCTTGTACCCATACCCAGCCATGTCCCCAGTTCCCCTGCCTTCCTTCCCTGGCCTACCATTCTGTTTGTGGCCACACCACTCCCTGCTCCCTGTTATTCTGTACATAGCTATTGTTACATGGTTTTAATACACTTTTGCACTGTTAGCCATCTGTGTCTGTGTCTACTTTGCAGTTGGCATGTGAAGCCAAGCTGCAGTGGTGTGCATGGTGGCTGAGTGATATGTCTGGGTTGACTGGGGCTTGTGCCAGGTGGTCTGTGCCCAGTGGCAGGTGGGTGTGCCCTGGGGTGTACGTGTGCACTCTGTACGTGTTGTGTGGCGTGTGTGTTTCGTGCTGTTGGCATGTGTGTTGCCAGCAGAGGTCCAGGTGGTGAGTCCCATGCCTTCCTGAGGGTGTTGCCGGTGGGTGATTGCCGGTGAACATTGGTGCCACACAGCCTCCATGCACCACTGTGGTGCACATGGTCGGGGGCCTGCAGCCATGTGCCTGCCATGCTTCCCACCTGGCATCCTCTGCACCCTGGTGGTGGTCTGTCCTGCTCTGGTGGCATGCTCCCTGCTGTGACTGTTGTCCTGTGTCCTGGCCCATGCACCTCTCGCCCTTGCGCAGCCCTGGTTGCACTATGGCTCATGCTGGTTTGCTCCCTGGCACAGCCCTGGTCGCAGTATGGTGCATCCCTGCGATATTCAGCCATGTTGCGCTGATGCTTGCCGTCGTGTGCAGCCTTTGAATATCACGTTCGGTACACACTGGTGCAGTGTATTTGTGCTGCGCAGCTGTTGCCCCTGCCTCTGGCGCATTTCTGAATATCCCACCCATTGTGTGCAGTATTGCATGTAATAATGTATCTGTTTTTTAAATATCTGCCTATGGTTAGATGTTGGAAATATTTTGTCTGTTTAACGTGATGACAGTAAGAACGCCTTTCACAGTGAAAGCAGCCATCAAGTGGGGGTGCAAGATGAAATTATGTTCTGTGCACTCCCTAATGAATGACAGGATCATTGTTGAGATGAGACCAAAATGTCTCCAAAATTGCAAGCTCTCCTGTATAGCATTCAAAATGCATTTGGTACATCTTTACATTTATTTATTTTATTTATTAATAAGATAGTACTAGATCTGCTCTAATTACATTCCAGTGCATACATACAATGTTACACACCTATTGCTTGTGTTGTGTAAGTTGTGATAAATTTCATCCTCTCACATTGGTGGTTTTGCTGACTTTGAGTTGCTGCCTCTTTCCTAGGTCTAAGTAGCTCATCCCTATTCTTGCCTCTTGCTAAAACTCCACTATCTGTACATCTTACATCCCATATCCCCTCACCAAATTAAAGACTGATATAGTAATACATCTGTCTAAAAATTGTAACAATGTGTACCAACATCATAAATATTTTCATATCTTTAATAGACAATCAATTGGCAGCCGAATACCAAACTTTTAACAATTTTTAATGGAGTGTTTAGAGTGAGTTTAGCACTATATATTAGTCTATGGCAAGCCTAAATGTTTTTGCACTGTCAGTTTACATTGATGATGGGAACTAATTCATAACATCATTTTATACACTATATAAGAACATGTTTCCCTTACTAATTAATCCCTTGAGAACGTGCTTGGGAGAGTTGAGAAAGTTGCTGGGGCATTTGTGGAACCTATTTGCATTCTTAGCTGATTCTGCACTCTTGATGTAAGTAAATAATGTATTAGAAAATGGGCTTAAAAATATGACCAATCTAATTGGCTGCCAGAGGTACATTAACTTACAGTGAGAGCCCACTAAATAAAAAGTACCACCCTTTAGTGCCCCTTCACCCATGAAAATATCCCAGTGCCCATCCTGCTTTCTAATTGGGCTAAACCACCTAATTTAAAATCCAGTTACTGCCATATTTTTCTCTCACTTAATGAGATATACTACCCATATCGAGTCAGCCCTACCACAGAGGCACAAACATGGCACAACCATACCCACAACTTTTTTTTTGCCATAAAAAAACCTTAACATACTTCATTACAAACCACCAGTAAAGTTTCTGTTCATAACACATGAACATTAGTTTAAGCCATCTGTTATACTCTCCCCCCCCCCATCTGGGACTCTGTCCTGTCACTGATCCTCGACTAGTCTCCACAAAACATGACAAAAGGTCACAAATGTATCTGCTTTTAGCAGGCTTAGTTTTTGTGTTCATGTTCCTGCCACCTCCGTTGAGCTCCTCCTACAGAATTTATGAACTTTCATCCATACTCAGCTTCTCCACAGCATGCCAGCCTGCCTGCCATGTCTGCTCCAATTTTGAAAACATTCAGCTCCTCCACAGTGTGGTCCCCCCACTCACTCAGCACCTCTGCTCCTCTTTCAGTTTGGAACACATTCACCTGCTCCATGGCATAGCTGCCCACCCACCATGTCCGCTCCAATCATGAATTCTCATTCTTTCATCTTTGAAACTGCAGCCCTCCTCATTGAGATAGCTCAAAACCCAAGGCAAACAACACAAATGTACCTGTGTACAGCAGGCTTGTTTAATTTACTCACAACTCACCCAACTGCCACCACCACTCCTCGGCCTCATTCCTGATCTGCCACATTCTCGATAAATAAATAAACAGTGGAATGAATGTAGAAATTGAAATCAGTGAACAAATGCATATTAGAAATAACTAAAACAAAATCACTCTAACTGAAGCCATGGGTATCTGTGTGTGGGTGTGTGGGTGTAACCGTAACAACCAGCTACAAACAAAACAAAGCCCTCGGTATCTGTGTGTGTTGGGGGGGGGGGGGGGAGGGTAACCATAACAACCAGCTGCAAAAAGGTAACCATAACAACCAGCTGCAAAAAAACAGAACACCATTCCAATGCAGGCAGAGGAATTATTTTGTCACAAACTCATCAAATAGCTAAGAGTTTTAACAGTTAAAAATAATCATTATTTTAGTAAAACATTATTTAATACAGTTGCCCATTTTCTAAGTGCAATAATACCCTCCAGTGTGGGCAGTATGGGCAATACCAGAACTTCCAGGGGCTATAAGGCTCTCCACTTGTAGTGTCGGCCTCATTATGCCCCTGAGTGTTCCAGTATTGCCCACTACCACCCACCCTGTCGGGTATTATTGCTTGCTTTTTATACTGCATGATTTGACTAAGGATATTTACTTAGGTGTAGTGTACGTGATGCTCCCTGCAAGCATTCCCTCAGACATACATGGAGTGCCACTCTCCTCAGCAGCTACTGCTCTTTATTTTCATATTTCTAAGACATTAAATTACATCAGTTACACCGTTCCATGCTATTTACTAAAATGGTGTGGAAGGATGTTACTGATGTCCTAGAATGCTTAGGCAGTATGACAGAGACATTAGCAACTGCTGAAGAGAGGGGGATTCCAGGTAGTTACAACGACAAAGAAATGTGGTTAATAATTTAACAAAAAAGGTCAAAACATATCAGAATATTGGACAGACACAAAATGAAAGTTAGGAGGGTATCTAGAGGTGCAAAAACTGTTTTCTAGCACCGTTAATGAGACCTGCAGGAGAATGGATCCATTATGACTGGGTAGGCAGCATGAACAAGGTAAATTATTATAGCATGGTTACATTTTTTGCAAAATGACAGCTTTGTGACTACAGTATGTTTAATGTGAAGTGAATACTGTTAACGGTCTTGGTTTTTGACTTTGCAATTTATAAAGAATGTAAAACGGAAATTGTCAGACACAGTGGTCTCATTAGAAACTTTGAACTGCAAATGTCATGACTGCACCATGGAGGTGAACTGCTTAAGTGAGATACAATGTATTTAGACAGATTAATATGACTGCTGCAATCCAGTCAGTTGCACTTCTGATGGCTGCGTTATAAAGGAAAGCATGTCCTGGATATGAAACTTAGAGACAGAAAGAAATACTTGAATCAGGACTCATGCTGTCTTAAAGGCAAGTCCTGATTTCTAAAAAAATATACCAATTGCAAAGGAACAAGGAAGAACACTGAGATGGAAGTGTTAGTTCACTCTGATTTTCTTCATAACAGTCACTAAATAAAATGAAGACATTCAGAATGTTAATTATTTAATTGAATCTGGGTTACTACAGTGCTTTTCTTGTTTATCTCAAAGATCTTTACAAAGCAATAAATGAGATGTTTGCAGAACAATGACTGTATGCAAACACACACATCAACCATTAACATCTAAGCACAGTTTGGCTGTTGTGATATGCAGCAGGAAATTGTGCTTAACTGCATGTCTGCTAGATATATCCTCCCCATGACGGCATCACAAATAGGAATAGTGATTAATAAACATTAATTCTGGAATCCCAGGCAGATGGGTTATTTAGTTGGTAATCCAATTATACTACTTGGGTGCATTCAGCTTGGAAACAAATTTAAAAATGTTGAAAATAAAACAAACCTCTATCCCTCCACATGTGGAAAGAGATATTGTCATGGGCCATTTCCTTCATAGAAACATGGAAACATAGAATTTGATGGCAAATAAGGACCGCTTGGCCCACCCAGTCTTTCCATTTCCTTACCTAATTGATAAGTTGCAGATCCTAGCTAACCAACAGCCTACTTCTTCCAACCTCCACTCCCCCAGAATTGCCTTATGTCTGTCCCATGCATTCTTGAATTCCACCACTGTTTTTGACTCCACAACCTCCCCAGGAAGGCTGTTCCATGCATCCACAACCCTGTCTGTGAAAAAATACTTCCTCACATTACCTCTGAGCGATCCCCCCTCTAGCTTAAGATTGTGCCCCCTTGTTCTTGCACACCTCTTTCTCTGAAAGATGCTACCCTCTTGGACTTTGTTGATTCCCCTTGAGGTATTTGAAAGTTTTAATCATGTCCCCCCTCTCCCTCCTCTCCTCGAGGTTATACAATATTAAGATCCTTAAATCTCTCTTGATATGTCTTTTGGTGGCACAGCCTGCACCATTTTAGTTGCCCTCCTCTGGACTGCCTCCATCCTGTCTATGTCTTTGAGGATATTGGGTCTCCAGAACTGCACATAGTACTCCAGATGGGGTCTAACAGCTGTCTGTACAGAGGGATAACAACTTCCTGTTTTCTACTGGTGATGCCTCTCCCTACGCATCTCAGTATCCCACCAGCCCTGCTTACTGCCCTCTCACATTGCTTGCTCACCGTTAGGTCATCTGATATGACTACCCCCCAGGTCCCATTCCATTTTTGTTGTTGTAAGTATCTCACCCCTCATTGTGTACACTTCCCCTGGGTTTTTGTTTCCCATGTGCATTACTTTGCACTTCTTAGCATTGAATCTAAGCTGCCATACATTTGACCATTCCTCCAACCTTGCCAAGTCCCTTCTCATCCTTTCCACCCCACCTTGTGTATCAACTCTGTTGTAGATCTTTGTGACATCTTCAAAGAGACACACTTTTCCTTCCAGTCCCTCTGCAATGTCACTTATAAAGACATTAAAGAGGACCAGCCCTAGTACTGAACCCTGCGGTACCCCACTAGTAACCCCCCTTTCTTCAGAGTGGACTGCATTTACTATTACCCTCTGTGTCCTGTTCTTCAGTCAGTTTTTTACCCATGCTACCATCTTAGGATCCACTCCCAGGCTGGCCAACTTGTATATTAATTTTTTGTCGGGGACTGTGTCAAATGCCTTGTTAAAGTCTAGGTAGGCCATATCTACAGCCCCTCCCTAATCTACTACTTTGGTCACCCAGTCAAAGAAATCTATTAGATTCATCTGACATGACCTTCCCACATGTGAATCCATGCTGCCTTGGGTCCTGCGCCCCTCTGGCCTCTAGGTACTCAACAATTCTTTCCTTCAGAAGTGATTCCATCATTTTCCCAATCACTCCAACCATGTCATTTCCTGACCTCCACCCTCCTTCCCTCTTCTCCCATACTCAGATTTAAAAAAAAAAAAATGTCACTCCTGGCATTGTGCAAGGTGCTGACAGCAAGGATGTAGTTGTCCGTCCTCCTTATCCTGTCCCCTAGGTTTGAAAGGGTGATTTCTTAAAAAGCAATTACCACCCCTTTCCACTGAGTCATGACTTGGGAATGCAATAGCTCTTAAATATGAAGCTATCATTGTAGGTCTCCCCAGACCAAGCCTGCAACATACCTTTCCCGCTTCAAGTATGATGCTAGAAGCCTTTAACATATTCACCCTGAAGAAAAGGAGGCAGACAGGGTGCATGATGTCAGTCATTCATGTACTTAAGGGTACCAGCAAGACTGAACAGATGGAGATGTTTGATCTGGTCTGCTCCAGCAAGACATAGTTACACACCCTGAAACTCAGAGACAATAACTAACTATGCATAAATCAGTCAGGGGTATTGAAACAATGCATTTCTATATCTACTCTAGTGTGGGGACTGATGCTTTCCACTGTTCTATTCAGCCAAAGAATAAATCTTTTATTTGGAGTTACTGGTATTGTCTTTCTGTGGCTGTTTACTGTCTCAAGGAGTGCCGAGGTTTGAGAATCATTTCTATATTTTAATCCAGCTACACACCTCCCTCAGCACAGTGACCAACTCTCTCACTGTGCCCTGCTGGGGGTGAGCATGACATAGGGCAGCTCCCATGTCTTGGGGTATAACAATGGTACGGCTTGCCAGGAGCCCCCTTGCAAACTGTACTGGCACTGGCTGCAACAATCTCTCTTGTAGTCTCCTGAGATAGGACTCCACTTGGTGAAAAGCAAAGAATCACACAGCACCCAGCATTACAAAATGATCTGCTCATACTTTATTGGGGAGAATTTTCAACACTTATTATTGATATAAATCAGTTCAAATTACATTCTGAGAATAATAGACTTTACCCTTTATCAGTACACACAACGGTATATACAGTTCTGTTATGAGGCACACACAGTGTATGCTGTGGGGGCACTGCAGTAGTTGTGGACCTGTCCCCCTCAGTAGTTATGGACTCTCCAATCCATGAATTGCACTTGGCTCAAACTCTGCCAATGGGGAATTCCCTCACCTCATTAGTACACTGAAATAATTCTATTCATAGCTCCGGTATGAACCTGGAAACACAGCACAGTGGGCCTGAAGTAGCCTACTGGCAAGGTGCCCTATTGTTCAGAAGTCACCTGCTTCAAGAACCATCATACTGGCTATCTATCACCATATCCTGGTGATCTGGAAATCCTGCTGCCTCCACCCTTTTCCATGGGGCAGCATCAGATGAATCTTCCAACATGTGATATCGAACTCTATAGCCCATCCCCAGGATCTCAGACCTGGTAGAACACCACAGCCAGTCCAGCCAGTCCAGTACCTTATACTGAGAATTCACAGTCTTCTCTGAATCATGCTCTTTACCTGCACCTCAGACGTCACAGTGGTGCATTAACACTATCCCTTTTTTCTCATCTTGATGGCAGTGCTCATCCTCAAAACCGCAGCCCCCCAGCAACATTTAAATAAAATCTGAAAAACAGTCATGTGTTTTATTAGTCCACCTCAACCAGTTAACAATTAACAAATAAAAAACTGATTAAATGAATGCAGGACTAAGCTTAGGAGACACTTCTTATCCAGATGGTGGTGAATCTACTGAACAGTCTATCTGTTTGGACAGTGGCTGAAAAGACTGTACTGGCCTTCAAGGTAAGTGTAGATGAATGTGTGATTACCAAGGGAATTACAGGGAACTATGGTTAGTAGAAGAGGTGAGGTATCCCTATAAATTTGTTTATTGTCTTATTGTTTTTTTTTTGCACAGCATTATCATTTATATTCTCTGCTAGTGCTGTGTGGAACTGCCAAATTCCAATGCAACAGAATCCCGCAGAATTATTCCACATAATCCAGTGGAATACCGCTAATCATAGGCATCCAGCATTTTGAAAGTGAAACATTTTTTTCATATTACTAGTCTACAGTTGACACAAACTGTGAATTCTTTTTCACAATCTGTGGGAAATTAGTCTGCACTTGACATAATCCATGGAAAATTATTCTGCGGTTTACGTAGATGTGCTCTCAGAATACCACGGAATTCAAAAAGAAGTTCGAAAAAGCATTATCAGAAGTGGAAATCACCATGCCACATGAATTCCACTGGCAGAATTCTTAATCCAGCCAACTCTATTCCCTGCTTTTAAAGCAGCATGGTGGCAGACTGGATGGACCAAGAATCCCATCAGATCTCAAATTACCAGGTTATGTTACTGTGTACTGTGCAAGTATATAGTCAGCTAACTGTAGTAGTGCCTGATATGCATGCCTAGGAAGGTAAGGTGAGGAGTGGTCTGCATCACTGAAGATGCTAGACAGACAGTCTGTTTGACTATTTTTTGTTTATCATTTTATGACCAAATACCAAGTAACTGGTAGCTGAACCACTGGCATAGTAAAAATGGCAAACAAAGGAAAAGTCATACTGATAGGGGACTTCAACCTCCCAGATGTAGAGTGGTCCTCCTGCACAGCATCCACAGCCAAACCAGAGATTTTCTGGATACTCTGCAAGGTGCTGGACTCAATCAACTCATCACAGCCCCAACTAGGGAAAATGCAGTCCTAGACCTGGTACTCACGAACAGTAGCAAGGTCAAGGAAGTGGAGGTGGGGTGCCACCTGGGAACAAGTGACCTCAAATCAGTCTGGTTCAAGGTCAATACTTAAGAGGAAACAAATCACTTGAAGACACAGGTCCTGGACTTCAGAAGGAAGGATTTTGATCAGATGACAATATGCTTTAGAGAGATCCTCAAGAGTAACCCCAAAAAGGGAGGGGGGGTGGAAGTATGCTGGAATAACATAAGATGATGTACTTATGTAGAGGCATGGTTTAAATCCACAAGCTTATGCTTAACTACAGCAAAACCACATCAATGCTTTCCCATGGTACCCACAGCAAACATAAAAACAGAGACCTCTCTATCTCAAACAGCAAAGGGGCCACCCTTGAACAAGTACATCTATTTAAATATCTTGGGGTGATTCTTGACCCAACACTTGGATACTATGAACATATCAACTACGTAGCAAAAACTGTGAATACCCACATAGGCCTGCTCAATAGACATAAGAACCGCCTCACGGATGAAGCCCTAAGCACTGCCATTCACAGTTCAGTAATCTCTATAATAGACTATGGGCTTGTGATCTACGGGTCTGCCACTGACACAGCTATCCGACGCATTGCCACAGCACTAAACAAGGCATGTCATCTCCAAACATCTGCAAACCACTTTACACACACCTGTGAGATCTACGAACATGCAAACTGGCTCCAACTATCTGGCAGTATTGAATATCAAACCTGCATCCTAGCAAAAAAAGCAAACATTGGACCTACTACCCCTGGTCACAGGCACTGCTGAGATCACATAGCGGCCCATGACAAATCAGGAATTCAAACAACCTCTCCTTCACTGTTACCCTTTGCAGGACTACCCAAGGCCAATGATCCTTCTTTTTCAGAGCCTCCTCCTGGTTCAGCACCCTTCCAGCAGAAGTTACCAGCAAAGCAATCCAGGGTGCCTTTAAGCTCAGCCTGTATCAATACCTCATCTCCTGTGCCTCTTGCGACTGCTACACCTAAATGGTTTATCTGCCCACCCCATACCCCACCCTTCCCTCCCTCCTCCTCCTTCCCTCCTCCTCTACTCCCTCCACACACCTCCTCACTGACCCTGCCCCTGACTCACCTCTCACTCCCTGTCTTTCTCCCTCCTTACACCATCCTCTGGCCTTACCTCCCTCTGTTGAATGGCTACCTATAAGGAATCTATATTGTTTAATTTGTTATAGAAGCAATTTGCAAAATTGTGATGTTTTGGTAATTTTGTTTGTTTGTTTATTTAGGGAATCAGAAATACCTTTGAGTCAAAGACTCCTTTACGAAGGTTCCACATCACGTATAATGCTTACAGAGATACAAACAAACAATTTGAGCAGAAATAAAGTATTATAGGGAAATGTTACAGACTTAATCACATGGATCCATGTCATATGCAATTAGGACAGAGTTCACAATACAGGTAGTGCATACTAACAATATAATAAGTCTTGACAAATCCCTCCATCTGCTATGTTTATTTCTCTTTTGCACAATACCACTGCCTGTCCTAATGTTTCAAGTAACCTGATGTGGAACCTTTGTAAAAGAGCCCCTGGCTCAAAGAAGTATCTGATTCCCTTAAGTAAATAAATAAGAGAGGCAATAACAGAGGTAACTGACAAACTTTACAGACTGGTAAGTAAGACAAGGAAAAGAAGGAATTCTCTCTGGTTCACAAGAGAGGTGGCAGCTGCAGTAAAGGCAAAGAGGCTAGCATTTAAAAAATACAAGGGCACAAATAGCAACTAGGATAGGGATTCTTATAAAAGCAGCTTGATTGAGGCTTCTGGGGTGATTATAGCATCAAAGGCACAAACTGAGGTGGAAATTTCACAGGGGTTAAAGGAGGTAAAAAACCTTCTTTAGGTACATAAGTGACAAAAGGAAAAATGGGGGGTTATTGTTAAACTAATAAGCAGTGATGGGAAGAAGATAGAAGGAGACAGAGAGAAGGCAGAGGTCTTAAGTGAGTACTTTTGCTCTGTCATTACACAGGAGGAGCATGGAAATGGGCACACCATTAAAGGAGTTAATAATTGCACTATGGGGTAGACACAAGCCCATTTATAGTAGAGGTGGTAAGGACTGAAATCAATAAACTAAAGATAGATAAAGTCATGGGGCCGGGTAGCATCCACCCATGCATACTGTGAGAATTTAGGGATGAATTGGCAGCACCTCTAGCAGATCTCTTTGGAAGATCCCTGACAGAAGGAATTGTTCCACAAGACTGAAAAAGGGTAATACTGGTTCCCATACAAGGAGGGAACAAGGAGGTGACGGGTAACTGCCACCCTGTCAATCTCACCTCAGTGGTAGGCAAGATGATGGAAACCTTGCTAAAGGAAAGAACTGTAACTTTCCTGGAAGAGACTGTACAGTTGGACAACAGGCAGCATGGCTTCATGGTGGAAAGGTCTTGCCAGGCTAATCTGATCTAGTTTTTTGATTCGGTTGCTGAGATAGTGGATGGGGGGAGCCGTGGATGTTATCTACCTCAGCTTTAACAAAGCCTTCAACTCTGTCCCACACAGAAGGCTATTAAATAAGCTCAAGCATACAGGAGTGGGACAGGAATTGGCATTATGGGTTAGGAGCTGACTTAATCAGTTGAACCAGTCGGTGATGGTCAACAGGGCAGCATCAGGGGATGGGGTGACCATCTGGGTGCCACAGAGGTCCTTCCTGAGTCCTTTACTCTTCAATATTTTCATAAGTGACTTCACTGAGGGACTGGTTGGGAAGGTGAGTCTATTTGCAGAGGACACAAAAACCTGCAACAGCGTGGACACTGCTCAAGGAGTGGAACAAATGAAAAGTGACCTGCCCAAGCTAGAAAAATGGTCCAACACGTGGCAGTTACAATTTAATGCAAAAAAATGCAAAATGATGCATCTGGGCAGAAGCAACCCAGGGATGGTCTACTATCGGGAAGTGGAGCAGCTAACAGCTACCAAACAGGAGCAGGATCTTGGAGTCATCATCTCTGATGACTTAAAAGTGTGCAGACAATGTGAAAAAGTGGTGCAAAAAGCCAGCAAAATGCTGGGATGCACAGGAATGGGCATCACAAGTAGAAAGAGGCAAGTGATTATTTATTTATTTATGCTACTATACAAGTCCCTGGTAAGGCCCCACCTTGAGTACCGCATACAGTTCTGGAGGCCTTATCTCAGGAAGGATGTGGATAGACTAGAGACGGTAGCGAGAAGGGCAACAAAAATGGTACAAAGGCTCCATGATTTACTATATGAAAGCAGATTATGGAAACTCAACATGTACTGTACTCACTAGAGCAGCAAAGAGATAGGGGTGACATGATAGAGACATTCAAGTTCCTGAAGGGCATAAACAGAGTTCCTACACAGGAACTCTTTCTGATCAATAGCTCCACAAGGACAAGAGGTCATGAAATGAAATTAAGGGGAGAGAGGTTCCGGGGTAACATGCCTAAGTTCATTTTCATGGAAAGGGTGGTGACTCCATGGAATAGCCTACCTGCAGAAGTCATTGACTCCAGAACAGTAGGGCAATTCAAATCTGCTTGGGATAGGCATAAGGGGATTGTCTCTAAGAAATTTTAAGGGGGAGCAGCACTCAGGGAAGACTAGCTGGATCTTTGGTCCCCATCACTTTCTATGTTTCTGTGTTTCCATCTTGAGTATAAGTACTCAGCGAGTAATCTGAAAAAGGTACTTGTAGACCCCAATCCCAATGTTCCATAAAGTGTTTGCAGCATTGAATTACTGTATGGCAGACTGGACGATAGATACCTATAGCTGTTACATGTAAGGCCAGTATCTCATTTAGGTGGGCTTTTCAAATGGTTTCAAACAATAAGAGTATGAGGTATAAATGTTCCCTTATAACATTTTATCTGAAATATGGAGCCTCCCAACCATGCAATACTCTCTCTCACTCACATACCATCCTGCACTGCTAGCACTGCAGTTAAACCCTAGGAAATGGATTTTCAAAGCCCTGATGTCAGCTGTGTATCTAGCGCAAGGTTCCAAGGGGCTACACTGGCCCCTTGGCCCAGAATGCAAATGGGAGAGTGGAGCCTGGCACAACATTCCCAAGCCCATGCAAGGATGGCATGCAACCAGTGGATGAGTCAGTTCAACCACTTTTTGTTTATCATGGCTAACATAATACCTTTTCACCGATTCATCTACAGTTTGATGACTGCTGCCTGAAACTGTATCCAACTGTAACAACAGGAACAGTTTTGAAAATAGTATCTGCTATGTGCATGAGGTTGATGGAACCAGTGGGTGCTGCTGCACACAAGCACTTTAGCTGTTTCTAGCCTTTCAAAAATCTGAACACTAGTCTCCAGGGTGGGTCATGAACTCATGACTTTCTTTCCCAGAGGACTTGCCCCATAAGACTGCATTTGTACTCATTCCATTACTGTTTTATATCCCTCTAAGTTTTGAAGTTGCAATAACACATGTAACCCCTAGGCAGTGTTATTCTAAGGGCTACTACCCCTGCCTGTAGGGCAATACAGAGGTTAAGGGGTCTGAGTTCTTGAAACGGGTGCCTCCACCCAAAGGAATGGTACTGGGGTAGCTTAACTGCTTTGGTATAGCCCTCTGGGACATCCTTGGCAAAGAGCAGAAAGTGTCAGCATCTATGATAAATCTGGACGGTACACCAATCTTGGAGCAGCATAAAATTGCAGATGACTTTAATGACACCTTCACTAATTTGAGCAGTACTTTCCCACATGACTTCCATGCTGATACTCCAGCATTTCAAAATTCAGACGAGGCTGCCGGACATCCCCTTTTCTACTTTAAGAGGGTATCCATTACCCAGATCCAAAAACTCCTGACCAAAGTTCTGGGAAAGTCCAGATATAGTGATGACTCATTGGACCTCAAACTTATTGCTCTTACCTTAGATGAAGTACTACTACCCACCACGAAGATCACGAAGACCATTAACCTCTCCCTAACCCTGTCTCAATTCCCACAGGTATGGAAAATGGCCCTTGAGAGCCCAATACATAAATCTGGTGATCAGACCTTGCTAAGCAACTACGGGTTTATATCAATCCTCCCCCCCATATCAAAAGTATTGGAGTGCATTGTTGCTAATCAACTCATGGAATATCTTGAAAAATACTCCATCCAATGCCCACAACAACACAGCTTCCGAAAAGAGAACAGCACCTCCATGGCACTCCTTGAATTCACCAGCCACATTCATCAATCTTTCGACCAAGGTAAACTAGTAGGAGCAGCCTTCATAGACTTAACAAAGGCTTTTGACACAGTTAACCACCAGCTCCTCCTTGGTCAATTAACTAAGATTGGACTCTCTTGTGAATCACTGAACTGGTTCAGAAGCTATCTGAATGGCAGGACACAAAGGATGAAAATAGCCAATGTCACATCTGACCAACTGGTCATCAGGTCAGGGGTCCCACAAGGCTCAATACTGGGTCCATTCCTCTTCAGTATCTTCCTGAACAACTTTCCTGCAGCATGTTACCTAAGGTCCCTTCTTTATGCTGATGACGTGGTCATCTATACATCTCACACCGACCCCAGCCTTCTTGAAAGAGAGCTACAGCTTGGATTCAGACAAGCTGAGCAATGGTTTAGTAAGCACAAACTAGTACTGAACCATAAGAAAACTAAAGTGTTTCTGTGCTCATCCACCCACAGCAAGCACAAATCTCACACTCTTACTGTTAGAAATAGCCTAGGAACACCCCTCGAACAGATCCAGCACTTCAAGTAACTAGGTGTTACCCGGAATAGTAATCTAACCTACATACTCCACATTGAGAATGTAGACAGGATGACCAGTGTTAGGCTATGGCTCTTCCACAGACACAGATGGTGTCTATCACCGGAAGCCTTCAAACTTGCAATCCACAGCTCAATCCTATCAGTCATTGATTATGGTCTGGTCATTCATGGCGCTGCCTCTACCACATCACTCAGAAGGTTAATAGTCATCATGAACAAGGTATGCAGACTCTACATAGGTGCCCATCACCTCACCCATACCTGTGAGCTCTACTCACAATCTGGGTGGCTCCAACTTGCCTGCAGGATTAAATACCAGACACGCCTGATTACAAATAAAGCTCTCCTTGGGCTCCTCCCACCAGGGGTATAAAACCTCCTGAACAAATCCACCAAGAACCAGTAGACCCGCTCATCTACTACTGATCTTCTTCTAGTTCCCAGATGCAGGACTTCCCAATGTCGATGGACCTTCCTGTACCAGGGGCCACACTGGTACAATGGTCTAACCTCTGAATTAACTAACCTTGCAGAGATGGGGCACTACAAGCAACTACTTCGGCAGCACCTTGTAGCTGAAAGCACCTGTGACTGCATCCCATCATATAAAGGTCTTACCTGCTTCCTGTCCCCCTCCTGCCCAGACTCACCTCTCATCAAATCCCTTCCCACTCTCTCTCTCTCTCCCTCACTCCCGCTATCTTCCTCTCTCCCTCTCAGCTACTTTTATACCCACCAGCTGCTAACAGTTAGTCCTAGGTTTTCAACATAGTCAATTATCAGTTCCACTCACTATACTGCCTAACCTATGTTGTATGCTGTATTACCAGTGCTTGTTGGAATCAAAATATTTCTACTTTTGCTGGTTAATGATGTTTGTTATTGCCAATTTTTGTTGATTGTATATCACTTTTTTAGCTTTCCTTCGTCTGTTTGTTACCCTAGTCCCACTGACATGGAACCTTTGTAAATGAGCTATGTTTAGCTCAAAGGTATTTGTAATCCGAGATGCAATAAATAAATATAACCACCCATCAACCCTTCTAGCGGCCTGAGAAATAACACATTGGTACATTCACAATCTGTAAACCATAATAATAATGTGCTCACACCCTTTTCACTTACCACCAGGGTTGAATCCGCGTCAGCTGCCCTGGAGACCCCATGGAAAATAAGATCAGCAATACTGCAATACAATCTTACAACTGTAACCCAACTAATAATATGCACACTAGCCAGGTTAAATGTGAAAAAAGACAATAGGATTTATTTAAGGACAATGAACAAGGGAGGGGCGTGAATTTAGCACAATAGTTAGCAATCTGATTTAAATCAGGATTGTTCAGCATGCACTGTAAGTCCCAACTAGACAGTTCAACTACCCTGGGTACCCAGTATGTCATGCAGGCCAGCCTGAAGCATTGCCCAGGGGTGGTCGGTGTTGCAGCTGTTGTTGATGCATTTAAGAACAGAAAACAGTTAAACATGCACACAACCCAATTATAGTATATGGGTGCTTTCTGTTGTACATGGATTTCAGCAACTGCTGAAATCTTGTTGTAGGGTAGTTCAAAGGTCAAAAAAGCTGTTGTACTATTGTTCTGACATCACATCGATAGTACAACCACTTTTTACCCTTGACGTGGCACCTTATTGGCTCAGCCAAGGGTCTCTGTAAGAAAATAAAAACAAACATGGTGGGGTGATTTAGCGAATGCCAGCAGCTGAGCCATCGACCTTTGAATTCAGAGTCGGGACGCGAAGAGCCATACATGGCTCCATTTTGGAAAAACAACTTTTTTTTTTCTAATTTTAAAACTAAGCAGTGCGGAGAAGTGAAAGTTAGAAGCGGGACCAGACTGAGCAGGAGTGGCAGAGGTGGGAAAAGGAGCGAGCAGGAGCACCAGTGGGAACGGAGCAGCACCCACAGCAAGTAACTTCAATAACATAATGAAAAACAAAACAAAAAAAAACATATACTATATAAAACAGTGGATGGCTGAACATCCACAACTAAGGCTGTGTTTCCATCTTGGGAGTTGATGACATCAACGAGACCTCTCGAGCTTTGCTGTCGAGGTCTCTATGATGGCATCAACACCCTCGATGGAAATACAGCCTTGTTGTGGATGTTCATCCATTCACTATTCTATATATTTGTAATCAAAGCTGGATGGCTCAGTTCATTGCACGAACCCAGTGAAAAGGAACAATTAGATGGTACCACAATGATTTTTGCTTTTCTTGCAGTGAGCGACCCAAGTTTGTACTCATGCTACCAGAACCTGGATCTGGTCAGGTGAGATGTAGACCTCGTAGTGATGATCTAGGAGGCCAGGGGAAGCAGGGCTGACACAGCTCACCTCCAGGTGGTCACTATCTGCTCGATGGCGTTGAACAGGGAGTCAAATCCCCAAGCTGGTCTTTTGCTGAGAAGGTCTCTGGAACATGAGTAACAACCTAGGCTGAATTTGCAGGGCACAGGCAGGATTAGCAGTTTTGCAAAAGTTTGTGATCTTCTGCTGGTGAAGCCTCCTGCTGGCATAACGAATCTGACAGTGGGGAACCAAATTGTTACCCACAAAACACATTCAGCACATTTAAATCTCTAATTGCTCTAAATAACAGTTCTGATACAGTTCTGTTGCGAATGACAGCTTCACTGTGCAAACCTTCCACTCAGAGCAAAGTTCTCTCACAAGCTGTGCCGATCACTTCTGGAGCAAGTCTTCAGTCCAAGTCACAAGTCGCAATGACACTTCTCCTTTTCCTCGGTTGCAGTTCCAAAGCTGGAAATCGGAACAGGTCCAACTTCTGCAATAGGCAGTTCACTTCCAGGAGAGCTTGGCAGGAAGGCTAGCTTAGCTTCTTCCCGACGATTTCCCTACGCTACTTCTGGGAGCAGGTGCTTGAAAGCACAAACTGTTAACTCTTCCATTTCCAACTCTAACTGGTCCACTACTTCAGGAAGTTCTGGGCAGTTCCCTGGTAAATCAAAGGATCTGGTTGGCTGAGGGAACTGTCAGTCACAGTAAGGGCTCCCCCTTTAGGTCCATTAAGGCACCAATACTTAAAACTACAAAAACTACAGAATTCCTTCCCACAAGACCCCTGGGGACAAGCTCCATTTTAGGTCCCCAGTGGTCCTATTGGTCCAATTACTGGAAGTCCAGGCCCTAACATGGTGGCTCCCATTCAAGTGTTCGAGCTACAATAAAAGCAGGTTAGATAAACCTCTCTATCTTTACTATAACAACATATAAGCAGTAAACACTCACAGTTCCTAAGAAAGCTCTCTGTGCAAGTAGCAACTGCAGAATGAAGTAAAATAACACACTGTCCGGCCAGTCACAAGTCCTAAATCATTCTGACCCAGCCCAGACTAATTTCTAAACAAAGATTAGCTGTGCTCTTAAAGAGACAAGAGTGGAGGCTCACTAGTGCACTCTCATGCACACAAATCGAACTACTGAAGATAAGACACCAGCCTGACAGTGAGCATTAAGGAGCCCAGGAAGACATTATAGTAAACCTGAATGTGTAGGGGTGTTAAACACAGATTGTCTTTTGTTGTCAATTTGGTTTATAGACAGGTGCTGTTTTATTTAAGGATATGAGAAAAACTTTTATGAATGAGTAATCTATAAAACTCTGTAACACTTTGAAAACATTTTTAAAGAAACAGAAGCAGAATTTGCCAGCAGATAAGGATGCTTAGCCCACCTAATCCGCCCATATTTTCCTGCCTATAGTATCACCACAGATCCTGCCTGATCTCTGGCCCATTCATCCCCTCCCCTTCACTTTCCCTTAAGAGTATCCTATGCATTATTGAACCCACCCACTGTTTTCACCCCCACCACCTCCACTGGAAGACTGTTCCAGGAATTCATCATTCTTTCTGTGAAGAAGTACTTCCTCACATCTTTACTGAATCTGCTCTCCTCCAGTTTCCTATCATGTCCCCTTATCATTAAGCACATTTTTTGTCAGAAAAATACTTCCCTCTTGTACCTTGTTTACCCCCATGAGGTATTTAAAGGTCTCTATCATATCCTCCCTCTCTTCTCTCTTCCAGCGTGTACATATTATGTTTTTTAATCTCTCCTCATGGGGTTTTTGATGCAGACCCCACACCATTTTAGTTGCCCTTCTCTGAACAACTTCTACTCTGACTATGTCCTTTCTTAGATGAGATTTCAGAACTGAGCAGAGCACTCTAGCTGGGGTCTTACCAGTGATCTATACAGAGGCAACATCACCTCCCTCTTTCTCTTCGTGATACCCCTCCCTATGCGCCCCAGCATGTCACTTGCCCTCTCAACTGCATTGTTGCACTGTCTGGCCACCTTCAGGATATCTGATATGATCATCTCCAGGTCTCTTCCTGCTTGGTGGTCAGCAATTTAACCCCCCCCCCATACACACACACTTTTTACTCTGCCTGTGGGTTTCTGTGCCCCAAGTGTATTATTTTGCACATTTTCACAGAAAAGTCCAACTGCTATACTATTGACCACTCCTTGAGTTTTCTCAGGTCACTGCTCATCCTTTCTACCCCCTGAAGTATCCACCCTATTGCAAAGTGTGATGTCATATGCAAAGAGGCAGACTTTCCATTCCAGCTCTTCTGTAATTTCACTAATAAAGACATTAAAAAAATACCTGTTCCAGCACTGATCCATGAGGCACCCCACTGGTCACCCTCCATTCCTCTGAGTGAACTCTGTTTACCACCACCCTCTGCTACCTATCCCTTAACCAACTGTGTACCCAGTTTACCACCTTTGGATTCATTCCTAAGCTATCCAACTTGCTTATTAGTCTCCAGTGCAGAATGGTATCGAACACCATAGAGAAATCTAGATAGGCTACATCCAACTCTCCACCCTCATCTAGTTCCACGGTCACCCAGTCAAATAACTCTATCAGATTCATTTGACATGCTCCCCCCCACACATGAATCCATGCTGCCTCATGTCTTGTGGCTGATTGGATTCCATATATTCCACAATCATGTCTTTCAGTAGTGATTTCATTAACTTTCCCACCACCTAAGTCAGGTTGACTGGCCTGTAATTGCCAGCTTCTTCCCTGCTTCCACTTTTGTGACATGGAGCTACATCTGCTATCCTCCAGTACTCCAGGACCATTCCTGTTTCCAATGAGCTGTTAAATAGGGCCATCAGAGGTGCAGCCTGTACCTCCCTGTGCTACATCAATACCCTTGGGTTGACCCTATCCGGCCCCATTGCTTTGTCCACTTTCTGATTTGTGAGTCCCTTCAGAACTCTGTCCTCCAAAAATGGACTTTTGTCCACCTTCCTCTCTCAATGCTCCGGTTACATTTTTGTGGCACTCTGCCATCTCTTTCCTCACTGAGCATTAAGCAAATGTATTTGTTCAAGATGTCTGCCTTTTCCTGTTCTCTCTTTCTGTACAGTCCCCCTCTTCCCTTATTAACCTTTTATAAAATGGGCTCAAAATTTTTAAGAATGTGATTGGCTGGTAGGTCATTTGAGCCATGTCTTTATCAGAGCATAACTTCACAACCAGCACTTACTATGCCACACAATGCCTCATCACCATAGGTATCACTGTACCACCCCCAGACACCACGCTACCCCTCTCAGGTATTTCACAAAGATGATCGTGATCTCAGAAGTGCTGTCTGACATGACCCCCCACACGCACACACACATACAGACTGACAAGATCTCTTTTCCCTAAAAGTTTTCTTTTTACTTGAAACTTGACCAGTGTTCCTTGCTGTGGTTGAAACTGACCACAATAAAGTCAGTGAACTGAGTGCCATGGCTTTCAAACGAGGCTACAGATCCAGTCGTCCAACTGCCTTCAAATACAAGTCAAGTCAAATTTATTAATTTCTGTATGTATAAAAAAGATAATTTATCACACACAATATTTAAAATCTTCATTAACATTTCAACACATAAATGGCATAAATATTTAGATTTTACATACACACTTACAATACATACAAAAAATCTCCATTTTTCCATTTTCTGTCTGACTTCCTTATAAAGTGCCCTCTAGATCATATTTTCCATTTACATTTCTTAGCGATTTTATATGCAATACTGGCCAATGCAAAGATCTGTGTGTTATTTTCTGTGTTACATATCTTTTCAATTTGTTCCCTTTTCAACAAACCATTTAGTTTAGTATATACATTATAAATAATATCTTATCTTTCCTTCTGGAATGCAGAGCATTCCAAGATCAGATGTGTCATATTCATTATGTAAGTGATAATGCCCTCCAGGGTGGGCAGTATTGGGCAATACGGACCGCCAGGGGTGTACTGAGGCAACAACTGCCGCAGGCGGAGGCTGCTTATATGGCGGTCCGGGTATTGCCCATACCGCCCACCCTGGAGGGCATTATTGCACTTAGAAAATGGGTCATGGTATTATTTTTATTAAAGAAAACATATATGTGTGTTTTAATGTTAAAACTGTTTTTATTTTATTTCTTTTGTAATAAAATAGTTCCTCCATGTGTCCTAGTGGCAGTCCTGTAGTTGTGGGTTTGGAGGCTGTTGTCATGTTAACATAACCCCCCCCAACCCCGTACACACACAGGACTACAGAGAGTTCGAGCAAGATATGTTTTATAAATTTGTCTGTTCCTGTTTTGTTTCCTTAGTTTGAATTGTAGTGTGTTGCGGTGGGTAATGGATAGACAGAGGCTGAAAGAAATGCGCACGAGACTCCATGATGAGACGGCAATCTCGAGAAGCAAACGTGAAAAAAGACTGCAGTTAGGAGAAATGATTTACTCACTGTGTTCCGAATCCCACAAAAGTAGAGTGAAGCTTCTAAGGAGGATATAGTAGAGTGGGAGGGCAGAAGTATGGAGAAGGGAGCGAGGAACAGTGAATCGTCAGCAGTTTTCTGTTTTTTTTTTCACTTACAAATACAGAGGGTCGGGGCTTGTAAAGATGTCTGTCTTGGAGTGAGTACAGTGACAGTAACCCCCACCAACCCCAAGAAGTGCTCTCTTCAATGTCCGAAACACAAACCATTGCTGGGCTATAGTTTCAAACAGCAGTGGTCAGTGGAACTCGCTACCTTCTCCGTACCACGACTTCTGTGTGCCCGCTCGCTGTAACAAATATGCAGCAAGATCAGTATTTCGTCCCGTGCGCTGTTTAAACGATGCCAATTTTGTTTGCAGGAGTGAGTGAACGGGTGGGTGGAGGATAAGGAAAACGAGTGAAATTGAAGAGTTGAAAAAACTGCAAAAAAACCCGATAAATTCAGTCATCTGGGGGTATTTGGAGGCAGCTTACAGTGAGGGCCAGTATCTCTCGCTAAGTGAGAGAAAAAAATGGCGGCTATTTAAAATTAATTTTGATGTTTTAGCCAATAAGCAAGCAGGATGGGCAGAGGGATACCTGAGTGGGTGAGAGGACAGTGGGACTGGTACTTTTTATTTCCTGGGCATCTATTGAAAGTTATAAAGTGGGCAAAGGATTTCAAGCAATTTGATTGGTTGTTAGCTGTGCATTAGATGTGTCTAATGCACAGCTAAAACCAGAGCCCCCATTTAGAATACACAGGCCCATTTTATAAGCGCAATAAGCCACTCAGGGGTGTAGAGTAGGCAGTTCTAATGCGGCTAGGGGAATGACATCACTCGGACTTTGGCCTCGTGCCTCACTACGCCCCTAGCCATGCATTAGAACTGTCTAATGCACACCCCATCGTGTCTTATTGCTTACTTAATGTACCCCCTGGCAAGGGTACTAGCGAATCGGATGCTAGGAAATAAAAAGCCCATTTTCTAAAGCATTATTACACCCATTACATATTTGTACTGTGTTTCCAGTGTATTTTTGTCCTTCCTCACTGTGCATATTGACCAACACTTAGGCAGGTCAAAGCTTTTCTGTATTTCCCATTTTCACAGGTAATCAGATATTTTTCCATTTTAAAGGACATTTTAATATACCTCAGATTTTCACAGTTCCATGCAGCTTTTATAGAGTCTAAATATTTCTGCTTTACATTGTCATATACCCTTTCCATTGCTTCCTGAGCAAAACTATTCGGGTTTGTTATTGTAATACATTCCACTTTTATGCCATTCAGATGTATGCACATTCTGGATGTATGCACAAAAATGGCATGCCCAGTACCAACCTTATACATTTAATAATAAAAAATGTGCTTGTATGCACACCAAATTTTGGTTGTATGCACACTTTGTCCTCCAAACAGGGGCTTCACAGGCATTAATACTTAAGCAATAAGGCATGACAAGGTGTGTGTTATTGTGTAATAACGTCACTCCTGGGCTGGGTTGAAGCACGAGGTGAAGCCGAGTGCTTCCACCACCCAGGAGTGATGTTCTGACACAATAACATGCACCTTGAGTCTGTTCTGTAATACCTGACAGGATAGGCGTTATTGGGATATAACGGACCGCCGGGGTGTAATGAAGCCCGACGCCACAGGCGGAGGGCCTTATAGCCCCTGGAAGGTCCATTATATCCCATAATGCTCATCCTGGAGGGTATTATTACACTTAGATAATGGATTACAGATACTATTTTTGGGAAGAAAATACTAGACAAAAATTTATATATAAAAAAATAAGTAAAAACTAAGCAGAAGTAGTGTTTGTTGTAAAATAGTTCCAATGGTGTGAAGTGCTGGAATCACCACCAGAGGTCGCTGCTCTGTATTTCTTATGGTCTTTCAGTAGCTTGCCCTCCTGCTTCGTATCTGTTTGTGTCTCACCTACACACACACACAAACATTCCCTGATTGAAAAATGGTGTCCAAGAATGAGAGAAATCTAGACTGGTGAGTTTTATTGAGACTTAATTTTGTTTAATGTGATAGGGATTAGAACCGTGGCAGGAGTCTGCCACTGTTTTTAAAAGTAAGCACAGGATTTAGAGGGAGCACAACAGTGAAGGGAAGCGGAAGGCTGGGAAGTTTCTGTTACGTGAGGTGGAGCGAGCTGGAAAGAATGTGAAAATGGATGTTTGGTTTTTTTTTGCGGTGACAGAGGAAGAGAGTGAGTTCAGGAGGTGGTATGAGGCTGTCTGACATTTAATTTTAGCCGCATGCTGGGCTTCGGGTTCGAGCTGCCATCTCGGTAGCCGAGTAATAAATTTGCGTCTGGCAAGTTTAGGTTCCAAATGATTGAGCTGGCACTTTTTCTGAGTGGGCTGTTGTTAAGAAATAACAGCCCTAGTGCCAGGCTCTTTCAGCCAATCAGGAAACGAGTTTGAATTTACCCATTATCTAATGAAAATTACACAATGGCTCAACGTTATACAAAATAAACAAAAATTGATATATATTTTTAGTAGATTTTTAGTCAGGCAGTATGTCTTTGTTTCTGAAGAGAAAAGCAAATCCCCTAGTAGCAAATCAATACAGTAATGCTATTGTGTAATAACATCACTGTCTCAGGCACACACTGACCAATCAGAGTCCAGGATTCTTTCTTGCCATTGTATAATGTTAATCACACCTCTTAAACAGGTACTAAAATTGTGCTACCAGTTGTTAAAGACATGCAAGTTTTACTCAATTTGTTTGTCAGAACAAGGAGCTTTGGAGAAAACAAACAACCTAAACAGCGTAGAGTGTGCAACATTTGATACGTACATACTAACATACCAAAAAGCCAGCAGATTAGGCCCAACAGTCCATCAAGTCTGTTTGTGGATCAGTGCACACTCAGGGTACTGTCAGAACCCCCCTCCACAAGGTCCCCCAACCATAATGATGACTTGGCATGTTTTCAATGAGCTTGATACATTCACAGAAGCCCACTTCTTCAAGTTGTGTAACAGGCTGTGCTTTGAAACAACTGAGAAGCTGCATGGGATATACTATATTGGATTAGAAATCTGCAACTGATCTCTCTTACTTACATCTGAGGGAAGTTGTCCTTACTTTACAGTCTTACATTGGGATTGCTTTGTGTTTAATTTCATTTTTAAATCAGGAAGGGGGTTTTCAAAACTACTAACAGCTAATATTCTTCAAGTGAAACTACCTCTGGCTGGAAGCTGCAGTACTGAACATAGGATTTGCAGGAAAGCGAGTTGTGCTCACAACAGAGGGAGGTGAACCTTGCAACTGTCTTTGGTTTGTAGCAGATATTCTGCAGGTGGAGGCTACTTCTAACTGAAAGGTGAAATAAGGAACTTAGAATTATCAGGAAAATACAGTCTTTCAAACAACAGAGGGAGGTGGATCTAGCTTTACATGTATTACAATTCTTAAGATGTTCAGTGCAGGAAGAGTTTAAAGCACAGATGACTTGTTTTGGGACTGACTGCTTTCAGAGCACAAACTATCAGGCTGTTTTGGGGCTGGGGAAGTTTACCTGTGTCTGACTTGGATGTCCGGATTTTTCTCTGTTTGATTAGCAGGGTATTTTCACTGTCAAATTGTTGTGTAGGGCATCTTGCTGACAGGAAGGCACTCATTGCAGTGGTGAGTCAGAGCTTTTAGATGATTGTTTTGTGAGGGCACAGTTTAGGCCCAACCTCTTCCCACCCTCACCCCACCCAACCCTGAAATAGTTCCTTTATACCTGGGGTTCTGACATCATTTCCTCAAGAGTGCAAGGTGCATATCACTGTCATATCCTCTCTAGCACACTGCACTGACAATATAAGCATACACATTGTATAATATATATATATATTTCTATATAACAAACCAATCACACACACAAACACACATAAGAAAAAGTAGATAAACATATGGGGAGTAGTGCAATGTAATGGCTGTGGGGCAGCAGTCTTCTGGGAGTCTTTCTGGAGGCTGAGATGCTGCCCTAGTTGTAGACAACTCTCTGCCCTGAGGGAGGAAGTTGCCCGTCTTCAGGCCACACTGGACAGTAGTAAGGGAACCTTCGCCCAAGCCACACTGGACAGTAGGAAAGGAACCTCCCTCATCCAGGGAGCACCAGAGTCACCACCACTACCTCAGAGGTTGTGAAGAAGGCACAGCAGTTGGACCACAGTGGGCTCAGGGAGGATGAGGATGGTGGAACAGAGGCACAACCAGTAAGTTGTTCCACTCCACAATTCATACACCATTCTGGGTGAGCATAGCTACCCTATAGGTGCACCCACAGAGGAGACTAAGGAGGCTGAGGAAAACTGTCACAAGGGAGGACCACAGGAAGGAGGCAGAGGACACCACAAGGAAAGGAAGCAGCTCCTGGTGGGGGACTCAATTATTAGGGGGATAGAACTGGGAGGAACAGGTAAAACTGAAGTAAGGTGCCTGCCTGGTGCCATGGCTTGGAGGGACAGGAAGCGCATCCTCAGGATCACGGGAACAACTGCACTGGAGTCTGAGCTGGACATCATTGTCCACCTAGGGACAAATGACTTGGCTCATCATGAGATTAGAGCAGTGCAGATGGACTCTGTAGAATTGAGGAGGGGCCTAAGACAAGTAGCACACACAATATCCTTCTCAGAGGTGCTGCCTGTCAATGGCATGAGTGAGGCGAGCGTACATTGCACCATACAGTTTAATGAATGGTTGAAAAAATGGTGTGGAGCACAGGGGATTGGCTTCATTGAGGAATGGAATTCCACCTGAGGGGACACCAGCCTATACTGGCAGGATGGTCCGCATCTGTCCAGGAAGGGAACAAGCCTTTTGAACAATCAGTTTAAATGCTTCATTGGTAAGCTTTTAAACTAGTCAAGGGGGGAGGAACTGATAAGCAGCAGGAAAATCCCAGCCTCTCCCAACAAAACAGGGTACTAAATGAGAAAAAGACCGAGTTAGAAAGGTCAGTGGGGGATGCTGCAACAGAAGGTAAAGCCATCAAAAAATGGAGAACAATGAGTACCAATGCCCATAGTCTGAGTAACAAGCTTCCTGAATTAGTGGCCTTGATGGAGGAAGAATATGGATATTGTGGCAGTCACAGAAACATGGTACACACAAAACCATGACTGGAATGTAAACATACCAGGATACACACTATCTACAGGAGGGACAGGGAGGGTAAAAGAGGAGGAGGAATAGCTCTTTACGTAAGGGAAGGAATCAAAGCAACAGAACAAAAGGGAAAACAGGGAGAGAAGAAGCACTGTGAGTAAATTTGGAGACCGGCAATGGCACCATAATCCACACAGGGGTTGTATACAGACCCCCTTCTCAGGGGGAGGAAATGGACAAGGAAATGATAGAAAGTATACTTAGAATGGCAGAAAAAGGGGAGATATTGCTGATGGATGATCTGAATATGGCAGATGTTAACTGGGTGCAATTGCAGCAACCACTTGAAGAGTGGGATTATTCTAGATATGCCCTACAGGGGCATGCCTTGAACAACTATTGGAGCCCACTCAAGAGGAGCAATCTTAGACCTGGTTCTCTCAAATGGAGATGAAAAGAGGATCACAGGTGTGAGAAGTGGGTAGCCATCTGGGAACTAGCAACCATCGAACAGTATGGTTCACAATAAACACAACAATAAAGTCCAAGCCATACAAAGGCAAAGTACTGGACTTTAGGAGGGCTGACTTTGCCAACATGGGTGAGTGCTCAAGGAATGCACTAGCAAATGGGCAGAAAGGAGGGTGGAAGAACAATAGAATAATAAAACTGCCATCACAGAGGTAACAAGCCTTTGTGTGAAGCAAATAAACAAAATGAAAAGATGTAAGAAACCACTATGGTTCACAAAGGAAGTGGCAGTGAAGGTTCAAGAGGAAAAGAAAGCATTCAGGAAATACAAGGAATCACAGAAGAAGCAGGACAAAGAACTGTATCAGTTGAAACAAAGGAAGCTGGGAAGGCAGTCAGAACAGCAAAGGCCCAAACTGAGGAAAAGATAAGCCAACTCAGTTAAGAGGAGTATAAAATCCTTTATAGGTACATCAGGAGAGAAGGAAGATGAAGGAGGATAGTGAGGCCTTAATAAAGGGAGGGAGGGTGGGCAGAGGGTGATCTGTGAAAAAGGCAGAGATACTAACAAATATTTTTGCTCAGTATTTACAAATGAAGAGGGAGGTACATAAAACAAACAGTAGTAACACTCTGGATACAGAAGTTGATACCAGCCCATTTACAGAAGAAAGGGTTCTGAAAGAACTCTTAAAACTGAAGGTGGACAAAGCAATGGGGCCTGATGGGATTCATCCCAGAATTCTAAAAGAGCTAAGGGTAGAACTAGTGACACCACTGACTACCCTTAACAAATCATGGGAGGATGGGGTTGGTACCGAGGACTGGAGGAGGGCAGATGTGATTCCCCTTCACAAAGTGGGAGCAAGGCAGAAGCAGGAAACTACAGACCTGTTAGTTTAACCTCAGTGGAAGGAAAAATGATGGAATCACTTCTGAAAGAAAGAATTGTAGAGTATGTAGAGGCTAAAGGGGCACAGGACCCAAGGCAGCATGGATTCACAGTGGAAGGTCATGCCAGACAAATCTGCTAGATTTCTTTGACTGGGTGACCAAAGTAGTTGATCAGGAGGAGGCTGTGGACATGGCCTACCTAGACTTTAGCAAGGCATTGACACAGTTCCACACAAAGATTAATACACAAGTTAGCCAGCCTGGGAGTGGGTCCCAAGATGACAGCCTGGGTAAAGAATTGGCTGGAGAATAGGACATAGAGCATAATAGTAAATGGAGTCCACTCTGAAGAAAGGGGGGTTAGTAGTGGGGTACCGCAGGGTTCAGTATTAGGACCGGTCCTCTTCAATGTCTTCGTAAGCGACATTGCAGAGGGACTGGAAGGAAAAATATGTCTCTTTGCAGATGACACAAAGATCTGCAACAGAGTTGATGCACAAGGTGGGGTGGAAAGGATGAGAAGGGACTTGGCAAGGTTAGAGGAATGGTCAAATGTATGGCAGCTAAAATTCAATGCTAAGAAGTGCAAGGTAATGCACCTGGGAAACAAAAACCCAAGGGAAGAGTACATGATGGGGGTGAGATACTAACAACAACAAAATTGGAAAGGGACCTGGGGGTAGTCATATCAGATGACCTAAAGGTGGGCAAGCAATGTGAGAGGGCAGCAAGGAGGGCTGGGGGGATACTGGGATGCATAGGGAGAGGCATCACCAGTGGAAAACAGGAAGTTATTATTCCTCTGTACAGACAGCTGGTGAGATCCCATCTGGAGTACTGCATGCAGTTCTGGAGACCCAATCTCTGCAAAGACATAGACAGGATGGAAGCTGTCCAGAGGAAGGCAACTAAAATGGTGCAGTGTCTATACCAGAAGACATATGAAGAGAGACTTAAGGAGCTTAATATATATAGCCTTGAGGAAAGGAAGGAGGGGGGGACATGATAGAAACTTTCAAGTACCTCAAGGGAATCAACAAAGTCCAAGAGGGTAGCATCTTTCAAAAAAAGAGGTGTGCAAGAACAAGGAGGCACAATTTGAAGATAGAGGGGGGGCGGCTCAGAGGTAATTTAAGGAAGTATTTTTTCACAGAGGTTGTGGATGCATGGAGCAGCCTTCGGAGGAAGGTTGTGGAGTCAAAAACAGTGGTGGAATTCAAGCATGCATGGGACAGTCATAAGGCAATTCTAGGGGGTGGGGGTAGGAAGAAGTAGGCTGCTGGTTAACTAGGATCTGCAGCTTATCCATTAGGTAGGGAAATGGGCAGACTGAGTGGGCCAAGCGGTCCTTATCTGCTGTCAAATTCTATGTTTCTATGTTTCACTAAAAGTAAAAAGTGATTAGTAAATGAGAAAGTGTGTTTTACTTAGTGGCTCCACTGATTTCAATACAATTTTGGTTGTATGCCATTTAGGATGTATGCACAAAAACAGTGTCCCAATCTTGTGTACATATAAGTACGCTCTAGCTCCTCCTACTGGGGCTGTGTGGGTGGCTGTTTGTGCTTGTCTGTGTCTGTAGGTTAGTTTTTGTTCATTTACATGTTTTTCTGCTGGGAATACCTGTGCCATTCTTGCACACAACATTGGTGAACGTCTCCTGGACTGAATTTCTGCAAATCGCCATCATCAGGTATCAGCTTTTTAATTTTAAATCAACTTTCTTGAAGCCTCCCAGGAAGCATATGCCTTACAACTAGTCTTACAAACATGATGATGCTGGGTCCTGCAACTGAATAGAGCATTTTCAACATTCTCATCTGACCACTCTTAAAACAACTGCACTTGTGGACTTTAAAGAACAAAGGAATTTTAACACATTTTGTGACTGAATCAACATTTTTGTCTGACCTTTTCAAAAGGTATTGTACTTGTCTCCTGACTTTGAAGATCAAAGGAAACATACAGACAAAGGATTTCACACATTGCAAATGCCTACTGTCTGACCTACTCCCAAGGTATTGTACTTATCTCTGAGGACTTTGAAGAACAAAGGAAACATATAGACAAAAGGATTTTACACATTGCATATGCCCAGGCCACAGTTTATCACCTTTCAGGAACTTTAACATATTATGTGATCCTGGATCTCAACAGTACTATAGTACTTCTCTTAAACTCTCTGGCACCAAACCCTCCCAGTCTTTTTTTTTTTTTTTCTCTGTACTTCGCCATAGTGCTTAGCTATCCACCTTAGCCCACTAAAATCCGTACCCCACCACCCTCCTGACACTCCACCCCCGACTGCCTAGCCCACACTACTTCTTCGCTCTCTCCTGCCTCGCTAAAAAAATGCTTTGGCTTGGTTCCCACCACCTGTTCCTGCTCACCCTCACCTCCTTTTCTCTTATACAACTCCCCCTCCGCCTACCCTACCCCTCCCTACTCTTACCTTTCTATACTACTACTCGAAACTTTGTACCATGGCTTTTACTCTGGAAGTCTTAAACAAACATCACCCAATTAATACCTGGGTGCAAAGAGCCATATTTCCTAGTGGAAACTGCCACATCATTACTAACTCACTAACGATCACCCTACTGGGACTCCAGAAGACAATCAAGCATCTTAAAAAGTACAACAGAAACTCACTCCAACCTATTATGAACTACAAATGGCATCACTGAAACTCCTGCTCCTCCTACTTTTAATATCTGGTGGGATACACCCAAACCCTGGTCCTGTTGCACTGAAGCCAACAAAAACAGGGAAAGTTGGTGTGGTCTCTCCATTATCACTCTAAATATCTGCAGCCTCCTTCCCAAATTGGCATCTCTTCAAACTCTGGCTGGACAAAAAACCCTGATATACTAGCATTGTGGAAACCTAGTATCTCCCAGCACCCGGATCATGCGGTCTGGCTGAAGGCTACAATCTTTCAGACTCGACCGGAAAAACCAAGAAGGTGGGGGCTGTGCTATCTACATAAGGACAACCTCTCCTGTCAGCACCGGCAGCTTCACCCCACAACATGCAGATGCAACTCCTCCCTATCAAACTGCTTATTGGTGCACAAAACAAAGTTCTCACAGTGGCCACAGTCTATATCCTCCAAAAGACCACCGTGCCAGTATTAAGTCTGTACTTGATTTTGATAGTCTCAGCCCTCTGAAAATGAGCTCCTCCTCCTCGGGATTTCAACATAAACTGCTCGCCTCTGACACTGGCTCTTACAAAGATGACATCCTAGCAGCAAACCTGACTCAGATGGTAACCTCCCCCAACCGGAAAAATTACAAAACTGGTACAAGCACCCTTATTGACTGGGTTCTCACAAACCACCCTGACCGGATAAAAAACATTAAAGCCCTCCCTGACTCCCTCGGTGACCACTCCCCAGTGTCCTGTACCTGGTCTAATAAATTTCTCAAGCCATCCCCCAAAGTTATAACAAGCAGAGTATTGCCTTATGGGAATCTTATCAAGTTGAAACCCATCTCCTACAACAGGACTGGGCGCTTGATCCTTGAATCAACGATATTAATACCACACTAGAATACTTCATTAAATCCTTCAACTCTGCATGCAACTTATCGCCCCAGTAAAAGCGTAAAATCAAAAGCGCTATCAAATCCATGGATTACTGCCAAACTACTTGCCGAGCTCAAGGTTGGGGCCACCTCTGGGCAGTTGCCAGAGACACAGGCTCACTTCATGATACCCTAAAATACAAGCAGAGCGAAATAGATGTACCTCACAAATTAGAGCAAATGAAGCGCCTATTTAAAAATGCCCTTGAATCCACCTGGGGTGATGGAAGAGCTTTTGGGACAACATCACTGAAACATAATGGGTAAACAATCAAATCGTCACTACCATTATGAAGTTGATGGATCCACCACTCTTGACCCAAAGTCTATGCAGATGCGCTTAATAAGACATTCACAGACCTTAGTGAGGTCCTCCCCAGATTTCTTCTCGGACTTACCTGTGCCTAGCCTAGTATCACAAAACACTCCTAAGTGACAAGCCACAATTTTACTTCAAGAAAATCAAAGTGCACAGAAGCACACAAGTACATAAGAAGGCCTGCTCCAAATCCAGAACAAGTAGTGACCGCTAGATCTAAAAATCCTGTCTCTCACCCTGGATGAGTAATTCACCCTCTTGCAAGAAATTCTTAATCTGTCACTTTGCCAAAGTCAATTTCCCAACAAATGAAATCTGCCATAGTTAAGCCAGTGCACAAAGGGGACAAAACCTCAACAGGAAACTATCGACCAATATCAATACTCCTCCCTCTCCAAAGCACTTGAGCGAATAGTGGCAGACCAACTCTCTGATTACCTGGACAAATACAATCTACTCTGTAATCAACAGCATGCTTTGGAAAGGACATAGTACAACAACAGCCTTACTTGATTTCTCTGGAGAAGTCCACTCAGCCCTGGACAAAGGGTGCCAAACAGGTGCAGTCTTCTCGATCTTACAAAATCTTTCGTCACAGTCCATCATGACCTACTTACCTCCCTACTTTCTAAACTAGGCCTGGCCGAAGGTCCTTGTGCTTGGGTAAAAAGTTACCTGTCCAATCAGTCACAGGCTGTAAAAATCTCTAATGAACTCTCCGACTTCAAACCAGTTCTCTCGGGTGTACCACAGGGATCAATTCTTGGATCGCTCCTCTTTAGCCTGTTCCTTAACTCCCTCCCAAATATCTGCCAGGAGAAAATAATCTTATACGTGATGATGCTGTAATTCTCTCTTCCCACAAGGATCAAACTCCCTACGAAAAACCTGCAACTTGCTTTCTCTAGTGTTGAAAGAGTGGTTCCTGGATAGTAAACTTGTGCTAAACCACAATAAAACAAAGCCATGCTCTGCTCAATCACAAAAAAAAAAATAGGCATACTCCACTCACCATACAAACCTATAAGAATTACACTGGACCAAGTAAATACTTTCAGAATACCTTGGCATCACTTTTGACCAAGAACCACCTTTGCAACCCACATTGACAACACTACGAAAACAGTGAACCAGCGCTTGAATACTATTCCGTAATCATCAATTTCTAAATCAGCGGCATTGAGAATAGCTATACAGAGTTCCATAATCTCAATCATTGACTATGGCCTTATTATTTATGAGCTCAGCTACCTCCACTGCTCTAAAGGCGTATCTCAATCACTCTAAATAAGGCCTGCCGGCTCCTCACGAGGGCTCAAAGACTGACTCACACATGAGTCTGTACTATGAATCAGGCTGGTTGAACCTATCAAATCGTCTTATTTATCTCACCTGCACTATGGCAAAAAAATCTATCTTGGGACTGACTCCATTATGTATTCAAACCTACTCCGACTGAATCCTGGCTCACGACCTCCACCCAGATCTGAGCACCAACCTTCCTGGTTCCAAGATGCCGGACTGCACAGGGACAAAGATCTTTACGATGAGGGCCCAACATGGTTCAATGCGCTTAGTCCACCTACTCTATCCTCAACCTCGCTTGAGCTTTCAAATCCATGCTCCGCCCACCTCACCACCACTAGCAACTGTGACTAGCGCTAGATAAAGACTACTACTCCTTATGTCCATCCTCACATCTAGGGCCTCTTCCTCCTGACTAATGAACCCTCTGGTGCCTCTACTACTTCCTGTCTCCCACCCAAACTCACTCCCCCCTTTTTTCCTGTCCCCTCTCACTTACTCTCCTGCTCACCACCTCCTCCTCTCTAGCCTCCTTTTGGGCCTAATGATCACCCTCTCCCTGGAGTTTCCTTAACCTCGAAATTGTCTACTCGCTTGAACCTGTTATAGCTTGTTTTCTATGAAACTTAAAAACTTTACTGCCTTAAACTGTTAATAGCAAATTTATGATGTAACTTTCCTGTCTGGTTTTACCTGTAATGTGTATCGTGTTTTGTTAAATGTTCTTTGTGACATGGAACCTTTGTAAAAGAGCCCTGGCTCAAAGGTATTAATTCCTAGACTAATAAACTAAAACTAAAAACATACAAGGAATTACTGTATATCCAATATGAAATTATATTGAAGCCCACATCTGTTTAGCTCTTCAATCTTCCAAACCACTCTAGATTGGTATGCTCCTGTTTTGGGATTATTTCTACCCAATGATTATATATTAGGTTATCAGTAGGTGCTGTTCTGATTTTTTTCAGTATAATACACAGGTTTTCATTTTTGCAGCGTATTTTATTTTATTTATTTAGTTTTTGTTGACCGGGTAAGTGCACTAGACAAATCCTGCCTATTTTCAGGCACAACCCAGGGGAGGGGGATACACATGAATGCCAGCTGACCTTAAACCAGATTAAGCTAGTGGTGGTATTTTTAGTGAATGAGGGAAATTCGGCCAGGACACCGCGGAAATTTCCCTACTCTTTTTGAGAAGTGCCATGGGATCTTTAACATCCACCTGAACTACCAACAATCCAGGTAGATGGGACCTCAGTTTAACATCTCATCCAAAAGACAGCACCTCAGAAGTGCAGCACCCCTCTCATGCTGCACTACAGTTTCAGTACTGGGATATTAACGCAAGTGCCAGATGTGGGAACTGAACCCACAGCCCTCTGATCTCCCGGCCTCAGAGGTGAGTGTGCTACCTACTGAGCCACTGACACTGACAATTTCTGTTTGGAACTGAAATTCAAAGCAACAGGAGCTGGTGGGCCTGTGACATCATATGGTACCTGATGTCTGCTTACACACACTGTTAGTGGGACTGAACACACACTGGACTGTATGTGTTTGTGAGACTTGGGAACTTTATTGGTGGGGTTGAAATTGGGTTTGTAAATAACTACAGTCAGTATAGAGAGAAACTGTACTCCAGGGGAAAGGGACTGAAAAGGGTGTGCTATTATAAACAGAGGGGATAATCAGGGTGGCCATATTCCACCATGGCAGGCATCTTCAGAAGGGTTGTAGGCTGCTCAGGCTGTGGGATGGCAATAATTCAAAATTGGGCCTGGAGAGAGGGAGGCTGCCCACTCTGTAGACAGCTATCTTGTATCAGGAGATGAGGTATATTGGTTAAGGAGTAAGCTGTGGGAGCTGGGGGGGGTGTCCAAGGATAAGGGGTGTGGATATGGGCAGCAGAAGGGTGGGGCTGAGGGGAGGCTGTGGCAAAGCTCTGAAATTACAGGATGTTATGTTACAGCAAGCAGGAGGGGGGATATTAGGGACAGATGACCCTTAGATAGGGAAGTGGATGCTAAGGGGAAAGCGTATGGGGTGAACATTCTGAATACAAAGAGACTAGAGGGGGAAGAGTCAGGAGGGGCTGTTGTGCGGAAGCCTAAAACAGCAGACTGTGGGAAGGGAGCTCCTAAGGTGAACAGTGCAAGAGAGGAAGAAGAGGGTCAGTTTAGAGATGCAGTCAGGGGAAACTCGGGTTACTTGATGGAGGCTGACATAGAGTGTCACAATAAATTTGAGCTACTAAGCAACCTAGAGGGGGAGGAAGGGGTTGGTGGAAATGAGGAAACTTATACAGAGGCCAGGGAGGGAGTCGGATACCCATAGGGCATCACAGACCAGCTGTGGAAAGGATAGACATAGTCCCAGAGGGAGAAGGGGAAACATATATGTTAAGCAAATGGGGGAGATGCAACATATTCCAGACATAAGGGAGGAGAGCATGATTGGAGAGAAACTGGGAGACAAGGAGGTGGGAGAGGAGCCCCCCTTCAGCAGGGAGGTCAGTACCAAGGATGGGGCCCTAGCTAAAGGGGACCCACAGAGAGCCTCTGGAGGCAGGGGTACTATTACAAGGGGGGAGGATGGTGGTGTGGGGGAAGGGGAAACCATCAGGGCCAGGATAAATGGTTCAGATAAGAGAGGGTTAAAGGGGACACCTATTCAGAGGGGGTTTGAGTTAAGTGGGCAAAATAGCAAGGGAGGCAGAAAGAGGAGGGTGACAAGGGGGTCTCTAATAAGGCAGGAAGACTCCCATGAAATTGAGCTCATGAATAAAGGGGGGGAAGGGGGGCTGAGAGGGCATAGTGGAGGTAACCATAAGGATGATGGCGGTGTTAAGATTCTGTTACTGGGAGGCTCGATGATTAGGGGTATCCATTGGGAGGGACGGGGGGTGGATGCCATAGCCAGGTGTAGGTAGTGAGTATCTCTGGGCTGACAGTGCACAGAGCAAAGTTCGTGGTGTATGAAATGGTTAGGGATTGTGGAGGGAAACCGGATTTCCTGGTACATTTGGGAACTAATGATCTGAGGAAAGAAGCGCTTTGAAATCCAAGCAGGTTCCCAAGAACTTGCCAGAGTCTGTTAGGATAATGGATGCAACATTTCCTTTCGGAGATATTGCCAGTACCAAAGGCCCCAGGAGAAAAAAATCATACCACAGAGGTTAATGACTGCTCTAGAAGTGGGGTGAAGAGAATGGGTTAAAAAGTTAGGGAACTGGAATGGAGTTTGGGAGGATAAGGGACTATATGCCAAGGACAGGTTTCATCTTGCCCCATTAGGGAAGGAAGTCCTAAACAGGCATGGCTGACTACATACAAGAAAGGTGGGGTTTAAACCTAAGGGAAAAAGGGATAAGGGAGGGCTGACAAGAGCCCCTCTCCAGATGAGGGGAGTAGTCTTCAAGCCCAAGGGGAGGGGAAACAGACTGGAGGTGGAGGTTTCAGGAGGAGCAGGGGAGGATGGAGTATATGGAATCTGGGTGGGGTTTGACAAAGAGGATCAGGGATAAGGGGTGGGGGTTGGTGTTAGTAAATGTCGGGAGCTTGGGAAACAAGTTGCCAGGTTCCAGACCATGCTGATACATTTGGGGGTGGATGTGGCAGCAGTCACGGAGACGATGGGCTAACAAAACCATGACTGGGACCTAAATGTATGGGGGCACACTATGCTTAGGAAGGATAGAAAGGAGGGCAGAGGGTGGAGTGGCTATGTTCATTAGAGATGACATAGAAATTGCTATGGTAGAAGAGGCAGAGGGAAACGTGGAGGCCTTATGGGTCACCTTACGATCCCCAGCAGGAGATAAGGTCAAGCTGGGAGTATAATAGGCCCCGGGATGAGTGATGTTCTAGAGGATGGTTTGCTGGACAACATCATTGCCCAGGTGGTCCAAAAAGGAAGGAGTGCTGTTGATGGGGACCTTAATATCCCAGGTACAAACTGGAAACCATGTCCTCTAAGGTGGCCAAGGAGCAGAGGCTGCTGGATGGCTTCCAGGATGTGTTCTAACACAGCATGTGATGGAACCCACAAGGGAGGGCATGTCCTGATGTGGTTCTGGCAGATGGGAATCTGGTAAGGGACATGGTTGTAGAGGACCACCTGACTGGGAGTGACCACAATACTGTCTGGTTTCAAATAAGCATGGGGGGAGTGGAGGGGAGATCTAGGACACTGGCAGTGGACTTCAGGGGGGCAGACTTTATGGGCATGGGAAATATTCTCAAGGATCACTTGAAGGGGATTACCTCAACCACAAATGTGGAAAGGAGATGGGAGGTCATAAAACAGGGACTTCATGAGGCAGTCAGGATCTGCGCTAAGTTGAAACGTAAGGAAGCAAGGTCACGTAAACCATGCTGGTGGTCCAGTGAGGTACAGGTAGCAGTCAGAGAAAAGAAGGCAGCCTACAAAAAATATAAAACAACAAGAGTGGATAGGGATAAGGAAATGTACCAGCTTGCATCTAGAAAAGTCACCCGTATGGTGAGGGGAGCAAAGTCCAGTAAAGAGCAGCGGCTGGCACAGGGATACATGGAGGGAAAAGGTTCTTCCGGTACATTGGGGAGTGGAGAAAAACTAAGGGCCATCTCAGCAGATTGAGATCAGAAGGAGGGTGGGTGGAAGAGGCGAGGGACCAGGCAGAGGTATTTAACGAGCACTTTGCCTCTGTGTTCACTAGGGAGGGGGATGGGATATCTACAAAGCAAGGCATGAAGGGGATAGAAGCGGCAGGGAGTGGGATCAGGGGAGCAACAGAAATAGAGCAAGAGGGAGGGAAAGGTACCCCAGAGGTGTCACATCTGGATAAGGATAAAAAGACCAGTAAGGTGAAGTAGACGGATGATGCTATCTCTGCCAAAAGGGTGTGGTTAGCCCTCAAGGCCCTAAAGAAAGACAAAGCTCCTGGGCCGGATGGCATTCATCTGAGAGTACTATGGGAATTGGCGGACATACTGGCTGCACCCCTGGCGGAGCTTTTCAACAGGTCACTTGAGACAGGGAGGGTACCTAGGGATTGGCGAGAGGCACATGTGGTACCAATCCATAAAGAGGTGGTCAAGGGAAGTACCAGGGAACTATAGACCCCATCAGTTTGACCTCGTGGTGGGAAAATTAATGGAGAGTATACTAAAGGAACGATTGGGGTGTACTTGGAGGAGGTGGAGGTCTGGATAGTCGCAACATGGGTTTGTGCTAGGTAGATCATGTCAAACCAACCTTGTGGAGTTCTATGAATGGGTAACATCAGAACTGGACAGGGGTAAGCCTGTGGATGTATTATTCTTGGACTTCAGCAAGGTGTTTGACTCTGTCCCCCACAATGGTCTGGTGGAGAAACTGATGGGGTTAGGAGTAGGCCCTTTGATGGTCAGATGGATTGAAAACTGGCTAGCTGGATGCACTCAGACAGTAGCGGTCTGTGGGGAGCTCTCAAACCCTAGAGAGGTAGGTAGTGGGGTACCACAGGGCTCGGTCCTGGGTCCGATCCTGTTTAATGCATACATATCGGACATTAGGGAGGGTATAGGGTGTGAAATGAGTCTCTTCACGGATGACTCCAAGATGGGAGCAGTAGTTGAGGGAGAAGAGGGGAAGTTGGCCCTGCAAGGGGACCTGGACACCCTGGAAAGCTGGGCTCACACATGGAAATTACATTTCAATATCACCAAGTGCAAGGTGTTGCATCTTGGTTGGGGAAACCCTAAACACAGGTACACCCTGGGAGGGGAGGTGCTGGAGGCCTCAATAGGGGAAAAAGACCTAGGAGTCATGGTGGATACATGTATGAATAACTCTGAGCAGTGCAGAAGAGCAGCTAGCAAGGCAAACAGGATGTTGGGATGCATCGTAAGGGGGATCACCTCTAGGAGCAAGGAAGTGATTCTGCCGCTGTACAATGGACTGGTTAGATCACACCTTGAGTACTGTGTACAGTACTGGGGACCACACTTGAAGAGGGACATACAGCTCCTGGAGAGGGTACAGAGGAGAGCAACAAAGATGATACGAGGGCTAGGGGATTTGACTTATGAGGACAGACTTGAGGAGCTCTGCCTGTTTTCATTGGAGGAGAGGAGAGACAGGGGGGACATGATTGAGGTCTTCGAGTACCTCAAGGGAATAAATAGGGTAAACATGGAGGGGATATTTAGACTAAAGCAGGGCGGTATCACCAGAGGGCATGGTTTGACGTTGGAAGGTGGAAGGGTGAGGGGGGAAAAGAGGAGGAGGTTTTTCACTGAGAGGGTGGTGGACCCTTGGAATGCACTGCCTGGTGAACTGGTTCAGAGATCCACAGTGGAGGGCTTCAAGAGAGGGTGGGACAGACACAGAAAGTGGATGTATCAGATGATGGCCTGTCCCGGTGGGGTGGGGATGGATGATAGGGGTTTCTGGAGCACAAGGGATGGGAGGGTCTCAGCACCCAACTAAGGATCTAGGTTTGAGCAGACTCGATAGACCGTAAGGCCTAATCTGCTGGCAAATAGTATGTTAGTATGTTAGTTTATATATTGCTATTCAACTCTATCAAAAGCTTTTTCAGCATCAATCAATACCATTAATAGATCTGAGTAAAGACAGTGATCCATTATTTTAATGGTCCGACCTATGTTAGATCTATTTTTTTACATTTAGTAAACTTCATTTAATTTAAAATTTTTTAACAACAACAATCATCAGAGCAGACAATGAATAGATTAGACACAAAGGCATTCCATGAAAAGAATGGATACATATGTATCATGTTAGGAACATGAATAGAAATTACATCATGATAAATTCTAAAACCCACTATCATTGTCTGCTCCCCACCCACTTCCCTCCCCTCATCCCCCCATGTCTGCCACTATATTAACACCCAAGGGTGGTTATAAAGCAAATACAATACCATATTACATATATACTGTATATATCCTAAGAGAAAAGAAAAAACTGAAAACTAACTAAAAACTACTGAATCATTTAAAGGATGTACAATGATTCCCATCTTGATTTATATTTTCCCACTCTATTATTAACCCCAGCAATGATGAGCTCTGCTTGCAAGGCAAACATAATCTCCTTATACCATTCCATATATGCGGGAATGTTAGATCTTATAGTTCTGCCTTTTATAAAACCATTTTGATCTGCATGAATCAGTATGGGCAATATTTTGTCAAGTCTATAGCCAGGATTTTAGTCAGAATTTTTAAGTCTGAGTTTAACAAAGATATAGGTCTATATGAAGCTGGATTCTTCGGGTCTTTATCTTTTTTAAGGAATAATGAGATTGTGGCCTCTTTAATAGAGGGAGCCAAAGAATGAGAACTCAGCATATAGTCAAAAAGTTTTTTAATATGCGGGGCCAATTGTTGAAAAAAGCATTTATAAAAATCAGTAGGAATCCCATCTGGTCCAGGTGTTTTCCCTGCAGGTAGATTTGAAATTGCTAGGGCAATCTTCTCTACCAATATGTCTTGATCCAATCCATCCACATGTTTGGAGGGGACTGTAGATATAATATTTTTCGATAGAAAGTCTGTTTCTGTATTTTTTGGACTTAAGTTACTAGTAGAATATAAATTCTGATAAAACTCATAGAAAATTTGGTTAATTTCCTTAGGGTTAGAATGAGTTTGCCCAAGCGAATCGCAGATCTGTGTAATCATATTCTTCTGATTTTCAGCTTTTTGTTGCCAGGCCATTATTTTTTGTATTTGCTCTCCAGTTGAATAATAGTGGCTCTTAGTATATAGAACTTGTTTTTCAGCAATTTCTGCTATCGAACTATTATATTCCTCTTCAAGAGAGGTTAATTTCTGAAAGGTCTGGTCATTATTATAAAGCATATGATCATGCTCCAGGTCTGTTATATTTTTTTCCACCTTTGTTAGTTTGGCTTCCCTCATTTTTTTTAAGCATAATTTGGAACAAAGTGATTGAGCCACTTATAAAGGCCTTAAAAGTTTCCCATATATTGATCATATTGGTGTCAGCTACAGTATTTGAAGCAAAATAAATTATATTTATTTTTTAATAAATTCAGTAAATTGAATATCATTTAATAAAATTGAACCCAACTTAAATAATGTGGTCTTGATGTTATTTGTAACCTGTAAAGTAAGTGATGTGGGTGCATGATCCAAAATTAAAATATTATAATATTTAACCTCTTGGGTATGCTATTCTGTGGTCTGGGAAATGATAAAATAATCGATGTGGGACTACATTTGATGGGAAGCTGAAAAAAAGGAATAGAGGCATGTTTGCCCATTTTTCTGATGCCAAGGGTCAATTAAACCATAATCCTGCATAAAGTTTGTAATTGTTTTGGCAGCCAAAGAGAAGCAATCAGAATGTAGCCCAGATTGTTCCAGTGTAGGGTTTAGGGCTACACTGAATTCCCTCCATTAATATAAGAGCTGGAAAATTAGCCAGTTCCAAAAAAAACATGGTTATAAAATTGAGGGGAGTTTTCATTAGGCCCATATATATTAATAAGAGTATAAATATTCTCCCTAAGCAAGACCTGAACAATAATAAAAGATCCATTTGAATCTGATGTATGCTTCAGAATCTTTAGATCTAAGTTTTTTTTTTAAATATAGTCACTTCACAAGAACAATTAGTGTATGGGGCATTAATACCTGTCCCCCACCTCTTAGAATGAAATATGAATTCTGTTTGGTCCAAATGTGTTTCCTGAATTAAGATACAGTTGGCTCTCATTCTATCAATATAATTATTTTCCTAGCTTTAATCGTATTGCTAATGCCATGAACATTCCAAGAAAGTATCAGGTGTCTGTGCCATGTTGAATACTAGAAATGAAACCTATTTTGTTATTTTTAATCATACCCAAACAAAGCAGGTGAAGCAAATAGTCCCTAGGAAAGAGCAGGATTTTTTTTAAATTGTATGTCACCTCTGTTATATAATTCAACACAATGAAATCAATCAATAAGACCATCCCCTTCCCCCCACCCAAGCGATATCTGAATATGTTTTCCTATCTTTTGTTGAACATTTAAATCCATCCTAAAAATCAAGGCTAGATTGAATGAATCTATTCTGTATTGTTCAATACCATGAGTACAAATTAAACAATAATTGCTCCCTTTGTGAAAATTTTCCCCACGACCGTCATTCTCAGAGCTGATTCCAACAGGATAGTTGGGAAGCATGAAACTAAGCACTTGAGAAGCATTCATAGGTAGCAGATTCCCACATAGGTGGGCTTCATCATAAAAACAATGCATTTTGTCAAAAAGGTTTATGCAGAAATAAAGTGTAATAGTTGTGTTATTACACTCTGCAAAAGCTAACCCCTGTACATTCCAATGCCCTCCCAGCCCCCCTATAACCCTGTGTGTTCACTGTCCCATGCATTCAGCTGCAAACCGATATGCCGTGGCTTTCTGGCCCATTCCATTTTAATAGTCAAGCTCAAAATAAAAAAACGGGGAGCAATTCACAGGAAGTATCACTAGTAATCATTTAGTGTCCCATTTTTGTGTCTACAAAAATTGCTCTGCCTTCTTAGCGTCAGAATATCCATTGTTTGCCATGAAGAAAACAAATTGCATTCTGACAGGAAATAGAAAAGAGAAGCTAATACCACGTTGTTTCAAGATGGTTTTAGTTTTGTCAAAAGTGCGACGAGATTGTAGAATGTGAGATGAAATATCTGGATAGGTTGAAATATTATGCTGTTCATACTGGAGTCCTTTATTTATTCTAACCCACCGTAAGATAGCCTCTCTGTCCTTATATTTATGTGGCTTAATGAATACAGGTCGTGGATTGTTGGAGTTGATAGGTATGTTCTATCTTGGGCTCCAATGGGCTCTATCCAGGTTAATGCACTCTTCTGGATACTTCCTATGAAAGGCTAAAGTCACCAATTTTTCACAAAAAGGAAGTGGGTCTCCTTGGCCTTCTACCCCCTCAGGAACTCCCAGCAGTTTAACATTTGAGACTCTAGAGTGATCCTCCAAGTCTGTTATTGTGGCCTTTAATTCTTTCAATTCTTTCTCTAGATTTGCTTGTTTTTCAATGCAGGAGAAATTTTATCCTCTTGTATACTAATTCTGATTTCTGCTTCCGCTGTCCTAAGCATTGATGCCCCCATTTGATTTTGTATGGAGGTCAGAACAGATGATAAGTCTGTTAAAGCAGTTGTTATTACTGCAAACCCTGATTTAATCTCTTTCTGAATTTCAAATTGAAAGTGTGCCAAATCTTTTTTGTAACAAAGTCGTTTTTCTCAGTACCCCTTCAATACACATCTCCTCTGCCCCTTAATAGTGCCAGAATCAGCTAAATGGTTGCCAGTATTCATAATTGCTGCTGAAGTAATATTATTTTTATTATTACTAGTAAACTGATGCACAGGGGTTGCAGTCTGAACTGGTGTATCTGGGAAGGCTACCTCATCTACAATATCACTAGCCATTCCACCACATAAAGGCAGAGAATTACCTTCTAGTAGCAGTTTGGTTCCTTTCCTCTCAGATGACACATTTGAATCCAATGCTTCACTTTTCTCCTCATCTGCTGCTGTATATCCAAATTCTTCCATCTCAGGAGCCAAAATTACTGCTGAAATTTCTGCTGTCGTATTTAAACCTGAAGGTAATGGGAGCAAAGGCGGTGCAGAAACAGAGAATTTGCCTCACTCTCTGCTATTGTACTGACTTCAGTTTTCCTTGAGTGTCAATTTCTTAAGTGGGGGTAACCATAGTTAGTTCCACCAGGCTGTGAGAAGCATTGGTGACTGTGGGGGGGAGGGCTGCTAGAAAAAATCATGTCCTGCCTCAGAAAGGGCATTCAGTTTTTGGTGTTACAGTCGAGTTCATCATCCGTTGGTTGGTTCTGCTGCAGTGTAGCTTGCATTTGAAATGCTGCTGTTCCCTTTTGTCTGGCATCTCTTTTTTTTTGTGATGCTCCGATGAAGTTGAATCCTGCAAAGGAGTATCAGCCCCCGATGGCATACTTCTCATCTAGCTGTTGTAATAAACAGGGATTAACGTGTCCCAGAAAAATAACAGCATTTAGTACCCATAGGTACTTTTCTTCAGAGAACTTATTTTTTTTTTACAGAAGAGAACACTGCATCAGCCCAGAAATGCTGCCACTGTATGAATTCAGTCTGCCATCATGACAGAGATGCATGCACCTCCTGACCACTACTACTTATATTCTAGCCACTCACACCAATAGACCTGTCAAGAGTCTGGTCCACTGAGAAGTATATTAATCTGTAGATCCTCACTTTTTCTTACTGTGACTCCTTGTAGTAATCCTTTGATTTTAGTTTTTGTTTTTTAGAGCCCGTAGACCCCAATCTGCTGTACCACCTAGTCTGTTCTGAGCACGTAGGGCTTAGCCCTTCTGTCCTTGCAGCTTGCACTTACAGCTCATGTCTCTGGTTGTCCAATGATTTTGTCTGCTACCCCAAAGCCAATGAACCTCTGGCGTACTCCGGTAAACTCCACGGGTCTCACAACCTTTGACGGCTTACCTGCAGCAGCACCAGTCTTCCTTCCACCTTCCGCAAGGCTTCTGTCTGCTCTGCTGGGATTGGGGCTGCCCCACTGCTGGAACTCCCCTTTCCTTAAACCTGCATGGAGAAAAAACAGAGGGAGAAAGCAGTCCACTGCTCCAAAAGAGTGACCAAAAAAAGACAGTCTCGAAAGAACTACACATAGGTATTTCCAGACAACGATGGCATATCTTTTCCAAATACTAAATATGCATTGTGTAATTCCTGCTTCTACAGCTACTGCACAGCTTGCGTAGCATCAGGCCACCACCTTGGTAAACACACAAACTGCCTTCAAGTACAGAAAATCAGACCCACTCCTCCACTGGTGCTTTTATCCAAACTGTGAAAAATATAAAATCCTCTGTGACAGACCAGCCAATCATTACAAGCACAATCTAAGGAACCGGAATGTGAAGTAAGTACACCAGTGCAGTGAGATCCTCTCACTTTTAGTCAAACTTGATGGTCGGTTTAAGGCAAACAGGCATTGTGAGGATTTGTAGCTGCAAACCAAACACAGCAAACAACACATGTCAGGCTTCAGTTAAAACAAAACATCTTAGGGAATTACAGAAATAAAGATTCTGTCATTGTGTGTGTCTGTGGGTGGGGGGTCACATAAGACAGCACTTCCAAGATTACGGTCATCTTTGTGGAATAGCTCAGTGGGATAACGTTACCCGGGGGTGGTACACTAATATCTGTGCTGGTGGAATATTGCTGTGGTGTGATGGTACTAAAAGCAACAGTGTGGACAAATAACCCCAGGAATAGATATGGAGTCCTGTACTGCTGATAAACTCTTGTGAAATTACTTTAACATGGGGATTACTTTTTACTATATCAGATATTAAAGCATCCTTTTCTTATAATTTTGGCTTTTTTTTAAATTTTTTAATAATTACTTGGGGGCCCATTTTATAAGCACAAAAAGACAATTCGAGGTGCGGGTTATGGCCTGATAAAAGCACTTCCCAGGTGCTAAAGGCACTTAGCGCAAGCACCTCATGACTCATAACACACCTGGGGCGTGTTTTTATCAGGCCATAACCCACATCTCATCGTGTGTTATTGCTTGCATATTCCCACCACTGGTCTTCCTTTTTTTGATAACATACCTAAAATGTCTTGTCCCCTTTTGTTACTGCCTTAGCTATTTTCTCTTCAGTTTGTGGCTTTGTGCTTCTTACTACTGTCACTGTGTCCCTCTGTTTCCCTTGATACACCTTCTATCTTCCTTCCTCTGCATGTCCTTCTAACTTCTGAATGGTACCCTGTTAGTTTTTACCTTTTCTGACACCTCTTTTGAGAACCATAGCAGTCTCCTTTCTCTTTCTTTTGCTCAATTGTTTGACACAGAGATTTGCTGCCTTCACTATGGCCCTTTATAGCTTACTTCACTATACCTCCACCCCACCCAGGTCATCAACCCTGCCAGGTCATTCCCAAGGCATTCACCCATCTTTTTAAAATCTGCCCTCCTTAAGTCCAGGACCCTCAACTTTGTGTGGTTCATTTCTGCAGCTGTCCTACTATTGAACCATAGACTGATCGCTGTTCCTCACATGTCCCCCCATTTTGACATCTACAACATGGTCCCTGTTGTTCAGTAGCCAGTTCAGTATTGCCCCATCATGAGTAGGTTCACTGACTAGTTGTCTGAGGAATTCCCCCCGCAGGGAGTCCAAGATTTCTCTGCTTCTAGCTGAACCACAGCTGGGAAGCTCCAATCTACAACCAGCAGATTGAGATCCCCCACCAATAGCACCTCCCCTTTTCTACTATCTTGCCAGTGGCTTCCATCAGTACTTTATCTAATGCCTCCCCCTATACTGGAGATTGTAGACCACAGCACTGTGAATAAAGGCTCCATTCCCCATCTCTAGCATGACCCGCAGTACCTCTGCTCCCCTGTATTCCCTAAATTTCCATCACTTAAATGCTCTTCCTCACATAAAGTACCACACCCCCTCTTTTCCTTCCAGCTGTTTCCTTCCTGAATATAGTACAGCCTGGAATGGCCATGTTCTAGACAAGGCCCATAAAGGCTTAAATTTATAAAATAAAACATGAATTTAGAGAAGGTTGATGTGATTTTGTACATTAGAATGGAAATGAGAATAAAAATGAGGCTCAGGCCTGCATTAACTCAATTAATTTTATCTGCCCTGGTGGGGCTAAGACCAACATCAGTGTTTTACATATCAAACATATGGAGAATAGAAAACTACTTAAACTTTACAATTAAGGCCAGGTGGGAAAAAACCCTGAATAGGAATTCTGACATTTTTAAAGTGGAACTATTTTTCAGTACTGCGTTGGTAAAAGGGACTCTGATAAATGTATAAAAAAATGAACCTACTAAGATTAGTGTTGTACTTCATAATGGAAATGAGAAGAATTGGATGCACCTGTCCAGACAAGTTTGGTTGTAGACTAGGCCAGTGTAAGTGTTTTCTTATACAAATGTGGTATTAGCAACAACTAAACTTCAGCATTGTCTAGATTGGGGCACCCTGAACTAGAAGGCTGTTTTTTCTTCAAGTGGAACATTTTTTGAGTACTGTGGTGGCAGAAGGATATAAAATGATTTTTTGCATCTTTCTACTCAATATGTTTACACAGAATTACTTTTCATAATACTATTACAGTGAACAATGTATTATAGTCACTGGTGCAAGGCCTCTTGATTGTTTTGTTTAATCACAGTAAATTAAAGTTTGCATCTAGCTTCCAATATTTCCAACAAGTTTAGGAATGCTTACAATTCTGGGCTGCTGTTAGGATAGCCTTTGTTTCTAATGGTGCCAGCTGTCTTCTTGAATTTTCTCGTATCATTTGAAGGTAGGAGAAGCAATTCATGAGAGGCATCGTGGCAGCATATGGATGGGCTGAAGGCTCTTTTCATCTTTCATTGGCAACATTCTGACAGTACTTAATTGGACAACAAAAAATGCTGACACCCTCCCAGAAGAGACAAATAAAGTAGTAGTGCTAGCAGCAAACTGGCAACTTGATGGTCTTCCTGGGCAAGCCTGATTAGTAAACAAAAATCTTGATACATATAAAAATGAGTAAAATATTTTCACATACAAACATAAAGAAAGAAAATACCAGAGCAAATAAAGGAAAACAGTTGAAAATAGATTGAGCTGTATGTATGCAAAAATTCTGTGATAATACTACAGCAGAAGAAAAGCCACAGAGATAAAGAACTTGGGCTTGATTCACAAAGGTCGGCGAAGCTGTGCAATGCAGCTTACACTGATTGCTGGTGCACCAGGGATCCTGTGCTCAAGTTCACTATCAGATAGGGTCCCGGCAGACAAAGTCCTGCAGCTTCTGGTAATGGCTGTGTGCCAAACAGATGGTGCATCTGCAAGGTGTGCTGCAAAGTGCGGGTAGTCAGGCAGTGGCTGTGCCCATAAACATCAACCAGTACACCAAGCAGAAGACATCCCCTCCATGGTGGCTAGCAGACCTCCCAAAGCCCCTGTCTACCCATATAATAAAATATCATTCCCTGGTGGTCTACAGAACCCCCCCCAGCCCTAATCTGCCCATAAAATTAAATATATTTCCCTTATGATCTTCCAGACCCCACTCCCTCTCCCTGATCTGCCCATAGACTAGAAATATATCATTTCCTGGTGGTCTAGTGGACCCCCATCCCCCACCCCGGTGGGCAGTTCCCCACCATCCCACTTCCCCTGTACTATCCCCATGCTAGTGACCAGTGCATCCCCCCTACTCACCACCACCATGGCTGACTACTAACTCGAGCATTCAGTGAGTGTGTACTGTATACAGTATGCACTCATTGAAAGCTCAGTCAGCAGCCTGCCATGGTGGTAAGTGGAGGGCTGTGCTGGTTGATGGTTTGGGGATGGGATGGAGGGGAGTGGGGTGGTGGGGCACCGCCTGCCTGGGTTAGAGGTGGGGGACCACTAGACCATGAGAGAAATATATTTTATTCTATGAGAAGATCAGAGCTTGGGGGAACTGCTAGCCACCAGGGATATGATTAGTTTTATACATAGAACAGCAGCACATTTGCACAGGTGTAACTCTCCTAGAGGATGCACTTCTAAGTACCCTTAAACCAGCTCTGGCTGGTCTAATGGTACTCAGAAATTTGCCCTCTGGGAGGGCTTTTTGAATCCCAACTTAGGCAATATGATAGTTTGCACATGCTGCAAGCCTCCTAGTGCCATGCTGCAGCCCATTTTGTGGTGCAAGACTGGTGCAAGCCCTCTTTGGCACCTGCAGCCTGTGTTTGATGCAGGCTGCTTTTGTTAATTGCTCATGGTGCATCATTTGGTGCTAGCCACATCTTGCACCATTCTTTGTGGTGCAAGCCCCTTGGACCTTACATGGGAGCTTTCTGAATTGAGTCCCTTGACTTTACATTGAATTAATACTTCTGCATAGATGATATCAATGATTAAAGCAATTTTTAATCTACACAATAAGAACGTACAGCCAGGGAGGAGGGGTTGTTTTATATGTGAGGGAAGGAATCAAGGCCATGGAGGTACATGGGAACCAGGAAGAAAAGGAAGGGTTGGAGTCACTGTGGATCAGCATGGAGACAGGCTCCTAGGCTGTTCTCCACACTGCGGTAGTGTATAGGCCACCAGCACAGGGAAAGGAGGTGGACAGAGCACTTGCAGAAGCCATCATCAGAATGGCAAGTAAATGGGAGGTGCAGCTAGTTGGTGACTTCAGTCTGCCATTTGTGGAGAGGAGCTTTCCAGCTATGGCTTCAGCAAGGAGTAGGGCCATTCCTGACTCCTTACAAGGGGCTTTTTTAGGCAGCTAGTCAAGAACCTACTAGCAAGAGGGCAGTGCTGGACCTGGTGCTTACAAACAAGGACAGCGTAGCAGACATCACAGTGGACAGTCCCTGGGAAACAGTGATCAGTGAAAAGTGTGATTTAACAGTAATAGACAAGGACAGATACTAACAACATGAGGACAAGGTCCTGGACTTTAGGAAGGTGAATTTTAAAGAAATGAGGGACTGCCTCAGAAACTGCCTTGACAGGGGGATTGCCAGAGAGGGGTGGAGGCACAGTGGACAAAAATGAGGGAGGGTATAGCTAAATCAACTAATCTCTAAATCAAATCAAATCAAATCATCTTTATTTTTATAGCGCCTTTCAAAACCAAGGCACTGTACATAAAACCAAGTACATTAAATATAAATAAAATTAAAAACAGGAACAATAGAAACAAATCATTCATATTTAGGGAAGGCTAAATCAAATAAATACATTTTTAACTCAGTTTTAAATATACCAGTGGTCTGGAAATCTCTTAACTGACGAGGTAGAGAATTCCACAGGGGTGGAGCTGAAAAAGAGAAGGCACGAGAACCAGATGTTTTCAATTGTACCCTGGGAATCTCCAGCAATCCCTCATCAGCAGATCAGAAAGGACAGAGTAGGCAGTAAGGCACCAGGAGATCTTGCAGGTAACCAGGTCCCTGATCATGTAGGGCTTTAAACGTTAGCAAGCCAACCTTAAAGGTGCATGAAAACAATGAGGAAAAAGTAACCATTACGGTCCTCTTTAAGGAAGTGGCAGAGGTGGTGAAGGGAAAAAAGGGTGGCATTCAGGAGGTATAAGGAAACACAGAGGGAGGAGGACAGCCAGGTATACCTAGTAAAGCAGAGGGAAGCAGGAAGGTGCTGAGTAGAGCAAAGGCACAGACAGAGGAAACAATCGTCACAGAGGTCACAGGATAAACTTTCTTCAGATTCTTAAAGAGCCACCAATGCCTACAGAAGAACTGTAAGTAACGCAACATTTGGACACAAAGCAGTTTATATTTCTCATGAGCTCTGTATTTCTTCTTGTCATTATTTATTACTGAGGTTTTATGTATAAAGCAGGATCTCAGTTCCTTGAGGGTTCATCAGCTCCTGTTGCTTATTCCCAACCTGAAGTCATAATACTCTGCTTGGAGATGTCACCGTTATTCCCATGGCAAGCAACTTTGATGTCAAAACAAAGCATTATGATTTCAGGTAGTGAGTATGCTGAAGGAGCAGATGAATTCTAAAGGCTAAAGATCATGTTTTTGTGGCTATTTCCTCAGTAATAAATATGAGGGAGGCGAAATCTATAGAAGGTAAATTACATATATGTTTAATTGTTTTTAAGTATTATGATTTTCAAAGTTTTTCCAGAGGCATCAGTAGCTCTTTAAGTCAGAAGATGAAAGCAAAGGGAGGAATTGTGATGATTAGAAGAATGGAGGGGAGACTATGCAAAAGAGGACCAAGAAAAAGCAGATGTCCTGAACAGGTACTTCTGCTCAGTATTTACAGTGGAGGAAGGACAGACTACCACAAAGAAGCATGAACAGGGAAGGTGGTAGACACAAGTCCACTTCTGGAAGAAATAGTCAGAAAGGGACTTGCAGCCCTGAAGGAGGACAAAGCTATGGGATCAGATAGGATATATGCAAGGGTTCTGAAATAACTCAGATATATGCTACTTGCCCCACTGACGGTCTTGCTCAACAGCTCACTGGAAACATACATGGTTTCAAAGGACTGGAGAAGAGATGACATGCTCCTTCTACATAAAAGCAGCAACAGGAAGGAGGCTAGCAACTATAGGCCAGTCAGACTTGCATCAGTAGTGGGGAAATTAATGGAAACTCTGCTAAATGAAAGACTGGCTGAATATCTTGAATCCAGTTGGCTGCAAGACCAAAGGCAGCATGGATTCATGGGAGGGGCTGGTCATGACAAATGAATCCGATGGATTTCTTTGACTAGGTGACCTGGGAAATAGATTAGGGGAAGGCAGTGGACATGGCCTCTATGGACTTCAGAAAGGTCTTTGACACTGTGCTGAACATGAGGCTGATAAATAAACTGAGCAGCCTGGGGGTGGGATCCAAAGCAGTGAATTGGGTTAGAAACTGGTTAACAAATAGGAGATAGAGGGTGGTGGTAAAAAACACTCACTTGAATGATGGAGGGGTTACCAGCAGGATGCCATATGGCTCAGTACTGTGACTGGACCTCTTCAATGTCAAAGGTGACATTACTGAGAATCTGGAAAGGAAGGGATTTTTGCAGATGATGACGAAATTTGTAATGGAGTGGACACTCAGAAGGGGTTGAAAGAATGTGCAGGGAGCAGGGGAAAGGCTCAAAGGGTGAATGATCTAAAGCATGGCTGTTGGGGTTCAATGCCAAAAAATGCAAGATCAGGAACCTAGGGCATAGGGACCCAGGCACTGAGTATAGGATGGAGGGTGGTACTGACAGTCGCTGTACAGGAAAGAGACCTTGTGGTTATCATATCTGATGACCTCAAGGTGGCAGGGCAATGTGACAAAGTGGTGAGTAGGGCTGGGGTAGGGTGCTGGGGAGCATAGGGTGGGGTATTTCCAGCAGGATGAGGGATGTGGTGTTGCCACTGTATCTTTCACTGGTGAGACTCCACCTCGAGCATTGTGTCCAGTTTTGGAGGCTGCACCTCAGAAAGGATATTAGACGGAGGCAGTTCAGAGGAGGGCAACTAAATTGGGGCTAGTGTTGAATGAGAATCCCTCAGAAGAGTGACTGAGGGGTCTCACTATGTACACCCTGGAAGAGAGGAGAGTGAGATGTGACATCTTAGAGACCTACAAATACTTCACAGGGGAGAACAGGGTGCATGAGGGAAGTCTCTTACAAATGAAAAAGAGTACCAGGGCCAGGTGGCATGCCATGAAGATGCACAGGGGGAGTTTAAGAGAGACATCTAAGAAAACATTTCTTCACTTAAAAGGTAGTTGATACCTGCAACAAACTGCCAGCAGAAGTAGGGGAGTCAAAAATAGTGGTGGGCTCCACACATGTGTGAATAAACATAGGGGTGTATTAGAATACAGGCAGAGAAGATTGAGGTTCTCCAGTGACCAGTTAGGGTCTGTGGAGACAGATTAGACAGGGAACATCTGGGCAGTCTGGGTGGGCCAAACAGTCCTTTTCTGCCAACCAATTCTATATTTCTGTGTAAAGACAGTCTCTATAAAATGTCATCTTAGACTGTACTATGAAAAAAAGATTTTGTTACAAAAATTAACAAAGGGAAAATGCTTGTTTATCATTTATTTTCATAAGAATCTGGCAACAATGAGTTCAACAACACATGTAATTTTCACTGATGTAAGAGAGGGAGAGGTGGAGAGAAAGGGCAAGGGAGAGATCTGTTTCATTCCCAGAAGTGCTTGAAAATTAATTTAAGTAGATGGGATTGGAGGGTTTTAACTGTTAAATGCTCAACTATTGTTCACAGAATGTGATCAGAAAAGAATGTTTGCCTATCCAGATTTGGTAGTTTATTTTCTAGTACCTAGAAAATAATAATTCAACTGTTAAATATGATTGTTATCAGCATGTTAATAAGTAAGGGAGAAAGAACATATCCTGATGAACATCTAAGTGTCTGCCGACTTGCATTAAAACTACCATTATCTTTTTTCCCTCCATGATTCATAGTATCCTAGCAACCACACAGATCTGATAGGCCTAATGGGCCTTAAAAATGATGCACTTAGAAATCTATCACTTAAGGCCTAGTGCTTAAAATAATGACACTCTTGGCTAGATGGCAGGTCTCTGGCTGAATAGATATGTAGGTACTACAGCAGCTTCCTTCAGATAGATTTTCACATTATACTTGCTTATCCAGACTGTTCATGCACAGCGGAGGACTCCATAATCCAGGCTTAATCTAAATAGATTTTTAGAGATGGGTGCATATCCTGGATAACTATGGATACACAAAGGATTTAAAATGGAATATAGGTATATTGATTCTTGCAGCTATTCAGTATAATGGAAAACTGGCAATGTGAGGAATGTATCAGAGATTTTGTAGTGGCTCAGAAGCTTGCCACCTTTCATGCAGTGTGCTGGGTATTGCTTATTTGGAGCTTTACATAGCAACACTTTGAATACAGAAGCATGCAGTACTTTGCTGTAAGTAAAGACCTTCAATGCCAAACATTTTTAAGAAGTTAAGCCCTATTACTACTCTCCCACACCTACTTTTGTGGCAGTGAACCTCATTAAACACACACAAGGCCCCCTCACATACACTTCCTCTAAATGCAAACACGCATACAGCACCTACTTTTTGGAAGTGCAGAGGTCATTAAACAAATGAAAATCACCTTATGGAACCAAAGAAAAAGCTATATACAATATATGTTCCAAAATGACAAAGATAAAAAAATGTCCATGAAGATAACTTTAACAGCATTTTGCAGCACATCTCTTCAATCAACACTAACATTTTTATAAGGCATGCCAAGGAAGTCCTTTGTAATATTTGAAATAAGAGGTATCTGGCAACGCTGGACTCTGGAAACTGCAGTTTGAGTAACGTTTTTGTTGCCTAAACTGAATGGTAATAGTGTGTTCTTAATCGTCCCTTGGAAGAGAATGCTGGTGGTTAAGATGAAATAGGCAGCCATAAGGACAGCCCCAGTGATTCCAGCCAGGCTCAAACCCCTGCCAGCAACCCCAGCAACAGCTTGTAATGGCAGTCTAACTCATTCTAGCCTGACTTAAACACCCCAGCAGCTCCAATAATGCCAGCCCTACAGTGTAATTAGTGGTGGGCAAAATTGGAAAAATCCATGTCATGCACTTTGAATGAACTGTGTGCAATGTTTACTAAATTTCATGCATTTTTGCATATGTATTATATTGTAATTAAATAGTGCAGTTTCATATTGGGAACCATGCACTATCACTAATGCAACCGTTTTAATGGACAGTCTCAAAATGGCACATTCATGGGATGCAAAATGCCCAATTTCAACTTTTTTGAAAGCTGATGACACTGGTGCATGAGAGGCCATGTGATCCTCACATGGTGTTTCCAGAACAATGTGTTCTTTTTTGGGCAAATTGCTAAAACTGCATTTTTTAAAAGGTGTTATTTAAGAAACTTGAACTTAATGAACTGTGCCATTTTAACGAAAAGTGTGCAACTTCATCAGAAAGCATTTCGGGCTACAGTAGGAGAGTGTCCAACACTCCTTCCTTTGATTGCTGGTTGATCTTCACTGAGCATGTTCTATGCAGTCATGAAACAGAATACACAGGAATCAAACCTATCTCATTACAGCTCAGTCCTTTTGCTTACATAGTTTGAACTTCATATCTAAATCATACGGCTAATCCTTTAGCCTGAAAGTTTTTTGTTTTTTTTTGTTGAAGTGGGCAGGAGATTTTAGGAAGCTATCATCTGTTTACGTTCTAAGTAGCAGTGTAAAGCAGTAGCCCTGTGGTGTTGGTCTCAGTTTATACTATCAGTTTATTTTCAGCAGTAGTACTAGAAGCAGCAGCAGTAGCATTAATGGTGTGAACTGTAACTTTGTTTTCTTATTGTAATTGTTTCAATTAGCAATACAAGCAGCATTAGGCTATCAGGCTGTTGCCCCAGGACCGTGCCATCTACAGGAAACTGAGTTCTGTTTGCAACTGAAGTAAAGCAGCAAAACAGCAGCAGCAGTGTGAACCTTGTGATTTTTCTCCAGGACCAGCATCAGCAATAAGCTATCAGGCTGTCAACCCATAAGTTCTTCATCTAGGTTTGCACAGGACATTTATTTCAATCTGCAATATGAGTTCAGCAGCACAGAAGTGGCAGCAGCCTGGTCTAGTTCTCTACTGGGCATTACTTGCAACCTGCCAGTCTCCCTCAGCTGTGACAGTCACACTGCCCAATGTCGGCATCCCACATTTTGAATTACGTAGGGGTGCATACAACCCCTATCTTGGCAACCACATTTTGGGACATATTCTCCCAGAAATCAGCCTGCTTTTCTAGTGGGAGGCTCAGTGGCCCAATGTGGCTAGCACATTACTGCCTCAAGCATCTCAAAAGGAATGCCACCTTTCTGCTGCTGAATTTCTGAAAGCATCTGAACAACCCTCCCCCCTCCCCCAGAATCCCTTCCTCAGACATCTATCTTTCTCTATGTGCAAAATGCTTCCTCTCTTTCTTTCTCTCTACCATTTCCAGCACTGTCAAACTGCCTCCTGAAACTGTTATGCTTTCTCAGAATGAATTGCACAATTTCACAAACTGTTTTAAAAATTGCATATTTTTGCTGCTATTTCAAGTAAAGAAACCTAGTTTTATATGCAGATTGTATACATGTAGATTTGTGTCTATACAAAATATACTGAATTTATGCATTTTTGAAATACAAGACTTTAAAACTCTTTATTTGAAAAAGGTTTAAAAAAGTGCTGTTGGTAATTTTGCATAATTGTGAATCAATGTCACAAACATTGCACATCAGTGATACTGCCAAATTTTCCATTATTTCTTGAATGCAAATTAATTGTTACCTAGCACTACCTGTAACCCCAGTAAAAGAAGCACTATCAGACCCAGCAGTCTTATCTTGACTGAAGTCTTTTGACAGCAACCCCAGCAATGGCAGCACTGCTGATCCCACAATAATCCAGTCCAACACAAGCAGCAACAGTAGTCCAGCTACCTCCTGGATAAATCATGTCTGAACTCGTAGTGACTGACTGACCACTCTGCAACTGGCATGTGATTACAATTGGAAGCTTCAGTCACCAGTTTTGTTACTTGCTTACCTTTCACCAGCCATGCATTCATTGCAGAGTGGGGTAAGCCTATGCTGTACCTACATTGCAACCAGCATGAATGCCATGCAATACCTTGCAGTATTGATGCAGTATGTTGCAGGGAACACTGCAGTTTAAAGGCAATTAAGCCACTTTGTCATGCAGTATTTTGTGGGATGTCATTTACTGCATGATATTGCATTACATCCTGTCTGCCTCCACTGCGGCATGTGGATAAGCACAAAGGTTTTGTCTCCATTGCTGGCAGCTGATTACCACTCACCTCCATTAAATGTATCACAGTGTGGATTTTTTGGTGGTCCAGCACCTTTTTACATTGGTTGCACTTGCGCAAACTAACGTAATGTGGCAATACGAGATTTCAGGGAAGTGTCGCTACTGAGCCCATTGCAGTTCACAGAACCAGGGGCTCAGCAGTCTGCCCCAATGACCATTCGATGTGGTCTTGACACAACTTTCTGCTTGGTGGGCTAAATGGTCATGCACTTCAAAGGACCAAAGCCACTCTAATCTCAGAGGGCTTCAGCCCTTTGATTTGCATGACTGTTCAGCCCACCAAAACATGCAGCGATTTGTGTGCCACCTTGCTCCCTGGTCCTGGGTGGCCATCAAGTGCTCCTGCCGGCCTCATTATTAGGTGGCCTTGATTGGAGGTCCAGCGGAGCATAGCAGTGAAGCCACATACTGTGGCAGGGTTACCAATTGCCACCCAGCTCAGTGTTTGAGCTGCTGCAGTTGGCTCCTCACATCCTCTCTCTCCCTCTTACATTGCTGCAAAGTGCACCTACAATCCCCCCTCTAAGCACCAACCACCCTACACCTTCATGCAAACATAAGATACTGACACTGGGGGTGCCCAGTCCCCAGTGTCCTCAATTCTACAGCAAACTGTCCCTGAAAGAAAGAAAGAAAACTGTCCCTCATTATTTTCTTTATCATCGGAAAAAAAAAGAGAACTGCCCATCATTGTCTGTTGCACCAGTACCCCCCCATGTGACCTTGGCAAGGGTGGCCACTGAGTGCTTCTGCTGACCCCGTTATGTGTTGGCCTTGATTGAAGATCTGGCAGAGAGTAACAGAAAGATTCCTGTTCCTAAAAAAGAAAAGGAAACTGTCCCCGATTTCTTTTCTTTAACCCTGTAAAAAAGAAAATGGTCCCTTGTCATCTCCCCATCCTCCATTCCCCATCCAGACCCTCCCTCTGTGCACCCACCTCCCCTTACCCACCCTTACCCCATACTTACCACTGGAGGTCAAGCTCTGTCATCTTCTCTGGACTGGAACATGTCTGCACCCTTCAAAGCCCAACTGCAACTGAAAATTAAGGTAAGCTCTGTATAAGGGCTGTCAAAGGCAGTTTCAACTTATGTTGATATGTCAGCCATATTTTGAGATTTTTACACCAAATTCTCAACATGGTGTTCTTGGGATCCCACCACATGAACTCTGTCACTGTGATTTTGTTACTCTGTCCCAAAAGGCAATTTTGCAGGCACTGCGTGGAATCTCCTTTTGGGGCCAATTAATGAAATGACAGTGCCACTGTTCATGAGGTGGGGTCCCAAAAAGCCCATGTTGAAAATTCGGTGTAAAAATAATGAAAAATTGCCATGTTACATGAGTTCGTTGAAAGTTTTATACACATGCATGTAACTTTGGTTATTTTTTAATATTTTGACTCCAAATTTCCAGCATAGCCATTGTTTCATACCACCTCATGAACAGTAAAGCTGTCATTTTTCACATCCTGCCCAAAACATATTTTCTCACCTGTGGCGCAGAATTTATTTATTTTATTTATTTAGCTTTTGTTTACCAGGTAAGCACGTTAGACAGTCAAGTGTTTATTTTCAGGTGCAACCCGAGAGAATTACAAAGATACAGGCAATGACAGTTCAGAGACAGGGTAATAGCAATCAACAAGGTACAAGCAGAGAACTCAGGCAATATCCAGATACAGAGACAAATTAGCAGCAATCAACAAGGTACTGACAGGTATAGGCAGACAGCTACAGTCAGGTACAGCAGAAAACAAATATAATACAAATATAGTGTTAAAGCATGGCAACCGCAGGAGGCAGTCACGGAAGCAAACCAAAGATTGGCAGGACATTTTTGAGGTGGGCACTATCGACATATGCACACACGCAATCAAAGATGGGCACAGGCTCACCATGGAGGGTAAGACAGCTAAGAGCAAAAGCAAGCAGAAGCTTGTTTTAAGTAACCCCAGAGGGAGGACCTGAAGCAGCTGTGGGAGGGGGAAGCTCTTACATAAGCAGGGAGGAGCTTCCAGGCTCTGGGGGCAAGGGCCATGAAGGTGCAATCCCCTGTGAGGGAGTACATTTTAGGGACCATGAGAGCCTGGGAGTCACTAGACCTCAGCCGATAGCCAGAGGGGGCAGGCTGGAGCAGTTCAGCAAGTGCCGGAGGAGTGGACAATTGGATGATGTTGTCTGTAAAGTTGCCCATAACAAAAGATCATGATTACTAGAGGAGAGCCACCCCAGCCTGGAGTAGAGCTGGCAGTGATGGGAGAGATGGGGGGCTGATACAGCGAAGTTACACACATTGTTTTATGCAGTGTCCCATTTTGTGAACCAGGATTTGGGGGTGTTCACAAAAGAGGTGATCCCATAGCAGATCGTGGGGAGAAAAAACCCTTTTGCAATGACAAGTCGGGCAGCTGGGGTGAGGCAGCTTTTGTCCCTGTATGCCAGGCTCAGTTTACAGTTTGTGGACTTGCAGGAGTTACGTATGTGCAGGAAGAGGTCCAGCTGAGGGTCAAGGGTTACCTCCAGGTACTTGAAGGAGTCGACTACTGACACAGGGATGCCGTCGATACCAGTGACTTCGAGATCAGCCTGTCATGCTCTAATCTTGGCAGAGGAGCTGAAAAACATGGCCTGCATCTTCTGGAGGTTGATGACAAGCTTATTTGCCTTAAGCCAGGATTTGATGTGGTCGAAATCAGAGTTTAGTCTAGTGTTTATGTCTCTGATATTCTGGGAGTTAGCTAGAAGCACAAGGTCATCAGCATATAGGGTGACATATCCGGATTCAGGGACCGAGGGCAGCTGATTGATAAAGAGGGAGAACAGTAAGGGGCCAAGGATAGACCACTGAGGCACCCCACAGGTTACTGGTGCTAGCTCAGAGAGGGCTTTCTGGAACCTCGAGTACTGTTGCCTACCCATGAGGTAGTTGGAAAACCAGGCTAGGATGGGGGGGGAGGCCAAGGGACTGGAGGGCAGTGCCCAGGAGAGTGTGATCAACCAGATCAAAGGCCTTAGACAGGTCGATGAAGATGACCCCCGTGAGTTTGCCCTGGTCAGTCCCAGTTCTGATTTCAGAGGTGACCTGTGCAAGGACAGTGGAGGTGCTGTGCCCTTTATGGAACCCATGCTGTGCAGGGGAGAGGAGGCCAATGGTTTGGAGGAAGAGAGCAAGCTTGGAGACCACAACCTTTTCAAGCAATTTGTTTACCGTGGATAGAATCGCTATGGGGTGATAGTTTTCAAGTATTTTGGGATCTTCACGCTTGAGTACTGGGATCACATGAGCCACTTTCCATGTGGCTGGGATAGACCCAGATATGAGAGAGGAACTGAGAATGTGGATGATAGTACTGGCCAAGAGGGGGGCCCCCCCCAGGTTGAGTAATTCGGGCTCAAAGTTGTCATGCCCAGCGCCAGAGTGAGGGGAGAGACCAGCTAGAAGCTTCCGTGTCTCATTGCAGGAGACAGACCTAAAGTAGAAGGGAGGGGGAGGAGGATGGGACACAGTGCCACAATTGGGACCCAGATCATTTGTAACTGAAGGCGTGGGGGTGAAGTCAGACAGGTCTGAGAACAGGACGTTAAAGGCATTTGCTATAGTTAGGGTATTGTTGCAGCTGACTCCATCGGTTTGCAAATCAGAGACCTGGGGGCAGGCAGAACCAATAATGGTGTGTTTGATGGTGTGCCAGAAGCTCCTAGGTTTCTTGGCAGATGCTTCAAGGGAGGATTTGCAACATCCACTCTTAGCCGAGCGGATCACCCGCTCACATGAGTTCCTGAGCTGCCTGTAAGCCTCAAAGTCAGATCTGTCCCAGAGTCCTTGAATTTGTGCCAACTTTTGTCCCTAAACTTCATCAGGGCAAACAGGTCCTCTTGCAACCATTTGATGACAGTACCCCTCACTCTCCTTTTTATGAGTGGGGCATGTCTGTCTTGTAATGGGGCAAATATGGCTAGGAAACAGTCAAGAGCAGTAGAGGGGTCACAGTCAGCATAGACCAGGGACCAGTCTGTCCTGCTGAGATCAGTAAGGAAGTTGTTGTAGTCAAATTTTGAATAGTCCCTCATCTGAATGACTTTTGGGGGTACCCTGTGAGAAGGGACCTTCCAGATACTGTAGGTAGGGGAATGGTCAGAGATGGAATCAGGGAAGAGGCCAGAAGCTGAGATATGGTCAGGCCTATTGCTCAACATCCAGTCAAGAAGAGTGCCTTGTACCCCAGAGGAAGAGGGTCTGGTGGGCTTAGTGATAAGTTGACCTAGAGTGAGACCAGATAGAAGAGGTTCATAAATTTTAGCATTGCCACTCAGCCAGTTTAGGTTAAAATCCCTAAACACTAAGAGCTCATTAGTCCCCACCTTGGGACTGAGGTAGTCAAGGAGAAGGGAGAGGCCACAAACACCACCTTTAGGTGGGTTGTACACACGGGCCAGGTGGAGCTTCTTTGCGTTGCCCAATAGAGGAAGGGCATGTAGGAACTCGCAAGAGGGGGAGGGCAGGTGAGGTATGACAGACACTTTAAGGTGGGGTTTATAGTAGAGCAGCAGTCCTCCCCCCATTTGTTTCCCACTCTGTGCTGTCTGATCGCAAGGTAGCCAGGGAAGGCACAGACTGAGTCAGGATGGGCTGGTTTAAGCCAGGTTTTGGAGATCCCCAGGATATCCGGATTGTAGTGGGCGATCCAGGCCATTAGATCTGAAAGGTTAGCAAGAAGGCTGCCAATATTGAGGTGGGAAATCTTTAGGCCCTTAGCATTCTGCCACTTTGGGGGGGAGGCATGCTGAGATGAGGGGGTTCAGGTGCTTGGCTATGACAGCAAGCCCAGGTGGGAAGAAGGGGAGTCAAGTACAGATAGAGCATATAACAGCTGCACAGTAATATTGCAACACACAGGTAGCTAAAGCCTGGCAGAAGTTCAGTAGCGGTGGATAAATTCTATGATTTGAATGCAGTAGTCAGTAGATAGAAACACTTAGCAGGCAGAATCAATTCACAACTAAACAATGCAGACATCAGTGAATAAATTCTGAAACTAGGGTGCCTGTAATCAGTATCAAAAGTTAGCATTAAAATAACAGTACAAAAGGCCACCACGAGGGGGTCAGCTGGGAGTAGGATCAGACTGGCACAGAGTTAAAAAGCATGGCATATCAAGTAACGGTTTTTGTGAATAAGAAGCAGTTTGTAGTGATCACCACTAGGGGTCAGCTGGCTGGAGGGACAGGCAGGAGTTTCAACCAACCGAGACAGAATATAATAGTCCCACCAAGAGAGTGGGAGGGGCTAGAGCACATTTAAGGAGGAGGAATGGGAGGGTGGGGGAAAGGGGCGGTGGGGGATTTTATTGAATTCAAAACTCAGTCCTAAAACTCAAGTCGGGAGCCCCGACTGGCACAAGTCCTTAGAATAAAATCAAGTTGAGCCCTGAGGAACTTTGGTTTCTGCAGCTGTTTGGCACAAATAAGTAAACTGCAGAATGGTGTAGTTGCTACACAAAATCACTTTTTGGGATAGAGTACTGAAATTATAGTGCCACTGTTCCTGAAGTGGGATCTCAAAATGCTCATGTTGAAAATTTGGAGCAGAAATATCAACAAACGCTCAAGTTACATGCACTCATTTAAATTTTCATTGGTTGATTTTTAATATTATCACTCCAAATTTTCAACATAGCCATTTTTCTACACTGCCTCAAGAACAGTAAGCTGTCACATCCTGACCAAAACATGTTCTCACACTTGTGGTGTGGAATGGCGCAGTCACTGTGCGAAACTACCTTTCACTATTGAGTAACAAAATGATAGCACCACTGTTCATGAGGCGGGGTCCCAAAAAGCCCAGGTTGAAAATTTGGAGCAAATATATTAGAAAAAGACAGAGTTACATGCATTCATTCAAATTTTCCTACACACATGCGTAACTTTGACAATTTTTAATATTTTGTCTCCAAATTTTCAACCTAGCCATGTCTTCACACAACCTCATGAACAGTACAGCTGTCATTTCACACATCCTGCCCAAAATTAGTTTCCACATCTGTGGCGCAGAATGGCATTTTGCCAAAGATTAAGACATTTTCACCTATGGAGTTTATGAGGTATGGTGATAAGAAGACTATATTGAAAATTTGAGGACAAAATGTGAAATAATTCCAAGGGGTGCATAGGCAAGGGTGTCACTAGCAGAAGGAGGGAGATAGCGATGTTGTTATATAAAACCCTGGTCAGGCCTATCAGTGGGTAGGTTGTGTCAGATGAATTTGATTTTGACTAGGTGACAAAGGAAGTTAATCGGGTGGGGGGCTTACATGAATTTCAGCAAGGTCTTTGACACCGGCTCGCATAAGAGCCTTGCTAACAAGATTGGTAGTCTGGGGATGGTAGACAAGGTGGTGAACTGGGTTAGGAACTGGCTAACAGACAGGAGACAGAGGTTGGTGTCAAATAGGGTACAATCTGGGGAAGGGGGTGACCAGTGGGGTACCGCAGGAATCAATCCTTGGGACAGTCCTGTTCAGTGTCTTCATTAGTGACATTGCAGAGGGGCTGAAAGGAAAGGTCTGCCTGTCTGCAGATGACACCAAGATCTGTAACAGGGTGACTACTCCAGAAGATGTGGAAAAAATGAGAAAGGACCTAGGCAGGCTTGAGAAATGGTCTGAGGAGTGGCAACTGAGGTTTAAATCAATAAAGTGAAAAATTATGCACCTGGGTCATAGAAACCCTGGGGAGAGCTACAGGATTGGGGGTGCAGTTGCTGACAGTCGCTAAGGAACAGAGGGACCTGAGGGTTATAATTTCACATAACTTGAAAATGCCAAAGCAGACTACAAAGTCAGCGGGGAGGGCCAGTGGCATGCTGGGGTGCATAAGCAGGGATATCACCAGCAGAAGGAGGGAGTTAGTGATGACCTTATGTAAAACCCTGGTCAGGCCTCACATGGAGTACTTTGTGTAGTTCTGTAGGGCGCACCTTCAAAAGGACGTAAACAGGCTGGTGACAGTCCAGAGAAGGGTGACTAAGATGGTACAAGGCTTACACCACAAAAGAAATGAGCAGAGATTAAGGGACCTCAACATGTACTTGCAGGAGGAGAGGAGGTTGACAGGAGACATGATACAGGCTTTCAAGTACCTCAAGGGTATAAACAAGGTGCAGGGGAAAGAAATCTTCTAATACAGGAGGAGTACAAGAATGAAGGGGCAGGGCATTAAATTGGAAGGTGGCAGGCTAAGAGGGAATATGAGGACACTTTTCTTCACAGAGAGCGTGGTGAACACATGGAATGATCTGCCGCAGGAGGTGGTGGGAGTGAGTACTGTGGCAGGAGTTAAACATGCATGGGACAGGCATGAGTGAACCAGGAAGGTACAGCTGAGGAATGGTCAGAAGCTGTAGTCAAGTACACTGCTTACAGTCGACTGGATTGGCCTAGTTGTCCTCATCTGTTGAAAATGTCTATGTTTCAGCCTCTAGCAAAGCAGTGTGATAAGGCAGTAGATAAGGCTAGTAGGATGCTGGGGTGCACAGGGAGGGGTATCACCAGCAGAAAAAGCGAGGTGGTGTTACCCCTATATAAATCAATGATGAGGCCACACCTGGGGTGGTGCTGCAACATGGGAGGTTTTGTGGGTATGCAGACTGGACTCACACTTGGCCTTTTTCAGAAACACATCAAACAGTTTAACAAGCAATCAACATTCGACATTGACAAATGCTTGTTTAATTAATACAACAGTGGCTTTTGAATCAGACACCCAAACATAGTTGGGTTTTTCTTCCACAGTGAAGCCTGAGCTTTTTCTTTCTGCATTTACTTGTGTTCACACATTTGCAGCTCAGCATTACATCTAGTTGCCACCTATTTGCTTTTGATCACAGTAAAGGGAAGCCTGCCCCATATTCAGTCTATACTGTACCTGGCCAGTTGATAAACAGAAAGCTTTAATCTCCAGTTCTGATAGTCCCTTTCCTTTACCAACACTAAATCTATCACGTATAGTGAATCCTGCCTTTTTCCTAGCCACACTGTACCTAGCCATGTGGATAAATAGAAGACATTAGTCTGTTGTACAATCGGGAGGGAAAGAGTTTTTTAACAGACTGTAAGAGTACTTAACAGAAGGGAGGAGGGGGTTTTGTGTTCCTGCTGAGGATCTGTGTATCTGTATGGGACTGCTTTCTGGGGTGCAGAGCAGATGTACCGTATAGTATGTGGAACATATCTCTCATATCTCCTAGTCAAAAACCATCTAAATAAATAAATGCAGTAACCATTTTTCACTGAAATATGGGAAACTGACACTTGCAATGTGGGAAAATGTAAGGCACTGGTCCTCATAATGTGAGACATAGAAACACAGAAATGATTACATACAGAAAAAGAACAAGAGCTCATCTAGTCTGCTCTGTTCATAGAAACAGAAATTGACAGCAGATGAGAACTGCTAGGCCCATCCAGTCTGCCCATTTTCCCTACATACCGCAAAAGCCACAGACCCTACTTGATCTCTGGCTTTACCTTCTCGTTCCTATTGCTAGGGTTCCCCATGCCTGTCCCATGCATTTTTGAATTCGCCCACTGTGTTTGCCCCCACCACCTCCACTGGAAGTCTGTTCCATGTATCCACCATCCTTTCTGTAAAGAAATAGTTCCTCATATTATCCCTTAGTCTAGCCCCTTCCAACTTCATGTCATGCTCCCTCATTCCTGAACATCTCTTTTATGAAAGATGCTACCCTTTGATCCCCTATATATGCCCATCAGATATTTGTAGGTTTCTGTTATATCTCCCCTGTCTCTACTCTCCTCCAGGGTATACATATTGAGGTCTCCCAGTCTCTACTCATATGACTTTTGGTGCAGGCCCTGCAACATCTTTGTTACCCTTCTTTGAACTGCCTCCACTCTGTCTATGTCCTTAAAGAGCTGCAACCTGCAGAACTGAACACAGTAATCCAAATGAAGCCTTACCAATGATCTGTACAGTGGCATCCCCACCTCTTCTCTTCTTGTGATAGAGTCATTGGCAGATCTGTTTATCTGAAGAAGAAGAAGAATCAGCATTTATATAGTGCTTTTCATACATCCAAAGCGCTTTACAAGCAATGCTAGACTGGTAGTGAAGTGACTGAATGTGTGGTGGCGGCCATATCACACATCATCACCCACACACAGCCTGGATAATTGCATGAACCAGTTTTATGGGAAGGGGAATGTTGGCCAGGACACCGGGAATGTTCCCTACTCTTTTGCGAAGAGTGCCCTGGGTTCTTTTACTTACCTGGACACCCACCAGGACAACACCAGGATGGGCAGAAGGGACCTCGGTTTAACGTCTCATCCGAAGGATGGCACACCCCAGCAGTACAGCACCCCCCAATACTGCACTCGGACGCCAGCGATTTTTAGGTGCAAGTCCAATCTCGGTGTGGGACGAGAACCCACGACCTTCTGGTCCAGAGGCGGATGTGCTACCAACTGAGCCACGCTGACACCTCGAAGGGAGGCTGACATCTGCTATCTAATGATGGGGGGGGGCTCCTGGAAGACTGCAGAGTGGCTAGTGCTGCCCTCTTCACAAGGGAGAGGACATGGGGGACTTGGGGAACTACATGCCAGTTATTCTGACATTTAAAATGGGAAAGTTGCTGAAGTCTATCATCAAGGTTCAGATAATGGAATTTCTTGAGCCTAATGCTCTGCCTGATGGGAGCTAGAATTACTTTGTTGTGTTCTTCCATCGGCTGTTCCAACAAAAATTGCAACCTTACTATGAAATGTCCTTATACTGTACTATTCATCTGAAACTTGATATTGCTTGTATTTCTCTGCCTTCCACATTGTGCACTTTGCACCCAGGTCACACCTGGAAATTAGTCTCGGCTCAGTGTGCCTTTCCCGGTCACCAATTTTAAATAAATAAATAACTAAATTTGTTAAGGGGAGGTTGTGGCAGATGGATCTCATTGACTTCTTCAGCTAAATGTTCAAGTGATGGACAAGGGCCAGGCTGTGGATGCCCTCTGTTTGGATTTCAGCAAGGCCTTTGGCATGGTGTTGCACAGAAGGCTTATAAAGAAGCTGAGGGACCTGGGAATGCAGAGAGATTATCAAACTGGATAAGCAGCTAATTGAGGGAGCGGACACACAGGGTAGTGATAAATGGGACTCATGCGGGGTCAGGAAGGTGGCAAGCTCTTTAATATGTTCATCTGCAACACAGAAGAGAGAATATACAGTACCATAGGGAAAGTTAGGCTTATTCACAAATGACACACATTTTACTCAGTACCCTGTGGTGGAGTCCATCTACCCAAGTGTCTGGTTTCCCTTTAGCCCCCTCTGCACTTTGAGGACCCTGTCTCCTGAAATTTGCTTCAGTTCTAACTCCTGACTGTTTTCCTCTCACACCTTTGTTGGGTACTTTAGAAGAGGGCCTCCTTACTTCTATGTGAATACTGAGCTGAAATATTCATTCAGTAGGTTTGCCTTCCCCTCATCCTTGACCACCCACACCCCTCTTTTTTGTAGTCTTCCTATGCTGTCTTTAGCCTTCTTCTTCTAATATACCTAAAGAAGGCCATTGTCATTGTCCTTCATCCCCCTGCGATCCTGGGCTCTGCCTCAGCTGTGACCTTTTTACCACTGCTACTGCTGCCCTTTGCCTGTTCTGCTAAATTTTCCAGCTCTCTGCTGTCTGATCCTATTTATAATTTTTGAACACTGCCCTCTTATCCCTTTCTGTCTCCATTTTCTCATACATATATAGATAGAATTTGTGGGCAGATAAGGACAGTTTGGCCCAACCAGTCTACCCATTTTTATCTACATACAGTATCACCGTAGACCATACCTGGTCTCTGGTTCTTTCTCCATCCCCCCCCCCCCACAACCATTCCTTTCCACTAAGATTCCCTTATGCCTATCCAATGCATTCTTGAACCCCACCAGTGTTTTTGGCCCTGCCACCTTGACTGGTAGGCTGTTGCAGAGAGCACCACTCTTTCTGTGAAGAAGTACTTCCTCACATCTCTCCAGAATCTTCCTCCCTATTAACTTCATAGCATGACCCCTTGTTCTTGTGCACCTTTTTCTGAAAAATATTTTCTTCTTGTACCTTATTTATGCCTTTGATGTATTTAAAGCTCTCTATCATATCCCCCCTCATCCCTCTCTTCCAGGGTGTACATATTGAGTTCCTTTAGTCTCTTGTCATAGGGCTTTGATGCAGGCCCCTCACCATATCAATTGCCCACCACTGGACCTAGTCTACCCTGTCTATGTCCTTCTGGAGATTTGGCCTCCAGAACTGTGCACAGTATTCTAGGTGAGGTCTTACCAGTGATCCATACAGAGGCAAAACCACCTCCCTTCTTCTGCTGGTGATATGTCTCCATATGCACCCCAGCATCCCAATAGCCCCCCCCCCAACTGTCCTGTTGCACTGCTTGGCCACCTTTAGGTCATCAAAGATTATTACCCCCAGGTCTCTGTCCTGTTTGGTAGTCATCAGTAACACTTCCCCATTTTGTACTCTGCCCCTGGGTTTCTATACCTCAAGTGTATTATTTTGAACTTTTTTGCATTGAAACTCAGCTACCATACTCTTAACTACTCCTTGGGTTTTCTCATGTCTCTTCTCATTCATTCCATCCTCCCCAGGGTGTCTATCCTATTGCAGATTTTGGTGTCGTCTGCAAAGAGGCAGACTATCCCCTCCATATCATCTGCAATGTCACCTACAGTATAAAGTCATTAAAGAGGACTGGTCCTAGTACCGTGCTGCTCATCCTCCCCTCCTCGGAGTGAACTCTGCTTACCACCACCTTCTGTTGCCTATTCCCTAACCAATTTCTTAGGCAGTTTAGCACCTTTGAACCCACTCCTAAGCTACCCAGCTTTCTTAATAGTCTCCTATGTGGAACGGTGTTGAATGCCTTACTGAAATCTAGGTCATCCAATCAAAGAAATCTATCAGATGTGTTTGACATGACCTGCCACACAAGAATCCATGCTGTCTTGGTCTTGTAACCCATTAGATTAAAGACATTTAACTATGCTCTCCTTCAGCTGTGATTCCATAAATTTTTCTACCATCAATATCAGGCTGACCGGTCTATAATTAATAACATCCTCCCTTTTGTAAGTATGTACTGGCTCTAATCTTCTCCAAAACATTCTATCAATGCTAGTAGAACAACAGTTATATTAAAAAAATACATGTTTTACTGAATTACATTGCATGCACAGATTTGCAAACCACTTATGTGTATAATTATAATGCTGATCCAAATACCTATTGTGTTTTGCTTAATTAAAACATTTGGATAATACTTTAGAATAAGGGCGCCAGATTGCATGCACATAAGTTATATCTTCTGTAATAACACATTAAATCATGTTATTTTTTCTACATGCTTAATACAGTGCACATAATTCTTCAGTAACGTACATACTGTAATTGTTTTAGAGTCCATGAATTATCACATAATGTTCTATATGTAACTGTATAAAGAAAAAGAACTCGCACTCTGAAAGGTGTTAAGAAGCTAATGTTGGATTATAATGTGACATAGATTGTTGCTGTACAGTTCATTTTTTTTCTGTGTCATATTAAAATCCAGCATTGACTTCACACACTGCCCTATTCAGTGAGCATGAGTGATTATTTGTATACCAACCTTTCTCCTATTCGAGTTCTGTTTTTTGGGGTGCTGCAGCTCCATTTGTATGAGAATGGTTCTGTTGCTCTTTGTTAAAGAAAAATAATATCTTATTTTTCTCTTGATTATATAGTCATTAATTAACTAATAAACTAATACTTTTGTATATTTGCTGCATTTATAAATGTTAAATTGCTTACAATCCATAAAGTTACCATGATTGTATGTACAGAAGTGTATGTGTATTGTATTTCCAATCATGTGTCTTAGGTTGAATCATTAATTCATGTTGAATTTGTGGCACCAAAGACTCATGAAATTACTTTTTAGGATTTAAAATGCTCCAGTAAAAAAGATTTTCCATTTTATTGGCTATATCCAGTGCTCAGTAGTGAGATTAAAAATGTTATTTACAGCAAGAGCTTAAGATATTTTACTATAGTAAAATGTTCTTGGTGAAATGCTTAACCTACAGTACACATGTAAATTTATTATTTCTTCTGAGTAAACTATTTACAAATTACAAACATTTCTTCAAATGAGCAGTTCCTTTTAATTTCACAGTACAGAGAGATTGGGTTATGTATAAACCTGTCATCAGCATGTAGTACAGCGATACTAATTTATACATTCACAATGACTTGTTTGAGAATATAATTATTTGTTATGAACTTGGCCAGGGGGCTTATGTCTTTAGTTTGCAGTCCATGAATCAAACCTGTATTTCACAGATATTTTATTTCTATTTTATTTTACACTCTTTGGCCAGGAAAGACACACTAAGCTGAGGTTTGTTTTCATGTGTGTCCTTATAGCACATGGAAGTTAAGTGACTTGCTTATGGTCTCACAGTGTGCAAGTGGTGGCTATGGGATTCAAACCCATTTCTCCAGCTTTGCAGCTCAGTGTTCTTATCCACTATGCTATACTGTCTCTCTCTATCATTCAGTGATGCCCCCCCCCTCCACATTTAGGATAATAAAGATTATAAAAAGAAAATGCCATTTACTAGTACAACTAACACAACAACAGATGGTGCACACGTCATTTGTGCAGATGTTCCCCAAAAACTATTCTAACTAGACTGGACTCTTTTACATTCTTTCTGTCATTCTGCCACTAACTCTCCTCTACTTACACATGACTATATACTCCACTGGTAAAGTTTCTTTTTCTCATTCTTAGACTCTGTCATCTCTCACACTATGCCTACTTTTTATTAGCATAGCTACTTTTAGAGCATGGCACAGAATGCCTGGGGCCTGGGCTCAATTCCCAGTAGATGGCATACATTTTCCTTTCACGTTTCCTTTATGATTTGCCTTGCAGTGGCTAACTGCACTCAGAAAAGAAGTTGATTTGTATCTACTTTTTATCCAGGCACTGACTTTTCTCCCTCTCCTCTGCCCCCACTTTCTCCCTCCCCACTTCTTCCCTCGGCCTATTCATTCTGCTCCTTTGGCTCCCAATACATCTCTATCCCCCACTGCCGGACCTCTGCTGATCAAACTGTATGATCTGTACATCTCCCCTCCCCCTGAAATAATGTTCTTGCTCTCATATGCCTGTCCTCCTCTTACCTCACTCTGGAATGCCTCCTAAATGACCTCTTTACCCTGACTTTCACCTGTCCCTAGCAAGCCCTGTGATCTCTAATGAGTGGGCTTTTGTACTGTCCTAGCTGATGTTTGTGTCTAAGCACCACTAAGTATTTGTTGTATTCCACTAGATTTCAAATGTACTAGAATAAAATCAGCATTTGTGTCTATGGTGTGAGGATCATTTTGGTAACTCAGTACTTCTACAGTGAATGAGGTATGTTCTCCGTTCTGCACCATAGTGCCCACACCTTCTCTCTTGCTGCCACCCCTACGCCCCATCCGCAACTTGTTCAACCAGTTCTTCCTCTCTAGTACTGTGCCAGCTAAGTTGAAGGTGGCAGTAGTAGTCCTGGTCCACAAAGGAGGACCAAACTCCATCATAGAAAACTTTATACCTATATCCCTACTTTCTCACCTGGCAAAAATCCAAGAGCTTTTAGTCTATAATCATCTCCAAGACTACCTTGACTCCCACATGCTGCTATTACCCTGCCAACATGGCTTTAGAAAGAAGCACAGTACTCTCACTGCACTCATAAAAGTAACATCTGACATCTTCCATGCTATGGATAAGGGCCAGGCCACTGGAGCCATATTCGTGGATCTCACAAAGGCATTTGACCTCGTGAACCATGGGCTGCTGCTTCACCAGCCACATCTCCTTGGCCTGGACTACAATGCGTTGCACTGGATGAAGAGCTATCTGTCTGATTGATCCCAGAAAGTTAAGTGGGATGGCTCCCAGTCGGAACAAATACCAGTTTCCCATGGTGTCCTGCAAGGCTCAGTTCTGGGCCCCATGTTATTCTAGCTCTTTGTCAACGACCTCCCCAACTTCTGTGGGGGTGCCACAGTTCACCTATATGCAGACAATGCCATCATCTACCAATCCTCTCCAGATATTAATCAAATCAATCAGAACCTTGCCTCTGACTTCACCTCCCTGGAATCATGGTTCCAACGAAATCATCTTGCTCTCAACTCAAAGAAAACAAAATGCATGGTCTTCACCGATCATCCTGCAAAAAAGCCTAACCCACCCACCTTTAGTATTTATACTAACATGGGTGACCTGTTAGATGTAGTTCACTTCTTCAAATACCTGGGTGTTATCTTGGACCTAGCCCTATCGTTCAACTCCCATGTCTCTAGCACTATCAAAAATCTCAATCAGAAACTTTAACTCCTATATCGAGTGCGCCCACACCTCACACTTGCCTCTTGCCAAAAAAGTGCTTCTGCATCCCTTCTTCCCCTACTATCTTATGCTGCACCCCTGCTCCTCTTCACTAACTCCTCCTCCAAGTCCCTCCTCTCTCAAACATACCACAGGGTAGGTCATTTTGATGTGGGGGAAACTACCCGTTTTCACCACTGTGATGTTCTCCCCTTGCTGGGGTGGCCCTCCTACAGGGCAAAACTGAGGTACTCCACCTTGAGCCTCATGTTCAAGCTTGTTCACAAATTCACCCCTCCCTGCCTCAGGGAACTTATCCGCTTCAAACCAGCACCATGCACACTTCGCTCTACCTCTCTCCCCCTTCTCATTGTCCCCAAAATATGTCTTGCTGTATCCAGATGCTCCTTTTTATATGCCACTCTAACTGACTGGAACTCCGTCCCTCCCTCCATTCTCTCGTGCTCCTCCCTCTTACAATTTCAGTCACAAATGTCTGCCTTTCTGTCTTCCTCTGCTACCTGATCCTGCTTTTGCTGAAGGTTGCCTATCCAGAAGCTCCCCCACCTTACCTACAGCTGCCTCCTCCTGCCTTACTCTTCTCCCACTCCACTACTACTGCACCCTAGCATAATAGGAGACTAATGTGTGTAGAAGTTGCTGGCCCTATCCACTCCCACGTATATTATTAGTATGTTTACTATGAAGTATTGTACTATAACTGCCCTGTATATAGCCCATCAGGCATTCAATTCATGCATCGCTTGTCAAATCTGTTGTCAATTGCTTGTGTACTTGCAAGCATTGTGTCTTGACATGTACTCTGCCTAATGCCATCCGTGTACCATGAGAACCTCGTTGCACTTATAGCTTCGTGGTTGATTCTCGACCCCGGGTCCATCCCTGAAAAAGGAATTGTAATTTTCTCGGTGGACTTACCCAGTTACCAAAACTCAAATAAATAAATAAATGATCGCGCCTGTGAATTAAGCGCAAAATGGATCTTTTGTGTTTGTACTTTGTATCTAGTAGGATTACTAGGATTACTAGGATTTATATGATGTAAGGGGGCCATAAGGCCGATTATATATGTCTCCAACATAAGTGGAATTATTACACCAATAAATTGTTATTATAATACATACAATCTAAGTACTTTTTAAATACTTCAAGACTAGCACTATCAATTGTGTCCTGCGAAAAACGTAATCCCTTTTAAGTGTTTTGGTCTTTTCAACCAATATTTTCTGATTATGGGAACGGAGGTCGCACTTTGTATTACTATAGTGCATATTGAATTCCTGTAAACCATCCTTACTATGTATTATTTTATATAACAACAAAAGGTCTCCTCTTTGCCTTCTTGCCTCCAATGTGTGCAGACCAGACTCCTGCAGTCTAAAAAGATATTGCTCAGTTTTAAGTCTAGGAATATATCTAGTTACTTTCCGTTGCATCGCTTCCAACAACTTAATGTCTTTTTTTAAATATGGTGACCAAAATTGTGAACCATAGTCCATAATAGGATGAACATAGGTTTTATATAAGGGTAAAATAGGATGTTCTGATCTTCCAATAAAAGCTCTTCTTATTCTAGTAAGTAGAGACTGAGCGGGCTTTCCTGTACTGTTATTATTTATTCACTCACCATTTGTAAATACTTTGCTGTCATATTTTATTTTTCCTGTATTGTTAATTATGTATTTTCGTACAATTTGCAAATATTGCTTTACTTTTGCATCATTGTACTGTATGTCTGTAATTAACTGCAATACAGTTTTGCTCTTTCGCTATAGACAGTTACCCCTTCTCTGTGACACACCTGAAAATGATCCCTGGCTCAGGGTGCCTTTCCCAGTTACCAATTTTTTTTAATAATTAAATGTAATAAAACTAGGGTTGTGGGGATGAACTGTAGTCTGTCTAAGACTGATTAGTTTAGACAGATGTGCAAACCTCAGATACAGATTGGACAGTACACTATCAGAATTTTATGAGTAAAAAACCAGATGATGCCTTCAGGAGAACTTCAAAAAACAATCCTTTGGAACAGTTCATTACAGTAGTTGTGAATTTCTCCTCCCAGTTGTTTATTACTTAGGAAATTTGCAAATTCATTGTTCCTTAAGTGATCATACTAAGAATCATACTAAGGTGATCAGGAGCCAGTAGGCATTAGCCAATTTTGCTCCTTTCTGCCTAGTAGTAGCTCCCAACGTTCAGCCATAGCAATGTATTAATCTAGTTTATTTTTGCGCTCTTCTTTATTTTCACTAATAATAATTAGTGTAGGCAGACTTTTACATCATAAAATCATAGAATTGTGCCAGCAGAAAAAGACCATTTGGCCCATTGAGTCTGCTCAAGATAGTCCTCCCCACCTCCCTTTTACCTCCCACCCCTCAGCCCTCTCTCCCCCCCTCCCTTCCCTAGTCCCATGCAGTTATCCCATGCTGTTTTGAATTTCTCCACTCTATCCACCTCCACCACCCACTCCAGCAACCTGTTCCATTGTTGTACAACCATCTCTGAGAAATAATGCCCCCTCACATCCCCTTTAAATCTGCCCCCTCCAGCATATATGCATGTCCTCTGGTGGTTTTGTTTTCACTCAGCCTGAAGATGCTATCCCCCCAACCTTATTTATTCCTTTCATATTCTTGAAGGTTTCCACCATGTCCCCCCTCTCCCATCTCATTTCCAGTGTATAAAGACCAGGCTCTTCCAGCCTCTCCCCATATGGTCTCCCTGCATCCCGTGGATCATCCTGGTCTCCCTTCTCTGTACCCTTTCCTGCCTATCCTTATCCCCTTGAAAATGGGGCCTCCACAATTGAATTCCATACTCCAGCTGTGATCTGATCAGTGTTTTATATAATGGCATGATCACCTCCCTCTTCCTACTAGGGAAGTCTCTCCCAATGCATGCCAGCACTCTTGTTGCTTTCCCAGCTGCTCATTCACACTGACTCCTAGCCTTTAATGTGTCTTTGATCCAAATCCCCAGGTCCTTTTCCTGTTCTATGACCTACAGTGATTCCCCTCCCCCCAGGCAGTAAGTGGTTCTTGGGTTATTCCATCCTATGTGCACTATTTTGTACTTTTTTGCATTGAATTGCAATTGCCACTTCTCTGTCCACTCCTGTAGCCTGGCTAGATTCTTCCTCATGCTTCCAAACCCCCCCAAAGTATTCACTGTGTTATATATCTTAGTGTCATCCACAAACAAACAGTTCTTTCCATTTAGACCCTCTGCTAAGTCCCCTACATACACATTAAATAGTATGGACCCCACCACAGTACACAGACCCTTGTGGCACCCCCGCTCATCACCACTAGTTACCTGAAGTGCTTCCCATTGACCACCACTCTCTGGGTCCTCCCACCCAACCAGTTCTCCACCCATTTCGTAAACCTAGCACCCACACTCATACTGTTCAATTTGCTCACCAACCCTCCATGTGGGATGAAGTCAAATACCTTCCAGAAATCCAGATAGGCCACATCCACCCCTACCCTGATCGTATACCTCCGTAACACCCTCAAAGAATTTGAGCAGGTTGGTCTGACAAAACCTGCCACCAGTGAACCCATGTTGGTTATCATCAATCAGACTCTTCTCCTCTAGGTACCTTATCAGCCTTTCCTTTATGAGAGTCTCCATCAGCTTGCCTACAGTTGAGGTGAGACTGACTGGGCGGTGGTTGCCAGGCTTTCTCCTTTCTCCCTCCCTTGTACATCGGTACCACCTCTGCCTTTTTCCAATCTCCTGGGATCCTCCCTGATTCCAGGGATACCTGTAGATTAAATAGCTTTGCCAGAGGCCCTGCCAGATCCACCCTTAGCTCCTGAAGCACCCTTGGGTATATCTGGTCAGGTCCCATACATGGGTTAATAATTCTGTTTGAATAGAAGAATTTGTACTTATAAGAGTTACATTTCCATCCTAATAATTGGAGGGGGTGATCCCTAGTGCATACGTCAGTTGGTTTGAATTTGAAATTCATTTCAAGTTAACAGATACAGATCTTTCATAATCTCAAACATCATTATTAGGTCTCACCTAATGCATATGTTTGCAGTGACATAAGTTTTACATTAGTATGATGCTCTTCATAGTCCATACCTTTTTTTTTGCTATAATTTTTTACCTCCTTTGACCACCTTCTGCTCCCATGTCCATTACATCCTTACTGGGGATCCATCTGCAATCTGCCTCTACCAGAGCCACACATCTGCACCCTATAACCCCTGTGGCTTACCCACCGCAGTGGGGTTGCAGGGATCCAGTTTCGGGTGCCTCACGTTACCCCGGTGAACACTTATGGACTGCCATCAAGCCGCTCAAGAGGTGCCAATTTTTCACTGTTCCTTGTCCCCTGGAGTCAAGAGCATGCAATGATGCTGTTGGAAGGAAGCACACATGCATCTACATGTGCTCCCTCCAGGCATCTGCCCAAAATCCTCCTCACGCTGTCATCATGGCACCCTGTACCCCTGCCTCTGCCAGGGGTGACTGAGCACTGACTGGTGAGACCCCCCCCTCCCTGGAGAAGGAGAGCAATTCATCAGACACTCAATCCTTCTCCACCCCTGCCAACCCCTGGCAGTCCATGCTTGCCCCTGAACATGGGTCGCCGGCATGGAATGAAGTGAGGCATCCAGTGCCTCAGCCCTCAGTGCCATCAGGCCAGCTTCATAGTCCATACCTTAGAGTTTTATAATTATCTTTGTGTCCCTTCTCTGAACCTTTTCTAGTCGTACTATTTCTTTCTTCTTGTATGGTCACCAGATTTGTGAGGCATAGTCAAGGTGTGGCCCAACAAGTGCACAATAAAGAGGGAAGATAACATTGTTATTCTTTGATCTAGTAATCTTCTTAATTGACCAGAAGACCCTATTTGCCTTTGCTTCATTTCCCAGATTCAGACACTCAAAATCATCTGTTATTTTAAATCCTAAATCTTCTTCATTTGTTGTAGTTGGTGGAGCCAACTAGAGAAGGAAGTATCCTGGGTTTGGTTCTGACAGACGGTGAGCAGGTAAAGAATGTTTTAGTAGAGGACCCGCTTGCCGGGAGTGATCACTCGACAGTATGGTTCTCCCTGGACCTGGGGAGGGAGGGATATCACACTAATATAATGATAATGAATTTCAGGGGGGTGGATTTTGGGAGGATGGCAGCCTGTCTCGTAGGTCGCTTATAGAAAGCATGTGTGGACATTTGCACGGATCACAGGTAGGAAATTTTGGAAATATGCCTGTTGGAGGCCAGTAAAACCTTCACTATGTCACAATGCAAGAAAGCAAGGTCAAGGAAACCCTGCTGGTGGACTAAGGATGTACAGGAGAGGGAAAGGGAGAAACGACTAGCCTACCAAAAGTATAAGAAAACCCGTAAGAAGAAGGACAGGGAAGAGTAATATATGAAGTCAAAGGAGGTGAGTAGGATGGAAAGGGCAGCCAAAGCAACCAAAGAGCTAAGGTTGACACAGGAGAACAGGGAGGGGGACATGGAATTTTAGATATACTGTATCAGGGAGAAGAGGAAGTGTAGGGAGCAGATCACCAGGTAAAAAAAAGATTATGAGTGGGTAGAAGACGGAGTGGAGCCAGGTGAGGTACTAAACAAGTACTTCTGTTCTGTCTTTACAAGGGAAATAGATGGTCCAATTCCACAAGAGGGTGTTAAGTTAATGAGTGGGGATGGAGGGTCACTAACATGTGATGAGATACCAGTGGAGAGAGTATGGGAGGGCCTTAGGTCATTAAGGGCAGATAAGGCCCCAGGTCTGGATGGGATCCATCCCAGAGTCCTAAAAGAGTTGGCAGATGTCCTGGCAGCACCACTGACAGAGTTATTCAACTCCTCCCTCCAAATGGGAAGTGTACCATTGAACTGGAGAATGGCACATGTATTGCCACTTCATAAGAGCGGGTCAAGGGACGAGCCTGGAAACTATAGACCAGTCAGCCTGACTTCTACAGTTGGGAAAGTATATTGAAGTAAAGGCTGGTGACATTCTTGAAGGTAAGTGGACTTCAGGATGTCAGACAACACAGTTTTGCCAAGGGGAGATCTGGTCAGACTAACTTGGTTTAATTTTTTGATTAGGTGACAAGATCTCTGGATGGTGGTAGGCCAATTGATGTTTTATATCTAGACTTCTGTAAGGCATCTGACTCAGTGCTGCATGGGAGACATCTGGGCAAGCTGAGTGACTTAGAGGTGTAAGAAATGTTGGTGAGGTGGACTGGGAACTGGCTAAGTGACAGACAACAGTGGGTGGTGGTGGTGGTGGTGGGAAGCTATCGACACCCAGAAGGGTCATCCTCAGGGTTTGGTTCTGGGTCCATTTTACGGCTGCAGTGGGTGGAGCCTGCAGACATTTTGCATGTACAAAAGGGGTTATATTGTGTTTTCTGTCCGTGGAACTAACTGAAGGTGTAAATAGTCTCCTTCGCCTTATCCTCCTCCAAGAAATGTTTTCTGCCCTCAAATAAATACACTTTCATGTTAGTCAATGGTTGCAGGGCACTATTATCTTTCTTAAATGGGAGGTACAAGAACTGGAACCTGAATAGCGGGAGGCAGAATTAGTTTTTTGGGGGGGAGTAAGATCCACCCCCACCTCCACCCAAGAAGCTCCTAAAGATCCACCCCCACCTTTTTTTGGTTCATGTGACCAGGCCACGGACCCTCAATTTCTGGAACCTAAACAGTTTTTCAGAAATCCTCTGTACTGCAAGGGATCCAGCGTGCCTTGTCCAGGCCATGGACCCCTCAATTTCTGGAACCTAAACAGTTTTTCAGAAATCCTCTGTACTGCAAGACATCCAGCATGCCTTGACCAGGCCACGGACCCCTCAATTTCTGGAACCTAAACAATTTTTCAGAAATCCTCTGTACTGCAAGGGATCCAGCATGCCTTGACCAGGCCACAGACCCCTCAATTTCTGGAACCTAAACAGTTTTTCAGAAATCCTCTGTACTGCAAGGGATCCAGCGTGCCTTGACCAGGCCACGGACCCCTCAATTTCTGGAACCTAAACAGTTTTTCAGAAATCCTCTGTACTGCAAGGTACTAGCCCTGACTTTTGGATTTGGTACCAGTGGAAGCTGATTTCCAAGTGGCCCATACTATCTCCTGCTGAACACACCTCTAACTACTGTATCTCCCTCTGTGTCTCTAGTTGAATTTATGTGCTAGGGTTTAATGATTTGTTTAATCCTTACAGTCATTTTAAGTTCTGAGTTGATATTAGAAGTGAATTTAGAGCTTTTTTTTAACAGTTGACTTTTCCATTAGCAGATTATATCCTCTCACCACTAGAGGGCTATATCTCTATCTCTTTATCTAGTACATAAGCCATGTGGGCTCTCTCTGCCTTTCTCTCACCTCTCCTCCTCCTCCTTGCCCTGGCCCCCCTCTTCTTTCTCCCTGGTCCTAGCCACCCCCACCCCACCCCTGCCACCCACTATTCTCGTTTCCACTGCAACTCCAAGGGAACTCTCCACTTCCACTCGAGACTTGTGTTTGGTGCACTGTTTGGATATTCCTGATTACTTAACATGACCACTACTCTCAACAAGTGTGGCCACCTCTCTACACTGTACCACCTTGCAGTCCATATGGGACACCGCCTGGAACCTTGCAACTTCTACTCCAGGAAACAATCAAAACTATCTTTCAAAGAGCTGCGACTCTGCTCCTTAAAACTCCTGCTCCTCCTCCTTCTCATCTCAGGCAGCGTCCATCCCAATCCTGGCCCTAGAAGCTCAGGCCACACACAAACTCCAGGTTCCCTTATCCTTGCAACCATTAATATCTGCAGCCTACTACCAAAGCTGGATGCACTCCAAGCCTTCATATGCCAACACAACCCTGACATCCTTGCAGTGGTGGAAACTTGGCTGACACCTAAAGTTCCTGACTCAGCAGTAACAATACAGGGCTACAATGTTCACAGGCTGGACTGGATATCCAAAAAGGTGGTGGTTGCAATCTATATCAAAGACTCCCTTTCTTGGCACCCTGTAGCAACTCCATCACTTTCTGCCTCAGCCCAGATTCTGCCAATAAAAATCATCCTAGGTCCCAACCATAAAGCTCTGACTATTGTCTCCGTATATATCCCACCCAGGGACCCAAAACATGGATTCAACGACGTCCTAAACTTTATCAACTCACATCTTCCCGAAACTGAACTTATTCTACTAGGGGATTTCAACATAAATTGGTTAGCATCGAGTGCCAGTGCCTATAAAGACTCCATCTCAGCTGCTAACCTCACGCAAATGGTAAACTCCCCTACTAGGATTAACTAGAAGACTGGCACCAGTACCCTCTTGGATTGGGTCCTCACCACTCATCCCACAAGGATTTCTCGTACGACCATTCTCCCAGACTCACTCAGTGACCACTCCCCAGTCATGTGTGCATGGTCTAACAAATTCCTTAAGCCCCCTCCCAAAATTATCACTAGCAGAGTCCTTCCTTGTGGAAAACTTCCACATCTCAAACAATACCTTCTTCTACAAGACTGGCTACCCATCTATGAAGCAACAGATGTTAACTTGGCTCTTGATCACTTCATCTCAATTTTCAACAAAACCTGCGACCTCTTGCCCCTGCTAAAAAAATAAAACAAATCTCTCTCTAACCCATGGGTCACCGGCTCTTCTCTCACAGCTGAAACTAAGGGATCACCTCTGGGCAGTTGCCAGGGCCACTGGCAAACAACTAGACATCAAAAATTACAAACAAGCATGAAATGCCTGCACAAAAGCCATACGACTAATGAAATCCACCTATTACAAAGATGCTCTCACCAATGCATGGGGAAATGGTCATGCTTTCTGGGACAATATCAAGGATGTCACAGGGAAGCAGTCAAAAACCTCTCCGGCCATGTTAATGGTTGATGGATCCTCAACTCTTGACCCCAAGGTGATCGCAAACATCTTTAACACGGCTTTTTCAGACCTTAGTGCTGTTCTACCCCATGACTTTTTCAAAAACAGGGCCTACTCCCCAAATACCTCAGCCCCTCAGTCTAACCATCCCCTCTTCTACTTCAGGAAGGTAAGGCTGAATGAAGCTCACCGCTATATTACTGCAGCTATCTCTAAATCTAAATCTAGTAGCGACACCCTGGACCTTAAGCTTCTTTTGCTCACCCTCGATGAGGTAATTCATTCATTAACAAAAATCCTAAATCTCTCTCTCAGCTGTGGAAAATTCTCAGACCTATGGAAAACAGCCACCGTGACACCCATCCATAAAAATGGGGACAAGACGATTCACTCAAATTATTGCCCTATCTCCATACTGTCCCCACTCTCTAAGGCACTTGAGCGCACCGTGGCTGATCAACTTACCGACCACTTGGATAAATACAATATACCTTGTCCACAACAAAACAGCTTCCAGAAAGGTCACAGCACCACCACAGCCCTTCTTGAGTTCACTGGAGCTTTGCACAAATCCGCTTCTCACAGGGGCCGTTTTTGTCGACCTTTCCAAGGCCTTCGATACAGTACACCATGGATTATTAATACACCAATTACTGAATGCCGGGCTATCACCTGACTCTCTTCTCTGGTTTAAAAGCTACTTAGATAACCGGTCACAGAGAGTAAAAATTGCGGACGCTCTTTCTAACACCCTGCCTGTTTGCTCGGGTGTCCCACAGGGATCCATATTGGGACCCCTCCTTTTTAGCCTTTTCTTAAACTCCCTCCCTTACCACTGCTCTGAGTAGATCATACTATATGCCGATGATGCTGTTGTATTCTCCACTCACAAAGATCCTGCAACTCTTCAACACAACCTTCAACTTGGTTTCAGTTCTGTAGAGACATGGTTTCTTAATCATAAACTGGTCCTCAATGACAAGAAAACCAAATCTATGCTCTTTGCAGCTCTCACAACCCACACAAGCTACACCACTTGGCTATCTCCACCACCCAGGGAAACACTCTAGATCAGGTGGGGTCCTTCAAATACTTAGGGATACAGCTTGACCCTAATCTCTCCTATGGACTTCATGTAGATAATGTAGCTAGAGCTGCTAATACACAGCTTGGTCTCCTCTACAAACAGAGACCACACCTCATGCCAGAAGCTTTGAAAGTTGCAGTCCTGAGCTCTGTGATCTCTGTAATAGACTATGGTCTCATCATTTATGGCTCAGCCACAACCGCAACCCTTAGATGCCTCTCAACTACCTTAAATAAAGCATGTCAGCTCATCACTGGTGCTCACCGTCTCACCCACACATGTGACCTGTACACTCAGACCGGCTGGCTCTAACTATGAAACCACATAAAGTTTCTCACCTGCTCCACGGTGAAAAAAATCTACCTTGGCCTTGCACCTTCTGGGGTCTCAACTCTGTTACAACACCGAATTAACAAATGGCGCCTTAGGAGATCCATGCTACAGCTACTGAAAGTCCCCCACTGTCACACTTCACAGGGACAATGCTCTTTTGCTTATCGAGTGCCACTCTGGTTCAATGGCCTCAGCCCAACCATCTCCTCTGCCCCAAATATTGGTATGTTTAAAACTAGGCTCCGGGACTATCTTACTACCAACAGCTCCTGTGACTGCCCAACTTAACCTTGCTTCTCCACTTCCCTTTCTGCTCTAGTTGTTCCCCCCTCCCCTCCTCACTGGATTCTACCCTCACATCTTGGTATACCCAATGCTGCACTTTTCACCCTCTCACCACCCTTCCTACATTCCTTCTCCCCCCCTACCCTCTTCCCTCTCCCTATGACTCTGGCACTTCTTATCTGTTGTCTATTTTCTCTGACAAATGCCGCTGGCTGCCTTGTTACAATGCTACCCTTGAACTGTATTAATCTGTACTCTGTTTGCAATGTCCACATTGTTGTAATGCCTGTCTTGATGTTCCCCATAATTTGTATTTCTCTGACATGGAACCTTTGTAAAAGAGCCATGGCTCAAAGGTATTTGTAATCCTAGACTTGATAAATAAATAAAATAAATGTGGGAGGGGCATGAGGTGGATCTATAATGTTGCAACAACTGACTATCAGAGCTGCCTGGGGAAGTAATTAAGGAGTGCCTGAAACTACATCTAGGTATATCCCCCCACACACACACACACACATAGACATCATGATTTTCTTTTTAACTATAAGCATGCCAATATTTGGCTTTAACAATATGTGCAAGTTGGGCATAAAAATAAAATAGAAAAAAAAAGGATCAAGCAGGTGCCCTTTCCTTTGTCAGATATATGCAGACAGAAGGTCACAAATCCTGTATGACAAGTTCATTATGTGGATGTTTTCTATGTAAAACAGACATTTTGTTAATGTCATGTCTGTGGCATCATTTGTAGCCAGTAAACTATTACTTACGTAGGTATTGTAAACTACAGGTTTTAATTCAGGAATCCAGTCTTGATAAAAAAAAATGAGCAGTTTTGTAAGATTTTTGTCTCTCTGATGTAAGAGTGAATAGCTCAGAAACAAAAGGGTTTTTGTAATTGATTGTTGTTTGCATGAGAAGTGGGTATGACAATGGCATGCAAGAGTGAAGTCTAAATTGTTTCTCTGCCATTCTGGGATCTGAAGTTTAACAGTAATGTGTGAAGAGAATAAAGTCTTGTGTTTTTTGCATATGAATAGGTTTAGTGCTTTGAGGTTAAAAGATATAAACATATATACATAGTGTCATGGGCACCTGAAAAGGAAGGAGATACTACTAAAATAAATGCTATTCTGATGATGTATTTATGTGTAAGATTTTAAGTGTAGTTCTGCCTAGGTCACAGACACATAACCTATAAAAAGTACATTTAAGGATGTATATATTAGTCAAAGCTTGTAGTAGCAAAATAAAGCAAGAAAAATAATATATTGTGTTTTTTTTCTTTCAATTGTTTAACCAAGAGTGGCACACTAAGCTGAAAGCTTGTTTACAGGGGCAACCTGGGAGCACATGGAAGTTAAGTGACTTGCTCAGGGTCACCCAGTATGCAAGTGTGGCTGTGGGATTCAAACCCAGATCTCCAGATTTGCAGATCAGAGCCTTAAACCACTGTGCTATACTGCTTCCCTAGTTATGGCAGTCATCTGTTTTATGGTTCATGATGTTGGTGTAGTAAGCAGCAGTACATTTGCATAGCAGATGTAAAATGTCAGTAAGTAGGTCATGCAACAGATGTGCTGAGCAGTTACTGAAGCAAGAAATGTATTTAGGATAGTAAAATATTCCTGTTAGAAAACTGATAATTGTGTGACACTTGCATCTGAATTTCCAGGAGGTCCTTAAGGGATATCAATGTACAATATAAAGTAGTTATAGTTTTCAAGTTGTCTGAATAATTGCTTTGTACTACCACTGTTACTAAATTTAAATTATTCTATGAAGGAAAATAAGTTTATGCAACTGTCTGTAAATGTATTAAAAACATTTACTTGTCCTTATAATGTAATGCATTAAATGACGTTGCTAGGTTAAGAAGTCACATAACAGTAATAGAGATGAAACAATGGGATGCATAAGAATTTGAAAAAAAGTATGCATTAGCAGGAGCAGTGTCATGACTTCACCAATTTTTTTATAGTTTCACTCTAGATTTTGAACATTACCATTTTTTTATACCTCTTCATAAACAGTACAGCTGTCATTTTTTATATCCTGTTTAAAATGTGTTCTTGCACCTGTGGTGCCAAATGGCACAGTCACTGTGCAAAATCACCTTTCCGCTAATGAACTGATAGTGTCACTATTCATGCGATGAGGTCACAAAAAGCCTGTGCTGAAAACTTAGAGTGAAAATACCAAGAAATGCCCAGGGCATTAGGTTTCCTGACCATAACACCCTGCCCTGTAGGGACTGACAGGCATCAGGCATGTGACTTGGGATTGTCAGCAGTAATGCTCTCACCATTCCACCCCATCCCCACCCTGCAGCCAGTGACAGGTATTAAAGTATGCCTTTGACTGTTCCGACCCAAAGTTCACACCATTCTCTTATACTGAACCCATTTTGGCATATTTCCTTATGGAATGGGGTGAGTGTAAAGTTTGAACACCCCAAGGCATACCTCAACATTTGTCTGTGTCTGCAGGGTAGGGTGAGGTGAAATGGCATGAGTGTTATGGGCAATGGCACAAAGGCACACCCCAATGCCTGTCCATGCCTGTGGGGTAGGGGTGGGATTGGCGTTACTTCAATACTTCACTGCCATTCCTATTCTGCCTGTCTGTGTGTGTGTGTGTGTGTGTCTCTCTCTCTCTCTCTCGCTCTCTCTCTATCTATATGTCTATGTATTTATCTATATTTCTATCAACTGCATGTATCACTATTTTTACCTATTTCTAAAACAAACCTGCATATCACATGTGCCTGTACTCTGAGCACATACTTATGAAACTGTGCATATTTGTGCTCCACTTCTGCATAGACCTCATACTTTCTTAATGTTCCCATTATAACAAGCATAACTACCTTGCCCTTATCAAAAGCAACCCCCTCTGAAAGTTACTATCACATTTTCTCTGCTAACAGTCCATCATTACACCTGATTTCTTGACATCAACACATTGCTTAAATATAACTTACATCACCTCATGGACAAAAACTCTGTTTCTCTAAAAAAAAAACCTTTGTAAATAATCCCAAGGCTGAACATATGCCAGCTATTACTTTTCATGTACTGCCACCTTCTGTACAATCATGGGGATTTGCATAGGTTTCCCATGATGCTTTGCATTATTGAGGTATGTGCAATTATGTTTTCTTTAAAATGTGGACGTACGGCCAATATCATCTAGGATAACACATACATCAGTTGCATTTGCTCTGAGGTTCTTTTGTAAACCTATATTACTTCCTATTCCTTACATTAAAATGTACACCTCCATTTATTTTCCTTATAATGTTTATGCCTTCCTTAGAACAGAAACTAAAACAAATCTTACTACTTACAAATCATTGTGTTGTTTCTCCATACCTCCTTAACAATTCCACACAACTTTACTAACTTCATTATGCAGCCATGGTGGATCTGACCAGATTTTGTTATTTAATGCTTTCATTTTAAATGTTGTGGTAGAAGTTAGGAGTAATATGAGCCTATTTGATGATGACTCGAAACTAGGTGCAGAGGTGGACAGTGAGGAGGGAAGAACAGTACAGGAAGACCTAGATAGACTAGAACAGTGGTCAGTCCCATGGCAGCTGGGGTTTAACGTTAGGAAGTGCCATGTACTTCACTTGGGAGCTAGGAATACAGGGTACAGCTAGAAATTGAGGGGGGGAGGTTAACAGTCTTGGAGGAAGAAAAAGATCTGGAAGTAGTGATCACTGGTAAAACAAATCACTCAGGACTATGCAGGAAAGCAGTGGCTAAGGCAAACAGAATGCTGGGGTGCATTGCTGGGGGAGATCACTTCAACAAGGGAGGAGGCAATTCTGCCACTGTAAAATCCTTGGTGAAGCTGCACTTGGAGTACTGTGTGCAGTTCTGGTGCCCTTACTCAAAGAAGAACATTATGCTCCTGGAGATGGTCCAGAGGAGGGAGTCTAAGAAGATCCTCAGAATGGGAGATAAGCCCTGTGCAGACAGACTTAGGGAGCTAAACATGTACTCTTTGGAAAACAGAAGGGACAGAGAGGACATGATTGAGACCTTTGAATACTTGAAAAGTATTAATAGAGGAAACAGAGAGGGGATGTTCAGATTGAAGGGGGAAGGGACCATGAGGGGTCATAGCCTGAAACTGATTGGTAGGAAGTATAGAAGAGACATGAGAAAAGCCTTACTTTTCATAAAGAGCAGCAATGCTTTGGAATGTGCTACCTGAGGAGTTGGTATCAAGGAAATCAGTGGGAGGTTTTCAGAAGGGATGGGGAAAGGGGAAGGGGAAAAATTGTTTAACCAGGAAAGGCACACTAAGCTGAAGCTTGTTTCCAGGTGTGACCTGGTAGCACAAGGAAGTTAAGTGACTTGCTCAGGGTCACACAGTATGCAAGTGGGAGCTGTGGGGTTCAAACCCAGGTCTCCAGGTTTGCAGCTCAGAGCCCTAAACCACTACCCTATACTGGGTTGGGATAGATACATGGGCCAGGTACAGGTAGGGAAGGTAGAGTCCATGGGAACTCAGAATGGAAATTATACATTTTATCACTTCCTTCCTGAGAGGCTGGAGGGCAGCTCCAGTTCCTCCCTCAGAGAGGCTCATTCTCCAGCCCCGGCATCCCACACCAGTCCTATCCTGGCAATTCCCCATGGGTTGCCCCCACCCCATAGCAGGGCTGGGGATGAGGAATGTCAACTTTCTCCCCCTTCCTGGAACACTTACATCTAGAATCCAGTGAGGCCAGTGCTGGTGTAGCAGGGCCATCATGTAGCCTGCCAGCTCCATTTTCCGGCTTTCTTCCCTTCCCCTTGCCATGGTCTCTCAAGCACGTGTTGAGGCATGCACACGCAGTGATGCATGGCACCATCCCTACTCTAGCTGCTCACCATCTGCACTATCCTCAGGCCTCCACCAGAGGCAGCCCTGCAGCAGAAGCAACTGAAACCCTCCCCAGGAGAGGAGAGCTGCCTTGCAGCTGCTCAATCCAACTCCTGCCCCCCCACCCTGCTGACTCCCGGTGACCCAGGCTTGCTCCTGAACCCGGGTTGCCAGTGCAGCATGAGGTGTGGCATACAGTGCCTCAACCCTCAGTGCCACTGGACTGGTCCCAGAAAAGAGATTTTTTACAGGTCACATTTTGAGGCTAAATGGTCTGACCGTAGGCATTTCTGGGATAATATAAGCACTTTACTGTCCCCCAATATCTAGGAGTGTTTTAAAGAAACTGAAGTCTAATGGTGTTAACAGACCCTTTAGAGACTGCCAGCTAACTGTCTTCATGCTAAATTCTATGATTTGTCAAGTTACTGTATAAAGTAAATACATCTTTTGTGCCCACTGTTGACGTGTGAGGATTATTTTTCTTCTGGGAACCCATTTTTATTTTAGGAGGGTCACAAAAGATTCCATGTCATAATAGTGATCGCAAAAGGGTGATCGCTATTACAGTGAGTGAATATTGCTGAAAAGCAAAATGGCAGTGTACACTCCCTGGTGAACCCAACAACAGCAACCTGGGGAAAAAACACACATCCCCGCACCCCCCGAGAGCTTTGCCCCCCCAACACCCCTAAATTACTATTCTCAACTCCAAGGGGGTACATGTTGGGGAGGGGGAAAAACCAGAACGCAAAAAAAAAAAAAGTCCAACACATGGAAAACAAGTAAAGGAACTACCCCTCCTGAGCCCTGGACCTCCCTTACTGCAGGCAGCCACCCTCTCCACCAAACCAGAATGCCAGTTCTGCACCAAATCCTCAAACCACAGCCCAGATACCTCTGCTTCCTGCCTGGACCCTGCTTTCTGCCTGGACCCTCCTCTTCCTTTCCTTCACCTTCCTACTCCTTCACCATTTTCTCCCCCTGCCTAGTCGCTCTAACCACACTCGCTACCCTTTCAGGGTAGCTCAAACCACAAGTGCTCAAATTGAGTCACTCAAAATCGAGTTGATCAATTTGAGTCTTAATAATAATGTGATACCATCACAAATAAGGAAGTATTAAAGCTCATTTTTTCCATTCCTAGCAAATATAGTGACTGTGGGGGATGGTTACATGGGTGTTTTCTTAGAATGTCTGCACCATATATTGTTTCTCCCTTATGTTCCTTATTAATTTATCACTGATATCTTGTCAGTTTCTATCTGATTGGAAATATGCAAGGGTCACACCTGTCCCCAAGAAGTCCAATGCTGATTTTGTTGAGGACTTTAGACCAATTTCAGTTTTAAATCCCTTAAGTAAAATACTTGAGAGGATTGTGGCTAATCAACTTAATAGTTATTTGGATTCAACACATCTTCTTGACCTGGATGGACACTACTTCTTTATTCAGCTGTGAGCTGTGTGAGAAATTCTATATTGCACTTGACATCTGCAACAACATGCACTTTTGCTTAATTCTGTGGGAGGTGACACTAACTACCCTTGGTAATTGCTTTTTATTCACATATTTATTTAGTGTTTAACCAAGAAGGGGCTTGCAAATTCTGTTTATCTTGTGAGTAACTCCAGAAGGATTTAAATACTGTATTTGGGTAGACCCTCGGAGGTAGCTAGATTGTCTACTAGGATTTTCTGACAGTTAAACTGTTTTTAAATAAATTACAGGTGGCTGAAGAGTTGAAATAGGAGCTTGCAAACTCTGCTTATCTTGGAAGTAACTTCACAAGTGTTTGAATACTGCATTTTGGTTGTCCATTGGGGGTAGCTGGATTGACTACTAGGAGTTTGGGACAGAAACTATTTTTAAATAATTTACTGGTTCGTAGGAGTTTGTGATAGTTAAACTATTTTTAAATAAGTTACTGTGGTTAAGGAGTTGTCATAGCAAAACCTGCAGTGTGAAACAGGAAAAGACAGTCTTTCAAGCAACAGAGGGAGGTGGATCCAGGTTTATGTTTGTTTGTTACAATTTTTAAGATTTTCAGTGCAGGAAGAGTTTAAAGCACAGCTGACTTATTTTGGGGCTGACTGCTTTCAGAGCACAAACCACCAGGCCTGTTTTGGGGCTGGGGAGGTTTACCTGTGTCTGACTTGGATGTGTGGATTTTCTCTGTTTGATTAGCAAGGTATTTTCTCTGTCAAATTGTTGTGTAGGGCATCTTGCTGACAGGAAGGCACTCATCGCAACTGTGGGTCAGAGCTTTTAGCTGATTGTTTGTGAGGGCTGGTTTAGGCCCAACCCTTCCCACCCTCGCCCACCACCCCTGGAAATAGTTCCTTTATACCTGGGGTTCTGACATCATTCCTCAAGAGTGCAAGGTGCATATCACTGTCATATCCTCTCTAGCACACTGCACTGACAATATAAGCATACACATTGTATAATATATATATTTTTATATAACAAACCAATCACACACACACAAAAAAAAAATGTGGGGAGTAGTGCAATGTAATGGCTGTGGGGCAGCAGTCTTCCAGGAGTCTTTCTGGAGGCTGAGATGCTGCCCTATTTGTAGACAACTCTCTGCCCTGAGGGAGGAAGTTGCTCATCTTTAGGCCACACTGGACAGTAGTAAGGGAACCTTCCCCCAGGCCACTGGACGGTAGGAAGGGAACCTCCCCCATCCAGGGAGCACCAGAGCCACCATCACTACCTCAGAGGTTGCAAAGAAAGCACAGCAGTTGGACCACAGTGGGCTCAGGGAGGGTGAGGATAGTGGAACAGAGGCACACCCAGTCAGTTGTTCCACTCCACAATCCATACACCATTCTGGGGGAGCATAGCTCCCCTATGGATGCACCCGCAGAGGAGACTAAGGAGGCTGAGGACAACTGTCACAAGGGAAGCCCACAGGAAGGAGGCAGAGGACACCACAAGGAAAGGAAGCAGCTCCTGGTGGGGGACTCAATTATTAGGGAGATAGAACTGAGGGGAGCAGGGGAAACTGAAGTAAGGTGCCTGCCAGGTGCCATGGCTTGAGAGAGAGAGGCGCATCCTCAGGATCACGAGAACAGCTGCACGGGAGTCTGAGCTGGACGTCATTGTCCACCTAGGGACAAATGACTTGGCTCATCATGAGATTAAAGCAGTGCAGAAGGACTTTGTAGAATTGAGGAGGGGCCTAAGACAAGTAGTACACACAATATCCTTCTCTGAAGTGCTGCCTGTCAATGGTATGAGTGAGGCGAGGGTGCTTTGCACCATGCAGTTTAATGAATGGTTTAAAAAATGGTGTGGAGCACAGGGGTTTGGCTTCATTGGGGACTGGGGTTCCACCTGGAGAAACACCAGCCTATACTGGCAGATGGTCTGCATCTGTCCTGGAAGGGAACAAGTCTTTTGAGCAATCAGTTTAAATGCTTCATTGGCAAGCTTTTAAACTAGTCAAGGGGGGAGGCACTGATAAGCAGCAGGAAAATCCCAGCCTCTCCCTACAAAACAGGGTACTAAATGAGAAAAAGACCGAGGTAGAAAGGTCAGTGGGGGATGCTGCAAAAGAAGGTAAAGCCATCAAAAAATGGAGAGCAATGAGTACCAATGCCTGTAGTCTGAGTAACAAGCTTCCTGAATTAGTGGCCTTGATGGAGGAGGAACATCTGGATATCATGGCAGTCACAGAAACATGGTACACACAAAACCATGACTGCGACGTAAACATACCAGGATACACTATCTACAGGAGGGACAGGAGGGTAAAGAGGAGGAGGAGAAGCTCTTTACATAAGGGAAGGAATCAAAGCAACAGAACAAAAGGGAAAACAGGGAGGAGAAGAAGCACTGTGGGTAAATTTGAGACCGGCAATGGCAACCACAATCCGCTACAGGGTTGTATACAGACCTCCTTCTCAGGGGAGGAAATGGACAAGGAAATGATAGAAAGAATACTTAGAATGGCAGAAAAAGGGAGATATTGCTGATGGGTGATCTGAATATGCCAGATGTTAACTGGAGTGCAATTGCAGCAGCCTCTTCAAAGAGTAGGGTTATTCTAGATGCCCTACAGGGGGCATGCCTTAGACAACTAGTATTGGAGCCCACTCGAGAGGGAGCCATCTTAGACCTGGTTCTCTCAAATGGAGATGAAGAGAGGATCACAGATGTAGAAGTGGGTAGCCATCTGGGAACTAGTGACCATCGAACAGTATGGTTCACAACAAACACAGCAATAGAGTCAAGCCATACAAAGGCAAAAGTACTGGACTTTAGGAAGGCTGACTTTGCCAAAATGGGTGAGTGCCTAAGGAATGCACTAGCAAATGGGCAGGAAGGAGGGGTGGAAGAACAATGGGGAAAAATAAAAACTGCCATCACAGAGGTAACAAGCCTTTGTGTGAAGCAAAAAACAAAATGAAACAATGAAAGAAACCACTGTGGTTCTCAAAGGAAGTGGCAGTGAAGGTTCAAGAGAAAAAGAAAGCATTCAGGAAGTACAAGGAATCATGAAGGAGCAGGGCCAGATAATCGTATCAGTTAAAGCAAAAGGAAGCTGGAAGGCAGTCAGAACAGCAAAGGCCCCAACCGAGGAAAAGATAGCCAACTCAGTTAAGAAGGGGGGGATAAAACCTTTTATAGGTACATCAGGGAGCGAAGGAAGACCAAGGGAGGGTTAGTGAGGCTTAATAAAGGGGAGAGAAGGTGGGCAGATGGTGACTGTGAAAAGGCAGAGATACTAAACAAATATTTTTGCTTAGTATTTACAAAGGAAGAGGGGGAGGCACCTAAAACAAACAGTAGAAACACTCTGGATACAGAAGTTGATACCAGCCCATTTACAGAAAAAAGGGTTCTGAAAGAACTCTTAAAACTGAAGGTGGACAAAGCTAATGGGGCCTGATGGATTCATCCCAGAATTCTAAAAGAACTAAGGGTAGAAACTAGTGACACCACTGACTACCCTCTTTAACAAATCATGGGAGGATGGGGTGGTACCCGAGGACTGGAGGAGGGCAGATGTGATTCCACTTCACAAAAGTGGGAGCAAGGCAGAAGCAGGAAACTACAGACCTGTTAGTTTAACCCCAGTGGTAGGGAAAATGATGGAATCACTTCTGAAGGAAAGAACTGTTGAGTATCTAGAGGCCAGAGGGGCACAGGACCCAAGGCAGCATGGATTCACAGCAGGAAGGTCATGCCAGACAAATCTGATAGATTTCTTTGACTGGGTGACCAAAGTAGTAGATCAGGGAGGGCTGTGGACATGGCCTACCTAGACTTTAGCAAGGCATTTGATACAGTCCCACACAAAGATTAGTAAACAAGTTAGCCAGACTGGGAGTGGATCCCAAGATGACAGCCTGGGTAAAATTGGCTGGAGAATAGGACACGGAGGTAATAGTAAATGGAGCACTCGAAGAAGAAGGGTTACTAGTGGGGTACGCAGGGGTTCAGTATTAGGACGGTCCTCTTCAATGTCTTTATAGTGACATTGCAGAGGGACTGGAAGGAAAAAGATGTCTCTTTGCAGATGACACAAAGATCTGCAACAGAGTTGATGCACAAGGTGGGTGGAAAGGATGAGAAGGGACTTGGCAAGGTTAGAGGAATGGTCAAATGTATGGCAGCTTAGATTCAATGCTAAGAAGTGCAAGGTAATGCACCTGGAAACAAAAACCAGGGAAGAGTACACAATGGGGTGAGATACTAACAACAACATAAATGGAAAGGGACCTGGGGTAGTCATATCAGATGACCTAAAGGTGGGCAAGCAATGTGAGAGGGCAGCAAGGAGGGCTGGGGGATACTGAGATGCAGAGGAGAGCATCACCAGTAGAAAACAGGAAGTTATTATGCCTCTGTACAGACAGCTGGTGAGACCCCATCTGGAGTACTGCGTGCAGTTCTGGAGACAATCTCCATAAGAACATAGACAGGATGGAAGCTGTCCAGAGGAGGGCAACTAAAATGGTGCAGGGTCTGCACAGAAGACATATGAAGAGAGAGACTTAAGGAGCTTAATATGTATAGCCTCGAGAAAAGGAGGAGAGGGGGACATGATAGAAACTTTCAAGTACCTCAGGGAATCAACAAAGTCCAAGAGGGTAGCATCTTTCAAAAAAGAGGTGTGCAAGAACAAGGGGCACAATTTGAAAGATTGAGGGGCGGCTCAGAGGTAATTTAAGGAAGTATTTTTTCACAGAGAGGGTTGTGGATGCATGGAACGGTCTTCCGGAGGAGGTTGTGGAGTCAAAAACAGTGGTGGAGTTCAAGCATGCATGGGACAGTCATAAGGCAATTCTAGGGTGTGGGGGTAGGAAGAAGTAGGCTGCTGGTTAACTAGGATCTGCAGCTTATCCATAAGGTAGGGAAATTGGCAGACTGGGTGGGCCAAGCGGTCCTTATCTGCCGTCAAAATCTATGTATGTTATGTTTCTATGTTTCTATGTTTCTTATAATGTTCTTTGTCCTCAACAACATGGATTTCATAAGAATTATGGAATGGGTACTGCCTTGGTCAGGTTCACACATTCAGTTCTTAAGCAATTTGATAACTGTCCCATTTGACCTGATAGAACATGACTTGCTCTGTTCTAAATTTAGTTTGTTAGGTCTGTCTGGGAGTGTTGTTTCTTGGGTTAAAGACTAATTACTCCCAGTTTATTAATATAGGTTCAGCAAGGTCAAATGTTCTTATTATGAGATGTGGGCTGGGGCCCATTTCTATTTTCTCTTTTTGTTAGCTAACTGCCTCAAATTGGCAAACTTTGTGATTCCCTTCTTTATGCAGATGATCTGATAATGTTCTCAAGTGTCAAGTCTGTAGCAGAGTTAACACCTAATCTTGATCAGGATTTTCTTGGTATTTGTAATTGGGTTTCCAGTAATTCTTTAGTTCTGAATTCTGAAAAATAAACAGAGTGCATGTCATTTGGTACTTCTCACACGTTGAATGAAAGTCCATGTTTACTGTCGCATAATAATTTTGGCGCTGTTATCGGACATTTGCACCCTTTTAAACATCTTGTGCTGTTATTAGATCCTGGTCTTACTTTTCTTGATCAGGTGAAATTAGTTAGTTGCACAATTGATCAGAAACTGGGTTTTCTTTACAAATTTAAAAGGTTTTTTTTTGTTTGGAAACTCAGAAAGCTATTGCTCTGGCTCCCTCCTCCCACATTTAGACTACAGCATGTGTCTAATGTCTATTTTAAATTGTGTTGCAAGGAGGGCAACATTCTTTCTATCACTTGCAATATTTGTCATTGTATTTTGTCTTCCCCTGTTCAAACTCACCAATGTGATTTTTGTTCCCAAATAGGATGATTATCATCAAGTTCCAGGGCTGGGTACTTCTTTGGGTGTATGACATGTAAGTCTGTTTTTCTTCATATTTCTGTACCATTGTCTGACCTTGTCTCTATTAAATCTGTTTCATCTAATTTAAGGTCAACTAAGAATTTGGTATTAAATGCTATTGCTTGTAAAACTAAATTGGGATCTCAAGCCTTTTCCATAGCAGCACTTTCATATTGGAACATTTCAACTGTAGCACTTCAGTCTTTATATTCTTTGCAAAGTTTTAAATCTAATTTTTTTAAACAATTTCTGCTGTATCAGGATGCTTGTAATTGTTTTATTTAATTTTGATATAGTGTTGTTTTGTTTGATTTGTATTTTTGTACTGTACGTCCGGGTTAGACCTGAAAAAAGACTGTTTGGTCCAGTGTCTCTACCCAGTTAATAAATTTAAAATAAATAAAAAAAATAAAATAAATAAAAAGGACAGAAGTCACAAAGGGAAAGCAGAAAAGGGATAAGAAGGAAAGAGACAGGGCCACTGAATCACATCAGGAGCAAGAGGATGCACAGACACAAAAGGTCTAAATTACAGCTATTTAAGGCAGATCTGACATCAGAGAGGAAGAAGCAAGTAAGGAGGATGATGGGTGCTAATTCCCAGAACCTGGGTAAGAAGACTTGTGACCTCCAGACAATAATAGTTGAGGTACAATGGACATGGTGGCTATGACAGAGAGTTGGGCAACACAGCATCATGAGTGGTAATTCAGAGTTCTGGGTTACACAGTGTTCGGGAGGGACAGGGAAAGTGAAGGGGAAAAAAAGCAGCATCATATATTAAGGAGGGAATCTTAGCCTCAGAAATCCAGGAAGCAGCCAAGGTCAAAGGGTCTGTAACTTTCTGGGTATGGGTAATTGCTGGGAAGGGTGAGAGATTATTGTTGGAATGGTGTAGAGGCCTCCAGCCCAGAAAGAAGAAACAGACAAAGAGCTAGAAGAGATCAACAAGATGGTAGGACTGAGAGAGGTGCTGATATTGTGGGATTTCAATTTCCTGGCTGCACTACAGACTGAAGCATCCCAACAGCAGCTAGCACAAAGAGGCAGGCCATGGTCGAGAAGATGGAAGAGGCATTTCTGAGCAACAGGATTACTGAACCTGTTAATGAAAGGACCTGCTTGTAAGAGGGACAGCATGTGGGAGGTCCTGGTGAAGCAAAAACACATGCAAGATCCCACACAATCAGGAGTAGTGTCAGCCAGTGTGGATCAAAATACTGAAAGATGTTAGTAGAAAATGCTTGGATCCTAGGCGATAATAAGCTTGACTGGAAAAGGAAACACATAAACCAAGCATATTGTCTGCCTTGGCTCCCAGCTACCCTGTTGTATAAATGACAGACCTGTTTTTACTAACATCTTTTAGTCACCTTTGGCCCGATTCCAGAATGCATGGTGCAACTTGTGGGCATATGCGAGTTGCACCATGCACCATTATGCTGGGGATCCTGTGCCCTATTCCAAGACAGACAGAGTCCCCAGCACCTATGACCCATGACTTGCAGCAGCCGTAGGCTTGTGCCACAGGAATGGCAGAATGGGCCTGGGTGTCACAAGTCACAGACCACATGTAACTGCCACTCGGAGCCCCCCACCCCATAACATGCCTGCAATCTCCTTAGGGCATTAGGAGGGTAGGCTGGGTGGCACAGGCACAAGAGGGACACTGTGCATAACAGATCCGGGTGGCACCCTGAGCTTTGGTGGCTGGGGAGCTTCACTGTGCGGGGGGAGTCTTTGGGGCATGGCAATGTGCGTTCCACTGCACTGTGGGGGGGGCATCCATCATTTTTCTAGGACAGATGCCCCTTAGACCACCTGCATGCTGTCTAACCCGCATTGCGGGTCTTGGAATGGTGTATCTGCATAATGGCAGCCGCCCTTTCAGAATAGTGCATGAGTGCTGCCATAACCCACCCTTTTACCATGCTACAGTGGGTTGTGGGTGTAGTGGGTGGTGTAGCCCACCTTTGGAGCAACCCGCATGTGGCATGGCACAAGCCGCGACTTGGAATCGCAACTTGCATATTGCATGGTGCAAGGTGGGATTTGCACCATAGGGTTTGGCATAAATCACCTTGCAAAATGTGTAAGGCATCCTGGAATTGTGTCCCTTGTGTTTTACCACTGTAGCCTGTCGTTTTTAACCCCATCCTCATCATATCTTTGTTTGCATGTAGGCATGTGTATGGGCATATTCACATGGGCATTCTAGTCATCAGTGCAAATCTATTTTAATTTTCTCCAGATGTCTGTCTCTGTCTCCTTTCCCCATCTTTGTAAACCTTTCAGTCCTTTTACTATGCCTTGTTAATTGGTGTTTTCCAAATGGCAGTGTGTACTGTTCCAATGTTAAAGTTATGTTTGTGTGCACTACTGTTGTTACTGTTGTCTTGGAATGAAATGTTAGCTGTCAAAGGTTTGTATTCTCCCAGGTAGAGCCTGAAAACAGGCAAATGTTTGTCTAGTGCACCTTACCCTGTAAACAAAAATGAACTAAATAAATAAATAAATAAGTCCCCACTTGAAGACTTCTTGGCTCACTCACTCCTATGCCTTTTCATACCCGCCATCACCATTTTGTTTTCCAGCTTTCATTCTTACCTTGCCTATTATCACTTTATCTCCTGCCCTTATTTTGTTTCCATACATGTATATCCCTGAGTTCCCCTTATCTTTCCACTAACTTTGCTTTTTTCTCTTGTCGATAATTCCTAATGAAGAACTACGGTCCTGACATGGATTCTAATTCTGTTTTCTATGTTCACTGTTTATTTAATATTATCTTTCTCTTTTGTTTCCAGTCCACATGCTGATGTAGTGCTTTTTTGTTATCAAAAATGAGCACTAGAGGTGAAAGGGCATTGCACAAACATGGTAGGGAAGATGAAGAGGAGAAGAAATCACTGAGGTTTTTAAAAGGGACAGCAGAGGCAGAGAGGAAACCAGACGTAAAATAAGTCAGACAGAAGAGGAGATAGGGCACATCAAGAAAAGACAGAAACATAGAATTTGATGGCAGATGCAGACCTTTGGCCCACCCAGTCTGCCTCTTCTTCCATACCTGCATTATCACCGCAGACACTACTCGAGCTACAGCTCTTTCTCCCACCCCCGACTTCCTTTCCACAATAAGTCCCTGGTACCTATCCCATGCATTCTTGAACCCTACCATTGTTTTTGCCCCACCACCTCCGCTTGAAGTCTGCTGCAGGAATCCACCACTCTTTCTGTGAAGAAGTACTTCCTTACATCTCTCCTGAATCTTCTCCTCTCCAGCTTCATAGCATGTCCCCTTGTTCTTGACCACCATTTTCTCTGAAAAATAAACTACCCTACTGTACCTTATTAAAGGAGGAAGTATAGTGCAGTGGGTTAAGGCTGTGAGCTGCAGATCTGGAGACTTGGGTTTGAGTTCCACAGCTGCCTAGGTGCATACTGTGTGATCCTGAGCAAGTCACTTAACTTCCTTGTGCTCCCAGGTTGCATCTGGAAACAAGCTTCAGCTTAGTGTGCTACTTCTGGTTAAACAATGTTCCCTTTCCGTACCCCTGTGAGGTATTTAAAGGTCTCTAGACAATACCTTTCTCCCTTCTCTCTTGCAGGGTATATATGTTGAGGTACTTTAGTCTCTCCTCACAGACCTTTTGATGCAGATCCTGCACCACTTTAGTTGTCTTCCTCTGGCTCTTTTCCACTTAATCTTTGTACTTCTGGAGATGTGATCTCAAGAACTGGACACAGTACTCTAGGTGGGGTCTTACCAGCAATCTATACAGAGGCAAAACCACCTCCTTATTTCTGCTGGTGATACCTCTCCCTACGCACCACAGTATCCCACTAACCCTCCCTACTGCCTTGTAACACTGCGTGGCGACCTTTAGATAGATACGATCGATAGAGAGAGATAGATAGATTGATAGATAGACAGACAGACAGATAAAATCTTTATTTTTCAACAGGAGAGAACTGTTAGGACTTTGCAGCCCAATTAACAAAGTTGCCCTGCTGAGGGACAAAGTTTTAGAAATACAAAGAGAAGAACAGGATGTTACAGACAGTGCAACATTACAACAGTGTTACATCAATGTGACATCAAAGTTGTATCAATGTCAAATACAAACATTGTCACAACCATGTCCAAAATATGTAATGTGCAACGTGTAAGTAGGACAAAATGTTTACAATTAATTACAGGTGCAGGTGTCATGCAGATAGTCATTTAACAGATCTCCGAATATCTTCAAGGTTGATGCCTTTCTGATCTTTGCGGGTATCTTGTTCCATTCGTTAGTGGCCCACTAATTTGAGTTAATTTTCCATAGGAATTTGATATTCTTGGTAAAACAACTCCCCTGTTTTTTACCTCCCTTAGATTATGTGCATGTATACTGGATTCCCCCCTTATTCAGTTCTGGTGGCTTAGTGGGGTTATTGCACAGTTTATAAGTGGTTTCAGCTCTTAGTTTTTTCTCATCTGAGTTCAAGCGAATCCCAACGTAGCTCTGAGTACATTAAGCACCGATGTCTGTTGTAATCACATCCTAGTGCAAATCTTTCCAGGCTGTTGTATATTTTGTCTACCCTATTTAAAGATGTGTGGGCTGTGTGTCCATAATGTAGTCAAGGTTGCCATACCCCAGTCCAGGTAGCAGGAGTTGTATCACTATTTTTTCCTGGTGTCTTTTGTAAAGTAAGAAGCATTTTTCAATGCTGAATGTTGTCTTGCTGGCATTGGCATTGATAGTGCAGGAGTTAGAGAGATGCATTTTAGGCAGCGTTAACAGCAGAAGGTAGTGGGAGGGGGCATCTGAACCCAGGGCAGTAATAAGTGGTATACCACAGGGCTCGGTGCTGGGACTGGTTCTATTTTACATTTTTATAGCTGACATTGCAGTAGGGATTAAGAGCAAAATCAGTCTCTTTGCAGATGACACAAAGATTTGTGCCAAGGTAGATGGGGGAGAGGGAGCAAAAGTACTTCAGGAAGATTTGGCAAAACTGGAGGAATTGCCTCACACTTGGCAGCTTGGTTCCAATGCCAAGAAGTGCAAAGTGATGCATTTGGGAGGCAAGAACCCAGGACACAATTACTGGCTGGACGGTGTCCCATTAACAAAATCCAAGGAGGAGAAGGATCTGGGAGTGCTGGTAACCAGGGAGATGAACCACTCTGCTCAGTGCAGGAAGGCAGCAGTGAAGGCAAACAGGACGCTAGGGTGCATAGCAAGGGGGATTTCTTCTAGGAGTGGGGAGGTCATCTTGCCCCTGTACAGGTCCCTGGTGAGACTGCACCTAGAGTACTGTGTGCAATTCTGGCATCCCTACTTGAAAAGGGACATCAGACTACTGGAAGGGGTACAGCACAGGGCAACAAAAATGATCCTGGGGTTGGGGGACAGACTAAATGAGGAGAGACTGAGAGAGCTCAATATATATACCCAGGAGGAAAGAAGACAGAGAATGGATATGATTGAGACCTTCAAGTACCTGAAGGGTTTAAACAAAGTAGACACCAGGTGTATGTTCAATCTGAAGGGTGGAAGGGAAACCAGGGGACAATGTATGAAATTGGAAGGGGGCAGGTTCAAGAGGGACCCGAGGAGGCACTATTTCACAGAAAGGGTGGAGGTAGGGTGGAACATTCTGCCAGAGGAAGTTGTATCACTGCAGAGTGTTGGAGGCTTCAAGAGGGGGTGGGACAGATTCAAGGGGAAGGTACAAATCGGGAGGGGGTGGAAGATGGAGTGAGGGCATATGAGGGAGGGGGGGCAGCTGCAGTCTAAATGGACTGAAGTGCTTCACATCTGAGTAGAATAGATAGACTGAATGGCCTTTATCTGCTAGCAATTTCATATATTCATATAATAGGAATGCAGTGAAGTATTGAATAGACACCAACCTCACCCCCACCCTGCAGAGACTGACAGGCATTGGGGTGTGCCTTTGGGCTGTCAGCCATAATGTTCATGCCATTTTACCTCACACTACCCTGCAGACACCGACAAGTATCGCGGTGTGCCTTGGGGTCTCGGGACTTACCCTCACCCCATTCCATAAGGAAATTTGCTGAGATGGGTGCAGTATAGGAGAATGGGGTGAACATTGGGGCCAATGAGTCCAAGACACACCTCAATGCCTGTCACTGGATGCAGGGAGGGGGTAGAGGTGGAATGGCATGAGCATTACAGCCTACAATCCCAAGTCACACCCCTGATGCCTGTCAGTCTGTACAGGGTGGAGTGTTACAGTTGTAAACCCTAATGACCCGGGCATTCTTTGTATTTTCACTCCAAATTTTCATCATGGACTTTTTGTGACCCCACCTCATGAACAGTGGCACTATCAGTTTGTTAGCTGAAAGGTGATTTTGCACAGTGACTGCTCCGTTTGGTGCCACAGGTGTGAAAACACATTTCAGGTAGGATATTAAAAATGACAGCTATACTGTTCATGAGAAGGTGTAAAAAAATGGCAATGTTGAAAATCTGGAGTGAAAATATGAAAAATTGGCTAAGTTACCAGTCTGCATAGAAACTGCGCAATGCACACCCATAACGCCATTATATTGGGGAATTTTTTAACCACATTTTCAACATAGGTATTTTCAGACCTCTGCTCATGAACAGTGGCACTGTGATTTAGTTAATCTGTCCCAAAAGTTGATTTCCCACAGCGACTGCACCATTATGCGCCAGATGTGCGAAAACACATTTTGGGCAGGATGTGAAAAATGATAGCTGTACCATTCATAAGGAGGTGTGTAAAAATGGTAATGTTGAAAATCTGGAGTGAATATATGAGAAATTGGTGAAGTAACTAGCGTGCATAGAAACTGCATAACGCATGCCTGTAATGCAATTATTTTGGGGATTTTTTTAACCAAATTTTCAACATGGGCATTTGGGGACCTCCGATCATGAACAGCGTCACTGTGATTCTGTCAAGCTGTCCTGAACATTGATTTCCCACAGCGACCGTGCCATTGTGCGTCACATGCACAAAAACACATTTCTGGCAGGATGTGAAAAATGACAGCTGTACTGTTTATAAGGAGGTGTGTAAAAATGACAATGTCGAAAATCTGGAGTGAAAATATAAAAAACTGTCAAAGTTACGAATGTGCATGGAAACTGCACAGTGCATGCTCGTAACAGTCATTTCTCGGAATTTTTTCACCAAGTTTGCAAGACAGGCTTTTTGGGACCCCACCTCATGAACAGTGGCACTGTCGTTTTGTTAATCGGTCCCAAAAGGTGATTCTGTGCAGTAACTACAAAATGACCTTTAGGGAAGGAAAAACAAGATGGCAGTGCATGTGTTCATGAGGCAGAGTCCCAAGGACCCAATGTTGAAAATTTGGGGTCAAAATACAAAACAATGGCAGAGATATCCACCTAAGTTGACCCCCCCCATTTATGCCATTATATAGCTTACCGGCATTTCTTCAGTTCACGGTCGGCTTTGAAGAGTCCAGATGTGTTCCTGCTCCAATGAAGATTGCAGTGCCAGACCTCTGGAGTAAGTATGGGGTGAGGGGAGTGTGGGGAGGTGGGGTGTGCAAAGGGTTGGTGCAGGTTGGGGGAAGGGGTGCCACGGACAACGGACCATTTTGTTTTTTTCAGGTACAAAACCAAAATGGACACTGCGCCGTGGGATAGGTTTCTTTCTTTACAGGTGAAAACAAATGTTGGGCACACCGGGGTGGGCTCCCAGTGTACCCCATGACTTTTGGGGGGCCTGATGTTGGCAACACTGGGGTGGGCTCCCAGTGTGCCACACAATGGTGCTGGGGTGGGGCCCTAAAAATGCTGACGTGGTCGGCTTACTGTAAGTGGAAGCACACTGGGGTGGGTTCCCAGTGTGCCACACAATGTGGGGTGGCTAAACATGCTGACATGGGAATTATGCCCCCGATGTCGGCTTCCTTTGGGGATTGTGTGGCAGTGACTCCACCGCCATATTTATTGAACACACAATGAGGGGGGCCTGGAACATGCTGACGTGGCTGGCTTACTGTAAGTGGCAGCACACTGGGGTAGGTTCCCAGTGTGCCACACAATGGGGGGGGGGTTGGACATGCTGACTCAGGGATTACACCCCCGACGTCAGCTTCCTTTGGGGATTGTGTGGCAGCGGCTCCACCGCCATATTTATTGAAATGTTTTGCCAAGAAAGGCACATCTGTGCCGCTGGATGACAAGCTTGTCTCTGATTGCAGTGGCACGTTTCTTACAACTTGTGTCCACTTTACGTAATGCTTGTGTCAGCGCTAGCATGCTGGCTTATTAGGGAATGAGGGACACACCTACTAAAGAGTGTCCTGCATTCACCAACACTGACACACCTCTGAAATGTGCTACTAGCACAAGATGTTGCTTGCATGAGCGCACAAGCCAACATAAAAAGTCTTCCCCTTTAGTACTCCTAGGCACTTACTTACTTTATTAATAGTGTTATTTATGTGGATGTCAAATTTTAATGCATCATCTACTGTGACTCCAAGGTATTTCTATTCCTAGACACTAGTTAGTGTTAAATAATTTAATGTCTTGATTGTTAGAGGGTGGAACATCTGTTTTTTTTTCTCGCCATGTTTTCCTGAACAGCATCACCGGGGTTTTCTTGGTGCTCAGGACCATGTTTGAGTTTATGAACCAACTCTGTAAACAATTGAAGTCTGCCTGGAAGGTATATTCCAGGACACAGATGAAGGCTACTTTCCCTATTGAGACAGTGTCATCTGCATATAGTTTTATGTCTACTCTTTTAATGTGGGTGGGCAGAACATTTATGTACATTAGAAATAACAGGGGGTCCAGAATGGGTTCTTATGGTACTCCCCTACACAGAAATAGTGAGGTTGAAAGGGCACCCCTAACTCAGACCTTTTGCTGTTAATTTACTAGGTAGTGATTAATCCATGTCGTCACCCAATGGGAGAGTCCCATCTGGGTTAGCCTTTCTAGTGGTATCTGGTGGTCAACCAGACTGAAGGCTTTGGAGAGGTCTAAGTACACTGCACCCACATAGACGCCTCTGTGTAGTCCAAAGGTTAGAGTATTTACAAAATCTGTGAGTCCGGTGGACATCTATATTCCTGCTCATATGCCATATTGATGACTGGACAATAGCTGATATTTGTTCATGATCAGTTTTTTAAAAATGTTGACACTACAGGCAGTACAGCTATTGGCCTGTAATTAGATGGATTGTTTTGTTCTCCTCCTTTAAAAATGGGCACAACCTTGGCCTCTTTCTATCCATGTGGGTAAAAGCCTTCCATTAAGCATCTATTATAAATCATTATCAGTACTGCCACTATTATTTCTGCTGAATATTTTAGACATTTCGTTTCAATCTGAACTAGGCTGCTAGATTATTTATTTATTTTTTTATTTATCAAAGGAATTGGAATTACAACCTTTGAGTCAAGAATTCCTTTGCAAAGGTTCCACGTCAGATATACATACATTACAAGAAATGACAAGATATGCAATAATAAATATACAGAGAACACACCAGAATACATATATTACAAGTTTAGGAACAATATATACAATAAGAGGCATATAGTGAAGACAAGTTACAGTTCAAGGGTGGAATGGACCAACCCATGTCAAATCATTATAAGTCCAGCATGTACAATAACAACATACAGAAATAAAATAGATGTATTTTAGTACATGACATTGTTTGGTCACACTGAAGTAGAAGCTTGGGTAATTTAAATTTTGGGGGATAGTACATCTTTGCTGGCTGTGTTTGGTACTATTCCTACTTCTGGAATGTTTATGTCTGGCAACATGCAGAGATAATTGTTTAGCAAATTTCCTGTCTCATTTGCTGTAAACTCATTTCCCTTGTCATCTCTAAGGTTTCAGACTGGAGCTTTACTGTTTTGCCTTCTAGTGTCTTGATCGTGTTCCAGTGTGAGTAGGGTTTGTATTTTCCTCTATTTTTGTTTTGTAAAAGTGTTTTTTACCTTTCCTGATCAGGCTTTTGCACTTGCTCCTAATTTTCTTGAAAGCTTCCCAGTTGTCCTTATTTAAGGTTTTGTTTGCCTTCTTCCATAGCCTGTCCTTTATCCTAATCTGCTTTTTTAATTCCCTCAGTTACCCATGGCATATAGTTTGACCATTCTCTTCTGTCTCTGAAAGGGGAGTGCTTGTTACAAATGTCTGCAGAAGTTTCTGAAAATTCCTGTACTGCAAGGTTGATATCTGGTATTAGGTCTAATCTACTCCATTTGACCTTTGATAAATCACTGCTGAAGTTATATATATTAATCTTTTTGAAACACCTGCTTCTCAGAATAGTGCCATCTTTTGCCTTGATAAAATCTCTCTTAATTATACATTGGATGGGGTTATAGTTGGCGGTCTCATGGTCACTTCCTTTATTTATGTATGATCAACAGACATGATTACCCCCAGGTCTCTTTCCTGCTTGCTAGTCATCAATACCGCTCCCCCCATTTTGTACTCCCCCCTTGGTTTCTGAGTCTTAAGTGCATTATTTTGCACTTTTTCACATTGAAACCCAGCTGCCATACCATTGTCCACACCCAGAACTTTCACAGGTCTCTGCTCATCCTTTCCACCCCCTGGAGTGTCCACCCTTTTGCAGATTTGGGTGTCATCAGCAATGAATCAGACCTTCCCTTCTGGCTCCTCTGCAATGTCGCTTACAAAGACATTAAAAAGGACTGTCCCAGGACTGATCACTTAGGCACCCTGCTGGTCATCCTTCCCTCCTTGGAGTGAACTCCATTTACCACCACCCTCTGTCACCTATCCCATAACAAACTTCTTATCCAGTTTACCACATTTGGAAACAATAAGTTACCCAGCTTGCATACTAGTCTTCCATGTGGAACAGTGTCAAAAGACCTACTGAAATCTAAGTTGGCCACATTCCCTGCTCCACCCTGACCTAATTTTTTTTTCACCCAAACAAAGAAATCTGTCTTATTCATTTGACTTGAACTCCCCCACAAAACCATGCTTCCTTGCATCTTGTAATCCACTGGATTCAAGATATTCTATAGCCCTTATCTTCAGCAGTGATTCCATTGACTTTCCCACCACTGATGTCAGGCCTATTGGCCTATAATTGCCAGCATCCTCCCTGTTACCACTTTTGTGAAGTGGGACTACATCTACCCTTCTTCATTTCCTCCAGAACCACTCCATTTTCCAGTGAGCTGTTAAATAGGACTGTTAGAGGTGCAACCAGTACCTCCCTGTGTGTCCCTCAATCCCTTGGATGCACCCTATCTGGCCCCATTGGTTTCTCCACTTTCAAATTAATGAGTCCCTTCAGGGCCCTGTACTCCAAAAAAGTACTGATATCTACCACCTTCCCTCCAAATTTTCTTTTACTTTTTGTGGTCCCTCTCCTTCTCATTTGAACACTGAACAAAAGTATTGGTTCAAGATGTCTGCTTTTTCCTGGTCCCCCTCTGCACAGTCCCCCCTTCCCTTTTTAACCTTACAGTCCTACCCCGGTCTTCCTCTTTCCACTTACTGTACATACCTAAAAAAATGTCTTGTCCTTTTTCGTTACCACCTGGGCTATTCTCGCTTCAGTTTTGCTCATCTACGCTCCTTGCTGCTTCCCTGTTTTCCTCTGTTTCCCCTGATACACCTCCCTCTCCTCCTCCCTCTGCATCTTTTTATACCTTCTGAATACTAACCTTTCAGCCTTTACCTTTTCAGCCCCCTCTTTCAAGAACCATAGCAGTCCCCTTATCCTCTTGCTTTTGCTCAGTTGTTTGACACAGTGGTTTGTTGCCTTTACTGTGCTTCCTTTTAGTGTCGCCCACTGTTTCTGCACCACACCCAGACCATCCCACTCACTGGGTCATCCCTGTGACACTCACCCATTTTTTATAAAATCTGCTTTCCTAAAGTCCATGATCCTCAATCCAGGACTCTCACCCTTGTGTGGTTCAGTTTCCCAGCTGCCCTTATACCGAACCACACCGTATGGTGATCTCTGGTCCCCAGGTAGCCTCACACCTTGACATCTTCAACACCGTTCCTATTAGTGAGTACCAGGTCCAGTATTGCCCGATTATTAATGAGTTCACTGACTAGTTGCTGGTGGACTGCCCCCTGCAGAGACTTCAGGATATTCTTGCTTCTACTTGAAGCTACTGCTGGGAGGCTCCAATCTACATCTGGCAAATTGACGTCTCCCACCAACAGCACCTCTTAATTTTCTGCCATCTTGCCAGTGACTTCTTTTAGTACCTTATCTAATTCCTCCCTTTTTGCTGGAGGTCTGTAGGTCACTCCAGTGCAAATAGTGACCCCCATTCCCTATCCCCATGGCTACTCACAGTACACTACCGCTGCTCACCCTGTATTCCCTGTATCTACATCACATTTATGCTTTCTCTCATATAAAGCACCCCAACCCCTCCTTTTCTTCCCACCCTGTCTTTTCTGAACAGAGCATAGCCTAGCATGGTTCTGTCCCAGTCATGCTTTTCCATGCACCATGACTCAGTAATGGCCACGATATCTAGGTTGGCCTCTGCCATGATGGCTCTAGGTCCAGAATCTTATTTCATAGACTTCTAGCATTCGCACACATGGCCTTCCAGATTTTGTTTTCACTCTGCTTGTTGCCCCCTTTTATCCTTTTCACTTTCCCTCCTTCCTCCTCCTCCTCTCTTTCTAATGTTTCTGTTCCCTTCCACCTTTGTCTCTACCACCCTGCTTCCTTTATTAATGTGCACCCTGGGGGATTCCTCTCCACTTTGGTTCTCCCTACCCTCTATTTAGCCTGTGGGTGGAGCAGTTTCTACCTCCCTGATTCCTTTCACCACACCCCAACTAGTTTAAGTGATCATTGAAATAACATTTAAACCATCTACTGAGGACTAGAATACTCCACTAGGATGGATACACACCATCAGCCCTGTATAGGCCCTTATCCTCCCAGGATGAGTCCCCAGTCTTCAGTGTAGCTGAACCCCATCTCTGAATCATCCCTTTAGCCATGAGTTGAAACTTCTGGTGTGGAGATCCCTCTCCTCCCCATGTCATAGACAGCACTTCAGTGAATGCCACTGAGTATTCTACCTCTGAAAGACCCCTCCCCAGCTCTATAAACCCCCCTGCACTATCCCAGCCAGGTCCCTAACCAAGTCATTAGTCCCCAGGTGGACAATGACAACCAGCCCTCCCACTTCCCATTCCTCTGGGCCATAGCACTGCATAGGCACCTAACCTGCCTCCCCCCCTTCCTATTCCCAAATCTATCCCACTCACAATCAAGTGTTTCACCAGATATTCCTCCCTCCTCCTCCTCTAAAATTTTCTACCACCCTCTTTGGGGGTCTCAACTATGGAAGCCCTCCCACATCCTTTCTGATCATTTCCATGAGTATCTCCACCTCCTCCTAGAAGTCCCACCCTGCCAAAGTGGTATAGGAATCATATGTCATACTGGTTGAGGACTGTGCCTCTGTCCCACCACCTCACCCTTCCAGAGCCCACCATAGTCAGGCTGGTCCTCCTCTCTGGCATACTCTGAGGTTATGGTGGCAAACTTGGCAACCCTTGTGTGGGGGAAGAAGTCCCCTAATTACTAATCAACTCAGCCATTGAGTCTAGCGATCTCCTCCTTCAACCTTGAGAGATGCATGCAGATGGTGCAGCACCAGTCTTCAGAATGCTGCTCTGAAAACTGCCACATCACAGCCACTGCATTACACCACTCCCAGCATTCTCAACTTTGATTTCCCCTGTCTTGTCTGGAAATACTTTTGTACCCTTACCCCTGACAGGGTCTTTCTAGTGTTCCCTTTGTTCCTCCTTTAGCTTGTTTAAATCTGCTTATGCTCCTATCCTAGATAGGCAGCACACAAGATAGTGAGGCAGACAAAGGTGAAGGCACAGCTGGAATAAGCATAGTGGGTTAAGGAGGGTGATAAAGCAATCCTTCCCTATATATGAAAGTGGTACAAAACCAATGAAGGAGTGGTCAGACTAAAGAAGGGGGATGGATGTGTAGAGGATGAGCATGGTACGGTGAATTTAGTAAGTGATTATTTCTACTCAGTGTTCTTGGTTGAGGAAAAGGGCCCTCTGATAGGCTGCAACATAAAACTAGTGGGAGATCACTAGCAGACACCAACATGGAACCTGACATGGAGGAGAGAGTGCTACAGGGCACACAGACACTGAATGTGAATAAATTAATGGTCCTAGATTGGATTCACACCAATAGTATTAAAGGAGATGAGACAGGGCCTGACTACACCATTATCTGTTCTCTAAAATTGCTCTTTAGAAATAGAAGTGCCACAGAATCAGAGGAGAGCAAATATGGTCACCTATACAAACGTGGGTGTTTACATGAGCCAGACAACCACAGACCACTCATTCTCCTGTCAATAATAGAGAAACTATTGAAATCTATTTAAAAGGAGAGGGTAGTAGGATTCCTTGAGGTTAAGCGCTTGCTGGACAAATTGTAAGCACAAATTTATCAGTGGAAGGTGACGCCTGATGAAACTGACTGAATTTTTCAATCATGTGACAAGGACCATGGGTAAGATCAGGCAGTAGATGTCCCTGTACCTAGCTTTCAGCAAAGTTTTCAACTCCATCTCACATGGGAGGTTGGTAAAGAAACTGGGTAACCTTGGGTTTGGGGATAAGAAAAGAATGTTGGTAGAAATTGTTTGGTGGGAGAACCGAGAGGGTAATCCTAAATGGAGCACCGACTGGAATAAAGAAAATCACCAGGCGAGTCTCCCAGGGATCTGTTTTAGGACAAGTCTTTTTCCAGTTAATCTTTTTACTGAAAATTTTCTTACAGACAATACTACAGTATATCACAGTCTTCTAAGTATAAACCCACCATAACATTGCATGTGGCTGAGGAGAGTGGAAACCCCAAAAGAAAAGTGAGAACATGGAATTCATTAGGCTGAAACTTTTCAATATATGGTTACCTAAGTCATAGTTAGTAAACTGTATTATGAAATGGGTAGAAAGAATGCTGGCTCTCTATTGTCCAAGAGGTACTTCCATCTGGACCATTATCCCAGCACAATGGCCCAGCTGAAAGTAGCTACACAAAATATGTTTAAAAATATATCCAATTTAGTAAAAAGGACACAATTTTAATCACAGTAAGGCACTCCAGAGACTGAATTATGGTGGGCTAATGGCCCTTCTCAGGGGGTGGAAGCGATCAGCTTTGGATTGCGCTTCAGCCCACCCAAGGTGAGCCGTTTTCCCACCATAACGCACCCCCTGTCATGCCTTATTGCTTAAATAACACCTGAATTTACATCAATTGAGGCACTGGTATCCATGTCATAAAAGAGCATAACCACTTCTCAGTTAGAGCCAGGAGTAAAGTGTTACCTTTTATTGTTATGACAGTAGACTGATGTCAGATATGTCCCCCATACTCTAGATAATGGTGCAGATTGCAGAGTAACTTTTACTTGGGGGAAGTGCAAACACATTTCTTCAACAACTTCTTCCTTGGCAACAAAATGATTCATTGTATCTTATGCAGCATTTGCCTCAACGTTTTGCCATAATTTATGGATTCTCTCGGAGTCCGCTTTTTATTACCATTACATAAAAAATAAACAGAATTAAAAACCACCTATAGTACCTCCTCATATATCACTTTGCCATTATAATTTAGTAACTATTGGCCGAACAACTAATACAAACCTGCTTTACCAAATATTTGTCCAAATTCAGAATATTTTTTCTTTTCTTATCCTGCAAGCATGAACTTGCTCTAGAACAACAAGAGGGATGACATGAGACTAGAAGGGGGTAGTTTAAGGGGCAACTTGAGAAAGTACTTCTTCACAGAAAAGGTGGAAGAGGCATGGAACTGCCTCCCAGCAGAGGTGGTGCAGTTAAAGACAGTGATTTTTTTTTAAACTGTATGGGATAGGCATAGGGGTACCATAGCAGTTCAAAAGGGGAGGTGAAGCCAGAGCTAACGTAGGATCTACAGTTCTAAATAGGTAGGGATAAAGGACAGACTAGAAGGGCCTGTCGGTCCTTATCTATGGTCAAATCCTATGTTTCTATTCATATGTCAGCAGCATCTTTTACAATCTATACAACTCAGTCCTGTTATCTGTGCACATTTCCCTTCACTATGCACCCATTTGTGCTCAAACACAGGACCAATGGCCCACTAGCCCTACAAACCCTGTAATAATAGTCTTATTAAAGACTACCTGACTGCATGCTGAACATATCTCCCGACTCTTATGTTCAAACTCAGTTTGACCTTTACTGGTCTCTGCAAAAAGCAAATGAAAAAATGATTAATGACTCACAACCTTCATCTGAAACTGATCTGTGGAAACACTATTGTTTTAAAAAGAATTTCTTTGAACTTTGCTCATACTCACTCAGGCTTTGTAGGGCTTTTTTTCTCACATCATGCAGCTCAGAGGAGTCTCAGTGACTTCCTCTTATGATCACTGCCAGCCGCTGGCAATTCAGAAGTCATACATGATTACATCAAACCAATGTTGAGCTGATGCTGAAAGCTGATTGGCTCTGGCATTCACCATGTTGCCAGGCAACATGTAGGCAACTCCAGAGCTACAGGGTCCCAGTGATGAGCATACAAAGCGCCAGTGCAGGGTGCTTGGTCCTGTACAAACCTAATAAACCTTGCTGTTACATTAAGCAATTCAGTGCTATTGCATAGTTGGTACTATCATACTTTTACCACTAAACAGTGTATCTGTTTACTATGTGACTCAGCACTTCTTATTTAGAGATTGTACTGGAATTTATATGTTTATAGGACATTCCTGTTTCTTCTGTGTGAGATCTGTTCCAGTGGCCACCATACTTATGTTTGACTCAAATTACATGTAATTGTCTGTGTTAGGGAGGGGATTCCCAAAAAGGGTAGAAAAAAGCAAGGGTTCATAAACTGAATTTTTCAGGGAGAAGGAGACTGTGATGTATGTGTATGGGGGGAACAAACTGTTTAGGCTGCTGGTTAACTAGGATCTGCAGCTTATCCATTAGGTAGGGAAATGGGCAGACTGAGTGGGCCAAGTGGTCCTTATCTGCTGTCAAATTCTACGTTTCTATTGAGGGTGGGGTTACTGGTGTGAGGGCAAAGTAATGTACCTGGGAAACAAAAACCAGGAAAGATTACAGTGGGGGGTAGTAACAACAACAAAAATGGAAAAGGGACCTGGGGGTAATCATATCAGATGACCTTAAGGTTGGCAAGCAATGCAAGAAGGCAGTAGGGAGGGCTGGGGGATACTGGGATGTATAGGGAGAGGTATCACCAGCAGAAAACAGGAAGTTGTTATCCCTGTACAGACAGTTGGTGAGACCCCATCTGGAGTAATCGTCCAGTTCTGGAGAACCCATCTCAAGCAAGGATATAGACAGGATGGAGGCAGTTCAGAGGAGGCAACTAAAATGGTACAGGGTCTGCAAGAGAAGCCATACAAGGAGAGACTAAAGGAGCTTAATATGTATACCCTTGAGGAAAGAAGGGAGAGGGGGGGACATGATAGAAACATTTAAGTACCTCAGTGGAATCAACAAAGTCCAAGAGGGTAGCATCTTTCAGAAAAAGAGACTTGCAAGAACAAGGAGACACAATTTGAAGATAGAGGGGGATGGCTCAGGGGCAATGTGAGGAAGTATTTTTTCACAGAGAGGGTGGTGGATGCATGGAACAACCTTTCTGAGGTGGTTGTGGGGTCTAAAACTGTGGGAGAATTCAAGAATGTATGGGACAGGCATAAGGCAATTTTTGTTAGGGGTAGGAAGAAATAGGCTGTTGGTTAAATAGGATCTGCAGCTTATCATTTAGGTAGGGAAATGAGCAGACTAGGTGGGACAAGCCGTCCTTATCTGCCTTCAAAGTCTATATTTCTATGAGGGGAGTGAAGAGGTGGGATGAGAAAAACAAAGGGTATTACTAGATAGTAGTAGGGTTTGGTGAAGCATGCAAAACACATCTTGAACTACAGGATTAGTACTCTATATACAGTAGAAGAAGCTAGTAACAGGCAGTAAAAGATTGAGAGAGGCCTGCCATTCTTCCATATGCTAATTTTGGAAATATTGGAGCTATTATGGGCATGCAATGGCTACCAGCATACAGTCCTTTTGGCATCTTTGTACATGATGACATCTGGATTCATACAGCCAACATTTAAATCCAGTGCATCTCTGCATGCTCGAGTGCTTTATTAAGATTACCACACCAGGAATGTTGCTGAACCACTTCTAGGCCCCAGAAGCACAGTGACATGCCTGTGTGGTTTTCCTGTTAAAAATGGTCAGTCACTGGTGTGTTTGTTTTGTGTCTTATGTGCCCTTATGCTCTTGTTTCCTCACTTTGAGTGGTCTCTAGGTCTTTCATACATAAATCCTATTGCAAGGACATTTTAACACATGCAATTCCTGCTGTTTCACAATTTATGTATTGTTTTACAGGGTATTTTGTATTGCTCTGGGGGTGGGTAACGTTGTCTTTCTTGTTAGTATGTCTGCAGAGCAAGCACCACCTGCAGGGATGCATTCCATGTCGAAGAGGTCCCAGTAGCAGTTGCCTTGAAGCAGGATCCTTTGCCCTCTTATATACAGTATTTACCAATGTGTCCTTTATTGTGGATTGCAGTTTGGCTGCTACAGTTGGTGGGACAATGAAGACTCCTTCTTTGGAGAGGTAATCTGACAGGATATGCCAGTATATGTTCAAAATTTTAGTTATGTCCTTCATTTTCTTATTATATTTTGTTGAAAATACTGTCGTGTGTGTTTGCTGTATCTGTCTTTTCCTTGTTCTCATAGCCTGTTCTGGAATCACTCCATTAACTCCTTCAGTAACCTTATTAAGAGTGGTCCTACTGTACCCACTATCCTCAAATCTCTGTCTGGTGTAGTGTAGATGAACATTAAATTATTTTTCTTTACTTCTTCTGATTCTTGTTGTTTCAAAACTTTTATTATTGAGAATCTCCGTCAGTACATCACACATATGTCAGTACATATAAGTATCCAGAGTCCCTGACACAGCAGTTAGATGATACAGTTCACCTATTAGGTGCTTTTTAATTTTTCAGATTGACCAAACATCTAATCATAAAAGAAAAACTTAGATGTCTATTTCTCTGTTTTAGCCCATCATTGTGAATATGTTATGGGTATCGGTTGGAGCAAGGGAAAGACCGATGGTTTCAAGTTTCATGCTTGATCTCATAGTGACTTTCCTATCAGCCTAGGAGAGGGGCCTGTCCCTCTCCCTGTTCCTTTATCTACTTCCACCCTACTACATATTTAACCTCTATGCCCTTAATATTGTTTTTAATTCAGCCTTCCCCTCCTCCTGGGAGCCCTCCTTTTCCTGTGCCATTCTCTACCTGGTCCAGTGAGAGATAAATGCCTCTGTTCTGTCTTGCACCTGGTAGGTCAATCTCTCTATTTCTTCCACCAGTGAGGCACATTCCTGCACTGTGTGTGTGTGTTTGTGTGTGTGTGTGGGGGGTCCTGCTGAAACCATTTCTTCATAATAGCTTTCTCACTGATACTATGCATATATACAAAATGTCAAATGTCTCTTTCTGTTTCAGGGAAGATGATTATAAGCCCAAAATGAGATGAAGAAATGCAGTGGGCCTTGACTTGCAAAACACTATGGTGTTGTACTTTCTAACCCCTGCTGAAGGGCTCAAGTCTCTCAAAATACGAGGGTGTGGATGGCATGTGCCTGACCACAGTTCTTACAACAAGATGGACCAGTGAGTCTGTGCAATTTTGCTTTGATTGCTGGGGTAAGAAAGTACCTGGCTTTCACATTCCAGGAGTACTCCTGACACTTTGGGAATGATGAAGTTTGAAAGGCTCCTCTTTATGTCATTACCCACTCGTTTGGGGTTAATTGTACATTTGCCACCCCTTGCCATTTGTTGATCAATTGCTGTGCTGCTGAAGTCCCATAGTTAATAAGAACTTGGTAGAGTTGAAAGATGGCTCCTTTTGTACAAGTGTTTATTAAACTAGGGAACAAGGTTCCCCCAATTGGATCATCTCCAACTCCTGGATTTTCTTAGTTTTGGATGCATAAAATTTGGGGATTTGGAAGTCTCTGAATGGTTCTTTGTTTACCATCCAAATTCTACCTCACACTCTTAAAATGTTTTGATTACATTCTGTATAGGAATCTAGTCTGGGTAAATAGACACCTGTAGTGCTTGCCTTTTATGCCAGTGATCGATCCCATTCAGGGGCAAGGTCTCATCCTATGTCAGCCAGCAAATCAACATTGATTTTTTTCAGTCCTGATCTTTAAGAAACCTATCCCAAAGCCAGCCTAGTGAAGTTGAGGGTTGAGGCACTGGACAACTTACCTCGTGCCACGCCAGCAACCCGGGTTCGGAAACTGACTTGAGTCTCTCTCTAGGGTCGGCTGTGGGAGGAAGGATTGAATGTACGGAAGACTTCTTTTCTTCCTCAGGGTGAGGGGATTTGCACTACTTGCTGCTGGCTGACACTTAGTGGTGGCTGAGGGTCAGCACATGCACACATCCATGCAAGGGGGTAGCCCACATCTAGGGTGATCGGCTGCCTCCACGGAAGTGGAGACGGCCTCACTGCCCATTGCACAGGTGTAGGTGTGGGAGAAAATGGAAAATTCTGGGACCTGGCAGGGCCCATGATGGCCAAAGAAGGCTGGGTGATGTACCCCTCAAAGAGAGGGGTCATAGCCCCTGCTGGGTCCGTGGTGGTGGAGAAAAGAATAATAAACAAAAATAAAAAAACCTATCCCAAGCCACAAATGTCATTCCCATGATACTATAGTTTGCATAGTCTCTTTCTCTTCTAAATATTATGTTCAAATGACACAGTTGGGAGGGGAATCACTTCATCTATCACCTCCTTTATCTGTTTCCTTTGTGAAACATACCTATTTTTACACCAGTGTAAGGCCAGCTTAGCCAGGGCTGCTGTCCAATACTCATCCAACAAAGGAATGGCCCACCTCCTTGTTCCTTCCTAATGTTTTTGTGAGGAGGGAACTTCTGACCTGTGGTCTAGAATTAACCAATATAAATTTAAAATGATGTTTTTGTGCAGTTCCAAACCAGCCCTGTGATAATTTTTCTGATGCATACTGGAATAAATGCAAGCACCTCAGTAAAATATTCATGAATACATAGGCAGGAGTAGGAGCGACCATCTTTTTATTTCTTCTTTCAATTGATGCAGTAGTGGGGTATAGTTGTCTTGGTAAATATGTATGTTTGCAGCTAGTAAATAGATTACCAAATATTTTAACTTAGTAAATGCCCATTTCATAGTGTATTTTTGTTAAACGTCTCTTAGGGGGAAGAGAGATCTAGTATGAGTATTTCTTTTATGATAGAAGTCAAAGTAAAGCCTGAGTATAAAGAAAACTCATTCACCAAGGCCATAACTCTGTGGACGGAGTCCTGCAGCTCAGATAACTATAGCAGTACATCATCCATGTACAATATTGTTTCATGTTCAAACTGTCCTACCAATACACCCTCTATCCCGGGTCCACCATGCCGCAGCGACACGAATTGTGTTGAACGTCATTACAGCAACGGCACAATGTTGACAGTCAGAATTGTGCCATCTGGGAAAGCCAATGTTTTTTTGCAGGAGGCTTTGCCCCCTGCACCCCCCATACTATAGATGACTAACTTCGAGTTGGAGTTGATTCAGGGAGGGGGAGATATCCCGGAGAACTGCAGCGTCGGGAATCTTAGGGACCATTGCAGTGAACTGCCAATTTTGTTGCTGTAATAGTCTTCTCAATATTCCCATTGCTGTTTGAATGTGATACCCTCTATACCTCCATCCAGTCATATTTTTTGTGCTAAGGGCTCCATACACAGGGCAAATAGGATTGATTATATTGGTTATAGTGTCGGCCATCCCCATGACGCAGTGAGAGTGTCGCCTATATATAGTTGCATGCTGCCTGCAGCTGGTGGATGGTTGGCGACTGTGAAGGTGTGCGATGGCTATGCCATTGTCCATCCGGAGCACCAGCCAACTGTAATGGGGAGGGGTGGTGTTGTCAGTGCCTTGGGTGGGGGTATTACATGCCTACAGTGACAGGGCTGTGCTATATGGAGGGGGGGACTGCATTGTGATGGGGATGGGGCTTTTATCAGTGACTTGTGTATTGTAGTTGTGAATATTCCTATTGTTTACCTATTGCACAGGACACATGGCAGGGTACTTCATGCAACTTGTGCATTGGTTTACCCAGATAGGTCTCCTACATGGTTGCCAGTACCGGCCATACCATGGCACCTTTCTTTAAAGTGATAACTTGGTGGTCAGTACCCTGACACACGGTTGTTACTGTTCATCAGCTCTTCATTTATTAGCTATTCCTCATTATTATATGAGATGTACACCTGTTACATTTCCGTACTATTACCTATTATTGGGGATGAGGTGTGGATGTGTGGTGGGGGCATTAAGGGGACAGGACACCCATGTGTGTTGGGGGATTGGGTATGGGCCAGTGAGCCTTGGTGCTGCTGGAGTGGGATGGCTGTGCACCAGGTGGGAGCACCTGCATGGCCTGGTATCTTGATGGGGAGGACTGCTGGACTATGGAGCATGACTGGGAAGGTCCGGGTGCCCATGGGAGCTATTCATGCACCTGGACCCATGCCTTATCGTGCATGGGATCCACTCTGGGACCCAGTATGGGCAGCCAATTGGATTCCAACCTAGGTCTGCTACTCTTCCCCCAGCTGCCATGGTCACTCCTGCACACTGGGGACAGGGCTACAGACAGGTGGTGGCCATTTGTGAATACCAGCCTGCGTGCACCTTTCTCTGGGTGTGGAGCTACGCAGGTAGGGTATGCACATCTGGCACGTACCTTCTGCCTGTTTGTGCATAGGCACGATTACTACAACTATGCAGTCTGTTTAGATTTTCCTTAGAGAGCAGAGAAATATCCAGTCTGAAATACATCTAGTGTACCCAGACTAGAAAGTGTATCTCTTGGATGCATGACTAGGAATGGAATGGCAGCATAAGAACATAGCTCTGTTCTGCCGCTGTGGTATCCATCATTTTTCTGATACCGATTAGCCTCCTTTTCCTGCTTTAAAGTTATATTTGTGTAACTAACTATCTTGTGCTACTGATAGAATCATTATAAATCTCCAGGAGCGATCTGAACCTTACCTTTATACTCGCTGCATCACAGATAGTATGGCCCAGACTCAGTCTAATAATGGCCACTTCAGAAACCCACGTTACTGTTGGACTGGCTGACCTGTCAGATATTAGAACCAAGTTCCAAGTGCTAGTGCAGGACAGCCTGAATATTAAAGACTCAGTGGCTCAGTTGGAAGAAAGAGTGGAGGTGGCTGAACAAAGAATCGCTGTTACAGTGCTTTTTGCATCCACGATGGAGTCAGAGGCAGCTCACCATGTGGACAAAATAGCCTGGCTCGAGCACCAGATACAGACCCTAGAGGTGAAGATAGAAGATTTGGAGAATCACAATAGGTGCAATAATTTGTACATTGTTGGTATTCCTGAGGAGTTGGAGGGCCCCAGCATATGTACATTTTTGCAACACTTACTGCCACACCTTCTAGATCACCGCTGGGACATCCTGCTAGAAGTGGAGCAGGCCTATAGGTCTCTAGGGTTGAAACTGGCAAGGGCCCCATCCCCAAAATAGCCTACTTCTTACAATTCTCTGTGAAGGAGAAAGTTTTACCCTTAGCCTGAGAAAAAGGCTTGTTAAAGAGGAACAGCGACATAGTGTATATTATTCAGGATTTTTCTTAAGAAGTGGTGGCTCAGAGGAAGGCGTTTGCTCCAAGATGAAAAGAACTGGCTCTAAAGGGGATACAGTATGCAATGTGTTACCTCCCCTGTGCTAACTATGTTGTGGGAAGGATGGTGGCATAGACTTGAGAACTTGCAGAATGCTCAGTGTTTAATGATTAACATTCATCACTCCTCACAAACTGTACCCCGGGATGTTTAAGATGGATCCAAGCCTGCTAAGCCCCACACCTCAATGCTGCTACCCAATTATATGGAGCCTAGTCTGCTATCTTCATCAGACAAACTGAATGGATAAATAACTTAAGAAACAGGGTCTGACACACAAGTAAACATTAAAGGGGGCAATATCCAAACTTCAAAACCTAAGCAACACAGAGAAGGAAGCAGTGGTAACAGTTTGCAAAGATCTCTGTTTTTGACAGTAGAGGACACTCCTGCAACGTGTCATGAGCTGCTGTCCATGACCTCACCATCAGCCACAAGCCCCCTTGGTTGGGCCAAGGATCCTGAACCTAAACATCGTTGATTATTGTCAACTTTGCCACCAGCTGTGCACTAAGCCTTGGAGATGGAGTGGGCCAATTTTGGTGAGGAAGTATTGCTTGCATCCATGCCGTTCGATTCAGCTACTGCAGCCTCATCCACACTGGCCCCTTAAGAGGAAGGTGAACAGGTTTCTGCTTTTACTCCTGTGGACCTAAACATACCCGTTATGGCGCCTGGAACATCCACTCTGGGAGAACACTTTCGAGACACATTAAGGGACTTTGGAACTGTTAGAGCATGAACCCTCTTTCTTTTTGTTCTGACCAGCCTCATATATTGAAGTTTGTCTTTGTATAAATAAAGTAGTTAATGTCTGAGGTAATGGATGGTGTGGGACAGAAGTGCAGAAGTGGGGACAGTTTGAAAAATTTTTTTTTATGTCCACCCTTTTACTGGATCCTTAAGTTCATGCAACATTTATTATGATTATCTATTATTGCCCTTAGAGTGCTGAACCCTCCTTTTAGTTACATTCTCCCGGCCCCTTTTCCATTCCACCTTGCTGCACTGTAATTTGGGAGAACAGGTGAGCAGTAGTGGCCGTTATTATGTGCCTTTATACGCCTTGGTTTCAGTTATATTGCCCTGGGTAGCTTTATCTGGTTTTATTTTCTCCAACTGGCACTTCATTGTTTTATTGTTAGGAGGCCTGACTGGATGGTAGCACAGAGAGCTTACTTGGACTGCTCAATAGTCCTGCCAATTACAAGGTAGGAATATTTTCTCACACACCTGCTATTGAGGGGAATGGCACTGGTGGTTGTCAGTCGCCGGCTCATTTTGTCCCACTCCTCAGGCTAACAGCACTCCAAATGTTGGAGTTTTGGGGAATGTTGCTACTCTCCCTCAGGCTTAGTTCTATTTATAAGGTTATGAGAGGGAGGAATGCAGAGCTGGTTGTTACAGTGTTCAAGATGTGGAACTGTTTACATAGGTTATTGTTTGGCTACCGGGGTTTAATGGGACCCCTACTTATATTTGTTATCATGTTTTTAAAGTGTGCAACTTATGAGGATTACATGATAGTTTCCTCTTTTTTTTTACACAGCATTAAAGAGGGACTCCCACCAAAAGTGCTACATTGCAGAATTAGAATAAGCATACCCCCAGTAAATCTCACACCAAACATTAGGTTTCTATATTACTTTGTGTTAAAGTTATGAGCTATTTTGTAACCCTGACCTCACTACCTGTTCAAAAAAAGCCAGTTTCAGTGAAAAGCCAATTATGATGTCATCTCCTGAACTCACACTCTAGTTCTCCCTGTCAGCAACCTTATATGACCTGCTTCTCCAAAGTTTAAGAAACTGTAGCTATAGTAATCCTTAAAAAAATAACATAGGGTTAGCTGCAGTGTTTGCATTTCCAAAATGCCCAGATGCATGGCTCTGTATTTTAGAACATGTCAGAATGTGGTTTTGGAATGCAGCACTGAACCAAGGCATAGAATGTCAAGGAGGTGCACAATTTTAAAATGTTGTGGGGGGACACACACAATTTCAGAATGTGTCAGGGATATGCCATCTCAAAATGTGGTGGGACAGTTTCAGAATGTGACAGGGACACACATACACCAATCTGGTGGGGACTGGCAATTTCGGAATATCGTGGGAATGCATGCTGTCAGAACGTGACATGACACACCATTTGTTCTGAAATTGTTTGTCACTGCCACATTCCAAAATTGTATGCATCCACCATATTTCAGAATTGTGCATCAGATCCCCACGACATTCCAATATTATTTGTCCCAGTCACATTCTAAAATTATGCATCCCTGCTACAATCTGAAATTGCACATCCCTTCCCCATTCCCAAATTGAGCATCCCTGCAACATTCTGAAATGGTGCATCTCTGCCAAATTCCATAACTGCACATCCCTGCCAAGTTGTGTTTCAATGCCACATTCCAAAATTGTCAGTGTCATGTTCACAAATTGTGTGTCTTAGCATATTCCAAAATTATGCATCACCACCACTTTCCAAAACTGAGCATCACCGGCACATTCTGAAATTCAGCATCACCACCTTATTCTGAAAATGTGTGTCAACACCACATTCCAAAACTGTGTGTCACAATCACATTCCAAAATTGTGCGTCACCACCACATGTCAAAATTGTGCATTAAAACCACATTCTGAAATTATGCGTCACTGGCGCATTCTGAAAATTTGCATCACCGTCACATTCCAAAACTCTGTGTTACCACTGCAATCTGAACTGTGCATTACTGCTGCATTCGGAAACTGTGCATCACCTCCACATTCTGTACGTGTGTGTCACCACCACATTACGAAATTGTGCATCACCGCCACATTCTGAAATTATGCATCGATACCACATTCCAAAATTGAGCATCATGGCAGCATTCTAAAACTGAGCATCACCACCAGATTCTGAAAATACGCATCACCACCACATTCTGAAACTATGCATCACTGCCACATTCTGAAACTGTGTGTCACCACCACATTCTGAAATTGTTCGTCACCACCACATTTTGAAATTGTACATCATTGCCACATTTCAAAATTGTGCATCCCCACCACATTCTGAAATTGTGCATCACCGCCACATTCCAAAACTGTGTATCATCACTGCATTCCGAATCTGTGCATCACCACCACATTCCGAAACTGTGCATCACTGGCGCATTCCGAAATTATGTGTTACCACCTCATTCTGAAACTGTATGTTACTGCCACATTCCAAAATTGTACATTATTGCCACATTCCAAAATTGTGTGTTGCCCCCACATTCCACAATTGTGCGTCACTGCCACATTTCAAAATTGTGCATCACCACTACATTCTAAAATTGTACATCACTGCCACATTTCAAAACTGTGCATGACTACCTCATTCCAAAATTTTGTCACTGCCACATTCCAAAACTGTATGTCACTGCCACATTCCAAAATTGTGCATCACTGCCACATTCTGAAATTTTGTGTCACAGCTACTTTCTTAGACTGTGTCATTGCTGCATTCCACAGTTGCAAGCTGGTGACATTCTGAAATCTCATACCTGAAATATTTTAAACATAGTACACAACTCTGTCATTCTAAAGCCATGTTTGCCACTGTATTCCATCCCCCATCTCATTCTGAAGTACTGTACTTTGCATCTACACATTATGGAAGTGCTTGTGCTGATGACTGCACCCCCCATGTCAGTTTTCCTTTTTCAGATGTTTACTACACCTGCAGGTTTAGGTAACATATGAGAAATACTGTAAGTCGCATAAGGTAGCTTGCTGGGAGGACTAGGTTGTGAGTTTAGGAAATTACATCATCATCAGCTCTTCACAGAAACTGGCTGTTTTGAACAGGCAGTGAATTAAGGGTTACAAATTGACTTGTAACTTTTAAACAAAGTAACTTACAGATCTGAGTTTTGGCATGAGGCTAATTGAAGATATGCTGATTCAAATTCTGAATTTATTGGTGCCACAAATGTTGGCCTCAGTCCCTATTTAAGATCTCTGAATGTTATTGGTCGGTAGCCCTTTCACTCTAGTTTGTTGGGGCAGATGTCAGTTTTTTAAAGTTTTCTATGTAGTGGCAACATCTTTTTTCTTTTTGGTTTCATATTATTTGTTATCACACACTGGCTTCTCTTGGTTTATAGATCTGGTTGTTCAACTTTGTTTCTGATGCTTAACATAAAATTGTTATCTTGGTATGTTCAAGGTATGACTCATCCTATAAAAAAAGTCCTTTCATTTTTGAATTTCTCCAAGTGTGATATTGTCTTCCTACAAGAAACTCACCTCCTTAAAAGGGAGGCAGGGAACTTGTCAAAAGGCTAGATGGGGAAGGCTTACTCTAGCTCTTTCATTACCCAGAAACATGGAGTCTCTATTTTATTTAGGAGAGGGTGCCTTTTTTAGGTGATAAGAACTCTCTCGGATAAGGAGGGACGATGGCTTACTTTTCTAGGACAAATTTATGGGGCTTGGGCTCTTTTGGTTAACATATATGCCCCTAATCTTGATACCCCAGATTTCTATTTACTGTTAGTGCAGAGAATTTCAGAATGGGCTAATGACTCCATGGTTATTATTCTTGGTGTGGATTTTAACTTTGTACTTGACCCCATTTTAGACAGAACCCCTCGTGAGAAAGATTCCTCCTCCCACCACTGGTCAAGATGTGTTGATAAGTAGCTATGTTCTGAATTGAGCTTACAGGACTGTTGGAGAATATTCCACCCTGAGACCTGCAAATGTTATTATTTTTTTATTGTTTTATTTTAGTTGTTTAACCAGGAGTGGCACACTAAGCTAAAAGCTTTTTTACAGGTGCGACCTGGAAGTACAGGGAAGTTAAGTGACCTGCTCAGGGTCACGCAGTATGCAAGTGGATGCTGTGGGATTCAAACCCAGGTCTGGTCTGCTGGATGTCACCAGATTTGCAGCTCAGAGCCTTAAATTCATTTTTAGATTTTTAGATTGAATATATTCCAAACCTGTAATCGGTTAGATTAGATTTTTTTTATGTAGTTCTGCAGTCTTCAGGAATTTGGTTGCGGTGACTATTTTACCTATCATTATTTTGGATCATGCCCCAGTAAGCTTGGTTTGTGTGCCTAAGACTTATGTCATAAAGTCCTCTAAATGGCATTTTAATCCTGCCCTTTTGTGCTTTGAGGAATTTAAGCATTGGGTGCAGGAGAATATACTTTTTTATTTTGACACAAATGACTCTCCAGAAGTGTCAATTTTTACACTCTGGGAGGCATTCAAGGCTTTTATTAGGGGCTGTGTAATTTCTTATGCCTCGATGGTTAAGAAATGGAGGAAGCAGGAGGTAATAGATCATGCCCAGAAAATTCAGTTGCTGGAGGCAGCTATATATAAATCCCCCTCAACTCAAGAGCATCAAATTCCTGTGCTCCTGGCACTTAAATATAAGTTAAATACTATTTACAACCATCAAGCATCCAGATCCTTTTTATTTATGCAGATGTCTTACTAGGAGTCAGGTGATAAGGCAGGGAAACTCCTCACTTATAGAGTAAAGTGTAAATCGATGGAAATACAAATTACTTTTCTAAAATCAGGAGATAATCATATTATTACAGACCCAGGACAATGGGAGTATTACTTGTCCCTGTATAGTTCATCTGTTTCCCCAGGCAAGGTGGTTTATGAGTCTTTTTTTGCAAAAATAAATATGCCCCTTCTACCCTTAGAGATTGCTCAGTCTTTGGAGGAGGATATAACCCTGTCTAAGATACAAACAGTGATCTGCTCCCTGACTACTGGTAAGGCTCCAGGGCCAGATGGCCTAGGTTCAAATTTTTACCAAGCTTTCTAACCCATTTTATCTCCTTGGTTACTTAGACTTTTCAAAGCTATTCAGGAGTCTGGAACTATGTCTTCCTCGATGCAAGAGGTGAATACTAAAGTCCTGCTGACTCCCAATAAAGATCCAACTATTTCTTCAAATTTTAGGCCGATTTCATTGCTTAATATGGACTTTAAGATTCTGGCTAAAATCCTTGCTCTCCTCTTGGAAAAGGCATTGCCTTTTGTTGTACAAAAATCCCAGGTGAGTTTCATGAAGGGAAGACAGGGCAGTGACAATATTCATGCTGTATTAAATTTAATACAGATTGCTACAGGAGGTCCAGATTGTGCAGTGTTAGTTGCAATAGATGCCGAAAAGGCATTTGACTCTGTTGAATGGGATTATTTATTGTTTGTACTATCAGTGATATGTATTCAGCCAACTTTTCAAAAGTGGGTTCATAGCTTATATTCCTCTCCTAAAGAAAGAGTTTTGGTAAATGGAGTCTTATCAGAATCTATCCCCCTATTTCAGGGAATGAGACAGAGATGTCCGTTAAGTCCCCTGCTGTTTTTGATTGCCATGGAACCACTGAACGCTGCTCTGCATCAGCATCAGGAGATCCATGATATTCTGATGTGGGAGCAATCCTTTTCTACCTTCATTTATGCTGATGATTTGCTCCTGACTATATCTAGAGAGGAAACATCTCTACCCACCTCTTGGGAGTTCTTGCTTCTTTCAGGGCAATCTCAGAATTGAAGGTTAATTGGTCTAAAACAGAAATATTGCCACTTTGCAAGGCAGACCCTGCCTGGGTTCTTACATGACCACAAAAGTAAAAATGGGAGCCTAATGGAATCTGATATTTGGGAATGCACAGTTCTACTAACTTGCAGGAAATGTGTTTTAAGAACATACAAGATGTGTTAGCAGATTTAACTGTGGTCAGGATATGAACAGATGGGCCAAACTTCGTCTATCCCTCCCTGGTAAGATTGCTGCTATTAATTTTATTATTTTCTCAGTAATTTAGCCATGTCTATTACTACTAAATTGTGGAATAAAATAGACAAGCTGTTTTCAAACTTTATTTGAGAGGGTAATGTACCTCACTTCAGTAGGAAAGTTCTGCGGGCCCCAACTATTACAGGTGGTTGGAATATGCCTTCGCCATAGGCTTATCATATTGTGAATGGTTACAGACAATGTTTGTATTGGATCCACCCTGATCAAAACCAGTCTCCTCTGTGGGTGGATATATAAAGGGTCATAGTGGGGGATCTACCACTAGCTGTGGACTTAAGAGACCCTCTTCCTGAACTCTGTCAAATTACACCTCCCATAACATTTACTAGACAGGTTTGGAAAAAAGTGGCCCAATTGCTTGGTTGGAATTTCAAGTATTTTGGTCCTAATGAACCTTTGTGGAATAACCCCCAAATTAAGATATGGGGTTCTAACATTTATTTGACCACTTGAGCATTGAAAGATATACAGTATCTAAGGTGGGTGATTTGTTTGACCTTGAAAGTGGATTACTTAGGTCATTCCGTCAGATGCAAGACACTTTTGTTTTTTTCTGCCAGTGAGTTATGGAAGAATCTCCATTTGAGACATATCCTCACGTCACCATGGGCCATGAATGACTATCAGCTGGTGCAAACTGACCTAACTCCTCACTTATGAAACTGGTTTTCTTCATCTAACACACACATGAGTGTGATATATGAGTTCATACAAAAAGTTTATACCCCAGATTGGGAACCTTATCGACTCAAATGGGTAGATGAAATGCAGGTACCACTGGAAATGATCAATTGGAGTCAGTGTTGGGCGGAAGCTCATTGGGCTTCTCCTGAACCAAAAGTTCAACCTATCCAAAAAAAAATATTAAGTAGATGGTACAGGACTCCAGTAAAATTACTGAGTATGGGCTTCTCCACTTTGAATATTTTCTGGAGGTGTGGTATAGACCCCGGTACTCTATATCATATTTTATGGGGCTGTACCCTGGTGAAGGGTTGTTGGAGGGATAGTATTGTAACCCCAGAGTGGATGTTAGGTATAGTGATACCACAGTCTCCTCTTTTTTGGATCTTAGGGGATCCAACGCTGCTGTTCTCACAAGCTTTGAAGTTTAAAGCAGTTCTTTGCACAGCTGCATTAGAGGCAAAAAGACTCCTTCATCTTCAATGGACATCTAATATTCTTCCCTAACATACACATTGGTTGCAGGCGGTGTCTAATTCAGTATCCTATCAAGAGGTGATGCTCTGGAGAAAGAAGGCACTTCCAAAATTCCACGCCTGGTATGTTTGGTTAAGCTCCATAGGGATGAGTTCATGGGGAATCCTTTGTTTATTACCACAACTGGTGGACAGTTGGTTAATACTTGTTTAGTGAGAAGCCAGTGTGAGTATATGGTATCTTACTTTCTTATTTTATTTTCTAAGGTTAAAGGGGTAAGATGTTGGCATTTTATAGTAGTAAGATTAAAGATTTATTGGGATGTTTTCACATATCCGTGGTTTGTTTAACTTCACTAGTACTCTGGGTTGTCTTTTTTATAGAATATTATACAAATGTATAAATGACAGGAAGGATGGTATCCTTTGTATGGCCTTATGGATTTATGTTTGTTTTTCTCTCTATGATATTGTGTTTTTTATTACTTGAAGGTTATACATTGTTGTAACTGGCTTTGCTTAAAATACACAATAAAGTGTCTATGTACAAAAAAGTGTATCCCTTGGATGCTCCATATGGATGTCTCCAGGCTTCAGCAATGCCTAATTCTTCCACTAATGCCTTGACTTTCTAGCAACCACATGCTCTCTGTGGGGGATCTGTGACATACTATCCAACTGTGGCACTCATGTGAGATTTAGATCAACTACCCTCCACAGACCAACATATCCTCCATCTTTTCAGGATGTAGGGTAAGGAGCTTTCTAATGAACAGGAAGTCAGCCACAGGGGAAGCACATACTGACACCAGAGTATCCTGTTGTCCATTATATAGGCTTTTCAGCATTACATACCTTCTTTGCCATTATGAATTTCCTGGGTCTCTAAAGCCACCCTATTTGGCACCAAAATCACCACAACCCTTCTCTGCCAAGCTTTATATGAGGAGGAGTGGGCCTGATGGTAACTGGAGCAGGCAAGCTTCCCATGTCTTATTTCTGTGAGGTGAGTCTCTTGAAGGAGGATGAAGTTTGCCATAGCTTGACATACAGTATATGAGTCATTACTCTTTTTTTTTTTTGCGAAATTGAGTGTCTGAGCCCATTAACATTATTGGTAAGTAACTTAGCATGTGGGACTGTCATCTAAGTGATTGGGAAGAAGAATCAGGTTTTATGGGATGGGGTGCCACCCCTCCTGCCACCAGAGACCCTCAGCCTGTTTTTCCTATGACCTGTATATGAACAGTCAAACAGAGAACCAGCCAAGAGGGCTGTTAACATGTAACATGAGGAAAAAATAACCGCTTCCATTGTGGGAGAATATAATACCATATTCCCTAGTCCTGGCCAAGGCCAGGCTGAAGAAAATTGAAGGCCCAAGAACATGTGGTGTAGTGGTCTTATGTCATCTGCAGAATGGGGCCACTACACAGATTACCTTGTGTTCAAAAGACCCCACAAAAATAGTCAAATAACAGAAGAAAGACCTTCAAAGCTCAGTCAACATGCTGCTGCTTACCCTTTGCCCCCCCCCAACCAGTAATACTATCAAACAGCAATTCTTTGCACATATCCCAGGTCTTTACCGTATATGGAAACCTAGAGATTTTATACAGAGATGTGTCACCAAGTTCAATGAAGCATATCCTATATAAGAGAAGGGACAGGAGAACCCTCTAATTTCCTGACCATATTTTGTACAGCATGAAACCTCCTGCAGGGTACACTAAAATGGTAGCAACCCACATAATAGAAGGGTTCTACAAGACCTGCCATGCTCCTTATTTCCATATCCTGGGTCATGGTACCATCTGCATATGTGAGGTAGTGGGGTTCCCCTAGTGGAACCACCTTATATGGTTCCCTGTAAGGCAACCCCCCCACATCAAAATCTAGTGTCACCACTCAGTAAGTGGCAGCAGGTTTATTACTTATTTAAAGGTTGCCCCACTGAGTGCTCAATTGTGTAGCTAGTGTTTTAGTCACTAGCCTACTCTAGTCATGTGTCTTATGAAGCTCTGTGATGTAGATCAAGCAGCAAGTCAGATGAAAGGCAGGACATCCCCACCCATGACCCCTTGAAAAAGACATTCCAGTCAGATTCCCCACCCACATGCCCCTCCTCCCTTGTATCCTCATGCTGTACCTTCTCGGAGATTAGACCAGGAGCCAGCAAAAAGTTCCTTCTAATTCTTAAGAATTGTGAGTATTGAATGCTGTCAGCTAGTTTTCCTGAATGGTAACCAGCTGCATGCAAGATAGTTTTCCTGTCAGTTGGCTTCTTGTGCAGGGTGGTGTGAGTCTAATCCTCTTTTAACTGTACATCATGGTCTGACTAAGGTAGTTCAGCATACATTTTAGATTCTGTCTACATCTATTTAGATACTGATGGAATGATATTAGTTTCTGAGCCTTTCCCTTCCACATGAAAAGAAGGTCAATGATGTAATGCTTGCAGCACACAATATTGCTATGATAAGGGTTTTCTGTCTCTGACAAAAGACATTTTTTTTAAATTCAAACGTATGAATTGATGTACATTGGGACCATCCATCGATGAACCTATTACAGTTCCAAATTTGTGTTCACAAATGTTCCCCTCAAAGGGTGTTTTTTGTTAGGATGAATGAGGCAAGTTGTTATAATGTGTTAATTTCAGTGTGCTGTGGTTGTGTCCCAGTATCTTGCATTTTACCTATTGCTTGGACCCCCCTCTTCATGTGGGATTGATGTATACAAATCATTTACTGTACATCCATTGTCACAAGTAAATTAGTGATGATGAAAAAGAATATACAGTAGGTTATTACCTGAAAAGAAAAAGAAAAATTATAGACTATAATTATGGTATAACCTACAGCAGGCAGTAAGAAATAAAGATTCAAAAGAATTTTGAAATCTAGTTGCCAGAAGAACAAATAATAAATCAAATAATATAGGCTACCATATACATTCTAATAAATGGGTAAAACATTTTAAAAATGTATGTAGAAATGACCTAGATGAGAACACTTTTTATCTGGAAGAAGATAGAAACATAGAAACAGAGCAAAAAAAAGAAGGCAGAAGGAGAGCAAGGTCCATCTAGTGTGCCCAAGTGTTCCTTGGACCTTCTCAGATCTCAGGACCTAACCCCCTTCTGCCTAATGCCTCCTACTGCTCCTGTTGCTTTTGATTGCTCTTTTGCCTTGTTCCATACCATCTTGAATGATGTCACAGACTTTGTTTCCACTACCTCAGCTGGCAATTTATTTAATGGTTCCACGACTCTTTCTGTAAAATAGTGTTTCCTAAGCTTCCCCCCCCTTAACTTCTACTCAAGCCCTCTAGTGTTAGAGTTGGATACTCTGTTGAACAGGCCCAAGGATGGCACCTTATTCCTCTCAGAAACTTGTATGTTTCAATCATGTCTAATCTCTCTCTCTCCTTGTCTCCAGTAAGAACATATTTAATGCTTCCAGACACTCCTCGTATGAGTGCCCTTGAAGGCCATGGATCATTTTGATTGCTCTTCTCTGGACAGTCTCCATCCTGTTTATATCCTTTTTCAGATGTGGACTACAAAACTGGATACAGTACTCCAGATGGGGCCTCACCAGGGACCTGTAGAGTGGCAGTATTACCTCCTTCCTCCTGCTGTCAAATCCCCTCCCTATGCACCCCAGCATTTTGTTGGCCTTGCTATAAGCTTTGTTGAATTGGCTTGTCTGTTTAAGGGTGCTGCTTATGATGACACCTAAGTCTCATTCTTCCTGTGTGGCACTGAGCTGGACTCCACTGAGGTGGTACTCTGTCCTTGGGTTCCCTTTCCAAATGCATCACCTTACATTTTTGGGCATTGAACTTCAGCTGACAGACATTAGACCATTTTCCAGCCTCTTTAGGTCTTTTTGAAGGTACTTAACTGCCTCCTTGCTGTCAACCTTCCTTCTAGCATGGTATTGTCCATGAATAGGGCAATTTTGCCCTGAATACCTATGCCGATGTCACTGATAAAGGCATTAAACAGGACTGGCCCCAACACTGAGCCTTGGGGCACACCACTAGTGACTGCGCCTTCATCAGACATCACCCTGTTTGATACTACTCTCTATTTTCTGTCCCTAAGCCAATTACCTAAAGAACTGACTATGTACCTGGCTGCACCTAGGTCCTCCAACATTTTCAGCAGGCGGTTGTGCAGTACTAAATCAAAGGCCTTACTGAAATCAAAGAAGAGGAGGTCCACTGGGTGGCCTCTGTCTAGTTCCCCAGTGACCCAGTCAAAAAATGTGATTAGGTTCATTTGGTATGACCTTCCCATCACGAATCCATGTTACCTGTCACCCTGCAGACCATTCTTATCTAGGTACTCTACCAAGTCTTGTTTTATTAAGGTTTCCATCAGTTTCCTCACTACTGATGAAAGGCTGACTGGTCAGTACTTGCTTGCTTCCTCCCAACTCCCTCCCTTGTGGAGAAGTACCACATCAACTCTTCTCCAGTCTCCCAGCACTACCCCCATCTGAAGTGATCTGCTGAATAAACAGCTTAGGAACCTGTCAATTCACTTGCTAGCCCCTTTAGCACCCTCAGTTGTATTCCATCAGGCCATGGTGACTTGGCTTCCCTGAGCTGATCCAGGGCCTTTCTAACCCTACTGTTGGTAATTGATGGTGCTTCCATTTGTGGAACACCTTTGACAGCAGCCTTGATGCCACTGTCTAGTACTGTGCCCTTGTGTTCCTCGGTGAACACTGAACAAAAGAAAGTTGCACAGAACAGTGTCCTTGTGCCTATCCTTCTCCATTACTCTGTCACCATCTTTGGGTCTAAATATTCCTCTCCTTTTCTTTCTTTTTTCTTGTATATATATCAAAAAACGTGTTTGTTCCCTTCTTTAACCCATTTTGCAAGTCAAAGCTCATTTTCAGCTTTAGCTGATTTCACCATACTCTTTGCTTCTTTGTTCTTCTGAATGTAGGCTTCACAGAAACATAGAAACCAATGACACATAAGGCCCGCTAAGCCCATCTAGTCTGCCCATTTTCCCTGCCTACTGTAAAAGCCGCAGACCCGAGTTGATCTCTGGCTTTACCTCCTTGTTCCTATTGCTATGGTTCCCCTATGCCTGTCCTGTGCATGCTTGAGTTCCTGAACTGTGTTTGTACCCACCACATCAGCTGGAGTCTATTCCATGCATCCACCACCCTTTCCATGAAGAAATACTTCCTCATGCTACCCGTTAGTCTACCCTCTTCCAACTTCATGTCATGCCCCCTTGTTTCTGGACATCTCCTTTTCTGAATGATGCTACCCTTCAGTACCCTATTTATGCCTTTTAGATATTTGTAGGTTTCTATCATATCTCCCCTGTCTCTGCTCTCCTCCAGGGATTGAGGTCTCCCAGTCTCTCATCATATGACTTTTGGTGCAGGCCCTGCACCATCTTTGTTGCCCTTCTTTGAACTACCTCCACCCTGTCTACATCCTTATGGAGATGTGGACTCCAGAACTGGACACTATATTCCAAATGAGGCTTCACGAATGATCTGTACAGTAGCATCACCACCTCCTTCCTTCTGCTGGTGACACCTCTCCTTATGCACATAAGGCATCCCACTGGCTCTCCCCACAGCCTTGCTACATTGTTTTGTCACCTTTAGGTCATCGGATATGATTACCCCCAATCCCTTTCCTGTTTGGTGGCCATCAGTCCCCCCCACCCATCATGTAATCCTCCCCTGGGTTCTTGAATTACAAATGCATAATTTCACACTTTTTCACATTAAATCTCCGTTGCCATACTCTAGACCATTCCTCCAGTTTACCTAGGTCCTGCCTCATTTTTTCAACCCCTCACAGAGTGTCCACCCTGTTGCAGATCTTAATGTCATCCGCAGTGAGGCACACCTTCGCCTCCAGCCCCAATGCAATGTCACTTATGAAGACATTAAACAGGACTGGCCCCAGAACTGATCACTGTGGCACCCTGGTGGTCACCCCCTTTCCTCAGATTGAGCAGCATTTACCATGACTCTATGTCTTTTATCACTCAACTAGTTCCTAACTCAGTTTACCACCTTGTGACCTACTCACAGGCTGCCCAGCTTGTTCACAAGCCTTTTATGTGGAACGGTATTGAAGGCCTTACTGAAATCTAGGTAGGCCACATCCACCACTCCCTCCTGATTTATGACCTTAGTCACCCAGTCAAAGAAATCAATTACATTTGTTTGACAAGACCTTCCTGTTGTGCATCCATGCTGTCTCAGATCCTGTGCTCTACTGGATTCAAGGTGTTCCACGATCCTTTGTTTAAGTAGTGATTCCATAATCTTCTCCGCTATCGAGATGTGGCTGACTAGTCTATAGTTTTCAGGAACCTCCCAACTCCCACTTTTGCAAAGAAGGACTACATCTGCCCTCCTCTAGTCCCCTGGAACCACTCCTGTATCAAGTGACTCATTGAACAGGGATGCTAGTGGTGCTGCCAACACCTCCCATAGTTTCCTTAATACTCTAGGATGTATCCCACCCAGTCCCATTGCCTTGTCCACTTTCAGTTTTGTGTGTTCTTTTAGGACTCTTTTTTCCGTAAATGGACTGGCGTCCATGTCCCTCCCATATTTGTTCATGTTGCCTAAGTGTGGTCCCTCTACTTCTTCTTCTGTGAATACAGGACAAAAATATTAGTTCAGAATTAATGCTTTTTCCAGGTCCACTTCCATACACTCTCCTTCTCCCCTTTTAAGCCTTATTATACAATGGCAAGGAAATTTCCTGTATTTTGATTGGTCAGTGGGTGCCTGAGACAGTGATGTTATTACACAATAACATCACTGTATGGATTTATTGGACCACATGGATCATTTGGACCATCTGATTATTCACTTTTTTCTCTTCAGAAACACAAAAAATCTACTAAAAACATTTTTTATTTTTTATTTTGTATAACATTGAGCCATTGTATAATTGCAATAAGGCACTCCAAGGTTTGTGTCATTGTGTAATAACATCACTCCTGGGGTGGTGGAAGCACTTTCGGCCTGCCGTCCTTCAACCCACCCCAGAAGTGACGTTATTACAGGATAACACACACCTTGTCATGCCTTATTGCTTAACTATCCCACCCCTGATTTTTCTCCTCTCATTAATGTACCTATAAAAAGTCTTGTCACCTTTTGTTTACCTCCTGTGCTATTTTTTCTTGTTTGTGCCTTTGTGTTCCTGTCTGCTTTCCATGCCTCCCCCTGTTTATCCAGATACACTACCCTGTCCACCTCCTGCTGTGTTTCCTTGTATTTCCTGAAAGCCATCTTTTTCGCCTTTACCTTCCTGGCCACTTCCTTTGAGAACTATAGTGGCTTTCTCTTTTTATTGTCCTTGTTTACGTGCCTAATGCAAAGGTTTGTCACCTCCACTCTGGCTCCTATCAGATGGGCCCACTGCTCCTCCACTACCCCCACCACTTTTGTCCCTCCCTGCCAGGACATGCTTCCCATGTGCTGTCTTCATGAGTTATTTTATAGTTTCTATATGCCTCACTTTGGTTCTGATTGCAGTCCTTACCTGGTTACTGAACTATACTGGTTTTTGTGTTTGTTCTTTTTGGTTATTGCTCTTGCACACATCCTGGTACCCTCTAAAGTCGCTAACTTAACAAACCCCCATATTTCCTCCACATCTAAATGCTCCTGGATCCTTGACAGCTTGCTTCTGACTACATCACTCATTTTGTCAAAATTGGCTCCTCTAAAGTTTAAAATCTCTGTCTTGGATTATGATTTTTCTACCCCTAAGGCTAACTCAAACCACACAGAGTTATGGTCGCTGTTGGCCAGTGGCTCTCCAACCCCTGTAGCACTTACTACCTCTGAGTTAGTGAGGACCACATCCAGAATGGTCTCCAGCCTAGTCGGGGCACTAACTAGTTGTGTAAGGATGCATAGTTATGGCCACCATTAACAGAGCAAAAAGAGATTTGTGCATTAAAGCCAAAAAAAAATAACAATGCTCCAGATGTGGATAACATTCCAGAGGAAATATTTAGAGCTGATTCTGCCTGGTGGGCAAATAGGCTAGCTAAGTTGTTCACAATTATTAATACATGTTACATTCTACCAGAACAATGGAAACTAGGGGTTATTGTCCCATTGTTTAAGAAGGGTGATATGTCAGATCCATTATGCTGTTGCCCTATCACCATTCTTTGTGTTGCCAGAAAGTTTATTCCTGAATGATGTTAACAAGATTAAAAGACTGAGTGTATAATAATCATAATAATAACTGGTTAGTGATGATTATCAACTGTGGGAAGAAGCTGTCAAACTCTGCTGTACATGGCTGTGCATAATCACCTGTGTATAATGGAGTTATTATTTATTTATTTATGACTTCGATAACCGGGTAAGTGCTGTGATCCAATGGACCATTTTCAGGCATGACCCAGGCCAAGAAGGCATGAGCAGATAAAATACAGAGTAATCAGAGGTTCAAATACAAAATCAGACACTGCAGAATTACAATCCAAGGGGAAAAACAATGAAGGACTATAGCAGAAACAGTAATAAATAAGAATTAAAGGTTGCTAAGCAATTTAACAAAAAATAAAAATTAAACTGCGCTACAAATACAGAGATCAACAATTAGAATGCAGATGAACAGTGTTAAAATGCAAATAACATTAAAAAAACAGTGGTAAAATACAAATAATATTTCAAAAGAAACAATCACTCAGGGGTGGCATCAATCAACAGACAAAAAACTGTCCCCCCAAACACAAGCAAATTGCATACCCAGACCAAGCCCATAACTCCACTAGGAGCAGGAGGGATGTGAAGCATCAGGCCATACAAGGGATGGAGCAATACTGTTTGGGAAGGGGAGCTATCTAAGAGGACAGTTAGAGCTGTCACGAGAGATGAGCCATGATTTAAGGTTAAGTTTAAAGGCACGAGGAGTGCTAGAGGATCTGAGTGGTAAGGGAAGCACGTTCCATAATTTAGGAGCCACTACCAATAATGCATTACTGCCCATGTTTGTAGAGGTTCATGGAGTCTCCAGGGGGGACAATGGAGGACAGGAGACACCTCAGTGAGGTAATGGACTGACAGAGGTAGTATGGGGTGAAACAAGGCCGCATCTAGTGATGGAATCGATGAGACAGCCAAGGGTAAAATCAAAGCGACCTTGCAAGGAGAGAGAGCCTAGAGAGTGGTAAAGGTCACAATGATGGGTGGAATAAGGGGCAGACAGGGCAAAGTGGCAAATGCTGTTATAAACAGATGAGAGTCTGGCCCAAAGGGTAGTGGATACATGAGAATAGATTGGGGAACAGTAGTCCAGGATATGGAGTAGGTTACCTCTGGCAATAGCCAGTCGAGCCTCAGCAGACAGGTAGGGATTGACACGGTAGGCAGCACTGAGTTTCTAATTGACCCTATGGACTATTAAGTTGACAGACAGCAAGAGGAAGGAGCTGCTGTTATAACTATACTTCTCTACTGGGACTAAAGAACTAGAAATCTATTACTGGAACCTTCAATTTAGGGTAAAAAAAAAGAGTTAGTGTGTTTGTCTGAGTTGGGTGAAGTGAATTGATATATTTGCAGTTATCTAGGTGTTTGTCTCAGTTGGCTGAAGAGAATTGTTATCTGTGCAATTAACTAGGTGTAGAAAGAGCTGTAAATTAGGGGGAGTGGCTTAGCTAGAAGGAAACCAGGTGTTTTAGATTTAAAAACTGCCCTAGATAGCTTCTGGCAGAGAACAGCAAGAGGAAGGAGCTACTGTTATAATAATACTTCTCACCTGGGACTATATTGCCCTCCTTCCTTCCCTCCCCTCCACCCACCCACCACCTTTAGCTAGTTCTACTTTTATAGGCACAGGATTTGACTAACAACAGGAACTTCCTGTTTGGAAGCAGGAAGTGAGTGATCACAGAGTCACAAAAGACTCACCATCTTAGAAGGAAAAGAGTAGCTCTCTGCCCCCCCCCAGCTGCTGGAGGTCTGAATCTGAGCAAGTAAGGAGACTACTGAGAAATATAGGAATTTCTTGTCTCAGAACAGGAAGATCAGGAGCTTAAAGGACACAGAGGCAGTAAGTAAGTAGGGAGAAAAAAATAACAATAAATAAATAAACAGAGGAAAGAGTAAGTATTCAAAACAACAGTTAAGGATCCAAAAATAAGACATGATGGGAGTGGTGCAGTGCAGTGGCTGTGGAGCAGCAGTCTTTCAGGAGACATTCTGGAGGATACGGTGTTGTCCCATAGGCAGGCACCTCTCTGGGCTGAGGGAGGAGGTTGCTCATCTCCAGGCTGAGTTGGCCAGGATTTGGGGGACCTCCTCTCCCACCCAGGGACCACAAGGGCCACTACTGTTTCATCAGAGGTTGCCAAGAAAGAGGAGTGGTTGGACCACAGTGTGCTCAGGGAGAATGAGGGTGGTGGAATAGAGGTGCATCCCTCCAGTTGTACTTCTCCACAATTCATGTGCCATTCTGTCAAAGTGTGGTTCCTCTATGGAGGCACCTGCACTGGAGACCAAGGAGGATGCTGGGAACCTCCACAAAGGAGACCCACATGAGGATGGCATGGCACCCCACAGGGGAAGGAAACAACTCCTGGTGGGGGACTCCATTGTTAGGGGAAGAACTGCGGGAGGAAGAAGAGAGGGAGGTAAGGTGTCTGTCTGGCACCATGGCTTGGAGGGACAGGGAGCAAATCCTCAGGATCGTGGGAACAACTGCATGGTGGAAGGAGCTGGATGTCATTGTCCACCTAGGGACAAATGATCTGGCTGGGAAAGGGATCAGAGCAGTGCAGGAACAGTCTGTGAAGTTGGGAAGGGGCCTTAGACAAGTAGAATGCACAGTAACCTTCTCGGAGGTGCTGCCTGTCTATGGTATGGGTGAGGCTAGGGTGCTCCACACCATGGGATTCAATCAGTGGTTGAAAAACTGGTGCAGAGCTCAGGGGTTTGGCTTCACTGGGGACTGGGGGTCCACCTGGAGTTCTGCAGGCCTATATAAGCACGATGGTCTGCATCTGTCCAGGAGGGGAACCAGGATCCTAGGTGATAGGTTTAAATGCTTAATTGGCAACATTTAAACTAGTCAAGTGGGGAGGCACTGACAAAGAGCAGGGACATACTAGCACACCCATAAAAATCAGGGTAGTAAGTGAGGTAAACACCAAGATAGAGACATCAATAGGGAGAAGAGCAGGGGTAAATGGAGAAAATAACAAAGGCAATTAGGACAGAGGTGGGGCAAAAAGTGGTAAGGCCATCAAGAAATGGAGGGTAATGAATACCAATCCCCATAGTCTAGGCAACAAGCTCCCTGGACTGGTGGCCTTGATGGAAGAGGGATGCCTGAATATCATGGCAGTCACAGAAACATGGTACACAGAGAACCATGACTGGGATCTTAACATACTAGGGTACACAACCTACAGGACAGACAGGGAGGGGAGAAGGGGGGAGGTTTGTTTTGAACTGCTCTTGGCCACAGATCTACTTTATATAGGGCTCCTTTGTTTTTTAATTCATTACCTGTTGATATTATAGAAAGTATGACAGTGTGGTCTTTTAAAACTAGACTAAAATACTGGATAATGGATAATGATATTTGCACATGCTCATGTTAAATGACTGTTTGTTAATTGGTTTTGTATTTTTGTATCATCCTTAAATGTTTGACTATATGTACTATCATGTATGTTAAGTTTGTTTTGTAACTTGTCACTGGTGAAAATGGGCATTTTGCTCATCCTGCTTAGAAGTACGAAAAATAAAAATGAATTGAAATGAGTATCTCTATAGGTAAGGTTAGGGATAAAAGCAATGGAATAAAAGAGTAAATAGGGAGGAGAGGTGGCACTGTGGGTCATCCTAGAGACTGGAAATGGCACTAAAATCCACACAGGGGTTGTATACAGACCCCCATCTCAGGGGGAGGGAATGGACAAGGATATGATAGAAGGCATCCTTATGTTGGCAGAGAAAGGGGAGATACTGTTGATGGGGGACCTGAATATGCCAGAAGTTAACTGGAGAACCTTTGCTGCAGCCACATCCAAGATCAGGGCCATTCTCGATATCCTACAGGGGACATGACTCAGACAGCTAGTGTTGGAACCTACTTGGAAGGGAGAAATCTTAGACCTCATACTCTCAAATGGGGGCAGTGAAAGAATCTCAGATCTAGAAGGGGTAGCCATCTGGGAAGAAGTGACCACCAAACAGTGTGGTTCATGATAAACTCAGCTGCGGAGTCAAGCCATACAAAAGTAAGGGTACTGGACTTCAGGAGGGCTGACTTTGGCAAGATGGGAGAGTGCCCTAGCAAAGCACTAGCAAACAGGCTAGAAGGAGGGGTACAGCAACAATGGAGGTACATCAAAACTGCCATCACAGAGGCAACAAGCCTTTGTGTGAAGCAAATAAACAAATCAAAATGAAAGAAAAAGCCACTATGGTTCTCAAAAGAGGTGGTGGGGAAGGGTAGGGAGAAAAAGATAGCATTTAGGAAGTATAAGGAAACACAGAAGGAGCAGGACAGAGAACTGCACTAGTTAAGGCAGAAGGAAGCAGGGAAGGCAGTCAGAATAGCGAAGGCCCAAACTGAGGAAAAGATAGCCAACTCAGTTAAGAAGGGGGATAAAACCTTTTACAGGTACATTAGGAAGCATAGAAAGACAAAGGAAGGGTTAGTGAGGCTGAATAGGATGGACTGTGGGTGGGCAGAGAGGGACAGTGAAAAAGCAGGGGTACTGAATGAATACTTCTGCTCAGTATTCACAAAAGAGATTAACAGAAATACTCTGGATAGGGGGGTCGATCCCAGTCCTTTCACAGAAGAAAAGGTTCTGAAAGAACTCCTAAAACTGAAGATGGACAAAGCAATGGAGCCTGTTGGGATTCACCCCTGATCTCTAAAAGAATTAAAGGGAGAACTAGTGACACCACTGACTACCCTTTTTATTTATTTATTTTAGTTTTATGTATTTATTTATATAAAGTCTTGGAATTACAACCCTTTGAGTCAGGGACTCATTTACAAAGGCTCCATGTCATATATTGAATGTGGACAAATTCAGAGTATGATAAGTACAGTGACTAAGTACAGAGACAAAATGGATAATACATATACAGAGCAAACACTGAAGGTGTGTAACTGTCAAGCATAAATTAGAATCAGAGTAAATTTAGCAATGTAACTTAGCCATTGCTAGAGGAGTTTATCTGCAATCACAGTTAGAGCTAGACATAATGTGGGTATGTAGCTCAGATTTAAAAGGCACCAGCCTGGGAATAGATAGGGCAGTATTAGGGAGGGAGTTCATCCAGAGTGGTGCCCTGTAGCAAAGGGACCCCTGGCTGGCAGTGGTCCTTGCAAAAGGGATGCGAAAGGCAGTGGCGACAGAGTGTCTTGTGGCCCTTGTTGGCAAGCACATCTGGAGGAGTGAGAGACAGCCAGAGGGAGCTTGCTATAGTTGAATTCTTTGGGCCAATAAGCAGGTCTGATAGAGTAGGCGCCCCTGAAAGTTTAGCCATGATGACCATCTGTAGAGGTCATAGGTATGCGTGAGGCAATCGCAGCCTATGGCCAGTCGGCAGGCTTTGTTAAGGGCACGTCTAATGCTGGTCAGAGCAGTGTCAGAGGCAGCGCCATATATGACTATGCCATAGTCTACCAGGGAAAGGATGGAGCTAGAGATGGTTAAACAGAGGCATCAGGAGGGAGACAGAGCCTATATTTATACAGGAGACCAATTCTAATGTTTATTGCAGAGCAAGTCGATGCTATATGCTCACGGAAGGTAAAGGCCGAGTCTAGGGTAACCCCTAGATATTTAAAACTTGCAACTGATTCTAGTGTGATACCCTGGGAATTCAGTATGGATAGTGTGGTCATGTTGTGCATATGTTGAGGGTGGGTGAATAGCATGACCTTCATTTTTTTTGTAGTTGAGGACAAGTTTGTGGGAGAAGATCCATGATTCTATTTCTGTGAAGGAGCCCTGCAAGGATTGTTGGAGCTGGCTAGGGTCTGGGTGCCTGCTAAAGATCACAGCATCATCGGCATAAAGGAGCAGGTGCCCAGAGGAGGCCAGAGGGAGGGAGTTTAGGTATAGGAAGAAAAGGAGCCGGCCAAGGATGGACCCTTGTGGGACAGCCGACTGGACTGGGAGGCTAGTAGAAAGGGTGTTTTTTTGTTTTTTTTGTCATATAATATTTTATTAAATTTTCAATTTTGACAAACTGCTTATAAAGTACAGAACAACAAACCTGTTGGTTAGTTCAAACCAGGCATGCAACAGTGATAACACCATATAAAATAATCAGTTACAACAAAACAAGTCTTATGCTTCAGATACTCCAATTTCTAAACATTTAAGAAACTCAGAAAGGCCAGCCGGCTCAGCTCTATATTAGGGAGAATCAATCAGGTTCTCTTGGATAGTGTGTGCCAGGTAGCCTGTTGTACTGGAATTTAGATTAGCAAAGGGACAGAGAAAACGAAATAAGGAAAGTATGAGACATAGACTAGGGTGGTACAGAGCAAGTCAGAGGCTACGAGAGCGAGACATCATCTCTACTATTTCAAGCTCAGAGCAGGACAGTGGGGGGGGGGTTCTGCAATGGAGGAGGTGCTACCCTGCAAATGTGAGAATGCAGGTACAGTAGGCATCCCATTTCAGGTAGTAGTCAGCAAGTTTACCTTTGGCTACCGCTGTAAGTCACTCGAAAATGGCCAATCTGGCCATAGCTGCCTGCCATTGTGGAAGTGTGGGGGGGTGGCCTGCTTCCACTTCACCAGGATAGCTCTTTTCTCTTCCATAATTGCCAGGAAGACCCACGCCTTACTAGGAGAGGAGAGTGGGCTCAAAGTGGAGGTGTCCCCCAGCACAAGAAGATAGTGCTGAAGGGATATTGGTTTGCCTACTATGGTGGAGCAGTCATTCAAAACTTGGGCCCAAAAAGTACGAATGGTTGGGCATGTCCAAAGAATGTGAAATAAGTGGGCAGGGGAGGATTGGCATCTCCAGCAGCTACCTTGTGGCATTATCTTACGATTATGAAGAACTGTGGGGGTTCTGTACCATCTGAGGAGGATTTTAAGTTTGATTAACTGACTCTTTGAGTCCTCATAGGCCATGTGGGCCATTCTGAGGCACTCCGACCACTTCTGTTGGGACAAGGGGTGGGAGAGGTCACGTTCCCAAGTGGATTTACTGGAAGCAGTGACATCCAGCTGGGCATCCCTGAGGGTTTTATAGAGGGTGCCTATCAGGCCCCTACCTTTATTGGGGTGCTGAAGGTTTCCAGGCAGCTCCAAGTGGTCTGGGGTGGCCAGAACTTAAGGAGAGGGGGGTTAAGGCACTCCTTAGCTGAAGAAATTTCCAGAAATCTTGTGAGGGAAGCCCATATTTTTCCCTGATCTGCTCGAAGGACATTAATGTCTGGGTATTCGGGAAGAAAAAATCACCCACCACTCAGATATGCCTGGAGGCCCATGTGGACCAATTAAGCGGTCTGTGGTCTACCTTGATAAACGGGTTGTGCCAGATCAGAGCATAGCATAGAGGAGGGAGGTAGTTTGTACAGGGGGCCCCAGTTAGTGCCATCGCCCGGCTCCAGGAACTACATGTTTCTATCATGAGGGGGGGTTAGATGAGATCCAGAGGGTTTCTTGCTAGATAACAGTCAGAGGAGAGGGACATCCACTGACAGAGAAGCTTCTAACTCTACCCACTGGGGAGGAGGGGTGGAATGAGGGGCAAACCAGGCTACTGCTTGGGCCATTCTAAAGGCCAACTGATAGCCCATGTACCAGGGGAGGCTGAGGCTCCCACTAGTCCAATGGGCTCACAGCTTCATGCACCCCCATGTAGGGGCTCTACTCTCCCATGGAAACAATGCAACTAGCCTGTCTAGGACCTGAAATGTCTTTTGAGAGAGAGGGATGGGAAGGTTGTTAAGCAGATATGAGACCCTGGAGAAAACAAACATTCTCACAGCTTCTACCTTTCCTTTCAAGGTAAGGCACAGCTTTCTCCATCACTGAACATTGGTTGCAAGGAATGCCAGGATAGGGGAGAAATAAGCAGCTTCCACATCTTTCCAGGCCATCGTAATATAGACGCCCAGATATGGGAAGCCTTGAGAGGCCCAGGCAATATCGATTCCTACGAGACAGTGCCTACTACATTGTCAATTCAGGGGGGAAGCATGATTTTTTTTTGGTTTTCTGTTAGCCCTGACAATGAGGGGAATTCTTGCAGGATTAACAAGACAGTGGGGAGGGAAGACTGAGAATTGGAGAGAGTGAGCAGCATATCGTCTGCATAGGTGTTAACTAAGAAAGATGTTTTTCCCACTGGAATACCGGGGATACTTGGGGTATAGGTGAACTATCTGACTAGAGGGTCTAAAGCTATAAGAAAGAGGAGGGGAGATAGAAAACAGCCCTGCCTGGTACCTCTGTGCAAGGCGAAGTTGAGGGAAATATCCCTGTTGGTAAGAATCCTGGCCGTGGGTAAATTATACAAAGTGGATACCCAGGAGCAAAAGGAGGGTCCAAAACCATACAGTCGGAGAACCTGGTGGAGGTAAGCCCATTCCAGGGAGTCAAATGCCTTAGCAAAATTGACTGCCAGGGCAGCCACTGATGTTTCAGATTGTAGTGCCAACCATTTGAGGATTAGAACGATACGTAAATTATCAGCACTCGACTTCCCCTTTGAAAACTCTGTTTGCGAGGGGTGAACCAGGTTCGAGAGGACTAGGGACAATCTAGCTGCCAAACCTTTGGCCAGTAACTTGGTGTCTACCGGAAGAAGTGATATGGGCCTGTAGTTTGCACACATCAAGCTGTCCGAGAACTTTTTATGGATTAGTGTGATAAGGGCTTCACGCATAGCGGGGGGGAATATACCATCTCTCTGTGCTTCCTGAAGAGTACTCAGGAGAGGAGTGATAATCTCATCTTGTAGTAGCTGATATAACTCAACTGACATCCCATCAGGCCCCGGGGCTTTACATTTAGACATTCGAGATAGGTCTAAGTGAAGTTCGTCTTGAGTGACTGGGGTATCCAGGGAATGGGCTTGCTCCTCTGAGAGCCGAGGAAGTTGCACCCCTTGAGAAAAAACTTGCAGCCAATGGGCAAGCTCATCCTCTGAGAGAGGGTTCTAGGACTGATAGAGTTCCTGGTATAAATTTTTCATAACCTCATTAATAGTCTTGGGTTCCGTTGCTACCTTACCCAGTTTGTTTTTGAGGGTGAGAATTCTGGAGAAGGCTTGCTGTTTCCGCAGGGAATATGCTAATAGTTTCCCCGCCTTGTCTCCTCCCTCCCAGGACCTATGTTTAGCCCTAGTCAACTGCCACTCTGCTTTTCTGTTTAATAAGATGTTAATTTTATATTTTAAGCCTGTAATGTCAGCCAAAAGAGGGGAATTAAGTGGGTTGGAGGTAGACAGCTTAAACCGTTTTTCCAAGTGGGTAAGCTCATCCTGCATCTCTCTTATTTGTCTCACCCTTTCCTTGTTTTTGGCCGCTGAGAAGGAGATAATTCACCCTCGGAGAACAGTCTTAAAAGCTTCCCAGACTGCGGTCGTGCAAGTTTCCACCGGGGTATTGATAGAGAAATATGAGTGGGCCTCCTTCTTCAGATAGTCTCGAAATGATGCGTCCCATAGCAGTAGTGGATTGCAACTCCACATTGTAGAGATCGAACTTTGCCCTGGAGGAAGAAATGTAATCATCACAGGTGCATGGTCTGATACAAGTACACTGCCAATGGTAGGAGAGCCCACCCCAGGCATAGCAGCATAATTAGCCAGACAGAAGTCAAGCCTGCTATGTGACCTGTGGACACTAGAGAAGAAGGTATAGTCCCGTCCTTTCGGATGGGTGAGCCTCCAAGGGTCACTTAACCCCCATTCTGACATCAGAGTGTTTAAAGTGTCTAGGACTTTCAGATGGGATTGGGATCTGGGGATGGATTTATCCAGGAAGATGTCCTGCACCAAGTTATGGTCACCTCCCAGCAAAATTGGGATATCAATCTCTGCAAAGGAGAGGTCAGTAAAGGCCTGACTCAGGTCCAAATAGACCTCTCCTACATCATTGTTATAGCCATAAACATTGGCTATTATGATCTTGCCCCCAGGGTACGATAGTTTAGCCACTATCCATCTCCCTTGCGAATCCTGACATTGGGTCTCAACTGTCCAGGGTCCTGACTTTTGTAGCAGTATGGCAACACCTCTGGATTTTGTGGAGGCACAACTAACCAACACAGTCCCTACCTAAAGCTTTTTTAACCATTGCACCATGTGGCTGGTAAGGTGCATCTCCTGGAGTAGGGCTATGTCTGCACCCATGGAATTCAGAAACTGCAAGACTTTGGTACGTTTTGCTGGGTGATTCAGCCCTCGCACATTCCAGGAGACACATTCCCAGCTGAGCGACGCAGCAGGAGTTAAAACCATTGCAGCCCACCACTGGGCACTTAGTAGAGAAGGAGGTACTCACCAAGTTAGCAGTAGCAAAAGAAGCAGAAAAGGAAGAGGGAGAAATGGTCCCTGGCTAGGAACCTGTGCCGGAATATAAGCAGAAGATAGCCTCAAAGTGTAGATGCTGAGTAAGAGGAAAGATGACGGTGTCAAGTGGTCTTGCCTTTAGTTGAGAAAAAGCCTGGATAGACCAAAGAAAGTACACAAGTTATGTAACAGCAGGCACTGTAAATTTAACAATATATAGATATGCAATACAAGCAGAGTTCAAATTTCTAATCAAAAACAACAGCAATTCAGTTATTGGTGCTGGGTTGTGCGTGTGAGAAGGGGCAAAATGGCCCTTAAGCCACGCTTGTTCAGACACCAAAAAAAATAAATCGTGAGGGGGAGAGGTTACACCAGATGAATGTGATCTGTCCCAGCCTGACTCCATGTACCTGGACATGAGACCTACCCCAAGAGAGTTGGGATATGCTGGAGTCTGTGCCCTCCCCGAACCACAGAGGGGGACATGGCCAGCAAGCAGTGAACAGGCTGGGTTTGCCTGCTTGGTAAGAGGGGAGTGCCTATCAACCACTCAGGCCATACGCAGCCACAAATGGTGAGGAGGAGCAGTAATGTGTCAGGAAGTTGGGAAGATTATTTCAGGGATCGCCAGTTGAGGTCTGCAGAGCAGAATGCCCTTTAAGGGGGGGCTCAACCTACAACGTATTGGCGCCCGGTTCGCTGTTAGTCATGGGTTCCTGTTAGAAATAGGAGCTCTTTCCTTGGGCTATAGCTGCATGATTGTGGCACCCTTCAGGTGGATAAATAACACCATGCCTGACCTCTGCAGAGGAGGGATACGGGGTGAAGGAACACAAGGTATGGAGGGGGCTACCAGTCAGGTCACAGCGATGCACCTGTCTGCCTGGAAGAGACTAGTGACCTGCAACCCACTAAGAAATAAAGCAGAGGAGTAATTTAAACACCTAGAATTCGCAGGTAATGCTTCTTCCAAGTGTAAAGTGGGGAGCGGGACGGACCCGCTTGCCTGACCTGTTGGTCTAAGGGGGGGCCCAGGCTAAACAGAATGCCAACAATGGAGTATGTGTTAAACAGCTTATTTATCCTGTTCCTTCTGGGCTTCCCCATTTTCGCATAGTGAGTCCATCTTGTCTGGGTTACAAGGCATAGCCAGGGCTTCTGCAAAAGTTTTTAGTCCAGGTTTCAGTAGACCAGCCTTTGCAGCTGATTCGCATTCACTCTCTTCCATCGCCGTTGCCCAGTCCAGGGGGACTGGGTCATCCAAGGGAACTGCAGGTGGATCCTCAGTGCAGTCCAGCTGTTTTCCTTGATCTGATGCCATCAGGTGGGCCTTGAGAAGCTTTGCAGGCTGGGACACGGAAGCATTTTCCAACACTGTAGAATGAGGGCTTCTTGATTGATGACGCTGCCTCACTGAGAGGGGGTAGTCAACTGAGTGTATCAGCTTGGACTGTTGACTGGCAAAAGATGCATTTGGGATTGAGTGGGCTGAGGAATGCTTAGCCCCTATGGTGGATGGAGCCCAGAGCTGCCTATGTGCGAGGAAGACTTTATGAGGTGGGCCAGTCCAGCTGCGATTGGTGTCCCCTGGGGCAGCATTTCCTTTCTTGCTGGTTCCTTGCTCTGGTCAGCCCCTTGGTTCCCAGAGGTGTCTGGGAGATGAAGTTCCTGGCAGCAGATTTGGCCAGTGGCTCCGAAACCAGGCCTCAGCATCACAGGGAGATTCTGCGAGAAAGGATTGGCCGTTTTTAGAAAAATGCATTGCAGAGAGGCCCTTGAAGCAATAATGAATTGAGTTCACATTTAAGATCTTCTTCAGGGGGTTGTAGGCTTTATGTTTGGCTGCAACCTCCTGTGAAAAATCCCTGTAAAAAGATATACTGTTTCCTCTCCAAGATATCTCCCCCAAGTCCCTCGTGGCCCTAAGTAGCCATTCTTTGATTGAGAGGCGTAGCAGATATGCGATTATAGTCCGAGGGCCTTTAGTGTTATTTGGATTGCCAGAAACTCGGTGTGCACACTCAACCCCCACTGGCTCCTTCCAGCGTTCCCCTAATAGCTGAGGAATCCATTCATTTCAGAACTTTTCAATGTTTGGGCCCTTTGTCCCCTCTGGCACACCGAGGATCTGAATGTTATTACTCCTGCTGTGGTTTTCTTGTTCCTCTGCTCTATGCCATAGTCGGGCCAGTTTATCCTCACGCTCCTTAAGTTCATGCACCACATTTAAGTGTTGGTCTTCCAATTCTTCTATGTGTTGTTCTAGCACATTGTGCTGGTCCTCAAGTCTGCAGACATCCACAACGTTACCTGCTAGGGAAGCACCGATAGTATCTACTCTGGATAGCAGAGTTTCGAGCAGCTTGGTAATGTTCCCAACAGCATCCCCCATGTGCGCTTGTTCAGGAGGTCTGGGGAGCACTTGGGCAGTGGCTCCCTCTTTATCGTAGCTTAGCAGATCCATCTCAACGGAGTACCCAGTGATGTGCGGATAGGAATTGTGGTGAGAAAATTGCCGTCGGAAGCTGCTAGGATTTCACTTGCCTGTTCACAACAAGCTCCTGGTTTTGAGTGGGGGGGAGAGGAGAGGTACTGCTGCTCAAGTCAGGAAAGGTACTGGTACGTGCCTTAGAGACTGCACTCGGGCCTATTACAGGCTAACAAGATGGGGCAGGTCCGATATCAGCACGGTACAGCAAGTGCAACAAAAGCGTGGCTATCCCCGGAAAACTTCCCGAAGTGGTGACAGGGGTTGGGAAGGAAAAGGTCAAACTAGAAACCAAGCATTCAGTCCAGCATAGTTGCATTTATTTCTCAATTACTCACTGGGCTGGAGCAGAGCGAGCGGTTCAAGCTGCCATCTTCTCTGGGTCCAAGCCACACCCTCCCAGTGCTAATTATTTTTACTTGCTGGGTACGGCCATGGAGATAGTTGGAGAACCAGTGAGCTGTCTCTTGGGATACACCAACAGAGAGGAGGGAGTTAATCAGCATACTGTGATTGACAGTATCAAAAGCCTTGTACAGATCAATATAGACAGATCCAGCCAGGGCTCAATGGTCAAGGGCATCATGGATAAAGGAGATCAACTCAAGCAGGGCAGTAGTTGTTTTGTGCTCTTTCCTAAAGCCATGCTGCTGCTGGCACAGTAGATGGTGCAAGTCTAAATAGTCAGTAAGTTGATCTGCAGCTATTTTTTCCAGCACTTTAGAGAGGGGGAGGAAGTATGGAAATGGGTGTATAATTACTACTATTGGAACGGTCACCATTTTTTTGAACTAGAGTGATAACCACCCTTTTCCATAGTGTAGGGAACTGCCCTAGTCACAGGGGCATGTTGAATATTTTTGTTAGGGGTTCTAGGACTGCATCCAGGGTTAAGGAGAGCAGTTTTACATCGAGAGAGTCACCACTCTGCCTTGTCTTTCCAAGGAACTTGGTGAGATATGTGTGAGCGACACTAGGGGAGAACATTTTGAAGTAAAAAGGAGGAGCCCTAGGGGGTGGAGGGAACTGTCCAGTAGATTCAGAAAATAAGTCAGGAGGGAGGATAGAGCTGAGGTCAGAGAAAGATGCACTGAAAGTATTAGCTATCTTACCAAGGTCTTGGGTGGAAACACCTTCGATGACAAGCATGGATGGAGGAGGGGAAGGGAGGGAGATTTGCCACTAAGCTCCTTCATATTTTCCCAGAACCTCTTCCCATTTCCCCAAGTGGCAGTAAGGTTGGACTGATAGAAAGCTGCCTTAGCCTGGCAGATAGCCTAGGTGCATGAGTTACGGGCAGCATGATACAGTTGGCGATCAGAGAGGCAAACAGACTCAAGGGCACGGTGCCATAGGTTGTCACAGGCCTTCATTTCGTCAAGCAAGGACCGATTTACCCAGGGGGAGGATTTATTTTTTTCAGTCCGCTTAACAAAGGGGGCAAAGATATCACAGGCAGCTTGGAAGGAGCTGATGAAGAAGGACAGGGTGGCATCCACTGATGACAGGTGATCTAGTGAAGACCAGTCGAGGTTGAGGAGATGGTTTTGGAGATGTGCCAGGAACCCCTTCTTTAGCTGGTGATACATGGTGATCCCCGGGAGGGGGCTTCCAGCTATTTGACCAGCGGCAGGTAACAGGGGAGGGATCACTGAGTGAGTCTGGGAGGACCTGGACATCCTGTAAGCATTCAGGATGGTTTGTGAAGATGAGATCAACGAGGGAACTAGTGCCCCTGTGGTGGTTTACTCTGGTAGGGGTAAGGACCATCTGTGTTAGATTTTGGGCTGCGGCTGCATCCCTGATGGAGGATGTTTGGGGGCAAGCCAGTTAGTGCTGAAATCACCTCAGGCAATGATTTCCAAGTTTTTTGGTAGTTGGGTGATGATTTTAGGATGGATGAGAAAGCTTTCTTTTGGTTGCGAAGGGGTATGTAGACTGACATTAGGTAGATTTACCTGAGTTGCCGACTGCTATCTTAAAGGTGAGGGACTGTGCACCCTCCACAGAGTTCATTGTAGGAAGTTTATGACCTTGTAGGTGGTCCCAAAGGTACAGCACACTCCCACCACCCTACCTATCCAGTCTCTCTGATCTGAACAATGTATAGCCCGGTATGTAGGCAGCCGAGTCTGGAGTATTCTGGGTTAGCCATGTTTCGGTTACAGCTAGTGCATCGGGGTTGTGGAGGCAGACCCATGCTTGGAGTGGGATGAGATTCTTTTGGAGGCTACATATGTTTATGGCGGCCAGCAGTAGCCCTTTAGATGCCCAGAAACCAATCAGGCAACTTTTCCGTCTGCAGGCTATCAGCACCTACCACTAGTGGCTGCTATTGCTGACAAATCTCCCTTACACACTGTCTGGTATGTGAAATTTCAGTTTACTCATAATCCCCCTCTATCTGCTAACCTTATGTCTCCTCCCCTCTCACAGCAACAATACACCCATTTCCATACTTCCTCCCCCTCTCTAAAGTGCTGGAAAAAATAGCTGCAGATCAACTTACTGACTATTTAGACATCTTATGCCTATCAGAAACCTGGTTAAAGCCCTCGACTGCTAACCATTTGTGTGCCTTACCCAACTACAATCTTATCAGGCAAGATAGAATCGCCGCCAAGCGTGGAGGTGGGGTTGCTATCTACTACAAACAGCACCTACTGCTAAGCCAAATGTTCTTCCTGCCCTATCTCTTAGTGAAGCTATCCATGCTACGCTCCTATTAGGTTCAAAAGAAATTGCATTTAATCTGTGCCTAACCCCCCACAGGAGGGTAAAAGGCCTAGAAGAACTTCTCCAACACATTGATAGTACCACTGGTCATAACGAAGTCCTTGTATTAGGTGATCTAAACCTCAACTGGGCTAGTAAAGCGTCTCAAGCCCTCCATACCCTAGTGCAAAGTCATAATTTTCAGCAGTTGATCTCTGACCCTACCAGAATTAGGGCCCCCTCGCAGTCTAACACGCTTATAGACTGGATCCTTACTAATTGCCCTGATAGCATTAGCTGTGCAGGCACTTTACCAGATGCAATCAGTGATCACTCCCCGATATATTGCACATGGAGTTCATACAAAAAACCATCACTGCCCCCAAGACTTGTAACTTTTCGCAATTGTGCCAATTTCAACCCTTTTCACTTTATTAATGACCTTTCTATGATTGACTGGTCCTCCATTCATAATGCATCAGATGCTCAGTCCGCCCTAGATAGCTTCATCACAATTTTCCAGCGGCTCCAAGATATCCATGCTCCATGGATCACCAGGCGCTTAGTGGCACTCAGACAAAATGGCTTACTAAAGAGCTACTAACCTGGATTAGGCCAGAGACAAAGCCTGGAGTCTTTTAAGTCCACAAAGTTGAATCTGACTATTGCCATTACCGCTCACTGAGGAATGCCTGCAAAAACTACATCCGCCTATCCAAAAGTACCTTCTGTAGGAACCTGCTAATAAACGCCTCTGGTGATTCTAGGAAATTCTGGAATACCATAAAAACTATCATCAGCCCTAATCAAAAGTCCCACACTAACAGTATGTTACTTGATGGTATACACTGCAATAACCCGTTAACCATAGCCAATACCTTTAATAACCTTTTCTCAGATTTATCTAGCTACCTGTCCACCTTCCAAAATGCTAGCACTGTGCTGCCCTCTCGTGACATTAAACCACTTCCTCAAACCCCCTTTTAGGTTCGGATCATTCATAAAAGAGAAGTTGAAAAGCTACTTCACTATCAATGACAACAATAGTCCAGGGTCTGATGGTCTTGAACCAAGGCTGCTGAAAGCAGCGCCCCTTATAGCCTCCCCAGTAACCACAATTTTAATATGTCCCTTTGCCGTGGTATAGTACCAACTATATGGAAAATTGCTAAAATCACTCCTATTCAAGAAAGGAGACCAAAGGAAATAAAGAACTATCGTCCCATTGCTATACTCTCTACCTTAAGCAAAATTCTGGAAAAACTAGTCGCCACACAAACAATCGAATACCTTCAAAAATATAACCTCCTCTCCAGCTCCCAACATGGCTTTCATAAAGGCCATAGTACCACCTCTGCCCTGCTAAAGCTGACCAGTGACATTAACTCAGCCATGGACCTAGGCCTCCTGACTGGTGCAGTCTTTATTGACCTAACTAAAGCTTTTGACCTGGTAAACCACTCGCTCCTTCTATCAAGACTACGGTCCTTTGGTTTCTCCCAGATACCATAACTTGGTTTGAGAGCTATCTGACCGATAGGCAACAGACCGTGGTCTTTAACTCTGCTATTTCAGATCTTGCACCTATCCACATTGAGTGCCACAGGCTCTATTCTTGGTCCATTACTCTTTACAATATTTATTAATGACATCCCTTCAGTCGCACTGAATTGTTCGTCTTTGCTCTACGTCGGATGATTTGGTTATCTATCATAGTGCGAAAACTTCCATCTCCACATCATCCTCTTGCATCGGATTTCAAAGTATCCAAACCTGGCTTACTCATAATAAACTTGTCCTAAACTCTAGCAAATCTTACTCAATGGTGTTTGGCTCCCAGGCCAGACTCAAAACTAATCCTTATCCCTAACATCTCCTGCTGGGACAACTCTCTCTACCCTCTACCAATTCTTTCAAATATCTTGGTGTCACCCTGGACGAATCACTTGACCTTGACCTTCATATCGCTACTATTTGTAAGTCAGTCAATGCTAAGCTAGGAAGTGCCTATCGTACCAGCTACGCACACTTACCTCAAGCCAGACTAGCAGTGGCTCAGGTTTCCTTCTACGGCTCTAGTATATGGCTCTCGATCTTCCTTCGGCATCTAAATCTGCCCTTCATAAATGGGACATCACTTACAATAACATTTGTCGCTATGCAGCCTCAACACGCTTCAAGCACCACTGTCACCTTTATCGGGACCTAAATGGCTTAGCCCATCCGCCTATCGCCTTCAGACCTTGGATCATTAATTGACTCTGTCATCAGAACAGGTCTCCCTATCCCTTTCTTCTGCACTGAAACCCAACCTTCTACTCATGAATTACGACCCACTGATAAAGCCCTTCTGCGTGTGGCAAGATGTAGAACAAAAATAGGCACTCAAATGCTTTTCCTACTGCCCGAAATACTGGAACTCTTTACCTCTCCATCCGTCAAACAAACACACATGCTATCTTCAAGAATCTACATCGTGAACACCTTCACAATCTGCATCCCTGCACTTGTTTTAACCCACCTTGAATCCCTACTAATGCTTGCTCTCCCCCTTATCTTCATCCTATCTACCCCCCTTTTCCCTTCCTCTACTTATGATCCTTATCTGCCATGCTCTTTCATCCCCTCTTTCCTTCTTCTCTCTCCCTCTCTACCACTTACGGCACTTACTGCACTTTAACATACTACCTTCCACGTTGTTTTTGTTTGATACCAATCCTGTTTCCTCCTTCTGTTTTCATGGTATCTTATCCCTCACCAATCAGTATGTCATTGTATATACTATACACTGTTTTTACCCATTGTACTGTTTCATGTGCTGCATCACATGTTAATTGTTATGTCTGTAAACTGTTTTCTCCCGGGTCGTGCCTGAAAATAGGCATTGTTTGCCTAGTGCACTTACCCGGTCAACAAAAGCAAAATAAATAAAATAAATAAATAAATTTATAGGCAAGGGGTGGGGGTAGAGGGGCCAGGATTGAGGTGTATATTGCCCATAAGTAGCAGTAGGATAATGGAGATCCTGGATAGAGCACTTTTTAGGGTCATCTTGTGAATATGCAGTGCTGGGCCTGCAAGTTGAGGTAGTTTGTTAACGAGATGAGAGTAGGCAAAGCGCAGTATTTCTGGGTTATATATAAAAGGGGGGACCGTGGCTGCTGGGAGCAGGTGGCTAGGAGCAAGTGGGAGATAGGGTGGGTAGGACATGGTTAGAAGGAGGAGTAATCATAGGGGCTAGCAAAAGAAGGGGTACTTAGGGGCAGGAGGGAGGGTAGTGTGAGGTTGAGCAGGAAGGGGTAGGGGGGAGGTACTCCGAGGGGGAGAGTTACAGAGAGGAGAATAAGCCAGGTCATTATTCTGTGTGTGTGAGAGAGAGAGAGAGAGAGAGATAGTAGTGTTGCTAACAGTATGTGGAATGGTATTTAATATAGGATATATAGCTGTAAATGCTATGAGTAAAGGAATATTATAAGCTTATTGTTGCTGTGAGAGGGGAGGAGACATAAGGTTAGCAGATAGAGGGGGATTATGAGTAAACTGAAATTTCACATACCAGACAGTGTGTAAGGGAGATTTGTCAGCAATAGCAGCCACTAGTGGCAGGTGCTGATAGCCTGCAGACGGAAAAGTTGCCTGATTGGTTTCTGGGCATCACATGTCTCTGACTATATAATACACAGACGACCAAGGGTGGTGGGGAGCCAGAGCGAAGCGACGGCGGGGGCATCTTTGGCCAGATGCTAAAACACCACAGTCCCAATTTGGATTGGAGTTTGTTGCTGTACCTGGGCTGTTTGTGGGGGGAGGGCGTTCTTCTGCCCTCACGGACCCTCTGGGGATTTTCTTTACTGTGGAGGGGAAGGAGAAGAACTGAAGAGTTAAAAGCAGGTATGTTTTTTGGGCAGGGACTGCTGAAACAAAGAGAGGGGGGAAGGGGATGGTAGCGTGCACCAAGAGAAGCTGCGTAGCCTGTCCCAAGTAACTAATTCAGCACTACAGCAGGCTAGCCCTCTGGCTGCTATGTAGTAATTTGAATTTAAAAGCAGTTTTACTGATTCACACTAACAAGTAGCACAGTGTTTTCCTGCAGATTATCTTGCCAAGGATAAAATTAAAAGTAAAAGGGTCAACAGTAGCACATATAGTACTGCTATGGCAAACAGCAAATTCAAACAGTAGTAATGGTCACAATTTGGTTAGCTTCACATGCAGTATACAGTGATAATTTACATGCAGTAAAATCTAGTCAGCTTTCTTGCAATATCTACTTAAATAAAATTAAGGCTGCTAAAAGGAGCATTACAAAATCAAGGGATTCAGTCTGCCAAGCAGTGAAAATTCTATCTTCATTCTTGGGGCAACTTAAAATAAAAGTTAATGGTGCTCGGTATTTGAATAAAAAAAGGCGCTAAGTCCTCTTTGGCCAGATGCTAAAAAACCATGGTCCCAATTCGGATCGGAGCTTATTGCTGTACCTGGGCTGTATGTGGGGGGAGGCATCCTTCTGCCCTCTTGGACCCTCGAGGGATTTTCTTTACCGGGCTGTTTGTGTGGGAGGGTGTCCTTCTGCCCTCACGGACACTCAAGGGATTTTCTTTACTGAGCTGTTTGTGGGGAAGGGCATCCTTCTGCCAGATGCTAAAACACCATGGTCCCAATTCAGATAGGAGCTTGTTGCTGTACCTGGGCTGTTTGTGGGGGAGGGTGTCCTTCTGCCCTCATGGACCCTCAGGGGATTTTCGTTACTGTGGAGGGGAAGGAGAAGAACAGGAGAGTTAAAAGCAGGTATGTTTTTTGGGGAGGGACTGCTGAATCAAAAAGAGGGGGGGAGGGGGGTGGTAGTGTGCACCAAGAGAAGCTGTGTAGCCTGTCCCAAGTAATTAATTCAGCACTACTGCAGGCTAGCCCTCTGACTGCTATGTAGTAATTCGAATTTAAAAGCAGTTTTACTGATTCACACTAATGAGTAGCACAGTGTTTTCCTGCAGATTATCTTGCCAAGGATAAAATTAAAAGTAAAAGGGTCAACAGTAGCACATATAGTACTGCTATGGCAAACAGCAAATTCAAACAGTAGTAATGGTCACAATTTGGTTAGCTTCACATGCAGTATACAGTGATAATTTACATGCAGTATAATCAAGTCAGCTTTCTTGCAATATCTACTTAAATAAAATTAAGGCTGCTAAAAGGAGCATTACAAAATCAAGGGATTCAGCCTGCCAAGCAGTGAAAATTCTATCTTCATTCGTGGAGCAACTTAAAATAAAAGTTAAAGGTGCTCGGTATTTAAATAAAAAAATGGCGCCAAGTCCTCTTTGGCCAGATGCTAAAACACCATGGTCCCAATTCGGATAGGAACTTATTGCTGTACCTGGGCTGTTTGTGGGGGAGGGCATCCTTCTGCCCTCATGGACCCTCGAGGGATTTTCTTTACTAGGTTGTTTGTGGGGGAGGGTGTCCTTCTGCCCTCATGGACCCTCGGGGTATTTTTTTTACTGAGCTATTTGTGGGGGAAGGCATCCTTCTGCCCTCCTGGACCCTCGGGGGATTTTCTTTACTGGGCTATTTGTGGGGGAGGGCATGCTTCTGCCCTCATGGACCCTAGGGGGATTTTATTTACTTTTCTTTTTAACAAATCATGGGAGGGTGGTGTGGTACCTTAGGCCTGGGGGAGGGCAGATGTGATTCCCCTTCACAAAAGTGGGAGCAAGACAGAGGCAGGAAACTACAGACCTGTTAGTTTGACCTCTGTGGCAGGGAAAGTGATGGAATCACTTCTGAAGGAAAGAATTGTTCAGCACCTAGAGGCCAGTGGGGCGCAGGACCCAAGGCAGCATGGGTTCACAGCAGGAATGTCATGTCAAATGAATCTAATTGATTTCTTTGACTGGGTGACCAAAGTAGTAGACCAGGGAGGGGCTGTGGACATGACCTGCCTAGACTTTAGCAAGGCATTTGACACAGTCCCACACAAAAGATTAATAAACAAATTAGCTAGCCTGGGAGTGGGTCCCAGAGTGGTAGCCTGGGTAAAACATTGGCTGGACAACAGGACACAGAAGGTAATAGTAAACGGAGTCCACTGTGAAGAAAAGGGGGTTACTAGTGAGGTACCGTAGGGCTCAGTACTGAGTCCGATCCTTTTTAATGTCTTTGTAAGTGACATTGCAGAGGGACTGGAAGAAAAAGTATGCCTCTTTGAAGATGACACAAAGATCTGCAACAGGGTTGATACACAAGGAGGTGTGGAAGGATAAGAAGGGACTTGGCAAGGTTGGAGGAATAGTCAGAAGTACGGCAGCTTGGATTTAATGCAAAGAAGTGCAAAATAATTCACCCGGGAAACAAAAACCCAGGGGAAGAGTACACAATGGGGGGGGGAGGTAGTAACAACAATAAAATGAAATGGAACCTGGGGTAATCATATCAGATGACCTTATGATTGGCAAGCAAACGCTCCGCCGACAGCGGGTTGGATTTCGTTGACGCCGGTGACCCGGGTTCGGGAACGGACTCGGGTCGCTGGAAGGGCCGGCTGGGGGGAGAAGGATAGAGCATCCTATGGACTGCTCTCCTTCTCCAGGGGGGAGGGTGGGATAGTGCTCGGAGCAATAGTGACCCCTGGCGGAGGCCTGGGTGTCACACAGCTACCGGCATACACACACTCTGGAGGCGGGGCGGACGTCTGACGTCATTGCACGACCCCGCCTCCCCGAAAACTGGAAAATGGACGGCTGCGGCCGCCCTCCATAAAGCCCGCCACGCTTTGATTAGCCCCCAGGCCAGCCCTCTGACCTATCCGGTCTCTGCGGGATGTCTCCTCCGCATCCCGTAGCCCGCCGTGGGGGTAAGCCACGGTATCGAGGCCTGAGGCCGATCTGGGGTGAAGCCGAGGCCCGTGACCGGGCTGAAAGTACCGGGCCGCCGGCAGCTAGGTGGCAGAGAAAAATGAAAATAAAAAAAAATAAAAATGATTGGCAAGCAATGTGAGAAGGCAGTAGGGAGGGCTGGGGGGATACTGGGATGTATAGGCAGAGGTATCACCAGCAGAAAACAGGAAGTTGTTATCCCTCTGTACAGACAGTTGGTGAGACCACATCTGGAGTACTGCATCTAGTTCTGGAGACCCCATCTCCACAAGGACATAGACAGGATGGAGGCAGTCCAGAGGAGGGCAACTAAAATGGTGCAGGGTCTGCAAGAGAAGCCATACGAGGATAGACTATAAGAGCTTAATATGTATACCCTTGAGGAAAGGAGGGAGAGAGAGGACATGATATAAACTTTTAAGTACCTCAGTGGAATTAACAAAGTCCAAGAGGGTAGCATCTTTCAGAAAAAGAGATGTTCATAAGCAAGAGGACACAGCTGGAAGATAGAGGGGGCATTCGATAAGGTAAATACACAGGAACACAAGTACATACAAACATGCCAGCAGACAAAGGCCTTATGGTCTGTCTAGTCTGCTCATTTGTTCAGCTCCTTATGTATTTACAAGGGGAATGGTACCCCACCATTTCCCTTTTGACTTCTCTCAACTTACCTCTCTCCCCCACTTGCTTCCCTTCTACCCACAAATTTTCCCCTCATGCTGTCCTAACTCCTCTTGAAGCTGTCCACCATTTTTAGGGATACCACCTCCTCTGGCAGCTCATTCCACTTGTTCACCACCCTCTCAGTAAAAAGATGACTACTCATCTCCCGCCTAAACTTTCTCCTACCAGCTTTAAGCTGTGCCCCCTAATGGTCTGGTTCCACCTAAGGCTGAAGAGGCCCTCAGACCAAGCACTGTTAATACAGAGATAAACTATGGACAATCCTACAAAATAAAAACATAGACCCAAGATTATTTACAAGGCCACTGGTTTTTGGTCTATACTGGAAAACCTGGTAAAATTGCAGAAGCTGGACTTCCTGAACACCAGTAAAAATAAAGAATTTCATGAATTTTGCATTTTATACCAGATCAGTAAATCTACAAAACTTGTATTTTTTATTGCTTCCTGTATTATTTTTGTTTGCTTCATTTAATGATCTGTATATAAAGCATTCTTCTACTCTGATTATTGATACACATACTGAAAAAAATTACAGTAGAATCATGGTAAAATATGGAAATTAGGTAACAATCACTGGTGCAGTTCCTGGAATTTCAAGTCTTGAAAACAGAATTTAATTATTTTAATCATCGTAATTTAGTGGCTGCTATTAATCATCTGCTTAGTTTAGGTCTGACTATTAATGTGTAAAAGGCAAAAATACCAGTGTTTGGTAAGTAAAAACAGAATGTCGATAACTGGATGTATGGTGATATTAAAATGAAAGAAGTACTGTACAGCAGTATAAGTACCTAGCGGTAATGATGAATAAAAGCATAAACTGGGAAAATCATATGAAATCAATCAGAGAAAGTGTGTTTCAAAGTATAAAATATACTGTATAATGAGATTGGCCAAAAGCGTTGCAGCAGTTTCATTTGTTGCAGTATGTAATACCTATACAGCAAAAGTAAATGTTCAAATGCCGTATAGTGCAGAAATCAGGGGCAATATGGGAATATGGCTACAACACAGCACAAAACATTTTTTATTAGAACTATGCCGGAACTGTCCTGGGATACTCTGACTGCTTTCCTCAGGGTGGAAGTAAACATGCGTAAACTGCAGACCAAGGTACTTCTTTTTTTTTCTTTCCATATTCTGATTTTCCCTCCTTGGGGCCAGGATAGACTTGGCTCCCTTCAGCTCTGCCCCTCAATCCCACTATCCTATACTTCCCCAGGACTCTCCCTGAGAGATGGAGCATACTCATGGATCCCCTCCCCACCCTATCCTCCCCACGAAGCATAATCCAGTGTTCTGGACCCAGGGTCCCAGTGATGCTGCAGGTGAGACTCGGCAGGCAGGCTTCATTAACGCCTGTCCTGCCACCATTTTCCACCATTTTGTTTGTCCCGTTCCCACTCTGGGGTGTGCTCATCAACATGCACATGTAGAGGCACATGCATGCCTTGGAGTCCCACAGCACCTCCCTGTTTCTGCCCTCCTTGACTCACACTGCCACTGGACTGCCACCTGGCAGCAGTGGTTTGGTGGAGTGTGCAGTTCTTCCTCCCTGGGAAAGGAAAGGAAAGGAAAGCATCCCTCTGGGTGCTCAATCTTCTCCCTCCCAGACTAACCCCCAGCAATTCATGCTTGGTCCTGAATATGGGTCGCTGGCGTGGTGAGAGGTAAGGTGCATAAAGCTCCTTGGCCCTTTATGCCACTAGGCTGGACAGACTATAGCACTTCTAAGATCACTCGTGTATTCGATAAAAAGAAACAGTATGGAAACAAAGAGACTTCCAAAGTTATGCTGGGAAGAATATTTAAAAAACAAAAACAAGAGTTGTTGGTTTACTAAAATAAATAATTATTTGCAGAAAAATGGACAGGAGCCAATATGGTTAACAGATGTTATAGGAAATAAAAACAATTATCTTTCATTAGCCAAACAAAGGTTGCTTGAGAATGATTTTATTGCTGATAAAACTAAAATCACTGATGTAACTAACAGACATAACTACATTCAGACAATATTTATCAGATCAAACAGATCTCTGATCTATTCTTCTGTTACAAAAATAACACATAGCAAAGTCCTCATAAAAATGCATCTGAGATAGATAATCCCATGGGGCCTGAGTCACAAAGAGCCCCTGAATGGCGCAAGGTGCTTGTACCACAAGGGATGGAGCAAGGTCCGGCTTGTGCCAAAAGATGCCCAGAGAGCAATTTACAAATGCAGTCTGTGTTAAACGCAGGCTGCAGGCACCAAAGGAGGCTTGCTCTGTCCTTGTGTCACAAAATCAACTGTGGCATGGTGCTAGGGGGCCTGTGGCAGATGCAGGCTGCCATATCCCCTAATTCAGGATTCAGAAAACCCTCTCAAAGGGTACATTTCTAAGTACCCTATGATCTGCCAGGGCTGGTCAAAGAGTACTTAGAAGTTTGCCCTCTGGGAGGGTTTTCTGTCTTGTGCCAGTGTGCTCTGGTCCCCCCTCCCCAGCCCTGATCCTCTTCTGTTAAGAGAATTAGGTCTCTGGTGGTCTAGCTGACCACTTCTATCCCTGATATCCTATTTGGAAAAAAAAAACATAGGTCCCTGGTGGGCTAACAGACCCCCCACCCCAGTCCGTTTATTGAATAAAAAATCACATCCCTCATGATCTACCAGACCCCCCCCAACCCCGATCTGCCCATCAAATATTCAGAAATCATTCCCTGATGGTCTAGTGGACCCCTCATCCCCCACCCAACAGGCAATGCCCACCACCCTGCTCCCGTTCCATCCCAGAGCAGGTGGCTGGCACAGCGTTCCACATTCCACCATGGCTGGGCACTAACTGAGCTGTCATGGAGCTCTGTACTGTACACAGTATGTATTCACCGTTTGACAGTTCATGCATACTGTATACAGTGTAGTGCTCCTTGACAGCTCAGTCAGTGCTCAGCTGTGATGGAGAGTGGAAGGGCTGTGCCGGGTGCCAGCTCTGCGAAGTGATGGGGGACAGTAGTGAGGTGGGGCACTATCTGTTGTGATGGGGGTTATACTAGACCACCAGGGAAAGATATCTGTATATTTGATGGGTAGATCGGGGCTGAGAGGGGGGTCCACTAGACCACCAGGGATGTGATTTTTTATTCAATAAACAGGGATTAGGGGCAGTGTTGGAATTACACTTTGTGAATTTTGGTAGCTAGGGGGGCCCATAAGGGTCCTATCTTTAAATTGTGCCCACCCCATCTCATTATAAGTCAATGGCAGTGATGTGTAAGCTACCAGGGCTCACTTCAGACCTACCAGGGCTGAGCCCTTGCAAGACCCTCCCATAATTACAACACTGATCAGGGAGTCAGCTAGACTGCCAGGGACCTATGTTTTTTTAATAAGTAGGGGACTGGGGATGGGGTCGGGTACACTAGACCACCAGAGACTGCTGTCCATGGTGCTAGTGCCGCACGGCTGCCCCAAGGCTTGTGGAACACCTTCCAGATGCACTGTCTGTGGGTGCAGAGCCACAGTTGCTACAAGCTGCAGGACTTTGCAGCCAGTCCTCTACCTGATAGTGAATCTGGCACAGGGTCACTGGCGCACCAGAAATTGCCACAAGCTGCCTTCAACGCACCTTACACTGACCTTTGTGAATCAAGTCCACTCTAGAGCTTCTGGTGATTGTCAACAGACTTTAATTCATGTCAATGTAATATAGAAACCAGACTAGCTGTTGAAGATCTGCTACTGGAACAAATCCATGCTGTCCCAGAGGTTTGAAGATGGAGACAACTCTAGTGGGCACCTCATTGGTGAGTATACCCCAAAGGCTTCTCCCCCTTCCCATTTTGCTGATGATGTCACTAATCCGTGCCCTTTAACTACACAAGGGACAGTGCTTATCCCCTGCATCCCTGGCTCCTCACACCTGTCCTACAACCACATCTATTGCAGAGGACAGGTACAGTGTGGCAGGGGTCACTATACATAACACTGAGTGTATCTTTGGAATGCTCAAGATACAGTTTAGGTACTTTGACCATTCCAATGGTGTCCTACAATGCATCCCTGATAAGACTTGTGGCATATTCCTTGCCTGTTGCATACTACTCAACATGGTGCCCAATTGTGAGATAGCCCTGCCAGCCCCATAGGAACACCCTGCAGTGGATGCTGAGCCAGAGAACCTGGGAATGCAACAGCCGCTTGACAGGCATAGGCCTAGGATGGCCAGGAGAGCACAGAAGTACCGAACCTGCCTCTTCACAGACCTCTTTGGACCCAGAAGGTGAGTGCAGACCACACCGGAATCTGTAATATTTTTTGAAAATGTATTCTGTAAATACATACTGCACATAAAACAGTAACAGAAGGCCATACGGGTGGGGGGTGCAAAAGTGGATTAAAAATGACATGCCATTCAGTAGGGGGGCTAAAGGGGCTAAAAAGAACATACCATCCAGTTGGGGAAGTTAAAAGGGGATCAAAAGAACATGCCATCAAGGTGGGAAGGTTCAAAGGGGGGATCAAAAGAAATAACATGACATCCTGGTGGGGGTGAAGAAATCTCAATCCTGGTGGGGGGATGGATGACTGAGGCCAGTTGGGCAGGGACTTGTGACACATGGGTAATATGAGGGAGCATAAGGTGGCACATGTGAGATGGGGCAGATGGCCAATATGCATCCTTGATGTGTCCCCTATCACCTCCATGGTTACAGACGGTATGGGGGGTAGCTCACTATCCACAGAACGGGGGATGAGCATGGGGACAGCGTTGACTGCCCATGGTCTCTCAGAGTGCTCACCCTGATGAGGAGCACGCCATGACTGGGGAGAGTGGTGCCATTGGCATCCTGGGTATGTTAGGGGTCCTGTTGAAAGCACTGTGTGGTGTGGTGTGCTGTTGGGTGACATTCCCCCACTGGACCATTTGGGGCTCTGGCCATCACTGTGGTGCCTGCCACGGTAGCTGCAGCCTCCTGCACAGTGGCACAAGAATGAGCCGTGCTGGCAAACAAGCTGGCAGACAGGTCCTGCCGCAGTTTGCAGATGGCAGTTATATGCTACTCATGCCATACCTCTGCATGCTGATCAGCATGCTACATGTCAGTGTCTACCACACGGTGTATGCGTACCAGTTCCTACTGCATGCTCTCCTGTGCTCCCACAGCTTACTTCAGCAGCCGACTGTTGTTTTCTGCCTCCTGCTGTTGCCATGGACTGTCCATTGGGACAGAATCAGGCTGCACCCATGGCCAGAGTGTGGTCTGGGTCTGTGGGCCATGCCATGTGTGGAGTGCAGGGCTGGTACAACTGTGCCTGTAGCAAAGGCAGTGGCCTCGGGCAGCATGATGATGACCATGCTGGGGAAGTGAAGCTGGGCCCCATATAATGGGGGGGTCAGCAGTGGCAGTCAACCCCTCCTGGTCTGAGCCATACATCTTGATACACACTATGTTGCCAGTGCCACTGTCCAGTAATGCGCATCCCTGTGTGTGTCACCACACTAGGGGCGACCCTGTGTGATATGCCCCCAGGGATGCAGTTGGTTGGCACACCATGCCACATCTGTGTCACAGTCATGCTGCACTTATGCCTGTCCCATGCCATGCCAAGACATCCATTGTGTGGCTAGGGTACTGTGTGCTACTGGATGGCTGTCAAGGGGGGTGGTGTCACTGTACAATGACCACAGTGGAGCCACCCCACAGGTGGAGGACCTCTACCATCCCATGGTCAGGATCATATACGCAGGGTACAGTGGTAGCATACAGTTGTCTCTGTGTGGCTGGTACAGTGCCATGACCACATCTGCACCCTGGGTGCCTGCCATGGTGTGTCTGCTGTGCTGCTTGCCTCTCTGTTGCCACCTGTGGTCTGTAGCATGTTCCAACAGTTATGTGCTGGCCTGCCATATTGGAATGGGGTGGTGCACACTGAGGTTTCTGGTGGGCAGTGCACCCTGGGGACCAGTTGTGCATGCATCAGACCTCAGCCACAGTGGTGTCCACAACACACTGTGTCGAACTGGCTATGGTGACTGAGTGCATATGGCACCACTGGCCACATGTTGGCCATGGCAGCGACACACGGCCAGTGCCCTCCATGGGTCCTGTAGTGGAGGACATTCAATGGTCCCTGTAGGGTGGGGGGGGACACACTTGGACAGTGACTACAGGCCCACTGGATTCATTAGTGAGGATATGCTTGGGGTCCTACAGAGTCAAACCTGGGCAGTGTCACTGGATTGCTGTAGTGTTGTGATGGCACCATTACTGAGGCTACACTAGCCAGCAGCCTTGCTCAAGTACAGTAGGGCTGCTACATGTGGGGACCTTCAGACTATATATGGTCACCATAGAACTACTGGGGGCTCATGTGGACATATTGAGGCATTCCTGTGCCCACGTGCAGTCTGGTTACACTATAGCTATGCAGCACTGGCGTTGTCCATGATGCAGGCCACATTTGGCCTCAGCTCAGCATATGCCAGTGTCCAGCCTACAGGTGCATGGTGGGTCCTGCATCCTCCCATGAATGCTGCAATGACACTCAGGAGCACCATGAGCCTCCCAATGGAGCTACCCGCCATTCCCACCCATGTACAGCTGTGTTATGTGCCCCACATTTGTGTGCCTGTGACCTGTCTTGTCCTGCCAGCAACCCAGGGAGGGTCATGGCTGTCCATGTCCGGCACACCTGGGGTTGCAAGTGCATGGGATGCCCAGTCAGTGGATGCAGGGTGTTTGGCCACCCCAACATGCTACTAGAATAGGAGTCTGCCTGCAGACCCTGATGCGAATGCTGCCAGGGCCTATGCTACTGATGTACATCTGCCATGCCTGCTGATGGTCTGTGTGCATGCCATGGCTGGCCTACCACATGTGCTGCATGGCACAGCCATGGCCATGCATCCCTCCAGTGTAGGGGTCCACAGTGATTTGACTGGTGCACCACATCCACTCTGTTGGAGGGCCGGGCCACTGTCCTCCCCGGGTGGCATGGTGACACAGGTCATGGCTCGATTTACTGTGTCAACATTCACTGGGCAGGACATGCATCCCCATCCTGCGGGCACAGCTGGCTGATTTTCTTTTCTTTCTGTCCATAGGTTTGCAGCACAGGCAGAACCAGTGCTGATGGTCTGAAGAATATGAAAGCTGGGATGACCTCCTTCAGCACATTGTGAGGCAGCAGCACCTCGTGCTTTAGCCATTGAGACTCTGTGAGACTATACAAGATGTGTCGACAGTGGCCCAAAGGCTGGGCTCGGCAGCGCCTCCTGCACCACATCCACCTCCACCAGTGCCCCTTTGCTGCCCCCCAGTTGGACATACCCCACCCCATGTTTATTCCCACTGCTGTCTACCCTCCGTGCAGCTCCTGTTTTACTGGCCTGTTGCTGTGTTTTGTAAATTAAGTTTATTTTTGTTACTGGTACAGCTGTGTTGTGTGTTTATCCTTGGTGCTCCCCTCTACCCACCCACAGCCACCCAGGTTGTGTTGCATCATAACCACTGCCTGCACAGGGCTGCACCTTTTTGCATCCCCCTTCATGAGCCACACTGTCCTGTGTGCTCTGTGCAATGCTGCTTCACTGCTGTACACTGTGTGTATTACACCGATTTGTGCTGTGCCATGGCCATCCTGTATTCAGATGGCATAATGCTGCTGCCGATGATGCAGTCATCTATTCCAAAAATCTTGACCTTGACAGCTTTACCACCACTCTACAAAGTAAATCTTCAGCCACTTGAAAGCTGGTTCTCCAACAACAAACTGGTCCTCAATTACAGACAAAAAAAAAAAGACTGCTCTTCTCTAGCCTCCCACAGAAGATGAAAGTTCCACCCTTTTTCCTCCAAAATGACCAAGGACAAACCCTTGAACAGGCAGAGACATTCAGATACCTTGGAGTAACTCTGGATGACACCTCATCTTATGCAGCCCATGTGGACAATCTGGTGGCCATAGTAAGAGAATGTTAGACACCTTATTTTGGCCAGCTCCTTTCTGTCACTTATAGATTATGGCCTCCATGTCTATGCAGCTGCCTGTGGCACAACACTAAACAGAGTAAATCTGATTTGTAGTAAGGTGTAATGCTTTGTATTTGGTACAGATAATTGCACTCATGGTTGTACCCTTTATGCACTTACTAACTGGCTACCTTTACCCAGCAGAATAAAGCTCCTGACCCATTTGCTAGCCAAGAAGGAGCATTTGGGCCTAATGTCTCTGCTTTAATAAATTGCTTCTGCACTGTCTCCAACCAATACAACACATGGAACATGACCAGAAATGCCCTTAAGCCTCCTTTTCGGTATACTCAGCTATACAAGCAGTCATTTGCTATCAGGGCTGCTAACTGGTTAAATTAATTGCCTGATCACTCCCGAATCTCCCCAAGTTTAATCACTTTAAGAGATCTTTGTGTTCTGCCTTTCACCGCCCAGGTTCCGATCGAGCAGGTGCAAGTTTACAGGGTATTCCACCCATTCAGTGATGTTGCTAACACCACTGATCTCAATGAAGCAGCAGTGGATGGTGGATTAAAATTCTTATTTTATTGTTTTATGGGGGTCTTGATGTCTAAATTAGTATTTACAGCAACACCGGAATGGGTCATTGCTGTAAGTATTAATTTAGGCATCATGACCCCTGTAAAAGCAATAAAACAAGAATATTAATCCCCTCCCCCCAATGCTGCTCCAATGAAAGCAGTGGTGTTAGCAATGGCACTAAATGGGTGGAATACCCATGTAAACTTTAGTCCATTCGAAGTGACCTGGGCGGCATTTCTGTATTTGCTGAAAAGTTTCAGCAATATTTTAAAAATGTACAGATTATTAAAAAAATAGTAATGATAGCAGCCTCGGACTCTCACCACAGCTTCGAATGATATATGGGATGGGAGGGGGCTGCAGCATGTAATTTGCAGGTTACTTTTAAACAATTTAATTTTGTTTCTCTCTACATAACCTCTAACTTTTTGTACAATGATCTGCATGTATTTTTCTCAAGAATTGTGTGTAATTGTTCTGACTTAAGTGCCTTGAGCCTGACTCATCTGCATTTCTTCTGGAACTGCTTATTGTACTTGTAAGTTGTTTTTTTTGAGACTATGTATTTCATGTGGAACATTTGTAAATGAGCACTTGTGCTCAAAGGTAATCTCCAAAGTTGTCAATAAATAAATAAATAAAACATTCTCCTTCTCCCAGAAAAATTCAGTTTATGAACCCTTGCTTTTTTCTGCTATTTTTGAGAAATCCTCTCTACCACAGACAATTACATGCAGTTTGAGTCAAATATAAATATGTTGGCTAAAATACTGTAATAGGACCAGATATTGTACTGAAGAAACAGGCACATCTTACCTACAATCTCTAAATAAGAAGTGCTGACTCACACAATGAACAGATAAACTGTTTAGCAGCAAAATACTGCTAGCTCTGAGTGTGCAATAGCATTGAATGTATAATGTACTAGTAAGCTTTACCATGCCTACACAGGCACCCTGTACTGGTGCTTTACAAATTACATGCTCACCGCCAGAACTTTGCAGCTCTGATTAGGAGCAGGCTACATGTTGCCTGGCAACAAGGTGAATACCCGAGCCAATCAGCTTCGAACATCACATATGACATCAGCTTCTTCAGCAGCCAGTGTTGAGCATAAGAGGAAGACACTGCGACTCCTCTTATGCTGCACGCTGCCAGAAAGAAGTCCTACAAAGCCTGAGGGAGCACTAACAAAGTTCAGTTCTTTTTCAAAACAATAGCATTTGAACAGTTCAGCATCAGGTGAAGGCTGTGGGCTATTAATCATTTTTTCACTTGCTGTGCAGAGACCAGTTAAGGTCATATTGAGCTTGAACGAAGGAGCTTTGAGATATGTTCAGTGTGCAGTCAGGTAGTTTTTAATAAGACTCTTATACCAGGGTTTGAAGGGCCAGTGTTTGAGCACAGATGGGTGCATGGTGAAGAGAAGCATGTATGGAATAACAGGTTTGAGTTGTAAAAATTGTAAAATATGCTGCTCCCATATGAATGTATAATACTTACATGATTAATGACAAGAAAAAATATTGGGAATACAGACAAATATTTGGTGAAGCAGGTCTGTATTAGCTTTCAGGCCACTCCTTACTACATAATAATGGCAAAGTGATATATGAGGAAGTAGGCGGTTTTTAATTCTTTTATAGTCAAACTTTTTATTGAAAACTTTTCAGAAAACAAACAAGCTGAAAAGCAAACAGTAAGATACAAAGATAAGAATATGGATCATGCATAAAGCTACAAGCACATCATCATATATCCAAAAAAGGTAAAAGGACAAGAACATACAACAGGAAACTAAGGTCTTAGAAGTGACAAACTATAAAAGCAATGAAAATATAGATTGAAAAGGAGAAAGAACATCAGCATATACCTAAACTGACTAAACCGGTAATACATACAGATGATACCTACTGATGTGAATAACACACCCACTATTAATAGTGTGGACCGCAAGCAAAACCTAAACAACCTCAGGTTGAGGTTAAGAGGAGTAAAAACATGTAGCAGGGTCTAGTACAAAGAGTTACACTACACATCCATTGGAGTGAGGCTCTGATAGGGAATTATAACACCATTCGGAATTCAGGAAAGTGGACTATTGCCTTTAAAAGTCATCCAACATACTGGAGGCAAAGCTGGAGAGTATCTCATAAGTGGCAAGCAGTCTGACCGCTAAAAGTCACTTAGAGATAGAGGGACATTTGTATGACCTCCAGTTGCTCAGCAGGAGTCTACGGTGGCTGTCCCCACCACAGTTATCCACAGAGCTCTGTAATAAAATGTGGGTTAATTGGGGGGGGGGGGTAACAGGCCAGAAACAAGAGAAGTGCCTCCACTAGGGTCAAGTTCCCTAGAATGTCCTGACATATGCCTGTACCTGTAATAGACTCCCAGAATGGCTGTATGGAAAGACAAAACCATGAGATATGGTATAGTTAGGTGCCAGGTTGATCGCAGTGCCAAAACCTATCATGGGTCAGAAGGTCCATCTTGTGGAGAGCATGAGTTCTGTACCGTCTTACAAGAGTTTTGTTTTTGATTAACCTACTCTGACCGTCTCTATGGGCCTTGTGTATCCTAAACCAGCAGTGAGCTCATTGCTCATCTGAAATGATACAGTGCAGCTCTAGTTCCCAAATTTTCTTGGTCTGTAGGAAAGAATTAGGAAGATTATCCCTCAGAGTCTTGTACATTTAACTAACCCTGCCCTTGGTAATGTTGAACCATTTATCTAAAGAAGGAGAAGCCCAATGCAAGGAACTGGAATGGAATCTTTGATGAGCTTATGTATAGCATCCTTAATTTATAAATAGCACCAGAGGTCTCTCTGGGGAGTGTGGTTATCTCTCTTGGAGAGAGACAAAGGAATCGATGGTAGAGGAGCCAAGCACCAGGAGGTCTTGGACTAACTGGACACTTTGAGAATCTCAAAGTTTTCAGTGTATCATAGCTCCACCTATTTTAACTAGGGGGTTGTGCCAAAGCAGAATGTACTGCCAAGGATTCTAAGTCTCACCCAACCTCTTCTGTATCCACTTCCAATAATTATTAGATACCAGCATGGGAGGAGATAACTCATGCAGCAACTTTGTCTTTGTGTAGAGTAGAAGGGCAGGCGATGAGTTCCCCACAAAACTGGGTTCAAGTCTCAGTCAAGCAGGAGACTGAGTGCTGAGAGGGGAAAAACATTATGTATTCTGTGCAGTGATAAATGCCATATGGTATCCCTGAAACCAGGGCAATCTCAACCCTCCACGCGACCAATGTTGCTAAAGTTTTAAATGACTGTACCTGGGGATGGTTTCCTTCCCAGAGGAATTGGCCTTTAAGTATATCAGTTTTGTGAAACCATTTAGTGGGAACTTGGAGTAGAAGGTCTGCTAGCACATGAAGAAATTTAGGGGCAATAATGAACTTAATGGCATCGATCTTACCTGCCAAGCAGAGATGAAGAGATGTCCACCTGCCCAAATTGAGTTTGATAAAGGCTATTAATGGGCCTAAATTGAGAGGAACACATTTATGAAGGTTAGGGTGCAATGTGACCACAACATAAGTGATAGCCTCAGGAGACCACTGAAGACCCAAAGATAGAAAAGGGTTCATGGAGCATTGCTCACAAAGGGGGTGAATTTCCATCTGGGATTGGTTAATTCTCAGACCTGATACAACTAAAAACTTTTGGAGAAAAGAGGGTGCCTGTCTCATTGACTGAGGGGTGTTATCTACAATAATAAGCAAATCATCAGCGTATAAGAACATTTTGAACTCATTTGTGCTGACCTTCAGCCCTGATATGTCGGCATCCTCATGAATGCCGATCACCAAAGGTTCAATAGTGAGGATGAAGAGGACAGGAGAGGGGAAAGGGGTCACCCCTGCTGGGTGCCTTTTTAACAGTGAAAAGAGATGATTTAAACCCATTGGTAAGCACCACAGAATGAGATGATGAGTAAAAGAGGCACACCCAGCCTCTAAAGGAAAGGCCAATGCCCATGTGCTCTAGGGTTTCGAGGAGGTGGGATCATTCAGCAGAATCAATCGCATTCTCTAAATCTACTACAGGAGCAGCTGCATGGGATGGTTGATTATGAACCAAACAGATGACAGAAACCAGCACCTCAGATTATCTGAACTGACTCTCCCTTTGAAAAATCCAACTTGAGATGGATGGATTAGTCCCAGCACCACAGTCTCTAATCTAGTCACAACCACCTTAGCCACAATTTTGGCATCGGCATTAATAAGCGATATGAAGCTATAACTGCTGGGGGATGTTGGATATTTTCCCTTTTTGAGGAGGACTGTGATAACTGTCTCTCATTGTGGGTGGCATAACTCTTTTCTCTAGAGAATCCTGGAATGCATGAAATAGGTATGGACCCACTTCTCCAGCGAGGGCTTGATACAAGTCAATAGGGAAACCGTTGCCACCTTGGGCATTGTGAGAATTCAGGTATATCACAACAGTAAGGACTTCAGTTAAGGAGATCAGTGCATCAATGGCAGCTGCCTGTGCAGGAGAAATGGTAGGGATCAAAAGGGATGACAGAAAAGTGAATATGGCCTTAGAGGATGGTGGGGAGGGGGAAGCATGCATCTTCTCATAAAAACTTTTCATAACCCCATTGATATCCACCAGGTTAGTTTTAAGGAAGCTGGAGAAGTCTTTTAGAGTGAAAATTGCTCTGGCAGCCTGAGGGCATTTTAATCTATAAGAAAGCAGCTTGCTGGATTTCTCCCCTTCCACCCAGAAGGAAAGCCATAGCCTATGCAATGCCAGCTCAGCTTTCCTAGACAGGAGGTCATTTAACTTGGTCTAGGTACCAATGATGCTCGCAATAAGGGCATCCATGGGGTGACAAGGTCATTTGGTTTATGTTGTGTTTCCAGCACTTTGAGTTCGGAATCCAGCTGGAGCTGCTCTCCTATGGTTTTTGTTCTACTACCGGCAGGTGTAGAAAAGGTTGTTCCAAAAAATAATTTCCAACTACTAGTTTATATAGAAGTTTCTGTGGAGTAGTTAGCAACAGACTGAGTACTAGTCAATTTTTTGAGATTATCAAAGCAATCTGTCCATAAGGGGTTTAATTTCAGGGCCCTTTTGTTTTTATGTCTGAACTCCATTTTTTGCCAAACTAGCATAACCTCTTCCAATGAGGGAACCACTCAAGCCAACCAATGGGCTATGTTTTTCCGCACCATTGGTAATAAGTTAGCATAAAAGAAAATACTCAAAAAAAAAACTACTGGGTTCAACATCCCTACCCCTCTTCTGTCCTTTCTAGGTATGTAATACCCCTTTTAAGTACCTGAGCATCTTGTATCTGCTCTGTTTCTGCCTATCTGTTTTCTGAGTCCTTCTGTTGAACATTAGGGGGATTTTCTATTGATTTTTCCTGCTGCTGCACCTCACCTCTGCTGCCGGTGTCTGGCACAGTTGCAGAGGACTGGACCACACCCACCTCAGTAGCAGCTATCACAGCTGTTCAATGCACAACTGCATCCTCTAGGAGCTCAGGGGTAAGAACCTGCCCCCTGTTCCACACAACAGTGTTTCTTTTCCAATTCAAAGACCCCAGAATAGAGATTGCATGATCCAGGATCCAGCGGCCCTCTTGAAATATCCAGCCAGCTTGTCACAGTTTTGTTCCTGGGGCCCACTCGCCAGAGGAGGAAATACCACATGTGGAAGTCTCTGAATTCAGACTGATGTCCACTGATACTCCATTTACAGCTCTATCCTCACTGCTGAGAACAGAATCATCCACCGACTGTAAGGTAACAAGCCTGCCCGGAGCTGAATGCGGGCTCACAGCTGAACATTTTCTTTTCCTCTCCTCCTCTAGTTTTTGATTATGAGATTGAAATTCCTTCTCCACTTCTGCCATCATATCTAACAATTGTTTCTTTTTACAGTCCAATATCCTCTGTAGTTTAAGTTCATCTTCAGCCATAGTACTCATGTTATCGTTACCGAGTCAGTTAACATGTCTTCCGTAGGTAGGTCCTGTAAAGGCTCAATTTCTTCCGCCAATACCATTTCTTCCTCAGAATCCAAGTCCTCATTGCTCATATTCAAATTAGCTGGTTCCCCATGCTGCAGTGCAAATACACCTCCTGCCAGCTCCAGGTTTTATCCTGGACTGTAGACCTCCATTCTCCTCCACTAAGAGACAAGCCCCCCTCCCAAAGAGGAATAGGGGAATTTCTTATTTGCAAAAATATGCACAAAGAAAATCATAATCATATACAGAAATCATTCCCAAAAATGTGTGGGTATACAATCCAGACACCATCCTAAAACCCTCCAGCTTGTGCTACAATAAAGCAAAAAGACACAAAAGATAAATAACTGTCTTTTCAACTATCCAGCTTTGCAGACTCCGTGCTCCTAACCTATTTCATAAATGACATTCGGATCAGTAAAAAATTTAGCTTTAGCATGCACATACATTCCGAATTCCATCCTAGGAAGACTATTCTAAAGCCTAGATCCCAAATCCTTTAATCTATCCAGGGTCCCATGTCACTCATACTGGAATATGTCTCCACCAAGTGGTCATAACTGGAGTTGGTGAAGTACCTGTCTCTTTATTACATATACCATATACCCACTTCATTATTTTTCCTATTAACTCCTGAATTGGCATATACTTCTATTGAAGTGCATGCTGGCATCGAACTTGCCATATGGGCCATTTAATGACTGCCATTAAGACTCTTAATGTCCCAGGACAAAACATTTTCCAGGCTCCATGGAAATGCCTATAAACCAATATATCATACAACATTTTTGCTATCTGTGGAAATGACCATTGCCTTGCTAGCACTGACCAGAATGTCTCTATACATGTACAGTCAAAAACCAGGTGTTCCATTGTCTCAGTTTTATTAATACAATCTTCTCTTAAACACATTCTTTCCTGTTTAGATTTATGCTTGTGGCTCCCTCTGCCATTCAGTCTGTTGCAACAACACAACAAGACACTATCTCATATTTTTTGTGGTACTCTAATATCTGTCAGTTGTCTCTCTAGATCTGTCTCTGCACATCCCACTGGGCATGTAAAACACAGGGAAACCAGAAATTGTGATTGTAACACTCTTATGTTCATCCCTTTCCTAGTATTAGATAAGACTTCTGATTCTGAAATTTGCCATAATTAAAATGTTTTAAAGAATTCTAAGTCGGGTGCCATACCTGGTGGTATTGACTGGAAGGCACTCCATCTTGGCGCTTCCCATTTCTGAAAGAAATATTGACATCTGTGCTGCAACTGTACCATCCATACATATTGTTTTTCCTGCAATATTTGCACTATATTGGAATATACAAAAATGGTAAGAAATAGCACTGTGGGTCACCTTAGAGACTGGAAATGGCACCACAATCCACACAGGGGTTGTATACAGACCCCCATGTCAGGGGGAGAGAATTGAAAAAGATATGATAGAAGACATACTTAGAATGGCAGAGAAAGGGGAGATACTGTTGATGGGGGACCTTAATATGCCAGTTGTGAACTGGAGCACCTTTGCTGCAGCCACATCCAAAAGCAGGGCCATTCTCAACGCCCTTCAGGTGGCATGCCTCAGACAGCTAGTTTTGGAACCTACTCATGAGGAAGCAATCTTAGATCTCATACTCTCAAATGGAGACAGTGAGGGATCTCAGATCTAGAAGTTGGTAGCCATTTGGGAACAAGTGACCACCAAGCGGTGTGGCTCATGATAAACTCAGCTACAGAGTCAAGACATACAAAAGTGAGGGTTCTGGACTTTAGGAGGGATGACTTTGGCAAGATGGGAGAGTGCCTTAGAAAAGCACTAGCAAACAGGCTAGAAGGAGGGGTGAAGCAACAATGGGGAAATATCAAAACTGCCATCACAGAGGCAACAAGCCTTTGTGTGAAGCAAATAAACAAATCAAAATGAAAGAAAAAAACCACTATGGTTCTCAAAAGAGGCGGCAGTAAAGGCTAGGGAGAAAAAGATAGCATTTAGGAAGTATAAGGAAACACAGAAAGATCAGGACAAAGAACCATACCAGTTAAGGCAGAAGGAAGCAGGGAGGGTAGTCAGAATAGCAAAGGCCCAAACTGAGGAAAAAATAACCAACTCAGTTAAGAAGGGGGATAAAACCTTTTATAGGTATATCAGGGAGCATAGAAAGACAAAGGGAGGGATAGTGAGGCTGAATAGAGTGTAAGGTGGGTGGACAGAGAGGGACAGTGAAAAAGCAGGGATACTGAATGAATACTTCTGATAAGTATTCACAAAAGAGGAGGTGGGGAAGGTGCCTAATCCAATTAACAGAAGCACTCTGGATAGGGGGGTCGATCCCAGTCCTTTCACAGAAGAAAGGGTTCTGAAAGAACTCCTAAAACTGAAGGTGGACAAAGCAATGGGGCCAGATGGAATTCACCCCAGAATTCTAAAAGAATTAAGCAGAGAACTAGTGACACCACTGAGTACCCTTTTTAACAAATCATGGGAGGATGGTGTGGTACCTGAGGACTGGAGGAAGGCAGATGTGATTCCCCTTCACAAAAGTGGGAACAAGACAGAGGCAGGAAATATGTTGCCGATCTTTTGACTGGGTTTAAACGGCTACCCCATAGTAACTGGAAGCATAGGTTATACATTCTAGCCTCCAGTCTCTGTGGTAGTGCGAATATAGAACTTACCATGACAAATAGTGGCAAAATAATTGTTTTTAACATAAAGATCCTCTTTAATCTAGTTATTGGGTAAGTTTTCCATGTCTGGATTTTAATTTCTGTAAGAGCCAGATATGGTGTCCAATTCTCCCCAGCTGGATCCAACCCTCCAAAAGTGATTCCCAAAATCTGTATGGGTCCTTGGGTGATTTTAATCCTGGCAATGTCTTCCACCTGTTTGGTCTGTCTAGCTGTTAATGCCATCCCTTCACTTTTTTCCTCACTGAATCTAGCCCCAGAATTTTGTGAATATCCCTGTATTATATTCAACTCTTGTATCCCCGATCTCTGGTCTGCCGCCAACAAACAAATGTAATCAGCATAGGCCAGGACCATGGGGAAATAGGTACCAAGTGAAGTCTTCATGTGTTGGATTTCTTTCTCAGTTTCAATCTTTCTCAGTAAAGAATCAATTGCGAAGACATAGAGCAAGGGGCTCAGAGGCACCTTTGTCTAACTCCTCTTTGGATAGCTACATGTTTTCCCCTTAATCCATTGACCATGGGGCATGTGGATGCTTTGCTATATATACATTTAATACACTAAATAAATGTCCATGCAACACCATAATGTGCCAGAATGGTAAATAGTTCATCGTGGAGTACTAAGTCAAATGGCCTTGATCTGATCCAGACTCCAGACATATCCCACAACAGTAGTGCTTTCATAAACTTCCCTCAAGGTTTTCAAATTATCCATCATGTTTCGATCTGGGATAGCACAAGTCTGTGTATCTGAGATGATGACAGCTGCAACTCGGGAAAGTCGGTTACTTAGTATTTTACTCAAAATATTCCAGTCTACATTCATGACACTAATCGGACATCAATTATCTAAAATCTTCTTATCCCCTTTTTTAAATAAATATATTAATAGGTTATCTGCCAAAACAGGTGGTAACTCATACTCTTCTGACAGAACAGCATTAAATATCACAACCAAGTGGTGTACCACAACATCTAACAATTTTGTGTAAAATTCCCATGATATCCCATCAGGTCTGGGGGCCGTATTTATTTTCAATCCAGAAACTACCTGTCTCACTTCCTCCTGCATAGTGGGAAGTGTCAAGTTCTGAATAACCTCTAACTGCAGAGCTGGTACTGACAAGCCTGTAATAAAATCCACCAGCTTCTTGGAAACAGGGAGTGGGTGACTAAATAATTTTTCTGTGTGTTTTACGATTTCTCCCATTATACCTTGATTTGTCCCCACCGCTGCTCCTGTATCTCTAGCAAGCTGTGCTATATATTTAGAGTCCACCCTATTATTGCAACCATAGTAAGGATTGACAGATTGTGCTGCTCCATGGGTAACAAATTTCTGTTCCATAAATAGTTAACTCCCTCTATCATATTTATAATCACTCATTTCATTTTGTACCCTAGCAATTTGAGAAGAGTAATCCAAATTACTACCCACCACTAAGGACATTAGTTTTTGTAATGCTGGAGAAATTCTAAATATTTAAAATATTTAATTGTTTATGGTTTTGGCCATTAAACATGCCAGTCATTGCATTTCTACAATAGTGTCTTGCCACCATAACAGCAGGTTATCATATAAATCTATGAGAGAAGCCCTAGATTCCATCAGAGGTTGTAATTCCATCCCCAAAAAGGAGTCTGCTAAATGAGAAGCATTCATTCTACACCAGTTGTGCATTACTGGTTTATTCAAGGCTGTCCCTAATTGGATGGCTATCATGCCATGATCAGAGGTATTCATAGGCACAACCTCATGAGCATGACAGGGAAGTCACTCTGAGAGAAAAAAGAAATCTATATGACTGGATAAGTGACCCTTCCGGAAAGTATGCTCTGGTAGGTTATTCCCATATGTGGTGCTAGCCATCAACCTAGCAGATTTATACATTTCTATTGAAAAGTTGGTATCACTAATCAGTTTGGGCATAGTTCCTGTCTTGTCCCTTAGGGACAAGATACAGTTAAAGCCCCCATCAAAAAGAATTACTGATTTTGTTGTGTATAAATATGGACAAATTTCCTTCATTAATCCCAACCATAAGAATTTAGTCTGTGGGTTATAGATATTAATTATTCAATATTCTTGTTTTTGGCTTATAATGTCTAGGATTAAGGCACGGCCAGGCACCAAATCCACTAATCTGGACAAAGATATCCCAGGGGTGTTAAATAATATGCCCACTCCTGAGCATGTCTCCTCCCCAGTGGACCAAAAGGATGGTCCACTAAACCAGTCCCGGGAGGCCACATTAAGTTCTCTAAGAGTATGTAGTCTAGTGTCCTGCAGAAAATATATGGATTTGTTATGATCCCTTAATATTGAAAAAAGTAGACCCCACTACGCAAAGACACAGACAGAGTGGAGATTGTCCAGAGGAGGGTAACCAAAATGGTGCAGGAACTGCACTAGAAGCCATATGAAGAGAGAGACTAAAGCAGCTTAACAAGCACACCCTCGAGGAAAGGGGGGCATGATAGAAACTTTTAAGTACCTCAAGGGAATCAACAAAGTCCAAGAGGGTAGCATCTTTCAGAAAAAGAGATGTGCAAGAACGAGGGTGCACAATTTAAAGATATTGGGGAGATGGCTCAGAAGTAATGTGAGGAAGTATTTTTTTCATGGAGAGGGTTGTGGATGCATGGAACAGCCTTCTTGAGGAGGTAGTGGAGTCAAAAACAGTGGGGGAATTCAAGAATGTATGGGACTGACTTATGGCAATTCTAGTGGGGGGTAGGAGGAAGTAGGCTGTTGGTTTACTAGGATCTGCAGCTTATCCATTAGGTAGAGAAATGGGCAGACTAGGTTGGCCAAGCAGTCCTTATCTGCCATCAAATTCTATGTTTCAATGTAAAAAGTAGTAGTCCTTTTCCTGAGAGATTTAATACTGTTAGTATTTAAGAAGCCACAGGTCTGAGAACTTATGGGCATCGTAGTATTATGAGAGGGTAATATTTCATGTCTGCAGTGATTTCAACTTTGATCTCTTTCTGCTGGAGGATCTAGAATTACTAGACATGCCCTCCATATGAGTCATGGCCTCAGGTAAAGAAGAGGCAACTGAGGAAGCATCAGAGTCTTCATTAGATTCTGTCTGTTGTTTCCTCTTAGCCAGTGCAGCAAATTTATTTCTAGTACTTACTCTGGTGGGTATGGGTCTGAAAACCCCCCAGGACTGCCCAGGACCCACCTCTTCTGTAAGATCTTCTACCCCTGTTCTGTTCCCAGGCAGGTTCAGCTGAGGGGAGGGGCATCCTTTTTTCAAGATCTTGGTCCTGCTTTTGGGTACCAGTGCAAGAGGGTTGTTCCTTTTCCTGGTTGAGGGTATTCTCCATGGAGTTAGGCACATTCTGGGCTATTCCATCCTGCTGTATTTCTATACAAGCTTTCATCTGCTGCTCCATAAGGCCCAATTGGGGTGCTGACATAGAAGAGTCCAGGGGCTGCAAGACTAGAACCTCCTAGTCTCCCACAGCCTGGTCATGAAGCCCAGGCTCTAGCGAGATCAAATAAAGCACCGCATTGTGGGCCTGTCTGTTCAAAGCAGTTTACTGTGCCCTTGTAACCACCTCTTCCTGATCATTCATGTCTGTGGAGGGGTTATTATGCATTGCCCAGGGGCTACTCTTCTAAGTATGGTGAGTGTCTTCACACACATTACAAAACATTGGATTAGGGTAATTACGATCTGTATGCCCAATTGCTCCACAACGGAAGCACTTAACCTTGTCACAGGCACTGTTCAAGAGGGTTTATGCCCCACAGCAAAAACAAGACTTAGGCTGAGCCACATAAAAAGGAAGCCTCTATCTCTGCCAAGGAAAAAACAGCTAGGGAGATGCTGTATTGACCTACTGAGCTGAGGTAACCGAACTCTCAGACGCCAGCCCCCTGTAGGATCTGTTCAAAGTCCATGATTGCATCCAGAAGTCCCAATACAGTACATTTTGTTTTAATCCAGTATATGATATCTGCAATAACCACTCCCTCATTTTTAAATAGTAGAGTTATTGTTCGAAATGCAGGTTTAGTAAGCGGAATAGCTATGATTGGTAACCATAGTAAGGTATGTTTATCCTCCTGGTATCTCCCTTCCTCCCTCCACCATAAGGTGGAACAAATCCTAGTTGGGGACCTTAACGTAAATTGGCTCAGCACCTCCTCTTCCATGATCAGAGACTCATTTGCCGCCCAAGACCTGACACAACTCATCACCCAGCCCATGAGAATAAACCCTAAGAGAGGAACCAGCACCCTTCTGGATGTTATTATAACCAACCGACCCCAAAAATCCAAAACATCCAGGTCCTACCAGACTCCCTAAGTGACCACTCCCCTATCCTATTTCATTGGGCAGTCCCCAATCCCAAACCCAAAGCCCAGACCACCCTCCACTTAGGTGCCTCCCTCCTGGTGGGCTGCAAAAATCAAACTATTCCTCACCCAGATAAACTGGTCCCCATTCATCGTGCAACCGACATTGACACTGCCCCTTCTTCACACACACCTTCAACATGGCCTGTGATCTCTTTGCACCCTTCACCAAAATCCGATCCAAAAGCAGAATGCACCTGGGTTAGCCCTGCCCTTCTACAATTACTAAGAAATCGGGATAACCTCTGGCACCTTGCCACTGAAACGGGTCGGCTGTCTGATAGGAAGGCTTGCAATGCAGCCCAGAATAAGTGCTCTTGGACCGTCCGGAAAGCCAAGGCCGACCATTACCAGGCCACCCTTACCTCCTCCTGGGGCTCGGCCCGGACTTTCTGGGATAATATTAAACAACTAAATGGAAAATCACGCTCCCCTGCCGCATTCCAGCTCACTAGCAATGGCACTACCACCACCGAGCCTGCCACCACAGCTAACTGGCTCAACACCACTTTCACTGACCTTAGCTCAGTCCTCCCTAGTAATTTCTTTGACCCTCCCCCAACCAACCTCCCCCTGTCCTCCAGCACCCCAGCTTCCAACTGCACAAGATTTCTGCTCGGGAAGCCAGACCCATCCTAATCAAAGCTTTGAATAGCAACAGTCCCGGCAGCGACTCACTGGACCCCAGTATCCTCGGGCTGGTGCTAGATGAAGTCCTTGCCCCACTCACCAGCCTAATTAACCAATCACTCTGCCTGGGACAATTTCCCATGGCTTGGCAAACAGCCATAATCACACCCATTCATAAAGGGGGCAACAGGTCGTCGGCCAACAACTACCGGCTAATCTCCATCCTCCCCGCCCTCTCTAAAGCCCTGGAGAAAGTGGTGGCCATTCAAATCACTGATTATCTGGCTAAGCATAACATCTTATGCCCAGAGCAACATGGCTTCCGTGCTGGTCACAGTACCAGCACTGCACTAATTGAATTCTCCAACTTCCTACACTCCTTCTTGGATACCAGCTCCCTAGCTGGTGCAGTGTTCATCGACCTCTCAAAGGCTTTCGACACCATCTCCCATCCTCTTCTGCTGAATGCTCTCTGCCACACTGGTCTCTCAGCTAGCCCCCTAGCATGGTGCACAAGCTATCTAGCCGCTCGATCACAGTGTGTTAAAATCAATGGGATACTCTCTGATACCCTCCCATTCACTCTAGGGTCCCCAAGGCTCCATCCTGGGCCCCTTCTCTTCTCACTCTATCTGAACACCTGCCCAGTGCATGCCCTGGCAAAATTCTCCTGTATGCAGATGGCTGTCCTTTTGCCACCCACACAATCTGTCTCCTTCAGGACACCCTACAGCAGTCTTTCAATAATGCGAAGCCTGGTTTAAGGAGCACAGACTCATCATCAATCTTAAAAAAACCAAAGCTATGCTCTTTTCTCACCCCCAAAACAAAGCTAGCAACCACCCACTCTATATCCTTCCTAGTACCAAACAACCACTGGAACAAGTCTGCTCCTACAAATACCTTGGGGTTACCTTCGACTCAGCCCTCACATTTCACAACCACATTGATGCCCTAACATCCACCACTAACACACGGCTTGGCATCCTCTTCCACCATAGAACCTGCCTTCCCCCAAATGCGCTCCGGCTCGCTGTTATGTCCTCCGTTTTGTCCCTTGTAGACTATGGTCTACCAGTCTATGGTGCTGCCGACACGACTGCACTCAAAAAAATTCACTTAACCCTGAATAAAGCCTGCAGATTGATTACTGGTGCCCCCAGGCTCACACACACCTGTCAGCTGTATGACGAGGCTAAACTCCTTACCCTGGATGAACGGCTCCGATATCAAACCTGCCTCCTCACAAAAAAAAACCCTACTTGGGCTCTCCCCCCGGGGTAACGGCATCCATCCAGCAGATCCCACCCACTATTGCAACACAGTCATCCAACAAGACCACTCTAATGGTTCCCAAATCAAGAACCAGCCATGGCCAAAGGTCCTTCTGCTACAGAGCCCCATCCTGGTTTAACTCTCTCCCTGCCCCCATCACCAATGCCACCACCATCTCCAAATTCAAAACCACCCTTTGAAACCAACTCTTCAATACTCGTAGCTGCTCCTGCCTCTGAAAGTAGCCTCCACCTCGACTACTCATGACAATGCCCACTGGGCAGCTCTCCACCTAGCCATCCTCACCACCGTTTCCCAGTACACCGTACCTATGTCTAACCTGTCCAGTGCCAGCTGTTTCATTGTATACCTATTAGATTGCTCAATTTTTGATACCAACTTGTGTAACACCTGTTCTCAATTACTTGTACCCTGTAACCTAAATGTATTTTGTCTGACCTCAGTGTGACGTGATGCCTCTGATGAACGCCTATTGTTTTGCAAACCTATGCTATGTAACCTAAAACTCTATGTATGTCTTTAATGTGATGATGTACCTTTGGAAATGAGCCTCTGGCTCAAAGGTTGTAAACTGATTTCACAAATAAATAAATAAATAAATAAATAAAAAATAAATAAATCTCTGCTAGAAGATTTCTAGAGCATTTGGCATCTTAAAGCTAAGGTCAAAGTTGGGGTCTCCTGAGGTATGTATAAGGCCTCATAGCTCTGTTGTTGAGAACCCCATATTGTCCGAAATTAACTTTCTCCCCACATACAATCTGTCAGGGTAGGTCTCCAATACTCCCCTATATTTTATCCTTACTGCATTCCTTTGTTTTGCAAATTCCGGCGTGGTATGGAAAAGCCCTGCATAAGTTCTAGTGTTTTGTTTGCCCTGTCTGTGCAGCTGATGGAGGTGGATCACCACCCAAGGGACCAGGTGTTTGATCAGGCTTGTTTGCCTGGGGGAAGTGCAGTATTTACTGGCCTCATGAGATTCTGGGTTCCAGGCTCAGCCACCAGGTTCCCACTATGCACTATATTCCCTTGAGAAAGGTTCGAGGGTAATTTCAATACAGGGTGCTGAGTCATGTCCAAGGTAGAAGGCAGGGACGTAGGATCTTCCACCTTGTCCCTATCTGCCTTGTTGGTTTTTGCATCTCTCTCTCTCTCTCTCTCTCTAGGGACTTCCAAGGGTATGTCCCCTGTGGTCTAACCAAACCTGTGGTAGCGAGTGTTTTTGCAATAGACACCCCTGAGACTGACAAGTTAAAGTCATAGTTGAGGGGGGTGAAGACATCCCTTCCCCCAACCCAATCTGCTGTGTATCTGGCTGCTTCTATTCATGCAGCCCAACTGTAATCACAGGACTGTATATTTGTATATTAGCTGTCTGTGCAGCCTGTATCTCTTGATAGTCCTCTCATCTGCAGGAGTCCATTTCATGAAGTACCCTGGGACCCTCCTTACTTATGAATAAGGTAAACGAAGTACCTGTTCGTAGGGGAGTCCCAGGCACAGTCTCCGACCTCCAGCATTCTTCTGTATTTACTTCTGTAGCTGTCTCAATTTGCGTTATGCTGGTGGAACTTCAGTTCTCCATCCGGACAACAACCAGACCATCAGGGAACCGTTCCTCCCATTCCTGGCATGTATCTGTGGCTGCGTCTGCACTCTGGCTTTCAGCATCCCTCATTGAATCTGTTTTACCAGCAAGCACAGCCTCTTGCTGTGCAATTCTTTCCATGAGCTGCCTCTACTTCCCCTCCAGTTCCAGGAACAAATCATCGACCGCGTCCTGCAATGTTTTCTGCAGTAGGTTATTCATCTCCACATCCATTCTCACTTTTTTCAAAACCAGATTCAAAAATTGAAGCGGCTCCTGTTGTTTCAGATGCAGAAGGGGGGAGCCTGCTCTTCTGCTTCAACCTCAACCAACTCCTGCTCCACAGTGGCACCGTCAGTCTCCATTGCAGTACCCCCTATCAAAAAGAGTAGCAGAATTTTATTGAAAAGAGGACTGCAGACAGAATCAAAACAGAGAAAAACAATATATCACATCATATCTATACAAAGCTAATCTTATTAAATACATTTTTATAAAGGAACCAACCAGAAGCAAAAAAACATACTGCACCAGGATGCAGTGAGAAATACAATTTAATAAATATCAGAAGTAAAACAGTATCTTGCTGTGCTAGGCCATTGAAGGTGCAAAAAATATCTTGGAAGGAAAAATGACCCTTTGTTCTGGTTTCGCCAAGGCTTTTTCAAGGGACAAAAAAAAACAGGACATACGGGTTTGTTTAAATGGTCTGTCTGCAGATCACATGTACAAAGTTTCTATGTTTCTTAAAGGTGCAGAGTGCCACAAAGTGCTTAACAAGTGCAAAGAAAAGACAAAATATATAAATTTACTGTTAACAGTAAACACAAAATATGTATCTCCATAGTGCTATAAGGTTATTTTTCCTAAGGTTTCTAGAGATTTTTAATTATTTTTAATTAAAAATGGGAATTAATATCTTATACCAAAGGCCAAATGGAGAGTTTGTGGTTCTGAAAATACAGTAGGCTAAACTTTAGGTTTCGCTTTAAAAATACACACTATTACACTAAAATTTATGTAAATTTACATTGCTGAAATTGCCAATATATTAAAAAGGGTTTTTGAAGGTTACTGAATATAGTAGTTAATTGTCCACTCCTGGTTGACCACTTCTTCTTTTTCAGTGTCATTTGTTAAAGTAAGGCCATATGGAACCATTCTATTTAAATGTGAATCTGCAAAATCAAATGTAGAGAGACACACAATTTCATAAACAATATTCACTCTAAATGTACAATTTTATCCTCCTAAGATTCAGACAGTTAGCTTGGTTTGTTTCTTCTCCTCCTATTAATTAGGGGCATGACATTTTGCCTGTCATTTATACTGGGGCAACATGCCCCCCCCCCCAAGTTGGAAAATCCACAGTGCTTCCCTATCTAGGAGAATTGTTTTTATATCACCTTGTCTCCTTCCCAAGGTAACTTTCTCTACTCCACAGAACTTGAAGCTGTACTTTTCTGGATCATTCACACTCTGAATATGGGAGGCTAGGGCATTTTTTAGATCTCCCTTTTCTATTGCCCTCATATGTTCTTCCACTCTGGTTTTTAAGTTCCTAACAGTTTTACCCACATAAAAGGCTGAACAAATACATTTTGCTAGATAGACTACATGTGTAGAATCACAATTAATAAAATTCTTAATTTCAAAGCTTCTAGTAGTGTTTGATGTATAAAAATGAGTGGTCTTATCTATCACATCACAGTATTTGCATCTACCACATTTAAATGTTCCATGTGGTAGTGTCAGCAGCCATGTTTTATTAGATTGTTCAAAATGTGGCTAGTAGCTGTGGGTTAACATGTCACCTAAATTCTTAGCTCTTCTATAACTGAATCTAGGAGGTATAGAGCAAGAATTTCTTAGAACTGGGTCTGAACTAATTATACTACAATTTTCAGTAATTATCTGTCTAATTCCTGCTGATCTAGTATTGTATGTTGTAACAAAATTGGTCCTCTGTTCTGTTTCCTTGGATGTTTCACTCTTAGTCATGCGGTCACTCCTAGGCATATTACTGGCTGTGTTTTCTGCCTGGTCTAGGACTTCAGGTTTGTAGCCTCTCCACCAGAATCTGGCACACATAGCCCCCCCTCTGTCTCTGGTAATCCTCCTCTATACTGCAGTTCCTTTGTATTCTCATGTATTGGGATTTAGGTATATTTTTAACTATGTGTGTGGGTTGGCAGCTAGTGGCATCCAGAATAGTTTGCTTGTTTGTTTGTTTACATTTCTATGAATTACTACCTTTGAGCCACGGGCTCTTTTACAAAGGTTCCACGTCAGTTAGGTACAGTACAAAAAAGGTTACATAGATAACACAACAATTTGTGCTGTGTCAAAAGTGAGAAAACATATACAAATACATATCAAATCATTTGTGCAAAAGGACATGAGATATCAATAATCACATTATTATTACAAGAAAGAGGTCATGCCAGATTAGGAGAATCAAATAGGGAAAAAAGTCCAGAACAGAGAGGGTAAGTGAAAGGTGTGGGGAGCAGACAATAGCAGGAGAAAAGGTTTCCCAAACATGTCTTTGTCAAATAAGGAACAGGGTGGGTAGTGGGAAAATATGAGGTTTAATCAGGGCAGTCACAGAAGCTAGAGGTAGCAAGGTGAGAGAACAGCCTTCATTTGAAAATACCTAGGGAGGTGGAGGCAGTAATAGGAGTGCTGAGGGCATTTAGCCAGCTGGGAGCACGATAGGCAAATGATCTTTGTCCCTGAGAAGTCCAGCATAGGGGGACTTGGAGAGGCTGGTGTTCTGATCTTCTGGTAAAATGGGTGCTAGTGCTCGAGCATAACAGGTCTTGGATACAAGGTGGAGTGAGGCCCAGAGTGGATTTTTTCGCCATCAGGCAGGTAAGGTACTTTATCCGGTTTGAGAGTTGCAACCAACCTGAGTCAGCATAGAGTTCACATGTGTGGGTACGTTGATGTGCACCAGTGAGCAGATGACAGGCCTTATTTAGGGATGTTGTAATGCGACTAAGTGCTGTAGTAGTGGCAGATCCATATATAACTAAGCCATAGTCAATGACTGAGATGTTAGAGGTTTGGATGGCAACCCTCAGTGCAGAATGGGTAAGGAGCTGTTGGTTCCGATACAGAATCCCAATTCGCTGATTAATAGTTTTTGCTGTATTATCAATGTGAGCTGCAAAGGTTAGGCCTTGATCAAAGTTGATTCCAAGATATTTGAAAATTGGCACGTGTTCAAGGGTATTTCCCAGGTATGTATTAATGGTGAGTGGGACTTGCCATTTCTTGTTTTGTGGGTTAGAGAAGAGCATGGATTTAGTTTTTTTGTGGTTTAGAACCAGCTTATGTTCAAGGAACCACATCTCAACTTTGGAAAAAGCATGCTGAAGGCTGAGGCATAAGAGGTTCGGATCGTTATGAGTGGCAAGAATCATGGCATCGTCGGCATAGAGGATTATTTGTTCAGGGCAGGATTTGGGGAGAGAGTTTAGGAAAAGGCTGAAAAGGAGGGGGCCCAGGATGGATCCCTGGGGAACTCCTGAGTGAACTGGTTTTGAGTCTGAGAGAACTCCAGCTACTTTTACAGATTGAGAGCACTGAGCAAGGTAATTTTTTACCCAGTCACCAGTACCCTGCGAGATCCCTAGGGATAGTAGTTGTTTGATGAGTAGACCATGGTGTACTGTATCAAATGCCTTGGTTAAGTCAATGTAGACTGCTCCAGTTAGGTTTCCTTTGTCCATGGCATTGTGGATTGCTCCTGAGAATTCAAGTAGGGCAGTCAATGTGCTGTGCCCTTTCCTAAATCCATGCTGCTGAGTGCATAGGATGTTGTGCTTTTCCAGGTAGTCTGAAAGTTGGTCCGCCACCATGCGTTCAAGGGCCTTAGAGAGAGGTGGTAGTATTGATATCAGTCGATAGTTACCAGGCAGTGACTTATCACCACTTTTGTGCACTGGAATGACAACTGCAGCCTTCCATTTCCTAGGGAATTGGCTGTAGCAGAGGGAGAGATTGAAATTTTTTGTGTGGGGGAGCAGCACTTCCTCCAGAGTGAGAGACAGAAGTTTAAGGTCAATAGTGTCGCTGCTTGCTCGGGACTTAGAAATGGCCTTCTTTACATATTTATAGACTTCATGTGCCTTTACTAGTTTGAAATGGAAGGGTGGTTTGGTTGGAGAGGCAGTAGTAGAAGTAGAAATTTGAGGGTCAGCATCAATGAAGAAATCAGATGAGAAGACACCACTAAGGTCCGTGAAGGTAACATTTAGGGTGTTTGCAATGATTTCTGGGTCTAATGTAGTGGTTCCATCCACATTCATTATTGTAGGAGAGGATTTGGACTGCTGACTCATGATATTTCTTATGTTGTCCCAGAAAGATTTCCCTTCACCCCAGCAGTTGGAGAGGACATTCCTGAAGTAGGAGCTCTTCATCAAGTGGCTCTGTTTAGTACAGTGGTTGCGAGCCTGTTTATATTTTTGAATGTCCAACAGAGTGCCAGTAGCTCTTGCAGTGGACCAGAGGTGATCCCTACTTTTGAGTTGTGCCAATAGCTTCGCTGTGAGCCAGGGATTTGTGAGTGCTTTGATTTCATGCTTTTTTACTGGTGCATAGGTGTCAGAGGCAGTGTTGAAAGTAGTAATAAAGTAATCAAGGGCTAGGTCAACATCTATCTGTTTCCTTGTGGTAGAGGTCTGTTTTCAGCATGCCATCCTCTTGCTTTAAAATAGCTAAATCAAGGAAATGCACTTCTTTAGCACTTACAAGTGTTGTAAACCTCAGTTTATTATTTACACTTTCCATCCATTTGATAAAACTGTTCAGCTCTGTCGTTTTTCCCATTACACACCATTAGTATGTCATCTATAAAGCACCTCCATTGATCTAACCTATGGTAAAAAGGATAAGTCTTGGGGCTACAGACTTTTGTTCTTTCTCAATAACCAATATACAAATTAACATAATTGAGGGCCAAAGTAGACCCCATAGCTATACCTTTAATCTGCAGATAATGCTGGTCCTGAAACAGGAAGGCATTGCATTCCAGGACCAGGAAGGCACACTCACACAAAAAGTCAACCAGACCTGAACTGTAGTCAGTATGTGACTCCAACCAGTAACGCATCACATGTATATCATCTTTGTGTGGTATATTTGGGTAGAGTACATCTATATCTGGAGACACCATAAACCATTCTGCTTCCAATTGCATGCCATCTAGCAATCCTAAAATCTGTGTGGTATCCTTTAAATATGAGGGCAGTTTCACAACTGTATCCCCTAATGTGAGCATCTACAAATTGTGATAATGGCTCCAAAGGACTACCAATTCCCGACACTATGGGCCTGCCAGGTGGAGCACTAAGACTTGTGTGCACCTCAGGCCATAACAGGATGCTGTACAGTTAGAAAGTCAAGTTCATTTTTTATCACCCCCTCATCAAATGCTGTATCCAAAACATTGTCAATTCTCTTCTTAAATGCATTGGTGGGGTTTGATTTCAGCAACAAATAATGTTCACCATTCTCCAACTGTCTGTTGCTTTCCTTGATATATTTTTCAGTGTCAAGGAGTACCACTGCCCATCCTTTGTCCACTCTCTTAATAGTGAGGGATATATCCTGCTGTAGATTCTTTAGAACAATTCTCTCTTCTTCCTGGAATTTATTGTATTTTCCACTTTTCTGCTTTAAGAACTATTTAATTTCATGTTTACACACTCTTTCAAAGGTTAAGACACTGTGGTTATAAGGATGATTAAATACAGACTGCAGTTTGAAAACAAAATTTAGACAGTTATGTCTATGCATCAGATGGTCTGGTAACTTTTCTGTTTCCTGTGATATGCGTTCCATAGAGTAGGTTGATAGATCCCCAGTCAAGTCCAAAATAGATGTTTCCAGTGCATCTTGGTTAAGTCCCATATTATCAAATGGTTCTATCTTGCCTTGTTTTGACCAAAAAGCTTTCAGATTCAAGTTACTAGTAAATCTCTTTAAATCTAAATGGAGGTCAAAGGGGTTCACATCACAACTTGGAACAAATGTTAAACCCTTTTGCAGAAGTTTCAATTCTATCACACTCGGTTGTCTTTTTGACAGATTTATTAGATGCATTTCTGTTTCTGGGTCTGCGTTTTTCTCCCCCGTTCTCTCCTTGGTGGCATGTTTATGTTTCTGCCTCCTCTTGCCTCTCCTTCTGGTTTTCTTATATTGGTTTCCCCTTGTTGTTGAAAGCTGACCACTCTCGGGCTCCTCCAGTGGCCTGTATGCAATTTGTCCTCCTCCCCCTCCTCTTGCTCTAAAAAAATCATCCATTGCTTCACTGTCTGACCCATTGGAAGAGGTGTAGCAAGATGGAGAAACTTCACATTTTTTAAGGATTGATTTGGGCCATCCTGATTTTCTGGATTTCCTATTTCTAGATCTTTTACTGTTGTTCCCATTTGACTTAGTTGTATTTATCCAGATAAAGGCGTGTCCTCTATCATATTCTCTTTTGTCCCTTTCTAATTTTTCCAGCTTCTGTGCTGTTAATTTGACATCTTGTTTATCCAATTTCTCTTTGAGTTTTCTTTCTAAGTCCTGGAAATTTACATTTATTTTATTTAGTTTTTGTTTACCGGGTAAGTACACTAGACAAGTTTTATGCCTATTTTCAGGAACGACCCGGGAGAGTACAAAAGGGTACAACAGGTACATTGATACAGTAATTGGTTACATGATCTTTATATTACAGAAGAACAAACCATTTGTCCTTATTTGCCCATAGAAATTTCACTTTTTCCTGGCTATATTTTTTACATCCAATTCCCATAGCTTCAGAATTGAGATCTGCATGTTCTTAAACATTTCAATGTATCCAGCATGTCTCTGCTGCATGATCCAAACACATCTGGACTGCCAGATGTAGTATCTTTTTTTATACTTTTTTTTTAAATCAGAGAGATATAACAATTTAAAAAAACAGAAAAAAACAAATAGTATTTCATGTCGAGATATAAATACCAAAAAGAAACAGAAAATAAGTATGATTTTTTTTCATTTTTTGAGGGGAATAAAAAGAATTAAACATATAGTTACATATATGGGAGATAGTAAAAAATCAATTTTTAAAGACAGTCTCTGTTATTGTATGCTCCAAGTTAATATTCCATTCTCTGAAGTTTAATAGGGAAAATAGTACATATTACTGAAGTTTTTACAAATTATGTCAATCAAAAAGAACTAAAGAACATCTAAATGTCAAGTCTCTGTAAACTGGGGGACATTTAAGTAACCACTGGCATATATTGGGTTTCCTCAGCTTCTTCTTCTTCTTCTAGGTCCGAGTCAATGTCTGCCAGCAGTGCAACATTTTTTTCAAAAAAAGCTCTTGCTGCATCGACATCCAACAAGTAATGGTCTTTTCCTTGAAAAGTTATCTTGAGCTTGGCTGGTGCTTGCAAGACTCCAGATATTCCAGCCTAAATGAACTCACCTTTAATCGGCAGAAAGCATTTTCTCTGTCGCTATGTAAGTATACAGAAGTCCGGATACAAGTGCAACTTGTTGCCTTCTAATGTAAAGCCTTTTCTTTGTCTCGCTAAATTCAAAATTTTATTTCTCTCCAGAATTGATGAAAAAGTACAAATTACATATCTTGCACCTGCAGTTATTCCACAAACATTTGTAGAGTCCATTCTGGCTTGCAGTCTGAAGACAGTCTCCAAAGTCAAATGCTGCTCCAAAGAGAAAACTACTGTAATCTAATTTTCAATATAACCTTTTAGTTCTGCATTTGGAATTTATGCTGGTGATCCAATAAGGCACACATTTTTAAGCAATAGGGTATTTTTGATTTTCTCCAGTTTAGATAGAGTATCGAGCTGCTCATGTAATGAAGCATTTATTACACTTTCGATGTTCAGGACTTGGGCTGACAATTTTTCAGTATTCTTTTCCACTGAGTCTAGCCTCTCCTCCAATGTCGAAATTTTCCCTTCGATAATCTGACAGCAACTCACTATGTCACCCAACAAGATATGCACCTTATCGAGCGATGTCTTTATTTCACTTTGAAAGTCTATAAGCATAGTTTGTATTGACTGCAAAGAAGGCTTGGATAGTTGCTTCAGTTTGACGCCCGTATCTGGGCATCCTGGAACTGGGGATACCATACCTGCTTCTATACCGGGAACTGCAACAGCCCCCTGTACCATGGTCAGCTTCCCAGATCTTGGTGAGGGAAATTTTTCCATAGAAGTAATTTTACGTTCAGCAGCATCCTTAAAAGATTAGAGCTACTCACATTAGCCATTAAAGATTAATAAAGCTAATAGAAGTTCCAAGTGCAATTTTCATTCAACAGAGCTCCATAACACACCTGCAGATCTCTTGGATCCCAGAATTCCCCTGCCAGATGTAGTATCTGATAATTGCCATAACTGTGTTCAAAGTCTCTGCATTATATTTTCTCCACCCATCATCAAATACCCCACATATTAGAGCATAGTATGTCATCTGCTCAAACAGAGCTTCTTTCCATGTCTCAGAAACATAAAACCAAAATGATATTACATAAGGACATCCCAGAAAAGGTGCTCTTGTGTCTCTGCAATGTGTATACATGTCTGTCTCAAGCAGTGTCTGTCTTGTACTTGTTTGTGTTTATTGTTGTTTCTCACACTTAGTTTGTCATATAGGCCTAACCAGATTATATTCCACACAAATTCTGGGAGCCTTTTGTTATTTAGCACATTCAGGATAAATTGTGTTTTGTTTAATGGGCAGTCCATAAATCATATTTCCTCCTTTCTTTCTTTTTGTATTACCTACGTGTACAAGTTTTTCCTTTTGTAGTCTGGATATGCCATTTATTAATTTCCCATTTTACCATATTGTTCATTTGTTCCTGACCATACCAGGGAAGGCCAGGTATCTTACAAAATGCTCCTGTTTTCCTTTGTTCTCATGCTGCTAAGCTCAGTAAAAGCCAGGCTATGACATTGTTTTTCCAAATTTTGAACCCTGGTTTCAAGGCACTGTCATAACTGTATTCCCAATGGATGCTACAAAAAAAGGCTATTGGGCTCAGCATCCCTAATCCATCCTCTTGGGTTTTTCTGTATGTCATTTCTCTTTTTATAGGGTTCATACGATTGCCCCATAAGGTCGGAAAAAAATACCATATATTGTTACAAATAAGGTCTGAGGGGGGAGAAAATATAATTTAGATACAAAAAAATTGGAATAAGTAATGCTGTGACTGGCAAGACCCTCTTTTTTTTTTGCTTTCTGCTGCCCTCTCCAGTTGTCTACTAATTTGTTTGCTTTTTGTATCTGTAGATCACAGTTTTCTCTGTCCATACCTTCTCCCCCAAATTGTACCCCTAAAATTGATATATCTCCTTTTGTTATAGTTATACCCCCCCTATTTGGCCATTCTCTGGTAAAGGAGTATCCCCTATTACTACCCCAGTGCTTTTATCATAATTAATTTTGGAACCCGAGATCAAAGAAAATCTATTGTAGGTGCCCTTTAAATAATTACTGTCAGTCTTTGGTGAAATGCACAAAACCAAATCATTGGCATAAGCTAATGTTTTTATGGGTGGGGTGTCAGGATGGACCTTGATGCCCCATATTGATTCAGCTTGTTCTTTGCTTCTAAAGAAAATATCGATACATAAAACATAAAGTAGAATGCTAAGGGGGTACACTTGTCTGACCCCTCTACTTACTTTCATTTCCCTCTCTATCCACCCGTTTATGCTAGGGGTGAGTATGGTATCTCTATACGTGGTATGTACCCACTTTATAAAATCCTCAGGAATCCCAAATGTCCTAAGCATAGAAAACAAAAACTGATGGGATATTCAGTCAAATGCTTTTTCCTGGTCTATACTAAGAATAAATCCCTGTACTTCCCCTCTTTAGGCCTTGTGAAAAATATCTCTTAGCATGATGAGGTTATCATACTGGTATCTCTTAGGTATAGTACATGTCTAAAATGGACTAACTAAACTATCTGCTACCCCCAGCAACATTTTGAGAAGAATTTTACTTAACATTTTCAAATTAGTATTTAGCAGGCTCAAAGGCATCCAGTTTTATAGGTCCTCCCATGCTCCTTTTTTAAATTACAATATAAGGGAGGCCTGATTCACTGTGTGTGTAAGGCTCCCTTCTCCTAACATACTATTATACACTATAGCTAGGGCAAGAGAAAGCTCATCTGTAAAGGTTTTATAGAGTGCTGGGGGACTCAACACTAAGAGGAGTCAGGTGAGGTAGCAAGGGTGAGAGGCATAGTCGCATTTGAGTGGAGGCTATGCCAGGAATGACAGCAGAAAGGGTGGGACAATCTGTTCTGAAATATGCTAGAAGGGGTAGGGACAAACTTCATTTAATTATACATCTTGGGATGAACAACCTGGCTGACATGACAGTAGATATAGTCCAGAGGAGGTTTGTGGAACTAGGACAATTATGTGAGGGGGCAGGAAGATCAGTAACCTTTTCAGATATACAATACTTCCAGTTTCCAAGGCAAGCACAACAAGAAAGCTGAGAACAGAGGAATTTAATGGATGACTAAGAACCTAGTGTTATGCTAAAGGGTATGGGCTTTTGGAGGAGTGGGGAGGGACTTGGGAGGACAGTAGTCTCTATGCCAAGGACAGACTACACTTGAGTGAGGAGGGAAAGAAAGTGTTGAAACAGAGGATAGAGGAGTACTTAGAGGAAGATGGGAATTTAAACTAGGAGTGGAGGGTGGCAAGTGGGCAACAGACATGCAGAGACCACAGGTTGGGAAACCATATGAGCTTACCCCCCATAACAGTGCCAAAGGACAAATGGCAAGTACTATTGATGATGCTAGGAAAGGAGGGCAGGATGGGAGGGGTGGGAAAGGGTGGAAGGTGGTTACCCTTAATGCTAGGAGCCTTGGGAGGAAAACTGCAGAGTTACAGGTGCTCATGGCAGAGGGAGAGGTGGACATTGCAGTCATCACAGAAACATGGGCCACCTAATACAATGACTGGGACCTGACTGTACCAGGGTACAGGTTATTTCATAGGGACAGGGTGATTGGGAAAGGAGGGGGAGGGCACTATATGTGAAGAAAGGACCGACGTATGTAAGGAAGGAAGGGGAAGATGGTAGTATGGAGTCACTTTGGATGCAAACCCAGGATTCCAAGAATAGGATTCTCAGAATGGGAGTGATGTACAGGCCACCATCTCAGATGGAGGAGTTAGTGAACTAGTGGGACAGATCAGAATGACCTGTGAGAAGGGTAGTGTGGTGATTTTGGGAGACTTCAACATGTCAGGAGTGGACTGGAGTACCCCAACAACCAGGAACAGAAGGAAGCACTTCAAAACCACTCTTCGCAACTACCTCTTCAATATCCGCTCCTGTAACTGCTACTAATATTTCACTCTCCCACCCACTGTGATCCAAATTCTCTGACAAAGTCCATTATATATTGTAACCTCTACTCAATAACACCAAACCCATGAATAGGACTGACTACTATGTTTAGATCCTTTTTCAAGCTTTAATGTCTTCTGCTGTTGTGTTGTAAATATCATCATCCAAATATTATAAAAAATGTCTGCAAATATCTACATCGAAATGCTGTAAATAATGTCTGTTACAAATGTCTGTAACACATGCTTAATGTAATTGTTGTTATACCATGTTCTGTATTACCATCTGTCTTGCATGTGACGAGGTACCTATGTAAATGAGCCTCTGGCTCAAAGGTTGTAAACCGATATATCAAATAAATAAATAAAAAGCAGGTACTGCTGGATGCCTTCCATGACAGCTTCCTGCTGCAAATGGTCAGTGAAGCAACCATGTTGGGGAATACCCTTGACCTTGTGCTGGCAAATGGAGACTTTGTGAGAGAAGTTATGGTGGAAGAACTGCTGTCAGGGAGTGACCACCACTCAGTATGGCTCACACTGGATATGGGCAAGGAAGGAGTGGAATCTGGCACAAGAGTGCTGGACTTCAGGAGAGACGACTTTGGGAGGATGAAGAAAGTGGTAGAATTCAACCTAGTATGGACACTAACCAGAGGTGGGATCTCATAAAGCTGGAGGTAGTGGAAGCAACCAAAACTTGTTGCAAGGCCCACAGCAAGAAGGCTAGGACTAAGAAACTAAACTGGTTGAGCAAGGAGGTCATGGAAAAGGTAAGGAGGAAAAGAACTGTCTTTAGAAGGTACAAGAAAACAGGGAGGAGGGAGGAGGGAGGACAGAGAGGAGAACTTGATGGAATTGAAGGAGGTGACTCAGGCAGTAAGGGGAGCCAAGGCATCTATGGAGCACAGGCTGGCACAAGGCATTAAGAAGGGGGAGAAGAACTTCTTTAGGTACATCAGGGAGAAGAGGAGCTGTAAGAACCACATAGTAAAGATTAGGAAGGAGGGGATTGAGTGGAAGCAGGGTGCAATAAGGCAGAAGCACTAAATGATTACTTCTGCTCAGTATTTACTAAGGAGAAGAAGGGGGTGGCACCCAAGGGGGATGAACAGCAGAAATAGGGGAAGGGGTGATAGATGGGGAAATCATGGAGGGCAGAGTTTGGGAGGGTTTGAAGGCACTGAGGTTGGACAAGTCTCCAGGGCTGGCATCCACCCCAGGGTACTGAAGGAGCTGACAGAGGTCCTTGCAGGACCTTTGGCAGACCTATTTAATGCCTCACTACACTCAGGGTGTGTACCTCAGGACTGGAGGATGGCTCATGTGGTGCCCCTTCACAAGAATGGGCTCAAGGATGAACCAGGAACTACAGACCAGTGCGCCTCACATCCATCACGGGTAAGCTAATGGAGACTATCCTGAAGGAGAGGCTGGTGGTCCTCCTAGAGGCCAAAGGGCTACAGGACAGCAGACAGCATGGTGTCATACATGGCAGATCCTGCCAAACCAACCTGGTGGAGTTCTATGACTGAATAACTATGCAACTGGACAGGGGCCATGCAGTGGATGTCCTGTATCTGGACTTAGAAACATAGAATTTGACGGCAGATAAGGACTGCTTGGCCCACCCAGTCTGCCCATTTCCCTACCTACTGGATAAGCTGCAGATCCTAGTTAACCAGCAGCCTACTTCTTCTTACCCCCACCCCCCAGAATTGCCTTATGACTGTCCCATGCATGCTTGAATTCCACCACTGATTTTGACTCCACAACCTTCCTCCGGAAGGCCGCTCCATGCATCCACAACCTCTCTGAAAAAATACTTCCTTAAATTACCTCTGAGCTGCCCCTCCTCTATCTTCAAATTGTGCCCTCTTGTTCTTGCACACTCTTTTTTGAAAATGCTACCCTCTTGGACTTTGTTGATTCCTTGAGGTACTTGAAAGTTTATATCATGCCCCTCTCCCTCCTTTCCTCGAGGATATACATATTAAGCTCCTTAAGTCTCTCTTCATATGTCTTCTGGTGCAGACCCTGCACCATTTTAGTTGTCCTCCTCTGGACAGCTTCCATCCTGTCTATGTCTTTATGAGATTGGGTCTCCAGAACTGCACACACAGAACTCCAGATGGGGTCTCACCAGCTGTCTGTACAGAGGGATAATAACTTCCTGTTTTCTACTGGTGATGCCTCTCCCTATGCATCCCAGTAACCCCCAGCCCTCCTTGCTGCCCTTTCACATTGCTTGCCCACCTTTAGGTCATCTGATATGACTACCCCCAGGTCCCTTTCCATTTTTGTTGTTATTAGTATCTCATCCCCCATTGTGTACTTTTCTCCTGGGTTTTTGTTTCCCAGGTGCATTACCTTGCAATTCTTAGCATTGAATCTAAGTTGCCATACATTTGACCATTCCTCTGACCTTGCCAGGTCCCTTCTCATCCTTTCCACCTCACTCTGTGCATCAACTCTGTTGCAGATCTTAGTGTCATCTGCAAAGAGACACACTTTTCCTTCCAGTCCTTCCGCAATGTCGCTTATAAAGACATTGAAGAGGACTGGTCCTAACTACTGAACCTATGCGTACCCCACTAGTAACCTCCTTTCTTCTGAGTGGACTCCATTTACTATTACTCTCTGTGTCCTATTCTCCAGCCAATTTTTTACCCAGGCTGTCATCTTGGGACCCACTCCCAGGCTGGCTAACTTGTATATTAATCTTTATTGTGGGACTGTGTCAAATGCTTTGCTAAAGTCTTGGTAGGCCATGTCCACAGCCCCTCCCTGATCTACTACTTTGGTCACGCAGTCAAAGAAATCTATCAGATTTGTCTGGCATGACCTTCCCGCTGTGAATCCATGCTGCCTAGGGGCCTGTGTCCCTCTGACCTCTAGATACTCGACAATTCTTTCCTTCAGAAGTGATTCCATCATTTTCCCTATCACTGAGGTTAAACTAACAGGTCTGTAGTTTCCTTCTGCCTTGCTCCCACTTTTGTGAAGGGAATCACATCTGCCCTCCTCCAGTCCTCGGGTACCACCCCATCTTCCCATGATTTGTTAAAAGGGTAGTCAGTGGTGTCACTAGTTCTACCCCTTAGTTAGAATTCTGGGATGAATCCCAACAGGCCCCATTGCTTTGTCCACCTTCAGTTTTAAGAGTTCTTTCAGAACCCTTTCTTCTGTAAATGGGCTGGTATCAACTTCTGTATCCAGAGTGTTACTACTGTTTGTTTTATGTACCTCCCTCTTCATTTGTAAATACTGAGCAAAAATATTTGTTTAGTATCTCTGCCTTCATGAGTCTCCCTCTTCCACCCTCCTCCCTTTATTAAGCCTCACTATCCCTCCTTGGTCTTCCTTTGCTCCCTGATGTACCTATAAAAGGTAAGGCGTTTGACTCCATGCCAGATGGGAGGCTGGGAAGTAAGTTAGAAGGCACAGGGGCAGGTACAAAGCTAGTGAGATGGGTAGGGAACTGGCTTCAGGGAAGGCAACAGAGGGTGGTGGTGGGTGGGGAGCACTCACACCCAGGGGTAGTGATGAGTGGTGTTCCACAGGGCTCGATGTTGGGACCAGTGTTGTTGTGGATATTCATTGCAGACATATCATTGGACATCAAGAGCAAGATCAGTCTGTTTGCTGAAGATACCAAGGTAGGAGTGGTGGTGGATGACCTAGGGAGAAGGTAGGGGTTGCAGGATGATCTGGCAAAGCTTGAAACCTGGTCAGACACCTGGCAACTGGGGGTTTAATGCCAAAAAGTGCAAGGTGCTGTATTTTGGGATGAAGAACCCAAAGATGAGTTACCAGCTGGGGGGAGTGCAGCTAGCCCAGACAGAGGAGAAGGATCGGGGGTGCTCATTACAGGGTCAATGAACAACTTGGCACAATGTAGAAAGGCAGCTGCAAAGGCCAACAAAATTCTGGGTTGTATTGCAAGGGGTATATCCTCGAGGAGGGAGGAGGTGATTCTGCCACTGTATAGGTCATTAGTTAGACCACACTGGAGTACTTCGTGCAGTACTGGTGCCCGTATCTGCAGAGGGACATTAAGTTACTGGAGGGGTGCAGTGCAGGGTGACAAAGAAGATCAAGGGGCTGGGGGGACTTATCATACAACAGGAGGCTGACAGAATTGAACATGTACTCGCTGGAGGAGAGGAGGGGCAGAGGAGACATGATTGAAACCTTTATGTACATGAAATGAATAAACAAGATGGGTACAGAGGGGCTGTTCAAAGTAAGAGAGGGGAGAGACACCAGGGGCCATGATATGAGACAGGAGGGAGGAAGGTTCAGGAGGGAGATGAGGAGACACTTTTTTACAGAGAGGGTAGTAGCTGGGTGGAATGCGTTACCTGCAGAATGGTATCCAGTAGAACAGTGAACTGCTTCAAAAGGGGATGGGACAGGACAAGGGGGAGGGTCAATGTAGGGGAAGGGTGGAAGGGAAGGGCAGCTGCAGAATAAGGGGAGCTAGCTGCACATTCGAGCAGACTTGATCGACCTCTAGGCCTTTCTCTGCTGACAAAATTTGTATGTTCATATGTACATAGTACAGCCCCAATTCCAACAGTTCCAGGTGCAGATTCAGATTTTAAATGTGCTGATAGCAGCCTTAATTTTCGTCTTCTAGAATGGGGGAAAATAGGAGCTCTTTTTGGTCTGCACTAACTTGAGGAAGATTTAAGTCTCCCAGTTCTATGTCCCCAACCTTGGGAGGTATGCCAAATAATGCCTACAAGTATTTATCAACTTGGGACAGTATTTTATCCGGAGTAGATATAATCTGTCCAGTCTCAGAGCTAACATCAGTTAAACTCATGTGGTCTATCCTATTTTATACCCTTTAAAAGGGTCCAACTACCCTTTTTCCACGTTGATTCCAAACCTTATTTCTTGCTCAAGAGATTTGCTTCTATTGTATTGAATTTCCTGCATCTGTTTTGTAATTATGGTTATTTGGGAAGAGTAGTCCTACAAACTAGTCTCTGTTAAAGATGAAATCTTCTGAATCTGGCTTCTTAACTTCAGTTATTTTAAATAATCTCTATTGGATTCTATGCTTGCTCTGTTCTGAAAAAAGGACCTCCAGCCCTTCTTTGTATCTTCCCGCCATGAAGCAGCATTATCATACATCTTGGCTACTGACAGTCTAGCTTGCCATTCTGCTTTCCATTTTTTTAATTTTTTTCGTCTAACAGCAGTGAACTATTAAGCCTCCAGGGATTTTTCTTGCACCTAGGAGAATGGGCCCATCTTATCTCTACTAAAATAGATCTATGGTCTGAAAATTCTCTAGCCTGAAGCTTGACATCCAAGGGTTCTATTATTGCTGATAGATATACAAAGTTTATTCTAGTAGAGAGACAGCCTTTCAAAAAAGTGTTTCTCTGTAGCATGAATCTGCCTATATGAATCTTTTAGGTCTGCTGTATTAATGATATTTTTCAAAGCTATAGAGTTGCAAAATGTTTTATCAGTTTTACACCCTATGTCTGCTCTTTCTATCCCACAGTTAAAGTCACTGGCCCAGACCACTAGCATAGAAGTATGCAAAAAGGTTGATTTAACTTAAATAAGGTGACTCTAGAAGCTTTGGTTTGGGAAGCGTAAATATTAATTATTCTAAATCTGTCATCAAAAAAGAGACATCTAAAAGCATAGCCCTGTCTGGGAGAACATCAGTTAATCTGGAAACTCTAAGGTTGGGGTTGTTAAATAAAATCCATACTGCGTCACAGAGGTCCTCTCCAATTGACCAAAAAGAAGGCCCATTGCTCCATAACCTGGTTGCCTGTTTAATTTCCTGCTGCATCTTAAGTCTGGTGTCTTGCAATAAAAGGATGTCAGCTGTCTCTTTTTGAAGAAATCCTAACACTACTGTTATTTTTCCATTGCTTTTGATGCTATTAGCATTAACAGATGTAATCTTTAGAAAGCACACAAGAAAGCAAAGAAAGAAGGAAAACAATGGATACATGGCAAAGATCAGGGTGATTTAACTAACCTTCTATGTCTGGTTCTCCTAGGAATAATGCCGTCCCCCCACCACTCTCCATATCAGAGGTAACATCTTTGGTGGCTGAGGTTAGAGAAAAGGCTTCAGATTCTTCCCTTCCTGAGTCTTCCTCCTATCCATCTGTTAACAGTACTGCAAACTTATTACCTGTTTTCCAAGAATCTGTTGAAGTTCTCTCAATTTTGTCCATGCAAGTAACCATCTTCCCAGTTCTATTTATTATCTTGGTTGTGGCTTTCTTGAAGGGTTGATCCTGAGTTGGGGGGTGGCATGTCTGTACCTCCAGTTGCTTCTTGAGGTCTATCTGCTGGAGTATCAGGAGCTACATTTACTGTGGACATTTCACCTTGCTCAGGGGTCTCTGTTTGTGCTTCCTCAGTGGTATTCTCTGGAATGACAGTAATATCTGAGGTATTTTCCCTGGGAGGGGTAGGGATAGGGGCAGTTACCACTACTGAATTTGATACCTTTTGTGCTTGTAATTGTTGGGCCTTATTAACCAAGCCCTTGTGAAAGGGGCACTCTCCTCTACTATGGGATGCCCAGGGCACTTACCATAGCCATGTCTCGTGTTCTCACATAAATTGCATTTAAATAAGTTTAAGCAATTTGCAGAGGTGTGTCCATAATCTAAACAGTGGCTACACCTAGGGGTGTCACAGACTGAACTCAGATGTGTACGGGACCCACATTTAAAACAAGAATTCAGCTGTCCTATGTAAAACAGAACCCCTGTCTTTTCCCAAAAAAAAGGTACTAGGAAGATGTACCAGGCCATTGTTTGTTGAATAAAGTTTTACCTTAATTTTTCACCCCTCATTCCTTATTTGCTCACTGTCAAGGACGGGACTAGGTCTGTCAAGCACCTCGCATCTTTGGCACTGCCAAAATAAGATATCCTCCACGTTAACACCCTCACTCTGGAACATTACTGTTACATGTTTTATGGCTGGTTTAGTGAGAGAGATAGCTATATAAGGTATCCATGCTGGGGTGTGTTTTAATGTCTCATTCTATGCCCAGAATGTATCTAGACTCAACACTGCCTTTTTAAAGTTAATGTTAAAATTTCCATTTCCTAAGTGTATCAAAGCAAATATCTCAGACGAGAAAAATTTTGTGGTATCTTTCAACAGTATTTTTGCTACATGCAACCTGTCTGGAGGATTTTCCAACCCCCCCTTAAACAGTAAATGCATAGCATTCTTTCTTGGGGTGGGTTCCCCTTTATTCTGGAAAAGATCAGCTAATTTAAACATTGGATTTAACATAGCATTTCTCTCATGATTCACTAAAATGTAATTTGCAGAACCCATTCTATTGTCTATGTTATTTGACCCAGATGCAATGTTTGTGGAAACAGAGGCCTGTGGGGGATTTGCCCTTGTTTGTGCACTTTCATTGGGGCCCATGTTTTGAACAGACTCGTAAATCATAACATCAGTATTATTGTTAGAGGTGTTTTCAATTACAGTGTGTTTATTTCCAGTGGAGTCTCTGTACCTCTGAACATCCATGTTGTCAGGGTCTGGTTCCCATCTTCCCTCCTGAGTTTGATGCCAGCCAGCCCTTTCCAAGGCTCGGACACAAGACCAGGAGATCTTAGTATCAGTACTTACACCGGCTCTCCTTGCTCATGTGTTTCTTTCTGCCGTTTTGCTGCTGCAAGGATTCTCCTCTGGTATGGCATTTTTAGATGCTTTGTTAGTAGATGTAGTAGCTAGAAGGTGTAAAATGCCCAGTCTTCAGTTCTTTTTCACTGTTTATTTTTTTCCTTTCTTTTTCTCAGGCGCGGGCGGCTTTTGGCACACAGTGGGATGCTGTAAAGAGCTGCCAGCCGCTCTGCCCATCTCTGTCAATTTCTTTGTCGGTTTCAGTGCAGACAAGTCACCACTCAGCTGTTCCAGTGATTCAGCAGGCTCAGCTGTCTGAGATGCACTTAGAAGTGCTCACAGCTCTGCCTGCATGACTTGTTTCCTTCTTTTAGCATTCTCTTCTGCTGTAGACAGTTCAAACAACAGTCTTTCTTTCTCAGAAATAGCAGCTGAAATATTTTTACTAGCACTTTGTACCTGAGGCACAGACATAGATCCTGCATCTGCTTGGAAAAGTTCCATTTCAGTTTTGAAAAGCTCTTCTGGCATATCCAAATGTGCAGTTTCCACATTTTCAATAGGTTCAGCATCTAGTGTCGTAAGGACAGGGGAAGAGGCCATCTCTCCTGCCACATCAGCACTTCCTCCTCCTCCTGTGTCTAGCTCCAAACTGGGTCCCTCCATCCTGTGCACAGGAAGTGACAGCATCCCTGCAGGCAGAGTAGGGGAATTTGTATTCATAACTTTTTTTATTTTGTTGTTTAACCAGGTATAGCACACCAAGCTGGAAGCTTTTTTGCAGGAGCAACCTGGGAGCACAAGGAGGTTAAGTGACTTGCTCAGGGTCACACAGTATGCAAGTGGAAGCTGTGGGATTCAAACCCTGGTCTGGTCTGCTGGATGTCACCAGATTTGCAGCTCAGAGCTTTAGACCACTGTGATATACTGCCTCCTTAACTTAAAAGAACATATAAACAAATCAGTGTTTCTTAGTACAAAATCATAAAAAGAACAAAACTTAAATACGAAGGAGTATTACTTCATATTTGAAACCCTAAACAGAAATAAAATTACTGTAGGCAAACCCCTCTCCCCACTAAAAGAGTAGGTGATTTTTGTCACGATAACTTAAAAGAACATACAAACAAATTAGTATTGCATCATACATAAGCATAAAAAAGGAAAAAGGAAATCATAATACAGTATTACATCATACTTTAAACCATACAGAAATGAAAATACTGTAAACATACCCTCTTCCCCTCCCCACAAAAAGAGATGGGGAATTTTTTTATTCATAACTTAAAAAAAACATACAAACAAAGCTTTATTTCTTCATACAAAATTACACAAAAAAGAAATCATAAACACAAAAAAGTATTACTTCATACATTAAACCTTCAAGATAAGTACAATTACTGTAAGCATTCCCCCTCCCCCTCCTCCTCCCTGCTAAAGGTGTAGGGAAATTTTTTCCATTACTTACAAGAACAGAAAAAAACAGTATTTGCATCATACAAATCATAAGAAAGGACACATGAATAAAACACTATCACATCGACGATCTAACTGTATTTATACCAAAACCGAAGATCTTTCATTATACTGCATATATCCATTCCATGTGTCTCCACCAGGATTGATACTGTCTTTGGGAATTTACTTTTTTCTCCCTGTATTTGGTTTCTAGCAATGTTTTTGAATAAGCTAAGAGACTTGTACTGCCATAGTTTCTCTTTTGTACAGAGAAAATTGACAGTGGACATGCCAACCATGGTATTTTAAAAGGAGCAAGATTAAATGAACTGTACCCATATCATACTTTAACCATGCATGAGGTAGAAGACGTAGAAATAAAATGTCTTTTGTGAGCATTTTAAAAGGTAACGCAGCCCATTTTGTATATAAACGTGACCAAAAAGGGAGAATAAAAGGGCACTCAAAATACAGATGCTCCATAGTTTTCAAGATCCCAGTGCAACATTCACTTCTAGGGCAAACCCATTCTGATTTAGCTTTATGTTTAAGATTACTCTTTACATTGAGCTTCTCATGGGCAACCAGCCACAGGACATTCCACATCTTACAACGTAACCTTCTATTCCCTAACATAGTACAAATCTGTGTTAACTCCTTTGGATCCTTGTTCCCAAACCAGGGATATTCTATATAAAATTTCAGAACTATAGCTGTATAAAATTCCTTTCGTGTTACAAGCCTCAGCTGACTAGCTGGAACAGCCCAGGTTTTCAATTTCTCCAAAAAATATATTTCATATAGTAGGGTAACCATAATAGGGATTTTTGTTTTGAAATAAGGTCAGTGTTATCCCAAGCCAGCATCCAGGGCCTGATTTGGTCCCACACCTATGGATGCCATAATCTACTACTGTTTTGAACCATAGGTTTAATATTTTGATAGATAAACATAGAGAGGAAAAAAAAAAGCTAATGGCGGTATCATCTGTAAACCCCCTGTTGGATTAGACAAATAAGTAACCCCCCTTGTAATGGGGTTCAAATGACTCCCCCAAAGACATTGAAAAAACAGCTATACAAGGTAGTCTCAAGTTGCTTAGGTGGAGGAAAGACGATGCTTAAATGCAGAAAGAGTGGTAATAAAAATGTTTTAATCATGAATACCCTCTTAGGTTTTGACATATGCCAAGTATTCCACCTTTTCACTTTAGACGATCCTTTGTTCAATAGTAAAGTCCAGTTTTAAATGCACATGTCCCCTTGACCAAAATAAACACTCAGAATTTTTATAGGCTGTCTTTGAATAGATATATTAAAAAAAATTTGACGCTGCATCTGGAGTGTCTCCTATTGGGAGACAGTGATATTTTTGTAGATTGATGCCTAATTTAGTAAGCTCTAAAAAGGATTTAACAACAGTTTCAGCCGTTTTGCAAGATGCCTGATCCGTCAGTATCAGGCACACATTATCTGCATAAGAAATACTTTTAATTTCTGAATCTTCACTGTGTACTGATAAGCTCACTATGTCTTCTTGATTTTGTAAACAGAACAATAAAGAATTCAGTATTAAAGTATAAAGAGGTGGCCTCAATGGGCATCCCTGTCGCACTCCCCAGGAGATCATACTGAATGACCCCAACCAACCATTCAGATACGGTTTAACTTTTGCATGTAAATAATACATCTTAATCCATCCAATAAAACAATCAGGAAACCCATATGCCTGAAGGCATGCCCATAAATACTCATGACTAACCCTATCAAACACTTTAGCTTGGTCAAGACATAACAAAAACCCTCTAAGTTCCTAATTTTCTCCTTTTTCCACAATTTCCTGAAGAAGTATCAGAGTTTATGTATTTTTCTCTCAGGTACTGCACAGAACTGAGATGGAAAAATAATACTATCCAAAATGACTGCAAGTCTATTATTTAATATTTTTCCCAGGATTTTGCAATCTCCATTTAGAAGAGTAATTGGTCTCCAGTTTTCCAGGAGACTTTTTTCGCCTTGCTTGTATAGAAATATAATTAGGCCTTTATACATGCCCTGAGAGATCTTATTGGACCATAAAAATTGTGAATAAACAAGAGCCAATTCCTTAGGCATTTTTAAGAAAGGCTGTTAAAAAAATTCACAGGACAATCCATCTGGACCCAGGGCTTCCCCAGACCTTAAAGCCCTTATAATTGTGGCCATTTCCAGTTCTGTCACATCCTGAGTAAAGGATGAAATAAGCTTCTGTGGAATCTTAGGAAGATTATAAGAGTACAACCAAGTCTCAACCACATATCCTGAAACCTGTACAGAGTGAAACATAGAGCTGACATATTCTTCCCTTACTGCCAGGATCTCCATCTTCTTATGTACTTCCCTTCTGTCTAGTGTTGTGAGATGAGTAATAGTTCTATTTGACCTCTGAGTATCAAAAGGATTAACACTCCCCTGGACCCCATTTTGTCCAGATATTTGTTCAAACTTTTAGGATTTCATCCTATTATATTGTTAATGTAGCATTTGGTCTTTGACTTCTTTAATTTGTGCACTAAAGGTATCCACTGTATCTTGTTGCATTTGGAGTAACCCAAATAACTGGCTATGAAGTTCAAAATATTTGTCCTTTTTTTGCTTCCCATTTAGTTGACCCATAAGTTTGAAGTAATCCTGGAAGTACTGTTTGCTGTCCTCCCACCATAAGGGTAGGGAGTCATAGAGGAATATGACAGATTGTCTAGCCTCAATCAAATAATTAAATCCCTCTAGAATCTCTTTATTTTCCCGCAGACCATTATTCATTCTCCAGTACCCCCACCCTCTAGAAGTACCAGCAAAATCAGAAATCATCACAGCCTGTAAGCAGTGATCAGAAGTTGCTACAGGTAGCACATGTTTATTCCGTATCAGTAATGTGGGAGTGACAAACCAGAAATTTATCCTAGTGAAGATCGAGCCTCTATAGTAAGTACGTGAGGCTTGTCTATCACTATGCTCAAAAACATCCACTAACCCTGTGGTCCTTAAAACATGATTTAAATAAGAAGCATCCCAATAAATTGTTGTGGTTTGCAACCCCTGTCTTTTGTAAATCTATTAATATTAAAATTCCCCCCCAAACAAAACATTTTTTGAAGTGTAAAAATATGGAAGTATTTTTTGCAGTAGATCAATTCTAGCTGACTTCAGCTGTGGGGCGTACACATTAATTAAGAGGAAGGAAATCCCTTGTATTGTGACATCCAATAACGCTCTTCCTGGGTCAATATCCACTAAATAAGTAACCCTTACATTGTGCTCTAAGAAACAGATACCTACCCAACTACAAGTGTCTGACCCCCGACCAAATACTAGATCCTCACACTCATGCATTTGTGGTAGCTAAGATATCATTAAGAAGTGACAGCCTGGTGTCCTGTAAATATATGATGTCATACATAGAATCAGAGAAAATTGAGAAGGTAGCCAACTTCTTTTTGACAGACAAAATACTATTGGTGTTCAAGGAGGCTATTTTGACCTCATAATGCCTCATTTAGTTAAACCAAGTTTCAGGAAATCTCTTCAAGGTACTTTTCTGGTTGAGGCCCTTACACCTATCCATCTTTTCTTTGTTCTGGCAGAGATAGAATCCAGATTTTCCTGTATGTCAGTATCCGACTGGACATCAGCATGAGATGAAACCCAGGATGCAATGTCCGAGTTTCCTTCCCCCTCTGACAACCCTTCCTGTAACACGGCATAGGAGTTAGTTAAGTGTACAGCTTTCACAGTGGGAGGGGGTCACCCCTTGCCCATTTTCCCCTTCCCTTTGGAATGCACCACCTTAAAATCTGCTGGTTTGTCCCCCAGCAAAGTTGGGGGGAGGGGGGCTATTTCCCCTACTACTGGAATATCCAATGTCAGGTCCAAAGACACATCCAATGGAAGAATAGGTGCATCCTGTGCTGTTGATGCTCCAGCAGAAGGGTCTGTTGATAGGCTTGGTGTAGGTACAGGCTTAGCTGAGGGTATAGGCCCAGGGGACCTAAACCCCAGGGCAGATTTAGTTTTTTCAAAGCACAGAACCTGTGCCCCAAAATCAGCTTCCTCTGTGTTATAGGAGGCCCAAGGACAGTCTGAGATGCCATGACCTTCTGTATCACAAAGGTTGCATTTTTGTGGATTTCAACAATGAAACCCAGAATGGCCCACTTCTCCACATTGGGGGCATTTAATGACATCACAATTAGGACTTATATGTCAGGCAGACCCACATTTGAAACATCTGCATGGCTGACCAGGGTAAAAAAATAAAACTCTTGTCCCTCCCTATGTACATACAATTAGGGAGGTGCTGTAAATCATTACCCTCATATAACAATTTTATTTTGATTCTCCAACCCCCATTCCAGAACCCTTCACTATCAAGGATGGGTTCAGGGGTGCCTTTCAAGGTACATTTTTTTTCCAACCAGTAGAGAATATCCATTATATTGACTCCTTCTTTTCAGAATAACAGTGATGACACGGAAAGACTGCTTAGTAAGGGGTATGACTTGGAATGGAGTCTAGAGAGGGTTAGTTTTTTAAGGATGCATATTTTCCCCAGAATCGTTCAAGCAAGTCCGGGGTTCTAAAGCTGATATCAAATGTACTTTCACCAGAGGCATGAATAAGTGCATATTCATCTGATGGTGTGAAACCCAGGGATGTTTTAAACAGAGTTCTGCTAATGTAAAAAACGATCTGGTGGAGACTCTGTGCCCCCCAAATAGCAGAGACGGATTGCATTCTATCTTTTAGCTAATTCTTCTGGCTTCTTAAGCAAGTTAGCAAAAGTCTAGGCCTTCTCTGGTTGGGCAGTATCCTCACTAGACTTCTCTGCAGGCTCAGTAGTGTTTTCAACACTGGAATCAGTGACTGGTACTTGGGAATCCAACTGCCCCTGAGATTGCAACAAGGGGGAAAAAGAAATATTACCTGAGGCCTCAGCCTGCTTCTGAGGTGCTGTTGATTCCATACCACAAGGTCTGTTGCAATTTGTGACCCGCTGTGACTCCTTTGAAACACCGCCCGGTACAGCGCTTGCGTTCCTGCTAGTGTATGACGGATCAGGAACCCATATGCCCTGTGAATTTTGTAGCTCTTTCCAGTGCACTTTCTGGTGACCACCTCTTGGCATCCATGGCTGGGTCCAGTTCAGAAGTAGCTTGTGGAGCAGGTGATGCAGGAGGCAGTCCTGCTGAGACAATAAATACCTTTGCTGCAGCGTTCTGAAGAGCTCCTGGCAAGACCTCCTGAGAGCGTTTCCTTTTTCTTTCCTCTTTATCTTGGTGAGGCTTTTGTTCATTTATTTGAGATTCTACATTTTGGAGTTCTTTTTGAAGAATAGCTCTTTTTTCAGAGAGCGATAATTCCTCAGGCAAAGATTGCTCCCGACATTCAGTATCTGGTTCCAAATCCCCCAGTTCCTCCTGTTAAAACTCCATTTGTTCAAAAGCTGTGTTGCTATTGTGGGTGTCAGCAGCACTGTGTTGCTCAACAGGTACACAACCTGCCTTCACCTCAGTCTATCCTGGACTGGGGACCTAAATCAGCACTACAGCGGTTCCCCTAGTGGATGAGTAGGGGAATTTCCCAGGTGTCCTGGCCAGATTTCCCCCCATTCACTGGAAATATCACCAACAGCTTAATCTGGTTCGATTTCAGTTGGTCTGCATCTGTATTCCCCCTTGCAATGAGGCTGAAAATATATAGAATTGCATAGTCCTCCTTTCCCAGTCAAGAAAAGCTGAATAACATAAATATTTGCTGGCTAGGATTAAGGGCCTTGGGGTGTAGTTACTTCCACTAGGATCCAGCACCCATCTTCGCCTCCTGCTGTCCAGTTGATGGACCTCTGAAAGTTCTTATGCTGGCATTAAGTATTTCATGAAACACTGGCGTTCTGAGGGAGCCAATGCTGTATTTTTTTGATTTTTAGCAAATAAATGCTTCTTTGTCATTGGTACCTATAATAAGAGGTTTCTATAAGTCAGTATACTGTGATACCAAGCTCTTGTTTTGGTACACATGCTAGATGACGTAGTAGGGGAGTGCACAACACAGGAAAGGGACTGTGGGGTGATAATAATGGAGGAGTTGAAAGCGTCTGCACTGTATAATAGGGCTTTGGAAAGGGCAAATTGAATGCTGGGATTCAGAGGAGCTGTGTCACTAGCAGAAAGTGGGAGGTGATGCTGCCCATGTATAGAACCCTGGCCTGACTGCGGCAAGAGTACTGTGAGCTCTTTTTAGTCCACACTTGATGAAGGATTGGGATAGGCTGAGATGGCACAGAGGAAGGTTGCTAAAAGAATACATGGGTAACAAGGGAGGACTTATGATTAGCACTTGGATCTCAATATGTACCTACTAGAGGACAGGAGGAAGAGGGGAGACATGATTGAGATGTTAAAGATAAACATGGTGGGCAGCAGTAAGTTGTTTACCATGAAACTCCATGAAGCTGGCTAGGGAGAGGTTCAAAAAAGGACATCAGGAAATGATTTTTTTGAAAAGAATGGTGGCAGACTGAAATAAACTTTAGAAATAGAATATCAGTGCTGAGACAGAGTGTGATTCAAAAGGGATCTGACACGTGCATTAGAAAAGTGCATATGGGGCAGTTGGAAGAGGGGAAGGAAGAGAAATAAGGACCAACCAGTGCACAGTCCCCTAACTTGGTAGGCTTGGGTAGAATAGATGCTCTGATAGGCCATTATCTGCATATTCTGTTTTGCCAAGGGCAGAATTTTATAAACATTTGTGAAATTTGAAAATTTTGCTTTTGCTCCATCCCAGCCCTTCAGGCTCCCATGCCTGTTTGCTCTGCCCTCTAGATTCTACCCCTTCTGCCATCATTTACCTCCAGGCTCCCCATGATCCTCCAACACCACTTGTGTTCTGTCTTATTCCTAATTTAGGGGCCCCTGCTGCCACAGGGGAAGAAGCACCTCTGACATCAGGGGGAGGGTCGGGAGTAAGGGCGGTGTACTGGGTGGTTGATGTCATGGGGACTCACACAGGGCCACTATGTAGCACTCCTGAATGGACCATTTTCCTGTTTTCTCCCTTCCATCTGCCCCCCCATCTGATGGCTGCACATAGCGGCAGCCTGTGAAGGAAACAGCAGCGTGTGGTCATCCACGAGGGCAAGTGTACCTCTGACGGCCTACCACCAGGAGTCCCTTGAAGAGTGGTACAGGATATACCCTCCATCCTAAAGAGGAGGGTGTCTGCATGGATGCTACTGACCCTCCCTGCCAGTCTCCACTCCAGTTGTACCAGGTGTGGGGTATGACCCCAGGTCACCAAAGTGCTGAGGGGGCACCTAACCACTCGGCACCATGAATCTTGGCCAAAATTTGAGAATTTTTGTGATCTTTTTGATGACTCAGAATCTGCCATTTTTGCCACACAGTCATTTGTTACATATAATTTGCTCAGTAGTTAAAGCAATAGCTGTCACATATTACTCTAATCAATTCTACACACATTCTTATTTACTGTTAAAATCCGAGCCTTATTGCATGAAGCATCTTTATATAATTAACCTTCTCCTTACCTCACCTTATGAAGTTCATCCATGATTTTATTATAGGTACCAGCATGAAAACATTTTACATTCTCTGTGGAGATCATATAACTAATTGCAGCAGTGCTGCTTTATAAAAAGTACATGTCTTCTGGCCACTGTTTCTGCTCAGGCTGAATGCTTTAATTGCAATGGTGCACTACTTGTGTCGACTTATTTACATGGAGTGCTACTGATCCTCAATGGAATACAGCTGGAGGCTGTTGCCAGTTACATTCAGAGCCTCTGCTCCCTCATGTAATTTTGGCAGTACTAGTCAGAACCCTGTGGCTGATTTGAAGTAGGGATGGGATGGACAGCATTTTACACTCTGCAAAATCAGGTCAACACAAACCCTAAAATACCAAGCTATAATCAAAGACACATTTTTTTGTCTTTCCTTCATTTTTCAAAAAAGAATGCCAACCACCTAAGTTACTTTCAATATTTTGAATTAAGATACACAGTCCTATATGATTTTTTGCTTTTCTCAAATATAATAAAAATATTTTGAAGAAAATAAATTCTTATAGACAAATGTTCTATTTTGCATTAACAGCTTTTGCTAACTCAAATTTGTTTTTTTTACAGCACAACTATTAGTCCCAACTTCTGTTATCAATCAACTTATGAAATAAACAGTGCCTAATAGCAAACCTTTTTAGACATGACTGTTGCTAATTGTATGACAGGGTGGTACACACTAAGAAAAATACAAACTCAAAGATTAGGTCAGCTGAAAACCCTTTTTGTTCATGCAAGATATTGGGCAAGTCCAGACTGATTTTAATCTCAGGCCTCATGCACATCCCTAGTCTAATGAAGCCTACTAATGACATTCACCTAAATTTCATAAATGGATCCTACTAAGGCAGCATAGCAACTTGCTTAAAAGAACGCAGAAACAGCATTAATGCTATGAAAATGAGATTAAAAGGGCATCAACAGATGATTAATTAAACATGACCACCCTATGAACAGAAACAATGATACACAAAATGTGTGTGTATGTGTTTGTTTGGGGGGGGTGTACTGTACTGAGATAAACAGGGCAAACAGTATTAAGACAGTAACTAATTTGTTCAAGAAAATAACCTAACCATTGCAAAATGTCCTGTGTTTTCTCACCCCCTGAAACAAGAAGACAGTGTGGAACACTTATATAATGAAATAATGAAATATGTTCAAGTTAATATACAGAAGGCAAGTAAATAATCACTTTATAAAGTTTTCTTTTTACTTTAGAGCATTGCGCCTGCATTTCTGATTTGGTGTTAGATTACAAGTATTGGTCCATTGTCTTCTGTTTCTTTTGTGAATTTATTATATTATGAGTCTATAAATTTGGTTTGTGTTCAGTAGGTGGCAGTAGGGACTGAATTATCACCAAGGCCATGAGAAAGCATTTACAAGTGTGGGAAGGCAGGATTCAAATCTTAAATGTTTAGATTCATTATTGAGATAAAAGTGCTCTGGGCAGTGGCATTTTATCCAAGGAGTATCACCCACTGTCCATGTCAATGCAGCTTTAGAAATTCTGTCCCTGTTATTTAGTTTGATAAGATAGCTAGAATTTATTTTAATTGTCATCTTATTATTACATGTTGACACTGTCACTGACACCTGTCATCCCATTCACAGACCACAGAAAGCATGTTAAATATTCCAACACTGCAGCAGTCTAAAGGTTAAGGATGCTGTTATTCCACATAATTTAGACAAATAAATTTGTGTGCCTTCCTTTCTAAAAACAACTTCAACTCCTACAGTGGTCTAAATTGCTTTACTTTAAATTAAACTTCTCTTTAATGCAGCAGGTGTCACAAGTCAACCATTGAAATTGAGCTAGGTTTGCTCTGGGGAGAACCCTGTTGGAGGAACCTTTACTGACAGAACAAAAAAAGGAGTTTTTAACACGACAGTTCTTTTATGTATAGTGCTATCAAGCTTGGAGAATATCCTTTATTCTGGCATATTTTCTTTTTGTAATTGCAGAAGACTACTGGGATAGGTTTTTAATTAGACTATCTCTAAGACATAAAATTCATACCACGATGGAAACATGATCCCTGATGACTAGCTGCCAACAAGCTGATGACAAATATTAGCTGAATGATCCATTAGCATGAATTTTCAGAACCTACTGTTTGCAGTTTCCAAAGTATGGTGGTTGTGTGTGTGTGTGTGTGGGGGGGGGGGTGTCGAATATATAATTTCTACATGACAGCAGGCCTACAGGGTGTTACAGTGGCCTCCCACTCTTAGCTATCATTTATCCAGGAGACAGTTTCTTTCTGAAGGAGACCACTAATGTACAGTATCTGCACTCTATGGCAGATGCTAAATGGCTCCCCAACATTTTTTTTTTCATTTTGGAATTCTTGTGATACATTTTTAATGCATAAATGAAAAACTATTTTATTATACAAAGAAAATAAATATTTAAATGTTAAATAATGTGAGATATATATATATATATATATATATATATATATATATATATTATAAATCATTTCTTTTCTCTAAGTTAGCTAGAGTAATTTATAAGTGGTAATTCTATTAATTTTGACTGAGAAAATGTTTTTATTTTTTGACTGTAGTATGCAAATGTATCTAATTCAGCCATATATCAGACTGTATTTGACTTTACATTCATAGTGCACTATTAATACCCTTCTGCCCGTGAAAAACCTCCAATGGAAGACCAATATTATGATTAGATAAACAGTTGTGTATGTTATATCAGCATAGCTGTGTGAAGTGGTCTGTATAAACAACTAATAGACTTTTAAAATCACAAACTAATGAAGAAATTAATTTCTTGTAACAATGTTATTGGAAGATTTCATCACCTTGAAAACATCAACTTGTGCCTACCTTCAGACTAAAAGTACATGTTTCTTGTAAATGGGATTTAAGCATTTTGCTCTGAAAAAGTAAACATGTTGTCAGTGATATAAACACACAGGCAGATAAACAGCTATGTACATAGGAGCACTAAGATCAGCTTGTGATTCACAATGCAGGGATTTATAAAGCTGGCATTTTAACTTGGGTTAAAACTTTTAATTAATGGCAGAAAACCACTAAAAAAGTTTTAATTTTCTTTTAAAAATATCATTATCAGAAAATAGGTAGGATGTGCTCCCTAGAATATAGTGAAATGGAGAAGAAATCCTGTAGCAGCTGTCAAATCACACCCTAATTGAACCAGAGAAGCCTCTCAGGTCTGAATACACAATCACAAATGTGATCACTGTGACCACTGAGCACCACTCTCTAGGCTGTGACCCCAGTAAACTGCACTATGCTTTATCTTTCCTGAATGGCAATAAATGTGTGTGTGACCATGTAGTAAAGGACAACCATGTAAATGGCCAGTAGGGCTATACCCAGATACTGGTGCTACTTGCAGTCCTTGTCATGGACTCCTATGACTACTTTTGCCTATAGAACTACACAACCTTACAGTAAATGGTGTAGAGTTATTCTCTTTGTAAAGGAAGTAGTGATTGTAGAGTACAAGGAAGATATCAGGAGGGTATACAGTGTCACAAAGTCCATCATGGTTGAGCAAGGGAAAGGGTAGAGTATTTCTTGGGGGGTGGGGTACAAGCCCCAAAAAGCTCAGCACAGCATGATGCCCAGCTGGTTGGGGAGTTATGAGAGCAGCCATATTGGATGCAGTGGTGATGCTAGGGGACTTCAGTCTCATAGACATAGACTGGTTTCTCAAGAGGGCTTGAGATTCAGATGAGACTAAATTCCAGACCACCTTAAAGCAGCATGCTAAACCGGGGACTAAACTTGTTGCCATTCTTGACCTTGTTCTCTGCAGTAGGAATGGGGTCATCTTCAGTGCAAACTTCAAGGAACTGCTGGGAGACAGAGACCACAACTGGGTTACCTTCTCCTTGGTGACTGGAAGGGCTAGCTGGGGCTTAACATAAGAGAACCACAACTTTTTGAAAGGTTGATTTTGCCAAAATGAATGAACTGATGTCCACGGGTCTGGAGCAACTGCATGAGGCAATAAATGCAGAACATATATAGGACATATTGAAGAGGGTGCTTGAGGCAATGAAAGATGTCTGCATTCCTGTAGGCAATCAGGGAAAAATGATCAAGAAGTCCACCACCCCCAGCTCAACAGGGTCCTAAGGCACTTATATTGTACAAAAAGAAAGTCCATGACTAATGGAAAGTGACAGGTTGCCTCCAGCCAATAAGGAGCACAGAGCACCACTGAGGGACTGCAGGACTAGATTTGAGAAAAAAGAAGAGACAGGAAGCATGGGTAGCAGAGGGAGCTGAAGACAGCACTAAAGCCTTCTCCAAGTACTTTATATGAATATCAGCATAAAAAAGATCTCAGAACAGTTTCCCTCACATTAACTATCACTTTGGGGTTTTGTGTTCAACTAGTATTGGGTAGCATTTCAAGAAGCTGGTTGACCATAACCAATTCAATAAAGGGTAGATCAAAAGTCAATATTAATATTTAATTCATGTATCTTCCTTATACCTCAGCAGAAGAGGGCCATACTTGCATGCCAGTCCTTTTTGATTTTTTCTAAGGTATTTAACCTTATTAATCATATGGTCCTTGTTCAAAACAAGATGGATTATGACTTTCACCCCATTTTGATCAAATGGATCATGAGTTTTGGGGGAATGCCACCAGCACATAAAAGTTGAAAAGCACAATTCTGTTTGGGTGGTCATTAAGGGTAGGGTCCCTCTGGGCATTACATTTGTGCCCCTTTTATTTCATATCTTGATTAGTGATCTTAAAGGTGACATATGAGGATGATACTATGGAAGCTCTTTTGCAGGGTAAAATGACAATGATATATGTTTATATGTGTAACACTCCCCGTGAGTTGAGGCTTATTTTGATGCTCCCAATCAGACCTCAACAAGCTGCCTCCTCTGTCTGCCTCATTTATCACAGTGATATAATATACCTACTTGGTGTTAACTTTTAATAACAATCTATCATGGATGTAACAAGTCTCAGTTATACAGAAGAAGATTAAACAAACGTGGGAGATACTTAGATTCAATATGAACTATGGTGGTAAAACATTGATGGCAGTGCTTAAAGTATCAAATCCTAAAGCTTTTCAATTGCATGTATGGTTCTGATCTCTGAGGTTACAGTGTTGGAGATAACACAGAAAACAAATGTAACTGTTTTATGAAAAGCTGCTGGGCCTTCCAGTATCCCTTACTGTGTATGGCCTATGCCTAGAATTAGGTCAACCATCAGTTAAGGAATTGGCAACATAATGGATGACTTCTGGATGCATGTCCAACATACTCAAGGATTGGCAAAAATCTGTTTAAGCATAAAAATGACTATGTTTATAAACAAATAATGCAATTTACAATGGCTTGTCTTTGTTAGAGATACCCTTAATAGCATAGAACATAGTTATGTGTGGAATTGGGCCATACAAGAAGTTACTATATCCAGCTCTCATAGTCTGTTTATTAACTCCAAGCTATTAGCCATAGATCTACTAGAGACCAGATCTAAGTTAGAGGCCAATAGATTTCACCCAATGTTAAACTAATTAATAAAGGATTCTGCAATCAAAATGTATTTATTAACTGGAGCTGATGCTAAGAAACTCTGACAAAATTCCCTTTTGGGGCTTTCCAGGTAAAAATATGGAAAAAAGATACAATAAAGACACAAATAGAATTCTAAATGATTTATGTAGCTGCAGTTACAGTTGCCTAGAAGATTTGATACATACTATTGTAATTTGTCGACGTTATAATAAATTTAAATTAAGGGCTAAATGGCTAAGCAGATTATCACAAAAGAAGAAGTTGAATAACAAAATGCTGACATGTTCATTATTCAGCACACAAGATAAGAATATAGCAATCAGATTGGAATATTTCTTAAAGGGAGTCCTAGAACAAAAGAATCACAAGTGAACAAGGTGTCAAAAGATGCATTTTTATCTTAAAATATTATGATCTTCAGAATTATTCACATGCATTTTATTAATGATATCTTGCCCTTGAAGTACTGTTTTATTACCTTTCCTTGTATATGTAAATCATATCTTTGGTTTTAAAATGTAAAGTTGTTTTCATTTTTCATTTTTTTATGCTTGTTTGATGAGCGATAATGCCCGTTTTCACAAGCGACAAGTGCAGAAATACAAAATCAGTCAGTACAGTGGCAAATGGTTCATTTGCGTAGTTATAAAAACACATAAAAAAAATTAAGTACAAAACATTAATTTTTCTTTTCAAAAAGCCATTTTCTGAATCTGACTTAAAGGTTTTAATCATCAGACAGATTACAATTTCACTTGGTAGTGAATTGTAAGAGGATGGAGCCTTGAATGCCATCCAAACCCTGGACCATCCCCCAACCGGTGCCACTGTAAAACTAAACCTGGCTCCCTGAAGCTAGCTTATATTAATATAAGGAGTCTCCTCCCAAAGATGACAGACCTCCAGGCCTGGGTGGTGCAGCACAACCCCAACATATTATCTGTTGTTGAAACCTGGCTTACTCCGGCAGTCTCAGACTCAGCCATTTCCCTTGTCGGTTATACTGTCTTCAGGCAAGAGAGACTAGGTAAAATGCATGGGTGGGAGTGCAATCAGCATTAAAAATACACTTCAGGGCCTTATGTTATCAACTTTGGACTTCAGCAAAAATATCCAGTTACTTCATATTAAAGTTCTGCTGGACCAAAACAGGAAATCCCCCTCCATCTTCTCTGTATATCTCTCACCCAAGGAACATGCAAAAGGTTTTAACCTCTTCATTGACTTCCTGTTGAACCCCCAACCCATATGGAATTCATTGCTCTTGGGGACTTTAACATAAACTGGCTGGCCTCAGATGCTGTCCCTTTTAAAGACACCCTATCCTCTCTCAGCATTACTCAATTAGTATCCTCCCCCACCCACCTCAACCTACGGACAGGGTACAGCTCCTTCATTGATTGGATTCTCACCAACCACCCAAAAAGAATTGTTGAGACACCACCCTCCGAGATGTGATCAGTGACCACTCCCCAGGCCATTGTCTCTGGTCCAACAGATCCCCCAAGCCACCTCCAAAAACCCCAACCAGCAGGGTCCTGAAGAAAGGCCTATTGCTCCTCCTCCAAGCTTATAAATTTAGGCAGGTCACCCATCAATAAGGCTAGTAGTAGTGATCATGTGCTTGAATATTTCATCTCTTCCTTTAACAGCACTTGTGACACCTTCGTCACTCTAAAAAAGTGGAATTTCAAAGGAACATGCAGCCCCTAGATAACTACCTCCCTGCTCAAACAAATGGTAGCCACAAACAACCTCTGGCATAGTGCCAAAGCCACTGACAAGCCATCTGACCTGCAGCAATACAAAGCAGCCAGAAATGCCTGCACCAAAGATATTAATTGTGCTAAATCACAATACTACAATCATGCACTCTCTAGCTCATGGGGCAATGGCCGAAGATTCTGGGATAACCTCAAGGAACTAATGGGCACCCCTATCAAGTTCACACCAACCCTTATAGAGACTGAGAAGGCCACTCTCCAAGACTCTAAAAGCATAGCTGATGCCCTATACTTTGCTTTGTCTGACTTCAGCAGCATTGTCCCCCACTGACTCACCAGTTCCCTCCATCGTCCGTTATTGCCAATGAAAATCCCACCCATGCTACAACAGCCCCCCACCATTCCACTTCAGGAGAATTAGCCTCATGGAAGCTAAAAAATATCTTACTCATTCCCTCAGGAAAGCGAGATCCAGCAGTGACACTCTGGACCTCAAAGTTATCTGTCTAACCCTTAATGCAATCCTCCTTCCACTCATTAAAATCCTGTCTCTCCTTCTGCCTCGGGCAGTTAGCCACCTCTTGAAAAGCTGCAATTATTACTCCCGTCTTTAAAAGTGGGGATAGATCCCAAACCAATAACTACCAACCTATCTCTTTCCTCTCACCTGTCTCCAAAGTGCTGCAATGCATCGTCGCTGACTAGCTAACCGAATACCTTGGAAAACACAGAATCCAGTGCCCACAACAACATGGGTTTAGAAAGTCCCATAGTACCACTACTGCCTTGCTTCACTTCTCAAACTTCATCCACTCCGCCTTCAACTCTGGACTTTTAATGGGGGCAATTTACATCAACCTCACTAAGGTGTTCGATACTATCTACCATTGCCTTCTGATTGATACACTTGCTTCCATTGGTCTCTCCAAGGACATTGCTAGGTGGTTCCATAGCTATCTTACTGATCAGTGTCAGAAAGTGAAAATTGGTGATTCACTCTTTGATAGCTGCCCTGTGTGTTCTGAGGTACCCCAGGGCTCTATACTCGGCCCACCTTTATTTAGTCTTTTTCTAAACTCACTCCCCCAAACATGCTTTACCAATATCCTACTATATGCAGATGATGATACCATTTTCTCTTGTAATCCTGACCCACTCCCCCTTCAACAACAACTTCATTATGATTTCTCCACAATTGTGCAATGGTTTATCCAGCACAAACTTCTTCTCAATTACAAATAAACCAAAACAATGCTCTTCACTGGCACACACAGCAGGTCTAGACATCACCAACTCCACATTTTCAACAGCTGCTACAGTATGTACTTCTTGAAAAGGTTCAGCAGTTCAAGTACCTAGGAGTAATACTGGATGCAACCATGTCTTTCATCGCCCATGTTGACCATGTAGTGAAGGCGGTTAACACCAGGTTCAGACTGCTGTACCGGCATCGACATTGCCTCACCCCAAACACCCTCAGCCTTGTGATCACCAGTTCTGTTCACTCCATTATTGACTTCAGTTTCATCATTTATGAAGCTATGTCTGATAGGACACTTAAGAGAATCCATACTGCACTAAACAAATCTTGCAGATTAGCTACTGAAGCCCCCTAGACTGACTCACACATGCAACCTGTTTGCCCAGCTGGTTGGCTCAACCTAAAGAGTTGTGTTACCTACCAGACCTGCCTATTTGCCAAGAAAATCTTCCTAGGACTAACCCCCCAACCTTACAAAACCTTCTCTCCCGGACCGCCAACCCCCACCTCACTAGAGGCATGACTAATCAGACCTTTCAAGTACCTCTGTGCCATACCTCCTCTGTTCAATGCTCCTTTAAGTTTAGGGCTCCTCGCTGGCTTAGCATACTCCCCCCATGCTATGCATGAACTCTTGAAGCTTGGACCTTATAAACTCAACCTCCATTACCATGTCATTAACTCCAACAACTGTTCTTGTACAGACTAGTACCTACCTTCTTCTACATGCCCTCTCCTTTCTCTCTCCTCCTCTCCCTGCTTCCCCCGGCCTTGCCTTCCCACCCCTATATCTCTTAACTCTTCCCTACCCACCTCCCCATTCCTGACAAAGCCTCCGAGGCTGCTTGCAACCTCCTTCCTGCTCAGCACTTATTGTTACTCTTGTAATTTGGTGCAGCATTGAAACCCTGTAACTACTTACAATGTTTATCTGTGTGTGTGTGTGTGTATTCTGTTTGTACCGCTCTCATTTTATTGACGAGGAACCTTTGTAAATGAACTCTGGGTTCAAAGGTGTTGTAATCCGAAATGAATAAATAAATAAAAAAATAGGGAATTTTGACCAAATACCTTTTTAAAAAGAGGAATTTTAAAAACAACTTTACCTTATGATCTCATACCCTGAGCATTGATGCCCTAGGGAACAACAATGCAATTGCTTGAGGGTGCTATCCAATGGTTCCTTTGTGATGCAAAATTCCCGTCTTTAGACTGCATCTATTTTCCAGAGTAAGACAGCTTACAGTCCTATATAAGATGCAATATCATGTTCTCCTTTAAAGATTAGTAATGGAATGGAACACATTGAGCCTGATTCTTAAAGAAGCCATCCCCTAAGGCAGGTGGAGCAAGCCTGAAGAGGAAGCCTGACTGATTTGGAGGTATCATGGGAGATTGGTGTGCCAGATGTCAGCAGTGCCAGAAGTAGCCATCCAGTTGGGGAACCATGAATAGAATTAATGCTAGTCATGCTACAGGAAATATTGTTTGTTGGACTTTTTTGCAAGTTGGCCGTTAGGCTAGATTATAAATTTCTCATTTTGTTGGGTCATTCTTAGCTATTTTAAGAAACTGCTTGACCTTTGGGTTTTGGGGGAAATAATTTTGCAACTGGAATTCTTTCTAAATTAAAGTGCACCAGTGCTGGCCAACACATTACAACTACATATGGCCTGAACTGGTTATACTCCTGAGGTACCTTGGGACAATGTGTGTGTAGGAGCTCCCAGTGAGAGTATTGGGAATATCCTAGTATGAAGTGGGAAGCAACCTTCAGTGCAGCAGGGCCACTAAATATCTGTGCTGTATTGCAGTGTAGTGTTGTTGGGGGGGGAGGGGAGTGAAATCTGGCCGAGCAAAACAATTAAAGAGGTCACTGTTAATCTAACCTAGAAAGGTACCTACAAGAGTCATCTTTAAATGTGGATATTCTGGGACTGGCCCAGTGGTGCTGAAGGCTGAGACGCTGGGCACCTTTCCTCTTGCTATGCCGCTAACTCATGTTCGCAAATGAGCACAGGCTGCCGGGGGTCAGCTGGGGGGAGGGCTAGGAGTGGATAGAGCGGCCACCTGGCAGCTCTCCTTTCCCAGATTGGGGGAGGTCAGCTCTCTTGGCCTAAGACCACCAGCATGTGGAGGTATGATGGTGGTGCAGGCAGAGATGGAGCCAAGCTCTAGACCAGGGGTGAGAGGAGCAGAGTTGGCTGAGACAAGGCACGCACATGCACCTCCATTCACTTGCCCAATCTTGATTGATTGGGGCTCTGGGGATTAAGGGGACAAGAAGTAGAAAATGCTGGTGGTGATGACTGGATGACGCTCCAGGGCTGACTCCAGTGGTCCTGCCTGGAAGTGGGGGTAGCCCGTGAGGGACTGCAGATGTTCCGTATGGTTGTCTGACACAAGCCTCCAGCCTGTCTGAAGGAACTACTTGTATTAAAAAATGTGGATGTGCTGATCTATTTTCCATTTCAGGGCTTTTTGTTCTGCAAAATAAAGTTGTGTTTACTACTAAGTCATTTCTCATCACTGACTGCAATAATGTGCATGCAAATTAGAGATGGTTGTTGCATTTATGTGGGGTCTGTGGGAAGTGTGACAGCAGTGGGGAAGTAGGCAAGCACAGCACCCCAGGGGTGCGATACATACACATTGCCTAGACTACTTAAATATTTCTTTTCTTCGGACATGACCACACACGCACACACACACACACACACACACACACACACACACACACACTCACACACACACACACATTGCCCTTCCGAGTGAGAAAAGAACCCAGGAGTCACTGCCGATATCAATGACAGCCCAGTGGCAGTGTAAGGTAGAGGTTCCTCAGCCCCTACACAAATTAGAAGAGGTGTCTGCTCTATAGGGACCCTACATTTGCAACAACTACTTGATAACATTTTTGTGTGGCTATAGAAAAATGGGGTGATTATTAATTAAAATAAGAAACATTTTGAAATATTTGTTTTCACTTCTGCATGGGGTTGAGGTACTCTTCCTTCTAGGAAATCAGCAGCTAACCTTTTAGAAAATAACCATTTCTTACAGCCTTAAATGGTCAAAGCAAATTGCTGAGTTAAAAGAGAATGTAATAATATTGCATTATTTGTTTTAACTTAGACTACTTGGAATCAGTTTCACAGACTTGTTAACCTTTTTTATAAATCTGTGTATGTATCAGGACTGGAATATGGTAACCTGCCCTTACTTTTCAAGACAGAGGAAAAAAACACTTGATTTACAGAAACATGGTAAGATGATCATTTTTGGATATTAATGTGACATGAATGCTGTCATAGAAACAGAGAATGTGTCAGCAGAAAAAAATGTGTTTACCCACTGTGTTTGTCCTATACCTACCCAACTATTGAGGGAATGCAAGAACCATAGTGGTTACTTACAACCTCCTTCCTTTCATGTTTGATATTTTTTTGCTACATATACCTGTCCAACCCACATTTGAACACACATGCACCGACTGTACAGGTCAGATCCAATGGCAGCTTATTCCACACATCTGCCACCTTGTAAGTGAAAACAATGTATTCTAATATTCTCTTTGAATTCACCCTCTTGTTGTAATGTGTTTCCTCTGGTGTTTGAGTTCCCACTCAATCAGAGCAAATCACCAATCTCTACTTTGTTGACATCATGAATGTACTTGTATGCTTCAAGCATGTCTCCCTCTTCTTCCTCCTCCTCATCTCCAGTAAGTACATATTTAGAGTTGCTATTCCTCTCTTTATGTGTCCTTATTCCCTTCCTTGTTGTTCTGGAATAACTTTTGCAGCTCTCCTCTGACCTCATCTGAGCTGTTCCTGTCCTTCTTTAAGTATGATCTTCAAAACTGTACACTGTGTTACAGGCTAATATGAACCAGTGGCTTATGTAGTGGAACAATCAACTCCTTTCTCCTACTTTCAATTCCCTCCTTATAAACTCCAACATCGTATTTGCTTTTCCAACAGATCCGTTGCATTAGAAACACAGAATTTGATGGCAGATAAGGACTGCTTGGCCCACCCAGTCTGCACATTTCCCTACCTAATGGATAAGCTGCAGATCCTAGTTAATCAGCAGCCTACTTCTTCCTATCCCCACCCCCTAGAATTGCCTTATGACTGTCCCATGCATGCTTGAATTCCACCACTGTTTTTGACTCCACAACCTCCTCCGGAAGGCCGTTCCATGCATCCACAATCCTTTCTGTGAAAAAATACTTCCTTAAATTACCGCTGAGCCACTCCCATTCTATCTTCAAATTGTGCCCCCTTGTTCTTGCACACCTCTTTTTTTGAAAGATGCTACCCTCCTGGACTTTGTTGATTCCCTTGAGGTACTTGAAAGTTTCTATCATGTCCCCCCTCTCCCTCCTTTCCTCGAGGCTATACATATTAAGCTCCTTAAGCCTCTCTTCATATGTCTTCCGATGCAGACCCTGCACCATTTTAGTTGCCCTCCTCTGGACAGCTTCCATCCCGTCTATGTCTTTGCGGAGATTGGGTCTCCAGAACTGCACGCAGTACTCCAGATGGGGTCTCACCAGCTGTCTGTACAGAGGATAATAACTTCCTGTTTTCTACTGGTGATGCCTCCCTATGCATCCCAGTATCCCCAGCCCTCCTTGCTGCCCTCTCACATTGCTTGCCCACCTTTGGGTCATCTGCTATGACTACCCCAGGTCCCTTTCCATTTTGTTGTTGTTAGTATCTCACCCCCATTGTGTACTTTTCCCTGGATTTTTGTTTCCCAGGTGCATCACCTTGCACTTTAGCATTGAATCTAAGATGCCATACATTTGACCATTCCTCTAACCTTGCCAAGTCCCTTCTCATCCTTTCCACCCCACCTTGTGCATCAACTCTGTTGCAGATCTTTGTGTCATCTGCAAAGAGATATACTTTTCCTTCTAGTCCCTCTGCAATGTTGCTTATAAAGACATTGAAGAGGACCAGTCCTAATACTGAACACTGCAGTACCCCACTAGTAACCCCCCTTTCTTCAGAGTGGACTCCATTTACTATTACTCTCTGTGTCCTATTCTCCAGCCAATTCTTTACCCAGGCTGTCATCTTGGGACCCACTCCCAGGCTGGCTAACTTGTATTTTAATCTTTTGTGTGGGACTGTGTCAAATGCCTTGCTAAAGTCTAGGTAGGCCATGTCCACAGCCCCTCCCTGATCTACTACTTTGGTCACCCAGTCAAAGAACTCTATCAGATTTGTCTGGCATGACCTTCCCGCTGTGAATCCATGCTGCCTTGGGTCCTGTGCCCCTCTGGTCTCTAGATACTTGACAATTCTTCTTTCAGAAATGATTCCATCATTTTCCCTACCACTGAGGTTAAACTAACAGGTCTGTAGTTTCCTGCTTCTGCCTTGCTCCCACTTTTGTGAAGGGGAATCGCATCTGCCCTCCTCCAGTCCTTGGGTACCACCCAATCTTCCCATGATTTGTTAAAGAGGGTAGTCAGTGGTGTCACTAGTTCTACCCTTAGTTCCTTTAGAATTCTGGGATGAATCCCATCAGGCCCCATTGCTTTTTCCACCTTCAGTTTTAAGAGTTCTTTCAGAACCTTTTCTTCTGTAAATGGGCTGTTATCAACTTCTGTATCCAGAGTGTTTCTACTGTTTGTTTTAGGCACCTCCCCTCTTCCTTTGTAAATACTGAGCAAAATATTTGTTTAGTATCTCTGCCTTTTCACAGCCACCCTCTGCCCACCTCTCCCTCCCTTTTATTAAGCTTCACTATCCTCCCTTGGTCTTCCTTCACTCCCCTGGTGTACCTATAAAAGGTTTTATCCCCCCTTCTTAACTGAGTTGGCTATCTTTTCCTCGGTTTGGGCCTTTGCTGTTCTGACTGCCTTCCCAGCTTCCTTTTGCTTTAACTGATACAGTTCTCTGTCCTGCTCCTTCTGTTATTTCTTGTACTTCCTGAATGCTTTCTTTTTCTCTTGAGCCTTCACTGCCACTTATTTTGATACAAACATACAAATTTGCCAGCAGAAATAGGTCACTTCATCTATCAAGTCTGCTCCCGAGTGTGTAGCTTCAACACCCTCACCTTGCAGATGCTCTGCCCCCTCCCCTTCCCAATTACCGCCCCCTCACCTTGTCCTATCCCCTTTTAAAACTATCCACAGTCTTTCAGGCTAATGCCTCCTCTGGTAGAGCATTCCATTCTGCCATGGCCCTCTCAGTGAAAAAGTGTCTCCTCATTTCCATCCTAAATCTTCCCCCCTCCAATCTAAGGCTTTGCCCTCTCATGCCCCTCCTCCTCCTCCTCAGCCTCAGCATCCCTTCAGTGCCTGCCTTGTTTATCCCCTTTATGTACTTAAAGGTCTGAATCACATTCCCCCATTCACTTCTCTCCTCCAAGGAGTACATTTTCATGGTATCCAGTGAGGATGATGACTAAATATGAGAGACCATCAAAATGGCAACTCACATTCAATGCTTTCCTGCTGGGCTACCCTGCAAGGATAGCGACCCTACATGAACTTAAGGGTAGTAAGGGGTGACAGGAAGGGGGGCTAGCAAGGGGAAGAGGAAGGGGAGGGACAGGGAAGGGGGTTGGTTGGGGGACTGGTGTGCCTGCTGCCACTGATCTAGCCATGTGGTGTGATAGACTAGCTCAGGTACTGCAGATATAGAATTCAGGACTGGGTGCATGGAACTTTTGACAATGCCTGCAGCTACAGCACTTAATTTTTCTCAATGTAGGGATTTTGCCCCCTCCCCAACATGCACCCCCTGGAGTTGAGAATCCATATTCAGGGGGTACGGTGGCAAAGCCCTCCCCTCCCAGCAAAATTTTTTTTTCATTTTCGGATGTCTGGTGGCCTGGGAGCGTATATTACTGATTTGATTTTTAACAATATGCAATTGCTATAATAGCTATCGCTATGTTGTGATCGCTATTATGACATGGAACCCATTCTCAGTTCTCTCAGCCTCTCCTCATATGGTCCATCCTCCAATCCCTGTTTCATCCTTGTTGCCTTGTGTTTTACCCCTTCCAGTAATTTCACATCCTTCTTCAGATAAGGGTGTCAGAATTGCACACAGTACTCCAGGTGTGGTCTGACCATTTCCCTGTAGAGAGGCAGGACCACCTCCCTTCTCCTGGAGGAGATCCCTGTCATGATACAACCCAACATTCCATTGACTTTCACTGCCTCCCTCCTACACTGCTCAGTGTTGCTCATCTTCTCCGTTACAACCACCTCTATATCCATCTCCTCCTCAGTGGAACCTAGCTTCACCCCTCCCAGCTGGTAACCCCTCCCTGGGCTCTTTGCTCCAAAGTGCAGGCCTTTGCACTTTTTTGCATTGAACCCCAACTGTCAAGCTTCCAACCACTCCACCAGTTTGGTCAGGTCATCCTGCAGCCTCTGCTAACCTGCTATATTGTCCACCATCGCCCCCGATTTGGTATTGTCAGTGAATAGACTGATCTTATTCCTGAAGCCATATGAGATGTCTGCTATGATTTATAGGTTTTATGGGCCTCATAAGTAATATGACCAAAGAGCACAATTTGTCTATTTAATTTACTTTCCAGTTTCTCATTGTCTATATCCAAATATGCTTTGATCCCTTAAGAAAATATCAAATCAAATTTTACAAATTTCTAATGACTCACTCCCAATTATGTTTTTTGGGAGACTGTTCAACATCATAACCACTCTGTGACAGACAGCCTCCTCCCTTAGGTGCTTTATCTCTCTCTCCCTTTATTCTTTTACTATGACCTCTTCTAGTAAAGGAATTTTCTTGGAGTTCCAGCTGCAAACACTCCCACAAATCCTTATTTCTAGCATCACAATAAATAAAAAATATATCCCCTCCTAACTGATGCTGCTCCAATAAATATAATATTAATGCTTGCATTTTCTCATCATATGTATTTTGTTTTAGTCCTCTGATGATTTTTGTTCCCCTCCACTGTATTCCCTCATTTTTTTCTGATCTCTTTCCTGTAAACTTGTGCCAGGAACTTTATTTATTTATTTTGATGGACAGGTAAGTGTACTGGTCCCAAAGCACCTTTTTCAGACTTGATTCGAGAACATAAGAGAACAAAACAAGACAGAGGTCAAGTGCAAACACATTAGGTATCATAATACAAAATGAAGGGACATGGTGCAAAAGTAAGGCATTCAGATGGCACACTAACTCAATAGTGTTTTGTAAGTCGTACAAAGCAGGTACAGACACCAGACTCTTGGAGAGGTCCTTTCAGCTTGGCAGTGAACATTTTAGGGGAATTGACGGATCTGATAGTGAAAGAGATGAGGTTCCTAAATGACACTGCTCTGTACTTGAAAGTGTTGTAGCCCATGTACATTCATATGAGTGGAACTTTTAATAGATTGTTTGCAGAGGAGATAAGGGGTTGTCCACGTACATGAATGGCTTGGATTGGCATTGGGGAACACCTCCATGTAGAATTGTGTGCATGGAATTCAGCTAGGTTAGCTGGGCTTGGGTTTTAGTTTGCAATCAACCAAGTCATTCAGATTTGGTGCAATGATGGGGCCGTGGGCCCTGAAAGGATGCAAATTTGGCAACCTTGTGGTTAAGACACTTTTTTTTTTGCCTGGGTCATCAGGGCAGTGGCATCTGTAACAATGGAGCCATACTCAATCAGGAGAGTATGCAGCTTTGGATGATTGTGATATTAATGTTGGTGCCAGGTACTTTGCAATATGATATAGTAGACCCAGTTTTTGATGAACAGTTCCTATGGGGTTTGTCATATGAGGGTCAAATGTGAATTGGATATTGATGATAACATTAAAGAATTTCTATTCATTAACTAGTTCCAGCTTCAGTCCATCTAAGTTTGAGATAGTAAAGTTTTGGGAAAATCTTCTAACCTGATGGGATGAGCTGAGTAACGGCTTTTGTTTAGGTATGTTTTGGACCAATTATTGATTTGTGAACTACTGTGGAAGGGAATGGAAGTTATGTTCATGACTTCATTGACAATGATGGTGTCTTTCCCATGCACAAAGGTTGCTGACGGAAATAATAAATAGGAAAGAGCTTAAAATGGATCCCTGGGGGACACACAGGAGATATTACTAACTCTGGACAATTCTTTACCAGTTTTGATAAACTGTGACCTGTCTTGCAGATAGTTGGAAAACTGCAGAATAGCTGGAGCACCCAGCCCCAGCCCAGTCAGCTTCAGTATGAGCAAATAATTGTCCACCAAATCAAAAGCCTTGGTCAGGTCCACAAACACTGCTCTGGTGAGCAGGCCATTGTGTATGGCATGGTGTACTGCATCCATGAAGCTGACCAATGCTGTGCCTGTTCTGTGACTCTTCCTGAAGCCATGTTGCTCTACACAGAATAGACTGTGTTGGTCTAAGTAGAAAGCGAGCTGATAATGTAGGAACTGGCCACAATACACAACATGTGGCCTTACAAGTGCTCTGACATTATTATTCCCAAGTTCTTTTCACCAGTATTGCTTCGCAATGTAACATTATACTATACATTATGTATTCAGGTTTTTTGTTGTTGTTCCTATGTGCATTACTTTGCACTTTTTGACATTATATTTTAACTCTCATATTCATGACCACTTCTCCAACCTTCCATTGTTATACTCTAATCACTATCTTCTACATCATAAATTTTGATATCATCTGCAAATAGGTATGTCTTACTCTGTATTCCTACCTCTACATCACAAATAAAGGTATTGAAAGGAATCTACCCCAGCACTGATTACTGTAGCACCCCACTTGTTAATCCATAACACTGTCATACAGTCAATTGCTTTTGTCCTTCATATCTCCAGAAAACTTGATTCCACAGTACTTTTAGATTTTTCCATGAGATGGTACATCTGGACCACAAATTAAACCCTCTAATTAACCCTCAAGGGGATTTTGGGTACTCACTTAGCAGACACAGTTCTTGGTTTGAGGGAGGATTTTGACTTACCACTTTTGCAACAGTTATCCCTTGGATGCTGCAAAACTTTACTAGATGATTGTGTATTAATGTAACTTATTTTATTTAATGTGTATAGTATATGATGATTTGTGGAATTATTTGGGTAGATTTTTAATCTGTCTGTATGGTTTCAGCTCTTGGGCTACAATCTTACATTTTAATAAAAAGAAAATGTGATTGATAAATAGAAGGAAAAAAGTAGAGGAGAGTGGGTCTCTGAAAACAGGGAATGAGCCATGAGAGGTTATTGAGATGCTGAATGAATACTTTGCTATTGTGTTCACCAAGAAACCCCTGGAGAAGAAAATGTGCCTGTTGGGAGGGTGCATGTCATCAGAAGTAGCCATGATGAAGCCTGTGGACATCACACCTACTAAGGATGTGACCAAGATCACGCTAGGTGAGTCACAAGTGGCAGACAATATATACACAAGGTCATAGTGGAGTGAATGAAAGAATTTCAGGGCTTATTTGCAGTACATATTCAGGGTTTTTTTCAGGACAGGTGAGGTACCGGAGAATTGGAATGTAGCCAGTTACCCCATCTTCAAAAAGGGGCAATGTTGGAGCTCAACAACTACAGGTCAGTCAGCTTGACATCAGTGCTAGGCAAGGTCCTGGAAACCATTATCAAGAACAGAACAATGATGCACTTGGTTACATCCAAGGAACTTGTACCCTCTCAGCATGGCTTTCTGAGTGGCACATCATCAAAACCCACATGATCTCCTTCTTTGAAAGAGTGACCAGGAAAATGGATTGGGGCAAGGCCATATACCTAGTCCATATACCTAGTCTACCTAAGCACAAAGGAAACAAGATGACCACAACCAATGGACAAGGGTGCGGTGAGCAAAAATAAAAAAAAGATCTGTGCAAAGCACAAAACTCAGCATTTACCTCCCCATGTACAAGTAAAGTACTATATAACATCCAACGTTCACTGCATTGAAGTTCCAAAACAGTGTGGCGCGTAGCAGTGTCCCCATAGGTCTATCCTGATTTTTCTTGTTCAAGCAAAGCTTTTTCAAAGGCTTTACCTCTCATCTCACATATCCTTTTAATTACAAAAGGGCATTTAGGCTGTTAATGTGATGCAATGTAGGGCCACCAAAATGATTAGGAGTATAAAAGACAGACTGGAGGCCCATGACATGTTCATGTTGGAGAAAAAGAGGCTGAGAGGGAACATGATCTCAGTAGTCTGAATACACAAGACTATCGATATGAAGATGTTAGATCTGGTGTCCATTAGCAGGACATGGAGACAAGCCCTGAAGTTCATTGCTGGAAAATTTAGGAGTAAACATCAGAAATTATTTCTTCTCCCAAAAGGAGGTGAACCTATGGAGAAGCTGACCAGTGGAGACAGTAGATATGAAAATAGTACAAGCCTTTAAGGTAAATCTGAACACATTTCTGGAAATCACTTGATGCCCTGGGTAGTAGAGAAGTTAGGGAGAATGTTAGTTTATACATTGTTATGACTGTGGGGGGAAGGGTATCATGGACATTGAGTTTCTTTTAACCTTAAATTACCATGTTACTATGCTACTACAGGCAGGTGGCAAATGGTGGACTCAGTGCTGTGGACAGAACTTAAAGTGTGGGAGGGGAGATGATGTTGGAGGGTAATACAGCCAAACCTCTTTTCCTGTGGACTGTGGATCACGGGAGGGGAGTACTATACTCATGGAGTGGGGGGGGGGGGAGATTATGGACCACCACCAACTCTAAACATTTTGCTGAAGACCTTAGGAAGTTCTGATCCAGAGAGATCACTTAGGTGTGGGCCAGCCAGGAAGGGAGACTTTTATGCTGGCTGTTTGGCATGGCAACCTGTAATTGGTACTATGCCATGCAGCAACTTCATGGACTTAACTAACCATTTTTTTAGTGGATTCAAAACATGTTTGCACTCAATAAGATCTAAACATAGAAACAAAGAAGGTGTTGGCGGAGAAGGGCCTCATGGCCCACCCAGTCTGCCCTATTTATCTCTTTTATCCTACCATGACACTATAGATCCTACTCTGCTTCTGCCCCCCCGTTTTACTTCCAAGACCCCTCTGTACCTATCCCATGCTTTCTTGAATCCTGTAACTGTTTCTGACCCCACCACCTCTTCTGGTAGGCTGTTCCACTCATCTAACACTCTTTCAGTGAAGAAGTGTTTCCTCACATTTCCTCTGAATCTCCCACCTTCTAATTTCATAGCATGGCCCCTCGTCCTTGAGAAAAATGTTGTCCTCCTATACCTTATTTTTCCCTGTGAGGTGTTTGTACCTTTCTATTATATCTCCCCTCCTTCTTCTGTCCTTTAGGGTGTACATATTTAATTCCCTAAGCCAGGGGTTCTCAAGTGGTGAGGCCAGCATCCCTGGGGAGGCCCCAACCTGTTCCAGGGGAGGCTCAAGCAAGTCTGAAAAAGTACAGTATTTAAATTTTGAGTTTTACATATTTTGTGTGAAGAGATGAAGCAAATTGAGAGGATAATAGTAGGTGAATTTTATGTATTTATTTACTAATAGGTGATAAGGGAAGGCGAATGAGCCAAGGCTCATTCCAGATGTACCTGGGTAAGGGTAGAGAGTGAATACATTTCAAAAGGTAACTGCAAAACAATCAAGAAATACACAGTGAACAATAGTGCAAACAAATATGAACCATAAACTAATAATGAGTGGTGGTAATTGATCAATTTGTAGACTGATGGCAGAACAGCCCAAATATAAGGGTTGAGCATGGATGTGCTAAGAGCAACAGCAGGAAGGAGCAACGTAATCCCCAAGAAGTTGCTTAGGAGCAGGGAAGGAGTGGGAGAGGCAAAGTATGTAGGAAGGTTATTTTGTATAGTGAGGAAACAGAGAAAGTAGTCTGACCCATGGAGGCACTGCAACAAGGGGTAACAATGGTTCAAGAATGAAAATAGCAGAGCAAGTAGGCTGGCCTGTTGGGGGGTGACTTACAATAAGCAGAATAATATTTGTTCATTTTATGTATTTGTTATTCAGATAACACCTTTGAGCACATGAGTTCTTTTTCAAAGGTTCCATGTCAATATAACACAAAGAACTGAAAGTGAGCTAAGTACTCAAAGGGCATTCAATTTATTCGTGGTGTACTGCGCAAAGTACAGTATGTTATTTTTCTTTGGGGAGGCCCAAGATTATTTCAGTTTTTGGGGGAGGCTCAAAATCTTTTCCATGGATTTGGGGAGGCTCGCCGTGACAAAGTCTGAGAACTATTGCCCTAAGCCTTTCTTCCATAAGTCTTCTGATGTATTCCCTGTACCATTCTGGTTGCCCTCCTCTAAACCGCCTCCACCCTTGTTATGTCCTTTTGAAACTAAGGCCTCCCAGAACTGGACACAGTATTCTAGGTGAGGTCTCAGCAGTGATCTACAGTATACAGGGGTATTATTACCTCACTCCCTCCTTCTGCCTGCTGGTGATGCCCCTGCCAGTACATTCTAACACTTGGCTAGCCTTCCCCACTGCCTTGTTACACTGTTTTGCAACCTTTAGGCCATCTTTGTATGTCTGATAGTTTGTATTTTTGTATTTTGATATTATTGTAACAACTCAGCTTTTTATAGAAACAGGTATGCCTTGTAAACAAGGATTTTCGGAACCGTAATGGCTGTGCTACTGTTTAAATAAAATGTTACCTACCTATCTACAATAATCAACCCCAGGTCCCTTTCCTGATTTGTGTCTGTCAGTGCCTCTCTCATCATTTTGTATGTTTCCCTTGGGTTTTTGTGCCCCATATGCACTATTTTTCACTTTTTTGTTTTACAATCCAGTTGTCAATTTTCTGACCATTCTTCAAGCTTTATCAGATCCCCCCATTCTATCCACTCCAGGAGGGAGTACTGTATCTTTAAAACTCAAGTTGAACCAGTCCCTCATGGAGAATAATGTACTGGATACTGCATAGAATTAAATGGAGAAGGGAGGGCCACATGGAGCAAACTTTATTTCAGAATTATTATTAATGGAGCAAAAGATGGGTCACGTGACCATGGATTCCTAGAAGTTTCTGCTACTATGGGTTTTCTCTTCAAAGCATGGACAAATCTGTATTTTTTTTTTTTTTGCATTGCAACAAAGCCACAATGGATTTTCTTACAGCATACTACTGAAGAGCTGCTTTGGACACAGTACCAAATGGTTGCAGTGCATCAAGGTGGCAGAGTGTCCCCCATCTTGCACCACAGCATTTTACAACTGAGCCTCAATCTGATCTACTTTCTAACCCTGAATTTACATTTTATATAAAAAGAAAGCTGGTATCAAAATGCAGGTATGGATTAAAATCCAGCAGATTGCAGTTTTGTTCCTGTACAGCAACTTTAGGAGGCAGGATTTGATGAAAATTGCAAGTTTGGTACTTTAACTATTTGCTGATTACCCGAAAAAATGTATCATTTTTTTTACTTTTTTAATCTTATGTAGAAAATCTATAAATTAGAGGGATGACTTGGATATACCTTCTGCTTAATGTATGGTGTGGCATATTGGTGTCAATTTCAATTAAGCACCTGTTGCCTGGGGAAACATTGGAAAAACAGGACTTTATGACTCATTGATATAATTTCTGTATTTACTGCAGCTCTCCCTTTTCAATATATTTGCATACTGCACATTAAAAGAAAACAGGATAACTGTTCATTAGACTTTATCAACTCTGGGTGATTGTCTATACCTGACATCATAATCCCCAGTACTGTGCATGACATTATAACCATTTTCACAGTAACAGATTGCGATGTTAAAGCAGAGGGTTGTGATGTCAGGTGTAGACAAGCAGCCAGAGGAGAACAGGTCTAATGGACACAGGAAAGTAAGTAGGGAGGGAGCACTGTATCTTTAAAACTCAAGTTGAATCAGTCCCTCATGCAGTATAATTCATTAAATTAAGTGGAGAAGGGAGGGCTACATGGAGCGTACTTCATTGCAGAATATTTATTATTGGAGCAAAAGATAGGTCACTTGACCATGAATTCCTAGACGTTTCTGCTACTAAGGTTTTTCTCTTCAAAGCACGGTTAGGACCAGAATCAAAAGGACTATGTTTTTAATCTGAAGGATGTATACTTCAAAGCAGACAATGATCCAAATGCTGAGGATATGGATTTAAATAAAAATGTATACTGATGAACTACTTAAAGATATGTGCCGATGATACGGTGCATGAGGCTTGCTGTGATCTAATAGGATTTTCCATCCTGTGTGGCAATTGCCAAAGTTTTCTTGTCTAATTTGTGGCACTCCCTAGGGGCTGTTTTTACAGAGCATGTGCCAGATATTTGGCACAAGCTGCCATAATCTGTGAAAACTGTCAAATTGTGCCCGAGATTGTAAAATTGAGCACAGTTGTGGTGAAGGGTTTGGCGCACCACCAAAACCTAAGTGCTGTGGCTCAGGGCTGAATGCAAGCCCTGTGCCATAGATGGAAAATCCGGCCCACTATATCAATGGGCAATTAGCCAGAGAGATTAAACTAGAAAAATGAAAGAAATGACAGAGTATTGATCAAGCTATAATAATATTGGTAACTAAACTATCCATTATGAAGAGGCTTCCTCACAAAAAGAAAGGAAAACTTACACAGGTCAAAGTGTTTGTATGTTATCACTTCAGATACTCTATCCATGGTAGGCAATGAGTGTGCAGTCCCCAAGGGTCCCAGGAAACAGGGACAGAAAGAGCACAGTAATCCTTCTTAGGACAAGTCTGTGGATCTACTGAATCCCCGAAGAGACTGTGAGGTATGCCAACAGGACTACCAAGCGTATAATTGCAATTATGAGAGGTACAATGCTGTTACTAAAGCTGATACGGTAATGAAAGAATTCATTTTAGAGGCAAAAGTAGTAACAGTAGGTGGCACCATTATTTCACTTTAAAAGTTGGTTTTAGATTTAATCAACTCCCCTTATGAGTGGGATAACTTTGAAAAATGTACGATTTAAACACAATTATGTTTATATTTCTAAACTTTTGTGGTGTCAGTGTGGCTCAGTTGGTAGCACATCTGCCTCTGGATCAGAAGGTTGTGGGCTCTCATTCCACACTGGGATAGACTTGCACCTAAAAATCACTGGCATCTGAGTGCAGTATTGGGGGGTGCTATACTGCTGGGGTGTGTCGTCCTTCGGATGAGATATTAAACCGAGGTCCCTTCTGCCCATCTTGGTGTCGTCCTGGTGGGTGTCCAGGTGGAAGCAAAAGAACCCAGGGTACTCTTTGTAAAGAGCAGGGAACATTCCTGGTGTCCTGGCCAACATTCCCCTTCCCATAAACATGCAATTATCCAGGCTGTGTGTGGGTGATGATGATGTGTGATATGGCTGCCACCGCACATTCAGTCACTTCACTACCAGTCTAGCATTGCTTGTAAAGTGCTTTGGATACTGTGTATGAAAAGCACTATATAAATGCTGATTCTTCTTCTTCTTTTTTGCAATTATGTCCCCATTTTCATTATTACTGACAGTTTCATGAAAACAGGATCACAGTCTTCTAGACTTCATCTAATCTGGCAGCTTGTCTACTCCTAACATCATAATTCCCAGTTTATGACATCATAATTATTGCTACAACAACAGACTGTGATGTCATAAACAGAATTGCGATGTCAGGTATAGGCAAACAACCACAGCAGATAGATCAGAGATCCTCTTATCATGCAAATGTCCTCAGTGATGAAGAACTAACATTAAGAATTGCAGAAAGAGACATAAAATATATGCTGAATTGTGCCTAAATATTGCATTTTTCTGAAGATGTCCCAGTGGGTTCATGGAACCTTTTAGTCAGATTAAGGATGGTTCCCACTCTGCAGGTTGCTTGAAACAGAAGCTTTTGACCTATCTGTTTGTTAATTGCTAGTCTAGTGATCTTAGAGTTCACAGTCACACAGGAAATGGATAAGAAAGTAAGAAGTGTTAGCTAGGGGGTCCTCAGTCTCAGAGGACCACTATTTTTTCTCAGATATTGTCCACTGGATACATTCTTTAAGCCAGGACAAGATGGATAATAGGCTGAGGATAAAGCTAGGCCTGTAGGTTCCCTGCTCCAATGGCAATTACTACCCAAATGTTACAAAAACAAATTAAAGCTGTTCAAGAGACCTCAATTTTGAACTCAAAAATTAAGCAAACATTACAGCAAACATTGGTGCAAGAACATTTCAACATGGACATTAACAAATAATTTCTTCTGATACAGAGCCCAAACATCTGTCTTTAATGGAAGATAGAACTACATTTGAAAAGCCCAGTAAAATGTATTTAAAGGCAGCAGTGACTCCATCTGAAAATCTAAATTTAGTAGAGAAATCAATAGAAAGCCAGATGGTTCAAGTCCTTGGAAATGTAGCCCCATGGACGGCTTAACTTGACCACAAAAGCTGAAAGATGACTGAAAAGTTGTAGCAATTATGCTATAGATCTACTGCAATTGAAAATATGATCAAACAAATCAAAGATGAATTTTTGGATGGAAAAAAAGTCTTGATATTTGTGAATAAATAAATTTCTACTTTAGAGGTGCAAATCACCACTGAAATAATGGATCAAATAAGCAATAATGTCTGACAGGGTGTGTGTCATTCTGGGATAACATCACGCCTCAGGTGGTTGGGCATGGGGCCGCAGGCCAAGTACGTCCAATGACTAAGGCATGACATTATCCCAAACGACACACACCCTGGAGGGCATTATTCCTATTATACAATGACTCGTTGTTATACAGAATAAAAAAATAATTGTAAAGATGTTTTTGTGTGGAAAAATATTTTTTTGGTTTTTAAGAGAAGATGAAACAATCAAGCAGAGATAAATCAAGCAAACAATCATCTACAGGTTCACAGTGAGGCTGAGACTAGACCCATGATGTTGTACTGGGATAACATCATGGGTCCAGCCCAAGACTGACCAATCAGAGTCCAGGATTTTTTCTTGCCATTGTATAATTTGCCTTAAATCATAAATAATAAACTTTGGAAAACCAGCACCAGTATCGTAATTTGCAACTTGTAGGTATACCTTCAACACTGAATTCCAATTATCCTGAAACCAGAGACATGTTAAAAAGTTTTCTAGGGGACACCGGTAATCTTCCAGAGGATAATTCTCCTATTATATAAATGATCATGCTCAATGACTTCTAGATGGCAGCTGGCTGAGGAAGTATGAGGAAGGCAGTGCCAACCACCTGTTCATGGGACCAGCTCCTAGGGGGGGTGCAGGGCCAGGGATTTTAGCATATGGACGGGTGGTGGTCCAGTTACTGTCATGTGGATGGACCACTGGACCACCAGGGAATACTTAAAATATAGGGAATGGGTGACCAGGGGGTTGGGGAACCACTGAACCACCAAAGAATACTTTAAATATAGGGAGCAGGTATCTGGGCATTGGAGGAACCACTGGATTACCAGGGAATAATAATACTATGGGAAACAGGCAATCGAGGGATGGGGCACCACTGAACCACCACAGAATAGTTACACTGTATGGAAAGGGTGACTGTGGGCACCACTGGCCCACATTACCTAATAGGTAATGGACAATCAGGGGGTGGGAGCACCACTGGACCACCAGAGCTCTTATTTCTACTATGTAATGAGCACTAAAGGGCTGTTGTGCTGCATGCAAATGAGTCTATAATGAACATGCCAATGGCCCCTTAGCAATTTGGGGAAAAGAATCCAGTTTCCACAAAAATGAACCTCATCATGAAGAAAAAGTAGTTAAAATACAGATCGTTTATAAAATAGAAATGACACCTGCAAGATCATTTAAATGCCCATGACCAGAACAGTTCACAATACTGTCTACCCTCTCCTGCGCCCCTGTGGCATGGGGTATGTAGGCTGTACAAAAGGGGCTTTGAAACAGCATGTGGATGAACTTTATACCACAATCTGGACAGCTAATGCAACCCACTTGGTGGGAGATATTTCATTGCAGCAAATTATGGATCAGCTGCCAATTTCAGATTTGTGGGACTCAGAAAGCACAAATGAATCATAAAGGAGGAGACTTTGCAAAGCAGCTGGCCCCACAAGAATATTTTTGGATTCACTTGCAGGATACTATTTCACCAGTGGGATTAAACAAAGATTTTCATCTAATCTTATTTTATGTGACCTCTGAATTAATAACAAATATCGGGTAATATTCCTGCTGATAATATTTCCCCTTTTCTTACTTGGTCCTCCTTTCCCAGTTTTTTCCACCCTTTATCCTATTTTCTCCTCTCCTCTCCTCTTCAGCCATTCTTGCTTGTGAAATATATGTTTCCATATAAGTATAAATAAGAATTCTGGGTAAATTAAGGTTTGCAGATACAATGGTAGCGACGAGGCATGGGATATTAATTGCACAAGACATTATGCAGCAGCAATATGCTGTGCTGCCAATACAGCGCAATATATTGCCAGTAGCATAAGTCTATGTTTTGTGGGGGTTTCACCGCACCCCTCTGCTAGGGGCTCTGCCCCTGAACCCCACAACTAAAATAACTTATTCTGGGGGTTAACAGTTAAAATCGCACAAAGTGTGACAAATAAAAAAATCCATGCATCTGGGACTGGGAATCAAAACCCAATCCCAAATGCACTGCCTGCCTCCCTTGCTTCCAGTGGCTCATCCCGTTGAGCCACAGCAGCTGCTTGCTGGCTCCCTCTCCCAGAAGAGGTCTTATCCTCTGCTTTGGAGAGTAAGAGGGTGCACTACCGCACATTCACCCTTTCGCAGTTTTGCACCCTCTCACTCATCCCTACCGCCCTGTTCCCATTATGCGGCTTTGTTGTATGACATGAAGAGTATGACATAAAGACTTGGTAGGTAGCGATGGACCAGAGGTACTATATATTTGGATATCTGGGAAAATATAGAAATTCAGTTGAAATAAATAGTGATTTACTGTGAAATATTGTAATATGTCTGGATATTGTGAATCATGTCATTGATTATCTTTCTTTCTTTCTTTCTTTCTTTCTTTCTTTCTTTCTTTCTTTCTTTCTTTCTTTCTCTCCAATGCCTTCCTCCCTCCCTTTCTTCCTTCCTTCCTTTCTCTTTTAGGTTGTTAGATTTTCATGGCACTACATTATTGTTACTCTCACTTCCATTTTTGTAACAACTGGTTACTAGAGTTGTTAGGTTTTCCAAACATGTGCACAAAGAGAATATATTGATAACTGCTGGTAGTTGGCACTACAAATACTGGCCAATTTTTCTCATTGTCCTGCTACTTTTAAGGAGTGAGGATGCAACACCCATGCTTCCTCTATCATACATACCATACGTTATGTAAAAGGGATTGTACTGTATATACAAGTCTCCTGATGGCAGGAGTGCATGCTCAGCTCTGGGGAAGTCATACATGTTAATTCTAAATCATCAACTGTTGGGCATTTGCACAGCCTAGTTCACTTCAAAAAACCAGGACTATCAATCAGTGCAGCTGACGATGGCAATTACTTTCTTACATTTCAGGAAAAAAGATAAAAATACAAGATCTATTTACACAATTGTATACATTACAGTGAGTAAGGATGCCAACTTTGTGCTTACAAGACATCCTTTGTACTGTAATAAAGTAATTGCAGTATTCAGCCATGTTGGTGGACGGTGCTGCTTTTTTGAAGTGAACTCATACGTGCTGCAGTAATATGTCACAGTGTGGAGCAGCCCTTTTCTGTGTATCACGTAGACAGCCTTCCTCCATGTGTCAGTAGCTCAGCAGGTAGCACACTCATCTCTAACACTGGGAGATGAAAAGGCTGTGGGTTCTAGCCCCACATTAGGCACTTGGGTTAAATCCCACTAGTGCAGAATGAGGAGGCTTCTGCACTCCTGAGGTGCAGTCTTTTGGATGAGACATTAAACCGAGGTCCTATCTGCCTGTTCTGCTGGTAGTTCAAGTGGAAGTTAAAGATCCCATGGCACTTCTCAAAAAGAGTAAGGGAATTGGTTTTAATGAAAAATTTACAACATAACTTCATAAACAAAGCAACAGAAAAAAGAAAAATCACAGACTTATATAGTTACCAATAAACTTCAGATTGTACATAAAGAAAAGAGACATCCTTAGTTTTTACAGAAATACAGTGTCTCCTTATGTTACTGGAACATCATTGTTATCCACGGTATATTTCTCCATAATTGTAATAATCTTTGCTTAGTTAAAAGTTGTGACTCTGCATAATATATCCTTTTTAATTCCCCAGTTATTTTATCTAACAGTTCAATGTGTGTAGTGTTTTTGTTTTGTTGCAGGGTGTATTAGCACCTAATATTTCAAATGAACCATTTGATTGTTGAAAAATTAACATTAAGAGTGCTATTTTCCCACTTTCCCCATACTCTTGTGTAGCGTCCATATATCAATATATTATAATTCACTTTCTCAAAGTATTTCTCCCTCCATTGCAGAACCACATATTTCCAACAATGTTTTATGTATATACATAAAAAAATAGATGCTCCATAGATTCAATCTCCTGGATACATTTTTGCCTAAGACACATATGATCTTCTACCTGCTCGTGCTTTTGATTCCCCATTGTATTCAGTTTGTCATGGCCACATAACCACATAACATCTACCATTAATGCTGGTATGCATTTTTCTGTAATGAGTGTCTGCACAGAGTTAAACATACTGCTGAACATTTAGAAAAAAATTCAGTTTCAGAGAAGTGAGAATCAGGTATTTGTTTATACAGATATTGCTTCAGACTTGTCAATACATGTAGTTGTGTGATTTTCCATGCTTTTAGCTTCACATACATGTCCCTTAGATAAATGTAAGCCTGTGCAGTGGCTTTAATTATTTTTTGATTACCAGCAGTCCATTGTGTAAACCAGGTGAATGTATAAAAAGAGATGATTCAACCCATAGTTCTCCACAGTTCCGTAATATGGGTTTAATATTTGTGTGTAAATATTGGAAGAAAAAAAGGCTATGGTGTTTACCACATTCAAGTATCCTTTCTTAACAGGTAGGTATAAAATATTACACTTTATGGGATTTATGCGGCTGCCCCACACTGCCTGAAAAAAATACTTAATATTGTTGTTTCCCTTCCTCTGGGTGGGGGGAAGGATACTTTATTTATGTATAGAAATAGTAGCAATAGGTATGTTTTAATTAAATATATTCTCTTAAATATACTCATTTTCCACCTATTCCATGCCTGCACCATACTATTGCCTTTTCTATTTCCCTATCCCAATGCCTTAATAGGGGATCCAAGCTAAATACATATAGTAAAGGGCTCAAAGGGCACCCCTACCTGAGTCCTCATCTCACATACATAGAAGGACCTAAATGTCCATTCACTAGTGGACGAATTTCAGCTTCTTTATACAGGAGGTGTATTAAACCAATGAATGCATCTGGGATACCAGAGTGCTGTTGGGTTTGCCAAAGTCAGTCATGGTGTACCAAATCAAAAGTAGCTTCCTGATCTATTGTCAATAAGTAACCGTCCAAGGTCAAATCGAAGCCCTGTTCCACTATTTCCCCTCATAAAAATCAAATCCTGGTGCTGTATTGATGGACAAGGACTTGACTGCATTTTCAATTTCGATTCACTGAAAAGGTTCACAGAGCTGTTGTTGGTCAATTGGTGATACTTGGGGAAAGATAACCTCTGTCAAGAGAGTGTCATGACTTTGCAGTCCACTATCCTGAAATTTTTGATAAATGTGGTGTTGCACTATAATCCTGATGGAATCCATATCGGTAATAATGCTGCCCTTCTCATCTTTTAATGCTGTCATTTACCCTGTTATGTAGTCTGTATGACTGTCAAAGGGGTTTATATGAAATCTAGAACTCTGTGTACCAAATTTCTGTTCCATTTTTAAAGAGTGCTCCTGATTATATTGGAAATGGAACATTTTCTCCTTAACTTCTGCTAGTTGCTCAGACAAATCTGTCTCTGTTTCCCTAATGTGCATGAGTAGACATGAAATTGTGCGCGCCAACCCAGGTATGTACTGTATAGTGCCTGAGCCAATTTATGAGAAATATGTGTTAAAAGATGTTTAAGGTTCCTTTTTGTGTCCTACCACCACTCCAATGAGCAGTCATATAAAATTCTGACCGATCTCCTAGCCTATAATAATTCAATAACCTCCTGTTTAACCCTATCATCAGTTAATATAGTCGTATTCATGCATCAATATCCACGTTCCATCTGGGCTTGTTGGGCTAAACACACCATGGCCCATATGGCAACATGATCAGATGATTCCAGTGGTAAAATCCGCATTGCTCTAATGAGTGTTTTATTTGGCACAAACCAGAAGTCAATCCTGGAAGAGAGCAAGCCTTTATAAATGGTGTGGACAGGTGCAGTACCTAATATGTTGTATACGTCCTGATACCCAGGTCTCTGAAGAGTCATGTTGAGCAAATTTGTGTCACAATATATTTTATTCATTTTCTTCCCCCAAGCTCTTTTGGCCAACCCACAGTTAAAATCACCCCCCCATAAAGTAAGTTTGGAGCTATGGAGATATAGTTCCAAATGGAGCAGTTTTGTCCTTTCCACCTTTCCTTGTGGTGCATATACATTAATAAGTTGAAGGGTTTTCTGTGCATACATGAGATCCCAAACCATAGCTCTACTCAGACATATGTCAACCATTTTTACAACTTTAAATAAGGGACACTTTAAAAGGATACCTAAACCAGAACAAGTCTCTTCCCCAATAGACCACAAAGATGGTCCCCCTCTCCAGTTTTTTTGTGCCTATTTAATCTCTGGGGTGGTGTGTAATCGGGTATCCTGTAAGAAAAAAATATCCCCTTGTACTTCATGCAATATTGAGAAAGTAACTTGTCTCCTAGTCCCAGATTTTATACTGTTGACGTTACAGGTGATGATATTAAGGTCGGCCATTATCATAAAAAGAAAGTGGGAAAAAAACATAATCATGAATATGAGCCAATCAGTACTTTGTTTTCTTTCTGTGTTTTGAGTTCTTTGTGTCTGAAATAGTAGTGTCCATCTGGGACTCCGCTTAAGAGGAAGTCACTAAAGAGGCCTCTGAGCCACTTTCCGATTCAGACCCTTCCTCTTCCTGTAGTACAGCATACTGATTTTGTGTGCTAATTGGCTCCTTCCCCCTCCAGGGGCACAGTGGGGCAAGGAGGTTTAGGTGCAGCATTGGACTGTGTGACCATTTCAAAGGTACTCCCCCTGTGGGAGGGCATGATAGATCCCATTGTTGACTCTCATTGAGGTGCCTTAGTAGTATTACCTGTGGTTTCCACAAGTGGGTCATTTAAATCATGGATCATTGTGGACACTGTGTTGTCTACATGGTCATGTTCCTGTTCAACAGTACCTGATATAGGGGGGTTCTGAGTGGGTGTTGTAGTAGAGGTAGCTGTGTGCCCCAGTACTGTGGGTTTGGCAATCGCACTATTCACACGTCCACCCAAGCTGGAGGGGCTAGGCCCTACTAGATCAGTAATCAATGTTAAACATCTTTTTGTGCCATAGTTACATACAGGTCTTGTTCGGCCCATAAAGCTATGTCCAGACTATTATGGGATGCCCAAGCACAGATGCGAAAGTTGTGTCTCTGTTCTTTACATACGTTACACCTCATAGGACTAGGACATTGCGCACTGCGGTGTCCCACAATCTCACGCAGTCCACATTTCAGTTTTTCACAGGTGTTGCTCAGGTGGCCAGTATCGCCACATCTATAGCAGGCCTGAGGCTGCCCAGCATATAATAACACTCCTCTGTCCCTTCCCAAGGAAAAACAGTTGGGCAGATGTTGAACTTCACCATTGAGTTGCCTCAGGGTAACCTTATAGCACCAACCCCCAGTCCAAACATGTTCATCATCCAAAATTGGTTCTGGGTATCCATTGATATTGCACCTTTGTTTCAGCCAGTAAGTAATATCTGCCAAGTTAACCCCCTCATTGTGGAATAACACAGTAATCCACTTGAAGGAAGGCTTCGTAAGGGGGATAGCTATAAAGGAACACCTCAGGGGGTGTTTTTAAGAAGATGATACTGCTTCCAGAATCACTCCAAACCTTCAGGATGTTTGAAGCTAATGTCGAACAGAGAATCACCAGGGATGTGAATCAAAGCATATATTTCATATGAGTAGAATTTCATATTGACCTTAATTAAGGACCAACCAACAAATAATCTGTCTGGGAGTGCTGCAAGACCATCCCGATACTTTAGGTGAACCGCATTTCTTCTCTTTGCTGGTTCGGATGCAAGTCTGGTATGCTCAGGAAACAGACATTCCCTGGCATTAGTATTCCACACATTGGTAGGGTGGGGTTGGCTGGGTTCAGCTGCCCTGTCATGTCCTGCCTGCCCATCAGGTAAGTAATTTGCTGGAAGACCTGTATCCACAGTAGACTCAGCTGTGGTAGCAGGATAGTGCACATTGTTGGCTACTGCATGGGCTATATGAATCCCTTCCTCCCCTTCCATCTCCATAATATTTTGTAGTAGGCCCTGCGATGCAGGCATGCCTTATTGTCCATGCAATTGGTCAGTACCAACAATCAATTGTCCTGGAGTAATTTGAGAAGGTATTGTTGCCTGCTGTAAAGGTTGAGAACCTTCCCTCTCAACAGCTGCTAAAGGACATTTTAGAGGGGCTTTTGACATGCCAGGATAATTAGCATCTCAGCTTTGCCCATTTAAAGATTTTGTTTGACCAGTATTTTCTAATGTTGTGGTTACCTAGGGTGGGGTCACTTTGTTTGGGTCTTCTGGAGACAAATTTCCTGTGCCCCTTGTAGTATCAAAAAATGCCTCCTTAGTGTTAGCACCTCCAGGTTCTGCTGCTGCATCCCCATATGAAAATTTCTTTGGCCCTTTTTTAATGGTACCTCTAATTTTTCCAATCATGAACTTGGCTTGTTTTGACATATTGCAAGCCCAGACTCAGATTAACTGTACTCGGAGTGAACTCCGGAAGACGCCTGTGATGCTTGTGACACAATCTCATTCTCCTGGGTTGTAGTAGCAGAGGGAGAAATGCCCAATATATTTAGTTCATCAATAGGCAGTACAGTACCTGTCATTTCAGGCAGGTGTTGTTTGCTGACCTTCCCATCCATTGTTTCCTTCAATTCTGTGTTGGGAGCCTGGAACTCCTCTGCCATCTCCTCGGGGGGGGGGGGAGCGTAGATAGTCTGTTGTGTTGCTCCTATGGGTTCATTGTTGTTCTTTGCCCATAGTACTTCATGCAATAATGCTCTGTGTGCAGCATAGCCAGTAAAGCTTCCAATTTGGCTGCGGTTTGTTGCTGTGCATTGCTGGATGCCGTCTCTTCATGCTGTGATTGTGCACTCTGCAAAACCGAGCGATCTTCTCCAGGTACAGTACTCATGATTCCTTCTTCCTGCTGGCTTACTATCTCTTCAGTCTCCATGAACTCTGAGGCCGGGGTGGAGACCAACTCCCCAGCCTCCCCAATGTCCACACAGCTCAGGTTCAGTGAAGAAGTGGCCATCCAATGACAGCCACAGTGCCCTCTACTGAAACAGTAGGAGAATTCCCAGGTGTCCTGGCCAAATTTCCCCCATTCACTAAATATGTCACCAACAGCTTAATCTAGTTCAAGGTCAGTTGGCATTCATCTGTATCCCTCTCCCTCGGGTCATGCCTGAAAATAGTGGAACTTGTCTAGTGCACTTACCCAGTCAACAAAAACTAAATAAATAAATAAATGTGTTCTGCTATCATTCCTGCTTCCTGTTGTGGCAGAAAATTAAATAATGATGTCTTACATCTTAATTGTCTTTACTGTAGGATTTGTACTGCAGAGAGGTGTTATTTTCAAAAGTTAAAGAAGATTCTACCTAGACAGTCAAGCATTTTTGCTCCTGTGAATTGCTGAAATGTAAATATACTGACTGAGTACCGCCTAGCCATCTGACACAATGTTGTTGGACACACAGTGTAATTCAATGATTGGGATGTGCACCACTCAGATCAAAACCTTATAGAGAGAGAGAGAGAGAGAGAGAAAGAGGATTAGCATGGGAGACCACTACATTTTGAAGATTAAAGGTTTTTACATGTAAAGTAGTGGGATTCAACATTTTCTGGTGGAACTGGGTGCCACAGGCAGGAGGCTATATGGTCACAATGTGCAACACAGAATCCTGGGATGTGATCACAAATGTTATACTGGTGGGAGTAAAATGGTGACAATACCCTCAACCATAAATTTAAAATAAAAAATGATTATGTCACAGAGTAAAAAAGTTTCAGAGCTTTACTTGGAAACAAGGGATCCTGACCAGCCCCATACACATAAACATAATTCAAAGTCTGCAAAAGGCCCTGGCACCCATAAAGTTGAGGCACTGAGCTCAATGATAACATTCCTAGGTGTAAAAATCAACCCTATGAGGCAAGAATGTCACTTGCCCTGCAATGAGATCGACTCCCTGAGGTGTCTTTTGAGCAAGGCCATAGCAGTGAATAAGGTAACCTTACAGGAGCTAAAGCAGATAGTGAGACCCTTCAGCTTTGACTGCCAAGTCATTCTTAAGGGGAGGACCTTCTTACATTGGATGGTGAAGCTGGGGACAGGCACACAGAAGCCTTATCACTGAATTCAGGTGACAGAGGGTTTCTGTGAGAACTAGCAGGTGTGGATGACATTCATTTCCCACTTCAACAGTGTGTCAATGTAGCCAGAGAAAGTGGACAGCCAGGAACTGGAAATTTTCATGGACACATCAGAAGGCCACGGTTTTGTGGCATGCTTTCAGGGCAAATGGTGTGCTGTAGAATGGCCCTCCTCCTGGGAAGCTGCTGAGCTCAACAAACAGATAACACTGTTGGAATTCTTCCCAGCTATGGTGGCTTGGTGTATATGGGGAATTAGACTGAGAGACAAGAATGTCATCCTTCGGTCTCTCAATATGGAAGTGGTACACACCATAAATGGGCAGTTGAGGACTAAGGGCCAGTTGGGTGATATAGTGAAGATATTTGTCATGAAATTTATGTTGCTGATTATCCAGTTTAAAGTTGTACATGTCCCTGGCTTTGAGAATGGTATTGTTGATGCATTATCTTATTCACAGTGGCAGAAATTCAGAGAGTTGGCTCCAGCAGTGGAACAGAATCCATGACCAGGCCAACCCATCACCACAGTGGTAGGTCTACTGCTAGAGATGTTGTGAAGTTTTAATTCACCATTGAAGTCAAAGTGAAGTTGCCAAATTCAGCTCCACGGCTAATTTCATGTTTTTTCTATTTAATAGGAAATTCGCCATTCGTAACTTTGCCTGGCAACTTTGCCTGAAAATTCTCCTTTGGGTACACTAAGGTGAAGTTGAGTCAAAATTAATCCACAGATACACAAAAGTCTCAAGGTCATTGGTTCCTTGTCCACCCCCACTCTGCAGTCTGAAGACCCTGTGCCACCTCACTTGGTACCACCACCACAGATGCTGCATCCACTTACCGATCTCAATCAGGAATGGTTTTAACATTTTCTGACCTGTGCCTGTGATCCAGTTACACTCTTCACTGCTGCTGTTTCATGCTGGCAAATACCCATAGTGTTGTCACCACTGCAATTGGACTGGGTACAATTGTTCCCCAGCTAAGGTAAAATACTACCCCAGGTACCTGTGCCTAATGTGCTGTAATACGAAGAAAGGAGCTATCAGCTGTTTGGCCACTGGTCCACATATCCATACTGGGGACCTATTATCCAGAACAGGCTCAGTGCCACCACTGCTAGCAGTTAAGAGGGCACAAGCAACCTCCTCCTTGATCACTGTTCCTGAGCCAGAGACGTTGCTACCTCTTGGACTGATCCTCCTGTTGCTGCTTTCCCCAGCATCCACCAGTGTGGATGCCACAGATGTGGCAGACAATAATTTGGCAAAACAAATGCCACTACCCCACTTGCACCAACTACTCCTTTTGGGGTTTTTAGGCATAAATCAGTCAATTTTTGATGAAGTTATCTGAAACTTTATATGATTGTAGTTGAAGAGGAGCTTGGACTTCAGATCTGGATTTGGCACCATGGTGAAGTTGGGAGGTAATTTTGGTGTTCCTGTGCATTCCCCTGAATTTGTCTGGGAGTATTATGTGTTAGTCTTGTAGTACTCATTGTGACCTCCAGCACAAGGGGAAGAGATGGACAAGCTTCTGGTGAAAGCCATCCATAAGATGGCAGCTAAAGGGGAAGTTCTGCTAGTAGGTGACTTTAATCTGCCAGATGTTGCTTGGAGCACTCCAGCTGCAGCCACAGCCCAGACATGCTGGATGCCCTGCAAGGGTCTTGCCTTAGGCAACTAGTGCTAGAGCCCACCCAAGATGGTACAGTTTTGGTCCTGGTACTCACCAACACAGACAGAATTGCAGATGTCATGGTGGGGTGGCACCTGGGGTCCGGTGACCACCGCACAATGTGGTTCAAAGTAGGGGCAGTGGCAGACTCAAGCTACACAAAATCAAGGATCCAGGACTTCAGGTGGGCAGACTTTTCAAAGTTGGAGATATGTCTCAAAAAGGTGCTAGCAGGGAGGGAGGACCAGGGGAACTGAGGAACAGTGGACCCGTATGAAAGGAACCATAGTGGAGGCAACAAATATTTGCATTAGGCAAATAAACAAAGGTGAGAGAAAAAGAAAACCACTGTGATTTTCAAGGGAAGTGGCCTGGAAGGTAAGATCAAAAAAGATGGATTTTAGGAAGTACAAGGAAACAAAGAAGGAGGAGGACACGGTAGTGTTTCTGGACAAGCAGAGGGAGGCAGGGAGGGCAGTCTGGAGCGCAAAGGTGCAAACAGAGGAAAAATAGCCCAGACAGTAAAGAAAGGTGACAAGATATTTTATAGGTACGTTAGTGAAAGGAGAAAGACAACGGGTGGGATCATAAGGCTTGAGTGGGAAGACAGGGAGTGTGTGGAAGGGGACTTGGAAAAAGCATCAATCCTGAACAAATATTTTTGTTCAGTGTTCACAGAAGAGGGGGGAGGTGAAGGACCACAATTAAGTGGAAGGAGCAGTAAGGGCAGGGAGATGACACCAGTCCATTAATGGAGGAGACAGTTCTAAAAGAACTCACAAAATTGAAAGTGGACTAAACAATGGGAACAGATGGGATACATCCTAAAATATTAAAGGAGCTTAGGGAGGCGTTGGCAGCCATGTTCAATAAATAGATGGAAACAGGAGTGGTTCCAGAGAACTAGAGGAGAGCTCATATAGCCCCGCTACACAAAAGTTAGTGCAGGGAGGAGGAGAATGAAAACTATAGACCAGTCAGCCTGACCTTGGTGGTGGGTAAAATAATGGAATCACTGCTAAAAGAAAGGTTTGTGGAACATCTTGAAGAATGCAGCAGAGCACAGGATCTGAGGCTGCATGGATTCACAGTGGGAAGGTCATGTCAAACAAATCTGATAGATCTCTTTGACTGGATGACCAGTGACATGGATCAGGGGAAACGGTGGAAGTGGCCTACATGGATTTCAGCAAGGCCTTTGACACTGTGCCACATAAAAGGCTTGTAAGCAAGTTAGGCAGCCTGGGAGTAGGCCCCAAGGTGGTACACTGGTTAAGAAACTAGTTAAAGCATGGAACACAGAGAGTGGTGGTAAATGAAGCTTGTTCTAAGGAAAGGAGGGTAACCAGCGGGGTGCCACAGGGGTCAGTTCTGGGGCCAGTCCTATTCAACGTGTTTATAAGTGACATTGCAGAGGGTCTGGAAGGAGATGTATGCCCATTTGCAGATGATGCTAAGATCTGCAATAGGGTAGACACTTCGGAAGGGGTGGAAAAATGAGGAGGAACCTAGGTAAACTTGAGGAGTGGTCAAGATTGTGGCAGCTAAGATTCAATGCAAAAAGTGCAAAAGTGTGCATTTAGGGCACAGGAAACCAGGGGAGGCTTACATAATGGGGGGAGATATACTGACAGCAACCAAACAGGAGAGGGATCTGGGAGTAATCATATCAGATGTTCTAAAGGTGGGCAGGCAATATGCCAAGGCTGTGGGGAAAGCCAGTGAGGTACTGGGGTGCATAGGGAGAGGTATTACTAGCAGAAGAAAGGAAGTGATGATGCCTCTCTACAAATCATTAGTGAGTCCTCATCTGCAGTATTGTGTCCAGTTCTGAAGGTCACATCTACATAAATAGACATTGTGGAAGCAGTTTAGAGAAGGCCAACAAAAAAGGTGCAGGGTCTGCACCAAAAGTCATATGAGGAGAGATTGAAGGGCCTCAATTTGAACATCCTGGAGGAAAGGAGTGAGGGAGGGATATGATAAAGACCTTCAAATATCTCAAGGGCCTAAATAAGGCACAGGAGGGTAGCATCTTTCAGAAAAAGAGATGTTCTGGGGGATCACATGATGCAGAGTGCTGAGTAGAAGCTCCTCTGTTAAGTTCCTGCCTTCTGATCATTAAATCATCTTTTTTAGACATTTATATTTCTCCATTTCCTCTGTTTTTGAGATTTGCTATCATCTGAATAACCTAGAAGTCTGGTTTGTGTGTTAGATTGGCAGATGGAGGCTTATATGAAGAAAGCCCTGCAGAAACACACACCCCGCTACTCCCGAAAAGGCCTCAAAGAAATCTCGGGCCTCAGGTGGGCCAGAGTCAAGTTGGGGAACAAGAACCTTTAACGCTCAATAGGTTCTTAGAAGAGTTTAAGCCCTTTCGTGAAGAGATGAAAGAAATGGCGATTGACCTGAAAACTCTCTCAAGAAAACTGGATGAAGTCTCATTATCTGTCTCTGATAATACAGCTTGAATAGTCTTGATGGAGGAAAAGCTAGAGAATCTTGATCCTGAATTGGTGTCTACATGACAGAAGCTATCTCATCTTGAGGCCAAACTCGAAGATTTGGAGAGCCTTAGCCGCAGAAACAATGTGGTGATACTAGGGCTACCAGAGGGAGAAGAGGGCAAGCATGCTGTGGCATTTACACAGAAGTTGGTGGAACGGGTCGCTGGGCCCTCTCCCTTTGGCCCAGTATATATTATAGAGCGAGCTCACAGGTCTCTGCGACCTAAGCCTTCTCCGGATGCTCCCCCCCCCCGTCCTATCATCCGTCGCTTTTTGAATTTTCTAGAGAAACAGCATTTTCTGCAGAAAGTGAGAGCTTTACAAGAGGTTCATTGGGAGAGTATGAAGCATAGAATCGGACAAGACTTGCCTGGTTCGGTTCATCTGAAGCAGAAAGCGTTTCATCCCATCATGTCTAAGATTATTGCGCAGGCCTGAAATTTAGGATGAGATACCCGGCCAGGTTACAAGTTTTCGTAAATGGATACTGGTTTAACTACGATGATCCTGCAGTTGCCCTGTCGAGCCTTAAATCCATGCTACCAGACTTGTTTTGAGATCCTTGAGAGACCCTGTTCGTGGGATTAAGAGCTGCTTGGAGTTGTGGACTGGAACTGTTATTTTCTCCTTCTTTGAGGAGATAATGTTAACATGTTGAACTGGAAATTCTTGTTTTCCTACTTGGACTGGGGGGATCAGTGCAAGGCATCCCTGCTAACAGTCTTTTAAGACCTAATCTCAGAACATCAACTACTGTTAAGGGCAAAGGCACTTGGGGTCTTGGGGTTTTCTTATTTGGGAACAGAGCTCCATGTCTCAGTATATTCAGTTTTGTAGATTGAATAGTGAGGGGAGTTTGTCTTGTTGATTTTAGAATTAATGTTTACTTTACATGGATCAGAAATCAGAGCGGTCTTGGGCTTTCTCTGCATCTTACATTTACCATGTCAGGATTGGGTTGTGGCCACAAGAGGGTGTACTATGTATTTGCAATCTATAGCTGTGCAGCTCTTAATTTGAGGGGGGATCTCCCTTAATCTTCTCAATAGTCCCAAATTCAGGGCAATAAATTTCCCCAAGGAGATTTTTTGCATTTTAGGGTTGCTAATCCCAGGGAAGTTTTGTTTTTTCAGTTTTCTTTCTCTGGGTCACGGTTGCAATGTTGTTCTCGATTCTTGCTCTCAATCTAAGGAAACGGTTATTCCCCTTCACTAGGCTCCCAATCTGGTTCTGGTTTCTGCATAGCTTTTCCATGAGGCAAGGTTACTCCTAATTTTCACTCTCAGTTTCACTCTGGTTCCCAAGGTTATCTGGCATATTCATGAGTCTGGCAGTACTCTTTGTTTATCAGTCCACTATCATGCTAACACATAGGCATGTGCAGGCATTGGAAGCCCAAGGCTGTTCTCTAATTTTGGGGGGTAATTAATATCGTTCGCTTTCTCAAATAATTACTTTGGAATGTAAGTTTTGTTGTCATTAGCAGAGGTGCATTATCGGAGGCGGGAGATGGAGGAAAGACCCAGTACTGTGCTGAACGTTGCTTCTGGCAGAGTGGGAGGTTGGGTGGGGGGTGGGGATTTGGGGTTTTGTTAGAGGGATGGGGTAGTTGGGAGGAAGGAATAGGTTAATTGTGGGGGTTGGGGAGGAGGGAGGGTTTTACTGCAGTAACTGTGGTAGTAGGGTTGCATGACCCAAACAAACTGGGGAATATGGGTGTGGGCAGGACAGTAGTGTGGTGGGTAGGTAACTGGCTGGGTGGCAGGACACAGAGGGTGGTGGTAAATGGCTGTCACTCCACAGAGGGAAGAGTGACCAGTGGGGTACCACAGGGATTAGTGCTGGGACTGGTCCTATTCAACATCTTCATCAGTGACATGGCGCAGGACCTGGAAGGCAGAATTTCACTGTTCGCTGATGACACAAAGCTCTGTAACAGAGTAGACACACCAGAGGTTGTAGACAGAATGAGAGCGACCTGCAGAAACTTGAAGAATGGTCAGGTGTTTGGCAGTTGAAATTCAATGCAAAGAAGTGCAAGATAATGCATATAGGGGCACAAAACCCTGGCACAATATATCAGTGTGGGGTGAGGATATAGCATGCACCAAGCAGGAAAGGATCTTGGGGTTATCATCTCTGATGACTCCAAGGTAGGGAAACAGTGTGACAAGGCAGCAGGTAAAGCAAATAGGATGCTGGGATGTATAGGCAGGGGCATCACCAGCAGGAAAAGGGAGGTCATAATTCCGCTATACAAGACACTAGTGAGGCCCCACCTGGAGTACAGTGTACAGTTCTGGAGACCATACCTACGTAAGGACATAGACAGGGTAGAAAAGGTTCAGAGGAGGGCAACAAAGATGGTGCATGGATTGCATCACAAGTCCTATGAAGACAGGTTGAAGGAACTGAACATGTACTCCCTGGAGGAGAGGAGGGAGAGAGGGGATATGATAGAGACATACAAGTATCTTACAGGGAGGAACAGGGTGCAGGAAAACACTATTTTTAAGTGAAAAAGATGTTCCAGGACTAGAGGCATGGGATGAAGTTGGAGGAGGACGATTCAGAGGAAACATGAGGAAGAATTTCTTCACAGAACGGGTGGTGGACAGGTGGAACACCCTGCCAGAGGAAGTGGTGGGGGCTGAAACAATCACGGGATTTAAGAATGCATGGGATAGACATAAAGGAATTCTGAAGGTCAGGGGTAAGGTGCAACAGACTTCTAGGAAAACAAACTGAACTTACAAGCTCAAATGGGCAGACTGGGTGGGCCATAGGCCCTTATCTGCCGACACTGTCTATGTATCTATGTATTATGTATCCTGAGTGCTGGGCTGAGCATATTAAGCCTAACAGCTATTATTAGATGGCCAAAGAAGTGACTTTTGTGACTTGGAATGTTAAGGGGATCGGGAAAAAACCCAAACAATATCAGGTTCTCAAACACTTAAGCTTATTATGCTCTCAGATAACTTTCCTACAGGAATCACATTTATTAGAAGCTGAAGCTTCACAGTTAAGGAGGCAACAGGTGGGCCTGGTTTATAATGCTCAGGGATCTACTAACAGTTGCGGGGTCATGCTTATTATTTATTTATTTTTATTTTATTTAAACAGCAGTTTGGAAAACCTTTGAGCCATAGGCTCATTTACAAAGGTACCTTGTCACAGTAAGACAAACCAAAATACACAGTATAGCAGTACAACACATAAGTATAACAGTAAATTAAGACATAGATACAAACAAGCTGGTACAGGTAGGATGGATGCAAACAATACCAGAGTTATGTACGTCATATAGCAGCTTAGTAATAAGCTTTGTCATAAGTATTGAGCACGGCTTTGACTAGCGGCAGTTACAGCATCGGTGTTAATAAGGTGGTTACGTAAGGAAGTTTTGAAGCACGATATAGTTGGAGCTTCGGAGATGGAGGGGGGCAGTGTGTTGAACCAGGAGGGGGCCCAAAAGCTGAAGACTCTTTGGCCGTGAGAGGTCCTAGCTCTAGGGATAACAAGAGAGGTTTTCCCAGAGGTCCGAGTATGAACTAGTGGGACAGAGTGGCGTATGGTGGTGGTGGTCAATCCTGGTGGGGAAAGCCCAAGGAGGGTCTTTTTTGTAAGGGTACAGGTAAGATATTTGAGGCGCTCATCGAGATCAAGTACCAGCACTTTAGCATACAGTAGACAGGTGTGTGTCATCCTAGGTGCTCCAGTAATTAACCTGCAGGCCTTATTCAGAGTAGTGCGAATTTTATGGAGTGCGGTCTGATCAGCAGCACCATACACCGGCAGTCCATAGTCCACTAGGGACAGGATAGAGGAGGTGACTGCGAGTCAAAGAGCATCTGGGGGGAGGCAGTGTTTATACCGATGTAAGATGCCCAATCGGATATTAGTGGCAGTGGCTAGGGCAGCGATGTGTCCATGAAAGGAGAGGGAGGGGTCAAAATGGATCCCTAGGTATTTATAGGAGCAAACTTGTTCGAGTGGGAATGAGGACACAGAGTCAATGAGGAGTTTGAAGTTGCAGGACTTGTTTTGGGGATTAGTGAAGAACATGGTTTTTGTTTTTTTAAGATTTATCACCAATCTATGTTCCTTGAACCAGCCCTCGGCTTCAGTGAAGGACTTCTGCAGCGAGTCCTGGAGGGCAGTAGGGTTACGATTTGAGGCAAAGATGACTGCATCATCAGCGTACAATAGAATGTTCCCCAAGCAAGAGCGTGGAAGGGTGTTAAGGTAAAGGGAGAATAGTAAGGGCCCAGAATGGAGCCCTGGGAACCCAGAAAAGATGGGACAGATGTCTGAGTAGGTCCCATTAATTTTACACGCTGTGAGCGTCAGACAGATAACTGGTGCACCAGGAGATAGGCCCAGCAGCAAAACCAGAGAGACTAAGGGCATCAAGAAGGAGGGTGGGAGACAGTGTCGAAAGCTTTTGAGAGGTCAATGAAGACAGCACCAGCCAGAGAACCAGTGTCTAAGGAGGAGTGAGAAAGTTGGAGAACTCTAGGAGGGCTGTGTTGGTACTGTGGCCCGCTCGGAAGCCATGCTGCTCAGGACAAAGGACATTGTCGGTGGAGAGGTAGTCAGAGATTTGAGAGGCCACCACTTTTTCCAAGGCCTTGGAGAGAGGAGAGAGATGGAGATCGGTCGATAGTTTCCAGCCACAGTCCTATCACCACCTTTAAAGATAGGGGTGACAGTGGCAACTTTCAGGCAGTTGGAACCTTCCCAGGCAAAGAGGTGGTTGATGAGGCATGTGATCGGGGTAAGGACTGTGTCTAAGACCAGCCGTGGGATACATGGATCCAGGGTGTCACTGCCTGTACTATTACTCTTGAGGGCAGTGACAAGGTGCGGCCTAAGTTCTTGGGCAGAAACACGTGGAGGAGAAAATAAGGGTGAGAAAGATTTCGGCAGGTGCTGGGGAGGAGGTCAAAAATTTGTAGGGAGGATAGGGCTAAGGTCAGTGAATGAGGTGTTGAGGTGGTTGGCTATGAGGGCTGGGTCTGAGGAGATCACACCATTAATGTTGATCTGGGTGGGTGGGGGAGTGTGCACTCCCATTTAACTGTTTAATGTTATCCCAGAAGGTTCTGGGATTCCCCCATGAGGCAGTGAGTGAGGATCTGTTAATGTATTATTAACAGAGGTGTTCCCTTTGTCTCTACACAGGTCATTAAAGACCCTGAGAGAAGGTTTATCCTAGTTAAAGGTACTCTCTGGTCAGTTCCACTTTTACTTGGTAGTGTATATGGCCCTAATATAGATGATCCAGGGTTTTTTATGAGACTCATATCTGTTATTCTCCCAATGCTTCCCATCAGGATTATTTTGGGGGGTGACTTTAATCAAGTTGTAGATTCTAATCTTGACAGGTCAGGTAGCGGACCGGGGTGGTCACTCCGGGACAGAGGGCTTTTAAAGACTGAGTAGACCAGTGCAGGCTCTGTGATGTCTGGCGTGTCTTGCACCCTGATTCTAGTGAGTTTACCTTCAGGTCAATGGCACACGGCTCGCAGTCCCACATTGATTACATATTTATTTCTCAGGTTCTCCCACCTGGGGTTAAGACTTCCTTGACCCAACCTGGCACTGTCTCCGACCATTCACTGGTGTTGTGCAAATTGGCATTCCTTAATTTACCTAACAGGGAAACCAGATGGAAACTTAATGAACAACTTCTTAAAGATGCTAAATATTGCAAGCTCATAAGAGAGCAAATTGAGTCCTTTTTTTCATCCAACCCTTTAGATAGTGCAAAGCTGGATATTTTGTGGGGGGCCTTTAAGGCTTACATGAAAGGGACCCTTATTAGTATGGCGGTGGGTAGGAAAAGAGCACAGGAGAACAAATTATTATCATTACTGTCCAAATTAGGTCACTTCAAAATAATTTATCTGCTAATGCCCCAGATGAAGACAAGAGGAAACTCCAAGTGTTGAAAGATAGATATTTAGAATTACTTCGGGAAAAAGCAGAATTAGTTATTATTCGTATAAGAGCTAGTTACACGGATCAAGGAGAGAAGGCGGGGCACCTACTGGCATTGCATATTAAGCAACAAGAATCAGTGAGATTTATCCCTTCGATCAGGGCAATCGCAGACGGGTCCCTGAAAGTATCTCCTACTGAAATAGTGCAAGAATTTGCCCTATATTATGCAAGGTTGTACAGTGACATGGAGTATCCTCCCTGTCCTGGGAGCACGGAGAGTTATCTCAGGGATTTCCATCTACCCTCCCTCTCAGAGCAACACAAGGGTTTTCTGGTTACCCCTATATCACAGGAGGAAATTGCTGATGTTATTAGTGGATTACCTGCAAAGTCCCAGGCCCGACGGATTCTCCTCCCTATTTTACAAAGTTTTTCCGGATCTTTTATTACCAGTACTTTATTGTTTATTTCAATATATTCTAACTGGAGCAGGGGAAGATCCTCACCTCTTTGAGGCTCTGATTGTTCTTCTCCCTAAACCAGATAAAGATCCTGAGCCTGTTCAGAGCTACAGACCTATTTCCCTTCTAAATCAGGACATTAAAATTCTCTCAAAGATACTAGCCAATAGGTTAACTGTAGTTCTCCCTGAGTTAATAGGTACAAACCAGGTGGGATTTATGAAAGGGCGCTCATCATCTGATCACTTGCATACCCTATCTCATGTTTTCTCAGCTGCCAGGGACGCTGAGTTCCCTGCGGGACTGGTTTCCCTGGATGCTGAGAAGGCATTTGATCGAGTGAATTGGAACTTTTTATTTCAAGTTCTGGAAGCTTTTCCAATTCCCTTCTGTATTCATATCCTGGATTGCTGCATTATATAAAACTCCTACAGCAAGGATCTCTGGGAATGGGGCCTTTTCCAAATCTTTTCTACTCCATTCAGGGACTAGACTGGGATGTCCCTTATCTCCTCTGTTATTTAATCTATATCTGGAACCTCTCATCCAAAATATTCTCAATAATGTTTCCATACAAGACATTTGGGTTGGGTGTCATGAAATTAAAGTCACTGCATATGCGGATGATTTGCTGATACATTTATCTCATCCAGTATCTTCTGTACCGGCTTTGTTGAGTGAAATAGCAAGATTTAGTGACCTGTCCAACTACAAACTGAATGCTAGCAAATCCTTATTCTTCCCATGAAACCATAAAGTGTTCAAAAACGATATTAACCCCTTAGTTTTATGCTGGACTCCCAGGTCATTCAAATACTTGGGCATTAAACTATCTCGTAACTCACTAACATGGTTTAGGGAAAATCTGGAATCCCTCTCACAGCTGATAACTCACGACCTCGATAGGTGGTCCAAACTCCCCATTTCATTATGGATCCAGAACAACATAATTAAGATGAATATATTTCCTAGAATTTTTTATCCTTTATCTCTCCTCAATACTTTTATCCCACTACTCTGGTTTAAAAAGTTACATGGCATATTCACTAGATTTATTTGGGCTGATAAGTATCCTTAATTGGCCTATTACAAATTGGCAGCTCCAAAACTTGAGGGGGGTTTACGGATTCCCCATCTGGCTATATACTACTGGGCCAGTCATTTAGCAAAATATCTGAGATAGGTATCTCCCGGCACAGAGAAAGAGCTACCGGCTTGGTTTAGGATTGAATTGGATGTAATTAAGTCCAAGAATCTGGACCCCCTTACCTTATTCTATCTTAAAATCTCCTAGGTGCGTATGACTGAGGAATGCCCTACAGTATTTAGCTCTTTAAAGGTATATGCACAATTGTGTTCATTTTTGCAATATACTTCCCACTTGGACTTGGCCCAATCTATCTGGAATTCCCCATCTTTCACTGTTAATAAGAACCAGATTCCCCGTCAATGGTTGTCCCAATTGGGGGATGGGAAACTTCTCTCTCTCGTGGATGAAGATGGGCAATGGTTGTCAGTAGGAGTTATTATCAGGAAATTTCATATTCCAGCTCCCTCTCACTTTAAAGTTATACAGTTAAGGCACTTACAATAATTTTTGGTAATACCTCCCCCCAGACCGTCACAGCCCTGATACCTGAGGTTTCTTCACTTATTGGATCTTCAGGTGTCATATCTAAATTATATCAGGTTTTGCATTACAGGAGATATGGGGGTTCCTTTGGACCCACCAGATTCTGGAACTCTATCCTCCCTCAATACCATCTGGATTGGCAATCCCTGTGGAGATTCTGTCATAAATATGTTTCTCAAGACAGACTGCATCTCATGCAATATCATATATTACATAACTTGTATTACACTCCAGTTAAATTACAGAAATGGGATCTCTTGAATTCCAATATTTGTATTAAGTGTTTGCAGGAAGAAGGAACACTTCTTCACATGTTCTGATCCTGTCCCAAAATGTCCCTCTTATGGGATTCAATTAAGACTTCCCTGGACCCTTTACTGGGCCTCCAAGATTATTTTCCTCCTGATATTTGCCTTTTAGGGGACCTGTCTTCTATTAGAGTTAAAGTAAGAAAGTTTCATATTTCCATGATTGCCTTATCAGCTAAGAAGCATATTTTACATCATTGGAAAGACAAATCTGCCCCATCTTTCAAAGAATAGGTAAACAAAATCCTGTCCAATATGTGTACAGAAAAAGCAATTGCTAGTCTTCATAATAGATTAGCAGCATATACCAAAATTTGGGATCCCCTTCACTCTCTAATTTCATTGGCTCAGTCTTAATTATGTCTCAGTTTAAATGGCCATGTAGGCTCCTAGGTAAAGAGCTTGGCACTTAGGGGACACTAGGTGTGGTTACTGCAGTAAGGGAGGGATGGGTGGGTTGGGCAGTTACCTCTCTACATTGGTCTATATTTGTACCTCATTCTCATTGTAACTGCCGGTTATTGTGGAAAATGTATTAATAAACTTTGAATTGAAAAAAAAAAGAAAAAGAGATGTTCTAGAACAAGGGATCATGACATGAGGTTGGAAGGGGATAGACTAAGGGGAAATGTGAGAAAGTATTTCTTCACAGAAAGGGTGGTGGATACATGATACAGCCTCCCAGTGGAGGTGGTAGGGGCCAATTCTGGTAGGGGAATTTAAAAATGCATGGGATTTGCATAGGAGTTCCCCAGCGAGGTAGGAGAACAAAGCCAGAGATCAAGTAGGGCCTTTGATACTTGTAGCAGGTAGGGAGAATGGACAGACTAGGTGGGCCTGACGGTCCTTATCTGCTGTCAAATTCTATGTATCTGTGTATCTATGTACCTTTTTTGATATCTAGATTGTGCTTTAACGCCAAAGGTTGACATAATTATGGCTTGTCAAAGTTGCAGTATTATACTATGGGAATTTTCACTTCTTAATTTGTTTCTTATATGTCTGGTTTCAGTAGGTATTTCTTAGGGACTTAGAGTAGTACTCACTGACACCTTTTTTGTAGTGCTGTGTGGAATTTTAAAATTCCAGCGAAATGAAATTCCACTGAATATTCAAAATTCCACTGAAATTCCGCTGAATTCCTCTGGAAATGGAATGGCAGAATTCTGCAGCATAAAATATTGGTGGAATGAGTTTCCACAGAAAAAATCACTATTCTGCAGCTCTCAATATTTTCCTCAGAGATTGTTGCAGAATAATTTTCCGCAGAAAAATTGCTGTTCCATTGAATATTATTCCGTGGATCACAGTAAGTGGACTTCCACAGGCAAAAAAGAGAAATTCAGGTGGAAATTCCACTCAAATAATAGTCATTCTACACTAATTCCACTGGTTGAATTCTGCATTCCTCACAGCATGACTTTTTTGTAAAATATAGAGAGAATTATGGTCTGATAAAGCTGCAGTGTTTTCCTATGGGAATTTTCACTCTTCAGTTTTTATGATTTTCATATGTCTATTTTCAGTTGGTATTTCTTAGAGACTTGGGGCTGGATTTTTGAAGCCTGTTGCAGGGCTTGCATCCAGTCCTGTGCCAGGGCACTTAGATTCTGGTGATGCGCTGATGCTTTTGCCACAACTGCACCCAATGTTTCACCTCAGGCACTGTTGCACCAGTTTCTACAAATTACAGCAGCTTGCGCCATATATCTGGTGCAAGCTCCATAATAATGGCCCCAAGATTGCCACAAGATAGACCTGAAAATGTTGGTCTAACTTGTGGCATTGCCACATGGGATGAAAAATCCCATTAGTTCGCTGTAAGCCCTGTGTGCTGTATTGTCTGCGCACCAGGGCTTGAGGCAATCTAGGGCATTTGAAAATCCTGTCCTTAGTCTTGTAGTACTCACTGAGACTTTTTTTTTGATATATAGATTGTTCCTTAACTCCAAAGATTGATAGAATTACAGCTTCTTAAAGTTGCAAAGTTAGGCTATGGGAATTTTCAATTTTTATTTTTATGTTTTTTATATGTCTATTTTCAGTTGGCATTTCTTAAGGACTTAGTCTTGTCCTGTGGGGTCTTTGACACTTGTGTGGTCTTTTTTACCTGTGACTCTAGTAACCACTGTGTAGTCACTTGCAACCTATGCAACAAACATGTCTGCTTGGGCAACTAGTGGACCCAGATGGGTAATGGGGCTAGAAGACCCATCTCGTCACAACTAACAGGGCCAAGTGGGAGAAAAAGCAGAGGGAAGTGGTGAGTGGGGGTGGTGAATGTGGTGGCCCATCTGTGCCAGCAGCAGTTTCTGGAGGGTGTAAGGGAAGTTCCCATCTCATTATTGGGTGTTGTACACACCCTGGGGAAGCAGCAGTGTTCTCTGTTGAAGCTCAAGCTCCTCCTGAACCAGCATCACCCACACTACTAGCGGTATTTTTTTTTTACACAAACAATACATGACAGGGGCTGAGGGTACTGAAGGGACATACAAGATGCAACAAATCAGGTAATTATCATGATGTTACTATGTACACAAAAAAGCTAACATCAATCAATAAACAAAAATGAAATCAAGATACTCAAATTACAATAACAACAATAGTCCAGTAAAACACATCTAACTGTTCTACAGGACTAAAATAACAAGCCAATGAAATCAGGAAAAAAGTTCACAGAAAACACTGATTACAACAGTGCTTCCACTAATACAGAAAAGGCTGTCTAGCCTGCATTTTACAGCTGCATGGGCAGTGCCATGCTGATGTATTGCTATCATGTAGAAGAGAGAAGGGACAGTGGAAGCATGTGACTGGATACATTCCCTCTGTCTTCCATAGTACTGCAGTTAGTGCTTTTCTATTGTTTCTCCACCATCTCTCCCCTCTCTGGCCACACTAGCCTCACCACTCCACAGGCACACTATTTTGTTGTTACCCATCCCTTTCATTTTAGTTCTACAGTTGCGGTCAAAAAAAGAGCCAGCCATGCTCAAGATGGCTGTTGTGAGCTCAGTGCGCATGTGCAACTTCACTTCTGTAGTTTCCACCATTGTGGTGAAGTTACACATGCACACTGAGCTCACAGCGGCCATCTTGGCACAGTGGGCTCTTTTTTTCGGCCCCATGAGTGCTCTTAAAGTGGCACAACAGCTCATGTTAGCTCTGACCAGAGTTTGTTTCTTGCTGGAATTTGCTGCAGTGAAGCTGCCCTCACCCACAGCACTGCCTCACTACGCAGAATACAGAAAACAAAGCTACAACTTTAACTAAATCACAAGTACCAGAAATAATTGGTGAACTAGAGGTACAAGGCAGAGTAGACACTTAGTAGAGTGATTTGTAAGAAAAGAAACTGTGTTTTAAATGCTTTCCAAAGCTTTTTAGGCACAAAGATACAGGGCACACTTAACACCAGCTCTCTCTTCCTCCCATTGCACTGACTTCAGCCTACACATGGCAATACAGCCCACTACAGCATCTTGTCACCTCTAATCCCATGAATCCTTGCAAATGTTACCTTAGAACCACAACTCACAGGCAAAGTTCACATTTTCACCATTCCTGAAGCTCTTCTATAAGGTGAAAAAGAAATTCTCCTTAAAGGAGAACTTTGCAATCTCGGTAAAATTAGCAAATTTCTCCACAAAGTGAAGTTTTTGGAATTCGCCAACCACTAGCTACTGCTTGTGATGCCAGTGGCCAATGTTTGGGAATATGCCTGGGTTCCTGGGGGCCAGTTGGCTGTAGGAAGATCAAGCATCCCAGTGGACACTGTCCTCTTCCTGGGTGGGAGGGAGCTGTGTCACACAGCACTATTGACACCTATGGACATGTGGGTGGCAAAGTGCTCAGGACAAAAAAAAGGAATCCACGAGCAGTCTAGCCATTTCAATGGAAAGTGGTGACCTTGAGACTTGGGAGTGTATAGCTAAAGCTGTTGCTCCCTGGACCATAGCAGCCTACTGGCACAGTGTGGAACATTACCATGCAATCTGAGTGGAGGAAGGATGGCCAAACAGCTGGCGCATTTCTGTTGACCAACTGTACAGCCAAATCAAGGAATCTAAATGGCTGGGCCTGATGCCAGGAGTTGTGGGGCAAAATTTGGAGTTTTTCCCACGTCTGGGGTTACAGGGACATCACACACTCTTTTAAGGTATGGAAGGTCCTCAAAGAGTGGAGTAAGGGCCATCCCTAGCAGTTGGACCCCAGGGCCCACTTACGCCAGTGATCCTCAAACAAGTGTGAGCAGCCCTCCCAGCAGTTTACTGGTCTGCATATGAGGCCACCTTTAAAATCATGTTTGCTTTGGCATTCTGGGGGTATTACAGGTCTCTGAATTGATTGATGCAATCTGTGTAAGCCAGGCCCATGATCAGCCTAGAGGAATCTGACTACGTTGTGACCCCAGGTGGATCTTTGCCTGCTATGCCAGATCAAAACTGACCAGACAGGTATTGACTGCTGGTATAAAGTGAGATCCCCAGCTGGGTCAGCATGGAATATAAAATCCTAGGTGACTGCTTAAGTGGTTCACCACCTTTGAGGAGTGAGGCATTCTTATGACTTGCAGACAGCCAGCCTGAAACAGCCCATCAATTCAGACAGCTACTGGGGTAGGCAGTCTCTTGGGCCATCCTGAATGCAAAAGAGTACTACACCCATTCCTTTAGGATTGGGATAGCAACAACCATTAAGACTCAGGGGCTCTCGGATGGTGAGATTCAGACCATGGGGTGGTGGAGGACCCAATTATTTTTACGCTATGTCTACCCATATTTGTTTTAACATTGTCTTGCCATTTTTTGGATTCCCTTGATGGCTGCAAGCAGCTGTGGATCTGTGGACATTCCTTCATCCATTGGGAAGCCAAGAGAGAGGGACATTAGTTTGCGGGGATGGTCCTATTGATTCCATTGCAGAAAGTGCAGATTCACTGAATGGGCAAGAGAGGCAAGTGCTGGGAGGAACTTATGCTAGGCTGATGGCGGAGGCCTGTCAAGGAAGTTTACCTTACATCCTTATGATTCATCTGGGTGTGAATGACCTGAAACTCTAAAAATCCTTGGATCTGCTACTAGGATGGCAGAGAACTTAAGGGTCAATCAGAGAACAATGTCCAAAGACCAAGCTCATTTGGCCCCACATCATTCAACGGCTTCACTGGTGGCATGCAGTTGACTTTAAAACTATAGACAAAGCATGCATATACATCAACAGAGAAATGCAGCCATTTATGAAGTCATTTAGGGGAACTGTGGTTTGGTACTGGGATATTAACACTGTCAGCAAGGAACTTTATGCCAAAAACAGTGCATTTAGAGAATAATGGATGGAACTTGTTGCTGCACTATTTATATCAGGTCTTGGAACAACATTTGGAGTGAGCTGCTTTGGGGATCAGAGAGCATCCATCTTATGGGGGCTTGGGAGTCTTTCAGACTGATGGTACAAGTGGGAAAAGTGGGATGAATCAAATTATTCTGAAGGGCTCATCTTCCCTGGCATGAGGTCTGTGGGACTGTAAGACCTGGACTCCAGTTGCAGTGATTGTTGTCTAACCTCATTTGGCTTGTGTGTGGGTATGGAGACACCAGACAGGAGCAGTCAGTTGTCACCTGGCCACATGACCTCCCCACTCTTGGGGCTTGGGTACCAAATCAGGAGGTGCATTATTCCCTTGGCACAGGGGTATGGCACAATGGGTATGGCCCTTCACTGGAAGGAGTGTAGGGGACCAATATGAATGATAATAGCTGCCAGCTGTGCATGCAACTCTACTAGTGTAAATTACATTTAATGAACATATGGCTGCTGCCATTTCTCAAAGAACTGTATGTGTGTATGTATTCTACCAGGGGAAGGGATATGGGGACTACCAAGACAATACAAGTCTGCTAAAGTGTTGCAACAGATGTCTCTTTGTATTTGTCCCATCCCCTGAAAGCTGTAGTCAAGCAGGTAGGGTTCCAACCTCAATGGTTTGTGTTTAGCCGTGACACCACCTATGTGGGAGGAACCACTGGGGCTACCCACAGGGCATAGGACACCTGGAAGGGTGGTGAGTGAGGGGTTAAAATGAGCTGAAGCAAGCAGCTCCCCTCACTTCAGCCTCCCTCTTCAGATCTCCCACCTAGTCACCCTTATAAAAGCAGGGATAGGGTTGATCAGGGTAGAGTAGAAAACCTGTTGACCCAATATGGGTGACCACACTATGGGTTGAGGAGTGAATTTTGCTAGTTTACCTCAAAGGATTTTTTCCAGGTTTTTCACCTCATCCAAAGGGGTAAATGAGACAGGCTATGATTGAGTGTAAACTGTCACAGCCTTGTAATATGGCAGCTTTGGAGTCTCTCAGACTGATGGTACAAGGGAAAAAAGGGGGATGAGTTGAATTCTTCTGAAGGCCTCATCTTCCTTAGTCGGCATGAGGTCTATGAGACTGCAAGACCTGGACTCCTGTTTAGGGGCACAGTCCAACCTCATTGGGTTTGCCCACAGGTGCAGTGACACCAGACAGAGTGGATGCTTGCCACACAATTACATGACTGACCCACTTTTGGGGCTTGGGTACCAGCTCAGGAGGTACTGTATATCATTTTCTCAGCCCTCACAAGTGGTATGGCTCACTGGAAGTGATGGAGGGCCTGAGGTGACTGACAAGATCTCCCAATTGCACACACCACTCCAATAATGTAAATTACATTTAATAAATATATGGCTGTGGCCATTTTTCCAAAACTTATGTATATGTGTGTGTGTGTGTGTGTGTGTGTGTGTGTGTGTGTGTGTGTGTGTGTGTGTGTGTGTGTGTGTATTCTTCCAGGGAAGGGGGTATTACTAGGTTTACTAGGTTTTTGTGTACATAAGCAGGCAAAGTGGGAAAGTTAGACCAGTACAAATGTATTATAATAGTAGTTGTCTAAAGCCATCTTAAAGCAGCAGTGCAATGAAAAAAGTTATTCCAAAAAGTTAATTTTCTGCTATGGTTATGAAAAATATTGGCAAAATTTCGAATTGGGTTTTTTGGATGCATCCTGTGCAGTGTACCATACATTTGAAATTTGGCTGGACTCTTACCCTCCTCAGGTCCTCAATATTATTTCTATGCAAAAATTAGGTGACCATCATTTTTCCTTGAGAAATAATTATTTAAAACTTTCATAAAATTTTTAAATGATAATGAAAACTGAAAATGTTGCCACCAAAATAAACTGGAAGACATCTAGCACTGATTAAGAAGAAAAAAAGGTGGGGTCAAATTTTAACCCATTTTAGTTGCACTGCTGCTTTAAATGAATTCAGATCCTGAATGTTAGCAATATCAACTGGGAACCTATTCCAGATCTTTGTAGCCCTTATTATATAGAAATGTTCTACTAATACAAAAGACTACTGACTATCAGGCAGTCTCAAAGTTAACACATTCACTAAAACTCTAAAATATACTCCAAACTATAAATAAAAAGTAAATACAAAAATAAATAAATATTAATAAAACAAGTTAGCAAAAACAGGATGCAGGTAAATCAAATATTGATGCAAAAGGTTTAACTTACTTTTATAGTGGAACATGTTGAAAGTACTCTTTCAGAATTTCACCTTGTTCCTGAAGCAGCCCCTGCGCTCTGAATTCACAACCAACAAAGAAGGCTTTAAAGTTGAGACACCAATAAAGCACCAATTGTTTCTTTAGTAGGATTCATATAGTGGGACTAAGTTATTATGAAAAACTCATTAATGCAGAGACAGCTGTTTAATCAGTGAGCTGCTCTAAGTAAGGAATAAGGCATGACATAGTAGGGATTATATGATAGTAACTTGTCAAGGGCTGGACTTACAGTCATGCCATATGTAAGGGTTGTAAACCACCTCAAGGCATGTTATGAGGTACTCCCTATGGTGGAATGCCTTAGCTATTATGTGGACTTGAATTTTAATACTAGCGTAAATAAATTATTGCTTTTAAGAGCAGTTGCAGTCACAGGCTTTGCACTGTACTATCACTTTAAAAAAATCTCTTCGAAGATGTTTGCTTTCTGATCACATAACACTCTAACCACCTGTTGTTCTGCTAACAAGCTGCTTCCTGAAACATGGAGAAAGCTGAACTACTTACTAAAGGTATTAATATTAATGTAAATTGTAATGTCTGTAGAGGTATTATTGGGCTTTACAAACTATCTTGACTATCCTCCCCACCCTCACTTTTCAGGGTCCTTTAACAGAATTTGTTATTCCAATACATATATATCTAGGTTTTTCTAGAAACTTTCTTTCATTGTACAGTACACCAGTGTTTCAGGTAAGCAGTTCCAAAGGTATACAATTCTTTGTGTAAAAAATAATATCCTTTTATTAGTTTTAAAACATGAATCTTTTAAATGCTTATTATGTTCCCTGAGATTGTGAGTTGTTTCATTTAATGTGAGATCCACAAAATTCAAAAGTGCCTCATCCTGTATAATATTGTACATGAACAATAAATCACCCTGGACGGTTCTTCTTTTTTTCCAGATTCTGGAGATTTAGTTTTTTAATCTATCCTTATGTGATTGGTTATTGAGTCGCCAGATTGTTTTCGTGAACTATCATTGGTTTTTTTATATATTACAGATTTCCTTTTTATGGCTGCATTGTGTCATGATGCAATACTGACATATTGCTATAAGAAGAAGGGGTCTGTGACTGGAATTCCTAACACAGCACAGCTTTTGTTGTTACAAGGGAGTAGAATCGAAGCACAACTTTGTGAAAATCTCTCTGCATTCTCCCATTCATTACAATGTGTTTTCTTCTTCAGCTCCCCTGGCACTATTTTCTCCTGCTAACCCCCCTGCCTGCCCTCCAGCACATCAAGTATCTCATGCAGAACACAGATGTTTGAAAGGCTTGAACACTGGCAGTAGCTCTAAACAGAAACCCCAGTTAAAGAAATTGCATAATGGTTGAGTCGTAAATGAAAGACAAGACTATGTGGGAAATTAATTTTAGGTACTACTGTTTCAAGCAGCGAATGTGCATAGTTACAGTGTTGTATAGTAGTTATGATCAGTTGCTCATTGTAACAACATATAAAGTATGCTACTGCTACCATAATCTAAGCATAACAAAAAAAATCTGCTAGTTGTAATATCAGTCTGCTTGCTTTTGTCATGCAGTTTAGCTTTCACTTCGAATATTTTGCTGACCTGCATACCTGCTGTTTAATGCCATCGGAACTATGCAGCTGATGTTATTTTATGAACTGGGAAGTGCTTACATTGGGCCCTATGCACTACAAGGTGGGTAATATGCACTTGAGGAGCATACCCCACCCACGTACCTATGCAGGGTAAGCGGTATGCACTACTGCTAGTACCCATGGGGTGCCTGTCCGCAGCCATACCTCCATGGTGTGCATGGTCGCTAGGGCTGTCAGGAGTGGAGCAGTGGACCAGGGCGATCATCCAATTGGATGCCCGTAATGGGTCCCTGAGTGGATCTCTTGTGCCTTTGTGGAGGGCATGGAGTGTAGCAGAAGAGCCACATATAGTGGCATTGCTGATGAACCAATGGGCAGGTGCCTGCACCACTGCAATACCTCTCCCCTGTAGCATAGTGGACTGGGGCAGCATGGAGGTCCAATTCATGGTGCCGCTGCAACCAGCGGCTGGAGAACATGGGGGGGGTGTACTGGTTCCACCTTGTCTCAGCAGGCATGCACAGCCCCTTGGCCTAGCACTTACGGATGGGTGCAGTGGTCAAAATCTGCTATGTGGAGCAATTTGCATATTAAAGTGGAATCCACAGAGTAATTCATAATGTGAAAAGGAGTACTCCGCTTTCCAATTATTATCACAAAGTCCATTGGAAGTACTGACTTCACGTTACTCCACCTTTCCCCAACCACTTCTACACCAATTTTAATGTGGAGTACATTGATTTCAATGTACTTTGCATTACTTCACCTTGTTTGTGAGCTCTAAGTGAATTTTGCAGTAATTCATGGGATTGCAGGTCACATGGGCTCTAAATTGTTCTGCATAGCCTCAATTCTGTGTAGTATGTGTGTAGTGGTAGCTGGAGACAGTTTTCTCTCAGAGCTCTGAGATTCAAACCCTCCAAAAACTGTTCAAAAAGCCCTTTTCCATTTTCTTTTGCTCAAAATTTAGTACATTGATTGTAGGAAACCCTCCTGTGCTCATATCATCGAGTGTTTATTGTTTTTGTGTGGATTTTGAATGTTAATTTAGAACACGCAGTCTGTGTACTGGCAGACACTGTTGAAGTGTGCTTGGGGAAGGGTGTGTCTGTGGTGGAGGTAGAGTAACTTGGAGAAAGGCAGCCTTTCTGTTTTGGTTATATTTTTGTTGTATAACTGTGTTCATGTACACACAGTATTATTTTCAGTAATGTTTGACTTTTTTTGCTGATTGTTGTGGTGCAGTGTATAATTTCAGATTGTTCAAAAGATTTAGTTATATTACTGAAATTTTCAATTTGTTGCACATTATTTGTAGTATGTGTGTGACGTGTGCCATCAAGTCAGTCACATTTTATTGCACCACACTGTAATCACAGCACTGTGAACCTGTTATCTGTCTGTGTTATTTTGTACTGCTTTGTGGTATCTTGGTAGTGGACTGTTACTGCATTGCACTGCCGCCCTTCCCCAATCGGCAAAAGGTATTCTTTTCCCAGTTTTGGATTTGTGAGCACTGGTTAAAGTTTTGTTGTGCCTTTGTATCTGCATCTCTTGAGTGTGCAGTGCAATCTTAATCTGTCTGTTCATTTGCATCTGTTTAGTGCCCAATCTCCATCTGCAAGTCACAGTTGTTTTTTGGCTTCCCATCCACCCTAAACTGAAAGTTCATAAATCTAAATTTATTTAGAATTTTCTTGGTGATCCCCAAAAATGCCTGCAAAGAAACATGCAAGCAAAGCTGTTTCTGGCCATGGCACTGCTGCCAGGTGCAAAATTGGCCATGGGTGTGGTAGTACGCAGAAGTGTATTGCTTTTAAAGTGCAATCTGTTGCTTCAACAATAGTTGGAGGAGATGTTGTCCCCGCTGGTGTGTTCGTGCAGTTGCTGCTGGCATGAGTATTGCAGCCTCAAGTTCCACTTCTGACCAGTTAACTGTTTTAGAAAATATAGTTGAGTTTAAAGCTGTGACTGACAGTGTAAATGATGTCATACTCCTCAACCTCCCCATGGTAGTTGAACATGATTCTGATCCTGACTTGCAATGTCACATTTCCAGTGCTGTTGAGGTCATCCAATGATTCAAAGTGTGGTGCAAAAATATCGGGTCATGATAATGATGCTGTGGTTGGAATATGTTCTCCACAGGACAGCATCCAAGCTGAAATTGTGGCTGTGGATGATGAGTATGATAATGATGATGTCAATGACTCCTGTTGGGAACCGGGGAAAAAGAAAATCGAGGTGGCTGTGTCTGGGTCTGTTGGTGTTAAATCCCCCCGCCTCAAAAAAGTTGTGATGTAGCATTTCCTGTTGATGATGATGATGATGATGATGATGATGATCCAGTAATAATCATAGGTAGTTGTGGTGGTCAGTCAGAGTCCAAGTGTGTCCAGCAAGAGAAATCAAGTAGTACACCCCCATTTCAGCATTTAAAAAAATGGAGTCCAATACGCAGCATCAGGGACATGTTGAAAGTAGGGGATCAAAACCCCTTGTTTGGGATTTTTTTGTCCAAGATGCAAATGATGACTCAGTTGCAATCTGCCAGGTTTGTCATGTGTGTGTGAGTAGAGATAAAAAGGGGAGTCATCTGGGCACGGGGGGCCAGTATACACATCTTAAGAACAGGCACATGGCACTGTGGACTCAGCACCAGAGGGCAGCTAATGCCATAGTGGGGCAATCACCTTGATCATCAACCTTATGAAGCATGTTATCCCCTTCCATGAATGTAAGACCAAGTAACATTGTCTGTAGTAGCATTGAAATAGCACCAGAGGATTACTACAGGCATGATGAGGAGGAGGATTATGATTTAGAAATCTTGTCAAGTGGTGGTCAGAGTAGCAGCAGTGGTGGTGGTCTGTGCAGTATGTCTAGTGCAAGTGGTACATCAACCTCTGTGCTTAAAACAGGGAAAATAACTTCATTTGTGGACTTGTCACCTGAGCACCCCTCTTCATCACACGTCCAAAGCACCCCACTCCCGGCTATTCACAGAGCAGAGCCATTTGGCACACCCTGTGCAAAGTGTGTAACAACAAGTCAGCCCATGTTGCAGAGTGTTTTTGCCTGTAACCTAAAGTACCCACCGAATCATGCAGTGTCATATAAAGTCAATGCTGCTGTAGCTAAAGTACTGGCAATTGATCTTTTGCCCTTCTCATTCGTGGAGAATTCAGGATTCAGTGATTTGCGGCATGTGCCTGTCCGAAATGGAAAGTCCCATCCAGGACATACTTTTTCACCCATGCTGTCCCTGAGTTATATCGGCCTGTGGCCAACTCTGTAAGACATGCTCTTCAACATCCCTCTTCACCATTCATCCATTTAAGTATGGATATGTGGACAAGGGGCCAAATGGAGGGGAGTTCATATTTGTGTATTACTGCCATTCGGGTGCAGGTGCCGGGGGTTGTTTGTTCTGGTGGTATTGGGAATAATCAGTGTAGCAAGGCAGCCTGAAGGGAAGTATGTGACCTGCAGACTGTGAGACTGTGTGAGCAATGTGATCTGTGGCCCATTTTTCACTCACTCTGCCGTATTTTACTGCAAGACAGAATAAGGTGAAGTGATAGATCACAAAGTACATTCAAAAAGGTGAAATTCTACCTTTTGAATGCACTTCATGTAATGATCTGTGATGCAAAGTGGAGGACTTCGTGTCCACTTTGCAGGTGGAATAATACTTCGCTACATCTCTACTAGCATTACATAGCTTTGTGAATACCGCATAGTGCAGGCATGCCCCTGACACCCCCCAGCATGGTGTTCCTCAGGTGGCTTGGTCGGCGGGTGCATAAGTGCCTTGTGCACCCTTGGTGAATGTCATCAGAGGTCTGAGGGACCCATGCTGCATGGCATTCACAGATAAGGTTTCCTATGTGCCTCAGATACGTGGCACCTAGGCAACCTTTTTGTTAGTGCAAAGGGCCGTTGTCTTTATACATTAATTTATTCATACTGAAAAGCTTTCTTCCTCTGCTCACATTTTGCAGTGTCATGGTAAATGCTATGTGGTTTGATTTTATTTTGTCACCCTCACTGTGTCTCATTTGTTTTTATCAATTAATTTTAAGTCTAAAGAAAACTTACAATGCTATCTAGGTTGGTGACTTGCTTACTTGATTATGAGACCAGTCACAGATTTGGTTTCATAGGCTATGTGTGAGCTTTTCACACAGCAGCTTAGCTGAAAATCATTTCTCACAGCAGCTCTGTTGAAAATCACAGGTACCTTAGCAAAGTCTTGCTTTTCTCTATATTTCTCTTAAGTGTGAGTAATGTGAAACACTATACATCCTGTTCTCACATTTAAAAACAAAACAAAACATTTAGTAATTAATAATTTGAAAAAGAACTATTGCACATTGTCTACTTAAATGTTTTTAGTAATCTAAAAAGTACAAAGCATCCCTGTCTGCATTGTGATCAGTTTTATTTACTGTACTGTGCAGTCTTTTTAACTTTGTCCAGTTGAACTTTAAACTAAGAAAATGTGAGTAGTATAGATAGTTGACAGGTGTGAGAAGGGGTGGAATGGGTCTGAGCAGAAATAAGCAGTAGATAAAACATAACTGTCTGACTGCTGAAAGGGGAGAACCATAACAATGACAGCAGATATATATAACAGTAGACAGCACCTGTTAGCGGGGATGTTATATACACGGCTCTAGTTACATAAGATTTATAGGGATTATAAGAAGACTTAGATAACCTGCAGTACAAATGAAAGTGTAAAACCAAGTTTCATGAAACAAACAAAAAAGCATCCAGAGCATGCTGGCAAAAATAGCCGTTGTATGTGTATGTGTGTGTCTGTATTGGGGGAGGGGCTTGTGTGTGGAAGGTAGTACAGTTGCAAAACAGGAATGAGAACTGATGTGTCTCTTACTAAACAAAAACTTGTATTGTTCACATAAACAGTGCATGCTGCTTTAAATCATACTTTATTTGCGTGAATCTGGCTGACAAGCAGCTGAGAGACTTTATGATATTTCCTGCAGCAAATGTTTTGTACACAAACAATTCTGTCTTGATTGATGAGTTGAACCATGGGAAGGTTCATGTTTTAAACAGATGTGCGCAGGCATGAACCGTAGGCCCCTGTGTAATAATTTTACTCTTGGTCTCTTTTTTATTGTCTTTAAATCTTAGCCAGTCTCTAAGCTGTGCAACTCTATGAGCCCCCCCCCCAACAAATCCCAACAATCCCTAAATTGCTCCACATTGCCCATCCTCAAATGGCAACTAGTCAGTCATGCTTCCATTTATCCTGTCATGGAGCTGTTGATGTTTTCCTCAGCATAGTTCCTTTCTGTATCCATATCCAACCCCCAACAATCCGGGAACATTCGGTGGTGGTATTTTGCTCTATTAATAGACACTGTGGTGGGGCTGTCTCTCAACCATGGCACAGTGTGACCCATACCATTCTGCTTCATTTGGTCTTTATTACTATTATTGTGTGCAGGAAGTCTTTTGAACATGACCACATCTCCTAAGGAAAAGGTCACCTGTCCAACCTGAAAAAGGTTTACTCATTTTAGCCCCGTATCAGTTATCTAATCGGAGACCGGCACATCCACTCCCTCTGTTGTTCCACCCTAGGTCACTATTAGCCTGGACATTCCTGCAGTGTTTGAGCCTTACCCCACTATGCACTGCTACTTTCATTTCCCTGATAGGTACAGTATACCAGCCATTGCTCCATCTGTGTGAGTGATTTAGAAGCATCCCCAATCATTCCACTGATAAACCTGTCCTACATGGATGGGACAGTCTTCCATTCCACTTCAATAGATGGCAGAAGGCACAGCAGGATTCAAATGTTGTCCCAGAAGATTGACATGTGGGAGCAGACCTGCAGCCACAGGACCGAGGGTTCACACCCACTTGGGTCAATAACACTTGTGATTGGTGACAGACAGACTTTTTGTAGAGAGAAATCCTCGTAATGGGCTATGACAAGCCATCTCTCCCAGCAATATGCCAGCTGTCATAATCTGATGCCTTGCATTACTGGGATAGGCTGTCTTGCTCCAATCTCACAGCATACAACTACAACCTGCAGCTCAAGTTAGCTTGTACCCAAAATCTCATTCAGTAGTCCAGCCTACTGGAATGCTGACATGGGTGCAACAAAGGCTCTGGGTATCATGAGCAACCAAATAACATGGTGATGACATGCATATGAATGAAAAGTGAGGAGGAACCATTTGTATACCATGAGGAGGGGAATGCTTTTCTTCTCTTGGCAAGACATGCTGTCTTAGCATTATAAAATCGAAAGGATCAAATCTACACCTTGCACTTGGGGGGAAAGTTGCCATAAAGGAATCTCCTTTTCCCCTAAAGAAACATCTGTGACTTTTTTGGGTTTTCTGATAAAAAAGGATGTGCCCACCCCCCCCAAAATAGAATTGAGTAGAACTCTTTCTGGAGGTGGCATAAGCAGCCACTTCCTCACAGATTTCAAGGGAATTTTACAGTTTAGCTCAATCCAGCAAGCACTTCTTCAATTCATTCCATCCAATAAAGTGTAGTAAAAAAATCCAGTTGAGCAGGGACCTAATGGTATTGGGGTTTTACCGCATCAACTGGCTTTTGACAAACTCTGCTAATGAGAACAGCAACCAGCTTTTCATATACTTTGTGCACATGACAGCAACGGAGAGGACAATTCCCCCCCCCACACACAATCACACGTGCACATTTCAAAATGTATTTCACTCCTAGACAGATCAAAAGGTATAAATTAAGCAAAAAACAAATATTTACAAAAAAGATACATAGACTTGGGTTTAAGTGCACCATGTACACAGGGAAGGGGCAAACATTTGATTTTGTGCTTCTTTACCTCTTAGCACTGACTCAGTTATTTTAAGAAAAAACTCCATTCTCCCTCCCCTCGATGATCTAGGTGTTCCATCTTGAATTAAATTATACTGCATTTACTAATCCGATTAACTATGTATAATAGGATGGTGATTACTTAATTGCATTGGTAAGGACAGGAAAGCAAGAAGTTTAAAAGCAGGAAAACAAGATTTTCTATAGTACAGTAGCACACTGATGCTAGATGCTTCTGAACCACCTAGCAGCACAACTAAACAAATTCTGGTCAAAGTCACAATGGCTGCTAATGCATTAATGTGATAAAAGATATAAAATTAATGTGTGCCTTAGTTGTACTTGCAATACTGTGATGTAAAAGTTCCACATTTACACCACAGTAGCAGAAAATTAAAAAGAAAACATAAAGATTAAAATGCAAAGTCTCATTTTTACTGGCATGCTGCTATTATTCGTTTGTACAATGTAGTTAACCAGGATAGCTCAGCTAACATGTAGTGTCTCATTCCAGTGGGGTCCAGATTGTGCCCATTGTTACAATGTATTTTCACAATAGTGATGAGCTGAGATGCAAGATCTTGTTTTCAAAGGGATCCTATTTTTGGTGAATGCAGGTAGTTATTTACACAGTGTGTAATTTTAGTAGAAGATGTGAATTTATGATGTCAGCCTGGAATATGGGACTGGTGAGATGCTGACACCATAGGGAGCATCCTGATGTTATTTACAATTTATTTACTCAGGACAGCTCAAATGAGTTGCAACATCTCATTTTCAGTGGAATACTGCTTCTATCTGCAGTATGAAGTACAACAGCCCCGATACAGAACTGTAGAGCAGTCAGCAATATGTTTGGTTTAGCACCAATACATTGATGACACATAATTTACAACCACAAGGCAAAAATAAATCAATTATTGCAAAAAAGTCAAACTTCTGTGTGTGATTTTGGCTGCATTAACACAGTACTTTGCCACCATTCCTCAAATTCTTCAGTTAGTAGCTGGTTTGGTCAGCTGGCTATTTAATTTGGATGTACATGCTAATAAGCCCCCCATCCCACTTTTTAGTGTAATGTCATCTTAATTTCTCTGATGTCCACCAGTGTTTGGCTCATGTTGGACAAGCAGTCTAATACAATCAGACAGACTTACATAATGGAATAAGTAAGCAATAATACCCAACAGCGTGGGCAGGTTTGGGCTATACCGGGCCACCCAGGGGCATGCTGAGGCCCAGTGCTGCAGTCGGAGGGCCTTATGGCCCCAGAAAGGTCTGATATAGCCCATACCACCACCCTGGAGATTATTATTGTGCTTAGAAAATGGGCCACTGTATTAAACATGTTTAAAAAAAAATCATTATGTTTACATTTTAAACTAGTAGCTGTTTGATTTATTTTATAATAAAATAGTTCCTCCCTCTGCAGTAGAATGCTATGGTTTTTATTTGACAAAGGGACTTTTGTCCTACTGGGGCCTCTGTAAGTTTGCAGCTGGTTGTCATGGTTAGTCACCCTCCACGCACACATATGCATACACACACAGACAGGGATTCAGTTAAGTTTAGTTTTTGTCTGCTGGGATGCTACTCATTTTGTTCATTAAAATAATGCTTTTATAGTCTCCTAGCACTGGAGTTTTTTATGTGGTGTTTTGATGTGCAGCTATATTCTTTCTTACTTTGCAGGGATTAAGTTAAAATGGGTGTATATATGTATATATATATATGTTTATTTATTCATTCATATTTGCTGTTTTTTATGGTCCCCGCTGCCTCCTCTGGGGACTGATATTATCTGTAATTTATGTGAAAAAAAAAACCTTCTGATCCCTGCTACCTGCCCTGGGGAATGAAAGTAGGCATTGGTTGCTGATTTTTTTCCGTTCCTCAGTCTTCGCTGCCTGCCCTGAGGACCAGGACTGAGTCCTTGCTGGGGTTTTTTTTGTCTCTTTTATGGGATCCTGGTCCTCGCTGCCTGCACTGATGACTGGGAATATGAAGAGGAGCTCCCTGCAGAGAGTGAGTGTGTCAGAAAGTAGCATGCAGGTACCAAACCTGAGGAACCTGAAGAACTGTCAGTGGACTAGAGCCATTAGGTTAACGTGCATAGAACAGGAACTGTTCTGTGATATTTTAGATGATATTGATGTTTGTAGGTGCTTTGAAGTTTGAATCTTGCACTCATCATACCCTTGCCATCCATTTACTGTCCGCCACATCTGTCTTGGCATTCCTTTTTTTTATTGAATGCACTGAAATTCTTACTCAGCTTGGATTTTTGGGAATGGAGTTACATTTTTTAAAGAACTGATTGGCAGTGGGGTTTTGGGCAGGGCTGTGGGTGCGTATCTCTCTGTGTGTGGTTGGGCTGAGTCAGTCCTTGTTCTCCCTTAGTGAGGGGAAAAATGTTGGCTACTGAATTTGAAAATTCTAACTGGCCCAGGGATATCAGTTTGAGGTATGGCAGGTTGGCACTTTTTATTTCCTGGTCATCTATTGAAAGTTAATGTACCCCCGTAGGGGTACCAGCCAATCAGAGATCAGGAAATGTAAAATCTATTTTCTAAGTGATACATATAACAAAGGGTAGTGTGTGTGTGTGTGTGTGTGTGTGTGTGTGTGTTTTAGGGCAGAGGAGCAGATCCAACCATACTGTACCTCTCATTTGTCCCTGATTTTTAGGGATGTCCCTGATTTTGACTCAGATTTTTTACTCTGTCCCTCCTAAAATGTGTGTTTCTGTGTCCAAACAATGGGGATTGTAAGCAGAGAATAATGTCAAACATTAAAGTTACACACACTTGTTCTTCTTTACAAAATGCATTTTACACTAAGCCCTTATTCTACCAGCTTCTGAGTGGATATCATCAATTTTAAAGATGTGTCCCTGATTTTGGTCTATTGTCCCTGATTTTTTTAAATAGCAACTCTCCATTATAATAAAAGCTTATGCACACTAGATTTACACCAGTTATGTATCCACGTTATTGTTTTCTAGTTATTTACTTCTTTTTCTTTTCCCCTTCATTTAGTCTGCTAAATATTATAGATAATGTTGTCATTGTTTCACTGAGTCTTTCAAAATGTATCTGACTGTCCTCTGCTAACCACATAATTGCTGTTTGTGTTATCACAGTCTGTTGTCATGGTGAGCACTATCATGTCATAAACAAAGGCAGTGTAAGGTTAGCAGGCTAGAGGCAGATGTTTTCAACTGTTTTGTATACAGACCTTTTAGATGGACTGGGACTAGCAAGATATGCTGATGTAAATCTTGAAAAGGAACATTGAAAAGTTGTAAATCTTGGAAAGGAACATTGAAAAAAAATATTCTGTAGTAAATTGTAATAGCTGAAACATTTTATTTATGAAAGCACATGCGAAGTACAGAGTTACTCTTTAAGTCTTGTCCATGATTATGAGGCAAGAGGTTGAGAAGTATGAATCCAACTATGAGCATGAAGTGCTAGTGCTAGCAAACTTTGACAGAGGCAGTGATGCTGTTTAGTCCTGGCTATGATCTAAACAATGAGTAAAACAAAAAGAGGGGGGCATATCATACTCTGTCATCCTGATATCAGATTACAGTTACTGGTACTTTCTTTCCAATTTAGCTGATGACACAGGATGCTTGGCAAACACATTTTTTTTTGAGTATCATGACGTGAGAAAAGTAATTTGCAGAGTGAGGACAGAGAGATCACAGTCCTGATTCCAATATGCACGTTTATATAGTGTTCCTTAAATGTATTCGTTTTTTAGATGCCAGGAACTTGAGTACACTTGTTTAGAAAGGAGATAATTGAATTAATCAGAGTTGCCTCAGTAGCCCCTAGTACCCCTGTTTTTTCACACCATGTGGAGTATCCAGCAGTTTCCAGCTGTTCTGGGAGCGGGCTATTTAAATCAGATCTATTTTCCTGTTTGCGCTGCCCTGCTGTGAGACATGCCTACATCTTAAACACTGAGGCTAACACCAGCACCGCATTACCCAGTCACCCAAAATCTCATCAGTTAGCATCGCCAGGACTAATCTATGGACTGAACTGTTGTACTTATAAACAAAAAAAATGTCTCCCACAATAGCCAGTGTTTTTCAGACATAGAAGAGAGAGGGCATGTCTATGGGAGGGGGAGAGAGAGAGACAGAGAGAGAGAGAGAGACAGATAGACAAAATGTTTGGGATACAGACTGTTGAACTGCTAGAAACCTGAAACTTACATAAATACAAGACCTTGGGACATTCCCAGTTTCTCCTCTGTGCATAATAACCCTTGCTGTGCCACATATTGATACTTCAGTCCAGAATTCCTAAACATTACATTATAATTCTGTTGTCTGCCTAAGGCTTAATAGCAGCACCACATGGTGTTCTGCTTAACAAAATAGAGTGTGTGTGTGTGGGGGGGAAGGCAAACACATTGTATTGTATGGGGGGGCAGGGAGGGATTTTTAGGAAGTTGTACTTTGATTCTTTACTCCCTGGTAACAAAAACTGTCACTGCCTTAGGAATTCAGCTGTCTCTCTCCAGGGGCAGATCCAGGAGTCATATAGATGGGGGAGCTCAAGTCAGATAAAAAATCAAAATAATAGGCTGGGGGTCTGGTGGGCTACCTAGGTTCCGAGAAATGTTTAACTTTTTGTTGCATTCTGGTGCATTTTGAAGGGTGTTTCTAATGCAATTTCTACCCATTTACTCCCTTCCCATGCTTTGTGAGTTGCACCCTAGCACCATCCCCAGAGTCCCCACAGTCCACATGACAGTATGTTGCCCCAAATACCTTCCCACCTCAAAAATAAAACAAAATACCAAAAGACCGCAGCTGGGCAGCAGCACATCTGAAACACACAAAAATGAGACAAGTTGAAAGAGTCTTGGTGGTACAGACAAATTAAAGGACAATCCAAGTAAACAAGTTCACAAATGTCTCTCACTCAAGCATGTTACCATAAAGCCAACCCATCCCAGTTTGTCCTGCAGTACAGATTAACCTATCCACCAACCTTACCTCAGCAAAAAAAAAAAATGATAATTATAGAAATATGGGAACAAAGTCCTTTTGCTATCTCGTGTCTGAACATATAATTTCAAGTCTGCTTGCTATTTTTGCAAAGCAGATTTTATTCTATAGAGCAACTTTTTCTAAAGAAAATAAATTTTTAAATAAATAAACTATTTTTTGTTTTAAAATTTCCTTTATTGGGATAACTCCATGGTATGAGGCATCTAATTTTTATGATTGGCCCAAGAAGTCAGTAAGCAGACAGCAGAACACAGTTTTTAAACAAATATAAAAAGGCATTTTTTTTATTAGCAACAGCACTTGCTTGATTAAATCACAACTTGCACCCCTCTCCCTATTCAACACATATAACTACAGAAACTAAATATTTGATTCTACCACTTTTTCTCTGGTTTTGTAACTGCCTGTGTCAATGTGCCAACAAGGTCTTATGACTTCTGTTGCTAATTTTGCTCTCCAAGCATGCAGAAACTCCTGCACATGCCATAATATACAGCATAGCACCTTCAAACCCCCTATGTCTATTAGTTCCCTCTGTGCTCATTCACACTGTACAACCACGACTGAAAAGATCACATAGATTAGACATACAGTACATGCTGAAGTTTTTACCTCAGTTCAAAGGTCTCATGTATCAGTTTCTGCCTCTCCCCATTCATGCTGTTGCTGAGACCAGACCTGCCCCAGCATTAGTTTTGTACCATTCTTAGCACGCTACCGGAGAGCACTACCCTCCAGCTCCCTCTCCTGTGAATCCACACCAAAACCAATTTGCCATATAGGACAAAACCAGCAGTTACCTTAAACTATTTTAATGTTATGAATTTAAGCTCCCTATACTAGAAATTAATAACACTAGTAGTATATTTATTACACACCCAGTCCGATGGAACACTAATGTCCTGTCCCATCCCAGCAGCCACCTCCCACCCACCATAGTCTGAGACTGTGAAAGTCTTTTTTTAAAGCAAGAAGTACCTGATTAAATGAAGACTTGATCCTTTTTCAGCAGGCTGAAGTCTATCTGCCCCTAGTTGAGTACTGTCTCTGGTCACCTGGCCGCCAAACCTTTTTCTCTCTAGACAGCACACACTGTCCCCATGACTCTTAATGAGCAGAGCTCTCAGCTACAGCTTGCTTCAGCTATCGGAAGATGACCTAAACCTCACTCTAACTCCTTGTGCTGATTTACCAAGGCCACACTGACCTCACGTTACTGGACTGCTGCCACCTGAAACCCCGGGCTCTGCTCTTCACTTATGGGCTCCTCTCTCTCTCTCTCTATCTGTCTGCTCCTCAGTAGTACACTCACTCCTCTCTTGCTCCAACGTTAATCTTCTGAGTGAATGAATTACAGCTCACACTTGTTTTGGCAGCCCAGACATTTAATGAAAGATCCCCCTTGCTAGCCACATCCACTACTGGATGCAACAGCAGATCAGGAGCAGTGAGCACCAGGTGACCTGGTTGAGATCTGTATTGTTAAGGTCCACTCTGCTTTGCTGCAGCTGTACCCCCCCCATGCACGCACCCCCCCCACACATGAACAAAGGAGCTGCACCAAGCCTGCAAAAGTAGAGAACGAATGCTGAGGCTTACTAAGATAAGACCAGCTACTGCCACAGTGCTGGGACCTGACCAAATAGCGCATGATGAAAGTTATCAAGAAATTCATGCTGGAGACTGGTGGTGGGGATCAACTACATAATGCAGGTGGGGGTGGTTGTTTACTGCACTACCAGGATACTGGCGGACAAATGAGACCCACGTGGCTCAGGCAGCTTTCAGGGAGGCATTAGTGCATACCAATTAAGAATGCAGCACAGTGTGTTGTTAATAGAAAAGCTCCATGATGAGGGAGCTATAGCACCCTTAGCCCCCCTCTAAATCCGCCTATGCTCTCTCCCTCTCTTTCTCTCTTTCTCCTTCTCCTCCTCCCACTTTAGCTCTATTTCATTGCATGAT